>JAWPNB010000007.1:41545000-46545000 GCA_033996785.1 Trichosanthes truncata | reverse complement strand
TAAGGGAGTAAAGAAAATCGGAAATACTCAAACAGAGTAGTGAAAGAAATACTAAATAGAGAGCAGAGTAGGCGAGTAGCCCTTGTTACGATTATTAATGAATTGATCTGCATTCAGTAGATAACATGGTTTTATAAATAATTTACCTGTAATGCAACATTATGTTCTATAAATAACTAAGGTACCGAAATAAAATTATAGTTACTTGTATTCAACTTTGGTTCGTTGGTTAAATATTATAGTTTTTCAAGCTAGCTCATGATTTTTGAAACAATATTGCCTTACACAAGAATGGTTTTTGGCTGAAGGCTCATTTGATCATTAAAGTAGTTTATCATGCTTTAAAAGTACAAGTTGATTTAAATTTATTATCAATTTGAAACTGTACTGATAATTTGTCAATATGCACAGTGTGTGTTTGAGGACAAATTCATTGCCCGTGATTCTGGTACACTTGAACAACTGAAGGAGATGACTTCTAGGCGTAGAGTTATTGAGGAGTCCATTAATGAAACTAGCTCTATCACAGATGCAATTGCAAGAGAAATGTCTGGCGGGTTGTCTTCTCACACTCAACAGGTAATATGTCAATCATTTGCATGCATAGTTAAACAAATAATAAGTTTCATCATCCAACCTTGTGGGGAAATGCTACTTTGTGATTCTAATACATGAATTTTCTGTTATACTAGCAATGCCTTTTTGTTATATGAGAATGGATGTGGCTTGATTTATTCTTTCAATTTCAGCTCATTTACATACATGCTTGATTTAAACCAATGACTCCCTCTCTTGTTCTTCTTTCATTTGAGAGGAAGAAGTTTTTTCCCCTCCACTCTCCTAACAGTACTGATTTAGTGGTTCAGCTCTGTCTGCTGTTCTTCTTTCATTTGAAAGGAAGTTGTTTTTCCCCCCTCCACTCTTCTAACAGTACTTTTCTAACTGATTTAGTGGTTCAGCTGTGTCTGTGTGTCTGTCTCTTACATGCACAGTTTAGCCTGAAGTTGCAGCTAAAAAGTTATGTGGAGAAATGTTTTTTTCAAAGTACTGGTTTTATTTTCTCTTTCTTCATAACCTACAAATTTGTAAAAAAATGTCATCAGGGTTGTGTGCTCATTCAATTATGTTCTGTGCTTCAAAAAATTCCAGGTCTTTCACAAACTACAGCAGTACCTGCCCTTGTTGGAAAATTTTGTTTCCCAAGTTGATCTGGTTGGTTATAACCTCAGGATTGTTCAATGGACATCAGACCTGAAGATACGATGGTCGAGTGCTCTGAGCTCATCTTCATTATTTCATCTTAGGGGTCCAAAATTTTTCCAAATAGATAACTTGAGGTTTGAGGTAGCGATGACTCTTTTCCTATGCGGCGCTGTTCTTCGGCAGAGGGCCTTAGAAGTTATATCAGAAGGTGGGTACTAATGATGAACTAGTTTCCTGTAGAAGTCATGGATTTATACCGACTTGATCACTTACTCTTCACTCATACAGATCAAGTGCAATCTGCGACCTTTTTCAGAGAAGCTGCTGGGGTTTATCAATATCTAGCTAAGGAGCTTCTTCCATCTATTCAACACTGTTTGCCTTCTGAAAGGCCACCAGAAGTTATTCCATCTACTTCAGTTGCCATGAGTCTTGTTTGTTTAGCTGAGGCTCAGGTTAGTTTGCTGGTCCTCTCAAAACCACCTTCAATCTTCATCTAATAAAATGGCCTAAATCACTCACAAACATGCCGTAAATAGTATAGTTGGTCTTGATCAGTGTTAGGAATTCAGGAGGTTTCATTTTCTTTTGATATCGCTCTCAACAATGATTATTTATATTGATCGAATATCATAAAAAATATAACAGGCCGTCACAACGATGAGGGCTGAAGAAAAGGGATCTATTTCAAGTCTTTTGGCGAAGCTACACTATGGTATTGTTGACTTACTCAATGAATCAGCCAATCATTTACGCATAATTTCTGGAGAATGTAAAGATATGTCCTCAAGCTTTCTGGTAAGAATGCTTCTTGCAAGTTCATGTTCGTTTTAAATGTTCGTATCGAGCTAGTTGTGTATGTATAAGACTGGTTATAATCTTTATCAATTTTCGTTGGTATAGGAATTTCTATCAGCTTTCCGAGCTCTACATGAGTTGAAAAGTCGGAAAAATCTTGCAAAAGAACTGATGTCTGGTGGCCAACCTGGAGTTGCTATAGGAGTTCTTAGACATGCATTAACTGATGTGAAAAAGGAAATGCCAAGAGAAAATTCATGGAAACTTGTTTTCGGAACAGAAATAGATATCGTAGCCAAAATGCTCAGGAAGTTCGAACGCGAGAATGAAATCGTATGGCATAAGAAAATTCCTTCAAGAGATGAGCTGCCAACACCTAAAGGTAGCCAAATCGTCAAATCGATACCTTATCGTCCCAAAAAATGGGAGAGGGAGCTAGCATTCAAAATATGAACCGAAGCTCGAAGTAAATATCAGCATTTGTTCTTGTTGGGGACAATGTTGGGGAGCTACTATCAAAGCACAAGAAAATATGCTGCTCCTTTTAGTTCATCTTTGAGAAATATCTCCATAACTGGTTGAGTGAATTTTTGGTGAAAATGTGAAGCATTTGTATAGGAATTGACATCGATTATATTGGTTGCTATTTCTCTTACTCCATTTTATTGATTTGGAATGGTCATAAATATGTAAAGTTTGTCTAAATATAAGATTGATTTACTATGGGCCCGTTTGATAACGTTCCTGTTTTCTGTTTCTTGTTCCCGTTTCTCATTTTTCAGAAACAGACATGTTTGATAAACGATCATGTTTCTTGTTTCTTAGTTTTTTAGAAACGTTTCTAAAAAAATGGCAGATTTTGAGAAACTTCAAAAAGTAGTTTCTCAAATTATGTTTCTGTTTTTTTTTCCAGTTTCCATGCATGTATTCCTATTTCTATTTTTGCTCATCTCTCCCCTCTCTCTTCTTTCTCTCTCTTCCATTCTATTTTTTTTTTCTTTTAATACTTTTTAATCTTTTTTTTTCTTCATTTTTTTTCTTCTTTGATTTATTTCTTTCTATTCGTTCTCTCTCTTTCATCATAATCTTTTTTCTTTTAATAGTTCATTATCTTTTTTTTTTACTTTTTTTTTTTTACTTTTTTCTTTTCGTTTATGTTTTTCTCTTCTCTCTTATTTTCTTATTTTCTTTTACTTTACATTAACGAGCTTATAGTTATTATTTTATATTTAATTCTCTATTATTTTTTCTTTTGGTACAATTTTATTTTTTTATTAAATAAATAAACTAATAATGTATTTCATGTTTACCATTAAATTTAAAAAATATATATACATTCTCTCTCTTTTTCTGATTTTACTTGCGTGTATTATTGACTAATGCATTTTTAAAGAAAAATAAAAATAAAGTTTATTATTAAATTAAAGAAATGTGGGTATGTTCGATTTCCTGACCTTAGACAATTTACAAATTCGTCTAATTGAACTAACTCTTGTAAGTCAAAATCGTTTAAGGTGAATTGATTGAAATAAGAAATAACATTGCAAATCAAATTTGAACAAAATTTGAAGGATAACTTTTTTTATTATTATTATTAATTAGGTGTTGGGCCTTAATAAAATATTATAACCTCTTTATAATTGTTTTATTTTTATTTTAATGCATGTTATATGTTTTATTATAGTATATGTACTAAATTTTATTTTTACCAAAAAACAAGAAACAAGAAACAAGAAACAAGAAACAGAAATAGTTATCAAACATGTTTCTGTTTTTAGTTTATAAGAAACAGAAACAAGAAACGAGAAACAGAAACAGGAAACAAGAAACGAGAAACAAGAACGTTATCAAACGGGGCCATCTAGAACTCTCTGTAGTTTGTATAAGAGGGAAGATAAGATTACTTTCTCGAATGACATAATTTCTCATCAAGTATACTCGTTGAAGGGGAAGAGAGTTAATGCAATTATAATCACATTCACGCTTTTAAAAAAAAATTTGAATTTTACTCGTAAACTTCATGGGTTGTATTAATTTTCAAAAAAAAAAAATTGATGAAGAAAAAAAATTCAATTTCATCAAATTAGACTCTAAACTTAAATGAGTGTTTCAATTTTTCTCATTTGATTTATTTTCTACTAATTCACCTACTAATTGTAATGAAATTAATTGAACAAAATTAAATTTGATCAATACACAAAATCGACAATTGAATAACTCTATTAAAACTCACATCTCAATAAAAAGTCCAACTCTAATGTTGGGTTTTTTCTTTTTAAAATGCCAAAGAGCTCTAGTAACCAATTTGGGAAGCATAGGGAGAAGTTTAAATTTGCGATTGCGCTGCCCTTCTGCATAAAAAGGACAGTGAAGGAAAAGATCATGGTTGAATATTTCAAATTGAAAGATCTATTATACACTTTTTAAATTTTAGAGACATTAAACACAATACTTAGAGTTAGATTTATATTAGATACTTTTTAAAGTTTGGAGATCCACTAACCCAAGTTGAGATTATATAATTTAATATAGTTAGTGGATAGGGCATTAGTTTACTAAGAGTGTACAAATAATCCAGCAACCTAAACAATCCAGACTACTCAATCCAAAATATAAGGGTTGGATTTTTTTTTTTTTATTTATTTATTTAAAGTTTGGATGGGTTAGAATTTTAGAGAATCGAAATTTCAAGTCATTTCTCGGATTGGCCTTTTTTAGGCTCAGGTTGACCTAACCCAACTCAAAATTTATGTATTTTTTTTATAAAAACAAATATACTTATAAATGAAAGTGAAATGAAACACTACATTATTTGTGAATTTCTAATGTTTTTTATCTAGGATTGTAACGAAGATTAAGATACTATGAACTTTGAAGTTTGATATTTGAATTTTATGTGATTTTAATTATTAATTCGAGTAAAAATTATTTTTAAAAAAATCAATTCGACGACCCAACTCAACCTAACCCAAAAATATAGGGTTGGGTTGAGTTGGGTTGCAACCCTTGACCGGGTCATTCAAGTAACCAATGCGAATTTTTGGGTTGGTTTCAAAAAATCTCCAACCCAACTCGTGTACACTCCTACCATTAACAATTAAGGGGCTGTTTGGGGCAAGGAGTTGCAGGGAGTAGGAGTTAATATGTCTGGGGAGTTAGGAAGTCTGTGTTTGGGGTGCAGAGTTGTTTAGTCTGGAGTTAGGAAATCTGTGTTTGGGGCAAGGAGTTGCAGGGAGTAGGAGTTCTGAAATCTGTGTTTGGAGTGCATATTTATTAAACATGAAGTTATGAAGTCTGAGTTGATTTTAGCTCTTTTTTTTGTACAAATTTTTTCTAAAATTTCTAAAATTTTCATTATTAAGAATTTGTTCCCATAAATTCTAAGATTGAGATTTTTTGTTTTTATTAATTTATATATTCTTTACAAATTTCTTTAAATAATTTTTTTAACAAAATACCTCATATTCTTTTTTCAATATCTCTCACATTAATTATTCATTTGCCTTGGATAGTTTCAAATAAAAGAAATTCTTACAAATTTTTTAAATATTACATGTGAGTTGGAAAGATTTCAATTTATTAATTTTACGGGATTCAAATAAACTTGAAGATTTTTATGTTTTTATTCTCTCAATTCTAGAAATAATATAGATTTATTTCCATCAATCCTAAAATTGAGATTTTAAATTATATTATTTTATGAATATTTTATAATTTTATTAAAGACTTGTTTTCGTCAATTTTAAATTTTAATTTAAGATTTGTTTTTCAAGCTTAATAAAATAATTTGTTTTATATAATTTAAGAATTTATTTTTCTAACTAATCAATGTAATGGATTATTTAAAGTTTGATTAATTTGTAAATAATATATTCTTTGAAGTAAATATCAAATATTTATGCTATTTTAAAATAATTAAGTTCAAAATGAATATATATTTTTTAACATCATTCAAAATGAATATTATATATAGTACTTTTGTTCATATTACTATATATTTATGTTATTTATTGTAATTATTTTATTTTATTAAGTTTGGAAGGAGAAATCGTTTATCTTTTTACTTTGAATATGATTAATTTGAAAACCAATTTTTTTTAATACGTTAACATTTTTAAACACTAATTTCTTAAATAGTAGTACGGGTTAGTTTAAAATATGTTTTTCTTATCTTCAAATCATAAAATTATATATGTTTTTTAGCTATTAATAAAAAAATAAGCCAAAAAAAAAGATAAGATTGTTATTTGTTATAAGTAATTTTTGTTTAAACTTACGAAAAAATTGTAGATGACATGTGGAAGAAGTGAGATAGGGATGTTTTTATCAATTAAAAAAATGGTTATGTAGTACTCTAATTTACACTAAGAATTTCAATTTAAATAATAGTATCATATCTAAAACATTCTTATATAATTTATATTTAAAAAAGAAAATTATAGAATAAAAAGAAAAATATTTTTGTTAAAATTTTATTAAAATTATAGGATAAAAATAAAATTATTTTTTAATAATTAGTTATATTTAATTATTAATTAGTAATAATGACGAGAAATTTATATAAAAAAATAAAGATTTTTTTTTTAAATTAAGAAATTAAAAAAAATTATGTAAAAAATAGAGAGAGAAATGAAAGGAGAGAAGAGAGAGGGGTAGGAGTGAGGTGAGGTAAAAAAAGGAGATAGTAAAGTTGTGGGGAGTTGGAAAAGGAGTTTATAAATTTGTGGGACCCACACTAAGGAGTTAGATGGGGAGTTAATAAATCTGTGGGGCCCACAATAGGAGTTAAAATACCCTTGGCCAAACAAGGAGTCGGGAACTCCTCCCAACTCCACTCCCCCCAACTACTCAATCCAAACACCCCCTAACAATTGTGGAACTAAAAAAAATAAAAAATAAAAAGAAGATTATAGAAATACAATGACATACAATTTTTAAAAAACAGTTGATCCACAGGCTACTGGGAGAGCGTGTGGTAGCCTGTGGTGGGGCAACGGCCACGGCGGTGGCCAAATCAGGTACACCAAAGCAACGATTCATTGGAAGATGGAACTGTTCATGATTTTGATTGAACATTCATTCTGGATACCCATACTCGTCTTCTTCATTTCGCGCGAAAAACAGGAAGAACGTGTGGCAGTGGACGAGGGGAAGCCATGGCCACTGTACAGTGCATAAGCTTCTGCAAACCATTTGGGACCAGAATGGCTTTCTCCCCTTCATCATTTGCCCTTTCAATTTCCCGTACGAGTTATCCCACTTTCAAAACTTCCAGCTCATTGCCGAAGGTCTCGATTTCCAGGTTTTCATTCTGCATCTCTAAATTTTTCTTTAGTTGGAGACTAGAAGCTGTGGTTGCTCTAACGCTTCGTTACAGGTCGAGTAAGGTAGTTCCGGCTGTGATTGCCGAAGAGAGTGCCGATGGGGCGACTGTTTCTACCGCTGATGCGTTTAATCTTACTTATCTGGAGGCGGGTTCTTAGTTTTATCTACTTGGGTTCGATAATTATTCGGTAATTTTGAATGACATGCTTAGAATTTATCTTCCCCCTTTTTCCCCTTTTTGTTTTAGGGAAATAGTTGGTTGTGGGAAGTGGGCGGATTGACCATTTTGGTAGATCCTGTTTTGGTTGGTAATCTTGATTTTGGTATCTCGTGGCTATATGAGGCCTCCAAGAAGATATTGAAGAATTTCCAGGTAATTTCAGAATAGTTATAAGCATCTATTTAGCCCTGTAACGTCTTTACCTTTTTAGGTGTTTACTTTCTTTTAATGCAGGCTGTTTGATAACCTTTTGATTTTTGTTGTTGGTTTTTGAAAATTGTGCATATTTTCTCACAATTTCTTTACAATGATTTTCATCTTTCTCGAGCAACATTTGAATTCTTAGCCAAATTCCAAATTTCAAAAACAAATTTTTAAAAACTACTTATTTTAGTTCTCAAAATTTGACTTTGAATTTTGAAAACATTTGTAAAACGCAAATAACAAAAAAAATTAAAAACAAAAACGGTTATCAAATGAGGTGCAGTTAATAAACTAATATGATACTTGAGCAACTTTTGTGCAGCTGAGTGAACTTCCTGAGGTTGACTATTTACTTATTACACAAAGCCTTGATGATCACTGCCATTTGAAGACCCTGCGGCCTCTCTCTAAGAAGTCTCCTAATCTAAAGGTTATAGCAACTCCAAATGCAAAGGCATTGTTGGATCCACTTTTCAGCAATGTAAGCAGATTCTGCGGTGAATTCTCTATTTTTTTTTTCTTTCTGCTGCAATTCAGGGCTAAATTGCCAAATCATGTTCCTAATATGCTTTTGTTTATTTGGTAGAAAATTGGTTACGACCGCTGATACGCTCTTGAGAAATTTTCCCGTTTTTTGATTTTAGTATAAATCTTTAGAGAGTTGGATATAATGTCATCGTATTTTAACGATTTTGTTATTATGAGTCATACGACCCCAACACTTATGACTTTAATCACTGGAAAAAATACAGAAATGTTGCAACATTGTACTCGTGGTTATCCAAAACTGTTGTGCAGCTTCTTCTTTATTATTATTAATATGTGCTAATTTTCTACACTCATTTTAGTTTGAATGGGCATAAACGATCAATTGTTATGCAAGTTATTCACTGAATTAAAAGACCAGAGGGAGGGAGAGAGAGAAGTGTTTTTGTAATTAGAAGGCATTCCTTTTGTATTCTTTGTTAAACAAGCATATCAACAAGTATTTTGGGCCCTTTTTCCCCTTCCACCATTGCGTGCCGACTTTTCTTTTCAATTCAATGTTTTATGATGCCAAATTTGATTAGATTATTACTAGAAGCATTCCATGTATCACTTTGTGCTTTATGTGTATGATCTAAGGCCAGTTTTAGTTATATCCAGGTCACTTATCTAGAACCTGGTCAGAGTTCAGTTCTTGAAGGTTCTCAAGTACTCATTAGAGCCACTGCTGGACCAGTTCTAGGTCCTCCATGGCAGCGTCCCGAGAACGGGTAAAATTGTTGATCTTCTACATTGCTACCCCCACTAAATAGTATGATACTTTTCATGATGAACATCTTATGTAGTAACCTGGTTATTTAGATTCCGCTCTCTCTCTTATTGAATCTGATACAGGTATCTTGTTATTTCTCCCCAAGGCCAGCTGACTCTTTATTATGAACCTCATTGCTCTTACAAGAAGGATTTTTTGGGGAAAGAAAAGGCTGATATTGTCATCACACCTGTGATAAAGCAGCTTCTGCCTAATTTTACTCTCGTTTCTGGACAAGAAGATGCAGTTCAACTTGCAAAGCTGCTGCATGCAAAGTATGAATGCTTCCAAAACCTTAAATTCAGTACTTGGTGGAGGCATCTCTTTGTTTCTATATAATTATGTTAGAAACCCGAACTTGAGATTAAATCTAGAAAGTTGATGCTGAAATGTATTATGATATCAAAGAAAATTACAAGGGTACTAAGCATTCCAGAGGCTCGTTCTCTTCCAAGACTAATCCTATAATATGACTAACCTTTAACCTTTGCGATCTACTTTATTCATAGCCATTACTCTTATAAACTCCCTAGCTAATAACTAATATGTCCTTGATATCTTAAAAATATTTCTATCTTTTCCTATCGATTGTCTTTCCTTATCATCTTTCAGGTTCATCGTGCCAATGAATAATGGAGATATGGATAGCAAAGGGCTTCTTGCAAGCTTAGTCAGTGCTGAAGGGACAATTGGATCTTTCAAGGTTAATATTCCAACACAGCCATAATGAAACCTGTGTCCAATTCCAAACTGATATGTTATCATATTCATACAGTCATACTTGAACTTTGCATGATGTAGGTTATCATTCAACTTTGGTTTGTTTCTTTCCATCATGTATACATGATAAAGGATAAAAGCTGATGAAGTTTAATGAGAATCAAGTAGTATACTAACTAAAGAATGACCTGAACCCTAATTTATTATTAGAATGTGAATTTCACAAACTTATAACACATGATCGAATGAGTGAGAAGGTTGAAGTGCGTCCTCCGTTGTGAAGGGATTAACTTTTTCTTCAATGATAATGTGGGGGTCAAGTCAATTCTTGCCATTGTTTACTTTCTACTCTGTTAAATGCTTATCAATTCAATGCAATGCAGGAACTATTGTCAAAGGAACTTCCAGAGGCAGTGGTCCTGGAGCCTACTCCTGGCGTACCACTTAACATTTCCCCGCAAGATCAAGCGTGAGTGCCTGGTTTGTCAATAGTCAAAACTCACTTTTTGAATGTATACAATATATTGATGAAGGAATCAATGAAGCCTGTGTTTTTCAGCATCATTCTGGTTCATAACCACCCCCCCCCAAACCAAAAAAAAAGTTTCATAATAGAGGAAAGATGCTATCAGAACCATACCAATACCAAGCTAATTTTTTGCATTTCTGAACTAAAATCCAACTCCTTCCATAACTTACATGGGATAATTCAACAATCTTCTGTTCATCCATTGATCCCTGATCTCTGCAAGATAATTTGCAGATTGTAGTCTAAATTTGAATACTACTTTGTGTCAAAGGACCTTCTCGGTCTTTCATGATTCATGAAGTGAGACTTCTCCCGCAACACTGGATGTGGGATATCCTACCTTTTGGTATAGGAGAGTGTTTGAGCAAGGAATGAGAAAACATAATGGCCCATGGGCTCCGTTCTGCTGATGTCTAAAGCACTTCTGGCCTAGTATTCAAAAGATAGTCCAAAGCAAACTCTGCCCAACATGTCTTCTTCTACATGTCCAAACCCTGCCAACATGTCGACTTTTTACATTCATCATGAATGTTCTTGTAGTAACTAGTAACTGAGCCCCAAAAATCTGCTGGTGGGTGGGAAGATTCAGATTCAGTTCTTTTGTTTTTTCTTTCTTTACAAGGATAATGCAAGATTAATTTATGTATCACGAATGGAAAGTCTACTTGTCTTGCACATCTTTAAATCTTTTTTTAATATTCATGAGTGTTCGGATCAGCTTGTACACACCTCGACTAATCTCACATGACAACTGCATGACCTTATTACATTTAGTTGTCAAAGAAACTAAGTAGGTGGTTACTATAGTTTGAACTCATTCTCTTTAAGCCATTTCTTATTCTCAAGGCTCTTATTGACCACTAGGCCAACCTATGATGGTTACACCCAAATTCCTGAAGCAAGTTTACTACTTTTGATATTCTTTGCAAACCATAGCTTCGAAATGAACTTGGACGAGATAATGGCCATTGGAGAAAAGGAATCAAGCAAATATACTTTATTATCTAATTCAAAGTCTTCGAAAGAGAGGTCATACTTGTGTGAGGAGTGGCGTAGTACATGGCTTTTAGGACATAAACAAAGTGTTTGGTATTTGCTTAATTTGATCGGCTCAACGAATTGTAATGGGGAAATTTCAAGATTTCTTTATTGAAAGTTTTAGTTACTTGATTTTTAATTAGTGTCACTAATGAAGTTTGAAGAATCTCTATTTAGTGGCTATTGACGGTCTTCAGAGATGCAAAAATTGAATGGTGGATGTACTTGGACGGGTTTGTGAATGTAATTAGCTTTCATCCTCAACTAATTCATACATTGGTGACGCCTTTTAGCTTTTGAGCGATTAAATTATTATTGTTATTAATTGATGTGTGTGTATATCAGTGTGTAAGTGATATATACGTCGACGTTACTGACAACTCATTGGATCTAGTCAAATCTGATTCTATATATATTTTTGATAAGCTACTATCTCAATAAATTTGTTTAATTTGTTTAATGATTGGTCGATTATCCTAAAGTCTTTTAGGACATATTTGCTATTTAGATTTGGAAAGCCTAAAAATGTTTAATTTGGGGATGATGCATGTGTTGAGGTTCTTATGTGTATGATGAATTTGAGATGATTTTTTTTTTAGTACAATAGGGGTTGGGGGGATTCGAACCACAGACCTCGTGGTCGTTAACACATTCAATATGCCAGTTGAGCTATGCTCTCTTTGGCATGAATTTGAGATGATTAGTTTGTTATAGAAAATTATATGCATGGTAACACATTATAGAAAATTATGTTGAAAAATATATTGTGTTTGTTGTGTCATTTATTTTTACAGGTCGGAGGTGAAACTTCACTTTAGGTTTGAATAAATAAACCCATAAAAGATCATTAAAGAAACCCAAAAACTTCTATGTGATCCCAATTGTTAGTTTTTAATGCTTTTCAAATTATGTCTATTTAGTTTAAAAGTTTTCCATTAAAAAACAATGGTTTTGTTATTTATTTCTCTTGGGAGGTATATGGTTGAGACTATCATGGTCTTGTTATTGTTAAACAACTTGTTTTTTTTTTTAAGAAAACTAAATATAGGTTTTAATTTTTTTTACAATAAACTAAAAATAGAAAACAAAATGACTGCAAAATGAGATTAATATTGCAATGTTTCGCACGAGGGGCATGAATAATAGCCAACTAACTTAGATTTATTTAATCAATATATATCTATAGTTTTCATGTATATGCATAGGAAGAAGAAGAACATGTAATTGAAATTAAATCAAGGTTCATATGCCAACGACTAGGTCACCGACTTTAATTTAATGATTTCGATTAATTATTAGTCATGCCTAAATATATATATCTATTTTAATGGGTGTAGCTAACATATGCATTATTTAGTTATATAATCCCTACATATACTAGCCGAGCCCAAAATTGAATAATAATAATGGTATCAATTTAACTAGTTGGTCAAACATATATATATATATATCGCATTTAGATGTCAATTTGTAAAATGATATGTCTTAAAAATGTTTCAATGCCAAATGGAACACCATTAAAAATTGTCAACAATTTGAATTCTTCTTCTTCCCCTGTTTCTTTATAAATACAAATACACAATTTGAATCATTCTAGCGTTTCATTGACAGCTTTTTTATTCCATTGAACATTTAAACTTATTTTCATTACTATGTACAGCAAACTAAACCAATTAATGATTAAACGTCATTTAGAAATGGTGTTTTCAAAGAGAGATGATTTCAATGAAGTACTTTTCTTTTTTATATATATAGCATGTGACAAATTCATTTTTAGAGGTCAAATTAGATCTTATGATCTGAGAATCCAACAACATAAGAATAAGATGAAGAGAAACAAAGATAAAACATTACGACATAATTAACAGCATCAATCATTACATTTTTATATTTTCTTTGGAAGTTAGGCCACCACCGAAGATAAGAAAAGAATATTCCTTAGAAATTTTTTTGCATATGCAAAAATTTATATCCACATAAGAAACAGCATGCAACGTCGTCGTTTTGTAACAATGCCCCCCTGAAAAGTCGTTTGCCCTTTTATTCATTCAAGGGTCGCTATCTAAATCTCTTCGAACTTATCCAAACTGGGGGCAGTGATTCTCTGTGTGTGAGAGCATGGATCAAAATCATGGTCGTGCAATGGCGACCGTCAGATGAAGAATCTGGGGTGGAGATTAGATGGGTTGTTCTGAATTTTGTAAAATGTAGAAGAAAGGGGCCATAGATGTGATTGTGGGGAATCTTGGACAATACAAGATTCTTGAGGTTGTTGTGGGCCAGGTCTGAATTAAAAAGATAAGGTAATAAATTTTAGAGAGAGAAAGAATATTCTAAATTAGTTAAATTAATTTTTAAAAAAAGGATATTATGAAACCATTGTGGAATATTCGGACCAGGGCGCAATCACATCATTAACAGAACCACTAAGATGCTGTTTTGTTGGAAATTTGATCTTTATTTATTTTGTTTTGAAAAATACATTTTTAATAATTATATGAGATGCCAATATATACAATTCTACATGAACAATAGTGTTTTCTTTTTACTTCGGGCAGGAACTATACGTAGGCTTAGATTGAAATTGAAAGTAGATAACATTATTATATAGTATGGATACGAAGAAATCTATGAAAGGTAGGGACGAATAAAATTATATAGGTTTAGATTGGAAGTAAATAACAATATACTATACTATAGTAAAGATATAAAGAGACCTATGGTCTTATCTATCCTACTTGATTAAAAAAAAATGTAAAATTAGAATAACTAATCAATGACAAAATTGATTATCATATTTGCAAATTTGTTACATTAAAAATGATGTGTAAATATAATAATTTCTTTCTTAGTATATCATTGATGTATTACTATTGTATAATTTGTATACCTAATATAAAGTATATCACCAATATACTTATATATATATAAAGTAGTCTTTCTCAAATTTATTTGAGTTTGATTTGCTTTGTTAAATTAGAGGGAATGAGCTTCCTCCTCATTTCTTCTTCGAGAAAGCTTGCTTCTTGAGAGTAAAAAAAGAATCATTTAAAGATGGAGAAGCTTTCTCTGGGTAGGGGCTAGCTAATGGAAAGGGCCCGGGTTATTAAGGCTCAAAATGACAAGAACTTCTCATTTTATATCATTAATAGAGTAAATCAACAATCCTCCTAATATACAGTATATATCATTGATATATTATTTTTTGATCAAATAAAAGCATATCTCAAATATAACTAATATAAATTATATCACTAATATTTGAGTTTTTACCTTTGTGCATTTTTGCAAAGTATCACAACATCATCAAAATCATATCTACTTTTGAGGCCCTCACCATCTCTGTTGGACCTTAGGTGATTAGAAGGAAGATATTTATACACTCTCAACACAATTATGTAAAACTAGTTGATTTACTTATTATTATTATTATTTTCTAATGGGATAGAGTGAAATAAAATTTTTACCAAGCAAGATCACTTAATAGAAAATATAAATCATCATCATTTTATTATTTGATTTCAATGACAATAAAGATTTATTGATTATAAATTTTGGCTATGAAGTAACATTGACACTTAATAATAATAATAATAAATTATTTATACGAACAAATAATATATTTATCCTTATTTTTTATGTTTTATATATTTTTTTTCATCATTGTCAATTATTTCATAAAAAGTTTTCCAGTGGTCAAGGCTGCATTTATTTATTCACCCTACGAAGAAGGGCATATTCCTTAATTCTTTCCTTTGCCCTCTTTTTGGGAGTGTCATTCCTTCCCACTAATGAAATGCAACCGTATTAAAGAAAAATAAAAATATTATATTTTCATTCGTTTATCATTTTTTTTTTCATTTAAATACAACTTTAGTAATCAACCATTAATGCTAGATGAACAGTATAATTCATCTGACTAAGACATAAATCAAATATCAACATGTCACATTTTAGAATGTCAACTCTCACATGTTGTTGAACTAAAAAAAAAAAAGAAAAATATAAAAAAATGATATTTTTTAAAGGTTAAATTATCAAAAATATCCTTGAACTATGAGGTTGGTTTCAATTATACCCCCAAACTTTGAAAAGTTTCATTTTAACCCTTGAACTTTGAAGTTTGTTTCAAAATAACCCTTGAAGGCTTTTTCCGTTAAATTTATGGACGAGAAATGACTTATTGCATATGTTTTGATTTTTTTTCAACGTATATGTTCAAAATATGTTCATATAAGCAACCATACAAATACAAACACGTCATTTTTAGTCCAAGAAATTAACGAAAAAAAGCCTTCAAAAGTTGTTTTGAACAAACTTCAAAGTTCAAAGGTTAAAATGAAACTTTTCAAAGTTTGGAAGTATAATTGAAACCAATCTCATAGTTCAAAAGTATTTTTGATAATTTAACCTTTTTTTTAAAGTAAAGAAAAATAAGATTGGAATTGGAATATTTCTATGGGAAAAAAAAAGGTGCGAGGGATATTAGCTTTTGGTCGTTTCGCGCAGGGTTTGGGACCAATTTGTTATTTTGGACATTTTCAGAAGACACCACGTTTTTTAACCAAACCAATCCAAACCAAACCTTTTCTTTCTTTTTCTTTCACTCCACTTCTCAATCATATATAATATCATTTATTGATCCAATCGCATTATTTTTTAATTTGAAAAGTTATTATTTTGACAATGACTTTAGTGAGAGTCAAAAAACATTTTTTTTAATAACATTGAAAAGAATTTTCATCATAAATTTAATGTATTATTAACTACAAATATATTATTAAAGAACTATATTTACATAATTAGGGATGTGAGTGGCTTTTCTTTTATTGCCTATCTTTTAAAATCAGTGTCATGGTTCATGCAGCTCTGACCTTCACATAAAAATAATTAATTAGACTCAAAATGGAAATGTAATGATAATTTGAAGAGATTTTTCTGGATTCGCCTTTGAGATATATTTTAATCTACCTACCAACCTACTGTACTTTTTTCAAATTATCAAATAGATTCCATGTGAAATACCAAAACTAACCTCTGACTTGTAGATTTTAAAATATCAATTACATATCAAACATTATTGCAATTATTATTAGAAATTAAATTTTCAATCAACCAAAAAGCTTAAACTGATGGGTTATGAAAATTTTAATTATATCAACACTTTAACACTCTCCTTACTTATGGGCTTGAAAATTTGTAAAAAGCTCAACAAGTGAAAATCAATATTAATTGGAAAGGAAATGACATTATAGGAGCTCAAACATAGGATCTCTTGCTCTACTACCATGTTAAATTACGTACCAATCAATCTAAGATTATGTTAAATTTAATTATATATCAACACTTTAACAATCAATTAGATATACAAACCTATCCACGAATTTCCTTATTAGTATTTTTCTAACAATGATGACAACCCATGTTAACATAATTAGTAATTAAGATGCAATTGTGTTATAGTTATAGATCCAACTATAACAATATGAAAAATAAGTTTTAATTTAATTAATTAGAAAAGCAAGAAGATTCTAACCCGTGAATAAACATTTTTTAGGTCTAATATTTTAGGATACATTCCACTAGTTAACAAATGATATTAGAATATTTTTTTAAAAAAAAAAAATGATATTAGAAGATTTATTTAGAAATAAATTTGGATAAAGTACTATACCTCATAGATATGTTTGTGTTAAAAAAAAAAAAAAGTACAAGATCATGATTGTCAAAATATGATTATTTATAAAAGAAATAAATTTGATTTTTATTTTAAAAAAAGAAACCTTGATATGAGGTATATGTGTGACATTTCATTGTTGTATGGATACAAATTCCATTGATATACTTGGAGGTTCAAATACCTCAAAAGTACCTTTATTCAAAATCATAATAAGTCCTATTTTTTTTTTTTTTAAAAAAAATCTATAATGTATGTGGTCCAAATTTTAGGTAGGATCCTATTTTGCTTTGATAATTTTCTCTCATGTTAAAAAGTCTTACCTTTTTACCATATTAAAGTTTCTAGTTGTCTCCTAATTTGATTGAAAAAGAGAATATTATTTTTTAGCAAGGGATCTCTATTTGTTGAAGAAGAATATATCCCTTTTTTCTCATATTCTAGAACAAAAGAAAAAGAAGAAAAATATAATTTTAGGACGTATTTGATCATAATATATTTTTGTTTATTTTTTAATATGATTGTTTTTTCTCATGTTCTAAAATATTCTCAAATAATTTTTTTTTTAATTTTAAGCAAAAAGAGAGCACGGAAAATGAAAAAAAATTGTTATCATACGTATTTTATTTTTATTTTAAAAATAAAATATAAAATGAAACAATAAATTAAAACAATGAAAACAATTATACCAAATGCAGTGTGAATGAATTTTAGATGAAGATGAAAAAAAATCTCTTGACTATTCAAAACATGTACACCACACATGTGAAAAGTTGAATAATAGGGCCAAAAAGTCAATTGAGTAATTGGTTGGAATATTCTTTATTTGAAAAAATAGGTCATAAGTATTATGAATGGAAGTTGAGAGAATCAAAATTCAGAATATGAACCCAAAGTTGGTGGGTAAAAAATATGAAATGAAAAGGGGATCAGATGACTCATTTTGAAAAATATTTAGATTAATTAGGTCAAATTACACCACTATGTCACCCTAATTTCTCTTTTTTTTTTTCTTTAAAAAAGAGTAAGTTACAAATAGATAGATTTAAATTTACCATTTACATAAACCTAAGACGTTCATATATTTGTAGTAGAGGCGAACATAGTTTTGTATTAGTTGAAAGTAGAGAAATTCATAATATATAAATAAAGACGACATTTTTATTAACGTGAGATATTTTAAATAAAGCCAAAAGCAAATTCATTTAGATAATATCATAACATTATGAAATGATAGAGAAACTTGTTATCTTTATGAAATTTAGGCGGAGAAAAATAGGGAGAGAATGCAAAGAGGGCTAAGGTTTCATTCATAGAATTGATTCAAACCTAATAGTATAAATCTACCTAATCCTAAATCATGTTTTGAAAAGGAAACAAATCTAATTCAAATAACTTAATCTAAAACAAATATAATTCAAATAACATAATCTAACGTATATCTATTTTAAATAACATAATCGAACAATCTTAACCTGTTTTCACACTTTTAGTTTATGTATTTTCATTGAAATAACAATTTAGTATAGAAACTTTAGTTGATAACAATTAGTCTTCATACTTTCAAATTTGTAAAAATTTAGTTCTTGAACTTTAGAATGTAACAATTTAGTTCCTTTAGTTTGAATTTTGTTATGATTTAGTTCCTATTATAAAAATGTTGCTAAGAATTAAATATGTTTTCTTATTTATATGCATATTAATAAATTCATAAGGACCAAATATGTTTATACACTACCAAAATTAAATTGTTAGATAATAAAAATTGAGACCTAATTTTGATGAGATTTTCCGTTGCAGAAACTAAATAGTTATAAATTTTAAACTACAAACACTTATAAATTGTTACATACTAAAAGTTCATAGATTAAACTGTTACCAATTTGAAAGTATCGAAACTAGATAAGTACAAACTAAAGTTCAGTGACTAATTACTTCAATAAAAAAGTAATTTTCAACCTATATTTTATATGTTTCTTTTTAACCTCTTCTAGTGAGAGAAACCTTTCTCTCTCATAGTACAAGGAAAAATGACAATATTTAGCAAAGAAAGTGTGTGATATATTTTGCCCTTTCTCTTTCTTTTGATCAACTTTTTTTTTTTCTTTTGGGGGGTGGGTTTAGTGGGATGTTAATTTTTTTGAGAAGAAGTAATTAATAAGTTGGAAATCTTGTCTTAAAAGAAAAGATAAGATCGATTAAGTTTGAACATTTAGACTTTTTAACTAACCACTTTCATTTATTCCATGTCCATTGATAGTCATCTTTACTCAATTTTGGCCCTTCAAGTATCCACCTGGTTGGTCCTCCAACGTTGTCAATTCAAAGCCATTATTCAATCCCACTTTAATTTTTAACTTTTAATTTCGCCGTTTAAAAAAAAAAAAATTGTTGTAATTAAAACTTCATTTTTTTTTTTTTTTATATTTAAACTTCATTTTACCTTTTAGTTAAATGTTATATGTTTTAACTAATTGAGCTAGGTTCAAATTGATTGTTCACTATAAACTTTTATATTTAAGTGACACTAGTGAATATATATTCTAAGCCATCCACGTTTACGAGGTATAGTATATATACTAGTAGTATTTTGAAAGTACATCAGTATAAAAAGATTAACTAAAAATGTGACCGAAATCAATTTTGGTAGAAGTATATATGTACTTACTAATAGTATTTTGAAGTACTTAACATTATTTTTACCTACCATTAATCTTGTATAAAACTCAAATATTTTTTTTATAAGAGATTTGACTCACGGATTGAGTTTGTATAATAATATTCTTGAAATATAATGTCAAATTTATGTTTGACATATGATTTCCTTTTTTCTTAGCAATATATTTACTAATCTTATGAGTTAGATAAAATTTGTCATTTGCCCTACAATCACACTTGTTAAAAGGGATACTTGCACAGATAGCAAAGCGGGCCAAAAAAATAGCAAAAATAGCAAATCTTAAAACTATTTGCAAATATGGCAAAAATTAAATCAAGCTTGCGTTAAAAGACTAAAAATCCCTCATTGATAGACTTTTATCACTGATAGAGTCTATTAGTGATAGACTCATATCACTGGTAGTTTATCAGTCATAGAAGTCTATCATTGATAAACTTCAAATATTTAAAGTCTATCAATGACTATCACTTATTCATTTTAAAATAATCAATAGAAGTTTATCAATAATTGTAAGCTATCGCTGATAGACTCCTTGCACTTATAAACTCCATAGTGATATACTTCTTTCATATGAACTTAAGTCCTTCCATATTTAATCTTCTATTTGGTATTGTTTGATGTTTAGATGCATCCAAATTGTTTAATTGGTTTAGTTTGCTATTATTTTTCTTTGTATTATGCTTCTTCTAATATGTTTGGTTTCCTGTTTGGTTGAATTATGTTTTTTCTTTGTTTAGTTATTGATTAATCACATTAAAATGGTGCATCATTGATGTTTAGTTGATAGACTACCATTGTGAGTGAAGTCGATAGAAGCCTATCATTGATAGACTTCAATCAAAATGGCAATTATTGCTGATTACGTGTTTTTGTACTAGTTTATCAGTAATAAATTTTGCTATCACTGATAGATTTATACAAGAGATAGGCTACATGTGATGAATGAAGTCTATCAGTAATAGGCTTCTATCACTGATGAAGTAATCACAGTAAATGTAATATTCTATTTGATTTTGTTTGATGTTTAGTTGCTTCTATAAATCTACTTAGCACTGTAATATCATGTAATACAAATTAGAGATAATCCATTTCCATACTCAATATTAAATCAATAATATAAGTCTATCAGTGATAGATATCAATCATTTATAAGTGATAGACTTATAAGTGATCGAAGTCTATCATTGATAATCGAAGTTTATCATTGATAGACTCAATCATAGATAGTTTAGCTCAATTGTAGACTTGTATTGTTGATAGAATTTTATCTGTGTTGAAGTCTATAAGTGATAGACTTCTATCACTTATAGACTTCAATCATAGATAACTTAATTCAATCATAAACTTGTATTGTTGATAGAATTATATCGGTATTGAAGTCTATCAGTGTCTATCACTGATAGACTTGTATTGTTGATAGAATTATGTATGATTGAAGTCTATATTATCATTGATAGACTTCTATTGTTGATAAAATTCTATTTGTATGAAGTCTATCAGAGATTATCACAAATAGACTTTCAATACATATAGAATTCTATAAGTGATAGAAGTCTATCAATACAAATAGAATTCTACAAGTAACTATCACCAATAGACTTTTATTATTGTCACTTGTAATTCTCATTACAATCCTTACCATTCCATTGCCCACTATGAAAAACAACTATTGGAAGCTTAACCATAATTTCAAATTATTGTAAAAAAAAAAAAAAAAAAAAAGTTATGTAAATTAATGATACTGATATCAGTTTATCAGTGATAGACTTAAGTCACATATTGAAGTCTATTACTGATAGACTAATATTCTTCTCTGATATCGTTGTTGTATTACAAAGAGGAATATCAATCTATCAGTGATAAACTTCAATATGTGACTGAAATCTATCAGTGATAGATTTCAATATATGATATTAGCCTATCAGAAAAATGTCTTCTATTCATTCAGCTTTTCATACAAATGTGATAACATGTGTAAATTCATTATAATCACAATACATGGGAATAATACAAATACAACTCTAATTTCTTTATTGATTTAGGCAACCATTCAGAACATCCTCCAACAAAACGTCCCATATCCATATGAGGGCCAACAAGAGTTCATTTCATAATTAAAAAATCAAAACATTTATCATTAAGCTCAAAGCCATCATCAACCTATTACACTATTATCGTTTAGAAGAAACAAAAAATCCAAAACAAATCACAATTACAAAGTAACAGGGATACATTCTTCAAAAACTACCTACCAGACGTCATGCTACTCCAAGGAAACTTAGTTGATGATTCAACGGCTTCAGCACCGCCAATTCATTAGCAACCTCTATCGGCAAAACGCTATTAGAGAGAAAAGAAGAACACATCAGAGAACAAAGGAGCAAAACGCAAAGCAATCATAGAAGAAGAAGAACGCGCGTGAAACCCTTCTTCTTTAAAATAAGGGTAAAAAAAGAATAACAAAATATTATTTTGAAGATTTTCTACATTTGCAAATCTTTTAAAAAATTGCTATATTTACAAATAAAGAAAAGTAATTTGCTACCTATTACAATTACCCTTGTTAAAATTACAAACTAAACTTCTGGTTAAGAATGAGTCAAGATTGAATAATGTAACTTAATTTTTTAAAATTAAATTTAGCTTATACCTAAAAGTACTAAGCATCACCCACTTCCCACTCAATTTCACTTTTGTTTTCAAATTTTCAAATTAAATTATCACAATAAAAGACTTAGTCCCCTAGCCATTCATTCAGCATTTGAAAAAAGTTTCAATTGCTACTAGATAAAATTATTTTTAAAAAAAATACAGAAAATTAGAAAAAATATATATAGTTACAAAGGACCTCAATTATTATAATGATAAGTTAATCTAATAATATGCTAGGATAACAAAATTGATCAGATTCATTGATTGATTTGGAAAACTTCAATCACATTTATTACTCACAACAATTTTTTCTTTTACTTTTTAGTACAATCGAGGGTTATGAAAATTTAAACTTTCAACATAAAAAAAAGGAAGTACATGCATATCTATTCAAGGGTATGAATACACTCTCAACATTTTCGACTACTACATTACTTTGATTTGTATTTAATAGATTTACAAACTTTTAAAAAAATATTTAATAAATCCCTAAAAATGTTTAATTGGTCAATTTTGTATCTAATAGGTTACTTTGATAAGTCCTTTCAATCTTGTGAATTTGGTGTATAATAAGCCTTTAACTTAAATTTTATATCTCCTTGCTTAACATTTTTTAAAATTCATAAATTTGTTGGACACTAATTTTAGATTCTTATTTCACACAAATTTAATTTGATGTCTATTTACTAATTTTAAAAAAATGTGTCAAAACTGAAAATTCGAGATTGTATTAGACACCGAAAGTTAAAATCGGTTAGACACTCTTAAAATTTAGGTTAAATTATAGATAATACTCCTAAACTATAGATTTTGTTTCAATAATACCCTTAAACTTTAAAAAGTTTCAAAAATATTCATGATCTTTAAAAAACATTCAAAAACACTCTTATCGTTAAGTTTTGGATGGAAAACGTTAAAAATTCGTTTAAATAATACCCCTGAACTTTCAAAAGTTTCAAAATTACCCTTGACTTTTGAAAAAAAAATACTCTTACTATTAAGCTTTGGATGGAAAACGTTAAAGTTTCATTTGTAATACTTTTGACCTTTCAAAAAATTTAAAAAATATTCTTATTGGAAAATGTTTTTCTTGTTCCTCTCTCTGAAAGTTCTTCCTTCATGAAAATTAATGAGAATAAACAGATTAATAACATTTGAAAAGTCGTAGTAACAATTTGATCAAATAAGCTTAAAAACCCAAAATCCATAACCGTAACCCTCATCTGTAACTCTCCAAAGACAAAAAACAAAAGGTGAATTTGTTGTTAGGATGGATTTGAAAAACTAAATGGGCGGATTCAGTTAGGAATTTGTTCAATTCTTCGAAGTTGAAGGATAATTTGTCGTCACCTTGCTTTGTGGGATTGATTTCTAGCTTGAATTTGTTTAAAACCCAAATGCTTGGATTTGACGTTAAATTGTGGGGATGAAAAATAAATTCTCGATGACCCACCTACCACTTCCATCTCTAAGTAACCAGATTTGTTGTTTTTCATTGCATCAAGATTAACACTCGAATTTGTGACTCTGTGTTTGCTTTAAACTTTTGGGTTTTCTTTTAGCAATCGTTAATGTAGAATTAAACTTGGAAGTTTAAAGCGCGCTACAACTAACAGAACAACCAGCTGAAATATGCTAGTTAGATAGGCTCGCTAGCTAGGCTAGCGCCCAATGGCTTTCTCTGCATTGGTGTTGCGTAAAATTATTCAATGCAATACTGCACGTGTACGAATCAAGTTTTAATATAGTGTAAGAATGTCAGGATTTGTGTTCTAGTTCACTTAATTAACACAAATACAATCACTCAATTTTATTTAGAGAAAGTAGAAAGATGAATAAGATTAAAACAAAATAAAACACATAAAATAAAATATAAAGAACAAACATGAAAGAAATAATCCTTCAGTCAGGAAGACAAAGGTAAGAACTGTCGCTTACGATTCTATCCAAAACTTAACCATAAAGTTATTTTTGATCATCAATTCAAGACCAGAGGTATTTTTGAAACTTTTTAAAATTTAAGGATATTATTGAAACATAATTTAGGAATATTTTCTCTAATTTAGCCTGAAATTAATCCCAAACCTAAAGTACAAAGTTTAATTTTTTTTCTTGGCCGTTAAGTACAAAGTCTAAACTTGTAATTTAACAGAGATTTGTTTGGAATGATATACAGGTCTTGAAGAAGACAAAGACCAGGATTCCGGAAATCCAAAAAATCGTTGGAAGAAAATAAAGAACTTCACGTGAAAATGTTATGTATATCACATGGGCTTATGATAATGATATTTTAGTTACAAAACTTTTACACTTCTCTCGAAGATTCAACAAAAAATGAAATGAAATGAAAATCTACGCCGCTGCCGGAGAGGTTGTGGTGGCGTGAGTCGAGGAAGACGTCGCCGACGAATTCGATTGAACCACTCCGCCGCTGTGGCTCCCCTTCCCTTCCTCCGCCGTCTTCTGCCGTCGCACCGCCGTCGCCACCGGAGCATAAATCCCATTTCTTACTTGCCCGGTCGCCACCGCCGTATATTTCGGCGGCGGCGGTACCCATATGCTTCCGACCACCACGAATTGCTGCGGCGGCGCTGAGCTGCCGCTGTCTTGAATTGCAGAATTTGTTGGTCTTCTTGCGTGCAATCGGTATTTCTGAAATTAAATTAACAAACACAACAATCAAGCTTTTGTTTTAATTTACAATATTTAACATAAATCTTATTGAAGAAAAAATTCACTTAAAATTAATTGGGATATGAACCTGTAAATGGCTTTTGACTTCATCGTTCGTGAGGCCATCGACCTTCATTAAGTCTCTGATTTGTTTCGGTGTAGCGACTGTAATTAATTAAAAAAAACAAAAAAAACATTAGAATAAAACTTTTTTAAAAAAAAAAAAAGATAAGATGAAATTAAATTTTTTACCATGAGGACCGCCGAGTTGTTGAAGGGCATGAACGAATCGCCGGTGTAACTCCGATGACCAGCACCGCCTCTGTTTTCTTTGAGTCTGAGATTCACTATCTTCTCGTTTGCTGGTTCCGCCGCTGCCTTTGGAGGCGGTTTCCGCTGTCGAACTCGTCGTCACCTCCGGCACCGGAGAACAACCGACCGTTTTACCGACGACCGTCGCCGCCGCCTCTGTTTTCAATGTAATTTTCTCCTTCTGAAATGGCTGAAAAGCACCGCCACCGCCATTCTTTTTGACCTCAACAACGGACGACGTCGTTTTCTTAGCAACATCCTGCAGAAAAGAAACAAAATTCACACGACTTTCCCGGAAAATCCTCGTCCATTTTCTCTGTTTCCAAACAGAGTAATGATGATATCGACGATGAAATTATACCTCTATAACGGGAGGATCCGGTGATTGATTCCAAAGCTGAGCGGATTTAAGCCAATCCGATCGACTCACTTCCTTTTTCTCTGGTTTTGATTGTTCATCTTCATCATTTTCAAAATGGGAATTACCAGAAGCTTTTTTAATCGGAATAAACTCCTCCAAAACAGGGCCATCGCTAGAAGTATGCTCTGAACTCTCCGTCGACACTCCAGATAACTGCTGCCGGCAAGAATCAATAGCTGAAAAAAAAAACCCACAAAAATTTACAAAACAAGAAACATAGAACAAAAGAAAAGTCTAAAAAACGCCATAGATTCCGGTGAAATCAAATTACCTCTGGTAACAAGATCCAAACAGAGGGGAAGTTCCCGCTGAAAGACTTGAATTTTTCTGCGTTCTTGATCCAAAGCATCGGCATAGTGCCTCAAATCCATTCCCACTCGAATATCCAGAACATTATCAACGAAATCCATGGCAGAAAAAAGAAACCCAGATTGATTTTGAATGGATTTGAATTAGAAGAAAAGGAGAGGTTTATTTAAGGAATTAGTCGGTGGGCAAGATTGAAAATGGAACATAGAAAAATCCGAAGTAAGCCAATGAGAAAGAATTGGAAAGCCGAAGAATGGAATCTGAAGAATCAAGAAAAGGAATAAACTTTGGAAACACAATATAGAAATAAATAGGGGAAAGTGGGAAAGAAGAGAATGAAATATGAATTAGATTTAATAAATCTGAAATTATAATGGAGTTTTAGAGAGAGAATCAATGGAGGATTCTAGAGAGAGAGAGAGATTGGTCGAAGTCGTGGCGTCGCATATAACATCGAATCTTTTTGATTGGAGGTTTTGGTTTTCGGTTTTTGTAGAGAGAAGGTTGAATATTCGGGGAATTTTATTGTTTTTTTTAAAAAAAAATTTTGTGGGTCTATCTGTGGGCTGTTAATGACGTCACAATCCCCACAACTTTTTATTACTAGTAGATAAGATCGAAGACTCTATTTAGTATTTATTGACCAACCCCTCTTTTCCCTAATTTTATCTCTATCTAACAATACCACTTTTTTATTAAATAAAAAAACAACAATCTATGCCCCTAAATTTTTGTTATATTAATTAAAACTCATCCATTTAAACTCTAAATTTTCAACGTGATTTATAGCTATTTTCACTTGATTCCATATAAAATAAGTTGAGAATCACCTAAATAAAATCACATATTCTTTCTAAATAAATATAAAAAAATAGAGGAAGAAGAGAAAATAAAAAACCACTCATATTAATGAAAAATCACTACCATTTATTTGATTCCAACACTTTTCTCAAATTTACATCGCATTTAAAAAAGAAGTCTCATACATGTGAGAAAATTATGCATTATCAATTTTAAAACAAAATTCTAATAGATAGTTTAAATTGATTAGAGGGCTTGAAGGTCTATATTCATTTGAGGGCTTGAATGTCTAAATTGATTCAATTATGAAAGCTAAGGATTTTAATTGATACAATTATTAGTTTGGGTTTTAAGTGATATAATATTACCTAAAAGTTTAGGGCTATAAATTGATTTTTTTTTTAATTTTACAATTTCCATTTTTTTTAAAGATTAAAACTATATTTAGATGTCATTTTGATGAGATAAATCCATATTTTTAAAAAAAGAAGGAATGAGATAAACCCATATTGTTATTTATAAATAGAGTAATTTACTGAATCACAACGAAGAAAAAAAATGGACATCGTTTCAACTAATGAGATATACAAACTACTACTCAAACTAACACGCTTTTTGGTTTATTTCAAAAAAAAAAAAAAAAAAAAAAAAACACGCTTTTTGGTTTATGAATTAGGTAAGTAATCAATTTAATACAATGGGCTGATAAAGAATAATTTTAATGGATAACATAAATCTAATTTGTATTCCAAAAAATTTGTTTCTTTCTCAAATCTTTACCTTATTATATTAAAAAGTGGGTTTGAAACATATTTTTGTCCCTAAATTTTAGGGTTTGTTTTATTTTATTCATTAAACTTTAAAAATGTGTATTTTGGTTCTTAAACTTTAAAAAAATAATCATATTGATGACTACATTTTTTTTTCTTATAATAAATGCATAATGTGGCTTCAACTTCAAGTGTGATATATTAACATATAAGCCAGAGCATGTATTCAAATTGCAATATGTTGGACACGAGTATTACATAAACAAATATTATGTGAGAAAATAATATAACAAGGACTAAAAATAGTTATTTTTTTAAAGTTTAGGTATCAAAATAGACATTTGGCTAATATGTTTTTTTTTTAGTTCATGAACTAAAATAGACATTTAAAAAATTTAGAAATCAAAATAGAACAAATCTAAAAGTTTGAGAGAAGAGAATGATATTTGAAGCTAAAAAGTAGGCTGTTGGATAATGATGTTTTTTTTTTCTCATGATTTTACGCGAGCTTTTTGATTGGTAATTTCAATAATATATGTCATTTTTGATTAATTAATTATATAATCCTAAACTAAACCTACACTTAATAATAATATTTTATACTTTTGTCAAAAAAAATAATATTTTATACTTATTCTATTATTTTTATTAAAATTAAAACGAACCATATAAATTTAGAAAACTTCCTCAAATCTAATCAATATTTTATCCAAAAACATTAGTTTTAAGATTCCATGTGTTTATTTTTAAATTGGCTAATATTAAAAAAAAATAGCTCTTAAAATAAAATATAAAATCGTTATCCTATGAAGTTTTCAAATTAAAAAAAAAATTATGTTACAATATATTTTTACATTTTAAAGCTTAAAAATATATATGTTAAGCATAGTATTAAATTTTCATATTTCTACATATTCATGAGTTCGACATCGACGTAAGAGATAAATCGACATTTCGTTATACCATAAAAAAATCAAACACTAAAAAGATAGCAACAAAAAATTCTTAACTAATTTAGTAATAAGCCTTTTAACTCATTTAAAAAGTGTAAAATGTTTATTTATTAATTTAAATATTTTAAATAATTTTTTAATCTTAGTGTTTTGTTTTTCAAAAATATCCATCGACATCGATATTTTATCGATATTTCTATCGACATTTCCATAAAATTGAGACCTCGATACTTTTGTCGATATTTTTACATTTTAAACCTTGATGTTAAAGATACATCCCACATATGATGCCAGTAAAAAAAATTATAGTATAACATAAGCACGGTTTTTTTTAATTTTATATTAATTTGAATTAGAGGCTGATTTAGATTGTGTTATTTTTGTATAGTGTCAAACTTTTTTCCATGTGAGAAAATACAGATTTATTTTATTATACTTAAATAAATGCCTTTTTAATAAATTGATTGGTTGTGGGATAATAATTTATTGGTTAAATTATAAATATAATCCTATAATTTGGAAAAAGTTAGAATTTAGTTTTTATAGTTTTAAAAGTTAGAATTTAATCTTTATAGTTTGGTAAAACCTCGTAATCTCTAAGAGAGTTTTATCAAACCATAAAAACGAATTCCAACATTTAAAATTATAGAGACTAAATTCTCACTATTTTATAATCATGAGACTAAATGTGTAATTTAACCTAACTTATTTGATAATTTCATAATGGGGAAAATAAATAATTTAAAGAAAAACTCAAAGAACTCATTAAAAGTAAAACCAACCAAATCGACATTTGTGGGTATCTATCATGGGCTGTTCGAATTTTAATTATAAATAAATCATCATGCAAAATCGACATCTCAGCAATTAGAGAGTGATATGAAAAATATATGTTGTTTGGTTGACAAGATTTCACGCAATTTATTTTTTGGGCATTTCAATTCAATGCATCTAAAAACATATACTCATAGAGAAAAATAATATATCATGATATTGTACATTAAAATTTTAAATGGAATCTGACATAGAATCTAGTGCTTAAATTATGTTTCATTAAAAAAAAAAAATTGTTTATTTGATTTAGTCTTATGCACCATAATGAAGAATAAAGTTGGGAGTACTTCTCCTTTAGTGTACTTGCAACTATTTATCCAATGTATATTGTACTACAAATCTACAAAGTTTGTACAAATTTCACAAACTTTGTACAAATTTCACAAACTTTGTACTGCATATCATATGAATACTACTGTCATTATTATTATTATTAATCTCTTTAATACAACAAATGTGGATATAGAAATTTGAACTACAACAAATGTGGATATAGAAATTTGAACTTCTAACCTCAAGATAAGAAATATATGTCAATTATTGTTGAGTTATGCTCAATTTGACAATAAGATCATATTTAATGTACATAAAACCTAAAAAAAAAACAATATGCAACAATACCTAATATTTGATATTTATAAAGTGTCACATGATGTAAAAACAGCTTTTCTCTACTTATCACTCATCATTATATTATTCAATTTCAAAGTACTATATATTTGGTGTAAATTTAATATAAAATTTTCAAACTTCTAAAGCTATAATCGAAACTTTTAAATTATCTAGGGTGAAATTAAAGAATTATATATACTTCGAAAATGGCGTGTGTTTGCATCAAATAAGGGTTAGATTTGTTTTCTTTGATATATTTAAAAATGCAATCTAGAAAGTACTCTAGCTCTTAATTATTTTTAAAAGGGCTGACTACGCAAATGACCATTTTTTATTTCATGTTTTGAAAAATGGCCGAGCCATCTTAATTTTTTAAAAATGGCCAAATCATTATTCATAATTTTAATTAGTAATTATTAAATGACCAGACTACCCCTAACCACTTCCATGATTAAGATTCCCTAATTATCGGGTAATTAAATTTAATTTAAAATTAAAATCTAAATTTGAATAGATAAATTCGGTAATCTAAACAACAAAAGTTGTTAGGATTCATAAACCAAACAAAAATTCAAAATTCAAACAAAAATACACAGCAATTAAAAATTGATTGCATAACAAAAAGATTAAAATAATAGTTAAAATAATAGATTAACAAACCAATAAAATGACATGCAATATGAAATACTAAACTAAAAAATAAAAGTAACCCAAAAACAACGAAGATTAACGTATTTACACATTTTTTAAAATATAATCCGATATTTTGAGAAGATACAAGGTACAAATATAATAAAATATAAATAGATTCGGTTTCTTTATTCTAGAGTTTAAATTAGATAGTTTGTTATACCTAAACCTACCATTGTCATCTATCTCTTGAGTTGTGTATGTGTCTGAAATAAATATAGAGTAAAAATCAACGGAACAAAATACCTACAAAGAAATACACTGTACATAAAAAAAAATAAAAAGTTCGAACATTACCACGAACTCATCTACCTCTTGAGCTATGCATGTGTCTTAAATAAATATAGAGTAAAAATCTACGGAACAAAATACCTACAGAGAAATACACCGTACATAAAAAAAAAAAAAAAAAAGTTCGAACACTACCACGAACTCATCTACCTCTTGAGCTGTGTATGTGTTTGAAATAAATATAGAGTAAAAATCAACAGAACAAAATACCTACAGAGAAATACACTATAAATAAAAATAATAATAAAAAGTACGAACATTACCACGAACATGGATAGAATCCAAGGCAAGTTCGCGACCCCTCTATGCCTTCCCCATCAATGGAACCAACAACTACCTTGTCCCCTAATAACACTTTGTTCTTCATCTTCTTCAGCACTGCCTTCACCACGCATAGCAACTCAACTCCAAGCCTCGAAGATTCCTACGAATCACCTTCTAAGCTTCCAAAAAGCTCTGAATCGTTGTTCGAACTGTCAGAAAGTTGAGAAGTAAGCGACTGAACAATTACTGAAATTGGCTTGTCCAGTAACGACGGTGCCAATGGCTTGAGATTTGAGATTCGGAGAGAGGAGGATTGTCTTGGGGAGAGAAAATCGAAAAAATACCGATGGCTTAAGATTTAGAGAGAGGAGTGAGGAGGATTGTCTTAGGGAGAGAGAATTTTGGAGAGTGGAGAAGGAAGCAACTGAACAATTACGCACATGAAATTAACTTCTGCAACAGCAATGGTTACCGAAAAAATACCAATGGCTTAAGATTCGAAGAGAGGAGGATTGTCTTCGGGAGAGAGAATCGAAAAAATAAGTATAAAGATACTAACTGCAATGTAAATCTTTCAAAATACAAATTAGATATAGTTTAAATAAAATAGGAGAGAGATATTTAGATTTGAAGAGAGAATGATTGTCTTGGGGAGAGAGAATTTCGGAGAGAAGAAGATTTTCTTGGAGAGAGAATCGGAAAAATAAATATAAAGATAATAACTGCAATGTAAATATTTCAAAATACAGATTAGATACAGTTTAAATAAAATAAGAGAGAGTGAGATTTAGTGTACGAGGAAAAAATGGGGATTTCAAAAAAGAAACGCCACACGTGCACCTCACGTGTGGCCATAATTAAAAAGAAAAATCGGATGGCCATTAACCAAAACAACCCATTCTTTTTAGCCATTCTTAGAATTTTCCCTTTTTAAAACCACCTTAATTCCAACTTTTTTTTCTTTTTGAAGAGCGTAAGTTTTAAATTAGTTTTATCAAATGGGCCTAAACTAATATTTAAAAAAAAAAAAAAAAAAAAAAAAAATCCAAAGCGTATAAAGATGCAAATTGCAGTGCAGCAGCGATTGTGAGTGGTATACGTCTATAAATCGGCGACAATATTGGGCTGGCCCGGTAACGCTTGCCGAGAATGGCCCATTTAACCAGGCAGTATGCAAATGAGTTTGGGCTTCAGATTCAAAAGCAATGGGCTTTCAAGTGGGTTTGAATTAGGCCCATCTTGTATTGGAAATTTACTTTTTCTATATTGCCCTTGTCTTTAAACTTCTTTCATTTTCGTCCTCTGTTGGAGAATAGGAATACTAACTGGACTATATTGAAATTTACCATTATAACCTTCCTGACTAAACCACATTTATTTGGAGTGATTACATGATTCCAAAATATAGGTGGAGGACGAACCACTATGTAGCCACAAATAGTGGTTCAACATCTTAGCATTTAAGATGTTCTATAATTCAAAGCAGTCTACAATTGGCAGCATTCAATTGTAAATCAAGGCTTAACGATTTCAATATCGGTTCTTGCCTACTTCTCCCTCTTATATACATTAAAATCTCTACTCTTTTTTTTTTGTAAAACATTGTTGTAGTTTCCAACTAAAATAGATTCTTCATGAACCAAAATAGAGAAAATCATCCTTAACATTTTAAAGCCACGAGCACTTTACAAAAAAATGCTAAGAACAAATATAATACCAACTGAAGTCTATCACTTATATATACCTCATTTATCTATCAATTAATTATGCATGTTGTTGTTGTCAAATTTTGGACAAAAGAAATCTCACCTGACCTCTACGTGACAATGACGGTGAATTTATATTCTTAAGGGAAGAAAGCAGTCTGCAAGACAAGAAAAACCTAGACACCGGTGTGATGTAGGCCATACAGGCTTCGATGCTTAAGTCATAGGGAGTTCTTTAGAGAGACTTGAGTTCTAGGAGAATTTAGGTGGCTGGAATGAACTTACCTTGCTCTTCTCTCAAGAGATAGCTTAAATACCTTTATTCCTAGGATTTTCGTAGATTTCCGTCATCAAATGGGGAATGAAAGGACCGAATGAGACTGGATTGGGGGTACACGAGCCACGAGGAACAAACGCAAGGCTCAAACGTAGGCCTTGCCATGTGGTTGGCCTTGGCAGAGCCGACCACAGGCTTGGGCTTGATGGCTCGAGGGGCTTTTGCTCCATCTATTATTCTAGTATGGCAAAGGGCTCTATTAACCGCAAGGGACCCTCCTAGAATCACTTATAGCCACCATGAATATGACCAAGTTGCCAACACTAAGGGCTCCCTTATTCCAATTGACAACATGGCCCATCGCTTCATCTTCTTTGGCCCACTTCAAATCTCCACCCTTCGTCAAACTTTACCAACCCACCTTCGCGAATGTTCCTCCTTTGAGTTCATCACAGCCTACATTTGGCGCCTCCGTACCATAGCCCTTCAAATTAGCCCAGAGGAGGAAGTGCGCTTTCTTTGCCTCGTGAACTTACGCTCCAAGTTTAACTCTTTACCGTCAGTGTATTAAGAGAGAGAGTGAGAAAATTCTGTTCTCTCTCTTAGAAAAAAATGAGATATCAGAAATTAATATCACTTGTAAAAGACCTTTTAGCTTTGTACATTAAATAGAAAATAAAACTTAAGTAAATTTGTAGTGGTACACCTTTTTATTGTATTTGCAAAAAAAAAAACAAGGGAAAAAACCATATAATGGCAATCAATAGCAATTTAGTGCGTCAAGGTCAATTAACATTTAAAGTTGGTAATTAATTACAAAGTGACAAAGTAATTTACTATAGTTAAAAATGCGACTAGAGATAGTTGGTCAATATTATATAATTTACTCATGGAAATTTTGGCATAGCTTAAATAATAATTTTCCATGATTAGAAATTAATTACTCAATAAACCATCATCTATTTTTTAAATTTTGACTATTTTCGAAAATTGTAATTTTAAATTGTTATATTTAAAAGGGCCGAAGAGAAAACCTTGGATGGCCTAAAATTATTTGTTATGATAGTGGACGAGAGTTTATAGTTTGGTTGGATATGTCTACATCAACATCAGTGTAAGGGTTCTACTAATTTTCTACCTCTTTTTATTTTTAGGTTAAAAATCACTTTTGGTACTTTCATAAAAATAAGAATTTAGTTCTTGAACTTTGATTTGTAATGATTTAGTCCCTATAATTTCAATTTTGTAACGTACGATTGAGTCCCTGAACTTTAATATATAACAATTTAGTCTCTATACTTTAAAATTTGTAATAATTTAGTCACTATAGTCAAAATTATTGTTAAGATTTAATGAAATTTTTGACATACGTAGATTGATAAACTAATTAGGGACCCAATATGTTTATAAGCTACAAAGAATAAATCATTAAATAATAAATATCGATATTTAATTTTGATGAATTTTTTTTTACGGTAGGGATTGAATCGATACAAATTTAAAGTATAGGGACTAAATTGTTACATGCTAAAGTTTAGAGACTAAATCGTTACAAAATTGAAAATATAGGAACTAAATCGTTACAAATCAAAATTTAGTGACTAAATTGTTACTTTTATAAAAGTTCAGAGACCAAAAGTGATTTTTAACCTTATTTCTACTATGTTTGTCGATCAAACAGTAGAAAAGAAGAGTTTTATTTTATTCTAATAATACTATGTAGGTTAAATAATGATTCCGATCATTTTAAAAGTTTCAATTTTTTTTTTTAAATTCAAACGATTCAACTATGTCTCTATAGTTTGAGCTTAGTTTCATAGTGTGTTTAGAATAACTTGTGGAAAAAAAAAAAGCTTTTTGAACAAAATCAATTTTTCTATAAGCACATTTAGAAAAATTAATAATTTAAGTTGTGTTTAGTATAGCTTATTGAATGATTTTAGAGGATTAAAAGTGGTTTTTTTTAATCTTACTAAAAATTAAAAATGCCTAAAAATTGGATTAATTTAACAACTTTTCTTGAAAAAACACTTGAAAATGAATTATCTAAAAATGGCTTTAAAATTATCAAAAGTATGTAGTAAAATATAAAAACAAATTTATAAGTATTAGAATAAGATACAGTACAACAAAAAAATAATTGTTATTTAAAATACTTTTAAAAAAAATGTAAGATATAATAACATTTTTATTTAAAATATTTTTTTTAAAAGTATTTAAAGTAGAAGTTATTCCCAAACAAACCTTTAATTGGGTCCAAAAATTTAACCAAACCTTATAAATGGCTCCTATACTTTCTTTTACCCACTCGAAAAAAAACTCACAGAAAAATTAATAATAAAAATAAAAATAAAAAAAAAATAAAAAAAAACTTGATGTTTGACCAATTAAGTTTACATATATAATTCTCAAAAAAAAAAAAAATACATCTATAAGGAGAAAAGAGAGTTGTGCCCATTTACTAATAGAGAGTTGCAATTTTCAAAACATTGTTTAAAAAGTACGTAATTTTCAAAACATCACAAATGAAGAAAAAGATTTGACATGATTTTTTTTTAATACCATATCACTATTTTACATTTAGTTTCAATGCATTCATTGAGTAGAGATTCAATTAAAGAATTTGTAAACGTCGGTGACCAAAATGTCAAATTTTATTAATGCCCTGCCACAATTTTACATTAGTTTCAACACATTCATTAAGTAGAGATTCAATTAAAAAATTTAAACATTAGAGATCAAAATTGAAACATATAATACATTTTAGAGATTAAATAATACATTTGGTAAAAAGCAAAAGACATACCGAACGAGCTATTATTCTCTTTTCTCATTGTCGATTTTTCTTCGTATTTCACAAGTAACACATTCAACAATTCACGTAGACTAGATGGTAAAGTGTCATTTTCACACATTAATAAGATCGTATGATATACATCTCATTTAATAATCACTCAAAGAAAAAACTTTTATGGCACTTAAAAAACAACTAGAAACAAAAGTTGAAGAGGAAAAAAAAAACATGTATAGTATCAAATGGAAGGAAAAAGAAAAAAAAGAAGGGTTTGAATGTGGAAAAGTGGTCCATTTGTTGAAGGTGAACGCGTTTTGAAGAAGGCAAAGTTGTGATTGAAAGTGACTTTGTCAGTTTGCTACAACTTGAAGTCTTTTTTATATATGAATATTTGCTTTACAAATTTAAAGTAATGATTCTTTCTTCAACTTGTAGATTTTGATTCAAGTACTATGTTAATTATACTCTTTTCTTTCTTTTAATTTCTGGATTACATAAAGATTTTGTCGATTTAATTAAAGTTATACTAACAGTAGTTCGTTAAGAGTTTAAATGTTGTCGGTCAAGGAGGCTGCTAAAACAATGGTGTCTTCTCAAATTTGAGACAAATTTCTGTTTTTGTTGTTGAAAATCCAATTTAAATCATGTAATTTAATTTACAAAATTAGAAATGATTTTGAAGCTTTGATTATTCTTTGGAATGAGAAAGCATTTTATGCCATAGAATGAGATTTTTGAAATCTTCTAAAATTAGAAAGACAATAACAATAAACACATCAAAATCTGTGGAAAAAGAAAGAATTTGGAATTGATAGATACCTTGGAATAGAGATCCCACTCAAAGAGAAAATTAGAGAATTTTAAGAAAAAAAAAAGGGTCTACATTTGTTTTCAAATCATTTCATTTTAAAAAATATCAAATTAACAAAGAATTGAAATGTATTACAATAACCCTCTGGAAAAAAAAATTGGAGTAAATCTTTATAACTATCACTCCCATTTCAACAACCAAATATGTATATTTCAACTATCGTACGACGAAGATAACAAATAAATAATCTTATAATTTGCATAAATATATTAGTGAATAAATGATTATTTAGATTTGGCCATCAATGACAACTCCATGGATGGATAAAATTCATTACGTTCATCATTGTCACACACACTCCTAACTCCAACTTTTTGTTTTTATTTGAAAACAGTAGCCATTTTGATTGGTCGTTGTTTTGCCTAATTGCTCTGATGAATCTCTCAATAAAACATCGTGGGAATACCAAAGGAAAAATAAATAATCAAACAAGTTGGTTTTGTATATAATTAGATTCAACTTTAAGTTTTTAACCTAAAAATTCTACTCTCTCTCTCTCTTTTCTGGGGGCATTTTTGCAATTATACACCATTCATCTCTTCACCCTTCTCCTTCATTATCATTAATTATTTTCTATGAATTTCCCCAAAACACCTCCAACAAATTAACAAGAGAAAAAAAGAAAAAAGAAAAGGGAATATGTACGTTACAATGCTCCGACTATCCTTTGTTTTTTGGTGCATTCTAAAGTGAGAAACTCCATTTCTCTTCTCCTCTTCTCACTGCACCCACTATTTGGCGATACTTTGATAATGTCCACTCCGAATAATCTCACGGTCTGAACCGGGTTCATGTTGGACCCGGTTGTGGGTGGAGTCTTTCTGGCCTTCCATTCGATGTAAAGCTGTTTGTCTTGGCCGGTCGATTTCAAGAAGCTCACAATGTCACCGGCTTTCAGATTCTTTTCCTTCACGAACCGGCTCCAGCCTTTGGTCAGCACGTAGCTTTGGCTACTGTTCCAATACGAGTACCTGAAGCGCCAGACTTTGCCGCCTCCGTCTTCGAAGTTCAAGAGGAGACCTTTGGAGGAAGCGGTCGAACCGGTTTGGAGAGGGAAGTTTTTTTCGGCGTGTTGTTTTGGGATGACCAAACGGTTCAATTTTCCCACATCGCTCGGGGTGACGGCTTTTTCGAATAGAAGTTCGCGAGCGCTTTCCGGGTCATCGTCCGAACCGGATAGAAAACGGTTTCGTTTCCGATCGGAACCGAACAACCCGGCGTTTCGTTTGCTTTGCTGGAGCTCGTCCAGGTAGGTGTGCTTACGTAGCATGTCGACGATCTCGACCTTGGAATGGGAGTTGAGGAAGGCGGATACTACGACGTCGTCTTCTTCTTCGCCGTGAGATAACGGTTTGAAATTGGTGACGGCGTCACGGCCGCGGAAGCGTTGGGCGGCCACGTCGTAGGCACGTGCGGCTTCGTCCTCTTCGTTGAAGGTCCCCAGCCATACCCTTTGGTGCTTCTCGTAAATCTGTGCCCCCCACCGGCCGTTCGGCTGTGGGACCACTCCTTTGTAACGGGAGGACGGCAGTTTTCGTGACTCCGCCTCGACGCCGCCGCCGGTGCTGGAATCGGCGGAGTCCAAAACCACACTGGTGGCGCCGCTCCCGACGCGGCAGAGACTGTTGTCCGGCGCCGGAGATTTGAGCACGGGGAAAGTCGTGGATTGGGATTGAGATTCAGTGGAAGTGGTGCTTTCGTCAATGCAAATTCCGTCCATTTTTTTGTGTGGCGTAAGTAACTGATTTCGTTAATGGGAAATGGAAACTGAAAGAGAGAAAGAAAGAAAGACGGAAAAGGAAAAGGAAAAGGGAATGGGAATGAACTGGAAAGGCGTGTTAGGGCAGCGTGGATTTATATAGGGGGGTGGACTTTAAACAATTTTTTGGCCAAGTCTACGTTTTTTTTGAAAAATAAATAAATAAAACTACACAATCAGAAACGCATATTTAGAAGATGATGGAATATAAATATATAATCCATATTTTTCGAAAATATGGGTCAACTCTACGAGGATGAGAGTGATTATTTTAGAGAGAGAAACGGGGGAGTATGTGAGAGATGTGGGTCGTGTATGTGAAGTGGGGCCCATTTTAAACAAGTTGATGGGGTTCACATGACCCTGGACCGTGTTTTCTTTAAGTTCATCCCCCCTGAATTTTGCTGCTTCTCTCTATCTTTTATATTTTAATTAATTATTATTATTATTTAAAAAAAAAAAAAAAGATATTTCTCCATGTGGAATGTATCTTATCTGCTGCTGCTGCTTCCTGCTTCTTCTTCTTTCATCAATATCTGCTCTATTATTTGCTGTTTGCTTTTGTTAGTACCAATCAGAATCTTACCTCTTTTTAACCTTCCCTTTTTCCTATTTATTACCTAATCAAAGTATAAAAAAATAAAAATAAAATCACCGCATGCCCCATTGTTCCTGTTCCCAATATCCCACCAGGAAAATTCAGAAATTTCTACTTTTAATTTAATTTTCCTGTTATGGTATATATTTTTGGGTAGGGAAAATATAAAGTGTCCAAGTGTCGGTACCAGAAGGTACTATTTAATTGAGAAATTTAGTTCCCACTAGGATGGGAAAGTGGGGCTTGAGTTTCACAGGGATTGGATTTGGATAGGCTCTCCATAAAAAAGCACTAAACTCCAAACTAAACCCTAATTCCACCGTGGCTTCCTCTCATTCGTTTGTCTTTTTTCGCTAGGTTCACCTTAGTATTTCTGCACACGTACCAGATTCCTCCCTCCTCTTTTCTTTTTTTCTTTTAATTTCACAAAATTTAAGTAATTTAAAATTTAAAAAAAAACATCACGATTCTATTATTTCCCAACCAACGCTGACATGTCCTCCCCTCGACTCGACTAAACTTATCTTGTTTTCTTATTCTCTTTCAATGTTCGCATCGCCTCCAATAATTCTCCCTCTCCCTCGATCTCCACCGTCCGTTCTTCATCTCAATCAACGGCCATGGCCCCTTTTGGCCCAATAGTTTCCCCGGCCCCACTCCAACGCGCCAGTTTTATTTATGTGTATTTTTTTTATTTGTAGATTTGGCAATGCATGTACGGAATTGTCCTGGGTTTTTTTCCCTGGGCCTCACCTGCAATTTAAAAATTAATAATAATAATAATAAAATCCCGGCGCCCTTGTGACTGACGGTGGGTCTCACTCTCAAGTCTCACCTCACCCAAATTTAAGCTTCCTATTACTATTATTTTTTAGGTATTGATTTGATATTTTGTTTCTTCAAAAGATTGTTTCTCTTTTCCTATCGACATTATTTCCATAACTGTTCAAGATTAATTTTATTGAATGAACGAAACAAAACGAGACAAAGAAACTCCCAATTCAATAGTCAAATTATCCACGAAAAACTCAATTCTTATATGATTAGTTTCTCCACCGTGTTGGTTTCAAAATTCCACAAATTTGTGGAGTTGATGTAGTTGTAAAAGTTGTGATTAGACAAGAAACTCGTCGTGTTCGACTAATAATGATTTATAAGCTCAGTTGGGTCAAATTAAAAAGGTTGTACCTTAAGGTAGTTGAATGTGAAACATCTCAAATTAAATCTTAATTCAAGTTAAGAGGTATACATAAATAAAATAATAAAACGTGTTGTGGGTCGTTTTGTTTTTAAATTTGTTTATTAAACAACAGGAAAAGTGTAATTGGTTAATTGGGGATATACCTAACAGATGAGATATTGAAAGGAAATCAAATAAGTAATGATGAACATCACTCTGAAGTCTGCACTCAATCTTTGGGCTTTTGTGATCAATAAATACTTTTTCACTCTTTTTGAGTTTCAAGATAAACATAGGATTTTCTCTATAAAAAAAAAAAAAAAAAAAAAAAAAAGATAAACATAGGATTATTTAATTATAATATATTTTCTTTTCTTTTCTGTTTTTTGGCATTACTTTCTATTTATAATTCCACGTTCCCATTAGACCCTCCAATCAAAGCTGTTTATTTAATTGATTAGTTATTTATTGATTAGCCAATGCCGATTAACACTTCTGCATCACTTAAATCTAAATCAAAAAGATCCGGTGCAACTTTACTTGCAACTTTTTCTATCTGATCATGAATCATTGTCTTGATTTGCGCATTTTCTTTGTTTTAATTTAATTAATTAATACCTCTTTTTTTTCTTTTTCTTTTTTTTTTAAATATAGAGTGGAAAAAAAAAAAACAAGAGATCAGAGAAGGAAGAAAAGTTGGTAATCTTTTCTATTAAAGTATTAATTGTACTTTCTCAAATATACAAATAGTTAAAGTTAATCGAATGAGTTATTGTGATGTACATGCTTTCCCACTCCCATAAAATATGTAAATTAGTAATATTGCACTCACAAGTTGACTCTATCAAAAAAATTAACCAATTTCTAAAGTATAATGATGCATGCAATAAAATGAATAAATAACATACATTTCCACCCATATATCAATCATTGCTAATTATATTCTTATGAAAATTTTATCTTTTGCTATTGCCATTTTTATGTTGAAGATAATAATGATTTTTTTTAAGATAAAGGAGTAATATGCATTGAATTGTCTTTAATTATTAAAATTTATTTTGAATAAAGTACTGGAATAGAATATTTTAATTAAGTTGGATAAGTTGAACAATTCATACAAATTAAGGAGTAGAAACGTGTTGTTGTGTTTTATGCAGAGAAAATTAAAAAGTTTGAATTTAAATGAATAATTAAGAGCGTAAAAGTACATACATATAACCCACATGTAAAGGAAAAAGAAGTTGATAACTTTTTTTTCTTTGGTTTATCTTTTTTTTTTTTTTTTTTTTTTTTGCTTAAATACACAATTGCCCAATTGTTGAGTGGGATTTTCCAAGCAGTACACTTTATTGGATGCCTTTAATTCACTTGTTTTATTGAGAGGCCAACTTGTTCTTAACCAATAGCTTTTGAAACCACAGATTTTACCAAACACTTTTTCCTTGTACGTTTAAAATCGTCCAAATGGTCTTAACAATAAATATAACGAATGTTCAAGAACTTCAATACCTTTTTGTTCTTTTAAGAAAAAAAAATATATCTTATTGAAATTTAAACGTATGTATAAAGAACCATGGAAAAAGATAATAAGACCCCGTTTAGTTTGTGATTCGGAAATATTTTTCTAAAATAAAGAATTCAGTCGAAAACAAAAACAAATTTCTTATTTTTGTTATACTTGAAAACACGTTTGGTTCCAATTTAAAAACTTTAAATTTGAAAACTGTGTTTGGTTGAAATTTGAAAATGTAGAAAAAGATTAATATGTGTTTCATAGAATCAATTCTTTATGAAAAAACTAATATAATTATTTCTTACTATAGCGAATTTGAACTTATTGTTGCCGAAAAGGAAAAGAAAGATCGTGGAGATAGCGAAGATAGCAGAAGGAGAGATAATTCAACAGATTTTTAGTTTCTTGTAAGACAAGTGGTAAAATTTATAAAATGAATAAAACTTTTCTAACCAGAAAAAGGAAAAGAATTTCTTTCCAATAAGAGAGGAAAAAAAAACCATTTATCGAAAATAATTAATGTTTATACAACATTATGCTAGTTAAATCAATAGTATAATCATCTATAAATATTTTCAATAACTTTAGTTTGTTGATCTTTATTTTTTGTAGTTTTTGTAATAAAAATTTATTAATACAAATTTAATAATATCCACTTTGTAGATAGAGGTACACTTATGAGTTTTTTTAAAAAAAAAAAGATAAATTGTAATATTCAATTTTATTATTTTGATGAAAACCGTATTTTTTGAGGAGTGTATTTGTTGTTTTCATAATTTTTAAAAATAAAGAAAACAACAATTTATCGTTTTCAAAAATAGGTCATTTTCGGAGTTGTTTTTGAAAATAATTGTATCAAACGCATTTTCATCATTTTTCTTGTATTTTTTATTTTCAAAAACATAAAAATGAAAACGGATCACGAACCAAACGAGACCTAAGTTATTAGTATTTATATATCATATTTTTTCTCTAAATAGTTGTTTGACAAGACCGGTACTTTTAAATTATAAAAATATATTAGTGGGAAAATCATTTTTTTTCTAGTGAAAAAATTTGATGACAAATGAAATAATTTTCAAGTCATTTTCACATCAATCAAAATACAACAGATTTAAAACTTGGCCATGTTATCTTGAACTAATATATAAATTATAATATGAGATATCAAATGATTCTAAGTTCTTTGTTTTTTTTGTTTTTTTTTTTTTTGTGCTTTACTACAATTGAGTTTAATGTCCTCCTAAAATATCCCATTTCTATATTTGAGTTATCAAGGATGTATAATAACTTGCACCAATTAAATTATGTAAGTAAAATATTGACTTGTTCACACTTTATTTGGAAAAAAAAAAGAAAAGAACATATGGACATAAATTACTTACAAAGTTTGATAGTCACAACCTTCCAAGCTCTATTCAATATATAATAAATATAATTATGAACATCTAAAGCAAAACATTAAGAATGATATCAACTTGTACATACACATCATCTTTGAAAGTTAATAACAATTACTTAACCGTTCAAAAAATACAAAAAAATAAAAATAGTACTCATATTTTTTTAGTAGATTCATTTTTCATCTCAACTTTCTACCTATAAATATATTTAATTTGTCAAAAAAAATTTATTGAATGACATTTTAAAATGCATTGGCTAAATTATTATTTATGTCTATTATATGGTTATTAAATAGACTTATATAGAAAATAGGACTTCCCACTGTTTACAATTCAATCATTTTGTGAATTTCACACAAATAACAATTGTGTTATTATTAAAAAAAAAATCAATTATAAATTTATAATGATATTAATAATTGAAAATAGAAATTATGGTGACGTTGAAAACTCGGACCAAAACGCGGGTTTCGGGTTAAGGCACGTGAGGACACGAGCCAAAACTAAACATGAATTTTAATTTTTGTTTTTTCGCTTTTAAAAAGTATTTCAGTTGTAAAATTGCAATAAGGCTGAAAATTGTTGAAACAACCTACGTGGGTGGCTATATTAAATCGTCCAATCACTTTCACAAACATCCGCATCACCCATCTTAAGCTAAATAACAACAAATTGTGAACAAATAAATAAAAACCTATAATATGGTGGCCAGTTCTATCTTTTTCCCACGATCCAATAATAATTTTTAATAATATTAAATATTAAAACTTTGGAATATAATATCTTACGATAAAATTTTAATTAATGCTGCACCAATTTCCCCCACTTGTTGTCCTTTCAAGGAATATATCATTTTTTTTATAAAAAAAAATTCATCTGCCACTTCATAAGTTAATAATTCCTCTAAACACTGTTGATTTTATGCATTGGGAATCATACCAATTCTACTTATAAAAAAAATTTCATCTGCCACTTCCTAAGTTAATAATTCCTCTAAACACTATTGATTTTATGCGTTGGGAATCATACCAATTCTACCTTATCTTAACTAGAGATGTCCATTTTTTCCATGGAACGAGACCACGCAGGGACTCTCCTTAACGGGACGGAAAATCTCCGTTTAGACGAAGAATGGGGAAGGAGTGGGAGAAAAAAATTTCCTGCGAGCTAAATGGGATGGAGATGGGGAATCCTGTTTCCCGTTCATCGCCTCATTTAATTTTTTATATTTTTATTTTAGTTTTTGTGTGTGTGTGTGCGCGCGCGCTTGCGTGCGTGTGTGTCATTTAAAATTTTATTGTTAATAATTTAGATAATTGGATATGTATGAATTAATTAGATAATTTGATATGTAATATTGTTTTGTTTTTCTTAGGAGGTTCAAGAATTTTATCTTTAAATAGATATTTTTTTAATAAAAAAATTACCTATTTAAATTAAGATTTTTGTTGAATAATTAACAATGTAATTATTTTCCATATAAGTTCACTATTTGAAAATTTATCAAAAGAATTATTTGATTCTTAAAAAAAAAAACTAAGCGGGGAATAATTCCCGATGAGAAATCCGATTCTTGCGAATTTCCTGAGACGAATCCCCGCCCCAATCCCCAAAAAATTTAACGAAAAATTTCCCGCCTCGCCCCGTGGACATCTCTAATCTTAACTAACACCATATTGTATTACATTATTTTTTTCAACTATAGTTTGAAAAATTCACATTTATGTAAAAAGTTGCAAATTAAATGGTTTTTTTAAATATAGAATTTTAAAAATTATGGGAGGAAAATTATAAAAAAAAAATATTTGATTGCTATATTATATAAAATATAAAAAACAGATTTTTTTTTTCTTAAACTATAACACATTTGATAATCATATGTGCTCAATTTGATGCTCCATTTGATAATCATTTGATTTTTGATTTTTGGTTTTTGGTTTTTAGTGTTTGAAAATAATTGCGCTTATTTTTCATCAATTATCTACAATTACTATCATCTTTCGTAAGAAAACATTTGAATTCTTAGTCATATTTAATAAACAAAACACAAGTTCTTGAAAACTACTTTTTTTAGTTTTCAAAACTTGGGTTGGTTTTTGAAAACATATGTAAAAAGATAATTATAAAACAAGGAAGTCTATAGGTGGACGTAGAATTTATAGGCTTAATTTTCAAAAGCCAAATGGTTATCAAACGGAGCAATAATTTTTTAGATTTTTATTTTTTAAAATTAAGCTTATTAACACTTTCACTAATGTATTTTGTAAAAATGTTCAAAAAATCTAAACCAGAATTTGAAAACTAAGGCCTCGTTTGATAACCATTTTGTTTTTTAAAATTGTACTTGTTTTCTCATTATTTCTCTACAATGAGTTTCATCTTTCTTAAGAAAACATTTGAATTTTTAGCCAAAATCCAAAAATAAAAACTACTTTTTTAGTTTTCAAAACTTGACTTGATTTTTTTAAAACATATGTGAAAATTAGATAACAAAACAAAGAAATTCATAGGTGGAAATAGTATTTTTGAGCTTAATTTTAAAAAACTAAAAAAAAAAAAAAAAAAAAATAGGCCCCATTTGATAACTATTTAGTTCTTGAAAATTATGCTTGTTTTCTCATCATTTCACTATAATTAGTTTCATCTTTCTTAAACAAAAAACAATAGAATTCTTGATCAAATTTCAAAAACAAAAATTACTTTTTGAAAACATATGTAAAAAGTAGATAACAAAACAAAAAAATCCATAGGTGAAAATGGTATTTAATATTTATAGGCTTAATTTTCAAAAACTAAAAACTAAGGCCCCGTTTGATAACCATTTGGTTTTTTGTTTTTAGTTTTTGAAAATCAAGCTTGTTTTCTCCAAATTTCTGTACAATGGTTTTCATCTCCCTTTAGGAGGCATTTGAATTCTTAGCCAAATTCTAAAAACAAAAACAAGTTTTTGAAAACTACTTTTTTTAGTTTTCAAAACATGGCTTGGTTTTTGAAAACATAGGTAAAAGGTAGATAACAAAACAAGTAGATCCATGGATGTGAGTAGTATTTATAGGCTTAATTTTCAAAAATCAAAAACAAAAAACAAAATGGTTATCAAACAGGGCCTAAATAATTATCAAATTGGGCTCAAATGATTATCAAACGAGGCCTAAAAGAAGTAGTTTTTAAAAGCTTGTTTTTGTTTTTTAAATTCTGGTTAAAAACTCAAATGTATTTTTAAGAATGTGAAAAACACACCAAATATATTGCAAGGAAGTAGCAAGTATAATTTTTTAAAACAAAAAATAAAATCGTTATCAAATGAAGCTTAGCTTTTTAATTTTCATAAGTTTCTTAAGTAAACAAGTTTTTTTTTTTTTCAAAAAAAAATGCAAAACTATAAACAAGATAATTATCAAAAGATTCTTAACCACTAATATCACTATCAATTGTGTTATAGATGGTATGAAACAATTATTTGTTGTACAAACATTTTTTTTTCATTATTGTTGTGGTTTATAGTAACAAAGTACATTCCCAAACAAATCACATGCATGCATTCAATCTCTATCCGACCCCATTGTTTGACTAGATACAATACAAATATAGATAAATTTGATAAACTATTTGATTGAGACAACTATACTATACTTCAAGGACAAATAAGTAATTTCATCACACGGAATGGGTCACACCTTATGTACATAAATCTCATTTATTCAATCCATTCCAAACTATACGGTTTTAAAAAAGTCCGGTATTATTTTCAACCTTATTTATTGATTTGAAAAAGAAAAAAAAAAACTACGCAAAAAAAATGTTGAAAATACAAACATAATTCTATATCACCTAAGAGTGGAGAAGATTCCTTACGTATAAAAAGACAAGAACAATATCTTCATTTGTACAAAATATATTGGATAGAATATACACGTTTAAATCTAAAACATACATTATCATATGAATTGTATAAATATAGAGTGACTTGTGGTCCTAACTAGAGATGTCCACGGGGCAGGCCGGGGTCGGGGAATGGATTCCCCGTCCCCGTCCCCGCCCCCCATTTCATTCCCCGTCCCCGCGAAATTCCCGGTTTAATTTCGCGGGGATCGGGTTCCCCGTGGGGAATTTTTCCCCGTTCTTTTTTTTTTTTTTTTATCTTTTTTATTTTTTGAATTTATTATCAACCATAATAAAATTTATTTCTAAATGAATAATTTTCAATATAATTCTATTTAAAGTAAATGTTATAAATTTCCTAATAAAAACAATAATATACCATAAGTAAAAATACTATAATGTCGAAACAACTTAATTTCTAAAAATTCAAATTTCAATATTACAACATAGACTTTAATTTTTTTTTATAACGAAATAGTCTTAAACTAATTCCTACTATAGTTTTTTTTTTTTAAAAAATAAATTCTATTTATAGGTAATAATATATATATATATATATATATATATATATATATATATATAATTAATCGGGGAATCGGGGCGGGGAATATATTCCCCGTCCCCGTCCCCGTTTAGCCAACGGAGAAAAAAACTTCCTCGCTCCCTCCCCCATTCCCTGTGTAATCGAGGATTCCCAGCCCCGTTTGGGGAGGGTCCTCGCAGGTTAAATGGACATCCCTAGTCCTAACCAAAAAAAAAAAAAAAGAATGAATAATTCAATTTTTACCCCTAAACGTGTCAAAATGTATTTTTTCACCCTAAACTTTCAAATTCATCAAATTGGACTCTACACTTAGATAAATGTTGCAATTTCTACTGACAGTTATATTTTCACTAATTTACCCACTAATTTTAACAAAAAAAGTAAAGTAAAAATATCCATAAGCTCACTAATTTCAAGAATAGCATGTTTTGCACAAATTTTAGTTTGATTAATGCACAATTAACCATTGAATAACTTTTCTAAAACTCACAAATTTTCACAAAAATGTAACTCTAATGTCATTTTTCTTTGAGATCCTATCAAATTTGTATCATACATATGTTCTATAATTTATTGAACACGTGAGTTTTTTTGTTTAACGATTTTTCGAACGAAAACTTATTCGAGGGGGAAAATTGCAAAACTTTTTTGAATTTAATGTTTAACTTGCAACACATACTTAAGTTCAAGGTGTAATTTGATGAAATTGAAAGTTTAAAGTGAAAATTGATACAACTTAACAAGTTTGAGGTAAAAATTAAATTTTTTCCCAAAAACTAGAGCAAGCATTAATTACATTTTAGGGTGTTGAATTTATGAATTGGAAAAAAGATAAGAAAAAGGATAATTAGAAAAAAGGAAATTATGTATCTTATCCGCTCGAATCTCCACCAATGGGAGAGAAGAGAAGAGGCATGGCCTATGTGGTGTACAGGGTCCTTTGAGTGGGTCCCACTTGAATAGCCAATCATAATTAAGGTTTGTTGTGGTCAACAAAAGCAGCTACCCACAGCCTCATCTCTTTGAATGACACCTCATCATTGGCTCTCTTTACATTGTTTTTCACTCAAAATTTTGTGAAGTATTGTTGAAAAAAACAGATACCTCTTTTTTTTTTCTTTTTTTTTTTTTTAATAAATGAGAATTAAAAAAAATATCTCCATTCTTTCATGGTTGGTGTTTACCACAAATCAGGACTAAATTATTAATTTCAAAAGAATTAGACTTTCTATTATAAAGAGGTAATAAGCTTCATTTCACGTATTATCAAATAAAATGTACCATAATACTTCTTTTTTGTTCTAAAATAAAGCATAATATTAAAGATTTTATTCCAGTCTTAAGTTTCTTTGGATAATTAATATCCACTCATAATTCTTCCCATTCCTATAGTTAATTACCATTAAACAAATAAAGCCTAAAAGTGAAATACTGATTAGATGGAGGCTAAAATTAATTGGTTAGCTGAGTGAAGAGATTAGCATAACCAACGGTTATTATTAATTTCATTGAAAAGTAAAGAAAAGAAAAGGAAATAAATGTGAACGCACGTTAAATCACATGCAAAAAAAGAAAAAGAAAAAGAAAAGGATATATATTAATATATTATATATGAGTAGACCAAACAATAACGAAGGTGAAATGGACCCCCATTTTTGGTGTCTTTATTTAAATATCAATAAAAAATAAAGACAAAAAACGCAAGTGGGGCTATAAAAAGACGAATACGTCATCTTTGCCGACATGGAAACTTCAAAATCTTGATTTTATTTTATAATATTTTTTAGGGGAAAAAAAGTCAAATTGAAAATTAGGCCACTTGGAGGGAAGCCAAGTTGTTGGGTGGGTTGTGAGGGTTTAGTTTTGGAGTTTGGATAAGCTTTAATTTTTCTTTGTTTTCATATTTTCTGTGGGCTGCCATACATATTATTCATTTTCACTTGAATATTTTGTATTTTTTTTTTTTTTTGGAAAAATATTATCTACTTTTGAGATATGCCACTATGCTCAAAACAATTCAATTTTCATCCCCCACATGCCTCCATCTCTCGTCGTTACAAGAACAAGTTGAAATTTGTTCTATGAATTGAGCCAAGTTCTTCAATTTTGACGAGTTGAATTTGATAGGTTTGTTTCATAGAATTTTAGATTGGAAGTACTTTGATTGATTTGTGTTGGTTGTTTTTGGTTGAGCGGTTTTTCGATCTTTGATGGAGGCGGATAGGCAATACTGGTTTTGAAGAAATAATTTCTGGCTCAACCCACTTACGCTTGTCCTTTTCATAATTTGTTGTACATAACATATAAAATTTAAGGTGAGTTACAAGTTTCGTTTCTAAGCCCCGTTTGATAACGTTATTGTTTCTCGTTTCTTGTTTCCTGTTTTTGTTTCTCGTTTCTTGTTTCTGTTTCTTATAAACTAAAAACAGAAACATGTTTGATAACTATTTCTGTTTCTTGTTTCTTGTTTTTTATTTTTTGGTAAAAATAAAATTTAGTACATATACTATAATAAAACATATAACATGCATTAAAATAAAAATAAAACAATTATAAAGATGTTATAATATTTTATTAAGGCCCAACACCTAATTAATAATAATAATAAAAAAAGTTATCCTTCAAATTTTGTTCAAATTTGATTTGCAATGTTATTTCTTATTTCAATCAATTCACCTTGAACGATTTTGACTTACAAGAGTTAGTTCAATTAGACGAATTTGTAAATTGTCTAAGGTCAGAAAATCGAACATACCCACATTTCTTTAATTTAATAATAAACTTTATTTTTATTTTTCTTTAAAAATGCATTAGCCAATAATACACACAAGTAAAATCAGAAAAAGAGAGAGAATGTATATATATTTTTAAATTTAATGGTAAACATGAAATACATTATTAGTTTATTTATTTAATAAAAAAATAAAATTGTACCAAAAGAAAAAATAATAGAGAATTAAATAGAAAATAATAACTATAAGCTCGTTAATGTAAAGTAAAAGAAAATAAGAAAATAAGAGAGAAGAGAAAAACATAAACGAAAATAAAAAAGTAAAAAAAAGAAAAAAAGAAAAAAAAGATAATGAACTATTAAAAGAAAAAAGATTATGATGAAAGAGAGAGAACGAATAGAAAGAAATAAATCAAAGAAGAAGAAAAAAATGAAGAAAAAAAAAGATTAAAAAGTATTAAAAGAAAAAAAATAGAATGGAAGAGAGAGAAAGAAGAGAGAGGGGAGAGATGAGTAAAAATAGAAATAGGAATACATGCATGAAAACTGGAAAAAAAACAGAAACAGAATTTGAGAAACTACTTTTTGAAGTTTCTCAAAATCTGCCATTTTTTTAGAAACGTTTCTAAAAAACTAAGAAACAAGAAACATGATCGTTTATCAAACATGTCTGTTTCTGAAAAATGAGAAACGATAACAAGAAACAGGAAACATGAACGTTATCAAACGGGCCCTAAACTTTCATGTTTCTGTCTAATAAGTTTTGAACTTTAAAAGTATTTAATATGTTTATGAACTTTAAAAATGTCACATAGGTCTTTGAATTTTCAACTTTGTGTCTAATAGATTGTTTTTGGTATATTCACCATTTTTTTAAAAAAATAACAAATCTATTAGACATAAAATTGAAATTTGTATCTAATAGGACATTAAATTTTCAATATATCCAATAGGTTTGTGAATTTTAAAAAATGTTGAATTCAATGGCCTATTAGATATAAAATTGAAGGCTTAGAAATTTATTAACACTTTTTAAAGTTCAATAACCTCTTAGACACAAAATTGAAGGCTTGGAGACTTATTATATATATTTTTTCAAGTTCAATGACCTATTAAACACAAAATTAAAAGTTTACATACCTAATTAAATAGTTTTAAAGTTCCAAGACTTATTTAACACAAATTTGAAAGTTGAATTTAATCCCTCATAAGAAAAGTACTGATATTGTTTAAAAAGGGCTAATTTTTGTATTAATTCAACATGAATATGGACATATTGTCTTAATCTAAAATAATGTAATGTATCAGTTTTTCGTGGATTACTTTATAAATGCATTGATTTAGTTTTGATATTTCATAGACTAATAGGGTAATTATGACTATGTGTCCACTAAATTTAATTTATTTTCTACGCATCTTTCTACTCATATTTAATTTGGTTAGTTCTTGAGAATTGCAAATAAAACAGCGTTTACTTTATTGATCATTTTGGTCAACATCATTACTTAGAAAACTAAATCAAACAATCATAGTTTGAAGTATGAAATTAGATATAAAATTCAAATTTGACAATTATATAAATTAAATTGATATATAAAATGCTTAAAAACAAATCAATATACAAAAAATAAATTAGTTGTTGGAATCCAAGGATATGGGAACTTGCGTATATCTAAAGGTTTCTATTTCTAACAAAATTATATAACACTTGGCATTGCATCTCATATAATATTGTTTTATTTATCTAGCACATTCAAATTTTAATATACATATATATATTATTCACTAAAATATTCAACTTTGCACTACTTCATGTAGCATATATTTTAAATTCCTTAAAAATTGAAGATACCCAGTTAATTAAAAAAAAATAAACTTTTTTTTTGTGAGATTGTTATTAGATTACATGATGTTCCATCTCAAAACCAATTGGCAATGAGATGAGTAGCCCATGTATTTTATAAATCGTGAGGTATCTTTTCCAATGTGAGATCCTTAACATTCCACTTCAAGATGGTGCCTCTTTGGGTTTACCATTTTTGGGTTGGATCTTAATTTTTAGACCGAATACCCGTTTGGATTTAATGGGCTCTGATACCAGTTCAAACATGTTATGTAATTGTGGTATTATTTTATTTAGTTTTAATGCTCTCCTTTAATTAGTTGAGAAATAGAGAATGTTTGTTATACAATTATTAAAGTTCACTACCTTTTGTACGTAACATCTACGTATATTATTATGGAGAGAAATTCAAATATGTCACAGTATTATACAGTACAATTTTGATAATGATTGAAACACTCAACACAAATTAATGCAAAAATTAATGAGGGAGTTTTCAAACTTAATCAACAGTAACACCATATGATAAACTTGAAAAGGAAAATAATAATAATAATAACAAAAAGTACAATAAAAAGTATAAAAATTCATATTTGGGTAATGAATAGTGGAGAGAAAGATATTGGAAATCTGATTGGTCAAATAGTTTACTTGCTTTTGCAGCAGACTTAAGCTGGAACGATACTAATAATAGCAACTTGACGTACTACCCAACAACGTGAAAAAGTCTAATCTGAAAAGCTAGTGGCCAATTTCAATTTCGAAACAGTTTAACATAATTATTGTATCATTTTATCGAATTTGTCTTAATTAATTAATTATCATCTTGGATTCTTCTTTCCGGGATTTAATTTTGGTTCATTCATGAATTAATAAATAAAAATCTCAGACTTTTTCCTTGTGGTGTTATAACCTGCGACGTGGCCTTTCCTCCAACGCTTACCATAATACTAAACTAAGTATATACAATTAACCACTTTCTTTGGTTAATTAGTCTCTACCAAACCTAATTCATTAAGCACAAGAGAAGAGGCTACAAAAGTTGTTGATATTATATATTAGAAATTTGAGGTTCCTACGTGTATGCTGTAAACTAATCATAAGATATACTCTTTCAAAAAAAAAAAAAATCATAAGATATAAGGAATCAACTCGTGTTTCATCTCAATGTGTTATGATTGGTTTAAAGTTGATAAATTGTTGATATCCCATATAAATGTTATTTGTCGATTGTTTTAGGTTAAATTACAAGTTTAGTCTATAAACTTTCAAGTTTGTGTCTAAAATGTTTTTGAATTTAAAAAATTATCTAATAGTTCCTTGACATATTCAAAGTTTTAAAAAATAACTAATCTGTTAGATATAAAATTGAAGTTCATGTCTAATAAGATCCCAAACTTTAAATTGTGTATCTCGTAGGTCTTTGAATTTTAAAAAATCTCGAATTGGACAAGGGCCTAATCATGGACTTATTGAACACAAAATTTAAAATTTAACATCCTATTAGATAATTTTTAAAATTTAGAAATTAAATAGATAGAAATCTAAAAGTTCAGGGACTAAACTTATAACTCAACCTTATTTTTTATTTTATTTTTTCTTGTTGGGGTTGGAATTAAATGAAAGCTAGATGTGGAATTGAAACAAATAGGGTGTAAATGAGTTTAGAAATTAGATGAAGAAAAATTGGAAAACAAGTGTTGGGAAAAAAGATACGTAAAAGTGGTAATTAATTGTCGGGAGTATTGAAGGATTTGGAAAAGTCAAAGTCAAAGCAACCTTGGCGGAGTGATTAGTTCGGTTGTCGCTGCTGCGTTGATTTATATTCACAGCTGGATCCAGTCATTTCTTCGTCGTTGCCCGTTGAGAAAGTCATTTGGGATACACACAATTTATTATTTAAAAATACAAATCAATTTTTTTTTACTAGCTGTATCAATTTTTACCATATACTTCTAATTTCATTGAATTACTTCTTGAACTTTAAAAAAATGTAAAAATTTTTACCCTAAACTTTAATATGTGTTACAATTTTTGTCAACCTCACATACCTCAATTGTATAAGACATATATCAAAAGTTCGAATATTTCCACTCACAAATGTGGTTGAACTAAATATATATAGTTAAAGTGAGCATAATTCAATGGTAATTGACATGTATCATCGACTAAGAGGTCATAGGTTCGAATCTCTCCACTCTCAAATGTTGTTAAATAAAAAAAAAACTAAATATATATATGTGTTACAAATTTTACCTTTTTGGTAGAATTGGTAGTTGAGGTATATTATGTCCTTTGAAACCATAAGTTCAAATCTTCGTAATATCTCATATATTATTTTTGTAGTTGTACTAAAAAAATATAAATTAGGTATGCGATTGGTCAGACTTTAGAGAAAAACAACATAAAAATTGATTTTAATTTTCGTTGCTGCGTACCATCGTCCCAGTCGTCGTCGACCGTTGAGAAAGTCATGTAGGAGAAATGGAGGATACAGAGAATTTATTATTTATTTATTATTATTATTATTGTTGTTGTTGAAATTTGGAATTTTTTGGTTAATGAGTGAACTAGTTGCATTGGTAGAGTTGGCAAGTGGGATGGGCCTACTGGGGAACATGCCATTATAGACCGTTTGGTCTCATCCCATAAGGCCCAAATACAGTCTTACTTTATTTTGATAATATATTTTTATATATTTCTTCCTCATGTTTTTTTTTTCTTCCATATTTGTATAATTTTCTTAGGTTTAAGGTTTAGACTTTAAGATTTTAGGGTTTTCTTTTTCATATTTACAGTTTAAGGTATAAGATTTTAGATTTCTTTTTCTAGAGTAGTGTTTAGTTCAACTTTCTTCTAAAATTTTACAAAGATGAAGTTAATATAAATGATTTAAAAATAATATGTTAAAACAACATGCCATAAATAAAAAGGATTTGAAGTCAAAATAATAATAATAATTTAGACATTTTGTAATCTATATTTTATCAAATTTTGTTAACTAACCTCCCCGTCTTTTTGTATATTTAAATATTCATATCTAGGGCATGAGCTCTTCCTTTTTTTTTTTTTTTTTTTAAAAAAAAAAACTTGCATTAGTGTTTGATATATTTACATAAATATTTTAGTTTATCAGATTGATTTGTAAATATTTAAAGCCCAAAATAAAAAATAGAGAGAGAAGAGACCCAGGGTTGGAGTTTAGACCGGGAAGCCCACAGAAATTTGATGGGCTGGCCCATCTAATAGCTTAGTTCGTGAAGTCCATGGACCATGTTCACACATGCACCATATCCAAATAGATTATGTTCTCCAGGAAAAGAAAAAAAAAACAAAAGAAGAAAGATTGGAATTGTGAGTTTTTTTAAATGTCAAAAAAAAAAAAAAAAAAGAGAGAGAGACATACACTTATACACATACCAATTAGCGTTAGCTATGCTTACTTTGGCTGAACCCATGTATTTATGATATAATATTTTTATTTAAAAAAAAAACTATACACATTAATTTGGAATTATGACTTCCCATATTCAAACATTAACTCTAATAAAGGAGACATATTGGCAACATGAGTATAGTTTGACAGTTAATACATCTAATTCTTTTTATGGAGTTCAAGGTTCAAATCTCCAATTTACTGATGTAAGATGAAATGTTAGATAATTAGCCTAATTTAATTGTTAATTTTAGATTAATTAGTACTTAATTAATATTTTTGATTTAATTAGTTCTTGGTTTATTTTATTGTAAGTCCATAAATAGCCTCTTTTAGAATTGTAAAGATGCTTTTAGACTACCATTTTGAATAGAATTTTGTTTTCTTATTTAGCCATATATTCAGTATAATCAAAAGTTCACATGTCATTTGGATTTTCTGTACTTAAAAAAATAAACAAGGTATTTCAGGGATTTAGTTATTATGAGAGCCATGATTTCTGCGATTGCCAGGTCTTATGAGCAGCCTCGTACCTGCTAGGCGGCTACAATCAAGGTTCGAAATGTCGATGTCGATGGAAATGGAAATGTCGATGGAAATTTTGGTGGAAATTGATGGAAATTGTTTGAATTAGCCAATGAAACTTAGATTTTGACTTAATTAGACTATAATGGACTATTTTTAAGCATCACATCTAAAAATTAAGATAATATTTAGATATAAATGTCAATTGAAAATTTGAACTGTTGATGCGAGTAGGAATTTGAAAAAAAAAATATGGAAATTGATTTAAATTATTAAAATTATTTCATGAAACCTTAATTGTGAGTCGTGACTCAATTATAGTATAATTGATTACTCTTAAGTCTTAACATCATATATCTAAATATATGTAATATTTATATTCAATTAGACAACTATGAAGGAAATTTGAGAGAATTGAAATGAATTTAAGAGAATTAGAGGGAAATTGAGAGAATTGGAGGGAAATTAAGATAATTGGAATTGGAGTGTATAAATGCTTTGAACCTATTATCTAGCGCTTCGAATGACCAAGTACGGGGGTCTCGCTGCTCTCTGTATTTTGTACTCAATTTCTCCTCAAGATAATAAAATTCTCTCTCCCTCTACCTGTGGACGTAGGCTATTACTTATTATTTATTAACAAAGAAAAGATTAAATTCGAAATAATAAAAAAAAAAAAAAAAAATCGAAATATGGACGACATGTCGTCGAAATGGGGGGGCGAAACGACATCCCCCTCTGACGACATGTCGACCGAAATTTTCCACAACAAATTAATATAGCAATAAATACAAAAGAAAGAAGAAACCATTAAAAAACGTAGTAAAACATTCTAGTTCTACTCCTACACATTAAGAGGACAGATTAGAATATTTTATTAATTTTTAATGAAAATAATTCAACTGACATAAAATGTATATGCTATCTAAAAAAAAGTTAGAGGTTGGAATTTTTTTTTTTTTTTGGGTACTGTTAGAGGTTGGAATTCGAGTATGTAAAAATTAAAATTAAATTCGAAAAATCCTCACTAAATCGCGATAGATAGATAGATAGGGATAGGGATTGTCCCCCGCGGGAGGTTGGTAAGGAATCAATTAATTAAATATTATGCTGTATGGGCCCCACAAATAATTCATCGGCTGACGTGGCGGCAATCCAATTCTAGCATAGACACCCACACCAACGTTCGACGGTGACGATCATCACATCCTTCAATCCAACGGTCTCAATTTAATGTCGTTGGATTTGCATTCCCGATAATTTTGGTCTTTATAAAACGAGATTAGATTAGATTGGTCGGAATGAAGGAACTTTTTTTCTTTTTGTCACGGGAGTTTAAATAAGTCAAAACTGTTCAGCAAAAGCAGGTACATCTGGAATTTCCTTCCATCACAGCCGTTCATTTCGTGTACTATCAATCGTACGGCTCTTGATGAAATCTCTGTTAGGCAGGTCCACACAGATACAAAACCCCGACACACACTCACGGCAATGAAATGGAAGTATGAATACGCGAGTCGATTCAATTCCAGCCTGGCTTCACTTGTCCGTTCAATAACCCGGTCCCACCAAAAAGTAATTCCTCCCAAATTCCCGATTTCACCCCTCTGTTCTTCTCAAATGCTTCGTCTTCCTCTTCCCCCCTTCTCCAAAGAAAGAAAACCCTAATGGCCTTTCTGGTTCTACTCTTCTTCTTCGCCGTAACTGTACGGTTACCGTCGGCGGTCGTCTCCGGCGAGCTTCCGGTATTCAGAGAGGCACCGGCATTCCGAAACGGACGTGAATGTCGCCGGACGACGAAGCCGCCCTCCGTCATCCACATCGCCATGACTTTAGATGCTACCTACCTCCGAGGATCGGTGGCCGGAGTTTTTTCAGTACTTCAGCACTCCTCTTGCCCGGAAAACATAGTGTTCCACTTCATTGTCACTCACCGACGATTAGAGCTCCGCCGCATCATCACCACCACATTCCCGTACCTGAACTTCCATCTGTACCATTTCGATTCAAATCTGGTAAGAGGAAAAATCACGTACTCGATTCGACGAGCCCTAGATCAGCCACTGAATTACGCGAGAATCTACCTGGCCGACCTGTTACCGGTGACCGTCGGTCGAATCATCTACTTCGATTCCGATCTGGTGGTGGTGGACGACGTGGAGAAACTCTGGAAGATCAATTTGGGGAATCACGTGCTGGGAGCGCCGGAGTATTGCCATGCGAATTTCACGAACTACTTCACTCCGAAATTCTGGTTCAATTCGGAACATGCGGCGTCGTTTAAGGGGCGGAAACCGTGCTATTTCAACACGGGAGTGATGGTTATCGATTTGGGGAAATGGAGGGAAGGGAAGTACACGGAGAGGCTGGAGAAATGGATGAGGATTCAGAAGAGGAACAGAATTTATGAACTGGGATCGTTGCCTCCATTTTTGCTGGTTTTTGCTGGCGACGTTGAAGGAGTGGAGCATCGGTGGAACCAGCATGGGCTCGGCGGTGATAATTTGAAAGGGGTTTGTAGGGATCTTCATCCTGGTCCGGCGAGTTTACTCCATTGGAGTGGAAAGGGGAAGCCATGGCTGAGATTGGATGCGAAGAAGCCGTGTCCACTCGATAGCTTATGGGCTCCTTATGATCTTTCTCGCCATTCGTCTCTGTTTTCTGATAATTGAAGTCGCCGGAGGGGAAATGGTCGCCGTGAATTTGGGGGATTTACTGAGAAAGGGGTGCCGCCGGTGACGGCAATGGAGATGGTGCTTTAAAGTTCGAAGTCCATGGTTAAGGCGAAGGGCGTGTTTGGATGGTTGAGCTGGGCTGCAACGATGTAAAAATGGATTTGTTTTTCCTTTTTTTTTTTTTTTAACAAAAGAATTTTTTTAATTTTTTTAGGTTAACGATCTTTATGATGTGTTTTAGGTTGAAGTTGAATCGGCCGAGTAATCAGAAATGTGTGTTGATTGATTTTTTCCCACCACAGTTTTGACAGTGTGTTTGATAGATAAATGGGTATTATTAAAAAAAAAAAAAAGATAAATGGGTAAGAATTTGTTTTATGAATTTTGTGAATACGTTGTTTATATGTTGCATGATTGCATCTACATTTTCATTAGTTTTGTTTTCGAAAAAATCAAAATTTACCCTAAACTTGTGAGATACTATCCATTGGGACCTTAAACTTTCAATTTCATCTAATTGGACTCTAAATTTAAATAAGAGTTGCAATTTTTACCTTTTGCTCAAATTTCGCTAATTCATCCACTAATTTTAACAAAAAATAATGTAAAATTCTTCATAATTTCATTAATTTCAATAACATAAATTTGACCAATGCACAAATTAACCCTTAAATAACTTTGTCAAAATTCATAAATTTCAACAAAAAAAAAGTTTAACTCGAACGTCGTTTGTAAAAATCTATCAATTTTTATCGTACATATGTTTTATAATTCATTAAATGTATAAGATAAAACTTCTTTTAACGATATTTAGAGCGAGAACTTATTAGAGGATTAAAATTCTAACACTTTTTAAAGTTTGAAGCTGAGATTGCATCACTTATCTAAATTTGAAGTGCAATTTGATGAAATTAAAAGTTTAGGGTTAAAAGTGCTACAACTTTACAAATTTAGAGATCAAAATTGATTTTTTTTTTTTTTTTTTGAGTTCCAATGTTCATCAGATTTTACAATGACATCTACATGTTTAATCCATTGTGTACTAAAAAAAATTCGTTGATAAAATCATAACTAAATGACTTCTCAATTTTACATTATCAAATTTAACAGTTTTTAGGGATCAAAATTGAATTTTTTTTTTTTGAGTTCCCATGTTCATTAGATTTTACAATGACATCTACATGTTTAATCCATTGTGTACTAAAAAAAATTCGTTGATAAAATCAAAACTAAATGACTTCTCAATTTTACATTAACAAATTTAACAATTTTTAGCGAAATAATAAAGATTGTAGAGAACATTTGTAAACACAACACAATTTTTAGCGAAATAATAAAGATTGTAGAGAACATTTGTAAACACAACACAATTGTAGTTATAGGATCTAATATAAATAGGTTGTAGAGAACATTTGTAAACACAACACAACATAATTTTGATTGTAGTTATAGGATCTAATATAAAAACGGATAGATGCCTCATTTGCGTGGATTCTTGGCTTCCAGGAGGCCCCCATCATTTTCCAGTATAGTGAGAGAGTTATTTATAATGTTGACGGTTATATTCATGCCCTAGTCTTGAATTTTCTATTGCCGGATGGTTCCTTGCACTAGCCTTGTGGCTCTTTGGATTTGCTGAAACTCTCTGATTCAATATACTCTATCCACCCTCGTCTTATTAGGGATGATACGGTCATGTGGGTGCCTAGTCGCTCGGGCATTTTTTCTGTGGCTAGTGCATGGGAAGCCTTCCGTCCTTATCGTCTGTTGGTTCCGTGGCATAGACTATTATGGTTTAGGGGTATAATATCCCTAACCACTGTGTTATTGCTTGGTTAGAAATTTGAGATAGATTATATGCTTGTAATCAGTTGGACAAAGAGGATTCCTCTACCCATACGGATTGTTTGTTATACTTGGGCATGGCCGAGTCTTGTGATAATTTGTTTTTTTAGTATTCTTTCAACGAGGCTATTTGGAGAGGTCCTTTGTGCTGGGTTGCTCCTCTCATAGGATTTCTTATTGATCTACACAACTAGATTGGATTTGTCATATTAGCAATGGAGTGCGCAGTAGCTATCGTATTTGGAGGCTAGCTAGGTGTGCAACCATTTATTATATTTGGAGGGAACGAAACTCGCATCTTCATGGTTCAAGTCCTTCCTCTTCCCAAGCTATCTAAAGTAGTATCTAGTCAGATTTGTCTACCCATTGCCAATCTTGGATGCGTGGTACTTCACCTCCTTTCATGTTCTCTGTCCCTTCGTAGGATCTCTTTCTTGGATCTTGTTTTCTGCTTCATCTATTGTTTTCCTCCTTTATTTATGAACTTTGTTATTGTGTCCTTAGTGCCTTGACCTTGAGCTGTGAGGTTCTCTCTTTTCTTTAGTAATATATTACATTTGCAAATAATAATAATAATAAATTTAAAGTTGAATGAGAATAACATATTGCTATCTACTTTCTTCTCTGCATCTCTTTTTTTTTTTCCCTCGTTCTTCTACACTAATTTATGGTATTGTTTTACATATTTCGCATTTTCATTTGTAGTGTTGGTAGCACGCAAATGCAAATACCTCATAGTAGACTTCATTTCAAAAATAAAATATAAGGTTGGACAGGCGGGCCTTGTTTAATTTCGGAGCCCATGGGCTTGGCCCAGAATCAACAAGGCAGTTGTGGGTTGGTCGCAAAAGTAACGCAGTCCAATCTTATGCATTAGAAGGCCCAAGAAAGTTCAAGAAATCAGTCTCCTTTAAACGCAAATGAAATTGGAATCATTCTTTGGATAGTTGTAGATATGGCCAAAAAGAATTGGTAGTTTTTTATAATTATGGCCACACGTGAGGTGCACGTGTGGTATAATTTTTTCAAAATTCCCGTTTTTCCCTTTTGTATCTAAAAATTTCCATTTTTTTTAAAAAATGGTTTCTTTCCTATATTTAAAGCGTATCTAAATTCTAAACTGAAATTTAAAATATTTACATTGCAGTTAAAATTTTTATACCTATTTAAAATATTTTAAAATTCAAGATTTATAAAGATTTTATTTTCTAAGATTCGTATTTTTAATCCGACTTTCTTCTTTTTCAAATTCTTATCAACATATTAATTATTTAATTTTCTTTTATTATTTTTCGTACCTTTATTGTTTTTTATTTCCATTCGTTGACTCATATTTTGTTTTCTTCCTTCCCATTTTTTAGGTTTGTTTATGTTTTTTTTCATTGTTTCGGTTTTCCTCTTCTTCTTTACGTTATTTTTCAGGTTGGAGCTTGATACATTTTTTTAGATTCAGATGTCTTTCAATTGAATGTGTTTTTGTTTCTATTTTAAACACATTCATTTTTTTTTAATTTAACATTATTTTTTTACAAGTTTGATTATTTGTATATTTTCATCAATTTTGTTTTTTGTCTATAAATTTCGTGTTCTTTTTTAATTGTTGGAAATAGAAGTTTAATGATTAACTACGTTTTCAATTCTTGATATAGAATTACACTGTATATGTTTTTTATTATTTTCAATCATTAATGTTCAATTACAATATACTTAACCTTTCTATAATTTTCTATTTATTTCTCACAAATACATGGTATTTCCCCATCCTTTGCTTCCTAATTCAATTCAACTTTTATTTTTCTATGTATGCATGATTTAGTTACTATATAATTTAAATTTCTTGTTGTGTATTAATATTATATGTTGAAATTTCAAATTCATAATAAGTTCTTTGTAATTTTTATATAATTCAAATACACTATATTTCTATGTTCTTTTCTTAACTCAATTTAGCTTATGTTTTTCTCTGTATGCTCATAGCTACTATATAATTTATATTTTTTTTGTTGTGTATTATTATTATATATTGAAATTTCAAAATTGTAGGAAGTACTTTGTTTGTTTATATAATTCATATTAATAGTTGCTCTATAATTTAGATTCTTTATATTTTCTGAATACTTTAGGTTGACATACCACTTATTTAAATTGTATGTTTCACAAGTTGAAAATTTTCATAAGTTTATACCAGTTCAAAGCATTAACTAGAAAAATAAGCTAAAGATACAAAATTTATCAAGTTGGAAATTTTAAGAATACAAAATTTACTCTTAAACGGGATTAATTGTTAATAATTTTTCAACAACAATTCATATTATAAACTAGATTGTCAATAATCCCAAAATACTATAAGATTCGGTCTATAAATTGAACAAAAGTATATTAAAAGTAGTTCAATCTAGAAGTTCAACAAAAGTCTGATTTTTTGATCAAAAGTGAAGTTCTTAAAGAGTCTTGAGTTTCCTGATTTTTTGAATTAATTTTTTGCTTGGCTAAGGTAGAGGTTGAATGTAAGGCCATATGTCAAGAATATGTCATGTGCGTCATCGGTTGGTTTGTACGTTTCACGTAGAGCATCAATCTATATGCCCGTTGGCTTTAGACCACTGGATGCATCATTTTGTATTTTTTGGTTGATCTAAATATTTAAAATAAAATTAATTAACATAAAATTTGGTTATTTTGTAAAAAACTGAGCAATGGAACATACATCATCTTCACTGTTTAGAGTGATTGGTTCGGTCTCTTCTTTCTTTTTTCCAGCCGTTATTTATGCAACACGTAAACAATCACATGATCTTGTTCCTTTTACCGTACCTTCAAATGTTTGTTCAAAATCTTTTATATCTCATTACGTTAAGTATCACAAACTAGCTAATTAAAATAAATAATAATGGAACAAAATCTATTTATATTTTAATATATTTCCACCATGTATCATCCTTAAAGATCGAAAAATAAATTAAATAATTTTTTGTAAATACCTTAATCGTCGGTCTCAAAGGTATTTGTTGTCGCTTCTTCCTTCTCTTATCCTGTGTTGTTGCTTGATGAGAATATTCTGCCATTGGAGCCAAGCTTTAATTAGTTTATTTCTTTTCTTATACTTGAGTTTCATGATTTGCCAATGGAGCCAAGATTTAAGTTTTAAAGGAAGAAAGAGTGAGTATTTCTCACCTTTTTTGCCGAACGAGCCTAGGAATCACCTTGCTGAACGAGACTTCATGCTAGAGAATCACTCATTTGATTAGTTCTGAAAGGTAAATCTCTCCCCAAATTTTGTCACTACAAGAATTTTTTGATTTTCCGACGAAGTTTTTCCTGACACAACGCTTTTCGTCTGGAAAAACATACTTATGTTGACGAAAATGGCAAGCGTTGGGAAATGTACGTACTTTTCCCAATGCTTGAAATTTCGCCGGGACTTTTTCCGACGCTTGCAAATTTCCTCGGGAAAAGTTGGCTATGCCGATGAAAATGCTTGCGATGGGAGATCTTTTTGCGAGCCATAGCCCGCCATATGGGGCGAAAAGACAAGCCAACGTATTAAAAGGCTATGCCGACACTTTTTTTAGTGTCGGGAGAAGTGAATTGAGTGAAACACGCGTTTCACTTTTTCCAACCCTTTTTGGATCTATGCCGACGTTTTTTTTTTTTTTTTTTTTTTTTTTTTTTTTTTGCGTCAGGAAAAGTCATGAAAAATAAAACCCTAGCCTTCTCTTCTTTTTCTTCTCATTTCCTTCTTCTTTTTTTTTTTTCTCTTCCTCTTCTTCCTTTTCTCTCCGCCGTCTAAATCTAAAACCCCCATACCGTTGCCTCATCTCTTCTTCTTCTCCATTTTCTTCCCTATTTCTTCACTCATTCCCTCTCTCTTCCATTTCTGGCGTTTTTCTTGTAGGTTTCGACAGTATGAGGTGGCGGTCCAATTTTGAACATTTTGAGGGAGAAAACTTATGGAGTTCGCTACTTTGACGGTATATAGAATTCTTACATTGTGTTTTTTTAGCTTATTTAAGATTTAAACTTGGTTATTGAGCCTTTTGAAGTTCAAAATTTTACTTTGAGTGTATTATGTGTTCAAAGTATAGTTTGGAGAATATTTGTGTGATTTGAAGGCTATTTATGTGATTGATGTTTAGTTTGGAGCTTATTGTTAGGATTAAAGTATGATTAAATCGTGATTTTGAATTTATTGTGTGTTCAAAATGTGATTTGAAGCTTAACTATTTGATTAAATTATTATTTGTAGGCTCTTTATGTGATTAAAGTTTGATTTGGAGCTTATTGTGTGATTAAAAGTGTGATTTTGAGCCTATATTTGTGTGAATAAATTGTGACATTGAGTCCAAGTGTGTGATTAGTTTGATTTTGAGCCTCTTGTGTGTGATTAAAGTTTGATTCTAATCTTATCGTATAATTTGATTCGTAGCCTTTTTTGTGATTTGTATTCTATTGGGCCTATTGAACATTAAAATGTAAGTTTTAGCTTAATTTAAGGTTATGTATTGAGTTAAAGTCCTTATTTTGAGCTTAATGACGATTATATTGTGATCTTATTCTCTTAAAATCCCTAAGTGCCTTGTATATTTATGTACTTGGAACTAGGTTGGTGCGCAAAATGCTAGACTCAAAGACACATTTCCTTAATATATCCTTGGAGGGTTAGAACAAAATTTATTTGAAATTAAGTACTTTTGGATGTTTGGGGGTTAGTTTAAGACGTTTGGAAAGAAGTTAGACACTTTTAGAAGAGTTTGGAGTGAGTTTGGGATGAGTTAATCATCTAAAATTTGTACCTTAGACACTTTGGAGTGAATTAGGCACTAAACTTGCATTAAATTATATCTATAATTAGTAATAGTTTCGACTTTTAATTTTTAGCTTCATTAATAAAATTTTGCTTTATAATTTTTTTTTATCTATAATTAGTAATAGTTTGTTCAATTTTTCAAGTAGATTTATTTTGATAGTACAATGGCAAGCACACAAGAGATCTCTTCAAGTAGGTATGGATGATTTATTTGATGTTATAAAATCATTATGAAACTTATTGTCTTTTATATGTTTGGTTATATGTTATATTGTATTTTAAGCTTAATTATTAGCTTATGTGGCTATTTAGAAGTTATTATACCCATAATTGGGTTTAGAAATCGGTTTAAGTGAATTAAGGTTCTTCATTTAGTGTCAAAGTTTTTGCTTGGTTGTATGACTATCATGCAGTTATGGTAGGCCATGTAAATAGAGAGTTAGTTTCAGTGAGTTAGACACATTTTTTTAAGGATTAGATATTGGATAAGTTAATGGGATTTTAAGTAAGAATAGACAAGTTAGGCACTTCTTTTTAGGGTTAGTTTCGGTGAGTTAGTTGGATGTGTGTGAATATTGTTTGAGTGAGTTTGTGATATTTGAAGTAAGAGTTTCAATGAGTTGGAAATGTTTGTTGGTTTTTAAAGTATGCTTAAGCACATTTAAGACACTTTTATTTTATAGCATTGGGGGGTGGGTTGTCTGCTTTAAGTTCACTTTAGGCATTTTTTAGCTTTCTTTGAGAGTCAAAATGACATTTAGACTATTTTTAAGCACTTTTTGATAACTTTGTAGGTTTTGAGGAGTAGAGTGGACTCTTTTAGGTCATTTTGAGTTAGTTTTTTTTCCCTTAAAGTACGCTTAGGCACCTTTAAGAACTTTTGTAGCATCATGGGGTAGGTTGTGTGCTTTTGGTTCACTTTAGGCACTTTAATTTCTAGGTTTCTTTGAGAGTTAATAATCGAACTGAAACGTGGGGGTTTTAAGAAAAGATTTTTAGTTTAAAAACAAAGCTCTAGTATTTAGCCAATTTTAAAAATCTTAGATCGTTTGACCACTTTTCAAAACAGGAAATAAAAAATGATCATTTGCGTAAACAACCCATCATTCTTCTCTGTTCGGTCAGTTTATTTCCATTTTTGGCTAAATTCCTCAAACTCCTCATTCAACTCCAATATTAAACTTAAGAATTCATTTTTTTAAAAAAAAAATATCACACCAAAAGTATAGAATAAGAAGATTTAACATAAGAATTCTTCTTTTGTTAAAATGAGTAGAAATATCTTAACTATAATATGGTTAAATTAGAGGTTTGGAGCTATCGAGAATGGCGGTGAGGAAGAGAAGTCGTGGAACATAATAACGTTGAAGTTGAGCAAACAACCTTAGCTGGCTCAATTTAGTCAACAACAACATTAATTAACTGTTAGACATAAAATCTTTTAATATCTTTCACTGTGTGAGACTCAGCTCTAACTACTCATGGTATTCTACAAAAACAGCTTTTCTGATTTCCCTCTTCAAATCTAGGTGAACTTTTTGGTTTTTGAATTGTATATGTTTCAAAATTTTGAGTTTTGTATTTAATAAGTTTTTGAACTTTGAAATTATCTAATAGATGCTTAAACTTTAATTTTGTGTTCAATAAATTCTTAAATGTCTGTTTGGTAGGCAACCTAAAAATAGAATTTTGAAAATAAGGAATTTTGAAAATATGTGTTTGATACCAGATTTAGAAATTGGATTCCAATTTGAACAATGGTTCAAAATGTGTTCTTATTATAGAACATGAAACTAGTTGTAGTTACAAAACTAAATATTATGTTGAATATAAATATTATTCATTAATTTATGAATAAGTTTTTTTGTTATAAATTTTGTATAGTTATTATTTTACAGTATGATATAATTTATAATATATTATATTATACATATTTTAATTTAACAAAAATAAATTGAGTTCATAACATGAAAGACTATATTTATTAAAGTTTTTATTTTTTTTAATATAATTCTGCATTTTAAAATTTCAAATTCAAAATCTGGATATAATGAAAACATAAATTGTTTTCAAATTTTCTACCATTTAGATCCCATAATCCGAAGACAATTTTTGAAATCACATCTGTCAAACACATATTTACTGAACTCAGTAAATTCGAAAATATAATTAATTAGAAGCCAAATTGTCTACCAAACAGGCCACATATTTCACATTTTTAAAATTAGTTGATATATTACACAAAATTGAATTTTTTTTGTGTCCAATAGATTTATGAATTTTAGAAAATGTCAAATATAGGTCAAGGATCTATTGAGCTCAAAAAAGAAAATTTTCGAGACCTATTAATAGGAAAGTTAAAAGTTTAAGAATCTATTAGTACTTTTTAAAGTTCATGGACTAAATATTTACAAACTTGAAAGTTCATGGACTAAACTTATAATTTAACTTAAAATCTACCTCCAAACCCATTTTTGAAAAAAAAAATATTCAAATACAAATAAGAAAAAGAAGAAGATAACTTCAACCCATCAAAATAACTTGGTCAAATCACCAATTTGCTCTTTATGAATTTTAATTCAAGCTTGTAATTTAGTCAAATCATATGACAAACAGAGTTACTTGATTACATTATAGTTTATAACTAAGTTAAAATGGAGAGAGAATAGATGCAATGTCACCTAGGTAAAAAATCGATTTAATGACAATTTGTGAAGTTTAACAAAATCATAAAAGACTAAATTAAAACTAACCTCAAATTATAGATATCCAAATGAATAATTGAAGCAAAAGACTCACTCAAACATGATATAATTTCATAAAACTATAATTATTGTAGAACACAAACAACTATTCTGATTTGAGAAAACAGTTTGAAGAACAAAATCCAAAAGAGATGTCCCCATATTCTTAAATGCACTTAATGTGGGGTTTGAATACCAAATTGCAAGAAGGCCCCTCCCACTCCAACCCTCTGTAATGGCAAACCAAAAACCTTTTTTTTTAAAAAAAAAAAACAAAAAAAAACAAAAAAAAACAATAATAAATCCCCATGGGGATGTAATGTACATATAAAGTTAAGGAGCATCCACGTGGGGGAGTTTTGGTTTGTAGTGATGAAGAAACGCATAGGGCAAAACAAATGGGGAAATGTGATTTGAGATAACACAATCATAAACCCAAAGAAAAAAAAAAAAGAAAAAAAAGGGAAAAATCTTTTCCAGAAAAAAAAAATGTTCACGTGCAAGTCTGACCCAAATTCTGAGCATTCCTTGTTATGTACAAACAATGCCATTTGTTTAGAATTGAGAAAAAAAAAATAAAAAGTAGAAGAATCCCAGTAAAAGACACTCTCTATTTTCACACTCAACTCTGCCAGTATGTCGTTTTAATTTTTGTTATTATTTTTTTATTCTTGTGTTCTTTCTCGTAAAATTTTTACTCACTAAAGTTTGTCTGTTTTGTGTATTTGTATTGTATTTATGAATTTTGGTTCGTGCAATTTTCTGAGGCTTTTGTGTCAGTTGCCTGCCTCTTTGCTCTATGTGTGTAATAATTATTATTGTTTATGTTATCTGATATCTCTTTAATTTTCTGATGATTTTTTAATTTATGTTCTCTTTTCTCTATGTGTTTGTCAGTTTTTTACCCGGGAGGTAATTTGAATCTGCGCAATTTACCCCTTTGAAATTCGAGAATTGTTGGGATATTTTTGAGTTGGACATATACCTACCGTCTGCCAAATTAATGAAACTAATAGCACGACGGGTTAGTACTAATAGGGGAAAGTAAAAAAGTTTTACAGTGAGGGGTAAAATTTTACGAAATAACATTTTATATATAATCATATTTTTAGGGGGCGAGTTATAAACTTTTAAGCTACAATTATGAGCTAAGAGAGCACCTTCTTTCTTTCTTCGCAAATTAGGACACAAAAACTCTCCATATTTATGTAATCATATAATATTGTCTCCTTTGAGCTTAGGTATGTTTAAATTTACTTTTTAAATTCCACCTTAAAGGCTTTTTACAAATGATGTGTTGTGTTTTACTTATATGTACCGTGAATCTTCCCTTTTTTTAAACTGATGCATGATTTATTTGTTTGCATCCTTAACAACAATGACGGTAGAAAATTTAATTTGATGTGTACATGAGTAGTACAATAATCACAAAATGAAAGAGGTTTTTGTTTTGAATGTTTAATAATTAAGCAATATGAATGAAATTAAACCCTCTTGTTTGGATTGCATATGAATTGGATGGTAAAATTTAGGATTTGTTTTTGCTAATGATTTTTGGAATATTTGTTCAATAAATATTTTTTTTTAGTTTCTAATATAGTTTAGAAACATCTCTTGAAAACACAAGAAATTATAAACGAATATCATTTACCAAAAGTATACTTTAAAAAAAAACTTAACACAAGAAATGAGAAGTCATGGCGTAATTACATTTAACCAACCACACGAGTCCTTAGTAATCTATTTCACAAATCCAAATGCCTCCAAATAGAAGAATACTAGTTAACGTGTGGGTTGAAAATTGAAATCAGTGGAAACCTAGGGTTTATATTTAGATTTTTTATTTATATTTATATTTAGCTTGAAGAGTTTTTTTGTTTTTTGTTTTTAAATTATTTTATGGTCATTAATGAGGGAATGATCCCAATTGGGAGGAGCACGAGACAGGTCAGGTGGGTTGCTTTCCCTTGGTCTCTGGTTTTTCGTTCAAAATATCTGTCTCTTCTCTTTTCAATTCATTTACACCAATATTAGTTTTTTTTTTCTTCTTTCCAATCAATTAATAATTAATTTGAGGTCACAGTCACACCACTTCAAATTATAGGATCAGATTTTTTTAAAAAGTAATTCAACCCCATCAATATGAAGCTGTTATTTTATTATAGATGAGTTTTTGGTTGAATTCCATTTTTAGTTTCAATTTAGTTATTTACGTTAAGTTATACAAAATACTATTAAGTTTTAAGATAAATTTCAATTATACTTCTAAATTTTGAAAAGTTTCATTTTTACCCTTAAACTTTGAAGTTGTTCAAAAAATATTTTTACAACTATATAAAAACTTAAAGATTGTTGCTACCATTTTTTCATCTTAAAATATATCGTAAAATCATTTACATAATCAATTTTTACACATTAGTTTTCGTAACAATTTTTATTTTATTTTAATAAAAAAAAAAACTCTCTAAAAGTATCTTATTAAATTTCAAAATTTAAGGATAAAAATGAAACTTTTCAAAGTTTAAGAGGATAATTGAAACTTACTCCAAAGTTGAGGGGTATTTTGTATAATTTAACTTAAAATTTAATATTATCCTTTTTTTTTTTTTTATGAAAACTTTTCAAATGTATATCTTGCTAAATAGAAAAACTAGACTTAAATCACACACACATATTTTAACAATACATGTGAGATATATTTCAAGCTTTTATGTCATTAAAATATGCAATTGAGAAATTCGTTATAGGACATCAAGTGGATAAAATATTTAACGTTACAAGAAAGAAATAACATAATAATAATAATAATAATAATAATAAACACAGGCTAGAAATGTTTTGCATTGAAAAACAGAGTGTGGGTAATGGCCTCGAAATTTCACTACTTGATCTGTTGAAAAAATTGGACGACCTTTTTGAAAATCGTGTGTGGGATTTCAAACTACCCCAAGAGCCATTCTCAGGAGCTGCTATTCCCAACTAGGAGTCCAATACAATATAAATATAGACTTATTGACTTATAGTACTGTCTCATATTAATTAACAATAATAAGATTATTAAAATATATTATGTGTTGTTACATTAAAATAAAATAAATTTATGCGACAACTGTGTCAGAAATCCAGGCTGATTTTGAGTCTGTTCAAAGCCATGCCATGCAAATGGGACCTTTTAGTCCAAATGGGTTTTTTTATTTAAAATCTATACCCAAAAATCTCAAGATTTGCGTCTGCCAATTAATTGCCTTTGCCTTAATTTATTACATTACGTGTTATTATTAATTTTTTCCCCACCTTTACTGGGCTTCGTGATTGACCATAACTTTCTATTTCCTATTCTCACCCAACTTTATGCTAATTGTTTTTTTTTCCACCTAAAAATAGTTACCCACCTTTCTACCGACGTACTCGGAGACTGTCGGCACAATGCAACCATCACTTTTAGAGACTGTTTAGAGTACTGAATGAATAATAATAACATGAGTTATAATAGTTTGTAATTGTAAGTTATAATAGCCTGTAAAATTATATAATATTGTTTAAAATGCAGAATTGTTTAGTCTGATGTTGGAATAGTTTGTGTTTGGAGTACAAAGTTGATAAACATATTTAGTCTTTAATTAGTTTATTGGTATATGCATATAAGAAATCCTATTAAATCTCAATAACATTTCTCATGATAGCTAGGGTCTAAATTGTTACAAATTTTCATGTACATGAACTAAATTGTTATATGTTAAAGTTCAATGACTAAATTATTGCAAAATTAAAAAGGTGAGGGCTAAATCTTTACAAACTAAAATTCATGTATTAAATTATTAGTTGTTACTTTCAAGTTCATAGACTAAAACTGTTTTTTAACTAAAAATTTGTAGTACTCTATAATACAAGCTATCTTTGGTTGTTCATATACTTTGAATTGTCTTTCTTAAATAATTCGTTAGTGTTATTGGACCATACATTATTCTTAAATAAGACATTCATGCTTTTATAATAGTGGAAATGTTTCCATCACTTTTATATCATTATTTAATGTGAGAAATAATCCAGAAATCTTCTTTCTAATCATACATCTAATGACCAAGAGTAGAACTATGAAGTTGCATAGAATGATTTCTCTTTTTCTCTAATAATTTTCTTTTTGATTTTTAAAATTCAGCTAAGGTTTTAACAAAATTATTGGGAAGGAAGGAAAAATAGGACATTTGTAAATTGTTAGGTTGGAAATCAAAGTAAAGCCAACGTTATTGGTTGATATAAATGCAAATGTTTAGTTTAGGTGGCATAATATTTGTTTGATAAGACGTTCAAATAATTCAAATTTTCCCAGCTAACGAAAGAATTGGAAATATGAATGCAGCCAAAAGTTGCACTTTAGAAATATAATTTAACCAGCTTTAATTTGTCATTATTATTAGGTTGAGCTCTCAATTCGTCATCATATTATAGCCCTAATAAATGCAATAAATTCCGGGAAAAAAAAAACAATGATCTACTCTTCCCAATACTTTACTTCTCCAATCATTATCTAGTCCATAAATAAATAGGAAAATAATTATATTAAAAAAAAAAACTTATCTCGTTAAAATTAGCGAAATGGGTCACCTCAAAACCTAACTTGCTACTTAATAGAGCGGCCTAATTAGTTAAATAAATGAAAAGGTGATTACCCTCATAGATTCAATTTAATTGGTGTTATAAAACCTAACCTAAAGTTTGTTTATTTTAGTATTAAAAAAGTTTGTTATTTTATACAAGCTAATCAATTTCATAGGAAATATAAATTTAAGCTACAAGAAAATCTTATCTTCTCTACATAAAAAAATGAAGGTAAATTTTGTCTAAGCATGAATGTAAGAAACTTTAGAGAGAGAGGATAATAGACATGTCACTCTCATCTCTATCGTATTGAAAGGTGAAGAGAATCTTAGGGTAGTGATTATAGATATATAGATAATTTTTTTTGTTTGTTTTTCTCCGACTATGAGATTTTTACCTTTCTACAATTTTACTAAACCTATGAAACAAAAAACTCTTGAGATTTGCATTAAAGTTTACAAATCACAATACACAAAATAAACGTTATGTAAACCTAAATTTCTATGCCAATATGAATATATAGCTCAAAGGTCAAGGCATTTTCACTTTCTTTAAGATGTTTTAGCTTTAAATCTCCATCCTATTTGTGACATGATATCCTAAGAGAATAACCTAAAATTCAATAGCTTATTCTAACATATACCATTCAAATATAGCCTTTGTTGTTTTTTTTTTTTTAATGTATTACCCTACAAATCAAGAAATTCAAATCTATACTCTCATAAGATCAGAAGGTACACTGAAAAATATGACTACTCGAATACCATGTTAAAAAAAAAAACACGAAAAGCATATAAACCGTAAAACAAATATTTGGATATTGTAGCGACATTATAATACGATGTTAGGATTGGATGAGAGCGAGTATTGGAATTAGGGTCGTGGGGATCAGACAAAATTGAATAAGAGGAAAAAAAAAAAGTGTGATCAAGAGAAAAGGAAAAGGTGGTAGGTTTAATGGTGTATGTCGTGAAGTGAAGAAATAAGGTACAAAGAGCAAAGCAGCGAAGGGGTAGGTGCCCTTTGTAAAGAAAGCAAACTTGGCGCCCTTGTTGGTTCAATGGCCGACCCACTGTGCTGGTGGGTGGTCGAGTCCTACAGACACACCAATCCTTACATTTCTTTAGGGCATATACGCCCTAAACTTGGGGGGCCGACCTCCCTCATGCTCTTAAATATTCTTTGTCCTCTAATTTCCTACCATAAAAACTCCCCCCCACCTTTTTTTTCTTTCTCATTTAGATACAACGTATGTAAGCATTTATATATTAATTTATATATATGTAATAGCCTCTTCCTATAATTTATATCCAATTATATATGCTCCATTAATATATTTTTGTTATGTGCCTTTTTTTTTTTTCCTTTTCATCATTGTATATTGATTTTGTTTCTCGCGAGATGTTCATTGTCTTTATGTTTCACTTTTGAAAAATAATATTTTAGTGCTCATTTGATGATTCTATGTCCATTTGTTTGCATTTTTTTTTGGTTAATCGAGTTCTTAAAATATTTTTTTTTTAAGTTCTTAGAAATGTGTTCTTTTTTATGAAATTTGGCTAAGAATTCTTTAATTTTGATATTTTAAATTATTTGTGACGAAAAGTGTTTTTTCAAGAAAAATTACATTGAAGTTATGAATATATACACATTTTTATGTTTTTTATGCAATTTTAACAGTTGGTATGTATAAATACAATTAATTTTGGGACACTTAGCCGTGCTAGTTATTATCCCTAGTTTTAAATAAAATCTCGAGGGTTTTTAATTTAATTTTTAAATTCTAACCCTTAAAAGTAGATTTCATTAGTATTAAAGTCAAATTGTCATTTACCAACCGTGTGTAATATGGTTATACCTCGCTTGAATTTCTACTTATTAAATCACCGATCAATCATACTTAAGTTGAATGGTTATGGTAAATTTAATTATATATCAACACTTTAACACTCTCCCTCACTTGTGGACTTAGAAATTTGTGAACGGTCCAACAAATGAAAATCAATATTAATTAGAGAGGAAACGGCTTTATAGGGATTCAAACCCAAGACCTTCTACTCTGATACTATGTTAAATCACCAATCAACCAAAAAATTTAAGCTGATGAGTTATAGTAAATTTAATTATATATCAACACTTTAACACCACTAATCACATTTCCATTCTTTTTTAATATCTTTCATTATTTAAAATCACACACACACATATTAAAAGAGCAAATCTACAATAAAAATGATTGATTGTTTTTTTAGTTCAATCCGTTATGGGGTGGGGATCAAAACTATCAATTTTTAAAATGATAATTGATGTCTTATCCATTTAGTTATGCTCGGGTTGACAAGAAAAACGATTAAATAATTGAACCTCCAAATGAATATCTTAAAATAATTCTCACAGTATACCATTTGTTGAAAAGATTAAAAAAAGATCCAAAAACACAACATTAAAATCGATTCCAAAAGACTAATAATTCAAGAGGGGGTAAAATGCATCTTTTCACTAGAATTAAAATCTGATAGTTTTTCGTAATGCGAATTGACAAGGAAAAGGAAAGGAATGGACAGGAATGGGAAAAAAAGAACTATTGGGATCAGATCAGATGACTATATATTCTATATATATAGTTTGGACCACATTCATACATGCAATAAATTGAAAATATATAATATGATTCCATTGTCACATAACAATAACAATAATAACAATTTATAATGTTTAATATATAAATATATATATATATGATGGTTAAATGTGGGTCCAAAGTGAGAGCATTGGTCTCGTGGGTATGGGGGACACATGAGAGTCTATCACGCTCCACGCTATGCCTCTTTCAATAATAATAATAATAATAATCCATTTTATTTTTTAAAGAATAATAAAGAAAAGCCAACTCACTCATGACTCACACCCACCCCATATTTCTATATAAGTAACCTTCATTTCTCTTTCCCTTCTCAAATCCAACCAAACAAAATCCTCAAGAACAAAAACAAGAAGAAGATCAGAGAAAAAAAAAAACTCAAAAGTTTGTGTTTTTTGGGTAAAGTATTTTGAAGATGAAGATGAACAGCGCGAGCATTGGAGGATCGAAAAGGAGGGTTTCAAGCAGAGGGCTTGGAGGAGTTGTAAGACAGCAAAGGGCAAGGCTTTACATTATAAGGCGTTGTGTTGTAATGCTTCTTTGTTGGCATGACTGATTTTTCCACCAAATTAAAACGCTGGCGTTTTCGCCATGGTTTTTGTACATATAGGGCTTCGCTTCCGGGACTGCAGCTTCATTATTAATTATTACATCATTTTTTTTTTTCTTTTTGGAGGTGGGAGGAAGACAAGACAAATGGGTTTAACAAAAAATTTTGTATTGGGTAGATTTTATTTTAGTGTTTTTTTGTTTTTGTTCTTTTGGAAGAAGAAGAAGGCAACGTGTAAATCTTGGCATCAATTATTATATTCTACCAATTTTAACTCCAATTTCTCTTGGCTAATTCCTTTTGATTATGTGGGTTTTGGTTCTTTTGTCATTAATTTTAACGATTTTTTTTTTTTTTTGGGTCACATGCATGAAATTTGAAGAACTAGTAGGGTTTTAAATTGAATGAAAATTTGATTTTATGAATGAAATTGGAATGGTGGATGGGTGTGGAAAGAAAGTTGAGTGTGTGTGTTTGGATTATCGAGGAAGTCCCATGTGCTGAGTTCTTTTCAGTACTTTTTTTTTTCCTCTCTCTGTAATTGTTTCTTTTTGGAATTTGCTTTTACCCTTTCAAAATTTGACGTTCACCACTTGGATTTCTTTCTTCTTTTCCCTTTTTTCTCTTTTCTTTTCTCTTTATCGCTTTTTCTCTGTCCTTTGTTTTTTATTTCTACTTCCCATCAAAATATTACATCAAGTTCATTGGATGCTAGCTAGTCATGAAGGGTTCCATTTTGATATCACTTTTTGTTTATTTAGTTTCTAGATTAGGTTTGTGTAATTTGAGATTAAGAATTCAAGTTCATGTTTGCGACCGATTAGGTTTGTTTTTTCTAAAATTTGAATTTGTTAATATTGTGAGGGTTAAATAAACTAAAGTTTTATGGGATTTGCCATTAATTAATAAATATAAGTTACACAGATCTCAAATTCCTCTAATCTATTTCTGTGTATAATCCAGTTATAGATTACACTAACTTAATTAAAGTTAGTCAGTTTTGTACTTTTAAGGCTTTCTTAGCCATTTAAAAAATAAAAAACTCAAGAATTGCTTTTTTTTATGTAGTTTATAAATTTTGGTTATGATTTAAATTTTAAGAACATAATTACAAGATAAAGAAAAACTTTATTCTACATAAATATGATTTTTTTTAAAAAAAAAAAGATAAGAAAATCGTTATTGAATCGACCGTAACTAGGAAATCACTCGATTAGTTGAAATAATTATCAATGATTATTGATCTAAAGATGAGAAAAAAAAAGTGTCAAAACTCTAAGCATAGCTCCATTGGTTAAGGCAATTATATATCAAGATTTAAAAAAAAAAAACATTTAAATCTCCACAGTATGAAAGTGTAAATATTAGTGTATTTAAATTAATAAGATTATCTTTATTTCAATTATATCATATCAACTTAGATGAATTCTTAAAAGTTTCATACTTTTGGCTTATTAGAACCAACTAAAATTATATCCTTCCATGTTACAACTAAAGTAATCTATCTAATCGAGTCGATTCTTTTAAAATCTTTGACAAGATTTCCAAAACCATCATAGAGATCATAACAAAAAGTATTAAGCCATCTTAATTAAAAATAAAGCAACAAACTCAACTCAAAGGTGTAAAAAAAGAAGAGATTTGATTAGTAAAAAAAGTGAAAACCCAATGAAAAATGATAATTTAGAGGGGAATTTTAAGTAGGGCCATTAATGATAAGAAGTGAAGTTGAGATAAGATAATCATAGGAGTTGGACTACTTTAGTCCAAATTAACATCCCCACCTCCCTCTTCCTTTTTGTGCCTTTTGGACTTGCTTTTTCTTCCAAACACCAAAATAATTTAACTATTCATTCAATTTGTCATTTTCCTCTGTAACCTAAGACAAAATAATACATAATTTATCATAGAACTAACATTAGCTACTCCGAATAATTAGATTAATCCTTCTTTTTCTTTCTTTTTTGTATTATGGTTTTGGTTTGGGTGGATTAAAATATAATCAGAACCGTTGGGGAAATCTGCATCAGAAGCTAATGGGATGATGATTTATTTGTCCCCAAAACAAACAGCAATTGATCGTATTAAAATCAATGCATGTTTTTGGTTCTAAGTATTTTAGGACACTTGGCCTCTCAATTTTAGGGTCGTTGGTGGTCAAAAAGGATTGTGTGTTGTGGGACTCTCCTTCAATTATTGCACTCTTTTTCTTTCCTTAGGCCAGTTGTCTCTTGTGCAACCACCGATCAATCTCTTTCTTTTCTAATCTTTCTCTCGTGCTTTTGAATTTTTCCCAATCCTTTGGATCCATCAATAGGATTAGCCAACTTTTTCGGGCTTCGGTTCTATTTTGGTACATGAACTTTTACTCTTATTTGATTCATTTTGATTTTGAAGTACTTTTATTGAAAAAATAATTCTTTGTTTTGGTTTTTATATTAAGGTTAAATTACAAATTTGGTCCGACTAATTTTGAAAAAGTTAGAATTTAATTCCTATAATTTTAAATGCATGTTAGAATTAGTTTTTATGCTTTGATAAAACTCTCATAAGTAGGGACTATTTATTAGAGTTTTATTAAACCACAAAGACTATGATGTTTATCATTACATGTCGAAAAAATTCTAACTTTCTCTAAATTATAAGGATCAAATTTATAATTTAACCTTATATTAATTTATTTAATAGAAATAATATGTGGTTAAAGGTTGCTAATTATTATTTTAGAAAAAGTTAGGATCGATTTTAATAAATATATAAGTTAACCAATTAGATTATTTAGTGTATTTAAATTTTTAATTAACTAGTATATGTTAATCATGAATTTACACTCAAGTCAATCAATAGCTTGTCGTTTTAAGTTTGTGGGTCGATTATTGATTTAATATTGAATTAAAACACACCCATTTGAGCATAGTTCGATAACTTCAATGGTTAAGACATCTCTTTCTTGTAGGATCGTAGGATTTCAATCTGTACTATATCATATTTGTGATAAAATATTATCAAAAACTAATATTGAATCAAAACACAACCATCCTTATTTGACATCATGAATCAAATTAATATTAGATGTACACTCATTCTTTTTGGTCTTTTCGTTTTTGTACAAAACAAATTGAAATGGAGAATATATATCCAAGAAAGGCCTAACAATTGAAATAATAGTATTCATTGTTATTTGATTCGATATATTGTAGTCAATTACATTGTTGAACTACTATGGAAAGAGAGGGATTCGAACCCTTGGTAACAGAAGCCAACATAGTAGTTCCAAATGCTATTTCAAAGGCAAGTATATGATAAGGAAATTTGAAAATATATATATTTAAAAATGTAAAATTTATATTAACTTGTCTACTCTCTCGTTTAAAAACAAAATTGTCTACCGTTATTATAATATTAATTTTAGTTTAACAACATGAAATGAGAATTCAAACATTTGAACTTTTGGTCGGAGTTGTAATCTTTTAACCAATTGAGCTATACTCAGATTAATTATAGCAACTCGTCTACCTTTTCATTGTATTAAAATTATTACATATTATTCTATAGGAAAAATTTTCACAATTACATATATCACATGATGTCACTCTGATTATGAGAGGTTGTTGAGCCCTCATTTATCAATATGTAAACATGCAACTCTTAGTCAAAGTAGCTGTTAATAACTCTTAAGAACAATCATGCTATTGTCCAACTACCAAAATTCATTCAACCCATCACATAATATAATTCCTAATAAAATGCTCCTCCAAAACTTTGCAGCATGTCCACCACAAATCTCTTAATCATGGAATTCAAAAGTTCAAAACATTATCCCTTTCTTGTTTTATTCACTAACAAGATACAATGACATTCTTTTCATTTTTATTTTTGAAAGATTACTAATTTCTACAATATTTTTAAAAATATGCCAGCTATTGCTGATGTGAATTATCAATTCATGTATTTGATTTATTTTTAGCAAAAATATCTGTTGGGTAAACAATTCCAATCACATATATTTTATAATAAAATCGTTCTACCATTAATCAATAAAGCTACCATGTTTTAAAATTATTTTACAAACCATTCTATTTTTATAAAAAAAATAACATAATGCCACACAGCTTAGACATTTAGACAAACAAAAAATTTCATTTTTTATAAGAAACAACATTGTGTCGCTGATTTTAATATTCTTAAGGGACAAGCATTAAATATTGATCAAAAACCCTCATTTAATTACATGCTAATAATTAGAAATACCTACTTTGCTTGCACACATGATGTATTTGTGTTATTCCATTTATTTTTTGCTAATTAAATATAATAATATGTTATTGATATTCTTTTGAGTTTAAATCTCACTTTGGTTCATAAACTTTCAAATTTATTTCAATTTGATCTTTAAATTTTTAAAATGTCTCTTTCAATCCTTAAACTTTCAAAAAAAAATCATGTTAGTACTTAATATAGTATTTTGTCACAAAATATTTGTCTATCCAATACTTGTCTCTTACATATGTTATTTGAATGTATGCTTATGTTAATACGTTAATGCATACTAAAGGTCACATTATCAAATTCTTATAAAAGTAAAAAACAAAAAAAAATGTTATTTTTCTAAAATTTAAAGATTAAAATAGATATTTAGAAAGTATAAAGAGTAAAATAGAGTGAATTTAGTGATGAGATTCAAGCCACGTCTTTTTATCCAAAATATGAGGAATAATGGAAAAAAAAAAAACAATAACTCCATTGATTGACATTGTAGGCAAAATTTACCATTAAAAAAAAAGAAAAAAAAAAGTTGAATCTTAAAAATGGATTAGTGACACGTGGGAGAAATGAAGAAGGTTAGGGAATGTGAAAGGAAATGATATTGTAGTGTCGGGCACAGAGGAGAGTAGCCACCTCTGACAGGGAAAACGACAGAGCGTGGTCGGTCAAAACGGCAGCCTTATCACGTCCACGTGCGCTTCCCAATCTTTAGGCCCACCACAGCCGTCTGATTCTTCCATCAAACGGTGGGCCCACCATCCCACATCCCCCATCTTTTCATCAATCATATACCCTTCGTTTACACTTACATTAATGCACCTTAATTACTCTCTTTTTTTTCTTTTTTTTTTTTCCTTTTTTCCTTCACTTTCAATCTCTTTTTTCTTTAAAAAAGAATATATATATATATATATTAGTAGATAATCTTGTAATTTTTTGGGTATGGATCTTGATCTCTCATTATTTTTAATTTTGACATTCTTAATTCTAAGCCTATGGAGATGTCAAACACTTTTACCATCACTTTTTTTTATCGTTTCCTGAGTAAACTGAATTACATAAACAAAGAAAGCAAAATAAGAAATTATGGGAAAAGAAAATCTCTTACGGCTCGTTTGGATTGTAAATATAAAATATCTGGGAGTTAAAAACCTAAGAATTAAAAACTCAAGTAATTATTACCCATTGATAAAAATAACCCATCCATGTATTTGAATATTGATGATAATTAATATGTGGGAGTTTAATTATTACTTTTCTCTCTATTCTCTCTTCTCCATTTTTCAAGGAAAAAAGTTCCAAGTAAAAAAAACTCATCTCGTACATGGATAATAAAATCTCATGGTTCATGAGTTATTTTTATCCATGAATAATAATTACTTGGATTTTAAAAAGTAAAGATCAATAAAACATACATTGATTTTTTATACCATTACCAAAACCTATCTCAAAACCAGTGAAACAAACGGGGCCTTAAAATCGCCTCATGCACCCACGGTAGATGGTCTTCAACCCAAATTTCTAATGTTCGAGTCTTCCTTCCATGGCTAGCTAGATTGTGGGCAGCGGTGTTACAGACTCTTGGAGTGAAAAGAAACCCTTCAGTTAGACCTATTTGTTGATAAACTCATATTGCATTAACAATAAGATTAGCTTCATTATTAAAATGGTTCCTTGTTTCCAAGAATCAACGAATCATCAACAACAACTTCTCTCTCTCAATCATATTTAAAGAAAATATGTGACGTAAAAAAGTTATAACATTTGGTAATAGTAAAAATCGAACCACAGAGATTAAATGAAACATTTAACACGACATGACCAAATCGAAATAAAGCTTTAGAAGGGTAATTCAACATAAAAGAATCAATTAATGGTATCCCACGGGCACCACCATTGTCAAATCACGTAGGAAACGATCCAATAGAATAAAAAAGAAAGATCGAGAGAGGATGAGAAAGAGAAAGAAAAGAGGGACCATGGAGTTGAATGTAAATCCCAATACGCCTGTCGACACGGTAACACGCACTTGGGGGACAGCCATTTCTTTCATTCTACAGCTACAAAACATCACTTCTCTAAAGCCACTTTCTTAGCCAGCTCATGTGATCGCCAATCTTAGGACACAACAAGTTTATGTACATTTCAATCTTTTAAAGTTGTGAACTTGGGATCGACCCTCGTTTGTTTTGTTTTTCTTTCCTTGGACACACTCAATTTCATCATGTCATTTTGTAACCACTTGGTAATAAGATTTCTTCTTGTTTTCTTACACTTCATCTTCGTTGGCTCCGAAAATGACTTCCCAATATCACAGACAGTTCCCCTTTCTCTGCGAATATCTTGTTCTTTTCATTGTCCCAACCCGAGAGGAGCACAAGTTCAGTAACAAATTCAGACTTCAGACACAAGCATTTAAAGGAGTCATTGAAATTTAAACACGAGTTTACAGTGGGAGTTTTTTTTACATAGCTGGGAGCTTTTTGACCTGCAGTTGACAGTTGAAGCTCGTTGCCAAAAAAAACAAAAAGAATTGTCGCTTCAGAGTGTAATGTTGGCCATTGAATGCCATTTGCTTGCAGCACAAAAAGAAAATGTTGCAGGCACACCAGTGTTACTCAGCCTTACCACCCCAAGCCAAGAAGCTTTCTTGTGATCCAAAATCCTGTTAGAAGCACAAAAAAAAAAAAACAAATTCATTTTACTTTAAAGGGGAACTGAGTTCAAGCAAACAACGTGTTTCGAAAAATCCATGAACTGGCTGTAGAATTAAAATATAGACATACGAGCTGGCTAAGTCTGAACTCTGGAGGTGTGTCAAGTTCAATGTTTGCTGGATCTAGGACAAGATTTTGGCATTCTTCTAGATCCTTCTTTAGATCCTCTGGTCCTAATTTTGCATATTCAGAAAGGCAAGATTTGCTCCTCAATGCGCCGGTGTTGGAGTTCCCGTCTCTAGGGGGAGACTGGCTCTGAAAGAGATCATCACACAGAGACAATGCTTCCACAAGTTGCTGGGAGTCCAATATATTCTGTGACTCTCCTTCCCACCATTTTGGTTCTTCCTCGAGGTTATTTTCATTATCGTCAATCACTTCATCAGAGCAACCGTCTAGTTTGATCATATCTTGTTTGTCTGACTTCTCAAATTCAGGTGGAACCTGATAATAAGCAGACTCATTAAAACTAGAGAACAAATGATGATAACAATATAAAGATTGGAACAAGAGGTGACATCCATTTTCAATGGATGCCAGGCTTTGAAACCTTCAAGTGGAAAAAAGTAGTTTCATTCAGCATGTCAGATTCAAAACTTGAAGAATTCAAATTAATCTGATTCATATGCATATCATAAGCATGACTTGAGGGTTTGGATTTATGAAAAATGTAGAATAAGACGTCATTTCCATCTACCTCAACAAGGGCACTTGTGGAAATGATAACAGAATCCTGTTCCAGATCAACATTCATGCATCTACTTTCAATGCGAGGAGGCTCGGGAGTCACTGACTTCGGAGTGCGGGGATCGACTTTTATGGTATCAATGATTTCAGGAATTTCCTGTTCAATAACTTCACCCTGCTTAACATTTTGTTGTTGGTAAAATATTTTGGAAATGACATATTCCCCATCCCTCTCATCTTCCTCTGTCCCCAAGTGATATTGGTGCATAACCCAATTGGTTTTCTCAGCTCTACTTCCTTTAGCAAAGCTCATGTATAGAACCATAATCTTCTTGCACCCTTTCTGAACCCCATCAATAGCCACTGGTTTTGTCCTTCCAGTCTTGTGCCAGCGAACATCACCAAAATCATCGTCGGTTATCTTTCTTCGCTTTCGTGTTCCAGTATTGTATGCCTTGATTGCTCTGTGAAAGAAGTGGGATACGCTTCCATCTTGCTTAACACCTACAATATTTTAAAGAACAAAACATCCGTAACCAAATATAGTATTATACCGAACAATAAACTAAACTAGGTCAGTGATTGTCCAGTCTTGACCAACCTGGTAATTTTTGAGGATGGGTATAACATATGCCATCATCTTCAAAAACAGTTGGTATAAACTCATCAATGAAGAGATGCGGCTTTGAACCACCAATGCCAACTTTGGCTAGTAGATGCCATATAATCTCTTGATCAGAAGGATCAAATTTTACACCTCTAGGTAATCCAGGCCACTCTTGAGCAACCTGGAAACAAAGAGATTTCAACTGCTCTAAGCATCATACACGAACACAACCCAATCACCCCAAAAAAGAGACAGCTTTATAGGCTCTAGACATCAGTTTTAGAGAAATCGAAAATTTGCAACATGTAAAGTACATTCAACAGTTATTGAGGTTAAGAAGTAAGAGTTAGTACTAATCTTTTCAGTACAACTCTCTTACTGAATGAATAACATGCAACATCGGCGCTAAAAAGGAAAACTATGAATGTCTAAACAAAGCAGTCTTCCTCAACAAAAAGCCATCAGGGCAAGTGAACACGGAACTAGGGAAGACAGTATAACAGGTCTCCATTACAGAACAAGTCCAACAGCTTTCTACATCAGCACTACCATCATCTTACCTTTCCAATTAGCACTTGAATTTTAATTGAACATTCCATACCAACTATATGTTAATATAGCTACAGCATGGTTAGGTATAGATCATCTTCTACGCTTTTACCTTCAATCAGCTAGCCTAAATTTGGCAGCCACTGTGATGATTACGATGAGACTTAACAACAGGATGTTGCAAGGAATAAGAGCTGAGAGAAGTGTCATTATGGAAAAAGCTTGTTGGATCACCTATTAATATAAGATTTCACGGGTGGTCGGGAGATATCCAGATGAAGGTATGTCAGCAACAAGGTACAATGTAAAGAAAATGCTGACATTGAAAAGAAAACTATGTAACAAAGTGAATGAACTACTATAATTCTGTTTAATTTATCACTTTCATCAAAACTTGAGTATATGTTGAATTTCGGAACATGATTAAAATCTTATCAAATTCATGACTGATAGATCTGAATACCAGTAACTTTCTATTAAATAAACAGCTGAAGCTATACATCACTGTTATCAATTGTATGTTGGCAATTTGGACAACTTCTGCTCGGGTTGCTTTTCCATTCAACGCTTCGAGGATTGCTTGTTCCAGATGCACTCTTAATTTTTGTTGCAATTCTATTGCTGTCAACCAGCCATGAAGGTCTGCAGAAATCAAACAATAACACTCAGAAGTCAAAACCATGGGCTGTTTTGAGTTCTAATACATAATGCAAACAAGTTATGCTCCATTATGAAAAAATCCACGAAATCTTGATCAAATTTCAACTAATTTACATGTGTACTTAAAAAGAAACTAGAAACTATTGGAATTTACAAAAACAGAAACATTACAACGGTTAATTTCATTTTATTAGCTCAAATTCATCCATTCAATTTCTGCACCCAATGGTACAATTCAATTAAAAATGTATTGTCTTGCAGCGTTATAAGTTACATGCCGGTACACTATTTATATAGAAATGCAATGATGAAGGGGAATTCTTTTAAAAGATGTCAATAGGAAAACTTTAATGATACTTAAATATCATCATGTTATATGACTGGTCTTGGGTTCCTAAATCTTGTAATCTACTAACTATTCTATAAGCTGATTTGAAATTAAAATTTAGTGGGTTTTGAACTGTTGATTGAACTGATTGTTTTGATCAGATTAAATAGCAGTTGAACATCTCGTCAATCCAATTGTCTCCTCTTTTTCATACTGATCAAATAGTGTGTATCCGATAGGAAGGAGGTACTTTACTAAAAAAGCTTAAAGAGGGCTGAAGTGAAGGAAAACTAACTACAGAAAATCAACCCTACACTCCAAAACAAAGTGGATAGATTAGATTGAATACTGAAATCGTGTTTTAATACTAAAATACTGAAACTAGCCTATCTCATAGAACTATTTTTGAGGACGTGACAATAGTAAAAAGGTATAGAACCAGAAAAGAAACACGCTTGGGTAGTATTTACAGCAAGACTTTGGAGGAGAGTCTTCAACATATAGAGACTGTTCTAAAAGCTCTACGTGAGCACCTGCCGAAAAAACATATCAGGGGCATTTGGTACCAAATGAAACATATGAGAAGGAGAAGCAAGAAAATGAAAGTATATAAACAACATGCCCTCTGTTTGGGGAACACAAAAATGGGTTCCAGATGCCACAAAATAAAGGGTGTTGTGGTCATTATATGAAAACGAGAGAGATACTGATGTAAAATCCACCAAAAAGGAATGTCGAAGAATGAAAAACTGTAAATAAGATCACTGGAAATGATATATCCGTAGTTATATTGTACAAAGAATGAGATTCTGAAGTCCAACCCCATGAGCAAACCTTCCACAAAAACGCCCCTTAATGACTAAACAGGGACAGGAAAATCAAATACCTGACCAAGTTTAGCATTTACAACCTCTTATGCTTGGTTTTAAAGTAAACACAACTTGGAAACTAACTCTAATCAGACAAGCAAATGATCACTGATAATGGGGTTTCGATTGAAGATTAGCAAAGTTAAACAAACCAACAGAACGATCAGAAAATTATGGAAACGAAAGGGGTACCCAGCCATGGAAGACTGCGAATGGGGAGATCCACAACTGTTAGTTCTCAAATCGGCGTTGCCACATCTACTTTGATACTTAACCGCGTGAGAGATTGAAGAAACGATCGTCGATTTTCGAAAAAAAATGATGCCCAATTACTGTTCAACCCGTCCTGTCACAAAAGGGTCTTTCTTTTCACCTTTTCCCACACAAGAAATTGAAAATTGAATAGAAAATGTGGAGGAGGCTTGGATCAGTGGGGAGAGTTTGAATTAAAATGGGCCGACTGTTCCATTTTTGCAGTGGGAGGGGTTTAGATTCTGTGCGACTCCGTTGTATTTTCAACCGGCGATTCGGTGTTTCTGCTTGTTCTGTGGTCAATGATCGACATTTCTACTTGACTGTGTGGGACCAATTTTACAGCGCACACACGTGAACACAGGTGGCAAAATTTTATTTGTTTTTTAATGATATCAAACTGTGTATTTTCCCCAAAAGTTGGTATCTTGTCCTATTTAATTAATTTTGAATACTAATTATGGCTTTCATTGATTGTTACCCACTACTCGAGTATATCTGCATCTTCATGAATTTTTGGCTAATGAAAAAGGACATTTTTTTCGTAAAGATAAATTGATACCCTTGTAAAAGTACCGTAAAATTTAAATTGATATTATTATTATTATATAACTTTTAAAATTTAAGAGTATAAATAACTTTTTGTCTAAAATATAAAACATGTATAATAAGTCACCTAACTTAATACTACTTTCGTCCAAACACACTTAATTATCAGAAAAATAAGAGAAGATAATTTCAAACAAGAGCGGACAAACTAAAAAAAAAAAAAAAGACAAAAAGAAAAACACACATGTAAGAGTGGGTCTTTGAAAAAAATAATTTTTTATTAGATCCCTTAGTAAAAAGGTCTATACTCAAATAGTTGTGTTATATTTTGACAGGCAAAATGATTTTTTTAAGTTACTATTTTCACTATAAATATGGAGTGGAGACTTTATCCTCCAATCTCAAATGAGTAAATTTCTTAACTGTAAAGCTCTCTAACTCGCATCTGCAGTTATTTGGATTATCTGAGTTATTTTTGTAAGTTAGTTTCTTTTTAATTATTTTGGTCGGTAATGATAATGCTGAATATTTTAAAACTTAACACAAATTTAAAAACAAAAAACTGACTCTTGAAAACTTCAACGTGGTTTGATAATGAAAACTTTTTTTTCACAACTCTGGAAACATGTTTAATTTTTTACTAAATTATAAAAAATACTTTTTTTTCCATTATTTAAAAAATATTCATATTTTTCCAAAATTAGTTGCACCATCACTCTTAATTTTTCAGAAACGTTTCAAAACTACTAAAAATTTATTAGAATGTTAGACGAAAAATCGATTTGACAATGACTTGAAACGACGTTACAGTAACTAGAATACTTGTCTGGATTGAGTATAAAATAACAGAATTGATACACATCAACTTTTCATTTAACATTCTAACGATTTCTCTATTCTAAGGGTAGTTTTGAGAAATCTATGAAATGTCAAGGGTAATATTATATCTTTTGAAAGAATATAGCTATTTTTTAAACAAGCAAAGTTTAGAGTATTTTTTATAACTTACCCTTAATGGGTATATTGTGTACAAATTCGATTTAATTTCTTCACCAACAACTTTTTTTGGGTTAAAATATTTCGTTATTTAAAAACAAAAAATATGTTTTTTTTTTTTTGTAACAGCAATAATTATTTATTCAAAATGGTCATTTGATGATTATTTTGTTTTTTCTTTTCTAAAAGTATATTTGATTTTTTTTTTTTTTTTAGTACAATAGGAGTTGGGGGGATTTGAACCACAGATCTCATGGTCATTAACACTTTCAATATGTCAGTTGAGCTATGCTCTCTTTGGCAAAAGTATATTTGATTTGGAAACGGTAAGGTAAGGGTCAATAAATAATCAAGCATAATTTAATAAATAGTTGAAAATCATTATAAAATAACCATTGTTTTTTGTCAAGCAGTAGATAAAACTTCAATTATCATTCCAAATGTTGATGGAACCCCATAATTGTTGTACTAAAAAAATAATTATAACGCAAGTTATTAAGTACATCTATTCGATAGATTGATCCCCAACTCCATAATTGTTGTATTTAAAAAAATAATTATAAAATAAGTGGTTAAGTACAACTTTCTTGTTAACTCAAACTTGACTTAATATTTAAGATCTCTTTACCTTTCAATTAGGTCGAATATTATATTTTATTTTCTCTCTTATAACTTATATGTTTGAATTCCGTGCAATATTCTAAAAAACAAGATAGGTAAATTTTGTTATATTAAATTATACAAAAACATCTATAAACTTTGGTGCAGGTTTTTAATTATGTCCTTTTAAGTTTCATATTTACCTTAAAATTTATTTTTTTTTACAAACCTTAAATTTTATATTTGTTTCAAAACAATTCTTTTGTCTACCTTTTCTATTCAAATAAAAATGAAAAAATGTGATTTCCATGATGGTTTGTAAAATAATAGTACATACGACAAACATGTTTAAATTATACCATAAATTGTAGAGTATATTTTGAGTTCAACAACATTTGAAGGTGGGAGGATTCGAACTTCTTAACCGATGGTACATACCAATTACTGCTGAGCTAAGCTTACTTTTGGCAGTCATCTTTAGAGTATCTTTTAATTACGTTTTTATCATTTCAAAAGTTTAATTTTAATCCTTATCTTACAACAATTTCATTAGCTTCACTAGAAACTCCATCTCCTAAATCAACTTCCTCCTCTTATCAAGATATGTTTGAATGTGTTTAAAACCATTTCAACTTTTATACCTCACCTCCAAGTATGCTCACATGTAACCTCAAATTTTCAACTAACAGCCATATCATAATTTTGTTTCATTTTAACAAGGAAGCTAATGAAATAATTATTTTGAAACAATTTTAAAAGTGAATGGCTAAAATTAAGGTCTCGTTTGATAGCCATTTGGTTTTTGAAAATTGTGTTTGTTTTCTCATCATTTATCTACAATGAGTATCATATTTCTTAAGAAAATATTTGAATTCTTATCTAAATTTTGAAAATAAAAGCAAGTTTTTTAAAACTACTTATTTTAGTTTTCAAAACTTTAGTTGATTTTTGAAAACATATGTAAAAATTAGATACTAAAACAAGGGAATCCATAGGTGGAAGTAGTATTTATAGGCTTAATTTTCAAAAAAAAAAAAAAAAAAACTAGATAGGTATCAAACGAGGCCTAAACTTTTGAAATAATAAGTGCATATATAGTTGAAACCTCTCCTAAGGTTTAGGGTATAATTGGAAACTTATGATTTTTGCCATGTGTACCACTATTTTACAAACCATTGTCACGTCATGTTTCAACAAAACATTTTAATGGAGAAGTTGAGGGAAGAGTTATTCTGAAACAAATTTAAAGTTAAGAGTAAAAATGTGACTTTTAAAAGTTTAGAAACATAATTAAAACCTACCATAAACTTTAACATTTTTGTTATTTTGCCAACTCGAGCATGGGTCAGTGGATAATACATCAATTACTATCCTAGAAGTCGATGGTTCAATCCCCCAACCCTGCAATTGTTGAGCTAAAAAAATTTATTTCGTTTATTTCCGCCTTATCTACTAAACTATGCTCAAATTGACAAATTTCAAGAACGTTTATTGTAATGAAAATAGTTATCTGGTGAATAACTTTGGTTCTTGAACTTTCAAGTTTGTGTCTAATAGGTCCCCGAACTTTAAAGAGATCTAATAGATTATTGAACTTTCAATTTGTGTTCAATAGGTTTCTACACTTAAAAAATGTGTCAAACAGGCTATTAAACTTAGACATAAAATTCAATTTTACATCTAATAACATGGTTAATTTTTACAAATTTCAAATATGTCATATAGTTATTAAACACAAGATTGAAGGTCGATAACCTATTAGACATTTTTAATGCTCCGTTTGATAACCATTTGCTTTTTATTTTTTGAAAAGTAAGCCTATAAATACTACTTTTACCCATAGATTTATGAGTTTTGTTATCTACTTTTTTTACATATGTTTTCAAAAACTAAGCCAAGTTTTGAAAGCTAAAAAAAGTGGTTTTCAAAATCTTTTTTTTTGTTTTTTGAATTTAGCTAAAAACTCAAAGGTTTACTTAAGAAATGTGAAAACTATTGTAGAAAAGATAAAAATCAGTAGAGAAATGATGAGAAAACAAGCACAGTTTTGGAAAATCAAAAACCAAAAATAAAAAACCAAGGTTCCGTTTGATAACCATTTGATTTTTGGTTTTTGGTTTTTAAAAATTAAGCCTATAAATACTACTCACACCTATGGTTTTACTTGTTTTGTCATATATTTTTTGCCTATGTTTTAAAAAACCAAGCCATGTTTTGAAAACTAAAATTTTTTTTTTCAAAAACTTGTTTTTGTTTTTAGAATTTGGCTAAGAATTCAAATACTTCATTAAGGGAGATGATAACCATTGTAGAGAAATTGGGGGAAAATAAACTTAATTTTCAAAAATCAAAAATCAAAAACCAAAAACTAAATGGTTATCAAACGGGGCTCAAATGATTATCAAATAGAGCATTAGAAATAACTATTTTGCTTTTAATTTTCTGTTTTTGAATATTAACCTTGTTTTCTCACAATTCTTTGATAAGTTTTTAGGCACATGAATTCTAAGCCAATTTTTAAAAACAAAATTAAGTTTTTAAAAACTATTTTTTTTTTAAAGTTTTCAAATACATCAAACCAAAACCAAAATGGTATGGTAGTTAATTGCCACAATTTATAAAAACTGTAAGTAGTAAAATAACCTTTCTGAGAAGGAAAGGGAAAAAAAAAAAAAAACCGCTTGAAATGAAATTCACGAAACAAGAAATCGACTTGAATTCAGGTCCATAAACCCTAGCAAGGATCCACGGCCTCTGAATCTGAACTCGCTTCGAGCTTGGCAATTAGCAACTCGTTCTTCCCGTTTCGTTTCGCCTCAACACAATTCCATTGTAATTGTGTCGAACAATCACCATGTCCGGCAGTCGAGCCAGAAACTTCCGCCGCCGGGCCGACGACAATGACGACGAGGACGAGCCCAATGGCTCCGCCGCCCCTTCAATCAGCGCTTCAAACGCCTCATCAAAACCCCCTTCCACCTCCTCTACCATCGCCAATAAACCCAAGAAGGCAAACCCTCAGGTGCCCAAGCTTCTCAGCTTCGCCAGTGACGAAGAGAACGATGCCCCACTTCGCACTTCCTCTTCCAAACCATCCAATTCCAAGAAGCCTTCTTCTGCTCGACTTGCCAAGCCTTCCTCCACCCACAAGATCACTGCCTTGAAGGATCGCATCGCTCACTCTTCTTCAATTTCGGCTTCTGTTCCCTCCAATGTGCAGCCTCAAGCTGGAACTTATACCAAGGAGGCCCTCCGCGAGTTGCAGAAGAATACTCGCACGCTTGCGAGCTCGAGACCCTCTTCCGAATCTCAGCCTTCCGCCGAACCTGTTATTGTTCTGAAGGGTCTTCTCAAACCCGTCGAACAAATTCCGGAAAATGCTAGAGAAGCTAAAGAGTCGAGCTCCGAGGATGAAGCAGAGGGTAGTAATGGGAAGAGCGCTGGTTCCTTTCTGAGGAGTAAGGAAGATACCTTAGCTCGAATGGCTTCAATGGGGATTGGCAGAGGAAAGGATTCATCTGGGTCGTCAATTCCCGATCAAGCGACCATTAATGCAATTCGCGCGAAAAGGGAACGTATGCGACAGGTTGGGGTTGCAGCGCCGGATTATATATCGTTAGATGCAGGAAACAACCGCACCGCGCCGGGGGAGTTGAGCGATGAAGAAACAGAGTTTACTGGGAGAATCGCTATGATTGGAGGGAAGTTAGAGAGCTCGAAGAAGGGCGTGTTTGAGGAAGTAGATGAGCAAGCAATTGATGGGGTAAGAACGAATATTATTGAGCACAGCGACGAGGACGAGGAGGAGAAAATTTGGGAAGAGGAGCAGTTTAGGAAGGGACTCGGGAAGAGAATGGATGATGGCTCTACTAGGGTGGAGAGCACTAGTGTCCCTGTCATTCAGAGTGTTCCGCAGCAAAACTTAATTTACCCCACTACAGCTGGGTATAATTCGGTGCCTAGCATATCTACAGCTACAAGTATAGGAGGTTCTGTTGGTGTTTCACAGGGTTTGGATGGGCTATCAATATCTCAGCAAGCTGAGATTGCTAAAAAAGCTCTTCAAGATAATATGGGGAGGCTTAAGGTATGCTCAACTTCAAATCAATATTTAATAACATATTTTCCCCTCATTTCAGTCTATGGAGGTATAAACGTGAATCTTACAGGACTTCTAGGATTATGTTTAATGATACTTGAGTTAATAGCGCTTTCAGTATCTTAGTTTATATTAATATACATGCCATAGTGTGGTTACTTGGAATGTAGTTTACTATGAATGGCTTATCTCCAACATAACTTGTTATCATGAAGTGCATATGGATTAACGTTGCTTATGGCTATGGATCTGTGTATACATGACCTCCATTCTCTTTTATACTCAGGAATCTTATCGAAGAACTGCAGCATCGGTGTTGAAGACCGACGAAAATTTGTCTGCATCTCTTTTGAATATCACAGCCCTTGAAAAGTCTCTTTCTGCTGCTGGCGAGAAGTTTATATTTATGCAAAAGCTTCGTGACTTTATTTCTGTTATCTGTGACTTTTTGCAGGTATGGATATCCTATCTTATGTCCTACATATTTATGGAAATTGAAATTTGATTGTCATGCATGTTTGACTAGAACTTAGAGAGCCAGATTATATTTGGTTGTTTATTACATGTCTGCTAGAAAGTGTTCGAAACAAGTAGCAACTTTATGATTGGTTTATTTCAAACTTAATTTATGACAAGCTAGATAAAGCCTTATTCTTTTTTAGTTTCTAATTTTCATAAAAACTTGATGCTTCCTATGGATATATAAACTAGTCCTTCTATGACTACACTTAAGCGCCACTTTCTCTCTTTTCTGTTTCTGATGGTGAAGTTAGAACAATTATTGTATGTCATGGATGCATTAGGATGGACAAGTCTAAACAGAATTGGCTATTTTGTCTTTGGCTGTTGTATCTTTTCATGTGCTATATATATGCCCAAGCAATAAAAAACTTGTTATGTTGTGAATATATACAAGGTTATTGTTATCACACTTGTAAGATACATGAATTTCTGAATAGTCTACCACAGAAAAAGAAAACAAGAGTTAAGGACAAACAGTAGAAATTAAATAGCAATCATGCTTTGAAAATTTCATGTTTGTATGGTTTTCAAAGTGTTATTATTTTGTGATACTTCTTCTCAGATAGATTTTTTATTTGGATATCTAGCTTACAATTTGGGCTATTGTTAGAGATGGTAGGGCTCAGTTGGAGGAGGTGCTTTTGATTCTAAGGAGAAGGGCAAAGTCTAGTGGTAGGCTAGCTTCTTTGCAATTTGTGGGGCATTTGGATTGAGAGGAATAATAGAATTTTTAGAGAGGTCGAGAGATCGGGTGAGGAAGTTTGGGAGATGGCTAGGTCTAATGCCTGCTCGTTGATCACTATGCTTTTTGTAATTATGAGCTTGGTCTTGTTTTTTTGGATTGGTGTCCTTTTCTATATTTAGGGCTAGACTCCTTTTTTTGCTGGGGTTTTTTTTTTTTTTTTTGGGTATGCCCTTGTATATTCTTTCATTATTATCAATGAAAGTGCAGTTTCTTACCAACAAAATTGAGCTATTGTGTTGCATCATATGTGATAAGGGATACAGGTAAAACAAACACTTAATGTAGCATTTGGTGGGCGCGGGTGCCCCTGGGTATAAGGGAGCAAAGCTCTGACTCTCGGTTATCAAAAAAAAAAAAAAAAACTTAATGTAGCATTTTTTCTGTGCACTTCAACTAAATCTACATAAATCTACAACATAGATTCCTAATCTTACAACAATGGATGATGTAGAAATATTAGTGTATTTGGTTTTTTTGGATGTATGTGAGTGTTTGGGCCAGCTTGCACGCACCTCGACTATTTTCACGAGATATGGACAATTGCTTGACCCTACTACATTTGGTTGCCAAGGTAACTTGTAGGATATTAAATCCTAGTTAGGTAGCCACCATGACTTGAACCCATTCTCTCGCAGCTCTTTATTAATTCCATGGCTCTTTTTGACCACTAGGTCAACCTAGGGTGGTTTAGCATATTTGGTAGTTAGCTATTTAGAGTTAATCCATAACTTTATTGAAGGCATCTAAGTTAACAACTTTGACTCTAGTGAATCAAACATGATAGACACTGTAGCCACACCTCAAAAGTCAAAAGTTTGACGTTTGGTGGTTTATTGAAGGATTGAACCTTGCTGTAGTGAAAAATATGCCATGTTTGATTGTTCTTTTTTTGTTGGACAAGCTTTTCAACGTCTTTTGCATCTCTTGGGCTTCCACTTAGATTGGGATGCATTTATGAAAGAGCTTCTAAGAAGTAGAATCTGTAAGGTATCTCCTTGCTCGTATTGATTAATCAGAGAAAAAACTTTGCCCTAAGGCAATACAAAACTCCAGCTATTGAAGAGAGCTGGTTTCTCTCCTTCCTTTTGCTTCTCTAAAGCAAAAACTTCCAAAAACATAAAAACTAACAGAAAACCATTACGATAACATAGACTCTCACTCCCATGCTCTACCATGGTCCCCACAGGATATCCTCACAATCCCTTTTCCCATAACTAACTAATTCTCTGGTGAAATCCCTTTTTTGCCTTTACGTTGGTATACTTGAGTAATCGGTGGCCTAACATTACTCCCCTGGTACTTGGGCATAGCGGTAAGGCCTAACATTCACTGGATTGGATCCATCCTTCAAGTGAATATGATGCTCAATTTCCCTCTTCAGAGGTAAAATTCTCTTGTCACTGAAAAACATCATTGAATTCCTTTGTCAAATTTCCCACCGATGGCGAAAGTTCATCTTGCAATTCCACTTGTTCTAATTCCTCTGTTTGGGACACTGCTTCGAGAGCCTTGAACTCAACTAAGAATCCTTGGTCACTCACTTCCCAGGTTTTCATCATCTTCTTTAGTGATACTCGCGATTTAGTTAGGCTAGGGTCCCCTTTCAACAAAATTTCCTCTTCTCCCATTGATATTTTAATAGTTAACGTAGGCCAATGAATACTTGTTTCCCCTAAAGTATGTAACCACTGCATTCCCAACACCTCATCACCACCTCCTAATTCTAACGACTGAAAGCTCTCTACCACGGTTATCTTTCCCAAATTAACTACTACCCCTTTGCACACTCCCTTACCTCGTACAACCATTCCTCCCCCCATAATAACACCATAATTTGTTGTTTCGGTCAAAGGTAACTTAAATAAGTCAACTAACCTCTGGGCAATGAAATTATGTGTTGCTCCACAATCGATCAACACAATGACTTCTTGATCCATTACCATGCCTTTTATTTTTATCGTCCCTGGATTCGTCATGCCCACCACCGAATTCAAAGATAGATAAGTAACGTCACCCTCTTCTTCCATCGCTTCCAGTTCATCCTCTGCGTTTCCCACTCCTTCGATGATTTCTAGTTCTTCCCCATTCTCTTGAACCACCATGGCTCGTAGCTCTTTGGCTTTACATTTGTGTCCCATCGTATATCGCTCCTCACAACAGAAGCATTGTTCCCCGTTCCTTTCGACTTTGGAATCCAGCATTGGACAACCTTTTCGCAGGCCTTTCTCTTGTCGCCATCCTTGAGTTTCCAGTCAGAGTTATTGTCCTCGTGGCAATCATTTCAGGTGGTCGTGTACTCAACCCACCGTTCGTACTGTATCTTGAGTTTAGGGCCGCTCCTTTTGGGCCTGTTGGGATTGTTTTCATCTCCTTCAGTTCTTCCAATCAGGCTTGATCCTGATCCTCCATTAGTTGGGCCGCCTCCATCATGTCATCAAGCCCCACTGGTCGCCAACACTGTACCTTGGCTATGATCATCGATTTCAAACCATTGATGAATGTATTCTCTATCACATCCTTCCAGTGTTTTTAAAGGCTCAAGGCGCACTAAGGCGCAATGGTCCTCTGAAGCCTAGGTGCAAGGCGCACAAAAAGGCGCGGGCTTTTTTTTGTAAGGCGCACTATACATAAAAAGCCATAAAATATATATATATATATATATATATATATATATATATATATACATATACATGTAGCAATGCTTGAATTAAAAACAAAATAAAATTTAATAATCCCTAGAGGCGCGTGGGGCGCGCGCCTCAGGGCTTCATGGAAGGCGCGCACCTAGGCCGCGCCTTCTTACCCGCACCTCGCCTCTTCGAGGCGAGGCGCTTCACTTGCGCCTTGCGCCTAGGCGCGCGCCTGGGCGCGCCTTTTAAAACACTGCATCCTTCGACAGCTGCAGAAGAGGAGCCATCAACAACTCGAATTCATTGCAATATTTCGTCACCGTTCCCTCTTACTTAACCGCCAAGAATAGCAATACACTCCCTTTTTTAGCCTTTTGAAATTGTGTGAGCAGGCATAGTTTTAGATCCTACCATCTGGCGAAAGGTTCTCTCTTCTTGGCCCCAATACCAATTCAATGCCACTCCCTCGAAACTAATGACGGCGATCGTCGTCTTCTCCGACTCTGTAAGTTTGTGAATCTGGAAATACTGGTCAGCCCGAAACAGCCAAAAGTCATGGTCATCTCTCCTGAACATCGACATCTCAACCTTCTTAAACTTGTTGCGTCTCCTATAGTTTCTTCGCTATTTCCTGACATAGGTTTGATCTCTTCCCTTGCTCGAACCAGATACGAAACTCCCGTTTCTACCGAACCTTTCTGTTTCAAGGTCAAGTTTGTCACTAACCTCAGTTATTGTTCAAAGTGACCTTAACTCTGCTAGTAACGTGGCCACCGACTTATTCAATGACACTATTCCCTCTTCAATCGACGGAATTCGCAAGACTTTCTCTTGGATCCCTTCTAAATTAGCCCTCAAAGCCTGTCGTTCACGATCGGTGATATCCATCTTTTCCTCCATAACTCTCTATTTTTGGCTCCTTGTTCTCCCCAGGTTTGGATGCTTTGATACCAATATGTAAGGTATCTCCTTACTCGTATTGATTAATCAGAGAAAAAGCTTTGCCCTAAGGCAATACAAAACTCCAGCTATGGAAGAGAGCCGATTTCTCTCCTTCCCTCTATTTCTCTAAAGCAAAAACTTCCAAAAACATAAAAACTAATAGAAGACCCTTCCGATAACATATAGACTCTCACTCCCATGCTCTACCATGGTCCCCACAGGATATTCTCACAATCCCTTTTCCCATAACTAACTAATTCTCTGGTGAAATCCCTTTCTTGCCCTTACGTTGGTATACTTGGGTAATCGGTGGCCTAATAGAATCTTTACAATAGTGAGATAACCCATTGGGTTATCAAAATTTATAGTGGCTTGTGAGAAGTTTTGTTTGAAAGCCATGAAATTTTTTGATCATGAAGAAAGAGATATTTTTCGTGTCTGCAATACAGTTTAATTGTTAAAGCATTTAGGGGCTGTTTGGCGCACTGGTTTGGAATCAGGAACCCTGGGAATCCTTGGTTGGAATCAGAAACCCTGGGGTTCCTGATTACTGTGTTTGGGGTGCAGGGTTAGGTTTGGCTGGTTTGCTGAAACCTGTGTTTGGGGTGCAGGGTTGGGTTAGGTTGAGCTGGATTTGTTTAAGCTGTTTTTTTAAACAATTTTTCTAGGTTTTTTTTTTCATATCCATTTTTTTTACTTGATAATTGTTTACTGAATTGCATATCAATATTTTAACCAATTATGTGGATCAATTGTTTCAAGCATAGTTAATTATGAATGTGTAGTTTGTATAAGTATCTCAGTCACTCCATTCATGATGATGTAAAATTAAATAACATTAGTAAGGACATATATTTTAAATAATTAATACGTGGGAAAGAAGAATGGTGTTGCTGGAGTAAAGGAAATCCATAATGCAAATGAAGGTCCGAAGTTCATAATATCATAATACATAAGCTGAAAGGAATGAATAAAAGAAATAGCAATAGTTGTCCAAAATACAAACTAAATTAAAACTAAGTAGTAGCTAAAGGTGATGAAGGCATCGAGTTGTCGTCCATGGGGGGTCGGGTTCCAGGTGTTCTCCCTTACACTTCCACACAGTAATCATACTTTAATAACAGATTTTTAAACAGGAATAACTCTTCTATTAAAGAGTTATCAAACTTTATTTTAGAAATTTAAAAAATTGGAAGTCTATTTAAAAAATTAGGAAATTTAAAATTCTATTTCACAAAGTATTCATAAAACTATTTTAGGAACTCTATTTTAGAAATTAAAAAATTAGAAGTTTATTTATTAAATTAAGGAATCTAAAACTCTATTTCACAAAGTATTCAGAAACCTATTTTTGGAACTCTATTTTAGAAATTAAAAAATTGGAAGTCTATCTAAGAAATTAAGGAATTTAAAACTCTATTTACAAAGTATTCATAAACATATTTTTGGAACTCTATTTTAAAAAAATAAAATATTGGAGGTCTATTTAAGAAATTATGGAATTTAAACAAAATTTCGCACTGTATTTTGAAATCTATTTCAAGGATAAATGAGTTAAATTTGTTTAGTAGCCATTTTTAGTTTTATTTTAACATTTTAAAAAATTGACTACGTGGTCGAGTGGCTGGGGTGATCATTGGAGTGGTTGTTGGGGTGATCAGGTTGATGGGGTGGTTGGGTTGCTGAGGTGGTCGTCGGTGGTGGTTGCACGGTGGTCAGGTCGTCGGAGTGGTCGTTGGGTGGTTGTCGACAATAGTTGTTGGGTGGTCGGGTCGCCGGAGTGGTCATATGATTGGTTAGGTCGTCCGAGTGGTCGCTGGGTGGTTGTCTAGTGGTCGAGTCATTGGAGTTGTTGTTGGAGTGGTCATTAGGGTGGTCGGGTTGCTAGGTGGTCGGGTCGCCATGGTGGTCATTAGAGTGGTCACCAGGTGGTCGTCAACGGTGGTTTTGGGTGGGTTGTCAAGTTGTCGGGGTAATCGCCGAAGTAGTCATCGGGGTGGTCGGGTCATCTGAGTAGTCACTAGGTGGTTGTCGTCGGCGGTTGCTATGTGGTCGGGTTGTCGGAGTGGTTGTCAGATGGTTATTGGCGGTGATTCGGGCAAGTCGGGTTGTTAGGGTGGTTGGGTCATCGAGGTGTCAAGTTGTTGGGGTGGTTAGGTCGCAAAGGTGGTCGTCAGATTGGTCTCTAGAGTTCTCATCGCAGTGGTCGCCGGAGGTAGTCGTTAACGGTGGTCGGAGTTGTCGTTGTCGGTGGTTGTCGAAGTTGTCACCGGATTTGTTGTTGAAGTGGTTGTCGGAAATGAAAAACGACAAGTGGAAGAAGAAACATTGCACAAACCCCATGGGGTTGCATTGTTGTAACCCATGGGGTTGTGTTTCAAAATCAAGGGTTTTGAACACCTTGTGCCAAACATGGTTTTGGGTTTGGAACCCAAACCCATTCCAATCCAAACTCATGAGCCAAACGCCCCCTTAAGGGGTTTCAATTGTACGAGAGCGTTTGGGATGTTTGTCTAATTTAAATTGTTAGCAAGTGGGAGGTATCTTTCCGATTATTAGGATTTGCCTTCCTCTTCACTTTTCCCCCTTCCTAGGTATACTTGTAAACTAGAAATTTAGGCCTCTCAACTTTTTATTACTGAGGTGTAAGGTCCTACATTAGGTTGACTTTTTAATCCAAGCTGTATTGTCTCCCTTCTTTAATTAAGGCCCTACTTTGTGTACTTCTGTGTTTTCAGCATAAAGCTCCATTCATAGAGGAGCTTGAGGAGCAGATGCAAAAACTTCATGAAGAACGCGCTTCTACAGTCGTGGAAAGAAGAGTAGCTGATAATGACGATGAAATGGTGGAGATAGAAACAGCTGTAAAAGCAGCAACGTCAATTTTGAATAAGAAAGGGAGCAGCAATGAAATGATTGCTGCAGCCACAAGTGCAGCCCAGGCAGCAATTATCTCTGCAAAGGAACAGGCAAATCTACCAATGAAGTTAGATGAATTTGGTAGGGATTTAAATTTGCAGAAACGTATGGACATGAAACGGAGAGCTGAGGCTCGAAAGCGCCGTAGAGCTCAATATGATTCCAAGAGACTAACATCCACAGAGGGTGATGGCCATCAAAAAGTAGAAGGAGAGTCTAGCACTGATGAGAGTGATAGTGAGAGTGCAGCATACCAGTCAAACCGTGATTTATTGCTTCAGACTGCTGATCAGATTTTTAGTGATGCAGCTGAGGAGTTTTCTCAACTTTCTGTGGTGAAACAGAGGTTTGAAGAGTGGAAGAGAGATTATTCAGCAACGTACCGCGATGCATATATGTCATTAAGCGTTCCTGCTATCTTCTCTCCTTATGTGAGATTGGAGCTCTTGAAGTGGGACCCCCTACATGAAAATGCAGATTTTTTTGATATGAACTGGTACGATGTTATTAAGTATTATAGTGCTAATTATGTACATAGCTTTTAAACTTTTGTCAATATGCAAAATGAGCATCAATGGTAGATGCAATTTTCTCCAGTCAACTGTTTGTGGTACTTTCTTAGTGAAGTTAACTCATTCATACATAATTTAAAATTGCTGGTTTACCCATCTTGATTTTGATTTTTCAGGCATTCTTTGCTGTTCAATTATGGTATGCCGCAGGATGGAAGTGATTTTGCCCCAAATGATGCTGATGCTAACCTTGTCCCAGAACTAGTTGAGAAGGTTGCACTTCCGATATTGCATCATGAAATTGCTCATTGTTGGGACATGCTTAGCACACGTGAAACCAGAAATGCAGCTTTTGCTACAAGCTTGATTACTAACTATGTTCCAACATCAAGTGAAGCTCTTACAGAATTGTTGGTTGTTATTCGCACCCATTTGTCGAGTGCTGTTGAAGATCTTACGGTATGAATTTGATTTTGCACTTACAAATATTATGGTTGTCTTTATTATCATCTTATCAGGGAAACTATCATTTCTGCATAAATTGAATGCATATATCCTCAATTGGACTGCTCTGTGAGCCATGATGCGTTCATGTTTAATCCTCAATGGACTATTTCATAAAAATCTGCTAATGTTGGACCATGTTTACAAAATAATAGGTTCCTACTTGGAATGTACTTGTGATGAAAGCTGTTCCAAATGCTGCTCGAATTGCAGCATATCGGTTTGGCATGGCCATTCGTTTGATGAGAAACATATGTTTGTGGAAAGAAATTATTGCATTGCCCATTTTAGAAAAGCTTGCACTTGAAGAGCTCTTGTACGGGAAAGTTCTACCTCATGTTAGAAGTATCACAGCGAACGTCCATGATGCAGTCACAAGAACAGAGAGAATCATTGCTTCTCTTTCAGGGGTGTGGACAGGCCCCAGCATCACCGGCGATCGCAGGTTTGCATGTCCATACTTTATACACTCTTTTCACAGTATGTTCGGTTTTTTTTTTCCTCGTCATACCTGGCTTTTGTTCGGACTTGAAAATTGGCTTGCTAATTGATATCAGTGAAGGGAAGAAGCTCTTTCATTGAGCCATAGTGAATGATACTTATAAGCTTCTATAAAATATATTAATTTATGATGCCAAATATTGTTTTGCAGTCACAAGTTGCAGCCATTGGTAGACTATGTTCTGCTACTGGGAAGAACATTGGAGAAAAAACATGTTTCAGGCATAGCTGAGAGTGAGACAAGTGGACTAGCTCGGCGATTAAAGAAGATGCTAGTTGAGCTGAATGAATATGACAATGCAAGAGACATTGCTAAGACCTTCCATCTCAAGGAGGCATTATGAGCTCCAACGAGCACCTGGTGCGTTCTTGGACGAGATAGGATGATGTACCTTGTATATTCGTATGGAACCTTGATGAGGTTTATTGTCTCAAAGGTGATCCTGATTCTTACTGAAATAACATCAACTTTCTAGTGAGTGCAGCTTTAGATTTTGAAGAGAGCTAACTGAAGAGTTGTGAACCCTGAGCATTATATAAATGTAATGGCTGCTGCAATCAATGGCCCCGTACTGGGGTTCTTTTAATGTTTATGTTCGATTCATACACCGAAGGAACAGAGAATTCGAGCAAACGACACGAACTATTCTTAGAAAGCATACGATCATTATGACCATTTTTTAGAACACCCCTTCCATTTGTTGTTCGTTATGGGAAGTTTTAGTGGGTGGATTGTATTATAATTTTGAAATGTAGATTTCTAAAGAAAATTGCAAAAGGGAAATCGAATTATGGGTGATCTGCTATTTCAAGGTTGATTGGATCAGAATTTAGTTGGTATATATTAGTTCAAAGTCAAAGATAATGGAGAAATGAATGGTTATTTTCAAATAATTTAAGTGACGGTTAGGAAAGACTATTTTTGGACTTATATACTTGGAGCCAACTGAAGAAATGCATTGGGCCTTTATTCTTAAAGCCCGCTAAAGAGATATGTTGGGCCTACTATTTCAGCCCAGTTATCTTTTAATGGGTACCATGATGAAATTAAATCAAGGACTTTTATGTCTAGTATCACTAATTATTTCTTATCAAGTACTATTATTTGTGTGATACGTAATCCATGATCATGTTTGCGAAAACGTAAAAAATCAAAGTATCTTGACTCTATCCCATGAGTTAATCTGAAAGTAGATTGATTATAAAAATTCTGATAAATTATTGACTCATCTGGTATCTAAATATATAATTCATTTTCAAATTTACTCGATCGAAAACTTATAGTCTTAAAAAAAATTTCTAGATCCAATGTCACATTCAGTAAAGATTTATGATACATGTATAGGGTGTACTCAATGTGTTCGAGCTTGCCCCATGGATGTATTATAAATGATACCTTGGGGCGGATGTAAAGCTAAGCAAATAGCTTCGACTCCAAGAACAGAAGACTGTGTTGATTGTAAGAGATGTGAATCTGCCTGTTTGACGGATTTCTTGAGGTTTGCGTTATTTATGGCATGAAATAATTCAAAGCATGAGTCTAGCTTATTGATACGTTCTATAAAAGCGGCAACTTGCAAGACACCCTATGTCTCTATCTCAATCTCGTTCTCTCTTTCATGCTATGTGAAACATCCTACATTGGATTGGAGATTTCCTTCCTGCCCTTTTATTTTGGTTTAATTACAAGTTTAGTCTAAACTTTCAATTTTATGTCTAATACATCTCTAAACTTTAATAAGTGTCTAATAGGTTTTTAAATTTTCTATTTTGTATCTAATAGGTCTCTAAACTTGTCTAATAGATCTCTAAACTTGTCTAATAGATCTCTAAACTTTAAGGGTTGTTTGGCTTCCTATTTTGGAAGTGGGAGAGTATGGGTTAACTGAGCCAAATCCATATTTGTTTGGCAGTTTTGCAAATCCAGGTTTGCTACAGTACATACTATTATACCCCTAGGTTTGCTAGGGTACTTTATTCATACTTTCCATGTTTGCTATAATCCATATTTTGTCTTTAGTCACTCTTCTAAAATGCATTAAATTTTTAATAAATATATTAGTTAAATAAAAATAATAAATTAATGATAAATTAAAAATAAATAAGTAAATAAACTTAGTTAAAAATTTCAAATAGTAATAATTAATTCATAAATCGATATGTCAATTTTGTTATAAACTTCATGTTTTAGAGCAATTATACTAATAAATTTATAAGGAGAAATTTCTTTATATTTTGTTTCCACATTGATAAATATTAGAAAAAAATAATTACAAAACTAACGAAATATTTATTTTACAAAATAATTATTTGAAAAGTGTTCATATTAACAATAGTATTAAAAATAAGTTATTCATTTATAAAGTAATAGTTACTAATTTATAAGATAATTATTATTATATTTTAAATTTTTTATTAACATGAAAACTAAAATAAAAATTATTTTATTATAAATTCCAAACCACACACGTTATATAAACCTAGATTTAATACGTCCATTTCCATTTTTAAAAAAATGTCCATTTTTCTAAATCTACAAAATTTTCAAACTCTTTTTCTTGTGAAAATATAAAAATCATGTTATCATAGTCAAATAAAGACTTTATTTGTAAAATTAATTAATTAAACTATTTTGGTTAGTTTATCTTGAAGTTAATAGCTTTTAACATAATTTTAACTTTATAACCTTATGTATTAGTTAAATATAGAAAATTAAGTTCAATAGTAATTTTGATGATAAGTTGTAAATAAATTTAGTCAGCACTTAGCATTGATAACATTTTCTTTATGGTTAATTTTATGTTGGATATATTTGCATAAAAGAATGTTTATATTTGTTCACACTTTGGCAAATAGTTAAAAAATATTTTCATGAACAATCAAATATTTATCCTATAAAATAATTATTGGAAGAAAATTGGGTAGACAAATATATTAAAAATATTTTATTTATTATTAAAATAATACTCCCTAATTTCATAATAAAGTTACATTTTAAATATAAATTTATATAGTTTTTATTACTTTAATTAAATAATTAATATATAAATGATTTATGATTTATTATTTATTAAAAATTTCAAATTTACCAACCAAATACACTTTTAATAAACTCATGTTTAACAAATTAGAATTCAAACATAGACTTAACAAACCCACACTTAACACAACCCAAACACTGGTTTAACAAATCCAGACTTGACAAACCTATTTCTCGTACCATCCAAATACAGACTTAACAACTCCATGCTTAATAAACCTAAACTTAACAAACCTCCCAAACCTACGAACTAAATGACTCGTAAAAGTATGTAATAGATTCTCAAACTTAACAATTTTGTATCTAAAAGTATGTAACAGAAATCTATTAGAGTTAAAATTGAATTTTGTGTCTATTAAGGCTCTGAAGTTTTAATTTTGAGTCCAATAGATGTATGAATTTTAAAAATGCCGAATAGGGCAAGAACCTATTAGACACAAAATTAAAAATGTAGAGACCTATTAAGTAGAAGATTAAAAGTTTAAGAATTTATTCGACACTAGAGACCAATTAGACATAAAATTTAAAATTAAGTGTGATATTTGTCTCCAACATTTGTTTAAAAGAATATTTTGGGGGAGTGAGTCTAAACCAAAAAGTTATGAGACGAGGAGGAATGTTACGGGATGGTGATACGTTGGCTAATGTTTGTTTAAAAGGCATTTACTTTATTATTCTTATAGTATTATAATTAAGGAAAATTGTAATGGGTAGCAAAAAAATATTGGGATATTTGCAAATTTAGCCATAGTTTTTGGAGATTTGCAAATATAGCAAAAAATTTTAAATCTGATTTTTATTATTCTAATTTTACCCTCATTGGTGTATCAACAGGTATATATCAGTAGTATATCTGATATACTTTACATTTGGTATATTAGTCAACTGATATATACCTAAAACGAAGTATATTAATGATATACTATTGATACACTTCTTTTTAGGTATATCAGTTAAATGATATACTCTATATGAAGTATATTAGTAACATCTTAAGAATATTTTGCATATTTCGTATATCGCTGATATACCTAACATTGAGTATATCAATAGTATATTAGTGATATATTTCATTCAATGATATGTTTCATCATTCAGTGATATGTTAAAATAAAGTATATCAGTAGTATATCTAATATAATGAATGTGTGTATTGATATACGATTGACATACTTCATATTAGGTATATTTGTGAAATAATATACCTAAAATGAAGTATATTATTACTATATCATTCATTCACTATTGATTTAGTACTAGATAAGTGTATCGACTAAAAACCAGTGCATCAACAAAAAAATAGTGACCAAAATCTATTAATAAAGTCAAGAGCTAAAATCAAGTATATTCATAGTAAATCACTGATATACTTCATATTATGTAAATCTCATATATGAATTATTGATATACGCTTGATATACTTCATATAGGTGTATCTGATATACTGATTATGAATTACCGATATACTGTTGATATATATTGTATATCAAGAATGTCATTTCATTGATATACCTAAATAAAGTATATCAGTAGTATATCGTTGATATACTTCATATTAGATATATCTGATATATTGAATATAAATTACTGTTATATTCTTGATATACTTCACATTAGGTATTTTTTATATACTATTGATATATTGAATATTAGAAATTTCATTTCATTGATATATCTAAATAAAGTATATCAATAGTATATCATTGATATACTTCATATTAGGTATATCAACAGTACATCACTGATAGACTGTTGACATACTTCATATTGCAAAAACGCGGGATTAAAAAAGTGAGATTAAATGAAGGGCTATTTTGGACTTTTCATAAATTCTGTTTGGGCTGGGCTAACTTTTTTTGCTATTTTTGCAAGGGGGATAAAGAGGAGACATGCTTGCAATTGAGCCAAATTTTTTTGTCATCATTGTAACTACCCCTATAATTAACTAATAAGAGCATACAATATATATGAACTCAATGAAAATATTTATGTCATGGAAGGGGCGAAGCAAAATTGTAACTTAATTTAAGAAAGTCATATTTGATTTTAAAACTTAAAATTTGTCAATCTAAATTCTAAATTTGAGTGTACAATAAAATCAATACTTTTTGTTGGTTAAAATGCTTCTATGGACATTTGTTGCATGCTTTTGTATAGTATATATCTATATCGGTAGGGTTGCAACACTTTTAGTTCATATATTAGTTATAGTTCTACCAGCTTGAGTATATAGCTCAACCGATTAAGGTATATCTCACGGCTAGGAGGTCAGAAGTTCTAATTCCCTCACCCCACTTATGGTTGAACTCAAAGGAAAAAAAAGGTTAGGATTTAGTATTTTGAGCTTAGTAAAAATTCAATTTGATTCTTATGGTGAAAGTTTTATATTGCATCCCATATGAATTTTTATACCGCATACAAATTTACACATGGCTTGAAAAACAAATTTACATAATGACAAGCAAGATTTTTGTCAAATATAATCACATATTTAATGGAAAGTACTCAAATAAAATTTTATACAAAGTTTAGGGAATTGAGTTAAACATTTGAAACTCAAAACAAGAATAAAATTCTAGCTAGGGCCATTACAAGATTTAACCCTTTTTCGGATTTTCAAACATATATATGCTCGGCATATCAAGAATGAATCTAGAGATTGAAATTCCTTAAAAAATATCATGAGAAAAGAAAAATGGTTAGTATTTGGAAAATCTAGGAACCAAATAAAATTCTAACACTTATTTAGAGGCTAAAAATACAATTAATCTCGAGTATATTAAACCTACTTGGATTAGCATCTTGATTAACCAGAACTCTCTCTTCTATTTGTTTATCAAAATCTTCATTATTTGGAAGACATCATGAAAATTTATTTTAATCAGATAATTAATGCATAAGAGTTCAACATACTCAACACGCTTCAGATGATGATGCTAATGTTGGCAACCAAAACCACGTTGTTGAATTATAATGTTTGGATATGTACGGCCAGCCGGCAATGCACTAAGGAAAAAGAAGTTCAAACCTTTAATATTTGATTTAGAGAAATTAATCATCACATTTTACACTCGAACATAAAATCCAAAAGAACATATTTGCATGCAAAGTTAAAGGTAAGTTATATATATTAGGTTACATTATAATCCATGAATTTTAATTGGATTTATTTAATCTCTACACTTCAACAAGTTATGAATGGGTATTTAAATTTATAGGATCATGTCTATTTAGTTCTTATACTTTAAAAAGATTCTAATACGCAACTTTAAATTTTGTATTAAACTTGTTTGTTTAACTTATATTTATGATACCAAATGCATGAACTTGCACAAGCTGATCACATTAAACAATATAGGCAACATGATATTTAAGTATTTTTTGTTTTTTTTGAGTTTAACAACATTTGAAAGTGGGGGATTTGAACCTCTAATCTCTTGGTCGATGATATATGTCAATTACTGTTGAGCTAAGTTCACTTTGACGTGTCATATAAGTGGTTAAACATATGAAATTAGTGATAGTGGCTTATTAAATACAAAATTAAAAAGTTGAAAGACTTCTAATAAATTTTTAAAAGCATAAAGACAACATAGATCCATTAGAAGTTCGAGAACCTAATAGAAAATTTTGAAGTACAAGGACTAAAAAGACACAATCTTAGAACAAACTTAATAATTTAAGCTATATATTATAGTTGGTAATCATTTTATATATAAATGAAAACACACGTCATATTACAAACAAACAAAAAGAAAAGAGAAATTAAACACAACACAAATTGCTCTCATACCCAAAAATATTGAAACAAAATCTGAAAACAAAAGGAACGAAGATGATTTCAAAGGAAACCCCAAGAAGGGTCAAAGACAATATAATGCATAAAATCAGGACGCATCTTGTATCAAAAAAAAAAAAAAAAATCAGTTTTTTTGTTGCATCACTTTGCAATTTCAATGGGGACAAACAGCAGCACATGCATGCCTCATTAGGGTTTTTCTTTAACTTCACTGCAACTCTGAAAAAAGCCCCTCCTACCCAAATTAATTAAAAAAGAAAAAAAAAAAACCTTTTCTCACACCATTTTGTAAGAAACAAGAACAACCCATAATTCTTCTGCCCATAAAAAAGATCAACTTTTTTTTTTTTTTTTTTTTTAATCTCCATATCTTTCTCTCGATCCCCACGAAAAAGATCCCTCTAAAATAGTGGGAAATTTCAGTACTATGTATGAATATCATTACCAAACCATAAAATTGCAATTCATTAAAAAAGAAAAGAAAAGAAAACTTTAAAGGATATTGATGTTATTTGTCCTTTGTCTTTTAATATTTGCTGAAGAAGAATCATCCCCTCCTGTTTTTTCCATCACAGCCTTCAGTGCTTCTTGAATTGAGCTGATATTGTGTTGTTGTTGGTTGTCGGAATTGGGATTATTATTATGATCAGTGGTTGTTGAATCGTCGTCTTCTTCACCAGTGACAAACAAGACATTTCTTACACGGCCACCAAGGGTTGTGATTTCAGCTTTGAGGGTTCTTAAACGCAAGGATTTCAGCGTTTTGATGAGATCAGGGAGGAGATCTGAACGGTCCTCACAGCAAAGAGAGGCCTTTATTACAAATTTATTGGCGCCGTTGCCGTTGCCGTTGATCATCATCATCTCGTCTGAGGCATCGTCCACAGTTACCTCGTCAACTTCTGTTGGGATTGTACTTGTTTCTGCTATCAATGATGTTTGCCGTTTTAGCTCTTTCACGTGTTGTATTACTTCTGCTAGCAGTGAAGCTTTGTCTGTCTGTGTAACACATAAAACCAATAAGTAAAAGAAGGTTTTTGTTTTGTTGTTGGTCTAAGATGCAAAAAGACATTTGCCCCAAATGCTTTTCCTTTTAACATCACGTTTTTCTGCTAATTTTTTTAACTTAGGCTACCTCTATTAACCCTCTAATTTGCTTGTACCCTTGTTGCTAGAAAGTTATAATCGTTTGTGGTATTTCTGTTCGACGTATAAACGTAGCGTTCTACATTGGCTAGAAGTAGGAAAGATTCATTATATATGAGTAAAAACAATATCTCGATTAATATGAAGCTTATTAAGTAATGCTCTACGTAAAGTCATGCTAATTTAGGATTAATGTAGACAATATCATATCACTACTAGAAATTTGTGAAGAAATTCATTGTCCTAACATTTTCATGCATACTTAGGACTAGGAAAATTCTCTAGCTATTTTTTTAAGCCTTCTTTTGCTAAGGAACAAAATAATGCATCAGGGTCAATACAAAGCCAAAAATAACTCAGTGGATAATGTACCTATAATTATCTTCCCTAATGCTAAAAGTTCGATCATCTATCTACATTTATTAAAGTTTAAAAAAAAAAACCCATTAAGGAAATGCACAAAAACTTGATATTTTGAAACCCCAACTAAGTTGTGTGTGATATTGAGTGAATTAGTTAGTGGGGGTGTGTGTTTTGAGTTTAGGTTCATTGGTAGTGGGGCTGAGTTCAGAATGGGGAAGGGAAAGGGGATAAGAATAGATAAGGGCCTCTCTAAGGGTAACTGACAAGAATGCTGAATTTGTCTGTCTTTTATTATTTCTTTTCATTCTATAACATAGTTTTTGACTGACATCCGGCAAGAAATTTCCCAACCGAAAGCTTTTTCCAACTGCAACTTTGGTTCCTCTTTATCTTATCAATCCAGCGACATTAACGGTTATTCTCTCTTTTCTTCTCTCTCATTCCCACAAGGAAAAAACTTTTAAAAAACATAACATTACAACAACAAACATAGGAAAAACTCAAGTATGGAGGAAACCCTTTTTTTAAAGAAACGAGGAAACAACATGGGATAACAAAAATGTAAGGAATTTGTATTGTATATGTTTAAAGATTGCAACTTAATCCAAAAGAACAATGCAAGAGGTGGGAATAAAAACAAACAAAACCAAAGGGTATGTGAAAATCAATATAATATGAGAAAGCATAAGCAATGTTAATTTAATTTGAATTTGGATTTATAAAAATGCTTACTTTAGTGGTACTAGGAAGTAAACTCCGAAGCTTAGCAAGATGATTGTTGATTCTTTCTCTTCTTCTCCTCTCAGCTTCACTGTGGCTTTTAGAAGCTGCAAGAGCTTTAGCATCCATTATTTCTTGAGCACTCATTTTGCCAAGCTCAGCTTGTAACCCAAAGGGAGCCGTTGAACCGGGATGAACCACCGGTCCGAGCGTGGTCGATATGATCCGACCCAGGTGGTCCGCCGAAGATGGACCATCATAAGCAAACTGAAGATAATTAGGAGGTCTCCGGTTAAACAAACTACCATATGATGATGACGAGCATAATGATGTCGGTGGTGGCGGCGGCGGAGGAGGGATCAGAAATGGGTTGAGCGGAGGCCATGGCTGCAGAACCGGAGACACCACTTCGGCCGGGAAAATCAACCCTCTTCCAGTTCCATGATGATGATCTCCATATATAATATGATCAGTGTTGTTGTTGTTGTTTTGTAGCTGTTGGTGAAGAAGAAGCTGTTCTTGAAACATATTCTCAATTGTTTGTGAACACTCCCCTTGGTGATGATGATGTTCCTCTTCTTGATCCTCCCCACGCATATCACTCAAAAAAATGAAAAATAAAAAAAGGTTCTTTTTTTCCCCTCTCTATGTAATTGTGCTTAAAATTTAACACAAGATTTGGATTGATGGGGTGAAGAGGAATAATCAAAAGAAACAAGAAATAGAAGAAAAAAAAAAAAAGAAATTAAAAGGGCAGACCTTTATGATAGAATTGGATAAAAGTTTGGAATTTGAGTCTTAAATCCTCATCTATCTCTATCTCTTCCTTGTTTCTGATCAAAATCTCTGGCTTTGCTTTTGTTGTTGTCGTTGTTTTTTTTTTTTTTGCTTTTAATCCATTGCCTTCAACCTAAGCTTTGCTTTTGGTCTTTTTGGTTTCCTTTTGTCTTCTCTTCTCTTCTCTTCTCTTCAAATCTCTCCCACCACCACTCCAATATATAGAGCTCTTTCTCTTTCTCTCTCTGTCTTTGCTTTACTTTCTTCTTACGCCATTATTCTTTGTCCATCCCCTATACCTTTTCTAGGGAGTGAAATGGGATGAGATGAGATCTTTTAGCTTATAATTATTAAAATTAGCTCACATTATTATATGCATATGACAAAAAAGAATAAACCCCATTTAGTATATGTTTATATATATATATATATATATCTAAAGTTATTAAGTTGCTGCCTGGTTTGGGTTTTAATGTGTGTGTGTATAATATAATTGCCCTTTATGTTTTATGTATGCAATGAGAGAGAATATATAATGGGAAAACACGAACACATAAAAAGAGAGTGAACATACAAAAACATTGCTTTGTCGACCGAACAAGGACAAAAAAGGGCCGAGAAGATCATTGTTCTAAAAAGCTTGCCTTTGGCTAAAACCTTTTCTTTCAAATTTTCCTTCCCCTTTTATTATATATGTTTTTTTTTTTAAAGTTTAAATCTTATTTTGGATGCTGTACTTTTATCTTTTGTTTTATTTTAGTTTTTACACTTTCAAAATGTTCATTTTTGTCTCTATATTTTTAGGTTTTGAAGAAATTATTGGAAGAAACTGCCATAATGTAGCTTTTGCGCTATTAGATAAAAAAGAAATTACAAAAGTACTTTGGATTTATGGTACATATTGCTTCATTGAATATATATATTACTTTTTGACCATTTTAGTAACCATACTTTTGGAACGTCCATTTTTTATTTTTATACTTTTAAAAAGCGACCATTTTGACTCATTTGTTTTCTTTATCTCTTTTTTATTTCGATCATAATTTCAACATAATACTACATTACTCGGTAAATTTCTTGAAATATTATCACAGTTTTTCATCAAAAGATTTTCATCGTGTCTACAATTTTTATAACAATTTTACAAATAGGCACCATAATGGTCTTTTTTAAAAGTACATCGACCAAAACAAATATTTTTAAATTATAAAGACTAAAATGGACAAAAGCTAGAAGTACATAGAACAATAGATTGACCAAAAGTAGTGAGTATAAAAACCAAAACAAGATTTAAACTTTTTTTGTTGTTGTTGTTTTTCTTTTTTGGGTGGTTTTCCCTCTTGGTATCAGCCATGGTTCAGGCCCCCACATTGTTGTTCCATACTCTCAGCCATTTCCACGCCAACCCTTTCTGCTTCCTTAAGAACATGTAATCATTGTGTCTTGGAACACACTCCACCATCCTTCTCTCTCTTCTCTCTCTCTCTCTCTCATTCAAACACAAAAGTTTCTCGGGTTCAGCCATGATCTTTGTGCATTAATCATGTGGGTTTATCTTGATCCTTACTGGGTCTTAATTTTTTTAAATGTTTTATGTTTGCAGTACACTTTTATATAAAAAATATTAATGCCTTTTTGATACCATCAAGTACGAACCTTCTTCATTAAGGGTTATAGGAAACAGAAAAATCCTTGTTTATTTCTCGCATTATGTTAGATTCATTCAGGGAGTGCCTTTGAATCAAAGTTAGAAATGAGGTGGAACATTTTCTTAGCGAAAAATTTAAGCTTTTGAGAGAGATTATGAGTGCAATTCAGTGTTAGGACAACAAAAATTTCCTATATTTTCACCCAAATATGATGCTGTTTATTTTAGGTTATGAGATCCTATTTTTATGTTATTTTGTACCATGCTAAATAGCCTTTGTTTGTGGAATCATTTTCACACAAATGGGTGATTAAAAGAAATTATAGAATGAGATGTTACGTTGCATGACTTAGTGGATATAAGACACTACTTACCATTTCTAAAAGTTGATGAACGATGATTTGATTCCACCGTGTAATTCTTGAACTCGAGCGGGGAGTGTTATAGATGCTAGATTTGGGATAAATGGAAATTTTATCGATAAAATCTTTTTAAATGTAGCAAATATCTTATTACGGATAGTTCCAACAACTTTTCTAAGAAAAGTGCATGAATTTGTGTTTTTGTTTCACCAAAAAAACTTCATACACCGATGAATATAATACTCTTTATGTATATATCATAAATCTTTTTTCACTTCTAATTGATTTGAGACAAATGTATAAATATATACCACCATAAATAATATTTTAGAAAAAAATTTAATTTTTATCCCTAAACGTATCAATTTTCACTATAAACAACTTTCAGTTTCATCAAATTAGACCTTAGACTTAATTATATTTGCAATTTCTATATCATATTATCATCTATTCAATTTCTGTTAACTCACCCACTAATTTTAACAAAAAACAATGTTTGTAGACTTACTAATTTCAATAATATAAAATTTTACATAAATTAAACCATTGAATAATTTTACCAAAACTCACAAATGTTAACAAAAATTTAACTCTCTAATATTGTTTTTTTTTTTTAAATCTTATCAATTTTGTACCACACATGTTTTATAATTCATTGAAAACACATGAGAACACTACTTTTAACGAATTTTCAAACGAAAACTTATTAGACCGTAAAAATTGCAACATTTTTTCAAATCTAAAGTTAAAATTGCAACACGTATTAAGTTATTTAGGGGTGCAATTCGATAAAATTGAAAGTTTAGAATACAAATTGATACAACTTGACAAATACTCTAAAGGGTAAAAAATCATTTTTTTTCCTTAATCTTTTTCACTTCTAATCGATATATAAACCGTTAAGAGTGGTATGACCTTAGTGGGTTCATAGGATATATATTGTCACCTAAAACTAAAAGTCCCAAAACTCAAAAGGGCAGAGGCAGTAGGGGAATAATAGATGTTTCCTTTCCAGCCACTTTTATTGAAACAATGCACGGTTCTCCAAGAAACCCTTTCCCTTCACAATTCCACTGTATAAATAAAACCACTATTAGCCGAATGCTACCACACAAGACATGAATAAACCTCTAGCCTAGCTGCACCTATATTACCCATTTCTAACTTCAATTCCCTTTCTCTCTCTCTGCGCCAAAAACAAAGACACATAAAAGAAAAAAAGGAAACCCAAAAGAAAGCAAAAGAATTGGAAGAAGAAAGGCGTGAAGGGTCTTGGCCGGCAACTTCTGGTAATCACACAGTTACGTTAGCAGAGCATGGCTTACAAAAAGCAAACCAAAAATCATTAAAACCCTATTCACCATTTTTCTTTTTCTTTTTTTTCCCTTTTTCCCTTTTCAACAACATTATTGTTCAGATATATATAGAAAGAGAAAAACTCAGTTTTTGTCTTAATTAAGCATTGTCCGATCCAATCAAAAGTGGTTATTGAGATTACATGAAAAAAAAAACAAAAAAAAAGTTGTCTTTTTTTTTTTTTTCTGTTTGATTAATTACAACCAAGAAGCTAGCTCTATCAAAGTACAAACACTTTCATTTCTGCCCTCCACACTTCAGCACGATTGTCTATTTGTCTTCTCTTCTTTTTACCTTATTAACTTGTGGCTTTTGCTAATTCATTTCTCTGCCAATTACTTCTCTCTCTCTCTCTCTCTCTCTTTTGGGTATCTATTTTTTTTTTCCTTTGGTCTCAGTATGAAAAGCTCTCAATGTATTGTTGCCTTTAACTTTGTTTTTCTCTTTTGAGTTTGAAAGCACTCTTGAGCACGGGTGTTTTTGCATGGTTATCTGTGAAAATTCTCTTTTACCTTATTTTATATGAATTGGCTTGTTTGTGAGTTTATCAATCATGCCCTTTTGAAGATGTTCAAAGTTGTGGACTTTTCTTTTCAACTCAAAAAGTATACATTATTAATTCGGTGAGAATGAAGACTTGGGCTTGTTTGGGAGCAGGTGAAAATAGAGGGATAGATTAACTAAAAAATAGTTGATCTTGGGCAATATTGTGTAATGTTAAATGTGTTAGAAGAAGGTAACCGTCATCTCATATTGGTTGGAAGTAGAAAAGGTCCCGTGTGCGTTTGCTTATGTATGTATGTATATAAAAAGAAATCATCTTTATTAGTTTAACTAGGACCTTTTGAATAGTCTAAAAATAAAACGACTAGAGTTTATGACGTCCAAAATAACTAAATTATACTCGTATACGGATGTAGAGATGGTCATAACAAGTGGTATTAGTGACATGTCAATTCTATCTACATACAATATATTTTAGTAGAAAATTTGTTGGAAAGAGACTCAAAAGAACTTTATTCTTCAATGAAAAAAATATTAAGTGTGACAAGAGCAGCGAATATTGATTGCCCCACAATGTAATTTTCGTCTCTAGGTGAGCTTTATTAAATAGATAACGTGCTCTTAAGAAGTTGACATGCATTATAAAGATTAAAATTCTCTTGGTGTGGTACAAATAGGCTGATAAATGACTATTTGAAGAGAAACCAGAGAAACCAGATTTAGTGGTACTTTGTTTACAAGGAAGATAACTATATCTATGAATATTGTCCTCCATCACGTGGGTGTTAGGAGTAAAAACAAAGTCTTAAATTGGTTAGGAAAGGAAAAGATCTATGGTATATAAGTGATGACAATTATCTCTATTAATGGTACGAGACATTTTGGGAGAACCAAAAGTAAAGTCATGAGAGTTTATGCTCAAAGTGAACAATATCATGAAGAGAATAATCGAATTAAACTCACAGTGGAAACGTTGGAATCAACTTTGATTTTATTTAGAATTAAACAATAAAAATTAAGGTTAAGCAAAACATACCTTGAAAATAATATGGAGAATATTTTGGAGGGTCTTTTGCTTATTGTGCTCTAACTCCAATGAGGTTGAATTCTAAGACTTCCACAAAGTCTTCCTTGCCATGACTCGAACAAATGACCAAATTAAAGAGGTTTGTGGGAACCTTCTAAAAAATAGAAAGAGAGAATGAAGAGAGAATTCTTTAGAGTTTTTTTCTCTTATTTGGAATGCACACCAATGACTCATCCCCTAGAATTTGGAATGAGTACTCCAGAGTATTGTACCCAAGGGAACGGGTTTTAGAATGAATTTTAGATGGCACAAAATTGTTGACAAATTGCAACTAAAAGACCGTGGGTATAAAGATTTGTGAGGTGTTTTGACAAAAAGAAAAATTATTTGAAAAAATTAATGGAAATGAGGAAGGGATTCAAGATGCTAATGTCCATTTGGAAAGAAAAACAACAAGAAGGAAATTGCAATCGTAGCTAACTCAAGAACTAAGTAAACCGAATTCAACTCCTATTCGACCTTCTATGAAGTATCTTTAGGAGACTAAGTGATTAAACCTATATTTCTATGGCTAATCTAACTTAGATATTTTTGCGCACAATTCTAGTAGTTTTGGAGTCTTGTCCTTGAAGGGAATAATCGAATTAAACCCACAGCGGAAGCATATGAATCGTCTTTGATTTATTTAGAATTAAACTAAAATACAAGGGTTAAGCAATAAATACCTTGAAAATAATATTATGGAGAATATTCTGGCTGATTTTTATCTCTTCCACAAAGTCTTCCTGGCTATGACTCGAACACAGGACCAAGGCTTGTGGGAGCCTCTTGAAAGAAAATCTCCAAGGGATTGGAGAGGAAGAGGTCTAGAAAGAATTCTCTAATTCTCTCTATTGAGGAGATATGTGTTGTGAAGAATGGCTCAACCCAAAGGTCCTATTTATAGTGACCAAGGGAAAATCTTTGCCATAATTAAAATATTATATTTTAATATCTAATATGTTAAAATATATATTGTATTTATTTGAATCTCATTCAAATCTCATTCGGTCCAAAAAATTAAAATTGGGATCCGATCCAAGAATGGTGAACCCAAAGTGGCACCATCTTGAGGGAGCATGTTGAGGATCCCACATTGGAAAAATGTAGAGATGCCTCACAATTTATAAGATACATGGACTACTCCTCTCATTGCCAATTGGTTTTGAGATGGAACCCCATGTAATCTAATACTCACAGGCAGGAGTTCATGACTCACTCATGATTAAAATTGAGTCACATATGATCATCTTGATGAAATATTAATCTTCTCAATTAACGGATTTATAAAGAGAGATTAAATATTTCATGGTCCAATCTTATACAAACTCATTGTATAGGATACTCCCACTCACATGTCTCCACACGAACGAATTGGATCAAATCATTTGCAACTATTACAAAGTGGGTCGTATCAATAGTGTTACCAAGATAAGACACTCAACTTTATCCATATATTATGACCCTTTAGGTTATTTCTTGAACATGATCCTCCCGTATATCAACCACATACTGTTAAGATTACAGTAATAACCTTTGATTTTTCATATAATGGATAATATTATATTGCAAATAAAATAATTAAAATTATTATTAATTATTAAATAAATCATTAATTGCGAGGCTTTAGAGCATAAATCCCAACATATCATACAATTGTGGAGATAGGTGAAGGGTTCCACTGTCCTTATCAATTGGTATCAAAGTCATGGTCTAAGCCTAGCTGTGTGTTGAAGAAATCCTCAGATTCAGATCAAAGAGAATTAGTATGCTGCCTCGATCATGCTCTATCTGGGTGTTGTCCCACTCACCTTGATAAGAGCATATGTGATCCATACTTGTGCTTTACTTGGATGTTGCCTCGAGATGTGAGCCGATTGTGCCTCAAAATGAAGAGCAAGCTCTCATCGTTGGAGCGGAATGATTTGTTCGAGGGGAGGATTTTTAGGGGTGCTAACAAAGTTCTGCATTGGCTAGGGAAGGAAGAGATTCATAGTATATAAATGAGGATAAATATCTCCATTTGGTGTGAAGCCTTTTGGGAGAACCAAAAGCAAAGCCATGAGAGTTTATGTCTAAAGTAGACAATATCATACCTGTGGAAATTAAATCATAGGTGAAGGGTTCCGTTGTCCTTATTAGAGAGAGGAGAAAAATTTTAAATATATTAGTAAGGACAATATTTTCTATTGATATAAAATCATGTAGGTCAGTTAGATTTGAAGTGGTGGCAAAGATATGGAGAGAAAGACTCTACTCAATGAGGTCCACTTGAAAAAAGTTTTCTTTATGAAACCCATCAAATCCAGCCCTATATTTAATCAAATGGTTTGAGAGTTTACTCAACATTTCATGTGAAACCCAAGATGTATATATATAAAATTAAAGCCAAGGCTGGCTTCTGCCAAAAATTAAATGGCATTGTATCTTGGGCAAATCTTTAGATCACATGTATTAACAGCCATGTTAATGATTTAGCCTTGTGTTGTGGGAGTCTCTTTTTGTGTAAAAATTTAAATGTAGTCACATTCAAAGAATTGATGATAGCTTCACCTCCACTAGCCTCATCAACCCACAAGAGAAGGGCCATTTTAATTTGGTGGGTTTTATGATGACATCAATTCCACCCTGTCATGACGTTGCTTCCTTTCAACCAATCTATACTTATATATTCTCTTTCTTTTTTCCCTTTTGCCTTTGCAGATATTGTATAATTAGACAAGCTAGCAAATGGCCTTTTAACTTATCATCACTATTGTTTTGAATTTCCTTTGCACTAAGGGGTTTCATTTGATCATTTGTCTGCAACTTTCATCAACAACCCCCCCACACCCCCCCCCCCCCCCCCCCCCCCCCCCCCCCCCCCCCCCCCCCAAACTTTCCCTCTTTTTAATTCTTTCCATTTAGGTGGGAAAAACCGCTTTCTTAACTTTTATTATTAATCTTCACTCCTTTTCTTGTATGCCCATGTTGGATGAAGATCAGACAGTGTAATTATGTGTTTTGTGGACAAAATTTACAAATCTTTTGTTAGTATTTGTGAAATTTTCATGATATTTTCATGATTCCACTTTTTCTGATCTCTTTTAACTAAAGATCTGTGTGTCTGAAGTTAGGTCATTTCTTCATGGACTTGAATACAGGGTTTGAATTAACTATCTTGGCTTTCTTCAAATTTCAGAGAAAAGGGACATCATGAAGAGAGGACTCTCTCTTTTTCAAAGGCTGTTTAGTGATGTGGGTTTAAGGACAAACTATTTCATCCATAAAATGGTTTATTTTTGGTCAGGTGGTTGTTGGGCAACATATAGAAATGTAAGTTCTCAAGAAGGTTTGATATGTTTAGAGACAAAATCAACTCTAAATTAATTATATTAAGGCTCCTTTTTTGTTTCATATACTTTTTACTTATTGTTTTTTGAGAAACAGACAATAATTATGCAATGAAATGTTATAAAAAAAGTTCTAATTAAACCCACAGTTTATCACCTTCTCTCTTGCAGAAAAATATAGATTTTGGGGGAAGAAATGGAATATTAATGGGTGAGTGAGAATGATAAGGGAAGATTGAGAATGTGAAATTAATGTTAGCAGTTTAGAAAGTGGAGTTACATGTTTCCGTGCTTACCTTCAAAGTTGTAAGGCATGTTTGAAATGACTTTTCAAGCGTTTAAAAAAAAAATTATGCACTTAAAAAGTTATTCCAAACAGACCCTTAATTAATCAACATATCTAATTGTTAAAAGAACCTTTTTTATTGACATATAAACTTCAATGACTATGAAGTACAGGTTTAAAGAAATAATCTATAGCCAACCTGAACTTAACTTAAATCGGCTAAGGCATAAGTCAAATTGAGTATAACTTAGTAGTAATTGACATGTACTATCGATCAAAAGGTCAGAGGTTCGAATCTTCCCATCTTCAAATGTTGTTGAACTCAAAAAAGAAAGAAAAAAAAAATGAGCTAAGGCATATATACCTTTGTCTAAGAAGTTAGAAATTTGAATCTCTACTTTACCACCCACATGTTGTTGAACTAAAGAAAATGTGATAATCTATAATATGAAAATGATTAAATAGAGAAAGAAGTTAAATGTATATACCTTCAACTAAGAAGTTAGAAATTTGAATATCCATCCTATACGTTGTTAAACTAAAGAAAAAGTGATAATCTATAATATTAAAATGATTAAAGAGAGAAAAGAAGTAATATATTTGAGTTAATTAAAGTGATATAAGATTAAAAAATACTCTATGTTTTTACATATATATATTTACGATGTTTTAGTTATGTCGAATGTCCATATATTATTGTTCGTTTCCTACCAATAAGAAGCAAAGCCTCGATAACCCCCAACTAATGAATGAATAAAAAAAATATTTTTAACACAAGAATTTATGGGGCGAATTCAGAGCTAAATTTTGACAACTTGCCTACTTTGGTAGATGTGTATCTTAAGAGGTCTTGCTTAGTGTATACTTCTCAACTTACAATAATATTATTTGTTTGAAATCTAATTTTGTCGCAAAAAATATATCATCTTATCTCATAAATACATCATTTTTGTCACGAGGTTTTCTTACAACGAAGATTCCCATAGATTCCTTGAGAGATCAATAGAGAGGGAGAGAAAATAACGTTAGTCTTCATCCACATACATATAACTATACATTTAAGACAGAATGTGGATTAACAAGCTAGTGAATGACAATTTATTTGTAAAACAAGATTAATGAAACAAAATTAGGCTAAATATATATTTTGTTGATGGTGTTCGAGCGGATTTTTTATTTTTATTTTTATTTTGTCAATTTAGTCTCTATTATTTATAAAATTTCAATTTAGTCTATGATGTTTTAGCAATTTTCAATTAATATACACTTTCTATCTATGAAAATGTTACAATTCATTGATGATAGGCTTACATGATATATGATTGTCAATGAATTTGTAGAAATTTTGAGGAAGAATTAACCACCTAAAAAGAAAAAAAAATTGAAAATTTAACAAACTTTTTTAGAAATTTAGCGGGAACTAAAAACTTCCTCTCTTAGAAGCTTATTATTGGCAAATTTTAACATTTATCGATAAAAATGATATAATCAAAAATTGTTAAAACATGAATACCTAGATTAAATTTTTTTAAATAATAAAGATCAAATTGAAAAAAATACCAAAACATATACTTAACGAATAAAAAGTATTTGAATCCTAGCAAATGAAAAGGTCAAAATCAAAAAATGAAAGGATCCCACAACTCGTCGTAATGTCTAGACGTCAAATTGTAGACCTCTTAATAATTGTTAGATAATCTACATACCTCTAATTAACGCTAGTTCAAATTTCAATTACTTTTATAATGTTCTTCTCATACATCAAACAGAGAAACTGTCAACTATGGCGTCATCTAACAATTTTACATCATTTTGATGCAGAAAAATGACGTCATGGTTGCTTCAAGGAAAGAACTATCAAGAGTTTTCCCAAAAACTCCCCTTTCCAATCTAATCTCCAAGTCCACACCACATGTCGTTCTTGAACAAACAAAATATAGTGACACGTCGAATCAACTCCAAAATCCCAATTGCCGGTGGATTACTACGTGTCGTCCTCTGCCTATGTCGTGTCCCTCTAATTTTTAGAACAACCGACATATGTATCTATATACATTTCAGCAATATACATAATTTAATTTCTCACTGTTTTCCACCACCCCAATTTTAATAAGTAGAAAACAAAATGAACACTGAAACAATGATATCTATAGTGACGTTTCATAAAATCCTCTCTCCAAAAAAAGAAAGACTTATGGTCTAAAATTGAATTATAATTCCAAGATATGCATCTCCAAAATGGTGGGCATTGGGGGCTACTGTCTACTGAGCCTCTGCATACAATAATTAAAACCCTCCACTCGGATAGACCTTTATTCACAAGTACATATAAATCTTATGCACCAATTCAAACAACAATATGCTTTGTTTTTGTCTTTTAGTTAGATTATAAGATTGGAGCTGAAATATATAGGATGTAATAATTAAAATGTGAAATTATAAGTTTAATTCTTGTCTAATAAATTTTTAAACTTTTAATTATGTTCAATAGTGTCACAAATAATTAAGTCCACTGGGGTTTACTTTAAAAAGAAAAAAAATAAATGTGTGGCAGTAGTGAGTGACGTGGAATGAAAAGGAAAAAAAAAAGAAAACAAAACAATTAAATTCGGCCAGGTCTCTTCAAATCGTCTTTTTGGTGAGATATCTACTTGTTTTATTTAATTCTATCTATAGTTAGGTAAATAGTATTTTTTTATAATTGTTATTATATCCTCTAGTTACTACTAGAGATAGAGAAAGAAAATATTGGAAGGAGCCCATTATTTGATTTGATGGTGGAAGTTTTTTTAAAGTTGTCTCCTGATCTTTTCCTCTCACATTGAGGAGTTTTCCATGTAAAACTCAGTATCTATATTTTTCCTGCTGGCTTCTGTTTTTGGTTTCATATCAAACCTATATTGACTACACATTAAAATTTCAACAAATAGATCTTCAATTTTGTATCTATTAGGTCTTTAGCCTATTTGATGTTTTTAAAATTCATCACCCTATTAAATACAAAATTGAAAATTTAGGGCCTTAATTATTAGACATAAAATTCAATCTTATATGTAATAAATTAGTTAATTTTTTTTAATTTGTTTAATATGTCAAAGACCTATTAAACATAAAATTAAAGTTCAAGGGCTTATTAGACATTTTCAAAGTTTAATGAGCTATTAGATATAAAACTAAAAGTTCAATGACTTATCAGACACTTTTTAAAGTTTAGGAGTCCTGAAATTTTTATCCCCGCAACCCTTTGTTGGAGAGAGAAGCGCTTCATTAAATTTCTATGTCTAAAAGCTGGAGGCATCCTTTGTCTATTGATGGCAATGATAGAGCTCTGTGGATCAGTGATGCAAAACATTTTTTTTTGTTTACAGTTAAATCGATCTATGAAGAATTTTCTTTCAAATGAAGTCACTCATCCTCCCTTGTTAACAAATGGTAATTTATGGCCGACTTTCTTCTCAAAGAAATGCAAATTTTTTTATATGGACTATTTAGCTCAGAGGCTTGAACACAGCTGATAAAGTGCAACTCCATTATCCATCCATTTGTCTCAGCCCAAATTGGTGCGTCCTCTGTGAAAAGAATTCAGAAACGTTGGATCATATTTTCATTCGTTGCCTTTTTGCAGCTAGCCTTTGGTACAATATTTTGAGCAGCTCAAGTGTCCTCAATTTATTAGTCATACAGGATTGAAGGTTACATCAGGAATTGTCTTGCTCTTCCTCTTGCTAGTGTGTGCAACAATTTTATGGTCAAATATTTTTAGTTCGATCCTTTGGAACATCTGGCTTGAACGAAATAACATGATACTCAATGATAGTTCAAAGCTTTTTTTTTTTTTAATTATGACACTTCTATTATCACTTTAAATTGGAGAGCTTTTCTCTAGTCTCTCCCTTTGTATATGTTTCTCACATACCCATCAATGAAGTATCTTTTTAAAAAAGAAAAGGAATTTTTTTAGATACAAACTTAAAAATATAAGGACTAAACTTATAATTTAACCTCATTAAAACACCATTTGATTTATATCTTTTATAAAGTTTTTAATTGTTCAGGGTTGAAGGAAATTTTATATCCGGAAACAATCATATTCCCAACATTGAGCACACCAAGATCTGAAAACTATGGTTCTCAATCAATTACAGAGGCATTTTTGTGAGCATATGGTTTAGAATATTAATTTTGGATTTAACTACAAACACAGAGAGAACTAAACATGATTAGCACTTACCCACTTAAGCTTTGAGTGCAGTACACCTCATTTCTTTGTCAATTACCACTTTCATTTTACGTACACCAATTGGAAAATAATTTCCAATACTTAATTTAAAGAATCCAAAGACGAGTTCTTTACGGCCTCTTATCCCATTATCATTATCCCACTAATAACAACCAAATTATTTTCTATCTATATCTCTATCATATTATTATTCATTTTTAAATTTGAATCCTCAACGATTGATTCTTTGTTTGAAGCTCCTTAGGAAAAGGGAAGAAAGGTCAGAACTTCAGTGCAGTAATGGCCCAAATTCAGAGCCCATAGTTGTCAGTTTTGGGCCTCCATGAAGCCCATTTCAAGTAATGGAAAAGGTTATGAATTTTAGAAGATATAAATTCTAGGAATATTATTGCATATGTATATGTACGAAGTTGAAGATTTTTTTTATTAATATTGTAGTTTTTGAAACTTATTATAAAAATATGGTACTTTCCAAACTATTTATAAGAATATTGTAGTTTTTATTAGGTGCTGAGACGACCTTCATCACGCTGCTGAAGGTCGTCAAGATACGACCTTCACTGCGTTTTTTTAAAAAAAAATATTATGTGTATATGTCGTCTCTCAAGGATGTGTACATGTGTTATTTTTTTAAAAAAAATCGAGTATAGGTCGTCTTTTGAAGAGACGACATACACAAACATAAAACATATGTTTCCAGTTGGCAGAAGTGGTTGCATGTGTGCCCAAGCATCCTTGAGTGCATGTTTTTGACTCTTATATAATGGAAAATTGTTAATTTTTTCGTTTTATTTTTAAATTCTCAATAAAAAAATGACTTATTTAAATTTCAATTTTATAAAGAAAATTTGGAAAGGAAAAAAGAAGAAAAGGAAAAAAAAAAGATTATTCAAGTCATTGTTAATTGAGAATTTAAACTTGAGCGCATCGATTCAACTCCTACATAACACAAAACTGTTAATTTTTTTGTTTTATTTTTAAATTCTCAATTAAAAATCACTTATTTAAAATTTAATTTTATAAAGAAAATTGGAAAGGAAAAAAATAAAAAAAAATAGATTATTTAAGTCATTTTTAATTGAATTTAAATTTGAGCACATGGGTTCAACTCCTACATAGCACAAAACTATTAATTTTTTTTGTTTTATTTTTAAATTCTCAATTAAAAATGACTTATTTAAATTTCAATTTTATAAAGAAAATTGGAAAGGAAAAAAAAAAGAAAAAAAAAAAGATTTAAATGTCATTTTTAATTGAGAATTTAAAAATAAAACAAAAAAAAAAATTAATAGTTAGCACTATGTAGGAATTGAACTCATGCACTTAAAGATGCTTGGGCGCTCGTGCAACCACCTGTATCAACTGCAAACATATGATATATGTTTGTGCATGTCGTCTCTTAAGAGACGACTTACTGTACAGGTTGAGATGACCTTCATCTACCTATTAAAAACTACGGCCCCGTTTGATAACCATTTGATTTTTGGTTTTTAGTTTTTGAAAATTAAGCTGGTTTTCTCACAATTTCTCTACAATAGTTTTCATCTCCCTTAAGGAAGCATTTGAATTCTTAGCCAAATTCTAAAAACAAAAACAAGTTTTTGGAAACTACTTTTTTTAGCTTTCAAAACATGACTTGATTTTTGAAAACATAGGTAAAAAGGAAATAACAAAACAAGTAAATCCATATGTGGGAGTAGCATTTATAGGCTTAATTTTCAAAAACCAAAAATAGAAAACCAAATAGTTATCAAATGGGGCCTACAATATTCTTATAAATAGTTTGGAAAGTACCATATTTTTATAATAAGTTTCACAAACTACACTATTAATAAAAATAAATAAATAAATAAGCCCTGAAGTTGCAGGCCCCTAAAATTTTAAAATAAAAAGTCCTCAAGTTTCAAAAACTACAATATTTTCCAAAAAGTCCTGAAATAAAATAATTGAAAAGCAATGTGTAAATGTTGGAAAGATTTGATTTAGTAGTGTTTGGCTTTTAGGGAGCACTAATGTATGCCACAGAAAAGCACTAGATTTGGATTACCCTTACAAAAGGAAGAAAAAAAAAATTCTCAATAGTATTAATTTTGAGGGCTTTTGTAGATCTTTGACTAGGTCTAATACCCCCAAGAATTTCTCTTTCTGCCTCCGATTTCTCATACATACAAGTTTGCTAAAAAGTTACCTCAATTGTTGATGAGTTAAAAAGAACAGATGATATAATTATATAGTTAATATGAATAGGACACGTAATTAGTAATGTTCTTGGAAGATATTAACAAGTTTGCATTGCCAACTCTAGCATAGTGTTGGGAAAAAATCTCACTTCTATTGCAGGAATAAGCAGAAAAATAACTGAGAAATTAAAAGAAATCAACAAAATAAGAAATACTAGAATTTATGTGGAAAACTCCAAAATCGAAGAAAAAATCACGGACAAAAACAAATTCTACTATGTGAAAGTTATTACAATCACACAAAATTCTCTTTCCGACTCCAATTACAAATAAACACTCTTTCAAAATTTTATATCACTCACACAACTAGAGTTAGTATACTAGGCTTAAAGTATTTTGAATTAGGATGATTTGAAACTAAAGCCATAGACTCCTTTTATAGTACTTGGAGCCAATAACTTTTTTGCACCTTTCTAATGTGGGAATGCACTCTTCTAATATTTTTCCAAAAACTCTACACATAATTCATCGATAATTGGGCATGTACTCCTTCCCTTGATGTTAGAAGTTTAAATTCTCATACTCCATATTTGTTGTGCTAAAATAAAAAAGGTTGCATTTACTTTTTCATAAAGTAAATATCATTCATTGACAATAGAGATTATGTGTAAGATTTAATTAAAGTATATGATCCAAATTGATATATAAATAATGTATTAAATTTTCGTTGACATGTCAACATTTCCATCAACATTTCTATATGTTCATGGGTTTAACATCGACATGAGAGATGAATCGACATTTCTATAATACCGTAAAGAAAAATGGATAAATATAAACAAAATAACAACAAAATATAACTAATGTAAAGATAATGTTAATAATAAGTATTTTAATTTAAAATTAAAATGTAAAATATTTATTTATTAATTTAAATATTTTTTGAATTCTTTTGTTTTAAGTATTTTTCTAGAAATATTCATTGACATTGACATTTTATCGATATTTCCATCAACATTTCTATAAAATTAAAATTTTGATATTTTAAGTCCATGCATGACTTTTTAACCTTGGTATATAATATGGAAAAGTGCCAAGAGGAATTGTATGCAACCTAACTTTACTCTATATACATATAGAGTAGAATTAATGGGGATCTAAATTTCTAAATTTGAGTAGTGCTTTTAGATTGTCCATTTAATTCATTTCTTATCATTTGTACTTTATTAGGATGAGTTTCACAAATGAAATTTAAATTGTGTACCTTTGTAAAATTAGTGTTGTATTATTAAAGCATCAATAATCTCAATTACTTTTTTAAGTATATAGACAAATTACCTCTTGCAGAAATATAAGTTAATTAAGGGTGCATTATTTGAGAAGACACAACAAATGAGTAAATATTTTTTTTAGTTCCACAACATGTGTTGTTGGGGTGGGGATTCAAACCAATTGAGCTATTGCATGGATTGACACATATGAACAAATATTTTCACAATTAGTATAAAACTCATTTTCATGTCGTAAGTAATCCGATTAGATGAAAATTACATAAGAAAAGCTAGTAACGAAGAAAAATGTTGAGCATGTCTCTATATGATTAAATTTGTTGTACTAAAAAAAAATAAATTTACATTCAATAAACCAATGTTTAAGGGATTAGAGCGTGTTTGGGAGTTATGTAGTATCCAAAATAGTACTCTTCACTCAAAATTATTTGTGTTGGATTTTGTAGATGAAAGAGTACATATTAAGAAAGCGGAAGCAATTTTGGATCTTAAGCACCTTAATTTGATCAATTTTACCAAACAAAAAACATACTCAAAATTGGAAAAACAGAGAAGGAAGAACACTACCTTTGAAGCTCAAAATTGAATCAATCCGAGGGCTTTATTTGAACACAAACTGGTTGTGGACCTCTTCTAGAGTCTTCCCTACTATCCTCAGGCCTTAGAACGGATTGTGGGATCCTTAATTGAGAGAATTTTTTGAGAGAGAGAGCAAAGGTCTAAAACCGAGAAAATCAAATTTTCTTCAAAATTCTACTCACCCATGGTGTTTCTTCTTATTTAAAACAAACCATAAGCTTTGTGAAGATGCCAACACATAAGTGATGAGGATAATTAGAGAAGGAGGTGGCCAATTTTGATGAATTTGGAAAAACAAGTAGGTTATTCATCAACTATTGTATTTGGTCCAAAAAGCTATCAAAAATGAATTTGATTTCTTCTTTAATTTTAATTCAAAATTAATATAAAATTAATTTTAAATTAAAATCAATTTTTAATTAATTAAACAATTTACTTAATTTTAAATAATTATTTAATTTAATATCAAATATCAAATTAAATAATTGGACCAATCCCAATTTCTCAAATCGAACGTTCGAACATGAATCCCGATTCATGTTTTAAATCGAACCAATATTTAAATCAAATTTAAATATGTCCACCTCTTCTTTATCATAGTTTAATTCATAATTAAGCTATGAAACGTTAAGTATATCGCATATAATTAATGTTTTCTCCCAAAACCGAATTTGAACAATTCAAATTCTTTTTTCTCAAATTGTTACAAGGCTTAGTCTGAGCTAGTAAGGGGAACCTAATGGACCTACAGATCATGAGCTCTAACGATACAAGATTAACCTGCCAAACTCTTTAGCCTAGCTAATCAACATTCGTTAACGACCGAGACACTCTACTAAAGCCCAGTGGCTGCACTCTCCTCACTATAGATATATTTCTGTCCACTCGATATAACCATGATTAGTAAGTCGATCCTTCACAGGTTGTTCGTAATTACAACTGGGTCAAATAAACCGTTTTACCCCTGTAATTACTTCTTGTTCCTTAAGTCCCACTGATTCTCTAATGAACAATTGGTTTGTGGTCCGACCAACAAACTGAATCCCTCTCGGGCCAATGAGAGGGTGGGCCCATTATTCAAGACCCGGAGTCAGCACTTAAAAGAACAACCTCTCTACTAAACCCTAAAGCGGGTAGGAGTGAATTCCATCTCGCATGACTATGTTCCCAACTATCTACCCGGTCTTATCCCCAAAATGGGAGGCTTATTGAGTCGACGATCTCGGGCCACTCTCACCCATGCAAATCTAAGGATAATCCCGAATAAACAGGAGTTCATAGCACACTCAGGATTAAGATCGAGTTACCTAGGTCATAGTATAAAAATAGTCAGTTAAAACAATAAACGGAGTTAAAAAGTCTAAGTGACTATTTTGCGGTCCAGTCTTATGCAAACTCATTGCATAGGACGCCCCCACTTTCATGTCTCCACATGAACGATTCAGGATCACATCGTTAGTACTATACAAAGTGGGTCGCGTCCACAGTGTCCCCAGGATAAGGTACCCAACCTTATCCCTATACTATAGACCGTTCTGGCTATTACTTGAACTTGATCCACTTTGATGTCATACATAAATTTCAAGTATACATCTTATAGGTTCTTAGTTCATTGGATTTGAGTTTATGGAATACACAATTCACTTTATTCAATAACAACTTTACTGTATAAACTTCAATAACAACTTTATTGCAAAATAGAATATACATTCAGTTTACAAAACCACGAGTTTTAGGACATAAAACTCAACAGTAGAGTCCAAATCATTAAAAAAAATGTTGGAGAACTGTTTCCAAGCTTGGATCGAAAGAAATAGAAAAAGAAAGTAAAGGACTGGTGCATCACAAGACAGAGCCAAGAAACCTAGAAGATAGTCCCTAGGCACTTAGGCGTCGCCCTCAATGCCGCACGCTACTACAAAGCATTTAGCGGAAATTACTTCTTAGAGTCATGGTGTTATCCTAGAGCACAATGGTGCTAGGGCCTAAAGTAGAGTTCATTCTCGAAGCGCCATGGTACTCCATTATAGGGACATGACACTAATTTGTGCAGCTAGCGAACTCTAGGGCTCCTCCTATTTAAATGATGTTTTCCCCTTTATTTGAGATAAGAAAGGATAGCAAGAGAAGCATGATGGCTAATATTTTTTAGCTAGAGAGTGACGATAGAGAGTTAATTTTGAAGAGAGATTTATGAGTATTTTTATTATTGTTGTGAAAATAGTGAGAATCATTATGAAATTTTTGTGAGTCCTATTGTAATAGTCTTCATGATAAGTAAAACATATAGTTGATTGGACATAATCTATATACTCTTATTTTATCTCCTTTATCATTTTAGTTTAATGCAACTGTCATCTCCTTTATCCTAGGGAAAGAAAATTTCCTAAATTCTAATCAAATAGTATTAATAGATTTCCACCCTTTGTGAATCATTTATAGTGAAAAAAAACTTTATAGTGTGTTTTACAAGAAAAGCACTAATAAAATTGTAAGGGATTAGCATATAAGCACTTATAAGTACTCTTAAATGCTTATAATCAAAGTATTCTTACTAAAATGGCTCATTTGAAAACCACTCTCAAATACATCATTTGGTGGCATATGAAAGTTGTGGTGCACAATGAATCATTGCTTCTAAATTCGAGCTATATGAAAAGCAAGTCTCATTGTGGCTGGATGATGTAATATATGTAAATAGAAAATGACTAAAGGATTTAAGCCGATCGACACATTTTTCTTTTTTGGCCTTTGGCTTTAACTTGTTTTATTTGGCAGGTAAGATGATCTTCATAGCTTAAAATCAAAAAATGAAGCAGTCAAAGAATCTTGACAATGACATAATTTAGTCTCCTGGTCAGAAATAAAAAATACCCTTCATCTTTTACATGGAGAGGTTAAAGTAGCCTCAAATGTACGTCAAAAAAAGGCTCAAAATGTACGTTATTTTGGCAGTCTTCCATTCATCATTCAAATTATAAATTGCCCTTTTCATTATCTCTTTCTCTCTCTAGCCATATCAGTTATGTCCACTCTACTCTCCAATGTTTGAATGTTTTGTTAATTTGGAAACTCTAATTTGTGTGTGCAGTGAGAGTGAGTCCTCTCAGTCGTCTCTGTCACTTCCTTTTTCTAAAATAATTTGATAAGTTGCTTTCAACATTCTATCCTCAATCACGTGAGATGTCTCCATTTCTTCTGGTTTGTGCTCAATATCTATCCCACCTTCTGACTCAACACAAGTTCAATTATCGAGTGATAATCGAGATTTTATCTTCCAAATTCTTAGAAATTACTATATATTTTTCGCCAATCTGATCATAGCTCAATACTGGTTAAGATATTTTTACCTTTCTTTAAAGGGTCATAAATTCAAGCCGGGTATTTAGTGGGGTGATATTTTTTAGACAAAGATATGTTATTTTCTTCTTCATCATTTCAAATTTCGATTGCTCTTTGATATATACCAGATTCCCAAGTGATCATTCATTTCTGGTAAGATTTACAAATATATCTACTACTTTCTAAAATATGCTTGCTTCTAATGGCAATCAAATCTCTTCATTTCCATTTATGAACCAGAGTACTTCTACTTCTTCACTTGAGAAGTCCATCCAAATCCATGATGAAAATGAAAACCCCATCTCTAGATTTGAACAAAACCACCCACCTTCCTTACAACTCACAGATTGCTACAACTACAACCCTTTTCTTGATGAAGAGTTCATTTTGAGTCACATTTTGTATTCTCAAAAACAGCAACTACTTGGTACCAATAATTTTGGTCCTGAAATTGGGGTTGAAATTAGTGCCAATAACACCAATGAGGAGACAACCCAGAAAGCTTCATCTCAAAGGAAGGCCAAAAACGATCGTACAGCTTCAACAAAAAAGCCGATTATTTCTAGAAAGAGAAGTTCGAACAAGGACAGACACAGCAAGATCTGCACGTCAAAAGGGCCAAGAGACAGAAGAATGAGGCTTTCTCTTGAAATTGCAAGAAGTTTCTTTGATCTACAAGACATGCTTGGGTTTGACAAAGCGAGCAAGACCGTGGAGTGGCTTTTTGCCAAATCAACAAGTGCAATTAAGGAGCTGAAGGAGAAATATTTAAGAGAGGCCAATTGCAACAATATTCAAATTAGCAATAATAATGACAAGAAAAGTTGTGATTTTGCTCCTCTTTTAAGGGATTTTTCAGTTTTTGAAGAAGTGCCTAGACAGAAAAAGAGAAGGAAATTAAGGATAGTTGATAAAGAATCGAGATACAAGGCAAGAGCTAGGGCGAGAGAGAGGACGAGGGCAAAGTTGATTCGTCGTTTGGAGATATCAAAAAGTGCTTTTGAAGGAAACCCAGATGGGATTTGTAAGATGGGGGATGTTATTGAAGAAAGTGGCGATAAAAGCAAGATTCTTGAATACCAACAAACACTTGTTTCTCAAAGTGAAAATGAGGAAATTTTGGGCTCGAAAGAGAAAAACTCAGCTTCTTTGATTCGTAATCAGTGTGAGGATAAGTTGGTTTCAAAGGAGACATGCTCTGATCAGGTTCATCTTCCTAGTTCTTCCTTCGACAACATGAAAGCATCACCTCCAGGTAATTTCGAGAATTAGGGTTTAGTAAAGTTTTTTTTTTCCTTTTCAATTTTGAGTTCAACCATTGGAGAGATGGAAGATCAAACTGTCTATGCCTTTGAGATCGTAACAAATGTCTTATCGGTTGAGCTAGATTGGTGGATTTAGTAAAGTTATTAGATTAGGTGTTTTTCTTTTGTTGGTTGAATTTTATATGATTTGTTGATTGGTTTATGGATAACATTTCTTTAATTTAGTTTTTGAGAAGGTATTAAATGCCTAATATTTGTTTAAGTTTAGGATTTTAATGGAGGGAATTCAAAGTTTTGGATAAACTAAGCAAAGTAACTAGCTAGGGTAAAAAAAAGTGAAATTTTCCCCTCAAGCTATTCTACTGAGTTGTGTTGCATAATTTAGAATTACCATTTTACCATCCATTCCTTGACCACTCCCAATTACCCATTTAGGATCAAAATTATATTGCCAACTAGCATAAAGCATATATATCATCGATCAAACGTTAGATATTTAAATCTTCACTCCATATATCGTTGAGCTCAAAAAAAAATATATTAAAATTTTATTATGGGCAAAGAACAAAACCCTAGTTCAATTTCAACTTCTCTCTACATAACTCATCAAGCATTATTAGGGAACCTTTATTTTTATTACTATTTTTCCATTCAGAATCTTACATCATAAATACAGCCTACAGGGTATTTGTAATTATAAGATTATGTTATGAAACAAATGTACTTACTATGATCTGTGGTATGCTCTTCTATAATATTTAGATTTTTTTCATTTTTGTTGAGTTCAATCATTACAAGATAGGAGATCGAGCTATTGACATTTGAAATAGTAGTAAATGTTTTATCTAATGAAGTATTTTTGAATTAGAATCATATTTAGAACCCTGCAGTATCTAGTTTTGACTCAATTGTAATTTATTGAGGTTTTACATATTTTTGTAGAACTTACCTAAAAAAATGTTAGGACTTTTGGTGGGTAAAATCAGAAACTTATCTAGAAGAAAGCTACTTTTTGTCTTTGATTTTAGGGTTGAAACACAAATCTAAGTATATGCTAAATTAATAGCATTAATTACATAAACACAATTGAAATCAAGAAGAATGATGTACCTCTAATTTGCAGGTTTGAAATTCCTTGAACTAGATGAAATTGATCGTGTGCTGATCTTCTATGGAGAATATGAAGCAAGAATTTAAATCCATGATGCAAGATTCAAGCGATGAGAAGCTTGATAATTTGTAATTTCAGACAGAATTTAAGGTATTGTTTAAGAATAATGTTCTTTTCCAAAGTCTCATTGCAATGAATAAATGTTCCTTATTAGGTTCATATTCATCAATCAGCTGTCTTCTCAAGCTCTCTTTTATTTTGTTTGTCTTTGTAGTACTTGAATTAATAATGGTGTGGAGAATCCATATGTTGCCTAGCTTGTAATTTGTATATATATTCAGGTTTTATCTCGTGTATATATCATTTTCTTTTTTACCAAAAAAGTTATCCTTGTCCAGACAGAAGATTTTTTTCGCTTATTAAAGTAAAATCTTAATTGTTTAAACTCGGTTTGATAATAGTTTCATTATTATTAGAATTATATTTTGTTTTTAAAAATTGTACTAGCTTTTTCACAATTTCAACTTCGATATGTTTTTCTTCTTTTCTAAAAACACATTTGAAATTTTAGTCAAATTTCAAAAACAAAAACAAGTTTTTAAGAACTATTTTTATGGGGTTCAAAATGTAGTTTAGATTTTGAAAATGTTTTTAAAAAGTAGAAAAATAAAATAGTTATCTCGAAAACTTGGGCATCATGAACTAATTTAGCAGTGGCTTTTAGAATAATATTTTGAAAATTTTCATACCATTTCGCTATGCATTTCAAGTTCACAATAAATCACTGGGAAATACTATACAATGGATTCACATGATTTTGTCATTTAATATATATTCTTTAATGTTTAAAGTGTCAATGATTGGGGATGGATGATTGTGGAACAAATTAAAAGTCTAACAAACCAAATTGAAGGCTTTAGTTTCTTATTTTGTGGAAGAGGGAAGCAATTTTGTTGATCATGAGCTAGCCAAATTTGCAGTCTAAATTAGAAGGAAGAACATATTGGCTTGAAATTTGTTCAGAGATATGAGAGCTCTTTCAACCATAGTAAGAGGGGGAGGCTGATGTTAGAGAACTCTCTTTTAGTTTTTTTTTAGTTCCTTTAGTCTCTACATATGTTCTTATATTTGATAATCAATATTTTAAAGTTTTTTTTTTCTTTAAAAAAAGGCTAAATATATATTTTGATCCTAATGTTTGAGGGTTTTTCCAATTTAGTCCCTCACATTTTTTTAGTACTAGTCCCTCGCTAATGATGAATGTTAAAATCGACATATGAAAAATTTACATAGCATAATACTTTGTGAATTGGTAGAAATGAGATTAAAAAAAATGACATATGAGAGAGGAAATCCTCTAAATTCCTGAAATTTCGAGTTTTCTTGTCTTTATGTCATTTCTCCTCTAAATTTCCATCAATTCACTAAGTATTATATCAGGTAAGTTTATTAATAGACAATTTTAGCATTCACCAATATTGTGAGAGACTAAATTGAAAAATGTTAAAACATAAAGGACTAAATTGAAACTTTTTAAACAATATGAACCAAATTGAAAAAAATATCCAAATATTTGGGACTAAAACACATATTTAGCCCCAAAAAAATGAAATTAGTTAGATTACAAAGTCTATTCTACCTCCTAAACTTAAAAAAAATAATAATAATAAAAAAATCAGTTATATCCTAGAACATTAAATTGTAGTTCCATGTAGTCTCCATCATCAATTAAATGATTATGCGACATGGTTAGTGGATTAAAATTTACTAATTTAACATGACATGATACATAAATGATATAAAAAAAAATGAACACCTACAAAAGAAAGTGGCTTAGTCTCTTCCTCAAAAAAAAAAAAAGGGAAAAATATTTTTTTGGTCCCTGAGTTTTCAACAATATGTGTGTTTGGTCCATGAGTTTTGGAAATAGACATTTTTAGTCCCTGAGTTTAGGAAAAAATACCTTTTTGGTCCATGAGTTTTGAGAAATAGGTTTAAAAGGTCCATCGTATTATTATTTTATTATTTTTTTAATATAAAATCAATATTCTTTATTAATTTTTAATATTAACGATTTTTTAAATTAAAAAAAAAAACTCTTTATTAATTTTAAATCTCTCAATATTCTTTATTAATTTTAAATATTAACGATTTTTTAATATAGAGAGAGAGAATTAGGTAGAGAGGGAAGAGAGTTTTTTTTTAATTTAAAAAATCGTTAATATTAAAAATTAATAAAGAATATTGATTTTATATTAAAAAAATTTAAAAATAATAATAATACAAGAGACCTTTTAAACATATTTCTCAAAACTCAGAGACTAAAATGGTTTATTTCCAAAACTCAGGGACTAAAAAAGTATTTTTCTCTAAATTTAGTGACTAAAAAGGTCTATTTCCAAAACTTAGGGACCAAACGCACATATTGTTGAAAACTCAGGAACCAAAAAAATATTTTTCAAAAAAAAAAAAAAAGGCAGAGTCTGTAAAAACAACCGTCGGTAACTATTTTGAAAACTACGTTAGTTTAAGATAGAGATCCCTTAATATCCATCATGGACCCCCCCCCCCCCCCCCCTCTTTTTATATATAAAACTTATAACTATTTAATTAAAAGCCTAAGCAAGTTGTTCATGCAAATAGCAAAGATGAAAAAAAAAAAAGAAAAAAAAAAGAGAAGTACAAATTTTTCTCCAATTGTAGCTAAACAAAGTTAATAATTAAAAAAATGTAGCAAAACAAAGAATGAGATGGACGTTAACTTCCATGTTCGGACTCTCTTTGCCCTTTTAACATCCTCTCTTTCCTTTTTCTCTTACGAGAAAAATATCTCCATGTAAAAAGTTTGAGTTTAAAATAGACAATATATCATAGCGATATGGAAGGGCTCCTTGACCAAACAAGTTATTATAGTGATGCTCTAGGTTTAACTATATTGATGAAATTAATCTTCATATGCCTAAGCAAAGGGTGATCCCTACTAGAATTTTTCGAAATGTTGAGCAAAAGTAGTGTGTTTTTGTTTGTGATTCTATATCGAGCTCCACTAGATAAGTGAATCGTGTAACATAAAAGAAGAGATCATGACTTGACACAAGAACAACTTTTTTCCTAAAGCAGAGACTACATAAACGAAAGATCGTTTGAAAGTACACTTAATAGTCCCTTGTTAGAAGAAATGATGGTTAAAGGTGCAAATAAATTATACTTAAACTCTTTCAAAAAAACACTACATGTAGTGCAGCGAAGAATTAAAGAAGTTGAATTGGATAAGAACATACTCTTCATATAATAGAGTGAACAAATGAAATATTGTTTGAAAAGAGACTTGGATCTAGTTATGACTAAAGTTTCACGTCAATTAGAAGTGAGAAAGATTATAAGCTTACAAGTTGGCTTATAGTCCAAAACAAATTCATGCGAACTTAGACCAGAAATGGATCTAGTTTCATTTCAAACACAAAGTTTTCTCATTTTTGTTCAATTGTTGGTATTCTACTCCCTTTTTATGGCAGATTCAGCAACAAAATCACATTAACAAACGTGAAAGAAAACTACCCAAGTCAAGAAAATAGATAGAAACAATGAGCCATCTCTTCACTGATGCATGGAAAAATAGAGAAGCAGAAGTACCTTGTGTAGGTCACAATGGTATTAGAAACAGCAACTACAGAAGGAACCCACCTTATGTGAGACTGCCTCCCTTGTTTGTTGTCTTAGCATCTCAATGGACTTCACCATTTGAAGAAAAGGGAACATCAATAAAGAAAATCACTTAATTAGGAAAGGGAAGTGAGTACTGAGAAGCTAACATGAAAGGGAAGGACTGAGAGAAACAGATATGCCAAAGTGACTGATAGGAGGCTAAAAAGTCAAGCACAAGGGCATGGCATTTGAAGTTGATGTGACTTTTTTTTTTTGCAGACTCCTTTTGGTTGCAACTTGCATGGCCACTTAATTTGGTGTTTGTGTTTGAATGTTTAAAATCACTCTGAAGAAACACAGAGTTGGAATTTGATTAAAGTGAGAGATCTATTTATTACATGGAATCTTGACAAGCTTTAGTCAAATATTAGACATTTGTAAAATGGTCAAGAATTTGAGCAATCTCTGCCATGTATATAGATCCTGGTTCTTACCCTAGTTAGCTTCCTTTTCCCTCTAGTACATTAATGATACTCAGATGGGTAGTAATGATATCAAATTTTCTCTATCAAAACTACAATTCACTATATGAGAGAGAAAGAAACAGAGGGGAGGAAAAACAGGAAGAAAACAGATTGTTTAACCAGTACTGATCTGAAAGCTTGGAAAAGATTTATATGATGCAGATATTCTTGGTTACCACCCAGATAGAATGTGAAGAAAAAAGCACCTGCTCAGAACTTTACCCATAGAACAGGACAATACAATGAAAGGGACTGTTCAATAGAAAATGAACATGAAAAGTGCTGCATTATTAAGCAAAGAAACACCATTCCCATAAAAGCAGAGATCTTAATTTGGGGGGTTCTTTTTCCTCTTTTCTCTTGGGGCTGGGGAAGGAGGGTCCTTGCCTTTGATGACTCTGTGGCTGTACTGGAAATGAACTGACAGACGGCAGCTCTCCACTGTCCTGCCTTTAATCATAATCAGGTTAGTTATTTTGGATTAAGATTTGGTGACTAGTTTTTATTTTTATCACTGTCGCTTGATTTTACAGTCAGTGATAGGTGATTCAGGGTCTGGCAGTATTGTCTAACTAGGAACACGATATCCTATTTTTAAATGCAAAAATCTTCTGTTGAGCAGAAAAGTGAAGGAGAATCTGAACAGGAGACTGCAAGATTTTTAAGAGTACGTTAGTTCATTTAGTACAGACACCACTTCAGTCAGTGTTAACAGGGTGAAGACATGCTGAGACCTGTGTCCGTGGTAGGCAACTTTGGCCTTTATAGACAATAATATAGCAGCAGTTTTTAAATGGATAAAATTGTTGATCTAACCGAGGGATATTAACTGGTATTAGGTACTATCCATCTCGATATCCCCTCCGCCGGTAATAATACACAGCAGACATAATTCATCAAGTGGAAAAATTGTACAAGGTGTGCGATGCAAAAAGATGTTGCACGAAGCAAATGAAGATATTGTATAAATCCTCACAACATATATTCAACTTCATCATTCTGATAAAAATTCGTACACATTCGCAGGAAATGACCACAATATGTTACAATGGGATTCTAAAAAACCTCAGACATGCCCACATAAAATCTATGTACATGCATGAAACAAACAGTTAGACCTAGATTTGAAAAAACCATTCACCGTCTGGCAGTGACAGAAGTTCCTTCCCGTCTGCTTGAATTAGCTGCACTTCGTGACCAAGATGATGGCTTGAAGCTACCTGTCAAAATGTTTGAAGCCGCAGATGCACAGATCTTCCTTCTCTTGGATTCTAGGTCCAATCGTTTCTTATCAGGCATGGAAGATCCGGATGATCCATGAAATATTGAGGAAGCATGAATCAATGCTCGTTTATCCCTTCGGTTCTTCTCAAACTTTGAAGAGAACTTTGTGCGAGCTGCAGCTGCAGAATCTTCTTCGGTTGTGGGAAGTAATCGTATACCGAGGCCCATCTTCCGAGAAACATTTTCTTCTTCAGCAACTCTCTTCTTTTGACTCTGAGAAGAAGGATAAAAGTGCATTAGAATAATCATTCATTCAAAGTGGAAAGAGATGAGAAAAATGGTAAGGATGAGATGACATACTCTGAGCTGAGCTCGAAGTGTTCTGTTCCGAATATAGTCATCTGCATGCCTAGAATCTGAGAGTCGCTGGAGGCGCACCAGTACTGGCTCAGCTTCTTTCTTCTTCTGCATATCCTTTTCCTGGTGTTCAAGTCGATAAAATGGATCTGCCAGCTTACCCCTTTCTGTAAAGAAATATATTAACAAGGGTTAAATAACATTCTGACAATTAAATTACAGGACCTGGAGATTTAACAATGAAACCCGATGAAAAGACAATTAAGTTTAATTGACCCTGATAAATAAATGTTGTTTAATGTTAACAATCATCACCTTCATCCGCCGGGAGTTCAAAGGTTTCTGCATCCTCTATGTCATATTCCTCAGTTTTCCGTTGTGCACCACTAATAATCACATACTCACAATTTTTTGGATCTGTCTGAATAACAATCTCGTGTCTACAGCATGCTGATTTCATAGTAAAGCTCCATATCTGAAAGAAGCAAGAAGAGAATATTAGTCATTCAGGAGCTGTATGGTATGATTTCTATACACCACTTCTGAAAACTTTTCTGTAGAATCGTCTATACAAACTGATCATGTTTTTTCTAACAGGACATTACAACCACGAGAAATCACCATTCACCAATTTGTGCATTGAGGTTTTCCTAGAAAAATAATCCATCCATCTGAACAAAGTTATCCAGAAAAGTTTTCTGTTAAACAGTTCTGTTGTCAGTTTATGAATTCAATTTCCAAACAGTGCATCATCATGAATTCCAAGATAGTAACACACTCATCCTAATTAAATCGTTAATATTAATACCAATGTCGACATCACAAGTTTGTGCTGAGAAATTAATAATGATTTTAAGACTGGATGTGAATTCTTGTACGAATGCTTAATAACATGATACATAAGAGACAACAGTGCATTTATATTACAGGGTACAAAACACTAGTGTAGGGGAAACATAAAGAAGTTTATAGTTATCGATTAGGTAGCAGCAGAAATACAGAAATGCTCTATTAAACAAGTTTCAAAAATACAGAGCAGAAGTCAAACTCACCAAGAAAAATGTGAACAATAAATAAATAAATATTGCATGTAAATACTAGGCAAGAATGTATGTGTATATATAGAATGCTTTGCTATAAATCAATGATAAAACCAAATGGGAAAAAAAATGGTACAACATTGTGTGTGTGTGTAAAAGTATGTGGTCATAGTCTCATTGCATAATAAAACCTTCAAATATAGCACCAAAAGCCAAATATGTTACAATCAGCCATGAATAATACCTTTGTAGAATAATAATTTCCAACTTGCTTTTTCTCCGCATTGAACCTAACACCCTTTGCTATCATTGAGTTGCAGCCACCACACCATATATTGTAAGGCATCTCGAACCTGAAAAGGCAACACATTTCAATTGATTAGAAAAACAGAATCCATGAGTTAAATCATCAACATGGAAATTTTCTCACTCCATTTTTTCAAAAAATAGCATAACCCCCTGTTTAAAAAAGGGCACCTAGGCAATGGTGTTAAAGCACCAACCCAAGGTGACTTCACAAAGGTGTATGCTTTGGCACCATGCACTGTACACCAACTTCAGAGTTTTTTAATTCAAAAATGAAAAAGTAAAAATGCCTTGTTTATGACAGGAATGCCTATTTCCAAAGATTAAATAATCCGTCACCTCGTACGGGCTGATGATATTCATGTTATTCACATAATCAAATAAAATCATCAATCCCAAGCCAAAATTTTCCAACAATGTGTTCTCATTAGCTACCTACCTTATTATCAAGATGCCTTGATCTATTTTCCTTGCTCTCTCTCTCAAAGCATGTTGACCATGAAATTTGTTCAAAGACCCCTGAAAAAGGAAAAGTCACCGTGAGAATCTGAAAATCTGTGCATCGATGTTAGGATATGGATATTTCCTTTGAAAAATATTATTGCACTAATATGGTTGAATAAGAAATGTACCTGTTTTGGGGTCCATTCTGGTGGATAGTAAAAGTTATCTGCTCTCGCAGCTGCAAGTGAAGACTGAAAAATGCAAACCAATAAAGGTTTATAAATTATAAGCCTTCGTTCAAAAAAAAAATTATAAGCCTCAACAATTCAACATGTATTGCCACTAATATGTTCATAATTCATTCCTTTAATAACTTTTTCTAGGAAAAAAAATGCATATACAGATGTACATATATACACGATAAACATAAGAATTATAAAGAATTATAAATATATAAATATACATATATACATGATCCACTTTGCATACCGAGTTGATTGACTTCACAGGCAACAGTTTCACATGAAATACAATCTACCAAAATGTATAAAGTAAAGGGCAGAGAAGTTGCCTAGCTAATTACAGAGTCAACTTTATTGAACAGCAAAGGAAGTTAGGGATACTCAACCATTTAAACAGAATTTTCCCCAGAAGTACACGACTTGGTTAAAAAATCAAAGGTATCACCTAAGGGTTTGTATGACGACTGTTTCCAAGACAAATTTATGCATTTAAGAACAAAAAAATAATAAATATAAAGTTCACATTACTATTATTAGTAGTAGTAGTATATAAACCATTTTGGTTAACTTTTTTCTGAAAAAGAAAATTATTGTTTTCACTTCAGGGTTCATCAATATGTTCTGACGAACTGACTTTAAGTTGTTCTTCTTCTAAAATTATTAGCTTCGGAACCATATACACAGGACACAGGTTTGAAAATAGTTTTTCAAGACAACTTTAAATTGCTTGGCATGATCCGTGCAAGAACCATCTACAGAAAATCAGCTTTCAGGTTAAATCCAACAACAGATTCTATGATTTTCGACCTAAATGAATCGTGATGGGTATCGACTTCAATTACCAAAATTATTTGATTCCCCTACGAAAAAACGATATCCAATATATACATATACAAACATTTTGGTAAACTTTTTTTCTGCAAAAGAAAATTATTGTTTTCCCTTCCGGGTCCAACGTGTTCTAAAAAACCGACATGAAGTTGTTTTTCTTCCAAAATTATGAAGATTTGAAGATAGTTTTCCAAGACAACCCTGAATTACTTGGCATAATCCATCCAAGAACCATCCCCAGAAAATCATTTTTCAGGTTAAATCCAACAAGGGATCCTATAATTTTCGACCTAAAACCATCGTGATGGGTATTAACTTCAATTACCAAATTCATTTGATTCACTTCGGAAAAACGATATCCAAAAATACTCTTTTCTCAGATGCACCCGCTAAGCTCTTTCAAAATTATAAAAAATAAAATAAATATAAATAAATAAAAAAAAACTAATGATAATCGCTCCAACATGGGGCAAACGACCGGGACTAACGAAATCTATTCTAACCCCTGATTTCTACGAACGCGTTGAATCAGATCATATAGCAATAAACCCTAGAAATCCAGAAACAAAATCACATACCATTATGAATCGTCGTCGGCTTCTTCAACTTCCTTGTATTCCAATCTCCAGATGCGAATTCAATGAAACAAACAATCGTTCGTCGAGTGATTCGATTTAATTGGCACTGTTGTGTTTATACACTATTTTTCCGCGTTTCATCCTGGAACAAGGGATGCGCGCTTGCTTACGCAATAATCATGGGCCCAATGGCCCTCAATGTGTGGGCTCATTTCTTGTTGTGGGCCGAGAAATATTCATGTTGGCTGGAAAAGTCACTATCCGCAAGTCGGCCCATTTACCAGGGTGTGATTAGGAAAATATTAGGGCCAACTCAGCTGCACCCAAGTGTTGTGCAGCCCACTTTATAACTACAAATTTAAAAAAAAAAAAAAACAAAACCATAATTTTTTTTCTTGTGGTTATAAAGTGGGCTGCACAACACAGCTACACTCAAGTTGTGTTCGTGTGATTATAGGCATGTTTGGGAGTGATTTTAGAATGACCAAAATCAATTTTGGAGTGCCTAAAATTACTTCTCTTGCAAAATTGTGATGTTTGACAATGGTAAGTGATTTTTAAAGTATCCAAAATCACTTGAAGATATTCCCGGTCAATCACATGGAAGGTGATTCCTAAGTGATTTTTGTCAAGTGATTGTGATTTAAAATTACTATTATTTGAATTTTAAAAAAAGTATACTGTTGGTGACGGGTAAAAACCGTCATCTTTGGTAAAAATCCATCAATTTAAATTAAAAAGTGTGTTTTCTCAAAACCATCATCATTGAGTTCATCCATCATTGTTTACAAAATGACAAGTTTTCTCTCTCTAAAATTTTTATAATGTGTATCTCTTACTTTATTATCTTTTTAAATTTTTATTCATTTTTCTCACTTTTTTTTCTCTCCAATGGTTTTAACTCTCATTACTTTTTTTATTTCTAATTTTTTTTGTACCTCTCTATATTTATGCATCTTTTTAACTTTTTTCTCTCTAATTTTTTACCTCTTGCTCTACTTTTTTGTTCTGGTACTTTTTTGTCCCTAACTCTTAACTTTTTTTTCCTCATTAAAATTTTCTTCCTAAAATTTTTATCATTCTGCTCAAATTTTTCTGCTTATCTCTCTATCTTTGAATTTCGCTTTCTTTATTAAAATTCTTTCTCTAAAATTTTTGTCCCTCCCTCTAAAATTTTTATCCCTCCATGTCTCTAACATTTTTTTTTTCTCTTTGAAAATGTTCTCTAGCTTTATATTTGTTTCTCTCTTAATTTCTAGTTCTCTCTGTATAACTTTTGTCTACCACCTTCTATTTTTTTAAAAATCTCAAATGCAATACTTTTTTTAGTAACTTGATGATTCTAAAATCACCTTTGAAAACAAATATTAATCATTTTTTTAAAAAAAATATTTTTAATTAAATTTAAATCACTTTTACAAGTGTTGAATCAAATATTAAAATGATTTATAACTAAATAATTTTAAAAAAATAATTGTGATTAAATTACTTAGCTTAAAACACTTATTTTAAAGTCGCTCCCAAACATGCATTTTGAAAATCACTTTTAATTATATGAACATTACTATTGAAAGTGTAGAACCAAACGTTAAAATGATTATATGAAAATCACTTTTAATAAATCAATTTTAAACAAATCAATTGTGTTAAAATCAATACTTCTAAAATCATTCCCAAACATGCCCTATATTCGATTTCATTCCATCTTGACTTAGTTGGAAAATATTTTTGAACTATTATATCTAAATGCTAATTTCCTAATTCCAAATATGTCCCTTAATTCATTCTTTAACTATTATTCATTGCCCTTATTTAATTCTTAAATTTACAAATTATGCCATTACTAATTAATTATGAACAATAAATTAATTATTTAAATTTATTTATAAATAAATAGAATTTAAAATTAAAAAAAAAAACATTGCAGAAGATTTTTTTTTTTTTTTGAAAAATTATATTGTTTTTTAAGTATTGAATATATTATATAGCCATTAAACAAAAAATGAAAATAAAAATAAAGAAATAAAAATAATAAAGATTAGCATATTTATTTCATAATAATATAATATAATATTCTATTTAAAAATTTTAGTTTTAGAAAGTTATTCTTCATTAGTTCTATTTTTTAATTAAATTAAAATAAAAGTAAAAAGAATAAAAATTAATATGATATAAAGTTATTATTTAATACCATATAATATTATATTTAGCTTATTATTATCCATTAATTATATTTTATAAAAATGTGATATTTATATATACATAAGTATAACAAAATATTTCAATGAAGTAAAATAGAACACAATATTTAGATTAAATTAAAGGGCTTAATCTTTTTTGTCTATTAAAGTGAAGGCATGAAAGATTGAGTGTTTTTTAGGGAGAAGATGAAATTTAAAAAAAAAAATGGAATACATATTAATCTTTTCAAATTTCATAACAAAAAATTGAATGATTAATTATAATAGACATCTTCCTTCCCTATAAATAGTTTCAACTCATAGCTAAGCAAAAATAGTTGTTTTATTATTGTTGTAAATTGATTGATTTAAGATATATTTCAATCTTATGATTTTTTTACCTTCATTTTATTTAAATTTCAAAATACATGTGCATGGTATTGCACTTACAAAGCCGTGATAACAAAATATAGTAGTTGCTTTTCTTTTGTGTCAAATAGGTTGAAAGTCGTCAATATGAGCATATTTTAGTAGTTAAGGCTTGTACTCCTTCTTATGAGGTCGAAAGTTTCAATCCTCCAACCCCTACATTTGTTGTCTTAAAAAAAATAGATTAAAGATGTCTCTCAATGTTATGACTTTTGTTTCCGCCAAATTGCTTTTGTTTGTGAAAAGATCATGCTAAGCAAGAAACTAATGTCTCTTTTTTTTTTTGTACCATGATTGATTTAAGGTTTTTAAATTTCTTTTTAAACTACAATTTAGAATCATAACAATTTATTTAAATTTTGTTTTAATTTTCAATCATAGTTGGATAAACCTATTGTAAATATATATAAAACATATTTTCTAAACCAATTGTATTTCATAATTATATATTTTTTTTTGTTGTAAAATCACAAGAATAATGAAGTATATGCAAATAAAAGGATTTCAAACTAGTGTTAGGGACAACTACAACTTCACATAAGCCCTCGTGAGTTTGGTTTTGGTCTCACCCAAAAAAGCCTCATAGCAATGGAGGTAGTTTTCTTCTCTTATATAAACATGATCTTTCGTTCATCTAGGCAATGTGAGACTTTGATCGCATTTCCAATAATCCTCCTCTCGAACAAAATACCACCAAGTCTCTCCTTAAATAGTATCTATCCGTCTAGTTCTTATCTAAGTCAACTCATTTTCTCCAAAGCATACAACCAATCCGATAGAGCTCAATTATGGATCTCCACCGTGACTACATCTTTGAGGCTCTCACAACTTCTTTATTTGACACTTGAGGATTCTACTGATATTTCTAAGTCAAGAGCATAATTCTGACACCATTTGCTAGGGACAATTGACATATTCACATATCTCTAGTATGATATTGTTTATTTGAGCATAAGTCCTCATGATTTTGCTTTTAGTTTCATCAAAAAAAAAAAAATCATATCAATGAAAATGGTTGCCTTCTCTTGTATACCTATAATTTTTCTTTCTTTTATCTAACCAATCTGGGGCTTTAGATAATAGGGAAGTCTTATGCTAATCCTAGGAGAAGTAATGATGCCTAGCAGTTTAATTATGGATAGAGTGCAAGTGGACGAAACATTATATCTAATCAATTTCATTTCACTTTGCTTATCTTTTGAATGCATATTTCTTTTTTTTTTTTTTAAGAAACATACAACGAAAGAAACAAAATTTAAAAGGAAAGAAAATGTTGAAGGCCTAAAATTGATCCTTCGTTCCACACCTCATCCCTACCAAATATCTGAACTCGGCCTGCTAATTTGTGTGCCGCTTTGTTGTGTATTCACTTGAAATGGAAAACAAGAATTTGAGGTCATTCTCGTTTGATCTAAAACATATCTTCCACAATATTTTAGGCTTCTGTAATATCTTCATCAAATAAGTTTAATCACCGAATGGCATTAAGAGAGTCAAACTCCACTATAATCGATTGACCTATCAATGATCGAGTGCAACCCAGCTGAAATTGGTTGGAGTCGATTGACTTATCTTTTGGATGCATTTTTCTAAAACACACGATCGTGATTTCCCTTTTTTTAGGCGGCGCGGCTGAGTGGGAAGTGCTGAAGTGGAGTTGCCAAATGGTTGGGTTTGGCAACGCCGATATAAACTGATCCACCGATTCCACTCCACCCACCCGCGAGGACATTGTCGCAGTTGCAGAGATCTATGGCTTCGTCTCTGCTCTTCTCTGCTTCTTTCTTCGGGAACCCAATTCCCATTTCAATACGAACAACAAGAGCTCCATGTAGGAGAAGATCTCTGGCCGTTGAAGCTTCAAAAGAGATTATGGACGTTTCTTCTCAAAACCCAACCAGGATCCTCACTTTTCTTGGCAAAGGCGGCTCGGGAAAGACCACGTCGGCGGTATTCGCCGCTCAGGTCCGTGTATTTGTGTGTTTTTTGGAGTTCTAGCATTTTGTGTGATACTGTCTGTGGACACCAACTTCTTTGCTTGGGATTAGAGATTCGTAGGGGCTATACTTTCTCCATGCTTGATTGCTCGAATTCCTGATTTAAACATGAACTATTGACTATGGGAAAGGACATTATGGACCATAATGATTTATATCAATGGGATGCCATTCTGAAGCTAATCGATGGAATGGATGTATGATGTATCTGGGATCTTACCAAATATTACTTTTAGTCTCTGCATAAATGCTCTCTTAGAAGTTATGAACAAATCTTGTTACTCTTCTAGTTTTCTTACTTCTTACTTTTCATTTATGTATTTTTGGATTTGATGGGTCGTCACTCGTCAGCACTTTGCATTATCTGGATTTCGCACATGCCTGGTGATACATAATCAAGATCCTACTCCTGAGTATCTTCTGGATTGTAAAATTGGGAATTCTCCTGTTGAATGCAGTCACAACCTCTCGGCTGTTAGGTTGGAAACCACTCAAGTGTGTTTTTCCGTTCACTTCTCTTTCTGTCATCAAGGTTCTACTTTGGATTTCAGACTTATCTTGTCAATGACTACAGATACTTCTTGAACCTCTCAAATGGCTAAAGCAAGCTGATTCTCGTCTTAATATGACGCAAGGAGTTCTTGAAGGGGTGGGTATGTGAACTTTAGAATATGCCAATATGGTGCATCATTAAATGCAAGATTGCATTTCAGTGTTTCTACTTTGGAGGACTTGCAATGTATCTTCTTGATGTTTTAGTAGGTCGTTGGAGAAGAGCTTGGGATACTTCCAGGAATGGATTCTATCTTTTCGGTACTTCAACTTGAGAGATTTCTTGGGTTCTCAGGGATTATGGCCCGAAGAGACCAAAAAGCTAAATATGACATAGTAATATATGATGGTATCTGCACTGAAGAAACAGTAAGGATGATTGGAGCAACCAGTAAAGCGAGGTTTGAGACGCTCTCTCTCTCTCCCTCCCCCTCCCCTTGCACAAATCTGAAAAAAATTGTATTACTAAAATAACTTTTGATAGGTTGTACTTAAAATATCTGAGGAGCATTGCTGAAAAAACTGATCTTGGGAGGTTGGCTACTCCTTCAATTTTGAGGCTTGTTGATGAAGCCATGAGTATAAGTGGGCCAGGCTCCTATCTCAGTGGTAGAACCAGTACTGATATATGGGAGGCGCTGGAACGCATGTTAGAGGTAAATTGGTTTGCACTCTTGTGAAACAATATGAATGAAATCTAGTGAAATTGTTTAATGGCAATTCGTGGTGCAGAAAGCTACTTCTGCATTTTCAGAGCCAAGTAAACTTAGCTGCTTCATAGTGATGGATCCAACTAGTCCTGCCTCTGTTCAATCTGCATTACGGTACTGGGGTTGTACTATTCAAGCTGGTGCACAAATTTCTGGTGCATTTGCTTCCATTTCTTCACATTTGGATGCAGAATCCATTTCTAGATTGAAGGAAAAAATTTCACCCTTATCTTTGGCCTTTATGCCACAGTTCTCAATTGGTTCCCCTGTAGATTGGAACACAGTTCTTCGTGATGCATCAAGTAAATGCCCGAGGGACCTTCTTTCTACGTCAAAAAGCCACACCAGCAGTCTGCTATCACCCGTAAAATTCAATCCTGGAAACAAATCAGTTACACTTCTCATGCCAGGCTTTGAGAAGTCCGAAATCAAGCTTTACCAGGCACGTTCATTCTCTCTATTAGTCGGCTCTCTCCCTTATTTGTCATTGCTCTTGATTGTTCTTCCATCCCTTGGAGGATTTCCATAGAAAACTTGATCAAACAATCTGATACATCTGTTTCATTTTTCCTAAAATAAGAAGAGAAGAAGATATCATGGGGTAGGTACTAGGTATGACTTATCTATTGAATTAAAAAGTGGGAAGAGAAAATGTCCTACATTGCAGGGAACTATGAGTTAAGTATCAAATAATGCTTCATTGTGATGATGTTAAGTATGCATTAGACTTGGTTAACGCTTGAGTATGCATTTTCTGGAATTGTCTTGGAAGATTCTCAACTCATTGCAGTTTTGTTTATATTCTAACTTTCTGAGGCACAAGATTTATGACAGAAACACTTTTTACCATCATGCAACTCATTAGTTCTATTCTTTGAAAATGCAGTATAGGGGAGGGTCCGAGCTATTGGTGGAAGCTGGGGATCAGAGGCGTGTAATTTCTTTGCCTAAAGAAATTCAAGGGAAGGTGGGTGGTGCCAAGTTCACGGACAGAAGTCTTGTGATCACAATGCGTTGATCTAATCAATCACAAAAATTCATTTGGCTCCTATTTCAGACGTCATTTTGATGTTATTCGTAGTAATTGTCAATTAACCAAGAATCTGATCAAGGGTCATTAAGGCGTCCAATGATTCTGCCAAAAGGCACAAGATATAAAATTTTGAGGGTCTGTTGGAACTAGAATGTTTCGTTTCTTCTCCTCCTTCATCTTCTTCTTCTTCTTCATCTTATTCTTCTTCTCCTCCTTCATCTTCTTCTCTCTTTATGAGGGTGTGTATAATTATTTGTCTCCATCGTGCAAATACTCTTACCTTCCAGGTGCATGTGTTTCATTTATAACAATTTCTGGAAGAAGCATTTCCTTTCAGCACTGACACCCATCAATGAAGGTGGGAAAGAAAAAAGAAAGAAGAAAAGAAAAGTAAAAAGTGCAGGGCCTAGATTGGGGCAGAGAAGTTGCAATTTGACCAGATTTGGTTTAAAATGAGGCATCAAGAGATAACCATGTATTTTCCAATTCATTTCTATTAGATTGGGGCAGAGAATTTGCAATTTGATCAGATTTGGTTTAAAATGAGGCATCAAGAGATAAGTTATAACCATGTATTTCCAATTCATTTCTATTTGATTGTCCATTCTCGAACTGAATTTCGTATTTTCTTGCCTTTTGATCCATACTGTACAACGCACAAAAGCTAACTGAGGCCATAATCTCTCGCATCTTTCCAGTGTGTTGTAGCATCGAGTTACAAGTAGTATATGATTGCTGAAATTGAATTGGGATAATGATGAACTTGAATAAATAATTCAGGCTTCTTGCTTGTTATCATCTCCTATCTGTGTTGTATGAACTCGGCTTCTCAACTCTTCAAAAGCCTTCATGCTCTCTGCGTCGAACCCTCCCGCAAACTGGAAACATATCGAATCCAATACATCAACTACACTTCTAATGTTTTCAAATACTATGAGGCTATTCAAGTAAAAGAGGTTCAGGGTTCTGTTTATCAGTTAGAACTTGATTAGAAACAACATTGTTCAAATTTGAAATGCAGTTGCTCGAATGGTGATGGCACGTAAATTTTTCCTTTTCTTTTTGAAGAATGGAGGTAAAATGTACCTGATGAACACGGAAAGCAAAACGGACGCCTTGCAAGACCAAAAACTCTCTGTTCGGCTCCTTCTCGGGTTCGCTCATCGCATCAAGTTCTGATGCTACACGCTTCATGTATTTCCTTGCTAATTGTACGGATGAGAGCTTAATCTGCAGTTGTAAAAGTACGATTACATTAAACATTTAGAGACATTTATGGCCTCATACAAAACATGCTCTTCTTCCTGACAGAGAAGGAAACGTGTCCATTGACACAACTGAAGTAAACGTAAACACAGTCTAACAATGCTGATGCTTTAAAATGATCCCAAAGAAGGGAGATATTATTTAATGAGGCTTATGGCTTTCCAAGGAAAAAAATGTCACAGTTCCTAACGATAAGGTAAGGTAAAATTTGGAAACTGAATCTATTTGTTATTTCAGGTGCATGGTTTGTAACGGTAATTATGAGTAATGAATCTATTTGTTATTTGCTAGTTGCAGTTCCTTAGCTAAAAAATGCTAACTAAACTCTATCCAAAATTCTCAACGAAGAAAATATTGATCTTCTTAAGTTATACCTTTCCAACAACTCCTGTATCTGACAACCAATCAACTGGAATTCCAAACTCTCTGTATCGCGAGATAGCCATGTCTCTTGTGCGTAGGAGTGCATAGACACTCTGCTCAACCCTGCCAAAAGACAAGAACATAAACAGTGATTGGAGATGGCAACACAAATTGAAACAACTATGTTCTCAGTATTGAAAAATGGTAGCACAAAGTAATGCATAAGTACCCGTTTGAAGGTAAACAAAGTAAAATTTTTAACAATTGTCACATTAAAACAACTTGACGAGGCAAATATGTGGATTTCCAAATTGCATGTTCAACAGTTGACTTGTTCAGTCACAAGTTCTCTCGTTGGAACCATGTCGTAAGGAATACTTACTTCTCAAGCAAGGAATACATTTTCTTTAAAGCTGCTTCACATGGGAGTTTAGGTTCATCAACAAACGTGGTGACCCGCTTCTCCAACTTCATTAGGTCCTGATATTCGAAAGATGCCTCTCTCAATGCATCTGCTTTTCCTTCTGGCCAATCAAAGTGCTTCAGAACTGCCCTTTCATCAACCTTAATCAAAGACAAAAGAAAGTACACTATTAAACAAGGAGATACATAGAATAAATTAATATTTAATATAGAGAGTCCAGACTTGAGAACTAGCTGGATAACAAAATTACATAACAAATGCCACTTCTTTCAATTTATTTGCATCCTCTCCAGAATAATAGCTAGTCCTTATCTTCTTGATCAAAATTCAATCCATAATGGAGTTCAGTAAATAAAATGAATGTCGTACCAAGAATGATAGCTCTTCATCCAACCAATTTACGAAGGCCACAACATCCTCTATATTAGAGAATGTAGCTGCTCGAACTTCAGCCGCCAATGACATGACAAAATCACCTTGAGTTTCCACATCAGCTTTTACCTGGATTTAGTCAACGAAGTTACCTACTGTCAAATTACTATAACTATAATACCTATATGATACAATATCAATGGCAAAGGTGAGAAGAGACTGCAAAAGTAAAAGGATGGTCTACACACTGCTAAGAGGAATGATGATCTGTTCTCAATCTCCCCAATCATGTTACTTCTAGCATCAGATACATTTGATGATGTAGAAGAAAGTAAAGGAGTATCCTTCTTTGCTTCTCGTTTCATCAATGTCTGATAGAATTCAACTAACTCAGGAGCTCTATGAACCTTATCACCACCTACACCTTTAGACAAGCTTCCAGGAGGAGGAGGTGGACGAGGTGGTCCACCAGGAGGTGGAGGTGGGGCACCAGGAGGTGGAGGTGGTAGAGGTGGAGCAGCTGGTACACCACCCTGACGATTGGGATTTGTACTTACAGAAGCACCTGCTGATGGTTTTGGTGGTGGCTTAGGAGTCCGTGGAGGCCGCTTCTCAATCTCTGCTAGCTTCATCCTGCTAATAGCTGAAGACTCCGTCGTCTTATTTTCAACAGATGGATCAGCAGAATCACTAGATACAACTGGTTTTTCCTTTATTTGAGAAAGATTTGGCGGCAAAATTACAGGTCTATCTCTCTCAGTCTTACCTTTAAATTTAGAGCTCAAATTTGAATTTGAAATATTTCCAAACCTCTCTGCTCTTGCCTGGTCAGCTCTTTCCTTAATGTGCTTCTCTCTTGCTAATGCCAACTTATGTCGGTCTTTGTATGCTGGATATTTCTCATCTAACACCCCTTCAACAGATTTAGACATCAGTTGGAATGATGATGCTACTGAATTCAAGGAGTCATTAGGAGTTTGAGTTCTGATACTTGGGAGATTTGGAGTGCCTGGAGAATCAGGAATTTCCTGTTCCATCGTGCCAAAGGTGGTGATTGCAACACTATCACTTGCATTTCTAAGCATCAACGTTTCTAATGGACCCCTTGGCTTCTGACTCATGCTCATCCTGCTTGGAGAACCCCCGGAAAAGGATCTGGCTGGTGATGAAAGAGCACTAGAATCATCTTTGCTTCTACCACCCCATTTCTTCAACTTCTGGATCAAGCTAGGTTTCTTACTGAGACTACTATATCTACTAAAGGAACTATCAATTGAAGCATTGTCAAAATCCTCACTTCCAGGAGAAGAAGGTTGGGAGAAGTTACTTTCAAGATCAGTGTCCCCTTGTCCACGTTCCGATCCTGCATACTCCAACATGAGTTGTTTAGCCTTCTCCCGTGATTTTGGGCTCAAACTCTTGTTGAGATCACGTGCTGATACTTTTCCTGTAGGAGCCTGGTAATTGCGGAGTTCATACCTTAGGCATGCATTGACCCATCGAAGGTACACTAATTCTTCAACTTCACTGAACCTATTCATCTGAAGTCCTTCAACTTGCTTTATTAAGTCCTCATTTGCATGCCTTAAATTGTTGACTTCCTCTCTAGTCTGGGATACCAATTCACTCTGCAACAGAGTAAGACGTAGTAAGAAAAATGAGCATTCAGTTACACGAGACTTTTTACAAGCCTGTTTGACCATACCAAAAGCTATTTATGCATGCTTGTGGAAGAACTTTTGCCAATTAAAAATCAAGCCTTCTTGAGATAAAACTAAAAGCATTTCTATCCTCCGGTTTTTGCATATATACAAATACTTTCTTTGAGGTTATCCTGTTTCCTAGTTTTATAACATGCAACTCCAATCGGTATGAGGTAATATCTAAAGAACATGAAGGCAAAACATATATTATATCTTTGTATTGGTATTTCACTCTCATCCTACTTTGACCCATCTGACAAGATCATCAGATTATGCTGCTTGACGTTCCCAGTTTACACTAACTACCATGTCACACAACTGACTTATTTCAAACTGAGGACATTGATTACTCAATCGGTATCCTACTCTGCTAGTTGAATATCTATGTACTTAGCATATCTACTATTTTTGGAATGAAACATGCAGCACGTATCTGCAGTAAAGGGTCAAAAAGAAGTTGCACAAGATAGCAAGAGCAAGAATCTATACAATTGCTTGGTAGCCGTTTTGAAAAATAGCTTTTTGATTTAATTCAGTGACAGCATATTTGAGTTACTATTTTCTAAAAAATTGTCTTCAACAGGTGACTTATTTAATAAAATAACTTAAGTTATTCTTACTCCAAAATCAAGGGCCTGCAAGTAGAATTTCAAATTTTATACTAACCTTAGCGTTTACCAACCTCCGACCACAATTCTTGAAAAATGAGTTTTGAAAACAAAAGCAGAAAACTATTTTTCAGAATAGCACCCAAACAGCCCCAACTTATTATCTTTACCCCATCCTTTTGGTTAAATAGAAAATATGTAAAAGAAAGAAGAAATAAAAGTGGGAAAAGAAGAGTTTGCAAGAGCTATTTCTAATTCTCACTTCTGTCATGTTGGAGAGAGTCGAGATTCTATTTTCAGCGGCATCCAGTTTGATAGTCAGCTCCCGCTTTTCGATTTGAAGCTCTTTGTTCTTCCGCTTAAGTTCCATAACTTCAACCTCCAATTCCTTCACAGCTTTCAACTTCTTTTCTATCTCAGCATCTTTCTTTATAGTTTCCTGCTCCTTTGCCTGTAGACCAGAAACTTGTTGCTTGAGTAATAATAGTTGGCCTTTTGTTTGGTTAGCATCAAGCTGAATCTGCCTCTGCAGCTCTTTGATCTTGTTCCTTGCAAATTCCAACTCCTTCTTCACTGTAGCATCTTGTGCAATCTCTTCTTGAAGCTTCTTCCTTTCAGCCTGCAAAGAGCTAATGGTAATATTAAGCATATCAATCTCTACTGCCTTGATCTTGAGCTGCCTCTGTAACTCTGTAATGTCAGATTCCTGTTCCTTCAATCCATAGTATTCGAGCAATTCACCTTCAAGCTTTACTTCCCTCTCCTCCAATTCCTTTACTAAGTTGCGCAATCGCTCCAGTTCACTCGCATTGTTTGCCATCTCAGTTTCATATACTCTATTCTTCTCAGCTTTACCGTCATCAATTTCAGGTAATGGAAATTCAATCTCCCCAGATAGAAGGTCTTCAAATTCAGGTAAAATGTCTTCATCTTCAGTTATGTAAAGAGGAACTTGATCAAATACGCTACTAATTAACTTGACTTCTTCTTCCTCCTCTTCCTCCCCCTAACATAAAAGAAAGCTCTTTCAATGTAATGAGACGCTTTCAAGATTAGAAACCGTAAAATTCTGGAAAGTTCTGAACATCTACTTACATAATCATCTTTGAAGCCATGGTTAGAATGTTTAATCTCCTCCTTCTCTTCACCATTTTCTAAGCAACAATAAAGAATAATTTCAATACATCAGACAACATAACAAAACTTATCCAGCAATATAAATGAGACAAAAGCTGAAGGAAAAACTAATGAAGGGAAATTTTTTTGCATCAAACTGATAAAGAAACAGAAAGTAGACACAAGGTCTGTGATAAAATTACACGCTGAACAACTGTAGTTCAAATATATGAATACCGGTGAACTTGTCGACGGGGGCGACGGAGTTCGAGTTTTTAACATTGAGCTGCCTTACTGCATAGGCTGCAATTGAAGCAGCAACCACAAGCCCTAGCCTGAGTACCATCAAGCAAATACTGACATAAAGATGTTAGCTTCTTCCCAGTTGAGATAACCCAGTTCTTCAAAACTGTATTGTCCATTCCTCCCCACCTCCATGACTAACATTTCAAACCATTGTAGCCCCTAGAAAGCAGAACAAGCCGAAAGAAGTGCAGCTATACAATCCTAATGAGGGTTTTAACCAGAAACCAGGCTGGTCTTTTCAATTAATACGCAAGTTCAATGGCCATGTTTCTATCAAGCATTCTTAGACCATCATCCTTATCATCTTCTCATGTTTATGGATCCTACAAAAAGCAGGCTTTGCTTGTGTGCTGAGAATTTTCAACGACTAGAAGGTTTAAGACAAATTCTGATGCTAACTTGCTAAGAGCCACGGTAACCACCAATAACTAGTGGCCAACCTTTCTCCAAAAGGATTGCGTCCCATGAATTTGTGGGCATTTAACAAGTTACACCACTCGTTCAAAGGATTGAGCACACACAGTAATAACACCAAAAAGCAAAGCTGAAAGAGACCGTAGTCACTGTTAAATTTGAAGGGAAACTTCCGGCCGATGAACTCCCTTTCTTATCCGAGATATGTCTGTATCTGTCAACAAAAAGAGAGGAAGAGAGATTAAGCCCTGGAGAGCTAAACTTAAAACGGAGGGTAAAGAAAAATACAAACTTTCACTCGTCTCAATAAATACAAATGTTCCCGCTGGCTCTTATCCACCTAATTGGGTGGGTTTTTGTCCAACTCTTAATTTTGACAGCTTCCAGCCTAATCAATAAACCAAATTCATTAGCTATTCTAATGGGTCTCTTACACCACCCTGCTTTAGAGTTGTTAACAAAAGAAAATCACTATATAAATATAGAAGTAGAAGAGAAAAAGGCAGACATTATGGGGATCAGAACTATAAGTTCAAATTGTTCATTTGAAATTGATACGCACCATTCTAGAGAAAAAAAATTCAAAGGGGTCGGTGGGCCAAGCTTAAATTACATACAGAAAATGCTGCGTTAAAGCTTACCACAGAATGAGTGTGAAAGAAGATGGACACGATGCGAGAAGGGTAGGTTTGAGGAGCAAAGGCGAGGCTGAAATTTAATTCTTAGCCGCTTGCTCGATGGACCGAAGCATATTGAACCATGCTCTGTCAAGCACCCAACAAAGTAAGCCAAACCCAATAGCCGAATGACCTTTAAACCCACATGTTACTCTTTTTGGCTTGTCTCTCGGGCTTCTTGTTTTCTTCTGTCAGCCGCTATCATCTTTGAAAAGACCTGTTTAAATGGCTTTGACTTTTTGGTAATGAACAGTAAAATCTATCTTGAATTTTATTATAATGGGGTGACAAGAAACCAAGTGGGTTGAATCAGTGAGAACTTTGAGATGTGGGTGAAATAAAAACACCATAAACCACTGTAGAACGGTAAAGAATGGAAAGTGAATTTTGCCCATCAATTAGGCTCGCACTTGGATGAGAAATTTGAGAATAGAGATGTTGATAAGTAGAGAATGTTAACGAGAAGCGGCTAGCACTGGCAGCGATAAAGAGAGCCACGTATATTTCCACAATCAATTTCAGCTTTAATCATTACAAATATGCATGAGATTGCAGGCTGAAATTGATCATAGCTGTGCCCAGAAGTTGAGATTAAAGATCTGAATAAAGAATGGCTTGAAATGCGACCCTGTGGGACAAATCGAGGAGCAAAAGATTCAAGAGAGTATAAGCAAAATTTCTATATTCTCAGTGAAAATGAAGCTAAGCTTGAATCCTTAATCTGAATTAAATTATGATCAAGTCTGTTGTGACAGCAAGATATTGTAATGAAATCCTCTGATTCGAATTGAAATTACACATGCAAAAATACATCGTGAACTCTTCTTACTGCCGATTCCTCAAGTTGACAATTTATGAACGAACTTGAGGACAACTCTACATCACAGCATGGGGGAAATTCAAGCTTGATCGTCCCATTTCCACCTTCGTCCAACCTCCTCGAGAACCTTTGCACGAGCTTGGCTTTTCCTTGCTTCATCTTCTACCCAAGATCTGCATTCAATGTTTTCAAAAATAAGAAATTGCTGAGTTTCTAAACCTCTGGCTTTAGCATACAGAAAGGCTATTTTCAAAGTCGCACTAAATAAACAATTTCATATTGAAAACCGACAAGTTACAAAAGCTTATAGAACATACGAGCAAATATAATTCATATTATTGAACATTTGATGGAGGATATTTAATCCCTTGGTCTCCATAAAATCAAGTTATTTGCACGTTCAGGTTCCAAAAGAGCCAGTAGACTTGGCACTTGCATAACTTCTCGTGCTATCCATTTGGACAGTGAAACTGCCTTTTTTTTTCCTTCCTCTTAATAGGTTGAATGCATTACAAACACACCATTGCTTACAAAATACTGCATAGAGGGAGGTCTGCTCTATTTAAAATGAAATATGACCATGAAAATTTCATTTAAAGACCACATTTTAGCATTTCAAGTCACAAATGATTACTTTTAGCAAGTCAATATCTACATTAAATAAAGAAAATCAATTAATAAAATTTGCCACCAGTTTGGCTTACCTAAAGGTATTTAGTTTGAGTAAAAGGATTAAAAAGTCGTTCAATGATGATAACAACTAACAAGTAGTATATATAAAGACAATGATAGAGCCAGAGGAATTTTCCTTTTTCTTTTCTTTTTTTTTTTTGACATAATAATAGAGCCATAGAGGATCTATCGCAACATTATTCCACAGCAAATAACACGTATCTCATGAAGGAATAACTAAGACAATAAAAAATATCTGGACACGCAAAAAGAATAATTTCAAAAGTTAAAAAGAAAGAAGCTAGGACATGATGAACCAAGAGTTAATTACCTAAGAATGCGGAGAGCTTCTTTCTCAGCTTCAAGCACAGATTTTGTATCAAGCATTCCTTCAAGCTGGTTCTGTAAATCGGCGCGCATATTGTGTAGCTCACTCTGCTCTGCCTCACATACAGATCTCTCAGAAACAAGCTTTTCTGTCATTCCATCAACTTCTTCCTTAAGGCTGAGAAGCAGTTGCCTCTGACAGTCTATAGATGCCTTCTCCTTTAAATACACAGAAAATAACTTCTCTTGAACTATCTTCTCCTCTCCCAAATCACTGACTGCAGCAAGATATAGCTCCTCCACCTTGATAAGGCGTTCTTTCTCCTCGTTTAGCTTCCTATCCCAATTCCTTTGTATGTCTCCTCTTTCTACCAATTCCAACTTGATATCTTCTATCTCAGCTTTAATAGCTGAACTCTCTGATTCCAGTCTTGATAACTCAGCAGAGATTGCTTCTGTCATCCTGCCGCTTGCCAGTGTGACTGCTACTTGTGCTTTTGTCGAAGGCTTTTTTGGTTGAAATCGTTTGATTCGACCTATAAACAGCAGATAGATTTTTTTAGAGGCAATGTTAAATGTACACAAGTATAAGGTTTTTTTCCCCACCTTTGTACATTTGCAATATGAGACTATTAAAAAATAAAAATAAAAAAACCTAAAGAACATTTAGTTTATCTACTAATAACATCGTGAGTAGGCATAAAATAACTAGGATAAAAGGAATACCAAAAACTTTTCTGAGAATGCTTCTCTCCCCAGCTAAAATATCCATGAACAGTTGTGGCGATGCTTCTGAACTGATCCCCTTCAAGTCCATAAAACCCACCTTTGTACTTGATATCTGGACTGTAGAAAAAGTCAAAAGCTATGACAAGCTGATAATCTTTGGTTTTACGTTGTTGAAAGACAAAAAAATTTCACATCAATTAAATGATAATGGATTAAATAAGAAACTCTGTACCCGTTCTAGTATTCCAGGAACAAACTCATAATCTAATTGGGCTTTCCAGTCAATCAAAGTCTGGCGAGATACAAACCTGCAGCATCACAGATACAATCATAAATGGAGTTCAAATAGATCCAAAATTTTATGCAAGTCTTACCTCTCAGGAAAAAAATACGTTTCCTCTCGATTGCCCAAGCCATCATATCTATAGTTTGGTGATAACTTGCTGGGTATGATACCAGCTTCTGCTAGGACTGAAAAGAAATCCAGGACTAAAATTCATTTTCTGCTACCACCAACAAAACACTTTCTATAAAACAAGAAAATAACAAGAGAAAACCTCACCCTGAATGGACTCAAAGTCTGGATCTTCAAAACTTATATCATCAAAAGCAGCAATAGTTGACCCAGAAAGTGAAACTGAAGGAATAATATGGTGTTTTGGATTCCTATATTGGAGAAAGGGGGGGAAAGGTTTAGAAAGTGATGATGTTAATTCAGAAAAGAACTTTACTAATTTCTACCTTTCCAGTGATGAATACATTCGAACTAGCCACCTTGCATATTCCCTTCTACTACACAACTCTCCAGCATCAATATCATCTTCAATAACCTGCACACATCATAATCTTTGAGATGTTCATGTTCAAAATTGGACCTAAAATCTTCTTTCTTACTGAACTACAATGAAAGGCTAAATAATATGGGAATGATGCACAACCAGACACCAGAATATGAAAATGACAAATTTAGGGAATCTGTCTTCTGCAGTTGGCTTCATTAAGAAAGGGATGGGTTTTGAGACATCTATGCTTAATGAGAATAAATGTCATAAGTCCATTCCATAATTATTCATCATGGGTATTAACCTTTTTTTTTGGAGTTCAATCATCATGGATATTATTGATACAAATAATTTTAAGAAATTCTCAACAGTACTCATTTTAGACTTAAAATTCCAAAAACTGGTTGAATAATTTTAGCTACACGTAGGCATCTACAACATTTAGTTGGAAGCAAAATTTAAAGTTCCAAAAGATCCATGACATGGTCCAGCTTAAGACTTTTCCCAGATTTGATCAAACTTGTGTTTCTTACAAGCCTACAAAATCCTAATTTTTTCCTGAGCAGACCTTCAGTTTCTTCAACATTGATAAAGCTTCGTCTTGAGCAGAATCCACAGGAACAGTGATTATGACTCGTTCAAGCTTACTCCCAGAATCTAAAGTGCATAAAAATAAAAAGGAAATGTATGATTATCTTGGTTGTGTGTAATTGAGATATCTAAACCACGCAAGGACAAGATATACACCCACAATCATCGACAGTCAACAAAAACACATATATCTTGACAGTACACTCCAAAGATCAACAGCCATCATGAACGATCATTCCATAGATACCAAACAAATCATAAGCTTTATCAATAAAAATATCAAGAGAAGTACGATGTTGGGGAATTATTTGCAATAGTTACATTTTATTGCAATAAAGAAAAAGTTAACTTTTAGCGATTCCAACCTCTTTGACTTCCCATTATCTTAACGCTAGTTAGAAAGGGGTAAAATGAGATGTTGCAGGTATTAAGTGCACCTGCTCAAGCCCCTTCATATCAAGGACTAACCAACTAAAATAACACCATACCATTTCCTGTGATGCAAAAACTAATTCTTACAGAGCAACAGACGAGTTAGGAGAGGTGATTTATATGAAGTATGCTCAATTCCATTCTTCCATAAAAAAAACCTCGGCAACAGGCAAGGGATTGGGATATTTGCATCTCACAATGCACTCGTAGAACCCCAAATGGACAACTTCAAAACTTTTTTCTCTTAAATTACACCATGCAACCAAACAGCTTTCTTGCATTAGGTGAATTAGTATAACAAAGTTCGAAAAGAGATAAACTATTGTTCATGATAAGCTTTTGAGTTCATCAACATGTGGGGAATCAAATATCTGACCTTTTGGCCACTGTATAACACCTTACCACAATTGAGCTATGATCAGCTTTTATTTTACATCATCATATGATCAAATGTAAAAGTAATACTGAGAGGTAAAACTCTATTCTATATGATCAACATCTTTCCATTTACAAATAGACAACCAATTAGCCTTCGTTGCAAATAGACAAATTCTTGATTCTTCGTTAATGGCTAATGAGATTATTGATGATTGGAGCATTAAAAAGAAGAAAGGTGTGGTTTTAAAGCTAGACATTGAAAAAGCTTTTGATACTTTTGACTGGAATTTTCTAGATGTCGTTTTGGAAGCTAAAGGCTTTGGTCTTCTTTGGAGGAGATGGATCCAAGGGTGTGTTAGAAGTGCTAATTACTCTCATTATTAATGGTAAACCTCGAGGGAAAATTTTACCGTCTCGTGGCATTCGGCAAGGTGATCCTCTTTCTCTTTATTTTAGTATCTGATTGCCTGAGTCGATTTTTGGCTCACAGTGCAAGTTTGGGTCATATATCTACTCATCCTGTTGGTTCACAGTCCCTATCCATAAATCATTTGCAATTTGCTTATGGCACTCTTTTTTTCTCTATTTTTGATCGGGCTGCACTGATACATCATTATCAAGTGGTTAAAACTTTCGAATGTGCTTCTGGTTTGAGGATTAACTTAACAAGAGTGAACTTATGGGGATTCACATTGATTCTTCTGAAATGGACTGGATGTTGGCTTTTTTTTGTTGTAAACAAGGTAATTGGCCTAACACTTATCTTGGTTTGCCTTTAGGTGGGAATCCAAAGTCTTCATCTTTTTGGCAGCCTGTTATTGAGCGAATAAAGCAAAGATTACACAATTCAAAATATGCTTTCATCTCTAAAGATGGTAGACATACCTTAATCCAAGCTACTCTCTCTAGCATGCCAATTTACTATATGTCTCTGTTTAAAATTCCTTCTAAAGTGGTGCTGGTTTTAGACAAAATCATAGGAGATTTTTTTTGGGAAGGCTCTCGAAGTGATAGAGGTGTACATAATGTGAATTGGAAAACAACGCAACGTCCTAAGCTAATGGGTGGTCTTGGAATAGGCAATTTTCAACAACATAATACAACTTTATTGGCCAAATGGATTTGGCATTATGTTCATGAAATGGACTCCTTATGGAGGCAGCTTATTGCTGATAAATATTATGATTCTATGCATAGCGTTGGCTGGCCCCAACCCATCAGATTTGCTTCTCATAAATCACCTTGGAAATCTATTAGCAATATTCAGGAGTTAATTGCTTCTAGAGCTCATCATCGACTTGGAAATGGATCTTCTACATTCTTCTGGACAGATTTTTGGTTGAGCTATGGTCCAATTGCTTCTGCCTTTCCTCATCTTTCCAGGCTTTCTTCGAATCAATCTTGTATGGTGTCTGAAGTTTGGAATGATTCTAATTTAGCTTGGGATTTACACCTTCGTCATAATTTGAACGATCAGAAAATTTCCGAATGGGCTCACCTTTCTAATATTTTGACTCCGATCAAACTTCATAATTCATCGGATTCTTGGTATTGGCCTCTTAAGCCCTATGGATTTTTTTTCTGTTATATCCCTCACAGAGAGCTTGGTGGGTATTGCTAATCCTTGCTTGAAAGACCTTTATTCTGTGATTTGGAAGGATAGCTATCTAAAGAAGATTAAAATCTTTCTTTGGGAGCAATCAATACAAATGATCATTTACAAAGACAAATGCCTTATATGGCTCTTTCTCCAAATTATTGTTTTATATGTAGAAGGAAGGCAAAAACTACTGGGCATCTATTTGTTCACTGCACTGATGCTTATCGTTTTTGGAGTCACTTATTGGAAGCTTTCAGGTGGTCTTTGCCTTTTACAAACAACACTTTTTATTTTCTCTCTGTGGTCTTGGTAGGTCACCCTTTCACAGGAACAAAGAAGGTTTTATGGCTTGCTTTTGTTTGGGCCTTTATGTGGAATCTTTGGCTAGAGAGAAATGGTCAAAACTTCAGGGATTCTTCTTCTCCTTTTAAACGTTTTATTGACAATGTTTTTTCTATAACTTTTTCTTGGTGTAGACAGTTACAGCCCTTCTGTCATTATAGCTTATCATACTTAATTTTCAATTGGAGAGTATTCATGTAATTCACCAACAGCTGCTCGGAGTTTTATCTCCTTTATTTCATTCATCAATGAAATTGTTTCCTTTATAAAAAAAAAAAAAACATCTTTCCATTTAAGAATAGTAAGAAGCACATCAATGTAATTATACGTCCTGATCAAGGATTTTATAAAAAAAATAAATGTTGTAACAGAATACCTGAAGTAACAGCGTCATCAATCTTAGAATCAGGTATAGACTCAGCAGTAGATTCAGTCGGCAGCTCGTCATTTGTTAAACTATACTCCACTGTTTTTCCTTGATGACTTTCAGTTTCCGTACGACTAAATATCCCGTCTAATGATCTCAATGGAGCACGCCACTGAAACTTCAAACCTGTAAAATGAAACATACTCTACTAAAATAAACAATTTTTTCAATTTTCCACATGCAATTATTATGTATTAACAAAATCCCATTACTAGGCTAACCACTAGTCATTAGAAGATACCCAATTTCGTGAAAATGGAATTAAGATATCCAACTGACCTCTTCTAGATAGAGAAATGTGAGCAATGGCGGCGAACAGAACAACAAGCGAGGTCCCAACCACCCCTACTACGAAACGAGGCAGTCCTGCTAAGACAATACCGTAAATATCAACAAAATTATAAATAATCAAGGGCAAATAGTGAAAATGAAGTAAAATTAACCTCGTTTCGCGGCTTTTGCCTCGCTGATTGGAGACTTGACAAATATCCAGCCACCATAGGCGTCGTTGTTGGGCTGGTCGGGATTAAACCAGGACGAGAGCTCGAGGTCTCTTTCGGTAATTGACGCAGCAATACGGAATGTAGAGTTAGTGGGCCTGAGATGGCGGAGGAATAGATGCGAGTTGGGGGAAAGAACATTCCGTCGTCGTGAAATCAACGGTGAGTTGGTGAGGAATAGAGAGAAGGTCGATGCAAAAGAAGAAGAGCACATTACTATGGAAATTAGGGCTTTTTGGACAGTACGATCGAAGTCCGTAGAACCCCAGAAGTAGAGTGGGTTGAGTTGATGCAAAGATGAGGTATCATCAACAGTGGGCCGAACGAAGTAGAACTGGCGGTTGTGAACTTTTTTCTTTCTCTTACGGAATTTTTCACTTTCGTCGTGTATATTTTAAATTTTCTAATTTTATCTGTTGTTAACTAAACAATTTATTGGAGAATAAAAGCCTACTTTAGTACTATGATGATTTCTTTTTTTAAATTCAACGACACGTGAAGTAGAAGAACCAAATCTCAAATCGTTGAGGGTATATGCTTTAATTTGTTGGGTTATGCTCAATTGATTATTATCCAAAGAAACCTAAGGGGATGTTTGGCCCACCGTTTCAAAATTAGAACCCTTGGATTCGAAACCTTAGAGGGTTCTGATGGGTTTGAAAGCCTGAGAATTAGAAAACAGCATATGGGGTGTACTGTTCAAATCGATCGGGTTGTGTTTCAAAAATCATGGATTTTGAATACAGTGACTCAAATATCGTTTTGGGTTTGAATTCCAAAACCAGCCAAACTCAAAATGGTGAGCCAAACACCACTAAAAGTTTTTAAACAAAAAAAAAAGGTACCATATTTTTCTCAAGCTTAAAATTTTGGTGTTTGTTGAGCTAAAAAAAATTAGGATAGAGACTAGGAGAGAGAGACATTGGAGAAAGAGGTACAAATTGATTGGAAAAGTGAGATAGCTTTTAGTGATTGAAGAGCGAAAATAAGTCAATTTGATACTTTATTTTTGAGACACCTAAAATAAGAGAGATGTGTACAGATGACCTAATTTCACACGCTTTAATGCCATCTGACTCACTTTCTAAAATTAATGATATATGATTCATTTTGACGCGACAATGCATGCAAAATTATCTAGGAGGCAGTGTGAGACGGTCTCGCTCGCTCACGCTCTTGAATGAGGACACGCTCTAACTCTTCACTCTCACTCTCGCTCTCGCAATCTCGCTCATAATCTCGAGGACCAAGAGTGAGATTGAAGAAGAAAGGATCGAAAAAAAAAAAGAATATAAAATTAAGTTAGAGAAGAGCATGAGCGAGAGTGAGCTTGAAGAAGAAAAGATCGAAAAGAAAGAAAGAAGAAAAAATTGAGTCAGAGAAGAGTGAGAGTGGGAGTGAGATTGAAGAATAAAAGATCAAAAAGAAAGAAATAAGATAAAATTAAGTCAGAGAAGAGCGAGAGCGAAAATGAGATTGATAAAATTAAGTCAAAGAAGAGCGAGAGCGAGAGTGAGATTGAAGAAGAAAATATCGAAAAGAAAGACATAATATAAAATTAAGTCAGAGAAGAGCGAGAGTATGAGAGCAAGAGAGCGAGAGAGAAATTGATAAAATTAAGTCAGAGAAGAAGGAGAGCAAGAGTGAGATCGAAGAAGAAGAGATCAAAAAGAAATAAAGAACATAAAATTAAGTCAGAGAATGCGAGAGCATGCAAAAAGGTCATATGTCATTAATTTTAGAAACCATGTTAAATGTCATTGGGGCGGGCAAAAAGAGTTAATCTATACAAATTCTCCCTAAAATAAGGGGTTTTTGTATGAATGACTCATTCTCACACGCTTTAATGTCATATGACATGCTTTATGAAAATAATGAAATATGACTCATTTCTGACGTAGCAATGCACGCAAAATTACCCATGAGGGTAGTATGAGGGCGGCTCGCTTGCTCACACTCTCACTACTAATTCTCATTCTTGCTTTCGCTTGCCATGTCAGCAAAATTTCTCGGATGCTCGCTCTCGCTCACGGAGCCTTGCTCTCACTATTGCTCATAATCGCGAGGACCAAGAGTGAGATTGAAGAAGAAAGGATCGAAAAAAAGAAAAAAAAATAAGCCAAAGAGGAGCGAAAGCAAGAACGAGATTGAAGAATAAAAGATTGAAAAGAATATAAAATTAAGTCAAAGAAGAGCGAGAGTGAGATTGAAGAATAAAAGATTGGAAAGAAAGAAGATAAAATTAAGTCAGAGAAGAGCAAGAACGAGAGTACGAGAGCAAGAGCAGGCTACCCTCACAATAATTTAGACGAGTTGCACAGTACGAAAAAGGTCATATGTCATTAATTTCAAAATGCAAGTCAAATGACATTAAAGTGCGTGAAAAAAAAAATCATCCGTACAAATTCCCCCTAAAATAAACTATTTTACACCCTTCATTCATTTTTAGTTTCCCATCACCACAACATTTTTTTTTTAACAAAAAAAAATGATTGAGATAAATTGATGCATTAAAAAATAAAATTAAAAGTTACAAAAGAATTGAGACATTTAGATTGAAAAAAAAATTAATATTAGAAACCTTGAGTTTATATATATATATATATTTTTTAAGAGAAAGAAACAAACAGATTTTGTCCTTCGGCACATTTGAACTACAATGTTGTTCATGCATGTGGTAACCTTCACAAGAAAACTCAATTATAAAATTTATCAACATTCTGGTCTTTCCTTATAAACAACCGATATTATTTTAAAAAAAGACACCATCCCCAACTTATTTCCCTCCAGTTTTTTTTAATTGAATGCAAACTCAATTTCTCATCATTGTATAACTAAAAAGGAATTAAATGTTAAATTAAAATTTGGTTCTTATGGTATGGAGACTTTTTATAATTTAGTCTTTATGATTTTAAAAGTTAAAATTTTGTTCTTATGGTTTGATAAAACCTCATAAATAGTTCCTACCGTTAAAAGTCACTAACAGATTGAGAATGCCACTAAGTTGTGGTGATGCTATCCGACCACGTACTCAATCTGTTAGTGACTTCTAACAGTAGGAACTATTTATGAGGTTTTTTTATCAAACCATAGGGACAAAATTCAACATTTAAAACTATAGAGACTAAATTCTAACATTTTCCAAATTATAGGACCAAATTCGTAATTTAACCAGAATTAAATTACACCACATCTGAAAAAACCTAAAACAAAATGATTGTATAAGCTCAAAATTCCCCTCTAACACAAGCCCTTTAACAATCAGAGAGAAATCTTTTCATAAACACTACACACATCCTGCAAAGAGAAAGAGAGAGAATTCTTATATACTAAACACCATGCAGAGAGAGAGATGGAAATTCTGAAGCCTGCAAATGACAAGGTTTTATGCCTTGTACACATGAAGAAAAATAGCAGCGAAGGCAAAACAATATTAAGAAGGCAAGGGCATTGAATTAGAGAAAAATGGTTGTTTGGTGGTGGGAAGGGAAGGAGGATATTTAGGAGATATAGCAGTAAGCACCACAATTCCACCAAGCAAAGCCAAGGTCAGGCCTAGACTGTTGACAACCATGGCTTCAGGGCCCCTCCTAGGGACATTTCTCTTTGTTTGCAACAATGTCAACTTCTCAAGAAGCCCTGCTTCTGCTGCTGCCACTGCCAATGCATAACTGTATAACCCAAGGAATACATGCCATGGCAGCACTCTTTCTCTTGTTGCTCTAACCTCCCTCCAATGCCAGAAGCTCAGAAATCCCATCATCCACTGCATTCAAACACCACATGTTTAGCATAATATCATCTGAATCGTCCCGTTTCGTTTGTTTGATTTGAATGTTTTCGTGTAAAGAGTTCGAAAATCAATAACGGATGAGAAGTGAAATGGGTTTTGGTCAACTTTATAGTATAAACATTCATTTGCTGAGTTTAACAACCTAGAGGTGAGGATTTAAACCTCTAATGTCTTAACCAGTTCAGCTACGCTCAGTTTGGCTATAGTATAACCATTTTCAGAACATGGGCATTCAATATCTTATAAAACGACCATAATAAGGAGGGGGGGTTGCCATCACGATGGGCAAGGTGCATCCTAATACTGAAGAAAAATGAAAGGCTTGCTTGTGATTCTTAAAGATCACTATATGGTTTGACTGTGATTGTGTGGATTATTTAATATGTTCTATTGATTGAGAAAAATTGTCAATATCAGTAGCAGATCTCAACAAGAATTCGCATGGCAATCATTGGAAGCATTTTAACTTGCATGAGACATCTAAAAAGAAGAAACATTCTGCAACATTACATTCTAAACAGATCTTTCTGGTTCTCATTTTCATTCAACAAATTCTGTTTTGGAGGCGATTAACGTTTTGGTCAGGCATGAAATAGAAGAGTAAAGTTAGAATTTGGTGGAAGTAGAAGGGGTGAAGAGAAAAAAGAAAAAACCTGAGCCCCGAATAAAGTGACAACGATCAAACCCAACCAAGAATGTAAACTGTGGAAATTAGCCAAAAAGCCACGATCCCAATGAAACTTAGTCCAAATTCCAAAAATCCCAGAAGCCAAAGCCAGCCCTTGAAGAATCAGATGAACAGATTTCCTCAAATTCCTCGAACCAGGCAGCCAACTATGGACCAAAATTGCTGAAAAATCACAACAAAAGAACAAACACATGATGCCCATTTTACAGATCAACATATTGTATCAACATTTTGGTTCCTACCCACCTTCTCCGCTGAGTAGAATGAGACCAATTACCATGAACAAAGGATGCAGAACCTGCAAAGCAAAACCCAAACTCCTTTTACTCTCAGAAAACCGATCTTTCATCAACATGTAAATGGGCCCAAAATAAGTACAAAATGCAAAAGGCAAAGCACAGTACGTCGAAGATATGATCATCCGGGGAGGGGGGGCGATGGCCGAAGCTAGAACTGAAAGCAAAAGCCCAAACGAAGACCAGAACGGCAACAAGCAGACCAAAAATTCTGACAAAAATGAGTAATGGGGCCAGTGAGGGCAATGCTGCGGCCATGGGGACGGAGAGGCGGCCTGCAGCTCAACGATCTTGGCTCGGCTGCGAGTGCAGAGGTTGGTAGGCTGTGAAAACCGCCGACAATGAAACTGTGGGTCTACTTTAATTTATGGCTGCGCCTCTGTTGTGGAGTCCACGGAATTGCATTTGAAAACCAGACCTGGAAACTTATCTGGGGAACTCTGGTTGGAGCCAATTTTAGAGAAAAATTCAATCTTTTTCATCTGGGTCTTTACAAAATCGGATCGTTTAAAAGTTTCGATCCCTAATTTTGAGAAAATACGTCTGAAAATTGCACGGATATTGATGAGAGGTTGGGGGGCAAATGACGATAAATAAAGTCAAAGAAAGATTAAAATATCTGTGACTATATTTCAAAGCTTATACCGATGGAAATTTGAACTTTGACTAAATGGAAAATTTCGAGGGTAAAATAAAAAATTTCCCACTCCATTGTGCTCTTTTACGAGTTCTCAGTATTTGAGCAAAAGAGGTTTAGGAATCAGGATAGGGGTAGTCCTTAACAAAATCGAATGCCTTGACAAACTATAAGGACATGTTTGTAACATGAGTTATAATAATTTAGGTTATAAACAAAAATTAAACAACTCTATATCTTAAATACAGATTATATAACTCTACAGATTATTATAATATACAAACTATTATAACTCATTCAGCACCTCAAACAACTTTTAAGTTATTTAAGAACTGCCCCAAATAGCCTCTAAGTTATTTAAGATGTAACTAAACAAAAGGAGATATAGATAACACGGTTAAGTACGTAAGTAAAAACTCTCTTAATCTAAAAATACATATTTCTACGTGTCTTTAACAATGTTGGCATTTATAGAAAATTCCAAATCCATAAATAAACAAATTTACCTTTCGTTTCACTTAAATTTACCTTTCCTTTCACTTCTTATATATATGAGATTCTTTCCTCAAATGACCCTCATTTTCCTTCGAGTCTTCCCTCCCCCTCATTACAAAAAGAAGGTTAAATTATAAAAAAAAAAAAAATTACCCTTAAACTTTGTCATTTGTTTAAAAAATACATCTATTCTTTCAAAAGCTACAATAGTTTAAAAAATACATCTATTCTTTCAAAAGCTACAATATTACTCTTGACATTTCATAAAGGTTGCAAAACTACCATTAAAGTAAAAAAAATCATTAGAATGTTAGACAAAAAGTCGATATAACAAAACGCCGTTCTTTTCGACTAAATCTAGACAAACATCTTGATCACTGTCTTGTCGACTTTCTATCCAATATTCTAATAGATTTCTATTCCAAGAGTAGTTTTGCATCATTTATGAAAAGTCAAAGATAATATTGTAATTGTAACTTTTGAAAAGATAGGTAAGTTCATAGATATCTTTTATAATTTAGGTGGAAGAGTGCATTAATTGATCATTTGTTTAAATTAATTGGGATATAGCTTATTTCCCTAAAAAGAAAATTAACAATATAACAAGATGACACCAAAATTAACAAAGCATAAAATGATAATATAATGATTTCACGAGTCAGGCGTCAAAAGCCAAGTAACGCAGGTTGACAGTTAATTACAAAAGAGAAAAATACCAAGGATGACTTGAAGAACTAGAACTCCTTTTTAGTACATCTTATGGGTCGACAGGGAGCCTACAACACCAAATGCTTCTTAAAACTACGTCTGCACCTTTATAACAAGGAAAAGCACAAAACAAAGCCTCTGAAATAAAAAAGAGAATCACATATTCTACTATTTATTTTCTGCACAACAGTATAAAACTCCAAAAAGAAAAGTTATAGCAGATCCTTGAGATATTTAGCTGCTCTCATTTGTCTATAACATTCAAGCATCATCAGGGCCACCTACGGATTGTAGTTATGCATGCCCCGCCCTCTACCCCTTCCAACATGGCCATATCCCCTCCCATAATAACCACCGCGACGACCACCACGTCCAGAAGCAAAACCACCGCGACCACCTCGGTATCTTGCAAAATCACCAAATGTCTGCAGCAACAAACATCCAATGCAATGAAAAATGGTTCTAAAACGTACAAAATTAACCAACTCATATAACATACCTCAGTGTCCAACTTGATTTGTTCAAAGTATCTCGTCCTCCTACCATTCTGAGCTTCGTTGTCAGGAATGTTGCATGAGAGAGTATCAAAAAAGTCGTCCTTATTGTACATGGGCTGTAGAACATAATGTGAATCAGTTTTATATGTGGGCAGGTAAACAAGCATTTCTTTAACATACAAATCTTCAGAAATGTAAGGCATTGAAAATAAGACCTTGATCCCTAACTTTGACGATTCACCATCATCATCTTCATAGGCATCATCTTCATCACTGAATTTTTCATCCCCATCGTTGGACTTTGGATGAGATTTGGTATTCTTGCCAAGATGACCCCAGACTTCATCCTTGTTAAATTTCTCATTCATTGCCATGAAGTCAAAATCTTCCGTGAATTTTTCTGTTTGATGTGAGTTCTGCAAATAGAAAATCATAAATGTTCACCGAGGATATTGTGTTCTTTTGGAACAGGCAATCATGCGTGCAGAGCTGTCTAACGCACTACAAACATTTAATTCACAATACACTAGCACACGTCTCACTAATCAAACAACCAAGGAAATTCAAATTTAGCCCCAATACTACCCTTATTCAAATTTTAAAATCTCATTTTTTTTAGAATCCCATCAAGCTCCAACAAATCAAGCTCATATATTGAGGCTAAATGAAGGAGCAGACCAGGAAATATGGTACATACTACATAGCTTATCAAAACCCAATGCAGTTCGAAGCACAAAATCTTCAGGGTTCCCGATCGTCCTGTTATCATATAATAGGTACCAGAGGCATTCCTATTTATAACAGACCTAATTTAAGTACACATTACCCCAAATCGTCTTCCTCTACCACGTCCCCTGTAGATGTGCCGAGTTTGTGAAGTTGAACCATTTGGCTGGAAAAAATACAAGAAGTTAAAATGACAGAACCCTTTGTAGCATGAAAAGTACATTAGGCAAACAAATAGTATGTTCCTTGTACATGAGATAATGACAAATATGCAAATCACTCTAATTTCTACCCACAAGCAATAGCAATCAGCTTCTAACAAGATCATAACTGCCTCAGGAACATATCATGCATATTTACACTTGATACCTGAATAGCCTAAATGTTAGTGCACCCAAAAAAGGCCCGAATCTTTATTCCTATTAGGACATTTAACCATATTGTCACCATATGAACTCCCCAAAAACCAAACGAGGTTGCATAAGTATATGTAGTATATGTGGCCACAGAGAGAGCACCTTCTGAACAGCTCGTGAAGACACCGGTAACGGCAATAATGGTGGCTGAGTATCTGCTGGAACTGACACAGTTTGTTCGGCTGCTATTGAGGAAGATGCTTGAACCACTTCCACGTCCTTTTGAACTGTTTGTAAAGGCAGAGATGAAGAGACTACAGTAGTTTGCAACAGCTGGCCGGGAGTCACAAGGGTAGGTGCTGGCACACTTGTGAAAACAGAATTCGATGTTCCAACGACAGAGGATGTAGATTGAGAGACAGCTTGATAAGACAATGCTGGACCAGAAACTGTAGTAGTTTTGTTAGTAGTTGGAGGCACAACAGGACTGACATCTAAACTTGCCGGCAAAGGAGAGAGCGATGGCAAATTGGCACTTAGGGGAGCTTGAGGAAGGGCAGAATTTACTGTCTTGTTGGCCATTGAGCTTGAAAGCATCTCAGAGGTATGTGGAGCAGACAGTACAGATGGAAGTGTCGAAGATACAGCTACTGGTGGCATTGCTATGGATGATAAAATAGGAGTGGTAGGATTAGCAGAGAATAAAGAAGATGAAACTTCTAATAGATTTGGTGCGCCAGTGGGCAAAGAAGCATTAAGATTAGGATATTGCAGTGGCTGCTGCAAGGAAGAAGGCAATGACAGGCCAGGTGGTGGACGAAGTGATGATTGCTGATGCATGTGAGGAAGTCCATTAGGGGGGCCATAATACCCTTGCCAGTACATTGGCAAAGCAAGTCCACCAGCACTTGGATTTGGAGGAGGTGGCGAAGGAGAAGCTCCCCAAGACCCTACATTTCCTCCAGGCTGATATAAAGGCAACCCACCCTGGAAATTAGATCCAGGAATTCCCATTGGCATGGCCTGAGAATTAATATCAGGCAAAGGCCCACTAACAGGAGGAGGCAAGCTTGAAGAAGTCAATACTGAATGAGGATAGTGAGACTGCACAAGAAATTTCACCAAATACGTTGTAAGTTCACCTTCACTTCATGCATAATAAATTGAGGAGGGGAAGAAGGGGGCAGGGGGGGATTTCCTTTTACCTGAATAATAGCTGGATCATTGTTTATCAAGGATGTAGTCTGAACAGGTGGGGAAGATTTTACCTGTAGATCCTGCAGAAAGAGCCAACGAGTCAAAACTAATTATATATAGCCTTGGTGCATGCCATCTACACAATAGTTCAGGGAAAAAAAGTGGTGGTTAAAATCAAACATCATCACATCAAGAAACTAAAGATCAGCAAATGCAGGTATCCTCTCTTAGACTGCAACATCATGACAACATGACTTATCTGTACTACAGATTATGAAAAATACAAAAGCTGACACTGTACTATTGTCAAAAGAGAATGCAATGTTACATCAGAAATAAAATAAGAAAAGAGTGGTACTACTGCACATATAATTTTTAAGTTAATAAAAAAGATCTTTTGCATGCATTAAACAATATAATCAAATAAAGAAGCTATTTTGTAAAGTGCCAAGTACGCACAAGGTTCATTGGTATCCACACAAAAGATACCTTGATGTCACATAGTAATCATGAAATTCAGCATACTGCCACTACCACGTTATGGTTAATACCTATATGGCTATATCAAAGTTACCTTGATATCACTTCCACGGAACAAGATGTATTCAAAAACTTTGTCACTTGGTGGAACTTGTGGCCCATCCTTCTTTCTCCCTTCCGTTCCAAATGACCATACTGAAAAGAGAAATATAAGAATATCACATTAGAATCAATTTCCCTGCCACCTTGAAAATGGCTTGAAACACATCAATATGACATCAAGAATAATATTATAATGAGAATTTCAGCAACAGTTCGTCACCCCATGGATGGAAATGATGACTTTTTGAGTTCAACAGCATTTGGGGATGGAGGGATTCAAACATGCGACCTCTTGGTCGAGGGTACATGCTAATTACCGCAGAGCTAAGCTCACTTTGGCGGAAATGATGACTTCTTAAAACATGATGAAATGGAGTCGGTATTTCAAAAGATTTCATGACAAAACCTACCTGAAACCCAACCTCCTATCACTTCATAATTATCGGTCAAGGTTTGATGTCAATACAATACCTACCTTAACCCACCGAGCACTTCACCATGATGCACAAAGGCAACATTCCTATTCTGCCGAACATGTCATAAAATTTCCACCTATGCTAATTGTTAATGCACCTAAAAAAGTTTAATCCATTCAATTTAGCTACTAACTAAAGCCATTCTTTTCCTTTTTGATTTTTTTTTCCAATAAGAGATATGTAATACAATTGTAAAAACTAGTTAACAACATGAATAACACCCCAACAATAGTCAAGATCTACCAGGGACCTCTTTAAGATAATTCTACAATGCCTCTCAAGACAGATTTCCCGAAAAATAGCCAAACCAGCATTTTTCCCAGAGCCCTTTGGCCTGCTTTCCTACAGGGATGTCCATGTAACAACTGCTCTATACAACCAAAATATTTTTGGAAAAGCACTAGAAAATACCAAAAGTTTCAAAAAGCTTCTGCCAACAACAATAATCACAGAGAGAAGAGGAGATGCAAGGTTTCCTTGCCTAAGATATCTTGTAAATTTGATTCTACCTCTAGGTTTGCAATTCATAATAACTGAAATTTTAGTTTGGGAAATACAGTTCAAGATTTAATTAGCCCATTTTTCCCAAACCCCGTTTTGTACCGAACCACAATAAAAAAATAAAAAAGTCTCAAGACCCAGCAAGTAAAATGGAATCAACACTAACCTAAGCATAGTTCAACTATTAAAACATATATCTTCGACGGTCAGAGGTTTGAATCACCACCTCCAAAAAAAACTAAAATCGAATCCATTCTTGCCTATTAGGCTATTATGTATGAAGGAAAACTTATTAGTCAAAATTATGCCCAGAAGGATCTTTTTAATTCTATCCACTAGGACTATGCCAGAAGCTTATGAGCACTATTCACCAAACTGATAGGACGGAAATCCTTCAAACTCAATCACATATAAGAACAATCAACCTAAAATCTTCTAATTCCATAATTAATGTCTAATGAGCCCTACAGATAAAAGACCACCAAGTAATTATCTAGTTGACATTAAAAGGGGGAAACATGAATATTTGGTGAAAACAGGGGTCCAACTTCTCCAACTTCAAAAGCCTCGAACAAAATGGGATACCAAATAGCGAGCAGTGCTTGATATGTAATCCCAGGTCACAAACCAATGGAAGATAAGGCAACAAATGTGACACTACCAGCAACAAACTTTACAGGCAATTCGGTTTCACAATCACAGGAAGCCGATTAACAGCCGGGATGTGGTTTCAGGTGTCAGACCCGTGACGCAGTAGGAATCTATTCAGAAAATTAAATCTCATAGCTAGTAAATGATGCAAGACCAGCAACCAAAAGAGAAAGATTAAAATATTAACCGGTCAATCCAATATAACTTCGTAGTTCCTCCATACCAACAGAGTGAAAAGAGTCAAATTTCCCATCCAGAAACGAAAAGTCTAACCCTACGATTCGTCGGGAACTACGCCGATCTAATAAAAAACATCAGGCTCGGCTAACTAAGACGGATTAAATCCAATGGAAAAACAAATCAAACCCTCGCCGACCCAGAAAAAGAAAATACTAAAATCACAAACTCCGGCGTAGGATGTTACCGTTTCTAAGTCCGATACTGGACTCTTCGGTGTTGATGTTGTATAGAACACCTTCGTATCTAATCTCGCTCTTGGAAGTTAAGCTTATCAAGCTTCCAATATACGAATCGGCCGCCGAACTGGATCTGGAACCGCTCTCGGAAGCCATAACCTCCGACCCAGAAACAAATCTGAGGGAAAAGAGAGAGTAGGGTTTTGGTTTGGGAACCTGTGATCGAGAAGGTGGGGTTATGTTGAGCGACCTGTCAGGGGAAAGCGGTAGGAAATTGAAGAAAAGCGCTTGCTATATTATACAAAACCATTCGCAGAAATTATCTAACAAACTGTTCCAATTGCCGTGGATCGGAATATATATGTGGATAACCCATATGGCATCGGCATCGGCATCGCAATTGTTTCCTTGCTTTGAGTTATCAAAAAATTACGATAAAATAAACTTGATTTGAAATAGTTAAATATCCTATAATAATTATCTAGTTATTTATTGATGATGAAACTCAAATAATCCTTTTTTTTTTGTTTTTTTATGTTATTCCATAAAATATCGAATGAATATTCAAATCTCTAATCTTTTCATAATACTTCGATCCTTCTCTTTTTTAATTGATTGATCAATATCTAGGTAAATGGATGATAATATCACTATTAGTTGTTAATTTTTTAATCTACATATGTTTTTGACCTTCACTGTCTCACAAGTTTAAAATACATGTTATATAAGGACATTTATATTCAAGTAAAATTGTATATCTTTTAGAATATTAGTTTATTACTGCGTGCAAATGCACGTGTATTTTTTTTAAGCTAACGTGTGTATGATTTTAATTTGTTTTGGAAAAAAAATGTTATTAATTATCATGATATTAAATTTAATTTTACTATGTTATTATGCCTTTTATTTATTCAGTTAAAATTAATTTCATAACTTGATCAAGGGTTAGATTTGAATTTGAAAAATAGTAAATACATTCCCATATTTTAAAAAATAAATTTTGGTTAATGTTCAAAAATATTTTGTAAGGTAAGTTTAAAAGAATATATTAATAAATAACAATAAGAGTCTTGAGAGAATAAATTAAAAAAAATGAGAGAACTTAAAGAAGTAGTAAAACAATGGTTGAGGTATAATTGCACACTTGAAACTGACATTGAAGTGGTGGTGCTTTAATTGGCTATGACGTAGTGATTAGAATGTTAAATGCTTTTACATTGTAGAACATAATAAATTCGAATAGAAACTAAATAACAAAAAAGCTTTCTAGTCCATCTATGTGTTGCTAGTGCAAGAACTCATGCATAGTGGAAATTGACATTTCACATTTCTTTTGTTTCTCTTTTATCAAATTCGATAGTCAGCACATGTGCTATCCTATTCTCTAGTATTTTTTACATGATATAACTGCAACTCACTAAAACTCAACTGTAGAGATTGTCTTGTGTACAAAGAACTCTACTTTTGCTACATTTATATATTTCATAAGCCAAAATATGAATAAGTAATTGCATTGATTGATTTTAAAAACTAAATTTGTAGCTACTTGCTAATAATTATCAATGTTGATAAACTTAAGGGTAATAAATTTGAAAAACTAAATTTATAACCATTTACTAATAATTATAAATATCAAAACTTACAAAGGTAATAAATTAGTTTTGTACAGATAAATTGATTTTTCTTTTATTTGTTTTAAATAATTCAATATAATAAAACTTTTACAATTTTAATTAAATTACATAATCCTTCAAATTTAAACATAAAATATTAGGAATTTAATATTTAAAATAAGTTTGTAATTTGTAATATGCTCTAAAAAAAATTTGTAATCTATAATGCTTTATTTAGATCATTTATGGTTTTTTTTACACAAGGATAATATAGATGATATCTAAACTTTTTTATTTTGTCAATGATCATTCAGTCCATCAAAATCTTAATTATTTTCTTAATTGTTATTATTAGTATATACTTTAATTTTCTTAATTTTCTCAAAATGGAGCTTTTGAATTGTTGTGGAAGTGAGTGGACTAGAGTTAAAGGGAATGAAACAATTACAAATCTGTTGACATTCTAAAAATTTTATATTCTATAATTCAATATAATTTGATAAAAATATTAATTTTAGAATTAATTTATCTACAATGGTGCAATCTCTTACATTCTAACTTTTCACATTCCATGCATTTAATCCATATAGATGCATTTAAATTGAACTATCTCATGCCACATACTTAATAAATTTTAGGTTACATTTTATTGTTTTTAATAGATCAATTTAAAAAAAAAAAAAAAAAACATAAGGTATTTTCATTTTTCTTATTTTGAAAAAAATATTTGACCTAATTTAGGTATTTTCATTTTTATTATTTTTAATTACTTCGTTAGTTTATTAAAAATTCTATATATTTTCACACTAACTTTTTGTTATATCTTGAACTTTTCAACTTTAATAAAGATAAAATTAGTTTACTAATTCGATGTTATATTATAATTAAATTTATTAATTATAATTATAATTTAAAAAAAGATTGTTTAACTTCTTGAAAATGAAATAACAAAATTTTCTACATTCTAACTTTTCATATTTCATAAAAATTATTTTTGATAATTAATTAATTTAAAACTTTGGAGGGAAGAGACAATTTTAGAGTCGAAGAGAATGAAATAATTATAGAGCTTTTGACATTCCAAAAATTTTATGCTCTATAATTAAATATAATTTGATAATAATATTAATTTTAGACTAATTTGGCTACATTGATGCAAACCTTTTATATTCTAGCTTTTCACATTTCATGCATTTAATCTTTATGGTTGCATTTAAATTGTTATACCTTATGCCACATTCTTAATGAAATTTAGGTTACATTTTATTATTTTTATTATACCTATTTAAAAAATATATAGGTACTTTCATTTTTTTTATTTTGAAAAAGTTGTTTTACCTAATTTGAATCCATTATTGCTTTTAATTACTTTGTTAGTTAATTAAAAATTATATATATTTCTAGCCTAACTTTTTGTTATATTTTTAATTCTTCAACCTTGATAAAAATAAAATTAGCTTACTAATTTGATTTCATATTAATTATAATTATAATTTAAGAAAGATCGTTCAACTTCATGGACCAAACTTTTTGTATTCCAACTTTTCATATTACATAGAAATTATTTGTTGATAATTATTTTTAATTAATTATTGATAATTAATTACTTTATAACTATTTTTAATTAGTTTAAAACTTTGTGAGGAATATATTAGTAGTTACATGATTGTTTGCCAACAAAAGGAAGATAGACTTGTAAAATTGATTGATAAGTTTTTATATTTTTCAACAAAATTTTTAAGTTACAAAAAAAAAAAAACAGTACATTTAATATAAAATAAGAATAAAATAAATAAAAAGTAGTAAAATAATTCAAGACCCTAGCGATACAATCATTTCTTAAAATAGATTTGTTCACTTGACAATTGATAGACAAACACACTAGTATTCTACGTCACAAATTAGAGTTGTCTAGGGTATGAGATATAGATTTGATACAATGCATGCAATACAACTTGCCAACATTTAGAGATGCTTGGGTTCGAGATATAAATTCAGCACATGCATCGACATCGTCCCTTGCGACTTGAATGTGCTACCAACATTTGGAGATGCTTTCAAGATTGAAGAGGCTTTGAGAGCAATGAGTCGAGAGAATGAGAATAAAGAAATAATGAAATTCTAAATGTTAGTGAAAAAAAAGTGAAGAAAACTCATTTTTATAGCAGTAAAAGGTGAAAGTTACAAAACCTTTTGAATTCTACCACTTTTAAAATTCTATTATGAATTATAATTAAAGTAATAAATATCTGAAGTTGTAAGAATAACCTTTTACATTCAAAGCTTTAAGAATTCTAAACATTTATTATTGATATTTAATTAATTAACTAATTTAATATTTATAATTAATTCTTAATGGCACATTTTGTAAATTAGTAAATTAAAGAATTTATACCCTCGCAGTAACGTCATGCAACCCTTTTCTCTCACAGTAGCGTCATTGCATCATGCCGCCTCCCCAACAAACAGCCTTGTCGCGTCGGACATCCTCCCTAGCAACAATATCGTCACGACATATAGACAACCATCGCGTCCTTCCTTTCCTATGTTGGAAACATCAATGAGCCCACGATAATACTCATTCTAAATCTCACAATTTTGAAGAGAAGAAACTTGTTCTCTTATAATTCTCATTCATGAGGATTATTTGGCCTATAAACTTAGTTATACTTGTGAATTTTATTCATATTATTAGATAAAAATTAGGAAAATGATTGAATTTAATGACATTTTTAGAAAGACCTTTAAATTAAGTAAGTTGAGAAAAGAGAACAAAAAAGAAAAAAAATTCATACTTACTTAATGCTTTGATGCAGGTTTTTGTGAAATGCAACAACAATGCAATTGCAATTTTGGCATATCTAGAGATTAAGGAAAAATGCAAATCAAGAGATTTCGGGAAGGAAAATGCCCACGAATTTAGCTAGATTCCAAGCTGTGATTGTCCATCAACCAAGAAGGAAACCCTAGCATGAAGTTCCTGTATATTTTGGAGAAGAAAGCCATGAAGAAGAGCTCGATTTTTGAAGAAGAATTCCGTTTATTTTTTTGGGTTTAATACCGTATGCAGTTTTTATTTTCATTTTTTAGTTGTTGTTTTGTTATACTTTCTTCTATATTCCAATCCCAAAACTCTCCCTTAATCTCATCATAACGAAAGTTGGTAGTGGTTATGAATGATTTCATGTTTGATTGAGCCAAGAGTAATGGGTTTTAGTGTAGTTTGTTCTTCCAATTTCTTCAACTTGTTGTAATTCCTTTCCCGCAAGTTTAATTCTGAAATTTAGCTACGGTTTGTTCTTTCTTTCCCCTTGAAAATTCTTCTTAAAGTTGTTTAATTATTGAAATTTCTTTGGGTTATTGAATACAAATTAATTCTTTTTGCAATTGGGTATTTAAATCAAATTTGAATTGCTAGTTGTTTGGCATCTTCTTCCTCTTTTGTATCAATGAGTTTTAGCAATTTTAACATACTATTTTTTTTTTTAGTTTTATTATGAATGGCTAAATTTCCTTAGGGATTCAAGTTTGTGAATGCCCTAAAGGAAAAATGTAAGGCTCGATAGCAAAAACAATCCAGCTAACACTTAAACTATTGTTTGCTTTTGGTGAGTTCAATGTTGGGTAAGCCCTAGTTGGTCATCTAGTGTTGCTTGCCAAACTATAACTTAATACCAAAAGAGTTAAGGGAAGCGGATGTCGCAACAACAATGGAGGAAAAAGTTTAGACATAAGTCCTGAAACATCGACCTTAGACATAGGGAGAAAACTCCAAAACCACTAGAGTTGTGCACTGATATATCTAAGTTAGATTAGCCATAGAAATATAGGTTTAATCACTTAGCCTCCTAAAGATACTTCATTGAAGGTTGAATAGGAGTTGAATTTGATTTACTTAGTTTCTTGAGTTAGCTATGATTGTAATTGCCTTCTTGTTGCACTTTCTTTCCAAATGAGCATTAGCATATTGAATCCCTTCCTCATTTCCATTGTTTTTCAAATAATTTTCTTTTAGCCAAAACATCTCACAAACCTTTTTATACCAACGGTTACTTTAAGTTGCAATTTGTCAACAATTTTGTGTCATTTTAGTACATTTTATTAAAACTCGTTTACTTGGATATGATAGTCTGGAGTACTCTCAGTTTCTTATTACTTCGATCACGTGCACTTACATGTAGCACCGATCATTCTCTTACAAAATTTAAGATCACACAAGAGAAGAAGATTGTTCTCTTGAATAACTCTCTTTGAATTGTTTTTCTTTACTTCTCGATTGACTTGGTTACAAATGAGGGAAATGATCCATTTATATAATACTCCAAAGGACACTTCTAAAAGACACAAATTAAATAAGTACATGTATACATACTATTCATATATCTTGACAAAAGAACCTTCATGCATCTATGAATTCATGTATCTAGGAACTATAAATTCATGTATGTGTATCATGAATTTAGCTTAATTTCTAACATCCCCCCCTTAAGCTAGACTTCCATAACTCCAAGCTTCTCCTTCATTTTCAAAAACAAGTTAGCTTTTAATGTCTTTGTGAATATGTATGCAACCTGCTCTTGTGTTCTGCAATACTTGATGCATATTTATCCATCTTTGATCAATTCTCTGATGAAATGATATTTGATCTTTATATGCTTACTATTTCCATGAAAAACTGGATTTCTAGCAAGAGCAATTGATGAGCTATTGTCACAAAATATGACTGTCTCATTTTCTTGAGAACACTTAAGTTCTTGTAGCATTATTCTCAGCCAAAATGCTTGACAACTAGCTGTAAATAAATAAATATATTCAGCTTCTGTTGTTGATAAGGCTACAACGTCCTGCTTTTTTGATGCCCGTGAAACTACGCATGAACCAATATTGAACACATATCCAGAAGTGCTTTTGTAATCATCAATGTTTCTTCCCCAATCACTATCACTATAACAAACTAGAACATTGTTTATCTTCTTCTTATAGTGAATTCCATGATCAATAGTTCCAAGAATATATCGGAGAAATATTTTTCGAATTTTCCAATGACTTCTCTTTAGTGATGCCATTGAAGGGGTGAATATTAAGAATGTGGAAGCAATTTTGGATCTTGAGCACTCTAATTTGATCAATTTTATCATACAAAAACATGCTCAAAACTGGAAAAAACTGGAAAGTATGAACACATACCTTTGTAGCTCAAAATCTCCAAATTCTTTGCAAATCTTGGATCACCAACACTACTTGGACCACCACTAGAGTCTTCCCTACTATTCTCAGCTCTTGGAATGGATTGTGGGATCTTTGATTGAGAGAAATTGGGAGAAGAATGAGTAAAGATCTAAATAAAAAAGCTAGAGAGTTTTCTACAAAAATCTCTTGTTTTTCTAATCTACTTTCTCCATTGTGTTTCTTCTCTATTTATAGAAAGCCACAAGCTTAGTGAAGAAGCCAATTGAATGAAGATAAACTTCAAACAAGAAGCTTTGTGAAGAAGCCAATTGAAAGAAGATATGCTTCAAACAATAAGCTTGGTGAAGAAGTTATGAACTTGGTCCATATTTCATTTCCAAATGAATTTGAATTCTTTTTTTAATTTTAATTCAAAATTAATATAAAATTAATTTTAAATTAAAATCAATTTTTAATTAATTAAACAATTTAATTAATTTTAAATAAATATTTAATTTAATATCAAATATCAAATTAAATAATTGGACCAATCCTAATTTCTTAAAACGAACGTTCGAACATGAATCCCTATTTATGTTTTAAACCGAACGAATATTTAAATCATATTTAAATATTTCCACCTCTTCTTTATCATAGTTTAATTCATAATTAAGCTATGATACGTTAAGTATATCGCATATAATTAATTTTTTCTCCCAAATTCGAATTTGAACAATTCAAATTCTTTTCTCTCAAATTATTCCAAGGCTTAGTCTGAGCTAGTAAGGGGACCTAATGGACCTACAGATCATGAGCTCCAATGATACGAGATTAACCGGCCAAACTCTTTAGCCTAGCTAATCAACATTCGTTAACCATTGGGACACTCCACTAAAGCTCAGTGGCTGCACTCTCCTCACTGTAGATATATTTCTGTCCACTCGATATAACCATGATTAGTAAGTCAATCCTTCACAGGTTGTTCGTAATTACAGCTGGGTCAAATAAACCGTTTTACCCCTGTAATTACTTCTTGTTCCTTAAGTCCCACTGATCCTCTAATGAACAATTTGGTTTGTGGTCCAACCAACAAACCGTATCCCTCTCGGGCCAACGAGAGGGTGGGCCCATTATTCAAGACCTGGAGTCAGTACTTAAGGGAACAACCTCTCTACTAAACCCTAAAGCGGGTAGGAGTGAATTCCATCTCGCATGACTATGTTCCCAACTATCTATCCGGTCTTATCCCCAAAATGGGAGGCTTATTGAGTCGGCGATCTCGGGCCACTCTCACCCATGCAAATCTAAGGATAATCTCTAATAAACAGGAGTTCATAGCACGCTCAGGATTAAGATCGAGTTACCTAGGTCATCGTATGAATATAGTCAGTTAAAACAGTAAACGGAGTTAAAAAGTCTAAGTGACTATTTCGCGGTCTAGTCTTATGCAAACTCATTGCATAGGACGCCCTCACTCGCATGTCTCCACATGAACGATTTAGGATCACATCGTTAGTACTATACAAAGTGGGCCGCGTCCATAGTGTCCCCAGGATAAGGTACCCAGCCCTATCCCTATACTATAGACCGTTCTGGTTATAACTCGAACTTGATCCACTTTTATGTCATACATAAAGTTCAAGTATACATACTATAGCCAAGGGTACTTAGTTCATTGGATTTGGGTTATTGAATACACAATTCACTTTATTCAATAACACATTTACTGAATAAACCTCAATAACATCTTTATAGTAAAATAGAATATACATTCAGTTTACAAAACCACGAGTTTTAGGACATAAAACCCAACAACCATAAACCTGCTCAAGCTGACTGAGAACATAAGTTCAAGTCTAGTTGTAGTTAAATACATTAAACTCCCAACGAGACTTCTATAAATGGTGGCATCAAAATCTTCACTTTCATCATGTTTGCTCAATTTCAAAACTACTTCCATAGGAGTATTGACAGGATGAACATTCTCCATTTTAAACTTTATCATCAAATCTTTTACATACTTTTTCTGAGAAATGTTGATCTCATGATCACCTTGCTTAACTTCAATGCCAAGGAAGTAATGAAGTATGCCCATATCAGTCATTTCAAATCGTTCTTCATGCTCCCTTTGAACTCTTCAAGCATCATGGTTGAAGTTCTCGTAAAGATTAGATCATCAACATAAAGACAAATGATTAAGAAATTACCATTTTTTTCTTCTTTTGTGTAAAGAGCATGTTCATATGGATATCTTTTAAAACCATTCTCTAGGAAGAAATTGTCGATATGACTATACTAGGCTCTTGGTGCTTGCTTCATCCCATACAATGTTTTTTTCGGTCGACACATCTTATTTTCTTCTCCAATCTTGACATAACTAAATAGTTGTTCAACATATATTTCTTCCTTCAAATACCCATTTAGAAAAGCTGACTTGACATCTATTTGATGTATTTTTCAGTCATTTTGAGCTGCAAAAGCTAGAAGCAAACGAACTGTCTTTAAGTGAGTTACAGGTGCAAAATTTTCTTCATAATCCACACCATACTTTTGCTTATACCCTTTGACGACGAGTCTTACCTTATACTTCTCGATTTCACCATTTTGTTTTAGCTTTTTTCTATACACCCATTTTACTCCAAGAGTTTTTCTACTCTTTGATAGTTGTATCAGCTCCCATGTTTCATTTCTTCTTATTGAATCAATCTCTTGATCCATTGTTGCTTTCCATTTTTCATCTTCAACCGCTTCTTCAAAATGCATAGGATCTGCGTCTGCAAATAAAGCAAAATCAACAAGATCATCTTCTGTCATTTTTCTTGAAGCATCATAGATCTCTTGAATATTTCTTGTCTTTCTTGGTGGAGTTTCTTCATCACTTATGGAATGTGGAGATGAAGATGAAGATGAAGCCAATAACAGAGTCCTTTCAAGCTCCAAGTCTTGAGCAAATCTTTTGTCATCCATGTTAACAAGTAATTGATTTTGGTCTTCATATACTACATCCCATCTCCAAAATTCTGCTTCATTGAATTTGACATCTCGACTAATAATGATTTTCTTACTTATAGAATTGTATAATCTATGAGCCTTGGAGTTCTCACTGTACCCAACGAAAATACATTTCTTTGTCTTATCATCTAGCTCACATATTTTCTCATCAGATATGTGAGAATAACCAATGCAGCCAAATACTCTTAGGCGACTAACAATTGACTTTAATCCACTTCTTGCTTTTTGTGGTTAAGGCCTTGGACACTTTTGGTTGAAGCCTGATTCAAGAGATAAACGACACATGTCACCACATCTCCCTAAAATTCATCCGAAAGTTTCTTGGCATTCAACATACTTCTTGCAAGCTCCATTAGTATCCTGTTCTTTCTTTCTGCAACTTTGTTTTGTTGAGGAGTTCTTCGAACGGTCTTATGGTGCTTGATTCCATTTTCCTTTAAGAAATCTTCAAAAGCAATTTATTCACCTTCGTGATCAAAACACAATGTTTTCAACTGCAAGTTGCTTTCATTTTTAGTCATTGCTTTGAATGTCTTAAAACACTCGAAAGCAGAACTTTTTTCCTATAGTAGGTAAATCCATGTCTTCCCACTACAGTCATCAATAAATGTGAAAAAATAACGATTACCTCCAAGCGTAGTAGTTCTCATGGGTCCACAAAATACATGCTTCACAAAATTGATCTTCCTTTTTAATATTTGGCATTTCTCTCACCATGTGTTATGTGACATGTGAGATAAAGTGTCAAAACTTAAGTGCTCATAACGATAATGCCAAAGCCATGATATATCTTTTACCAACATCTTGAAATATAAAAGCTTCCCATAAGACATTTTAATAGGAAACATCTTGTTGGTAGTCATATGTACCTTCGTTATGAGACCTCCATTCTTGGTTCTAATCTAACACATGTTGTCTTTGAAGATTACATTATGCTCTTTCAATAGAAGTTACCCAACACTTAAGACATTGTGCTTGAGACCTGGAACATAATACACATCAGTAATTCTTTTTGCTCAATTCTTTGTCTCGACAAGAATATCTCATTTTCCTTTGACTTCAAACTTCTTGTTGTCACCAGTCTTCACCTCATTATGTGGAGATTTGTCCAAAGTTACGAAAATATCATTCCTTCATGTCATATGGTTACTGCAACCACTATCAAGATACCATATATTTTCGGTGCTTGTTTCTTGGACATTGAAGGTGAGAAAAACAAGACCTTGGTCATTATCCCGTTGTTCATGCATTAGGGTTGTCTTTTCTTGATTAGCTTTTTTGGACCAACAATCTGCTTGAAAATGACCATAACGTCCACAATTAAAACATTTTACATGAGAATAATCTCCACGACCTCTACCTCTGTTTCTTCCTTGACTTGAACTTCTTCCCCTTTCTCTATTTAAAGAAGCTTGATTATCACTTGTTTCAAAATCAGAATTTTTGAAGTCGTTGGATCTTCCATTTCCTCCGCCACCACGTCCACATCTTCTTCCACTAGATCTTCCTCTAGAAGAGGTTTTCATATGAAAAGTTTCTTTTGAAGGAGTAGAATCAAACCACTTCAATCTAAGCTCATGAGATTGGAGGATCCCATTAAGCCGTTGATGGAGAGAGTTGACAAATCTTTAGATTCTTCAATTGCAACGACAATGTGTTCGTATATTCTAGTCATGCTTCTAAGGATCTCGTCAACCACTCTTTGATCTTCAATTGTTTCTCTATTTGATCTCAATTGATTAATAATTAAGAGAGCATGATTGAAAAATTCTTCAATAGTTTCAACATATTTCATTCTAATAGTATCAAATTAATCTCGAAGTGCTTGCAATCTTACCATTTTTACCTTGTCTTCTCCTTCGTATAGACTTTGTAATGCATCCCACGTTGCTGTAGCAGTTGCAGCTCCTTAAATTCTTTCTAAAATATTTTTATCTATAGCTTGGTAGTTAAAAAAAAATGTCTTTTTGTCTTTCTTTCTAGCATCTTTCAACTCATTGAGTTGTTGTTGTGAAAGACCTTCCTCACGTTCTTGCTCCACGTATCCATTTTCAACAATATCCCAAAGATCTTGAGATCCATAAAAAACCTTCGTTTGTTGACTCCAACGTCTATAATTATTTCCTTCAAAATGAGGAAGCCAAGATTGCAACATATTGTTGGATGATATCTCTTAACTTTCGCTCTGATACCACTTTGTTGGAAATGTCAATGAGCCCATGATAATACTCACTCTAAATCTCACAATTTTGAAGAGAAGAAACTTGTTATCTTACAAAACTCAAGATCACACAAGAGAAGAAGATTGTTCTCTTGAATAACTCTCTTTGAATTGCCTTTCTTTGCTTCTCAATTGACTTGGTTACAAATGAGGAAAATGATCTATTTATATAATACTCCAAATGACATTTCTAAAAGACACAAATTAAATAAGTACATGTATACATACTATTCATGTATCTTAACAAAAGAACCTTCATGCATCTATGAATTCATGTATCTAAGAACTATAAATTCATGTATGTGTATCATGAATCCTCTAAGTTTACGAATATAAATTCATTTTTTCTCCAACATTTTATAAGAGAGGTACTAATGTCTCACCATTAAGGAGATGTTTAAAGAAATTAGTGGGCTTAAAGATGGGTTAGGCTATGTAAGCCCACCCTGTGTTTGGTCCATGAGTTTAAGATGCTCATGTTTCAAGCCCAAACCTATTACTATTCAATTGGAGGAAACGCTTTCTTTTTCTTTTTTAATTATTGCTTTAAATTTTCTTCCTTCTCTTTCACTTCCTCTGCACCAACCTACAATATAATTTACTTTTAAATGCGCTTTCAAAAAATCTTAAGATTAGTACATATGATTAGTTTATTATTAATTTTTCTAAAAAAATTGTATTTATTAGTCTTTACTCTATAAATTTTAAAAATATATTTCCATGGGGTCTTTTCTTAAGAGAACATTAGAATTCTCAACTAAATTCCTAAAAAAAAAAATGGAAAACTACTTCTTTTAGTTTTCAAAACTTGACTTAATTTTTGAAAACATATGTAAAATGTGGATAACAAAACAATAAAATCTATAAGTGGAAATAATATTTACAAGCTTAATTTTCAAAAACCTTGGTTATAAAACGGGCTTTAGTTTTCAAAACTTGGCTTAATTTTTGAAAATATATAGGTAAAACCTTGGTTTATAGGCTTAATTTTCAAAATTCAAAAACTAAATGGTTCTCAAACAGGGTATTAATAATTCATTTAGTACACAACTTTCTTATCTCGATTTAAAATTTGATTACAAAAATAATAATTAAAAAAAATTTGTTAAACCCAAACTATCTAAACATACAATTCAAACACAGTTTTCTAAAAGTTATGGTTGCCTAAGCTTGTACCTCAAACACAATTTTGTTAACTCTAATTAAGATAACCCAAGTCTCTCCAATAACTTAGACATCAAATTTATCTAAGCTCGACTCACATGCTCCAAACATTCATTTTATATTTGGATGAATGACCTTTGCATTTTGATAGATGATTTATTTGTCCCATGAGATCAAATTTATTAGATAGTTCGTTAGGCTCTAAATGAAGAGACGGCTTATATATATTAACTTCAATGAAGGGAAACTTTTCTTTAGAGTTTTTCTTGTCAAGAAATGTTTGACTCACACATTAAAATTTATTCAACTCAAAGTTTAAAAGGTCAACCTATGTATAGTATTAGCCTATTAAGTTCGCATATTCGAAATTGGATCCAATAATTCTACATGTTGCATTGACTTGGACTCATCAAATATACAATATAATTTATACTAGATAACAACTTTTAAAATTATAAGTTACAAACTAAACTCATATGGCACAAATTTAATATTTACCTCCCATTTTCACAATAGTCTATACTTAAACAACATCGCAAGTCTTATAAAAATTAAAAACATGTAAAATGATGAAACGACATTTAGATAGAATTTTCATCGACTTAAAATTAGAAATAATAAGCTTTCTTTTTAAAGATTTTTTTTTTGATAGGTTTAATCCCTAAACTTGTAGGAATTATGTCAAATAGGTCCTATACTTAAAAAGTATTTAATAGGGTTTATAAAACTTTCAATTTTGTGTAAATTAGGTTATTGAATTGAAAGTATCTAATAGATTATTAAATTTATAATTTTGTGTCTAATAAACTATTGAACTTTAAAAGTGTCTAATGCGATCTTAAACTTTCAATTTTGAATATCGACCTATTGGACATTTTTTTTAAAAAAAATTACAAACCTATCAAATACAATTTTGAAAGATGAGTTTAAAAAAACTGTTGAATAGGTAATAAGACTTATTAGACATTAATTTGAAAATTTAGAAACTTACTAAACCCTTTTATGCTTAAGAGATCCACTCATAAAATTAAAAGAATGCTTAATTATTAAATACCTTTTAAGTTACGGACCTATTTTACATAGTTCTATAAAAGTTCAAAGGCTGAACTTATAATTTATTATTATTATTTTTAGTCAGAAACTACATATAACACAGTGTAAAATTTGAAAGACTAAAATTACATAATCAAAATATAAAACAAACAATAGTTCAAAGACCAAAATGATCAACTCACTACTTATGAAGCATGCTACATCAGAACCAAAATTTAAAGTATACAATATAATTTGTAAAGCCATAAGTTTAGAAACTAATTAATGTAAGTCCCCAAAAATAGAGTATAAATTTAAAAGTCTAGACATTTAAAAGATGTAAGAGTATAACACAGAGCAAAGTAAAAGAATCATAATTAGTCAACACGTTGTGGTTGGAGCCTAATGCAAGAGGAGAGAGTAGTGATCAGAGGATAGACAATGACCTCTCAGCACTCACAAACCCAACCATTTCCCTTTCCCCCACACAACCATGTGGTCCATTTTCAAACCCTAAAAAGCCTCCTCAAAACTGATCCACATCTTTCGACGTTATTAGGTCGTTTGATACTATTTATGTTTCTCATTTCCAATTTTTAGAAACAGAAGCCATCATTTTTAATTTTTTTTTTAAATAGAAGCGTTTGATACCGTTCTTGTTTTTTGTTTCTCATTTCTTAGAAAGGTTTGTTTTTTAGTTTCTCATTTTTCAAAAAACGTTTCTAAAATTGTGTATAAACTTTGGAAATATAACAAAATCAAGTTTCTTGTTTTTTGTTTTTGTTTCCAGTTTTTTTTTTCATAACATAAATACAAGTATTATTTTATCATTTGTTTTACTTCTAAAATGCATAATAAAAATCTAAAAATACATATAACATATATTTTTTTTTCGAATAAATGGTTATCAAACATATTTATATTTTTTTTAATAAAAAAAAGAAAGAACAATAAATAAGAAATTACAATTACCAAACACAGTTCTCTTTTTTTTTTTTTAAAAAAAAATTAAAAAACAGAAACAAAAAACAGAAAATGAGAAACAAGCAACATAAACGTTATCAAACAAGCCTTGAGTTTCTAATAGTTTTTTCTTAGACATAAATAAAACATTATTTATTATTCTTGACTTATAAAATACATAATAAATATAACATAAAAACTTTGGATATTTAGTTTTAAAAACTAAATTTTATATAAATTATATATTTATAATTCAAAAATTCATAACACAAAAAAAAAAAAAAAAAAAAACCAAACGTGTTTATATTTATTTTTTCGATAAAAAAAAAAAGAGCTACCGAATTTTTCTTTATTAGAAAAAAGAAAAAAAGAGAAGAAACAAAACGAAAAGACTACCAAACTTGCAATTTCCATATTTTTCTTTAATTCAATGAATGGCATGTCCATGATGTTTGCCCTAGGCGCTGCGTTTGTCAGTCGGCCGGGGCATCGGATAATGTAGGCGGCAGCGTTTGTACCTGAACTGGCTGGCTGCTCCATGTTCGCTCGCTCTCGACCACCACAGTTTCAAGTCCTATCCAGCTCTCAGAAACCCTAACACACCTTCTGAATCTCTCTGTTGTAAGATTATTCTTGATTTCGTCTCCGATTTCATGAATCTCTCTCTCTCTCTCTCTCTCTCTCTCAATACAAAATTACAAATGTGGTTTTGCAATTGCATTTATTTTTATCTCTCTGGAAAATTTGAAACGTAATCGTAGACTCATTCACAGAGTACAGATTTATAGATGGAATGTCGTTTTCCTTACTTTGATTTCTTTGTGGAAAGCAGAGCTAACTCTGTCCTCCTCTTTTCGAGCCGTACGATTCACCGAGCCGATCGCCAATGGCTCCTACTATAGGGCTTTTGCTTTTTTTTTTTAAAAAAAAAAATAATTAATAAACCAATCATTTCCGAAAGTAATTTCAAAATGTTCTTCATAAGCTTTTATTTTTTCCTTTGGTTCTATATAATCATGACTTGAGTTACACTGAAATCAGAAGTCATTATTGTAATTACGAATTGGGAATCGGGAATTGTTTTGGAAACAGAACAATTTTAGTTATATTATCCGCTAGTTCCCTTTTTTTAAAAAAAAAAAAAAATTAAAAACTCTCTATCCTATTATACAACATTTAAATTAATCTATAATTTTTTTTAAAGTACAACAAATATAGATATGGAGATTTAAACTTCGAACCTCAAAGAAATTGGTACATGTCAATTGCACCGTTGAGTTGTGCTCACTTTCAAACTTAATCAATAATTCTAATATATGTACTTTATTATTTTTAATATCTTATTTTGTCATATATATAAGATTTTTTTTAGTATAGATATAAGATATTTATACATTTACAAATGTATCAAGTTAGTTTCAGACCGCTAAATGAGTATAGTTCAGTGGTAATTGACATGTATTCCGACCAAGAAGTCAGAGGTTTGAATTTTCTCCTCAAATGTTGTTAAACTAAAAAAAAAAGTTAGTTTCAAATGGCTAATAATTAAAAAAAAAAGGTATTAAAAATTCAACAAGAATCCATGAGTCATTTTAATATTCTGTATACTTGTAAATACCACATTAGTGTCACTTTTCGTTAATTCCATTTTAGTCTCTTTACTTTTAAATGTCAAATTTTAGCCCATGTACTTATAATAAATCTTAAAATTAGTCTATATTGTTAATTTGAAGTTAATTTGTTTTATCGAAATTGATTAAATAAGAATAATAATTTTCATAAAAAAAAGACACAATATGACCATATTTTCAAGGTTAAATTACAAATTTAGTCTCTATGATTTTGAAAAAGTTAGAATTTAGTTTTTATGATTTTAAATGTTAGAATTAGTCCCTAGGGACCAAAATTGTAATTTAACCTAACTTTTAAAACCAAAATTTGTAATTTAACCTAACTTTTAAAACCAAATTTTAATTTTCTCTGTACCATAGTGACCAAATTTGTAATTTAACATATTTTCGAAATGTATGGAGGGAAGGCGAATAGATTTTTTTTTTAATATAGAAAAGTTAACAATAAACTAACAGTATGAACCAATTTTAAGCTTTATTGAGATAAAGACTAAATTTAGATCTTTAAAAGTACGGCAACTAAAATAGAATGAGACCTAAAGTACAGACTAAAATAACATTTTAACCAATAAAGGAAATACAGTCAAGTTAACGAAAACAAATAACAAGAGAGAGCGCTTTTTTTTTTTTTTGAGGAATCAAGAGAGTCAATTTGAATCAAACCATTCAAAATAGTTGATTCACATAGATCTATATTGAAGTATTGGAAAAAAAAATCAAATTTTACTGATGAATTTGACAATGTCAATTTTATTCTAAACCTTCCCTTTCATGAAATTTCATCTTAAACTTAGATAAATGTTACAATCTTCACGTTAAGCTTGAAAAGTGTTGTATATTTACATTAAACTTTGAATAACGGTCACAAAATTTCACATTGTGATAAGTTTCCATTTGAACAATTGTAAAAAAAAAAAGGTATTATTATGCATGTTTAATGAATTATAAAACATGGTATGAAATGGATATTAAAGAAAAACAACATTTAGGTTTGTTTTTATTGAAATTTGTGAAGTCTAGTGATGTTATTTAGATGATCAATTTTTGTATCTTGATCAAATTTAATTTTGTGGGATGGTTGATTTTCAATAAAATTAGTAAATTTTTAAATATTTTTACCTTGCTTTAATTAAAAATAGCGGTTAAATTAGAGAAAAATAAATAAAAGATAAAAAATGTTACAAGGTAATGAAATAAAAAGTTGAAAATGAAAATTGATATACAACTCCTATCCTTAACTGACAAAAAAGAAACTCATTCGAAAATGAAACAATTTGATTTCACAAAACATAACAAACTAAAACTCGTACTACAATGAGAATCACATCTCACATCAACTGCAATTTCCAGCTCCAACTGTGCCGCCATTAAAGGCCAGGCAATCATCTTCATCACTGTAAAGACCCTCAAATGCTCCTTTGTCCTTTTCCCTAATTCCTTAATACAACACTTCAAAATCCAACCCAAAACGCAAATTTAAACAAAACCCATCACCCAAAATCCCAACTTTTTTCCCTCCATGCATTCACATGCCCTTTCTCTCTCTTCTTCATGCCCCTAAAAAAAAAAAAAAAAAAAAAGTGAGACCCTTTATAAGGGCATTTAGTTCCTCCACAGTCCTATCCCTAATCCTAGAGCTCCCTAAACCCATAATTCCTCCAACTACTTCACCCTTTTAGCCATCCTATCCCCATAGTAATAAATTTTGTTAACAGAAAATTATACTAAATTATTTCTCTGATAAAAGAGCTATGGCATTCCAATGCATACAAGGAAAGGACATAACCCCACATTTCGCTTTCACTTGGGGCTGGGGCTGGGGCTGGGGCTAGCCCCTTCAGTAATTTTATGGCGCTCTGATCTTTATTATTGTTATTACTATTATTGCTTTTTGGCCCTTTTTGAGAATTGTGCTTTGCCTATATCCCCAAAAACAAACACAAACACAAAGCCTCCCCATTTGCACCTCTTTCATTTTCATTCTTGCAAATCTCTCTGTTTTCTCTTTCTTTTGGGCCTCTTTTTGATCTAGGTTTGCCTTTTTCTAGCTTGTTTTTGTGATTTCTCTCTACAGTTATTCTTCATGCACCTTACCATTTCAGCTCCTCTGTTCCATTGTTTTTCTTCATATCTCACCATAGACTTTTGAATCCAACTGAACAACAACCAGCTGCTTGCTCCCCTTGTTGTTGGTTGTGTTATGGCAATGAAGAGGCTGTTGATTTTTATATTGTTTGTTTGTTTGGGAAGTTGGAGCTATGCACAAGAAGGTGGAGAAGCTCCAATGGAGAAAACAGAGCTTGATGCTCTGTTCTCTGCAATACAGGGCTTTGTGGGGAATTGGTGGAACGGCTCAGATCTCTACCCAGATCCTTGTGGATGGACTCCAATACAGGTAACTCTTCTTCAATCGCTTCATTTTTTAAGTTTCTATTGTTGGTTTTAAATTTCCCTATTGAGGAATCAACTTAGAAAGATGGGACACTCTGTTTTGTGAAGAAATTTTGCATCTTTAATGGAAAGTGCAAAGTGGGATGATGTTTGGGATATTTTTTCAGGGGGTTTCTTGTGATATCTTTGATGGGCTCTGGTATGTCACTGGTTTAAACATTGGACCAACTCATGACAACTCGCTTGCTTGTGCTCCAAATGCCCATTTCAGACAGCAATTTTTTGAACTCAAACACCTTAAAACTCTGTCCTTCTTCAGATGCTTTGTTTCCACTACAAGGAACAACTCTGTTTCACTTCCAGCCGGAGAATGGCTGAAACTCGCCGGAAGTTTAGAATCTCTCGAGTTCAGATCAAACGCCGGCCTCACCGGACAAATTCCGGTCAGTCTGGGGAGATTGTCAAAGCTGCAATCTTTGGTTCTGTTACAAAACGGATTGGTGAGTGGAATACCAGAAAATTTTGGCGATTTGATCCAATTGAAGCGGCTGGTTCTTGCTGGGAACTCGCTCACTGGTCCAATTGCTCAAAATCTCGGCAGGCTGAGCGAGCTACTGATTTTGGATTTGAGTAGAAATTTGCTATCGGGTTCTTTGCCACCGAGTTTGGGAAATTTGACTTCCCTTTTGAAGCTTGATCTGAGTGACAACAAATTGGGTGGAAATTTGCCGAGTGAAATCGGCGATATGAGAAATTTAACACTTTTGGATATCAGTAACAACAGTTTCTCAGGTGGATTGAGACAGTCGTTTGAGAAGATGAATTCATTGGAAGAAATTATCTTATCCAACAACCCAATTGGAGGAGAACTCAATATCATAAACTGGAAAAGTCTCAGAAATTTGGTGATTTTGGATCTTTCCGACATGGGTTTGAAAGGGGACATTCCCGATTCATTGTCTGAATTGAAGAAGCTAAGGTTTCTGGGACTTAGCCGCAACAATCTAACAGGAAACCCCTCGCCAAAACTTGCAACTCTGCCATTTGTTAGTGCAATTTACCTGTTTGGAAACAATTTATCTGGGAACCTTAAATTCTCCGAAAAGTTTTATGGGAAAATGGGAAGGAGATTTGGGGCCTGGAATAATCCGAATCTGTGTTACCCCATTGGAATGGTGATGGCAAGCAATGCTCCATATGGAGTGAAGCCATGTGAGGAAGAAGAAGAAGTGGTCAAATTGACGGAAAAACCCAACTCGAAGGCGAATTTTGATAAGGAAAATTGGAATTTGGCTGTATCAAAGGGCTGTCCTGGGCTTGGAAATGAAGGGTTTTGGTGGAAATTTGTGGGGAAGACATTAACGATGGTTTTGCTAATCACTAGGTTGTTATGAAACAAGAAACAGAGGTTTCTTCTTAGAAGTGTTTGGTCTAAAGGGTGAATCATTTTCAATTTGATCAGCAGCTGACTAACAAAAAGTTAATTTAAAAAGAAAAAGAAAAGAAGTTTAATGGTTTGTGTAATGGAATTTAGTTATTTCAACCACTCAATTTGGTTGTCTTCTGTGTAAATACTAACTAGCTTTCATCTGCGAATTATCACATCTCTCTCTTTCTCTCTCTGATTCTTCAATAATAATTGTCTTATATTTACTCTGCAGTCTTTCTGAAAATAATTTTCTATTCTTGTTTCAAATTTCATTCAGGTAATTTACGTTTACAAATATATATATAACACTACACCCAAGAGCTTAAACAAACCCATAGGTAATATTCATGATATTGCTAAAGTAAATACATGACATTGTGTTTTAGTATCATGTCTAAATAACTATCAAGTTTAAAAGTTGAGCCAGTGAGTTAGAGTGTGTTTGTCATTTGAATATGTTTTTTTTAGTTCAACAATTGTGAAGGAGGATCAAACTATCGACATTTGAGATGGTAATTAATATCTTATTCACTTAACTACGCTTGAATTGATCATTTGAATACGTTCTTAACAATAGTCTTAAGATTCAAATCCAAAAACTTGTGCCACCTTGAGTATAGTTCAACTGGTTAAAATATTGTTCTCTCAACTTAAATATTAGAAATTTAAATTCTCACTCTCATCTATTATTGAACTAAAAAAAATAACAATAATAATAAAAACTAGTAATTATAGTTGTGAGGTGATGATAAACAAAGACAAGATAGATGTCGGAAATCCATGCTACAATCAAAGTATTTACATTTCTAAATCCAAAAAAAAAATGATTGTTCTAATTTAATGTTATTAAATTTAGTTTTTTATATGATAAATGCAATGAAATTGTACAAAAATATAGCTAAATTTGAAATGATGAATAATTGAACCTATATTTTATAAATTGCATTCATACCTAACAAACCCAACAAATCTGACCATTTCTATTATGGGCATAGTAAAATGAATCTCAACCCTTAGCACAATTTCAAAAGAGAGAGAGAGAGAAAAAATTAGTCGGTAGAAAATTAGAATAGTGTAAAGGTTAAATTACAAATTTACTTTCTAAACTTTGAGGTTATGTCTATTTGGTCTCTGAACATTCAAAGTAATAAATTTAGTCTTTCAACTTTCAAAATTTGTTTTCAAAAAAAAAAAAATTCAAAAATTTTAAAATTCACACTAGATACAAAATTAAAATTTTAAGATTTCATTAGACATAAACTTCAAATTTATATTTTATAGAATAATTAATTTTTTAAAATTTTGAATTTAACAGGAACAATTAAACATAAAATTAAAATCTCAAAAATCTATTAGACATAAAATTAAATATTCTTAAAACTTTAATGATTAAATATACACAAAATTTAAAGACTAAACATGTAATGTAATTTAACTTAGTCTAAATAAAGAGAATTGGATTGGCAGAAAAAGAGAGGAGAGAGGGGGTTGAAGGACAATAATGTCAGAAAGTGGAGGGTGTCAGAGCAGAAGGCAGCGGAGCCAATCCCAAGGTCGAGGCCGGTAACGCCCTTTTATACCACCTAAAACCGCACTTTCTCCATTCTGCAAACGCAGTCTTTATTAAGCCTATCCCTGCAATTTCTTCTTTTATTCTTTTTTCTATATGGACAATGGTTTTTATTTTATGGACAATTTAAGTTCTTTTACAACAACAAAGGTAAGAATAAAGATTTGATCTTCTTAGTCTTCAATCTTAAGAAGAAAAAAAAAATAGTAGATGTCTTTGTTCACATGAGATTTCAATAAAAAAATTTAATACGTGTAAATGAACTTAATTTGTATTGATATGTATAATAGAATACAAGCTCTAATATATGATCATCTGATTATGTACACTTGATTTGAAGGTTGGAATGTTTGTTCTCAAGGTTGAATTGACAACTTTGAACTTGTGAAAAGTCTTCAATTTTGAGCTTGTTGAAGGTCTTCAGCTTGTAGCATGTTGAAGATCTTCAACTTGTAGCTTCTTGAAGGTATTCGACTTGTAGCAAGCTTCTTGAAAGTCTTCGACTTGTAGCCTCTTGAAGGTGTTTAGCTTGTAGCTTCTTGAATGTATTCAGCTTGTAACTTGTTGAAGGACTTCGACTTGTAGCTTATTGAAGGTCTTCGGCTTGTAGCTTGTTGAAGGTCTTCGGCTTGTAGCAAGCTTCTTGAAGGTCTTCGGCTTATAGCTTCTTCAAGGTCTTCGGCTTGTCAAAAAAATCTCAGTTTTTTAAGAAGATTTAAGTTCGTTTCAGTCTTCAGGTCTTCATGAAGCCTTTAATCCTTGAAGTCTTCAGTTCTTCCAGACACTTTAGTTTCAGTTTTCAATCTTCAATAAGAGTTGATTTCGTTCATTAGTCTTCAGGAAGATTTAAACTTTGTCTTTAGACCTTCGGTATTCAATCTTCAGGAAGAGTTAATCTCATTCTTCAGTCTTCAAAAAGATTTAAACTCTGTCTTCAGATATTCAGTCTTCAATCTTTAGGAATAGTTTATTTTGTTATTCAGTCTTCAGGAAGATTTAAACTCTGTCTTCAGATCTTCAGTCTTCAATCTTCAGGAAGAGTTCATTCTTCTCTGAATGTCCGAACTCTGCAATCTTCTTATTCTCTGAATGTCTGACCTTCTCCCCCCTTCAAATGAAAGGTGAGTCATCTATTTATAGAGTTCTCCATGGGCTTTACGCAAGCTTGGACTTGATTGTACTTGGGCCCATTCTATGGACTTGGACTTTGTTGGTTTTGGGTTTAACCATTTGGGCTTTGGGCAAAATTGTCATTTAATTAGCTTTAGGGCTAATTTAAAGTTGGACCCCATTTGTAATATGACCCTAATTTGACCGGCTAGGCTTATTTGATCAAATGGTCATAATGAGGGCACGTGGCATTGTTTGGGATTTGCCAATTTTTTTGTATTCAAATTTAATTTAGGACACATGTTAATCTACGATTGGTCCCAAATTTAATAATATGTAATTGTGTCATTAATTTATAGATAATAACATGACGATTTGTGATTAGCCGAAATTTCTCATTCAACAGTCTTAATGGTTGAGCTATGCTCGCGTTTGATGAAAAATTTAGATCTTTCCATTTTGTTTAAGATAAAATATACAAAGTAACCCATAATCTTTTTATGTTATTTTCAATTTGATTCATAATCTTTCAAGATTCTTAATTTTATCCTTAATGCATAAAAATTTTCTACCATGTCATATATTTTGAATTACCTAAAAGATAGGGACCATTTGATAAGTTTACCTTTTTATAAAAAAAAGAAAATTATATAATTTGTTCAAAATAAAATGTTAAATTTAACTTAGAAGTTTAGTTATTGAACTTTAAAGTTTGCGTCTAAAAAGGTTGGGAACTTTAAAAAGTGTCTAATAAGTCTCTAAATTTTCAATTTTGTGTTTAATATGTCCCTAAATTTTAAAAATATTTTAAAGGTCCTTAAACTTTCAATTTTCTGTCTAATAGGTTCTTGACATATTCAAAATTCTTAGACATTAACTGATCTACTAATATAAAATTAAATTTTATGTCCAATAAGATCCTAGACTTTTAGTTTTGTGTCTAATAGGTTCGTGAATTTTAAAAAATCTTGAATAGATTAAAGACCTATTAGACACAAATTGAAAATTTAGAGACCTATTGGATACATATATAATTGAAAGTTTAAGAACTTGTTAATTAGATATTTTTTAAAAATTTGGAACCAAATAAATACAAACCTAAAAATTTAAAGACTAACCTTGTAATTTAACCATGTTTTAAAAAGGTCACACAAGTAGATGTGTTCTAGGTCGTAAAGCATTTGGGCTGGATTGGACTTACAGTGGGCCGAGGCAGGATGCCCATTTAAAAATTAAAACCCTTTTAAAGCCATAATTACAACAAGAAAAAGAAAACATTTTTCAATTTATTATTTCTCGTAAATACCCCTCTTCAAAAACTACGTATCAAAATAATCTTATCAATGACATTAGTTTTACAGCAAGCCGTCTCATTGGATTATTTGGATTGACTTTTGAAGTGCTTATTTTATTATTTTTTTTAAACTTAAAAACATTTTTTTAAGTATTTAGAAAGTCAATCCAAATAAGCCCTCAATCTATCATCCATATTAAAGAACGAAGAGATATACATGTCTAACTACTCCCGTTTATGTTCATGTTCGCAGCATAAAATTATATTTAAACACAATAAATAACAGTTAAAAATAAAATATGTAATAAAAATGATTAAAAAAAGTGCGAATACTAAAATAATAACTAATATAATATTGTTGACAAATCAAGAATAACTCAACCGACTAAGGTATCAACATTCTTATTCAATCATCATAAGTTTAAATCCTCACCCCATACTTAAATTAGGATAAAAAACCATTTTAGTCTATATACTGTAAAACGTTCAAATTTAGTTTCTATACTTTCAATAAACCTTAAAATTGATCTCTACTGTTAGTTTATTGTACTTTTCTAAAAAGAATTTAGTCTCTATTAGCATTCTCTTTATAAATTTTGAAAATGTTTTTAAATTGTGCCTTTTTTGCAAGGAAAATAGTATTATTATCTAACCAATTTCAATAAAAATTAACTTCAAACTAACCGTAGGGATTAATTTTAAGATTGATTAAAAATATAATGACTAAATTTGTACATTTTAAAATACATAAATTAAAATGAGATAAAATCTAAAGTAGAGACATCAAAATGTGATCGTTTAACCTTTAAATTATATTATATATATTACTTGCTCCCAGATTAACGAAAAATTGGATTTCCTTTTATAATAATTAGCCACGGGTAAGATGTCTTCTAAAGCAATAGCTAGTAAAATGCGAATCATTATATGAGTTATGACGTAGTCTATTTAAAGATTAATTTTATAATAATAATAATATATTATATATTTTTTAAAAAAAAAAGAAAAAAAATCATTTTTGACCTTAAACTTGGCAGGTTGTATCAATTTTAATTATGAACTTTCAATTTTATCAATTTAAACCTCAAACTTAGCAGGTTGTATCAATTTTAACTCAAAACTTTTAATTTCATTAATTTAAACTTCAAACTTGAATAAGTGTATCAATATACACTCTCAATTACATTTTCGTTTCAATCCCCATTAGAAAGGTTTTCCAAATATGTCCAAAGTCACATGTTGCTCTATAACATATACGTATTTATTATATTTTAAAAAAATAAAATTGCTGAAGAAAATTGGAAGAGACTCGCCGTAATGTTTTTCAACTTCAGAGCATGTTTTTTTTTTTTTTTTTTTTTTTTTTTTTTTTTTTAATAATTTTTTTTTTTTGTTTTACTTCTTATATTATCTGATTCTGCTGTTTTCATTTCATTAATTTAGAATTTTTCAATTTTAAGGTACGATCCTACTCGATCAATTGGTTTTTAGTAGAAACAAAACTTATTTGTACTATATATTTTTTTCTCAAAGAAGTACTCATATTCTTAAATTGGTTGCAATATTGATTTTTTTTTAATTTCTCGTTGGCAACGAGCTTGATTTGTCCTCCATCCACTGCAACGGACCTAGGGCTTTCGAAATCACCCTCGCTGGAATTTTTGTCCCATTCCTCTCCAGCATCGATATCACTTTGATCCTCTATTAGACTGTTGATGGGGCCGACAAGGTTAATTATGACTAGTTCATTGTGTACATGAGTGTCACTCTGTCTACCACTGCTTTCCATGTTCTCTCCCTCATTTTAGCTGAGTTCAAACTCCTCACAACCGAAATCAAAGAAACTGCCATGGTCGTCGCCGCCTTCAATGACGTCACTGTCTCGATCTTCTTCACATTCATCGTCACTGGTATCAACACCAAAGGTGAAGGGAACACAAGAGTCCATTTGTTTTTGTGTGGGTCCTACTTTCGAGAGTCGAATTCGTGGTTTTCATGATGTTGGCGACATGATCTAGAATGATTTAATTATTTTTTTAGTAATTTTTTTTAAAACACAACATACAAGTGCATATCATAGAGCAACACGTGACTTTGGGCATGTGTGGGGAACCATTTTAATGTTGATTGAAATGAAAACTTAATCGATGATGTAAATTGATACACTTATTCAAATTTGAAGTTTAAATTAATGAAATTGAAAATTCAGAGTTAACATTGATACAATCTATCAAATTTATGGTCAAAATTGATTTTTTTTCACTAAAAAAAATACCGCAAAGAGAAAGACTAGGAATTTCAATGCAGAAAACGAGTGAAGACAGAAGAGGTCTTATTCTTCCCATGCATTCGTATGATGTATCTGTAGACATCCTGAGTCGAGAAAAGAAAGCAAAGCTATTTTCAAGTCAACCTTAAAAACGATACCTCATTTTCATACATGTTCGGAAATTAACAACAACATTTAGGAGTGGAGAATTCGAACTTATGACCTCTTAATTGAGGGTATATGCAAATTACTACTGAGTTATGCTTACTTTCGCAAATTAAGAACATTTCATATATGTGGATAATGTTTTTTTTACCTCGCGTAATGTTAGTTGCTTTTCCAAAAATTACTAATTTTGATCTTTTTAATAGTTTAATAAAAGGTGGAGGATTTGAAACTTCAACCTTTTATGGATACTAGTGTATTACCACGTGCACATGCACATGTAATTTTTTTTATTTTAAATTAATCCTTTTTTAGTATAATCTACATTAACTTTTAATAATTATGTTCTTTGTTATCATTTCTTCATTGTGCAAACCCATGAAATAATATTTTGGCTTAAGGTTTTAAGTTACTTCTCTACATATTAGAAAAAATGAAGCTATAGCCAATTTAAAGAAAAGAAAAAACAAATCTTTACTGAGATAATGGTCTCATTTTCTATATTGATATGTTGAAACTTTAGATAATATGAGTCTCTTTCTCTTTGCTTGTGTGTCTAAACCTCTCTCCCATACTCAACCTCTCTATTGTTATCACTCTACAATACTTAGTTTCTCAAATCATACTACTACATTTATATATTTCATTTGTTGATGGATGGTTGAAATTTTAATAGTGAAATATTTTTTTAGAGAATTTAATAGTTAATCGTTTTATTTCATTGATGATGACTGTTGTGGGTGAAATTCGCCTAAAGAGGTAAACCTGAATTACAAGGGAATCTTGCAAGATAAGATTAGCCTTTTCAAATCCAATTCCTAAATAGAAGGGAAAACTTTTTATTTCCTTATCTAAAAAGGAATATGGAAAACAAATGTCCTATAAATATGTCATTATGACTCAAAGAAGAAAGTTGAACTTAACCCACATTCTCTAAATTCCATATTGCTACACTTTTCTTCCTCTCTGACTTAAGTATCAGAGCTGGTGTGACAAATGTCACATCAGTGCCTAGTTTTTTCTCTTTTGCAAGTCACCTATTTTTCCCAAATTACAAATTCACAGTGATTGTCACGTGGAGGTCAGGTGAGATTTTTCTGTCCAAAATTTGGCAACAACAATGACAATAAAACTTAAATATGTAACTGTGCATCATGGTTTGCAATACTATTGAAAAGGTAATTAATTACATTGAATAAAAATAATTTAAGTATTATTTTATTATTTTAAAAAAATTAAATAGAGTACAAATTTTACGATTGTTACAACTTTATAAATAAAATATTTAAAATTCAAACAACAAATTAAATTAAATGGAACATATATATATATATATATATATATATATATATTGTATTGTGTTATATTAGAGTTAAAAATTTGAAATTAACATAAATTATATTGTTGATGATAAGAAAAAAAGATTTTCAAATTTTTTTTAATATATTAAAATTATATATATAGATAAATTATCATTGTTTTTTTAAATTCTAAATTATCAAGTTATTTTTTATTATTTTCAAAATCTCAATTATAAATGAATGAAAAACTTTTCATATTCTACCTCTCTATATTCCTTTTTTTTTTTATTAACAATGATGAGCACATTTAAATCTCCATTCATTTTTTCTAAAAAGTATTCTCTCATCTAAACTAATATTTAATAAATTTTCAATTTATTTATTTATTTTTATTTCTTTTTCTTTTAAATGTGTATTCTCATATATTCATTTGTTAAAAATGTTTTATCTAATTTAAATATTGTGTTATGTGTTATGATTTTTTAAGATAAATACTGTGTTATAGGTTATGTATAAAACATTATATTATTACAAAATATATAAGAACATTATTTTTTTTGTAATTTTTTATTTTTAGTTTAATATTTATATTTAATACTTTGAGTGTGTGAAGTTTATATATATATATATTAAGTTCATTTATTGAATAGATGGTAGGAGAGAGAATGTCAAGAATTAAATCGAGAGAGTGGAATAAAATAAATATACAAATAATAATTAATTAGGAGTACAATCGAAATTATAAAATTAACATTTGGACAAAATAGTAAAAAAAAAATGATTGTCATAATTTAAATTTAAGATACAATACAATGTTCTCTAAAAAAAAAAGATACAATACAATGAACTTTTCAAACTCAACGAAGATAAAATTAGTTTACTAATTTAATTTCATATTATAATTAATGTTATTAATTATAATTAAGATTTTTTTTAAAAATCTTTGGGATGAATGACAATTTTTTTTTTTTTTTGTATTTCAACCTTTTAATATTTTATTTATTATTGATAATGAAAGAATGAATGAATTTACTATTTATAATTGTTCAAAATTTTTGTGAGACATAAGGTTAAATGATTTTTTTCTTCAACAAAAGAAATATAAGCTTGTAATTGATCAATATATATTATTATTTTTTTAACAAAAATTTTAAATAAAATTAGAATACATTATTTACAAGAGAACAATAAAAAAATTTAAAAAAAAATCCAAGAGAAAGACTGTACCTATATACACCCATTTGCTAAAATAGACTTGCCTACTTGATAATTGCTAAACAAACACTATTATTCAACTTAATCTAAGTGGAGTTGCAATGTTGCAAGCCTGAGATTTGAGATACTGCCTTGACACATGCATCATTTACAACTTGAATGTACCACCAATATCTTCATATAGACTTTAGATGCTTTCAAGATTGAAGAGTCTTAGAGATTGAAGAGAATTTGAGAGCAATGAATGGAGCAACAAAAATAAAGAAAGAATGGGACTCTAAAGTTAGTGAAAAATGGTGAAAAAGCTCATTATTTATAGTAGTAGATGATGAGAAATTGCAAAACGTTTTGAATTCTGAATTATAATTAAAGAAATAAAAGATTTAAGTTGTAGGAAAAAAAAATTTACATTCCAACTTTTTAAATTCTATACATTTATCATTGATAATTAATTAGCAATTAATTAATTTGCTATTTATAATTAATCAATAATGGCATGTTTTGTAAATTAATAAATTAAAGAAGGGACAAAAGTGTCCAAAAAAGGGTCGTTATTCCTAACAATAACTATAAGTAGTACCACATTTCAATATATATATATATAAACCAATTTTTATTTATTTTTTATTTTGAGTTCATACCATGATGAAGTTAAATAAATTTCCAAGTCATAATTATGAGTTACTTTAGAATAAAACCAAAATATAAGATTTTAAAGATGGAGGGCTAGAAGGTTGGAAGGACCTAATATAAGATTTTAAAGATGGAGGACTAGAAGGTTGGAAGGACCTTCCACCATTTTTTTACTGAAAAAAAAAAGTTGAAAATTATATTTAAAAAACATTTGATATTATTTTGTTAACATTTGATTTAAAAGTTAAATTTTGGAATTCTAACTATGATAATTTATAAGAAATTGAATAGAATTTTCTCAATTAGAAATTAACGCGAGCTTGTCGAGAGCTTGTCAAATTACAATTTATAAATCGATCTTAAGCTACTTGTAGCATTGAGTGGACCGGGTTGATCTCTGGGAACCGAACATTAATTTCTCAAGTTAAATTTGCAAATGAGAAAACAAATAAAACGGGGGGTTTTGAGTTTTTGTAAATAAAATAAAATATAAGAAAATAAAAATAAAGATAGATCAAATCTTACCAAATTTCAATTCAAAGGCACAGTTTTATCCAATTGCAAAATTGATCATAGGCACACAAAATGTTTTAACTTAATTATGCAAGCACTTAGTCAACTTATTAAGAAACCCCAAAAAGTAACAAATTCCCTAAAGTCATTAACTCTAACAAACGTCAAAGTTAATGCTAATTACCTAAACAATTTTGAAGAAACCGTTCCAAATTTTTAGATAAAAGCATTAAGTGAGATGCTCCTTTAATTCCTAGAATTAAACATGCAAGCTATGCAATTATGGAAACCCATAAAACACACACATGTAATAATCCTAGCGCTACAAGGTTCAATCAACATGACAATTACGGATCATGCATCATGACTAACAATCAAGCATATAAAGCGATCGATGCGTCAATTCAATAAAAAATACATGCTCATAAAATAAACACAGAAATCAAAGAATACTTGCAATTATAAGAAAACTACATTAAAGTACAAGCCTCACAACATTGCAATTGGTTGCAACCGACCTATGAATTGGAACACTTACCTTAGCCGTTCATCGTGATGATGTAGCCAAGGTTTGTCATTGGTTCGATATAGTGCCAAAAGAAAAGTAAAGAAAAAGAGAGAAAAACTCTAAAAACTATTGTCTAGAAATATTACACTCGAAGCCCTATGCAGCTAGGGGTGTGCATGGTTCGGTTTTGGCCGAAACCAACAACCTAACTGAACCCCTCGGTTATGATGTCTTATAAACCAAGAAAATCGATGGTTTCATCAGTTTCGGTTTAAAATCGAACCAATCGATTTCAGTTCTGGTCGGTTTGGTTCGATTTTAAACCGATTTTATTTAAAAAAAAAGAGAAATAAAATAAAATTTTACATATGTTACAATGAAGATGTGAGAAGTGAAAAGTGAGAAGAGTCAAAATGATTGGTAGAGTGAGAGAGGCAATCTGAGACATGCAAATGAGTAGTAGAGCGAGAAGTAAGCCAGTGTTGAACCCAAAAGTGAGAAGCACAAATGAAAGTGGAGAGAGTAGCTACCATCACCCTGAGCGACATCGGCGAAGGATTTTGAACACTGAACAACAAAGCCTTGTGGGTGATGGGCAGCGGCAAGAAGGAGGGCGGCGATGATTTTGGTGAGGCAAAGAGACTACGATGGAGGAGAGGAGAGCAATGGCGATTTAGGGGTGGCGACGGCGATTTAGGGGCAGCAACGAAGGCGGGTATGATAGAATATAGGAGAGGAGAGGAGAGGGAAAGGCGAGGGAAAGGTGAGGGAGGAGGGAGGGAGACGAAACGGAAAAAGAGAGGGAGGGAGACGAAGAGGGAGGGGAGAAAATGACAAAAGGGATAGAGATGAGAGTTACTTTAGGTTAGAGAAAACCCTAAAAATGAGTGGGCTGGGCTTTGTCTTAGTTTTTTATGGAGTGGGTTGGGATATATTTTAGTTATTTAAAAAATTTCGGTTCGGTTCGGTTAAATTGTCTTTTTAAAGAACCAAACCGTAAACCGAACCAAAATTTTTGATTTTTAAATTTTGTAAACTGAAAAAATAAAAAAATTTAAAATAATCGGACCGAACCAGTCTGATCGGTTCTTCGGTTTGGATCGGTTCTTTCACACCCCTACCTGCAGCTGTCCAAAAGAAGGCTTAAATAGCCTTGAAGTAGACAACTTGCACAAGTAAGAAACCCTAAATTCTATAAAGATATTTTTCCAAAACAATTAGGGAATAATATTCAAAATAAAATAAAATAAAGTAAATAAATTTCCATCTTGCAAAATGCTGGAAAATACATCTAAAATTCGAAAATCCTTTCCTGAATTCTCAAAACAAACATAGAAGGTTGCAATAAAGAAAGTTTCTAGATTACTCAGTCTTCAGTATTTTGCCAATAACTTATTCTCCAAAACTTGGATCGACATAATATTTATATGGCTGGAAAGATCTTTCAAAGAGATTTAAAATGGTATCTAATTTGTCTATATTCCCAAACGTGATCAGCAAGATAATGGAAACGAAATTTGGCACAAAGCATTCTCAGGTACGGCAGTTTTCCAGCAAGAGCAGTAATCACTCAAAATATCATAACTTTCATAATACTTGGTGGAATGAAATGAGTCTTATACCGTTGGAAAGATAATTCAATGAGCTTCGATTTGACACCAAATTTGAATATATTTTCATCTCAAAATATCATGATATGATCAGTTAAAGTTGGTATAGAAATTATGTTGCTTAAATCACCTCCGATTTTGTCCGAATTAACTCCAAAATGTTGCAAATTCTCCAAAACACGTGAATTGCTTGAATCCCAAAAAAAATAATAATAAAATTCATAAAATTCTTCTAATTAACAAGAAATAAATGTGATTAAATACGAATTTATAGGTCATATCAAAAATTTATGTAAACAAATTTTAATGAGAAAAAGTCAATTGAAATCAAAATATCATCTGTCAAATGACTTGGAAAAGGCACCGCAAAGACCTGGAAAGTTATTTTGTTTTCCTCACAGCATTGACTTAAGGACTTGGGACACGAAAATTAAACTAATTTTGAACAACGAAGTCTTTCAACTATGAAATTGACCGACTGTCAGGAAAAAAACACAAAACTATGAAAATGAAATTGACTGATTTGTATATGTCAAAGTTTAGAACTTGACTTTATTTACGAAACCATTTGAAATATTGAAATTAGAATTTACAATAATTATATACTAGAATTCGGTTATTTATTGTTTCTTATATAGAGCATGTTTGGAAATGACTTTTCAAACATTTATGAACATTTTTTTTAATAATTAAGGGCCCGTTTGGATTGCCTTTTAATTTAAGTATTTTTCAAAAATACATTTTTTTAATATAAAAATCGTTTAAAATTAAAACACTCATATGTTTGGTTACATTTTCTCAAAAATATTTTTATATACAAGTTTGTTTGGTTTGTTATATATTCAAAATGCTTATACTAATGTCAAATTACTATAAAGGACGACTATTAAATATTATGAACTAATAAGTTCAAATTTGTATTTAAAACACTATGACCGGCCAACAGCATAGGAAGAGGGTCATTAGAGTGGTAGTTGGCTGTGATCGCCGGAGTTGGGTGGTGGCAATGGATGTTGAAGTGTTGATAGTGGCAGTGGTGATCGTTGGAGTGGGGCGATGGTAGTGGTAGCTGGAGTGTCGTCAGAGTGAGGCGGTGGCGATGGTGGAGTGTTGCCGGTAGTGGTCGCTGGTAGTGATTGACGGCGACCATGGTGGAGTGTTGCCGATAGTGGTCGCTGGTAGTAAATGACGGCGACCATGGTAAAAGTGAAGATGTAGTGAGAGGGTATTTTGGTCAGTTTTATATATCATGAAAATTTGAAAGGAATTCCAAGTCGAACACCTAAAAATTCTTTTTCTAAAATTTAGTTTCAAATGCTTCACTTCAAATAATTTATTTCTCAAACTCATTTTTTAAAAAGTATAAATTTAATTAAAATAATTTTTTTAAAAAAAATTAAACACTTGAAAAGTTAATCCAAATGGATCCTAAAAATATTTTTAAGTCTTAAAAAGTCATTCCAATCCAAAGGCCTTAGTTCCATTTCTTTTAAAATGCTTTTGCAGTGGATCGCATTTTTAAAATTCAATTGAAAAGGATAGATTCATTTTAAAATGTTTTAATGATGTATTAATAATGTTAAATTTTTTTGGTCATTTTACTTTTATTGAAGTAATTAATGATTTAGTCATTATAAATTTAAAATTGCTATAATTTAATCTCAACTTTAAGATGTACCGACTTAATCCCTACACTTAGAAATCTCATCAAGGTAAATGTGATTTTTTATTATGTGACGGTCTTTTTCTGGTAGTTTATAAACATGTTTTTTTTAGTATAATTTAGTTTTTAATTAATTTATCGATCTACGTAGGTAAGAAACTCTATTAAAATTTTACAAAATTTTCCTTGGTAAGAATTAGATCGTTACAAATTTTAAATTATGAAGATTAAATATTTATATACGAAAGTTTAATTGTTACAAATTTGAAAATCCAAAAAATAAATCATTACATATTATAATTCAGGATTAAATAGTTACTTGAATGAAAGTACATAAACCAAAAATATTTTTTAGGTTCCATATAACTTCAATTTCAACTCCTCAATTTAATTCTCAAAATAAATTAAATGAAATTCAAATGACTCATGTTGTAACTATTTTGTACTGGAAAAAAATATGATTGTTGTAAAAGAGAAAGTAAAACAAAGGTTGTTTTAGGCTTTATCAATTTCTTAGAACATATTTGGGAATGAATTTGGATTGATGAAAATCACTTTTGTCTTGCATTTTTTTCTTTTTGGACGAATAACCACATTCTTGCCGTGAACAATTATGAAATTCCCCTAAAAAGTAATATACTTTTTGTTTTTTGTCTTTAATTTTTCATATTTCTATTTTTTTAAGACAATAACATTACAAAGGTAGAGGTGGGATTCCCATATTGGAAAGTATAATATATTGATAAAAGAAAAAATTTATTTCAAAATTTGTATAATAAGTGAAAAAAAAAGTTTTTCTTTGAATTATTTTCACAATACAAATTTTGAAAGAAAACAAGTATGAGTATCCATTTTAAAATCTTCTTACTAATTTTTTCTTTAATCTATTCTTACATTTTGTTTAATACATTTGTTTGACTAGATGACATGTTTTCTTTGAATAAATAAATTCAATTTTTAATTAGGAAACAATCATTTTAACTTATACAATCACACATTCACACCATACTTCCACCAAATTTCCAATCAATTTTTTTAAAAATAAAATTAAGAATCATTTATATTTCTCCAATTTGAGCATAACTCAACCAATAGTTAAGACATATATTCTCGACCAAAAGGTTAGTGATTTGAATCTCCACACCTATATGTTGTTGAACTAAAAAAAATCATTTATATTTCAAATATGGACTCTAAATACATGAAAAAGGAAGAAGTGCAACTAGTATACTACAAGATTTTTTGCGAAAAGTCTATATTGCGCAGGAAAAAATCTTGGCCAACGAAAATATTTCGGCATAGAGCCATTGGAGATGATTGTTTCCGACGAAAATGACATTGTGTCGACAAAAGTAGACTTCTCCCAACGCAATGTATTGCGTCGCATTGCGTCGGGAAAAACTTTCTTCTAACAACTAATGTCTGCGTAGGGAGAAGTCTACATGTGCGTCGGCAAAACACTGAAACAAATATATATATTTTCTCTTTTTTTATTTGTTTATTTATTTCTATACTACTTGATAGTTTATTATAGTATCATTTTAAAACAAAAATAATATCATAAAAAAGCAATAGTATTGAAATGCAATAATTTGATTACAAAATGTTCAATCTCTACATGTACTAGAGTTCGAAAGAAGAAAACAAATACATCAGAAAGAAAACAATTAATTTTGAAGGCTTCAACCTTTGTCTTCGTTTGTATTTTTGAAAAATAGGTCTTTAAGATTACACAACTGCAAATCTGCAAAAGAAAAATAATATGAAAAATTTTAAATACAAAACAAAAAAATAAAAGAAGGTTCCTAAAGTGAAACTTAAGCACACAACCAACCCTTGATGCTACAAAAGTGTCTTAAAAGTGCTTAAGCATACTTTTAGGCCAAAAAATAACTAAAAACGTAAAAGTGTTTACTTCGCCCCTTGGAACCTACAAAGTGACCAAAAAGTGGCTAAAAAGAGTTTAAGTATCATTTTGACTCTCAAAGAAATTTAGAAAGTGTCTAAAGTGAGCACACAACTAACCCTCCGATGCTACAAAAGTATCTTAAAGGTGTTTAAACATACTTTGCCCGTTGGAACCTACAAAGTGGCCAAAAAGTGCTTAAAAAGAGTCTAAGTGTCATTTTGATTATCAAAGAAGCTTAGAAAGTGTCTAAAGTGAAACTAAAGCACACAACCAACTCTTCGATGCTACAAAAGTGTCTTAAAGGTGCCTTAAGTATACTTTGAAGCTAAAAACTAATTCAAAACGACCTAAAAGTGTCTATTCTGCTACTTAAAACCTACAAAGTTGTCAAAAAGTGTATGAAAATAGTTTAAGTGTCATTTTGACTCTCAAAGAAAGCTAGAAAATGCCCAAAGTGAACTTAAAGCACACAACTCACCCCCTAATGGTACAAAAGTGTCTTAAATGTGCCTAAGTGTACTTTAAAAACCAACAAACATTCCCAACTCATTGAAACTCTTCAAATATTACATACTCACTCAAACACACTTCACACACATCCCACTAACTCATCCAAACTAACCCTAAAAAATGTGCCTAACTTATCTATTCTTACTTAAAATCCCACTAACTTATCATATATCTAACCCTTAAAAAAATGTGTCTAACTCACTAAAACTAAGTATCTATTGAATGGCTACCATAATTGCAGGATAGCCATACAACCAAGCAAAAACTTTGACACTAAATAAAGACCTTTAATTCACCAAACCAATTTCTAAACCCAATTACTAGTTAGAAGAGACCCTCTTGTGTGCTTGTCATTGTACGATCAAAATAAGTCTGCTTCAGAAGATGGACAAACTATTACTAATTATAGATAAAAAAATTATAAAGCAAAATTCTATTATTGAAGTTGAAAATCAAGAGTTGAAACTATTACTAATTATAGATAGAGTTTAAGAAAGTTTAGTGCCTAATTCACTCCAAAGTGTCTAACGTACAAATTTTAGATGATTAACTCATCCCGAACTCACTCCAAACTCTTTCAAAAGTGTCTAACTTCTCTCCAAATGTCTTAAACTAACCCCTAAACATCCAAAAGTACTTAATTTTAAATAAATATTGTTCTAACTCTCCAATGACATATTAAAGAAACGTATTGAGTCTAGCATTTTGTGCACCAACCTAGTTTCAAGTATGTACATATACAAGGCACTTAGGGATTTTATGAGAACAAAATCACAATATAATCTTCACTAAGCTCAAAATATAGCACTCTAACTCAATATATAACCTTACATTTTAATGTTTAATAGCCTCTATAGGATAAAAATCACAAAATAGGCTATAAATCAAATTACACAATAAGCTTAGAATCAAACATTAATCACACACAAGAGGCTCAAAATCAAACTAATCACACACTTGGACTCGAAGTCATAATTTATGCACACAAATATAGGCTCAAAATCACACTTCTAATCATAGGATAAGTTCCAAATCAAATTTTAATCACATAAAGAGCCTAGAAATCACAATTTAATCAAATAATTAAGCTTCAAATCACATTTTGAACACACAATAAATTCAAAATCATGATTTAATCATACTTTAATCAAACAATAAGCTCCAAATCAAACATCAATCACATAAATAGCCTCAAAATCACACAAATATTCTTCAAATTACACTTTGAACACATAATACACTCAAATCAATTTTTTTTTTAAACTTCAAAAGGCTCATTAACCAAGTTTAAATCTTAAATAACAAAAACACAATGTAAGAATTCTATATAACTCCAAATGCTTAACCAAGAAGAAAATCCAAGCTACCAACGGAATTTGTGAACAAAGAAAACAAAAAGTACTGAGAAAGAGAGAAAGCCTAAAAATAACTAGACAATATAAGTTAAAATTAAATAAATACCTTTGAAAATAAAACCCACAAGTTTAAAATGGAACTAAACGATGAGAAACGCAAAAAGTAGCGAACTCCAAAAATTCCCTCCTGAAAATGCCCAAAATTGGACCGCAACTTACAAGAAAAATACAAAAAATGGAAGAGAGAGGGCATGAGTGAAGAAATAGGGAAGAAAACGGAGAAGAAGAAGAAAAAATGAGGCGATGGTATGAGGTTTTGGATGTAGATGACAGAGAGAAAAGGAAGAAGAAGAAGAGAGAAAGAAAAAAAGAATGAGAGGAGAAGAAGAAGAAGAGAGGGCTAGGATTTTATTTTTCGTGACTTTTTTTTATGCAAAAAAAGCGTCGACATAGGTCTAAAAAGCGTTGGAAGAAGTGAAATGCATTTCACTTAACTGATTTCTCCCAAAACATGCATTTTCGTCGGCATAGCCAACTGTTGCCAACAAAATTTGCATGCGTCGGGAAAAGTCCCGTCGAAAATGGCAAGGGTCGAGAAAAATGCGTAGATTTCCCAACACTAGCCATTTTCATTGGGATAAGTATGTCTTTCCCGACGAAAATGCTTGCATCGAAAAAAACTTCGTCGGCAAATCTAAAATTTCTTATAGTGTAGTTAATGCATATATCATCGACTAAAAGGTTAGAGGTTTAAATTAAACTAAAAAAATCATTTATATTACAAATATGAACTCTAAATACATGGTAAAGGAAGAAGTACAATAGCATTTTATATATATATAAGAAGTGCAAAAACATTGCCCATATAAGCCATAGTTATTTAATTATAAGGTCGTTAGGCTTTGGTGTCACACCAACCCATGCCCAACCTAACCTATTTCCCCCATCTACTTCTCGCACTATTTTGTGTGCCCCATAATGTTAGGTTGTGATGTCAACCACCTTATAATTTCTTACTCCTTTACAACATTTAATTTCATATTTATTTTCTTAACTTTTTTTAGGGTAAATTACCCTTTTCATCATATGTTTGGACATTATGTTGATTTCGTCCCTAGATTTCAAAATCAGACATAGTTCTATTGAGTTTTGAATCAACCCCCTCCAATAAGTAATTAATGGACATGTTGACATGGTAATTTTTTAAATAAAATAATAATATTTTTATTAAAAAAGTCAATAATCTTTAAAAAAATTATCTCTCTCCTTTCCACCATCCCCTTCCTCTTCCTATTCCTCTTCGACGCTGGTAACGACGTAGGCACTACTGCTACTTCTTCCCCTTTCCATCCGCTTTGACGCCGACGCTAGCACCGCCTCCAACGTCTCTCTTCCTCTCTCATCTCTCTTCTTCTTTTCTTCTTCTTCTTTCCTTTTTTTTTTTTTTTCTTTTTAGATATGTTTTGCCACCACCACCACCTTCTTCTTCTCTTTCTCTTTTTTCCCTTCAAAATTGGGCTTCTTCGCACCTCATTTGCTACCACCTCTGTAGACCGTCGCCGCCACTACCTCCTCCTCCTTCTCTCTTTTTCTTCTTCTTCTTCCTTTTTGTTTTTTGTTTTTGCAAATATGGGTTTCTTTTTTGAAAACCCAGAAAAAAAAAAGATGTAAAAGAAAAGAAGAAGAGAGAGATGAGAGAGGAAGAGAGGCGTTGGCTAGTGTCGGCGTTGGCTTCGAAGCGGTTATGGAAGGGGGTGGGTGGAAAAGGGGAAGGGTGGAGGGGAGCGAGAGATTTGTTTGTAAAATTATTGTTATTATTAATAAAAATAATTTTATTTTTATTTAAAAAATGTCTAAGTCAACATCTCCACTAATTATTTAACGGAGGTTGTTAATTTAGGGACTCAATAAAACTATTTTCTAAATGTGTGGATTTGATTATCCAATTTTGAAATCTAAGGACGAAATCAACATAATGCTCAAACTTTAGGGATCAAAAAGTTAAATAAACCATAATTTTATGCTTTTGATAGAATTGATTTGAAAGTATGCTATTTAATCACTATTCACATGATCTTTAATTTTGGAAGAATTTAGTAAAGCAATAAGAAAAAATTGGGTTCATCTAAAACCTTGTATACTTAGTGGAATAAGTGTTAATGATAGAGACCATCGACAGATCTCAAAGAGCTTGGTTTACATTGGATGAAATTACAACTTTATAGTTATTAAATGTTGACTTGAGCATAGTTTAATAGTTAAGACATTAGTAATTTTTTATACAGGTGTTGACAATTTGAAACTTCACTTCACAATTGCAATATTATTTTCTAAAAAAAATTATTATTAAATTTGACTTACTTCAATGAAGTACAAAACTTTTTTTTTTTAAAAAAAAAAATTATTGTAGAAAGAGCTTTTAAATCATGAAACAAAATTTCTCTAGGCCACCATAAATTTAGTATTGATAAATAAGTCTTTAAAGTATTTACTATGCCAATATTCTATTTTATGACAAAGAAATAGTTTTTTTTTAGTTCAACAATCTTATAAAAGTTCATAAATGACTTATTTATTAAACTATGTTTAGATTGACCATATAGAAATAATTGATCTTAAAAGGTGAGGAATTCCGGCATGTAAATTTCATTTTACTCTTCGTTTCCACCTCAACCCAATAGATTAAAAAACCTACTAACTTTTATTCAAACCTCCACTATTAAAAAAATAAAAAAAAATCTAGAATAGTCAAATCACAAAAAGAAAAAGAAAAAGAAAAAAAGAAAAATGAAAATCTCTACCCTCTCTTCCAAACAACTTCCAAAAGAGACAAATAGATAGAACAATTCTTACCATTCAAAGTCAATGAAAATTTTGTTATTAAAAATCCATGAAATCCCGCAATGACGAAGGCAGAAACAAAGTTGAGAGATTGCCCCCAAAAAAGGGTCAAGAAGTTTGGTAATACATTACAATACAATACAATTTCATTCCTTTGAACAAATCCAAATCCAAATCCCAATGCTTCGTATTATGTCTCATATTGGACTTTAGGCAAAGAATTATAATTAATTATAATTTGATAATTAATAAAGAGAAGTCGATATCAGAGAAAAGCAACCCTTTGACAATTGTGCTAATTGCATACCAACCAGGGCATCTCCCTCTCTGTCCACTTCTATCCCATGTCCCTAATTGTAATTCCACTTGTCATTCTATTCAAATCCGTCCATCTTTTTTTTTTTTTAATTCATTTTTTTTAAGATCAAGTTGTTGTCAAGAAGAATTAGTAGATGCATCCACGTAGCCTCGTACGATTAAAAAAGAGTTTACCTGCGAGAAAATATATTTATTGTTGACAATAAATTTAGGATGAAAGTGGAAAGAAAAGCAAAGGAAATTAGTTCTTAAAATAAATATAGAATTTCGTTTTAAGGTAAGATACTGAAATTGAATTGTGTGAAAGTTTTGAGGAATCTAAGATGGTCTTTGCATTGTGTTTTCTAGTGTCAAATATTATTGAAAGAATTAGAATGAAATGTCAATAGTATTTTCAAAAATTTGAACATTGACTTGCAAATATAATGGGTTTAGAGAATTAATCTAACCATCTTTTTCATTGTCAAAGTTAGTAAGTTAAACAAGCATTAGTAATTGTGCTGTTGATTGAGTTGGGTGGCATTTTACTTGTTTTCTTATCTCACCTTCCCACGCAAAAGATCCTCAATTTGTGTCCACATTTTCCCAATTTCCAACACCTCACTCATTTTTCTTTTCTTCCCCTTAAAATAAATATTTACTCATCACATTAATTGTTTCGACTCAAATTCTCTTCTTACAAAAAAAAAAAAAAAGAAAAAAAAACTTAAAGAGTTCTAATTACCCAGAACTCTTTTATAGCGTTTTTTTTTTTTTTTTTTAATTTGTACCATTTGAAAATTACACCATAATTTTATTTTAGTTCAACAAATGTAGAGGAGGTGGAGATCAGACCTTCAACTTCAATAAAAGTAATAAATATATTATGTATTGGCCATATTTAGATCGACAACAAATTTTATTTTATTTTTATAATTGTGAGTGTTTGAATTATCTTGCATACACTTTGACTATTTTTATGGGGCGACCATCTGATCCTACTACATTTAGTTACTAAGATAACTCGCATGATATAAAATACTTGATAGATAACTACCATGAGTCCATGACTTGAACTCATTTTTAAGCACGACAAAATATAGAGATAGATATCGAACTTTTAACTTCAGAAAAAGTAATAGATGTTTTATCTATTAAGCTATATTGAGATGGACTTCAATATATATATATATATATATATATATATATATATATATATATATATATATTAAAAACTATGTTTTTGACCAAATCTGTTTGAACCAAATTAGAAGAAGAGCGAGAGGAAGTTTCACAAGGGATAGAAGAGGAGACCAGACCAAACCAAACCAAAAATCTTCCCATTCCTCAAACGTTGCCCATATCAACGCAATAACTTTCCAAGAAAAATCTCTTTCCCCAAAAACAAATCAAAACACAAAATTCGAACTTTGTATTGCTATGCTGCGAAATTTACGTCCACTATAAACTCCCCATTTCATACAGTTGACCTTCAAAAACCCTCTCTATTTACCCCTTCTATATAAGTATATAAATACTCAAATATATTTCCCCATGCAAATTATTTTTAAACGTATCCCCTCAAAGCTTCTCTCTTCAACAACAATGGCTTCTTCTTCTTCTTCTTCTTCTTCTTTTCACTGCAAACACCTCTCTTTATACAACCCAATCGCCATTTTCATTCTTGTTCTGCTTCTTCTTTCTGGGTTGTGCTCTGCAACTCGGCCGGGAAAAACTATGGGACTTGGGAAGGACTCCCGCTTGTCGAATTCTTATCAACAAGACAATTTCAATTACAAGACAGGGTTCCGATATGTCGGACAGACGTTCAGCTTTCTCCCCCGAGGCGTTCCGATTCCTCCTTCAGGCCCTTCCGACAGGCACAACTCTGTAGTTGCCTCTGTTCCTCCCAATTGAAAAAAAAACAAAAAAAAAAATATTTATATATATTTCTTCTTTTAATTCGATTCCTCTGAATATGGATAATCGACTTTTTCTTTTTTGGGATCGGACAGAAATTACAGGATTCATATGATCAAATCATCGTAAGAAGCTGATTTTTTTTTTTTAAAAATTTATGCTGTATACAGAGTGAGTCAATTTTCTTTTTTCTTTTTATTTTTTCTGACACATATTGTAATGTGATTGTTTTGTTCCAACACCCATGAAATTAAAAGTTATACAAAGTTTTCGTATTTATCGGTTGCCATTGGAAATTGGGATGGAGGTGCAATTCAAGCATAACTCAGTACTTACTATCATTTTAAAAGTTAATGATTCGATTCATCTATAATGGTTAGACTTAAAATAAAAAAAAAAACGAATTGAAATAGAGGTGTAAATTAAATTGCACGATATCGAAAACACGTGTTTAAGTTAAAGAAAGAGAGCCATAAAAGAAAAGAAAGGAAAGAAAAATTTGGTATGTAGAGAGAAAAAGTAAGCATAATGAATCGTCTAAAATTCAACTTCATTAAAAGCGGTGGCGGATTATCTAGTGAGAGGAAAAGGACATCCACGTTCTTTTATTGGCAAGATTCAAACATTAACGCCCATTTAAGATTAGGTGATCATCAATTAATTAAACTATCAATAACCTTTTTTTTAATATATATATATATATATATATATATATATATACCACATATTATTTGCATATTTGAGGAAAAGATATTAACATTAAATGACATTTACAATATTTAGAGTAGGAAGGAAAATAATAAATTTGTCAATCAAAACATAACTCAACTGACATAAAATATGTACTTGGTCGTAGATTCAAATTCTCCACTCCTTATTGATGAACTAAAAAAAACAAGAAGGAAAATAATAAATCTGAGAGGTCTAGAATTAATTCTTTTTTGTTTTTCTATTTTTTTTTGGGAACTGTCTAAAAACAATAGATGAATAGGAGCTCTGACTTATGAGCTTCTTAAGAGCAGAAGATAAATGCCCATTTAATATTTGCTTAATCGTGGTGGGGGAGGGAGGGGGGGGGTGTTCTTTCCCTCCTACAGATTTTTGATTGATTTTATAATAAGCTCAAGTCCACAACATAAGTTATAATTAAATATCTCAATTTTTAATAATTTAATAATATGGTACGGAGGATGAACTATTTTCTCTTTCTCAAATTATTTTAATCAAGTCGTTGATTTTATTGCTACCGCCCATAATAACTAGATTTAAAGGATGTTTAATGGAGAGAAGTTATTAGGATATTTAAGAATTAAATGGTTTGTTTGTATGCAAGTTGAAGGATATATTGAGTGGCAACCAGAGTAAATCTGAGAAAAAAAATGGATTTAGAACTCATTTACCCTTGGTATTTTTTAAGAATATATGTTGAATTTCTTTTTAGTTCAACAAACAAATTTGAACCTTGACGATTAGAGGTAAATTATGTTTTGACTAACTGAACTACATAGTCTAATATAATAAGCATACATATGTATATATATATGGTGTTGTTGTCAAAATTCAGATAGGGTAACACACTTGGCCTTCGTGTGACAGTAATGATAAAATTTGTTTGAGGAGGAAAGAACGTGACTTGCAAAACAAGAAAGACGTGCACACGTAAGTTTTAATTATACTCTTAGATAGTTTCAATTATACTTCTAGACTTTGGAAAGTTTCATTTTTACCCCTAAACTTTAAAATTTGTTCAAAACAATACCCTTGAACTTTGAAATTGGTCTAAAAAATATTTTTTTTCGTCAAAATAAATGATGAAAACTGACGTGGCAGCTGATATGTAAAAAGAAAAGGCATATGTGATATTATTTAAAACTATATAGCAGATTAAGATGGTTGTTACCGTTTATTTTATTTCAAAAGCAATCGCTAAAACTATTTACATAGTCAATTTTTACCCATCAACTTCCATGCTACTTTATGTGAATGATGTCCCAATTTTTATACATTAACTTTCACGTCAATTTCCATTTTATTTTAACGAAAAAACTCTCCAATGATATTTTTGTGAACAAATTTCAAAGTTCAAGGGTAAAAATGAAACTTTTCAAAATCTAAGGGCATAATTAAAACCCTACCCCAAAGTTCGGGGTATTTTATATAATTTAACTTTAAAAGTATATCATTACATTCTTACCAATTTTAGTAAAATATTTTTTTGGTTAAATTACAAATTTAGTCCATAAAATTTAACGTTTGTATCTATTTGGTTAGTGAACCTAATAGGTTCTTGAACTTTCACTTTTGTGTTTAATAAGTGTGAACTTTAAAAAGTATTTAATAAGTCTTTAAACTTTCAGTATTGTATCCAGGAAAGTTTCTGAATTTATAGTTTTGTGTTTAATTGGTCATTGACCTATTTGACTCTTTTAAAATTTAGAGGCGTACTAGACATAAAATTGAAAGTTTAGAGTTCTATTAGGCACAAAACTCAATTTTATATCTAATAGATCGATTAATTTTAAAAAAATTTGAATACTGTCAGAGACTTATTAGACACAAAATTGAAAGTTCAATGATATATTAGACGTTTTTAAAGTTTAGGGGCCTATTAGATACAAAATTGAAATTATTAGAAACAAGTTCATATATATATATATATATATATATTAAACAAAAACTTGAAAGTTAAGGCCCCGTTTGATAACCATTTGGTTTTTGATTTTTAAAATTAAGCCTATAAATGCTACTCCCACCTATGGATTTACTTATTTTGTTATCTCTTTTTTACCTATGTTTTCAAAAACCAAGTCATGTTTTGAAAACTAAAAAAGTAGTTTCCAAAAACTTGTTTTTGTTTTTAGAATTTGGCTAAGAATTCAAATGATTCCTTAAGGGTGATGAAAACCATTGTAGAGAATTGGAGAGAAAACAAGCTTAATTTTCAAAAACTAAAAACAATGGTTATCAAACGGGGCCTAAGAGACTAAACCTGTGACTTAACTTTTTTTTTCTTAATTCATTGGATGATCTTCCGTGGTAATATTTTTAGGCTCAACATACCAAATGGTTCCTAATCTTTTAGGTTATTCTCAATTTAATCCTTAAACTCCTAATATTACACTTTTTTAAAAAAAAAATCCATAAAAAATTTGTTAAATCTTGTTGGCAAAAAGTCTAATGTACATGTCACCCAAATGTTATTTAACATACATAAAACTCAATCCACATAGTAGTAAAATTTGACCCACCTATCAACCAAATCTATTTTTCTTTCTAGTAGCATATATATCCTAAGTCGTGTCTAAATTTGTTAATTAAACAATAATTTAATGATATATTAATTTTTTTGTTGACAAATTTAAACATTCTTTATCTGGAATGACTTAATTGAGATTTTTTAGAACCTGTTTGAAATGACTTTTTAAGTGCTTAAAAAGGAGTTTTTAACAGTGTGTTTGGAATAACTTGTGAAAAAATAATTTTTTAACAATATTGATTTTTCTAGAAGCATTTTTTGAGAAGATTAATAATTTAAAGTGTGTTTAGTATAGCTTATTGAGTGATTTTAGATGATCAAAATGGTTTTTGAAAAAATCTTAATACATAAAAAGTGTTTTAAAAAATAGATTAATTTAAAAACTTTTTTTTTTAAAGAAACACTCGATAGATAAATTATCCAAAAATGATTTTAAAGTGATTAATCGAAAATCCTCAAAATATGTAATAAAAAATAAACGCAAATTTATAAGTAATAAAATCACTTTTGAATATATTGCAACCAAACAAATTTGTTATTAAAATATTTTTGAAAAAGTGAAAGATATAATAATATTTTTATTGAAAATATTTTCTTCAAAAGGGTTTAAATTAAAAGGTATTCCAAATAAACCTTAAGTGTTAAAAAAGTATTTTTAAGCACTTAAAAAGTCATTTCAAACATATCCTTAATATGTTACAAATGAAATTGAGAAGTACCGACAAGAATAGGACCACGTCAATATATTTAGCCATATTTTTAAGTAAAGCATTTTTTGTAATTATTTTTAGAGAATCTCATATTTTGCGAGGTTTATTACTATTATTATTATTAAGTTTTATTTTAAGAGAGTGAAAATTACAGATGAGTGTTGCACAATTATGAAGATTTTAGTTTTATTTTGGTAATGATTTTATTTAAAATATATATTTGCCTACTTTCCAAAATGATATCGAAATTGTAGTCCAGTTTTAAAAACAAAAAAGAATTTTTTAAAGTTGCTATCATAAAATTACAAAATTTATAGTCAACAATTAGATTGGGCCATTTCAATGAATGAGCTCGAGGTCATTGGGCCTACTCAGGCCTTCTCGTTTTAGCGGGTTGAGTCTACAATTATTTATTTATTTTATTTTATTTTTTAGTTTTTTCTTGGTCATAAGCACACATACTTCATATTTCATGTCAGTTGAACTATGCTATTATTGACATTAATTTTTTTAGCTTAATTATATATATCTATATATATAATTAATTAGCCATCATTTTACCATTGTAACGAAGGTAACAATCATTCTAGGCATGATTTTCAAGAAAAAAAAAAAACAACCATTCTAGGCCTGATATAATTGGTGAATTTTCTTTTTTTAGTTCAACAACATATGGAGGTAGGAATTCAAATTTTTAACTATTTAGTCAAGATTATAGTGTCCAAGTTAGTATGCTTAAGTTGGCAACATGAGATAAAACTAATTGAATGAAAGAGCTACTATAATTTAAAATCAATAGTGTTATTATAGGATTCATTTTGTCTAATAATAACAAATATTTTTATACCAAAGACTTAGTTGTTAAACCATTAGAAAAATATAATAAATAAAACCAATTTATTATAAGAATCAAAACAAGGGTTTTTAAACACATAAAAAAAATGGGGGTTTATCAATATGAGCATAGCTCAACTAATATAAAGCATGTGACCTTGACTAAGAAGTCAGAGGTTTGAATCCCCCATTGATCGACTGAAACGTGTGGCTTAGAATAGAGATTTTTGTTTTGTTTTGAAAGAAGCTCCAGTCTGTGCAAGTGTACACTGTCAATGCAAGTAATAAATTGGAAGTACTCCAAAGTATCGATCTCGCAAGGAATAGATATAATAAAATTAAAAAATAGCACAATGATGTTCAAAAATTGTAACTTTGGTACCCAAATATAAAAATGATTTTTGTGGAAAAACAGAATAATAAAAGGAAGGGATCCAAACACATTCATACCCCTTTGATTAGAATTGCGGCCTAATTGCAATTGCAATCCTTTGACTCAACACTTAAGCTTTGTAAATCGAATTCAATATCTATTCGACATTCTATGAAGTAACTTTAGGAGGCTAAGTGATTAAATCAATATTTCTATGGGTAATACGAATTTAGTTAAATAAAAATACAATCTTATTGGTTTTAAAGGCTTCGCCCTATGTCTAGGGTCAAAAACAAATTCCTATGTCTAGACTTTTTTCTTTATTGCTTTTATGAAATCCCAACTTTATCTAACCCTTTTAGTATTAGACTCAATTGATGTATACTAATCTACGTGATCAATCTAGACTAATAATGAGATTTAAAAGTCAATAAAAGCAAACAAGCTATAGAGTAAAGCAAGGTTGCTCTTACACTCAAGTCTTTATTCATTTCTCTAGGGTATTCACATGCTTGAATCCCAAAGAAAAACTTAGCTCATAATTAAAGAAGAGAAAAATAATGATTTAAATAAGTGAAATTTCATAGCTAAAGAAAAAAATAAAGTGTTGTAAAGAGACCAAACTAAAAAAAAAAAGGAATTGAGATAAAACTGAAATAAATATTATTGAATTAACTTGCAAGACTAATTAGCTAAAGAAATTGAAAATACAACTTGAGTTCAAGGCTAGAATGAAAAGAAAAACAGAACTGCAACTAAGTGTTGAAATTACAGCAACTAAAAAAAATTGAAGAACAAAACTGAAATTGATGCTAAACAAATAGAGATATCCACGGGGCAGGGCGAGGCCGGGGATGGCTTCCCCGTCCTCGTCCCTGCGAAATTTCTCATTTAATTTCGCGGGGAATAGGGCGGGGAATTCCCGAGGGGAATTTGCGGGGATCGAGTTCCCCGCGAGGAATAATGCCCTGTTTTATAATTTTCATTTTTTAAAATTTGGTCAAATAATTTTTTTTTAATTTCTATTTAAATTGTTAATTCTTAATAAGAGATTTCTATTGAAGATAATTTTTTTTTATTTCCTTAGAAAAATAAAATAATATTGAAAAAAAGCTTGGATTTATGGTTTATTTTATATATACAAATATATATATTAAAAAAAAATCGGGGCGGGGTCGGGGAATAGAGTGGGGACGGGGATGGCCATCCTTGTTTAGCTAATGGGAAAAAAATCTTCCCCACTCCCTCCCTCATTCTCCGCCTAAACGGGGATTCTTCACCCCGTTAGAGGCTGGTCCCCATGGAAAAAATGGACATCTCTATAAACAAGTACTTGAAATACAGTGCAATAAAGCACAATTTTCGTCTCTTTCATCAATCGAACTCGATCCCACTTCTTTCAAAGGGAATCGGGCCTTTACAATCTGAGATTTTCATCTAGATTGGACTGATTATCGAGGCTTGAAGGTGTTGGAAACGAGAAGAAAAATAGCATAAAACAGAAAATAAAACAGCAACTTCATGAGGAAGAACCCTTCTTGTTTTGACATTTTTCCCCCTTTTACAGGCCTCTATTGTTGGGATTTATGCCCTAAAGTCTCGTAACTAATTATTTATTTAATAATTTATAATATTTTTGATTATTTTATTTGCAATATAATATTATCCATTATATGAAAAATCCAAGGTTATTAGTGTAATCTTGAACAGTATGTGGTTGACATACGAGACGATCATGTTCAAGAAATAACCTAAAGAGTCATAGTATATAGATGAGGTTGAGTGCCTTATCCTGGTAACACTATTGATACGGCCCACTTTGTAATAGTTACAATTGATTTGATCCAAATCATTCATGTGGAGACATGTAAGTGGGGGTATCTTATACAATGAGTTGTATAAGACTGGACCACGAAATATTTAATATCTCTTTATAAATTCGTTAATTAAAAAGATTAATATTTCATCAGGATGATCATATGCGACTCGATCTTAATCATGAGTGAGTTATGAACTCCTGTCTGTGAGGGCTTGTCCTTTGATTTGCATGAGTGAGAGTGGCTTTTATAGCCGATTCAATATGCCTATCATTTTGGGGACTTGACCAAATAGGGAGCTAGGAACATAATCTCACAAGATAGAATTCACTCATTCCCATATAGGGTAAGTAGATGAGTAGTTTCTTTAAGTGCTGATTTCGAGACTTGAACAATGGGGCCTTACCCTCTCATTGGCCCGAGAGGGACTTAGTTTATAATTAGATTATAAACAAATTGTTCATTAGAGTATCAGTAGTACTTAAGGTGCAATATGTAATTACAGGGGTAAAACGAACTTTTGACCCAGATGTAATTACGAACAACTCGTGAAAGATCGACTTGCATGTCATGATTATATCCATGGACACAACTTGTCCTACAGTGCATAAGAGTGCAACTCTAGGTCTATAGTGGAGTGACCTATAGTTGATGAATGAAAATTAATTAATTAAAGAGTTTAATTAATTAATTTTGTATCATTGGAGCTTATAATATGTAGGTCCATAAGGTTCCCTTGCTAGCTCATAGTAACACTAAAAAAATCAATTTAGTTGAAAGAAAATTTTGAAATGTTCAAATTAATATTAATTTTAAGTGTTCAAATTAATATTTAATATATTAGATATATTAAATATAAATGAATAAAATATATTTATTGTATTTGATACATTAATTATTAAAATTTGAAATGTTCAAATTTAATATTTAATTTGAAGTGTTCAAATTAATATTTAATATATATTAAATATAAAATAAGAAAATATATTTATTGTATTTGATACATTAAATATTAAAATAATTAATGTATACTAAATACATTAAATAAAAGATATTTATAGAATTTGAATAAGATTCAAATAAATAAATATCGTAGAAGATTTGAATGAGATTCAAATAATAAAATATATATTTTAATATATTAGATATTAAAATATAATATTTTAATTATGACAAAGATTTTTCCTTGGTCTCTATAAATAGGATCATTGGGTTGAGCCATTAGACACAACACATATCTCCTATCTCTAGACATTTTCTTCTCCAATCCCTTGTGGATTTTCTTTCAAGAGGCTCCCACAAGTATTGGTCCTGTATTCGAGTCATAGCCAAGAAGATTTTATGGAGGAGATAAAGATCCGCCAGAAATATCTCCATATTTACTCGAAGTAAAATTTGCTTAACTTTAATTTTTAGTTTAATTTTAAATAAAATCAAAGGTGATCCAATGCTTTTGCTGCGGAGTGAAACATTCATTCCTTCATCCATAAGCTAGGGTTTTTGTCAACTGTACTATATGAAAAGACCCATACCATTAATGCTGAGAATCAGAGAGAATATCTTGAGAATATCTTCAAAATGGCTCAAATTCCGAAATTTCCGTTTTTTCTATTTCTACCCAAAATTGCAATTGCAATTTCATTTTGGAATGCAATTGCAATTTTCACAGTGGCGGGTTACTGCATTGTCCAGATATGTGAAGAATTGCAATTGCAATTTCCATTCTGGATTGCAATTGCAATTCCGCTCCGTCTAAAATCATGCACAAAAATCATCAAATCAACACTTTTCTATCTCTTTCCAACTTATTTTTTTCTTCTTCATTATTTCAACAAGCTTTCATGAATATTTCTAATAAAATCATCTTTTGCTAGCGCTTTACACAACAAAAACACACAAAATAGAAAGAATAACTTAAGTATAAAGGTCAAATAATCCTCACAAATGAGAATTATCACCCATCCCACATATTGTTGAATTCCAAAAAAAAAACAAAAAGAATATGGGGTTCAAACCTATGATCTCTTAGTTGAGAATACATGTCAAATATTGCTAAGCTATGCTCGTTTTAGCTTTTCAAAATAATCTTTAAAAGTGTTTTTTATTTTAAAATGTCTACAAATATTTTTCCAATTAAATTGAAAGTATAACACACTTTCATGCTATACTTAAAAAAAAAAAAAAGAATTATCATATACGAATAGTAAATTCAACCAAACATGAAATAGAAAACACACAACATACTAAAACCTTTTTTTTAATGTATTCTGCTGCTTTCTATTCAAAAAATTATGGTTGGAATCCCTTCTATTTATAATAATTTGATTTTTAGTTTTTGAAAATTAAGCCTATAAAAATACTACTTTTACATATGGATTCCCTTGTTTTGTTATCTACTTTTTATGTATGTTTTCAAAAAATAAGCCAAATTTTAAAAACTAATAGTTTTTAAAATTTTATTTCTGTTTTTAGAATTTGACTAAGAATTAAATTTTTTTTTTACAAAAATGAAATATATTGTAGAGAAATGATGAGAAAATAAGCACAATTTTTAAAAAATTAAAAAATTATCAAACGGACCTAAAATTTTCAAGATTTCTCTACTTAGTTCACAAAATTATGGTTTTGCGGATCATGTGTTGTTTGGTTGTAAGTTGGTAGATGAATTCGCAGCCATCACAAGTTCGAACAAACCATCAAAAAGTCCCTCCACGCACCTCTGCTCAACAATATTTAAGGATTTGTTTGAAATGATTTTTCAAGTGCTTACAAAATTTAATTGAGAACATACATTTCTATGGAGTTTGATTCCTTCCAAGCGATACAGTTGATCAAAGGGAGATATTAAACTTTGGATGAAGTGGGTATCTGGATTTGTGAGACGATCTTCCAATGCTCCAACACATCTGATTGCTACTAAGGCCTTTACCAAGTTCTTTTTCTATGTTATGGCTTTCAAATTATCCTCAATGGTTGATTAGGCTGTTAAAAAAAAAAGTGAAAATTCTATATCCCTCGAGGCAATTGAGTTAATTCAAGTTATTATTATTCTAAAAAAAAAATTCATAAATGTACACTTTCGTCCTAAACTTCTTGGCTTATTCAATTATGGTATTCAATTATGGTATCCAAGGCCTTGTTTGATAATTATTTTCTTTTTTCTTTTTTCTTTTTGAGAATTATACTTGTTTTCTTATAATTTTTTTTTTTTTTTTTTAAAGTTTTTCACCTTCTTTAAAAATACATTTGAATTCTAAGCCAAATTTTAAAAAAAAAAATTGAGTTTTTAATTTTTTTTTTTTTTAGTTTTCATAATTAATTTGACTTAATTTTTTAAAATGTTTTCAAAAAGTAGATAATAAGACAATAAAACTTCAAGTAGAAATAGGGTTTATAAACTTAATTTTCAAAAAACAGAAAACAAAAAATAAAATGGTTATGTAACAGGAGCCTAATCTTTCAACATATTTATTTAAGTCATTGAACTTAAAAAAGATCCATTTAGACCATTATATTTATTTTGATTTTAACAAATAGATAAAGTAACTCCAAGTATTTTTATTAACTTTTGGTGACATGGATAAGCAAGGAAGTTACTTAAATTGATTAATAGAGACATCCAACGTACAAATATATAATAAAATAATAACAAACACTAAAATGTTTATTTTTTATGTTCAATTATTAAAATAGACATTTTAAAAGATGAACTTAAAAATTTCTAGAGGTTACGAGAAAATGAGATTTTTTTTTAGTTCAGCAACATTTGGAGTTGAGAGATTCAAACTTCTGACATATTGATCGAAGATACAAATCAATTACTGTTAATCTTTGCTCGCCTTGACATAAGAAAATGAGATTTAAGCTAAAGATTATTAAAGAAAGTAAATTTTTTTTTTCATAGAGAGAGACAGAAGAGGGGAGACAAATAATGCAGTAGGGAAGGGATGAAGACAGTGTATTGTTTGCCCCCAGCTGTACCCAACATCCTTCCTCCTCTGACTTCTCATTTTATTTTAGGTCTTTTTTCCACTCCATTTGTCTTCTTCTTCTTCACTTTCATTGTAAGAGTCTTTTCATTTTCTAAAGTAGAAAAGATGTTTTCCTTTTCACTCTAATCACTCTGTTGCCTTGCCTTTGCCACCAATTATCAAACTATTCATACACATTATGCAGCTCCACCTTCACCACCACCACCACTACCCTCCCTCTACCTTTTAATCCCAGTTTCCTTGGAAAAAACTTTAGAAACCAAGATATTTTCAATACATTAATATCTTCATATTTCAACTCCAAAGTTACTATAGATTATTATAAAATTTAAAATCAGTTTGAAGATTAATTAGAAACATATTGTTTGGTAGCTAAATACTTACTTAAGGAGAATGAGAAGAAATATATTTTTTAACTTATAATTTATAACCTTTGTTAAGGGTAGGATTAGTGGGCCGTGTGGATAGCTAGCCATATACGCTCCCTTGCATCCACATCAATGCCACATTGAAGGACACCAGTCGAAAGGCTTACCGAGCTAGGGACGTTTGGCTCAGAAGTCGAGGAGCAGTGAAAGCCTACTGAAGTGCCCACCACCACCAACAAAATCTTCGCTGCCATGTTAGGTACAGATTTTTCGGAAGATAATGGAGAACTCTATAAATATCGAAACTCGGTCCATTATCAAGTTACACAATATTACATCAACTCAGCTCAACTGTGGACTAATAACTAGATTCTCACATTAGATGTTAGTTTTAATAGAAGTCCTTTTGATGTCGTCCCCTTCTATTTAATGAAGACTTTTATTTTAATAAAAAAAAATGTGGTTTTGTTGGAAAAGCATAATGGTTTTGGGGCCCAAAAGGTTTGAAACATGATTATGATTATGATAAAGGTAAGTTTAACGGCGAAGGGCCACGAGTGAATGTTACCAAAATTAGAGGATAAAAGAAGACAGAGGAAAATACTCATCAAAATTTGAAGACATGCCCACCTCCCAATTCATTGTGTTTTTTTTCTTATGATTGTGCCAATGTCCTCACTCACACTCATCTCTTCTTTCATTATTGTTAATCAAAAACCATGCTTACATTTCAACAACAAACGCTAACTCCTTTTTAACCCTTTCCTTTCCCTTTGCTTTTTGTTGCTAATTTTGATTCTCTCTTCAATTTCTAAGGGTACAATCATGACAATTTGATGTTGTCAAAAACCCAATCGACTTTCTTAAATACGAAAGTTCGTTTTCAAACTTACAAATAAAACAATGAAATGGAATATTAGACTACATTATCTCTCAAATGTTTGTTTAACAAATGCATAAAATGTGCTATTTTTCATACAAATTTAAATATTGACATGCTAAAGAATACATGATTTTCTAATATTATTAAGAAAAAAACGTTGAAGCTAAAGTGAGCATAACATAGCGATAATTGACATGTACTCTCGATTAAAAAGTCAGAAGTTCGAACCTTTCTACCCGAAAATTTTATTGTTGAACTAAAAAAAAAAGAAGAAAAGAAAAGAAAAAAAGGTTGAAAAACTTTTTCAAAAGCCAAACAACCGACAGCAATACATTAATATATATATTGTTTTAAAGTGTATTACATCAACCAAAAAATCGTGAGAAAATAAAGCTATTCTTTCAAAAACTAAAAACTAGAAGGAAAATACAGTTGCCCAACAAACCGCCCGGTTCTCCTCTCATTTTCTTTCATTAATATTATTGTACAGTATTTCCTTTCCCATTTTATGACACTGAGATTTATATATATATATATATATATATATTTTTTGTGTCGAGTTCAACACAATTGCAAGAGGAAGATGCCAATCCGATCTTTAACATAGTAATTGAATTGGCTGAGATTTATAATTTTTGGCTACTATAATGTCCATGGGATCATTTAACCCCTGATATCCATTTATATTATTCCAACTTATCCAACTTATTAAAATGCCAATCCGATCCTAATTAAGTTATCTACCCATTTTTTTAAAAGTAATTTTCATCTTACATTTGTTGTATTAAAAATAAAAATAATTATAAAAAAAAAACCTAATGAAAATGTACTATGCGAACTTGCGCATAACTCCTGGTTAAGAAGATTAGAACTTCTAATATGTACTCAAATAAAAATAGAAAAAAAAAATGAAGATGAACAACGCTTCAAATTTCGAATTGGGAAAAATTTTCGATTCCACCACAAACCAATCTGAACAAAAAAAAAAAAACTATACATCAAAATCAATGCGCCATTTCTTCCAACAATGCATTGAATCCCCAAAACCACCATCCCCAGATATTCAGTCATCTCAAAGAGAAAGAAAAAAGGATCAAACTTCAAACCCTAAGCAAGTAAATACTGAGTTCAGGCCCTCCATTACAATCAGGGCTGATCATGTAAAAAGCTTCCGAATCCTTCGACCCAATGACCCGCTCGAACCTGGCTCTCATGTACATCAATTCCCCATCCGACCCATTCCCCTCCGCCGCCGGCAAAACCCCCGCCCCCATCGTTATGGGCTCCACCGCCTTCAGAATCTTCTGCTCCTCCGCCCCACTCTCTCTTCTACTCGCATACCCACATTTCTTCCCATTACAATACGTTCTCCACAGCGGCTCCTCCAGTAACCTGCAATTCTTCTTCCTCTCTGCTTTCTTCTCGCATTCCAGCGCGATTCGGACCAACCCGGACGCCATTTCTCGAACCAGAACGCTCGTCGGCGTCGAGAGCTCGATCAAAAACGTCGGATTCTGTTTTGGGTCTTCTTGTAATGCGAAATAGACATGCCCTCGACGGTACCCAAATAGCGTACCGACAACCCGGCCGCCGAGCCGGGAGCGGTGCGGAGTGGGCCGGATCCGGCCAAAGACTGTTAGAGCGGTTCGGAGCTTGGAAACCGGACGGTTCGACGACGATGGTTTCGGTTTCTTCTTCATTTCGTCTTCCTTGTCCTCTTCACTAAAGCGGGAGGACAAACTGAAGGATAAGATTTGTTGTTGTTGTTCTTGTTTGGTGTCTTGAACCTCAGAATCTTCGAACTTGTTTTTCCAGTTGAAGTAGCGCCTGGAGAAAGAGAAGGAGGAGTCGTGGAGGGATTTGGACATGATTGTCTTCATTTGGGGGAAGGGAGAGGAAGAAGAAGAAAGTAAAAGGAAGTGGAGATTTGAGAGAGAAGGGGAATTGTGAATTATGATATTGATATAAAGAGAAGGGATTAAAATGTCAGAGATTGTAGGAGTGGGAGGTAGGCATGGGAGGGGGAATCCTGAGGGAAAAGGAAGGTGAGCAGACCTACCTAATTCCAAATTCCCAAAAAACAAAAAAGAGGGCATATATTTATGGGACAATGGACAATGTGAGTTCGTTTTCGAGAGATAAAGAAAGAGGACCCTGGCGCCGCGGCGGCCCACAATGGCTGGTCCTGTTTTGAAATTTTGATTGCTGCAAGTCCCAACAATTAATAGGCATATTGGCAATGGCAATGACAAAGACACGTTTAGGCATGATAAGAGCCGGCCCGAGTTACATGGATCCTGCCACTGTCAAGCCATTGCTTAGTGTTCTGTCTTCCCCTGCCCCGCCCTGCCCTGCCCCGTGTCTTTTTATTTAATTCATTCTGTTCTTTTTTTGGGTTAATCTCTGAGTGTGGCTTAATGGGAACATTTTTCACACTGCTACTTCTGTGTAAACACTCTTTTTTACCTCTCTTTTTCCTCTCCCACCCCTCTCTCTATTTACCCCCATGAGAAATTATAACAATGTTGTGTTGGTTTAATTTTGTGCATATTGTTATGCCAAAATTTGGATCAACGGTTAATTTATATGAATTTGGAGAATTGAACCAATGCTCTACAAATAAGAGAATTGTGCACCGGTGTGGTGTTCAACCACCTATACTTTGACGCTTAAGTCAATATCATGTTTGTAAATAGTTTAGATACAAGATTGGAATTATTTTTGACGTACTTTTCCGTATCACTGTATTCCTCTACTTTAAAAAGTAGGGAAAACGATTACAAGATCGTCAAAAGGCAGGAAATTAAATTCGAAATATGGCTTCGACTGTGGTCAACTCCATGAACGGTTCACCTCTCCTCTTGAGGGGTCGGCCATTTTGGCCTTGGCTGATCCCTTGAGGGGTTGTGATATGAACTAGGATGCTCTTCCTTTACCTGTAAGACCAATCACACGCTCAAGGGCCAAACAACTGCAATTGGCTTTCGATTCCCACATACAAACAGTGGCAAATTTATTTAATGAAGGTCAAGACAGGAACAAGGAACAAAAGCTCTATACACTCTGCCATAATGATGCTACAGGAAGAAAATAAAGCTTTATGTTAGGAAATTTACTATTGTAATTGATTTATTTTTATTATTTTTTAGGTATTTAAGTTATGGTTTTAATTAAGGTTTTAATTTATTATTTATTTTAGTTGGTTGAGAAATTGTGTTGAGGGGCAATTTGGTCTTTTGACCAATTAGATAAATGAGTAGGTTAAAAACCTAAAGGCGCCCTATATAGAAAAAAACTTAGTTTTGGAGAATGGAGTTTTCTATAATTGATGTCTAAGCTACATCATCATCTCTTTGCAATTCTAGATTCCAGGTAGGTATGATATGCTTTCTTGTGGAGTGTTCAAACCTTGAGTGAGGAACTAATTTCTTTACCTCTTGGTCTTCGATCATCAAGGTAATCTTGTATCTATTCCTTCCCTTGGGATTGAAATAAGTTGATTTGGAGGTTTTAGAATTTTATAATTAACCAAAGGGTTCCTAATTTTCAAAATTCTAGGGTTTTCACATCAGGTCGGCTCATGTGGATTAGGCTGACCCTTGGTCAACCCATGTGGAAGTCGACTCTTTGGGTCTTATCTGACCTTCTAGGTTTGGACCGCTCTTCAACTCAATTTGATCTCGAGCCTCTGATCTCATCTTTGGGCCTTAGGCCTCTTGTGGGTTTCAGACATGGTCTAGTAGATAATTTCACACCAACACATATGATGCCAACATGAGCATAACTATACTGATTAAGATATATATCTTCAACCATATTGTTGAACAAAAAATAAATTGTACACATTGTTTTTGATGGGTAAGTAATATCTTGGTCAATTGAGTTATGTTTGGGTTGATGCTCATTTTGAGCCTAAATTTGTATGGTTATTTTAAGAGATTGTCCTTGCTTCTAACTTAATGTGTTGGAGATTATTGTGTTTGTATCTCCAATTTGTGTTTGATTTCACTTTATTTTTTTTTCTTTTTTGGTTTTAAAATTACAAATTTGATGTTTTAGACAGTCCAACATGTCTACAACATGATCAGATGTTGATAATTTTCTTACCTAATGTTTTTTTTTCTACAATTATCCCGAACACGTGATATGTTTCATTTGAATGTGGGAAAGAGAAACAACAAATTGACATTCAGAACATGCCCCGATCTTCATATTTAGTCAAATCATTGACATTCCAAGAAATTTAACTAAATTGTAGGAATATAATTGAAAATAATAAATTGTATTATAAGAAATCAATTGAAATTAAATATAAATCATAATGATTTGTTTGTTTGAAAGGCTCTCTCTTTATTTTGAAGGGTATTTTGAGATTTCATTCTTTTGATTATTAAATTCAGCAATTGCATTGGTCATCAAGTCTCTAGTTTTCATGCAAATAATTTCCCAAGTAAGATAGCTTTTTAATATATCAAATGAAAATTTTCTTTGAATCTTGAATAAAAAGATTTCAACCGTACTGTATCACACAAAACATAAATCTTATATATATTAAAAAAGGACAAAACTATATGCAGCTGAAATTGACAAAAAAGAAAAAACAAAAGGCAAAAATAATGTTCACACTGCATGAGACAAACAGCTCAGAAGCACTGTCCTTAATGTCAAATTGTCAAAGAAAGAACAAAGAAAACAAATAAAATGGTAGCATTGAGCCAATAAACACATTAAAGAAAAGCTAAAAAAGCTGGGAAATGGCATACCCTATGTCATCCTATTTCTCTCTTCCTATCTAATATTATTATTATTTGTAAAAGAAAATGTGGAATTTATTGGATTTAGTTTGTTGATCCCTAGGTTTTCAACCATTTTGTCTTCTCTCTAAAAAAATCTGTTGAATTTTGGGGCTCTCACATAAAAAAAAAAATCAAATGATACACACCTCAAATCATTTGAATAATTTACGTTCATTGTAGAATCTCAAGTTTTTTATTAACAAAGAACGCGAATTTTCAACAAAGTGGGGTAGGATTTTTCAGGAAAAAAAAAAAAAAAAACCAAAGTGGGGTAGGAAGTCTAAATTATTTTTCTTTTCTAAAATGCTACAAATGGTGATAAAATTAAACAATATAAATTGCGAGATCAAAGCTAAATAATTGAACATTTAAAGATTAAAACAAAATAGGTATGGAATAGGATTTAAACCACAATTTCATCTAAAGACTATTAGAGATTGTATTATTAAAAGGAAATTAGGTGATAATGAAGAAAATCTAAAAATTGAAAAATAGTGAAATCCCATGTGAGTGGGTTTGGAAAATAAAATATATACATACAAATATCTTTGTGGGGCCACTATTTTTGAAATGGGAGCCAACCAAATTGTCACGGATGAGCTAACCAAGTCCATTGACAAACAACTCAGACAGATTTTTTAGCTTTTAACAGAATTTAGATGAACTAATTAAAGTTCATCTACAAACTTCACTTCCAGCTACTATATTCGTAATCATCTTCAAAGCTCTGCCAATATTTTAGTACAAAAATAACAAGTCAAAGACGACCAAATAAAAATATTATAAGGCTACTTCCTTTTTACCAAGTACAAATGAGACACAAACTTATATTTATTAACTACGATTTGAAGTGTTGAATAGAAGTTTAATTAAATAACTAACATGAACATAATTCAAAAGTCATTTTACTTTCCTCTAAGGATTAGAATTTCAAATCATTTGCCCTTTGTTGAGTAAAAAACAAAACGTTTAATTAAATTAATTCGACTAAAATTATGAATTACCACCTGCATGTTCCATACAGTTTACGTTTTTGTTTTTTGAGTTAGTGATCGTAGGGCTAGATTTAAAATTCGTTAAATTACAAAATTGGGTCATATGGTTTGGAGGGGGTTAGAATTTAGTCTCTATAGTTTTAAAAGTTAGAATTTGTCTCTATGATTTGATAAGACTTCATAAATAGTCTCTGTCGTTGGAAGGCACTAACAGATTGAATACGTAGTCGTCAGAAGCCACTAACGGATTGAGTACGTAGCAGGATAGCTAATTGTCACGTACTCAATTTGTAAATGACTTTTAATGGTAGGAACTATTTATGAAGTTTTACCAAATCATGGAATGAAATTCTAACTTTTAAAACTTTAGGAACTAAATTATAATTTTCTCGCAACAAATGAGCTGATACGAGTCGTTCCCAATGCATATTCCAGGCCCATTTTGCCAACTCAAGTGCAAAACAGAAACGGCCCAACAACGAGGAATTATTCGTTCGTTTGAGACTCTCTCTATTCATGGGCCGAGCCCACAAAAATCAACCTCTCCCACAAAGATCTCTCCAATGTCATCCAAGCTTAAGATGATCACTTCTAAAAGTAATTTAAGCAAATTATATCTTATTTACGTATTTTTAGAAAAAAAGTTATTAAGGATTGATAATCGTGAAGGAGTTGATTTTTATTTTGATTTTGTAGATGTATAATAAAGATGAAATCTAAAATTATCTATTCATTCAGAAAATATAAAATTATCTATAAAACTATTTGTAATAAATTTGTACTTATGAAGGAAATATAAAATTATAATTATAATTTTTTTCCATGAATAATATAAATGGCATTATTGTTTTGTTAAAAAAAAAAATTTAAAAATCTGACATTTTCATTACGTTCTAATGAATCCCGCCCACCAACACATGAGAAGATCAAGAACATGAGATCTTGGTAAAGAGGCCTATTTAATCATATTTAAGTGAGTAAAACATTTCTCTAAAGTTGAAGGTTGTTATTTATTTGCAAAATACTTCTTTTTTTTATTAGGAGAGACAAAATTATATATATATATATATATTTATTTATTTATTTGAGTGAATAAAACATTTCTCTCTATATATATTTTAATTCTAAAAATTTGAAGAGAAAATTAGAGAGAAAATTTCAATATCTTAATTTTTTTAATTTAACTTTGTGTATGTAAGAAAATTCCTTTTCTCCATCTAATGGTGGGTAGGAATTCTTTACTTTCTAATATAGTTATTGTTTGGAATCTATTCTTATTGTACTCAAAATAAATAAATAAATATAATTAGAACTTAAGCATAGTTTAACTAGTTAAGAAATATACTTTCAATTAAGAAGTCAGAAGTTCAAATCTCTACTTTACATGTTGAACTAGAAAATAAAAATAAAGATTCATCCTATCAATATTTTTTGATCCACCATAGATGAGCCACATCAAAAAGTTAACAACAGCTTTTTGTGACAAAATAGTTTTCATTTATTATTTAAACCACAAACCCACATCACAAACAAAAGACTAACATTTTTCAAACAAATAACACAATATTGTTCTTACATTAGGAGCAAATTAAAATTTGGTGGGTGGTAAGTTTTCTTCTCTTATACAATTTTTTTCCTCTTAATTTACACTAATTCACTAAGTATCAAGTCATATAAGTTTTTATCAATGAATTTTAACATTCACTAACGATATAGACTAAGTTGAAAAGTATTAAAACATAACAAACTAAATTGAAACTTTTTAAACAATAGAAATTAAGCGAATAACGACTAAAACATATATTTAGCTACTAAGTTACCAAGGGAAAGGATTAAAGCCATCCATGACCTATTTATAGGTAAGTGTTCAGTAGAGTGGTTGCGATTTGACGAAGGGCAATGCATGAAAGAAAATCGTGTGCTTTGGATACCACAATATATTTGAATGCTATTAATATTTGGCTACACACCCATGTACGTAACTTCCTATACACAACTATTACAATTTTGAAAGCTAGGAGAGAGAAAGGTAGAAAATGAGAAACTAGAATTTTGTTAACTTTATTTTTCTTAATTGTCAAAATTTTATTGATGGTGTGTAGGAAGATACTACACTAATATGTAGTCAAATAATATTCTTCATGTAATAATTAATTAATAAAAAAAATTTCACATAATTTTATAACGAAATCATTAATACTTTGACAAACTGAGTATAGTTCAACTGGTTAAGGCAACCGAAAGGCCATAGGGTCAAATTTCTACTATTGTTTATTTATTTATTTTTTTTTTGAAGGTACCTCATGTTTCATTTTTAGTTCTACTCCATCTGCTGTTGAACGTTGTCTATTAATACTTCAAATTTAATACATTTTTAAAATCATTTCACACGTAAAATCATTTTCAAAATGAAAGTGTCATTCTAATCCTTTTACCCCTTTAATAATGATTAGTTTTCAATTTTTTAAAATTATAATTGTTTCCACACAGTTTTTCTTATATGTTTTCATATTCCTTAAAGATATATTTAAATTCTCAGCTAAATTTAAAAAATAAAACAAGTTTTAAAATCTATATATTTTTTTAGTTTTGAAAATTTGGGTTAGATTTTGAATTTTTTTTTTAAGTTAGATAACAAAATATAGAAACAGATAAATAAAAATAGTGTTATTTAAAACATGGAATAAAAAATTAAATAATTATCAAGGGACTTTCTTTTATTTATTTTTCTTTGGAAGAATATGGGTTTTTTAATGAAGAATTTAGGGTCTGTTTGGTAGTCAATATGGATTATATTTTATGTTTTCAAATTCACTGAGTTAAGTGAATATGCGTTTGGCAGACGTGTTTTCGAAAATTGCTTCCGGATTCTGTGATCCAAATAGTGGAAATTTTGAAAACTATATTTTTATGTTTTCATTGTATCTAGATTTTGAATTTGAAAATTTAAAATGCAGAATTACATTAGAAAAAACCACAACTTTAATAAATACATTATTTCATGTTATAAACTCAATTTATTTTTGTTAAATTAAAATATGTATAATATAATATATTATATTATAAATTATATGATATTGTAAAATAATAATTATACAAAATTTATAAAAAAAGTCATGTTCATAAATTAATTAATAATAGATTATATTCAATTTAATATTTAATTTTGCAACTACAACTAGGTTAATGGTTCTATAAATATGTTATAGAACATATTTTGAACAATTGTTTAAATTGGAATCTGATTTCTAAATCTGCTACCAAACACATATCTGAAAACATGAAATACAACTTTGTGTTCATTGAGTCCATTGTTTTCAAAATTCTGTTTTCAAATTACCTACCAAACAGGCCTTTAGCTTTCAGTTTAAAAATGTTTTTGAATTGTAAGTCTATTTTTCTAAAATATTTAAAAGTAGATTTATGTTTTCTTTCAAAATCTATCTTTCTTTCCTATAGCACTCTAATTTTCTTCTCCTCTTTGACATATTTCCCCTTTACAAATCTCTCTTTTATAAATTTTGAGAGAAATTGAATTCGTATAGTACACTTTACTGTTGGATTGGGATGGGCTCAATCATTTGATCCTGGATCATTTGCCACCCAAAAGTATCATTTGATCCAGGGTCAACCATTGTTGGATTTGATTAGGCCCATCAGTATGATTGAATGGCCATAAGAAAAGACACGTGACATATTTGGGTTTGTCGTGATTTAATTTGAGGACCCACATTATTTTATACTTAATCCTTAATTAAATAAATAGTTTTACCATTAATTTTAAATAATGATGTGGCAATTTCGTTCAAAATTTTCATTCCAACATTGGGTATCAATTTTTATCCTAAAATTTAAAATTTGATCAAAATTTGAACCTCAAACTTGGATAAATTTTACAAATTTTGTTTTAAACTTGTATAAGTGTTGCGATTTTTTATGCCTTGAACAAGCATTGTAATTTTTTATCTTCTAATGGATTTTTATTTGAAGAATTGTTAAGAACATATTTTCATGTGCTAATGAGATATAAAATATATATTTGATATGAAAAACTGATGGAACTTCGAACATTGAAGAAGAATTTTTTTCCAATGAACCTTACGAGTTTTTGGAAAATTTATTATTGAGAGTTGATTACCTTGATCGAGTTTAATTTTGAGATAAAATATTTGAATTAAAAATCGATTTAAAAAAATTAAGGAATTATAGAGTATAAAATATTATATTAGAGTTTGAGAACATTTATATAAAATTTAAAAAAATATATAGTTAACAAATCTAACGTTTAAATATCACAAACAGATGATCAGAGTTTTCTTTTTAAGAAAAATTTAAATTGTTAGTTTAAAAAATTTAGAACCAAAATAATATGGGTCTTGCCTATTTGGTTATTGTCCTTTTAAATCTTATAAAAGACTCATAAATTTTTAATTTTGTGTATATTAGAACTCATTAATCTTTAATTTTGTGTATATTAGAGTACGTGCTTTTAACTTTGTTTGTTTACTCTTATCTATATTTATACTATATATAAAAGGTAGAATAGGAGAGAAATTTTGTGTACAAATTTTTTTCCATCATTGTTAATTGGATGCCAACTTTACCCTTTAGATAAAATTATGTTTGTACTAAAAAAGATGAAATTATGTTTGTTAAATTAAATTTCATATTAAGATGAAGTAAAAAACTACATTTATTGAACAAATTGAATACAGAAGATATGGACTTCAGGAGATCAAAACTTCAATTTTCTAAAACGTTAGCATCTTCTTCACTCTCATAATTTTAGAACTCACTAAAATTGTTGAAGATCTCACATCAGAAAGATAAAGGGACCTCACAATCTTTATAAAATACATGAGTTACGCATCTTTATAAGATGATGGCAGGAGGTGGAGATGGTGTTGGCATCATGAAGGGTGGAGGGATGAGGTGTGAAGAAGTAAGCAGATAGAAGATGAAGGGGTAGGTGGGTATTAGAATCTACTCTTTCTTTTATTTATATTTTATTTTATTTCATAAAATGGGCTGAGTTATTGGGCTTGAGTTGATTATTTTGAGAAATTAATTTGGGAAATTTTTACATAATTAGTCTAATTAGTAGGTGGAGTTTCAATAATGTCCAACATCTTTGTCTCTTAGCCCTTCGTTAGTTTTTTTTATCCAATGTTTTATTTAAATTCATATATGTACCTAGCATATTTGTATTGGTCAAGCAAAGCAATTTTCTTTCTTTTCTTTTGTTTTTTAATAGGTAGAAACAATAGAAGTTAGTGGGTATGTGGATGTGGATAGTTTCATATCTAGATTAAAATAGGAGATAATTGAAAGACATTTGTACCCAGAATTTTTTAGGTCTTCTTCTTCTTATTTTTTAAGTTTAATTGGGTGCTTTTTTTTTCTTTTTTTTTTTTTTTTTCCTGTAGGGATTGAAAGGTTCTTTTTTGGTGTTATACGTTGGGATGGATGGTAAAAGATTTGTAATAGCTTCTTTTTTTTTTTTTTTTTGAGAAAAAGATTTGTAATAGCTTAGGAGTGAAAATTTCATTTGAAGCTATTAAGTAGTTGAACATTTGATTATCGAGCATGGTAGGTATGTATAATCTTGTATTGATTTTGGTGGTGAAAATCTATATCTATATCTATACTATATATAAAAGTTGCTATTGAGGAGAAATTTAGCGTCTCCATTTTGCCCTCAATTCTTTAATATATATCTATTTTGTCTCAAGTTTTAAATTTACATTAAATAAGGAAAAGAGAAATAGAGTAACAAGAAGGAAGAGAATGAAAGGAAAAGATGACAATGTATTGAGTAAATGTCTAGGAATCCTATACTTTTATTTATATTAGAGAGAAATAGGAAGATAAAAAGCCAAAAAAGAGGGTACAATGCATTCAATAAAGGACGCTGAGTTTTTTTCTATTTCTCTTCTTCACAAGCCTCTCAAGATATTTGCCATTTTTACTTCCTCTTATTTTAACAATTTGTTTTAATTTAATTATTAATGGCTAAATTAAAATAATCATATAATCAGTTATAAAATTTGACAGGTATGAGAGATTTAATTAAATATTTTAGATGTTAGAAAAATGAAAACATTGAGCATTAACACTATACAAAGGTCGATGGTTTGATTCCCCACCACTGTAATTATTGAATTAAAAAAAACATTATATAAAAGGTAAGACTATACAAATAATTTAAAATATGTTTTTCACACATATGGACATTTTTACATTGCAATGTCTAGAATAATTTGGTTGAATTAGATACTGTTAAACATATCATATATGAGCTCACAAAAAATATTGTTAACAAATAAATTTAGATAAATATAAACATGAATCATTTTAGTATTTTATAATTTAGAATAATATATATATATATGTTAATAATCGAGAGTCAGAGCTTTGCTCCGCTATACCTAAGGGAACCCGTGCCTGCCCCAAGGCCTGGACTCGGGAGACATCAAAGGTTTTTATTTATTAAGCTCACCCGAAGGTTCGAACTTGAGACCTCTAAGCCGATATGACCAAGAGACTTCAAGCCCTTACCAATGAAGTCGCCCCTTGGGGGCTAATTGAGAATAATATTTCATTATAAGTTTTAAAAATTAAATTAAAAATATTATTTTTTAGTTTAAATTTAAACTACTACATTGCACGTGTTTCTTGCTAGTACTACAAAATGTAACTTGTCCAAAAACTTTTTAAAATATAAAGATTAAATAGATTATTCCATACTAGAAATTTCAAGTATGAAACTTGTAATTGAAATAATAATAATAATAATAAAAGAAACCCACTTATAATGGATCGGGAGGAATTTAACAAACAAAAAACGGTGTTATCAAACTAAAATATTTATACTTGTGATTAAAAATATTATTTTTTAGTTTAAATTTAAACTACTACATTGCACGTGTTTCTTGCTAGTACTACAAAATGTAACTTGTCCAAAAACTTTTTAAAATATAAAGATTAAATAGATTATTCCATACTAGAAATTTCAAGTATGAAACTTGTAATTGAAATAATAATAATAATAATAAAAGAAACCCACTTATAATGGATCGGGAGGAATTTAACAAACAAAAATCGGTGTTATCAAACTAAAATATTTATACTTGTGATTAAAAATATTATTTTTTAGTTTAAATTTAAACTACTACATTGCACGTGTTTCTTGCTAGTACTACAAAATGTAACTTGTCCAAAAACTTTTTAAAATATAAAGATTAAATAGATTATTCCATACTAGAAATTTCAAGTATGAAACTTGTAATTGAAATAATAATAATAATAATAATAAAAGAAACCCACTTATAATGGATCGGCAGGAATTTAACAAACAAAAATCGGTGTTATCAAACTAAAATATTTATACTTGTGATCAAAATTTTACAGGTTAACTTTTAACTTTTAAGGACTGTATGGGGTGTTAGGTGGGTTATAATAGTCTGTGAAGTTATATAATATGTGTTTAGAATGCAAAGTTGTTTAACCTGAGTTAAAATAGTTTGTATTTAGAGTGTAGAGTTATTTAACTTTACAGACTATTATAACTCACTCAGCGCCTCAAATAAATTCTTATATATACAATCTTTTAATTTTAAAATTTTAGAAAGAGACAAATTGAGAAGAAATTCAGACAATCCAATCTTTCGTGTGTAAGGTGGAAGCCCCCAAAAATGATTTTCTTTTAAAGTATTTATATCAAGATTATGTGTTTTGAAAAAAAAAAATGCACCCAAATTTAAATTTGAATTAGATGAGTGAAATTTTACTATTTTATTTTTTAAAATCTACATTTTTTATTTTAATTTAGGTATTAAATTTTTTTCAATAAAAATAAAAATTTGAATAAGTAAATAAAAATGAAAAATGACATTTTAATTATGGTAGCATATTCTTTAATTACTGCATTTTAATTAATTAGAAATATAAAAGAACATTCTAGTAATCATACATATTACACTCTAATTTCATATGTAAATAAACAACATCAATGAGATTTTGATTACGATTTCAGCCAACCCCAAGTGAAAAGCAAATCTTATTTCCATTGCGATTGATTTCATTACAATTAAAACTCATTTTCATTATGGATATGTAAATGTAGCCTTAATATACAATCTAATTTATAAAATATAAAATGATAATGAAAGATCGAGAGATTCACAAACTAGGAAAGTAAGTGCAAAGGATGACAAATTATTTAATAAGGCTGCCACAATGTGGCTGCTTCATAATAACTATTGGATATAGATTTAATAATTTTCTTGTTTTCTAATCATCATTGAATATAAATTTGATATACTTTTCTCTTTCCATTTAACTGTGACATTGTCGACCACGTTGTGGTGGCCTCAATGAATAGCATCTCGCAAAGGACTCGAAAAAAGTGAGGAAGGTGGGCCTACAAAGCTAAAAGTGTAAAAAACCCAAAAAAAAAGTTAAAAGGGTGGGGCCTACCAAGCTAGTTCGCCTTCACGTTCGTCCCTCTTTCAATTTTGCCACAAAATCACCTCAAATCTTAAAAGCTACCTTAGTATCATGGTGTCAAATTTCGAGCAACATGTCAAAATGTCACTCAAAATTTTGATATTTCGACGGAGTCGACATGTTAGATGGGAGAAAATTCGTTTTTCCCCCATTTCGACGATCTCGAAATTTCGAGGTTTCCATGACATGTCGCAGACATTTTATGTTTTGAGTTTTTTTTAAAATCGCGTCAGTCAATCAATGCGACCGATTGACTCGTGCATGCCCCTTTTCTTTTTTCTTTTTGTTTTTTTTAAACACAATGAATGGTATAGACACATAGAGTACTTAAATTTAAATTATTTAATAATTGATACTTAATATAATACACATTAATTTTATACTACCCGATCCAAATTTTCACATCATTTAATTACTTTTACTTTTCACATCAACTTCACATCAAATTTTTTAAATTTCCCAAACACTTTCTACTCGATCCATCGACTTTTAGTAGAAACAAAGCTTATTTGAACCATATTTTTCCTCAATGGAGTACTCTTATTCTTAATCGGTCGCTGATATTGATTTTTTTTTAAAATTTCTCGTTGGCCTCAAGCTCGAATTGTCCTCCATCCGCTGCAACGGACGTAGGGCTTTAAAATCACCCTCGTCGGAATCTTTGTCCCCTTCCTCTCCAGCATCGATATCACTTTAATCCTTGTAAGACTGTTGAAGATCAGTTCATTGTGTTCATGGACGTCACTCTGTCCACCATTGCCTTCCCTGTTCTCTCCCGCATTATAGTCAAGTTCAAATTCCTCACCACTGAAGTCGACGAAATTGCCATGGTTATCGTTGCCTTTAATAACGTCACCGGCTAGATCTTCTTCACACTCGTTGTCGCTAGTATCAACACCAAAGGCGAGGGGACACAAAATCCATTTGTTTTCGTGTGGGTCCTACTTTTGAGAGTCTAGTTCGTGAGGTTCATGATGGTGGAGACTCGATCTAGAATTATTAAATTATTTTTTTAGTAATTTTTAAAAAAAATAACAAACAAGTACGTATCATAAAGCAACACGTGGCTTTGGGCATATGTGAGATACCTTTCTAACGGTGATTGTAACGAAAACTTAACCAATGGTGTAAATTGATACAATTATTCAAGTTTGAGGTTTAAATTGATGAAATTAAAAGTTTAGGGTTAAAATTTGTACAATATGCCAAGTTTGAGGTTTAAATTAATGAAATTGAAAGTTGAGGGTTAAAATTGATACAACCTGTCAAGTTTAGGGTCAAAGTTGATTTTTTTCCCTAATTTTTTAAAATAAATTTCTTAATTTCTACGATGTTTACAAATAAATGTCTATCAGAAGATTCAGAACTGATATTTTATGAATATTAAATTCGAGATTTAGATGTTTTATTTGATATCGAGATTCGAGATGTTAAAACATTCCAACCATCTACGAAATCATAATTTTTTTAAATTTTTTTTTTTTTTTATACATTTAGAGTTGTATTAATAAAAACTCTTAACTTTTATAAGTATATCAATAATTTACACCATGTGTCAGATTTCATTTAAAAAATGTTAGTTTACACTTGTGCAAACTAACATTTTTTAAACGAAATCTAACAGATGGTGTGAAAAAAAAAATAATTTATACATTTAGAGTTGTATCAATAAAAATTCTTAAACTTTTATAAGTATATCAATAATTTACACAATCTGTCAGATTTCGTTTAAAAAATATTAATTTACACTTGTGCAAACTTATAATTATATCAATTAAATTCATAAATTTTCATAAGTGAATCAGTTTAGACCATCTATTTCAAATAATTGACAATTTTTAAATGGAGGGTCTAGATTTTTGAAGAAGTCTACATATGAGAATTGATGTATGGACGGTTTCCAAATTGAGACCCTAAATTGATTCACTTATGACAATTTAAGGGTTTAATTGATAGAATTATAAATTTACACACGTGTAAACTAACGTTTTTCAAATGAAATATAAATTAGGGTGTAAATTAATATACTTATAAAAATTTAAAATTTAAAATAATATAATTTTAGGAATATAAATTGATTTTTTTTCTCTTTGTATTTAATTAATTCCAATTAAACACAAAAGATGCAAATTCATAAAAACCAACACGCAATCCATCAAAGTAATTTAAAAAGGAAAATACTTGGGTGCAGTCCGGGCTGCACCCATCTCCATGCAGCCAACCTATTCTAGATAGCAAAAAAAAGAATTTTTCTTTTTGCTGCTATGTATTTCAAGTGGGCTGCATGAAGATGAGTGTAGCCCGAGTTGCACCCAAGTATTTCTCATTTAATAAAAGAAAGAGAAACAGAAAACAAAAAAGAAAAAAGACGAGGGAGAAATTATCATTGAAAAAAACTTACAAGCTGCCCAAGTAATCAATTTCTAGACAAAGAAAGATATGATCATGTGTTATCTGTTTTGGTAAAACGAGGCTCAAAGTAGTCAACTTCACGAATCTACCCAAATTCCAATCACACAAAGCCATAAAAAGAGAGACAACATTTCTTCAAACAAACAACACATTAGTATTAACATTATAAACCAATCTTATAATCCGATCTAACCCGACTCAACCCGTGGCTTAACTTATTGTGGGAAAGGATTAAAGCCATCCATGACCATTGCTTTGATTGGACCAAAGAGTGGCTGGGGCAGATTATCCCATTCATACCAATCCCAGCCATCACATTTCTCAGGCTCAAGGTTCTGTGGAGTTTGCTTGGGATCTGCCAAGACTGCCCGCACGAAAACGACCACATAATGAGCCGGCGTTGGTTGGTCCAGAAACAAATTATTGGTCACTTTTAGAAACTCAATCTTCTCGATATCAAGACCCGTCTCTTCTTTCACCTCTCTCGCAGCACATTCTTCAAAGTTCTCCCCTGAATACGAAAATAAAATTCAATTAGCTTAAGCTTTTAAGTTGATTGAAACAAACTCAAGTTCCGATTTTAAAAATAAACTAATTAGTTTAGACGAGAAGAAAAACGAACCAAATTCGAGATGGCCACTTGGAAGAGAATATTTGGAGTTGCCAATGGACACGAGTCGACGCCCCATCAGCACGGATTTACCTCTCAACAAACAAATCGCCACTGCTACTTGCGGCGGCGGCGCCGCCACTAATGTCTCCAATTTTGTACCGTTAAGCTGTTGGGCGTCAGACACCATATTTGAAAGTGAAGAAAGAGATTTTAGAAGTGAGAAAAAGAGAGGGGTTTAGAGTTTGAGGGTAAGAGTTTGAGGGTAAGGTTATGGATGATGAGCTAGCTATTTATATGCCACAGGGAGGAAGGGGGAAGGAAAAATCATGTTTTCATTTTTTTTTTCCTTCCCGACGCCAGTTTAATTCAAATACTACTGATAAATAAAAAGTAATATAAAAAGAAATCTTCCTACAATCTTCCTACAGCTTTATCAAAAATATTCTGTCGGTCTACTATTGACGATTGATGACGTCTGACAACTTATGTCCACGGTTTGACCGTTCTGAAAGTTTTTCTTTTCTCTCTTATTTAAGGAGATTTTATAATAAAGGTTATGTAATAATACTTTTTCTAAATAAGATATTGATTTTTTTTTTTTAAATTTCTTGAAAGGATAAGAATAAGATTTAGGGGGGTGTTTGGCCCACTGATTTGAGTTGGGTTGAGTTAGGTTTAAAACACAACTTTCCCGTTTGGTCAATCAATAAATCAACTCCCCACAAAACAACTCAACCCAACCGTTTTGAGTAATTAACTCTCTACCATTTTGAGTAATTTCACGTAGTTTCTATTCTACAAAGTGTTGCTCGTTAACTCTCCCCAACTTAACTCAACTCAACTATGTCCGCCAAACGCCTCCTAGAGTAGTTTTCAGATGGGTAGACATTATATATATTTATTTTGGTTTTGGTTTTAAAATTTTAGTTAAATTAGCGTTATGCTTTGAGTTATGAACTTTATTTCAATTTGATTCGAATAGTTTAAGAGTTTCATTATAACCTCTATCATTTAATTAATTATTTTCTTATTTGAAATGTTTTTTTTGTTTTTATTTTTTGACGTGATAGAGAAAAGTGATGATCTAATTGTATTAAAGATTATTTAGTAAAAGAATATAAGGAAATACGTTTATGGTATGCCATTGAACTTTGTAGGTTGAGTTAAATAAAACTCTAAACTAATAATTTCATCATTTAAGATCTTAAGCCTTGCAAGTTGAGTCAATTAACACCGTAATTGTAAAGTGTCTCAATTTATACCCACCACTAAATTTTGTTAGATAATTGTTATTTAATTAAATTGGGAGCGTGTGTGTGAAAGCTGCCATATTTTATGTTTTATATTAAAAAAAGAGAAAAAAACATGGTCAATTACATGATAATGAGAATCATCCGTATCATATAAAGCAACGAAACCAACGCTCTTATTTGTGGCGAGAAAAATGATAACCACTTATCAAATTTTCCACAAGAGTCTAAAACACCAACAAGAACAAATGTGATGTCACAGAGTGTAGACATGCTCATCTCCTTGAACAAATTCCCCCAACATATATATGACAATGGTAAGAATATGTTTCCTATCGTTCCCTAGCACTATGTAGATCCTAATCATCTCGTTCCCCTATAAGATCTTTCTGGATTCTTTTCAATCTTCTTATTTTATGATCTCATTTTTAAAAAAAGAAAAAAAAAAGGATCGAAACGATTTTAAATCAAAAAAGAGATTTCAACAAATGGCAGATGTACTAGAGAGATAGGTTGATATGAACCTAAAAACATTAAGGTCAAGAAGAGGAATGAGGGCTAATATCCAAGAATACCACGATGAAGACAATGAATTAAGGAGTTCAACTACTCATTCAACTAAAGTGTTTATTCTTTTTATTGCTAGTGGAGTGGATTTATACTGCAACATCTTTGTCCTTAGTAGCACAATTTTGTGGCTTTATTTCTGGAACAACCACAATAGTTACACGCATGTGACCTTTTCATTTTTAATATTTTATTTTTGCAAATTGTTTCCACACTTACGTGGCTTCTAATTTCTACTAGTTTTTATATTAATTTACAAAGATAAACAAGCCAAAGTACAAAGTATTTTGACCATGTTATTTCCTTCTCTTTTTTTTTAATATATATATATATATATAATATAATATAATGATAGTCTTTCCACATGCACCTTTAATTTAATAAATGGCCATTTATCACAAAATTTAACGGAAGATATAAATTGAGTCATCTTAGTTTCTCAATGCAATTTTATACTACAAGAAAATGTGACTACTTCAACATAAAATTTACAGCGGTTGCACAACCATTGCAAGGGTTTATACAATTCTTGTAGTTTTTATAAACCTTGCAATTATGTATGTTGCAGTAGTTAATTAATTCGTAACACGTTGATTAACCGCTACAAAAGTGTATATTGCAACAGTTAATGTACAACAATTCTAAAAGTTATTGTAATAGATGGATACAATTGCAACAATTAGATGTTGGAAAGTAATATAGTAACAATTATACTGACAATAATTCTAAAAGTGTTACCATTGGTTAATGCAATTGGAGCAAATATTTTGCAACAATTTTATTAATTGTTGTAGGGAGAGTCTATTGCAATAGTAAACTTACAATCGTTGTACAACCATCACAAGAGATTAATGCAATTGCAGCATTTACGTTGTAACATTCTTATTAACTTTTGTAAGGGGTGTGTATTTCCAACCGTTAGTTTGTAACGCTTGTGAAATCGCTGCAAGTTTTTATACAATTGTAGCACTTATTTAGCAACATTTTTGAAAAACATTGAAAATTCAAAATAATTGCAACATTTTGTGATCAACATAAGTATATTTAAGGTATCGTATGCATATAAATTACTAATTTATAAAAAAAAATTATGTTTTTTTATTAACTATATAATTACGATATTTAGAATTTTAGTAATAATTAATTTTATTTTAAAAATAAATATTAATATATAATATTGGTAATATAATATTAAATATATATTTATTACTTCTAAGTGAAGGATGAAAAAGTACAAAATAATAAAATTAATTTATCTTTATTTATATAATTTATTTTATTATAATATATGTTGTAATGACTATTAAATATAATTTATTTAATCAAATAAATATGACTAAATGAAAGTGATATATGTTGGCTTATTAATAAGTACAAAATTAAAATTTTTGTCTTTGTGGCAAGGTGGTTCGATGATTCTGACATAAAATTTTTAATTTTATCAAATTGAATCATAGACTTAGATATGTTAGAAGTGCAAAAAATGTCCCACATTGGCTAGGTAAGAGAGAAATCCATTGAATATAAGGGGCTATTTTGGACATGAGTTATAATAATTTAGGTTATAATAGGAGTAGGAGTTAATATGTCTGGAGAGTTAGGAAGTCTGTGTTTTAGACAAAGAGTTGTAAGGAGTAAAATTTTAACGACTTATGCCCAAAGTGGTTACTCTCTTCATTGGTCCAGCCCTTGGACTTGATTCATTGGATCAAAGTTTGAGCCAGCTTATTGGATTAGCTCATTGAATATTAATTAATTATTTTAAAAAAAAAATAGTTTAAATTTTTTCTTAATTAAATGTTATGAAAATTAAGTGGAATTATATTATGTTATGTTATTTTAAAATTTTGGTGTTTTTTATTATTTTTACTTAATAAAAATTTGATATTATAAAGTTTCTTTTAATATTTAATATTTAATTTTTTTTATTAATTCTTAACACACTTAAAATTTTGTAGTAATTTTATTAACTAAAACCTATGATATCAAAATTATAAAAATATATTCTAAGAAAAATATATTAAAATTTTTACTTTTTTAAATATATAAAATATAATATATGCGAGCAATTATATATACACATGCATATTTTGGTTGGCTTGATGATAAGTCCATTGGACTTGCCCGATGAGCCGATACAAATATGGCCCAAATGGGCCGACCATTCAAAAGGGTGATCTATATCCAATCCAATGAATGAATGAGCTAGGCTGGTCAAAATTTGACTTTGGGTCGAGCTTGGATCAGGCCAAAGTTGTGATGGGCCGGCGTTTGGGCCACGGGCCCATTGATGAGGTTGACAAAGTGGACAATATATCATACAATTGTGAAGATATGGGCAGATCTGTTGTCCTTTAACAAGTGGGTATCAGAGCCATGATCTTAACCTAAAGTCCGAATAGCCAAATAGTGAAGCTTTATATAGACATACGAAATTGTGGATGAAGGATGAGATTAATGGTGCAATTAATAGTTGGCGACACCAAGTTGCTTTCATGGATAAAGGAGGAGATTAAAGATTAAAGGTGCAATTAATAGTAGGCAGTGTTAGATCCCTCAGTTGCTTCTGGTGATGAAGGAAGAGATTAATGATTAAAGGTGCAATTAAAAGTAGACACTGTTAGATCCATCAATCGCTTCCGTGGATAAAGGAGGAGATTAAGGATTAAAGGTGCAATTAACAGTAGGCAATGTTAGATCCATCTTAACATATATCGCTACAAAAAGTGTTGCATACAACGGTTAATAACTACTGCGATAGCTCAATAAAATTACTACTAAGGGGGGTACTATTGCAACTGTTGTGAAAAGCTCACTTCCAACGGTTTTGAAAAGTGTTGCTAGATCCCTCTTAACACTGCTTTTGCCAAAGCTTCATAAATCGCTACAACACTTGCGATAGCTCAATAAAACCACTGCTATAGGAGGTACTATTGCAACGGTTGTAGAAAGTTCACTTTCAAAAGTTTTGAAAAGTATTGCTAAATTTATCTTAACACTGTCTGTTAAAGGTTCCTAAACCACTGCAAAAATTTGCACACGTGTAATCAGGAGTTAACGTTTTTCAAACGAAATCTGACAGATGTTGTAAATTGATATGCTTATGACAGTTCGAGGTTTACATTGATACAATTATTAGTTTAGAATTTTTATTGATATAACCCCAAAGTTTAGGGGTGCAAATTGATTTTTGCCCAAAAAAAATATAAAATATAAAATTGAATTCAGAGAGAATATTATCGTTTCGTAGTAAACTTTAATTTTTCTCCTTAATACATTGCCAAATGGAAGCTATTATAGGTAAGAAAATGCCCTCCCATATGTGGCCCCTGAGGCATGACATAGTGGGTATAGGCTACATTTAAATGGTCCTACCACAATGACGGTGTCGACTAAGATAGGCTCTACCCTTGGCCAAAAAGTTTGAGCCGGCCTAGGATTTTGCTCAACGTACAAACACTTGAGTACAACTTGTGTTAAACTACGCCGACGTAATAAATGCTATAGATCTAGTCCATTTGGCTCCGTACAAAAAATAGAACCCACCTCATATCCAAATACATAAAATGACTCTTGTTAGCTTGATATAATTGGATATAGTACTAACTTTAAGCATTGAAGCGTGTCAAGCAAAGCACCACACACGTATTAGACTTCTATTCGTACTTCCATTTCAGCTCATTCCTCCCCCTTTGAATCGAAATCCAATAGCACCCACCTGCGTAGAGATATGGATCAACAAAAGCTGTCAAACAATAGGCAAGTGAAATAATTCAAATTTGAAAACAATAAAAATTATGGCAATTGACCCATTTGCAGGTCGCGTGCTTGATATTTGTTTTAATATTTGACTTTGCGAACAATTTAAAAAAGCGTAAGAATAAAACAGAATTCCCAATTTGCCCTAAGAGGCATTAATGGAAAGGTCAAATTTTAAAGGCTGGTTGTGGTTGGGTAATCATGGAAAGAGGGTGGTCAAGCAAATGACCCACTTCCACTTGCAGTGTTGGCGGCTCGCCGTTGTTGATTCTTTTTTTGTCCTCTACTCTTTCCTTTCATTGTGATCTCTCATAATCGAAGTCGTATTAAACCATTCACATGGAGCTCATACAACATATTTGACTTCAACGAGAAAATAATTATTATTTTAGACCGTGTTTGATACCATTTATTTTTTTATTTTTAATTTTTAAAAATTAAGCTTATAAATATACTTCTACTAATTAGTTTTTTTGTTTTGTTATCTATTTTCTATCAATATTTTTAAAAACCGAACAAAATTTTGAAAACTAAAAAAAATAGTTTTCAAAAACTTGTTTTTGTTTTGGGATTTGACTAGAAACTCAAATGTTTTCTTAAAAAATATAGAAACCATGATAGAGAAGATGAAAATCATTATAGAGAATTTGTGAGAAAACAAGCACAATTTTCAAAAATAAAAAATCAAATAGTTATCAAATAGATATTTAATTTTCTAAGTTAGTTCAAATCTTTTACTAGTTTCTAAAACTTTGCTATTTATTGTTTGATATATATATATATATATATATATATATTCAATAATTTATTGAATATATATGTCTTAACTAATTAAATTGACACCCTAATATTATTTTAAGAAGTGTTTACATTCAGGAACGGATTTACCATGGGTCCAGGGGGCTTGAGCCCCTCAACTTTCGATCATAAATATTATATATAAAATAAAGTAGAAGAAATTAACAAAATCATCTGTTGACTTGGTGGTTGTACATTGATTCCCCCCTCATCTTCTGAAATAAGGCCCGTGTTCAAACCTTCTTAGCGTGTTTTGGGTAAGCACGTTATAATATTTTTTGAGATATGGTATTTTCTTAAAAATTAATATAAGTACTAAAAGTATGAATAATAACAAATATGTAGTGCTATATATATTTTCCTTCCAAGATTTCAAAAAATATATTTTTTCCTTCAAAAAAAATAATATAATAGTATATATATATATATATATATATATATATATATATATATATATAAATTATTTTTTTTAGTTTAACAAAATGTGAGAGTGAGAATTCGAACTTCTGATCTCTTCGCCGATGATATATGTCGAGTTATGTTCAAATTAACATTTAATGTTATAATATTTATTTTTATTTATTTTTTAAATTTGATTTTTAATCTTATATCCAAAATAAATGAAAATTAATAAAATATTTTAAAATTTGTAGTAACTCATTTTTAAGAGAAAAACTATCATTCTTATAAAAAAAAAAAATCTACCTATTATTTCAAGTTACATATTTTGAATATATTTATGTAACTCAGTCATATATTTTTATTAAACAAATTAATATCAAAATATATAAATTAATATTAATGTATATCAATGTATTTAAAATTATTTTCATACGAATTTAAGTTTCTTAACATAAAGTTCTGAATTCACCACTATTTAGATTAAAAGATATAAACGTAAAGGAGGCAGATTTAATTTAAATAAGAAAACTTGTAAATATATAGAAGAAAAAGACGTCAAACTTAACAATGGGCTTTGGAGACCTTGCCCGACAAGATGGTCGATGGAAAATTATTAGAAAGGTGATAATGAGCCGTCAGACGAGAAAGAGAAGGAACAAACAAATGAACAATTTATTGTTTTTTGAATTTTGATACCCTTTGGAATTGGATAAGATAACCCATATATCCTCTTTTCAATATTTTGTATTTTTTTTTTTTTTTGGACAAGAATAAAAATAATCGAGGATTCACAAATGACGGACGTTATAATATTATGTTACAGATGTTGAAGAAGTGATGCAAATCAATGCCCGATCATTTGAATTATGCATAAATCCACCATATTTGACTATTTAAAGCTTTGTTAATTATCATTTTATTTTTAAAAATTAAACCTATAAATACTACTTCCACCTATGATTTTTTTTAATTTTTATCTACTTTTTACATTTTTTTTTTAAAAATCAAGTCAAAGTTTTTGAAAACTTCATTTTTTTTTTAAATTTTAATTAAGAACTAAAATATTCTTTTTAGAGAGATGAAAACCAGAAATTAAAAGAAAATAAATTTAATTTTTAAAAATAAAAATTAAAAATCAAATGATTATAAAAAAAAAAAAAAAAAGCTTAAATTATGTTCAATAATAATAGAGATGTTTTATTCATCAAATATATAAATGTAAATTGATTTAAATAGTTCATATTTATATTAAAATATAATCATTTGATAGGAGCTCAACTATCAATGGAGTGACTAACCAACTAATTAATTACCATTCCAACAAAATAGTTAAATAAATAAATAAAATTTCTAATTAGGCAGCCGACACCGGTTCGGATTCAAAATTGCGAGCACTCAAGAAGCAGGAATAAAAAAACAAACTACACACATATATATATAATAGTTTTATTTGCCTCTATTACATCAGGAGATTGATTAGCATCCAGACTACTTCCACTGTATCCAAATAATGTCCCATCATGCGAAAATTAATTATAATTACTTGACTATAACGATTTCCTTTTTTGTATTTAAAATTTATGTTTGTTTCTTTCTAATTTCTTTGATTTTTTTTAATTTAATTAATAAACACTACTTTTACTTACGAGTTTATGATATTGTCAATAATTTTGTTCGCTTCACTCTTAGTTACATTGAAAAAGTTTCATATTAGTAGAGATATTATCCTTCAATGGTTGTTTGGAGTGTTAAATGAGTTATAACAATCTGAATTATAATAGTCTACTAATCTGTATTTAGGATACATAATTATTTAGTATGTGTTTGTAATATATAGTACTCCACAGACTATTATAATTTACGCTCCAAACAGTCCCTTATAGAATAATGAAATTTTGCATTCTAATTATATTCTTTTATAAATTTAGTTTTTTCAAATCTAAATATTTATTGATTTAAAATTTTTTCAAGAACGACGGCCTTCAACTTCAACATCGCCTCTCCATACCAATTAATATTTCAGATGAGACCCCGTTCTTCTTCTTTTTCCATCTCTTTTTCAAGAGACGTCTAATTATCAAGTTTTTTTTTTTATTTTTTTTTTTGGAATTTCTCACGTTTGTACTTATTCATGGTCCTTAATCAAATTTCTGTTAGTAAAAGCCCTAGGAATTCAAGCAATTAGTATTTGTTTGAAATCAAATGAACATAAAAGAAACATATTGGGTATTATATGTTATTGAGTAGGGGTGTGCACAAAACCGAAAAAATCGAAAAAACCGACAAATCGAACCGAACCGAACCGAACCGACTGGTTCGGTTCGGTTTTTATTTTTAAAATTTGTTTTCCGGTTCATATCTTTAGGAAACCGAGGTAATTCGGTTCAGTTCTCGGTTCAGGACTTGAAAAAACTGAAAAAAACCGAACCGAACCGATTTTAGTAATTATTATTATTATACATTTTATATATTTAGAAATTAGTAATGTTGATTTCAATCCCAGCAGCCCAATATTAAGCCCAAGCCCAGAATTTTTCTTTCATGTGAAAAGCCCATAGGCCCACAGCCATATCCTAATTCATTTATTCAATTTTGTTTTTATAAATAACAAACCCTAATTTTGTTTTTATAAGCTGCAACTTTTAGGTGGAAAAATGGTTGGGTTTAAAATATATATATAAAAAAAAAAAAAACTGAACCGAACCGAACCGAGCGGTTCGGTTCGGTTTGGAAACCGAAACCGAACTACCTTCGGTTTTGGTCGGTTTAGACATCTTCAAAACCGACCTGTTCGGTTCGGTCCATGGTTCTGTCTAAAACCGGACCGAACCGAACCGTGAACACCCCTATTATTGAGCAGTGTCAAAGCATCTAGTAGTTTGAATATATATAATATGACATATCTTGATACGAGATTGTAAACAAATTTTATTATCCAAACATAAAATATTAACTAAAATGGAGACGCTTTTGTATCCTTGTGTTTTTAAAAAGCAAATTTGAATTTTGTAGGATACGACAATTTATAGTTACACAAATCAATTATCATTTTGTAATAACTAGAAAACAGTAACGTGCGTTGTACGTGTGTGAAGTTTTATCTTTGAATATTTTTTTTATATTTATTAAAAAATAATAAACAATATAATATTAAATTAAGAAACATCAATGTTAAAGACAATAAAATAGAATGGTTAAATAAAATGATAGTGTATTAAATAACTACTTCTTTATATACAATATTTTTTGTTGCATTTCCAACCTTCAAATTTAACAAAATCTTTGTTGTTTTCATTGAGATCCCTCCTGAAAGTGCAACATATAATTGGTCGTGTGAAAAGACATGTTGTGGGAGATAAATTCCAACATGTGGTATTGTTTGTCCTAGTGCCTTGTTAATTGTCATTGCAAAACTGAGGGGTATTAGAAATTATTTTCTCTTAAATTTGAACGGATACCCTTCATCATTTGCAGGACTTAAAGGTATACGTGGTATGAAGACTTGCTTACCAACATGTTGTCCCATCGTTATTTCAGCATAAATCATATGTTTTTTAAAGTCCCGACAAACCATTCTTGTCCCATTGCAAAGACCATTTGATGGGTCTAAATTCCTGAATTCTGAGGAGGTGGCCTCTGTTGGCCTCTTTGATTTCCATAACTGAAGTTTAGATGATCCTTCCATCCAGGATTATACGTGTTTGAATAGAGATCATACTTCCTCTGATTATGGCCTTGAAATCCTCCAATAGCATTTGCTTCCTGAGTAAAATCATGTTGACCTTGACTTGCAGTCATTTGACGAACAAGAAAAGTTAAATCAGAGATCTGACTTTTCAATTCATTTACCTCTTTGACCTAAAGGATTCCTGCGCCTCCTCTCGTTCCAAACTACTGGGAGTTTTCAGCCATGTTTTGAATAAGTTGCTTTGCTTCGGCAGGTATTTTATTTACCAATGCTCTTCCACTTGCTGCATTAATCATACATTTGTCATTAGGTAGCAAACCTTCATAAAAATACTGGATCAGGAGCTGGTCTGAGATCTGATGGTTTGGGAAGCTAGCACATAGTATGTTGTATCTTTCCTAATATTCGTAGAGTATCTCCCCTGTGATTTATGAATACCATAAATCTCCTTCCTGAGGGCTGCAGCTCGTGAGGCAGGAAAGTATTTTTTTAGGAAAAACCTTTTCATCTCGTTTTATATATTAATGGTCCCCAATGGTAGAAAGTACAGCCAATCTTTTGCTTGATCTCTCAATGAAAAGGGAAAGGCCCTCAGGTTTATCTATTCCTCAATCACTCTATGGGGGTTTCATTCCATAACAAACAATGTGGAATTCCTTGAGATGTTTGTGAGGATCCTCACCTGCAAAACCACGAAAAACAAGAAGTAAGCGTATTAAACCAGACTTTAAAATCAAAATCACCTTCAAAAGTAGGGTACGTGATGCATAGTGGTTGTTGGTTCAAGTCTGGTGCTGCCAGCTGTTTCAGTGTTCTTTCGGCCATATTTTCCTCAACTTTAACAAATATTGAGGATTCGCCGATGGTGCAGTAAAAAATGAGATCTTCTCTTTGCTCTCGTTTCGTTTCTTTTGTCTCTCTCTCCAATCTGCGCTTCTCCTTTCCAAGTTCAGGAAAATACTAAAATTCAATATTCTGAGAAGAACAAGTCATATACAGAGAGAAAGAAAGTAAGTGAAATCTAACAATGAGAAATTAAATATGGCTCCCTGGCAACGGCGCCAAATTTTGATGAGGTTGTCAAGGCCTACCAAAATTAAAATGGCTTCCTACTCTAATTTGTAGAAATAGTAGACTAGGTTGATTTCCCAGAGGAGTTAGAAAGTTCATTTTCTCATGATTAAATTTCAGTATAAAGTGAAACGGGAGTTTTTTTTGGAATTTTCATTTAAGAAAATAGTAATAATGAAACAAGTAATTAAAAAGGAGAAAAAGTCAAATCTGACCAAAATCCAATCTAAAGGTATGATTTTGCCCAATTTCAAAATTGATTATAGGCACACAAAACGTTTTAACTTAACTATGCAACCACATAGTCGACTTATTAGGAAACCTCAAAAAGTAACAAATTCCTTAAAGTTATTAACTCTAACAAACGTCAAAGTTAATGTTAATTACCTAAACAATTTGGCACGAAATCGTTCCAAATTATTTAGATAAAATCATTAAGTACTTCGGAAAGACCAAGACAACCAATTATATAAAATAACTTTAACCTAATCAAGATGCCCATTTAATTCCTAGAATTAAACATGCAAGTTATGCAATTATGGAAACTCATAAAACACACATGTGTAATAATTATAACGCTACAAGGTTCAATCAACATGACCACTACGGATCATGCATCATGAATATAAATCAAACATATAAAGCGATCGATGCGTCAATTCAATAAAAAATACTGAAAGAGTTAATATTAAGAAAGCGGAAGCAATTTCGGATCTCGAGCACTCAAAGTACATCAATTTAACCAAACAAAAACATGCTCAAAACTGGAAAAAACCAGAAAGTATGAACACATACCTTTGTAGCTCAAATTCTCCAAATTCTTTGCAAATCTTGGATCACCAACACTACTTGGACCACCACTAGAGTCTTCCCTACTATTCTCAGCCCTTGGAATGGATTGTGGGATCCTTTGTTAAGAGAATTTTTAGAGAGAAGGAAGAGAGCTCAAGACAGTTTTTAAACAAAAACTATCAAAGAAATTCACTCAATCCTTTTGTGTTTCATTCCATTTATAGGCACTAATCAAACTTCAAACTTCATTAGGCTTCCTATGGAAGACAACATATGGCTTCCTATAGAAGACAACACTTGTCTTCATATGGAAGACAACATTTGGCTTCCTATGGAAGACAACACTTGGTTGGATAGGATTAGTCAAGTTTCAATTAAATCAAAATTAATTATAAAAAAAATTTGATTAATTAATTAAACCATTTAATTAATTAATTTAATTATTTAATTTAATATCAAATATTAATTAAATAATTAGACCAATCCCTCTCTTTTATGACCAATCGTTTGTACATGAATCCCTATTCACGTATTAAACCGAACAAATATTTAAATCACATTTAAATATGTTCCTCTCTCTTCCTTGTGGTTTTAATTCATAATTAAATTATAGTACGTTAAGTATATCACATATAATTAACGTTTACTCCCAAAACCGAATTTGAACAATTCAAATTCTTTTCTCTCAAATTATTCCAAGGCTTAGTCTGAGCTAGTAAGGGGACCTAATGGACCTACAGATCATGAGCTCCAACGATACGAGATTTAACCGGCCAAACTCTTTAGCCTAGCTAATCAACATTCGTTAACCACCGGGACACTCCACTAAAGCCCAGTGGCTGCACTCTCCTCACTGTAGATATATTTATGTCCACTCGATATAACCATGATTAGTAAGTCGATCCTTCACAGGTCGTTCGTAATTACAGCTGGGTCAAATAAACCGTTTTACCCCTGTAATTACTTCTTGTTCCTTAAGTCCCACTGATCCTCTAATGAACAATTAGTTTGTGGTCCAACCAACAAACTGAATCCCTCTCGGGCCAATGAGAGGGTGGGCCCATTGTTCAAGACCCGGAATCAGCACTTAAGGGAACAACCTCTCTACTAATCCTTAAAGCAGGTAGGAGTGAATTCCATCTCGCATGACTATGTTCCCAACTATCTATCCGGTCTTATCCCCAAAATGGGAGGCTTATTGAGTCGGCGATCTCGGGCCACTCTCACCCATGCAAATCTAAGGATAATCCCGAATAAACAGGAGTTCATAGCACGCTCAGGATTAAGATCGAGTTACCTAGGTCATCGTATGAATATAGTCAGTTAAAACAGTAAACGGAGTTATAAAGTCTAAGTGACTATTTCGCGGTCCGGTCTAATGCAAACTCATTGCATAGGACGCCCCCACTCGCATGTCTCCACATGAACGATTCAGGATCACATCATTAGTACTATACAAAGTGGGTCGCATCCATAGTGTCCCCAGAATAAGGTACCCAGCCTTATCCTTATACTATAGACCATTTTGGCTATTACTCGAACTTGATCCACTTTTATGTCATACATAAAGTTCAAGTATACATACTATAGCCAAGGGTTCTTTGTTCATTAGATTTGGGTTATAGAATACACAATTCACTTTATTCAATAACACATTTACTGAATAAACCTCAATGACATCTTTATAGTAAAATAGAATATACATTCAGTTTACAAAACCACGAGTTTTAGGACACAAAACCCAACAAATACATGCTCATAAAATAAACACAAGAATCAAAGAACACTTGCAATTATAAGAAAACTACATTAAAGTCCGAGCCGCACAACATTGCAATTGGCTGCAACCGACCTCTGAATTGGAAACGCAAGGTTTAGCTGAGCATCTCCATAAAATTCTTCAAGTTCAACCAAGTTCAATTTGATACAATAATCGTCTAAAAAAGAAAATGGGAAAAGGTCTAAAACTCTCTAAAAACTTCTAGACAAAGAGACAAAAAAATTCTAACCCTAAAGTGAAAAGTTGTTTAAATAAGGTAGAGCAGTGTCTAGACATTAAGTGTCACAACCCGCACCAGATTACTCTACCAAACCTAGGATGAGTTGTGATGGCAGTAGACCCCAAATGTGCAATGGAATCTATTGCCAAGTCTTTATCTCTTTTCTCATTATCTATCTTTAACTATGGATATCTCATAAACAATGCCCTGGAATTTCTCAATTTACTTACAATAAATGATATGCAATGACTTGACAAGACTGGTGGCAGACTCTGATTAGCTAACTCTGGTTGAAACTCAAGAGCATCCTGGTGGAAAATTAAAAACAAAAGAATGAGCTAAAAAGCCCAATGAGTGGTGATTCATAAGAAAATACATTTTCAAGGAAATTATTCTCTTACTAAACAGAAGTTCATAACTCTGTGAAATAATGCAAATCACGAACAATTTAGAAACTTTTGAGATCATTTTAAGACATTAAAATCTATAAATAAAACAACTCTTGAAAATATGAGTAACACATCAAAGGTTACAGCTCTCGAAAACATAAACATAACTAGTAAAATTCATCACTAAATATGTACCCAAAACTCTGTCATACTGATGCGAGCTTGTCGAGGGCTCGTCAAATTAAAATTTATAAACCGATCCTAAGCTACTTGTAGCATTGAGTGGACCGGGTCGATCTCAGGGAACCGAATATTAATTTCTCAAGTTAAATTTGCAAAGGAGAAAGCAATTAAAAAGTGGGGTTTTGTGTTTTTTATAAATAAAATGAAACATAAACAATAAAGATAGAGATAGATCAAATCTTACCAAAATCCAATCCAAAGGTACGGTTCTACTCAATTATAAAAATTGATCATAGGCATTCAAAATATTTAAACTTAACAATGCAAGCACTTGGTCAACTTATTAGGAAACCCCAAAAAGTAGCAAATTCCCTAAGGTCATTAACTCTAACAAACGTCAAGTTAATGCTAATTACCTAAACAATTTTGACGAAACCGCTCCAAATTATTTAGATAAAGGCATTAAGTGCTTTGGAAGGACCAAGACAACAAATTAGGTGAAATAACTTTAATCTAATTAAGAAGCTCCTTTAATTCCTAGAATTAAACATGCAAGCCATGTAATATGGAAACCCACAAAACATACACATGTAATAATCCTAATGCTACCGGTTCATTTAACATGACAATTACGGATCATGATCATGACTAGCAATCAAACATGTAAAACGATTAAGGCGTCAATTCAATCAAAATACATGCTTATAAAATTAACACGGGAATCAAAGAATACTTGCAATTGAAAGAAAACTACGTCAAGGTTCAAACCTCACAATATTGCAATTGATTACAACCGATCTCTGAACTGGGAACGCGAAGTTTAGCCTAGCATCGTGATAAAATTTGATACCATTATTGTCTAAGGAGAAAAGAGAAAAAGAGTCTAAAAACTCTCTAAAAACGTCTAGGCCAAGAGGCCAAAAAAAGATCCCCCTTGCTGTCCATAAGAAGGCTTAAATAGCCTTGAAGTAGACAACTTACACAAGTAAGAAAACCTAAATTCTAGAAAGATATTTTCCCAAAACAATTAGGGAATAATATTTAAAATAAAGTAAATAATGTTCTCTCTTGTAAAATTCTAGAAAATACATCTGAAACTCGAAAATCCTTCCCTAAATTCTCAAAACAAACATAGAATGTTGCAAATAAGGAAAGTTTCTGGATTGCACAATCTTCATTATTTTGCCCATAACTTCTTCTCCAAACATTGGATCAACGTGATCTTTATACGGTAAGAAAGATAATTCCGAGATCTTTAAAATGATATCTAATTTGGATATATTCCCAAAGGTGACCAGCAAGATAATGGGAACGGAAGTTGGCACAAAATATTCTCGGGTACAGCAGTTTTCCAGCAGGAGCAGTAATCACTCAAAATGCCATAACTTTCATAATACTTATTGAAATGCAATGAGTCTTATACCGTTGGAAAGATAATTCAATAAGATTCGATTTGATACCAAATTTTAATATATTTTCATCTCGAAATATCATGATATGATCGGTCAAATTTGGTATAGAAATTCAGTTGCTCGAATCACCTCCAATTTGGTCCGAATTAATTCCGAAATGGTGCAAACTCTTCAAAACATGTGAATTGCTTGAATCTCTAAAAAATAATAATAGAACACATAAAATCCTTCTAATTAACAAGAAATAAGTGTAATTAAATAGGACTTTATAGGTCCTATCACATACTATGTATCGAGTAATCTCCAGATACATAGCAGAGCATATCTCTGTCACACGTGCACGTAGAGCAAACTTTATCATCTGTAATGCTTCAGGACCAGGATTTGGACCAGGATTCAGAATCCGGATTCGGCACCTAATGGCCCCGGCATTCCCCTGCATCCCCTGCGTCCTGAGCATGCAAGCATACTATGGAAACACATTCTCATAGCATATGGGTAATCACCATGGGTACAAAAATCTAGTGGTTTAAAAATCCACTTTTAACATAAAATTCTTAATTCTCAAACTCTTTCTGAAAACCATGCTCTTTCTCTATACCACATCTCATAAGCTTGAGAGATTTTCAAATAACACTAAACATTGATAAATTCTCAAATAATAATCAAATATCTCAATAATATAAAACATTTCCAAAGTCATAATTTCTCTGAGACCACGTCTCGATAATCTCATACATTTCTCAATAAATATTAAAACTCTTCAAACATCATCCCAATGATCATAAAATATCTCAAATATTTCTCAAATAATAATTTTAGCTAGAATCATAAAATATTGAAATTTCAATACCATTTTTGGAAATTCATAACAATTCTCTAAAAATCTCTTAGCAATTTCTCTAAAATCACACATGTTTATAGAATTCTTGAAAATTCATAATAATAATCAAATAATAACAATAATTCGTAAAATAAATCACTGACGGAACAATTGTCGTTGACATCCCAAATCGTGAGTTATTCCAATTGTCATTCAACCAATAGATTATCCAAAATTACTCCGAACCTTCTCTGCCTTCCGCCCTCTCTTATCTTGCTCTCTCTCTTCCTGCAACTTCTCCTCTCCTCCATTTCTCGTATTTTCTATTTTTCTTTTATTTTTCATTTTATTTTTATAAAACCAATAGCTTCTCATGGAAGCTTGCCTTCCACTTCACTATTTTATTATACATATAATTCATTTTCCTTATCTATTCTTTTTTTTTTAAACAAAGTTCCACATTTTCAATTCTTTTTCAATTCCTTTTATTACAATCTATCCTTCATCCAACATTTTCAAAACCAAATAATCAACATGCCATAAATACTCAAATACTAGAATACCAAAATTGGGTCTTACATTAAGACTGCCTTCGCAAATAAGGAATATATTTGGCGAAATCAGGATAGCGCCTAGACACTTGAAGTAGCGTCTCGACTCTGCCAGCATCAAGGGTAGCCTCTCTGTAGCATCGAGCGAGTTTTTCATCTTCAAATTCCCAGCGTCTAGAAGCTTGGAATGGCATCTAAACGCTATTCCTGCGGATCTTTAAGCTTAATCTGGCTGTGCAGTAGTGTCTTGACGCCCAAAACAACATCTAGACCTCTGCATTCGACTCCCTTGACTTGGATGTGATCTTTTCTCCATTCGAACACTCACAATAGACTCAATTAGTTCCCTTTTAAGCCTGATTCTTCCAAAGTCTTTCAAATGGCTCTGAAGTGCTCAATCCCTACAGAATAGACAAATAAACTAGTGAAGACAACTAAACTAGCATGAAATAAGTTAATAAAATAGCACTATTACAGTGCTATCAAGAATTATAGGACAATTTTTCTTCAAAATTAGTTTATGTGGTGGAAGACCATTCGGTAATAAGGAATTTAGGAATTCCTGTTGGTAGTAATTATTTGTATCATCAATAGCTTCATCGAAGCTCATGAATTCTTTGGCTTCTCCGGGAAACATGTCTATCATTTTTGCATTGATATGATCAATATATTCATTTGTAGTCGAGAGGATTGCTCTTTGTGTGACATATTTCGTCGAGCTTGCCTTTTCATCTAAATTTGGAAAAACAAAATCAATCAAATCTAGCTTTGCTGAACTTTCATTATTGCTTCTTATTACCATGTCCTTTGGAATGCAAATGAAATCTTCTTTGATTGTTGTTTCAATCCCATTTCCAATTTTTAGTAGGTACTTTGCAAACTCTTTGTCATCTTGAGCTCTCATATTATTTGATTAGTTTTTGCATGTTTTTTCCATAAGTACAATTTGACCTTTGAGCTATAGTTTGTTGCCTTGTTGCTCTTGGGATAACTAATAAGACTTGTCGAAAATCACCTCCAAAGACAAATACTTTCCCTCCAAATGGCTAATTTATATCCATAATATCTCTTAGAGTTCTATCAACAGCTTCAATAGTATACTTCTTTGTCATTGATGCCTCATCCCAAATAATAATTTTTGCATGTCGAATTAATTTGACTCTACCATTCTGTTTTGATATTGTACATATGGTCGAATCATTTGCTTGGAGTGGAATATTAAACCTTGAGTGTGCAGTTCGACCTCCTGGCAATATTGAAGCTGCCACTCCTGACGTTGTTATCGCAGGTGCTATCATCCATTTTGATCTTATATTAGCAAGTAATGCATGATAGAGGAAAGTCTTTCCAGTTCCTCCTGGTCCATCAACAAAGAATAAACCTAATTTGTTTTCATCTATTCTTTTGAGTATGACAACATATGCATGCTTTTGTTCTTCATTTAAATTAAATGATGCCCAAACATCTTGATCCAATACTTGGACTGACTGTTCATCTATTATATCTTTGTTTCTAAGAAATTTTGCATCAAGAAAGAAATTACTCATCTTTGGCAAGTCATACATGTTGATATCCTTTCCCATTGCTTCAAGAAATATTCTTACATCATTCAATGTTCTTTGAATTTGAAATTCTAATGACAGGACATTTTCTCGACGATAATCTTCAGATACTACATCAAAGTAACTTTTCCACAATTTTTTAACATCAGTAGGTTCACAATGTGCAAGTAATGTTGCAAAAAGCCTTCGAAATGTGTTAGGCATAAGAAATGTAGCTGCTTCATCTAAACATTCAATTATACTTTGATCTGATTCAAGAAGTCCCTTCTATTGTGCTGCCGCCTTAAATGGTGAGCATTTTTTTCCATTGATGGTCTACAAAGACTGAAAAGATTTAATAAAAAACGTAAGTAATATCTTTCTCCTTCTGCTGGATTTGCACCTTCTATTTGTGCTATAACTTGTCCTGTTTTCCTTTCTATCCATACTCGAGCATGTTTGTTCTATACATAATGTTCTAGAAATTCTTTATACAAATATTTCCTTTCTTGTTCACAATTCTTGCATAATTCAAAATATTCAATCAGCACTGTTTTTGAAACATGATCCCATTTGATAACTTTCTCCAAATTTTGGTTTTCCTAATATGATACCATTTGGTTATTTGGGAGGTGGAGTTGCAAATTTATGACTGCAAGAGATATTTCATGTAATCTAAAGTCATAAATTCTCCATAATGCTTCTTGTCCAGATACCCATCTTGCATCTTGAAATTCCTTTATTTCGTCGATAGTTTTACTGTCATCATCATGAGATATGTAAATAGTTGCTCAATCATGACCTTTGTAGATATATTTGTATTAGGGGTGTTCACGGTTCGGTTCGGTCCGGTTTTGGACAGAACCATGGACCGAACCGAACATATCAGTTTTAAAGATTACTAAACCGACCAAAACCGAAGGTGCTTCGGTTTCAGTTTTTGAACCGAACCGAGTTGACTCGGTTCAGGTCGGTTCGGTTCGGTTATAACCGAATTTTTTTTAAAAAAAAGTTTGAAATCATTTTGAAATTAAACCCAAATTCATTCACATTTCAGACACAATCTAAAATAAAATTAGGTTAATCCACTGATCTAAACTTACAAATGAGAAACTAAAATGAGAGGGAGAAAAATGGTCATCTGCCGGCCTGAGTGTGGATGGCGTTGATTATCGGTGTGGGCGAGTGAATGCCACAAATGGTGTTCTGTTGACTGGCGCGGGCGGTGGAAGATGAAAGAAACTGTGACTGAAAGGGAAGACGACGAACTGAAGCAACGTGGAAGAGAAGAAATCGACGGGGGCGAGTGAATGGCGTGTTGTCGATTGGCTCAGGCGATGGAGGATGAAAGAAACTTAGTGAGACTTGAGAGGGAAGACGAAGAACTGAAGCGACATGGAGGAGAAGAAATGAGAAATGAAACGACGTGAAGGAGAAGAGATGAAAGTGATTATGATGGTTAGGGTTTGTTGTTTTAAAATATATATAAAAATAATATCTATCCACGTGAAAAGAAGTTGTGGGCTGGGATAGGTAAGAATGGGCCTTTATATTGGGTTGTGGGCTGGCATAGAATTGGTAAGAATTGGGCTTTAGACTTTAAGTCTACATATATAAAAAATATATATATCTATTATTATTAATTTGGATCGGTTCGGTTTTCCTTGGTTTTTCACTAACATGAACCGAGAACCGAACCGAACTATTCGGTTTTCTGAATGCATGAACGGATGGACCGATTTTTTTATATAAAAAAGAACCGAACTAGTCGGTTCGGTTCGGTTCGGTTCGGCTCGGTTCGTCGGTTCGGCTCAGTTTTTGCACACCCCTAATTTGTATAAGTATTTAACAACTTTCAGCCCTGAGCATATTTCAACATTGATGTGACAGTTATATCTTAAAAGCATATACGAATTATAAGGAACCACCCATCTATTATCATAACTTGCATTCCTCACCTTTACCTTTGTTTTCATTATATATATATATATATATATATATATATATATGGTCTAAATTATTGTATTTATCATATATGTCTATATACTTGATATGATATGCTACTTTCAAATTAAATTCAAAACAATAATCGATAGTATATCAATCTCAATAAAACTGTAATATTAATAAATTTATAGTTACCTCATTTCCATCGTTCCTCCGTTTATATATTGGATATACGTCTTTTCCTTGTATTGTTTTTGTGGAAAATGCTTTTGGATAGTGGAATCTACAGGTTTCGTTCATCATGCAAGGACTTTTGTTGTTATGTTCTCTGCAGGGACCATGGACCATGTATTTGACAACAACCCCATAAAGAGTAGGATTTTACTATTTATTTGGTATTTCTGCTTGAACATATTTGTCATATTGATCTGCATTGGTAATTTTGTAACCATTATTGAATATTATCAACATGTGTGCATGTGGCAAGCCTCTTTTTTGAAATTCAATAACATACACAAAAGCAACAACTTTCCCAAAAATTTTCTTTTTTATTATTTGGTCTTTTAAATCCATTAGCTTCCCTTTGAAAACTCTTGAAATAAGATCTGGTATGTCTAGAGAACGTTGACCTTCCATTAACTCATCTTTTATCTCTTTCCACTCAGCATTGCATGTCATTGTAATGAAAAGGTTTGGTTTTCCAAAATGTTGTACTAATGTTATAGCATCTAAGTATCGACGTCACATATCTCTTGGTCCTCCAACAAACTATTCTTTTTCCAACCTTATTTCCTCTCGTTTCACCAGTATTTACATTATCTACAATTCCTTGATACAACTCAAATTGAATATGAGATTGTTGTGTCCTATAAAAATCAAGTCTTGTTGCTTAGAGTTTGATGTACATGTCAACAATGTATTGTTGTAAAAGTCGACCAGATCAAAAAAATATTGATTTCTCATAATTTGTTATTTGTAACTTGTAACAATAATACTCTCGACATGAGACTTTTGTAGAACTGCCCTTCGAAACTCCCGTGCAATTAAGAAATATTTTGAATTTAATAAAAATTAGTAACTTTAAGAATCAATTAGTATTATATAATATGATGTAATTATTAAATAAGTAATAATGAAATTATGCTAAATATGTTTAAATGAACTAAATTTACATATATACTTAATACACTTAAAAAAGAAACAACTAAATTTACCTTGATGTTCACTTTGGACGATATATTCTGTAGAATGCCATTTTTCATGTTGCTAAAATTCTGACTAAATTCGTTATGATTATCCGATACAATCTTTCTCTTAATTTCTTGATACCAACCGACCTCTCCAAGTGAAAATAACATAGGATACTAGAGTGGATCATAACAACTATAGTAGTATTGTACTCTATGACGATTAATTACTTGAATGAGCATGAACCACTATATCTCTCTGAAATGGTATATTATTATTGTTCCCTTCAATCCAAATAGCTGCTACTTGATCTGTAGTGGGTACATTATAGACTCTCTGGTCTATACGTACATCTCTAGCAATATGGATGTGCAAATCTTTGATTGTTGATATATCTCCTAAATTTCGAAAGAAATTTGCATATGGATTATTTCTCAAAATTTCCATCAATCTTGCAATAATTGCTTCGCACAATGGAACATTGTTCAATATTTCAATTATGTTATTCATTTCATTTGAAGTATCATAAAGATATAACTGGAACAACATCAGTTTTTCTTCAAGCAATAATGCAGGGAAATCATGGTAAATTTGACCTTGAGCTCTAAATGTATAAACTCCTTTCTTTGAGGAAGCTAAACTTTCATCCAACTTTACTTCCAATGAAATGAAGCAAAATATACTATTATAGGCTCAAATTTTCTTCTAAATAAAATCCCTTCTTCTATTTCAGACATATATAGAAAATATAGATCATCTGACACTTCTGTTGTTGCTAGATGTACCTGTTGTGTCTAATTCAATCAATATTCCATATGTAAAAATAGGAAAAGTTAGTTTTTTATTTTTTCAATTTGTTATACCTGGTCATTATAGCAACCAACTTTTTATGTGGATGAATTGGAGATTGAAACTATGTGCTAAAATCCAAACTTAGAAGTATGTAAGAAATATGGTTAGGTATAGATCTAATTAATTAACAAAAAAAAAAATCTAATTCAACTGGATTGAACAAAGTAAATATTTTAGATTTACTAATAACTAAAGTGAATTACCTTTTTCTTGTTGAAAGACAGTGTGCATCATTTGAAGGCATTCAAAATTTGATTGTTTATTGCTTCAACTACTTTCTCCATTTTGTCTTCGCTTCCTTGCATCATTAGTTGCTTTTATTTATTTATTTTTACTTTTCTTCGTTGGTAAGCATGAAATATGTCTTCATTTTTTTCCATCTATGATTGCAAAATAAATGAGAGTTAAAAATTCAATTGGCAAATTATTTAATAATAATTTTTATATTTATACAAATATAACATTGTTTTTGTTTTTGTGTTAAGATATGCGAAAATTAAAGTTTATCATATTGGAGTTTATAATTAAATTTAGTTATGCGTTTAAACTTAGTTTTTAATAGTCATTTTTTTATGAAAATAAATTTTAGATCTAATCCATACTAAAAGAAATGTAATAAAACTTATTATATGCATAATATATAATCAATAAGACACAAAATACGTATACATAATGAAAAAAAAAACCTTTTGAAAGAAACATTAGACATTTGTTTAAAATTATAATAGTATTAATGAAGCAGATCACATGTCATTTAATAAAGAATTATTTTGTAAAATAATTTTATTTTTTAAGAAATTGTGCACTATTTTTTATGGAGTTATAATTCTTGTATTAATTATTTTTCTTCTATTCACATAATCTTGGTCCATTTTGTACGGGCTCCCTCTCACACACTCTATTTAGTGGTGGCCCTTGTCTATTTTCTTTTTTAATATTCTCCCTAACATGTTATCTCTCTCCATTTATCTCTTCCTAATCAAAATGGATCCTTATCCTAATTAAGTCCTAATAGGTTGAAATAATTAAATAATATTTTTCAGTACAACAAATGTAGATTGAATCTCGAAGTCGAAGTGATTGGTGTACATGTTGTCACCAAGTGACTTTTGAATCTTTTGATCACTCTTTTAATCTATATATATATAGTTATTAAATGGAAATCATTGTTTTGTAGATTTTGATTACTCTATTTACATTTATTTTTTTATTATTTTTTCATAAAGATAAAAAATAATATAATACTACAATAAAAGAACTAATACCTTCGTAACAAGTGACTTTAACATTAGACAACAATTATTTGACATTCTTTATTGTTCTTTTCTAAAACTTCTCCTTTATGTTCAGCTAAATCTGCCCACATTGTCAACTTCATGCTATTGGAACTACACATAACAAAAAGTTATAAGATATATGAATAAGAAGATTTTATTTAATTAACTTCTAAAGGAAAAAAAAAATTACCTTTTATCAAGAAGGAATATATCACGTTTCTTGGTAAAATTTTCTTTCAAATTTCGAGATTTGATAAGAGTAGTTGGTTTAACACTTATTACAACTCTAACAATATCTACAAATAATTGGAAGTTAGAAAAAGGAAATCGTATAATGAAACTAATTGTTTATATTTATAATATGAAAAAAAAATGCTTACCAAAAACTTGAGAGACGAAATTGTTGTTGATGGAAGTAAAATCAACATGATTAAGTTTTTTTATTAGAAAGGCATATTCTCCATCAACTCAATTTCACTACTATTTGTGAATGCAATCTCAATCTCATTATGGATGTTCAGATATCTACGATTCACTATATTAATTTTTTCATTACAAATGACATAAACTTTGCCGTTCTCTAGAAGATCATTGAATTTTTTAATTAAGTCATTGTAGAGAGTACTTTGAATCTTTATTCCCTGAAAAACAAAATTAAATGAAAAAAAATTAACAAATATCTAAATATCTATATTTTGTGAACTCTAAAAAAATTGTAAACGAAAACATAGAGAGAGAGACAAAGATAAAATAAGTTAAAATATAAGAATATTTAAAAGAAAAAATATTGAACTATGATAGATATTTAAAATTACTCTTAAAAAATTATGAACATTAAAAAAAACAAATTAGAGTTACCTCTTCATCCATGACAATGATTTTCAATACCTCTAGAAGTCCTCTCTTCTTAGTTTGATACTTTTCAATAATACCTTTACAAATAACAATTGCTTTCAAACTTCAAGTATTTTGGAAAGGTTCGAGATCTCGTATCAGAATATTCTCCATTACACCTATAATTTTACAACAATGTATATTAGTAAAATTAGATTAAAATGAAATTGAAATAAAATATTATAAATATAAATTAATTGTGATAAAAAAAAAGGTTTAAAATATGACATTGCAAATACTATAGAGTGCAATAATTTAAATTTTAATTTTAATAAAACAAAGACTAAAAAAAATTTAAAGGATTGACATATACCTAAAATTGATCAATCAAATTTTGGCACAACAAGGCACAATGATCTTTGCTTGACGAATGCATTTCAAATGCATGCAACTATTTATAAGAAATGGAGGATGTATACATAATTGATAATTCAATTTTTTGGTTATGGAATTTGAGAAGATGACGTAAACATCCTTTCATATGCATACAATTTTAAGTTTTTTTTATCTCCCACTACGTGCTGAATTTCAGTTTTGTTCTTGTAGTTCAATTTCAAATATTAACAATTGGAGCTCACACGTACATGCTATATATTTTTACTGTAACTTAAGTTTTCTAGAACCCACTACATGCTATTTGATAATGCCTATTTATTTCTTAGTGCAATTTCATAACTTAAATATTAAACATATAAAATAATTTCACATTAATTTAATTTTAGTTTTCAAATATTAACGATTAGAGCCCACATGTACATAAGTTTTCTAGAACCCACTACATGTTATTTGATAGTGGCTATTTATTTCTTATTGCAATTTCATAATTTAAATATTAAATATATAGAATAATTTCATATGAATTTAATTTTAGTTTATTGCTTAAATGTATAAAATAATTTAATATGAAAACAATAGATGAATAATAATTAATGAAGGGGCATCTTGAAATTATGGAATTATCATTTAGATGAAATAGTCCAAAAATAATTCTCCTCCTTAACCTTTTTTTAAGATAATAAGATTTGCGTGTGATTTTAAGATAATAAGATTTGCGTGTGATCAAGCATGAGAACAAATTTAGTATAAATTTTCTTTCTTAAAACAATTCCCATTCATATTGCAGTTAATGGCAGATAATTAATTATGTATCTAAAAATAACGTGTGTTTGGCATAGTTTTCAAAAATATTTTTGGATTGCTAAAAGTAGTTTTCTTTGGAAAAAAAAATCCTGCAATGTTTGGTAACAAATTGAAAAGATATTTTTTTTAAAAAATCTTATTGATTTAAATTTTTTTAGTTCAACCATATGTTGAGGTGGAAATTTGAATTTCTTATCTTTTGGTCAAAGTTATAGTGCCTTAACAGTTAAGTTATCTTTAGATTGACGATTTAAAAATATTTCCAAGAAACACTTATTTTTTTAGGGCATATTTGGGAGTCATTTTGGCATTGTCATTTGCCAAAATCACTTTTGACATGTCTAAAATCATTTTTCTTTCAAAATTATGATGTTTAGCAATGGTAAGTAAGTGATTTTGGAAGCATAAATGATTTGCATTTAATCACTTGGGAGATGATTTTCAAGTAATTTTTGTCATGTGATTGCGAATGATTTTATTTTTAAAATGACTATTATTTCATATTTTTTTAAAAATCTCCTCCTATTTCACTTTATTTTGTTCTAAAATTTTAATAAAAGTTGTTTTTTTCTTTTCTAAAATGTTTGTTAATCTCTATTTTTTTTTTAATTTTTACTTCTCTCTTTATTTTTCTCTCTCTAAATTTTTTATAATGTATATTAACTTTATTCTCTTTTTTAAAACTTTATTTATTTCTCTCACTTTTTCTTTCTTCAGTGGTTTTTAACTCTCTCTAACTTTTTTTTTTCTCTCTATAATTTTTGTATTTTTTTAAATTTTTTCTCTCTAATTTTTTTTAACTTTTTCTCTAACTTTTTGCTCTTTACTTTTAACTTTTTTATGTTGTTAAAGTTTTTGTCCCTAAAGTTTTTGTCATTCTCTCCAAATTTTTTATACATCTTTCTAACTTTATTTTTCTATCCTTAAATTTTCACTCTTTATTAAATTTTTCTCTCTAAAATTTTTTATCCTTCCTATCTCCAATATTTTTTTTTTCTCTTTGAAACTTTTCTCTAACTTTCAATTTTTTCTCTCATAAATTTTTTTCTCTCTGTATAACTTTTGCCTACCACCTTCTATTTTTTTAAATCTCAAATGTTACTCTTTTAGGCCCCATTTGATAACCATTTGATTTTTTCTTTTTGAAAATTAAGCTTGTTTTCTCCAAATTTCTCTACAATGATTTTCATCTCTCCTAAGGAAACATTTGAATTCTTAATCAAATTCCGAAAACAAAGACAAATTTTTGAAAATTACTTTTTTTAGTTTTCAAAACTTGGCTTGGTTTTTGAAAACAAATGTAAAAAATAGATAACAAAACAAGGAAACCCATAGGTAGAAGTAGTATTTATAGGCTTAATTTTCAAAAATCAAATGGTTATCAAATGGGACCTTAGTAATTTGATGATTCTAAAACCACCTTTGAAAACAAACATTAATCATTTAAAAAAATACTTTTAATTAAATTAAAATCACTTTTATGAGTGTGTAACCAAATATTAAAATGATTTATAACTAAACACTTTTACAAAATTAATTATAATTAAATCACTTAGCTTAAAACACTTATTTTAAAGTCAACCCCAATCATGCCCTTTAATAGTAATTTGACATTGATAAAATAACTTCAAATGTGGTGCAAATTAAATAAATTTGTAACTAAAATTACTTTTAAAAAAAAGTGCTTCACCTAAAACGGTATGCCAAGTTTTTAAATTAAAACCATTTTTATTAAAAGTGCTTTAAAGCAAAGTTCTATTGTTAAAAAAATACTTCACCTAAAACAGTATGCCAAGTTTAAACTAAACTATTATATATTGTTTTTATCACCTGACTTGTTAATCTTCTTAGATTGACACCTAGCTTGTTGATCTTCTAAAAAAAATAGAAGTCTTAAAGTCTTATATGGTTTGGGCGCCTTCAATTTGTCTTCAAAATCTTCAAATCTTTAAAAAGATTTCAGTCTTCAAAATCTTCCAATCTTCAAAGTCTTCAACTCTTCAAAGAGTATTTTCTGTCTTAAAAGAGTTCTCGATGTTATAGGAGTCTCCTGAATTCTCTGACTTTCTCTAAATTTTCTAAGTCTTGAATCTTCTGAATTTTGAATTCTTTGCATTCTCTATCTTTTGACTCTTTTGAATTTTCTAAATCTTCTGAATTCTGATTTCTCCAATGTTCTAAAAATGAAATGTAACCGGTGGGCTCAAATTATTTAAGTTTGGCCTAGTGATCTCTTTTTAGTAAGCTCAGGCTAAATTAACTTTAATTTGAGTCCAACTATCATGTGACACAATTTTATTAGACTAGCTTATGTCGTGATCTGTTGGATCTATGATATTCAAATGACGACTAATTTGTTTGCTTTGCCACCATGGCCAAACAATTCCCAACTTCCATTTCTTTCTTTCTTTTTCTTCCTTTTCTTCTGCGTGTGATCACTGATGAGTTCATGGAAGCAGCAAAAAGATAACAATGGCGTCGCCCATGTTTCCCCTTCAAGTTCAAAGCGCGCCAATCCCATTTTGCCGCAATTGCTGCACCCCATCACGCTCAAGGTTTGTACACAATCGTTTAAGTTCAAGGGTTTTTATATTTTATTTTGTTCTTATCAAATAAGTTTTTAGTTTAAAATTTGGAAATTGAATAAACATGGGATGGATACAATCATACAATTGTACTTGAATTAAAATCAGAACCAAACATATCTCCTCACTTGCCTCAACTTGATAGGAAGAGACTTCTTCCTCCATACCACCACTAAAAATTTGACATCTATCTTCGTGTTTAACATGGTGATATTTTGTGGTGGGGGCGGGATGATTCTTTGATGATTTCTTCATTGGTTGCAGGCATTGCACCTGATACAAAACAAGATGACCAATAGGAGTTGCCTCAGGATCATCAAACAGCAATCAAGCAGTCTCTGGTATTCTTCTACAAAACCAATTTATATCCTTCATTGAAGACTGAGATTCAGATAAAGCACATCAAACCTGAATCACATTCACCTCCATTCATGAGTGAGTGATCATCTTTCAACTGCTTTGCCATTTCTTTGTTCTTCAGCTTGCTTCAATCGCTTCGCTATTGAATCTGGTGCAGGCCGCAAAGATCAATGGACCTGTAAGTTGGTGGGAGCAATTTGTTGATACCAGTATCCTACTGGATGAGCAGCCTGAAAGCTTCAGCACTCACATTTATTCTAACCCTCTTGATCATTCTTCTCAACGTTCTCGCCAGTCAAGGGCTAGGCCTTTGCTATTGGGGCAAGTATGAAGGATGAAAAACAGGCTACAACCTTTGCTGCTGTGATAACGACGGCATTTATATTGCTGGGAGGATACTACGTTGCGCATCTCCCAGATTTCATAACTTGGTTGAAATATTTTTCCTACAACCACGATTGTTTTGAGCTTCTTCTGGGAGAAGAAGTTCAATACACAGAAAATGAGGCTTACGACTGGGGGGTGGGCTGCATTGGATTTTCCTACTGTCAAGCTCGTGGGTGTTGATAGGAAGTGGTTGGACGTGGTTGTTTTGTTACTAATGTCGGTTGGCTCTAGGGTCATCGCCTATGTTGCTTGAAGGGTGGGGTAGCCTCTCTGATTTCGATTAAAAATTATTTTGCTTAAACAACTACTACCATGAAGTTTTACTATGAACCCATGTCATGTTCCCTGATAGTTACTATATGTCAGTTTAGAACAATAATCAAATTAAGAAATAAATTCAGTTTCTTTTGCTTGTGTCATGAGAATTTGAGTTCAAAAGTAAATTTAGAGAGTGCGAGAGAGAGGAAATTCTGGTTGACTATGACTATATTTCGTTAACACTATCTATTAAAAGAATCTCACTTATAGTTCAGCAACAAATCTTACCAGATCGGTGTATGCGAAGTTAATTTTCCTCCATTTGTCACCTACAATGGATGAACTGCAAGTAAGATCCGAGGGAGACTACGATTAACATGGTGATGTAGGTTGGTTGATGATAATGCGTATTGGTTAGAAAGGGCTAACACTACGAGCCAACATCAACATAAATTCGGGTACAAGGCGTCTTCTTGGAGGTGCCACTGCATCTTTCCCCTGCGCTTCTGCATCATCGGCATGGATGATTGCGACAAGATCTTCAAACATCTGATCTCTGCCACCCCTCAGTGGATCCTGCATAAAGAAAGATTAAAGTTATTGCAAAAAAGAAACAGATAAAACTAGCAAACATTACTTCATGTGACTGTAATAGGTTTGCTATGCAAAATCTTTTAGGTACACAAGATGCCGATGCAGGAAGTGAAAAACGAAAGCACCCTAGTAGTATGTCAAAGTGTAAATAAGGTTGCCAAAGAATCTTAAGATGTTCTTTTTACCTGAACAAATACATCTGTATGTGTCTTTCCTTCGTAGAAAAATGTCTCAGCTTTCACTCCAACACTTTGAAGAGTCTCAGCAAAAGTTTTACTGCATAGCAACAAAACTAATTGAAATAGAAGAATTACTTTAAATTTGGGTTTACAGAGAAGAGATAAACTTCTTGGAGTTTAAGGCATCATTGATATCTGTGTTACATATGCTTTTGTAGATCTACGTGACGACGCACCTAGCATCTGATGGTATAGAATAATCTGCGGTTCCATGAAATAAAATGATGGGAGGAAGAATCGAGATGGCAGCTCCCATATTAGGTTCTTCCAGGATCATTACTTCGGGTGAAAATCGTTTCAAGGATTGTTCTCCTTCCATTATGCTGCAATGACATATTTGATTACTTCCATTATAAATGATTCAAAATTAAGGATGCATGGTAATAAATAATTACAAGGAACTTCTAATACCTCAGAAAAAGAGAACGATATAGACCTCGAGAGTGGAAGTAGTCAACCAGATTAAGCAAATTATACCTGTTTATGTGTAGAGCAGAAAATGATTGATTACCAAAACAAAAAAAAGCAAAATTATCATAAGTAGAACATTATTATAGAAGAGAATGCCATAGCATACCCTTTTTATGGCCAAACTCTTGGATCCATAGTGGTAGAAATACTCACCCTCCTGACAAACCAAGGTAAGCTTTAATCTGCGACACACTCCATGAGATGCTTTCTACTTTGCGAACCTCTTTCATTGCTTGCTCCAAAAGTGTGCAAGCAGCTATATGTGCGCCAGCTGACTGACCCATTAGATAAATTCTTAACGGAAAAAAAAAAAAAAAGAAAGAACAGGATTTTACAGTCAGTCAATGCCTCAAATCATGAACTAAACAACTGAATAGTGATAGGCATCTGAATTTGAAGTAGAAATTGTAGCAATATGCCATTGCGTATTAATATTTAAAGAGAAAACTATAAGGATATATTAAGAAGCTTAGTTTTCTCTCAAATCTAGAAGTTTTCGTTTCCTTCCAAATTCCTTCAAGTTCGAATTCTCTCTAAGTTCCAGTTTATACGCCGTCGAAAACTCAAAACAAAGCCTTGGCCACCGATGATTTGCTCCTTGGAGTTTATTCTTCTCTTCTTAATCATTTTCCTTAACCCAATCGCTCTACTTCAAGATATTTTCCCGACTACATATTCATTTCTCCTTAATCGACTCTCAGATATTTTTTGTTTGTTCCGACCCGACCACTTGAACACCTGAAGCAAACACCCCTTTTGCGCAGCTCGAAATCAACTCGCTTCGCCCTGTTTTTCTCCATCTAAGGTTTGTTTCTTTTTGTACTCATCTTCCTTGGACCCACGCCTTTTAACCACGCCTTAGCTTCATTAAACAGATTACATTTTTAGCTTTGACTTGGTGTAAATTAATTTAGCTCTTATAGCCTCTCTTCTCTTTTGACCAATTGGAGAAATCTTGTGTAACTCCTTTGGTTTGGGCATAGCCCTTCTTTTATAAATTTCATAAAAAAGCCATAAGTAATGCTTCATCTCTTCTGATTTCTTTTTATCCTTGTGTCCAAATTGTTTGAACTCATCTCCAAAGCTTTCTGAACCAATTTTGTTGCATCTCTTCTCATCAAGTTCATTGATGCCGAAATACTAGAGACTAATGGTTAAGAGCACTATCCCTTAAACCAATCTTCATAGAAACCCGAATGTGATAATAACAAGCTTGATGTTGAAAGAGGAAATTAATGAGCCACGATTAGTTCTCTCGCAAAGTTTCCCTTTTTTCTCCCAATTCCGTAACCTCCTCTCTCTAAACACACACGCACACTCCAAACCTCGCCTTCTTCTCGAATTTTCCCTTTTCTTCTTCGGGTGGAGCTTTTGCACAGAGACATGAAGCCATCTCTCCACTCTCTCAAGTCATCCACCCTTTCAACAAAAAGATTCAATATTTATGGCTCAACCTAATCAAAAATTTCCTTTGGACCTCTTTAAGTGGAAGGAATCTGCCTAGGAAATTAACTTTTTAAGATTTCTACTCCAGAAAAAATATAAAGCAGGAGGTGGAGGTGGGGAAAGTAAAACATTACCTGCTTGGATCGCCTCCAAATTCACTGATGTTATTACACAAGAACGAGATTCCTTGGGAAGCATCGTCAATCATATCACTCATAGTTCCCTGAGGAAAATTTCTACATCAAAAGTATGTACAATTGATCATTAACTACACTGAAAGAGGATTTCATTTGGCGAGATGGAAATTTGGCAATGAGGATTACATCATTATTGAGACTAAATTACCTGTAATCGATGCATGCTACGATGACATCTCTTTCTGATAATTGTTGTCCTAGAAGACAACCCCAAGCTTTGTAGCTGCATATCGACAGAAATGACAAGGACATTTTTCTTAGTTGTTTTATTAGAACCTTTTTCCAACTCCATCATCAAATCGAAAATAGTTTCCACTATCATGTCCACTAGAACAACTTATGGTTTCGACTTCATTTTGGCTGAAATTTCAGCCATATACCGAAGCAGATGTCAATATTAGCATAATCAGTTATGTCTAAAATGATTTTATAACCCTATCCACTGGAAGCACATAAAGTTTAGAACAGTCAGAGGATATCACCGCTTACCCAATAATCCAAGCCCCACCAGTGATAAATGCAACAACTGGTTTTGGTCCATCGATATGTTTTGGTAGATAAAGATCCAACCTGCACCAGTAAATTTCATGCCGCAACATATAAAGTTGTAATTACGACATGCACTTTCATCATGAATTCACATAAGAGAAATATATGTATCATTTATTGGTTCCTCACTTATTCCTTGGTTTATCACCATAGGGTATACTCCTGCGTATCTGACTGGATGAGAAATAATAGTATCCAACTGCAAGTAACAAAGTTCACAATGATCACCCGAGCAAATAGGTGGAAAATATCAGTTAACTTGACATTGCAAAATAAATATTGCAATCTGCTGCTTGCAAATAAGAATCTTGGCTCACATACCTTGAAGAAAACCTGGGAGAAGAAACAATGAATAACAGCCAAGTGCGAGAAATCTTGCAATCCATCTGAATGCTACCCTGAATTATAGAATAAGTTGTAAAATCCCAAACATGATAGTCCACAAAGACATTGTTAAGATGCATAACTTAAAAATCTCCATTAGCAGATATTGTAGACTTTGATCTATAAATTATATACATGATTCTTGATTTATCTACACCAAGCAGAAGGCAAAAAGCAGAAGAGGATTGGATTAAGAAACCGATCTCTTAACAATATCACAGACAAAAGAAAACGAATAAGGTAATTTTACCTAATATATTTCGCGAGTTTAAAACCGAAGCGGGTAAGTAGAAATCTCTCAGCTCTCTCAACATCGGCATTCTCGACATCACGATCAACAGCCTGGTGGCGGCCGTCACCGGAGAGAAAGGACAAAAAGTCTTCACTCTTGACTCGCCTCCGCTTCTGCTTGTACATATTGCTTCCGGAGGATGAACTGGACGTTGTGGAGGCATGGCTTGAACTCCTAGGAAGAAGAGGCTTATAAGCTATCGACTTATCATCCTCGAACAACGGAGAAACAAGAACTCCAGTTCTCTGATCATCGTCCTCTTTAAGCAACATTACGTCTATGGCAGTAGATGTGGTTGCCATAATCGAATTGGCGGCTGAGCCCCCGGAGGAAAATGGAGAGGACGAAGGGGGCTGGGTTATAGGTAGGATCTGAGGCGACGGCATTCTTGCAGCCGGAAAACGCGAAACGCCGGAGAGAAGGGGGAATTGGTGGCGACAAATCTCGAATGTTCTATCGTCGCCGTCGGTGCCAAGATCCGGCAGGTCAAGTTGGCAGACGCGGCCGAGAAATTAAAATCGGGAATTCGAGAAAGTACAGAGAAGAAGATCGGGTGCGGGAAGGTATCGAGGCTGGTAGAGGAGCCATTAGGATTTTGCCACGTTTCATCTTACATTTCGTAGACGGAATTGACTTTGGAACTTGACGTTGGCCACGTTTGCTCTCTCTCTCTACTTTCATATAGAACTTTTGGAAAGAAAAAAAACGGTTAAATTATCAAAAATACATGTTGATTTTTTTTTTCAACGTATATGTTCAAATAAGCAACCAAACAAATGCAAAAACATCATTTTTTGACCATGAATTTAATGAAAAAAAAGCTTTCAATGGTATTTTTGAAACAAATATCAAAGTTTAAGGGTTAAAATAAAATCTTTCAAAGTTTGGGGTATAATTGAAACCAACCTCATAGTTTTGGGGTATTTTTTATAATTTAACCAAAAAAAACCTACACTCAAGTTTGATAACTAGTTTTTCCTTATTTTTCTTTTTGAGAAAACATTTGAATTCTTAATTAAATTTTAAAAAAATGGTTCTTTTTTTTTTTCAAAACATTATTTAGTTTTTAAAAATATATGTAAAAAATAGATAACAAAACAAGAAAACCATGGGTAGTAGTAGTATTTATAGGCTGAATTTTTAAAAATTAAAAATCAAATAATTATCAAATGAGGACTTAATTTTTTATTTTTAGTTTTTGAAAATTAAGTCTATAAATACTACTTCCACATATGAATTTTCTTGTTTTGTTATTTATTTTTTATCTATGTTCTAAAAAATCAAGCTAGGTTTTAAAAACAAAAAAAATAGTTTTCAAACACTTGTTCTTGTTTTTAGAATTTGGCTAAGAATTCAAATATTTTGTTAAGAAATATGGAACTCATTGTAGAGAATTGATGACAGAACAAGTACAATTTTTAAAAAACCAAATGGTTATCAAACAGGACCTTAGTTAATCAATTTAGACATGTAGAGCTAAGGGATTTGAACTTCTTTTAGACTTTTTAGTTGAAGGAACATTTTTTAATTAGTTGAACTATGTTTAAATTGTATTTTCATATTAAACTTAAGTGTTTGTATTTATGATTATTTTTAAAATTTTCACAAATGTTTTTTTTTTTGGTAGGGGAGAAGGGGGGAGGGGGAATGATAAAAAACTACCCTTGTTATAGAGGTTGAATAATCATTTTCTTAAAATTATGAAGTTTTACAATCAAGCTCTTAAATATTTTAAAAGTGGTAAGAATGGTTACTATCAAATCCTAACCCAATTTTTTGAACTTTATAAAATTTAAAAAATATAATATTAACCAGTAAAAGAATTTGGTTTTTCAAACCAATATTGATTGTCATCTTGATTTTAAAAACAAGTTAATAATTTGGGTTCAGTTATAACACTCTTATAATCAAAAGTTAGATTGGAACAAATTCTTATAATTTAAGGATAATTTTTGCATTTTCCAATATGTAAGAGTTTAATGGTGACAATTTTATAAGTTTAGAAGACTGATTGATCAAATTAAATATTCGAGAGATTGTTTGTAACAATCTCTATAGTTTATGAGGTAGAAATTTCTAGTGATCGTAGTACCTACCTTCTGTGTTTACACAAAGGAATTGTTCTTTTATAAATAATTTTGTAATGATGTTGAACTCCACATCATTAAAGAATACTGATGTGACAACTGATTAATGAGAGTAATACTCATCCTATTATATATAGGAAATTGTCCAGTCCAACGAGTGGTGTGATTGTGGATGGTTTTTGCAATTCTCCTTTTTTTTCTTTCAACTGACAAGTCATAAGATTTGAACCACCGAAAAGTATAGCAAAAATCAAAGTGTCAAATTGAAAAATAGTCAAAAATAGAAAGTCTAATTTTTAGCCAAATGGACGTCAACATGACTTTGAAATTATACTGTAATTGCCCATTTCGCCCTTGCGGTTAATTATATGAGATTTTCCCCTAGCTTTATGAGAGGGGGTATTTGAATGTTTTTATCTCATAAATCACGCCTCTTTCCTGCCCCTAATTTTTCGGTAGTTTGATTTTAAAAATGAATATCTTCGTTTGATTTGGATTTTCAGTGCATATATTTTATTTTTTTTTTATATATATTGATTCTGTAAGATTTTTAAATTTCAATTTTCTAATCATTTTTCATCTTTTTGTTTCCTTCATCCATTGTTTAATTAATATTTATTTTTTGAAGTTATTATTCACAATTATTCTTTTTGGTGTTCATCATCAACGGTTGTTCTGAACTCAACCTGCAAGCATTGTTCGGTCAACTATTGCAATTGCATTATTGCTGAAACACATATTTATTATCAATCTTTGGTATAACTCATGTATAGCCATTGTTTTCCTTCTTCAATAAGTTTTTTCATTCGTACCGATAAAAAACAGATTGCTTTTGTTTTAGTTTAGATCTCACTTCAACAGATAACCATATTGTACAATAGAATATGGGATGAAAATAATCAGTACCATAATTTTTCAGTGACTGATGTATCAATTCCCATGAACTCCAAATTACAACACTTAACTGATTGCATTCAGAAGAAACTTCTATTTTCATGTAATCAAATGATCACTTGCTTGACTAATTAGCTCCTGAAGTGTCATGGGAAGGAAGCCTAGGGGTTTGGTATGATTTGATTGGTGTAGATTGATTTTTCATCTCTAAGGCTGGTGATTTCTAACATATGTATATTTTCAAATTTTTCACAAGTACAAGGTATTTGTGTTAATTTAATTGCATGTTTGACCAATGTACAAGTTTTAGCAGACTCTAACCTATAACAATTCACCAAGTGCATTAAGAACAAACTTCACCTTAGGGGTAACCACATTGTCTCCCGATTGACATGTACAGAAACGAGTCAAATAAATCCAACATAATTAGAATTATCAAAGATAATGATGTATTTGTCTTTCTACTATATATCATATGGTATTTCTAATGATATTTGTGTCGTTGTTGACTATTGCAAGATAGATGATGCAAATAATTCAAATACTGAGTCTATGCACCCAAGACAAGGTATTTGTGTCCACAAACCCCATAACTCTAAGTTTCGATTTTAAAAAACGCTCCTTTTGTTTTGATTTCAAAAAAAAAAAAAAATCATTCACAAAATCTTAGATTTTGTATTAATTTAAATTAACACATCTTATTAGTTTAGATTTTACATCCCCTTACCATTCAAATCGATTTTTTATCAGTTGTTTTGATTCTATTTTTAGTTGTTTATTTTCGTTCCCAAAATCTTAGATTTTTTTATTAAATTTAAATTAACAAAATTTATTAGCTTAGATTTTATATCTCTTGCAATTCAATTGTTTTTTTTATCACTTATTTTGATTTCATTTTTTGTTGTTTATTTTCATTCCCCCAATGTTAGATTTGTATTAAATTTAAATTAACACCTTTTATTAGCTTAGATTTTATATCCTTGCGATTCAAATAAATTTTTTATCAGTTTATTGTCTTGTTTCTATTTTTTTAAATCAGTAAAAAATACTCCGTAATTCATAGATTTTATTCATGGATTTTGCTATGCTTTATCTTTGTTTGAATCTTAGATTTAAATTAGTTAAATCGTATTAGTAAATTTGATTTAATATTAAAATATTAAGTTTTGTCATTTTTCTAATAACAAAGATATTTTGCCATTTTTTAAAATGCACAATTAAATTTTACCATTTATCTTGTTAAACCAAATAGATTGGGTTAACTACATGAATAGCATATTTGGAACCAAATTTTACACAAATTGCACGTTTTGTTATTAATATTGGCTTTGTCACTTTTTAAGCCAAATAGAAGCCAAATCTAGAGGAACATTACTTATTTACCCCTCTATTTATTGCTATATATATATAAGAAATAAAATATATTGATACTTTCCATAAACGTTGAAACATATATATATCTTTCCCTCCAAACACTATTAATTTTGTATAAGAAATAAAATAGATGAAAAATTTTCACGATTTTCCTCCTAAAATCTAGGGATTTTAAAAACTAGACAACTCTTTCCATTATCGACGATTCCATTCATAGGGGGTATATATATTATATATCTGAGAATATAGTAGGGGTATATATAATATATATCTGAGAATATAATAGAAGTATCATGTCATCCCAAACATATAAAATGATTACATGCTGATGTAACAAAGCATATGACGATTATTTACCTATGTTTATATAATATATGTTTGTGAATATAACTATGCTTACTGCCTATATAGAATATAATAGAATTATATACAGATGTATATATAATATACTTCTATGTATATTTGTTTTTTACAATAGACTTAATATTATATATTTGACGTCAAGTATTTTAAAAATGAACCAAAAGAAATTTTCAAATAAAACAAAACGTAAATAAAAAAAAGCGTAAATAAAAGTCAATAAACAATAAAGAAAATTAAAACCTAATTTGAATATCAATATATTGGAGAATAAAATATATTTATCAATCTAAAATATATCTTTATGTAATTAATGGTAAATTTATTTACCTAAATTGAATGATATGGTTATGGAAAGAATAAATAACCTAAATTGAATGATATGATTATGGAAACAATAAATAATAATAATAACATTATTACAATAATGAGAAAAAATCATAAGGGCATCAATGGAATAAAATATTCTCATAAATGTGAGTCATGCTAGAGCTGAAATTTTTTTAATAATGCATCATTTATGAAATATATAGGTGAAAACGTACTCTTTACCACAATTTCCCAAATATATTTTCAAATACAATCCTGCTGCTGGATCAAACTTTATTGGGCTTTTGGGCCCAGCAACATCTCCAATACGCCAAATGATCCAATTAAAATACTTGGGCCAGTTTCCGGCCTTCGTTAAATCCTCGCCACCCTCCATGTCACTCATGCATTGATATATTACATTTTTTTTTTTGCCTAATTTATTTTTTTAAACACATTACTTTATTTTCTTGAAATATATTACAATTTAACATCCTACCCCAATGTGTCTTACTCTTGCTGTCCATCATAACAAAACTCAATTTCTTCTAAGTTCTCTTTAATTTTTCAAAAATAAGAACAATGAAAAATAACAATTATTTATATTTATTAAAAAAGATGTTCATAAATTTATATTTATCAATGAAAATTTTATTAAAAAAGACGTTCATATTTATTAAAAAATATCAATGAATGTGAGCTCATGTCCACAAAGGAGATACTAAGTCAAAAAGATTGTTTTTCTTCGGATGGAAAACATATCATTCGACACTAAACTAACTATAATCCTAATATAATAAAACTGTTTGATTTTTTAAATTTATTTTGGACTTTAATGAAAAAGAAACCATTGTATGAGAAACTCTTAACGCTTTCTTCCACCTTTTTAAACAAAAATAACATTTGAGACAACCAACAAACGATTTAAAAGGTAAAGAATGAGACGTGAAAGCTAACTCTAACTTAGCCCTATCTGATTAACACCTTTTTATTGGCCAACTTAATCGAGAGGAGCATATTACAATGATGCATGCCTATGCACATGATTGGCAAGACAAGCTAGTTGTCAAACACATTACTCAAATGGAAGAAGCTTTGCTTTTGCAGATTGCAAAGCCTTGCTGCATGGAAACAGAAATCATATGGAATACAACTCGTCTTTGTTCTCCTTTTCTTTTTTAACTCACTTTTTTCCTTTATTTTTTTTTCCCTATATAAAAAAAAAAAAGGTAAAGGAAAAGTAGTGATTGGGAGATGAAGGCAAGAAAATGGGGTCCTCGATTCACCGCCCAATCAAACAATTTTGGCTAATAAAACCAAAATAGCCTCAATTATTGCTCTGTTTTTTAAAGTTACCACTTTTCTTCAATTGCATTAGATAACTGCTTGGTTTTATTATAAAATTGCTACCTCTTTTGACTCTCCTTTCCGTTTTTTCAAAAAATTTCTGGTCGTAAAAAGATAGATTTTTTTCCACTCCAATTTTATCGATGTCTTTCATGTTAAGTTTTGTATATTAGTTTCTTTTTTAATAATGATTGATATTTAGAATAAGAAACTAATTCAAACACTTTTCTTACATGAAGAGCCGTCAACCCAAGCTTTTTAAAAAAAAAACAAATTAATGAACAATCCAAAGATTTATCAATTCACTTGTTACTCCCTTTAATGTCACTAAGGGGTCGTTTGTTTGGTGGTAATCCAAGATTCCCACCTTATGACCATCTAGATTACCGTGTTTGGATTGTGGTAATCCTAAAATAGCCAGGCATCCAAAGATACCGGGTATTTTAAAATCCCCATTCTAAGCTATCTTGAATACCGTTGAAAAGATGGGTTTTTAAGGGCTCGTTTGATAACGTTCATGTTTCCTGTTTCTTGTTCATGTTTCTCATTTTTCAAGAAACAGACATGTTTGATAAACGATCCTGTTTCTTGTTTCTAAATTTTTTAGAAACGTTTCTAAAAAAAGGGCAGATTTTGAGAAACTTCAAAAAGTAGTTTCTCAAATTCTGTTTCTGTTTTTTTTCCAGGTTTGATGCATGTATTCCTATTTCTCTTTTTACCCATTTCTCTCCTCTCTCTTCTTTCTCCCTCTTCCATTCTATTTTTTTTTCTTTTAATACTTTTTAATCTTTTTATTTTTTATTTTTTTTTCTTTTTATTTTTATTTTTTGATTTATATCTTTCTATTCGTTCTTTCTCTTTCATCATAATCTTTTTTCTTTTAATAGTTCATTATCTTTTTTTTCTTTTTTCCTTTTTACTTTTCTCTTTTCGTTTATGTTTTTTTCTTCTCTATTATTTTCTTATTTTCTTTTACTTTACATTAACGAGCTTATAGTTATTATTTTCTATTTAATTCTCTATTATTTTTTCGTTTGGTACGATTTTATTTTTTTATTAAATAAATAAACTAATATTGTATTTCATGTTTACCATTAAATGTAAAAAAATATATACATTCTCTATCTTTTTCTGATTTACTTGCGTGTATTATTGGCTAATGCATTTTTAAAGAAAAAATAAAAATAAATTTTATTATTAAATTAAAGAAATGTGGGTATGTTCGATTGTCTAACCTTAGACAATTTACAAATTCGTTTAATTGAACTAACTCTTGTAAGTCAAAATCGTTCAAGGTGAATTGATTGAAGTGAGAAATAACATTGCAAATCAAATTTGAACAACATTTGAATGATAAATTTATTATTATTATTATTAATTAGGTGTTGGGCCATAATAAAATACTATAACCTCTTTATATATGTTTTATATTTATTTTAATGCATGTTATATGTTTTATTATAGTATATGTACTAAACTTTATTTTTACCAAAAAACAAGAAACAAGAAACAGAAATAGTTATCAAACATGTTTCTGTTTTTAGTTTTTAAGAAACAGAAACAATAAACGAGAAACAGAAACAGGAAACAAGAAACGAGAAACGAGAACGTTATCAAACGGGGCCTAGATTCCCTTCTTTCAGGCATCTATCAAATTACATTATTTACCCTTAACCCTAATTATTTGCCACTAATTGATTTCTTTTTCTCCAAGTCGTCTCTATTCCTCTTCCAGGTATTTTTCATGTTCCTTTCTTACTTTCTTCCTCATTTTTTTTCCTTTCGCTACCTTTCACATTTTTTTTTCATTATGTTGTCTATTCAATTTTGATCACATTTTTCTTTCATATGAGATGTATGTCGAGACATTGACCTTAAAATTGGAGGTCTCAATTAATGTCTCTTCATTTTACAGATCATCTAATCATTGATTTTTTTTTTCCATTTTTTTTTTCTACATTTTTTACATTTCAAAATTTATCCATTTTTATTTTCTTCAATTTCAATATCTTCTACATTTTCATTTTCTGCACATTTATTTTCTGCATATTTATTTTCTGCATTTTCTCCATATTCATTTTCTTCATTTTCTGTATTTTCTGCATTTTCTGCCTATTCATTTTCTGCATTTTTACATTTTTTTATTTTCTACAAATTAGTTTTATGTATTATAATTTTCTGTAAATGAGTTTTCTGTATTTTCTTCAAACTAAATTAGTTTTCTGCATTTTCTGTTAATTAGATTTTTGAATTCTCAACATTTTCATTTTCAACAAATTAAGTTCTATTTTTTTTTTTAAATATGAATTCTCAACATTTTCTGGAGTTCTATTTTCTGTATTTTTCTGAAAAATAAATTTTTGCATTTTGCATTTTTATTTTCTGCATTTTTAGCATTTTTATTTTCTGCTATTTTATATTCTTCATTTTGTCTATAAACTAATTTTATGCATTTTTTATCCTCTTTTATTTCTGCAAAATAATGTTATGAAATATTCTAGATTTTTTTTTGCATTTTCTGATCTTTCATTTTCTGCAAATTAATTTTCTATGTTCTCAATATTTTATGCAAATTAATTTTTTGGGATTTTCTGCATTTTAATTTTTTTGTAAATAATTTTTCTGAATTTCTTTTCATTCTAATTTTCTAAAATTTAATTTAAAATTTTTTATGTCTTTTCAATATTTTATTATTGAAAGTTTGCCAATAAGAAAGTTTTTTAATTATTTGTTCTTATATAAATTCAAATTGTATTAAATTAATGTATAAATTACATTAATTGTCGTGATGGCATTCTTGGAACATTATGTAAATTTAAAAGATTCTCAAGTACAAATCCTGCGAAACAAACACAGTTATCCAAATATTCCCAGACATCTTTAAAAACTTCCCTACAAAACAAACATGACTATCTAAAGATGCCGGACATCTATCATTCTGGTTATCTATAATTTCATGTATCTGAAGATTCCGGTTATCTAGATTCTCAAAAAACAAACGGCCTCTAACTTCTCTTTTCAAATTCCTCACTCCCATTGAACTATAAAAAAGTAATAATAAAATGCAAGCATTTGTCAAATGCACCAATTGAGAAAGATTATTATGTTATATCCACGTGAATTTTCTGAAAATTATGAAGGAAATGATACCATATTAAAAAGTCCAAAAGAAACAAGAAATGCACTTCATGATGCACAAAAGTACAAAAAAAAGTAAGTAATATAAAGGAATTTGCAATAGGTAGCATTTTAAAAATTCAAAAAAAATGAAAATTTTGTAATAATTTAAAATTATAATAAACTTTAGTTTTTTTTTTTTAAACTATATAATAAACTTTAGTTGATATATACTAATCAACCAATTGGATTTGTAGGTATATCTGATACTAATAATTGATTTACTATATCTAATGTACTTTAGGTTAGCGTTTTGTAATTTCGTTGTTGAGATTTTATTTATTTATGTCGATAGTTTAATAAAGTTATTTTTACAAGCTAACCTTAATTGATATAAATAAAGTTAAATTACAAGTTTAGTCCTTAAGGCATGGTTTGATAACTATTTAATTTTTTTGTTTTTAGTTTTTAAAAATTGTGCTTGTTTTCTCATCATTTTTCTACAATGAGTTTCATATTTCTTAAGAAAACATTTGAATTCTTAGCCAAATTCTAAAAATAAAAACAATTTTTGAAAACTACTTTAGTTTTCAAAACTTGACTTGTTTTTTAAAACCTATGTAAAAAGGAGAGAATAAAACAAGGAAACCTATATGTGAAAAAGTAATATTTATAGGCTTAATTTTCAAAAACCATAAACTAAAAAACAAATGATTATCAAATGGGGCCCTAAACTTTTAAGTTTGTGTCTAAAATGTCTTTGAAGTTAAAAAAATTTCTAATAGGTCTTTGAACTTTAAAAATGTCTAATAAATCTATAAAATTTCGTCTTTCAATTTTGTGTCTAATATATCGTCGATATAATTGAAACTTCGTAATGCTTTGATTCTGAGAATATGAAAGTATGGTTGAAAAAACTTAAAAAAATGGATAATTATTACCTATGCTAACAAGGTGTACCTTCCTTTTCGGTGGCCCAATCATAGGAACTCTAAAATTAAGCATGCTTGGCTTGGAGCAATTCTATGTTAAAGACAAGTAGGTAATATGGCCAAGTCACAGAGGAATGTCAGGGCTATCAAGTGTCAAATCTAGATTTCGAATCCTAGGCCTGGAGAGCGTTACAAATAGTAAAATATTAATTAATGTTCAATTTTGTATTTTGTATCTATTGGACACAAAATTAAAAGTTTAAAGTCCTATTAAACTTTTTAAAGTTCATAGATCAAATAGACATATACTTAAGAGTACTTACGAGACTAAACTTATAATTTAATCTATAATTAATTAGGGGTAATTTGATAAAGGGTATGAATTATCAGATTGATTGATTAAGTCCAACTTTGGGAACAGAAAAAAAAGTTGAAGTTTGAAAGTTTATTTTTATGTATGAAAACCAAAAATTGGTTTGAACAAAGAGAAATGGTGAGGAAATGAAATGAAATTCCTTTATGAAGAAAAGGACGGTTATTATTGTAAAGCCTTTTCTTTTATGTCTGGTTGGTTGGGTTAATTATATTTGTCATTTTTCACTTTATTCACAAATTCAAATCACGTAGGGATTTGCACTTTCCTTTCCTTTTGCCCTTTTAATGTCCCCCTTTGCCTTTCTCACAAAGTAAAAAGTATACATTTGAAGAAAGAAAAAAAAAAGTATACATTTGAAGAGCCCAACTTAATTTCAATTTAACAAGTAACAAAAATATTCATCGTCCAATAAAGGAAACATATTGATTATAATGAATACAAATCATGCTTTAATAGTTAATAACATCTAAAAAAGTATATACCATTATGTTAAATTTGACTGTTGATAAACCTCAATAGAAATGATTCATGCACCTTATTCAATGTGTGTCACTCACATGCACTAGTTCCATGAAAACTAATGGGAAAAAACTTTTGTTTAAGATATTTAAATGTTGATTATATAATAGAAAAATTACATAAATGTAACTTATGAATGAATATTCAAAAGGACAATGATTGATATTGTATTTGAATGGAGAAAGAATGGAGATTTTAAACTCATGTTATTACTGGACGTTGACATTCTCAACCTACGAAAAGTCATCAACATAAAACTTTATGACATAATTAAAATTAAGTCAAATTACAAATTTGGTCTCTATAGTTTGAAGAAAGTTAGAATTTGATTCATATGGTTTTAAAAATTCAAATCATAGAGATGAAATTCTAAGCTTTAAAACTCTAGGGATTAAATTCTATTTTTTTTAAACCATAGAGACTAAATCTATAATTTAACCTTAAAATTATTTCAATTTTGATTTTTTTTAGAAAAAAAAATGAAATAATCAATTAAATTTTTTATAGGAAATAAATTATTTTAAAAATATATTTATTTAAAAGAATATTACACTGAAAGAAATTTTTTGAGGGGACTAGAATAATATAGCGGATAATTTAGAAAATTTTAAAACTATGTTTGAGTTATCAGATGAATGTAAAAAAAAAAAAAAAGAGTTGAAATACTATTTTAGTCTCTGTATTTTCGGCTTCATTTCAATTTGGTCTCTATACTTTTAAATGTTCAAATTTAGTTATTGTATTTCCAATAAAGATTAAAATTAATTCCTACTGTTATTTTAAAGTTAATTTTTATCAAAATTCGTTATATAAAACAATTTTCATGCTAGAAAAGACACGATGTGAATATATTTTTAAATTTTATAGAGGAAATGCTAATAAAAATTAAATTTTTTTTAAAAAAAGGTTAATAATAAACTAACTAGAGAACCAATTTTAAGCTTTGTTAAAAATATATGAACTAAATTTGGACATTTAAAAATATAGATATCAAATAATAAAACTCAAAATAGAGTGACCAAAATGATATTTAAAAAACACCTATTAGATGAAGCGAGAAGTTTGGTGATACATATGAAGGCACGTTGATCTAAACTTAGATTGTAAAGAAGGATGTTTTTTTATAAGCAGGTTTTTTTTTAATAGCAAAATGGATTTTGGTTGATTGCGGGAAAATCATCGTCTGAGAAGCTGACACGTGTTAAATAATGATGACGTCAGGGCGTCATTGATCCTGTGGTATCGTACACGAAAGAAATACGTAGATGAAAAAGGGCACGCGCATTTAGAAGCTTCGAAGTTGGCTAATTACGTTATCCTTTTATAATTGAGGATGAATGAGTAATACACGAAACGTGGTCGTTTTATCCATTAAAAAACCAATCCCCCAATTTTTTTTTTTTTTGTCTCCTCCGTTTCAGTCCAAACTAATTTTAGGAGAATCTTATGGCATATTTGAAAGTGTTTTTGAAAGGTTCAAAATAACTTTTGACATGTCTAAAATTAATTTTCTTTCAAAATTATAATGTTTGACAATAATAAGAAAGTAATTTTGGAAATATCCAAAATAACTTTAGGGGTGTTTGGCCCACTGACTTGAGTTGGGTTTAAAACCCAACTCTCCGTTTTACCCCGTAAAAAAATCAACTCCCTGTAAAGCAACTCAACCCTACCGTTTTGAGTAATTAACTCCCTACCATTTTGAGTAACTTCAAGCACTTTCTCATTCCACGAGGTGTTGCTCGTTAACTCTCCACAACTCAACTCAATTCTGCCCAACTCAACTCAACTCTGCGGACCAACCCCCACCGTTTTGAGTGATTCTCAAGTGTTTTTATCTTTAAAATGACTATTATTTCTTTTTTTTTTAATCTTACTTTTTTTTATGGTTAAAAATCATCATCCTTTATAAAAATTCATTAATTTCCATAAAAAAAACATGTTTTCTCAAAACCGTCAACATTAAGATCATCCATCATTATTTAAAAAATGCCAAATTTTCTCTCTCTAAAGTTTTTATAATGTCTAATCTCTTACTTTATTCTCTTTTTAAAATTTCTATTCATTTTTCTCACTTTTTTTTTCTCTCTCCAATGGTTTTAACTCTCTAACTTTTTTTATCTCTAATTTTTTTTATTCCTCTTTCTATAATTTTTGTGTCTCTTTAACTTTTTTCTCTCTAATTTTTTACCTCTTGCTTTAACTTTTTGTTTTTGAACTTTTTCGTCCATGACTTTGAACTTTTTCATTCTCATTAAAGTTTTTCTCTCTAAAATTTTTATCATTTTCTCCAAATTTTTTTTGTATATCTCTCTAAATTTATTTCTCTATCTTCTAATTTTTGCTCTCAATTAAAATTTTCTCTCTCTAAATTTTTTGTCCATCTCTCTAAAATTTATATCCCTCCATGTCTTTAACATTTTTTTTCTCTTTGAAACTTTAATTTTCTCTAGCTTTATAATTTTTCTCTCTTAATTTTTAATTATCTCAGTATAACTATTGTCTACCACCTTCATTTTTTTTTTTTTTGAATTTCAAATGTAATACTATTTTTAGTAATTTGATTATTCTAAAATCACATTTGAAAACATTTCAAATCTAATGTCAGTTGAGCCATGCTCTTGTTGGCGGTAAAATTGATTATTCACTAATTTATCTAAAATCACTTTTTAGTTTACAAAATCACCTACTTAGTAGTTTTTAAAAGCAATTTTCTTAAAAATTTGTTATATTCTCTAACTATAATCTTAAAATTTCAATCATATCCTTCTATGTATCTTTCTTTCTTTCACATCTATTTCATCCTATATCAATAAAATTTTGATTGATTGAATTTTTTTTTTTATAACAATTGTTTTTCCTAAACTTTTATCAAACAACTTAGATTAAACAAAATAACTTGCCATTTAAATTATAGAAATTTTTAAACAATTAACTTATAATAAAATAGATGTTAAATATCAATATAAAAATAATTTAAATAATATGTCTACTTTGGTCAATATAGCTAAATACAAAAATTTTGTATTATTTTACCAAACATTATAATTTTTTTTTTCAAGTTTAAAATTAAAAATTACCAAATACTAATTTACTTCATGCTCTTTTCAAAAAAATAAATAAAAATTACTTCATGCTATAACTAAAAATTATTTTAAAACCTGCAACAATTCCAAACTAAGCCTTAGTTTGCTTGTTCGGGAAGAATCAGAATCAAAATTAATGGTGGGTTTGCTCTTTCTTAATTTAAATATTTCTCATTTTGCCCTTCTTAATTTAAAGACTTTTTTTTTTCTATCCTCAATTTGAATAAATGTTCTAAAAACTCTATGCATGTGATCTCTAATTTTAATAAAGGTTCTAAAATGTACGTTTTTTTTTTGACATGTGGTGTGGGAGATTTGAACATCTAACCTCTTGGTCGATAGTACAAGCTTTATGCTTGAGTTATGTTCATGTTGGCTTCTAAATTGTAGATTAGTTAGGATTCTCCTATAAATTAAATTATTTTTAAATAATTTAATTTTATGTTGTAACTTATTGTATCTTCATAGATTGTGTTTGTAACCTATAAATACTCGAGTAAAGCTTCAAAAAATTGTAGCTAAGCATCAAGTGGGTGAAGGGAAGGCCGAGAGTAAAGCTTCATCTAGTGAAGGTTGAAAAAATTGTAGCCAAGCATCCAACTGGGTGAAGGGGAAAGAGGGTGGGTGAAGGGGAATCTTCACCATCTTTGGGTGTAGTTATTGAAATATCTTATCAATATTTATTTTCATTTATTATAATTATTTTTTTGTTATTTTTTTCGTTACATATGGAGATTTTGTTAGTTTGTATTTATTTTATCCACCTTGCTTATACACGATGATTCTTTGTGAGTGGAAGATGAATAATAAATATTTTCCCTTTATTTTTTATTATAATAGAGATCATGCCATTGCAAACGTTTTTCCTCATTTTTTTTTTCTATAGCCCTCGAAAGGTTTTTTCATTAAATTCATGGTCCGAAAACAATGTTTTTGCATTTGTATTGGTGCTTATGTGAACATATTTGAACATATACGTTAAAAAAAAAAATCAAAACATATGCAAATACGTCATTTTTCGTCCATAAATTTAACGAAAAAAACCTTCAAGGGTTGTTTTGAAATAAACTTCAAAGTTCAATGGTTAAAATGAAACTTTTCAAAGTTTAGGGGTATAATTGAAACCAACCCAATAGTTCAGAGGTATTTTTGATAATTTAACCTAAAAAAAATATCCTTAAACTTTGTCCTTTCTTTCAAAAATACTTATTTTCTTTTAAAAGTTACAATATTATCTTTGACATTTCATAAATGTTTCTGTTAGAGTGTTGATATTATTAAATTTACCATAATCCATCAGCTTAAGTTTTGGGTAGATTGGTGAATTAACATGATATCAGAGCAGGAAGTTATGAGTTCAAACCTCCTATAATGTCATTTCCAAGAAATATGTGTAATTTCTAAACAAATGGCAAAATTTAGGGGTATTTTTTATAATTTAGCCTAAATTTTACAAGGACCACAATAAAATAATAATAACAACCAAAAGACTTCAAATTATGATCCATATTTAATTTAAAAGTTTTGATTACTTTCCTTTTTTTTTTTATCACGGTTGCGATTTTTGTCTTCTTCTTTAGTGTGACCATGATTTGACCTCAAATTAAGGTTTCATTCATAGTCACCACTATTAGAGTCAGTTGAGGCATAAAATTGGTTATTTAAAGCTCAAGTAATTTTCATGTAAGCCACGTTGAGTTTTGCATAAAATTCGAGTATTTTCTATACATGAGAGTCATGAGTTTCACCACTTTGCAATTTTTGATATAAGGTTACATACTTGAACATTTAAGCAAGTCTAGTCAACTTGTTTGTAGAATATACGTTCAACCTTGAGCAAGTAACTAGTTCTTTGTACCTTATGGTCTTTGATCACGAGATAAACTCTCTTACTCTCCCTTGGATCATGCTAAATTGATTTTTGAGAATTTTAATTTGTGAATAGGGATTCACATCACCAAAAAAATGGTTTCTAATTCCAAATCATAAGTATTTTCATATAATGAATAAAGAATTATAAAGACTAATATATATATATATATATATATATATATATATATTTTACAAAGATTCAAATATGTGATCTTTTGGTGGATATTATACTACTTTTAACTCCTTAAGCTATGCTCACGCATCAAAATAAAATTTTAATCAAAAGAATGTGTGTGCATGTACATAGATATGAACCTATGGGGAATATTATTAAAAAAAAGAAATTAATTAAAATGTGATAAACTGGGGGACAAGTGGTATTATATCATGTGGTTACGATCAGTAGAATCAAAGTCTATTGCTTTTGATATTATCTTGTTCTTCGATCAACCGTGGAGAAAGATTGAGATTCGTACCTTCTTTACACGTCTATGCCAAATTAAAGAATCCAAATCGCATAGTTATCCATATAATTTAAATTTTAGAAAACAATAAAATGATCTAGATCTTTAAAGCTCAATTTGATTTTAGTTTTTAAAAATTGTACTTATTTTCTCATCATTTTTCTATAATGAATTTCATCTTTCTTAATTAAAACATTTGAATTCTCAGCCAAATTTCAAAAACAAAAAAAAAAAAATTCAAAAACTATAACCTCGTTTGATAACCATTTGATTTTATTATTATTATTTTAATTATTTTTATTTTTCTTGTTTTCTCATCATTTCTCTAGATGGATTTCATCTTTCTTAAGAAAACATTTGAATTCTTAGCCAAATTCCAAAAACAAAAACAAGTTTTGAAAACTACTTCTTTTTTTTGTTAAAATATAATTTTGGTCATTGTACTTTGGGATTCATTCCATTTTAATCCTTATACTTTTAAATGTTCAATTTTAGTCCATGTACTTTTAATAAAACTTAAAATTGGTTTCTACTGTTAGTTTGAAGTTAATTTTTCCCCAAATTGATTAAATAATAATAATAATTTTCATACAAGAAAATACATAATGTAAACACATTTGCAAAATTTATAGATAGAAGACCAATAGACACTAATTTTTTTTAGGAAAGTTAACAATAGAGACCAATTTTAAGCTTAATTGAAAGTATAGAGACGGAAATTGGACATTTAAAAGTATGAAGACTAAAATTGAATAAAACCCAAAGTATAAAGACCAAAATAGTATTTTAACATACTTTTTTTAGTTTTCAAAACTTGACTTGATTTTTTAAAACATAGTAAAAAGTAGATAACAAAACAAAGAAAATCATAAGTGAAAGTAGAATTTATAGGCTTAAATTTTAAAAACAAAAAACTAAATTGATATCAAACATAACCTAAATGGTTATCAAACGAAACCTAAATTAATTTAATTTTCTTACCCAGAGTCTGGTTAATTGAATTAATATGTGGTATTGTATTGCATTTGTAACTAACTCCATTATTTGGCTAACTTTAGTATAGCTAGTTTAATAGTTAAAATATTAATAACCTTTTTACCGGTGGGAGATTAACAGTTAATCACTATATTTTTAATGTTATATTCTATAAAAAAAAATTCATTATTTGAAATGTAAGTGTATCTAATTCAAATAATTGCAATTAGAGTCCATAAAAAATAAATAATTGCGATTAGAGTATAGACATAATTCAATCTAATCGTACATGTAATATCGAGGTTTGATTGATTTAAATAATTTAAGATTATTTATACTTTTAAAAAGGCATTAAAATATAGAAAAGAAAGATAATTCGATGAAGTGTCGTATGTACATTTAATATCATATTTCGTTTCACAAAAAATGATACTTGAAGATTTATATCAATAGAGACTACTTCAAAGATTTTGTTTGGGCTAAGAGCACTCCCTCGAGTAAAAGCTTCGAGAACCGGGGACCAAAATGAAGATCTCAAATTGCATGATGTGAAAATAGTAATTGTCAACAAAAGTAGAACAAGGATAGAGAATGCTTGCATTCTCATTCTGTCTCCAAAATCAAAATTCAAACTAAGAAGAAACTTCCTATCCCATTTAGGGTAGTCCACATAAAGTCCTAATCTCGCCAAAAAATTTTGACACTTCTAAAATTTTATGGTTGAAAAAAATCACATAACAGTGTATTTGATTTTGAATTGAATTCACTGAATCTAGACACAAATTTTTCGTTCGAATTAGATAAAACAAGACATTAGAGTAGAAAGGTTAGAATTCGGAAATAAATCCATCTCAATCTATGCAGAATTCGGTGCTCATATAAAGAATTCCCTCAAGTACTCACACTAAAAAAAAAAAAAAAAGAAAAGAAGTAAAGAGAATTTAGAACCTCTTTTTCTTGTAAAAATGAAAATTGATTTTATGGAAGATGCAAAGGTGAAGCATATACTCTGTGAAAATCTCTTCAGAAAAAAAAATATATAATTGAGCTAAAATTTATGCAAAATTCCCTCTTAACTACACACACAACCATGAATTTTGGGAAGAGTACACACAAAAAGCATATGCTTAGTCCTCTGAATAATCTCTTCGTACCAAAGCATATTATGATTAACCTCACAAACCCATTTCTCCTCCTCCTTCACTAATTTTCTTCTACTTTTAACATCAAACTTTAGAAATTCGCAGACAGCATAAATAAGCTTTGAAAATGACCTTTTTTGTCGCTGCCTAACTCCCAAGTAGCATACATTATTAATTATAGACTAAATTATAAAAAATACGAACTTTGCCCTCCATTTCAAAAATACTCTTTTTTTTTTTTCAAAAGTTGCAATATTATTTTTGACTTTTTATAAACGTTTTAAAACTACAATCGAAGTAGAAATTCGTTAGAATGTTGGACGAAAAGTCGATGTGGTGAAACAACTGTTTTTTTTTTAAAACTTAATCCAAGCATAGTGTTCCGATCATCCACCATGTAATTTCTTGTCAACATTTGCTTGGATTAAGTCTGAAAGAACAGTTGTTTCGCGCTATGTCGACTTTCCGTCTAACATTCTAATGGATCTTTACTCTAATGATAGTTTTGAAACGTTTATAAAAAGTCAAGTGTAATATTACAACTTTTGAAAGAATATAGGTGTTTTTGAAATAAAGGGTAAAGTTCAGAGTTTTTTTTAGCTTTAATTATATAGTTAAATTAAAGATGCTCATATGGACTATTAAGTGGACATTTCTCTCATTTTAATTAATTAGAGATATTTTTAACATGCTCTAAAATGAATAATACTTTCTTATTGATCGGTCGATAGGAATTTTTTTACTAATCACCATTATTTAAAATTGGACAATAACTTATTTTCTTTGAAAAAAAGAAAATATCTCTCTTCTCTTTCTTCTTTCTTGCATTATTCTCTCTTAGGTAGTCAAATTCTCAATGGTAGTCAATAGGAGATTTCTACTCATTAGTGAGGAGGTAAGTATTGTATTCTTAAAAAATCGCCCCAATTTGATCACTATATGGTTTAAATATATGGATTAATATTTAATTATAAAGATGAACACATATTTGTTATGAAAAAAACTAAAGCTCTCTTAAAAAACTCTTCACGGTCAATTGACTAAAACCATATCTAAGCAAAAGCTTGAAGCCTCTATTTGTATGGAAATAAACTCATTACATCGTTTTCCTACTAAGAATCGTGAACCTCTTTGATCCTCCAAGTTTAGAGAATGAAACGAAAGCATAGATTAAAATTCTCTGTCAACTCGAAGATGGAGAAAGGTGTATCTCCAACTCAACCGCCTTATATTGTTCGTCCGTTCCTAAGTTGTTTGTGAAACACGCACTAGTTTTAGTAAAACATATTTAGTTTTGGATTCAATTCAAAGGGCGGCATGAGAGAATTCCATGATTATTATCTCCTTCTATTCCCAAATAGGATATTCTAATTTACCACAATTGTGAAAGCATTTTAATTCCAATCAAAGTCCTCCAAAATATTCTTAAAATATATTATTTCTTTAGACCCAAATCCAAAAGGGAATTTTTCAAATTATATACAGTGGTTGCCTAACCCCACCTTTTGGAATTGGATTTCCTATCTTCAAAATCTATACATAATCCCAATCCAACATAGGAATCCAATTCCCAGGAATCTCCTTTTACATTATTATTATTTCTTAACCAAACAACGCATTAAAACTCGTGTTGTTACAAAAGCATTTGTGAGGATATGCCAGAGAGGAATTAGTTTATCCATGATTCTATATTAAAATATTTATCCTTAATCTATGAACTGAATCTTCCAAATTGAGGGTGGTCAAAGACCAAAATAAAACGGAATAAAAATAAAATAAAAAACAGCACCAGGATAATGTAATCCATATTCCGGAATAATGATTACTCTGCTCGCGTGCCCAAACAGCGTCATTCACCGAATATCACTAGACAATGGAGACAGAATAATAATTAATTAATTACTACTTCCAGTAATTGTGCGCTTAAAAAGCGCGGATTTGGAATGCGATTTTACGGAGACCTTTTCCCCTCCATAATTAGATACGAGAAAGGCGGTAGAATAACATAACTGAGTCATAAACCACCCGTGGAAAAGTCAAATCAAATGTTAATAAAAAGTGAAAAAGTGGCAATGTTAAGTATTTGTATCAAACCTACCTATAATATTCTCTTGTAACTTTTATTCACCAGTTCTTTTTAACAGAGGTAAAAGTAAAATGGTTAGTTATAATTTTAATCCATTGAGTCATTGATTTTAAATTTCTAATCGGTTTTGAAATTTCAATTATGTCTCATGGCCTAAAAAAACTTCTAATAGGTTCATGTCATTTAATTATGTTTAGTTTAATGCTTATGTGATGTGATGTGTTAACGGTATGATTTAGAGGTCACATAGTGGTGGCATACAACAATTGGTAATGGAAGCATGCAAGATGGACTAATTTTGAGTTTTGAAAAAAAAAATGGTACTTTATTGTCATTAATTTGTTCATTATTTGTCCACTTTGTAAGACAAAGCCGTCCATTTTAATCTGGAAGGAAAATTTTATATTCTAACTTTATATATTATATAATCTTTCCATTTTTAAATTTTAGTTAAATTTAAAAGAAATTTTAAAATTACCTTTTTGTTAAAATATATATAAATTTATAAATCTAAGAATAATTCAAGGGGCCGTAATTATCCTCTCTCCTCTCTTCTTTCTTTTTATTTGAAAATATTATATCAAAAGAAAATTCAATATCAAATTCGACGAGAATAATGTTTGATGCGAGTAGGTATAAGACTATACAATTTCCTTCCCAACGAGATGCCACTTTTTTTTTTTTTTTTTTTTTTTTGCATAAACTTTTATAGTGAATTTTCTAACATCCAAATTGAAGAGGTTTTTTTTATTTATTATTATTTTTTTTTTGGGAAAAAAGGTCACTTTAGTGGGTTTGATTAAAGTACACCTAATCCTAATGATCCTTATGTAGGCAATGTCTACTACATTGGGCTTTTTTGTTGGTTTTAAAATGATAGAATAAAATTCCAAAGTAAACAAAAAATAAAAGAAAAGGAGAAACAAATAATATCTTATAAGAAAATCAAATAAAAAAAAAAGGTTTGTTGCATAAAATTTTAAGGCTTTAGGTGAATTGAACCAATTAGAAAGCATGAAAATGATGGTTGATTCAGATTTGCATAACTTGGTGCGCCCTGCCACATGCTGACCCAACCCTTCCTCTTTCTTTTTTCCCCCTCTCATTCATTACCATAATCTTCTTAAATATTCTTTTGTTGTTTTACTATTCTTTTGTAGACCCTACTTTAAAAAAATAAATTATAAATTATAAATAAATAAAGAAGAAGAAAAAAAATTGTGAAACCCCTTCTTTCACTTCTGCCTCCTCTCCATCCATCAATCAATCTTTATCACATTTTATTTGCATGCTATGTTAAGATATGTTTGTTAAAGTTTTTGTTGTTGATTCGGGCATTTGAGTTTGTTTGTAACAATTCGATAATTATAAGCACCTCGTTATAGTTTTAAAGTTGTGAATGTAATAATTGAAATTTACTTTAAGTTTAATAGGTAATGAGATGTCAATATAAGCATAAGTTAACTGATTAAGACAAATGTCCTTGAACAAGAGGTTAGAAGTTTGAATGCTCTCATCTCATTGTTGGGAAAAAAAAACTCTCACTTTTACTACAAGAATACGTAGAAAAATAACTGAGAAATTAAAAGAAAGCAACAAAATAAGAAACACAAGAATTTACGTAGAAAACTCTAAAATTGGAGAAAAAATTACCACAGACAAAAAGAAATACTCTACGATGTGAAAAATTATTACAATTACATAGAATTCCCTCTCCTAACTCCAATTACAAAGAAACACTCTCTTAAAGCTTTATACCACTAATACAACTAGAGTTAGTATACAAGGCTTAAAGTATTTCGAATTGTGATGATTTGAAACCAAAGCCATATGCTCCTTTTATAGTACTTGAAGCTCATTACTTCCTTGCACCTTTCCGATGTAGGAATGCTACTATTCTAATATTTTGCCAAAAATCCTACACCCATATGTTGCTGAACTAAGAAAAGACAGTCAACGAGCTAGTAACTAAAATTTCGATCGTTTTTGGCTAAATTTAGTTTATTTTAAGTGGTCAAATGTTATATGTCATTTAACCAAGAGGTTAGATATTTAAATTCTCACATATGTTATTGAACTAAAAAAAAAGTGGTCAAATATAAGTGTTTTCTCTTTTATGAGTTGTAGGTTCAAATCTACTCCCCGTATTATAGTGTAATATTCTAAAAAGAAGTTACAAATTTGGTTTTTAATTTCCATTGTTGTGTCTATTTAGTCTTTAAATTTAAAAAAAAAGAAAAGAAAAGAAAAAAAAGGCATGTTTGGTTAGAAAGACCAAAATCACTCCCAAACATGTCCTTAGTAGGCTCATTAATTTTTTATTGCATGTCTAACAAGCCTATATAATTAAGAGCATACTCAAATGATGCATCAAACTATTTTAGTTTTAGGGATGATATGATCATGAATAACAACAAAATAGGAGCTGACGGCTTGTTACACATTTAATCTAATCTAATGAATATAAATGAAAATTTATCTTGCAGTGAATAATATGTTTAATCATCTGATTTAATGAATTGACACAAGAGTTATCAATATAGGTTGAGCATATTTTGAAAGTTAAAAAATAAATTATTTAGAATTTTAAATTGTTAATGAAGGGGTTAAAGTTGGTGGAAGGATGCCACGTGAAGAGAGAGAAATTATTGGTTGAGAGAGGAATAAAATTTAAAAAGAAAGTAGAAAAAAAAAAAACAATTATTGCGTATCTTTGAGAGTCAGCCACCATAGGCTCGCTGTCAATTCTCCACAAATATTATTAGTGTTAGTTGATATTGCAATCCCATGTCTAGAGAGAAAGAGAGTTTATTTCAGGAACATAGGAAAACTAAAAAAAATACGTATGATTGTGTTATTTTAAATATACTTTTAGAATATAATGATTTTAAATGACGAATAATTCTTTTTTAAAAAAATTGGTTTCTAATAAAGAAAGCTTAGTAGTAACGAGTAAGCTTGAATAGTTCAAGGTATTTTTCAATCAATGATGGCAATATATTCTAAAATTATATTTATTTTTTTTATATTTTCCAACTTGATTGCTTTTTTTAGTGCGAACTTAAATTCATAAAATATATTATATTGGTTTTAACAATTTGAAAAATCATCCACATTTCTTAATATAAATTGGTTAAATTAAAAAAATATCTCTGACCCATGAGGTTGATTTTAATTATACTCCTAAATTTTGAAAAGTTTCATTTTAACCTTTGAACTTTGAAGTTTGTTTCAAAATAACCATTGAAGACTTTTTTTCGTTAAATTCATGGACGGAAAATGATGTTTTTGCATTTGTATTGTTGCTTATGTGAATATATTTGAACATACACGTTGAAAAAAAATCAAAACATATGCAAATACGTCATTTTTCGTCCATAAATTTAACGAAAAAAACCTTCAAGTGTTGTTTTGAAACAAATTTCAAAGTTCAAGGGTTAAAATGAAACTTTTCAAAGTTCAGTGGTATAATTGAAACCAACCCCAAACCTCATTGTTCAGGGTTTTTTTTTTTTTTAAAATAATTTAACCATATAAATTTAAAACATTTATTTTTTATTTATTAAAATACTATTTTAGTCTCTACACTTCTCGACTCATTCTATTTTAATCAATATATTTTCAAATGTCTAAATTTAGTCTTTATACTTTCAATAAATCTTAAAATTAGTCTTTATCGTTAGTTTGAAGTTAATTTTTTATCAAATTTGAGAAAATAAAAACAATAATTTCCATTTAAGAAGAGTAAAGTTACTTGAGTTTGTTCGAATTGAGGGCATAATGAGAACCGAGGGATCAAGGATTGGAGACTTTCTTGGATTTTTTCTTATTCTTATTTGGGTGATACTGAAGTTTGGCTTGATTTTTGCCCAATTGTTTGTTACTTTAAGAATTTTAGGGAATTTTACATGGGTTTTGTCAGGAGTATCGAAGTTTTGTGGTGGTGTTATAGAATGCGGCTCATTTCCATGACATTCTACGGTGGGATGAGAGAGTAGATGGAGAAGAAGAAGATAGAAAAGAAGAAGCCGAAGATGATGAGAGAGGAGAGAGAAGCGAGAAACTTATGTTTTTTTTTAACTCGAGGGTAAAAATATAATTTCACTCATTCAAAGGGTCAAAAAATAACTTTTTCAAAAGCAAGTCATTTATATTGATTTTTTTTTAGGTTAGTTCCAACAATTTTCCAATTTCTTTTAGAAAAGTTAACTATAAACTAACTGTAAAAACTAATTTTAAGATTTATTAAAAATACGGTACTAATTTTAAGAATTAATTGGACATTTGAAAGTATAAAGACTAAAACGAAAATAAGTCTTAAAGTATAGAGACCAAAATGATATTTTAACCTACATTTTTCATAAGAATAATTTAACTAACAAATATTCGTTGGTATAAAAAACTTAGTGTTTCGAAAGTAAAGTTTTAAATTCGAAAGTAAATTAAGAGATAATTACCTCCCTCTTTTGTGTTATGACAATGGATCTCTCTATGTTTCTACCATAGTATGATATTATTTACTTTGAAACTAAATTGAGATAACTTTAGGTTCAATTACAAGCTTAGTCCCTAAACTTTGATGTTCGTGTCTTTTTGGTCCCTGAACTTTTAAAAGTATCTAATAGGTTCTTAAACGTTCAATTTTGTGTCTAATATGTTCATAAACTTTGAATTTTGTGTCTAATAGGTACTTGAAAAATTCAAAATTTTTAAAAATTAATTGATCTATTAGCTATAAATTTGAAATTTTACGTCTAATGGAACTCTAAATTTTCAATTTTGTATTTAGTAGATCCATGAATTTTAAGAATACAAAAGTTTAGGCCCCGTTTGATAACCATTTGATTTTTCGTTTTTCGTTTTTCGTTTTTGAAAATTAAGCTTGTTTTCTCTCAATTTCTCTACAATGGTTTTCATCTCCCTTAAGAAAGCATTTGAATTCTTAGCTAAATTCTAAAAACAAAAACAAGTTTTTGAAAACTACTTTTTTTAGTTTTCAAAATATGGCTTGATTTTTGAAAACATAGGTAAAAGGTAGATAACAAAACAAGTAAATCCATGGATGACAATGGTATTTATAGGCTTAATTTTCAAAAACCAAATGGTTATCAAACGGAGTCTTAGCGACTAAATTTGTAACTTTGAAAGTTCAAAGACCAAATAGACACGAATGTCAAAGTTTAGGGACTAAATTTGTAATTTAACGATAAATTTACTTTCAGTTTAGATTATTAAAAAGTTTCGTACCAAAAGGAGATTGTGTGTCCTTACTTAAATATCATGAATTTTTCTCAATTTTCACTTCTGATCAATATGAGACTATGTTTATATCTCCACCACTATGTGCTCGCCTTTGTAGTTGAAATAAGCAATGAAATTAGTGAGTTTCTTTTAATTAAATGAAGAGAGAGAGAGAGAGAGAGAGAGAGAGAGAGAGAGAGAGTAGGTTGGCAAGTGGTGTGAGGAATAGAAATGAGTTGGATTAAGAACCAAAGCTTTGTTCCAAAAGAATAGAACAAATAATAGAATGGAACAAATGATTTAGAGCTGCCTGCTATATATGACCAATATACCAGCAGCCTGACTAGGTTCATTTGTGATCATGAATCAATTATTTTGTTCTTGTGTATTTATATATAATATATATTTATTCTTAACATTATTGCTATTTTTACTATTTTTGGAATTTCAAACTATTCTTCTACTTCTACATTATTTTAATTTTTATCTGCATTTACTGGCATATATGATTATTTTTATCTCAAAATATATTCATAAATAGTCTATTTGGGATTTTATTGATTTCAAATGAATTTCGTTGTTTGTTATCACACGAACAAAATGATTGAATTTTGTAGAATTCCATAAAATTTTGAGGTAAATTACTTATTTAACCTTGTGATTATATTTTAATTTTCTATTAATAAATTGAGATCAACAAACATCCACACACAAAAATTTAGTTACACTCGATTCAATTTTCTTTACTCCAAACAAAATAAAAAGTTTTAAATCATATCTCAAATTTCAAATCATTTCTTGAACCTTCTTATTCCAAGAAGAGAGAAAATTTCTTGACAGTATAATAATTATTCATAAAGTTTCTAGAGAGTAAACAAAATCCTTATATAATCTTAACATTTGCCAACATGTGAGATGAAACTTTTTCGATCCTAAGTTACAAAAACGTCCAAAGATCCATGCATTTGAGGTAAGAAAACTTGACTTTTGGGCTAGCTTGTTGACTTTGATACAAACTTTTGTGGAGATTCTACGGCAACAAAAAGAATGATGAAACAAATTTTTCTCAACCAAACATTATATAAGAACAAGATTCTTTCTATTAGGTGAGGTTGGTTTTTAGTAAAGGATCGAATACTTGCCTCTTGAAACGCAACTAAAACTAGTACTGTATTTATTAATCATGAAAGAAAATCATTCAACATGTAATTTCCTCTCTTTAAACCATAGCCTAACTTATTTCTTTAATCCTTCCATAGATTAGGCAGGTCATTTTCTTGAAAAGTTATCAAATTTGTAGCAATTACTATAATTTGTTTGCAATAATTGGTAGGCGAAGAATAAAAAAAACTGAATCTATGTATTGGAGACACCGAGTTCATGACATGCGTCTAGTATATAAATCTTAAATGGATATATAAATCCTAAATGGATTTAAAGAGAAAAATAAGGTGGTTTGGAAAATATAGATCATGTTTGATAACCATTTGATTTTTGAAAATTAAACTTATAAATATACTCTTTCTACTCGTGAGTTTTCTTAGTTTTGTTATCTACTTTTTATGTATGTTTTCAAAAATCAAGACAAGTTTTGAAAACTAAAAAAAATAGTCTTCAAAAACTTATTTTTCCTTTCAGAATTTTGTGTTCTTTATTACTTAAGTTGAAAAGATTGCTCTGAATTTTAGAGTTGTTTTGAATTAAAAAATTAGAAATAATCTTCTAAAAAGATATTTTTATTAAGTTATAGTAAAAAAAATTCGTTTTTTTGAAAAGATGATTTTGTTCATCCACATCCACATCAAAGTGTTATCTTTTTTTAAAAATATTTGATAATATTAAAATTGTCTTTTAAAAAGGGGTTTTTATTCCCATGTCATGGAATAAAAGTTCTCAAAATCTCCATTAATGGCAGTTCAAAACCTTCCATTTGACACAGTAATCAACTGCATAATCCATAGAGAGAATGGGAAGGGAGGGCAAAAATATGTATCAAATGATTCCCCCCACCACTCCAAAACCAAGCACAAATCAATTTTCTTATGGGCCGAAAATTAATAATTAAAACATTTTGTTCTAAAAAAATAAATAATTAAAAAACTTTAAAACAATGTATTAGTTATCCTAAAATCTAAGTGGGAACCATGCTGGTCTAATAAGAATTAGCCTTGGTGTGCATGGCCAATTAACTTCCATTTTCCCTTATCACACTATGCCATTTGTTTAATTATCAAGACATTTAAACGTCTCAAAGTCTCTTAAATGCCATATACATCACGCATTTTTCTTATGAGACAAAAGGGTTTGGCAGTCATTCAATCTACCAAACCATTCCCATTATTTTTCCATTTTCTTTTTTAAAAGGTTGGAGTGTTCGAATTTGAACTGTGTCGTACAACGGACCTCTCCATATCTTTAGATAGTTCGCTTTGAAAACTGCTACAAAAGCTTCATATCAATAATGACATTGTTACTTTTGTATAGGGATTCCATTTTTAATAACCACGTATCAATAAAGATGTTCTTACTTTTAGGTTCATGACCTTTTTTCACTTTTAACGAAATTGATAGACCTTATCACAAAAAGGTATCATATCAATAAAGATATTGTTCTTATTTATGCGTTTACGATCTGTCCCACTTCTGACTAACTAAGAGAATGCAACATTTGAAATATGAGAGTGAGAGTTGAATTTTCAACTTAAGAAAGGTTACTGATGCTTTAACCAGACGAACCTATAGATTGTTAACTAGCATTGTTCTAAACAACAGGTCTCTCCATATCTTTAGATAGTTCACCTTGAAAAATAAAAACTACCAAGTTCTTACTTTTGGATTACGAACTTTCCTATTTTTAACCAATTCACATACGTCATTTTTAAAAAGTATCATACCAATAAATATATTGTTCTTACTTCTGTAATCAAAATTTTTTCTAGTTCTATCTGAAATATGATGGCGAGAGTTGAACTTTCAACTTAAGAAAAGTTATCGATGGCTTAACCATGTGAAATATGATTTAGGTTAGCAAAAAGTTGGAAGGGTGGACAAGGTGGAGAAAGTTTGTATTTTTTTTGTAGGAAAAAAAAAAAAAAGGAATTAGGCTTCTTCCCTCCTAGAGCTCTCTTTATTTTTATTTTTTTTGGTCCCACAAGTTTTCAACTTTATATTCCCCCACCCCTTTCAAAAACTTCATGAAAGCATGTTGGTCGGTAAGTCTGCCATTTCCGGTGGCAGTCGATAAATCTCCGGCGAACCCGGCCACTATGCTCTTTCAAGTGGAGAAAGCATAGGATATTTTAGAATGTGCTGTCGAGAATCAGTACGAAGCACATCAATCCAATTCCCTTTTTCATCCATAAATAATGTCATCGTGCTCTTCCATTCAACACTCACAACAACTTCTTCTTCTTCTTCTTCATCCATCTCTTCCCTCTCTCAGTCTCTGCTACTGACAGAGTGTAACAACAATATGGTCAAATTCTCTAAGCAGTTTGAGGGACAATTGATCCCTGAATGGAAACATGCTTTTGTTGATTATTGGCAACTAAAGAAAGACCTCAAGAAACTCTATCTTCTTAAAACTGATAACAATCCTGACATCGCTGCCACTGGCACCGGCACTGGCACCGTTGCCGCTGCGGCTGCGAGTACACTCTTGTCTTCTATTAAGAAATTCTCTATATTTGGTCACCAACGCAGAGATCATGGACCTATTCATGTACCGTTTCTGTCAACTTCCCACAAATTTTCCCTTTTTCCCATTTTGCATGATTGTGTGTGCAGTAATATAACATAAAGTTGAAATGTTTTGCTAACAGGTTCATAAGAAACTTGCTTCCTCTGCCAGCAAGGGAGACATGTATGAAACAGAGCTTCTGGACCAATTTGCTGATACAGCTGCAGCAAAAGAGTTCTTTTCATGTCTGGATTTCCAGCTGAATAAGGTGAATCAATTCTTCAAGACAAAAGAGACAGAGTTCACGGAGAGAGGAGACAGCTTGAAGAAACAACTGGAGATTCTCATTGATTTGAAAACGGCAATCCAGCACCGGCGCCAGACCGGTGATATCGCGCCAGATTCCAAGGAGGATGGCTCCATCTCCTACACAATTTCTTGTGGTAATTCATCAACTTGCCTTGTTTCAGCTGCCAACTTCCTGAGATGGGTGTTCCTAAAAATATTTCATTTTGTCCCTTGACTAATCTAGCTCTTATTAGAAAATATCCAGGGCTTGTGTTTTTTAACTAATGATGTCACAAATTCGAAGTTAACTTGTAGAAGAAGGAAGTTCTTATGGTTTTTATCTCTAAGGAATCTGCATGTTATGTTTCATTGTTATGATTTTTACGTTTTCTTTTGATGTGCAGAGGAGTCTGTTAAGGACAAAACAGAGCAAGAACAGTCCGAAGAGAACATCCATGACGAATTGGAGAAGACTGAGTTGGCATTTTCAGACTCCCCAAGATCAGAAGAAATGGGAAACTCAACAAGAACTAAAAGCTTGGATCGGAAATGGGGATCCGTCTCGGGTCGAGTTATCAGTTTTCAAGGGAAGAACATAAAGATGAACATTCCTCTGACCACCCCATCTCGGACTTTCTCTGCTATAAGCCATCTATTCAGGGAAGATTTAGCGAACTCAAAGAAATGCAATGAAGGGACTAAGCTTCACATTAACAAGACACGATTGCACCATGCAGAGAAGATGATTAAAGGAGCTTTTGTTGAGCTTTACAAAGGGTTGGGTTTTCTCAAAACTTACAGGTAATAATGATGATGCTAAAAGTTGAATGCAGAACATATTGTTGAAGTTTCATTTTTGAATGTCTTTTTGATCATTGTGAGATCATTCTTCAGGCACTTGAACATGCTTGCCTTTATAAAGATTTTGAAGAAGTTTGACAAAGTAAGTAAAAATGTTGCACTGATAATTTGTTCCTTCATCATTGCCTCTGAAATCCTGTTTGTAATCATAAAGATCCTGCTTTTTTGCAGGTCACTGGAAAACAAGTTCTTCCCATTTATCTGAAAGTTGTGGAAAGTTCCTATTTCAACAGCTCAGACAAGGTAAATTCATTACAATTATTCGAAAATCAAAAACTTTGAAAAGTTCAAATTTTGATTCAAAGAGAGTATCTTTGAATGATTTTATGGATCATGTCTAGATTTAGGTCATTAGCTGCTGAACACTTCCCATGATACAGTTCTCAGACAATGTGAAGTGGCTATTGGTCTCATAGTTGGTCTTGTCTGCACAGTGGCTTCAAATTCATATGAAATTTTGGAGCCAGATATGGTTGTCTGTCACTTATATTATTATACAGAAACTTTAGAACCAGGAAAAAAGTTGGACTAAAGTCTTGGAAATGACAGGTTATAAAGCTAGCAGATGAGGTAGAGGAGCTATTTATCAAAAACTTTGCTGAGGAAGACAAAAGGAAGGCCATGAAATACCTTAAACCGAAACAGCGTAAAGAGTCACACGGCATTACATTCTTCGTCGGTGAGTTCTTTAACACATCATTTTCAAGAGATCTTGGCAAGCAAAGCCTTTCAATTTTGGGTGTCTATTCACCAAGCTTTTAATGAAGACATAGATGAACAAACAAACTAAAAGTGCTAGCACTGCCACATCACACCACTTGGCTTTGAACTAAAGGGCATTGCTCAATCCACTATTTTGGGTGGACACTAGACAAAAAAAGCAATTGTCCCCTGGTTCACCAAATGAGGCTGCAATTCTAACACCATTCAAGAGTTGTTAACCATAAAAAACTTGAACAAGTCAAATGCTATGTTGACTAAGAATGTTTTTTACCTACATAGCAGTAACTGTTTGAAACATTAAAATCTTTCCATTTATGCATAAGTTAGTAAATATAATCTTTTCCATGAACAGGACTGTTCACTGGGTGTTTCATTGCACTTCTTGCTGGTTATGTTATCATGGCTCATATCATGGGGATGTACAAGAGGCACCCTTTCTCACTTTACATGGAGACTGTATATCCAGTGCTTAGGCAAGTATTTGTACATCTTTTTCGTAATCATTTTCGCTATTGATGAACGGTAATTAACAAGATGAATCTTGTTTACAGCATGTTCAGCTTGATGTTCTTGCACTTCTTCCTCTATGGCTGCAACATCTTTGCCTGGAGAAAGACTCGAATAAATTACAGCTTCATTTTTGAGTTATCGGCCACAAAGGAACTCAAGTACAGAGATGTGTTCTTGATTTGTACCACTTCAATGACTGCTGTCATGGGGGTCATGTTTGTTCATTTGACACTGCTTTCAAAAGGGTACTCTTATACTCAAGTTCAAGTGATCCCTGGCCTTCTCTTGCTGGTAATTTCTCAACATGAAGGCATATTTTTGTCTCTAGCATTGAGGTTCGTAATTATTCGATCAAGTTTCGATTAGTGATCTCGAAACCTTTTCCTCATGTTACAGCTTTTCTTACTATTACTTGTGTGCCCCTTCAACATTTACTATCGATCAAGCCGCTACCGTTTCCTCCGCGTGATAAGAAATATAGCCTTTTCACCTCTCTACAAGGTAAATCCTTACTCCATTGATCCATCCCCCATCATTTTACCTACACCAAGGTGGTTTTGGAAGCTTAAAAATCTTCTTCAAAGTCAAGTCTGGTTTTTGTAATGTTCTCATCACTTTCTCAATTATTTTCTGCAGGTAGTGATGTTGGACTTCTTCATGGCAGACCAGCTATGTAGTCAGGTATAATCATGCTTAGCCTTAAATTACTGAACAACACAGATATGCTAGAAAATGACTTTTCTCACCATTTTTCTTCTGTGTTTTGCAATATAGGTCCCGATGCTGCGAAACCTCGAGTACATGGCCTGTTACTACATAACAGGAAGCTACAAAACACAGAATTACAACTACTGTATGAACGCCAAGCATTACCGAGATCTCGCTTATGCAGTTTCGTTTCTACCTTACTACTGGAGAGCAATGCAGGTATAGGATTCAGTCACCTACAGCAGTGTTAAGAATTTATATTATTCATCATTGATGTCATTTACACTATATTTTCCTCAACAAAGCATAACAAGATTTTGTATTTTCGGGTTTTCAGTGTGCAAGGCGCTGGTTTGATGAGGGACAGACAAGCCACCTTGTCAATCTAGGAAAGTATGTCTCTGCAATGTTGGCTGCAGGGGCCAAAGTGGCATATGAAAAAGACAAGGCCAAAGGAGTTGGATGGTTATGTCTTGTGGTGATTATGTCAAGTGGAGCAACTGTGTATCAATTGTATTGGGACTATGTAAAGGATTGGGGTTTGCTTCAAGTGAATTCCAAAAATCCATGGCTTAGGAATGATCTAATGCTTCGACGAAAAACCATTTACTACTTCTCCATGGTATAGTCACGAAAACGATCCATTTTTCGGTTTCAAAAAACTTTGGCAGAAGAAAGTCTATAGGCACTAGCACTAATGTGGCATCAATCACCAATGAAAATAGATTTAGCACTCAAAATGATTCTGAATTTTCTGACTATAATCCACATGGGTACTATGGAAGAAAGGAAAGACAGTGAAAAGATTCTTGAAATTTCCTCTTCATTGGCTCATAGTTTTAGTAAGGCAAAGTAATATTCTCAATCTGCTCCTGATAAGATAGAAACCGAACCCAATACTTTGTACAATACAGGAAGATTTTGGGTGTCTTGTAAAGTACACATTCTAGGAGTTAACTAATTTCTACTTGTTTTAGGTCCTATAATGAAGTGGATTCTTATCAAAATCTTTGAAATGTTTGCAGGGCTTGAACTTTATTCTTAGGCTTGCATGGTTGCAAACTGTTCTCCATTCAACTTTTGGACATGTTGATTCAAGAGTTACTGGACTGTTCTTAGCAGCTCTTGAAGTCATTAGAAGAGGGCTGTGGAATTTTTTCAGGTAAAAGTTACAAACTTCTCGGTTTATCGGTATGCTTAAAACGGTCTGTAACTGTTAAAGTCTTCCTCTTTTTGCTCACTCTAATAAGCAAAGCATCTGTCCTAATGGCCCAGGTTGGAGAATGAGCATCTTAATAATGCTGGAAAATTTAGAGCAGTTAATCCAGTACCACTTCCATTTGATGAAGTTGATGAGGTAGACTGATGCCTATCAGCAACAATCACTAACGGAATTCGAATCGACGCCAGCCAACCGATGATTTCACGGAACAAATGTTTCCAGAGGAATCTTATTGTCCCCTTTCACCATCAGCAAGGAAGCCAATTGATTCTTGTTATTTGTGGTTCAATGGAATTTGGGGACAGTTCATACACTTGTATACAAATTTTTTTCTTTGACCAATGAAAAGAAAATCATTCAAAATTGCACAGTTGTGTTAATTCTCTAGTTAACCAACTGTGACAAGAATTTATCATGTTCTTCTCCATCATTACAACTCACAATTCAACATATGATTTTACCATAATACACATAATTTTACCATCAACAAAAGAGCAGCAGAAAATAACCAAGCATTTCAGAATATATATATAAAAAAAAGAAAAAAGAAAAAAAGAAAAAAAAGTACATTATGTACTTGAGAATCATCCCTAATTCCATATAATAAAATGAAGCCATAATCCATGAAGCAGCAGATTGCCTGAAACTTAAAACTTTGTTTGGATATGAAACTACATGTTACTAAGAAAGAATTAAACTAATTGACTACTTAATCAGAGGAATTACATTGCAAGTTATTGAAGTGGCTACCATCAATATTTCACTTGTACTACAAATATCATATTGAAAATTGGCTAAATTATAAAAAAAATACCCCTAAACTTTATACTTTGTTTCAAAAATACCCCTAACTTTCAAAAGTTTCATTAATACCTTTAAACTTAAAAAAAAGTTCAAAAATACCCTTAAACTTAAAAAAAAATTCAAAAATACCCTTAAATTTTTTTTTTTTTGAAGAAAAAAAAAACCTTAATGTTAGTATATGGACAGAAATTTTAATAAAAAGTTTGGAAGATAAAAGTAGAGATTTTGAAGGTTGAAAAGAATTAAATTTTATAAACAATAGTTTAGCCAATTGCCGTTGTAATATTCTTCAATCGGGACGAAGTGTCGTTGGTTAATTGGAGGAATACGACATGTCGGCTTTTAGAGTATGAAGAGAGCGGCAGGACGGGAGCTACTGTATAAGCGACACTTGCATCCATGGCAGCGGCAAAGACTGTGTTCTTTTCCTCTCCCGCGCTTCTTCAGCAGCCCTTCAATTCTTCTCAGACTCGGCCGCATCCATCTATCACGACATTCAAATCTGTTCTCTCTTTGAAAGCAAGCCCTAGCAATGGTGTCTTCATTAGGTAAACGATCGAAAACTTCCGTCGTTTTGTTATTCCTTTCTATAATTTTCTCTTTTGCACAAGCAAATTGAGCATTTCGTTTCCAGGGGTAGAAACTTTCGTATTGCACCTGTTACTCTAGAACGGAGAAATAAGGTGCTTACGGTTTCTAGATTGGTGGATAGTAATTCTGGCGATGACGATGAATCTGCGCAGAGAAATTCGGATACGGTATGAGTAGGTAACAGAAATTAGCTCGGTAATGCATCTTCATGTTCCAGTATTCTGTTTTTTTTAGCATCAATTTAGCACCAGTTAAAACTTCATATTGATTTTGAGCGAGAGATTCTTGATCTTATGGCTTGTATTTATCTTCTTTCAATTTGCAGGGGGCAGCCATTGACATAAAGCTTCCAAGAAGAAGTTTGATGGTAACGTTTACCTGTAACCAATGTGGTGAGAGGACGAAGAGGCTCATAAATCGATTGGCTTACGAACGGGGACTTGTTTTTGTTCAGGTACGCACTGGTGCTCCAATATTGTATTTCAATGTTGTATTGTGTTGCAAGATGTCAATGCTACGATCAACTTTGGAATTCTATCAAAGTATTTGGTATGATGAACCATTTTGCATTAGCAATTCGAGTAAGGGAAGCTTTCTACTGGCGAGGCGCGCTTAAGCGCGCGCCTGCCATTGAAGCGCTGAGGCGACTGCGCTTATGTAATGTTAGGATTTTACATATTAAATCAAATCTCTTCTTCGTCTCCAAAAAAAAAAAAGCCAATTCTCTTCTCCTATCTCTCTCGATAAACCTAAAAGAACTAAGAAAAGAAGCTCTGAAACCGGTTCTCCTTCATCAGCGCGCCGCAGCAGGACAAGTAAGCTCTCTCTCTCTCTCTCTCTCTCTCTCTGGATTTCTCTCTTCTCTCTCATCGCCAATGCTTCTCCTTCTCCATGCCCCTCTCCATCTCTCTCTCTCTCTCTCTCTCTCTTTTCTATCTCCATCGCGCTCTCTTTTCGACTTTCTCTCTCTCTCTGTGTCTCTCCATCTCACTCTCTCTTTAGGTCTCCTGTTGACTGCTTATGGACATGGTAGTAGACCACATTATTTGGTTTCTCGTCTTTCAGTACTCTTTCCATCTCACTCACTCTCTGTCTCTCCAAGTCTCCATCTCAGCAGCTTAATTCATTTTTTCCCTCCTTCTCTATCAAAGGAATGTGTGGATTTGTTCCGAAAGTGTTGCAATAGTATGGAATTACACTCTGAAACCCCAAGCTTCTGGAAAAACTTTTCTGAGTTGAAGTATATATAATACACCATATAACTCCTCTTGAAACTCCAACTTCTACAACTCATGAAGGGTGGATGCTCAACTGTGCATAATTATAGTTTTTTGCTATAATTCAAAAATTTCTTAGAATATTGGTAGTCTTCTCATATTCCTCCTTATATTTCTTGAATTTGAGGGTAGATATTTTTTCCTTGTCTCTCTCCATCTTTCTCTCTGTCTCTCTTTGAATTCCCTATATTAATAATTAATAATTCCTAACAATTAGACAATGTTGTTTTGATTGATTAGGATGTCTAACGATGGTCCAAAAAAAGATCCAGCATGGAAATATGCACACTTGGAAAATTCTCACGACATATTTACTTTTGTTTGCAATTTTTGTTCAAAAACAACAAAAGGAGGAGTATATCGAGTAAAGCAACATCTTTCTGGTGGTTATAGAAATTTAACTACTTGCAAAAGGTGTCCAAATCATGTAAAAGAAGAAATTGGAGAATATATGTCTAAGAAAAAGGAACTGAAGGTTCAAAGAAATTTTGTACTGGAAGTTGAGGATGTAGAGCTCACTTTTGATGAGGAGGAGGAAGATGATGATTTGGAGGTAAATAATCCAAGGAAGAGGTTGTCATCAAGTCGAGGCCATCAAAAAGATTATTCAGAATCAGTTAAATCTTCTAGGAAGAAACCAAGACTAAAGAATCCAATAAATGCACAATCAACAGTGAATGATGCTTATAAAAAAAAAATGAGGGAGCGTGCATGTCTAAGTATTGCAAGATGGTTTTATGATGCTGGAATACCCTTGAATGCTTGCAAATATGATAGCTTTGGTCATATGATTGAAGCTATTGGACAGTACGGCGTTGGAATGAAACCGCCAACTTATTATGAATTGAAAGTACCATTGCTAAAAAAAGAGTTAGCAGCAATGCGCGAGTTGATGAAAAGTCGTAAAGAAGAGTGGGCCAAGGTTGGATGCACTATCATTGCTGATAGATGGACGGATACAAGAAATAGGACATTGATTAACTTATTAGTTAATAGTCCTAAAGGTACTATGTTTATTGAGTCCATTGATGCTTCATCATGTGTGAAAAGTGGAGAGAAAATGTTTGAACTTCTCGACAAATTTGTAGAGCATATTGGAGAAGATAATGTTGTTCAAGTTGTTACTGATAGTACTTCAGCAAATATATTAGCAGGTAAGAATATTTATGTTTAAATAATTTACATTTAGAAGTTGGAATTAACATTACAAAATTTTAGTTGTTTAATATGTTCTTGCTTGACCTTGTTATTAGGGAGATTGTTAGAAGCCAAACGACCACATTTGGTTTGGTCACCGTGTGTTGCTCATTGCTTAGACTTAATATTGGAGGATATATCTAAAATCCCAAATATCATGAGAACACTAAAAAGAGGCAAGCAAATTAGAGCCTATATTTATAACTGTTCCAGTGTGTTGGATATGATGAGACGTTTTACCAATCAAAAGGAGTTGGATGGACCGACTAAGATTCAGTCTACTAATGCTTGTGTCATATTGTCAAGCATTTATTATCAAAAGAACAACTTGAAAAAGATGTTTACTTCAGATGAATGGAATAATAGCAAGTGGAGCAAGGAGCAACGAGGTAGGCGAATAGTTCAAAGTGTGTTGATGCCTACTTTTTGGACTACAACTGTATTTGCTCTTAAGGTCTTGGGCCCATTGGTTCAAGTTCGTAAACTGGTGGACTGCCACAAGCCTATTATGGGATATATTCACAAGGCTATGGAAAGAGCCAAGGAAACAATAGCTAATTCCTTTAATGGAAAGGAAGAAAAGTTTAAAGATGTTTTTGATATCATTGATCAAAGATGGGAACTTCAATTGCACCGCCCTTTGCATGCAGCTGGATATTACTTAAACCCAGAGTTCTTCTATTCAAATCCGCACATTCAGAATGATTGTGATGTTATTAGTGGGTTGTACTCATGTATATCGAGGTTAGTTCATTCTTTTGAAATACAGGACAAGATATTGGAAGAGTTAACCTTGTATCGGAGGGCAAAAGGACTTTTTGGACAACCCATAGCTACTAGGCAAGGAAATAAAAGTTCTCCAGGTAATGTTTATTTTTGTCTATGACATTGTTATTTCATTATATTGTTGAAACTTGCTAATATAATTTGGTCCAATAGTTGAATGGTGGAGTTCTTTTGGTGCTTCAACTCCCAACTTGCAAAAGTTTGCTAAGAAAATTCTTACTCTCGCCTGTAGTGCCTCTAGTTGTGAACGTAATTGGAGTGTTTTTGAACAGGTTAGTTCTCCTTATATTTTAAATAAATAGTTATCTTCAAGGTTAGTTTGATCTTGAACAACTATTTGGTACTTGCAGCTTCATAGCGAAAAAAGAAATAGGCTTGCTCAAAATCGTTTGAACGATATAGTCTTCATAAAATATAATAGAGCATTGAGACATCAATATAATATTCAAGACATCACCAACCCTATCTCTTTAGAAGAAATTAATAAAAGTAATGAGTGGTTGGTTGGAAGAATAGATGGTGAATCTAAAGAGGATGATGGTCCTTTACCATGGAGTGATGTTGCCAGAACTGTTGAAGTGGAAGAACCTACCTATTGCTCTAAAGAGAGTATTTCAAAAACTACAAAGAGTACTTCATGTTCATCCACACCAATAGATGTGGAAGTTGATAGTTATGAGACTGAAGAGGAAGATGTTGACAACTATGAGTCGGATGGTTGTGAGATTGTGGAAGAAGATGTAGACAACTATGTGTCCAATGGTATCGAGACTGAAGTGGAAGAGGTAGACTACTATCTGTCCAATGGTAATGAGACTGAAGAAGATGTAGACAACTACGAGTCTGATGATGGAAGATACGAGATTGAGAGCCTATTTAGTGATGATGAGTTCTGATTATTTAGATTGCTTTTATGGTTTTGTGGATTCTTTTGCTGCTGTACTCTATATATTTGAACTTTGTTTGTCTTTTATATATTATTATATCTTATATTTGCTCCACCTCATTTTTCTTACTAATAGTTATTATTTTGTACTATATATTATTCATATGTTATGTACCTTCAAGAAAAAGAAGCTTTATTTTTGCATCTTGTGTTAATCTTCTTAGGATTGTTGTTGTCCAGAGTGGGTCGAGGTTTAAAAAACATGCTAAACTGTCTAAAAAGTTGAAGACAAAAGAAGAGGAGAATGATTGGCTTCGTAAAAGAGTTCAATCTGAGATTCTAGGTGGAGGAAAATGAAAAAGAGACTGGCTTTTTTCTTTAAGAGATCAGATTTGTTCAACATAAATATATTTTTAAAATCAAACTTGTTAACATTCTAAATAGAGGGAAACGTGCTAATTATGAACTTTAAGCCACCAAAAGTATTCAAAGTTATTTAAAAATTTTAAATTTGAAAAAAGGCCTCTATTTCAAATAAAAAATTGGTAGTAAATAGATTGAGTTCTAGGTTAGCAACGTCTAGCAAATTAAAATAAAAAAATTGGCCGCGGTTCTATTTTATAATGTCAAACTCAAAATTAAAAATGAAAAGCTAATTGAGATAAATGAACTTAAAACTAAAAGTGGAAGTAATCTAGGGTAGGTTTAAGCCAAATTACACAAAACTAGTTAAAAAAAAAAGGTCTAATATTTGAAGATGTTAACCCAATTGTTTCTTGCAGTTCTATAGGTCCTCTTAACCTCTTCTTAATTCTTACAATAGTGCTTTAAATGGTTGTTTTATCGTAGCAAATTCTGTTCACTGTTTCTTAATATTCTGTACAGTGTGCAGGGTGTCTAAAGTATCACAAACTGGTCGATAATCTTGGTCTTATAGTAGAGTATGACTTCCGGGAGGAGGAGGACTCAAATTCAGATCAAGTTTGATGTGCTTCAATGATGTCATTTCCATGTACGACTTTCACTTTGAATTTGCCCCATAACGTTTCTTGAAAATTCATGCACAGAAGGCTAATGCACCTTTTTTTTTTCTTATCCCTCCTTTGCAATCCCATCATTTCCTTCAGTGACAGAAATATCACAGTTTGGCAGGCAAATTGGTTTGTTAGTCATAGCATTTGATCGAGATGTTTAGATGTGGTGTAAAAATAGTTCTGTATCTGCAGCTAGTGACAATCATGTGTTTCAATGAGTTGATAATGATTTTTAAAACATTCAAGTTGCAGGACATTTTTTGAAGTGATTTTAAAATGCTTAAAATAACTTTTGTTGTATTCAAAATTATTCCGAAACATGTTTTTAATTATTCAAAATCAATTTTTATGGTATGAAAATTGCATTTAAAAATGTAAAATCAAACATCAAGATGATTAAATGCATGTTTCAAAGTAATTTTAAACATGACAAAAGTGATTTTAACCTTTTCAAAATCACGCTCAAACATGCACGCAACAAGTAGTAAATTACTACTTGCTCGCTAATTGTTAGATACAAAACAACATATGGACTCTGATCATCTCATTTCTTTTACAAACAGAACAATATGTGGAAAATATTGTGCATCTTTGTAATAAATTTTGAGGGATGATGAGCAATGGTTAGAGGTGGAGTGTTTTCTTTCTTTTGCTTCTTCCTTCTCCTTAGCTGAAAGAATTGTTGCATTACATCTGCACATTCTGATGCCAATACACCTCGTCGAATCGTCATTTTCGGGTGGAACGGATGGATGGGTGCAGCAGGTTTCTGAGACTGTTCTGAGACATTTCCCTCCCCACCATCAGGAAAAAGTCTGTGAAGGGTGAAACGAATCAGAGCAAACGAGAATGATTATAAATTGATAAACCCAACATAACAGGATACACCAAAATTTCAATTTCTAAGTCAACAAAATACTGTAGAAACAGAAATTAAACTGGGGCTGATCGACCCGAGAATGACTAGACTATTCAAAAAGTCTCAATTGAATGAGAAATCGACATAATGAAGTCCAAGTATTATTATAACCAGCGGATAATTTGATCATAAAATGCGTACCTGATCCAGCTGCCATCAGCTCCAAGAAGCTTGTTTGGTGCTCCCCACACAAGATTTTCGATTCGTGCTTGTAGTATCGCTCCAGCGCACATAGGGCACGGTTCAAGTGTAACGTAGAGAGTTGTCTCCTGTGAATATAAAAAATGATCAACGTCAAAATTAGATACCACAATAATTCTTCTAAGAAGATAAGATCTCATGCAATGGAAATCCGTTCTAGTGTCCTAAATACCATAAGGTTAATAATAATAATAAATATAAAGAGGATGTATAGCATATCTTCCTCTTCATACCAATCACATGGCTAATAATAATAAAAAGCATTGTGCTTAATTAAGAACACCATATGAATAAATAGGTGATAAAAGTAGTAGCAGAAAATTACAGCAAGCCTCCATGTCTTTAATTGCTTTGAAGCCTCCCGAATACAAATCATTTCTGCATGGGCTGTGGAATCTCGCAACTCTTCGACCCTAAAAAATGAACTCATCAACATCCAAATAAAAGCAATTAACTGAGCAAGATAAGCATTCTGCCAAAGTACTTACAGGTTGCAACCACGAGCAATAATTTTTCCATGTTTCACCAATACTGCTCCAACAGGTACCTCCCAAGTATCAGCCGCCTTCCTGGCTTCAGCAAGCGCTTCCCTCATAAACATTTCGTCCATTTTTCGCTGCTCAGTTTCAAGTATGTATGCTTCTTCCCATTCATCGAACCGATCTTTCAAAACTTGCTTGTTTCTTTGAAGCTTCCTTTGTTTCACTTCCCCATCTTTGGTTCCAGTTGTTGATATCTCTGGTAATGTTGTTGCATCAGAAGAATGCCCCAACTGCTCTGCAGCGCTGCTTGCAATGGCATCAGTTTTACCACTATGAGAAATTTCTTCAATAATGAGAGATCCTCTTACGCCTTGGGGAGACAGTGGTAATGATGACTGTTCTATATCCGAACCAGAAGAAATAACGTCAACCTTCCTACCATCTGTTAAGATCGCTTCTCCAGAAACTAACAACGTCCCACCTGATGGCTTGGTTTCCATTATATTTGGGGGAGATGGGGTATCTACTTCATAATATATATTTTTTGCTTTCTTATCATTAGATAAATCTTGGCCATGGGCAGAAGGATTTGGTTCTTCCAACCGATCCGATGAAGTGAATTCAGAAACTGTGGTTCTTCCAATTTTTGTATTATCAGTCTCCTCATGTTCACCGCCAGAAAACCATGTCTCATTACTAACAGACTCGTTTGGTGAATTTCTTCCACCTGATCTTAAAGCTGAATCAGAGGTTTCAGCACGTGAATTCCAACGGAGACGAACTATGTCTGAAATGACATTCCACAAGGATCTGCCACTTCTCTTGACAATTGCATTTTCACTGTGTGCACTAATCTCAGGATCGTCAGTTTTGGGAGGCTGCTCAGTAGTTGAGTCCATTACATGCCACATTTCATCAGAAGGACCCTTGGTTCCAGAACTCTGTGATGAGAGCCTGGAGTCATGGTCCTTCATTTGATAATCTACAGAACTATTTTGCCGATGCCTCTCTTCATGCAGTAAATCTACTTCAGAGATATTTTCTTCCTTCTGGATTTCAGAAATTAACAGTTCAGTCCTGGACTTCTCAATGAACTCCCCAACAAACTGTGCAGACGATCTCTCTAAACGGTCAGCTGAACCTAGAGTATCATCAGGAGTGATAAGGTATGTGGCCTCCCCAGTACTCTCATCTACCCCACTTTCTCTGTAGGACTTGCGGTGCAAAGCTGGACTTCCCCCCGACTGCACGTAGGAAGTACCTGAACTGCTTCCTGATGTTCTTCTGGAAACTACTTGGCTTGCCATTTCACTAGTAGAATCGATTCGCAATGGATTTCTAGCTACAAGCTGAGATGGAGGAGGCATTAACACAGCCTGTGAGCTTTTATTTTCTTCCTCATTCACGCCAATCCCTTGATAACGACTTTGGGAACTTAAATTAATGGATCCTTGAACTTTTAATTTTTCTACATGATTTTTAGCCTCTTTTCCTGATTCAGTTTGCACCACACGATCATTATTTTGACCATTTCGTATTATGGTTTCCTTGACAGTTTTTTCCACTAATGATTTATTAGTTTCTTGCTTGAATATTCTATTTTCAAATGTTTTTTCAGAATATGTAGCAGATATTTTATCAGTACCATGAACCAGAGAAATGTTAGTGGCATCTCGGGAACCTTTTCTGGAAATAACTCTCTGAAAAGCTTTTTGATCTGCCAAAGACTTTTTGTCTTTAGCCACAAGATTTGATGCATTGACTGATGCTGTAATTTGTTCCTCATTTTGTGTTCGAACTTCAGAACTCGAAACAGAGGTGTTGGTATTACCCTCTTTGATTACTGATAAAACACCAAGATGAAGAAATTTTTGTCTTGAATCCATTTCCCCAATGGCATGATTTCCTATTTGATGATGTCTTTCTTCAACCTCTTGATTAGAAGTTACATGGACATCTGTACTTTCACTTGCATTTATCACTGCATCAGACTGGCTAGTCTGATGAGAGATCCTTTCTCTCTCAGTTTTCCTATTTTCTGAAACTCCCAAAAGTTGTTGAAACGATGAACTTCGTCTTGAACTTTTTTCTTGAAGGACAGGACGAACAGTTTCATGATTGTTGTTGCTTGCTTTCTTGATGAGATTTGCATCTAATTCTAGGTTTTCATTCTTAATGGTAAGTCTTTTCTGAGAACGAGAAATTTCTTCCGCATTACTGCAACTTATTTCTGATACTTCTGCAAGTTTTTTCCCTTCATTTATAAACACACCACCCACTTTCTGACCTGATACATCATATTGTTTTGATTGCTCATTCAAAGTCACAGCCATTTTCAATTCCTCTTCCTTGTCAACAAACTCCATGGTCCTTGACAATCTTGAGTTCATCTCAGAGGTTTCACTTACGGAGGATGTTACTCTTGTCGATCCTTCACTAAGTTTCTTCTCTGAGTTCTTCCTCAAACGCCAATCAGCACGATTCCCCACTGTATCACCTCGCATTGATTCCTCTTCTCGCCCCTTCTCATCTCCTTGTCTCTTGAACTCTTCCTCGATCTGACCATCTAATTTTTCTCCCACATCACTCACGGAGTCATATCTGTACCCACTGGACAATGCCTCCACAAATTGCACATTCTTGTCTTCCACTTCAGCATCATCCTCAATATCCCCAGAGGAGGAAAGTGAATAATAAGATGAACAAGTAGACCCTTCTTTCCTTAAACTCTGACTATCACCTCTTGAATGAACTAACTGATCTCCATTCAGTCTATATCCATTTTTCCTCAACTCAACTGCGATTGATCCAACTTTATTATTTTGTCTACTATTTAATGAACCAAACTTATCGGTTTTTCTCTCTTCTCTGTCTCGCTGACTGTCGCTCTCTCTTTTTCTATCTAGTCTTATCTTTTCAAATGAACTTAACCTTTTCTCCTCAACACCTCTTCTATCCCTTTTCTCTAGTTCTACTCTTCTAAATGAACTTAGATTTCTCTCCCTAGCTCCGGATTTTCTTTGATTCCCCACTTCCCCTCTCTTAGATGACCTATTTTTTCCCTGACTGCCAAAACCCTCCCTTATCAAACTGATCATTGCCTCAGCAATGTCCTCTTCATCAAATCCATTCGATTCGTCAAATTCACAATCACTCTCAGAAATCATACAACATCTTCTATATCTCCTTCCCTCACTACAATGACAAGTCCTACCACCACTAACAGAAAAAGGAACCTCATAACAATCCAGAACACGCCCATATTCCGGAAGCGTATAACAGAACCGATTTCGGCCACCCAACATCAACCTCCTAGAAATCGACCATTGAAGCAGGGTGGATTGCCTCGGCCCATAGAAAATGCTAGGGCCAACAGGCACTCTGTGGGTTGGAAATGCATAACAAACACAACAAGAACAACATGATGATGATGATGAAAGATGCAATGGGTTTCCATTGCATCTTTCATTTAAGAAGATGGATCGCTCATTAAAGCAATGGGAAAGAGGCCCTTTGCTCCGAATGGAATATACAGCTGAGCTAGCATAAGCGTTGTACATAATTTTGTTAACTTTCCAGCAAAGTGAAAGAGATGGGTGCAATTTTACTCACCTGCAGAGAAGAGCCTCGAGCGGTTCGCAGATCGCGTAAGCTGAAGCTTAGAGTAGAACAACCATCTGGGGCCGTGTGGATTTTGAATAGATTAACTCACCTGGCTGTGACAATGGAAGTAAAAAACAACTGACAGGTTGATGCCGCAGCTTTGAATCGGCGGGTTGACTCGCCGATTCTTAAGTGAAAGAGTTCAGGACTCATTGTAGACGACGACGGCCAGATTTATGGGCTTCAAATGTGTTCGGCCCAGACCAAACAACATTTAAAATGGGCTTATAACAACACGGCCCGGCCCAAATGGTAATTAACTCGGCTCGGCCCAAATGACATTTGAAATGGGCTATTATTAGCACGGCCGGGCCCAATTAACATTTAAAAATGGGCTGTTATTAACACAGCCCGCTTGTTTCACAGGCCTTGAAAGAGATGGAATTTTGTGGAGAACATGGTTACAGTGATAAGTGGTGAAAATATCCTGAGTTATACTGGGAGTTGGGACATGAATATCATTATTTTCTTGGTAGAATAATCAAATCTGATTATTAGTGGGGGTTTTATTTTAAACTCCTTAGATATTTTGATTTTTTTTTTTTTAAAAAAAAACTATTTCTACTGGAGTAATTAAATCTCATGATTAGTGGAATATTTTTATTGACCAATAAATACTACTCAAGATAATTAACATATTTATCATGATCAGTGGCACATTCAAAAATATCACCTAAAATTGAGATGGGACGTATTTCAATATCATGCTCTAAATGATTTCTCTCTTCAATTTTATTTTTTTTTTTCAGTTTCTATGATCAAAATCAACAATATATAGGACCACTAGAGTAGTGTTCGAGTGACCAAATGTATAAGTTGTATATCTACGTGTTTTGATATATTCATGAATTTAAACTACAAGGACCACCAATTTAAAATATTAAAACTTAACATAACAACCTAAAAGTTAGCTAACATCAAATATCCAAATCAGTCAACTATCTTGTGGGATCAATGGTTAGATATTTATAATTATGTGTAAACTATTTAGTAGATAAATATTAGAGGACATAGAAGATATAGAAATTCTATATCCAATAGAGACAAAGAGGACAGTGAGCAATCTTATAAAATATATATTGTTTAGGATTAGGAATCTTGTGAAGATAAGAGGTTGTAGAGTTGTAGTACAGTTGTGAGGAAAGCAAGCAAATGTGGTACCCATATGTACTCTGCTCTGCTGCTTTCATGCCCAAAATCACATCTCCATCACTTTAGTCAATGCATTAAAAAATGTTGTCATATGTTATTATAATCCCATCTCTCATTGCTGTCTCTAGTGCTACCTATTTCATATGCAAAAATTGCCCACCACTTCTAAGTTGTTCTTTTATTAATTTGTTAGTTTACATCAATCCTATCAACTAAAATGAAAATTACTCAATTATATTTGTCTTAACATTTTTTCTTCAAGTTTTTTTTTAAATCAAAAGAAAATAAAGACGATTGGGATGGAGTGAAGATTCAAATCTTCCTTGACTAATCATTTTTAGTTGAGTTGTAGCTCTATTAATATTATTTATGAATGAATATATTTTGTTTGATTTTGAATGTCTTCCAAATTTTCAATGAACTATTTACTTTCTTTTTTAGTTCTATTTTTGTTAGTTATCTATTTTCTAGAGCATAAGTTTAATTTGTGAATAATTTTTTTGTTGTGCTCTAATACCTATAGTTTTGATAATGTTCAAAAGATCAAATTTAGTTTATGGCAACAACATTTAACAAGTAGTTTTTTTTTTAAGCTGAGAAATTTATAAACCAACTAACTACACCAAACCTTCCTCTCAAGAATGAGGAGTAACATATCTTCTGGAAAACAACCTTTCTAGATCAAAGAAGATCCCGAAAAAGATACCAAAACTGCTAGATTGGTTTAACAAGTAGTTAAACTTTTTAAGTTGGGTGAATTGATTCAACAATAATTTGGAGGGAGATGCTTTCAATTGAAGAGATAAAGAAATTTGGAGGGGTGATTAGCAAGTACCACCAAGAAGATACAAAAACTCACAATTTGTTTGGGTTCTTGTCAAGTCAACCTCCAAATTAAGCACTCATTTCAAATATGAAAGTCACATTTATCCACTAACAATTATGAGTTATATCCTTTGACTCCTTGCCCATCCTCTTGTTAGCTTACCTATCACCCACCACTCAACAATGGCATTAAATTTAACTAAATTAAATTTCGATTTCTTCATCTAGGATAATTTGAAAGGGTAATTGTACCCCTCTTTTATTTTTTTAATTATTAGTTCTCCCAATTCAAATAATAAAAAAAGTGAAAAAGTCGTATCTAACTATTGGAGTTAAGACGATGACAATTTAAAAGATTTAATACTGACATTCATCGTTGTCAAACAACAATATTGCAATGGATGAGATGTAGAAGAAGAAAAATGTCTATGAGAGATTTTTTTTTTTTTTTTTGGGTTCATTTATCTCTATAACATGTGTTATTTCAAGCTAAAATAAATTATCATTATTATGAATAGGTTTGAAATTGTTATAATTATGTAAAGGTTAAATATATCCAAAAATAATTCTTCAACCATCCAACTTTTTATATGGTAAAGATATATAAATAGCAATCAATGATAGGTAGTTTAAATTAAATAATCTAATTTTATATATTAAAATCATTTTGACTATTTTTGCATAGTTCATTTATGAGAATGACTATACATATACCTAATCCTCCAAATTATTTCCTTTGCATAGTAAATGAACAAAGATGCTCAATAAAATTTTGAACAGAAAAAAGGGAAAAAATATTTATAAAAAAAAAAAAAAAGGTAGAAAGAGAGAAAAAGGAGAAAGGTAAAATCGTAAAAGCAAAAGGCTGATACCAATACTATAAACAGAATTAAAATTAAAAATTGAAGGAAAGGGAAATAGGAAATAAAAAAATGGAATAATTCTTCGGCCGACATTTTTGAGTTAGGATTTTTTTGGTTCACATTATTTGGTAACTGCGCAGAAAATTCATTTATTACAATCATACCCCCATCACATCCGAGGCATTAGCACCACCAGATCCATTTGAAGGATTTTTATTTTTTTTTCCATCTTATTAATGTCGAACCCGACCCATCATCCCCGGTCTTGGTTGCCAGACATCAATAACAGTTCGCCAACTTTCACACGTGGCCCAATCGTCGCCTTCCACGTTACCACATTTGGTCACCCGCGTTTCAATCTCTTTTTTAATCCTTGTTTCTTCTTCTTATGGGACACCTATCTAATATATGGTTTAAATCATTTTAAGTATAGTTTGAATTGTATTTTGCATTTTGTCTTTTAACTTTTATGATTATTTTAGCTTGATGTTAACGTTTGGAACATTTTATATAATATGGTTCACAAATGTTCAATGTTTAGAACACTTTATTTTATTTTTAAAAAAAGGACATTTTATTTTAATCTTTTAAGATTTAGGTTAAAAAAAGCTACTTTATTTTACTTTTTGGGTTAAATTACAAGTTTAGGGTTGTTCCTAATGAGTTTCCAAATTTTAAAAAAGTGTCTTAATAAGTTGTTGAACTTTTAAAAAAAAAAAGTTATTGAACTTTCAATTTAGTTTGTATTAGATTCTTGAAGTTTAAAAAGTATCTAATAAGCTTTTATACTTTCAATCATGTATCTAATAGATTCATATCATATATTCGAAAATTTTTAAGGTTTATGGACCTATTAAACATAAAATTGAAATATAGGTCATGGCCTTATAAGTAGGTTTGTGAATTTTATAAAATGTCAAATATGATGAAGACTTATTAGACATAAAATTGAAAGTTCTAGAACTTATCAAACACTTTTTAAAGTTCATGAACCTTTGAGACCCAACTTTGAAAGTAGGCTCCGTTTGATAACTATTTGGTTTTTTGTTTTTGAAAATTAAACTTATTAATACTAGTTCCACATATGAGTTTCTTTGTTTTTGTTATTTACTTCTTACATGTTTTCAAAAACCAAGTCAAGTTTTAAAAACTACAAAAAAAAAATCGAAAACTTGTTTTTTTTTTTTTTTTGGAATTTGGCTAGGAATTCAAATGTTTTCTTAAAAAATATGAAACTCATTATAGAGAGATGATGAGAAAACAAACACAATTTTCAAAAATAAAAAATCAATTGGTTATCAAACAAGGCTTTTGTGAGTAAACTTTCTCATTCACTAATTTTTACTATTTATTTTATAATAAATCATTGAACAAAAACTTGACACAAACCATTTTTTTACTAACAAGATTAATATATGTTAATATGGACAAATATATGAAAAGAGATTGAGATTATAAACGGATATGATTTCTCAATACATGAAAGGATTGTTTTTTTTTTTTTTTTTTTGTATGAAAAAAATTTAATGGGGAGATTTAAAAGTTGAAACATTAAATTATAATATTTTAAAATTTTAAAATAAAAATAAAAATAAATGTAAAAGTTTATGAATAAAATATGAGATAAAACTCCAATAATATATTGGTCTTTGCAAAATAGACTTATTAGCAAAAATCAAACTTAATTTATTGTTGAGAAAAATGTTGCCCCCACAACACTCTTTTCTTCCTTATTTGATTAGGACCATTTGGTTGAAGTGAAGAAAAAATGGGAACTCCATTTTTAGCGGGACCATTTGGTTGAACTAATCAATTTTAATCTCCAATAATTGATGTGGTTATGTATACATATACATATACATGTACATATATATCCAAAATATAATTCTAGCATATTCCTTGATTGATAGAGATGGAGATTTAATCCAACCATCTTATCTTTATATTATTAGGTTATATTTAGGTTAAAAAAAATACTTTTGGTCCCTAAACTTTCATGAAACTAATAATTTAGTCCATAAACTTTATTTTGTAACAATTTAGTCTTTGTACTTTTAAATTTGTAACAATTTAGTCATTAAACTTTCAAATTTGTAACCATTTAATCCTTACCGTACAAAATTTCATCAAAATTAAATGTGAATTTTTATTATTTAATGATTTAGACTTCGTAGCTTATAAAATACATATTGGGTACCTAATTAGTTTATTGATCTACCTATGTAAGAAATCTCATTAAATTTTAATTAAAATTTTCATGATAGGAACTACATCCTTACAAATTTTAAATTATAGAGACTAAATTGTTACAAAACTGAAAGTGTATGGACTAAATCATTATAAACTAAAGTTTAAAGACTAAATTGTTATTTATTTTAACCTTATTTTTATGACTATACATGAATGTTTTTGCGAATACAATTGTTTGATTATAAATGTAGCCTAAATGTAAGCTAATTGTTGGTTTAATATAATATGAATTTTGTTGCTTGTTGATAGCTAAATTGATTAGTTTAAATCTCAAGCTATCAATCTGTCGCAAGTGTTCTTTGACTACTTTACACTTGTATTATTGAAGTGATCATGAACTCAGCTATTTGCCCCCCATGTCCACTCATTATCTATTACTAGATTAAATCAATCGGGTTATGACTCATATGTTAGTAGTTACACATTTTATCTTTAGTTGGTTAATTACATGGTACGTATACTATTTGTCTGGGTGTTTTTATTATTATTCCTTTAATCGAACTACTATAAATCTTGCACGTTCTTTTCTTTCTACTCATCTATAGTTTTATTGTTGCTTATGTTATTATAAGGCTACTGGTGTTGTAAATTTTAGTTAATTTCGTTGTTAAATTGTCTTATTTAAGTTTATTTAAGCAGAACAACAATTTTGATGGCTTATTTATAAAGACTCTTTTGATTGCATGTTGTTTTTAATTTATTTTATGTTTTACTCTTATTTCATTTGTTTAAAGAGAATAATTAAACCAAAATGAGCATAGTTCAACTGGCATAAAACTTGTATTATCAATCTTGAAGTTAGAGGTTCGATTCTCCCACCCCACGTATTGTCAACAAAAAAAAAAGAATAATTAAGATAATGTAAGAAAAAAAATATAGAATAATTGTATCTTCTAAAATTAGAATACAAAATTTCCATTTAATATTATGTAATTAATTGGTGAGAAAAGCGAAACAAATAGAAAGTTATTAACATTTCGAAAAATGAGAAACAATAAACCAAATTTGTTTGTTTTCCAAATTTATACATAATTTTTTAAAAAAAATAAAAAATAATAATCAACAAGAAAAGAGGGAAGGTTCAAATATACAAATTTCTAAAAAAAATTAGAAACAAGACATAGAAATATTACCAAATTGACCCTAATTATAAGGTAAAGATTATAATTAGACAAAAAAAAACCATTATGTTATCTTATCCTCATTCCCCACCCCACCACCTTATTTGAACCAAAATCAATGTATATTATTCATGTTTATCAAGGTAATTAGTAGTTGATTTTTTTGTGATTCATCTAGTAAAATATTTATTCCATTAAACGGAAAAAAAAAAACCAATATAAATGAACTTAAGTATTTCCTTTTCTTTTTTGTTTTTTCTTAACACTGCTTTAGAAGAAGTACACAGTACAATGTACAACCAAAAGAGACAAAGGTTTAAAATGAATAGTTGTAAATAAAAAATATTAAAATAAAGAAAGATCTAAATCCGTCGAAATTTGTTTTAGTAAGGAAAATAGTGGAATGAAGGAAGTAGTGCGCATCTACGCTATTTGAATGGATGGCTTGGCATCTTCTATTTGGCCTATTCTCATTCTCATCCCAATTTGCTTCTCACCTTTTTTCATTTCTTTTCCTATTTGGAGAAATTTTTGTGCCTTAGTGAAAAATTCTTGCTTGTCAATGAACCTTTTTTTATTTTTATTTTTATTATTATTAGGTTGTCTTTTTGTACCTCGCATAAAGAGTCCTCTCTCTCTCCTACTTTTCTTAAAAGACCAATATCTCTTATTTAAGTTTCAAAACCTAAGTATGTGTGTTTATTTGGTTAATTTTATGAACTACATAAATTTATATTGTACAAATTCAGGTTTATAAAACTCATATTTTGTACTACATACTTTTACAAATCATAAAAACTCATAAAATAAAATACAAGTGGTGTGAATTCAAATTTTCATAATTAATTTATTTGCATAATTCAAACACGAGAATTATATAAATCTAAGCCCCGTTTGATAATCGTTTTTGAAAATTGTTCTTGTTTTCTCACAATTTCATTATAGTGATTTTCATCTTTCTTGATAAAACATTGAATTCTGAGCCAAATTCCAACAACATAAACATGTTTTTAAACACTACCGCCCCTTTTGATAACCATTTGGTTTTTTATTTTTGAAAATTAAGCTTATAATACTACTTTTACCTATGAGTTTCCTTGTGTTTGTTATCTACTTTTCATATGTTTTCAAAAACCAAGTTTTAAAAACTAAAAAAAGTAGTTTTTGTTTTTGGAATTTAGCCAAGAATTCAAGTGTTTTCTTAAGAAAGATGAAACTCATTGTAGAGAAAGATGAGAAAACAAGTACAATTTTAAAAAATCAAATGGAGCCTATTTTTTTTTAGTTTTCAAAACTTCACTTGGATTTTGAAAATATATGTAAACAATAGATAATAAAACATAGAAACCCATAGGTGGAAGTGGTGTTTACAAGCTTAATTTTCAAAAAATAAAAATCAAGAACCAAATAGTTATCAAACGGGACACTTAAGTTTTGTAACTTCAAGTATGCCAATATGAGTGTAGCTCAATAGTTAAGATATCTAATTTTTATTCATTGACATTTGTTGTACTTTAAAAAGCCTCATAAACTTATAATTATTATAAAGGTTGTCATGTACCCGAAGACAACCTTTGTTATATAGGCTTTCCCACCATCATCTTCCTCATTCTTATTCTTCTTCCTTGTTTGACAGCCCCTCTTGCAAAAGAAGAAAAAAAAGGGTACATGAATGAACCGAGACCACATCCAAATAAGAGGGATCCTGAGGCTATGCAAGGCATGGTTAAGAAAGGCTTAAAAGAATTGATAGTTACTACCTATACCAACAAGGTGCACCTTCCTTTTCGGGTGGCTCAATCATAGGAACTTCAAAGTTAAGCATGTTTGGCTTAGAGCAATTCTATGTTGGGTGACCTCCTAGGAATTTTCCTAGGATGCATGTGAGTGAGGACAAAGCATGCTGAAAGAACCCGTGTTAGTTTGTGGGGACAGTCTTCACTCTCGCAAGCAGCTCAAGACAAGTAAGTAGCGTGGTCAGCCCGTGGGGGATGTAGGGGAATGCCGAGGGCGTTAGGTGCTGAATTCGAATTTCAAATTCTGGTCCAAATCTTGAGCTTGGGGCGTTACAGATGGTATCAGAGAGGAACCTCTCCCAATAAGATGTGGTTCGGGGACGAACCAAGGCGGAAGCTGGTGGGCATGTAACGCTCGAGATTAAGAGGGGTACATGAATGAATCGAGACCACATCCGAATGAGATGAATCATGAGGCTATGCAAGGCATGGTTAAGAAATGCTTAAAAGTATTGATAGTTACTACCTATACCAACAAGGTGCACTTTCCTTTTCGGTGACTCAATCATAGGAACTCCAAAGTTAAGCATGTTTGGCTTGGAACAATCCTATGTTGGGTGATCTCCTAGGAATTTTCCTAAGAAGCATGTGAGTGAGGACAAAACATGCTGAAAGGACCTGTGTTGGTTTGTGGGGATAGTCTTCACTCTTAGAAGCAGTTCAAGACAAGTAGGTAGCGTGGTCAGGCCGCGAGGGATGCAGGGGAATGTCGAGGCCATTAGGTGTCGAATCCGGATTCCAAATCCTGGTCCGAATCCTGGGCCTGGGGCGTTACACCTTTATTCACTATAATTAATAATCTTATTTTGTTATTTACACCATTATTTAAAAAAAAAAATCGGAAACTTTTTATTTTGGGCGATTTTACTTTTTATTTTTGAAAATGGCAAGCAAACAAACTCAATTTTTTTTATAATCTTATTTTCTTATTTAACCATTATAAAAAAAAACCCTACTACTTTATGGTGATTTTACTTTTTATTTTTTAAAATAGCAAACAAACAAACTCAATTTTTTAAAAAAAAAGGTCATTAAACATGATAAAATATAAATATTCAAATTATCTTTTGGTTTTTTTCCTCTCACACAATGGAAATGGTAACTTGTTGGGCAACAGCCAAAAACTTTATTAAGAAGAGGCAAAGTTATACATAACTTTTTACATATGTAATTTCTCAATTATAAAAATTTACATCCTTTGCAAAAAAATAAATTATAAAAATATAGATGGACAAATTAGAAGATGACTACAAATAATAAGTACTTTATATCTACTTTTTGAATTACAACATGGACAGTTGTTCCTTGTTTCATATGTGGTTTGGGTTTTTTCTCTCCCATTTGCAATGTAGTATATTAAAAAAATAAGTAAATAAAGATAAATAGAAAAAAAATGTAGATGGAGAAAATTAAAAAAAAAAGGGATGAAGTTAATTTAGAAGGTGTACTTTGGGTTAGGAAATAGTGGAAGACATAATTATAATAAACAGTCAACTGAATAATGATATTCCGAAACGTGGTAGAAAGGTACTGGTCATGAAGACCAATTAGACCTGCCACCAATCACTGATTTTTTTTTTTTTAATTTTTTTAAAATTCTTTCATTATTTCTATTCGCAGAAAAATACAATAAAAATGTCCCTTACATTCTATTTTATTTTTCTCCTTTCATGTATAGTAATTAGTATGCACCAGCCATTAGCTTCATTTCAACCTTTTCGTCTCACCTATTTTTTTTCTAGGTTTAATCATTTTCATACACGATTTTTTTAATTTTTAAAATAATGAATAAAAATTGACCTTTTTTTTTTGTTTTCTCTCTCTTTTTTGTGTTTTTTGCAATGTTTTCCTCATATTTGACCCTTCTATTTTATTATTATTTTTTTCCACTAGCTCTTGAGATGACTCCGTCATTATTTTGTTTCTGTTCTTTCTGTTGCTTTTTTGCCTGTGACAAACAATCTTGTGTGACAAGTTATAGTACAGATATTGTTATGTAAAGAATTGTAGAATTTATGAAGTATTTGAAAGTTAGGACTTGGGTCTTATTTTGTATCCATTTTGGCTTTTTTTTTCTAATGTTTTTGAAAACTCAGCTGATAAATACGTATTGTTGTCTACTTTTTAAAACTTCATCCAAAATTTAAGTAGAATTTAAAATACTAAAAGAAAAAAAAATAATTTTCAAAAATTTGTTTTCGGTTTAAATTTTGGGTAAGATATAAATGTTTATTTTTAAGAAATGTAAAACACATATAAAAGAATATAAAAAAAATGGTGAGAAAATAAGTATTTTTTTTTAAATTGAAAAATTAAAAATAAAACATAATTAAACGTGACCTTAATAATTATTTTTAAAAAATTATTTATAATTTAGGAATCAAAGAAATAGTTTAAGCGGCCGTTTGTTTTTAGGGAATCAGAATGTTCAACATCTTCAGATGCCCACAATCTTAGATGTCCGGGATTTTGGATGTCCATCATCTTTAGATTACCATGTTTGTTTTACAGGGAAATTTATAAAGATGTATGAGAATATTTAGATAGCCATGTTTGTTTTGCATGATTTATGTATGTGACTATCTTAAGATTATGTGTTATACTAATAATGACCTTGTTAACCTTTACATAATTTAATTATTAGTTTAATATAATTAAATTGATATTACATGTATTTTGGTGTTTGTTAATTTAATATTATATCTGTATATCAATTTATTTTGTACTAATATTTATGTGTTATTTTGTAAAACAAATTAGTTTGATATTTTTATAAAATATTTAATATTAAATATTAATTAAATTTTAAATCAACTTTATTTTATATCTAAATGTAAAATATAAATATAGCTAACTACATATGATCGTTTATTAGTGCATAAATTTATTAATTTATTTTTAAATAAAAATTAAAATGCAAAATAAAGAAAATTGATAAAAGAGAAAATATGTCATTAGTAGATGCCCTCAACATGGGAATCATAAAAACCCATGTTTCAAATGGGTATCTAAATTTAATCAGATGCCCCTGAAGGGGCATCCTAGGATACCCAAGCATCTTGATATGCAAAGGTATATCTTACATTCCTACAAAACAAATGAAGTAATTCAGATGCTTATTCCATGAAAATTTTGGATTACCACGAAACAAACGGCCCTTAAGTTCTATTTGATAATGGTTTCATTTATATATTTCTAATATATTTAGAATTTTGATGGTTTCCCACTTTTCTATATATATATATATAATATATTTATAAAAGATGTTGAATTCTTTTCCAAATTTCAAAAATATTTTATTTTAAATTTCACTGAAATTTTAGAAATATTTTTATAAAAGTTGATTGCCAAGATAACTAAAATTTCTTTTTAAAAAATCGAAACCACAAACTATGAGGTTTTATCAAATGAACTCTTTAAGAATTAACAATTTTCTCCGGCTAAACTTTTAGAATATTGAAAATTTGTTGCCTTAAAGAGAATAGTATAAAATTTATAGGGTAAAAAAGTATAGCTTTCTAATAAATTCTCCCCTTGTGAATTTACTTTTACTCATAGAACTTTTTTTTTTTTTTGTCAACGAATAAATTAGATACACACACAACTACTAGAAGGTATCTTTTTTGAGTCTACAGCTAATGTATTTCCTGAAGTAGTTGAAATTAAAACAATTTAATTCATTTGAAATGTTGATCCACTCTACTAGGGTGATAATTCTCCTAGAAAAACTTAGGTTTCGTTTGATAATCATTTAGTTTTTAAAAATTAATCTTATAAATTTAAATATCTTACTTCCACATATGAGTTTCCTTATTTTGTTATCCACTTTTTACATATATTTTTAAAAATCAACCCAAGTTTTGAAAACTAAAAAAAAAATAGTTTTCAAAATTTTGTTTTTGTTTTTGAAATTTGGCTAAGAATTTAAATGCTTTCTTAAGAAAGATGAAAACTATTGTAGAGAATCGTAGAGAAATGATAAGAAAACAGGCACAATTTAAAAAAAAAAAAAAACACAAAAAACCAAATAGTTATCGAATGAGGCAACTCTATTTGATAATTATTTAGGCCCCGTTTGATAACCATTTGATTTTTAGTTTTTGAAAATTAAGCCTATAAATGCTACTTCGATTTATGGGTTACTTTGTTTTATTATTACTTTTTACGTATGTTTTCAAAAATCAAGTCAAGTTTTGAAATTTAAAAAAGTAGTTTTAAAAAAGTAGTTTTTGTTTTTGGACTTGACTAAGAATTCAAATGTTTTCTTATAAAAAATGGAAACTATGGTAGAGAAACAGTAAGAAAAAAAGCACAAATTTCAAAAACAAAAAATAAACTGCCAAAATGATGATCAAATGAGACCTTAATCAAATGAATTCGATAAATATTTGTTTAACATATATTATTTTGAAAATTGTTTTCAGATTCTAGATTCAAATAATTGAGATTCTAAAAATAACATGTTTTCAATGGATCCAAATATCAAATTTGAAGTTTAAAAGGTATAATTACACCTAAAAAAAAAGAAAAAAAAAACTTGGATCCAGTAAGTATACCATCGTGTTTTAAACTCATTTTATTTTTATTAAAACTAAAACATGTATACCATAAAGCATTATAAACTATACAATATTGTAAAATAATAATTATACAAAATTCATAACACAAACATATTTATAAAATTATTAATATAATAGCTGCGAGATTCAACCAAACACTTAGTTGGATACCACAACAATTTTTATCGTTTATAAATATATTACTAAACACATTTTAAACAACCTCTTAAATTAAGATCCAATTTTCAAACTTGCTACTAAACACACATCAACATTGAAAACATGAAATACATCATTATTTTTCATTGAATTTTCAAACTTCTATTTTCATATCTCTAACTAAACGCACCCTAAATTACAAGAAGAGGAGAAAAATACACGTACACAAAAATGTGGTTGGTGAAATGGTTATCTCGAGAGATCGATGGCGAATAGGCCCACCCACTCACAATTATTAAAAAACAAAGTGAAAAATCAAAACAATTGAGTTATTGAAACATTTAAGACAAGAAAGTCACAAAACTTGCATGTTGGGGTAAGGTTTATACAAATCAGAACCTACACACAAACATATCTTGTCCATTGCTTCTGTTTCACATACTCACATTCCAAACCAACCCATCCCTTTGGAATTCTGCCTCTTGAATTTGCTTACTCTTTGAATATTCCCACGTGAAAACAAGCAATCCTGTAATGTTTTTGGTTCCTCGCGGCCTAGAAATGAAGATCAGCCGATAAAATTCAAAGTTGAATATTCTTTTTTAGTTTAATAATTTAAAGGTAGAATTCCAATATTTGAAAATATTTAGGATAGGTTAAATTCTAAGTTTAGTTCATAAACTTTAAATTTCTTTTAATAAATTCTTGAACTAGAGAATAAGTTTTAATTTTGTGTCCAATAGGTTATTGAGGTTCCATTTAATAACCATTTAGTTTTTAATTTTTTTGTTTTCAAAAATTAACTTATAAACATTATTTTCACCTATGAATTTCTTTATATGTTTTCTACTTTTTGTAACTGTTTTTAAAATCTAAACCAAACTTTGAAAACTAAGGCTCTGTTTGATAACCATTTAGTTTTTGGTTTTTGGTTTTTGAAAATTAAGCTTGTTTTTCCTCAATTTATCTACAATGGTTTTCATCTCCCTTAAGGAAGTATTTGAATTTTTAACCAAATTCTAAAAACAAAAACAAGTTTTTAAAAACTATTTTTTTTAGTTTTCAAAACATGGCTTGGTTTTTGAAAATATAGGCAAAAAATAGATGACAAAACAAGTAAAACAATAAGTGGGAGTAGTATTTATAGGCTTAATTTTCAAAAACTAAAAACCAAATGGTTATTAAACGGGGCCTAAAAAAGTAGTTTTTAAAACCTTGTTTTTATTTTGAAAAGAAAATCTTGTTTTTATTTTTGAAATTTGGCTAAGAATTTAAATGTTTCCTCAAGAAAGATGAAAACTATTGTAAAGAAATTGTGAGAAAACAAATAAAATTTACAAAAATCAAATAGTTATTAAACGGGACATAAATTTTCAATTTAGTGTTTAATAGGTCTTTGAACATTAAATTGTGTGTTTAATAGATTATTGACATTTTCGACATTGTTTAAAATCTATGGATTTATTGTATACAAAATTGAAAGTTTTGAGTGATCTTAGACACAAAATTCAATTTTATGTTTCATTGATTTTAAAAATTGTTGAATATGTCATTTACTTTTTAGACACAAAATTAAAAATTCATGAATCTATTAAACACTTTAAGTTTAGGAACTTGTTAAATACAAAATTTAAAATTTAGGAACTCAACAAACACTTTTTAAAAATTTTAGATATCTATTAAATACAAATTTAAAAGTTGAAGAACTAACCTTGTAATTTAAGCAAATGTACAATAATTTAACCATCTTTATGTTCATGTCAGAAAAGAGTAAAAAATGTTTCAGACATGCCCATCAACTTAAATTTCATCCGATTAATGGCAATTTAGTGATATAGTAGATAGATAAGAGTAGTAGCTGTAAATAAATATATTTTGGAATGAAATTCATCGATTAAAGACTGGGTGAGATTGGTTTGACTTTGACCACATTCGACACGTTTCGCATCTTCTCTGTCTTCTCGGCGTATTCCTCGTTAATTAATCCAAGCCAAAAAGAAAAAACCCATCACCAAAATTCTTTAATTACAGCTTCGAATTTTAGTTTTCGTTTTCAGAAACCTCTTTCCTCCCCAATTTTTTAATTCATATCAGATTCTCGAAGCTCCCTTTTGTGGTGTTCAAATCGGATGTTTGCTGTAAAAATTTCCCTTTAATTTGCTTGAAGGGGAGGGAAAGGGTGTGCTATAATTAAACCATTAAACCGATGTTATTAGAAACAAATTGGAAAATGGGTGTTTAGAAGAAAACTAGTTTTGTCTGTTTGCTTCTATATTATTCCGTGGAGAAAAGCATAGCGATGCAGAAGAGAAGACCCTTTCAGAGCAGAAAAACAGTCGCCATTGGTGGTGAGCTCCTGAGTTTTTCTTTTTGTCTTTCTTTTTTTCTGCAAAGCTAATATGTAGCTTTTAGTTTTCCCATGAACCCCATAAATATCAAACACTCACTAGCGTTTTTCCTTTCTGCCAAATAGTAATGACATTCTCTGTCTTTTGTGTTTTCTAGGAAACTTACCGAATTCGAAACCATCATGCCTGGAGAGAAGAAGAAAATTTGGTCGTTGAGATCATTAAAGCGCAGCTTCTTCAAAAGTGAAGAGAAAAATGCGAGAGATCGAGTCCAAGTCTTCGTATAATAATACTTCGAGGTCCCGAGGGAGAGTTAAGTATATGAGAATTTTTACTCGTATCTCTCTGTTGTGCTTCTCCAGCTATTTGATGGCTTTGCACGGAAGCGCTTTGGCGGTATCTGGCATTTCATGACAAAGTTGAAGGTTTCTGTTTCTGGGTTTTTCCGACGAGGACGGAGATTACAATATAACCCAGCTTTACATGTCTTTCCATGGTTTTTGTCTGATCCTTTCTTCTCATGTTCTCTTTCTTTCAACTGGGGTTAGGTTCTACTTTGCAAAAGTACTTTCGAAGATTCATATCAAATTTTTTTCTTTTTGTTGTGGACTCGATTTGGGTACTGAGCTTTTGAGCTTTCGGATTGGTTATGTTTATAGTTGCTGTTAACATGGGCCTGTTCTAGCTTTGGTATTGGATTTCTTTACTTTTTCCCTTTTGGATTGGGGGAGTGGATGTTGTGGGGGAATCCCAAGGTTTCTTCATTTCCAGGTTGTTTAAGTTTCTTTTCATTGTTCTGTGTAAATTGGTGTTTGTGAGAACTTCACTCGGTGGGATAGAAAAAATGAGCGGCGGCAGAAGGAGAAAGCTGCATTTTAGCAAGATCTATTCGTTTGCATGTGGGAAAGCTTCTTTAAAAGATGACCATTCACAAATTGGGGGTCCGGGGTTTTCTCGGGTTGTTTTCTGTAATGAACCAGACTGTTTTGAGGCTGAAATTCGTAACTACATAGACAATTATGTTAGTACCACCAAGTATACTTTAGCTACTTTCCTGCCTAAGTCCTTGTTTGAGCAATTCAGGAGGGTGGCCAATTTCTACTTTTTAGTCAGCGGGATCCTTGCTTTTACTCCCCTTGCTCCATACACGGCTGTCAGCGCAATTATCCCTCTTATTCTTGTCATTTCGGCTACGATGATCAAAGAAGGTATTGAAGATTGGAGGCGGAAAAAACAGGTATGTTTGTGTAGTTAGTTGACTTGACGAGCTGTACTTGATCCTTTCATGGCCTCTTAACCTGCTTCATTTCCTTTTGTTAATCCTGATATACTGAATTGAATTATCATGTTGAAGTTTCTGCAACTCAATTTAAAATGTTGAAAAGATCATTTTTCTTTACTAGCTTCCTTTGTGGCAGGCGTAGTTTCACCATGGATAGAAGGGTGACTTTTTTCTTTGGGGGGCTATAGCATACTATGTTGGGGTTGGGGAGGATATTAACTAATCTAATGATATTCTTGGCATTTAATAAGGTTTTGGGTTAAACAGGAAAGACTGGATTTGAAAGATCAATGACATGGTTCTGGGAAAAGGATAGAAAGGGTTTAATATTAATTTTGGCAACTCATCTCACATTGGTCCCTAATTTTGCAAGTGGACCTTTTCAGGATATTGAGATTAACAATAGAAAGGTTAAAGTGCATCAAGGTGATGGAGTTTTTGCTTATACAGAGTGGAAGAATCTGAGGGTGGGTAATATTGTGAAAGTGGAGAAGGATGAATTCTTTCCAGCAGATATCATCTTGCTCTCATCCAGTTACGAGGATGCAGTCTGCTATGTCGAGACAATGAACCTTGATGGTGAGACAAATTTGAAACTAAAACAAGCATTGGAGGTAACTTCGCATATGAACGAGGATTCTATCTTCAACAGCTTTAAGGCTATCATAAAATGTGAGGATCCAAATGCAAATTTATACAGTTTTGTTGGTAGTATGGAGTTGGAAGAGCAACAATATCCTCTATCTCCTCAACAACTACTCCTTCGAGACTCTAAACTCCGGAATACAGATTATATATATGGGGTTGTTGTCTTTACTGGTCGCGACACAAAGGTTATTCAAAATTCTACCGACCCACCTTCAAAGAGAAGCAAAGTTGAGAGGAAGATGGATAAAATTATATATTTTTTGTTCTGTCTTCTATTTTTGCTTGCTCTTATAGGATCTATATTTTTTGGTCTTGTGACTGGCGATGATTTGGAAAATGGGAGAATGAAGAGATGGTATCTCAGGCCTGATGATGCCAGAGTTTTCTTTGATCCAAAAAGGGCTCCATTAGCTGCAATTTTTCATTTTCTTACAGCACTGATGTTGTATAACTACTTCATTCCAATCTCACTGTATGTATCAATAGAAATTGTGAAGGTTCTTCAGAGCATATTTATCAATCAAGATATTAATATGTACTATGAAGAAGCTGATAAACCTGCACGTGCTCGCACCTCAAATTTGAATGAAGAACTTGGTCAAGTTGATACGATACTTTCTGACAAGACTGGAACTCTGACCTGTAATTCAATGGAGTTCATTAAGTGTTCAGTGGCAGGGAGGGCTTATGGTTGTGGTTTCACAGAGGTAGAAAGGGCCATAGGTAGACAAAAAGATTCACCACTGCATAAAGCTGTAAATGGGGGGAATCACCAAGAGGATGTCACTAATAAAACACATGTCAAGGGCTTTAATTTTAAGGATGATAGGGTTATGAATGGGAACTGGGTTAATGAGCCTCATGCTAATGTCATCCAAATGTTTTTCCGTCTTCTTGCAACTTGTCATACGGCAATACCTGAAATCAATGAGGACAGCGGAGAAGTTTCTTATGAGGCTGAATCACCGGATGAAGCAGCATTTGTGATTGCAGCTAGGGAACTCGGCTTTGAGTTCTACAAAAGAACACAGACAGGCATATCACTTCATGAGTTTGATCCTTCATTGGGCAAGAAAGTTGATAGGTGACTATTTGCTATTTCTGCTGTTGCTTTTAGTTGATGGCATACTCGAGCTTCATATATTAAGAACACATGAGATAAATTCAAGGCATTGATTTTAGTTTTTCCAATTAGAAATTTAGAAGCTTAAAGGAATTAAGTGGTGACAGATGGTGCACTGTTGCTGATAATTTTTTTTTCAACCACTCCCGCCCTCCCACTCATAGTGGCATATTGTAGGTGGTACCCTTAGTTGACATTTATGACATGCTTTGCACGGTGGACCTAAAATATCATGCTTTGCACGGTGGACCTAAAATATCGATATCTTTCTCTCTTTCCATCTTCACATGTAGATGACAGGTGTATCCTTTTGTCGATTGTCAAATGCCATCATGTCATCTGTGTCTTCTTTTTGCAGGACATATAAACTGTTGCATGTTTTGGAGTTTAATAGCTCAAGAAAGCGGATGTCTGTCATAGTAAGAAATGAGGAGGAGAAAATATTATTATTCTGTAAAGGTGCAGACAGGTCTGTGGTTTAAATGAAGGGTTGTGCTTTGTCTAATTCTTATCTCTGCTTTAGTTAAAGTTCAGAATCACCGTAATTCCATTCCTCTTGCAGTGTCATGTTTGAAAGGCTTGGAAATAATGGAAGGGAGTTTGAAGAGGAGACTAAGGAACATGTCAGCGAGTATGCTGATGCAGGGTTGAGGACTTTGATACTTGCCTATCGCGAGCTTGATGAGGAAGAATACAGGGAATTTGATGACAAGTTCACTACGGCCAAAAGTTCAGTTAGTGCAGATCGAGAATCATTGATTGATAAAGTAACCGACAAAATCGAGAGGAATCTAATTCTTCTTGGTGCCACTGCTGTTGAGGACAAGCTTCAAAATGGGGTGGGTTGAGAAGTGTCATCGGTTGATAATGGTGAACACTGTAATTAAAGGACTTGGAATTAATGCTTCTTCCTATTGTTCCTGTTAGGTTCCTGAGTGCATCGACAGGCTTGCTCAGGCAGGAATCAAGATTTGGGTTTTGACCGGGGACAAAATGGAGACTGCCATAAATATTGGGTATAGATACCTGTTTTCCTGAATTGAAATGTCTATTTGAGTCCCAGTTGTATCATATCTGGATTAATACTAACTCGAGAGCACAAAATTACAGTTTTGCCTGTAGCTTACTAAGACAAGATATGAAGCAGATTGTCATTACTCTGGAGACATCAGAAATTCAGGCGCTAGAAAAGACAGGGGATAAGGCTTCCATCATCAAGGTGAATCTATATTCAATCCTCATTAAATATACAATAAATTCCATAGAACCTTTCCTGTTCATGTGTGCGTGCGCATTCTGATATGTATTGCTTTTGTATGTACATTATTTCAAAATTTCCCTGATGCTTCAGATTTGCAATACAGATGTATCCTATACATGTTTGTCTTACATCCCACTTATCGAGTAAGCTTTGCCCATGGAGCTAATATTGATTCATGCATCAATGATATGATTTTATAGAAACGTGAAGGATATATGAACCAAACGGCAAAATCAATGAGAACTTGTGTTATTTGCTGTTTTTCTCTCTCCCCTGTTTGATATTGTTCTTGCTTTTTTGCTACAAGAATTTCTCTGTTTGAGATTCGAAGGGATTGCTGAACTCAACCTTTCTCTACGTGTTGTGGAGATGAAACAAACATTATTAAATATTTAAATTATTTATCAAACAAGGAGATAACTGGCTTTCCTTGGACTTTTTACATAACATGGTTGGATCTTACCTATCCATGAGATTTGAAATTTTTTTAAAGAAAAGATACTTTTTACCTGTATGTTGCAATGCCTTTGTTACTTTTTCTTTCAAGGATCAACTGACTTCTATCCTTCCTTGTGCTGAAATCTTTCTGACAATCTTTTAGGCATCGATGCAATGCGTCCACGATCAGATTACTCGAGGGAGAGCTCAGGTCACTTCATCAAGTGGGCTATCTGAAGCATTTGCATTAATTATTGATGGAAAATCACTTTCTTATGCTTTAGAGGACAGTATGAAAGCATTGTTTCTTGATCTAGCGATATATTGTGCTTCTGTTATTTGCTGCCGATCATCTCCAAAACAGAAGGCACTGGTTGGTTTTCGCACTTTGACTCTTTATTTTTTCTAAAACTCACATCTAAAAGAATATTGACCTTGATTAATGGTGGCAGGTAACAAGGTTAGTTAAATCTGGAACACGGAAAACAACTTTAGCTATCGGCGACGGTGCCAATGATGTAGGAATGCTTCAAGAAGCGGATATTGGAGTCGGAATTAGTGGTGCTGAAGGAATGCAGGTGCTTAAGAAAGCAGACAACACTTACGTTTTGATCATTCAAAGACTTCAATATTATTTTCCAACATCTCACAAGTTCTTTTATATTTCAACTCAGGCCGTTATGTCGAGTGATGTTGCAATTGCGCAGTTTAAATATTTAGAGCACCTGCTTCTTGTGCATGGACATTGGTGCTACAGAAGGATATCATCAATGGTAATGCAATTTAGATATCTGGATTCAGAAAACATCATCTTTCATAATTTTCACTCTGACATTGATGAGTTTACCTCTCTGTTTGCAGATTTGCTACTTTTTCTATAAGAATATTACTTTTGGTTTTACCATATTCTTATACGAAGCATTCACATCATTCTCTGGGCAACCTGCATATAATGATTGGTTTTTATCACTTTACAATGTTTTCTTCTCATCGCTTCCGGTGGTAGCTTTAGGAGTTTTTGATCAGGATGTATCTGCAAGGCTCTGCCTCCAGGTATGCTGAGTTAATGTGCTTATATTCCGGTTTTGAATAGTTTCTTTGTCAGGCAGGGTGAACTACAAACCTTTTTTTTTTAATTTATTTGGAACGTAAATGTATGGCGTATACTTTGACCCTTGATTCATGAATGACATATATTGTACTGTTTGGTGCTCAAGTTTCCTATTGAAGTAATGGAGGACTCTTCGATGAAATTCGGCCAGGAAAGCCATTCTAGTTACGGCTGCTTGTGCCATATCCTTTCTCGTGAACTCTAGCTTACCATTAAGTAACTGATGAGATCGAAACCCAGTAAAGATTATAAATTATGTAAATCTTTTTTCTTCTCAAACATGAAACCATTTTTCAACCGTGAAACATCTTGAGGAACATGCACATATATTCAATCTTCTTGTTGTGTAGAGAAAAACGAAAGCCTCAAGTTTGCTGTTAAATATCGCAAGAGTTCTGGATTCTTAGAGAGAAAACAGAGTAGAAAACACCACAAGAAAATGACTTCTCTTTATTTTCCATTAAGTCCAGTAGGCCCTGATACATATAAATCTGAGTGCAATTGGCCAAATTTTAGGCTTCATTTCTTTGTTTGATTTGGCAGTTTCCTCTCTTATACCAACAAGGGGTGCAGAATGTTCTTTTCAGCTGGCTCCGAATACTCAGTTGGATGTTTAATGGATTGTGCAGTGCCGTGATCATTTTCTTCCTATGCACTAGAGCACTCAAGCATCAGGCGTTCAACTCCGATGGGAAAACTGCAGGGCGGGATATTCTGGGTGCGACGATGTACTCTTGTGTTGTTTGGGTTGTGAACTTGCAAATGGCGCTTGCTGTTAGTTACTTCACCTTGATACAACATCTTTTCATCTGGGGTTCGATTTCGATCTGGTACATTTTCCTCCTAATTTACGGGTCCATGACCCCCACCTTTTCAACCAATGCTTACAAGATCTTCATTGAAGTCCTTGCTCCTGGCCCTTCGTACTGGCTTGTGCTTTTCTTTGTGGTGATCTCAACACTCATTCCTTACTTCTCCTACTCAGCATTACAGATGAGATTCTTTCCTATGTATCATCAAATGATTTTATGGATTAGGAATGAAGGACAACTAGACAACCAAGAGTACTGTGATATTTTGCGGAAGAGCACATTCCGATCGACGAGCGTGGGTTCCACAGCACGGTTAGCAGCCAAAAGGAACCACTCAAAAGAGAGAAACCAGACTACTACTTGACAAGCACAACATCGGTATCTACCTTCACTGATTATCGTCAAAAGACGAAAATTTCTTCGACATGTTTAACAGATGAAACAACCCACAATACATATTGGATATGATGCTGTTTTCTTGCTCTTGTGCAAATCTGACATGTTGAAGAACAGAACCATTGCCTATGGCAAGAAAATACAGAAGAAGCATCAGCCAAAAAGAGAGGTGTTGGTAGAACATTTGTTTTATACTCTTCCAACTTCTATGTACATTTACAAAAGTGAGGGAATTCATTGTAGGATTAGATAACATTAGTTTTGTTAACAAAGAAAAGAACATGATAGCAGAGCCTACCTTGTCAATCCATTCCGCTTCCTTTTAATTTGTAATATACAACTCGATACTCTTACAATAAGCGTTCTAACTTTCTGAACTTCACAATATTATTGTTGCAAAAAACTATTGAGCGCTGATGTGAATAATATTTAGTCCCTTTTCTTTTTTCTATAACAGTCTTTAATTCTCATTGAAGTGTGAGATTCAAACTAGAGTATATACTTTAATTTGTTGAGCTATGCTCATTTTCGATTTCTTAATCAAATGGAAAAACAACTTTTAAAGTGACATCTCTATCCTATCAATCTCTGCCCTCTCTCTTAGGGCAACTTTGAAGATTCAACCTTTGATGAAAGTTGAATTTTCATATATCCAAACAAAGCCATGAATATGACAGACAAGACATGAGGGTATTTTGGGAATGGAAATGTTTTGGAAGTTGAATGGGTTTAATTAAGACAGAAAAAAGTATTAAGTCTCCAGTCTAAAAATGATAAAAGAAAAGTTGTTGAAGGTATCTTAATCATGTAAGGATCATCATTTCCCTGGACAAAAGAACAACTAGCAAGATTAGAAGTTCATTTAAAAACAATATTTTATAATAAAGTAGCTAATTACCAACCCAATAATGCTTTTCAATAGATTTAAAGACAGTAAACTTACCTGAGTTGATGAGTACTATCGAATATGTTCTTGTTTAAATCCCATTTGATTATTGAACTATCGAGTTTATTATTCTATTTTGATCTCTAAATGTCTAAAATGAGCATTTTAGTCTTTAAACTTTCAAAAAAAAAAAAAAAATTCTATTTTAGTTTTTAATTTTCTAAATATCTATTTTAGTCTCTAAACTTTTAAAAAATAAATATTCATCCTCCTTAAAATCAAAATATGATCAAATTAGTTATTTTTTAAAAGTTCAAAGATTAAAATAATAATATTTTGAAAGTGAGAAACTACAATATAGCAAATATAAAAGTTCAGAAACCAAAATATAACTGACATGAAAATTTAGAAACCAAAATCAGATCTAAACCTAATAAGAAAAAAAATATATAAAATTGATCAAATCAAACTCTCAAACAAGAGAAATATTATGTAATAAAGATAGGGCAAATACAAGTACAGAGAAGCAAGTTGCAATTTTAAATACAGAGTTGAAATTGATTCTCTCTCTCTCTCTCTTTCTTATGTTCTTTGAATTTCGTCGTACCGTACACCAAAAGCTCATGAAGAAATTAATTACCAGAAACGAAGACCGACTAGAATCAGATGATTTTTCTTCATCTTTTTGAACAGAGACTAGAATCAGATGGTTATTATATCATATTATGTACATTTAAAGAAGGGGAAATTAAAATGTCAACGAACTCAGATCTACGCAAATGTAAGCCCGAGAAAATCCGCGGCGGATTTCGCCATGACGGTGGTGAATTCGTTGAAGCTAATAACGCCGTCGCCGTCGGTGTCGGCCTGCCGCATCATCTCTGAGAGCTCGCGGTAGGTCAAAGGGTGGCCCATCTTGGCCATGGAACCGGCGAGCTCAGCGGCGGTGATGTAGCCATTGCCGTCGCGATCGAAAGATCTGAAAACCTCCAATAACTGCTGTTGATTGACGAGAATATCGTCGTTCATATCGGGGAGAATGGCAGTGACCAATTCGTCGAATTCGATGGAGCCGTTGCCGTTGGAATCCATGTTGGAGAGGAGAGAATGGAGTTGGTCGCCGGAGGGCTTGATGCCGAGGGAGCGGAGGAGGGCGCCGAGCTCGAGCTGCGTGAGGCTGCCGTCGGAGTTCATGTCGAAGCGCGTGAAAATGTCGTGCAGTTGCTTGAGCTGGTCGGATTGAATGGAAGCCATGGATGGATGTGATTCTTCTTCTCCAAACGATTAGAGAAGATCGGCAGCAGAGAGGAATTGGTCGTCGAGCTTTGGAAATTGGTCCGTTAGAGATGTGGGGTTGGTTTGTTCAGAGAATTGAAGGCAAACTGTTCAAAGAAGAAACCGCGTTGTTTGGAATTTGGATCCAAAATGGACCAACCGAACCAAATGCTATGCTATTAGGGTTTCTTTTTTTTTTTTTTTTTTTTTTAAATCATTTTTTATTCAATGCAACATGATGACTTCGGAACGTCGGTCTACTTGAGTTTAAACGGTTGAAATACTATTTTGGTCTCTATACTTTGTGTTTTATTTCATTTTAGTCAATATACTTTTAAATGTCCAATTTTAATAATGTAGTTTCAATAAAGCTTAAAATTGGTTAGGATTAAAATCGGTTCCTATTATTAGTTTATGATTAATTTTTCTTTAAAAAATTAGTCTTTATTAGCTTTCTCTCTATAAATTTTGTAAATATGTCTACATTGTGTCTTTTTTTATATTAAAATTATTATTATTATTTAACCAATTTCGATAAAAATTAACTTCAAACTGTATAATAACCAAAATGGAACAAAATTCAAAGTTGGACCAAAATAGTATTTTAACTAATTTGATATTTAGTCTGCTATATTTTCTCCTCTTTTCATTTTTAGATGTAAGTTACGTTTAGTTATATAACCATAAGATTCAAAGTCAAATCTCATTATTGGGCCGAACGAGATTAGCCCAGCCTACGTAATGATTGGTCCAAAATAAGAATGGGCCTGAAGTTCATATTGTTTTGGACTTGGGTCAACCAGCCCAAGTAGTAAAACTTAAGCCCATAGGTACTGACTTGTAGAGTCGCTCGACTTTAACGTGGCCCGTTCTGCCATTGAGAATATTTTTTAATATAAAATTGGTTAAATTACAAATTTGGTCCCTATATGTTGAAGAAAGTTAGAATTTAGTCCCCAATGCTTTAGAAATTAGAATTTCATCATTATAGTTTGATAAAACCTCATGAATAGTCTTGTGTAGGATAGTTAACTGTCAGTTGTCACATACTTTAGTAGCTTTTACGGTAAGAACTATTTATGAAGTTTTATTAAGTCATATGGACGAAATTCTAACTTTTAAAACTATAGAGACTAAATACTAACTTTTTTTTCAAATCATAGGGAACAAATTTGTAATTTAACCTATAAAATTAGTTTTCTTTTAATTTTGTTATTTTTAAAGTTTATAATTATGTATGTGTGAAACTAATTTTTTTTTAGTTCAACAATTGCAATAGTGGAGATCAAATTATAGACTTTGAAATAGTGATAATTGTCTTATCCACTATATTGTGTTCGGATTGACACATATTATGCACTTATACTACAATTTTAATTAATTTTTGTGTTATGTCATAAACTTCAAATGATGTACATGTATTACACATAATTTAAATTTTAAAATTCAGTTTGGGTTGGTATTAGTACAATAAGGTCTAGCTTGATTAATTTATAATTTAGAACAGATGGGTCATACAGACTGGTCTCAATTTCTAAAAGAATGATCTATTATTTTGACCAATCCATTAACATTTAACTTTCAGGTCAAGTTTGTGTTGGGCCTAAGTTAGGCCTGAACCAACCTTTGAGAGTTCACCAAATGAAAATGGATGTAAATAGAAAAAGTTAAAAAAAAAGGATTTTTATTATAAAGAAGTTAATTCCTACACTCAATGATTTTTTCCCCAAGTTTTCTTAATCTTAATACATGAAGTTTAAACAAGTTGAATTCAAGCACTCTTTACAAATTTGTGCTCCACAAAACTGCAGAAATTCATGAAGTCAAATTTTAATAACAGAACTCCCATACCCAAAAAACTATATTGGTTAGATTAATAACACAAAATTTATCTGCAGTAGTATGATTTATGTATGAACAATATGAATCTAATGAGCATGAATTGGGGGCTTGTTCATCTATAATTACATGAAGGTGCTCTTGTAATCAATCACCTGAGTTCCAGTCAGCATGGAAAAAAGCCTTCCTGGTCAAGGAGAAGTTTCTCCTCTCTATTATATCTACAAAATCTCCTAATCAATCAGGCATTTGAGCTACCTTGGCTATAAAAATCTGAACTGTAATCTTGGTTACCAAATGCCAGCATTCGGAAAAATCTAAGCTCGGCAGATTTTTGACCGGAGTCGAAAGCTTGACTCTCCCCGAATCTCATTCCATTACTTAAATCTGTAGTGACTAAACTATCAAAAGCCCGAACAACCTAAGAATGAGAACATGAGAAGAACAATTCTGTTACAATACTGTACAAGATGCAACAAGGGTGAGTTTCGGGTTTTCGTATTCGTATTATGAATCAGTAACAGAAACACAACCTGTCCCATCTGAGGTCTCTTCGCAGATGCATGCCGAACGCAAGCAGCAGCTATTCCTATCATCTTCAACATTTCACTCTCAACATAATTCCTTTCAAGCCTTGAGTCCACCAATCTTTCGAAATCTTGGCTGTCGAGTGCATGGTTTAGTAATGGCCGAGCCTGAAAGATGAGAACATTGTCAGGAAAGGTTGATTTGGGAGTTTGAAAATCGCCATCGTCTGGCATTGATCACAAAGATAAATGTTTTAACTGTAATATCCAATAACTGTGTGGACAATTTGAAGCAGAGGAACTAGATTATCATTCAAGAATGTTTGACAATGTTGACTGTGTTATTTGTACTTTTCGTTTCATAACATTTCTTCAAATTTTCAGATTATTTACTCTTATCCAAATTTTTGTTCTTGATATAGATTAGTTTTTTTGCATGAAATTTGATAAGCAAATCCTGAAGTAAGAAATATCTTCTCAAGCAATTCAGAACTATAGTGAGAACATTCATGCTTCATATAATAATAATTGAGGTCTTCCAAGTCCATTACAAAAGCAGCTGCAGTTAAGGTTCTTAAAAAATTCAAACAAGAGATCACTCATATAACAAAATCATAAAAAGGTTAGTGGCATCATCATATCATATCCATATCAGCGATACAAGAGAAGCAATGAATATATTACCCATTCGACAAGGCTCTCGTCCCCCATTGGTTGGGAAGCATCAACAGCCTTCCGACCAGTAATCAGCTCGAGAAGTACAACTCCAAAAGAATATACATCTGATCTCTCAGTTAACTTTCCACTCGATACATATTCAGGGGCAACATATCTGCGAGAAAAAGAAGTTGAATTCCCTTTTAAGCAAAATGAGATAATTATTGAAGCACAGATTTGAAAGACGAATTCTAGGAGGGCTTTGGTACCAATCATAAACTACCTACCCAAAAGTTCCCACAACACGGGTGGTTATATGAGTTTGTGCGTCAAGAGCTAATTTAGCTAGCCCAAAGTCAGAAACCTGCACCATGACCAATAAAAGCATGAAACCATAACCCTTCAAGCCAAGCATTTTAGCAAAGATTGTGAAACTTCATGCATACCCGAGCTTCAAAATTTTCATCTAGAAGAATGTTTGAAGATTTGATATCTCGGTGGATAATTCGAGGGTGGCCTAACATAGATGAAATTTGTCAGTCTTAAGGTTGACATCAAATTAGCTGGTTCTTAAGGAAAATGTATAGAAACTTACAGTCTTCGTGAAGATAAGCTATTCCCCGGGCTGCACCAGCTGCAATCTTAACACGTTTTGCCCAGTCCAGAACGAGCTGGCCGTCCCCTAGTGTCAAAAAAAGAGAGAAAAGTCAATTCTGCTCTTACTATCGTGACAAGTCAAAAAGTCTGAAATCAATAATACCTTTAACATGAAGATGGTAGTAAAGGGAATTATTAGGGACATAATCATAGACCAGCAACCTTTGATGCTCTGAAATGCAGTAGCCCACAAGAGAAACCAAATGGCGGTGGTGTACGCGACCGATAATCTCAACTTCAGCTTTGAATTCCTGCTCGCCCTGACCACCACCAATCTTTAGCTCCTTCACTGCAACCTCTCTTCCATCTGGTAGATATCCTTTATAAACAGAACCAAATCCACCTTCTCCCAAAAGATTCTGAGCAGAAAATGCATTCGTTGCTTTGAAGAGTTCTTCATATGTAAACAATGACCTTGAATTGCCCAACCCACCAAGCTCTTTTGGAGAGTATGTTCCACCACTGCCACTGCCACTGCCAGTGGCATGTCTGTCTTGGTGAAGTGTGGAATGGACCTTCACAAGGGATGATTCTAAGAGAAAATTACATAACTTCTTGAATTTCAGTAATTTATTCTCAACAACTCAATTAATATTGTTTTTTTTTCCTACTAAAACATTAGAATAAATATCGAAATACCTAAATATAAAGTTATTAAACGCTCCAACTCCCAATCATAAAAAAGATACCTCTTGTATTAAAAAAAAAAAAGATCCCTATGCAAACAGTAATCTAGTCACAGCCTACAATAAATGAAACAAAAATAACACATCTGCAAAAAAAAGGAAATTACAAAGAGTTCTTTTGAAGAAACAATTGTATTGAAAATGTTGGAATGTGAATAAAATCCTACATTAGTTAGAATAAATATCGAAATACCTAAATATAAAGTTATTAAACGCTCCAACTCCCAATCATAAAAAAGATACATCTTGTATTAAAAAAAAAAAAGAAAAAAAAAAGATCCCTCTGCAAACAGTAGTCTAGTCACAGCCTACAATAAATGAAACAAAAATAACACATCTGCAAAAAAAAGGAAATTACAAAGAATTCTTTTGAAGAAACAATTGTATTGAAAATGTTGGAATGTGAATAAAATCCTACATTAGTTAGAATAAATATCGAAATACCTAAATACAAAGTTATTAAACGCTCCAACTCCCAATCATAAAAAAGATACCTCTTGTATTAAAAAAAAAAAAAAAAACGATCTCTTTGCAAACAGTATTCTAGTCACAGCCTACAATAAATGAAACAAAAATAACACATCTGCAAAAAAAAGGAAATTACAAAGAGTTAACAATTGTATTGAAAATGTTGGAATGTGAATAAAATCCTACATTAGTTAGAAGTGAAGATGATTCTTAGTATAAAAGTAAGAATAATATCTTTATTGGTACAAAACCTTTACGTTAGAATCAAAAAGTAAAACTATGTGCACGTAGACTTAAAAGTGAATAATCTTGTACTATGTAGAAATATGTAGAGGTCTGTTATCCTAACAAAAGCATAACATGACAATGGTCATATTATTGAAAAAAAGCACGAGGACTAAATTGAAATCACAGTAAATTATCAGGCAGGATGCTAATCATAAATGGAGAGGTCCGTGGTCCTAACAAAATATAACACGACTATGGTCATATCCTTGAAGGAAAACACAAGGACCGAATTAAAGACGTCGCAATAAATTATCGGGCAGGAAGGTAATCGTAAATGCTGGGAGTGAGGCTAAGAACAAAAGCATAACATGACAATGGTCATATTATTGAAAAAAAGCACGAGGACTAAATTGAAATCACAGTAAATTATCAGGCAGGATGCTAATCATAAATGGAGAGGTCCGTGGTCCTAACAAAATATAACACGACTATGGTCATATCCTTGAAGGAAAACACAAGGACCGAATTAAAGACGTCGCAATAAATTATCGGGCAGGAAGGTAATCGTAAATGCTGGGAGTGAGGCTAAGAACATGTGTGACCGTGAAACAATATTTTTAAATTGCAGTACCTGACTTAGGTGAGGAGCCGATAGAGGATGGCATAATGTAAACCCCACGACCAGAATCATTTCTCCTTGGCTTCCTGATGTACCATACAACAAATCCAACTATGGAAAGCACTACAATTCCAGCCACTACACCAATTGCAATCACACCCCCAGTACTAATCCCTCCATTGCTGTTCGAATTTGAGTTTACTCCACCATTAGGACCAGAACCATCGTCCGTGCGATTTCCTGACGGCACTGGAGGAGAAACAAGTGATGGCGGAGGTGGCGAAATTGATGGGGGCGGCGATGGCTTGGGAGGAGGAGTTGACGGTGGGGGGTCACTGGGAGGAGGAGTGAGCCTTTGAGGTGGAGGTGAATTTCTAGGAGGTATTGACGCTGGTGAGGGAGGTGACGTTTCTGGAGGTGAAGATGGTGGTGTGGGGGGTGGATTCTCAGGTGGGTCTGTGGGCTGTGGCGGCGGCGGCGAGTTTTGAGGTGGGTTTGATGGTTGTGGAGGAGGGGTTTGAGGAGGCTCTGCTGCAGGAGGTGGAGATGAATTTGGTGGGGGATTAGATGGCGGTGGTGGAGTGGAGCTTACTGGTGGGGTTGCTGATGGTGGTGGAGAGTCCGGTGTTGATGGGGGCGGAGCATTGGACGGAGTTGGTGGTGGAGTTGCCGGCGGAACAGTCCGAGGCGGCGGAGGGGACAATGCGGGTGTTAATGGCGGCGGAGTTCCAGAAGCAGGTGGAGGTGAGGTAGCAGATGGTTGACGAGACGGCGGAGGAGGAGACGACGGACCTGGTGGGGACGGAGTAGGAGTTGAGGGGCCAGAAGGATTCGGAGGAGGCGATTGTTGCGGCGGCGACGGTGACGGAGAAGATGCGACGGGAGGCGGCGTAGATGGAGTGGAAGGAGAAGCCGGCGATGGAGATGAATTGGGCGCCGGTGATACAGCCTCCATTTCCGATAAAAACCAAGCTTAAAGTTAAAGATACCAAAAATCCCGGTTGATCAACTCACACGGAAACTTCAGCTTTCGGTGAAACTCATTCCATCTGCATATTTCGCGTAATAATCATATTTCAGATAACCCCATGATCAAATTGAATCTTCTCAAGTTCAATTCCAACGATATTTTGAATCAAACGAATTTCAAAATCACAATCCAATCACAGGAATCCTCAGTGCTCTGTTTCAACTCCTCAGGCAAAATCATATATTATATAACTCAGCAAAGTCAAACAGTGTTCTGCAGCTTCAATTCAAGCACAATCCAGAGATTATAGCTAAAATCAAATCATCGACGCCTCCAAAGTAACACAGAAACAATCAAGTTCACCTCCAGACCTACAAACAAATCAAAGAAGCAGCAAGTTCAGAGAGATACCCAAATGAGAGAATTGAAACCTAACAAATTTGAACAAGAGCTCGATTATCAGACTATTTGGGGAAGGTTCAAGTACTGGGCATCAGCAATGGATTCCTGAAGATTGAAGAAGCAAATGCAGCGAACCGACACCTGAAAATAGCCATGTAGAAGAAAATGGAAGCTGAAGACAGCTTACCTTTTCCGTCAACAAGTTCTATCTCACTTTTTTTTCTTTCTGAGGATCGAAACGGAAATTGAATTCCTCGAAAGTGCAGCCAAGTTTGATTCTCCAATTCCCTATTGGAAAAAAGCTTTCCCAAGAACACGGCTTGTGGGGTCCCAAATTTTCAAAAGCAAATCGATAGCAACAAGAAAGATTAATATAAAGATTTTGTCCAATGTTTGAACACAAGAACAAAAATTTGATTGACTCATTCCTACATACCATTATTGCATGGGAAAATGAGTTTTCATGAAGTAATTTTAGCCACGACTTTACTTTCTTGTAACAAATTGAAAAGCTGATTTTGCCTTGTTGAAATGAAAAGACAGAATGATAACCAACTGGTGCAACATGTTTGACTAGCACATGATAACGTCGAAAATTCAAAACAAAATTTATATGAGTTTTGTCTCGTAATTATCGCTTTCATTTTCATTATTGGATTAGACAACCGCAATACAAGATGCTTAGCTCCAAAGCTCTCTTTAGTGGCTGCTTTTGCAACTCTATGAAATAAAGAAACTAAAGTGAAAGGCTAAAGGGAGAAACCCAAGAACATTACACTACCAAAAGAAAGTGGATTTTGTCATTCTCATCTATATGGCACTTTTAACATTTAAGCATGGATAAAGGCAAGCGTTAATTTTGCTAAATCTTAAGACAAGCGTTAATTATGCCATATGTCATTGATGAATCTACATAGTAGATAAGTTAACTTGACTAAGACGATCACTTTATTTTACTTGTTTTGAGACATCAATCCATCTATTAAGCAAAATCTAAATGAAATTGACATTTCCATATTAAATCTCCATTTTGTATTTAAGACAAAAAGCTTATGATGTATCCAATGTTTAGGAGGCAGACATAACGCATTTAAAAATATAAAGAGAAATAAACTATTTAAAAAGAAAAATAAATATTAAAATAGAACAAGTGAGTAGAATTAAAAAGTGAGTTGATTTGATTTGATTAGGTGAAAGAGAGAATCTGGTAGCTTAATATAGAAATGTGACAAGTGAGTAAATATATTGGCTATTGAATTGATTATAGAAAGAGGGAATCTTTTATCTTCTACATTTGAAATGTTACTAAAGGGTGAATGCGTGGGTTTTGTTTTAACATAACACGTGAAGCTCTCGCACGCCTACTACTGCCACCAAAGTTTGCTCGGTTTCAAAGCTATAATGATATGGCATTTTGGCAACAACCAACATGCTGCTGTGCTCCTTTTTCTTTATCCCCATTTTGTATTCCATTACATTAGAAGACTAATATAAAAGGTGCAAGATATGCTTAGCCCACTTCACTAAGCGTCAGTGGGTACTGCAAAAATAGCCCCAAAAACAGAGGGCACGGGTTGCCACTTGGCACACATCTCGCCATCAATTGTGCTGCTGTTGAATCAAGAAGAGGCCCATGTCGGGGGGGGCATTAGATGCTTCTACAGTGCTGCCACAAGGTTTTTTTTTTTTTTTTTTTTTTTGAAATCCTGTTAAAATATTAGACAAAAAGTTAACATGGCGGAATGTCGTTCTTTCCTACTTAATCCAAGTAAGCATCTCAGTCACCCAACATTGTTCTAGATCACCGCCATATCGACTTTCCGTCCAACATTCTGACGAATTTCTATTATAAAGGTAATGGGTATTATTGCAACTTTTGAAAGGATAGCAAAGTTCAAGAGTATTTTTTTATAATTTACCTCTTTCTTTTTTCTTTTTTCTTTTTTTTGGCGCTACAACCATTTTATGGGGCACATAAATAGGAAGTAAACCATCATTCACAGTGTCCTATCACGAAGATTTGTTGCCAAATGTAGAACATTTCTCAAAATCTAACAACATAATTTATGAGCGATTTCTGAAGTCATACTGATGTAATCCGGGAGAGTCAAGCTGACAGTGACGAGGCCTCACTTTATTCCATAATTGACCTCCATTGAGCAGCATTTGTTGTTTTTATAAATCTATTTCTTTATGAACCTTTGAGAGAAGAGTACACAAGAAATGAATTTAATAATACCTGCAAATTGGAATTAAATCCATGATCCACCCTTCCCCAGTCACAGGTAAGGATTAGGCGACGATACCAGCAGGTGAAAAGAACATGCCATCTAGATCTAGCAGCAGATGACCCGCCCATGTTCTGTCAACAAGCAGTGGAGTTATTAAATTAGAGATATCAATAAACCAACGTGAAGTATCAGCAAGCTAAAGAGTAAAGACTTCCGATTCCACACCCAAAACTTGTAGGATCAATGAATATACCCTGAAAAAAGAAAAGAGAACGCAACCACAGTGGTTGTGCCTGCATACCTGACACAATCTGAATACAGAAATATGGTGGGGCAGAAGAGTATGGCGTCATAGTGAGACAGATTGTAAAAACACAATTGAATGATAAAGGTTGCAGAAATAGCAAAGCCAAGTAACAAGAACTAGAGATTCTTAATCAGAGGTCTTACATTCCAACCCATCACTACTTGAAAAGTTATCTGGAAAATGATGCTCAAATATTAATCTGGTAACAAACAGAAAATACAAGATCAGCTTTGTAAATCAAGCATCTCCTTGAGGATAAGTTCCAGAGAAAGATTAGCGATAGAACAAAGCAATCCCAAATCTGAAGCTCATTGAGTGAATGCAGATGCAAACCAACAGCACTGTTTATTTCTCCCGCACAAACTACATGCGGCCTAGAAGAGAATAACTGGCCTAGTCAGCCCTCACACTCAAAATCAAGTGGGTTGACGGCAGGATAAGAATAAAGAACTCGCCCACGCACCTCTGCTTAGCCTTAGAAGACTAGAATTATTCCCAATCTTCATTAAATTAACAAAGGGAAACGAAAAGCCTCCTTGTAGACTATGGAACACAAGCTCTCTCTCTATCTTCCACCTTTCTTTCTTACCTACTTTTTAAGTGTTTAATTTTGAAAAATTAAACTCATTTTCATAAGATTGGATTTGTTGTGTTTAACAACCACTAAAAATGATTTTTAAAAATGAGTTTGAGAAATAAACTATTTTGAGTGAAATACTTGAATTTAAATTCTAAAAAAATTGTTTTTAAGTGTTTAATTGAAATTTCCCTCTATATTTTCAAGATATATGAAAATGACCAAAACAGCCTTACACTACCTTCACTTCTCTGTGGTTGCCAACACCCACCACCAACCAACACTAGATTCCGTCACCTTCCACCTCCACCTCCACCTTACTGCTGGCAACTACTGTCGTCCACAATCATCTCACTGCCAGTGACTGCCACTTCACCGCTGGCGATCGCCGCCACTGATTACCACCGAATTTTGTTGCTACCTCACCACCAACAACCACTCCAACGGCCACCATGGTCGGTAATAGTGTTTTAAATACAAATTTGAAATGATTAGTTCATAGTGTTTAATAGTTGTCTTTTATAGTAATTTGACATTTGTAGAAATGTTCTGAGTGTAGAACAAACCAAACAATCTTGTGTATAAAAACAGTTCTGAAAAAATGCAACCAAACATGAATGTTTTAATTTTAAACCATTTTTATAAAAAATGTATAAAAGAATATGCATTTATGAAAAACACTTTTCACGGGCAATTCAAATCGACCCTAAATTAAACTACTTTAGATGATAAGATAAAAACAAGAGATAATCGAGTGACTACTTTGACCTCAAGTGTTTTAATATAAATTAAACTCCAATTTAGATTCTAAGAGTAAATATTACTGAAGTCTTCATAATTGGCCTATCCTTAATCCTCTTCAATCACACTCCCTTCTCCAAGCTTTCTCGTCAAAGCTTGTTTGCTAAATGCTTTATGTTCTTCTTGTTCGAGCCGAATAAAAGATCATGGCCATGCAGCTACCTTATCTCTGGATGAGTTATCTTGGATGACTTTCAAACCTATCCCTTGTTTATCTCATCCACTTGCAAGTAAGAAACCCAACTCAGAGTTCAAATAACCCTTCTTAATGAGCAAGTCATAATGAACAAAAGTATTCCTCAAATATTCAATCAGCAGCCGAATCCCTTTCTTTTTTTTTTTACAGACGGTAAGTTTATAACAGTTACATATATCTTCATCTAAAAAACATAAGCTAACTAGGCAATAAGAATAATACAAATAACTTTCAAGAAAAACCTATGAAACTAAAACAAGTGACACCAGAAAAACATTGATCAAATACTCCATTGAAAAGACCTAATACACAACAATCAAGGATTTTTTTTTTTCCTTTTGCCCCTTGGGATTTGGGGCGAAGAGATATCAGCAAGGAGGGAAGCTGAAAAACTGACAGTCAGCTGGAGTTCGAGCAGCAATTAGAAAGCCAACGACACACCAGAAAGATTGCAAACTCAGTCCACATTGACTACCACTTGAACAGCCTTTTGACAAGCTTGGAACAGACTCTGCAATAGTGGGGTAAAAACATCACTTTTCTATGAGGTTAGTAAAACAAACCAAAGCAGTAAAACTAGTTCTTTTCTGTAGACGCTTTTGACTGCTTAACTTACATGAAGGAAGCATGAAAAAACTAACCAAACAGACGAGTCTGTAATTCATATGGAAGTCCCTCCCCCTCCACCTCCTCCACAACCACCACCATAAAAAATGAAAGAACCCCGGGAAAGGGGGTGTGCCAGCAAGAAGGAATGCAAAATTGATGCTTGCAGTTAGAATTAAAATAGCACTTAACAACCCGACGAATCCACCAAAGTAGTAAGATACTCAGCGACTTAGTACCATTTGAATACCATTCTGTTGAGATTGAGACAGACTCTGCAGTAGCAAGGGTAAAATATTGTGTTCAGTTTAAAAAAAAAAAACACAAAGCAGCAACTACTACCGTTAAGTGTTGGTTTATATTATAGATATTTTCCTTAATTAGATTTATTAGCTGTAACTATATTGTAATTACTCACGTAAATTTTTTCTTAGGCCTTTTCTTCTACTTAAGAAAGGTCTCTTGTAACTATTTTAAAATAAGAAAGTGAATAGACAATTATTCTATTCAATAGAAACTAATATTCAACATGGTATCAGAGCAAAAATAAAATCCTAATTTTTCAAACCCTAACCCTAGCTACCAGCCGCTGCCGCTTCCACCACAACCTCCACCGCCGTCGACCTTCGATTGAGTGTACGCTGCCGTTCGACACAGACCCAAGCATCATCGACTCCAACCAACATCAGCAAACTCGCACCTAACCTCCGTTTGTGGCCAAGGAGTTGCGCGACCCACGATTTGCAATCTGAGACCCACGACTACACAACCTGAACTGCAACAGCTCGCCATCCATTTTTGTTCAGATTCGTTCCATCCATTCGCCGATCGTCCACTCGCCGTCCGTGCGGCCACTTGCGTCTGTTTTCACATTTTTGTTCAGGCTGACAGTCACTCGTTTTTTGTCATTTACCGTCTGGGTTGCATTGTTTGGTTATGTTTTTTTGGTTGGTGTTATTTGATAGGGTAATTTTTTGCTTATTGTTCACTGTTCGAAGCTTAAGGTCTCTGCTACACAATTTGTTCAACACGATTTGATAGGGTAAGTTTTGACTCTTCCAGATCATTTTTTTTTTTTGAAAAATAGCTACATGTCAGAAGAAAAAACATTGATGACTAAGGTCTCTGACACACGCAACCATCCACTGTCCAAATTACTACCATTCGACTTAATGAGGAGAATTTTCTGCTTTGGTCCCAAAGTGTTCGGATGTATATTCGGGGACAAGGTAAGATTGGCTATATTACTGGAGAGAAAAAATACCCAACAAGAATGATCCTTTGTTTACTACTTGGGATGCTGAGAATTTCATGGTTATGACGTGGTTGGTAAATTCTATGGTTGAGAGAATAAGTCGCAACTATGTGTTACTCGATTGCAAAGGAATTGTGGGATAGTGTAACTGAGATGTATTCCAACTTGGGCGATCAATCACAGGTGTTTGAGTTGAATCTCAAACTGAGAGACATTCACCAAGGAGGAGATACAGTTACAAAATACATTCACTCCTTGCAAACAATTTGGCAAGACCTCGATTTTTTTGACACTTGGGAATGGGAGTCGACTAAAGATCAAATACATTACAAGAAAGTTGTAGAGGATGCCCGTATTTACAAATTTCTTGTTGGCATCAATGATGAGTTCGATGAGGTTAGAAGTAGAGTAATTGGTAAGAATCCTTTCCCATCTATTAATGAAGTTTACTTTGAAGTTCGTAAGGAAGAGAGTCGCCGCAATGTTATGCTTGGCAAGAAACCTGTTAGTGCAGTTGAGACCTCTACTATGGTGGTTGAGGCTAATGCAAATAAGGTTTCTGCTCCGCTCACTAAACCTCAAGTATAGTGTGACTACTATGATAAACCCCGACACATTCGTGAGACATGTTGGAAAACCCATAGAAAGCCTGCAAACTGGAGGAGTACCAAGCAAAGTGATAAGAGTAACAATCAGCTTGCTTCCACTGCCAATGTTGTTGACACCAGTCCCTTCAATCAAGAGCAAATTAATCAACTCTTGAAACTGCTAATGTCACTTCGTCATCTGGTAATCCTAGTGTTTCCTTGGCACAAATAGGTAATTATCCTTTAGCTTTATCTTGCCTTAATTCATCTCCGTGGGTTATAGATTCCAGAGCGTCTGACCATATGACTAGTTCCTCTAAGTTTTTTGCCTCATACTCTCCCTTGTATTGCAATGAAAAAATTCTAATTGTTGATGGTAGCTTCACTTCTATTGCAGGAAAAGGAACTATCGGTTTGACTAAAAACATTACCTTAAAATCTGTTCTTCATGTCCCTAAATTAGCTTGTTATTTGTTATCTGTCAGTAAAATTTCTAAGGATGCTAACTGTCGTGTTACTTTCTTTGAAACTCATTGCATCTTTCAGGATCAGGACTCGGGGGAGATGATTGGGCGTGCTAGGATGCTCGATGGTCTCTACTTTTTTTACGAATCTCCAACTAGTTAAAAAAAAGCTCAGGGCTTGAGTAGTGTTAGTTCTTCTTTTGTTAAAGAAACAATCATGCTTTGGCACCGTAAACTAGGACATCCCAATTTTTTTTTTATTTAAAGTATTTGTTTCCAAACTTATTCAAAGAAATTGATTGTTTGATTTTTCATTGTGAAAGTTGCATCTTTGCCAAGAATCATCGTGCTACGTATTTGCCAAAACCTTACAAGGCTTCCAAACCTTTTTACTTAATCCATAGTAATGTTTGGGGTCCGTTTAAAGTTTTGACTCATAGTGGAAAACGTTGGTTTGTTACCTTTATTGATGATCATACTCGTTTAACTTGGGTTTATTTGTTGACAAAAAAAATGAGGTCAAAGATATCTATATTCGTGTTTACAATATGATTGAGAATCAATTTCAAACTAAAATCAGTATTTTACATTTTGATAATGGGAATATTTTAATGAACATTTAGATGAATTTTTGAAGGATAAAGGAATTTCTCATTAGTCTACTTGTCGAGATACTCCCCAACAAAATGGAATTGTTGAACGAAAAAATAGACATTTACTTGATGTTGCTCGCGCTATTATGTTCTCTATGCAAGTTCCTAATTATGTGTGGGGAGACACAGTCCTTGCAGTTGCCTATCTCATAAACTGGATGCCTTCTAAGATTTTGGCCTTTAAAACACCTCTTGAACACTTTAGGAATTTTCTTCCTACTGTTCGCTTGTATTCTGATTTACCGATCAAAATTTTTGGATGTGTTGCATATGTTCACCTTTCTAGTCTTTCTCAGTCTAAACTTGATCCTCGTGCTGTTAAATGTATTTTTTTAGGATATGCTTCCAACAAAAAGGGTAATTGGTGTTTTGATCCTCTAACCAAAAAAAAATACTTTGAGAATGTGGATGTTTTGTTTGTGGAGAATCAATCGTTTTTCACCCAAAATTCTCTTCAACGGGAGATATCTAACTTGAAAGAAAATTTTTGGGACACTTCTCTCCCTAATATTATTTGTCTTGAGATTACTAGTCCTTCTATGCCAAACATGGAGAATTCTATTTCAAGGGGAGAAATGCTACTAAATGATCTCACTGATCGAAACCATGAACTACAGGTTTATGCTAGAAGGGCATTAGATCAAAAGAATCGGGGATCAAATAGTGGACTTGTCACAAAACCAATCTAATGCTCTGACGAATGATACTGAAGTTTCAGGTAACCAATCTTTATCTAATGTATCTAATCTTGATATTCCAATAGCCAATAGGAAAGGTGTTCGTAATTGTACTAAATATCCTATTGCAAACTACCTTTCTTACCATAGATTGTTTGATAATCATAAAGCCTTAACCTCTAGGATAACCAACCTACTTATTCCAAGGAATATACAGGAGGCCCAAAATGATCCGAATTGGAATTTAGCAATTATGGAAGAGATGAATGCGCTCAAATAGAATTACACTTGGGATATGAAAACAATAGGGTGCAAATGGGTGTTCAATATAAAGTGCAAAGATGATGGTGACATGGAACGATACAAAGCCAGATTAGTTGTTAAAGGCTTTACACAGACCTATGGAATTGATTATCAAGAAACATTTACTCTTGTTGCTAAGATTAACTCTATCAGAGTGCTCATATCTATTATTGTTAATTCAAATTGGCCATTTTATCAGCTTGATTTTAAAAATGCATTCCTCAATAGTGATTTTGAAGAGGAGGTATTTATGGACTTACCACTAGGTTTCGAAGTGGATCTCGGAGTTAACAAAGTATGCAGGTTAAAGAAATCTCTATATGGCCTTAAACAGTCTCCTAGAGCGTGGTTTGAACGTTTTGGGAAAGTGTGAGACCCCCAATTACCCATGTATACCATCGTAAGGGTAATAAGGGAAATGTACCAAGGGAAGTTAGTTAGAGAAGGATGATGAGAGAATATCTTGTGGGCCCAAGTAGGGTGTGGGAGTGAGGGCCATTTATATTTTCATATTATGCTTTTTGTTTCCTTTATGCTTTTAGAGATTGTTTGCTTAGAATAACAGAGGGAGAAGAGACACCATATCTTAAATCAGCTAGAAATTTTGTATTGCTTCTTAGCACTTTCTTCTCTGATAAATACAATATTGCAAGGAGATACCTTACAGAAAGCTGTTACAAGCTATGGTTTTCTTCAGAGTCAAGTAGATCATACCATTTTCTATAGACACACTGGAAATGACAAGATGGTTGTTTTGTTAAGTTCATTCCAAAGCTACAATTTGATAAGTTGATTGACAAGCTGGCAATGGAAGATATCTTCAAATCAGCTTGAGGGGGAGTGTTGGTTTATATTATTGATATTTTCCTTAATTAGTTTTATTAGCTGTAATTATATTGTAATTACTCATGTAAGTTTTTTCCTTTTTTGTATTAGGCCTTTTCTTCTACTTAAGAAAGGTCTCTTGTAACTATTTTACAATAAGAGAGTGAATAGACAATTATTCTATTCAATAGAAACTAATATTCAGCATTAAGGCTCCAAACTGATTGACTTGTATAAAGAAAACCTTGAAGAGATTATCAAAGTTCTGTCTGTCATTCTGATAAAAGTTCACAAAGAAGTCCACCAGATATTTTGCCAAATTAATCTGCAAAAAAATAGAGAAAAAAAGAACTGAAGCTGCAGATAAGATAATCATAATCTTTTACTACATTAATTAACATATAGGCAATGGATTTGATACCTGATTAAGAGGATCAGAAACAGTAAGTAGGTCATCTTCATACTCATCACCTTCCTGAACATATATAAGAGCTTGATAAATAAACTAATAACATTAAAATCACTTGAAATGATGATAGAAAATAATAGTAACCAGACCAAACTAGAAGTACACATTTAAAAAAAATCTGGAAAGATCAAACTCATGATGTTTTGAACACACCTCATCGTATACTTTTGCCATCACTTGAAGATATTCATGGGTATGTCTGCCTAATGATGTAGCATTGACAGAATGAAGCAGGTTTTCGTCATTTGAAACATCATCGGCCTCAGCATCCTCCCATTCGCTATCCTGCAAAAGAATTTCCAATTGCCAAAGTTCACCATGATAATTTGAACAGAGGCAGAAAGCTAAGATGTGTACCTGATCATCAACCAAAACTTGTTCATGGATTTCAATTAGTGCATCAGCCAATAAAGATAATATCTGCAATCATCAAAATTAGAGGAAAATATAAAATAAGCTCTCAATTTTTCCTGAAAGCATAACCTACGTGCATCCAAATAATCTTTGATAAGGGAAGGAGGAAACACGGATCAGAATGCTCCAAATCTGGCAATATCTGAACAAATCTTCTAACAGGTATGGATCCGACCTGCTATAATTCTGCTATACGATGGGGGCCCCCATTGGGGGGAAAGAAGTGGAGGATGACATTCTGTTCAAATCTACCTAACCCATTCTTCTTCCCTTTTCTTTTCAAAGGAGGGTTGATCAACCCCAACTCGATTAATTATTTCCAACATCCCAGACTATAACTTCTCCTTGTTTAAAGTTCCTGCCAAGATTGCTACGAGGTAGTCAAATGAGGTGCTTTGGGAGTGGGAAACTTGAGATGAGTTCAAATCACTATAAACATGCTCTCATGTAGATTGATATCCAACCATCTACGCAAGGAGCACGGGCCATGCAGAAGACCACAAATTTGAATCCCCACAGTGACAAGGGGTATTTTGTCAAGGGCCATGTGAATCACATCCTAATTAGTGAACACAAAAATAGGTGAGCGAATACATGAATGGGAGCCCGTAAAATGAATTAAATCCCAAAAAAACAATTCCCAAGTTCTCGACTATTTTCAAAGACACTTGCAATCTTTCCAACCAAACTTCCAACAAGGCTCCCATGATAGCTAACACAAGACCAAATGACCAGAGCTCTAGGATTGAAACCCATAAGCCAAATTTTGGGATCCAAGTATTTTGGGGAACCATAACCTGCTTCTCTACCTTCCAGATGAGAGGTTGAATGATGGTAGATTGGGCTCTAGCACTATTACAAGTTGGTCAAGAAACAGTAGGAGAATCTTTAATGACCGAACTCTGAGTATTGAGTTTTGGAGCTAGGTTTGGATAGATTAATGCTTCCCTCCGACTGTTTTAGTCAGATTTTTGTAACATTACTTTTTCTACCTCTGATTACAATATAGAGCATTGTATAGTTCTTAGTGTACTTTTTTATTTTATTTTATTGTAACAATGTATACTCATATGACCTCTTGTGCTCCTTTCATGTTAATAAAGGCTTCGTTATTTTTATCTAGAGAAATCAGTTCTAGGTCAATAGTAAACCAGAAAGTATATTTGCAAGTACCATACCATTATCATCAATTCTGACATGCTACAACCACCCATTAATCAATATCAAATTTTAAAATGATTTCAGATATCCTATTACCTTCGATGGAAGTGGAATTACTGTCCACTGATCCGGAGCTAATTTTCCTTTTGATCGAGTGGTTATCCCTGCAGAAAGCTTCATGTTGAAGAGAGTGAATTATTTATTTGAGTTAAAAGTACGATTCAACAGCCTAATAACAAATGCACAACCAAACCTTAGTAATTTTTCCTTGAACACTAATTTGTGCTAAGTGAGGATTTTTCGTTGACAGCAAAAGGGCCAATGCACTAGTAGTGACTTTTATTTGATAAGCACCCTGAATCTCCCCTGCAACCATTTGGCGTGGATAAGAAAACAAATTTTCTGTTCCTTAAGGATCCAAATTCTGACATATTTTAAGTAGCATAAGTATACTTGGTAGAAAAATATTTTACGCAATCCAATAAAATCAAACAAAGATCATAATAACAAAAAGACCTAGTGACCAACACCCACAAAGCATTAAACCTCACCAACTCCCAAACCTCGTTACAAGACCGTTCAACCTCTCTAAACATTCTACTATTCCTCTCAAGCCAAACCCCCCACAAAACCGCAAAGAAACTAAACCTTAGACATATGAAGCTGGCCACCAAAAAGTAACGGAAAATTAAGAATGGTAAGCTATAATAAATGAACATTTCAGCCTCGAAAATTATGATGATACAAGAATAACAAGCTAATGTCACAGATCAACGGACAGAAACTTGCAAGTTCAGTACAAATTTATCTATCTGTTTTGAGAGAAGAGGCAGAAAGACAAACCTTGCAACTTCGTCCATTCTGACATCAAATAAACAAACGAATTATCATGACCTTCAGCAGGTATTGAAACTAGCAAATCTATAAGCTGTTGAATATTAGGGGCACTCATGTGAACCTGAATTTTTAAATTGAAAAATATGCAATTAATTGATTAATACAATATATAATCTACATCAATATAAAACCCAAAAAGAGAACTTTGAAATCAAAGGATGCATTCATACCACTGGGTATTTACGGTTGCAATATTTTTCAATTTACAAGAATGATCTAGATAGAATGCCGGGTAAATTCTAGCAGAAGTAAAAACTTGCTTCAAAACATTCATTTTTCTTTAAGCTCCAAATAAAATTATTTCATAGACAAATAACATCCCAACACAGAACTAATTGATAACTTTAACAACATAAGTTCTTTCATCTCTCCTGGTAATAATTAGCAAGAATAACTTGAATGAATGGATCTATTAGTAATAATTAGCAAGAATAACTCGAATGAATGGATTTATCTGATTATAAAACTACAACTTTTATATTACTCAAGGACATAGTTATACAACCTATATGACAGATCTAGTACGGTCGTAAAACTACAACTTTAATAGTAAAAATGAATGAATACAATAACATTTCAAAAATATATAATAATTATAATTTGATAAAAATAATTACCAATGAAAATAAAATTTGAAAACATTATATCTATACCTCCATGTATTCCAACTCTAATTAATTTCAAGAGTTATATAAGTAGAAATATTTAATAGTTGTACCTTAGTTTACAATTATAGATGTTCAAAATCGAATTTGCATGAGTGGAATCTGGTTAAGAAATTTGAAAGCTTTATTATCCCTTATTTTCTCAGAATATGCACAATATTGTTAAAAAAATATATCCAGATACTACTCAAGACTACAAGAAGATCAAAGTCAAATTTAAAAAAAAAAAAAAAAAAAAAAAAAATCTAGTGTATTAAATTTTTAATTCTAATTTCAAAAATCTGAGCCAACCTAAATTTAGTTGAATGCTTAGCGCATCAATAACCTTCTCCCCAACTAGAAGGTTTGAATCCCGACCCCTAATTTTGTAGTGTTATAATTAAAAAGAAAAAAAAAAGTGTTATAAAATTGATTAAGTTTATAATATATTTCATAATTCTGCTAGAATACTAAATACATGGATTTTTAAATTTTGGATCTAACATTCACTTTGTGAAATTTGAATAATTTTTCTACCTCTTTCATATGAAAAATAACTATTAGAAAACATTTGAGTGAATCTGACTTACCATTTTCAAATTATAGAAATTTTAACTCCTAAAGAAACTAATAATATTTCTTAAATTGTTCAACTTTCGAGACCTCCAAATTGTTTGAAAGTTTTCAAAAGAAGTGGAAATCATTAACACTTCAAGTGTTTTGATCTAAAAGCTCTCATGTTAACATGAAAAATACCTAAATATGATTAAAATAATAACGTTCATTTAAGATTATTGATAACATAATATTTAGAAAATGTGATTGATTAAATAACAATAACCTCACATATCAATCAACTAATTATCAGAAAAGTATAAAGGGAAAAAAAAACTGACTAAATTTTCTTTGAACGCTCGAGGGAAAATTACCAATCGAGCAAAAATAAGTATCAACGAGCTTCGCACTCCTGCTATTTGAACAGATTGCATTCGCCTAACCAGTGCAGCAACCAGGTCAGGAAGATGTTGGGTCATTTGTGATGGAAGATGCAAAATCAGTTGCAGAATAAAACTTCCAACAAAAAAAGATCCAGAACTTTCCATCTTAGGGTCTAAGAGCCTGCAATAGAATTTGGATTCATTCATCAGAAGTTTATCCTTATAATTCCAGCAAGAATAGTTTCCAAGAACACAACTTAAAATGGGATCCTAACCCTTTCAAAATTGAAATACATGGCTGCTAAATCAATATTCAATTTCTATCTTCTCTTGAAGATGGAGAAGGATCTATATTGGCTTAAGAGGCTTCAAGAGAACTATTTTATGACACTAAAACATGAAGTTTACAGTAATAAAGTGAAAATTTTATAGAAGTATAGAATCCCATAAAACTGAGGAAAAAAAAAAGAAATTCAACGAGTTATCACAAAGGAGTATAGTTTCTAATTAATTTGTACAAAGACTAAAGAGCAACAAAGAGAAGCAACAAACCTGGCCCTTTCAACTATATCCTTCCACCTAACCTTATTTACAAAAGTTTTGTAATTTCTTTCCAACTATATTTCTCATAGAATCACAATTAAAAGGGTTTCCCAAGAAATTTCCAACTGTCTATTCCTCCAACCACCACTGCGATTTGCTGCAACTCTCTTTATTGACTTTGCAAAAATCTATCCAACGTTCAGGAGATTCAAGATTGTTTACCAGCATTTGCACTAACTAAACTCACAGTGGAACAAGACAAGCTATTGATTTTATTCCTTGGTTTTACACAATATACACCAGTCTCGAGAGAGTGTCCAATTTAGAAACCTTTTTGCAACTTCTCTTATGTATTTAGTGATTCAAAACAGAAACTCTACAAGAACAATTTTCACCTTTCGTACCTTACCTTCAACACCTGCTTTCTCAAATTTCCCTCCACAATATCTCCCTTTCCTGCTTATTTCTAACTAGTGATTCGACTGAGAAACTGCCTTTAAGGTCTATACCTTATTATCCTCACTATTTCTTGACCTACAAGAGGCCAACTTTCCAAGCATATTCCTGTATTCTTTTTTTTTTTTTTTTTTTTGAAGAATCGAAACTTTTCATTGAAAAAAATGAAAAGAGACTAATGCTCACCAACAAAGGGCTTAGAAAGAGAACACCAAGAAGAAAGTCATAAGCTAACAATCTTGCAAACTCAAGTCGATCGCGACAAAGAAAACTCAGAAAATCTTGACCATCCAAAAAATCCAAAGGAAGATCTACAATCGCAATTAACCATAAAAAGTGTCTGTTTGTTTAAATTATTGATATTTTCCTTAATTAAATTTATTAGCTGTAATTATATAGTAATTACTCGTGTAAGTTTTTTCCTGTTTTGTATTAGGCCTTTTCTTCTACTTAAGAAAGGTCTCTTGTAACTATTTTGAAATAAGGGAGAGAATAGACAATTATTCTATTCAATAGAAACTAAAATTTAGCACGGTATCAGAGCAAAAATAAAACCTTAATTTTACAAACCCTAACCCTAGCTACCAACCGCCGCCGCTTCCGCCACAACCTCCACCACCGTCGACCTCTGATTGAGTGTATGCCGCCGTTCGACTTAGACCCATGCATCATCGACTCCGACCAGCATCAACAAACTCGCACCTAACCTCCATTCGTGGCCAAGGAGTTGCGCGACCCACGATTTGTGATCTGCGACGCGCGACTACACAACCAGAACTGCAACAACTCGTCATCCGTTTCTATTCAGGTTCGCGCCGTCTGTCCGGCCACTTGCGTCTGTCTTCGCGTTTTTGTTCAGGCCAACAATCACTCGTTTTTTGCCATTTACAGTCTGGGTTGCATTGTTTGGTTATGTTTTTTGGTTGGTGTTATTTGATAGGGTAATTTTTTGCTTATTGTTCGTTGTTCGAAGCCCAAGGTCTCTACCACACAATTTGTTCAACCCACAATTTGTTTGATTGTGTTTTTTTTACTCTTCCAGATTAGTTTTTTGAAAAATAACATGTCAGAAGAAAAAACATTGATGACTAAGGTCTCTGACACACGCAACCATCCCACTGTCCAAATTACTACCATCCGACTTAAGGGGGAGAATTTTCTGCTTTAGTCCCAAAGTGTTCGGATGTATATTCAGAAACAAGGGAAGATTGGCTATATTATTGGAGAGAAAAAAATACCTAACAAGAATGATCCTTTGTTGCTACTTGGGATGATGAGAATTTCATGGTTATGACATGGTTGGTAAATTCTATGGTTGAGAGAATAAGTCGCAACTATATGTGTTACTCGACTGCAAAGGAATTGTGGGATAGTGTAACTGAGATGTATTCTAACTTAGGCAATCAATCACAAATGTTTGAGTTGAATCTCAAACTGAGAGACATTCACCAAGGAGGAGATACAGTTACATAATACATTCTCCTTGAAAACAATTTGGCAAGACCTTGATGTCAAAAATGCATTCCTTAATGGTGACCTTGAAGAGGAGATACAGTTACAGAATACATTCACTCCTTGAAAACAATTTGGCAAGACCTTGATGTCAAAAATGCATTCCTCAATGGTGACCTTGAAGATGAGGTATTTATGGACTTACCACCAGGTTTTGAAGTGGATCTCGAAGTTAACAAATTATGCAAGTTAAAGAAATCTCTATATGGCCTTATACAGTCTCCTAGAGTGTGGTTTGAACGTTTTGGGAAAGCTATTACAAGCTATGGTTTCTTCAGAGTCAAGCAAATCATACCATTTTCTATAGACACATTGGAAATACAAGATGGTTGTTTTAATAGTGTATGTTGATATCATTCTTACAAGAAATGATGAGGCTGGACTAAATAATGTGAAGAAAAAACTAGCAAATGAATTCCAAATCAAAAACTTGGAAATTTTGAAGTATTTCCTAGGGATGGAATTTGCCAAACCAAAAAAGGGTATCCTTGTCAATCAAAGGAAATATATTATTGGTTTGCTTGAAGAGATAGGCTTACTTGGTTGTAGGACAGCAGAAACTCCTATTAAACCAAATTTAAAATTGCAAGTGGCAACCGAGGAAGAAGTAAAAGATAAGGAAAAATACCAAAGACTTGTGAGAAGACTTATTTACTTATCTCACACTCGTCCTGATATTGTTTTTGCAGTTAGTATGGTAAGCCAATTCATGCATGCCCCAGGGCCAACTCACTTTGAGACAATTTACAAGATCCTAAGATATTTGAAAGGATCTCCAGAAAAAGGCATACTTTTTAAGAAACATGATCACTTACATGTTGAAATTTACACTGATGCTCACTAGGCAGGTAGCACCACAGATAAAAAATCCACTTTTGGTTATTGTTCCTTTGTTCGAGGATATCTAGTTACCTGGCGAAGTAAAAAACAAAGTGTGGTTGCTAGAAGTAGTGCTGAAGTAGAATTCAGGGCTTTAGCTCATGACATTTGTGAAGATATTTGGACAAAAAGACTACTGGAAGAATTGAAATTCGTTTAGATGACGCCTATGCGTGTTTATTGTGACAATAAGGCAGTCATCTCCATAGCTCACAATCCAGTCCTTCATGATAGGACAAAAGATATCGAAGTTGATAAACACTTTATAAAGGAGAAGATCGACACTTGAGTGATATGTATTCCCTATCTTCCTACAACCGAGCAAATTGTTGATGTGCTAACTAAAGGACTTCCAAAGCTACAATTTGACAAGTTGATTGACAAGCTGGCAATGGAAGATATCTTCAAACCAGCTTAAGGGGGGGTGTTAGTTTATATTATTGATATTTTCCTTAATTAGATTTATTAGCTGTAATTATATTGTAATTACTCGTGTAAGTTTTGTCCTTTTTGTAATAGGCCTTTTCTTCTACTTAAGAAAGGTCTCTTGTAACTATTTTGAAATAAGAGAGAGAATAGACAATTATTCTATTCAATAGAAACTAATATTCAGCAGAGTCTTCAAAGCCAATGAAAGCCCAAGGATAAACTGATGAAGAAAATCCTTCAAACTGTAGGAGGAAACCCATATTTCTTTGAATAAGAAGCTTGTGCCAACACGTTAGTGAATAGGTGGAGATAAACTCCATTCGCATAGCAAAGGGGACAAACCGAGCCGGAAGAATCCTAAGGCCAAATACTTGAAACAGCAAGTGAGCCAACCTTCAAAGAAGAATCACATAACCAGAAAGCAATCCAGACCGACCAAAGACACGAACATTCTCCCAACTAATGATTTCTGAAAACCATATTGGATTTAATGAATCTCTTGACAAAAGAGCCTACCTTTGTTTCGAGAAAAACTCAAGGAATACCCACTGCCAAGACACTTAACAATTCCTTTGAGGGCTGGGCGAAGGAATCTCCCGCAACTGAAGACCACTAATTGCAACAAGGGATGAAAACTTGCTAGGTACAGTGACTGCTTTTGATGCTGATTCTACCTACTCCGAAGACTGAAACAGATTAACCAAATCATGAGCATAAGAATCTTCTATAATGGCATTGTCCGATGGATGATGATGATGATGAAAATCTGATTCTTCACTGCTCAAACTGACATCTGATTCATCATCTGAATGACTGAATCATTGATTGGTTCTAAGTGTGATGGAGGAGGATTAAGTGATGGTTGGATAAAGCTCTGAGAAATAAGAACCTCCTCAGTACCGTTATGGCCTTTATGTAGAATAACCTCACTAACTAATCCAATCATTCCTGTATTCTTATATTTCTTCATCTGACAGGCTCCTCAGAATAATTCACCAAGAATTTATTTCCTCATAAAATAACCTCACTAACTAATCCTACTAACTAAACAAAATAAAATTAAGACACTACGAGATTAACCCCTATGCCACCATCATTCTTGAATTATTGATTGACTTAAGAAATTTCCTATGATTACAAACAAGGACGACAAAGAGTATCCTTGTTGTAGCCTTTCAAGTAGCTAAAGTATTCCTCTTGATCTACCATTTAGAAAAAAACCGAGAACTTGGTTCCTTGAATGCGTCCCATCATCCAACTAAAGAACATCTTCCAAAAAGTCCCTATCAACAAGAAAATTTTAGGAATTGGCGGACTTAATAGTTTAAAAAACATTGGAGCCATGGAACAAGCAAGTTTTTGGAGACATTATGAAGGATAAAAGAGTCATCGGGGGCTAGGATTTGTATCAAGAAGTTAAAGGTGAAGGTGAAGAGAACTAGTTGATCACCTCGATGCTGCAGAAAGCAAACTTTTCATTGCAAATCCAGAACCCCAAGTAAGAATTTCTTGCTTTCCCCCAGCTACAAAAGCTGCTAGAGATTCCGTTGCATTCTGATAACCAGTGATGATAATAATTTATTTGTGATGTAAATATGACAAACTCTTAACAGAACAAGAGTTTGTAAGTAGAAAAACCTGCAATTCACTATGATCATCGGTCTGAAGGACTATCCTGACAACACCATCAAAACAAGCATCATACGCTGCTTTCACAACATCTGTTGGAGTATTCTGGGCAATGCCATTACAAACTGTAGTTAGAGAAATTGGTTCCAGTCTTACAATACATCAAAAGCTAGAATGCTGAAAAAGTGAAAACAACAAACAAATAGCAAGAAGTTTATCTTGCCTTCAATAGCATCGTCACCAGATCTAATGCTCCAGCTACTAACCCATCAGGTTGATGTTGGGACTGATTGTCAAGATGCAATTAAAGAAACAACCAGTGAGCGTTAACAGACAAACAAAATCCAAGTGCTACCAGAGAATTCTCCTTTTCTTTAAAAGATTTTCTTAGAGAACAGTAGAGAACCATACTTTGTCTAGTATAGGCACTAAATATGGTAAAATTCGTGAAGCTAACGAATGGATACAACCAGGAGCATTTTTTATTGCCTGTAGAAAATTTATGACAAAGTAAGAAAGTGGTCAGCAAACATGTCAATTATATGCAATTGACTTGAAACATGGTTATAAATGTGGGTATATTTACATAAAATACAACCATAGAAGATTGAAGTTCATAAAATTCTCTACAACTTGAGGTACCACGGCTTGAATACCTGACCATGATAGATGAGACATCCCAGGGTAGCTTTCAAGGGGGGAAAAAAAAGATATTATATCTAATATGTTCTTAAAAAGTAGAAACACTTTTGATTTCCTTTTAATCCGCTTCTAATTATGATTAGGCTGAAACTAATCTTTCATAATATAATTTTCACTTGAATTTCTTTCTAAATGATTGCACTTGAAAGCAAAAAAGATGAAACTGACGCAAGGTCAAAATTCCATACAAACCCATAAGTACAGAAACAAGGACGTCAATCAACAATTTTTGCCAATATTACCTCAAGAACCTCAATTATATCAATGCTGATAAAAGGATCAGAGACATGCGATGCCCACATTTTAAGAATCACAGGAGAGAGAATGGGCTCTATTGAAGCGGACAATTCACCACCTATAAGAATCATTGAAGAAAACACAAAAACAGATCATCAGCAAGATACAAAAGTTCAAAATTTCCATTTAGCTTCCCAAACTCACCAAAAGCCAAGCTTTAGCTCTTTCAATTAAACTTACCGGCCTTAACTGCAGCTTGCAGGGTGTCAAGTACCAAGTGTAAAGTCTCATCTGATGCCTATCAAAGCAAAATGATAGCATTCAATTGATATTGTTTGAGAAATTTAATTTATTATATTGATGGGAAAAATACTAATTTGCTGAAAATTCATTCAATTGATATACTGTATTTTTTGAAAAGTTAGTCGCCTTAATTTTCCATAACCAAGTACCCCATTGAGAAGATTTCCAAGTGATGAAAACAAAAACATCATTTCAGATCCCATGATTTCTTTGTTTGCTTCAGGTAGGAGCTCGGAAAGTGCCCTGCATGCACCAACTTTCACAGGAGGTGGCCTGCCAGAAGGATATTGATACAATAGAGATTATTCACTACTGACCAGTTAAAAAAGTACAACAAATTTAGACACGCTTACACATCCATGCCAAGAGCCTTCACAGCTTCATGAAGGAATTGATGAATAAGGTCACGCCTAATCTGCCAATATAGAAATGCTATTATGAGGCAGGGGGGAGGGGGAGGAGGACCAAAAAAAGATATATTCCAAACAAAAGAAAGCTGTATGTGGTACCATAGAGGAGAATTTGGCAACTGACGTGAAGATACGAGCATAAAGAAAGGGACATTCATGAGGACCTGCAAAAGAAAAGAAAAGAAAAGAAAATTTGATCCAATAACTTGTTTACAATAATTTTAGCAATTGGAATGTAGGCAAGCAGAATTACCTATAGACATGTCTTCAGTTAATACTTCCTCCAAAAAACTTTCTAAGCCAACTCTTGTCACTCCAGAAGCCTGTAAATATATAATGTTTAAAATTTTACAAGTATTTTGATAAACCAGTTGATATAACAACAGAGTAAATTGTTTTGTATGGAAAATAAGGAAGGAAGTACGACTTATAAACTCTCTGAGAGGTACGTTCTCTCCCAAAACTGAACTACTTACAGGCATGCCAAATACATGCTAGCATCATCTATTATATACCTGCCTGATGACTATCCAAAGGGTCCCATCTCACCCTTTCTATACCTAAGATAACCTACCTGCCAAAACACTAACAAACTAATCGCAAAAACTGCCACGTGCCATCCCCCTCATAATGTGAATTCAATTGGAGGCTTACTAGTCCTATCATATGTACACTCAGAAAACAGAACTCCAAAAACAAATTCTTCTCATGAAATAAAATAAAAATTCAAAAATATTTATATAAAATGACTAGAACAACATGCAAAAACTGAGTGATAAAAACGTTTATGATTGTTCTAACCTCTACTTCAATCAACTGTTCTGCCAAAGAAGCTAAAGCGAATAGAACAGCCTCCCTGATCTGTCACATAAATCAAAGCAAAAGTAAGTCCAAAGAAACAATGAATATTCTTTTATTACAAGAAGCAAGCTATTCATTCCGTGAGAAAGTAGAATGCATAGAGAACATGGTGTAGTGTGAGGCTTTATTGTTGTTACTAGCTGAGAGTTAGTTGGGATGGTTAGTTAGTTGATCGGTAGTTGTTTGTTATGAGTTTGTTTGTTGTTCTGCTTTGTTAGCATTGGCTGTAATCTCATTATAAACAGAATATATTGTTCTGTTTTCTCTATTAAAAAAGGCCATCTCCCCTCATTTTGAGGTAGAGATTGATATTCATTCAAGTCACTTTGGTATTACACCAGAACATGAATATGTCCACATAAAATAGACAAAAATGCATGTCCATTGTCTCTCACGGGGGAAACTGCTGGACAGGCATTTGGAGCACAATAGATTTAGATATCAGATTTTACAGAGCAACAAAAGCATCGCTGAGTTGGAGTCATTAAGATGCAGCAAGATGTCATATTCCTACCATTGGAAAATTTAGCATTCAGAAGAAAAAAGTGCAGACTGGCCATGACGTCAAATATCTAAATCCAGGAAACTTCCATTTTTTTCCTTTTAAGGGAAACAGAACTTTTCATTAAAATTGTGAGAAGTTACAAACAAGGTTGCATATAACTTATAAGCTACCATCAAAATTCTCCCTTTAGGAGTATGTACAAACACCAGCCCTCCAAAAAGAACGAAAATGAACCAATAACAGAACAAACCTAAACCCAACAAATTAGAAAGAAACCCAAATCCAGTTAGTGTCGTGAAAAATAAGAAGAGATAAACCAAATCTGGCAACAAGTCACTTTTCTTGCTTTGAAGCTTACTGAGACCACAAATTCATTACAGGGATACCTAACATTGCTGATTGGGCAAATGATGGAGACCAAATCCTATTTTCGTAAAAGCCATCAACACTTCGCAGCCATCTGAACGGTCTATCAATGGTATGTAATCCGTTTTTAAATTTATTATGATATGGACATATATCCTCAATCATTTTAATCACAAAAATATCTCATCCACTGCCAAAATTTTATATTAAAAAAAATCTACTCACTCTCCACCAAACTGGAGAACCAGCAGCTTTTTCTCTTTTTGACTCACTGAAGCGACTTTTGGCAGCATCTATGATGGCATTGATTCCATCCAGACCACAACTACCAACAATTTCTTCAAGTAACAGTGCACCTGGAAGAAACATATACATTCTTTTTAGAAGATATGAGAATTTATGAAGAAAAAAATGTAAAAATAGGAAACAGAATCCTACTAAATAAATAAAATTTATGATTTAGGGTTGGACATTCAATCCTATAAAATGCAAACAAAAAGTGAGAGACATCACAAAAATTAAGTCAAAGTAACCCACCAGAAAGTCCAAAAAATAAAGTAGATTCTCTAGTTTCACTTTGCCTTACTACCACCTACTAAACTATCACTAAACCCAAAACCTTAAGCTGATGGGTCACAGTAAATTTAATTATTAATTCATATTATTAACACTCTCCTTCTCTTGTGGATTTGAAAAAAAGCACAAGGTTATAACAAGTGGTTATCAATATTAATGTGGAAGGAATAACTTAATAGGAGTTTGAAACATCCTGCTCTAATATCATGTTAAACCATCACTTAACCCAAGAGTTTAACTGGATGAGATACGGTAAATTTAATTATTAATTCATATTCTTAAACATCCCATGAAGAAAAAGTGCATTTTTCCTCCTACAAGCCATGGAAGAAAAAGCTTTCACCAAAAAAGATAATGTATCGACATGACTTAAAAGAGGAACTAAATTGAAAGTAATACAATTTGTAGCATTAGAAAATGGTTAGAGGACAAGACAATGGTTAGCAGTGCTAAAAGACCATGGATTAGTATTTCAACGCCATAAAGCCACATGCTATGACGGGCATCAGGATAGTAGAGATTCGTTCGTGGAGCTTCTTTTGCTTTTTCCTTTCCATGAGAAAGGGTTGTTTTTGTGGCAGGCTGGGATTTGTGCTATTTTGTGGAGTCTATGAAGGAAGAGAAACAATAGAATCTTTAGGGGGAGGGAGTGTTCTATTACAGACGTGTGGTCCCTTGTTAGATTCTATGTTTCTCTTTGGGCTTCGGTTTCGAGGTTTTTTTGTAACTATTCTTTAGGTTTTATCTCGCTTGATTGAAGCCCCTTTTTGTAGTTGGCTCCCTTTTTTTTGTGGGCTTCTTTTTTGTATGCCCGTGTATTCTTTCATTTCATCTCTATGAAAGTTAGGTTTTTCATTACAAAAAATGCCAGAAAGCCACATAAATCAATTAATGGTCATGAAAGTGAGGGATGGCTCCATTCTAGTCAATAATTGGATTACAAAGTTCATTTAGCTGAAAGTCTCCATAGACTATATAGTCTCATTGACTTGCTTGCAAGTATATAAGAAGAGTGGAACTCTTCAAACTCAAGCCAGTCCCTTGCTTTAGGTCCTTAATGATAGCAAGGTTGAAGAGTTGCCTTTCTCACTCACAGTTGAGGAACCCCTGACTCAAACTTTTAGATTCTAGACCTAGGAAAGCTGAAATGCCTTTTCACTTAAATCTCTTTTTGTCCACCTAAACCAAAAAGAAGCCATGTTGGGCCAAGGCTTTGCAAAAAAATATGGAAAGCTAAAGTTGAAAAGAATACCTTGATGCAATTGGTATGCGGCGTTGGACTCAACAAGAAGGCTAAAATGTTGTTAAAAGGCTGATACAAGTTTTGTGATTGGAAATAAATAACTGCATCTTCAATGCCAAAGAAAATTCGGAGGAAGTTTTGGATATAGTGAATTATCAAGTTTCCATTTTGTGTTCTTTTGCGAAATCCTTGTGTAATTATTCCCCCATTGTAAATTGTAATTAACTCAAACTGGGGTGCTTTTCAATAAAATTCTCAGGGGTATCTACTTTTGTATAATCATTCCCTAATTTCTTTTTGTTTCTTGACCAAGAAACAAAACTTTTCACTGATAAAATGAAAAGAGACTAATACTCAAAAGATACAAACTCCACAAGGGAGTGAAAACAGCAAACAATAATAAGAAAGCATCCCAAAAAAGACATGAAACAATTAAACTAATAAACCTCATCAACCCTTTTGTTTGCCTTCTTTGCAGAGACCACTCATGAACGCATCTAGTAATATTGAAGTCGCCACCAACACACTGTAAGGTATCCAAATATATTCGTAACCTCGATCAACAATATGATAACTCACACAGTAAGGATAAACCCCCCGATATTGAGAGTTCTTCAATATGGGGTATTCTATTGAGAAATTCAAGATAACAATGATAGTTCTCCAGCAATTCGAGAGGCTGGTCTCTCCCCTAAGACAACAAGTCTACCACACAAAATGCCTATCTCAAAACAACTCCATAGGTCTGTTAAAAACACTCCCTCCCCACTACCCCCGTACACCCTCGCTCATTCCTCTCCCGTGGTCCCCAATTCGTTACACTCAATTCCCTTCTTACCCTTCCTCACATATGTCTTAAGTATTGGAGGCCTTACACACACCAAGGCCCCTCACAATACACTGATAAAAGATAGCAATTCCTCCCAAAGATGTTTCCTCTCTCTGAAATTATTAGGACCATAGATGTTTGAAATCCAACAAAGTTTTCCTTGCTGAGGAGAAACTAAAATCAAAATGGCATAACCTCCTGTAAGAACTTCTTTAATTTAAACCTTACATTCATCCCACAAAACTAACCCTCCTAAACGGCCTTAAGCTCCACATGAACCCAGATAACTTCCCTTGAACTCCTAAGAGACCACCATTGGTTAGTATAGTTGTCGGTCATATTAAGACATGTGAAAAAAGTAAAGGAATTTGGAGAGAAAGGGTTCAAACCCTATAGTGAGCAAGTATGGTCCTTATCCTTCGATTGGGTTGTTGGCCATGGGTTCAAACCCTATAGTAAGTAATTTGAGACTTCAAAATAAAGCCCATGGTTATTGCATTTTCCTCATGAACTGAATTCTATGTGGCATAAAGTTACCGTGATTATTTTTTTATACAAGAAACGAAAAAAGTTATAGTGATTATTTAAACTATAATCAGTAAAAGGGGAGAAATGACACTTACAACAACCAAGAGCCTTAACAAAAACATTGTCATAAAATTTATCATAAGGAAGAAATTGTCGATGATTTATCGTATGATAGATTTAAACAAAATATACTTCTTCAACGGGGTTTTTGTACGGATGACCCATTTTCCAGCACTTTAATGACGGATGACCTGCGTTCTGAAAATAATGAAATATGACCCATTCTGACGTGGCATAGTGCGCAAAATTACACATGAAGGTAGCGAGAGCGAGAACGAGCTAGATCAAGAGCGAAACGAGCTAGAGCGAGAACGAGCTAGAGCGAGAGCGAGAGTAAGCTAGAGCAAGAGAGAAAACGAGCTAGAGCGAGAGCGAGAATAAGCTAGAGCAAGAGAGAAAACAAGCTAGAGCTAGAGCGAGAACGAGCTAGAGCGAGATAGAGAACTAGAGAGCTAGAGTTAGAATAAGAATGAGAGTACGATGCCCTCACGGTAATTTGGACATGATGCAAAGTACGGAAAAGATCATATGTCATTAATTTCAAAACACGGGTCAAATGCATCGATGAGCGTGAAAAGAGTCTTCTGTGCAAATTTCCCTTCTTCAACATCCATCTTGAAAATGCTAATTGTCAAAATATTGATTATAGATTTGTTTTTATTTATGCTAGAAAGGTAACACCCCATTCAAAATTGAATCCTTAGATGGGACGGAAATCCAAAGTGGCTTTCACCACTGGGGCTATTCTCATCAAGATGAAGTCAACATTCTGATTGATACACTTGCAATATATTAGATCCAACTTGTGTATTGGAAAATTCAAATTCAAATCTTGTGTGCTGGAAATTCGAAAATTCAACAACCAAGTCACTAGACAATGAATCAGGAACCATAAGAAAAAATAAGCATACCTGAAACACGACAGCTAAATGTCCCATCATCCTCATCCGCAACAAATCGGTTGGAATCCATTGACCACAAATGAATCTAGTACAGAGTAACATTTTAGATAAAGACAGCTTTTAGTTAAAACTGTAAGTAAGAACAACATGAAAAATCCAAACAAGCGTTCACAGTGAGTCATAAAAAAAACAACTTCTATAAGAAAAGGTTTGGTCTGAATTCATGCACGGCTGGATGCCTACAAGAATACTTATATCTACAAGGCCATACATAAAGATGCATGTATATTCATATCTAGGAAAGCACATGAAGATGTAAGAGAGTTCTTAATAAGGTGCCTACAGCATTGAAGAAGTTGTTCTCATCCATAACCAAATACTCATTATATTATCTATTTCCTTTTATTATCAGATTTGAAAAGGAGCATATATCTTAGAATCAGGATTCCATTTTACCCCAGAAAAAACACTTGGTGCCTCATTTTGAATCTTATCGACTTCAAACATCAGAATACAAATTCAATGTCAATCATAAATCAGGCACATATAGACTACTCGTATGATGTCATAGAATTTTTTCGTTTTTAAAAGAAAGCACACTATCATTGAGAAGAAAATGAAAGAATACAAGGGCATCCAAAAAACAAGCCCACAAAAGGGAGCCCCACTACAGAAAGGGACTCCAACCAAGTAAAATGAGACGTAATGAAAAATTACAAAAAAAAATTCGTCGGCAACGCCCTAAGAGAAATGCGAAACCTAATGAGAGACCAAACATCACTAGGGCCCTTTCAACTCCTTTAGGTGGTGTTTGGGGGATGGTTTTGGTTTGGGTTGGATTGGCTTCCAAACCCAAGCCCATGTTTGGGGGATAGGTTTTCCATCCATAGGGTTCAAACAACAAACCCCATTCAAACCCATGGAATTTCTCCTATAAACCCATCGGTTCTCTTGAAATTACAAAAAAGTTAGTGGGGCTTATCACTTTTCTCTCTACTTTTGTAATAATTATGGTGGGTCTCACCACTTCTCTCTCCATTTTTTCTCATAATTATGATGGATCACCATTTATCTCTTTCACCCTATCTATCTTTCTCTATTAGAAGATTTTTTAAATTACAATTATATAGTTTTTCTTCAATTAAAAATGTAGAGTTACATAATCTTAATCTAAATAAAATTATTCTTTTTGTTTATTTATATTCAATTCAATTAACAATAGTTCAAAATATGTATAATTTTAAAATTTTAAAATTTTAAAATAAGAAAAATATATTTTAGACGACTTACTTATATTAATATTTTAAAAAAGAACATTTAATTTTAAGTTAACATATTAAAATTTAAGCCTATATTTTATTTTCAAATTAACAATATTCAATGTAACAAAAATAAATAGTATTTTATTTTGCATTTATTAAAATAAAATAAATAATATTTAATTTTAAATTAGTTATAGTAAAGAAAATATTTTGAATTTATTAAAATAAAATAAATAATATTTAATTTTAAATTAGATACACTAAAAAAAAAAAACGAAAGTATATGTATGACATTAATTTTGAACTTAGTTATATTAAAATAACTTAAATATATGTTATGTTATTTTTATTTAGTCATTTTAAAATAACATATAGAATATATTTTAATTTAATTTAATCAAATTAAAATTAGAGAAACTATATGTACATTTTGCTCTATATGTAATTCTATATACTAATTTCACTTTTTCCATGAACCATGTAATTTTTGTTCTCATTAACTACTTTAACTTATGACACCTACCAAAATTTATGAAAATTTGGAAAAATACTTAAAAAAAAGTTCATTTCTCAATGTTTGAACTTTTTGTCAAACTACTTCAAAATTTCAAAACTTTAACAATACCCTTCTTACTTTTAACTTATTCATTCTATGCTTTTGATAATGTTATTTAAATTGACATCACCATGAATAGATTGAATGACATAGATTAGAGTTACACATATTACACATGGTATAATTCCAATTTGAATATGGTTGGGACAAAATCTTGTAAATATTGATATGCAAATTTTCACACAAAATTTGTCAAAATATTGCTATGCAATTCAAAAACAAATTATTAAGTCACAAAAAATATAAATTAAAAAAAAAAAAGCACAAAAAATGTCTTTAAAAAAAACATAAATAGACTCACTCAAATCCAACCCCGCACTCCAAACACAAGTTTCAGCAAACCAAACAGACTCAACACTGCACCCCAAACACAGTAATCAGGAATCCCACGATTTCTGATTACGGCACAGGATTCCTAGGGTTTTTGATTCCTAGGGTTCCTAATTCCAAGACAGCGTGCCAAACAGCCCCTTAAAGGTTCTATTGTTCCTTTCCTCCCAAATACCCCACAACAACGCGCACACTCCGGCTTGCCACAAGAACCCCCCATTCTCTCAAAACAACGGATGGAGAAGGAACTCCTCGATCATCTCCCTGTAATCTTTGTGTTTGGCAACATGAAAGTCAAACACTTCAAAAAAATACCCCCAAAGAAACCGAGCAAAGTCACAACTCCAAAGGATATGATCCAGGTCTTCCTCCACCCTCCAACAAAGAATGCAACAAAACAGCCCTACCAAAGAAGACAACTTTCTCGAAAGCCTATCAAAAGTGTTAACTCTTTCGTGGATAACCTGCCAAACAAAGAATTTAACCTTCTTTGAAATTCTCACCTTCCACAGAGAAGAGAAAATGAACTCACTAGAGGAAGAAAGATTTAACAGACAATGAAAGAACGAGTTGCAGGAAAAGCCCACAGTAGGGTTAGGGTTCCAATAACGAACATCCCTTTTCCCTTGTCTAAGCTCAAACTCTCCGATCAAAGATAAGAGAGTCATGGCATTTGTTGTTTCCCTATCGAATAATGGACGACAGAAACCAAGCAAGAAAGAGGGATAGCTACCAAAAGAAACCAAGACATCAGCCACAAAACAATTTTTCATAGAGGACAAATGATATAAATGGGAAAACGTAATGCAAAGGGGTTTATTCCCCACCCACTTATCCTCCCAAAAATATGTTTCCTTTCCATCACCCACAAAACAATAAACCATGTAAGAAAAAGAAGGGAGATCATTGGATATCTCTTTCCAAAGATTTCTGTAAGTGCTTTGACCCCACCCAACAACCACTCAAAAGAATGAGAACCGTATTTGCTTGCTATAATCCTGTACCAAAGGGTATTAAACTCAAGGGAGAAACACCAAAGCCATTTAGCCAACAGGACTTTGTTACGAGTCCTCAAATTCCCTAATTTTACCCCCCCCCCCCCCCCAAGTTCACTGGCTTCCCCACCACATCCCAACTCGTAAGATGCACACCTTTCCCCTCAACTATATCCACAATGTTCACTGGCCCTCAAATTCCCTAATTTTAACCCCCCCCCCCCCCCCCCCCCCGGTTCACTGGCTTCCAGACCACATCCCAACTCATAAGCTGCACACCTTTCCCCTCAACTATATCCACAATGTATGTCATAGAAAATCTTTATTTGGAGGATTTTGTTTAATGATACATATTATTTTTCATTTTTCAAAAAGAAAATGAAGACAATCAATCAGACGATGCACAAGAAAACAAGAAAATTAAATGGAACTCATCACGCCTGCAATATGCAAGTGAAAAATGTATAATATAGCTTCCAAACATGTGTGGTATCTCCATAATTTATAGTTTTCAACTTAGGGACTACTTTCCAATTCAACTATATCCCTTTCTCTACATTATCCACCAGATTATCCTGCAAGGAGTGTCCTCAAAATTTCTAGGAAAGAACAAACCATAAAACAGATTCAAAAGAAACAGAAATAGCCACAAGAAAATGGCCCAAACCAGTACAAAAGCACGTATCCAGAAAGTTTTAGTTAAGCTTTTCAAGTTAAAAGTGATACCAAAAAAACCCAGAAAAATTATATTTTAGTATTTATATGCTACAAACTTAAGATAAGTTTTGGATAGGATAGGTATTAATTAGTATGACTCAAAATATACTTTTTATAAATATCAGGATTTTTTTTTCAACATACAGAATACATTAGAAAATGTAGAAGACTAAAAATATTTCAACATTAGAAATACATTGATGTAAATAATACTATTGAACTATACTTATATTTAATGTTCAACTCAGTCCCTTTCTGCCCAAGAAATACAATGCAAAAGGTCAAAGAAAACCTGTTGCTCCGTAATTTGTAGAAAAGCAATTGTGTAATAAACCAGCTCCCCTACATTGTTCTTCACAACCTGCAAAAGTAGACCAAGTGAAGAAAAAGGAAACTGCAATGTAAAACAACTAGATGCATTTAAATAATTTGACGCACCTTCACCAGTTTTGAACTTCCAACTATGGTTAAAAGAAATTCGAACAACTGTAAATCCAAGAGACATGCACAAAACCATTAAGTTATAAGCTACCATAGATTGCACAAAGAGAAGGTAACTAGTCAGCATACATGTGACAAAGAAGAAGAAGAAAAAGGAGGGGAAAAAAATAAACAATAAAAGAATTTTGGATTCTACACTGTCAAGAACATTCTTTATGTGTATTCTTTCTGGAGATGTTTTTTTTTCTATAGATCACAAACCAAACGAGCTTTAAAAATTTTCAATAAGTAATCGCACGTGCACATGTATATAGACATCATACAGATGAGTTTAGACTTTAAAATGAAAAACCACCCCTCATCAAGAACAATCTCTTGATAGTGAGAAGAATGGTATAATTCAACACTAACGAACTGATTCCCTAACCCAAAATTTGTTTGTAAGCTTATGGGTGAGTTTAGTATGACTTTTAGAAAGGTAAAAAGCATTTTTAGCCAATTAAAAGTCATTTTTTAAATTTTCAAGGTGTTTGATTACAAAATCGAAAGTAATTATGAAAATTCTAAAACTACTTAAAAAGCACTTTAAGGTGATTTTAGAGAGCCTCCTCCAAGAGTGCTTATAGAAAAAAGTGTTTCATTTAAAAGAACCACTCTCCCTCTATAGTAACTTCCATAAGAGTCACTATTAAATTAAAAACAGGAAGAAAAAAAAAAAAAAAAAAAAAAAAGATAAAATTGAGAATGGAAAATTTTAAAAGCACTCTCGTAACTGCAAGTATATACTGTTTCTAACACAAATTCAATCTACAAGTGTCATTAATAATTAACCTGGATGACAAAAGAATCAAGACTTTTGTCAGCACCATCAGAATCATAGCTTCCTTCATATGGATCTTCTACACCTTCAATGGATGATCGTACATATACCTCAAGAGATGACACGAACGTCTGCCACACTGATTGCAATATAACTACAACCAAGTAAAGGATATTGTATAGAAGTTAGAAAAACAGGTCTGTCAAGAAAATTGAAAAAATCTCTTAACCTTGAAGTAGAAAAAGGAGGCTGCCTTACTTGCAATATCACTTTCTGCAAAACTAGGGAAATTCTGAAAGAACTGGTTCATGCACTTTAAGACCTAATGATAAAAAAGAAACGCAAGAATCACAACTTAATTGTGCACCCACTTACTAACAAGAGCAGGTATATTGCAAATAAAGGCAAAAAAGAACCTCCATTCTAATGCTCCAGTCATCAGGATCTTCAGAATGCACAGGACGACCTAATATGATAGAGAACTGTTCCATCCATGGTTTTAGCATGGGTATTACCAACGCACTGGTTTCTTCCTAATATGGTAAAAAAATGAGCTCACTTGTAAACAATCTTGATAAACAATTGCACTGTAAAGTTCCAAAAAGGTACCTTGTACACACCACTCATCACCCCTAACATGGATATACAAGAATAAACAATTGACAGGGCCTTTGTTCGCAAATACTTGTCATACATCTGCATAAGAAGTCCATATTTGGATAAGAACATCATACGAAATGATTGCCCCATTTCAATAAATTTCACATTAAAATATAATTTTAAGTTGTGATATTTTATATTTCAAAAATAATGTGAAAGGAGTATTGAAATATGCAATAAGCAAAAGGGTTGAAGAAATCAAATTCATATTTTCAATGATACAATGCCTTGTAGCTAAGGAAGAATCAAACAATCATAGTTCCAAATGACTCAACATCATATAAGAAATAAAATATAATATCAATCATGTTCATGAATTATATCCACAAAAAGGACAAGTTCAATGCTTTTATTTCATCCTGAACGTTCGTACAATTACATTTAAAAATTGCATTATTTTTCATGCTCAAAATTTATTTCTTTTTATGTTCGCCAATTTTAAGATTTAGAGAAAGAGTGACTAACATTCTAATTCAAGTATACCCAACATAAGTACCTATACATATGCAATAAGTGTAAGAGGGTCAAAAAATCAAATACAAGTTTAACATGGACATGTTACTCACAGTGTTCGTGCTCATAAGTCAAGGCCATTGGTGAAGTACTAAGAAGCACGAATACATATACAAGACACCGATACGACACAACACGGACACAGTGACACGTCATTTTAAAAAAAACTAGGACATGAACTCGGCAAGGACACATTTATTAAAATATACATTTTTTTAAAATATATATCACTGTTATACCATAAAGAAATTCAAAGTCAATAAGTTTATGCACTTATATGCTTAAAAAGATGAGTTTGATGTATTTCACTCTCAAAGTTTATTATTCTTGTCCTATATTATTATGTCTATTTAGTATACTTAATAGGTGTTCGATGCGTGTCTAATAAATGTTGGACCTATATTGACTTTGTACAAATAGTGTCTAACACATATCTACTGTATTAACAATTGTCCGGTATGTGTCCAACAAGTGTTGAAGTGTCCAAGTGTCTGACATGTGTCGGACACGGACACGCTAGCCAAACTAAAGTGTCTATGCTTCTTAGGTGAAGTATCTTTAGTAAAGTTCATCAGTGAGTTCTCTTTCTTAAAATTTCTCTTTCCAAAGATAACATCACCTGGTCTAATGTTAGAACCAAGCCAATTCTAAACAAAGAATCCCTTTGAAGGTTATTAGTTAGAACGTAATAAGTTTCTCTCTTATCAACAAGTTTAATAGAAGAATCTCTCCAAAGGTGTGAATCTTATACTTCGATTAATATTGAAAAACCTTCTGCCACTAAGAATTTGTCAAAATTTTCTTTAAATCCAAACACAATTTCAATAATTTCTTTGTTCAGCACAAAGACAAAGACTAATGTATATGACAATGTATTGACCAACATTCTTTTTTTTTTTTTTAATAAGAAGCCTGAAGTATATTTCAGAAGACAGAAAAAGGCTACAGCCTGGGGGCAGGGGGAAAGATAACCCCCTCCCAAAGAAAACTTTTAAAGAGACGGTTGCACTATCTGTCTCATCAATAAAAAGTAATCACAAAAAGAAATTTTCATTTTTAAGAAAATGCATTCATACCTCCGGGGATGAAACAATTGAAAGCAAGTGAGGGAACAAAGCAGGTACTAGTCTTGGAATCATTTCACAGTCCAATTCCCCAGAGAGTAGAGCCAAGCACCTTAGACCTCCATGCACTACAAAAATAAATATAGAGCAAAAATTTATTCAATTGTAACAAACAGCACATTGCAGGTATGCCAAAAGATCCAATATCGATCCAAAGGAAAAACCAATCAGCATTTGACTATTGGATCATTTGCGTTGAGCAAGCTGAAGTATTTTTTATAAAAAAATAATTAATTAATTAAATTTAAATTAAAAAACAAAACAAAACAAAAAAATGACCTTCATGAAGAGAGATAAGACTTAAAGCCACGACAAAGAAAAACAGCTAGAGGATGCAACCACGAGAAATAAACTGTTAAAGTAACTGCCACCCCCCCCCCCCCCCCCCCCCCCCCCCCAAAAAAAGTAAGGAGAAAAGTATAAATATTTATGAAATGTCAAAGCATAGGATTTACAGAAAGGACTACAAATATTTGAATGGCAATCCACATGTCAGAAAAAATTAAAAGGCTACCAAAAAATTAACAAGTTAATTAAGACATACTTATTTAATTCATTAATAATGCATATTTTAGCACTAGCTTCTATATATATTAATGTAAATCTCATTAAATATCAAAATCATTTACCTTTTTTAGATACGATATAGAACATAAATTAATATTGGGTAAATATTAAACAAATCTTGTGGCAAAAGAATATTAAACAGACTTAAACTAATAGTTGAGAAATCCAACAACTCACTTATTTTTATTATCTATCCCTCTTTCCCATATCGATTTAATAAATGAGTGGAAAAAAAAAATCAAGTTCTCTACAAAAGCCGTTACTCATTCTCTTCCTCAGGACCAAACCAAATATAGGTTTTCACAAGTGTGCCAAGCAAAGCCGAAATATTACCTTAAGCCATCTGTTCTCGAAAATTCCCAACATCATACAACGAGACATCAACAACAGGGAAGAAAAACCCTTTTTTCCCCTAGTTTAAATACCAAAATACAACAAGGCCAGTGACACAATTTTTTCTCTTTGCTTGAGAACATAGAAAAATTCCTAAAAATAGCATCCAATAAACATTAAAGTTGAGTTTAAACACAATTGTCATCTCATAATATCAAATATTGCTCAAAGAGCTAAATTAAATCAATACAAAAAATAAATAAATAAATATAAATCCAAAAGAAAAGGAAAAAGAGGTTGTAGTGGAAAATAAATATCGGAAATAGAACGTCATACCACCATTCATATTAATTCGATTATTCATCAAATTTAAGAGGTAAGGCAATAGCTCAGGCCATTCCTCTGGCCAATCATATATTGTGATTGATGCCACAGCCATACTAATTGCTGTACATATTTTCCTATGGGAATCATCCAACGTTAATAAAAGAAGCTTGCGAATGACTGCCTGAAAAACAAAACAGTGAATTAGAAATGTAGAGTTTCAACATTGAAAGGATATATCCAAGTAGTGGCATTGGATGTGGCCAGACAAAAAAAAAGAATTGCAGATGTAGAAAGACTACAAATAACAGCATTCGGTGTAAAATAGATACCTTCTCATCATTAGAAACAGCGGGATGTTCAAATAATTCCTCACCCTCCTGCCAGTGTTTTTTTATGAACTGCTTAAGAAGGACTGCAGCTAGGTAAGTGCGTTAAAGTCCGACCCAAAAATCGTGGAATAATCTTGAATAGTATGACCTCGTCAGAAACAACCACCGGCAACCATATAAAAAGAAAGCGAAACCTTAAACACCAGTGAACATATAGTCTCCATACTTTGGCAAAAGTAAGTGCAAGGAAGATAAAAACGGCAGTGTTTACGTTTCCTTGGAGCACAGAAAAGAAAAAAAGAAGAAAATCACGCAGAAAAATTAAGAATCTCAATAGCAATGACAACAAAGGATATCTGGCGCAGTCCTACTGGAAGCTCTCTGTTGGCAGCAACTTTGGATAATGCAACTCCAAAACCTTTAAGATGAGCAAAAAACGTAATTAAGTCCAAGTAGTAGAATAAGTTAATCAGATAGTGAAGACAAAATGAACCAAAAAACTTAATCTGTTCCTGATATCTTCCTAAAGTACAGAAACGTATATTTAGGACATATCAATCCTGCCTAACACAATCATAGAACCACGCCAACGAGGCAGAAATGCGATTCATCTACTGTTCGGTTAACATGGAAAAATAATTCCATTTGGGAAGACACTCGATAGTATAGAAAATAGCAAAAGAAAATCGATAGGGAGAACAATGAGCTGAGAATTATAGTGAAGGCAAGAACCTGGTTGTCGAGATGCCTGATTTAACGAGGCTTCTGCAAATGAGCGAACCTCCTGGTTGGGGTCGAGAGTGGCCGACAAGCAATTGAGAAGCCACTGTTGATCATGATCAATCACATTCGCCATCTTCGAGCGCCGAGCAAAGGCTTCGCAGTTTGTTCCGCCGTTTCGGAGTTCACTCCGGTCGGCTCTGCGACTGCCGCAGCGTTTACTCGCTTGCTTCCAAGTTTGGGCCGTAAAAAGCGCGCGAGGATGATTGATTGCCAGGCGGGTTCGGACAACAAAAATGGAAAGGAAATGGAGTTTACATATTTTTGTAATTCTTCGCCCTATAATACTAGGGTTTTTGCTTTAAAACCCTCTTGTCTTCTGCTGTGGACTTTTGTTTTCTAAAAAAATGAAAATCCTTCCCAACAAAAAAACATATAGGCCGGATTGGTACACATGTTATAATAATTTGTGTTATAATAATTTATGAATAACTATGCATCTTAAAAATATACTATTATAACTCATACTAAATAACTCTACATCTTAAAAACAGATCATATAACTCCACGTATTATTATAACCCACTCACGTCTCAAACGGCTAGAGATGTCCACGGGGTGGGGCGGGGCCGGGGAATGGATTCCCCGTCCCCGTCTCCGTCCCCCATTTCATTCCCCGTCCCGGCGAAATTCCCCGTTTAATTTTGCGGGGATCGGGGCTGGGATTCCCCGCTGGGAATTCGCGGGGATCGGGTTCCCCGCGGGGAATTTTTCCCCGTTCTTTTTTTTTTTTTTATCTTTTTTTTTTTTAAATGTATTCTCAACCATAATAAAAATTATTTCTAAATGAATAATTTTCAATATAATTCTATTTAAAGTAAATGTTATAAAATTTCCTAATAAAAACAATGATATACCATAAGTAAAAATACTATAATGTCGAAACAACTTAATTTCTAAAAATTCAAATTTCAATATTACAACATAGACTTTATTTTTTTTTTAATAACGAAATAGTCTTAAACTAATTCTTACTATAGTTTTTTTTTTTTAAAAAAATCTATTTATAGGTAATAATATATATATATATATATATTATTAATCGGGGAATCGGGGCGGGGCGGGAAATATATTCCCCGTCCCCGTCCCCGTTTAGCCAACGGGGAAAAAAGCTTCCCTCTCCCTCCCCCATTCCCCGTGTAATCGGGGATTCCCCGCCCCGTTCGGGGCGGGTCCCCGCGGGGCCCCGGCCCCGCAGGTTAAATGGACATCCCTACAAACGGCCCCATATATTTTTGGTCGAAGAGTAACAATTTAGTTCCTACCCTTTAGTTTGAAGTAATTTAGTTCTTATACTTCCTGATTTTTAACAATTTAATCTCTTAACTTACATAGCAATTTAGTTATTTTACTTTAAAAATGGTCACAAATCAATCTATATTGTAACAAAAATTTAACGAAATTAAGAGTCAACTTTTATTATATAACGACTTGTCTTTGTAGTTTATAAATACAATGGGTCTCTAATATTTTTTTATTATTATTATTATAAAGGGCCCCTGATCAATTTATCAATTACATATCTAAGAAGTCGTATTAAATTTTAACAATATTTTTCATGACAATGACTAAATTGTTACACATTTAAAAGTGCAAGGAGTTAATTGTTGCATACTAAAGTTTAATGACTAAATTGTTACTTTCATGTAAGTTTAAAGGGCATTTTCATTTAAGTGTTTTTCAAAAATGTATTTTTTTAAGCTTTTTTTTTTTTTTATAAAAACCGTTTATAATAAAAACACTCATATGTTTGGTTACATTTTCTCAAAAGTATTTTTATACACAAATTTGTTTAGTTTGCTCTACACCCAAAATGTTTCTATTAATGTCAAATTACTATAAAAGACGACTATTAAACACTATGAATTAATAAGTTCAAATTTGTATTTAAAACACTATGATCGTCCGACTACCACCGGCCACTGTCAGAGGGGGGCGTCAACGGTGGTGGCTGGAGTTGTCACCAGCGTGGTCGCTGGAGATGGTCATCAGCAGTAGGTGTGCGGTGGTCGCTAGCAGTGGTCAACAAAGATGGTTGTCAGCGGTGGGTGCGCGGTGGTTCCTAGAGATAGTCATTAGCAATGGACATCGGAGATGGTCGTCGATGGTGGGTGCGTGGTGAGCGCAGAGGGGTGGTCGCTAGAGATGTTCATCGACGAATGACATTGGCGATGGTCGGCATAGATGGTCGCATGCGATGATCATCGGCAGTGGTGGCGATAGTGTTACAGTATTTTGGTCATTTTCATATATCATGAAAATTTGGGAGAGATTCCAACTTAAACATTTTTTCTAAAATTTGGTTTTAAGTATTTCACTGAAAATAATTATTTCTCAAACTTTTTTTTTTCTCTCTAAAATTTGGTTTCAAGTGTTTCACTCGAAATAGCTTATTTCTCAAATTCATTTTTTAAAAAGTCATTTTGAGTAATTGTCAAACATCACGAATCTTTTTTAAATGACTTTTTCAAAAATAAACACTTGAAAAGTAATCCAAACGGGCTCTAAAAATATTTTTTTAACCTTAAAAATATGTTCTCTCATAAACTCTTACTTGTGCTTTACCGAATTGGCCCCATTTTCTGTTCATTAATTAAAGAATACTATTTTCTTAAGTAAAAGAAAAAGTAGTTTTTTTTAGTACAAACAGAAAAAAGAACAAGACAAGACAAAGGAAGAATTAAATAGAATGGTTAAGACTGTTAGACATGACTGCTCTGGTTACCCATGGTGGGTACTCATCCATCCATATTTCTAAGCGAACACATCTTTGAGCATGGGCTGCTAGTTCATGAGCCACTGTGTTACAACTTCTAGGTGCAAAAATGAAACCACTAATAATGTTGCAGCTTTGCTTCTCACGCAGTCTATCAACTATGGGTTGGATTTTGTTTGCAAAGCAGTATGATCCAACCAATAACTTTCATAGGATATGGGAGTCGATTTCTGCCCACACCGGTGTAAGCTCCGCTTCAATTGCTTTGGAATGCCCTCATTTAATTCAATTATTTCTACAAACTCAATGGAACCCCAGAGCGTTTGGAATTTCTTTGTTGACAAAAGAACATTCCCAGTAGCATCACGAACTATGGCACCCAAACCCAATCTCCAAAAATTGCTTCATCAGTGTTCAACTTGAAGGAGCAAACAGGCAGGGGAATCCACCTATCTAAAATGGCAACAATTTGCTCTGATGCATGGATTTCTTCTCTTAAGACCTAATACTGGTTATTGAACGACTTAAAGGATGAGCCACCTGCCCTTGATCCATCTCCTCCAGGATGTCATGGGCCATTAGACCGTGTGTTTCCTAGGATGAGTTATAGATCCGAACATTGTCTTGTTTCGTTTACTCCAATTTGCCAGCGTGATGAGAGTGAAAACTCGCAGCTCCTCCTCATTCAAAACCTAGATAGCCCTACAAAAAAGAGAACAAAAGCTAGGATATACCATATCGCTAAGTTTTCTATACGAATTCCATAAAGACCAAGAATTTTTACTTCCATTACAATCCCAAAATGGCATGTAATTTGCTCTTTGGGGTACGGTGGCACCTCATGCATAACATTACATTACAAAAATGGGAGATTCAAATGATTGACTTGACTCAAGAATAAAAAATAATAATAAATTATGAATTTAATAATTAAAATATATTTAGGTTGGCTTATATTATAAAAACCTTATTTTGTTTAGGCCATTTACTTCCTATATACCTCTATTTGTTGGAGTACACTAAAAATACTAAATTAACCTTCTAATTGGTATCCACTTTTTTTCTTAAGTTCATAAGTTCAAATCCTCTTATTTCTACATTTATTGTACTAAAAAAGAAAGAAAGAAATGATTATTTTTACCCATTACTAATAAGCTTAAGGGTCAACAAGAGAAATGACTAGTTTTAAATAACATAACTCAAAAAATGGCTAAACGTACAAGATTTTGTAAATGTATATGACTAAACTAACTTTTTAGTAGAATCTTCAAATCGCGCTAGGATGAAAATACCCCGATTAAGATACACTTTGAATCCACCTAAACAAATGGCTAAAAAAAGTAAAGCGTATTAAGGAAGAGAAATATGTGGATGTGAAAAAAAAAACAACCTTAACATGCAAGAATAAATGGTAATTTGTAACATTAATTCAAATTAATTGCTAGTATAATGGTATTGAAAATTCAATGACTAAAATATGCACATAGACTTATGAACACAGTTTATGGGGTCAATAGCGATAATTACAAATGAACACACTTATAAAAACGATGCCCTGGATAGCTTATATTGTACATATATAATCACAATTAGATCCATGATCGATTACATGCTAATAAGTTTAAATATGAGTGGTCGACTGAAAACGTGTGGGCTTTTAGAAGAAAACTTTTGAATAGAAAAAGTATTCAGTCTAGTGCAAGTGCACACTGTCAAACAAGTAGTAAAGAAAATATTCCAAAGTATCGATCCCACAGAGAACATATACCACAAAATCCAAAATTAAGGCAAAGATGTTCACACAAAACAACCTCAGTAACCAATATGGATAAATTGGGAAGGTTGTTGATAATTCTTATTTATGAAGATTATTTAACCCTAAACTAAGTTATTTTTGTCATTTTTGTATGCTTTATTGATTACCGAGCAAGCTAAAAATAGCATTTATAAGATATATTCATGCAAGCTTGTCGGAGTATGGAAAAAGAAGAATTAAGTTGAAAAGATACAAGAAAGTTGGCTAAAATTGTTATTTTGTGCATATTTGAAGAAATGAAGAAAATGCAAATGAAATGCAATTGCATTTCCTTGAGAAAGCAAGGTGGTGAACAAGAGGAAAAATGCAATTGCAATGCAATTGCATTTTCTAGACATATCAATTTATTGTAGAAATCACGAAAATGCTCCAAAACCCACGGCGTTTGGCTAGATTCTATGAGACTTTTCAGCTAAAAAATGCTGGTGAAAATGCAATTGCATTTCTGAAAAATTTTGGTAGAGCTGAAAAATAATGCAACAGAAATGCAATTGGAATGCAATTGCATTTCTGGAATTTTTGGAAGTTGCGGAAATTTCGGGAAAACACCAAAATCCACGGGATTTGCTCGATTTTTGGAGAATTTTCAGCCTAATCTCATGCTCAAACATTGACCCATGATTGAAGGAGCACAAATATGGAAACCCTAGCCCTCAATGCCTATAAAAATGAGAAAAACGGTCCAAAACATGGCATGGGTTTTTCTGCTCACCCACAGTCCGAAGTTCACGTTTTTCTGTCAATTTTCAGCAAGTTTTTCTTCATCTTTTCTCTGTAATTTCCGAGGTTGATCCCTCCTCAACGAAAGTTAGGGGAGGTGAAGATGCATTTGCCTTTGAATGGGTATTTGGATCGATCAAGCAAGGAATCCATTGGTATATCGTAATTTTTCAGTTTCTGTGCATTTCCATTTCTTAGTTAGTTTCTGTTTTAATTTCAATTGGGTTAGTTGAGTTATTCATTTAGACCTTGATTTTTGCTCCATTTTCCTTACTAAATACAGTATGCTATTGAGGATTATTTTTCTGCAAGATTTTGAATTTCCATTAAATTGTTATTTCTATCTTTGAAGATTATGTGGGTATTTTTGAAGTTGTGGGAGTAATCTTATTCAAGTATTTTTCTTAATAAAAATTAGTTTGGTGGTTTAGTTTCTGAATTTTCTTTTCTCTTTTTAGTTATTTGTGAATTATGAGTTTCATAGCAATTAAATTGTTATTTTTCAATTATTCTATAATGAGCTAATTCCTTTTTTGGGATTCAAGCATGTGAATGCCCTAGAGAAAGGAATAAAGGCCTAATATGTAAGAGCAACTTTGCTTAATCTTATAGCATTGTTTGCTTTTATTGATTGAAATTTTTATTACTAGTTTAGATTGATCACCTAGATTAGTATACAACAATTTGAGTCTAATTCTGAAAATGTTAGATAAAAATTAGGTTTTCATGAAAGCAATAAAGGAAAATAGCCTAGACATAGGAATTTGTTTTTGACCCTAGACATAGGGCAAAACCTTTAAAACCAAAAGAATTGTGTTTCAAAATTAACTAAGTTCGTATTAGCCATAGAAATATCGGTTTGATCACTTAGCCTCCTAAAGATACTTCATAGAAGGTCGAATAGGTGTTGAATTCAGTTTACAAAGCTTAAGTGTTGAGTCAAAGGATTGCAATTGCAATTAGGCCGCAATTTCTTTCAATAGAGCAAAAGCATATTTGAATCCCTCTTTTATCATTTTTATTTATTCTTTTCAAAAACCAAAAAATCATCTCACCTATTATTTTTACACCATTGGTTACCGCAATTGCAATTTGCAAAACAAATTTTGTGTCATCTCAGTAAATTTTGTTAAAACCCGTTCCCTTGGGTACGATACTCTGGAGTACTTCCAGTTTCTTTATTATTTCGATCACGTGCACTTGCGTGTTGTAGCGAAAAGCATACCGTCAGTTGTGAGTGTACTAAAAATCAAAAGATAAAAAGATGGAATTCGAACATGCTTCTGCCCCTTAGAAAGAATTGTGACCTAAAATGCAATTGCAATCTTTACTCAAACACCAAGCAGTGTAAACTGGGTTTAACTTCTATTCGATTTTAATGGAAAAACCTTTAGAAGCCTAAGTGATTAAACCATATGTCTTTGGCTAATACGAACAGAACCATTGGTCTTAGAGGTTTCGCCCTATGTCTAGGTCAAAAACAAGTGTTTATGTCTAAGCATCTTTCCTCTATTGCTTTGTATGAACATGTAATCTCATTTAACCCTTTCAGTATTAAAATCGATCTTTGTATGTTCATCTAGGTGATCAAGCTAGACTCACAGTAAGAATGATAATCAATAAAAGTAGACAATTCTATGAAATCGAGCAAAGTTACTTTTACATCTTAGGCCAAGCTTCCGATCTTTAGGGCATCCACATGCTGAATCCCAATGACGGAATTAGCTCATGATGGAGAAAATAAATAGCAAAACATCAAAAAGAAAGAAAATACATACTAATTTAGAAAGAAGGGAAAACGGAAATTAAAAATTAAATGAGCAGTAAACTTAAAGAATGTTGTGAAGCAAGAATATTGAACTTTATTAAAAGTAAACTTGTTGTAAGGTAAAGAACTACAACAATTAAGGACAAAAGACTATAAGTAAATTGAAGTCAAAGTAACATAAATAAAGTTGCTGGAAATTAAAGTAAAACAGAAAACTAAAGCTATTGGAAATTAAACTAAAACTGAAAACTGAATCTTGCAATTACAAGGGCAAAGTCGAATTTCAAGGAGAGAATTATCACATCTTCAATCAATCTAAACTCAACCTCTTTCAAGGAGAGTAAGATCTTCACAACCCTAGACTTTCGACATGGCTGGATTGAAGTTTAGGTGGCGTTTCTTCTCCTTTTTTGTCAAGAAAACAAAAAACTAAAGTGCAGAAAAACAATGGGTCTTCAATCGAGCATGGTCGATTGTGGACTGCTCTTTTGTGGTTTGAATCTTCATTTTTATAGCCTCAAAATGCTAGGGTTTGCTCCTTGGATGTTTAAGGCAATAATCGAATCTTTATGATTTTTTCCTTGATTTTCGGAATTCTGTCTCCCATGTGAAATTGCAATTGCAATTGAAGTTGCAATTCTGGTAGTTTTCACTTTTCTACATACAAACATCAAAACTCATTAAAAATCAACTATTTTCCTCTTATTTCCTATTTCTTAGCTCAAAACAATAATGTAACTAATTTTGGCTATTTTCTCATTAATTTGCTATATTTATTAGACATAAAAGCATTTATTTGTGCAAATAGCTTAAGTAAAAAGGGCTAGAAATATGTCAAATATTAGCATTATCAATGAATAATGTATAAGAATTTATACATCCACGAGAATAAATGGTAATATTGTTGGGATTTATGCCCTAAAGCCTCGTAATTAATAATTTATTTAATAATGAATAATAATTTTGATTATTTTATTTGCAATATAATATTATCCATTATATGAAAAATCCAAGGTTATTAGTGTAATCTTGAACAATATGTGGTTGACATACGAGATGATCATGGTCAAGAAATAACCTAAAGGGTCATAGTATATGGATAAGGTTGAGTGCCTTATCTTGGTAACACTATTGATACGGCCCACTTTGTAATAGTTACAAATGATTTGATTCAAATCATTCATGTGAAGACATGTGAGTAGAGGTATCTTATACAATGAGTTTGTATAAGACTGGACCACGAAATATTTAATCTCTCTTTACAAATCCGTTAATTGAGAAGATTAATATTTCATCAGGATGATCATATGCGACTCGATATTAATCCTGAGTGATCATGATGATCATATGCGACTCGATATTAATCCTGAGTGAGTTATGAACTCCTGCCTGTGAGGGCTTGTCATTTGATTTGCATGGGTGAGAGTAGTTTTTGTAGCCGATTCAATATGCCTACCATTTTGGGGACTTGACCAAATAGGGAGCTGGGAACATAATCTCACAAGATGGAATTCACTCCTTCCCATATAGGGTAAGTAGATGAGTAGATTTCGGCATTTGAACAATGGGGCCCCACTCTCTCATTGGCCCGAGAGGGACTTAGTTTATAATTAGATTATAATTAGAGGATCAGTGGTACTTAAGGTGCAAGATGTAATTATAGGGGTAAAACGGACTTTTGACCCAGCTGTAATTACGAACAACTCGTGAAGGATCGACTTGCATGTAATGATTATATCTATGGACACAACTTGTCCTACAGTGCATAAGAGTGCAACTCTAGGTCTATAGTGGAGTGACCTATAGTTAATGAATGAAAATTAATTAATTAATTTTGTATCATTTGAGCTTATAATCTGTAGGTCCATAAGGTCCTCTTGCTAGCTCATAGTAACACTAAAAGATCAATTTAGTTGAAAGAAAAATTTGAAATGTTCAAATTAATATTTAATTTGAAGTGTTCAAATTAATATTTAATATATTAGATATATTAAATATAAAAGAGAAAAATATATTTATTGTATTTGATACATTAAATATTAAAATTTGAAATGTTCAAATTAATATTTAATATATTAGATATATTAAATAAAAGAGGAAAATATATTTATTGTATTTGATACATTAAATATTAAAATAATTAATGTATGTTAGATACATTAAATAAAAGATATCTATTAAATTTGAATTTGATTCAAATTAGGAAATAAATGTCGTAGGAGAATTTAAAACGGTTTGAATAAAATTCAAATTGGTTAGATAAATATATTATTAAATATTAAAATATATTATTTTCCCTAGACCACTATAAATAGGACCCTAGGGGTGGGCCATTGTGCATTCTTAACAACACACATCTCCTCAATAGAGAGAAATAGATAATTCTCTCTAGACCTCTTCCTCTCCAATCCCTTGTGGATTTTCTTTCAAGAGGCTCCCACAAGCCTTGGTCATGTGTTCGAGTCATAGCCAGGAAGACTTTGTGGAAGAGATAAATATCCGCCAGTAGAATCTCCATAATATTATTTTCAAGGTATTTATTGCTTAACCCTTGTATTTTAGTTTAATTCTAAATAAATCAAAGACGATTCATATGCTTCCGCTGTGGGTTTAATTCGATTATTCCCTTCAAATATGTGACATTAATTCAAATTAATTGTTACTATAATGGTATTGTATATATCAACAATGTGCACAGAAACTTATGAAAACAATTATGGGATTAATAATGTAATTACAGATAAACACACTGATAAAAACAATACCCTGGATAGCTTTTATTGTTTGTATATAATCATAATTATTGGACTTATGATTACATGATGATACGTTTAAATATGAGTATCTTGGAATATATACATTCACCAGTTGAACACAAAAACGAGTAACTCTAACTTGCCAATGTAAAACGAACAAACATCGAAAGATTTAAAAACTACTAATTAAACCACATATTGCATTCACTGCAAAAAAAAAAAAAAAAATTCAAATTGAGAGTATAATTACATGCCACCATTTAATGAATCATTAAAAAACCCTCAATCTACCCAAGCAACCCACACCGTCTGAAACTCTCAATGTTTCCAAACAACTCATTTCGTTTGAAACTCTCCTGTTTGTTCGATTTTTCTTCAATCTTCAGCTTCATTTGGGATCTAAAGATGTGGATGCCTTAAATAATGGAATAAGATAATTATGTAAATAGCGACTCTGCTCAACACTCTAGCATTGTTTGCTTTTATTAATTATAGATGATAATCTCATGAAATGAGATTAGTTTAGCATCCTCTCTTGCTTATTTTTGGTCAAAGTTGAGTGGAAAGCATACTTTTATTTTGTTTTTAGTAAGTGTCTAGTTAAGTTTAATTAAGAGTCGAGTTTTTGTTTAGTTTTCATTTTTCTTATTTCTTTTACTCTTTTTAGTCTTTTGTTGTAGTTTTGTTTGTCCCTTGTTTTGAATCCTAAGGATTGAAAAAAGCATGTTGAAACAGTAATGCTATAGCATTGTGTAGCATCGTAGAACATCCTGCAACATTAGTAGTCTGGCAGAAAACGAGAATGTGGGCCCACTTTTGATGACGTACCAGTAGATTTTGGTCTTTAAACCCATTTAGATGGGCCAAAAATAGAAAGAAAAAGAAAGTCCAAAGCAATTGTTAGAAGAAAAAAAAACCCTAATTTAGGGTGTCTGTGAAAAAGGGAAGAGGGGGATCCATCACAAAAACAGCAAAAGGAGAAGAAGAAAGAAAACATAGCAAGGAGAATAAGCTTTTTCTGGAATCTTCATCAGTCACCCATTCTCTTTCTCTTATTCTTATTCTTGAGTTTGTGTATCTTGCTCTTTAATTTTTCTTGAAGTGTTAGTTACGCTAAGTTGTTCCTAGTGTTGTTATTTTGTGAATTTTCACTTGAACGTAAGATGTTTATGAGTAGTAGCTCGTTTCTGGTTATTTTCATTGTAAAAGTCATGAGCTAATTTCTTTAGGTTGGAATTTATGAAGTCATAACTCTATTTTTGGAGCCATTTTGCTATGAAATGCTATAGAAATGTAATTTGTTTATGGATTTTTTTTTATTTCTTATTGTTGTTCGTAAGAGTGATCAACTTAGGAAAAGATATCATCTTGTTTTAATTCTGAAAATATTAGAATGAGTGGAAATAGCATAAGCAATGCAAGTAGGTTCATGTCTTGAATTAGGGATGAATTCAAAGGTATATACATATACTTTTGACTTCTAAACTTAGGAAAATGGGGCTATCCATGTGTTTGAAAGCTGAGTTTTCATAGACATATGTTAAACTTTGCTTTAAAACTAAAATTCAAGGATTAGAAATAATTTTCGAAATTTATTCTCAGGTTTTCCCATTACTACACAGTGCGGTAATGTTGCATAATGCTATAGTATCACGCAGCATCTGGGAGCCAAAATTAGTAGTGAAATTTCATAAATTCTAGCGCTTTAGTTATTCAATTCTCGTATTGTTCATTATCAATTTTAGCGGCTTATTTCCTTTAAATTGCTAGAATTTAATTTCCTTGTGTCGGGCTTGCATTTTGTTGATTTTGGTAGTTTAATCGCAATAGAATTAGTTCTTACTAGTACTCAATTTTATAGAATTTGCATTATTTAGTTCTCATGGGATTGACCTTGTCTACCAATTGTGCTTTAAATAAAGGTGTTGAACACAGTTCACTATGTATAGTAGCGAAGTTGTGATCGCATAATGAACCGCATTCCTATCTAAGGACAAAAGCATGTTTGAATCCCTTCTTTATTATTCTATTTTATATTTTTTCAACAACAACATCCAAAATTATTATTTTTCACTAGCTACCCAATGTTTCACTCTTGAGGAGATATTTACTTCACATTTGAATTTTGTTACAAGCACTCCCTTTGGGATTTGAGATACTTGGAATACTTCTATTTTATTACTTGTTGACAGTGTGCACTTGCACTAGATTGTAGGCTTTTCTCAAACAAAAGTTTTCCAAATAAGCATACAAGTTTTTTGTCACAATATCAAAAACCTCAAACTAATAATTGTATCGATTTAAACTCTAACTTTTATAGGTAAATCAAGTTAGACTTTCCCATAAGATAAATAAAACTATTTTCACTACATTCCATTTAAAATGAACTCAAAATTAAATCACCCAAACAAAATTATTATTTTTCAAACATTATACTATAAAGTAGCAAAAAAAATTATTACGTAATTTTGTCTAAATAAGTAGAAAAAAATAGAGAAATATGCGAAGATGATAAAAATCATTCATATTAATGAAATTCGGCTACTATCATTCAATTCTAAGTTTTAAAGAACTCCCATACTATGTGGTACTTTATTTAATAGATTCACAACCTAGAATCTACTTATGTATCAAATACAATATGAATAAACAAATACAATACACCATAGACACAACCTTTTATTTTACCATAATTACCATCATCTCACCCAAACCAAAGCAACAAATAACACAAAAAAGGTAACTTGGCAACAATAATAACATTCATCCTCAACCTCCCAATGTTTGTCTCACTCCCATATGGTTCTAAATTGATGAGTGTGCCTAAATTCCCAAGCAAGAAACAGACTCCCATCCATTCTCTTAAGCACAAACCTTTCAACCAACACATAACACCTAAATCTCCTCCACATCCCCACTCCCACCCCTTCAAACTCCTCCCTTCTCTTCACCCTCACTTTCTTCTCTCCCCCTTCTTCAACCCATCCAAATCCCCCTCTCCCCTCCTCCCACTTCACTCTCTCCACAATCGCCAAGCTCAACCCAACCCTCCCCGCCGCCGTCCTTGCCGCCTCAAACCACACAAAACCATCACCAACAGTACTTCTCCTCGTCCCCGTCTCACCAGCAACCGAAACCACTTCCCTCTCCACATAAACATCCACATCCACACCATTCTTGCCTTGGCCGGAGCCTTCACATCCAAATATCTCAATCCAATTCTGCTGAAGGGTCATTTCGTAATACGGCGAGTTGCTCATTTGAGATCCAACCTCTCCTTCTCGAATGAAAATGAAAGGACAATACCACTTCCCAACAACCACTGGGTCCGAAGATGATTTGAGCTCTGGGAGGCGGGCTCGTAGGGAGGGGTTGAGACCAAGTGCTTCGGTGGGTTTGAAGTTGTCGACAGGTTGGGTCGCGTAAGCTTTCCAGCCCTTGCGGCTTAGGCGTTCTGGTGGAACCCCGTCCGGAGCCATGGACTTGGAGATAAAACCGTTGGGTCCTCCACAGTATATGTAATCACTGATTTGGAATTGTTGATATGTGTTTTTTGGGTCGAAGAGTTGTGGTGGTGGATCGGGAACGCTGTAGCAACATTTGCTGCTTGTGTTATCTTCTTCCTTTGAACTTGTGCATGCTAGCCTGCGATTAAGTTGAAATATATATCGATGATTAGACAAAAGGTATACTTTATGTAGGGTGGACTGGTCGAGATAAATTATCGGAGGAAGTTGGAACAATATGACTAGGAGTTTCATATATTTGGATGTATAAGAGAAAATTACAAGATGTATTTGATATTGATATAAGAAGCATATAGATTTTCAAACTTGTATCCAATCATTATCAGAAGAAGATAACCACATTAAATAATCCAAAACTTACATCTAGTTCAATTTTTAGAGAATTTAATAATAATAATAAGGAAAAAGATCCATTTATACCTCTAAATTTTACTGGTCATAACAATTAAAACCTCAACTAACAAATAATTTGTATTGTATAAATTCAAACTTTGAACTTTCATTAATTGTATCAATTTCACTAGATTAACTTTGAAAAATGTCATTAGTGCTTATCATTTTCATTTTCACATGCATGTGTAATTGTATCAATTGAACCCTAACCTTTCACAAGTGAATCAATTATTAGACCTTGTTATGATACTTCCTTTAAAAATTATCAATGCACCAAATTGTCACCTGTAATATGTGGTAGACTTATTTGAATATTGGATTAACAAAATGAGCAATTTCTCATATTATCTTATTCTTCTAATTTCTCTATTTATTTATCTTTCAATATTTTCCAATTATATTCTTTCAATACCCCAATATAGCATATGTAGAAAGCTAGCCCTCATCCATCCCAACTTCCAAAGTTCCTCCCATCCTCATATCTCAAGTCACGAGTCTCGTGACCTAATTTTGTGACTACCCAACCCGAATTGACAATAGAAAAGGAAAAAGAAAATGAAGGCTAACTTATAGAAAATAACCCTGAACTTTGTATTAGTTTGTTTTAATAATACATCTGAACTTTAAATAAAAAAATAAAAAATATCCTTATTGAAAAACATTTCTTCTTTTTCCTCATCCCTCTACAAATCATTCCTCCATAAAAATTAATGTGAAACTTTACTTATAAAGACTATGTGCAATAGAACATCGAATGAAAACAAAATTTGAATCAAACTTTCTATTTTTAAAAGTGTAAAGAAGATTAAGTGGAAGAAAAAAAAAACCATTTCTTTTTCTCTCTTTGTGTTGTGTGTATTAGTGATAATTAACAAAGGATTAATGTGGTTTTCAATTACGATGAATGGGTGGTGAAGGAAGTGACATGCAATTTTTTTTTTTTGTCTTTCAAGAGTTACGAGGAAAGGTTATGGATATATATGGATTTTGAATTTTTGAAGCTTATTTGGTCAAATTGTTTCTATGACCTTTCAAATGCTAGTAAACTTGAAAAAGACAAGTTTGGTCCAATTTACAAAGTTAATTAATCAAAAGTTTGATACGTGATTATTTTTTTAATACTTAATAAGTGTTAGAACCACTACATGGCAATATTTTCATTTATTTTGCCTAAAATGAATTTAGAAAAGATGATAGGTAGTAACTGGTGAGAGGAAATAGCAGTGAAAAAACTATCAACAAAATCACATCAACGACATGAAGAATTCAAGAATATATGAAACAAAAGTCATCTTAAAACTTCAACATAAGAATCTAGTTTGTAGGTTCTTGGAATGTTATATTGAAGGAGAAGAAAAATTGATGGTCTATGAATACATTGACAAATAAACAAAGTTTCTCATTAATTTTTAGGAAATGAGAATATTTTGCAGAAAGGGAAAGAAGAATAAACGTTTTCTAGTAAATGTATTTTTGAAATTTTTTGAAAGGGTCAAAAGCATGAACAAAACTTTAACGTTTTTCATCCAAAACTTATCGGTAAGGATATTTTTGAATGTTTTTTAAAAGTCAGGGGTACTTTTGAATTTTTTTTAAGTTAAAAGGTATTATGAAATCGAGACTCATAATTAAAGGGTATTTTCTATAATTTAGCAAAAAATAAAGGATAATGCAGTACTAAATTACTAATCTAGATTAACAGTTTTAATATATATTTCTTTAAAGAAAGAGAATAAAGATTTTTTTTTTCAAAAAAGAAAAAACACATGTAAGAGTGGACAGTAGGAATGTTATGCCAGAGAAAAAACTCAAGAGTGAGGGGCGGGTACCCTTTTCGAGAGCCGCGGGAATTGATGATATAATATTGGTTGGAAGAGAGGGGCTGATTCAGAACTGGAATAAGCACTGCGCGTACTGAATCCGAATACTCATACTCCCCTGCGTCAGCCGCATGTGTAAGCCGCAGTATCTTGTTCTGAGGGAAGGGCAGTTCCTTCAAAGACTCCGTCGTCTTAAACAATCCACAGCACCATCTCGATTCCGCAGCTTCTTCGTCTTGGATCACCAAAATCCCCGAATTCGGACCCTCCGGCGGCGCCAAAGACAACGACGACGGAGAGTTTCTGTACAGAGAAAGAGGCCTCGTCACGTACATATCTTTGCTTTTCGAAATACGATTATTTCTGATGTATCTACCTTATTTTTCATGCTAATTTTTGCTTTCATTTATAGATGAAAATGGGCGAGGGGGGAACCTTCCTTGCGAGGGCTATAACTGTCGAAGTCGTTGATTAGTAGTCGAGTAGCAGCCGGAGAAAGAACTCGGCTGCTTCCTCTGGCTAATAATCAGATGCAGCGGCTGAATTTTAATTGTTATTTTATTTAGTTCCGACTTCCAAGTGGCATAATAGTTTTAGTCTCTGTTTTGATTCTACTTTCTATTGAAGTTTTCTCTTAGTCAAAGGTTTAGTTTAACTTATATTGTATTGTACTTGTATAAAAGTCAAATTTGAAATACCAATCTAATTTAAAAAAGGAAACTGAAAATGAAGTTTTAGAAAACTACTGGGGGTTAGAACTATAATAATGCTGTTTTTGACCGCTAAGAGAGATAAAAGGTATAAATATTGTTTCTTAGATATCTATATTATTGTCTAATGTAGCTCTTTTTTTTAGTACAACAAATGTAGGGTGCGAAAATTTCAACTTCTGATCAATAGAAGGAATACATATTAACTACACTTAGTTATTCTCACTTTGACTAAGAAAGTGTTGGAATGTTGATTAATATAATTAAATTTACCATAACCTATCAACTTAAATTTTTGGGTTGATTAGTGATTTAACAGGTAGTCATGTTCATATGATTGCTTGTATGAGTATTGCATTTATGCACCATTTGTAAATATAGTGAAAATAATAATAAAATAAAATAAAAGAGTCTTGAAATTGACAACAATCTCTTCCTTCCATTATATCTCAATTACATGACATCTACCTTTAATAGATGTCTTGATTAATAGACATTAATGATATGCACGTCTATAATTATAAATAAAGAAAAATAGAATTATGTCTAGAATCATAATCGGTTAGCTATATATATTTATAAATATATTGCACCATGGAAATTTCCATAGATTGTAATCCAAATTGTCAAGTTCCAAAACTAGTTTGGATATACAAAATTGGTGGGCAGAAAAATCAAACGCGCGAATGACAACTACCAAAATTGGGTTTCACATGGAATATTCGGAAGAGGAGTCAATTTGACGATATCGCACGGCAATTCAATTGTTAAAATGCTTGAATTTTCCACGAATTGCTTTGTTGTATTTTTTTTTTTTTGAAAAAATTTCAATTTTACCTTTAACGTGTTACATTGTATCAATTTTCACTATAAACTTTTAATTTCATCATATTGATCTCCTAAACTTAGTTAAATATTGGAATATCTATCATCTATTCAATTTTCGCTAGTTAAACCACAAAATTTAACAAAAAGCAACATGAACATCTTTGTAGACTCATTAATTTCAATAATATCTAGTTTTGCACAAATTTAAGTTTGATTAATGCACAAATTAACTATTGAATAACTTTGTCAAAATTCAAAAATTTTAACAAATATTTAGCTCTAATATCTTTTTCTTCTCTTTGAAGTTTTATCAAATTTGTACCATACATATGTTTTATAATTCATTAGACGATGCATATGAGCAGGGGCAGATCCACGTAGGGGCCAGGGGGGGCACGTGCCCCCCCTCAAATTATCTCGTCTTTATATTTTTAATATAAATTATAAGTACTATTATATAATATATATATATTTAGATACATATAAACTTCCAAAATAGGAGTTTGGGTTGTTGGTAAGAGGGGCACCATGTAACTCACAAAAGCTAGGCATCAAATCCTTCCTTTTAAAAGAATCATCATGTCCAAAAATTTATCCATTATGCCTAAAAATCTCCAAAAAATCTCATTCATCCAAAACCGTTCTCCAAATACTCAAATAGTTTCTTCTACTACTCCCAAACTTTCATTGCTGCAGTGGGGTTGAAAGAAGATAAAAGAAACGATGGTTAACGATTATCGGTAATTTTCTTAACTTTTAACATTAGACAAATTGATTTTGGACGTTTTTTTTTTTGTGAAATCTATTTGTTTGATTAGTTAGTTTGCTTTGTTAGTTTCGATTTATGTGAAATCAACTTTGTGGATATATTTAGGAACTATGTTATTTCATATGTTGGGTATATTTAGCAATTTTGCAGGTATTTTATTAATTCAGATCACTACCATAGATGAATCTTTGAAATCAAATATGTGCAAGATTAAATATAAGTGCAACTATTTACACAATCAATAAACTTATGAAAAATTTATAATTCTCAGTTATATTGTTCGTTTGATAGTAGTATTTAGTTTCTAGGTACATTCAATTGTGATTGTTGGGGCTTTTTTTTATGAAGAAATATAGGATCTTTTTTTAAATTTCATTATAGATTCTTTTTATTGAATTTGTATGTATATTGTGCCCCCCTATATAAAATTCATGGATCTGCCACTGCATATGAGAATACTTTTTCTAAACAAATTTTCAAATGAAAACTTATCAGAGAGTAAAATAAAATTACAACACTTTTTCAAGTTTAAGGTTAAAATTGTAGTACTTATCGAAGTTTGGGATGCAATTTTTATGAAATTGAAAGTTTAGAGTAAAAAATTGATACAACTTGCAAAATTGAAGTTTAGAGTAAAAATTGATACAACTTGATAAGATTAGGGGTAAAAATTAATTTTGTTTCTTTTTTTTTTTTTTTCCATAAACTAACCACAAATGAAGCACACAATTAAGTTTAAGTCCCTTTATATTTCCGTACTTTAAAAAAAATTCAATTAATTTATGAAATTTCAATTCTATGTCTGTAATAATAAGTATATGTCCCTCTCGCTACCGGTTATTTTAGTGGATAAGAAAAAGAGAATCAACGCATTATTATTGAATAGAATACAAGTAAATATATACAAAGATATCATATAAAAAATCCAAAGAATTACATCTGTAAGAAGACAAATTTTGTTCCTTATTTTTTTTGTAGGTTCAATTTTGTTCCTAATTTACTTTTATCTAAAAATCACCCAACCAAAGTAAAAAGAATTAAAAAAACATAATATGGTAGTCTTGCTAGCATAACATCATAAAAACTTCCAATATTAGTCTCATTCCCATTTGGTTCTAATTTGATGAGTATGCCTAAATTCCCAAGTAAGAACCAAACTTCCACCCATTCTTTTAAGCACAAACCTTTCAACCAACACATAACACCCAAATCTCTTCCGCTCTCCCTCCCCTTCAAACTCCTCTCTTCTCACAACTCTCTCTGTGTTCTCCTCATTTTCCCACCATTTAAACCCAGCTCTCTCTTGCTCCCACTTCACCCTCTCCACAATCGCCATGCTCAGCCCCACCTCCGATGGACCAAACCACATTACCCCACCACCAACCACCGCCCTCTCCGCCGCCAACCCTCCAACCAAAACCACCTGCTTCTTAACACAAACATCTACCGCCACGTCATTATTCCCAACTAGTTTGTAGCATCCAAATATCTCTTCCCAGTTCTGCTCCAGCGTCATTTCGTAGTACGGTGAGTTTCTCATCTGAGCATCAACCTCTCCTTCTCGAACGAAGATGAAAGGGCAATACCATTTTCCCACCACCACTGGCTCTGAGTTGAGCTGCGGGAGGCGGGCTCGTAGCGCGGCATCTAGGCCGAGCGCTTGCGTGGGCACAAAGTTGTCAAGAGTTTTGGTATAAGATCTCCAGCCTTTGTGTCTTAGGAAATATGGAGGAAGGCCATCGGGAGCCATGGACTTGGACACAAAACCATGGGGGCTCCCCCAGTGTATATAGTTACTGATTTGGAATTGTTGATAAGGATTTGTTGGGTCGAAGAGTTGTGGGGGTGTATCAGGCATGCTGAAGCAACAACAGCCGCTCGTGTCATCGTCCTCTGAACTTGTGTAGGCTAGCCTGCGCTTATTTATGAATATGGACACCATTAAGCTATATTTATAGATATCATGAGAATATTTAGGGGTCTATTAAATATGAAGACACAAAATTAAAAGTTTATAAAGTTACACTTTTAAGGTTGAGGAGCATGCCCATTTAGATAGAAAAATGAAAATTTAAATTTAAGACCCTATTAAATACTTTTTAAAGTTTGTTTATGAACCTTTTATAAACAAACTTGAAAGTTTAGGAGTCTTTTGGCAACATTTTTATTTCTCATTTCTCAATTCCAATTCTTTTCTCATTTTTAGAAGTTTTGAAGATAACAAAATCAATTTTTTTTTTCTTGCTTCCTAAACTTTCAAAACGTCTATTTAAAAAATAACAATTTTGGTCCTTAATATTTGTATTATTTCTCAAAAAAAATTGATAACATAATTTTGAGTATGTATATTATATGTTCATCATTCAAACCACATGGGTAGGACATAAGTATCAAGTAATTGAATATTATGTGACAAAATAATATTAAAAAAAAACATAGTTACTTTTTTAAATTCGGGAACTAAAAGTAAAAATATTGAAAGCAAAGATACCTAAAATTAAAAAAAAGCAAAAAACAAAAAAAAAAAAAAAAGCAAGGGGGGAAAACTTGGATCCAGAAGAGAAGGAAATGAGAAATGAAGACGAATGGGAGGCACGTACCCTTTTCTTCTACCATGCGATTTGATGATATAATATTGATTGGAATCCAAAGGTCGATTCAGAACTGGAATTAGCAATGCGTTTAAGTAATCAGTGCGCTGGTTATCTCCTACACCTGCCGAATACCGAAGCTCCAGTAACTTGCTCTGAGGGAACGGCGGCGCCTTCACAGACTTTGCCTCAAGCAACCCAAAAAACCATCTCGATTCAGCAGCTTCATCTTGGATCACCAAAACGCCTGTATTTGGACCTTCAAGCTCGGCATCGAGCTCGGTGGGTGACGAAACAGAGTTGTTTCTGTAAAGAGAAAGAGGCCTCGTCACATACATCTCTAGCTTCTAAGTAATTTATGGGACTAATTTCTTTCTGATTTTTGATCTGAATCTGATTTTATAGATGAAGAACTCAACCTCGAATATGGCCATTCGTTTCCAAGAAAGAGGAGGGCGATGGATTGGTCCTTACGTTTGTTGATTAGTATTCAGCGTCCAGAGTCAACCATGGAAATTTCCTTCTCAAGGGTGGGACCAAGAAGGTTTGACTCGTAATTCGCAACAAAAACCATGTTTACTTTTTCTTCTTTTTTGATATAATCTTTGATGGATAATTTAAATTATTGGGGATTGAAATTAATACATACTTATCCCATTTAAAATAAGTCAATACTTATCACTGTCTTCGGAACAGTTGTTGTTTGCACTTTGCATAGATGTTTTTAGAAGTTTTTTTTTGTTAAAATGTATTTTTATGGACGGGTAACGCTTAATTAACACTGAACCATCATTTCATATGGTATGAATTTATTCCACAGATTAATGCAGATTGGTTATTTCAATAAGTTAGTACTTGTGATTTAAACATTTTTAATTTAGTCATTACATTTTAGTTAATTCTCCTAAAATGTTCATACGACGCTCATATATTAATAGCGATGTAGAGGTAATGGGAGGGAGGGTTGGCTAATACGTCAGGTATTAATGTAGAGTGTTTTTTCAAACTCAACAAAATAGTGTAGGGTTTTAAATTTTAAGGATTAAACAATTATTGATTTTGCCAACCAACCTAACCAACTTAATTAAGACATATATTATTGGATCAATAAGTTACAGATTCAAATCCCTCGTCACATGTTGTTGAACTCTTAAAAAAAAGAACAATTATCAATTTTTCATTTATTTTTTGAGATCTAAAAATCAATACACAAATCCATTTTTATTACAAACTATCAAAAAATAACCATAAATCATGAAGCAAATTCAAACTAATTGATATCCAACAACACATATACATGCAAAATTATTATCATTCTACCCAAACAAACTAACAAAAACTAAAAATACAATAAGCCAACATTATACCATTAACTAAGAGGTTAAAAATTTGAATTCCGCACCTTCACATATTGTCAAAAGAAAAAAAAAAAGAAAAAACTAAAAACACAATATGGTAAGCATTGCTTGCACAACAACATTCATCACATCAACCCTATAATTTCTCTCACTCCCATTTGGTTCTAATTTGATGAGTATGCCTAAATTCCCAAGCAAGAACCAAACTCCCATCCATTCTCTTAAGCACAAACCTCTCAACCAACACATAACTCCCAAATCTCCTCCACATTTCCACCCCTTCAAACTCCTCTCTTCTCTTCACTTTCACTTCCTTTTCTCCACTTTCTCCAACCCATTCAAATCCCCCTCTCTCCTCCTCCCACTTTATCCTCTCCACAATCGCCATACTCAACCCAACCGTCGAACTAAACCACAAAACACCATCCCCAACATTTCCTCCAGCCACCGCCCGACCGGCCACCGAAACCACTTCCCTCCCAACACAAACATCCAAATCCACCCCGTTCCCTCCGCCGGAATTCCCACACCCGAAAATCTCCTCCCAATTCTGCTCCAGCGTCATTTCGTAATACGGCGAGTTTTTGATCTGAGAATCGACCGCTCCTTCTCGAACGAAAATGAAAGGGCAGTACCATTTTCCGACCACCACTGGGTTTGAGGATTTGCAGGGCAGCGAGAAGGCGAGTGGAGGGAGGCGGGCCCGCAGCGCGGCGTCGAGGCCGAGCGCTTCGGCGGCGGGCTGGAAGGTCTTGAGAGTTTTGGTGTAAGCTCTCCAGCCCTTGTGGGTCATGGTATATGGAGTGGTTCCGTCGGGTGCCACGGACTTGAAAATGAAGCCGTTGGGCTTGCCAATGAATGTGTCGTTGCTGATTTCGAATTGTTGGTAAGTGTTTGTTGGGTCGAAGTGTTGTAGTGGTGCGTCGGCAACGCCGAGCCGGTGGCTCCGGCCATCGTCCTTTGAACATACGTATGCTAGCCTGCATTTAATTTAGGTAGATGAATATTAATAATTAGACTATATAAGAGTTGGATCAGGGCTTTATTTCGAGCAACTTGGATTGGACCCATCCAACCGACAAAAGAGAATAATTCTAATTATTTTACTAGATTGTCATTTGGGACTAATAACGTATAATAAGAGTCTTCAAAATTTGAAGGCAATCAAAGAGTTTTTAAAAATAAAATTAGAATTCGAGAAATTCATTGAGCACAGTGAATGAAAATCATTTTTATCATGCAGTTTGATCAAACTTAACCTTTAAGACATGTTTCAGAGTAGTTTTAGAATGGACAAAATTACTTTTATTATGCTCTTTTTAGTTATTTTAGACCTTACAAAGTAGTTTTAGTCATTTTAAAATCAAATTTTGAAACCTTGTGACATATAACCTAAGTCGAGAGGGGAAGTTACATATATATACAGTCAGATGGAAAACGACTTTTGTGTTTCATTTCGTGTGAATTCCTCAATGGCGAATTCGAAACTTGTGAGTCCCTATTTATTCCATCTCTCAAGTCCTAAAGAAAACCCCCTCCACTACGGACTCCATATCATGTTTGCGAATGATTTCGAAATGGTTAAGATTATTTTTATCATGTCCAAAATCACTCTATTTAATCACTCAAAATCGGTTTCGATGGTATGAAAATCGTGTTTAAAAATGTAAAACCAAATATTAAAATGATTATAAGAAAATCTCACTTATAATTTATAAACCATCCATTTTCTCTAAAATCACTATTTCTAAAATCACTTTCAAATATGCTGTGTAAACACAAGATCCACCATACACTATTTGAGATACACAATTTGTAATAATCTAACCCCCAAAAAAAAAGTCAATTATAAATATGGTCATGAACTTTGTGTACTTTAATACTAATAAGTTTGTCAATATCAGAACTGACATAAAACATGTATCTTCGACCATAAAGTCAGAGGTTTGAATTTTCCACCCTACATATTGTTAAACTCAAAAAAAAAAAAATCATACTAATATATATTTCTAAACTTTTAAAATTTTTAACGTTATATCCAATAGGTTTCTAAACATGTCATTTTCAATTTTATATGTATCCACTCTCATATATGTATAATATCAAAGACTACTTCAACTCGAGAAACCAGCTAGCAAACAGCAATAAAATAAAATTTTTAGAGAGACTTATTAAACAGAAAAGATTGAAAGTCTATACTCCTAAAATACTCATCTTTAAAATTGCCAAAAAAAGTTTAGAACCAAATTTGGAAGTGAAGTTAAAAGAAATTAAAAAGATCAAGGTAGATACCCTTTTTCACTTCCACGGGATTTGATGATATAGTATTGGTTGGAAGACAAGGGCTGATTCAGAACTGGAATAAACAGAGCGTATATGTAATCAACGAAGGCACTGGTGCCCACCATCTTCGTATGCGAAAGCCACAGTTTCTTGTTCTGAGGGAACGGAGGGACGCTCACTGTTTCGTCCTTCAGCATTCCGAACATCCATTTCGATTCTGCAGCTTCGTCTTTGATCACCAAAATCCCTGAATTCGGACCCTCCGGCGCCGGCGAAGACAACGCCGACGGAGAATTTCTATACAGAGATAGCGGCCTCGTTACGTACATCTCCGCCGATAATTAATTTGCAACTCCTTTATAATCTGACTTTTTTTTTCTTATCCTCTTTTTTTCATGCTTTCTGTGGTTCGATTTCGCTTGTTACTTATAGTTATAGATGAACACGAAATCGCTATCCGCGTTCAGAAAAGTGAGGGCGTTGGATGGTTCCTTATGATGGTTGTTGAGGTTTTTGTTGACTAGTACTGCATTTATTAGTTATATATATATAAGTTATTTCTTTAATAGGTTCAATATTTGTTCAAGTTATTGAATATTGAATTCCATTCAATATATGTTTTAGTTCCTAATTTGGGATGTTTTTCAGGTTGGTTGAATTTTCAACTTTTAATCTTTTTTTTTTTCCTTTCTAAATTTATTTAAATTATCTAATGTTTTGGAGTGATTTTGATACTTTTGTTTTAAAGTAGCAATATTTGACAGTAATATATTAAGTAATTGATCACTTTAAAGTAATTTTTTTTTTCAATTACCAATCACTTGAGAGGTGATTCTTTTGTCAAGGATTGATAGAAGGAAAAAAATTTGCTTAAGAAAATAACCATAATTTTGGGAGGTGAGATTTAGTCATTTGATTATTCTAAAATAATTTTTAGATCAAATACTAATTCTTCAAAGTCGATCACTTTTATTTATATGACAATGACCTTTAAAAATGGTGAAACCAAACATTAAAACAATTTATTAGGTGTTGTTTGATAACATTTGGTGTTTGATTTTTGGGTTTTGAAAATGAAGCTCCTTATAAGCACTACTTCCACTACCTATGAGTTTCTTTGTTTTGTCATCTACTTTCTATCAATGTTTAAAAAATCAAGCAAAGTTTTGAAAACTAAAAGTAATAGTTTTTAAAAAATTATTTTTGTTTTTGAAATTGGACTAAGAATTCAAAGGTTTCTTTTAAAAAATGGACAATAAAGAAACAAATTACATAAATTTCTAAAATAGAAAACTAAAAACAAAATCATTATCGGCCCTTAGTAAACACCATTTTATAAAATCACTTATAATTAATTCACCTTTACAAAAATGCTCTAAACATCACATCAAGGGATGTAAACTTATCATTAGTCAATTTCAACATTAAAAAATATATATAATTAAAAATGTTCAAACATGAGAAATTAGGAGAATGAAAAACTGGACTATTTAAAATATATCTTTAATTACCCTCGAAAATATCAGTCATAGAAAGAAAAGAAATAATAATAAAAACCACATGGTTTGAAATTTAAGCTGTAATCGGGTGGCTTGTGATTAGTCAATGATAAAAGATGGAATAAAGAAAGGTAAAACCGGATGTGGACCCCACATTAATTAGGGGTTCACATGGGATCGGAGTAGGATAAGGGCGTGCACCCGAATTTTGTGGCAATCCCTAATCCAATTTTTAGTTGTGAACAGAAAAATCAAAGGCATATTCATGGTATCCCACGCACATTTAATTTAGGCTAATTATTTAATTTTTAAAAGTTGTTTTTAGTTTCTCATCATTTTTCTACCATTTCATTTTTTTTTAAAAAAAAAAAAAATCTAAATTCTGAGCCAAATTCAAAAAATAAAAACAAAAAATATTTGAAAACTTTTTTATTTTTTAATTTCACTTGACTAAAATATATATAAAAAGTAGATAACAAACTAAACAAATGCATAGATAAAAATAGTGTTTATAAACTTAAATTTTTTAAAAATAAAATGTTATCACACATTTGGCAAATTGGGAATGATGAGATCATTGATTGGGGAAGTAGGTATCGATCATTATCTCTCACGCGGCAATAATTTAATTTCAAATCGCCTTCTCTTTCGATGAATTTCCACGAACTGCACTCTGATTGGCTAATTGACTGATTGGATTTAAATATCACAATTGGCAATCGCTTCGCAAATCCATGATTGAGCATCGAAGTAAATGAAGAATTAAAAGTACCTGTGTTTGCCGAGTAACTGCTACAATAATTAAGGTCATCTGTTTCTTTGAAGGTGCAGACCATTATATTGTGAAGCAGTGGTGGATTGAACTCCGTCGGCAGCGGAGCGGCACCTCCGTGGATCTCTGAAGATTTGGCGAAAAGACCGGCGGCGGATCTCAAACTGATGAATTTTTTCGTGAGGATGAAGGAGTAGAGCGTTTGAACGGTGTTTCATGAATTACACTCTCAAGCTTTGACCCCTAACGTTTGAGCGTTCGAGGGCATTTTGGGTTGTGTTGAGAAATGCAACCTCAAAGATGGGTTGTTCAATATGCTCTTCAAATTCTGAATTCACTTTGATAATGAAAAAACCGATAGAGAGAGAGAGAAATGCCAAAAAATATGCGGAGGGGAGGGAATGATGACAGTCGGTGCGATGGGGGTGGCAGCAGGAGCTCATTGAAAGAAAATAAAGAAAAAAAAAGAGGAGGAAGATGTTGGAAACGTTAATGAGCCCACAATAATACTCATTCTAAATCTCACAATTTTGAAGAGAATAAACTTGTTCTCTTACAAAACTCAAGAACACACAAGAGAAGAAAATTGTTTTCTTGAATAATTCTATTTGAATTGCTTTGCTTGGCTTCTCAATTGACTTGGTTACAAATGAGGGAAATGATCCATTTATATAATACCCAAAAAACACTTCTAAAAGACACAAATTAAATAAGTACATGTATATATACTATTCATGTATCTTAACAAAAGAACCTTCATACATCTATGAATCATGTATCTAGGAACTATAAATTCATGTATGTGTATCATGAATCTAGCTTAATTTCTAACAGAAGAAGAAAATCATGGTGTGAAAAAAAAAAATGTACATCACTCTCATAATACTAGAAATTTTTCGAAAAAAGAGAGAAATACCACGTAAACTAAAAAATAACTTTTTCAATTCATTAAAAAATCATGTCAACATATCCAGTCAGCAAGTTAACTGCCAATTCATTTTTCTAACAGTCCAAGGACCTTTTAGAACCATTTTCTAAAGTTTATAGACTAAACTTATATAAGTTTTCTAACCTTAGAGACTAAATAAAAACTTATATCTTCAAGGACCAAATAGGGCTTGTATGAGGGAAATACTTGTTTAGATAAATGTGTGTGTGTGTTTTTTTATAAGTTTAACAAATATGAAATGAGAGATTGAACATTCAACCTTAAGAAAGATAACAAGTGTATTTTATCCTCTCAGATATATTTGGATGGTTGTTTAGATAAATGTTTTTAGAAGTTGTTTTTTCGTTAATGTAATTTTATCGATGACGTGATTAATGTTTAAGTACAACTTTAGTCTTATGATATATGTTTATTTCATGTTAGTACCTATGATCCTCAAACTTGGAAAAAATCATTTTTAACTCCAAAACTTATCAAATTGTATCAATTTTTACTTTAAACTTTCAATTTCAAAATACACACCAGCAATCATAACCTTAAACTTGAAAAGTATTGCAATTTTTACAATTTGATAAGTTTTCGTTTGAAAAATCGTTAAAAAAAGTATTCTCATATGCTTTTAAAGAATTATAAAACATATGTATGGTACAACATTAAGCAAACTTTTTGTTAAAAATTGAGAGTTTGGATAAAGTTATTCAATGTTTAATTTGTGCATTAATCAAACTTAAATTTATGCCAAAATTGATATGATTGAAATTAGTGAGATTTTTACAATGTTTTTTTTATAATTAAAATTAGTGGGTGAATTAACGTAAATTGAGTAGATGGTAGAAAACCTTTAGCTAAGTCTAGGATCTAATTTGATGAAGAAAAATTGTAATGGGTAGCAAAACAGATTAGGGTATTTGCAAATCTAGCTAGAGTTTTTGAAATTTGCAAATATAGCAAAATTTTCAAATTCTAATTTCCATTGTTTCTAGTATTCCTATTTTGCCCTTTCTAGCAATTTTCTCCCGTGTTTTTTCAATCTCAAATTTTACGTTGTCTCTCCATCATCTTCTTTTCTTTGCTATGTGGATTCACTGATGCTCCTACGTTTGTTTGCTTCTTTTTCTTTTCTTTTTTTCTTTTCTTTTATTTTATTTGGTCTTGTGTTTTTTCCTTTCTTGTTACTTGATTTTTGTTCGATTTCTCTGGTCTTCTTCTTTGTTTTGGATTTCTTTCCTATATTGTTAGTTTCTTTATGGTTTTTATTCGTTTTTGTTTAATTATGGTAGATCGATATATTGGTTTTGTTTTTTATTTTGTTTTGATCTGGAGTTGTTTTCGTTTGATCAATTCAATTTCTCTAGTATTATTCTTTGTTTTGTTATGATTTCTATCCTATATTGTAGGTTTCTTTTTGTTTTTGATTCATTTTTGATCGATTATGGTGGATATTGTTTTTGTTTTTTTAATTTCGTTTTGATCTGGAGTGTTTTTTTTTTCTTTTTCTTCTTCTTCTTCGATCAGTTTGATTTTGCTGGTCTGATTTAGATTTTGATGTTAATTCTGTTCTGTTTTCGAATTTTTAATCTTCTTTTGATGGTATATCAATTGTATATACCTTATATTTTGTATATCAGTCAACTGAATATATACAATATAAGGTATGATTGATATACAAAATATAAGGTATATAAGTTAATTTGTTATGTTTTCGAATTTTTGATATGATTTTGATCGTATACCAAATATAGTGTATATTGGTTGTATGTCTTATATACGAAATATTAAGTATATCAATTCTATACTTTATATTTCGTATATTAGTCATACAACTTAATTATAGATTCTATATTTGGTATATAAATTGACAGATATACTGAATTTAAAGTACATCAGTTGTGTATTTTCTGTTTATACTGATATAACAATGTAGTTATCTATGATTTTAGTTTTTATATTTTTGCAGTATTTTGTAGTTATGATTAAGTTTCCGATAGTTGTTTTTCACAGTGGTCAATGGAATGATCGACAATGTTATGTGAACTATAAAATTTTGATTGATGATGTGATGCTTTTTAAAAATTTCGTGAATTTGATATTGGAGGAAGTCCAATTTAATGCATCTAGCTGTTTTATTGAAATCTCATTTTTATTGGATTTAAGTATTCAGAATATTGTTAAGATTGTTGAAGATGGAGAAATATCTTGATTTTTTACTCTAAAGGCTCAAAGCATGAGATATCGTTACTTGCTCATGCTATTACTATAGTTTAAGAAGTGTCCTCTAGTGGTTTTAATTGTGGCAATTAGATATTGGTGTTGGTTGCTTCTTCTTCTTCTTCAGTAGCATATCAACACTTATTCAAACTGCAATTTTAAGTATAACATTGGCATGAGGATAGCATTTTCAGCTCGATTCACCACCTCAATTGACTGATTCATTTTAAGGTCACGTGGTTGCTGGTTTACTGGTTTTATAGGTCCTTTGGTGGTATAGGAGATAAAGGAGGTGGTATTCCCTTTTACTCCTATCAAATAACGTTCTCTCAATTTTAGGGTCTAAGTAAAATTCCAAATCAAGAATTCATTCATGCACAACTACCAACATATCAAGAAATTCATTCATGCACAACTACCAGCACTTGAAAGAAAAACAGAACAACTAATTTAGTACTCTATTCAACTCTAGTTTACCAAAAATAAGCTCAAGCAAAGTAAAATTAAAACTAATCCTCGACAATGGTGCCAAAAACTTGATGCCTTCTAATGTGTAGCTTAAATAATCAATTGATTCACACAAGGATGTGCAAGTGTGCACAATAGTTGCAACAAGTGATAAGTAAAATTATTGTTTTCCTCAGGGATTAGTGCATGGAAAATTACTAAGCATCTAATTTTTAATGAACTCAACAAGGTAACTAGATAAAATTGGGTGATTAACTATTCTAATCATGCTTCAACAAAAATAAACGTAATAACAAGGTAATAAAACATAAATTATGCCCAGACAAGGCGTGCAAAAAGAACTTGTAACAAGATAATAAAGACAAGTTTGAATTAGGGATTTCTGTATTTTTCTAAATATGAGATGCTGAGACAAAAACTTTTATCTCTTAACCCACACAAAAAAATAAACTAAATCCTCCAAGATCTCCTAAATCAATAGCTTAATTTCCATTAAACTATACCTTATTTACGCTGCTGTAAGTGTTCATTAGGTGGATTGTTTTTCTTGACCTCCTCACTTAGCTAGTTACTAACTCTAACAAGAGCTAATGTGATTTTGAGTGATCGAAGTTCTTTCATTTTTTTTAAAACAAAAGAAAACAATACGCAAAATGAGTTGGCTAGACAAATCCAAGCTTAAGCCTTAAAAATTCTCAAAACCAGATTAAGAAGAAAGAAGCCTTAACTATAGATTTAAATGAAGACAAACATCCCCAATCCTCACCCTAAGATGATTAGTTCATGTTACAAGCTAAAATATAGAAGCAAAACAACTTAAAAGCCACAAATGAAAGACTGAATCCGTAAAATTAAAGCTTAAAGAAAGAAGAAGAAGAATAAATAGATAAAAAGTCACCAAAATAAAGAAGGTTGCACTGTTGCTTCTTCTTCTTCAAAGGTTAGCTTCTTTCCTTTTTGGGAATAATATCACTTGCTCCCTCGAAATCTTTGATTCTCCTCCTCTGTTAAACTCTCTCTCTAAAATGGTTGTCTCAAAAGTTATATCCCTCTCTTGCGAAATCAGGACTAATTAGACTAGGCATGTAAAATGACATTTTCTTATTAGTTGATTAAAGCTGATTTAGGTAACAAAAGAGCGACCAACTCAATTAATAAGTTGTTTTCCCTGGTGCTTAAGCGACCAACTCAGACATTAATCTTTTTGCCCATCAACAGCTCTGTTGAATAAATGCCTCCACAAGTCTTGTACCACAAAATAAGTCTAAATCAACGTTTTTAACAACTTAGTTGCTCTATTAAACAACTTTACTCTCTTAAATACTATTTAAGCAAACTCACATATTTAAGGAGAATTACACATCAAAGCATCTGCAATTTACTCCTATATTAATCAAATTCAAGCTCAAAGACCTATACAATAACTCTTATTCTAAGAGTTATAAGTATATTAGTAGTTTATTAACACTCATTCAAAATTCATTTAAAGTATCATATTGATATTTCAATACCCATTCAAAATGGATTTAAACTAAATCAGTAGTGTATCAGTAGTATATTAACACTCATTCTAAATACAATTTTAAGTATAACATTGGTATATTGATAGTATATTAACATTCATTCAATATTCCTTTTGAGTATAACATTAAGTTTTAATAGTATATCAATACTCATTCAAAATGCATTTCAAATATATCATTTGTGTATCTGTAGTATATCAACACTCATTCAAAATGAAAATTTTAAGTATAACATTGGTGTATCGGTAGTATATCAACACTCATTCAAAATTCATTCAAGTATAACATTGGTGTATAAATTGATATCAATACTCATTCAAAATGCAGTTCAAGTGTATCAGTAGTATATAAGTAGTATATCAACACTCATTCAAAATTCATTTCAAGTTTAACATTGGTGTATCAATAATATATTATTACTCATTCAAAATGCATTTTAAGTATATCAATAGTATATATAGCAACACTTATTATAAATGGAATATCAAGTATAACATTAGTATATTAGTGGTATATCATCACTCATTCAAAATTCATTCAAGTATAATATTGGTATATTAATAGTATATCAATACTCATTCAAAATGCATTTCAGGTATATCAGTAGTGTATCAGTAGCATATCAACAATTATTCTAAATGCAATATTAAGTGTAACATTGATGCATCATTAGTATATCAACACTCATTCAAAATTCACTCTAAGTATAACATTAATGTATTAATAGTATATCAGTACTCATTAAAAAAAATGCATTTTAAGTATATCATTAGTGTATAAGTAGTATATCAACACTCATTCAAAATGCAAAATTTGAAGGTCTACATTTTTTCAAAAGAATATTTTTATCTTTTTTATATTTACGTTTAGGTTGGGCTTTAGTTTTTTTGCTATATCTGCAAAATGCAAAAAGCATTATTACAATTGCAATTTCTCATTATATTTTTTAATATCTGCAACTAACCCAAAAAATTTGTTAACAAATCAAAGTGTATTAGTCAACTAATATACATGATATCAAAGTTCAAATAGTGTGGCCCATTTTTGACTTTTCAACCTTATTGTTTGGGTTGGGCCAACGTTTTTTTTGTTTTTTTTGTTTGTTAGATTTGCAAAGTTCAAATAGTGTGTTCTCATTTGCAATATCCCTATTTTTTTTTTTTTTGCCAATTTGGCAAGTGCCCCCTTGATGAAATTAAAATTTTAGGGTGAAAATTGATATACCGTCACAAGTTTAGGAATAAAATTAAAATTTTTCTTTAAAAGTTTCAATTTAGTCTTCTATATGATATAGTCATGATCTTATTTGTATAATGGTTTATTTGGACATGGCAAGTAGAGTTGATGGACACCCAAAGATTACCTTGTCATGCATAAGAAAATTGTAAATATTTAGAAACAACATACATATTTTAAGAGATTTAACCAAACCACATCAACTATATCATAGTTATCAAACTATGCAAAACAAAATTGAACTAGACCCACATGATAAATTAACCCTTGAATTTTTCTAAACACAATTAACCCTTGAATGAACTAGTTTAGTATTTTGAAAATTTATTTATTTATTTTTATTTTAATAACAAACCACTATTGAAGCACAAACTAAAGTGCTAATTTCAGTCAAAGGTCAATTTTCATTTGATTGAAATTGAACATATATTTTCATTGAAGTAATGGTTTTCATGCAACATTATTGCCTTGTGAAAGTCGCCCTGTTTGACTATAATGTCACTTTGTTGCATTGGTACGAATCATTTTGCCGGAACGAGAGATTTCAATAAATCTATAATACTTTTTTTTCAATTTTTTTTTATATAATTCAGTATATGATTTCAGAAAATCGTATAGTAAAATAATAGGATTAGAGTAATAATATTAAGATTGTGTTATCGATTGATAAATTGGAGTCGATTTTTATACGTTACATGAACATGAATTCTCAAATGCCCAGTTGGATGATTATTTAATTTTTCGTTTATTCTTTTTTTTTTTAAAAAAAACATTTTTATTATACTGTATTTCGTTTATTTAATATTGTTGAGCTAAAATTTAATGCTTATGTTTTTAATTTAAAAGTAAATTTTCAATAGCATTTTCAAACTATAAATTGCATGAAACTTTTTTTTTTAAATATCGCTTTTCTAATCATTGGTTTTAACTTAAATGGTATGTTTTCATTTAATTAGTTTGTTTTTAATTTAAAATTGTGTTTTTTTTATTAGATTAACTTTCCTTACTTTTACATTTCAATTCATCAAGGGATCGTTTGACATGCAGAGTTGAGTTGGACAGAGTTAGTTTGTTATTGAGTTCATAAGTCTGTGTTTGAGGTGCATAGTTGGGTTGAGTTGAGTCAGAAAATATGTGTTGGGGTGCACAGTTGAGTTGAGTTGTCAGAGGTATCTGGTGTAATTTTTTGTAATTCGAAGTAGACCGATTTTTAGCTGACTATTTTTTGTTTCCTTTATTTTTATTTTTTTTTTCCAATAATTCATCTAGAAACATATTTTTCTAACTTTCCAACACTGAATTCAGATGTCCACTTCAAAAAAACAATATATTTCAACATTGATCTTTTTTTTTTTTTTTTAAAAAATCATTCTTTATCTTTCTTTTTTTAGGAATTGACTTCTTCCAAACTATAGGCAATGTAGTCTTGTTTTCTCTTTCTGCTACACATCAAACTTCTTTCAATTTATAGAAATCAAATATTTGCATTACACATTAAACTTCTTTCAATTTATAGAAATCAAATATTGCATTCTTTATAACAACAAATAGCAATTGATGAATGGAAAAAATGCAATGTACCTATATTTTTTTTTCCTTTAAACACAAATTGAACTTCTATCAAAATACTGAAATCTAAGGTTTCGTTTTCTAAATACACATTGAACTTCTTTGAAACTTACAATTGAGGACCTTATTATGACATTTTTCAATTACTAATAGGGTCTTCATTATGAGGGATTTTTTTTAAAACAAAAAAAAAAACACATTGACCATTATTTTTTTTTTTGCAAAGGAACGTTGTTTGTTTACATTTGTGTTAAAGCATTTACTGAATTGAACATGTTTGGAAAAGAGAATGCCAGTATTTTACTTTTTCAAGATGATAAGAAAACGACAATATATTTCAACATTAATGTCATGTAGGAGTGGAATATTCACAAAATATTAGTACGTCATCAATGGCCTATTTACATGATTCACAAAACATAATTATGGTTTACAAAATATAAGTAATGACCAACAATGGGTCGAGTTCGTAAGTTCGAAGAAAGATTGTTGGAGCAAAGAGTTAGACCAACTAAGTACATGTGGCATTTCATATTATTTTGAACCATGGGAGTGTCGTCGGTCGTTGGAAATTGTTGCCGACGATAGTTGCCAGAGACGGTACCGCTGGTTGCCTAATATGGTCGCCAATGATTGCGTCAATCATTGGAGAAGGTAGTTGACAGTGGCCGTCAGTTGTCGGAGAAGGTCTCGAGGTGGTCACCGATCGCCGGAGAAGGTCGCCAGCAGTGGTCGTTGGTCATTGGAGAAGCAGTGATAAAATATGCTAATAAGGTTACCGTACAAGTCAGTGAGAGGTAATTTCTTCATAAGCCAAACGGTGAGTTGGGTTTAAAACCCAACCCAACTCAACTCAACTTAGGGGGTCAAATGCCCCCCCCCCCCCCCCCCCCCCAAACAATTTATTCTAATATTATATTTATTTCGTTAAGTTATTTTTTTTTAAAGAATATCAACGGAACACATTTTGGACACTAGTAAGATTTGAAGACATCAATTTGACCTTTTCCAAACCTTTCCATATTTTTTGAAGTTGTAAGGGGCTGTTTGGCACACTGGTTTGGAATCAAGAACCCTGGGAATCAGGAACCCTGGGAATCCTTGGCTGGAATCAGAAACCCTGGGGTTCCTGATTACTGTGTTTGGGGTGCAGGGTTGGGTTTGGATGGTTTGCTGAAACCTGTGTTTGGGGTGCATGGTTGGGTTGAGATGGGCTGGGTTTGTTTAGGTTGTTTTTTTAAAGAATTTTTTTAGGTTTTTTTTTTTCAGATCCATTTTTTTTACTTGATAATTATTTACTGAATTGCATATCAATATTTTAACCAATTATGTGGATCAATTGTTTCAAGCATAGTTAATTATGAATGTGTAGTTTGTACAAGTATCTCATTCACTCCATTCATGATGATGTAAAATTAAATAACATTAGTAAGGACATATATTTTAAATAATTAATACGTGGGAAAAAAGAATGATGTTGCTAGAGTAAAGGAAATCCATAATGCAAATGAAGGTCTGAAGTTCATAATATCATAATACATAAGCTGAAAGGAATGAAGAAAAGAAATAACAATAGTTGTCCAAAACACAAACTGAATTAAAATTAAGTAGTAGCTGAAGGTGATGAAGGCATCGAGTTGCCATCTATGGGGGGTGGGGTTCCATGTGTTCTCCCTTAAACTTCCACACAATAATCATACTTCCAATCTAGGGAGAATGCAAAGAACGGATGGGTACGAATCCTAGGACAAATAAGAAAACATGATATGCTCCCTTTCCCAATGTAGATAGTTTTGCTCAAATTTTCTTTCTCCCTGTTCATAGCTTCCTTCCTTTTCTAGCCTCCTTTCTCCATCCAAAGTGTCGCATCTAAATACCTCATTCGAAGCCTTGAATTCAGGGTTGGTTGGACAATTCTAATACATAGGTGGACAACTCAATTAATGAATTTTCTTGCACGTGTGAATCAGGTGGTTCTTTTAATAAAGAGATGCTTCAACAAGGATTTTTACTTATCTCTCCAAATTCATCTCCCAATATTGTTTTCAAAGCTCTTCACCTGAAGCAAAATTCAATAAATTAAGCTCGTGTCTTAGCCACAAGTAGACAATTTTCACATCTTAAAAGAAATTCACTCTTAACAGCAAACACATACAAAACTTGGGACTTTAACAACCAAAAATCACCAAAAGCACTCAAACAAGCAGGTTTAATGAGAGATTTTTAAACATGAATAACTCTTCTATTGAAGAGTTATCAAACTTTATTTTAGAAATTTAAAAAATTGGAAGTCTATTTAAAAAATTAGGGAATTTAAAACTCTATTTCACAAAGTATTCAGAAAATTATTTTAGGAACTCTATTTTAGAAACTAAAAAATTAGAAGTTTATTTAATAAATTAAGGAATCTTAAACTCTATTTCACAAAGTATTCCAAAACCTACTTTTGGAAATCTATTTTAGAAATTAAAAAATTGGAAGTCTATCTAAGAAATTAGGGAATTTAAAACTCTATTTACAAAGTATTCATAAACATATTTTTGGAAATCTATTTTAAAAAAATAAAATATTGGAGGTCTATTTAAGAAATTATGGAATTTAAACAAAATTTCGCACCGTATTTTGAAATCTATTTCAAGCATAAATGAGTTATAAAATTCGAATTCTATTTTAGAAATTAAAATATTAGAAACTCTATTTTGCACAGTATTTTGAAACCTATTTCAAATATATTGGGTTAAAAATTTGTTTAGTAGCCATTTTTAGTTTTATTTTAACCTTTTAAAAAATTGACTATGTGGTCGAGTCACTGGAATGATCGTTGGAGTGGTTGTTGGGGTGATCAAGTTGATGGGGTGGTTGGGTTGTCGAGGTGGTCGCGCGGTGGTGGTTCCACGGTGGTCAGGCGCCGGAGTGGTCGTTGGGTGGTTGTCGACATTAGTTGTTGGGTGGTTGTCGACATTAGTTGTTGGGTGGTTGGGTCGCTGAAGTGGTCATATGATTGGTTAGGTCGTCGGAGTGGTCGCTGGGTGGTTGTCTAGTGGTCAAGTCATTGGAGTTGTTGTCGGAGTGGTCATTAGGGTGGTCGGTTTGCTAGGTGGTCGAGTCGCCAGGGTGGTCACTAGAGTGGTCACCAGGTGGTCGTCAACGGTGGTTGAGTTTGTCAGGTTGTCGGGGTAATTGCCGAAGTAGTCATCGGGGTGGTCGGGTCATCGGAGTGGTCACTGGGTGGTTGTCGACGGAGGTTGCTAGGTGGTCGGGTTGTCGAATTGGTTGTCAGATGGTCATTGGCGGTGGTTCGGGCAAGTCGGGTTGTTAGGGTGGTTGGGTCATCGAGGTGTCAAGTTGTTAGGGTGGTTAGGTCGCAGGGGTGGTCGACAGATTGGTCTTTAGAGTTCTCATCACAATGGTCGTCGGAGGTAGTCGTCAGTAGTGGTCGGGTTGCCGGTGCGGTCGTCAGAATTGTCGTTGTCGGTGGTCGTCGGAGTTGTCACCGGAGTTGTTGTCGAAATGGAAAACAAGTGGAAGAAGAAAACATGGCACAAACCCATGGGGTTGCACTGTTGTAACCCATGGGGTTGTGTTTCAAAACCAAGGATTTTGAACACCTTGTGCCAAACATGGTTTTGGGTTTGGAACCCAAACCCATTCCAACCCAAACCCATGGGCCAAACACCCCCTAACTGGAAAGAAACCTTTTCCCACTTTTAGATTAATACTGTCAAAAGCACATTCCTGTACTATATTATATTCATTATTCATACAACAAATAATTTATATCTACCCTTGTTACTCAAACAATTTTGTAACTTTAGCTTACATTAGTTTATCTCAACGGTAATTGACATATGACTCTTGAGGTTAGAGGTTCAAGTTTTCATACTCAACATTTGTTGCACTAAAAAATTTGTAACCTTAAATTACACAAAGTTTATCAGCATTCAAGTGCTTGAAATAATATAAGAATTTATAAGTTACAATCAATGAATTTAGTCAATTTCTTCAAAATAAGATTTATTTTCAAATATACAAAAAAAAAAAGGTATTATGAAAGTTGAAAGATAACATCCTCTGACTGTTGAACAAATATTTTGCTTTCCCATTTGCAAAAATCTTCTCTTTTTCAAAATTTTTTCTTCATCAAGCTGGTGAATTTTTTTTAAAACAATACTTGGTGATTTTTTTTTTAAAACAATACTTGGCTGCTCTGTGACACGGTTGGACCTTTCTAAGGTCATGAAGTGAACGTGCGGCACTTGTTCTCGCCCTTGAACAAGTAAGCCAATTCGAAAAAGGGTCGCTGATGGCCCAAGGGCCTTATTACCGAACCTCCACCCCCGTTGTGGAGAAAATGTTTTAGAAAACGGGGTTAGAGAAAGTTTTTGGAAAATGTTTTAGAAAGCGTTTGTACATGCAAATGTTATAGGCTATAAGCGAGAGAAGAGTCCACAACAGCTTAGATAGCATATAACTCCTAATAGGAAGGATGGACAACTAGTTATACCCCCTATAGTACATTCTAGGATTTATGCCTATGACATGCTGGCACATGAAAATGACGAAAAATTATACGGCCACAAAAATATAAGGAAAGCTAACTAGAAAGCAATAAGACCTATACAATGAAAGCATGATAAAAAGGAGTTGGAATAGGATGCGGCCATAGGCAACACGCATTGGACAAGCACAACCGTGACACCCTGCGGGGTGGAAGAATCTTCCTATTTCCTACAATTTAATTGTTGACAATAAAGTGAGAGAAAACACAATAAAAAGGAAGAAATGTGAAAAAAAATATATTTTATCTTCTCCTGGTCAATTAATTAAATGGCAAGAGTAGAGAGATTCTCACACCGAGAGGCAGTTGAAGGGTAAACTTCATGCATTTAGATAATCCATCTCAGTTCAGTGTAAGTGAAAGTAACATGCTTATTTAATTAAAAAAAATTACAACTTTTTAAAAGGAAATTGATTCTTTTTCATTTTTCTATCAACCGTCACTGACGAGACATTCTCTCTTCTATTCCTTGTCTTTGTCTACGCAATGTTTTATGCTCTAAAACCAAAACAGTCCCTTTGCCAGCTCTTGGAAATAGACATACACATTCTCCAAAAAGAAATAAAAACAAAATTTGAGCAGACTACACGAATGGCTTTAAACTTTGAAACAATTACCAACTATATTCGGAAAGATGGCAGAAATACAGATCAATATTTGTACTAACCTACACAAGAAGAAAAAAGAGAAAAAGAAATATAATAATAATAATAATTAAAAAAAAAAAGAAGACAATTTCATTTGTTCGTATCGAATTCAAGTTTTAGACATTAAATCTTCTTTCTTCCTCCCAGTTGCATTTGCCCAGTTTGGTGGATGCTTGAATATCCATTTCCATGCTTTCAAGCTTTTCCGCCCCTTCTTTATCCCCCTGTCACTAACTGTTATCCTACAGGACCCTCCGCCGCCGCCGATGATCCCCTCACCGGCGGCGCCACCGTACATCCCTCTGCCGCATTCATGCGCCGCCGCCGTGTCAAAAGCTCTCGTGCTCCCAAATGCAGAGTTGGGGTTTGAGAGAGGGCCTAAACCCAGTCCCATACCCATTTTGGGAACAGAGAATTCTGGCCTTGTTTCTGATGTGAAATCCAACTTGAAATCTATGAACCCAGATTCGTCCATTCCATTGAAATCGCTCTCTTTCAAAGAAAAAACGCGTCTATTTGCTAAACTAAACCCATTATGATCGCTTTCATAATTCCCACATTCTCTGTGATCGCTCTCGAAACCACTTTTTCTAGGCTCTGTTTCGCTGAAACCACTTCTTCTGGCGGAATCACAGACGAGTCCTCCATTGACACTCGAAGTTCTGGCACCGGAAATTGAGCTCCGACCACCAGAAACCACCATGTCTCCGCCGTCCTCCGACCCGAAAAACCCACCACCACGAAAACTACAGAGAGATCTCGACCTCGACACACCCATGTAATCAACCATACAAATATCACTCTTATCATCAAACCCACAAACGCTTGATCTCTCACATCCCTTCTCCCTCTTCTTCCTGAAAAATTTCCCGATCCTCCAAAACCCACTCTTCTTAATCTCCACACAGCTGCTACTGCTTCTCTCCAAAAGCACAACCTCCTCCCTTTTCTCCGACTTGGGCTTCATCGGACCCAACAACGAAACGCCATTTCTCTCATTCTCTATCAAAAACGAAACTCTCCCAACACTTCCCACTTCCACAGTACAAGAATTTCGATTAGATGAGATCTCAGAGCAGGAGCAGGAGGAGAGCCTCTGCTCGCCACAGTCGGAACAAACCAGTTTGATCAACCGATCTTTCAAACAATCAGCACAGACCCCAACAGAGGAAGAAGAAGGGTGTTTCTTACAGGGAAACTCAGAAGCAGAAGAATAGAAGTCCATGTCGTTGCTGTAAACTTCCAGAGCTTTGCCTCTCTCTCTCATGGCAGCTGCTTCCTTGACGGGATGATAGATAGTCCTGGGAGAAGAGACAACTGCCTTTCAACAAGGGGGAAGAAAAAATTAGCCTAAATCAACTGGGATTCATGTAAAAAAGAGAAACTGGGTCAGAATGCTTCACAGCTGAAAAGGGGAAAGGAAAAAAAAGAAGGAACAGAGATTGCAAAAGTTTTGACTTTGGTACACAAGAAATGTAAAAGAAGGGGTGGATTCTCAAAAGAAATAAAACTTTCTAGAGCGAGACTGAGAGACGTAAAAATCACGTTTTGTAGGCACAGGACAGTGAAGGAGCAGAAGAGGGAAACAGACACAAAGTAGAGTGACGAAAAGGAAGCACTATTCTGTGCAGCCCATTATTGCTTTCCTGCAGGGGAAGTTTGCCTTCTTCAAATTGAACAATCTTCATAATAAGAAGAAGAAGGTGGTTTTTGGCTATTGCTGGCGCTTCTGACTGGGGGGTCTGCTACTCTGCTGCAGGGTCCAGTGTTTCACCCTGCGCCCGAGACCTAGTGGGAACAAAGTCTTCAAATCGTACGTCTAAAGATCCATCAATCATTCGGGCTGGGCGTGTATCCAGTCTCACTCTCGTTGCTGCGGCCGTGCTCTTCCATCGCCATCAAAGTTTGCGTGTTGGATAACCTTCCACGTGAAAAATTAAAAGCTAAGTGGAGTTAATGAAATCAGAGATATTTTTTAAGGTTCTATTATGGTTACCTCCTGGAGTGTTGATTAATTACAACGTCAGAAGTGGATAAGTTTGAAGTGTCATAATCGGTAGAATGGAAAATTTTACCATAAATTTGATTAAACATATTTTTTGTTTTGAGTGTAAAAAAAAGTATATTTTACAATTAATATTTGGCCGTTTGAAGTTAAAGAACTTGATAGTGGACCACAAAAATTCAATGCATAGAAATAAGAAACTATAGGGTAACTACTTTGAAGAAATAAAATTCTTACTTTCGTATTTAAAATTACATCTACAAACAGTTTTCATTTGGGGGGAGGTGTAAAACTCAAAATCATGGTAGCCTTAACATTACTATTCACATATTTAAAGAAACTTTAACAGTCCTAAAATAAATAATTTGTGAAAATAAATATCAAAGAATGTTTACCAAACAATTATAGTCTCAAAGCTAAATCACATTTCAAGTCCCCGATTTTCTTGTTGTTGCACTCGAAGTAAGCCAATATCTTATCACTCAACTCAAGTTTATACTTTTCTACCAATAATGTCATGACAAACTAAGATAGAATGTCATATCATGTTCACAAAGTTCATCTATCAAATTTATAAAACCCGTCAGGTTAAAATTTTCATTATTTCTCACTAATGATACGACTGTTGTATAAAACATTAATCAAATCATAACAATTAAGATGAAAACTAAAGAAAAATGCATGTGAATGGAAAATGTATAGAGTTGAGTGTGGAGTGTGGAGTGTGGAAAGGGAAGGGGGTAGGAGGAAGGAGGCATGCAACTTCAATTGTCTACTACCTTTTTTTACACACAATCATTACTCCTTGAGACATGATCCCATACGTTGTCATCCTCACTAGATTTCGCCACGTGTCGCAAATCCATTCCCATCGTACTCCTAAAATCGATTCAATCCGACGGTGGCGATCACACCCGAGGCCTCTCACATTTCCAACTGGGAATGGGAATCGTGGGCAGGGCAGGAGATGACATTTGACGTGTCGTGAACAAGTTGGGGGCAAAAAAAAAAAAAAAGAAAATCCACTCTTTAAATTCCATTGCCCCCAATGTGGGTCCCACCCCCTTCTTTCACATGCCATGCATGATCACATTCTACATTCTCTCTGCCGTTACCCCAAAACTAAATATTAAATCCTCAAATTTATTGCCATACTACTATATCTTCCCCCCTGAATTTTTACTACTATATCTTCCCCCCTGAATTTTTATTTTGGTTCACTTCTGTTTTTTTTTCTATCCTCATTTTAGAGGTTGCTTGGTTCGTAGTTTATGCTATGAATTTGTTAATGCATGAACTACATCTACAAAATCATTTTTACAAATCATAAACCTACTTGCTACATGTATGTTACACAAACTTAAGTTTGACAACCTATTATTTTACATTACCTAAACATATTACATAAGTTAAAACTTCTTAATTAGGACTACGAGTCAAGTACATCCCTAGATGTTATCTTTTGGATAAATAATTAAAAAAAAAACATTACTACAAGAAAAAAAAACTTTGTAACTTTCAAGAATTAAAACATAATATTTAAAAATTTAAAGTCTATGACCAATTAAATAAAGAAAGCATGAACTAAAATTGGATTTAAACTTCACGACATCTCTAATACCACATATAAAATTCAAAGTAGAACTCTTTACCTAATGCAAAAACTTTTAAAATTTAGGAATCAAAATTTTGAAGGTACAAAAAATGAGTAAAATAGTTTCATATACACTACTTTGAAAAAAAAGAAGAAGAATATCATATGTCTTTTTAAAATTCATAAATAAAAGATCAGCCCCACAAATATATTTCAAAACATCTCTGATCTTGTACATGTATAAATAATAATATTAAAAAATTGTTCAAAAAGCTACATGTAGGACCTCAGGTATTTTGCTTGTCACATATAAATTATTCATTATTGAAAAATAGCATCATACAACATACGCCGAGGTTGGTACTTTAGAGCAGAGGAAAAGGTCGAAGGCTAGGGATCATAATAGTAAAAGTCGCACGCTCCATACACGCGCGAGCATTTTACATTATTGGAATACACAAAACGAGCAGTTCGACAAAACATTAGTTTAATATTAGAAAAAAGCTTACTCCGACTTAAGTTGTAATATAGTTGGCATTTGGTAATGATGATGTCCCTATGGACTTCCCTTAATTAATAATTTTGCTATTGTTTATGTAACTTATAAGCTTTAACCAAGGAGTTAATGGGATTGTCACTTTCAATATTTATGCATGATTATGAGCATATCCTGTCTTGATAAAACAACAAAGATTATGTCTTACTTTTCATTTAATTTGAATGTGCTCATGATTAAATTTAAAAACCAACCTACCCCAGCTTACATTACATGCTCTAAGAAATATACCTTTGCTGTCTGACGTGCTCTATTTCCATTGGATGCTTCCCAATTCTCTGTGATCATAGATCAGATGGCTGAATCACATTTTCATCATTTAATCAGAATTTAGTGATTGGATTTGGACGTTTCAGATCTTACACAATAATAAGCACAAATATAGATATACAACATAATTCAGCTGTTTAATATGTTCACAAGAAGAAAACTCAGAAACTTCTGAATGAATTCTGAAACTTTACACACCCAGTATCATATGCAGAAATTCTGCTCTAGGATTCGATGTACAATCTACACAGAGAGAGATATTGTTGATGGATACCTTATGTGATTTAGCTACGATCTACAATCTACACGAAGGTAGCAGAGGTTCTGAAATAGCTACATACATTTTTCCCTTCAAATTGAGGCCGATGCTCTGTAAGAGTTCAAAATGAAAAAGAACATTATATGATTAGCTTTATGAACACTGTAGATCTTAACAAGTCAGTAAGCAATGGAAGTAATGGCATACCAATATGGAAAAACCGGCAGATTTCAACCTTCTTTCTTAATTATCCTGTTATTCAAGGAAAGCACAATTAGACACAGGTTTTCTCCTTGTTATCTGGAAGAAACAATGATATCCAAAAAAAAATCCTGTCCTTTTTGGTTATCATCCAAGCACAAACCAACTGTATATCTTGGATGATCCATTCAAAGCTCCACTCATACCAAGCATAAGATAAAAATTTTGTATCATGGTGAATTGGCAAAAACAAAATCTCGCCAAAAGTGATTTTTGTTTGAAACAGGCAATAAAGAGAAATTCGAATCCTAGTATTTTTCCAATGTGGTAGCTGGTAGAAATTTATTATCATTTGCCTTTGTTTGCTCTCTCACCTGAAGCAATGGATTCCTAAAGAACTTCTCATTTCTCGAATAATTGATGTGGCGAAGTGCAAATAGAGAGCACCTGAAATGCGGAGAAAGAGAAGAGTACATATGTTAAAGTGGAGTAGCACCAAAACATCATAATATTCTCAAAGCCTATCGAAATTAAAATGCAGATTTGAACTCAAGGAAAACATAATTTCCTGAAAGGAGCTTGCTAACTTATTATCATTAAAAGCTACATGAACAAGCAACACAAACGACTGAGGAACCGATGCTATCACATATTTGTTATTAATAAAATTGATGAACCTGCGTAGATGAAGTAACCAAACAGAACCAATCTCTCATCAAACACAGGAACCCTGAAACAGTTTATACATATGGTTCATCAGTTGAAAGAGGTTCAATATCCACACCTACGGTGTCATTTCCATTAATTAATCGAAGTAGGACAATAAATATATACATTGTCACATACCCTCCACCAAGTCTTGCCGTCAGTGCATTCGCAATTGCAAATGGGAGATAGAAAAGTGACTGCAAAGTATGAATGAAAACTCCTTATATCAGATCTTATACTACAATGGATTGTCAACAGACACCCCCTTAAAATTATTATTTTTTTTTTTTGGGGGGGGGTGGGGGGGTTAACATGATGGCAACATAAAGCAACAATTTTTGGGACGTAACCATACAAATTACAATACGAAAATAGCAAAAGTTTTTCCTTTTAATAAAACTGACAACCTCTAGGGGGAAATGAGCACAAAGATAACACAGTATGCAATAAACACCAGCTAGGAAATAAATATAAATATAAAGTTAGGCCACAAACAGTCTCTAACATATAAGTGTGTCAGTGTTGCATACCATGCACATTCCAGTTTTCAAGCCCTTTGGTTCATCGCACAAGTGAGCAAGAATCATTCTTCCCTGCAAAAGAAGGTTTTCATTTACAGGTCATTAATATCAGATGTTAAGAATACGCCAACGATTAGGAAACACAAAAAAAAGGTAATATACAACTAAGGGGAAAAAAAATCTAATAAACTTGATGGAAACCATTTTCTGATTTTTTTTTTAATATGCTGTCTAAATTGAGCTAAAACAACATTTATATGGGTGGTTTAAAGTCCACGATTAATAGAAATACAGCTAGGTGGCTGATATCCTATTATCTAGACATTCACACCCAAACAAAAATATCTTACCACTAAGAATCCAAAGGCAAGGCCGCTTCCAGTTACAACCAAATGTGGATAGTTTTTTATGAGGTCTGATGGAGATAAGTAGTCCCTACACGAGAATGAAGGTTCATTGAAGGAACAAAAGATACATATAGGAAGAAAAAGATTGATGTCCAATTGCTCCAGATCGTACCATGCCAGGACTCCACCAAGGAGTGCAGCAAATGGGCACAGCTGACAAGAAAACAATTACAGTGTTAAATTACCAAATAACCAAGAAACTGGGAAAATATATAGTAAGGAAGAAACTTGGAAAAATAGAATTGCCGAATTGCCCCTTTTGTGCTATTACCATTGCTAATGCCAGTAACATACTTCCTTTTCTCGCCTGAACAACCTTATAGACATTGGACACACTGCACAAAAGTACAGCATATTGTTAATTACATCTAACTTTCTTTCACCAATTGTCAGCTGTGTGTGGGCTTAGGCTTCACGTAAATTTTTTGTTCTGATATCTGCATGCCCACTAAATCATCTTTCCAGATAAATTATCTAGCCTTTAATGCCACATTATTGCTAACAATATTAAGGGGTTGTTTGGAGCAAGGGTTATAATAAAACAGCCCCTAATAGATTGGGTGCTTACTTGAATGCAACAGTGGGAATGACACCAAAAGCTGTCATTAGTAACATCACAGCACCGCTCATCCCAACATCTGACATTCAAAAGAATAAATATTGGTCTTCGGCCACAGTTAACTAACAGGAAATGAAAACATCGGCAGTAATCAAGCAGGGCAGACACTCCAGGTCAAGCAAACCAATCCAATTCATTACAGTATCAATAAAAACACCGTCACACTTTGAAACAAAAAAATTCTTTAAAATATTACAAACATGTTCAAATTTAAAAGCTCAACAAAACTATCCAAATGGCATTAGACTCAGAAAATGTTTACAAAACTGTTGGCAAGTAGGTGGCTATGGAAAATAAAGTAAGAACAATAGAATAGCAAAACATTTAAATATATGTTGCTTGACAGTGCGTATATTTAAGAGCAACTTCAGTGAGGGCTAAATGTAACAGGCTATGGACAAATGATGATGGACATTAACCATAGAGTTACCAGGAAGCAATGGAACCCAGCTTAAAAATGGTAAGGATTTTCCAAGAGGTTGAGCCCACCATTCAGCACCTGGAAAGTTAAGAAACTAAATCAATAATTGCTTCTTACAGAAGTGGAGTGTAACAAGAGGAAGTAGGACTTTACCAACAAATGCTGTAAAGAAATGAGATAGATAGATCAGCATAAGACCCTCTGTGGGTCCATTTATGGTAGGAAGAATTAGAGTATTGGTGAAATAACTGCATAGAAAGGGGTAGAATAAGCAGAATGGAAGAAAGAAAAAAGAAGTCAACAGTCTGCAAATCTATATTGAACTTAATATTCAAAAAAGGATTATCACGTGTACTAGTTGATTTCCTACATGATGTAGATTAAAGAAACAGCTAAAGAATTCAACAAATAACTAACAAGCCCATAACAAATTGCTTCCAAATTCCAGAAATTTATACTTCTGGACTCCATAGGGTCTGTAAGGGTAAAAAAAAGTACGAATAGTTACTCTGAATACGGACTACTTACTGTTCCCATGTAGCACCATAAAAAGGAATAGCTGCAATAACCCATAACCAAAAAGTATTCCTCCCGCACATGGCAGTGCTTCCAAAAGCTAAGGATTCAAACTGAAAAGAAAACAAGAACTTTAAGAAAATGGCATTGCAGGTACTTCAAAATGATGAGTTGAAGATGAAGGAAGAAGATACAAACCGCACATGCAAGTGCATCACATCCTGAGAGAAGATATATGGAAAGGAGAGAGCACATCATCTGTCAATATCAATCACACATACTCAAAAGAATCAAGAACAAGAAAAAAATAATATGAAAAGGCAGATCACCATGGTCGAAAAGTTCCCCCAATGGACTTGAGGAATTTGTTCTTCGTGCTTGTTTTCCATCAACAGCATCAAAAGTCTAGCACGCAAGTGAAAAATTAAAGTTGTACAATTTATATATTAGGGCAAATCACAGGGGAGCATTATAGAAAATGAATAAGAACCAATCGAACCTGATATAAGAAAAGGAGTAGCCCATGGGCAAAATGAACCCATCTTGGTGGAGCTGAATCTAGATGAGGCGAATATACCTTAAACAAAAAATAGAAAATACGTGAAAAGTGAGAAATTTTCAATGTATTTATCAGTAGCTTCTTGCAAAAAAAGATTCCACAACATATCAAATTTCTATGACATACAAATAAATCAGGCAACAGAGTTCCAGAATCCACATTTCAATTTTCTGTGCTCGGTTTGAACAAAAAGTTCAACTAATTGCAAAAAAAAATAAAGAAAAGCTAATTGCACTATGAAAAATGTTGAGTTGATAAACACGCTAAAAAAAATTAATATAATCAGATTCATTGACACTCACATAGCCAAGCAGTGCAGATGTGACCAAAAACATGAATCCAGCAAAAGTTATCTGACATAAAATAGTACATATAAGAAGAGCAATTCCATCAAATTGGAAGTAGAAATGACAAGTCAGTGCTAGATGTAAGGTCAATTCACCATGTTTGGGCTGAAGAGGTCCTCACAGAGCAAACAGAGAGAAGAAGAAGTCAGCGTTATTCGGTGGAAAATAACCATTTCCAAAATTCACGAGCAAAATTCATTACAATTACAATGGAAACAGTTATATGCTAAAGACTTATCTAAAGCTAAATGAGATCCAGAACAAAATAAATGAGAAACGTCAGAGCCTGGATTTATATGCTAAAGATTTTATCTAAAGCTAGCAACTAACTTGAGTTTGTAAAGGAAAACATACAGTAACGCCATGAAATGCGGTCGCATAAACTTAAATAAATTCGCAAACTCATATAACCTAAAAGATGAAACACTTACGGCATCCAAAGAGGAAAGAAATTCACGAAACGGCTCCAGAAGGGTTGCAGGACATATTTGGCCACAAAAGAGCGATCCTCACCACGGTACTTGTATCTTCGTAGAGCCGCCACGCCATGTGCCCCGATATAGCCCATTTCTTTCACTGTTCCAGAAACTCAATCCACTCCAAAGACAACCTACCAATAACTAAAACGATAAAACTCAAGAACTAGAAGATGAGTGGCGCAATTTTTTGGTTCAGTTCAATTTTCTCTGTATTGACGGCGAAAACTCAGTATCCATTAAGTAGGCGTTTTAAAGATTAAAGAACACTCCTAATAGAGTATCAAGCACAGACTGAGACAAAATTCACAAAATGAAGCAGAGGAGATTTTGAGAAATACAGCCAAAAGCTTGAACAAGAATCCTCAAAATAACATGCGATCGTTAAAGTAACTCACCAGTGTGAATCGAAGAGATTGAACGATCCGATGGAGAATATTAGAGAGCCCCAACTGGTTCGAACCAGACGTTTTCGCTGTCTCCCTCCCGCTCTGAAGCTTGAAAGCAGGGTAACCGACTTTTCTTTTTCTTTTTTTTCTCTCTCTTTTGGGTTTGCTTTTATTTGACGTGCGAATCGAATATGCGAAACGACGACGGAACTCGGATCAAACAAATCTACATTAAAGTATAATACATTAAGAACATCAAAGTGGCTGTAGTTTAGTGGTAAGAATTCCACGTTGTGGCCGTGGAGACCTGGGCTCGAATCCCAGCAGCCACAATTAGGATAAATTTTTTTACTCAATTTAATTGTCTTTTTGCCATAAAGCTAAATGTTGAGTTTGAGAGGCCCAAAAGCCCATTTTGAAATATAAGTATCTTTGGGCGTTCATTTTGCCGTGAAGCAAGAGGCCCATGAAGAAAAATCATCTTAATTCAAAAATCATCTTAATTAAGATGATTCAAAAATATCTTTTTTTTTTTGTAAGAAAAATCTTTTACTTTTATAAATTCTAAATAGAACTTAGATTGAACTCAAACAAGAAGTATGTTCTCTATGCATGGCGATATATATTTTGCAGGATGATATAATTTTGCTAAATAAATAAGAAAGTCATTTACTTAGTCTTAGTATTCTTTGCATATGGTTATTTTACCTTCTCTATTTGTTGTAGTTAATTTATAATAATTCAATCTTTAAAATCAAGTGTACAAGTTAACGTAAGCCTAACTCAAGTAGTCGGCATTAGTATTTCCTTCCTCAAGAATTAGTAGATTTGCATCATTTTTTTTACCTTTATAATTCTATAATTTTTAAAGGTACGAACATCTGAAATTTCTTGAATCCAACGCAAAGAATGGATTCTAGGGTATTTTCGTTACTATTTAATTGTAATTTAATTAGAGCTAGGTTCCATTAACTTCAAATCATTAGGATTTAGATAGACAAACATATCTTGAAAGTGTCGATCTTTTTCAAGTCCAATTAATTTTTAGCTTTAATTTCTTTCTCCTTTTCCAATTTAACTTTCTTTGATGCAACGTTAAATCAAATTATTATGAGAAAGTGTGTGTGGAAACATTGTCTTCCAAGAGAGAGATGTAAATTATTCCAATTAGATATGTGTGTGTGTGAAAATGTGGTTTTATTTTATTTTATTTTATTTTGCTTTTAGATCCAAAGCAAAGTTCTGCCTTTTGTCACATCTCAACAAAAGGATTTAAAAGGCAGCTAGGCTGTGTCTTTCTTTTCTCCTTTAGTTTTGATAGGACTACAAAAGCATGACCATTTTGTATTCTTTTTCCTTTTTTTTTTCTTTTTTTTTTCTTTTTTTTTTTTTTTTTTGTGGTTGATTGAATTGAGGGAAAAAAATGATTGATTTCAATTAAACATGAAACTCGAGTTGAGAGAGCGATGACCATTTACAAAATAATTTCATATTTTTTAAAATATCATAATTCATAGATGATAATTGATGTAGATATTGATTAAAATGATTATAACAATCATTAGTTAATATATATATATATTTGTTATATTTATGATTATTTTTGACATACTTAAACTTTATTAAGTATAAATATATTTTAAATCAAATTATATATATTTTTAAATCAAAAGAAATATATTCCAACGTATAAATATATTTTTGGAATACTTAATTTGATTAAGTATAAATATACTTTTAAATCAAATTATATATATTGTTAAAACTTAGTATATTTTTTGGACTATAAATATATTTATGAATAATGAAGAAATAACAATCAAATTTAAGCACTTTTAACCCATCTATACTATATAAATGGCGCTTGAGGGGAGAAACTTTTGATTTCCTTTTTTGCCATAATTAATTTGAAAACTTCCCATTATGACATTCTTAATTGAAAGATTTTCCCTTCTGTTCTCAATTTGAATAAAGGTTCTAAAATCTCTACTCATGTAATCTCTAATTTGAATAAAGATTTTAAAATCTCTATGATCTCTAATCTTCCAACTAACTAATGCATATTTGAATTATCTAAATAAGAAAATGATATATTAAACATATTTGAATTTTGAATAATAAAATGATAACTTAAACACATATTTGAATAATAAAATGATACAATAATACTTATATCCAATCTTCCAACTAACTAATCCATATTTGAATAATTTGAATAATAAAATGATACAACAATACTTATTTATTTATTAATATTCAATATTTATTGTATATTTAAAAAGTTTTTTTTTTAAATAAACTAATATTTAAGATTTTTTTAATGCATATTTAAAAAGTTAAGAACAAAAACTAAAAAAAAAAAATTTGATCAATTGTTTTTCGAGAATATGAAATTAAAATAATACTTAAATACTTTTTTTTTAAAAATAAAGATAAGATTTTTTTTGAATATGTATATTAACAAAATATTAGATTCTAATCTATAGTGATTAATATACATAAATTAAATGTCATACATCGTCAATTTATATATAGTGCATCCCACAATTGAATTCTTCCATGCCTTCTAAAGTGATTCTAAAAACCATGTTAGGGAGAAATTTTGATTTCTCCTTTTTATTTTATGGCTATGGCTATATAAGTCTTTTTTTTTTTTTTAATAAACCAAATAATTCGTATCCAATTTTTCAATTTTCAATGTTCAAGCAATTTATTATTGAAGAGATTTTGTTATGGTGATGTTGGAGGTCGACAAGTTATGAATGGGCAGAAAGTGATTTTATGTAATTTACTGCTTTTTATGTGTTTTTGTAGTTTTTTTTTTGTGTAAATGGTAGAGAACGAGAGTGATTTAATGTAATTTACAACTTTTGTATAGTTTTGTTTCTTTTTTTTTTTTTTTGGCAAATGGTAAGTGGAGTAACTTAATGTAATTTATTGCTTTTGTAGTTTTCTTTTCCTCTTTTAAAATTTGTAAATAAACACTAATTCATCTAGCATATTGAGGAGGGTGGAGACGAAAACGATTGCAATTTGCTTCGTTAAGGAAGCAGAAAACGATTGCAATTTGCTTCGTTAACGATTGCAATGTGATGTAATTGAATTATTTTTTTCTTTATTTTTATTTATTTTTGCTTTCTTTTCCTTTTTTTGTTTTGAATAAATTGAAGTTTACTAGGCTAGGATTTAGGAATATCTGATTTTTGTATTTTTTTTTCTATCTATGTAATTTATTATATTTAAATATAATTACTAATAGTTATTAAAAATATAATGTCATTGTAATTTTCAATATTATGGTAATAATTAATATTCATATTCTAAAAGTTATTTTATTTGATGGAAGATTGAATCGTCTATCTTACAATTTTATGATAAAAAATAAATTCAATGCTTCTTAATTTATTATTATTAAAGTTTGAAATAAAAAATAATATTTTTTGTTTAAATTAATTTATTAATAGATTTTTTCGATTCATTGAACTTTTGTTAACAAAAATAAATTGACTAATAGATCTCCTCGAAACTTCTTTCATAGATTTGAAGAGTTTTAAAATTGAGAACCACGTATTTAATTAATGATTCCCTTGAATTTGGAAAAATCAGTGCAAAAAAGATTTTTTTTTTTCAATTACTAGATAATTAATACGATTTTTTTTTAAAAATATTTTGGTTTAAATTAAAATTTGAAATTAAGTGGGTAATCAAATGATGCAAATCAAAATCAAAATAATATTTTAGTTTAAATTAAAGTTTGAAATTTAACTTTTGTAAATAAAAATAAATTTATTAATAGATCTTCTCGATTATGTGAACTTTTGTAAACAAAAATAAATTAACCAATAGCTTTTCTTGAAACTTATTTCCTAGATTCAAAGAGTTCTAAAATTGAGAATCACTAACTAATTAATGATTCCCTTGAATTCGAAAAGTTCATTGCAATTTTTTTTTTCAATTACTAGATAATACAAAATTAAAAAAAAAATATATATATATATATTGGTTTAAATTAAAGTTTGAAAATAAGTGGATAATCAAATGATGCTAATCAAAATAAAAAATAATATTAAAGAGCAGTTCTTCATTTTCCACATAGATAAGACCATAGGGCCAAAATTTATATGTACATTGCATTTTCAACATCATGAAATACGTGCAACGTACGTAGTATCCAACTAGTATAACTAAAAAGATACTTTAAACTTAAAAAAAAAAGAAAGAAATAAAGAAAAAGATACTTTTATTTCTGATTAGATTTTCTGAATTATATATATTTGAAATGGACTTTAAAGTTTTAATTTTTACCAAAGATTAATACAAAAATACGTTTCTTAGAGAATAATCAAGAAAATTATTTTTCACCAAAATTTCAAATTAATTAATTAAGACCAAGGCTATAGTTACTTTGAAAATATGTTCCAGGGATTTTGCACCTACCAATGAGTGACGCATATATGTAAGAAAATTTTGTCCTATATTAGGATTAAATTCTTTTCACAATGAATTATTTTGACATGAGATTTTATTCTCCCACTCATCTCAAATAAATAATGGAACACAATTTAAGAACAGTTTAGGCTGCATCTAAGTATTGTGCAGTCTACTTTATAACTACAAAAAAAAAAAATTTAATTTTTTTTTGTTTTGATCTTTTAAAAAAAAAAATTAGTTGTAAAGTAAGTTGCACAACTGTGAGAATTCCAAAACGTTTTTTTTTTAAATAAAAATAAATAAAAATAACTTTGTTTTTTAATATTTTTTTTTCTTTTTGCGGTGTCCCATTTTTGTCCTTAATTTCCACTAAGATCCAAAGGCCTGGCATTTTAGTCTGAAAATAGGGAAGCGATCGACCAATGAATAAGTTCGAAGTGAGATTTTGTCTCGTAGTTTTGTCGAAAATAGATAATAATATTATTAAAGGCATTGAAACGTACATGAAAGAATCTTAGCCAAAGCCCATGACTTCTTCTGTATAAATAGTATACCCATTAAAATTTAAAAAAAAAAAAAAAATTGGTGGGGAAGAAAGAGAAATTCAGAAGCAAAGTGCTTATTTATTTATTTATTTACTTTGTTATATTTAAAAGACAAAATGATTAGGCTTTTGTACAAATTGTTGATAAGAAAACAGTGAAATTGAAATGAAAAGGGAACAATAATTGGGCAGTGATTTGGGAGTTGGGTGCATTGCATGCATAAATGTCTTTGGAGAAGAAGTTAGCTTTGTTTTTTGACTCTTTAATATCTAATGGTTTCCTTTTGGTTGCATGTCTTACTCTCTATTGTTGTAAAGCAAGAAGTGGGTGGAAGTAAAGCTACCAACTTCAATCCTAAGAAAACATACATCGAGATCCAAATCCATAACATTTTAAGTCGATATTAGGATTTTATAAGAGGTGGGTTTTGTCAAAAGTTGTGTTAATAGTAAGAAGAGATGACTCGAATTAGGAGAACTGTGATGCAATTGATGTTTTACTCTAAGGTATTATACTGCATAACTTTAGTTGGAACTCTGACATCAGTTTATATAGTGATGACGAGACTCCCTGTTAAATGATCTCTTTATTTGGTGGAAACAACAATTTGAGATTTAGACAAACTTAACCTGATTTAAAATTTAATTGAATATAGAGAGATTAATTAGAGAGGTATTTTCCTAGCCTAATTATTTTTGTACCAATCAACTTTCTAGATCTAATTCGTTTATTATTGCAACAAATTCAAAATTAATAGTAAAGACTACTTAGAGAAACCTATTTCTAAGAACTTAGAATTTCAAGTGTAAGATTTGAAAATTGTAGCAACTAATTAGACATCAAGGTGAAAACTTATGACTCAAAAATATTATCAACATTATCAAATCTGATCTGACTAGTTTCTTGTCCGTCCATTTCTAATTTGTTCAATTGATTATCAAATTACATAACCTCAGAAAACTAATTAGAATTTTTAAAATATTAAATAAATACCATATTTTAAGTATAGATAGGAATTAAACATGTCATTTAAACTTTGTAAAAACTTTAAAAAAGGAACTATATTGGACATGGCGCTTTCAAGAGTCGGTCCCTTGAATCCACTTTGGTCCTGTATTTAAAACAGAACAGAAGAACAAGTCCACTGTTTGGTGTTTGACATTTGGACTACTTCTAAATTTGTAATTTATTCAATTCACAATTCAATTATCTTTTTCTTTATTATTAAAAAAAAATTATTGTTTATTGTAAATATAAATGCCCATTTCCACATGCCCACCTTATTTCCATACCAAGTGGCTTTTTATCCATAGCCATAGTGTCTTCCATGTGTCCAACAAAGACCATTGATTGGTGTCCAATTGTTCCACTTCATGCTCTCCCTTATGCCTATAAATAGATACATTTTGGTAAAGAAATAATAACAATTTTTCTCTAATTTCTTGTGTTTTTAATTTTCCATAAATTTCCACTTTCTTTGTTTATATTATATTTATATATACTCCTTTTATATTCCTTTAATTGCATTATTATTATTATTATATATTATTATTATTATTATATGGTTTGGTAAAGTTTTGGTGCCCGGTTTCGCCTCTCAATTTTACAACACGTTATCAGCACGAGACTCTGTCATTTTTCCCGCTAAAGGTAAGTCTTATAGGTAAGCTATTTTTACGCATTTGGTTTATGTTAAATTTCTAATATAAATATATTATTATTTTTGATAGTGTTATTATGGCAAACCTTACAAAGCTAGAATTTGCGGCCCTGGATATTAATGGAAATAACTACTTGTCATGGGTCCTTGACGCTGAGATCCATTTAGATTCTATGAATCTTGGAGAAACAATTAAAGAAGAAAATGATGCATCAAATCAAGAAAAAGCAAAAGCCCTGATCTTCCTTCGCCATCATCTTCACGAGGGATTGAAAATGGAGTATCTTACAATAAAAAATCCCTACGTTCTATGGCAAGGTTTGAAAGAAAGGTACGATCATCAAAAAACAGTTATTCTTCCAAAAGCTCGTTATGATTGGATGCACCTGAGGTTGCAGGACTTTAAATCAGTAAGTGAATATAATTCCGCACTCTTCAGAATTAGTTCAAAATTAAAATTATGCGGAGAAAAGATTACTGATGTTGATATGTTAGAGAAGACATTTTCCACTTTTCATGTCTCGAATATGCTCCTGCAGCAGCAATATCGAGAGAAGGGTTTCGCAAAATATTCTGAACTTATCTCATGTCTTCTCGTTGCTGAACAAAATAACGAGTTATTGATGAAAAATCACGAATCCCGACCAACTGGAGCAACGCCATTCCCTGAAGTGAATGCTGTGAATTTTAATAACCGTGGTCGAGGTCGTGGTCGTGGTCGAGGTCGGGACCGCGGTAGAGGAAGAAATACCTATTTTCGTGGTGGACATTATAATTTTAAGAAACCCACACGAAGTGATGATCATAAAGGAAAGGCTCCACAAGATAGAAGTTCGAAAGGTGATGAACATAAATGTTTCCGGTGCGGAATGACTGGGCACTGGTCACGTACCTGTCGTACGTCAAAACACCTTGTTGATCTCTATCAAGCTTCCCTGAAGGAAAAAGGAAAAGGAAAGAATGTGGAGGTAAATCTTGCCATTCAAGAAGATGATGTGTTTGACCCCTCCAATATGATGCATCTTGATGTAGCTGATTACTTTGAATCTCCTGGAGAGAGAATTGATGCAATCAAACAAGTAGAGGATGATTTGTATGAAAATATATAATTAAGTACTGTTTAGTATGTTTTTGTTGTTGTTTTGTTTGTATATATATTTAAGACTCTTTGTAATCGTTTTTCTTTTCTTTTCAATGAAGAAATATGAACAATTTCAATATGTTGAGTAACTCGAAAATGAGCAATGAGGATTTATGTCTGGCAGACTGCGCAACTACGCACACGATACTCATAAATAGAAAATATTTTACTAGATTGACAATGCTGGAAGCAAAAGTCAATACTATATCAGGTTCTGCAAATCTGATTGAAGGTTTTGGAAAATCAAACTTTATTTTGCCTAGAGGAACAAGATTTACAATTAATAATGCTCTGTTCTCTAGCAAATCGAAAAGAAACTTATTAAGTTTTAAAGATATACGTGAAAATAATTATCATGTTGAAACTGATTGTAAAAATAATATAGAGTGTCTCTATATAACATCTATTGTTTCACATGAAAAACGTATATTAGAAACACTGCCTGCTTTTTCTTCTGGATTATACTATACTCATATACGAGTAATCGAAAGTTATGCAATAATGAACCCGAAGTTCATGAATCCAGAAATATTCAGTGTTTGGCATGATCGATTGGGTCATCCAGGGTCAATAATGATGAGAAAAATTATTGAGAATTCACATGGACACCCTTTAAAGAGCCAGAAGATTCTTCAATCCAATGAGTTGTCATGTGATGCTTGTTCTCAAGGGAAATTAATTATTAGACCATCACCAGCTAAAGTGGGGATTGAATCACCTGCATTTTTAGAGCGAATTCAAGGTGATATTTGTGGACCTATTAACCCACCAAGTGGTCCATTTATATATTTTATGGTATTAATTGACGCATCCAGCAGATGGTCACATGTATGCTTATTATCAAGTCAAAATCTTGCATTTGCAAGATTACTTGCTCAAATAATTAAGTTAAAAGCACAATTTCCTGATAATACAATTAAGACCATTCGACTTGATAATGCTGGTGAATTTACATCCCAAACTTTTAATAATTATTGTATGTCAATTGGGATAAGTGTTGAACATCCTGTAGCTCACGTTCATACACAAAATGGTCTAGCAGAATCATTTATAAAACGTCTGCAACTAATTGCAAGACCATTGCTTATGAGAGCTAAACTTCCTACATCGGTATGGGGTCATGCTATTTTGCATGCTACATCACTGGCACGTATTAGGCCAGTAGCTTATAATAAATACTCCCCAATGCAATTAGCTTATGGCCAGCAGCCAAATATTTCCCATCTAAGAATTTTTGGATGTGCAGTATATGTACCGATTGCTCCACCACAACGTACTAAGATGGGTCCTCAAAGGAGGTTAGGAATATATATTGGTTTTGATTCCCCATCAATTATTAAATATCTTGAACCCCTGACGGGTGATGTATTTACTGCACGATTTGCTGATTGTCATTTTAATGAGACAAATTTTCCAACATTAGGGGGAGGAATTAAGAAGTTGGAAAAAGAAATTACATGGAATGCATCGTTATTATCTCATTTAGATTCTCGTAGAAATCAATGTGAACTTGAAGTTCAAAAGATAATTCATTTGCAAAATATAGCAAATCAACTACCAGATGCATTCACAGATACTAAAAGTGTGACTAAATCATATATACCAGCTGCAAATGCTCCATCAAAAGTTGATATCCCAAAGGAACAAGTTGTCAATAATGAGTCTGGAGCACGCCAGAAGCGTGGTAGACCAATAGGTTCTAAAGATAAAAATCCTCGAAAAAGAAAAGTAGTTGAGAATCAAAATGATTCGATAAAAGGTATGGATGTTCCAGAAGAAATTCAGAATACAACTACTCAAAAGAGTATTGGTGAAAATCAAACGCTTGAGGATAATAATGAAATTTCCATAAACTATGTTACAACAGGAAAGAGATGAAACCGAAATGATATCATTATTGACAACATTTTTTCTTATAATGTTGCTCACGATATTATTCATGAAAGTGATGATTTTGACCCAAAATCTATCAAAGAATGTCAACGTAGAAAGGATTGGCCGAAATGGAAAGAAGCAATCCAAGCAGAGTTGAATTCACTTTCAAAACGAGAGGTTTTTGGACCAGTAGTCCCAACATCGGAAAACGTCAAACCTGTGGGATATAAATGGGTATTTGTAAGGAAAAGAAATGAAATGAATGAAGTCACAAGATATAAAGCGAGACTTGTTGCACAAGGATTCTCGCAAAGGCCTGGTATTGATTATGAGGATACATATTCTCCTGTGGTGGATGCAATAACGCTAAGATATTTGATTGGTCTGACTGTATATGAAAAGCTTGATATGCATCTAATGGATGTAGTCACGGCGTATTTATATGGATCTCTGGATAATGACATTTATATGAAAATCCCAGAAGGATTTAAAATACTAGAAACATATGAATCAAGTTCTCGGGAATTGTATTCAATAAAGTTACAGAGATCATTATATGGATTAAAACAATCAGGACGAATGTGGTATAATCGCCTGAGTGAATATCTGTTGAAAGAAGGATACCTAAATAATCCAATATGTCCGTGCGTTTTTATAAAGAAATCTCAGTCAGGATTTGCTATTATAACTGTATATGTTGATGACTTAAATATAATCGGAACTCCTGAAGAGTTATCCAAGGCAATAGAATATCTTAAGAAAGAATTCGAGATGAAAGATCTTGGAAAAACAAAATTTTGCCTTGGTTTGCAAATTGAACATTTAGCATATGGGATATTTGTTCATCAATCAACTTATACAAAGAAAATCTTAAAAAGATTCTATATGGATAAAGCACATCCATTGAACATTCCAATGGAAGTTCGTTCACTGGATGTAAAGAAAGATATATTTCGACCTCGAGATGACAGTGAAGAACTACTTGGTCCTGAAGTACCATATCTTAGTGCAATTGGTGCACTTATGTATTTGGCTAATAACACAAGATCAGATATTGCATTTTCAGTAAATTTATTAGCTAGATATAGTTCATGTCCTACAAAAAGACATTGGAACGGAGTTAAGCATATACTCCGATATCTTCGAGGGACAATTGATATGAGTTTATTTTATTCTAACAAATCAAAGTATGATCTAGTTGGTTATGCAGATTCTGGTTATCTATCTGATCCACACAAAGCTAGATCTCAGACAGGTTATCTATTCACATGTGGAGGAACTGCTATATCGTGGCGATCAGTGAAACAGACTATAACGGCCACTTCTTCAAATCATGCTGAAATCCTCGCTATTCATGAAGCAAGTCGAGAATGTGTATGGCTAAGATCAATGACACAACACATTCATGAGACATGTGGCTTGTCTTCAAGTAAACCTCTTCCAACGATGTTATACGAAGACAACACAGCATGTATAGCTCAAATCAAGGGAGGATATATCAAAGGAGATAGAACAAAGCATATCTCACCAAAGCTCTTCTATACTCATGATCTTGAAGAAAATGGCGATATCACTGTACAACAAATTTGTTCGAAAGATAACCTGGCTGACTTATTTACGAAGGCATTACCAACTGCAACCTTCGATAAATTAGTATATAGCATTGGAATGCGGCGACTCAAAGACTTTAAGTGATGTCTCCATGAGGGGAGTGAATGTATTATAGTAAACTATATAAAATATGTACTCTTTTTCCTTCACTAGGGTTTTTCTTCCCATTGGGTTTTTCCCTAGTAAGGTTTTAACGAGACATATTTTATATAAATGGGCATTTAAGGGGGAGTATTGTAAATATAAATGCCCATTTCCACATGCCCACCTTATTTCCATACCAAGTGGCTTTTTATCCATAGCCATAGTGTCTTCCATGTGTCCAACAAAGACCATTGATTGGTGTCCAATTGTTCCACTTCATGCTCTCCCTCATGCCTATAAATAGATACATTTTGGTAAAGAAATAATAACAATTTTTCTCTAATTTCTTGTGTTTTTAATTTTCCATAAATTTCCACTTTCTTTGTTTATATTATATTTATATATACTCCTTTTATATTCCTTTAATTGCATTATTATTATTATTATATATTATTATTATTATTATATATTATTATTATTATTATATGGTTTGGTAAAGTTTTGGTGCCCGGTTTCGCCTCTCAATTTTACAACATTGTTTTCTTTTTTTGAGAAAAAATCAATTCAATTATGTGTGTCATTTCAATAATTTGAACCTTCATCCCTCTTCATTTTAATTATTCTGGCTTTATTTCTCTCTTATTCTTATTAGTGCTTTCTGACTTTGTTTCTAAGATATATATATATATATGTGTGTGTTTTGACTTTCATCAATCTTCTCGTTAATCTGCCTACTTTTTCATGTTCTACATTAGATTTTACCCTGATTAAATTAAACATAAAAAATTATTGTAAATTTAAAAGTTAGGGAAAAAAATTAATTCATTGTAAATTTAAAAGTTTAGGGGGAGAAAATCAATTTTTATCCTTTAATTTTGATAGTGTATCAATTTTTACCATAAATTTTCAATTTCATTAAATTAAATCTTAAATTTAAATACGTATATCAACTTTTACCCTCAACTTTCAATTTAATCAAGTTAGATCCTAGATTTGAAATGGATGTTGTAATTTTTTTTTTAAACTAGAATATGTAATATTACAATTTTTTTCTCTAGATAGACTTTCATTTGAAGAATGAGACTAAAGAAAAAAGTCAAAATTGATTAGACTTTAGAAAAAAATACACTAGAACTTGATTTTTAGAATTTGTGAAAGGATTTATTCAATGGTTGCAATCTTGTGAATGAATTGAATTCAAAATTTGTGTAAGGTTTTATTTTTGTTGAAAATGGTGAATTTTAGATGATATTATCTTATAAGAAAATAAGTAATGAATTTAGATAGAAAGTAAAAAAAAATTAATTTGTTTAAATTATATGTATATTTGAGTACTTCAGAGTTTTAAAGTTTTAGTCATGCATAATAAAAAAATTAATGACAAATACCGAATTGAATTCTTATAAAAGTTCATCAAGAAAAATAAGGTTTTTAAAAAAGAATCATTATACTGGTTAAAATGCAGGACATTTTGTCATCCATTCACAATCAAACTCTACCAATCATAATCATAAGAGACATTTTAAATTAATGAATAATTTTATGATTTTATATTTATGACATCATTGAATTCATGGAATCATGGAATAATTGTTTTCTGAGATGTTGAAATTTTTGAATGTTACAGCACAACTTCTAAAGCATAAAACTATCAGCTACAAATTCTTTTGTTCCAATAAAGCATAAAACTAATTATTGAAATAATTTGATAGGATTTTGATTTGACTTGGCTTGACTTTCAAGTTTAGGAAGCTATCATATTTTGATAAAAGTATTCATATATATATATATGTCTAACATTTTAGAATTTGGTCATTTGAGACAACTCATTAATTAGGGATATGTGCATGTAAATCATAAAAGTACAGAACTATAAATCCTAGACTCTAAATATATATATAAGATGTTTCTTACATCCAAACAATGTGAGATTATATACGCATCCCTAACAAAATTGACTATTGTGGAGAGACACAAATTATATTTAAAAAAAATAAAAGTAGAAGTAAATAGACTAGGTAAGAGTATTAAAAGTAAATGTATATTTGATTGAATGATGTGATCTAAACTTTATGTAAATGAATTCAATAGCCATGAAATTTGAGCATAGTCAATTGCAAAAAAGAAAGAAAAAACAAAAAGCACCATCTACGGTAAATGATTTTTTTAAGAAACACAATGTTCATGTCCAAAGTCAATAAAATTGCATCTTTCATTGTATTTGTTAGGATGTCCTTTCGTAATCAAATCACTCCATTTTAAAAAAAATCAAATTACTAATTTATAATTAACTTCATTTACCCAAAAAAGGAAAAACTAATGTACAATATCTATTAGATAATTTTTGTATGAATTAACATGATATGATAAACAACTAAGCTATAATTTTTTTTAGTATAAAGAAAACAAACCAACTAAAGCAAAAAATTAAAGAATAGGTAAGTCCCTGAGTAAAGCATCATTCATCAAGGGTGGGTGGACTTCATTCCTGATTTTCGATCTTTTGGAACTTCTGGCGTAGCGAGCAAGTTCATGCAGTATTGAATTGTGAATTTGTTTAGTGAGTAGAAACCCTTCAAGCAAACCAGATTCTATTTTGCTCGTAGTCGTAGAACATCTACAAAATTCTGAATCTCATTCATGAAGTTATTCTTCCCTATCAACTAAGCTATTTAAATTAAAGTTAAAAGTGTCTTTCCAAAAATACGTAATATTGGGATGAAAAGTTATAGTAACATACTTTCTTACATTAGTTGACATTGGTCAAATACCTTTTACACCAATGCTTCTGAATTCAAAGACTTGGAATAATTCCTAGGTTCAACTTGAGCCGTCTGATCTTAATCACACGGCTTTTCATAAGAACTGAGATTGTCACTTAGGTCCCACATTCAAAAAATTTAAATTTATTGATCTAAAAGAGAGAGGGATTGAGGGACTTGCTTTTAAAAGTAAAGTGCTTTTGGATTTTTTATGGAATGGACAGTACAATGGATATGTAGACAGGTTGAGTGCATTAGAATCAATAAAGCAAACCCAACTTAGATAATTGACAATTTTATTATTATTTTTTTTTTTGGAGAAAATGGAAAGAAGTGATTTGGGGTTTAATTTTTAGTGGCCAATTGTGAAATAGTGTGAGAGAATGTTTGATAACCAAAGTCCACAGTTCAAAAACAAAAGTAATTCCAACACTCCATCAGACAACAAAAAGAAAATGTGTGACCCACAAAGTAAAATATGGACAAAACACTTTCACAGAGCTAAAATGGTGGCATCTCACCATCTCATTCATCTCTTTCACTTTGCTTGCTTGCCTGCTTACATGTTTGTATACCATGGTTTAATTTCATTTTAGTCCCCAAGTCCCTTTTCATAACTATTTAGGTTATGTTTGATAACCATTTGATTTTTAGTTTTTGAGTTTTGAAAATTAAGTTTATAAATACTACTTCCATCCATGAATTTTCTTGTTTTGATATCTACTTTTTACATATGTTTTAAAAAGCAAAGCCAAATTTTAAAAACTAAAAAAAGTTATTTTCAAAAAGTTGTTTTGTTTTTAGAATTTGGTTAAGAATTCAAATGTTTACTTAAGAAAGATGAAATCCATTGTAAAGAAATAATGAGAAAACAAACACAATTTTCAAAAACAAAAAATCAAATAGTTATCAAACGGAGATTTAGGCCTTGTTTGATAACCATTTGGTTTTTGAAAATTAAGCTTGTTTTCTCCCAATTTCTCTACCATAGTTTTCATCTCCCTTAAAGAAGCATTTGAATTCTTAGCTAAATTCTAAAAACAAAAACAAGTTTTTGAAAACTATTTTTTTTAGTTTTCAAAACATGGCTTGGTTTTTGAAAACATAGGTAAAAGGTAGAAAATAAAACAAGTAAATCTATGGGTGGGAGTAGTATTTATAGGCTTAATTTTCAAAAACCAAAAACTAAAAACCAAATGGTTATCAAACGGGGCCTTAGTTTTTGGTTTTTGATTTTTGAAAATTAAGCCTATAAATACTACTTCTATGGGGTTTCTTGGTTTATTCTCTACTTTTTACATATGTTTTAAAAAATCAAGCCAAATTTTGAAAACTAAAAAAAAATAGTTTTCAAAAACTTATTTTTGTTTTTGGAATTTGACTAAGAATTCAAATGTTTTCTTAAGAAAATGAAACACTTGGTAGAGAAATGATGAAAAAACAAATAGAATTTTCAAAATTTTCAAATGGGGTCTAAAATTTTAAGTTTATTTTATTTTGATTTATAAACTTTCAAGAAGGTCTGTTTTAGTCTTTGGAGTTTCAAAAAATAACTATCTTCATTCTTATCTTATTTTACTTTTAATAAATGAATAATATAACTTCAAGTATGAGCATCAACTTCCTCACATGGACATAAATTGGAACCATAAAGGTTAGTTAACTAGGCGAGTATAATTGGTCAATGGATATTAAGGGATAGGTTAAAGTACTATTTTGGTCCATATATTTGAGACTTGTTCTATTTTGGTCAATCTATTTTCAAATGTTTAAATTTAGTTCTCGTACTTTCAATAAATCTTCAAATTAGTCCCTAATATTAGTTTATAGTTAACTTTTATATATATATATATATATATATATAATAGTCTCTATTAATCTTTCCTTTATAAATTTTGGAAAAATATTCACATTGTGTATTTTTTTAAAATAGAAATTATTATTACTAAGATTTATTGAAAATATAGATATTAGATTTGAACATTTGAAAATACACAAACTAAACTCGTATTTTAACCTAAATGATAAAATAATAGCAAAACCAATATATTCATTTTTTGAAGTCTGGAGACTAAAATAAACCTTTTTAAAGTGAGAGGACCAAAATGAAACCAGCATGAAAGTTGGGTACAAAAAGAAATTTAAACATTTTTTCAATACTATGAGAATATTTTAAATTTGGGGAATTCCCACACACAACCCTCTTTAAACTCATGCATGATTGAAGGAATTTTCTTTTAAAAGTATCTACAAATTGGTTAAGCTTGCCCTTGCCTTTTCCATATTCCTTTCTCCACTTTTCTGAGCCACTGGCTGGCATGTTGGCTTCTCTTTTTACCACCAAGAACCATCTCATTTTTTTTTTCTCTCTCTCTCTCAATCTGACATGAAAGCTTTGAACAAGTGAGTGCATTTCTGGTTCAATATGGGAACCATGTGAAATTCATCTGCTTGCCTTCTTTTCCAATTTTACCAAAAGACATAAAAGAAAAAAAAAGAAAAAAAAACAAACAACACACCAACATACCAACAAATCAGTTGAAAGTTGGTTGTGTTGAGCATTTCAGATCATCTTCTACCTGCTCTTCACTTGCTTTCTTCATAAAACCAGAGCCAAGTTCTCATCTTCAACATCATTTAACAATGGTTCAAATGGGAATTAGAACAGAACTTCCCATTTTCTTCTTCTTCTTCTTCTTCTTCTTCTTGTTTTGCTTATGGAATTCTTCTGTTAATGGTTTGCTTACTGCAAAAGGTGTCAACTATGAAGGTACTGTTAATGGGCATCTTTAATTAGTACTTATCTCATCCTTAATTAGTTCATATTAATCTAAAGTTCATTTTTTTACCCTTTCAGTGCAAGCCCTGATGGCCATTAAAGCTGCTCTGAAAGATCCACATTCTGTTCTTAATTGGGATGAAAACGCTGTGGATCCATGTAGCTGGAGCATGATCACTTGTTCTCCAGATAAATTTGTCATTAGCTTGTAAGAACAAAATTAAAAGAATTCGTACAAATATCTCCAAAAAGAAACAAAATTTCAATTACTGAGTGTTATTCCATGAATAAATTTAATAATTCACTGCAGAGGAGCTCCCAGTCAGAACTTGTCGGGTAGCCTGTCGCCGAGCATCGGAAATTTGACCAATCTTCAGTCTGTGTAAGTAGTCATCTTCTTCTTCAATCACCAATGGAGAAACAAAAAAAACCTCCATGAAAAAGCTCTCTTTACGAGTTTTTTTTTTTTTTTACAGGCTTCTACAGGACAATAATATATCAGGAACAATCCCAATGGAGCTTGGGAACATACCAAGCCTTGACACTCTTGATCTTTCAAGCAATGGCTTCCATGGAGAAATTCCCATTTCTCTTTCACATCTTAAGAGTTTGCAATATCTGTAAGTTTCTTCAAGAGACTAACTTTGTTTGTGTAATTAATTAACCAATTGATGCAAACAGATTAATTTTTTGCTTGGGATTAGGAGGTTGAATAACAATAGTCTTTCTGGAGCTCTTCCTTCATCTTTGGCCAATATGACTCAGCTAGCATTGCTGTAAGTGCTTATTTCTTCAAGCTTTTAGACAAAGAGTTTAAATTTGATTGATGATTGTAGTTTCATGTTACAGGGACCTGTCTTTTAATAATCTGAGTGGCCCATTGCCCAGACTGTTAGCTAAAACCTACAAGTAAGTTACTGTTTAACTCAAAATGTTTCTGGTTTATTTATTAGAGCCGTTTTTTGGTTTTAGATTATTGATTTTAATGTTGAATTTACAAAGCCTTGCTGGGAATTCTCTCATTTGCTCACCTGGGTCCGAGCATAGCTGCAATGGAACTGCTCCACCACTCTTATTTGCAGTCAATACACCTCAAAGTAATCAAATTTCCGACTCTCTTCCTGTTTTGTTTTGAACCAAATTTCAAACTTGAAAATCATGGCTTTTTTCTTCGCTGTATATAAGTTTTGTTGCGTTTCACAATGTCCAAGTATCAACTTTTTGACTGAACTTTAGCTCTTTAAGTTAATGATGATTTTTTCCCCTTTTATTAGAGCTGTTTGGTATCAGATATAACCACTTTCTTAATTACCATTTAAACTCACCTTTTCTTTTTCCTGTTGATGATGAAGATCCTCAACCTTCTGGCAGATCCAAGGGCCACAAATTAGCCTTAGCTTTTGGCTCAAGCCTTGGATGCGTTTTTCTGCTAACTATTGGGTTTGGCTTCTTTATTTGGTGGAGACAACGACACAACCAGCAGATTTTCTTTGATGTTAATGGTCTGTCACTACATAATCTTATTAATGCAAATGATTTTAGTTAGTCCAATAATCACCATTAGTAGAAATTATAACATAACGTTTTGATATTAACAAAAGTTCATCAAAGTTTCAGACCAACGATTTGAGGAAGTTGGCCTTGGGAACCTAAGAATTTTCCAGTTCAGAGAGCTTCAAGCTGCCACAAACAACTTCAGCAGCAAAAACTTGGTGGGAAAAGGTGGGTTTGGGAATGTATACAAAGGGTACCTTCAAGATGGTACAGTTATAGCTGTGAAGAGGCTAAAAGATGGAAATGCAATGAGAGGAGAAGTCCAATTTCATACTGAAGTTGAGATGATCAGCCTAGCCGTGCACCGGAACCTCCTCCGTCTCTACGGGTTCTGCATGACAACCACAGAGAGACTGTTGGTTTACCCCTACATGTCCAACGGCAGTGTCGCATCCCGTCTCAAAGGTACGACACGAAACGACAAAACATCAAGGACATGTTTGTTTCGAGGTTTTAACCATGGCTACTGGTTTTTCTCCATTAACAGCGAAGCCAGCTCTGGATTGGAGCACGAGGAAAAGAATAGCATTGGGAGCAGCAAGAGGGTTACTGTATTTGCATGAGCAGTGTGATCCAAAGATCATACACAGAGACGTCAAGGCTGCAAATATTTTGCTTGATGATTATTGCGAGGCTGTGGTGGGAGATTTTGGGCTGGCAAAGCTGTTGGATCACAGAGATTCACACGTGACAACTGCTGTCCGCGGAACTGTTGGCCATATAGCTCCTGAGTATCTCTCCACTGGCCAATCCTCTGAGAAAACTGATGTCTTTGGATTTGGAATCCTTCTTCTTGAGTTGATCACTGGACAGAGAGCTCTTGAATTTGGAAAAGCTGCAAATCAGAAAGGAGCCATGCTTGATTGGGTGAGCCAAAAATAATACCTGAAATAATAACTTGCTGTATTCTATACATGAAAGAGATGTCAAATATCAACTTGATCAGATGTATTTACAACATAATGTTTTTTCCATGTGATTGCAGGTAAAGAAAATTCACCAAGAAAAGAAGCTGGAAATACTAGTTGACAAGGATCTAAGGAATAATTATGACCGGATCGAGCTCGAAGAAATGGTTCAGGTAGCTCTCTTATGCACACAGTATCTTCCAACCACCAGACCTAAGATGTCTGAAGTGGTCAGAATGCTTGAAGGGGATGGACTTGCGGAGAAATGGGAAGTTTCTCAGAGGGCAGAGGCAAACAGGTACAGAGTAAATGAATTCTCCTCTTCCGGGCGATATTCTGATCTTACAGACGACTCTTCCCTGCTTGCACAAGCCATGGAGCTTTCTGGACCAAGATGATGATTATACAGTTTTTTTCCCTTTTTTTTTCGATACAAAGAATCCCAGCATGTATTTTCCTATAGAATGAGACTTTATCAAAGTGAGTGTATCATATGTCATCCTCATGTTGAGGCTCCTGTGTTGGTGGAGATAACTCATAATTGTACAGTCCAAGTTCTCGTGCTTGTAATAGTAAAACTGGATTGAATTTTGCTCCTGCAGATTTCTGGTAATCCAATCTCTAAAGGAGACCATATTTATTTATCACAAAACCACCAGTCTGATCTATTGTACTCAATGATTCTGATACCATTACCAAAATCTGACTTTGGTTCAGCAATAAGATTCATCGAACAAATAGAAGCAACTAAAAAAGTTTGGTCAGTAAATATTCTTGCTAGTTCAAGGATTATTCTGAGGCCGTTTATAAGAAAAGAACTGACAAACCATTCACCAAAGACGTACGGAATATTTGGAAAGATTTTTTTTTTTCTGTTGTCATCCATACCATACAATGGTATAAGGTAGTTTCTAAAAATATTCAAAGGGGATACTCAACTCAACCTTGTGAGAGAGTACGGGCATGTCATTGAACATGCTTCAATATAGAGTTGATAATGATGTTTCTTAAAGAACTCTTGCAGCTGACAAGACAGAATGACAAAAGAAATTTCGCAGATCATATGAAAGAAGTGGGTCATACTATTCGTTCTTGATTTCACAACAAATGCTATCAATAAAAGCTGCTATAAAGCTATCTATTAAATAAAAAAATTAAATATAGAAAAGCAGGTATAAAATGAAAAGGAACTTTATAACCACATCTATTCTTGAATGAATAAAATTTCTGCTTCAGGTGAAGCCCTCCTAAATTTTAACAATTCAATCAACATATTCAATCGTCGATCTGTAACATAGACACAAGGTCTGATACTCATTGTTTCAAGCACCGGAGAATTTCTAAGCAAATATTTAATAAATTCCATCTCGTGTGGTACACCAGACATATCTGTCGTTTTCACAACTCTAAGGTTACCGAATGTACAGTTCGAAGGACATTCATTCTCCCAAAAGTCCAAATCAGGTGCTTCTGAAGCAGCCACAGGGTTTGAGGAGCCCTGTTTGAAAGCAATAAGTAGAAAATGATGTTACCATTCCATAGTTAATCAAAATATAACTTTAAAACATTCACACTGATTCATGAACAGAGCCGCACAGAGAAATGGGAGGAACAAAAAGAACCAATTACCGAAATTTGAAGCTCCTCCAAATTCGGAGAGCTGGTAATCAAACGAAGCACAACAAGTATCTCATTCATATCTTCAAAACTGACTTGGTGCAGTTCAATACTCCTTAAATAGATATATGAAACCGGTAGAGCTCTTGCACTATTACCTATACTCAGATACTTTGGGTGTGGGGGGGAGGAAGATGAGAATCACATTTAATTTCTAAAACCGACCATTAAAAATAAAGCTCTGCAACGGATCATCAAATGAGTAAATATATTTAAACTATCGTACCTTGGTGAAATAAATATGCCCTGTAAGTTTCTCAAGATAAGGCACCCCACCAAGAAACTTCTCAAAATTGCAATCAGAAATATCGCCAAAGGGCTCAGTATCATCATTCATATATAATGCAACTGAAATTGCAACCAAGAGTGGTGTGTTTTGAAGACATATGTCTCTAAACTCGCCTTCAAGATAGAGGTACTTGAGATTGGGAGCACAGATATTAAGCACTAGACTATCGAAGTAGGACAACGCCAGACTCTCAAGGAGTGGACAATTAGAAATAAGACTTTCAATGTCTTCGGGTGCAATCAAAACTTGATGAAGTTTTAGGCTTTTCAAACATAAAAATCCCTTAAAAGTAGGAGGTGGATCCAATTCACAACGATACAGCTCCAATAGGGTCAATTTGCTACAGTTAAAAAGACAAGAATGCACCCTAAACCACTCGCCGTCTCCCAGTTCAATAATCAATTCCCTGATGCCCTTCCTTGAAAGGAAAAGCATCCACTGATCTAAATCTGGGGTATTCTGTAAGTAGGTAGCAGAAAGATGGAACTTATGAATTGGACCTTCGTGAAGAAAAAGAACATGAGTGATAAAATATATAAGGTCTTCATAAATTCCATCGTTGGACATGGCAACACAATCATCATCAAACACAAGTTGAGTTAGAGTGGTCCATTTGTATCTCCATCTCGTAGATAAAATACTTGTTCTTATGGCATCTCTAATTGGTAACCTAGTGAGAATGCATTCTATAATGCTCTGAGGCAGATCGCTTAAATGATCCACCCCCAAAATGTCACCCATTTATAAATTTCGTTCTCTATCTGCAATTGAGGCAAAAACATGATGAGAAACTGAAATAACATGATTACTAAACCCGGGCATTTCATACAGTAAAGGGAAAACAGGAAATCAAAATCAAGCAACAAAACCAAAGATTTTCGATAAACCATACACGAATTACAGAACCAATTCATAAAGTTAACAATTCGAGAAAAAGGTTCATTGAAGTTGGGTCTTCTAACCAAAAGGTAAACAGTTGAAAGGAACACATTACTTTCGAAATCAGACCAAAGAATGCAGTTTCGAGAACGAAGAAACTGACGACAACAATTCATAAAACCCATCAACGAGTTGAGGATCAAAACAAACCCGACGAGAGAGAGTAGCCGGAAAGTGATCTTGCGGTCCTCTGCAACACTCTGTTCGAGAAGGATCGGAGAAAGGACGGCGTAAACAGGAAACTGAAGAAAATGGAAAACATACGCAAAAGTTTTCTTAAGGGAGTGGGCAGTGGCAGGGGTTTCTGTTGAGTGAAAGGGACTCCGTTCCGTGTAAGTTGCAACTCAAAATTGAATATTTCTTTTTTCCTAATTGAAATTATCGTGTCAAAACAATAGAAACCTACAAATTACTTTTAATTTTATGTTTTTTATTTTTTAATTAAAAATGAAAACGCAGTTTATAAAACGATAATGAAGTGAGAATTTTCCTCGTGATTATTCTCCGGTCGTCATTGGATTTTCAACAATCCCGTTGCGCTACAAGAGGTTAGTATCTTGTTCTTGAAAATCCCAACATTGGTATCAAAGCCAGGTTAAAGGGCTTCTAGTATTATTTATGTTTTTCCTTTAATTTTGAAGCATAAATGATTAGAACCCTTGAATGGCATCTTTTTATATACCCATCGACTTGTTATGAAACTTTTCATGTATGTTAAGAATAGAATTGAGAAAGTCCCTGCAAAGTTTCATGCATTTTGGTTGAGTAATTCTTGAGTTACATTTTTTTAAGGTTTCATGCCTCTACAAGTTTCGAAATTCAATTACTTTTTGTCCACTGACTTGTTGCATATGAACCTTATATGAGTGTAAAGTACGTTTGAAGAGATTTCTAACGGTATATTATATGCTTAATTTGGTTCAATATCGAAAAAGTTATGGCCATTTGAAATTCTGAAATGTGTTCTGGAATTTCAGACGCTAGAAACCGCGAATGAGCCTTATATTACGGGAAAAAAAAAATCTTGCACTGAATCCGCAAAGGCTTGTTTTTTTTTTTTAATTTTTGTTGTTTAATTAGTATTTGACTTAGTAGGGTGGTATAAAATTAAATTTAAAAAAAAAAAAAAAGAGGTTACATATTTATGAGTTCTTTAAGGTTTGAACCTTGACCTTTAAGATCTTAAATAATGTCTCCACCACCTTTCCAGAAGCAAGTTTTGTTTGCTTAATATGTTTTATTTTCTTAAAGGATGGTCATATTTTTTTTTATATTTTATTTCTTTATTCAATTTGTCTTGTTTTTTTTGTGTGTGTCATAATCATATGTTGATTATTTTTTTTCTGTATATGTTACAGAAAATATGCCAAGGTTGATAAAGACACCAAAAATAATTAGGACAAAGGCTCAAAGAACTAAAGTGGAAAAGATGATAGAAGATTTGCATGACATTAAATTTGAACCGGGTCATGAATTAGATTTGGTGCATATAGTCAAGCATGTCATATTAGTGAATGGTCAGTTACAAGAGATCATTTGGGAAGGAGGACTTTTGTCAAGTGATAAAAGACTGAGTGCCTTTCGATCACTTTTACCTGATGAAAGTTTGAAGACCTTTTTAGATTACATTTCTAACAGACTTAGAAGAAATATTTCATATGATTGTGTGATCTTAACTTTTGTGCATGAGCTTATTTATCGAGCCATGAAAAGGCATAGTTCTATTATGTTTGGAAATAGGACTCGTCCAACGTGGAACAACCCTAGGGTAATAGTCTTCAATCATGAACTTCCTAATGACTTGTATATACGTTTCAAATCTTCATTCCCTATTACTTTGTTGCGTTTGAATTAACTTTCATGAATTCTGTAAATATTTCGTTGTTAATTACAGATGTTGAATGAAATATGTGCTCATTTTGAGGTTTTGAATGTGGGTGATCAAGTTATGAGTATGTCTCATTTTATTTTACTTGATGAACGAATTTGATTATTTTTCAATATGATAAATTTGTGAATAATAATTTTACAAAACATAGACGATGATTTTGAAACTTAGTGATATTTCGACTCGATGTTATGTAAAATTATTATTATCAAATTTATTTGAAAATTGTAAAATACTAGGGGTCGTGTGTTGTGCAAATGGATTAATTTTGTGCAAATATGTCTTGTAGACTCTGAAATTATGGCATCTGCTTCTAAGAATATAATAGCTGAACTAAACAAAGGTGAGAAGCTGAATGGGGATAACTATGAAATTTGGTCAATGAAAATACAGTATGTCCTAGAAGAGCAAGAGGCTCTTGAAGTTTTAAACCATGTGTTAAGTGAGCCTGAGGAAGGAAACTCGGCTCAACATAGAAGGGACCGTGAGGCTTATGATGCCTGGAAGAAGAAAAACTCATTGGCTCGCATTACTTTGCTGAGCAGCATGGACAATGATGTCATGCGTGAGTTTCGTTCTTACAACCTTGCTAAGGACATGTGGGATGCATTGAAATTGAAGTTTGGTGGAACTTCTGTCACCAAACTTAGGCAACTCACTATTAAATTTGACACTTATAAGAAACGTCCTAATCACAATATGAGACAACACATGAGGGAGATGTCTAATATGATTAGTGAGCTAAAAGAAGCTGGCCATGTCCTGATTGATGAACAGCAAGTTCAAGCTGCTATCAGATCTCTTCCCCATAATTGGGAGCACATGAAGGTGCACTTTACCCATAATGAAGGAATTAAAACTCTCACTGATGTTGCATGTCACCTCGAGTTAGAAGAAGATCGCATGGAGGCTGCAAGGCCTGACAATGCTGACGTGTATATGGCTGGACCTAGTTCTCATGGGAACAAAGGTCACAAATGTAAACATCAAGGAGACTTTAAGGGGAAGAGAGATCATAAGAATAAGAAACATAAGCAAGGTAAGAATGACAAAGGTAAGGGAAAGCGTCCCCTGTCTCGTCCTAAAAAGAAGAAAGCAAATATCAAGTGTTACAATTGTCAGAAAAATGGTCATTATGCTCGTGAGTGTACTGAACCCAAAAAGGTACAAACTTTCGAAAATTTTAAGATTCATCCTTTCATTTCTGAAAGTTGTGTTTCCAGCTCGGTATTTTTGGCTGACTCTCATCCTTTGTGGACTGTAGACTCAGGAGCCACAGACCACTTAGCTAGAGAACGTGGAGTGTATGTGGAATTTCGTCGAATTCCATCAGGAGCAAGGTGGCTTTATGTTGGAAACAATGCACGTGTACCTATGAAGGGCATTGGTTCCTGCAAGTTGAACATGCGGAATGGTCGTACTCTGTTTCTGCATGATGTGTTATATGCGCCTGACATACAACGAAATTTGCTTTCTGTTTCTGTCCTTCTAAAACTTGGTTATACTTTTACATTGTCTGGTAGTTTGTTAACTCTTTCTTTGAGCAAAATACTTTATGGTTATGGTTTTCTGTTGAACGGTTTTATAGTAATGGATGTTATTGATATGATATCCAATAATTATGCTAGTTTTTCCCTGATAACATCATCTGTTGATGCAAATGTTGACGTGACTATGTGGCATGCCAGATTAGGTCATATAGGTCAACATAGAATGGCTAGATTAGCTAAAGAATGCTTGTTAGGTCAAATTAACTTTGTTGACTTACCTATATGTGAAAATTGTTTAGCGGGAAAAATGACAAGAAAACCATTTGGTAAAGGAACTAGGGCTGAACTTCCATTGCAATTAATTCATTCTGACATTTGTGGACCTATGAGTGTGAAGGCAAGACATGGGGGTGAATATTTTATCACTTTCATAGATGATTTCACACGTTATGGTTATGTTTATCTAATTTCTCACAAGTCTGAAGCATTAGAGTGTTTTAGAAAATTTATAAATTTGGTGGAGAATTAATTAGATAAAAAGGTTAAAGCCTTGAGAACAGACCGAGGACGTGAATATCTGTCTAATCAGTTTAAACAGTTATGTGAGGAAAAGAGTATAGTAAGACAGTTAACTACTCCAAGGACACCACAACAAAATGGAGTAGCTGAAAGAAGAAATAGAATTCTTCTAGAAATGGTTAGGTCAATGATGGCACAAGCGAAACTGCCAATCGCCTTTTGGGGTGATGCTCTATTGACTGCTACTTATATCCTAAATCGTGTACCTTCAAAGTCTGTCACTTCCACACCTTATGAATTATGGACCAGTAGAAAACCGGACCTTAGTGGTTTGAGACCATGGGGATGTGTTGCTTATGTACATGAATCATTACATCAACATGGAAAGTTAGGTCCAAGAGGTAAAAAGAGTATATTTATAAGATACTCAGAACATTCAAAAGGGTATGTGTTCATTGGTGAACAAGAAAGTGGGAGTGTGATTGAATTCGAATCACGAGATGCTACCTTCTTGGAGAATGATTTTCCAAGAAAAGGTGAGATCAATACTGCAATATCCCTATTTGAAAATAATGATCAAAACGATTCGTTTTTTCCATCATGGGAAACTATAAATGATCTACCAACAATATCTCATCCAAGTGGGAGAGATTTAGAAAAACCACAAACAGCGTGTGATTTGATTGAACAATTATCATGTGATTCAATGGAATCAATAAGTGAACGACAGTTAAATGGACCACAAATCAGACGTAGTAATCGTGGTAGAATACCAAAACATCTCTTTGATGATGAGATATACATGATTACACCTGACGATGATGAAGAGTCGAAAAATGTTCAAGAGGCTCTTCAATGTCCTAATAAAGAATATTGGATGAAAGCAATGGAAGAAGAAATGGAGTCAATGAAATCTAATAAAGTTTGGGAGCTAGTTGATTTACCTAGAGGACGCAAAGCAATTGGTAACAAGTGGATTCTTAAAATTAAGCATAAGGTTGATGGCTCAATTGAAAGGTATAAGGCCCGTCTTGTAGCCAAAGGATTCACACAACAGGAAGGAATAGATTATAAAGAAACTTTCTCACATGTTGTGAGGTTTACCTCTATAAGACTCATCCTAGCTATAGTTGCCAATTTAGATTTAGAATTACATCAAATGGATGTGAAAACAACATTTCTAAACGGTGAATTGGAAGAAGAAATTTACATGCAACAACCTATCGGTTTCGTTACTGAAGGACAAGAAGATAAAGTATGTAAATTAATGAGGTCAATTTATGGCCTTAAACAATCTTCCAGACAGTGGTACATTAGATTTCACCAAGTAATCATCTCATATGATTTTCATATGATCGATGAAGACCACTGTGTGTATGTCAAAACAAATAAAGATAAGTTTGTGATTCTTTCACTATATGTGGATGACATACTGTTGGCTGGGAAAGATAAGGAGTACGTGTTAACCATTAAGGAATGGCTATCCACAAATTTTCAAATGAAGGATATGGGTGAAGCAACTTATATACTTGGAGTTAAGATTGAAAGAGATCGCTCCAAAAGGATTTTAGCCCTGTCACAAGGTCAATATATTAAGAAAATTCTTGAAAGATTTAAAATGCAAGATTGCAAACCCATTGATACTCCTATCGCAAAAGGCGAAAGTTTGAGTCAAAGAATGTGTCCAAAGACTCCTGAAGAAATAGAACAAATGAGAAAGGTTCCTTATTCGAGTGTTGTTGGAAGCCTCATGTATGCCATGATGTGTACGAGACCAGACATTTGCTTTGCTGTTGGTATGGTAAGCAGATATCAGTCAAATCCGGGACAACCCCATTGGAAGGCTGTTAAGAGAATACTTCGGTATCTCAAAGGAACTATGAATTATTCACTATGCTATCAAGGAAACGATTTGAAATTAGAAGGCTACACAGATGCTGATTGGGGGGGAGATTTAGATGAAAGAAAATCTACCTCAGGATATGTATTCTTACTGAACAAATGAGCAATTTCATAGAGTAGTAAGAAACAAACTTGTATAGCCTTATCAACAATGGAAGCTGAATTTGTGGCACTTTCAGCGGCAGTACAAGAAGCAGTGTGGCTTAAAAGATTTTTAAGTCATTTGGGATTTAAAGAAAGCACGCATGACTCAGTATTAGTGAACTGCGATAGTCAGGCTGCCATAGCATTCACGAAGGATCCCAAATATCACTCTAAGACAATGCACATAGACATTAAATACAATTTTGTTAGAGATATGGTTGCACAAAAGGAAGTGAATGTGCAATATATATCAACGAGCAACATGGTTGCAGACCCCTTTACCAAGCCTATACCTAGAGATGTTTTTAATAGTCACATTAAATCTTTAGGATTGCGTAGGTTTTGACTTTGTACTTCTCAACAAATTGTATTACGCTTATTTTGATATATGAAATAAAGTTTTGTACTTTAGAATGCATACACACAAATGTTTAGTACATATAATCAGAAGTATGTCGGACAGTAGATTGGCTTTCTCGCACAAGCAATCGCTTCTATGACTTTTGTGTCAATTAGAAATGAGATAATTTTTTAAGCAATTTTATTGTTATAGTAGTTCAATAGAAAGAGAGCATGTGCTTAAAAGAATATATCGCCTTGATAAGTGATCAAGATGAGATCATATTATGATCGAGGGTGATAATCCCACTGTTCATCTTAAACTGTCTATGAATGCCAGATGGAAGTCCAATAATCATTTGTTGATAGAATATTAAGGTAGAGTAGTGGACTCAAGTTAGATACTGAGTGTATATGAACTATCATCTGTACAGTATTACTTGAGACATACACTCTGATGCTAAAGAGTAAAATACTGTAACATGTGTTTCATGCCACATGTGCTTAATATGACCACAAAGGGTAGTAGAAGTTAATTGATCTCTACTTCTTTGTTGTGTGAGACCCTTGAGATTGAAAAATCTCTATAAGTACCCTTATGACCTTTTGGCTAAAATTGTTTGAAGTTTCACTTCGATGTTAGCTATCTTAGGGAGGTTACCAATGGTCATGAATGATTCGATCTAATGGGGCTTACCTAGTAAGCAATTGTTTTGAAATGAAAATATTTTAGAAAAGGGAAGATCATTTCAAGTGTCACATTGTAATGTATTCACTGGTCGACCAATTATATTTTTGTAATATGATTGTGAATACATAAACATGAAAATATAATATTTCAAGAAGAGATCGTAAGTTATAATTTATGTGACTAGATGACTCTAGGGCACTTCATACTCACTCTACTCAATTATTAGGTTACTTTATATACTTAACCGTTGTAAAGTGACAAGCTCTCGAGATAAAAGTATGACGGTCACACAGCCCATTTTCTTGTATGAAATTTTGATGCAAATGAAAAGGAATGTGTTCCATGTTTTAAGAAATGAGGATAGGAGTTGCGTTTTATACGCCCATAATGGAAGTACATTATGTGCGAGTGGGAGATGAAGGTATTTATATAATTAATTAAATATATGTTATTTAATTAATTTTATATATTAATTAATTTTTGTAAATTAAAAAAGAGAAGGCAGTTTCTGTAACTTCCATCTCAAGAGATTCTCTGCAGTTTTAAAACTGCAGAGATATATCGCAAAAATAACGAGACCTCTGTGGTTGTTTTTTTTGGTTTTTTGATTACGTGGGTTCTATGAGAGAACAGTGACTGAAGATACAGAAATCCTCTCCTCTCGATTTCTTTTTCCCTTTCATTTTCACTAAAAGATCTTGGGCTGTGAAGAAGTGAGAATTCTCCTCGTGATTATTCTCCGGTCGTCATTGGATTTTCAACAATCCCGCTGCGCTACAAGAGGTTAGTATCTTGTTCTTGAAAATCCCAACAGAATAGAACTACCCAAAGAGAGCATAGCTCAATTGACATATTGAATGTGTTAACGACTACGAGGTCTGTGGTTCGAATCTTCCAACTCTTATTGTACTCGAAAAAAAAAAAACGAACTACCCAAAGGGCAATAAAAAAAAAGTCTAAATTCAATTCATCCAACTTCAAAAACAATGCATAAAGAAGGAAAATACAGTAATATTAACCATTGGGCTATATGAGTATGAAAACATGATGCAGTAGTGTGTGAGATCACATTTAGTAATTTCAGCTATGAATCTAATAAAAACAAAACCTAAGATAAGTTGAAACAAGAGTATATATTTGTAATTTCATCTACAATTTTTTGTTTTAACATCAAATAAGTAACCCTAAACCTTGAACATTCATAATATGAAAATCACAATGATCGAAATGAACTACCACAATGATCAAAATGATGAACTATCTAAGAACTGACATCTACATAACAATATATAGATAAACATACCTCTCCACTGATTTTTCTAACGAACTCAAGCAATGTAAATATGTTTAAATACCCATTAAACATATAGAAACAAAATGATGACCCACCATTTTTTTATTTGAAAACCCTGATACATCAATCATCAATCACATTTACCTATCATCATTTATGAAGATGTTCAACACTTGAAAACCCCCCGTGCCCCATCGACGGATATTACTGTATTCCCATCTATCTATGAATGCTGCTAAGTTCATGAAGATAAACCTAAATGTAAAGACCTATTTGCCCTTCAGAAGTTGTTTAAAAAAAATAATAGTATTAGAAAAAAAAATAGAAAAGAAATAAAGGGACTGTTGGACATGTATATTTTGTGGTGGTGGTATTTAAATTAGGCAAGTGGCAAGATTTATTTTTTATTTTATTTTTTAATTCAAAACAAAAAATATGTGGCTTTTATGAGAAGCCACACCAAAAGAATTAAAATAATAATAATAAAAGATGGAAGGTTCTAGCAAAAAGGGGAAAAAGAGAGAAGCAAATATAAAGAGGGTGAAAGAGAAAGAGAGGGAGGGAGTGCAAAAGAGAGAATGGCATGCGAGGAGAGGTTGTTCAACATCGTAGTTACAGAGGAGTGTAATTGGGAGGTCCAACGTCAATTATTTGGAGCGTGGAGGTATTATGAATTGATTTTGGTCAAGATTTCATATTTGGTAAGTTCTCCTAAGGACTTCTTAGAAAGGTTTTAAGTAATTTATGTGGGTTTTCTTGTTTGTTTACAAAACCATGAAAATGAATGGAGTTTTAAAGAGATGATATTTATGGGATTGACACTTCTTACAAATTTTTTTATGGGTGCTTCAATTCATAGGAGTGAAGACTAGAATTTGTTTGTAGTGATAGATAGTTAAATTAAATTGGAAGAAATATTGTGTGGGTTGAAAGAAGAAATACCAGAGGGAGGAAGTTAGTGGATAGTGATTTATTGTAGTGAGAAAATGGAAGAGAAGAACCTGTATGCTCACAAGTTACTGTTGGGAAAAGAAGTTAAAATAAAGAAAAGGAAAGAAAGGAAAAGAGATAGAACCTTTCATGGGTTGAACGAGATGAAGAAGAGGGTTGAAGAAGATGAAGTAAAAGGAGAAAAAGAATTAAATGTTTAAAATAAAATACAAAATTAAATTAATGGTACAAGTACAGTTGGAGTTGAGAAACTCCATGAGAGGCTTTCATAAGAATCAATCATGGAAGAAAATGTTGGTTGACATGTCGTTAGGGGGGGAATGTCGTTTTCTCCCCTTTCGACGACGTGTCGTCCATATTTCGGTTTTTTTATGTTTTATTTATTTTTTTAATGTCAAACCATGAAATGCACATGGGAAAGGCATGATAAACTTTATATATATATATTTCAAATTTAATCTTTTCTTTGTTAATAAATAATAAGTAATAGCCTACATCCACGAGCAGAGGGTGAGATAATTTTATTATCTTGAGGAGAAACTGAGTACAAAATACAGAGAGCAATTAGATAAGAGTTTAGAGAGTTTATATATGAGACCCCCGTACTTGGTCATTCGAAGCGCTAGATAACTCATAATAGATTCAAGGCATTTCTACACTCTAATTCTAATTCTCTTAATTTCCTTCCAATTCTCTCAAAATTCCTCTAATTCTCTTAAATTCATTTCAATTCTCTCAAATTTCCTTCATAATTCTCTCATTGAATATAAATATTACATATACTTTAGATATATGATGTTAAGAGTAATCAATTATAGTATAATTAGGTCACAATTAAAGTTTCATGAAATAATTCATATAATTTTAATCAATTTCCTTTTTTTTTTCAAATTCCTACTTACATCGACATCTCAAATTTTCAATTGACATTTTTATATCTAAATATTGTCTTAATTTTTAGATGTGATGCTTGAAAATAGTTAATTATAGTCTAATTAAGTCATAATCAAAGTTTCATTGGCTAATTCAAACAATTTCCATCAATTTCATATCTCTAATTTTGTAACTATTTATCAATATTCGATATTATTTTGTATAGTCAATTTAGAATGGTTAATTATAGTTTAATTAAGTTACCATAATTATAGTTTAATTAAGTTATTCAAACAATTTTCATAATTTTTCCAAAATTTTTGCTAACATCGACATTTCCATTAACATTTTAAATAAATATTATATATATTTTAGATATGATAGTTAAAAATAATCAATTATGGTACAATTAAATCACAATTAAAGTTTCATGAAATAATTCAAATATTTTATCAATTTTCATATTTATTTTCAAAATCTCTACTCGCATCGACATTTTAATTGACATTTATATTTAAATATTGTCTTAATTTTTAGGTATGATGCTTAAAAATGATCAATCATAGTCTAATTAAGCCATAATTAAAGTTTCATCGACTAATTCAAATAATTTCCATCAATTTTCATGATTTCCATCAATTTTCCCGAAATTTCCATCGACATTTCCATTTCCAACAATATTTTCGTAAAATCTAAACTTCCACATTTCTATCGACATCAACATTTCGAACCTTGGAATCAATGGTGGGGAAGAAATGTTATTTTATTACGATAAAAGTGTGATGTAAATGGATGGATGTGAAAGAGGAGAGAGAAATGGTATTGAAATTGGAAAAAGAAAAAGAAGAATAAAGAGAGGAATAAGGTATATAATTATGAATAAAATATGGAAAAGTAATGGTATGGTACAAATGGTTAAATGAAGAGAGAGAAAAGGCTCTACCGTGGAAAAAAGAATGGAGGAAGAAGGAAATATTCTTTCTTTAATATCGGATTTGGTTGGATGAGAAAGAATGTGCACTTTGGTGGTTGGATTAAAAGAAAGAGATTAAAAATTAGTTTAATGGATTAAAGTGAAATTTATGTAATCTCATTTGAAAATAGTTTGTAATTTGTGGTATGATAGTTGAAATTTTAGGTTTAACAAATTGGAATAGTTTACGATCTGAAGTGCTAACAACAATAGTTCGGTGAGTGGTTTATTTTACGAATTATTTTTATTATTTGATTATTATTATGAATTTTCAAGAACTCCTTAATTACGTATGATTTTAGAGAAATTGTTATGAGATTTATAGAGAATTGTCGGTGATTTTCAATATTTTATGATTTTAGAGATGTTGGAGATAAATTATTATAATTTTTCAATAATTTTGTGATTATTAGCTTGAGTTATCATTTTAAGAGATATTCGAGATATTTAATGATTATTTGAGAAGTTGGAATAGTTTTAATTTTATTGAGAAATGAGGTTATTAAAATGTGGTTTTAGAGAAAATATGACTTTGGAAATGTTTTACATTATTGGAGAGATTTGATGATTATTTGAGAAATTATAAATGTTTAATGTTATTTCAGAAATCTCTCAAGTTTATGAACAATTGTCTAGAAAATAATATAATTTTTAGAAAGAGTTTGAGATCTTGAAAAGTTAAAAGTTTTTATGATTTAGAGTGATTTGTGATTTAAGAGGTTTATGTTGGAAGTGGTTTTCAAACCACTAGATCTTTGTACCCATGGTGATTACCCGGTATGCTATGAGAATGTGTTTCCATAGTATGTTTGTGTACTGAAGCCGCAAGGGATGCAGGGGAATGCTGGGGCCATTAGGTGCCAAATCTGGATTCCGAATCCTTGTCCAAATCCTAGACCTGAGGTATTACAGATGTTAGAGTTTGCTCTATGTGCACGTATGACAGAAATATGTTCTGCTATGTATATGAAGATTACTCGATATATAGTATGACAGAGATCACTCTGTTGTGCGTATTGAGATTACTCTACGCCAACATGACAGAGATTTGGGTACAGATATAGTGATGAATTTTACTAGTTATGTTTATGCTTTTCAAAGCTGTAATTGCTGATTTCCCTATCTATGTTTTGTTGTTAAGAGTTGTTTTATTTATAGATTTTAATGTCTTTAAATGATCTCGAAAGTGTCTAAACTGTTTGTAATTTACATTATTTTACAGAGTTATGAACTTTTGCTTGGTAAGAGGATAACTTTTCTTGAAATGTTATTTTCTTATGAAATCACCGCTCACTAGGCTTTTTAGCTCATTCTTTTGTTTTTAATTTTTTCACCAAGTTGCTCTTGAGTTTCAACAAGAGTTAGCTAATCAGAATCTGCCACCAGTCTTGTCAAGTCATTGCATATCATCTAGTGTAAGTAAAGAGAGAATTTTTTACTGTGCTGTTTATGGGATATCCATAGATAAAGTTAGATAATGAGAAAAGAGATAAAGACTTGACAATAGATTCCATTGCTCACTTGAGGTCTATTGTTATCACAGCTCATCCTAAGTTTAGTAGAGTTAATCTGAGGTAGGTTGTGACGCTAAACCTATCATCCGCATCAACCTCCTGGGCAATGTATGTCCCTGACAAAAAACGTCGCAAATATTAATATATACATAGCGTATAAAATGATAAATACTAAACTTCAAAGGTATATACCCGAATTTTCTAAATTAAATTGGCTACAAACCAATGAATGAAGGCGTATGCCTCTTTAGGTGAACCTCTAATCAGATTTACAGTCTTCTCTCTCCCTCCACACACTTTGTCATAACTAATCCTAATCTCAGGTGAACTTATTCTTTTTGCTACAGTTGTTATTAGATCGATTTCTCTCATTTCATATCTCCCAGCACATCATAAGAAAAAAATTTCAATCATCGGTGTCAAGTCTTTCACCAAACTTAGAAGGTTATCAAAATTGTGAATTGTAGATAGACAATTCATACAGTATAAGGGAATAAATTTCCAGATTTAAAAAAAAAACTCAAATACAACCTCAAAGTGCATGGAAATCCCTTGTGTTTACACCCCTGCCAAAATTATTCTACATCCATGCCTTTTTTTTAATTAAAAAAAAAAATCAAAAGTATGTAGGCACATGTTCAAATGAAAATTCTTGAATCTAACCCTAATTTCTATAAATCCTCTTTTTTTCTCTCTTCTCCATTTAGAATATTTTAGACATCATCTCTGTATCTCGTGGTTGCTCCGAATTTCTGCATCTGTTGAGGATTTTGGCGATGAGTATTTAGGTCTTCCCCCAATCGCCACCAACAAACTGATTCTAGGTCTCATATGGGAACAAATCGCTACTCTCTTCATTGGCTTGTCGGAAGATCGATCCATCATTGCTAGTTTCTTTGGCGAAAGATATTGAGAAATATGGAAAACGAATACGATTGCCACTTAAACTCTTTTTATAGATTATGATTACGATTGCCATTTAAAAAGATAAATATTAGATCCTGAAAATTCATAACGTATCTTAAAAGATATCAAATATATATATATATCAAATTTCTATTAGGCTGGTTTGACTGTAAATACACAGATATACCGGGAGTATAAATAGGAAGAAAACTCTTTACTCCCCTCTCCTAAAATTATGTTAGCTAAAACTCTAAATGTGAAACATTTTTAGCCATTTTTCAATATATGTATTTATTTGTAGACATTATTTACAATTTTCCATACTCAAATTGTGTTTATCTTAATTGCTTTTGACGATATGTAAGTTGGATTTTCATTTATACAATGTACATTGACTTTGTAAGGAACGTTTTATCCATTTAATAAGTGACAAATATCAAATATACAAAAGAATAATTGTTTAATGTAATTGTATTTAAATTTTAGTTTAATACATTTTAATATCTTTATTCTTTCAAATATAACATTAAATAAAAATTTGTTTTTGATTTTTAATATTAAAATATACGTGGATATGTTAAAAAAAAATTAAAATATACATGATAATACTATATACATTTTATATTGCATATATTTAACATTATCCATCAAATCTATTAAATAGAATGTTTATAGCTATATAGCTATAAGAAGATATTTAAACTTAGGTTAAATTACAAGTTTAGTCTCTAAACTTTCAAGTTTGTGTCTATTTAGTTCCTAATTCTTAAATTTTAAAAAGTGTCTAATAGGTCCCTGAACTATACAATCTGTCTAATAGGTCCTTAAACTTTCAACTTTATGTTCCATAGATTCCTGAATTTTCAATTTTGTGTCTAATAAGTCCTTGACCTAGTTGACGTTTTTTAAAATTTATGAATTTACTAGAAACAAAATTGAAAGTTTAGGGTCTTATTAGACATAAAATTCAAATTTATATCTAATAGATCATTTAATTTTTGAAAATTTTAAATATGTTAGAGACCTATTAGACACAAAATTGAAAGTTCAATGATATAGATACAAACCTGAAAGTTCATGGACTTAACTTGTAATTAAACCTTGAACTTGTGATTTTATATGAGGAATTGTGATTTTATATGAGGAAGCACTGATATCCAATAATTCCATCAAAATAACTATAATGATATGAATTTTTTGATTTCAATCACGACAAACATAAAACAATATTAAGGTGTGTGATACTATGATTCAAAGTGATGATCATAATATTGGCTGCCAATTTGAATTAGATACACTAAATCTCCAAAAGATAAAAGTAATTTTTCAAGAGAGATACTTTAACTAAACTCTTCAAGAAATGATTTTTGATAAATAGAAAATATTCACCAAAAACCATTTATCTTTGACATGTATCATTGACCAAAAGGTCAGAGATTCGAATTCCCTACATCTCTAACTCAATGAGAGCCAACATGAGCATAAGTCAACTAGTTAAAAGACATATATCTTCGATTAAGAGGTCAGAGGTTCGATGCACTAACCTCACAGGTTGAGCTTAGAAAAAAAGTGACAACACAAAAGAAAGAAGATTTAAGCTAGAGGATAACTTTCCATTCTTAAGGATAAAAATGTTGTCAAGATGTCTACCTAGTACTGAAATGAATGAGCATTTCCACAAACTGAAAGAAGTAGTTTATTACACCCTCCTCAAATAGAACTCAAAGAGAACCTTGAAAGCTCAAATTTTCTCTGCCTCCAGAATCTCTAAACGATACCAGTCTCAATCATTAAAATCAATCCATCGTCTTTCCCGCGTCGAAGGGTGATAGCTGCAACACAGTTTGTGGAAACCGAAGCGAAGGATAATAACAAAAAGAAGAAAAACTTCTAATCTGTGAATTAGTTGAGGGATAGGAATCAGTTACGACTTAAAAAGCCCTTGTACAAGAAAATTCCTACACCTCCCACAGCTAGAGTCAACAAGAGAGGAAGTGTAAGAGGCTTAGGATCAGGCATTATGACTTTCTTCTTTGTTCTTATTTGACGGGATCGTTCCCCTGCGCTTTCACGCTCCCGAAGAAGATTGCTAAGGCAATCTAATTGGTGCATAACTTGCCGTTGTCCCCTCGTGATTCCTGATATCTGATCAGAGATCAACAAGCCAGGGAAAGTCATAAACATATCGCTAATGGACAGAATTTGCAGAATGACAGCTGAGGTAAGCCATTTACCTCATCCATTAAAGGAGATTCCTTGGCCAACTGGGAGAAAGATGAAGAATTGGGTATAATGGATCCAGTCAAGGAACCATTACCCAATCCAGAGACGAAATAAGAAGTTGGCACAGAACCGTTGCACGTTTCCGCTTGGAGATTCATGTTCTGTTGGCTGGGAGAATTCCTCTTGAAGCTCAACTTTGAATTCAACTCCTCAATTCGAGTTGTAAACTCATCCATCCGTTCATTTAGTGATGAAATTTGTTCAGAAAGCTGAGTAATGGCTCCCTATGCAATGGTTTAAAGAAACTAAAGTAAGATAAAATTGGACAGGTAATATGTTTGAGTACTCATCTTCTACAAGCCAAACAACACTGGGTATCATGAATGTGGATCTACCTGGTTTGCAAGCATTGCTGGAGACTCTGTGTTTCTGTCAACAAATCTTTGGTTGTTGGAAGCATATCCTGTCAGCTTTTTCTCCCTTTGGGTTGTATATGACTGAGATATGCCACTGCTCAATAAAAGTTTCAACGAATTAGACGTAGCAGTAAACATTTTTATGGATGGGGATTCATAAATTTTCAAAGAAAAGGATAGAAAGGAAGAGAGAAAACAGCGTCGATGGAACAAAAACTAAAGAAAGAGAAAAAAAATTATGGGGGAGACGGCCCTAAGCGTATGCACCACTTCTTTTTCTCTTTCAAATTTGTAGTTTGAAAGGTGAACTTGTTTCTATTTTTATTTTATTTGATCAGTCTGTTATTAACTTTAAAGGTACAAAAGAGTAGTGAGCAGTTTACTGATAGCCCAAAACGATTACTTAAAATGTTTCTTTGTGTTTCTACAGAAAATAATCCACGACACAGAATCACCACTAAGCCTTAAGCCTCCAAGAGCCTTGAAGCCTAAGACAGCAAGCATAGCCTCTGCTTAAAATGGTTCTTTCAAGTGTGAGTTAGAAAGTCGTGTCTTGACTAGAGGCTCACCTATGAGCCTTATGCCTCAAATGGCTTATTAAACACTTGAACCACAAAAGTCTAACCTTTTGAGATTCCTATTTCTCAAGGAAACTCTATCAGCAGAGGCTCTAGAGAGTGCTTCTTTGGGGCTTGAAACTAGATCCTCGTCAAGACTGAGTTTAGACTTTAAATCATCTGGCAAGGCCTGTAGAATGATATGATAATGACAAATAATTGAATACAAATAAATCATAGTGTATGAAGATTTCTTACCATGACTTCATTTACAAGCTTTTCCAGTTGAATCTGTTCAATGTAGGTGCGAGGAATGTAGGAACCATCCAAGCCCAGCTGCTCCGCTACATATTTTACAACTAGGCGATCTTTTCCTTGTACCTATTTCACCAAGAAGTGAGAAGTTCAATACTTGACATGGCAAGCCAGCATCCAGTAAGGCCATCAAGCAATTAGTGAAAATCCATCAATCTTCATCAAAGTCATCCAAATTCATTTTATTAGTTATTTCCAACCATATGTGAAGGTGGAGATTCAAACCTCTCACCTTTTGATCGAGGTTATAATATCATAACCAGTTGAGCTATGCTCAAGTTGGCAATCCATTTTATAAGTTTACGTTTGTGATTTTTTTTATAGGAAACAAGATTTTATTACTAAAAATAGTTTACAGTAAGAAAGTTGACGAGAAGTCCTAATTCTAAGACAGTAAACTACATATAAATAATTCAATCCAAAGTGTCAATCACCACTACTATTGAATTAATCAAATGGGATATCCGAGGATGCCAGAAAAGAATATAACCAGCACATTGCACTCTATAATCAAATTTTCTTTCAGAAATTTGTTAGTTTCACTTCGTCAAGTGGCCATAAGTATTATCTATACTGTATTCTTCCCTGTACTCCTGAAATCATCTCTGAATGAAAAATCACAATGTTGAGGCACCACGCAAACAACCCACAAAAGATAAAATTGTGTATAAACTTTCCCTAAAATATTAAGTGTTTATTCTTCCATCAGACAGAGATGGAAAGACCATTCATTAAACAAAGCTGAAATCATAGAAAAAACATGTAAGAACTCAAAGATGAACAATATAATAATTTGCATGATTGATGGCGCTAATAACATTAGCAGCCTAAAGAAGTAAAACTTATGTCATTCATTTAATTTAACCAATGAACAATTCACATACTACTCAACCAAAAGGAGAGGATAAAAAAGGAAGAATCTGATAATCATCAACAAACAGGATGGTAGATTATTCAGAACAGGAAAAAAAAGTATAGAGCTATATGATCAACTGGAATGAATATCAAGTAAAGATAGGATGACACAACAAAATAACAAGCAAGGGGTTTGGCCTTCTACTTATCTTGGACGTCCTTTGGGAGGTAAATTCAAAAAATTCTTCATTCTGGCGACCTGTTATTGAGAAGATTCAGCATAAACTCCATAGTTGGAAATATGCTTATATTTCACAAAAGGTGGACGACATACACTAATACAAGCCACTCTTTCAAGTATGCCTACATACTTCTTACCTTTATTCAAAATTCTCTCTATGGTCGCAAAATCGTTGGATAAACTTGTTCGAGATATCTTCTGGGAAGGATCTATAGGAGAAGGTGGTATGCATAACATCAATTGGCAGACAACCCAACTTCCTAAATTATATTGGGTGGTTTTGGTATTGGTCATTTTCAGCATCGAAATTTGGCCCTCTTAGCAAAATGGATTTGGAGATTTTTACCTGAGGATATTGCCCTTTGGCGTAAATTTATTGTTGCCAAGTATTATTCTATAGAGACCCCTTGCTTTTGGCCTCGACATATTCTAAGAGGTTTTGTCCATTCACTGGGCGTTTTATTTTGTTCTACCATTGATCTTGTGACTAATCGCATACAAAAAAGTATTGGTAATGGTCTCTCCACTTCTTTTTGGCATGATTCTTGATTGAGTTGTGGAGTTATTGTGACAGCTTTTCCTCGACTTTTTCGTTTGACTACACGCCCGCATTGTTTAGTTGTTGAAGCCTGGATTGACTCTCAAGCAGCTTGGAATTTATACCTTCGTCGCAACTTAAGTGATTTAGAGGCAGCATAATGGGCCAATCTTTCATATCTCCTATCCTTGATCAATCTCAGAACTATAATAATGGTTGGATTTGGCCCCTTGATCATTCTCGCTCATTTACAGTTACATCTCTTTTAGGAGATCTTGTGGAAGATCATACTTCGAATAAGAAGAGTCTTTATGAGGTGATTTGGAAAGATGTTTATCCAAAAAAGATTAAAATTTTCCCTTGGGAACTTAGCCTTGGTGCAATTAATTCAGTAGATAGAATGCAACAGCGAATGCCTCATATTTATCTTTCTCCATCTTGGTGTGTTATGTGTTCTCCCAATTATGAACACCCTGCACATCTTTTTGGACATTGTTTCTTTGCTATGAGATTTTGGAACAACAGACTTCCTGCTTTTGGTTACTCATTGATTTTGCCTAATGACATATATGACTTTCTTGCCTCCATTTTTGTGGGTATCCTTTCCATGGAGTGAAGAAGGTTTTGTGGCTTCCATTAAAGAGGGTTTTCCTATGGTTTCTTTAGGGTGAAAGGAATGGAAGACTTTATAGGGACTCTTTCTCCACTTTTGATATTCTTATGGAATTAATTCTTTTCCATGCTTTGTATTGGTGTAAATGTAAACACCATTTTTCTAATTATAGCTTATGTTCTTTGATTTCCATTTGGACTTCATTTTTGTAATACACCTTTAGATGTTGGAGGTTACACTCCTTTTTATTTCATTTATCACTGTAATTTGTTTCCCTTCTCAAAAAAAAGACACAACAAAATAACAATACCAGTCAAGTACCTGAACATTTTGGCGGTTTAATTGTTCCAGCCAATCAATTTTCACACACACTTTGTGATCTGAGAATACATGGCTGCTTCTTTTAAGAATTGTTGCTATTGTGTATCCTAAGGCCATCAGCCCACCTAGAAGGCGCACACTGACCTCAAAAGTTATTCTTGGAGATATGATAAATGGATTATCGGTAACCCATTCCTGCAAGGAAGGATAAATGAAAGTTCAATAAATGTTATTCAGCTATCTTAGTTGATACACAGAGTGGTCTACAGAACATCAATCATCATACCTGTGCAACATTAATTCAGAGGTTTAGATGATAATCCCCGTAGATTCCACAATCACCAAATCGTAAAAACAATATGGAATCTAAACAAAATTAAAGAAGAGCAATGCTACATTGTTTCTCCTACAACATTCTGATAAAGCAATGATATTGCATTCAAGAAAAAATTGCTGATCAACATATACATATATAATTTCTTTTCGTTATTTCGGGCATCTGATCAATTCACATATCACGGATAGCTTTAAGATCAAGAAGTATGCTTAAGAGCTTCTATATAGGCAAAACTTCAGTCTGGACAGTAGCAGGTAAACATATTAAATAAAACATTTTTTAATTAGAGAATAAAACATGTCACATCTTCCAATGAACTCACACTATTTTGTTTTAAAACATTTTCTGATGGTACACCGAGAGAAAGGCATATCCAGGAATCACTCATACAATTTTAAAATTAGTCAGCCTCCTGAATGAGCAAACAAATTTGGAGGGATGATCCGTAACTAGACACAACCTAGAAAGCAAACACCAACTAATTAGATTAGCCATGTTAGAAAATTTATGACATGGATTATATCAGAAACTATAGCTAAATTCCATACACAACTTATTTTTTACTCATAAAAAGAGAAGAAGACTAAGAAAATAATCCAAAAAGTCTTTAAGCTATATGTCTCAACGTATAGTTAACTAACATCCCATATCTTAAGAAAGTTTTCTACGATCCATCAATTCCCCAACATCTTTGTCACAAAAAGTGGAAAACACTAAGATAAAACCATGAACACAAGAAAGTACTCAGTGAACAACCTCAAACATGAGACTGTATTTTCCTTCTTTATTGCGCATCCTTAGATATGATTGACAAGACTCCGGATCTTCACCTGGTGGCAACAGATATATGTCATAAGTCTGCTCCTTATGTTCTGTATGATCTTCAGATAACACAGCCTTAATTTGATCCACTGTTATCTTTCTCGCTGACTACAAAGACAAATTGAAAACGGGTTGTCAATGTAGAAAAAGTTCCAAAGCAAAATGACATTTCAGTAATTCTTGTTACTAGTACCTAAAAAAGACAAGGGCCAAAGGAATAACCTTCAATATGTAAGTGGGACTTTGAAATCCTGTAAAGGGATTAAATTTGTTGATGATTTTTATATGCGCAGTTTCAAGATCTGGTTCAATAAAAGCCTTGTACATTGGATACACCTGCGGGAAAAAAGATTTACTTGAAAACTCTGGAGATACCATAATAAAATGCGAAGCAGGAGAGAACAAACTGTTTCAGAAATTTGATGAATAATTTCTTCTGGTTCTTGGCCAGCACGTTGGATGTCACGTAACACCCGTTTCACAAGGTCAAAGTGCACTCCACCTCTAACAGATACTCGAAGGTCCAACAGTGGCCGCAATCTTTCACTTAAAGCATAAATTCCCTCGATGATCACAATCCTTGAGCTGGGAGCCTCAACTGTTCTGTAATGAAAGCAAAGGAGGACAAAATGTTATAAATGTGTGCCGGGTTTCTTCTTCTTCTTAATTTTTTTCTTTTATCTTCTTTTTTTTCTTCTATTTACGGCCTCCAATATCAAGGAGATCTCATTTTGTGTCAGTTAGGGAAATCAGCCTATCTTTTATGAACAAACACATAAGATATAACCACAAAGGCAATGATCAAATTCTTCACAATAAGTTTAAATGGGACATTCTTGCCACTTGACGTATGCTATGTTTAATAATAAAAAGTAAGCTGGTATATTGAGAAGATTAATCAACCTGTATCCAATTCTGGAACTAGATTTGAATTCATAAATAGGGACCTGGACTTGCTTCCCTGCTTTTAGATCTTGGACATTCTGGAGCAAGGTGTCATAGTCAGTCAAGCGTGGATCTGTAATAGAATGACAACAAAACCAGTTAAAGTTTTAATCATACATCCCAAATTAAATTGTCCAGCCTATTTTGACCAGTGTACAAGTAAGTTGATACAAATAATGTCAACTAGCTGATAATGTCAAATTGGGAGTATAGTTACAAGAAACTCATATTCCCCAAGCACTATCTAATCTTTGTGCCAAAAATAAAATGGCATTTTTCCAAGATACCACTCCAACCGCTTGCAAGAATAATGCAGTTTTAAGAAAACCATCTATCAAACTAACATTTGATATTGTTACAATAAACACTAACATGTATACTTTACACCAAAGATTTGAATAATTCATAAAATAACCATGCAAAGCAGTTACCAACTCTAGCCTCATACCAAAATCACTAAGACTAATTTGTTTTCTCAAAATTGTTTCTAACTCTACAAGGATTCTATTATAGGTGCCCTTTTCGTATCAAAATCATGAAGTTACACAAATCCCTTCTACAGCAGAATTATTTCTCCATATCCATTTTAAACAGAATTCAACAACCTATGTCCAATTCAATCATTTGGCTAAGACAACTAATAAATATATTTATCAACAATGTTAATTAAACACTTGATTTCCTTGTCAAGAGTAACTTAGAACATCATTAATGAGGCATCTGCAGGATAGTTCACCAAATACTGAAGAAACTAAAGGTGATTACCATCAAAGTTGCCATCAACAATTCGACTTGCATCATTATAATCATCCATTGATATGATAGCAATACTGGGCATAAAATTCATTATCTTCTCTGTGAAAACTGTTTTTCCAGCCCCAGAAGGACCAGCTAAACCAACCAATATTATTCCTTCATTCTTCTGTGCTAGAAGCTGGCAGGCACGAATGACTATGAAGAACCCTTTCTCAAATGACAAAGGATCTTGGATTGAAACAATTTCATAGCGATCACAATCCTTTCTCTTAACCAATCTCACTTGATCTTTCAATAGACCTGCCCGTTTCTGATGAGTTTCAGAACCAGAATGATCTTGAGCCATTAAACTGAGGTGCTACTTTCCTCACAAAAATGCAGCGAGATAAATAGATCTGTGAATGACCAAGAAAAAGAAAGCAATCATGAAAAACACTTCATGTGCGAGGAAATGACTGTATATATTATAGAGTACAGGCACACAAAAGAATCAATCTACATGCAAAATGATAGAATGAAACAGAATTGCAACATACCATACACCAATGAAATTATTAGTAGAGTACTGTATTATATAGAGTACTGCTACATATATTTATGTATGTAATAACAACGTAAGGTAAATGAAGTAAGATGGTACACATATATTTATGCGTATCAGATTTTTGTAATAACAACGTAAGGTAAATGAAGTAAGATGGTACAATATGCTTAACTGCAAGATGACATTCCGGGCAAAGAATATTGCAACAGTGAAAAGTGGGAAAGAAAAAAAAAACGCTTGAATGAAGGGAAATACTTCACATCATCTTGAATATTTCTTTTTTCTCTTCAGGGGAATCTTGAGCATTATTAATGCAAGTACATTTTCCAACCACAGAAAAATGATTGAAACGATATTTAGACAATCTAACAAAACTTCAAGAAAAAAATGAAGCAGCTAAATAAAAAAGCTCCTCCATAAAAGATGAAGGCAACTTATTCGACTTATCTTCTCAAGGTCAAGAAGAATAAAATGCACGGTTGTCATTAAATTGCATAATTCTCTTAAAACGAGTTAACAAAGTGAAGAAATGTACAAAAGTTAAAGTTATAGCTTTACCCGCACTTGTTTCGCCAGAATCACATTAAAACGAAACAGAGCAATCAAAATGCAATCAAGTAAAAATCGAACCACACACCTTCTATAATCACAATTAAACCACAATTACAAAACTTCCCCCCTCTAATGATAAAAATACGTCGAAACAAATTACAGTAAGAATCACCCAGAAAGCAGATTAACAAAAAAATCAGAAAGAAAACGAACGTCCCAGAAAACAAAATCACACAAGAACAAGACCAATCATAATGACTCTGCTTTAACTTACAACCACCCATTTGACTACGACAGAATGTACCCAAGTAACGGACTGGACAAAAGATTAAAGCAAAAGATAGGAAACGATTGGAAAACAAATCACCATCCATGAATCACGACAACGAAGATAACAATACCGGAATTTACTAAAAAAAGAAAAAAGATCAGTGGGAAGCCAATACCCCTTTGGCATTTGATTCGAAAGAACTCACCGGTTGAGAGTGAGTTTTGTGATCACAATGGGTCACAAATGAGCACAGCCGCAGTTTAGATGGCTGGCCATTTTCATCTTTGTAAGGTCGGTTATATAATGTTTCCTTTTGCCTCTGGTTTCTTCGTATAGAAAGAAGCAGCTAGAATTTGTGGGATTTTTTTGATACTCTTTTTTTTTTTTTTTTTTTTTTTTTGCTATTCTTCTTTATTTGAGTTTTGGGAAGTGCGAATTCCAGAGAATCTGCAGACGCTCTTGAAGGAAAAGCGAGAAAGGGACTTCAGAGGAGAGGAAAACTGGGAGAAGGGTATTTATTTTATTTGTTTTTGTATATTTTTTATTTTTAAAATTGATTTTGATATTTTGAGTAACTTCTTCAATTATTATTTTTAAAATTTACCATCTGTTTTTCGTAATTAATTAATGCTATTCATTGGCTCGTAAAATTCTAGAAAAAAAGAAAAGAAAGATTCAATTAGATCGGGATCCACATTTTCTCGTGCGTTTCTCTTTCATTCCGCCCTTTCGAATTAAAATCTTATATTCATTTATTTCGTTTCAAATTACTCAAATCATAACAACCATCATTATTTCTCATTAAAAATTAAAAAAAACTAACATCATTACATTGAATTTTTTTTCTTTTTCATCTTTTTAAATATTATCATTCAAAAAAAATATAATTTTTTAGATCTAACCATCAACTTTTGAAATGTTAATTGATATTTTATATTAAGTTAAACTTGAATTAACAAGATTCTAATTTCTAACATATAAAGAAGTTTTTAATATATTGACTAATTAAGATATTTAAAATGTGAATATTTATTTATTTTTTAATCTTTATATTTATAAATAGTTCGAGTATTGCCCTTTTTTAAACTTAATTTTGAGTGTTTTATTTTTCTTAATTTTTTAATTAAGTCAGTTTTGATAAGCTATTAGCTTTATCATTTATTGTGAAATTTGATATAATTGAAATTTTCAACTCACTTCGTCAATGAATGGTGAAACTTTTCCCGAAATAAAAAATAATAATTTATTTTGTTACATGAATGTTTGATTTTTTTAAATTCATTAATGTTTGAAATTACCACCATATAATATAAAGCATTAATTCAATATTAAATTACCATAATTTCCATCCAGACTCAATATAATCATTAGTTAGCATGTGATCTATTTTCTTAAATAAATTTATTAGATTTTTCATATTTAGTGCTTGATGCAATATTTTGGTCTGAGTGAATGGCTGAATGGAGCAACTAAAATATCACTTCTTTAAGTTTAGACGACCTGGACAAATATCTAGTTGGATCGTCTCCTTTTACACACAATACTATAATTTAAGAACATTTAGCCAAAAAAAAGTGTGTATCCTTATTAATTTCTTTTTGTTCATTTTTTGAAATATTTAAACTTTAAAATTCTGTGAAGAAAAATAATATATCTAAATAATCACAAAAAGTTGTATGATCCTTAAGATTCAAAGTGTGTGAACTAAAACCCATTTCCAAAAAAAAAAAAAAAAGTGTGAACTAAAGTCATAATTTAATGAGAAAAATATTGGTGAGCAAAATCTGCTCTGATTGACTTCCCTTCTTTTTTTGAGTTAAACAATATTTAGGAGCTGTTTGGGATGCTGAGTGGGTTATAACAGCATGTGGATTTATATAATCTATGTTTATAATGTAGAGTTATTTAATTTGGGTTATAATAGTCTGTGTTTAAGATACATAGTACTCCACATACTATTATAACCCACGATCCAAACATTCCTTTAGAGTTAGAGGATTAGAACTTTTGACCTCTTAGTCAATGGTACATGTCAATTACTGCTGACCTATACTCACTTTGACATGTTGTCTTCCCTTCCATGGAAAGGAAAACAGTGAAATTTTACTTTCTTTCTTTTTTCTTTAGACAACAAAATTTTACTTTTTCCAAGAGCCAAAATAAAAAAATATTGATTTTCCAACCACTTACAAGCTGTAGTCCTAACTCATAATTTTTCAACACTTCATACATTGACCACAGCTAATTTTGGGGTAAGGACAGATTTGAAGATGTGAAATAATGGAATGACCCAAATAGAAATAACATAAGGACTGGGTTTGGGTGAGAAATGTCTACCCTATTTTCAACTCGTGAGGAGGATGTTTAGTCTTTTATCTCCGTCATACTGTTTATGTTTGAAAATGGGAGCAAGACGATCACCGTCATGAATAAATCTAAAGTGATTAAATATATTAATGCTTTCTACAACTCGTGTTGGGGATGTTTAGTGTTTTATCTCCATCGTACGGTCTATGTTTGAAAATGAGAACAAGACAATCACCGTCATGAGTAAATCTATGACCTATTTAGAGCGTGAGTTATTTAACGATATGGACTTTGTAGCTTATACACATATTGGATCCCTAATTAGTCTAACTTATGTTTCTAGTATATTTGTTTTGGTTGGTTCTCACCTTGAGTTCTTAGTGTTCTTCTTTGTTTTTTCCATTGTCTTCACCTCAGAATGTGAGGTCCTCCATTCATTTGCTCTTATTTTATATATCTTATCTTTGCAAAAAAAAAAAATCTTAACAATAATTTTCACGAGAAGGACTAAATTAGTACAAATTTTAAAACATAGGGACTAAATTATTATATATAAAAGTTCATAGACCAAATTATTACAAAAATGAAAGTACATTGACTAAATTGTTACAAATCAAAGTTCAAGGACCAAAACTAATTTTTAACCAAACATATATTATATTTTCAATTAATTTCTTCAAAATAGAACTTTTTCTTTTTTTTGCATACAAACATAATTTGGGGCAAAAGTGGGTTAGTCAAGGTCGTAATTAGGGTTGAGGATGGGCAATGTAGTCCTTGTATACATTTCCAAAATTAATTTAGAAACAAAAAGTTTTCAACTTATTTCATATGCAAGCAAATCGGGGATTTTTTGCTTCATTAGAAATGGATTCCTTTGACGATTCTTTGCCGTATTTAGATTTTAAAAAAAACATCTAGTCTTGTAAGTGTAATACATAGAATTAAACTATGATCTATCCTTTAATTCAACTTATTATTATTTTAACTAAAAAAAAATTCAACTTATTATGGTTTGTTTACCTAACAATTTTTGAATTATTCATAGAGCAATTCTGTTACTACAAGTAAAGAATGGGGGAAATTGCAAACCTTGAGTGAAGTGGAAGTTACAATTGAATCAATTAAAATTTAGACTTTTTTGGGGATTGAAGAGAATATACTCCCAACTGGTCACAACCACATTATGTTTCTTTGGATTTAGTCTTCTTCCAATTTTATAAATTAATTAAACTGTTTAATTTAATTATAAGTAGTCTTACTTTATTAAGGAAAAGTTATATACATTGAGAACCATCCAACAAAGAAAGATGATTAAACTTGAAGAAAATGGTTCAAATTATTAAAATTAGATTGCCAAAGTGAGCTTAACTCAGTGACAATTGACATCTACTGTTCATACCCTACATCTATTGCATTAAATATTAAAATAAATAAATAAATAAAATTAGACAGTTGATTTATATATATAGATATATAAAGTTGTAGTTGTTTAATTTTATCTCATTTATTTTCCTCAATATTTTTCGTCACTTAAAACCAAATTTGTCCTTTAAAAAAAGAAAATTTTCGTTTCACTCCCTCTCAATCAACTAAACTACTTTATTAGTATTTCAAAGTTTCAAATTAGTTTATTTCTTTTGACTAGAGGGCTTGTTTGGCTGGAACTTTCATCCTCAATCCATTATGATGTTTGACTGACTCAGAAAGAGAGATCAAATCAAATTATTCGCATTATGGACTAAAATACCCCCATTTGAATTCATCAAGTTCAAAATGTTGACTTTAATTTGATTCCAAGCTAATGAAAGTCAAATAGCATTTATATAACATCTTCAAAGCTTCAAATATTCATTAAATTTTGACGTTCCAAACGGATTAAATTTGACTTTCACAAAGTTTCACTATTCAAATCCAAGAATACAAAACATCACAAGATTTCTAAATTCCAAGAAACAAACTCAGAATTTCATATATAGAAGAAAATAACTTAAAAATCATACCTTATATCTCTCGTGTTCTAGATCAAACTCCTATGCTTTAAGAACGGTTTCAACCACTCTTACAATTTGCAAAAGTATAATGAACTATTCCTTTATAGAAACACAACAACGATTTTTAGCTAAATTATAAAAAAGACTCCTGAACTTTGCCATTTGTTTGAAAAATACCTCTATTCTTTCAAAAGTTGCAATATTACCCATGACCTTTCATAAACATTTCAAAAATACCTTTGGAGTAGAAAAACCGTTAGAGTGTTTGACGAAAAATTAACGTGTCTAAATATTGTTTTTTCAGATTTAATTCAAACAAGCATCCTAGTCACCGCCATATTGATTTTCAATCCAACAATCTAACGAATTTATACTTCAAGAGTAGTTTTAAAACGTTTATAAAAAGTGAAGGATACTTATCACAACTTTGGATAGAATAAGAGTATTTTTTAAACAAATGGCAAAGCTGAGGTGTACTTTTTATAATTTAGCCATGAGTTTTTTTCCTTGTTCTCATGTGTTGATAAACCTGCAGTCTTTTCTAACTTCCCCAGTGAGAAAGCTATCAGAATTGGTAATATTTCCCAACTTCACCATGGAATCAGAGAATTGCTGAAAGAAAGCAAGTGGTTCAGCAGCATATTTCTTCACCAATGCCCTGGTTTCCATGCCCAGAAGGCTGGAATACAATTCCTGGTCTGAATTCATAAGCCCTTCTCCTCTCATCAAGATGTGGAAATAGGAGTTGTCAAAGAGCTCTGGTGTCACATTGTCCATTGCTGTTACATTGTTCTCTGCGGCTTTTCCAACTGGGGGGCAAATAGACCTCAACTTCTCAAGATATGACTTGGACATTGGGATGTTAGCACCTGATGTTGCTTCAAAATCCCCATAAATCCTTTCCCTGAAATTCTCGCACCTCGCCATCCCAATGGTGTGCGCTCCTGAAGATACGAACTCAAAAATCACCTTTTGTTTAATATGGTATTAGAGCAAGAGGACTGTCTCGAGAGAAGATGCTGGTTTAACATTTGACACGTGTACATTTTTGGCCAATTTTTTTTAGTGTCAATGTTTTAATTTCATCTGGGGTAATTAAAAAGATCATGGCTTCCATTAAGGTAGCCTCTAGGATGGTGTAAAAGTTTTAAGGGAAAAATTCAATTTTCACCCATAAAGTTGTCAAGTTGTGTCAATTTTCACCTTAAACATTCAATTTCATCAAATTGGACTCTAAACTTAGACAAGTATTGCAATTTTTACCTTCTACTCTAAACTTAGTTCTGCTTCTGGTTGCCTGTTTCTAAAAAATAAGTTTGCTATCTTTTAAAATACCCTCGAAGTCTGATCCAAATTTTAAAGACAACAGACATGTTTCTAAGAACTATTTGTTTTAGCTTTTATAATTTGGCTAGCATTATAAAAGAAATTTAGAAACTCAATACTCAGGTTAGTTTTGTCTGTTTCGTTCTATACTTTAAAAAAGTTTTTAATATATCCTTAAACTCTCAAAGTTATTTCCATTTAGTCTTCATACTTCAAAAAGATTCTAATAAGTCATGAACTTTTAATTTCGTGTCTAATAAGTCTATTAGGGACAACCGACTCTCAACAAATCTTCACATTTGTATGATATTGTCCACTTTAGGCATAGCCTTCTTTGTTTTTGGTTTCACCCAAAAGGCATCATATCAATGGAGATAGTGTCCCTCCATTATAAATCTATGATCTTCCCCTTATCTCGCCAATGAGGGACTTTGGTTGCACTCTCAACAATCCAACAAGGTCTTAATTATTTGCTCCATAAATTTAATGCTTGAGCCTACCTAAAATTAGTTTACCATATCATTCTTAAAAAAATACTGTCAAACGTACCACTAAGTATTAAAATATTGAAGTTAATGGCAAACACCTAATTGACATGAAATTGAAGGCCTAAGGATTTTACAACGACTAAACCTTAAAAGTTTAGAACCTCCTAAAACCTTAGTAAAGACACACGAACAAAACTTGTAACTTAACCTAATAGTTATCGAACCAAAGTTGATTAATAAAATTTTGAAACATACCTGATAGAGCTACCATGTCAGTGACAGAGAGACCCTGATAAAGAAACTTGGAGATGATGCTCAGAAGCCCCTCATTCGCAGAGGGAAGATTCGTGTTTGCAAGTTCATAACTCGCAGTTGTTGAATCCATTCTTCCAAGAGGAACGTCCCAGTAAGGGCCGCCCACCTGCAAAACAAACAATGCCATCATTAACATTTTGGCCCTCATTAATGATTTTAAATCCAGAATCTAAACTTTTAAGAACGATGATATATATGTTTTCAGAATCCACTCATAAATTCAATATTTTGAAAACTTATGGTTGTAAATAATTTTGGGCTAATAATTACCAGAATCACTGCATCCCTGGCTGCAATAGTGAGTATATCTGCACAAGAAACAATCCCAGGACATTCTGATTCAAGGCTGTTCTTTATTCTGTCGATGATTCTAAAGCCTTTGAGGGAGTGTATGTTGGTGGAAGCCATTTTCTCTCCCTGTAATGTAATCGTGTCGTCCAGCAGAACCGACCCATCGCACCCCTATTTCAAATTCTGACAATTAGTTTGGTTTTCACAAATATCTTGTTTGATAATGTTTTTGAAATTTAAGTACTTTCCTTGCAAATTCTTTACTATTGTTTTCATCATCCTTAAAGAAAAATTTTAATTCTTAGTTAAATTTCAAAACTAAAACAACTTTTTACAAACTACTTTTTTTAGTTTTTTCAAAATTTGGTTTGGATTTTGAAAAACACTTTTATAAAGTATATAACAAAACAAAGAAACTCATGAATTTTAAAATTAGTGTTTATAAGCTTAATTAATTTTGAAAAACCAGAAATCAAAGCTCTGTTTGATAACTATTTGGTTTTTGGTTTTCGAAAATTATGTTTATTTTTTCACTATTTTTCTACCATAGTTTTCATATTTCTTAAGAAAACTATGAATTTTTAGCCAAATTTCAAAAACAAAAACAAGTTTTTGAAAACTATTTTTTTTAGTTTTCAAAATTTTGGTTTGGTTTATGAAAACTATGAATTTTTAGCCAAATTTCAAAAACAAAAACAAGTTTTTGAAAACTATTTTTTTTAGTTTTCAAAATTTTGGTTTGGTTTTTGAAAACATAGTTAAAAAGAATGACATTCATAGGTGGAAGTATTATTTATCAAACAGTTATCAAACGGGACCTAAGAGTTTCAAGTGATGCATAAATTAAGAATAAAACATGACGCCTAAACTATGAGAAAGACAGTTAAAAGACAGAAAATAAAATACAAAGAAGACCACTCATATTTGTGTAACCCACTCTAATAACAAAGCAGAAAAAAAAATCTGAAATATTATAATAAAAAAAAAAAAACAATTTGCCACGTGGCAAATTGTGAATGTGCACTTGAGTGGGCTACATAAAGATAGGTGCAGCCCAAAATGCACCCAAGTTTTTTTGGTGTATAGACCAAATAGCTGGTTACCTACCATTTGTGGGGTCTGTCTTTGGTACCGTTCCAGTTTTTCGTTTACACAATTGTTCTTTATTTATCCTTTACCATTAGTAAGAAATTTTCCCAAATATCGTACATATATTTTAGAAACGATCCATTCTTCAAAAAAACAAACAAAAACATTATAACAATAAACAATTACCGTACACGTTTTTGCCTTTTCTTCTTCAAAAAACAGAAAACAACAAATCGGAATTAAAAAAAGGAAACATAAACATTATCAAACGAGCGCAGCTCCAAGTAGACAAGTCTTATTAAAAAGTCAATCAAGAGTGGAGCCAGAAACTTGAAATGCAAACTCAGGTATAAAGAACAAGACATCTTTGTATTATATAAAGATGTATCAATACAAAAACGAATTGAAAGAGGAGATGAACCTGGACAAAGCAGTCGTGGAAGTGCAAGCGGACAACCAAAGCTGCAATACGTGGGTCAGAAAGCACTGCACACTCCATCTCTTTCCTCACAACCTGCAACACTTTGGGACAAGTTTTGGCATAGTAATCCAACGTCAATGGGGGATCACCTGTCTCATACAAGCTGTGGCTCAGAGAAAATAAAACAGAAAGCACCATCATCAGTCCATAAACGAGGCTTGGAGAGGGATTAGAGATTATTGCCATGTTTTTGCACTACTTTTCTTTAATGGCCATCAAACTTTTATACAGGAAAGAATTGAGATTGGTAATTGATGTTGTTAAAGGAAGCACTTTTAGTTTTAGCTGCTTTCTTGCATGGCTGCGTTTGAGTGTTTTGGATGGACATTTCTTGAGGTCAAGAGAGGATGCAACTAATATTGGTCTGGTTGTTGGGTCTTCCCAAACGAAACCCAAAAAGAACAGGGAGGAGAGACAGAGAATTAACCTCATTGGTTGTAAAAGGATAAAAAAATGCAGAGCAAGTCACCAAACGAAAATGGTGCTAATAATCAAAGATATTGATCCTTAAAAGCATAAAACCAACCTGGGCTTTTTTCTGTCTTTTTCTCTCTGTCTTCACGTGTTATGACGGTGTGTTCATTCGTTGAACGCGAGCTTTCACACACTATCACATATGGGCTTGGCATTTTGCAATGCAAAGCTAGAATAAATGGTCTTTCCACGCTTAAAAAATTTGAACTTCTAATCTCTTGGTCAAAAATATATGTCTTATTAATCGAACTATGCTCAACTCACCCTTGAATCATGAATTCTTTCCTACAACAATCTTTTAGGTCATGTTTGATAACCATTTAGTTTTTGAAAATTATGTTTGTTTTCTCGTTATCTCTCTACAATGAGGTTCATCTTTCTCAAGAAAACATTTGAATTCTTAGCCAAATTCCAAAAACAAAAACTACTTTTTGAAAACTACTTTTTTTAGTTTTGAAAACTTGGCTTGGTTTTTAAAAACATAGGTAAAAAGTAGATAATGAAACAAGAAAGCCCATAGGTAGAAGTAGTATTTATAGATTTAATTTTCAAAAACCAAAAACTAAAAACTAAGATCACGTTTGATAACCATTTGGTTTTTAGTTTTTGAAAATTAAACTTATTTTCTCTTTAATTTCTCTACAATAGTTTTCATCTCTCTTAAGAAAATATTTGAAGTCTTAGTCAAAATCCAAAAACAAAAACAAATTTTTGAAAACTACTTTTTTTTAGTTTTCAAAACTTTGCTTGGTTTTTGAAAACCTAGGTAAAAAATAGATAACAAAACAAGAAAAATCATAGGTATGAATAATATTTATAGGCTTAATTTTCAAAAACTAAATAATTATCAAACGATGCCTAAATAGCTATCAAACGGAGGCTTAAAGTCGCATTTATATGGTGTCAAGAAGACAGTCTGATTTATAGAAATTCATTGATGTAAAAACTTTCATCAAAAGTTCAAAATTTCCACTTTTATTTGCATTTTGTATAGGTGCCAGCCAATATGTGAATGAAATTGAGGGATTTGTTTTTTGTTTTTCTATTTCTAGAACAAGTGCTAGACTCGGATAGATTGAGTGGGTTAATTAAATTACTTGAAGGTGCTGCAAGCGTAGAAGTTTAGAGTTCATAATTCAACTGATGTTGGATTGAATTATAGGCTTGAATTTTTCTTCAATCCTTGAGAGTTGTTGAGGAAAATTGTGTATTAAAATTTGAAGGGATTTTATAATAACTTCAGTGACCTTTTTACTCGTTTTTGCTTAAAATATATTATGATTTGAACCGTTTTCACTTTTTTCTTCTCAAAACTATAAAAGTATAGACGATGACTATTTGCCTTTTGTTTTCTACTATGTAAAAGTATTTTTGTTTTCAACATATCGTTATATCTACCTTTGGAAAACTTTTTTAAAATCTTAAAAGGTAAAATACATCATCCATACCAATCTTATCAAAATCATCGGTAACATTTATTAGAATAGCATGACTTTTAATTTTTTGCAAATAAAAAAAATACCTGAAACTATTTTTCTCCTCAAATTCTTGATCCAACAAATGAGAGGATAAAGATTGGAATCTTCAACCTCATAAAAATTAGATGTCTAAACCACTTAGCTATGCTCATATTGTCAATTTTAATCTTGAACTATTGAAGTTATGTCCTTCAATCCTCCTGCTTAATATTCATCATATTTTTTTAGTACAACAAATGTGGAGTATGAGGATTTAACCCTCCGACGTTAAGGGAATGAATACATACCAATTACCGTTGAGCTATGCTCATTTTGACAACATTCATCATGTCCTTAAACTTTCAATTTTAAAACTAATTCATCATTGCAATTGTAGTTAAAAGGAGATTTTGAGCCAGCTCAAATCATTGATTTAAGACCATGTTTGGGTAATAATTTTGAAACGGTTAAAATTGTTTTTGTCAGATTCAAGATCACTCTCAAACATACAGTTTATCGTTCGAAACCGATGACATATTTGAAAGTGATTTTTAACTCGAGAAAAGTGATTTTAACCTTTGAGAATCACTCTCAAGCATGATCTCAACCATTTTTGAACTTCGTAGGTATCATTTACAGTCAGGCAAAATTCTGGTTTCCACGTCCAAAAGCAAGAAAGCCCTCCCGGTCGCAGTCGTCGCCCCCACCCCACCATCCAAACGACTGCTCTGGATCTTACCTACGAAGCCTCCATTACCACCACAAGTTCCAAGCCTCTCTCTTAGCACACTTCCATGTCGTTCCTTAGACCAACCAAACAATTTCAGTTTCAGATAACCTTCACTTCACTTCTCTTCTCCCATTGCTCCGTCTTCTTCTTCCTCTGTAACTTCCTCAAACAATGCTACTCCCTGCCATCAGCTCCGCCCCTTTCTCCTGCTCCGTTCGTCTCAGTAATCCCATCTCCGCCCATCCTCGGAGCGTCGCCGTCTCCGCGCAATCGTCGCCTGCCAATGCTAGCTACAGCGTCTCCGACAAGGACCTCGAATCCCGAGGTTTCGTCCTTCACCGCACCGTCTCCGACCTCAACCTAGACCAACTGAACTCGGTCTTCGCCGCCGTCGGATTCCCCAAGCGCGATCCGGATAAGATCAGGATCGCGTTGGAGCACACGGACGCGTTGCTCTGGATCCAATACAGTAAAACGCAGCGGCCGGTGGCGTTCGCTAGGGCTACAGGCGACGGCATCTTCAACGCGATTATATGGGATGTGGTGGTGGATCCTTCCTTCCAAGGGCTTGGTTTGGGGAAAGCTGTGATCGAGAGGATTATCGAGGACCTGCTGCGTAAAGGCATTTCAAATATCGCATTGTATTCGGAGCCTCGCGTGCTAGGGTTCTACAGGCCTCTAGGTTTCGTCGCGGATCCGGATGGGATCCGTGGAATGGTGTATTCGAGAAAGAAAAAGAAAAACTAAATACAGAATTGCTCAAATCCAATTGCGTCCGATAATTTTCTTGCAATTTCCCATCCCTATCATCTACCAGAGTTTAATTACAAAAGCATTCGATCTTTTCCCGGTGAAATTCGAAAAGAGGAAAAAAGCAACAAACAAGCAATCAAGTCAACTTGCCATTTCTGTTACCATTGAAATCAAATTTACTCTCCAAGATTCAGAACAAACAGACGATGAAAAGAATCGGAACACGATTCCGAATCGAGGTTAAGATGAAAATTGAGAATAGCAAAGGGGCGTACCTCCGATCGGACGCTGGATTAGGAAACATCCTTAGCACTGTGCAAGAAAGCGGCAGAGCAAAGAATGGTAGCAATAAGAGCGAAAATTCCCAAACCGATGACGAGAGAAATTCCAGCGACGAACAAATCCAATAGGCCTTGAATGCTCAAACTGATCACCATCTTCTTCTTCAGCTTGCTATTCTGCGTGTACGAGTAAAAACGCAAAAGCAAAAGGCCATAGCCATTAACCAGAGCCAGAGGCAGCAAAATTACGACACGCCTCAGTGCTCTGCGATGGAAATCACTGTACAACGTGTCGACTTCTTCCTTCACGCTCTGTAGTGTACATATGGATGGGCCTTCCGAGTTCCGTGTATTTCTCGCTTAGATTTGGTCCTTTGGTAATTATGTAATATTAAGGCTCTCTTTATAACATTTGATTTTTTAAAATTGTGTGGTTTTCTCATCATTTTTCTACAATAAATTTAAAAAAGTATTTTTAAAAATATATTTTTTTAAATTTTTGTATAAAAACAGTTTAAAATTAAAATGCTCGTACATTTGATTATATTTTCTAAAAAGTGTTTTTATACACAAGTTTGTTTAGTTTCTCTACCTTCATAATGTTTTTACTAAGGTCAAATTACCATAAAGGATGTATATTAAATACTATGAACTAGTAAGTTCAAATTTGTATTTAAAGGATCATGACAAGCCGACCACAACTAAAAGAGTCGTCAGAAATAGTCACCAGGGATGTTAGTTAGTCGTCGGAGGTTGTCATTCGTCGCCAAAGATGGTCGGGGCGATGGCCGGTAATAGTGTGAGGGTATTTTGATCATTTTCATATATCATGAAAATTTGGGAGAGACTCTAAATTAAACATTTAAAAGTGCTTTTTCTAAAATCAAATTTCAAGTGTTTCACACAAAATAGTTTATTTCTTAAACTCATTTTTTAAAAAGTCATTTTGAGTGGTTGCTAAACACATTAGACTTTTTATTAAAATGACTTTTTTTTCAAAATTAAACACTTGAAAAGTTAAACCAAACGAATCCTTCATCTTTCTTAAAAAACACTTGAATTATTAGTCAATTCTAAAAACAAAAACTATTTTTTGAAAACTATTTTTTTTAGCTTTCAAAACTTGGTTTGGTTTTTTAAAACATATATAAAAAAAGTAGATAACAAAACAATGAAACCCATAGGTAAAAGTCGTATTTATAAACTTAATATTCAAAAAATCAAAAACCAAATGGTTATCAAACGGGGTCTTAAATTATAAATTTTTAATGATTTTACTTTTGGGAACAAAATCATTTTGGTTAAAATACCTCTCTATTTCATTATATTTTAGTTCATATGCTTTTCAAATGTTCAAATTTAAAGCCCATGTACTCGATTAATTTTAAAATTAGTCCTTTGACATTGAAGTTAGTTTTTATTGAAATTAGTTAAATAATAATAATAATTTCCATTAATATGTTTTCAAAATTGATTGAAGAAAAGCTAATAGAGAATATTTTTTTTCTTAAAAAAAGTTATCAATAAACTAACAGTAAGGACATTTTTAAGATTTATTAGATTTAGAAGTATGTTGACTCAATTTGAATATTTGAAAGTACATGGACTAAAACAAAACAAGTTCCCAAGAACAAGGACCAAAGTTGTATCAATTTTCATCCTAAACTTTCAAATTTATCAATTTAGACTCTAAATTTAGATAAGTGTAAAAATGTTAACCCTCGATTCAATTTTTACTAATTCAAAGACTAATTTTAACCCAAAAAAAATTAGGTAAAAGAACTTGCTAATTTAATGAAAATCAAGCTTTGTAAAAATTAAATTTGATTGATGGAGAAATTGATCATTAAATAACTCTACTAAAACTTGATCATTAAATAACTCTACAGAAACTTACAAAATTCTAAAGAAAAAAAATCCAACTCTAATGTCATTTTTATCTGAACCTGATCAATTTTGTACCAGATATATGTTTTATAATTTATTGGATGTACATTATAATATTTTTTCAATAATTATTCGAACAAAATTGTAACACTTTTAAAATTTAAGGCAAAAATTACAAAAATTATTTAGATTTATTTAGGTTTAAGGTGCAATACGATAAAATTGAAAGTGGATGGAAAATTGATACTTTAAACTAAATAAGAAATAAAAATAAAAAGGTAAAAATGGATACACCTTGCCGTTTAAAATGAACCTTTTTTTTACTTTAATATTAATACTTTTATAGTGGATACTTTCGTTTTTCTTTTTTTTTTTTTTCTTTTTTTTGAAACAGAGCAATTAAAACACAACCAACACTACAGAGCCATCAAGTCTTCTGAAACCCCAAACCGAACACAATCCGGGAAATTAGAACTCCAAACGAAACCATCAATTCCTTGAAGGGAATTTGGATGGTCACAAAAAGAATTAGTCGAATCCTCCTCCATCGACGCGAGGGAATGAGCAACCTTGTTGCAATTTCTGGGGCAGAAGAGAAACTCCTTAACGCCCGCTTCGTGAGCTAGCATGCAAATTTCGGCAACCACCGCCCCTGATTATGTGAAATCTTCGTAGCATCTGTTGATGCAATTAATTATTTCCAAGCAATCCGATTCAACCACAATGGGGGGAAAAGGAACCGGGAACCTTTTGAGGATGTTCTTCAGACCTTCGATGATCGCTAATCCTTCAAGTGCTTGTATTGGCCATCTACTATGGAATTCGCGATGACCCGCACAAATCGGAGACCCCCGTGAGTCGCGGATGATCCAGCCAAGCACCACCTTCTTCAAGGCGTCATTCCAAGAAGCGTTTGTGTTTAGCTTCCAGATGTCTTCCGGCGGTGGAGTCCAGAGTCCACGACTCCCGCAGGTCTCCAATCTGCTAACGTCCAGGTTTGCTCTCTCGCTTCTAGCAATTTCAACAATGGCAATGTCAATTTTATGCTTTAAAACTTGAGAATCTGCTGCCTCTTGACTATGATTGATGATGTTTCGGTAATTCCATATGCACCACATAACCGTGATCGCTATGTCTCTCTCCCTCTGGTCTGTCCTAGCTATCATCCACTGCCAGTAATCCTCCTCATTCCAATTGGATCTGAAGGAAGGCAACGTACTAAATAAGTTTGGTAAAAAATGAAGCCAAATTGAGGAAGAAAACTTACAGGACCATATGACATGGTGAGAGGATTCATCCTTTCTCCTGCAAAACGAACAAAGATAGTTAGTGTCGATCCCTTTAGAATAAATATTTCTTTTAGTTGGAATGGTGTTCCTTAAGATTTTCCACGAGCAGATCTTGGCTCTTGGTAATGCTTTACTGTCCCATAAACTTCTCCATAGAGGTCTTTCTGAAACCCCTAAAGACGAAGAGGGCTCTTGATATTGACCAAGATTCACTGCCAGGTGGTAAGCGCTCTTCACCGAGAACCGGCCTTTTTTGTCCGGGCTCCATATTATCTCATCCCTGGCTTGTACATTCCGCAGAGGGGTATTAAGGATGTCCTCGACATCAAGGGGGCTAAAATGATTTCGAAGAACTGACTCATTCCAGTCTCCATCACCCCCAATCAGACTTGCCACCCTTTTGTTCTTCCACTCATCTTTCGTGTGTAGGGGGAGATGACTTCCTTCTCTTGCAATCCAAGGATCTTTATCAATTGTAATGCATTTTCCGTTCCCCACTTTCCACCTATATCCCTTCAGAAACAACTCTCTTCCCCACACAATGCTTCTCCAGGTTTGGGAAGGGTTGTTACCGAGAGGAGAGTGGAGAAAGTCCCCGTTTCTAAAATATTTTCCTCTTAGAGTCCTAGCCAGGAGGCTATCAGGGAGCCAAATGAGTCTCCAGCTGTGCTTTGCAATGAGGGCCTTATTAAATAAGTGAATATCTCTGAACCCCAGTCCTCCACTATCTTTGCTCGTGCTAAGGGATTTCCAGCTTAGCCAGTGGGCCTTTTTCCTATCACCCGAGGAACCCCACCAAAAGTTTGCACATATTCGGTTAATTTCATTACAAATATTCCGGGTGAGCTTGAAGCAACTCATCGTGTACGTAGGAATGGCCTGGACAATGGTCTTGATCAGAATTTCTTTTCCTCCCTGGGAGAAGATCTTCTCTTTCCAGCTTTGGAGGGCCTTCCACACTCGATCTCTAACCTTGTTAAACATTTGCTTCTTACTTCTTGCTGATTGAGAAGGCATTCCCAGGTAGTACCCTAGATTGGAAGTCCTGCACACCCCCAAAATCCTGCTTAACTCATCCCCCTTATCTCGAGACACGTTTTTACTCATCATAAAGGATGATTTAGTGAAATTTATCGTTTGGCCAGATGCCATCTCGTAGTTTTTTAGCACTTTCACAATTGTTTCACAATCCTTTCTATCCGCCCTGAAAAATAAGAGGCAGTCGTCTGCGAAAAAGAGGTGAGTAATGGTTGGGCAGTATGGGTTTAGCTTTAGTCCTTTGTATGAGGAGATGGCTTCTTCCCTGGACAAAGATGCAGACAGACCTTCGGCGCAGAGGAGGAAGAGATAAGGGGAGAGAGGGTCACCTTGCCTTAACCCTCTCCTTGGCCTGAACTCCTCCTGCGGGGCTCCATTGATAAGTATAGAATATCGCACTGTCTCGAGGCATTTCATAATCGTGCTGATCCACCTCGACTCAAAACCCAATTTCATCATGATCCTCTGCAAAAACTGCCATTCGACTCTGTCATACGCCTTACTCATATCCAGCTTCATTGCTATGGTTCCCTCCTTTCCTTTTCTCCGACCAAGAATCGAATGAATGCACTCGAACCCGAGCACTACATTGTCAGTGATGAGTCTTCCCGGGACAAAAGCTGACTAGGTGGGGGAAATAACCTCTTCCAGGATCCCTTTAAGGCGGTTAGCCAAAGCCTTCGCTATGATCTTGTACACTACGTTACAAAGGCTTATTGGCCTAAAATCCTCCATTCTCTTTGGGCTCTGAACTTTGGGGATAAGAGTGATAAGCGTATGGTTGAGAGGCCCTACGTCAGCGCCCTCGTTTAACACTTGTAGGCAAACTCTGACCGTGTCATCCCCCACAATGTCCCAGTACTGTTGAAAGAACATGGCATGAGCTCCGTCAGGGCCAGGAGCTTTTGAGGGATTCATGCCTTTCAGAGCTGTTTCGATCTCACCCCTAGTAAAAGGTCTAGTGAGCATTTTGTTTTGTCGCTCTGAGACTTTCCTTGGAATGCCTTCCAAAATCTTACTCATAGCTTCTTTCCTCGGGTTAGATGTTTGGAAAAGAAGAGAAAAGTAGTTTGTGGCAACCTTGGCAATTTCCTCCTCCTCTTCCACCCACATACCTTTCGAATCGAGGATACCCTCTATCTTGTTCCTTTTTTTCCTTTGAGAGGCCTTTGAATGAAACCATTTAGTATTTCGATCTCTCCCTTTCAACCAATCTTCTCGAGATCTTAGCTTCCAGTACTCAATAATTTATATAACATACATTTATATCTTGCCCTTTTTTTTACTTAAAAAAAGGAAATTCATTACAAAATATTAGAAATTGCCCCTTGGGCTACATCAGTTACTGACATTTATGTATTGCCTTAATTATACATGTCAAAAAAAATTATAATATAAATTTTATATTTTTCTTAAAGAAAAATGCTACGAGTTGGGCTCATATTGGACCGAAACTTCACATTCGCCGCACCGGCCCATAAGATCAACGCTTAGAAAGAGAGCTTTTGATTAGAACTCGAATCTTACATAAACTATTATGAACCGTGAACGTATAATCTTAAAAAATTATTGTGCAAAATTTGCCTTAAAAAATTTGTGCAAAATAAATTTCAAACTTGAGGGCTAAAGTAAAAATTAAAACACATGCACATCATTTGTTTCCGAAAAAAAAAAAAAAAAATGCACATAATTTAATCGACGTGTATCCATTATTATAAAATAATATATGCGTAATTAGTAAGTACATCATTTTTTTAGTACATAAGTGAAAGTTTAGACCTTTGATTTTAAGAAAATGATATATATATTAGGCGTAGTTTGATAACCATTTGGTTTTTAAAAATTGTGCTTGTTTTCTCACAATTTCTCTACAATGATTTCCATATTTCTTAAGAAAACATATGAGCATCTAGCCAAATTCTAAAAACAAAAATAACTTTTTTTAGTTTTCAAAAATTGGTTTGATTTTTGAAAATGTATGCAAAAAAATAGATGAGAAAATCTGAAAACTCATAGGTGGAAGTAGTATTTATAGGCTTAATTTTCAAAAACCAAAAACTAAAAAAAAAATATTTATCAAACAGGGCCTTAACTATTGAAGTATTGCAGTGACTACAATTAATTAATAGGTATTTATATTAGTAGCCAAAATGAGTATAGATCAACTGGCATAAAACATGTATTATTGACCAAGAGGTTAGAGGTTCAAACTCTCCACCCCACATATTTAACAAAAAAAAAAAGTATTTTATATTAGTGATTAATATGTTTATAAAGATGTTAAAATTTTAATATTATTTTAAAATATGCCATAATGGTAATCACTTTTATAAATTCAAACCTCTTATCTCTTGGTCGATAGGATATGTTTTAACCAATTGACTTTTTAGCAATCATCTTTATTCATAAAATTAAGTGTTAATGTGATAGTCCAACAAAAACTATAAAAATTGAATGAAAAAAAAAAAAACAATATTATAAAAATATAAACTCTTGATATTATGTAAGATTACCGCTAGACCTAAAAACTCAAATTACTAAACTAAGAAAAGTTAATATTTTTAATATAAAATAGCCAATACATAAATAAAACAATGATACCTTGAGCCAAGTCATTTTCAAGTTTTTTTTTTTCCTATATGAGTTACTTTTTATACAATAAAATGTGAAGTTGTGGTATTCTGGTGAACATGTGTGGATTGATCATTGTGTTTGATAGATATAGATTGATCATTGAGTGGCACTTCTAGTGGTTGCAAATTTAGCAACAAACTCCTCAAACCTCACCCTTTAATATGTTACCCCCAACTACCAAACAAGTAGCTAGAATATACATGATCACTATCAATTATGTTTGGATGATTAAACATTTGTATCTATCTATTACATATCATATATTCAAAGTTTCATCCATGTTTGTGATATAATTTTTTTTTTAAAAAAAAAAGAAGAAAAAAAAAACGTGTGGTCCCTCTTCTGCTCATTCTTTTTCTTGATTTTTTTTCACACTCCGTTTTTGTATATCATATTAATGATAAAATGGTTATAGTTCTTAATTTTAGATATTAATTTTAAACTAAAAAATTGTTATATTTGTGGAAGCTCACATTATTGTTGTTGTTGTTGTTATTATTATTTTGATTTTATATTGCTTGTTTTAATTATATACGTCATGTTCTATTATTTTGGGTCCTTTTCATATCTTTAATGACAATGAGATCCTTTATAAAAAAAAAATGACAATGAGATTAAAGAAAAATCAAATAAGAAAAAGGAAATTATTGTATATATTAAAACATTTTAATTTATCTTCAAATCAATATTTGAGATAAACAAATCAACGTCAGTCGTTCAAGTTTATAGTCTAATTTGATGTTAAACATTGTTTAATTATAATCTAATTTGATGAAAACGAAAGTTTAACGTTAAAATTGACTAACTAATCTAAATCCATATCCATATCCATAGACACATATTTCTTCTTTTTCTTCTTCTTTTTTTAATGGGATTGGAGAGGTTTTGATAATGATGACAAGGAGCTTTGGTCGTAATTCCCCCCCCCCCAAAGAATAGCTTTGAATTATTGGTTATTAATAATAGGAGTAAGAGGCACTTGGTTTTGTATATGAATATATTTCAATATACGTGTTACGTGTACGCACAAAAAAGGCAAAATTAGATGTCTTCAGCCACAAACGGTAGTGGATTTAAACCTTAACCAAAGAAAAGTGGAAGCCAAACATGCGTTTAAGGTAGATTTGTATTATATTATATTATTCATATATTCCAAAATCAAACACAACATAACATCTTTTCCAAAAACAAAAAAACAAAAAAAAAACCATAACATAACATCCACCCATTCATATTATATTGTTAATTATTTGCTATTAACTTTGAGATAAGAAAACTTGTACTATGTGGCGTGCGGGTTATGTCTCGTTCGAGAATTCGAAATTCACGGAGATTGATTATATTTTATGAATTTCTTTAAATGATTATATATAGTTCTTAGAGTCAATCGGTAAAATATTTGGAAGGGCGTAATAGTTTTTTAGGGTGTGTTTGGCCCACTGACTTGAGTTGGGTTTAGTTGAGTTTAAAACCCAGCTTTTTCGTTTGGTCTATCAATAAATCAACTCCCCACAAAACAACTCAACTCCACCGTTTTAAGTAATTAACTCTCCACCATTTGGAGTAATTTCACGTAGTTTCCATTCTACAAAGTGTTGTTCGTTAACTTTCCCCAACTTAACTCAACTCTGCGCGTCAAACGCTTCATAGGGTTTAATATATGTTTTATAGTCCATTGGAGTATGTGTACCTTTACAAATTAGTCCTTATATTGTTTAAAAAATTTTAATTTAGTTCCATACGTGTGTTAACATTTTTCAACATAATCATCTTCTTTTTTTTTTTGAAAAGACATAATCATCTCACTATTGGTGAATGTTAAAATTGATTGATGACATAATATCTAGTAAATTGACATAAATTTAAAGGATAAAAAATGTCGACTAAGAGAAGAAAAACTCAAAATTTCTAACAATTTTTTTAGAAATTTGAAAGAGGGATTAAAAACTTTCCTTTTTTAGATGACTTTTTTTCTCGCCTAAAATTTCACCGGTTCACTAAGTATAATATCATGTGAGTTAATGATCAGTTAATTTTAATATTCACCAATTAAAAAAAAAACTAAATTGAACAATGTTCCATTTAAACAACAAGGACTAAGTTTTAGAAAAAAAAAAAAAAAAAAACATCCAAATCTTAGGGACTAAAACATATATAGTTTTTTTTTTAAAAAAAAAAATTATAGATGGAAAATATTTTTTTTGAAATATTTTGTTTCCATTTGAGATATTTTTTTGAGCATAAAGTCATTCTTTCTAAGTTATACTATTGAATTAGATTTATTCGATATGTTATTAAATTGACTTTATTTCGTAATCTAAATTCGGTTTCCTTTTTTTTTTTTTTTTTTTTTTTGAGGAAAATACGGTCTCTGTTGTAACGGTATATTAGCCTTTTACTTATATGTTAATCATTTTATTAGTATAAATAGTTTGTTAGGTTGAGTTTGTAGGATACATATTCTTTTAATGAAACTCTTAGGAGTCGGTTGATAACCATTTGATTTTTTCAAAATTAAGCCTATAAATGTTACTTTCCACCTATGGATTTTCTTGTTATATAGTTATCTACTTTTTACCTATATTTTCAAAAAGCAACCCAAGTTTTGAAAACTAAAAAAAGTAAGTTTCGTTTGATAATCATTTGGTTTTTGTATTTTTGGTTTTTGGAAATTAAACTTATAAATACTACTAGTTTCCTTGTTTTGTTATTACTTTTTACATATGTTTTCAAAATTCAAGTCAAATTTTGAAAACTAAAAAAATGTAGTTTTAAAAAAAAATGAAATTTGACTAAAAATTTAAATGTTTTCTTAAAAAAAAAAGAAATTCATGGTAGAGAAATAATAAGAAAGCGAGTACAATTTTCAAAAACTAAATGATTATCAAGTGGGGTCATAATTTTCAAAAATATATGGACTCACTTTTCGACATTATATTGTATACGAGTGTTAAATTATTAGGGAATTATGGAATGGCCGACACTAGGGAGGGAGTCCGTACGATCCATTTGAATAAAGAAAATGAGATAGTCAAGTGAAGAAAGGAGAGGATAAGAACGATAAGAACGAGTCAAATAAAATTTCAAAGAGGCTAAAAAGATTAGGACTGAGAGAAAATGAGAATGGAGGGGGCTGTTTGAGTGGAGACAGTGGACGTAGGTACAGGGCTTGTTCGTACGTTTTGTTTTGTGGCACTCGACCCTTAATTCCAAGCCACCTTCCAAATCATCACCTTCAACCACACCACCATCTTCTAACTTTTTTCTCTACTCCATCAAAAAAAGCATTTTTCAAAGTTATAAAGGTTGTTGTGTAGGAAGGAGCCTTATGATTTATGATTTGGAGTGTTGTTATGTTCTTTTTAGAGATGGTTCTTCCATGTGAATTTGGGATAACTTTTCAGAAAAGTAAGAGGAGAGGGGTCATATGGATAAACCAACACTTCGAAACGAGAAAAAAAAAATAGGTTAAATAATTATAAATTTAGTCTGTGTATTTTTATGTTTGTATTTATTTGGTCCTTTCATTTTAAAAAGTGTCTAATTAGAACTTTCATATTTGTGTTTATTTGGTCCATGCACTTTAAAAAGCGTCTAATAAGTAACTAAACTTTTAATTTTGTGTTCAATAAGTAATTGAATTTTCAATTTTGTATCTAATATGTCATTTACCTATTTGATTTTTTTTTTTAAATTCACGAACTTACTAGACACAAAATTGAAAGTTTGAGGGTCCTATTATACATAAATTCAATTTTATATCTAATAGATAGTTAATTTTTAAAAAAAATTGAATGTGTTGAGGGCCTAATAGACACAAAATTGAAAGTTGAACGACCTATTAGATATAAAATTAAAAGTTCATAGACCTACTAGACACTTTTTAAAGTTTATAGACCAAATAGATACAAACTTGAAAGTTCAGAGACTAAACTTGTAATTTAACAAAAAAATTAAAATTATCAAGCATAATTGAGAAAGACTTAAGAAAGATTTATAGTTATTATTTATATCAATAAAGTGCACATTTTGCCAACATGAGCATAGTTTAGCAATTAAGATATTTTCACTTCTTCTAAAAGGTCACAAGTTCAACCCCTCCACCACCCCACATGTGATGTGTATTCTCAAAAAAAAAAAAAAAAAGATACACCTTTCTTTTTACAAATTATTTAATAAGTTAAGCGTGATTGACTTGAAGTAATTATACATTTGATGAGTTTTTAGAAAGTTTTTCTAAAAAAACATTTTGATAAATAAAAAAACATGCTAAAAGGGTACTCGAGATCACAAGAAATGCTAGAGAATGTCAACGATACCAACTACTAATTTCTATTTCCAAATCCTAGTCCAAATTGTGGACAAACGTGTAGCAAGCATTTTAGAAAATAAAAAAAAAAAAATTGCAAGAACACTTGCTTTTAAGTATTTTTAAAATTTGTATAAGTATTGTTTTTAATTATGTAACTAGACTAGACATCATGATTTTTTTTACTTATTGCTTTAATTGATTTAAGTTTGTGAAAGCGTACTAAAAAGATTTGCCTTGAAAAAAAGAGAAAACAAATATGAAAGTGCTGTTTGTAAAGTGTTGTTGGAGTTTTTAGAATGATTTGACGCTATGTCGTTTTGTAGAAACAAGAAATGAAACAGTTAAATAGAGGGACTCAAAATCAAATCAACTAAAATACCCACCATTGTTATCCATGTGTTTGATTGTCCTTTGATTTCCACAATTATTGGCATTACAACGCCACAAAGAGGGAATAGAGAGAGGCCGCTTATCGGGGTTCAGTTCACGCCACGCCCACGGCCAAGAAGGTGCGACTAACTGTGCAAATTCCAATATATGCCATCATTAATTAAAATAAACAAACTAATAAGAATCGAATTTAAATTTAACACTTTTTTTTTAATAAATATAACATCACGAATTAAGGGGTATGATTTGATTTGATTTGTTTTTAGTTCAACAATATGTGGGGAGATGGATTTAAACTCATAACCTCTTAGTCAAGAGTATGTAATTTAAATTAGGTGAGTAGTGAGCTATGCTCGAGTTGATGTGTAAGATTTGAATTTTATGGTCTCTTGAGAGCAGTGGAGATGCCATAACTATTGGATTACACTTGTTAGCCTGTGTAATTTATTTACATTTGGCAATATTGTATCTATTTAATGTATGTATTATAACAAATGCACTATACATGTATAAACTTTCAAAATTGTGTCTATTTGATTTATGTACTTTAAATTATCTTAGATTATTAGATTTTTAATTTTTTGGGGGGGTCTAATAAGCCTGTGTTATTGACTTCATAATTCAACACTTACATGGTACGTGACTTAGCAAGTTGAATTTGGGTAGTTTCAAGTATTCGTTGGTGGCATAAGCATGAGTTAGTGGCATGTATCTATTAGACATAGACATAAATGTTTAGAAGTATATTATGCTTTTTTTTTAGAAAATATATAAACTAAAATATACAATATTGAAAGTTAAAAACTTTTCAAAGTATATGGACTAAATAAACATAATCTTACCTTTTCAAAAAAAAAAAAATAAATCAACATAATCTTACAAGTTTAAGCTCCATTTGATAACTGTTTGGTTTTTGAAAATTAAGCTTACAAATACTACTTCCACTTGTGGGTTTCTTTGTTTTGTTATCTACTTTTTACCAATATTTTAAAAATCTAATCCAAGTTTAAACTAAAAGAAGTAATTTTTTTAAATTTGTTTTTGTTTTTGAAATTTAGCTAAAAATTTAGGCCCCGTTTGATAACCATTTGGTTTTTAAAAATTAAGCTTGTTTTCTCCCAAATTCTCTACCATGGGTTTCATCTCCATTAAGGAAACATTTGAATTCTTAGCTAAATTCTAAAAACAAAAACAAGTTTTTGAAAACTACTTTTTTTAGTTTTCAAAACATGGCTTGGTTTTTGAAAACATAGAAAAAAGGTAGATAACAAAGCAAGTAAATCCATGGAATGAAGTGGTAATTATATGCTTAATTTTCAAAAATCAAAAACCAAAAACCAAATGGTTATCAAACGGGACCTCAATTGTTTCATTAAGCAACATGAAAACCATTGTAAATAAATAGTGAGAAAACAAACAAAGTTTTAAAAAACTAAAAACTAAATGGGTATCAAATGAGACCTTAAAAACAAATTTTAAAATTTATCTAGACATAAAATAGTGTATAAATTTAAGGGAAAAGAATCATGTTTGACCATAAACTTAACAGGTTGTATTAATTTTAATTCTTAACTTTCAATTTCATCAATTTAAACCTTCAAGTGTATCAATTTATGTCATCGGTTAAGTTTTTATTTCAATCTCCATTAGAAAGGTTTCCTATACATGTCAAAAGGCACATGTTGCTCTAAGATAGGTACTTATTTGTTATTTTAAAAAAAAAATGATGTAGAAAATTAGATTAGACTCGCCAAAGTGTTTTTCAATTTCAAAGCATGACTTTTTTTCACGTCTTATATTTTTTTTATTATGCTGCTTTTTTCATTTAATTAAGTAAGGTTTTTCAATTTCGAGACATGATTCTACTCGGTCCATCGGCTTTTAATAAAAACAAAGCCTATTTGCACTAGGTTTTCCCTCAATGGAGTACACCCATTCTCAAATTGGTTGCCAATATTGCTTTGTTTTTCTTTTTATTCCTCGTCGGCCTCGAGCTCTATTTGTTCTCCATCCGCCGCAGCAGGCGTAGGGCTTTCGAAATCGCCCTCATCAGAATCATTGTCCCCTTTCTCTCAAACATTGGTGTCATCTTAATCCACTGTAAGACTGTCAACGGGGCTGACAAGGTCGGCTACGACCAGTTCATTGTATTCATTGGCGTCCTCTGTCCACCATTGTCTTCCCTATTCTCTCTCGCATTTTAGCCGAGCTTAAACTCCTCACCACTAAAGTCAGCAAAACCGCCATGGTCGTCGCAACTTTCAACGACATTACCGCCTAGATCTTCTTCACACTTGTTGTTGCTAGTATCAACACCGAAGGCGAGGGGGAACACAAGAGTCCATTTGTTTTCGTATGAATCCTACTTTCAAGAGTCAGTTTTGTGGTTTTTTTTATGATGGTGACCAAATCTAGAATGATTTAGTTATTTTTTGGTACATAAAAAAAAAAAAAAAAAAAAAGTATCTATCATAGAGCAACACGTGGCTTTTGGACATGTGTGGAAAACTTTTATAACGGTGATTGAAACAGAAACTTAACTGAATGTGTAAATTGATACACTTATTCAAGTTTGAGGTTTAATTTGATGAAGTTGAGAGTTTAGGGTTAAAATTGATACATCCTGCCAAGTTTGAAGTTTAAATTGATGAAATTAAAAGTTTAGGGTTAAAATTGATACAACTTAACAAGTTTATAGTCAAAATTAATTTTTTTTCCCTAAATTTAATTTAAGTCTATACGATTAAATATTTTATAAGATATACAATTAAGATTTAGATAATAAATTAATATAGATAATACAATCTAGCAATCTGTGCAGATCTCATTTTATAGGATGAAGCCATGTACCTAAAATGAACTGTGTCTAATGGACCGAAAGTCTAAAACTAACATATAAGATTTAAATAAAAAAAAAATGGTGAAGTCTTATCAGAGAAAATCAAAAAGTGGGTACATTGACCATAGTCTTCTGTAGTCATGTTTTGTCGTATAATTGACTATTTTAAATTGACATGCCTTGAATTTCAGCCAAAAAGTTATAAATAAAATCAAATTTAAAAGATATACTGTCCAATATTTTGAAGACTAAAAATATGATTAATTAATCAAAACTTGATGATTGTAGAATGTTCTCATTGTTTGTTTGTTGTTTAATTATTGCCCAGCTCTCAAGTGATATTTTAATTAGCATCTTTGGCATTTTCTTTAAATATTTTTAAATACAACCACTTATTATTACCAAAGCATTTTTGAACCAAAAAAAAAGTTAAATACGTCCTTTATAAATAATTTAAGTATTTTTTATATATTTTTAGAAATATTCAAACTATTGTTTTTATCATAAAGATTTTTTTTTCCAAAAATACATTTAATTGATAAAACAATTCTCTAAAAATTTAACCCAACCATTCAAATAAAAAATCTTAATAAATAAAATAAAAGCAATTTTAAAAGGCTTTTTTAGTCTTTTTCAACAATGTTTAGTATGCCTTTTAAGGTGCTTGTGAATGACTTTTTTATTTTTTTATTTTTAGTGTTTGGTTAAAATTGTAGAAAGTGATTTTACCAATTAAAATTGATTTATAAAATTCTTAAAAATAAAAGAAATGACACTTAAAACATTTGTTTTATTTTTTAAAAAATAATTATATAATGTTGGATTTTATAGTAACATTTTGTGAAAGAAAGTGTTGGTTTGAAACATTAAAAAAAATAATAATAATTGATGTTTCATTTATGTTGTTGTAATTGACTTGAAATTCAAAGATTTCAAAATAGTTTGAATCATCAAAAAGTGTTGATGTTTCTTTTACAAATTTAACTTAAAAGTTAAATTTGTGAGTTATGTTTGAATTTTTACAAGTAACTATACAATTGAGTTACTTTTTATGTAAGTTTCATATTGTTTATATTAATTTTATTTTTGGAGAGTTACTAAGTTACTAGCCTATAAATAGCAACTTATTTCTTTATTTGGAGCATCTCATTCCATTTTGGAGTATCTCATTCCAATTGAAGAGTTCTTCTCTTTAATCTTGAGTCAAGTTGAGAGTAAGTATCCAAAAGTTCTGCTATATTCGAGTAGTTCAAGGTTGTTGTTCTATCGGAGTTAGTCGTTGTATCATGTTGAGACGATCAATGTAGCCTGCTTGCAACCCGTGCATAGCGAATAATTGTTTTCAGGACAACACTTTGTAAGCGTGCCTCGACTACTTATTATCTTTTATTCTTGAGTTTTGAAATTGTTATTACATACAGTGTCTGTATTATTGTTTACACTGTAATTGTTTATTGCCAGTTAAGTTGTAATCAAATTTGTTAGTGTTACTTAATTCTTATGCACAACGAATTATTATTTCCAACATATAACCGATGTTGCACTTAAAAACATTTTTTTAAAGACATTATAAACACACTACAAGAGAGTGAAGTAAATACTTATCTAAAAAAGAAAGAGACAGAGAAGTAAATAGTTTTTTTTTTTACAAAAAATAAAGATAAAAAACAATCCAAAATAAAATTGGAATAGACTTCTATCAACATTTGAAACAAACAAATAATTTCCATTATTTATAATATTAATCAGAATGCAATACAATCTTCTTTTAAAAAAAAAAGTTTCACGAAGATGATCTCATTTACTGTTTTGGCCACCATCTCGATCGAAATATTAATTTATATTGCACGTAACCATCCTTTTCAAACTTCTTTAATGCAATAAATCCATATCCAATAGAAATATATATACCAAATTTTGCAATACCATTTCCCACTGCTAGAGCAAATTTAGAATTTAAAAAATGGTAAATTTTTATATTATTATTTATTATATATAAAATAATCTTTTGGTGCTAAAGATTGAGGCTCCGTTTGATAATTAAGCCTATAAATACTACTTTAACCTATAGATTATATTTTCTTGTTTTGTTATCTACTTTTTATCTATGTTATCAAAAACCAAGCTAAGTTTTGAAGAAAAAAAAAAGTAGCTTTCAAAAATTTGTTTTTATTTTTAGAATTTAGCTAAGAATTCAAATATTTTGTTAAGAAATATGAAATCCATTATAGAGAATTGATGAGAAAATAAGCATAATTTTTAAAAATAAAAGATAAAAAATCAAATAATTATCAAACGCAACGTTTGTCAAAAAAAAAAAAAACAAAAATCTAGAAAGAATATTTTAAAATCTAAAAGACAGATTAGGGAGACAATTTTCCCTCCTTTATTTGCTCTGTTTTAGTTAAAAAAATTATGGTAAAAAATCAATTTATATTAAAAAAAAATACTTTATGTGTTATTTTTCTTAATTTTTTTAAAGATGAATAACTAATGATTTTAATAAGTTGGTACAGGCCATTGAGACTCGGAAATCATCAACCTGAAAAATAGCTCAATTAGTTACAAAATTAATAATATCCTTTAAAATGTTCAAATTCCCATTCCTCATTTTTAGTTGTAATATTCTTGAAAAAAAAAAATTAAAAAGTCTAAGATTAGGTAGCTTCCATTTAGGGATGTCCATTTAACCCGCGGGCTCGGGGCCCCATGGGGACCCGCCCCGAACGGGGCGGGGAATCTCCTATTACACGAGGAATGGGAGAGGGAGCGAGGTAGGGTTTTTTCCCTGTTGGCTAAACGGGGACGGGGACGGGGAATATTCCCCGTCCCGCCCCGCCCCGCCCCGATGAATAATATATATATATATATATATAAATAGAATTTTTTTTTTAAAAAAAAACTATAGTAAGAATTAGTTTAAGACTATTTCGTTATAAAAAAAATTAAAGTCTATATTGTAATATTGAAATTTGAATTTTTAGAAATTAAGTTGTTTCGACATTATAGTATTTTTACTTATGGTATATTATTGTTTTTATTAGGAAATTTTATAACATTTACTTTAAATTTAATTATATTGAAAATTATTCATTTAGAAATAATTTTTATTATGGTTGAGAATAAATTTAAAAAAATAAAAAAGATAAAACAAAAAAAACAAAAAAAAAAAGAACGGGGAAAAATTCCCTGCGGGGAACCCGATCCCCACGAATTTCCCGCGGGGAATCTCCGTCCCGATCCCCGCTAAATTAAACAGGAAATTTCACGGGGACGGAGAATGAAATGGGGGGCGAGGACGGGGACGGAGAATCCATTCCCCGGCCTCGCCCCGTCCCATGGACATCTCTACTTCCATTTGGACAGTAGAATGAATTTTTGCAAAATAAAATTATCATAAATATGAGAGTGAAATTTTGAATTTAAAAATATCGCTAATCCTTTAATCATGATCAATCAAACTATATTTAATTGGTGAAAATTGAGTGTATCCAAGTGAAAAAGTAAATTTAGATGTCAACATAAGCATAGTTTAAAAATAATCTATTTTATGGGTGAACTAAAAAAAATTATAAGCTGCATAGAAAACTACTGGCTACTTGAATTGTTAGAATTTTACAGATTGAATATATAGTTGATATTTTGTTCGCATAACTTATATCACATAGGTTATAGTCTATTTCAGTTTTTTTTTTTTCTTTTTTTGAGATATCCCTGTTCAACATAAGAAGATAATAATTTAAACTTCTAACCTTTTAGTTGAGGATGTAATGTCTTGACCAATTAAATTATTTTAATTAAAAAACATTTTTGGTCTCTAAATTTTCATGAAACTAACAATTTAGTCCATAAACTTTATTTTATGTAACAATTGGGTCTATGTACTTTCAAATTTGTAATAATTTAGTCATTGAACTTTAATATATAATAATTTAGTTAGTGTCGTACTTTCAAATTTGTAACAATTTAATCCCCAACATAAAAAATTTCATCAAATTTAAATGTCGATTTTTATATTTAATGATTTAGACTTTATAGCTTATAAATATATTGGTTCCATAATTAGTTTATTGACTTACCTAGATAAGAAATCTCATTAAATCTTAAGAATAATTTTCATGATAAGGGCTAAGTTGTTAGAACATTTAAAGTACATGACTAAATTGTTAGAAGCTTTAGGGGGCGTTTGGAGCACCGTTTTGGAATCAGAACCCTTGGAATCGGAACCCTGGGGGGTTTGTTCTGGGGGGTTTGAAAGTCTGGGAATCAGAAAACATTGTTTGGGGTGCAGTGTTCTGAACCCTGGGAATCAGAAAACAGTGTTTGGGGTGCAGTGTTCTGAACCCTGGGGTTGTGCAGTTTTTGGTTTTCCTTTTTTCCTTTGCTACTTTGGTCTCTCTTTTTTTTTTTCCTTTCCTTATATTCTAGTGGCAATCTTTGGTTAGTTGTAGAATCCTTTGTGTAAGTTGGGTAATTTTTTTTTGCACTTTTGAACGGACCTTTTAATTAGTATAAGAATGAGAAATTTGTTATTGGAAATGCAAATAATTACTTCGTAAAATATGAAATTTGATTAGGTTTATGGCATGTATAAAAAAAACAGTTGTAATAATTTATTGTTTTTTACAAAAAAAAAAAATGTGAGTTTCCAATGAAAAATAATTACTTTGTCAAATATCAAATTTGGTTAGGTTTATAATAAGTATTAAAAAAATATATTTGTAATATTTTATTGTTTTTTAACAAAAAAAAATGTGAGTTTCCAATGAAAAATCAACATACTTTGTCAAATATCAAATTTGGTTAGGTTTATGACAAGTATAAAAAAAATATTTGTAATAATTTATTGTTTTTTACAAAAAAAAAATGTGAGTTTCCAATGAAAAATCAACATACTTTGTCAAATATCAAATTTGGTTAGGTTTATGACAAGTATAGAAAAAAACATTTATAATAGTTTATTGTTTTTTACAAAAAAAATGTGAGTTTCCAATGAAAAATAATTACTTTGTCAAATATCAAATTTGGTTAGGTTTATGACAAGTATAAAAAAAATATTTGTAATAATTTATTATTTTTTACAAAAAAAAAAATGTGAGTTTCCAATGAAAAATAATTATTTTGTCAAATATCAAATTTGATTAGGTTTATGACAAGTATAAAAAAATAAAACATTTGTAATAATTTATTGTTTTTTAAAAAAAAATGTGATTTTCCAATGAAAAATAATTTTTTGTCAAATACGAAATTTGGTTAAGTTATGACATGTATAAAACAAACATTTGTAATAATTTATTGTTTGTTACAAAAAAAATGTGAGATACCAATTAAAAAAACCAATGGAAGAGACGGGAGAGAGATAAGAAAACGTGATAATGAAAACATGTGCCAAATGAGGAGCAAACCGGTGTGTTGGAAATCAAACCCCCCCTATTTCACTATGCAAAACCATGGGGTTGTGTTTCAAAACCATTGGGTTTTGAACACAGTGGCCCAAACAAGGGTTTGGGTTTGGATTCAAAAACAACCCAACCCAACCCATTGCTCCAAACACCCCCTTAAAGTACAAAGACTAAGGGGCCGTTTGGCCCATGTGTTTGGATTGGGATGGGTTTGGGTTCCAAACCCAAAACCATGTTTGGCACAAGGTGTTTCATAACCCCATGGGTTACAACAGTGCAACCCCATGGGGTTTGTGCCATGTATTCCTCTTCCATTTGCCGTTTTCCATTTCCGGCGACCACTCCGATGACAACTCAGGCGACCACTTCGACAACAAGTCATGCGACCACTCCGGCGACCACTCCAATGACAACTCCTGCGACTGAAGGAGTTAATATTAAGAAAGCGGAAGCAATTTCGGATCTCGAGCACTTAAAGTACATCAATTTAACCAAACAAAAACATGCTCAAAACTGGAAAAAACCAGAAAGTATGAACACATACCTTCGTAGCTCAAATTCTCCAAATTCTTTGTAAATCTTGGATCACCAACAATACTTGGACCACCACTAGAGTCTTCCCTACTATTCTCAGCCCTTGGAATGGATTGTGGGATCTTTGATTGAGAGAAATTGGGAGAATAATGAGTAAAGATAAAAAAGCTAGAGAGTTTTCTACAAAAATCTCTTGTTTTTCTAATCTCCTTTCTCCATTGTGTTTCTTCTCATTTATAGGCACTAATGAAACCTCATTAGGCTTCCTATGGAAGACAACACTTGTCTTCCTATGGAAGACAACACTTGTCTTCCTTTGGAAGACAACACTTGGTTGGAATTAGTCAAGTTTAAATCAAAATTAATTAAAAAAAACTTGATTAATCAATTAAACCATTTAATTATTTAATTTAATATCAAATATTAATTAAATAATTAGATCAATCCCTCTCTTTTATGACCAATCATTTGTACATGAATCCCTATTCACGTATTAAACCGAACAAATATTTAAATCACATTTAAATATGTTCCTCTCTCTTCCTTGTGATTTTAATTCATAATTAAATTATAGTACGTTAAGTATATCGCATATAATTAACGTTTACTCCCAAAACCGAATTTGAACAATTCAAATTCTTTTCTCTCAAATTATTCCAAGGCTTAGTCTGAGCTAGTAAGGGGACCTAATGGACCTACAGATCATGAGCTCCAACGATACGAGATTAACCGGCCAAACTCTTTAGCCTAGCTAATCAACATTCGTTAACCACCGGGACACTCCACTAAAGCCCAGTGGCTGCACTCTCCTCACTGTAGATATATTTCTGTCCACTCGAATAACCATGATTAGTAAGTCGATCATTCACAGGTCGTTCGTAATTACAGCTGGGTCAAATAAACCGTTTTACCCCTGTAATTACTTATTGTTCCTTAAGTCCCACTGATCCTCTAATGAACAATTAGTTTGTGGTCCAACCAACAAACCGAATCCCTCTCGGGCCAATGAGAGGGTGGGCCCATTGTTCAAGACCCGGAGTCAGCACTTAAGGGAACAACCTCTCTACTAATCCTTAAAGCAGGTAGGAGTGAATTCCATTTCGCATGACTATGTTCCCAACTATCTATCCGGTCTTATCCCCAAAATGGGAGGCTTATTGAGTCGGCGATCTCGGGCCACTCTCACCCATGCAAATCTAAGGATAATCCCAAATAAACAGGAGTTCATAGCACGCTCAGGATTAAGATCGAGTTACCTAGGTCATCGTATGAATATAGTCAGTTAAAACAGTAAACGGAGTTATAAAGTCTAAGTGACTATTTCGCGGTCCGGTCTTATGCAAACTCATTGCATAGGACGCCCCCACTCGCATGTCTCCACATGAACGATTCAGGATCACATCGTTAGTACTATACAAAGTGGGCCGCGTCCATAGTGTCCCCAGAATAAGGTACCCAGCCTTATTCTTATACTATAGACCATTTTGGCTATTACTCGAACTTGATCCACTTTTATGTCATACATAAAGTTCAAGTATACATACTATAGCCAAGGGTTCTTTGTTCATTGGATTTGGGTTATAGAATACACAATTCACTTTATTCAATAACACATTTACTGAATAAACCTCAATAACCTATTTATAGTAAAATAGAATATACATTCAGTTTACAAAACCACGAGTTTTAGGACACAAAACCCAACAGCGACCACATAGGCGACCCGACCACCGCTAACGATTACCTCCGACGACCACTGTGATGAGAACTCTAGAGACCAGTTCCATTTACCATTCTCCATTTCTAGCGACTACTTCGACAACAACTCTGATGACAACTCCGGCGACCACCCAACAACCACCGATAACAACAACTCTGACGACTACAACGGTGACCCCGACCAACGCTGACGATTACCTCAGACAACCACTGCGATGAGAACTCGAGAGACCAGTCTGACGATTACCCTTGCGACTCGACCACCCCAACAACTAGACACCCCGATAACCCAACCACTCCTTCTTTACATTCACCCCATATTGGAAGTATGATTACTACGTGAAAATTTTGGGGAAAGCACCTAGAACCTAACTCTTTTTTCATCACTTTCATCTACCACTCTTATGACTTACATTTGTGTTTGGACAACTACTTCTACTTCTTGTCATTTCATCTGGAATGTGTGTTATGATATTTTTAGAACTAGATCTTAGTTCTAATTTTTGGTTTTACTTTACCATTGACAACACCATTCTTACATTGCACATATTAATTATCTGTTGCTACGCATAATCTTCAATTTTATGTCATCATGAGTGGAGTGAATGAGATAACATATAGTTATACAAACTACACATAGTATAATTCAAATTGAACTATAGTTGTAACAATTGCTCTACATAATTGGTTAAATAGTTGGTATGTAACACACCAAAAAAATTATGAATTAAAAAAATGGAGTAGGAAAAAAAAACAGTGTAAGATTTTTTTTAAAATAATAAACAATTTGAAAAATTATAAAAAAAAACAAACTAAACAAACCCACCCCAACCCAACCCTACACCCCAAACACAGGTTTCAGCAAACCAGCCTAACACAACCCTGCACCCCAAACACAAGAATCAGAAACCCCAGGGTTTCTGATTCCAGCCAAGAAACCCCAGGGTTCCAGAACCCCAGGATTTCTGATTCCAAACCAGCGCGCCAAACATCCCATAAATTGTTACATACTAAAGTTCAAGGACTAACTTACTAGGAAATTGAAAGTACAGGATCTAAATCGTTACCAACCAAAATTCAGTGACTAAATTGTTACTTTCATGAAAGTTTAAGGACCAAAGTGATTTTTAACGAACTGTTCTTAATTTAATGATTAAATTACAAGTTTAGTACATGAACTTTGAGGTTTGTGTCTATTTAGTCTATGAATTTTTAAAAGTGTCTAATAGGTGCCTAAACTATTAATTTTGTGTCTAATAGATCTTTAAGCTTTCAATTTTTTATTTAATAGGTCAATTTTTTTTTAAAAAAATTAACTGATCTATTAGATATAAATTTAAATCTTATGTCTAATGAAATTTTAAAATTTTAATTTTGTGTTTAATAGATTTGTAAATTTTAAAATATTCGAAAGTTTAGAGATTAAATTTATAATTTTGAAGGTTTTCAGACTAAATAGACATAAACTTTAAAGTTCCCAAAAGGAATTAAATTTATAATTTAACCGAATTTAATTTTAGGTGATAGGTTCGAATCAACTTGCTTACACGTAATAAGGAAGCAAGGAGCAAACATCAAAAGGTGGCCAAGCAGACCACTTTCGAGAGAAGCGGAAGCCATGCGGACGAGATATAATTCATGTTGAAGTTGAAGTACGCCTGTCTTCATTTTGTTCGCCCAAATCTGAGAAGCAATTGATTAGTAGAACAATGCAGTTGGAAGATGATTTTCCAGTTTAAAAAGGAAACAAAAAAGACGTCGATTAAATTAGTACATCTTCATTTCGAATCAAAACTACGACCTCCAATTCAGTTCTTCTTCTTACATCTGGATTCGATGTGACACTGTACTTTAATCCTCCCCCCACGCTCTTATCCACTCCATCGGCATCGCCTAAAACCAAGCAAAAAGGAGGAAAATAAGGTACGTATGATTAGAATTATGCTGTTTTTCTTTCTACGAATTCGAAATATTTTATAGTGTTTTGAAGGAAAAAGTTTGATTTCGTAAAGTCGGTCATAGAAGACTTGTCAATTGCTATTGGCTTTTTGATCTAATCCTGTTGTAAACTAATTTGCAAGTGGGTTTCAAGTCGAAGAGGCGAAAAGTAGAGGAAAGATTAGATAAGCAAATGGAAAAATTAGTTTAAAGCATATGTGAATAATTTATTGTTAAGAACTATGGGAAAGCTTGACTTTGGTGTGCTATTGCGGACACTTGGTGGAGTCGTGTGCTTAAATAATCATTTGGATAACATTGGGGCTTATGACATTTGGAGCAATTTTCTGTTCCTTTTGGAGTTTCTCGACTTTTTTGCTTTAAGTAGGATATGGGTGGAGAGGAAGAAGATTGACACGACTTTTTTATCTAAGTTTTTTTATTGGGTTGGTATACGGTGCGGCAATTCTGCTTTTCAACGTTGAGCGAACACATCTAAATTTAGGACAAGGTTTATAATTTCTTGAATGACGCATGCAAGTGAATGAAACAAAAAGGGAAAATGCAACCTGAGCCAATCAATATGAATGGAATGGTAGCCACTAGCCAACGCCAAGCCAGATTTTTGGTATGGTTATGCTTTACAGACAAGGTGTTTGATGAAATGCTTCAGAGAAATAGCTGCAGCAGCGATTTAGGTAAATGATGTGAACAACCTAAATGGGCCCCTCCAACCCAATATTTCAGTGCTTAATGAGTCATCGGAATTCTAATTAAATTGGTAATTCGAACTTAAAAATTGTAACTTGAGAATTTTCCTTTTTGTGTTAACCTTCATTACGTCATTAATTATAAGGTGTAATTGGCTGGTTGAGTTCAATGCATTATGCTTCTGTAGTCTGGTAGTGAGTTTCCTATAGGAAAAGTTCTAGTCTGAGATTGACTTTAACGCCGTTGGTCTTTGTTTTAACTTTTGAATTGTTTCACCCATGACATGATTTCTTCTGTCACTTATGAGCATATATGTATATGTGCCTGCGCGTGTTTATATCCACATTAGATGCATATCAAGCACCATATAAAAGCACTAGAGCTGCACACTAATAGGTTCATTGCAATAATTTGTTTAAACCTTATGCTCATGTAAGTCTCCTAACAACTGTAGCTTTACTTTGCTAAATTGGCCCACTTTTTCAACTTTATCATCCTATAAAAGCCCATCATTCCTCCTGCTCTTATTACTTGCCTCTCCATCAGCAATCTGCTAGACAAACCCCCTGAAGCCACTATCAAAAAAATTCCAAATATGCTTCCAGGTGAAATGACTGGCATCCAGTTTTTTCCATCCGAAAACTCTTTTCAAATTCCTTCAAACATTGGCATGATCCCGAACAGCTTTCAGACCCTCCATCACTTCAATGGCTTTCTAGGCAACCTACCGATGTCTCATGTCCCTCATCCTGGCCATGAATTCCTTGCACAATCCTCAAGTTTTAATTACAACTCAACATCTGATGAAGCAGAGGAACAACAGAAGAGTATTATTGATGAGAGAAAGCAGAGGAGAATGATTTCTAACAGAGAATCAGCTCGTAGATCACGGATGAGAAAACAGAAGCACCTTGATGAGCTTTGGTCTCAGGTACTTCGGCTTCGCACCGAGAACCATAAGCTGATGGACAAGTTGAACCATGTATCTGATTGCCATGAAAAGGTTCTTCTGGAGAATGCCACGCTCAAGGAGGAAGCCTCTGATCTTCGTCAGATGCTCAGTGACCTGCAAATTGGCAGCCCTTACACTCCTTGCTTGAGTGACCTTGACGATATTCCCTGCAACACTGCACATCTCAGAGCTGAATCTTCATCGTGCCAGTCCATCGCCAACTCCATAGACAACCTACTCCATTGAGGATAAATCTTTAACTTTCTGATAAGAACTTCTAGTTCTTTTTATCTAGTTTTCTTATTAGTCATCAGTCTTTTCCTTGAGCTTGTATGAGATCAGTAGTAGAATAAGATTGTTTCAAGTTTCAACCAGAGGTTGAATCCGGAGTTTTCTCAGTACCTGTTAAAATTAGCATTCATGAAACGGATTGCTCTCTGCCCGCCGCATATACACAATGAAGCTGGAGGAGCAAAGTACCTGAAAATGATATATTCATATTAGATCATGAATGCCTGAATGATAACATAATTTTCCTTTTTAAACCCCACCAGCTTACATCATCAAAGCTCCACCAAGGAGAGAAATGGATAAGAAACAGGAAACAATTTAACAGAGGAAGTAAGATTTTTGTCCAGTGAGAAAGTCTGTGGTGGAAAAACAACCAAAGTTCTGCACAGAATAAGAGGGGCACAATAGGACAAGCCATGGTGGAGGGTGCTGCTGTTAGTGGCTCATCATTGAAATGAATACCATAAGAGGCCAAACTTTTGAAAATGGTATCCACTAATACAAAAACTACCCTATTACCTTGTTATATTTTTTTGTCTATTATAGTTTTCTTTGGAAGCTGATTTAAACAATCAAGCTTAACAGTTCATATCTTAATCTATACTGTTCAATCAGGCAGAAACCTCAGAGCAAGGAATTTGACTCTCTCTCTCTCTCTCTCTAGTTAATGCATTATAATTTGTTGCATAACTTTGGTGTTAAACTGAACCATTTCAGGCTACACTGTTATCAACCATTAGGAATTGTCTGGATCAGAGGTGACGTTTCAGGTGGTGGCTGAATAGTGATACCCTCTTTTTTTTTATTATTTAACATTGACAATTGGTGTTGCATGATCACATCACATTGCCCCCACCCTTTTATTTATTTCTCAACTACAATGTCCTGTGCCGCCGTAGTACGATTAACTCTCTTTACTTTACTGTCATCCAAACAGTCGTTTGCTGTCAAATTTTCTTTTCCTTTGTCTGAATTTGCATCCTTGAGAATCAAATTTGGTTCCAAATATTGAGAACAACTTGTGGGATTTGGATAGGGAAATCCTATCTCAACCTCCTTATTCGTCCCCTCTCAACAACTTCTGAAATGGAGGCTTTTTCCTTGCTGCTGCTATGTGGAGAGTGAAACAGTGGCCAGTTTTCTGCCAGAAGATTGGAAATCCGATCAGATCCTAAAACAAAATAGATCTGATTAATTGGATAAGGATCCGACATTATGATAATATTTGTTGACAAACAGATAGCCCAATTGATTATTTGTTGCCTGGAAATGGAATACATGTTCTCAAATTTTGCTTTGTATGTATACTTTTTTCTTAGATGGAGGTAGAGATTTGAATTTTTAACATTTTGCCAATGATATAATACCTTAACTAGATGAGCTATGTTCAAGTTCCTTTGGAAATATGTTGAAAGCTTAAACTAAAATTACTTTCACTCTAGAGCTTTTTTGCAAAGTTATGGTAGATTATGCAACTTATTGGGTAAATAGGATTCTTCTTTAAGTATATCAAGAAAGCATGTTCTTAATATGTTTGAAACCAACTAAAATTTTCTATGAAATGCACCTTTCTTAATATGTTTTCTAATAAGTTCCGAAATCAACAAAATTTTACCAAAAAAATAGAAAAAAAAAAGGTTATCTCTTAGAAATTTTTTAGTAATTTAATATGTCATAGGGTCAAATAAGTGTCATGAGGACTTTTGATATTAACATATTAAGATATGCGCAAGTTGATTGTCAGGAGGAGCATTTTTAATTGAAAGCAATTTTAGATAAAATGCTAATATATTTAATCAAAGTGCTATTTTTTTAATAAAAAAATATTTAAGTTCTAAAACTGTTTTGAGTATTTTTTAAAAAAATTTCAGAAACATTTTGGTAGCCAAACATTACGGAAAAGAAAAGTACTTTTAGTTAGTTAAAAATATTTTTCATTAGTCTAAAATTATTACAAAATACAACACACTGCGAAACAATTTGTTGGATTATTCAAATAGTCTATATATATATATATATTATATATAAAGCCCAAAAGTAACGGCCCATTTACCGTTAATCAAGATCACGGATATGCACGCACCATTACCGTTTCTTAATACGCGTTTGCCGTTAAATGACGGACCCTGAATCGCGCCAAAATAACCCCTCCACTGCCTCTCTCCAGATATTTCCCGCTTGGCTATTCCACAGGCATATCTTCTTCCTTATCCTCCAATCGAAATGTTAATTCCATAATCCGCCATAGCAACTTATCTTCATCGGTCACTTTGATGCTTTTGTTCTGCGAATTGCAGAACCATGGCGTCTTCTCCGACTCCCATCTCTCCACTCTCTTTTCCCAACCCAAGATCAAAACCAAAACCAAACAAACCGCCGTCTTCATTGCCTCCTGCTTGGAACTCCAGTCCCAAATCTATGCCCAAGGAGCTTCACTTCAACCGCGATGGGTCAGCCTTGAAAAAGCTGCAGGTTACGTACTCGGACGAGGCACTTCTTTCTCTTCCCTAACGGTTTTGCTTTGCTCAACGATTGGATTGTTTTATTTTGTTGTGCAGGTCGGTGTTGATTTGGTGGCGGAGTTGGTGGGTGTTACGTTAGGGCCGAAGGGGAGGAATGTGGTGCTTCAAAACAAATATGGACCGCCCAAGATCGTCAACGACGGTGAAACTGTCCTCAAAGAGGTATTACGGTGTTTTTTGGTATTTTGGTTAAGGTCTTTTGCCTTTTGCCTTTTCCCTTTTATTAAAGTTTTTATGATATCTGTTATTGAAATACTCGATCAGGTGGGGATTAATTCAATTAAAGAAGAATTAAGTGAGTTCTAAATTTCTAATCCACTTCTATTGTAGGGTAGCTAAAAAGTTAGAAATTTATATGGTTAGGAAACATGATGAGAAATTCTTTTGATACACCTCATATTACACTCAACAAAGTATTTCAGTAAAGCTATATTATACATTGACAACTTAACGTAAATTGAAATGGTTTTTGATAATCAGTTTCTTTATTATATAACTTTGGGATTACAGATAAAAGGGCAAGAAATTTGTTTCGAAAGCCCCTTGTATCAGATCTTCCACGGGATATTGATATTAGCTGCAATATCTATACAATTCAGTGGTTGGTTTGTGAATTTGCATTCATTTTTCGTGCCTTACTTTTGGTATTTTATTTTCAGCATTTCAACTATCATCCCACCCTGCAACATTGTGTCCTATTTTATTAACTATCATCACACCCTGCGACGCTATGCATTGTCTAGTTGCATACATAGCTATTATGCAAACTTGATTCAGTATTTCCAGGCTTATAAATAATGACACAAGTACTTAATCAAGGTCATCTATCCTTTTGGTATATCCTCTAGAATAAAACTATCCTTTTGATATTTGATTATTATCTGGTTGGAAAATGTTGTTTAGATTGAGTTGGAGGACCCTTTAGAGAACGTTGGGGTGAAATTGGTGAGACAAGCTGGTGCAAAGACAAATGACCTTGCTGGTGATGGTTCCACTACATCTGTCGTTCTTGCCCAGGGATTGATTGCTGAGGGTATGAAGGTAGTTAATGGAATTCCATGCATGAATATCAACCATTTAGAACAACTTGTACTGTTATGTGGACCACGGAATACCTTGTCCACCTAAGGTTTTAACTTTTAAGAAACTTTTCATTAACTTTTGTTTAATTCAACATTATTATATTAAAAAGACAAACCGACAAACCAACATGTGAAAAGCAAAACAAAATTTTTATATATCACTGTAAATAATTAAAATTTAATTTATGTATATTTTATTAAATGAAAATTTTTTATTTTTAATTTATATGTGTGGAATGGTACACATTTTATGATTTAAATATTTAAAAAATTCAAGTTACTCAGACACACACACACTATGTAATTTCTAAAAAGTTGGGCTATCATTGGGCTTAGTCTGCTAATGAGTTGGCTCAATAGACTTATAATTGGGCTGATGAATGCCCAAACTAGTCAATTTGGGGCCATCCAATTTAAACAAGATGAACTTAACCCATATCCAATTTAAAGTGTTGTAAATTCAAGTTACACAGACACACACACTATGTAATCTCACTTTGGGACTTCCTATTTGGGTCTTTTTTTTTTTTGTTTTTTTTTGTTTTTTTGAGTACTATTTGGGTCTTGGTTTCATGAAACTGGCTTTCACTCTATCATAGTCAGCAATAAGGATTTTCTGTATTATGAAAGAACAACAAATTATTATAACCTTTTTTCTCCCCTCAATTAATTTCCTAGCGAATTTTGAAGTACTAATCATAGAATGCACTTTATAGGTTATTTCATCTGGCATGAATCCTGTTCAAATTGCACGTGGGATTGAGAAGACTGCAAATGCACTAGTTTCTGAGCTGAAATTGATGTCAAGAGAGGTAAGCAAGGTTATGCTTTTTTCAGTGTGGAAGGTTCAAAACCCTGAGACATGCTTCACAGTGAATGAAAGGGAAAGAAAATCAATTTTAGCCGCAAGTGGCAGTCTAATAACTGTTTGTCAGTGATCTTTTCAACTGCTACATATTTCAAATTTGCAGGTTGAAGATCATGAGATAGCACATGTTGCTGCAGTTAGTGCAGGGAATGATTATGCTGTGGGAAATATGATTTCAGATGCCTTACGTCAAGTTGGAAGGAAAGGAGTCGTCCAAATTGAAAAAGGGAAGAGTATCGATAACAGTCTGCAAATTGTTGAAGGGATGCAATTTGATCGTGGATATTTGTCTCCGTACTTTGTTACTGATAGACAGAAGATGATAGTAGAATTTCATGATTGCAAGGTAGCAACTGGCCTTTAAGTAATATGTTTTCTTTTATATAAGAGTAATCCTTGGAAATGGGGATTTTTGGTTGCAGTTACTGTTGGTCGACGAAAAAATCTCAGATCCAAAGGAGATGTTTAAAATATTGGACAGTGCAGTGAAAGAGAAATATCCAATTGTGATATTGGCAGAGGGCATTGAGCAGGAAGCTCTGGCTCCAGTAATTAGGAATAAACTTAGAGGTGTGCTGAAGGCAGCTGCTGTCAAGGCTCCTGCCTTTGGAGAGCGCAAGAGTCACTACTTAGATGACATAGCGACCCTAACTGGAGGTAGCAGATTATTTGAAAGAGAGTTTTGAGTCCTTGTTGTGCTTTGCCCATTTTTCTTAACTTCTAAAACCATCTATATAGAAAAAAGGAAAGAAAAGAAAACCTCCTGAAAAGGAAAAATAAGGAAAAGGGCACTACTTTTTTTTCTTCAATGCTAACATGAATAAATGCAACTAATTTCTACATCCATGGAGTGGTGCAGTATATTCTAAATTCAATGAGATTTCGGCATAAGCATATATCAGAGATCAAGGGAATTCAGTGAAGGACAAATCACTATGATAATGAGGATGAAATACCATGAATTTACAAGGATGATGTATCTAATGAAGTATACTATTGTATTCTTCATTTAACAATATACTGTCATCTTAATGGAACGAAATAAAGCTTATCTTTCATTTTATATACACGATAATAATGAAAAGGAAAGGAATTTTACCTGTAGTTTTCTTTTAGTTCTCAGAAGATTTCGCTATAAAGTGTAATCCTAAGTGCTTGACTCTTTTATATGTTTGCAGCAACTGTGATCAGAGAAGATAGTGGATTGACTTTAGAAAAGACCGGTAAAGAGGTATTGGGCTCTGCTACTAAGGTTGTTATATCAAAGGATTCTACACTAATAGTTACAGATGGGAGTACTCGGGAAGCAGTTCAAAAAAGGGTTTTACAAATTCAAAAGCTTATGGAGGTGCTGGAATCATCCCTTATCTTTGCTGAGATATCCTACATTTCGAGGTTTTCTGCATTGCAGGATCCATTTCTAAGTAATATAAAAGAACGCAAATTTCCATGCTGAAGTATATTGCTTTGACGTTTAGTTGAGTTACACCAAGAGACATACTATCATCTATTCTGCAGAATACTGAGGAAAAATTTCCAAAGAAGATATTGAATGAGAGAATTGCTAGATTATCTGGGCGAATTGCTATACTTCAGGTGATGATATTCTAAGAAACTCAAAATATTGACTATATCAACATAGGGAAATAGCAACTTACACCAGACTTGTTCACTTTTTCCATATTCTAAATTGTAGGTAGGAGCACAAACTCAAGTTGAGTTGAAGGATAGACAGTTAAGGATTGAGGATGCCTTGAATGCGTCAAAGGTGCATGGTTGGTCTATTTTCCTTGATAATATGAGTTCCTATTATCAGTGATAACCTTATGTTTATTGTAGGCTTCAATTGAAGAAGGTGTTGTCGTTGGTGGTGGTTGTTGTCTTTTAAGGCTGTCTACCAAGGTGGATGATATAAAGAATGTCCTGGAAAATGAAGAACAGATGGTATCCCTCTTGGTTTACTTTAAAATTTTCTGTTCTAATTTCTTAATATTAAATATCAAGTTGTTTGTTTGAATATGATGATTACAGTTAGATTTAGTTTTAATTAGCGTATAACTAGAATATTACCTGAATTAATATGATGGGTTCTCTAATTTGTTTATATTGATTTCACTGGTCAACTACAGATTGGAGCCGAAATTTTCAAAAGGGCTTTGAGTTATCCTACAAAACTAATTGCGAGAAATGCCGGTGTCAATGGAAGTGTGGTTATAGATAAGGTCACTTTGAACAAAGGAATTTGCTTCTAATTTGCGGTGTATAAATTTTTCTCTCATTTTCACCTATCGAGTCTAATCAATCATGGCAAAATTAATTTTATATCTCACAGGTTCTAATTAACAATGATATGACTTATGGATATAATGCCGCCACAGACCGTTACGAGGATTTAATGAAAGCTGGAATCATGGATCCATCAAAGGTTTATGAACTTTCTTCAGAGCTCTTTGACAGATTTGTTTTACCATTCCGAATGATTTTTAAGGAATTTGATCGAAACATTTAGCAGAGAAACATCCATCTTTGGGTGAAATAAGAAATTTTAGGTCCCCATTTAATAACCATTTGATTTTTTTGAAATTGTACTTGTTTTCTCACAATTTCTTTACAATGATTTTTGTTTTTCTTAAGAAAACCTTTGAATTTTTAGCCCAATTTCAAAAACAAAAAAGTTCTTAAAAACTACTTTTTGTAGTTTTCAAAACTTGGTTTAGATTTTGAAATTATTGATAAAACGTAGATGTAAAATAAAGAAATTTATAGGTAGAAGTAACATTTATAAGCTTAATTTTAAAAAACCAAATGGTTATTGGACGGGCTTTAGTATTTAAAGGAGATTGAAAAACATAGATGGGAGAAAGGTGATTGAAAAATTTAGTGGAGTGTTTTCCCATCAACCAACAATTCATTGCACTAAATTTTAGTTCTCTACTGAAATCTGGGGCAGGTAGTCAGATGTTGCCTGGAGCATGCAGCTTCTGTTGCCAAAACTTTTCTGACATCCGATGCTGTTGTAGTTGATATGAAGGAACCAGAGCCCATCCCAAGAAGAACGCCGATGCCAATCTCAGGTAATGGGTAAACAAAATTATATGGCCCTTCATTTCTCTGCTATCCATTCGTTTGATTAACAAACCTGCTTTTGATGTTATTATAGGCATCAGACAAATGGGTCTTTAGCTCGACAGACAAGTGAATTCTATGAGAGTACTGTTTTAGACACAGCCGCATAGACAAATGGTTCTCCGGCCTCCATTGAGAGGGAATGTTCTTGCCCAATTTGTAGCAATGTTGAGCAGCAAGATCAAAGACAAAAAGGCCAAGAATTTGTAGAGAGAATGCTCTCTTCGCCAACGAACATTTGATTACAGTAGAGAATCCACTAGTCAATTAAACTTGTTGGTAACCCATAATGTCTTGTAATGTATTTTGATTGTAACCGTGATGAAGGGCAAAATCTTAACACTCGTTTGTCTTTAAGAATTGTCTATCCTGTAATCTAACATGCAATTGGAATTCGAATGAGCTGTGTATTTTGCTGCGTATATTGCAAAAACCAATACTACTCGTTTCCCGCCATACCACGTACTTGATAGCGCAAGAATTCCCTTGCTTGGCAACTCTTTTTTTCAACAGTAATTCAAACTGATTAGGGGAGAATTTTCCTGATAAATTCTCATTAAATTTTGCAGAGACGAAAACACATTTAATAAGGATGGCCGACCTGTTTAGATGATAATGATGATGATCATTATCAAAGTGAGTATAGCTAATATATATATTTGTTCAAGATCTTTTCAAAAAAAAAAAAAAAAATTTATTTGTTCAAGAGGTCAAGGTCAGAGGATCGAATTATAATCATCATTGGCCAAAAGTCCATTTTGATTTTGATGCGTAGTCTTGGGCGAGAAGAGTGCACATTTAATAAGGATGGCCAACCTGCCGCATGCGGATATCGTTGCTAACGGACGATCCTGTTATCCTTGAAGATTGAGAATTCTCTTATCATCGTTTCTCTCAGACATCTTCGTTATCTTCATCTCTCTGAGAATCTCTCTCTCTTTTTCCATCGACCAACCACAATGAAAGCTGACGGTCTAGGCATGCATAAGCTTGCTCTTCCGCACCCAGTGAGACATTTTATTAGAGCTTCTTTCCCGTCCTCAAAGCTCTTCTCTACTTTCGATTTCATTCCCAAAAGTTCCCGCCAACTGGGTTCATTTCGCTTGCCTCAGAACTCCTGCTTCAAGGTCCATAGTTGAATGATTGTTTGTAAACTTTACTTTTTCCTTTCTAATTTTCTGGTTAATTTTGAGTTTTTTTGGTTGTCAGGGTGTGCGGTTTGACAGTCCAGTATTGGGTGCGACGGAATTATCCGATCTTGAAGATGTGGATTTGGTGGTGGAGATGTGCATTACGCATACACTGCCACCGGCTCTGACGCTTAAGCAGGGGCTGGAGACCATAAGTGAGGCCATTGAAAAGTTGAAGTTAGAACCTCCACGTTCTTCTAGTGGAGTTTTCAGATTTCAGGTGTGGCTTTGTTTGCATTTCGATCACTTCCCCCTGATTTTTGTATTTGGAGTGGAATGAGCCTGAAAATGCAGCCAATTTTTTAAAGGGTTATCAACAGTTTCTTTGTTTGGTCTGTACATTGTGGAATGGTAAATTAATGATGAATTTGCAGGTGGCTGTTCCCCCGAGTACAAGAGCTCTTATGTGGTTCTGTTGTCAACCAGAGTCATCTGAAGTGTTTCCCATCTTTTTTCTCTCCAAGGAGAAGGATGCGACAATTAAGTCACTATACTTGAATGATACCCGCGGAGTTTTTGGAATTGGTACTGCAATTTACTTTGCAAGCCTGTCTTCTACTTCATCAAAACAAAGTGCATTGAAAAGGTTCCTTTCATCCTTTACCTCCAGTTTACTGGCTTAGAAACGTGAATCTGCATTACTTTCAAAGGAAAGTGTATTAGGAGGACGCTGTATATTTTTTCTATTACGGTAACAGTCATTATCATTTTTTTTTTTTAATTATTATTATTTTTTTTTACTTTTATATATATTTTCAAGTCATCCAATAAGTTGGATTGAAATTTTAATTTTTTGCTCGTCAACTGTGGTCCAGTTTCAAAGTTTTGTGGAGAGTAGATACATAATTTAGCTTTTGTTTGGTAAAATGCGGATGACAAATTAATGTATCTTTCTATGCCAACTTGAGTATAACTCAATCGATCAAGACATTAGAAACTTCTTTTAAAGGTCGTAGGTTTAAATCTCTACCTTATGTTAAAATCAATGTATTTGTCTACTCCTTGTCCTTGCGGTGTATTTCTGCATCTCTGATTTTTAAGTTTTTGGAAGCATTAGAATTTACTGCATGTCTTAATTACTTCTAATTGAGTTTTGTACAATACCTATTGTTATGGTTTCTTTTTGGATGTGCAAAATGCTGTTGTATATGATTCACTATTCAATGTCACTGAAAGCACGGCCTACTCAAGCTTGTTCTATTACTTTTTACGAAGGTATATCATGAATGATTCTGCTCCTATTATGGCTTATGGTTTTGTTAATGCCAATACCGGGGAGACATCTTCACTGAAGAACGAGGCTGGTCATTCATACTTTTGCATTCCCCAAGTAAATTTCTGTCTGGATTTATTTAATGCCGGAATTATGCCATTGATATGGTCATCCTGTTACATTATTTAATTCTCTGGTGGAATATGTGCTTATAATATCCTTAAATAATTATGGTCTTCATAGATTGAGTTGAGTGAGTACGAGGGCATTTCTGTTCTATCTGCAACACTTGCATGGAGTGAATCTTTCCCTTGTGCATTTGAGGAAGCTCTTCATTCTTTGGCCTTATCTATCTACCAGGTATCTTGAGGCTTAACTTTATGTTCATGCCATATTTCCCCAATTTCATTCTAGTCAAATGTTATTAGATCGTTTACAAGATTCTGATAACCATTATTTACTTTGTCTTTGAAATGGAACCTTAAAATCATCAAGCTAATTGAGAACATGAAGAGATTTAGCTTTTAGGGACCTTTTGACCTACATATTATATTTTTTATGTGCTAGCTTGATAATACTGAATGACTGTTCTATGGCTTGCGTGCAGATCGGTACTAATTTTCCATCCAGAGCGAACTGCCAGAACAAATATATAAGATCTTCTTTAACAGCTTTAAAACTTGTGGACGGAACACATCAGATGGTATAGATTTTAATTATTTCCTGATACTAACTTGATAGAACATTTTGTTTGAATTGATGATTTTATGAGCATTTAGTCGATTAACCAGGTTTATCCTGACAACTCTTTTTTAGTTACTTGAAATATAGCTTGTTGCATTCATTAAGATGTATGCTACGAGTAGTTCTTATAATTGAAGTGACTAGCCAGTGAGTGGTGTGTACTGTACGTATTGTTGTAGATTCTTTAGTACAATCCTCAAGGGTGCATTATAGATAAAATATTTTAGAATTATAGTTGTTATTTTCCCCATCTTTTGACTGGATTTCCTACCCTCTCCCCGTAGGGAAAAAATGATAAGCAAGGAGAATACAGATTTTAGTAATAACTTTGACGTGTTTGGCTATGTTAACAAAGGTTGAGATTTTGGCTGATTTATTAAGTGGGCACTGAGATTATCTAATTATCTAATAGAATATATGGGTTACATGGGGTAGCTAATGAAAAGAGAAGAGGGCATTGTAGAATTGTGCAGTTTCAGCGTTATGTTTGGCTATTGGTTGGCAAAAATGGAAAGAAGAAAGCTCTTGAAGACAAACGTGTGAATATTAAAGATGTAGGGGATAGAAGTTAATTTTCATTGTTTGCCGAACAATGTGAAGACTAAAGCTTCACCTTCATATTTTAGTCTTAACTTTGCCCCCATTATTTTAGATTGGCAAATAAAATGTATTTTGTATTTCTTACGCTTACCTATTTGTTTGTATCTTAGTAATTATCCTTTTACTTATTAAGGTGGTGTTTGGATTGAAGAGTTGGGGGAGTAAGAGTTAACAACTCCCTCCAACTTCTTGTTTGGCTCAAGGATATTTTAACTCTAACTGTGGGCCTCACAAACTTATTAATTTCTTCTTCAACTCTCTGTTGTGGGCCTCATAAACTTATTAACTCCTACCCCAACTCCTCCATTGTGAGCCCCACAATTTATTGACTTTAACTCCAACTCTCATTGTGGGTCTCACAACTTCCCTATCTCATCTTTTCTTCACATCGCCTCACTCTTACCTCCCTCTTTCTTCTCTCCTCTTTCTCTCCCCATTTTTTTTTGCATAATTTTTTTTAATTTCTTAATTTACAAAATTTTCTTTATTTTCTATATAAATTTTCTCATCATTATTACTAAATACTAATTAAAATATTTTTATTTTTATCCTATAATTTTAATAAATTTTTTAACAAAAATATTTTTCTTTTTATTCTATAATTTTATTTTGTTAAATATAAATTATATAAAAATGTTTTAGATATGATACTATTATTTAAATTAAAATTCTAATGTAAATTAGAGTACCACATAATATATTTTTTTTAATTGATAAAAATCTCAAAATCTCACTTCCTCCACATATCATCTACATTTTTTTTTTTTTTTAAAGTTTAAACTAAAATTACTTATAACAAATAACAATCTTATATTTTTTAAGCTTATTTTTTTATTAATAGCTCAAATATATATATAATTTTATGATTTGAAGATAAGAAAAACATATTTTAAACTAACCCATATTACAATTTAAGAAATTAGTATTTAAAAAGGTTAACGTATTAAGAAATTTTGATTTTCAAATTAATCATATTCAAAGTAAAAAGATAAACGATTTCTCCTTCCAAACTTAATAAATAAAATTATTACAATAAATAACATAAATATATAGTATTTTGAACAAAAGTATATGTATGATATTCATTTTGAATGGTGTTAAAAAATATATGTTCATTTTGAACTTAATTATTATAAAATAGCATAAATATTTGATATTTTATTTTTCTTAGTTATTTTAAAACTTCAAAGAATATATATTATTTTCAAATTAATCAAACTTTAGATAATTCATTACATTGATTAGTTTACATTGATTAGTTAGAAAATAAAATCTTAAATTATGCACAAAAAAAATTATTATGACTCTTATTAAGCTTAGAAAACAAATCATAAATTAAAATTTTAACATTGACGAAAATAAGTCTTTAACAAAATTGTAAAATATTCAGAAAATAATATAATTCAAAATCTCAATTTTAGGATTAACGAGAACAAAAATCTATATTATTTCTTGAATTGAGAGAATAAAAATATAAAAATTTTGAAGTTTATTTGAATCCCTTTAAATCAATGGATTGAAATATTTCAAAATCACATGTAATATTTAAAAAATTATTGTAAGACTTTATTTTAATTGAAAACTATCCAAGGTAAGTGAATAATTAATATGAGAAATATTCAAAAAAGAATATGGGGTATTTTGTTCAAAATTCTTTTTTTTTTTCTTTAAAGAAATTTGTAAAATATATATAAATTAATAAAAACAAAAAATCTCAATCTTAGAATTCATGGTAACAAATCCTTAATAATGAAATTTTAAAAAATTGTAGAAAAAAACTGTACAAAAAAAACAGCTAAAATCAACTCAAATTCATAGCTCCAGATTTAACAAATCTGCACCCCAAACACAGACTTCCTAACTCCTACTCTTTGCAACTCCTACTCCTTGCAATTCCTTGCCCCAAATAGCCCATAAATAGTTTTCTTTGTTTCCTATAAAATGTAATATATAGGTTGCTCCTTCCATTTATAAATGCGCCTCATTATTATTGACTAAAAAAAATTCTACCAGATTCTTTCAAGATAGATATTGCCAATGCAAGACTTGCATCATTTTCTTGCTTTGGCACTTTTTTGCCCTCTATCTTCTATGATTGTAAGGGAGATACATACGTTGGATGGGTTGGGGGGATGGAAACGATTGTAAGTTTATGGTATCCTCTGAAAAATCATTTTCCTTTCAACGTGTTGTTTCACACCGGAGATTTGGGTTTGCATGTGGATCTCAAAGTTACATGGATGACACGATCATTTACTCTATTATTATTATATTTTTTTGAAGAGGATGCAATATCTCTATTTTATTGATGAATGAAATTAACAAGGGTGACGAATATAATCCTTTCCACCCAAGATGAGTTACAAAAATGCTCTCCAAGTAATAATACTCCACTATTATTATGTTTCTGTTCATGTTACAACTAGCCTGACAATTTTGGTTTTGATTGAACTTAATGACAGTTTTTCTTTTCCCTCAAAATCACTTAGATAAAAGAATATGTTTCCCAGAAAGCATAGAAATTATATGGAGTTGTATGTTTCGATTCTCACCATTCTCATTTAAGAGTACAAATATTGTAGGCATACATGAAAGTACTTTCTGTGGCTGGCGGAAGTTTCAGGACTGGCATCATGGAAATGGTATCTTCTCTTTCTGGTAATCTTTCACCCTTCAATCATTGAATTCTTGATTTACTTTGGCAGAGTTCCTGCTATATATTTCAAACCTGATATTTTTTTAGTTATGGACCTTACTCAGTTTTATAGCTTGTTGTCTGCTGATCCATTTAGATTGCAGAAGCAAGAGCATATTAGCAACTGATGGTTTGTGCATAACTAAGCTCTTCGATATCCACCTTCATAAATCATTAATATTTCCTCGTTCATGGAACTTTGCAGTTAAGAATAACAGTAATAAAATAATCAGATAGCCCTGTAATGAAAATTTCTACCATAGCCTTCTTGAAAAGAGTACAAAGGTGAACATGCTCCAGTAAAAAAGGCCGAAGTCATTGTTCATGCTAGTTCAACATGTCAGATGTGTTTATGGTTTAACTCTTTAATAACCTTCACAATTATTGCAGAAGGAGTCTGCATTCTCCCATCAATTCTGCATTAGGCTTTCACCAAGTGTTGCTGTTGCATGTAATATGGTGAGGTTCCGAGCTTCTGAAAGTGCAGAACGGTGTAAAATCATGATTAAATATGCATAATTGTCCTTTATTGCCTACATTATCGTCAAGTGATTCACTGCTAAATGATATATCTTTAACTTCTCTTTCCAGTTCTTTTTTATGCTTTTACAACTATGTACTCATGTGCCTGCTACTTGCTTCGGAAGTTTAGTGATTAGTTTCATTGAAATATTATCATGGAGATCAGTTATTTGTCCTTTCCGGCATTTTCTTTTCCTTCACAACTTTTGAACTGGGTGGTGTTTTCACTGTGGCTTTCAACAAAATGCGTTAGTTTCATATATTATCTGAGCCAATGATGTTGGTGCACACCGTGGGATGAGGCTCGCAAGCCAACCAGCTGTTCAAATCAAGATTCCATATCTTGTTGATTTGTTTTTATAAAGTTGTTTATTCTCCCTCTAATATGACCTTTTCAACCATCAGTTGGATCATATCAACGAAACTTGTCACTCAGAGCAAGAGCATGCCAACATTAATGCTCTCTGGGCGTCACTCATAGTTGAAGAATGTTCTCGTCTTGGTTTGACGGTATGTTTACTATTCATAAATATTTTCCATCAACATCGATGCAGACAGATCTGACTGTTATTCACTCTAGTATTTTTGCATAGCTCCTGGATCAAGATCATCCCCTCTTGCTATTGCTGCTGCAAGTCATCCCCAGATAACATGTATTGCATGCTTTGACGAGCGCTCTCTTGCTTTTCATGCCATTGGGTATGCAAAAGGATCTCATAGCCCAGCAGTCGTAATCACATCATCAGGCACCGCTGTTTCAAATCTTCTTCCTGCTGTGAGTCACATTGAGCATATCATGAAATAATATTCTCTATTTTCTGAAAATTAATTGAACAGTTTTTAACCTATGTAATGGAGTTGCCTACATCTCTCCAATGCATTGGAGTCTTTGATTCCTGACGAAGACGGGGATTTTATTTCTTCTAAGCTTGACAAATTCAAGCCCAGGTTTGCATTGCCCAAGGATCTCTACTTTTGTGTATACTTAAGACACAAAGTTGGCCTATCCCTCTCTCTCTCTCTTTCTCTCTCTTCAAATGAGAAACATTCCTTCTCTCTCTAATCAGTTCGAACAAAAGTAAATTGAGGGATAAAAGAATAACATCGAAGCACTGGGTTTCCAAAACTCAAAATCAAGTTATAAAATACATTTTCTGGCACTAAATATTTGGTCTATCTAAACTTTTTAGTGGATTTGGACCTCAGATGCTCTATTTGCCTAATTGAAGCTTTTCTGCCGTCATTTTCAGTTGGGTACAAAATGGAATCTCTAATACCAGTTTTGGTGCAGACTAGTTTAAGACTTTAAGTGTGTTTTTCAATTATTAAAGAACATCAAGTAATACATCTAGAGCTCTCGTATCTGGAGGCTGAAAAACGACTTACAGACATGTTAACAATTACTAATTAGGATGTTAGGTGTTGCTCAATAGCTAATAAACTTGGCAGTTAACAAAATTTAGCTTCCTGGCTATCAGGAGCGAAACTAAACTGTAGCTGTTATGGTGACTAGGCTCTTTACCAGCAGTTAGCTATTTGAGCAGCCTAAGCGAGAGGAAATTCCATAATTTTGTCTTAACTTATAATTGGTAATTTTGTAGGTTGTTGAAGCTAGTCAAGATTTTCTTCCTCTTTTATTACTCACAGCTGACCGCCCCCCGGAGCTACAGGATGCAGGAGCAAATCAAGCTATTAATCAGGTATTGAAATTAAGTTCAGTGATTTGCCTATTGTGATTTCTACCTTTTATTGTTCAATCCTCTTACTAATACGAGTTTTTTGTTTAAAAGAATTTAACGTGACCTTGTATTAGCGTTTGATATACATTGTGGTCAAATTGTGTTGCTGTTAAAAAAATGTCTTTTGTCACAATCACTATGTGGTAGTGACAAAAGACAAGGTTATATCCGCAACAACCAAGTATATGAGAAGGCTGCATGATTATGATGCATAGATAATAATAGACTCATTATCATTTTCCTTTACTATTATTCAAGAGTTCGTTAACATTCATTTGGCCTCTAACCTGTACTAATCGAGTATTTGGTTAATGATCTTTAGAGTTAAAGAGCATCAATTATCCTTTTTATTTTTATAATTTAAGGCAATAGCATGTTCTACCACCTTTCAGGATGTTGAGAAGACTGCCTTTCCAGTGTTGTATGCTCGGGTTCATGTTATTTTTCTGGTCTGGTGGATCCCAGCCCTCCATTATGATGTAACTTACAATTTTGTTATTTTATCTGATTAAAGTATTTGAAATTCTTAATAGGTAAACCATTTTGGTTCATTTGTAAGGTTCTTCTTCAGTCTTCCTGCCTCAACTGATCAAATTCCCGCCAGAATGGTACTTACCACTCTTGATTCTGCTGTGCATTGGGCAACCTCTTCACCCTGTGGCCCCGTCCACATAAATTGTCCATTTAGAGAGCCACTGGAAAATAGTCCTAGTCCATGGAATTTGAGTTGCTTAAATGGATTACACATTTGGTTATCAAGCACTGAAGCTTTTACCAAGTATATTCGACTCGAAGCTTCTCCAATGTCTATTGATACTTTTGACCATATGGCAGAGGTTTTGAAAATAATCCATGGTGCCAGAAATGGAATTTTACTTCTTGGATCAATTCACTCAGAGGATGAGATATGGGCTGCTTTTCTATTGGCCAAACATATTTCATGGCCTATAGTAGCTGATGTGTTGTCTGGTTTACGATTGAGAAAGAGTTTGTCTTCCTTCCTAGAAATGGAAAAGAACTTTTTCTTTGTCGATCACCTTGATCATGCATTGCTTTCTGATTTGGTGAGAAAATGGCTAAAATTTGACGTGATTATTCAGGTAATACTTTCCCACATCCTTTTTTTTTTCCTTATACTCCCTTCTCACTCTTCTTAAATTAAAGCCCAGCATAATCCTCTCCTTAAATTAGGGCTCTTAATCATCAAGATTAGGAAAACACATTGCAGGCTTTTAATGTGGGTTTGAAATGAGTCTTCTGTGATAAGGAAAGTCCTCGGGGGAGGTTTGGGCTTTGGTTAAGTTCAATGCCTCTCTTTGGGCTTCCGTCACTCCTTAGTGATTACCCTTTATCTCTCGTTCTTTTGAATTGAAGCCCTTTTTTGTAATTATCTTGTTTTTTTTTTCCTGCTTTTTGTTGTTCTTTTGGCTCCTTTTGGTTTGGGATTTTCTTTTTGTGTATTGCCCTCATCTTTCATTCGTTCTCAAGTAAAGTTGTTCTTCTCGTAAAAAAAAAAGTGGTTTTGAATGAATATTGAGTGCAAATGAAGGAGAAAAGAAAATATCATGACATAATACTTAGGCTCTGGAATGTAACAGATGTACTTAATGAGTATAGGATATCTGATCTCAAATGTTTCAGTTGTATTGACATAATTACGTACACTAAGTACATTTTTGAAGGTCAAAATAATGATGGTAAGGTGCTTTTGTTGATCATCGTCCACAATTCTGCAGGGTAGCTTATAATAAATGAGAAGATTCAACGTGAAACTCATAATATAGAATGCTAAAATAGTAGTGGAATATGTCCATCTTGTATATATTTCCATGAAAAGTTGAGCTAAACGTGAACTTGAGCCAATTATTACACTTGGAATTTGGGATGTTGTGTTTTAGGGTTCTGAAATGGCCACTACTAAGTGGCACCTGTTACTTTCAATTTACCACTAGGTCATTTTCAATGAACAAAAAACTTCCAAGAATCACCTTAATATGTTTCTTCCGTCTGTTAATTAGCTCAATATTTCAAAATATTGACAGATTGGAAGCAGGGTAACAAGCAAACGTGTTTCAAAGATGCTTGAGGACTGCACTCCCTGTTCATACATCATGGTTGATGAGCATCCAGGTCGTCATGATCCATCACATATTGTGACCCATAGAATTCAAAGCACCGTCTTAGAATTTGTGGGTTGTTTACTTAAAGCTGGTTTTCCTCGCAATAGGAGCAAGTGGACTGCTACTTTACAAGCATTGAATATGATGGTAATTTAACTGGTCTCCAGCAGTTCTTCTTTTGTTTTTGTTCTGCAGTTGTAACAAGTCTTGTGGGAACTAGCATAACTAAGAATAAGATTTTACAATATAGAGCGCTAGTATACTGATGTTAAACTGAAATCCAAAAGCTGTATTTTATTTACTTTCTTTTTGGGAAAACAAGGATCTATATTCAAATAGTTCATTCTTCTCAAACTAGATGAATTTCAGTTTGTTATTCATCTCATACAAGACAATATTTTCTGTTGTGTTATATGATGGTGAAGACAGTGGTTAAATTAATCTTTTCCAGACTTGTAATGACCTTGTATTTTGATGTTATAATTAGATGTGAATTTTATCTTGTCAAAGAAACTGGTCATATTTAAGTACTTCATGGTTGCACTTTCCAATTTTTTCTCATTTTCAGAATGACTTCTCCTATTTTACAGATTGAGTGGGAGATACAGTTTCAAATTTCTGCTAACTACTCTCTATCTGAGCCACAAGTTGCTCAGGTAATCTCAGAGGCACTTCCATTTGATTCTGTTCTGTTCTTGGGGAACAGCATGCCAATCCGTGATGTAGACATGTATGCATATGGTTGGTCAAGATGCAATGACAGTTTAGCAGCTAGACCATTAGACTTACAACTGCCATTTTGCTGGACATGGACTTCTGGAAATAGGGGAGCCAGTGGTATTGACGGGCTCCTTAGCACAGCTATTGGTTTTTCTGTTGGCTGCAACAAACGAGTATGTCTATGTCCAGTTTTATCTGCAAAAAGATCATTTACAGGGCTTATTGGTTATATAAAGGACTATACCAATTAATTAAATATGCTATGGTAGTGCAGTTTCAAATTTCATTTTCCATAAATCATGGTTCACTTTCATAATATCTGACCTAGCAATGTTTCCAGAAAACTGGATAACGAGATAACTGCCGTGTACAAAATCTACATAGATATTACATTATTACATTATACCTGAAGCTTATTGTACTATTGATATCAAACAATTCCCGGGACATACTGATTTTTTTTTTTGTCCCTTTTGAGTGAAGCTTGGATTGTTGATGGTCGATTGAGTATTATTTGGCATGAAAACCGTAAGGGAATGAATGGACATAATAATTATACTTTCATTTTACATGAGTTGCTATTGCGTGAATCTTGTATACTGGGTATTTTTAGATGAGAATATATATGGTTATTTCTTCATCTTTCTTTTCTCCTCAATCTTTTCATATTTCGATCACTATTCAGGTGCTTTGTGTAGTTGGAGATGTTTCTTTCCTTCATGATACAAATGGCTTGGCAATTTTGAACCAGAGGTATGAAAATGAAAGGAAAAAAAATCTCCTAGTCTTGTGTTAACGGAAACTGTACAATTTTTCTTTACTCTTTTTCCCATTTATTTGTTCTTCTATTTTTCAGGAATTAACATGCTTTAAAATAGCTTCAAGTTATTCTTTTCTTTTTTTTTTTTTTTTTTTTTTTTTTTTTGGTGTTATTTTATCATTTATCTCACTTGGTTGATATTTTTTTTCTTTAATCACGGTATTTTTCTTTCCTCCCTTTAAAGGAGGGTATCCCTTTTTTCCCTAAAGTTTGCGCTCTTTGGCAGCTTATATTGCTCTTCCTTCGATGTACTTCTATTAAAAAACATTTTCATGCTAATTGTTTAGTAACTTACTGTCTCTGAAGGATGACGAGGAAACCTGTGACTGTTGTTGTGATCAATAATAATGGTGGGGCAATCTTCAGTCTCCTTCCTATCAAGGACAAAGTAGAGCCAGCAATACTAGACCAGTACTTCCACACCTCTCACAAGATTTCACTCCACAGCCTATGTGTGGCACATGGGTAAGAACTATGTATATACCTTAATATATTTTAATATATTGTAATTGAATTTTCATTTAACATGCTTCTGTCATCTCTTGTTGTTCGTACCTAACAGAATTTAAGTGTTGTAATGAAAATTAATTGTTCTATGTAGTTCTTACAAACAACTTTTACGTAAATTCTTCGCATACAGTTACAATATAAGGTCCTGCAGGATTTCCAATAAGTGGCTTAAATGACGGGAGCCAATTGTTAGACTCAAATCTAAGCCTAGCCTTTTAGTTAGCATCTTTTAGTGTACTGAACTGGAGGGTTGTGGATCTCATTTCTACTAGATGTTGCATTTTCAGTCGTGGATATTTCTTGTGAACTTCAATTCAATATTTGATGTGGGATATTTCTATGGGTCAAGAGCCTCTTAAATGACGGGAGAGATTATAGCAGGTTGGTTTGTAAAGTGGATAGTTATTCTATGGACGTATGGTAGACAACTCAAGAAGACGCAAATTTTCTTTGTAGGATTTCGTAAATAACATTAACGTGTGATAGAGAATAAATGGAAAGAAATGTGATATGCTGACATGATGACATCTGATATGCAGTAATAATGCAGGGTGCAAAACTGGGGCTTATGTCAAACACATCAGCAATAATTTTAAAATCCAAAGCATCAGTACCACCATTTTTTATTTTCTTTTGTGGCTCCTTTGTGATCAATTTAATAATTAATTTTTGGATTTATCAACTCCTCCTTTGACTAGTGTTAGTTTTATTTTATTTTACTTTTTTGGGCACGACCACATCAAGTATGAGAGGTCGATGCAGTATAAATGTGTAAGTTGCTATGGTATGCTTGAGAGAGTAGGAGGAAGGCTGGTGGTGGTTTGGGGGTCTGGTGGGGATCCTAAGAATTGTAATAATCTGATATCAGAATCTCTTTGTACTAGAGGTTCAATTTAAGGTGGTGCTTAATGAAAACATGTTAGTTATTGAAAAGAATCAAGGCTCTAGGTTTTGCATGTGGGGGTCACAAAGATCTTCCATTGAAACAATTACCAGATGAACAACCATAGAGAGGGTGGATCACATCTTAAAGAGGAGCCAAGTTCCTCAACCTAGTTGCAAAATTGAACTAGGCGTTCAATGATTTCATGTGAATAGGCAATTCCAGAAGGTAATTTATACTACTGATGTTAGCATCTTAATTTTGGATAATTCACAATAGGCAAATTATGTGGGTGAGAAAAAATTCATCATACATTATGATAATTTAGAATTTTTTTTCTTTTTCTAAGAAATCGTGCTTTCATCAATGAAAGAATGCATAAGGACATACAAAAACAATCTCACAAAAAGGAGAATTGTAACTCGATCGCTAAGTAAAAGTTTGAAAAAATTATAATTTTTTTCTTTTCTCTGCATGTTTGTCTTTATCTCAGTTACCTCCTGCCATATTCTGTGTCGAACTTGCTTCATTTTAACTTGAAATTGCTAGATATACAGCCTGAAGCACTTACATGTACGGACAAAGATGGAACTTCAAGATGCTTTATTTATGTCTCAACGTGAAGAAAATGACTGCATAATCGAGGTTGAAAGTTCCATTGATGCCAATACTACCTTCCACAGGTTTTTTAAAAATAATTATTCAAGTTAAATTCCTTTAGGTTGTTAGTTTTCCTCCCTTTATTGAAAAATAAAACATTTATCAAGGTTACAACTGTTATTTGCTGTTAACACTTTATGGTTCTCGTGCCAGTGTCTTGAGGAAGTTCACTTGTCAAGCAGCAGATCATGGTTTACGCATCTTTTCAAGGCTTTATTTTGAAGAATCTGTTTCACCTGGACTCTTCCTTTGCAAGATAAGTAGAATGGACTACACATTGTTCAGGTGTTTATCTATCCTCCATATTAGGTTATAGATGCCCTGAGTAGCTAAGATAACGGTAATCAGAGAAGTTTGGTTGACTAAACCTCTGTTCCCGTCTTTCTTTGGGTGATAGAATACCACTACGTGCTCCACCTACAACTACATCTAGTTCTATTGACCAAGTCAGTCGGAAGCTCTTCAGAGAAGGTTTTATTTTGTCTTTGTTTCTTGAGGACGGGAATCTTGGGCTTGGTGAGGTTAGTTCTGCTTGTGATTCGTTGTAGCGAGCAATTTGAGTGCCCTCTTTATTTAACATTGATGCTCCTGATATGAGCCTGCCAATCTCAAACTTCCTATCAATCCTTGCGTACTTTTCCCTAATTGCCCCTTGGGAAAGAGTAGGGTGGGTACATTACTATATTTGAGTGTTGCTATTCAACAGGTTTCACCCCTTGATATCCACAAAGAGAACCTACAAGATGTGGAAGAGCAACTTAAATGTCTTCTTCATATATTAAAGGGAGCCAAGATCAGCAGCTCCATTCCTCTACTACGGGGCTCATTTTCGTCTTGGATTTTCCATGAACTGGGAATACCAGTAGGTGCTCCTATATTCCAGCCTAATAAATTTTTCTGGTCTAAAATCAAATTTTCAAACCAATAAAAGGACTCTTTTTCATTGTTAACCTTATACAGCGGAGTTCAATCTATCCAAGTGTTAGATGTGGTTTGGAAATGGCTGTCCTAAATGCCATAGCAGGGAGAAAAGGTTGCAGCTTGTTAAATGTGCTCCAGCATCAGTTAGATGAAGAAAACAACTTGACATCTTCCTCAAAAGTTCAAATTTGTGCGCTGTTGGACTCTGGTGGAACTCCTTCTGAGGTTGCTCATGTTGCTAAGACACTGGTTGAAGAAGGGTTTACTGCTATCAAGTTAAAGGCAAGCTGCATTTCCATTTTCTGAAGACCCTCTCTTATTTCTTTTTCCACAGTATTCTCACTATCATGTATCTCAAGGTTTGTTGGTTTACAGAAACTACATGACTTGTTAATAGTTTAATACTTAAACAATTGCAGGTAGCCCGACAAGGTAATATCATGTATGATGCTGCAGTCGTACAGGAAGTAAGGAAGAAGCTTGGCAACCAGATTGAACTCCGTGTTGATGCCAATCGCAACTGGAGCTATGAAGAAGCAATTCTATTTAGCTCTTTGGTGGAGGACTGTGGCCTGCAATATATTGAGGTACTACTCATGAATGTTTGATTGTATCTCATATATCTGGAATAATTTGTGACACTTGAAATTGTATGGACTTTTAAAGAGGTACTAAGATCTTAACACACAGTCGTCATGTATTTAAATGTGCTTTACATGCTATACTTTCTTTGTAGTCTATAACATTTCTTGTTATTCTGGTCATTATTTTGTTGATATAGTCACGTTCCTCTTTAATTTCTGAACTCAGGAACCGGTTATGGATGAAGATGCTATTGTTAAATTCTGTGAAGAGAGTGGTTTGCCTGTTGCACTGGATGAAACTGTTGATCGTATTCAAGATAATCCTGTGAAAGAACTTGCGAAATATGTTCATCCAGGAATTGTTGCTATAGTAAGTGACATGTAAAACCCCCATTTCTACAAGTAACATGAGCAAGAATGGAATCAGCTATTTGAATCTAGAGTGAAGTAGGTATCCAGAACTGAATTCAGTGGTCAAATATATACAAATACAATCAACTTTGTATTGAACATACGCTATAATCCCCTAGTGGCTCTAGGTCTTCATTTGTTGTGTATTTTAGATAGAAATTGTGCTCACTTTTTCCTCTTCTTCTCTTTTGGGATTGATGGCCCCTGCATCATATTTATGAATGGTCTGACTTCATGCCTAGCATAGAAGAAAAGAAAATATGTTCCCAAGACAATTCATTTTAGTAAAGAGCCACGAGAAACATACAATTTAAAAATAGCTGGAGAAATATAAAACAATTTAGAATAAGCTGGAGAAATATAAATAACGTTAAAATATATTAATAAAATGTGTTGTTATTAAAGATTTTCTGTTGGGAGACTTCACATCACTTTAATATATATTATGTACCAATCTCGATTTTGATCTGTTATATTGTTCCTTCTAGGTTATAAAACCCAGTGTCATTGGCGGATTTGAAAATGCAGCATTAGTAGCAAGGTGGGCACAGCAACACAGAAAAATGGCTGTTGTTAGTGCTGCATTTGAAAGTGGTGTAGGTTTGTCTGGATATATACAGTTATCATGTTATCTGGAGCTTCAGAATGCAGAACTAAGAAAACTGATGAATATTCAACCAGCCCCATCTATAGCCCACGGTCTAGGAACTTACCGTTGGCTTGAAGAAGATGTGTCTGTCAGTCCTCTCAGAATTTGTCGTGACCCTCATAGTGGCATTATAGAAGTATCTGTTGCTGAGGCTAATCGACTTCTAAAAAATTTTCAAATCAACCAGAAGTTTGTTTGTAGAAAATTTACTGAAGAGCAAGTTCGTAGATACCAATTAACTATAGACTTAAAGGGGTTCTCTTATTTAATAAAAGTTCTAGAGGTTGGACAAAGAACAAACGTAAGTAAGAGTTTCAAAGCAATCGTTACCTGCTTTTACTATCTGATAAAGTCAATAATCTGCTGGTATCATGTAACTTCCATATTCATTGAGCCTTTCATCGCTACGTATGTGGAATCTATATAATTGCTCCAATAAGAAATGTTTGTTATTGAAATGGTGTATTTTTCTTCCAGTAGTAAATTTCTACTACAATACGCTGGTAGTTTTCTTGCTTTATGTCGTCTAGTTTCATATGATATGACAGACATGATGTATTGTAAACATGGTTGGATGGAGTCTTTTATTATGACTTACGGGGCAGAATTTTATTCTTGTTTGAGGTTGAGATTACTGCTGCACATGCGGACTTTTTATTTTGTACTTTTCAATTTTCCGTTCTGTTTCACGGTTTAATTTCTAGAACGTATGCATCTTCATGCATTTGTAGCATCCATTTATTTGTTATGATGACCCTGCTTAACAATAATCATGACCTGTATCATTATTTGCTTATATTCCCCTTACTTAGAGCTTCTGCAGGATAATGTGCTCTTATTTCTTCATGGATTTCTTGGAACTGGTGAAGAGTGGATTACAATTATGAAAGCGATCTCAGGTTCAGCCAGATGCATTTCTCTTGACCTTCCTGGTCACGGGGGATCAACAACACAAAAGAATGATTGTGATGTTCATGATGTGGAGGAACCAAGTTTTTCTATGGAGGTTGTTGCTAATCTACTTTATAAGTTGATTCATTGTCTTGCTCCTGGTAAAGTTAACCTTGTAGGGTATTCAATGGGAGCTAGGATTGCCATGTACATGGCCCTGAGATTTGGTGACAAGGTTGTTTATGAGCCCTGCTAATTTTTCAAAGTTTTCATTTATGTTTTAGTTCTTAAGAAAGATGAATGTATGTTTTGAAGATTGGAAGAGCTGTTATAATATCTGGAAGCCCTGGATTAAAAGACAAGATGGCAAGAAGAATCCGTAGAGTTAAAGATGATTCTAGAGCACAAATCCTTAAGGTCTATGGTTTACAAAGCTTTCTTGAGGCGTGGTATTGTGGGGAACTATGGAAAAGGTGATTATATCAGTTTCATTTTATCATCACCTTGAATATTATTCTTGTACCATTCCTATAATCTTGTACTTTCGTTCTTAGCAGTTTAAGAGAACATCCACATTATAGTCAAATTATTGCCAGCCGATTGAAGCATGATGATGTGCAGCATCTTGCAAAAACTCTGTCTGATTTAAGCATTGGAAGGCAGCCGTAAGTTTAAAATGGGACGAACCTTCGTATATTTTCAGTTTCTAAAATATAAATCGCAATTGGCAACAATGTTGGTGAAAATGCCCCAAGACACCTTTGTTGCTACAACTTAGCATGCATATTCAAACTACGGTTTGATCTACACAGAAAGTAACACCTTTGATTTTGCAAGTAGGTTATAGATACCAATAAATCTTCAACCTATGACCTCTTTTCTCTCTCTCTCTCTCTCTCTCTCTCTGAAAGGAGGTTTTCATTGGTTTCATTGATTTAGAGAAAAGTTAAATACACATTCTAGACCCTCCTTGGGGTTTTACAAGAAAATACCCACCCTAGCTAGAGTTAATTACTGAAATAGTGTAGTTACAAAAAGAACTAGCGATAGAACACTAATAAGAGGAATGATACTTAGCTTTGTTATCATATCTCTTGGATCTCTTTCCTTCTCATTGAACATTTGTGAGTTTCTTCCTAACCATATGGACGTGTGAATGCTTGGACTGCATTCATCCAAAGGATTTTAGCTTTCCTCTTGAATCTATAGCCAATTCATAATTGAGTGAAGTATTTTTGCACTAGTCCTTGACAAGACCGTAGTAGATTCTTGGCTAGAAATCTCACCACATTGAATACTGACTTGACTGCCCACGGATTTGTGTAAATTGATGAATCGTATCAAGTTTTCTTTTCTTCTGCATGATAGGCAATTGTGGGATGAATTGAAATGCTGCAAAACACCTCTTTCAATCATTGTTGGGGAGAAGGATACAAAATTCAAGACAATTGCGCGGAAAATTCTATCTCAAATTGATATGGACAGGAAGATCAAGGATGAACCAGTTGTTGAGCTCCATGAAATAGTTGAGATCCCGGACTCTGGACATGCTGCCCATCTGGAGAATCCTCTTGCTGTTATCAATGCATTAAGTAGATTTTTAATAAGGAGTCGAACGCAGTTCTCTTACAGTTCGGATTTCACAGGTAGGTACCATTTTAATACCTTTGACATCCCAGAATTAACATTGATGTTGATGATGATAAAAATAGTGACCTCAAGCGTAAATCTAAATGGCTCGGTATTTATCCTGTTTGTTTGTTAGGCCAAGTTGCAATTACGCATGCAAGCCACCTTTTGTAAGGGCACTGCTGTCTGTATGCAGCAACAAATAAGAGAGAAGGGATTCAGATTCTATAAATTAGGTGGTTGCTCAAGCCTTGGACACAGCATATGCCAACATGTATAGATTTTTAGCGTTTTATTGTCACAGGCGATTATACCTTTCTGTTATTAAGTTCAGTCATAGACAAATTTCTTTTGGCTTTGTTGTTATTTTACTAAAGGAATGATCTCTTTGAATTGCCTTGAAAATCTTGTATGTTACTGTGAACTGATTTTACAAAGGAATTTGATGTACACCTAAGAGATGGACAAGTCATTCTGATGTAAAGTAGTGGGCATATTTCTTGTTCTATACATTTAGTTTCGAGAATCACGTAGTTAGATCCCAAAATAACATATCAAGTTTATAGAATACACTGAAATATGAAAGAGAAAATGATAACAAATAACATTTCTGACAGAGGCATACTAGGAGTTGGGCGAGACTGCCTTGAAAGTTGAACCATGACTTGAGAAAATGAAACTTTATTAGGATAAAGTGCTGGAGCATAAATACCAAAAGGAACAATTTACTCAGTTTAAGATGGAAAATTTTCCCAAGGATTGGGATTCTTCAGCCTGACTAGAAAATGGAATTTCCATTCTTTTGTCAACTTTTGCTTTCTAAACATACACAAGGTCTTGGATTGTAAAATCCAGTTGAAATATTCAAAAAGTTCCTATTGATTAATGCATTTCCAGGAGATTTGTACATGTCTCAGATTGTAGGAACTCTATTGTTGCTGGAAACTTCTAAGATGCTCCCCTTGAAACAGATATAGTCGAGGAAGAATCAAAGTAGGGGAAACGTCCAAACATGTTTCAATCCTGCCATGATCTCAGGTTAAAAACTGTCTGAAACACAGCCGAGATCAATAAAACTACAGCTGAGGCCATAAACGCCATAGAATAGTAGCTGCAAAACTTGGCAATTTTTGGCTTGTTAGTAGCAAGCATCAAGGCGTTAAATGCACCTGAGAATGCCATCACAATTGAAAGTAGAAAGGCATGAAATGTTGATGGAAGGCCCTTGAAGATTATAGCAGGCACAGGATTCCCATTCACTTGCTCATAAGGAAACAAGAGAATGATGGTCACTGTGTTGAAGGAGAAGCACAATATACAGTAAAGGAGATTGGTTGAAATGTCCAATCTCGAACATGTCTTACCAAGGATATGCAAATGCTGCGCAAAAGAAGTCTCTGGAGTCATGCTGATATCTCCAGTGTTCTTCATTGCAAGAAAAATCTAAGTGAACCTTCATGTGGAATCTGTGTTATTCAGACTTTATTTATAGTTGTAGAAGAGTTTAGTTTAAAGCTGCTTGCTTCTGCTGGGAAATTTCTTATCAAGAAAAAAATAAGTCTTTAGGAGAATCTTCCAAGTAACTTCCTTAAGGAAGGCTGTTGATTTTTGAAGCTTCTGGGAAGTGATGCCGACAGGGAAATAATGGGAGAGGAAAAAGACGTAAAGAGTAAAGAAAGGAGTTAAAGATGAAAGAGATAGAAAAGCAGAAGGAAGAGAATCCAAGAGCCATAGAAATATGTGTATTCCACTAACATAAAATTCCACTGAGAAAGTAGCTAATTGACTGGACTTGGATAATTAGGTTCCCCTGCAAATTACTTAGAAATTTCCTCCCCAATAAATTCACTGTTAATTGAACGTTTTTTTTACTTTCAGAATATCATATCACAATCACGAAAGGGGTACAAATATTTAAGGTGGATTTGGTCATTGATCTCAAAGCAAAAATATTCCAAACAAGAAATTCAATGAAAGACAAAATCGGAGTAGTATTTTCAAATGTGTTTGGTAGTATATTAAGAAATTAGATATTTGTTTGGTAATATATTTAAAAACAATAAAAATAATTGTAATCAGTGGAATCTTAACTATTATTAATTTATTTATAGTTAATTTATTTATAAACATGTTTTATGCTATAAACTTTATATAATTATTATTTTGGAATATTATATAATTTATAATATCTTACAATTTTAATAAAAATAAAATGAGTAAACCACTAAAGTTTTTTTTTTAATCTTTTTTTAGAGTAATTTTGCATTTTAAGATTTCAAATTTAAAAACTTGATATACTGAAAATATTTGTTTTCTAAATTTTCACTATTTGAATCACTTAATTCAAAAATAGTTTTAAAAAACAAATTTGACAAAAATATATTCTAGACTTGAAGTGGGAATTGAAAGTAAGAATTAAAAGACTCCTGATTGATTCAATCGAAAATCTACTTTAATGAAGAAAACAGTGTTATTGCAATAATTTACAAGATTTACATGATATACGTCTGTTTTAAGAATCTTTTCCTTTTTCAAAGTAGCAGTACTAATATGATTAGTAGGTTAAGAATCGTAAAAACTAGGGGAAAAAATCATTTTTTTACCCTAAACTTCATAGGTTGTATTAATTTTAACTCTAAACTTTCAATTTCATCAATTTAAATCTCAAATTTGGCAGGTTTTATTAATTTTAACCCTTAACTTTCAATTTCACCAATTTAAACCTTCAAATGTATAAATTTACACCCTTGGTTAAATTTTCGTTTCAATCCTCGTTAGAAAGGTTTTTCATACATGTCCAAAGCAATGTGTTGCTCTATGATTGATACTTATTTGTTATTTTTTTAAAAATAAAATTGTTGAAGAAAATTAGAGTAGACTCACCATAGTGTTTTTTAATTTCAGAGTAGGGTTTTTTTTTTTTTTTTTTTTCACTTCTTACCTTCTTTGATTCTGCGCTTTTTTCATTTCATTAATGGATGGTTTTTCAATTTCAGGGAAGATTCTACTCGATCCATCGACTTTTAGTAGAAACAAAACTTTCTTGCACAAGATTTTTCCTCAATGGAGTACTCTCATTCTTGAATCGATCGCCAATATTGGTTTGTTTTTCTTTTTATTTCTCGTCAACCTCGAGCTCGATTTGTTCTGCATCCACCACAGCAAGCGCAGGACTTTTGGAATTGTCCTCATTGAAATCTTTTTCCCCTTCCTCTCAAGCATCGGTGTCGCCTTAATCCTCCATAAGACTGTCAACAGGGTTAACAAGGTTGGATACGACCAATTCATTGTATTCATGGGTGTCGCTATGTTCACCACTACCTTTCCTATTCTCTCCCGCATTTTAGCAGAGCTCAAACTCCTCACCATCGAAGTCGGCGAAACTGCCATGGTCGTCGCCACCTTCAACAACGTCACCGTCTGGATCTTTTTCACGCACCCCGTCTGATCGGACTGAAACGTGGGGGCTTTTAAGAAAATATTTTTAATTCAAAACAAGCTCCATTCTAGTGCAAGTGCACACTATCAATGCAAGTAATATAAAACTAGAAGTATTCCAGAGCATCGATCTCATAGGAAACGGATACAACAAAATTCAAATGATAGCAAAAATTGTTTTCAAATTGCAAGTTCGGTAACCGAGGTTATAAAAATGTTGGGAGTGTTTTTGGCAAAAGAAAATAATTGAAAAACTAATAAGTATGAAAAAATAAAATTCAAGTTGCTCATGCCCCTGTGGAAAGAAATGCTACTAAAATGCAATTGCAATTGTAGCTAACAAGTGAAAACTAAGTAAACCGAATTCAACTCCTATTCAATTTTGCTTCAAAATCTTTTGGAGGCTAAGTGATTAAACCTATATTTCTATGGCTAATCTAACTTAGATAATTTCGCGCACAATTATAGTGGTTTTGGAGTCTCGCCCTATGTCTAGGGTCGATGTTCAGGACTTATTTCTAAGCCTTTTCCTCCATTGATTTTGTGACATTCGCTTTCCTATAACCCTTTCGGTATTAAGTTTGAGCTTGACAAGCAATCACTAGTTGGCCGACTAGGTTTACCCACATTAATTTAACAAAAACAAACAAAGTTTCAAGTGTTATGAAACTCATAACACTTGAATCCCTAAAGTGAAATTAGCTCATTATGGAAGAAACGAAAAATAACAATTTAATTGCTATGAAACTCATAATTCACAAATAACTAAAAAGAGAACCAAACTAATTTTTATTAAGAAAAATACTTGAATAAGATTACTCCAACAACTTCAAAAACACCCACATAACTTCAAGGACAGAAACAACAATTAATGGAAATTCAAAATCTTGTAGAAATATAATCCTCAATAGTAAACTATCTTTAGTAAAGAAAAGAGCGAAAATCAAGGACTAAATGAATAACTCAAATTTAACAACTAATAAAATTGAAATTAATACAGAGACTAGCTAAGAAATGGAAATGCATAAAAACTGAAAAATAATGATGAACTAGTGTTTTTCTTGCTTTGATTGAACCAAATACACCTTCAAAGGCAATTGAATCTTCACCTCCTCGAACTTTCGTTGAGGAGGGATCAAACTCGGAAATTCACAGAGCTAAGATGAAGAAAAACTTGCTGGAAAATGATAGAAAACGAAGACTAAACTGCTGTGGGCGAGTAGAAAAATTCAGCCACGTTTTGCTTCATTTCTCCATTTTTATAGGCATTGAGGGTTAGGGTTGTTGGGATTTATGCCCTAAAGCCTCGTAATTAATAATTTATTTAATAATTAATAATAATTTTGATTATTTTATTTTCAATATAATATTATCCATTATATGAAAAATCCAAGGTTATTAGTGTAATCTTGAACAGTATGTGGTTGACATACGAGAGGATCAAGTTCAAGAAATAACCTAAAGGGTCATAGTATATGGATAAGGTTGGGTGTCTTATCCTGGTAACACTATTGATACGGCCCACTTTGTAATAGTTACAAATGATTTGATCCAAATCATTCATGTGGAGACATGTGAGTGGGGGTATCTTATACAATGAGTTTGTATAAGACTGGACCACGAAATATTTAATCTCTCTTTATAAATCCGTTAATTGAGAAGATTAATATTTCATCAGGATGATCATATGCGACTCGATCTTAATCCTGAGTGAGTTATGAACTCCTGCCTGTGAGGGCTTGTCCTTTGATTTGCATGGGTGAGAGTGGCTTTTGTAGCCGATTCAATATGCCTATCATTTTGGGGACTTGACCAAATAGGGAGCTGGGAACATAATCTCACAAGATGGAATTCACTCCTTCCCATATAGGGTAAGTAAATGAGTAGTTCCCTTAAGTGCTGATTTCGGGACTTGAACAATGGGGCCCCACCCTCTCACTGGCCCGAGAGGGACTTAGTTTATAATTAGATTATAAACAGATTGTTCATTAGAGGATCAGTGGTACTTAAGGTGCAAGATGTAATTATAGGGGTAAAACGGACTTTTGACCCAGCTGTAATTACGAACAACTCGTGAAAGATCGACTTGCATGTAGTGATTATATCTATGGACACAACTTGTCCTACAGTGCATAAGAGTGCAACTCTAGGTCTATAGTGGAGTGACCTATAGTTAATGAATGAAAATTAATTAATTAAAGAGTTTAATTAATTGATTTTGTATCATTTGAGCTTATAATCTGTAGGTCCATAAGGTCCCCTTGCTAGCTCACAGTAACACTAAAAGATCAATTTAGTTGAAAGAAAAATTTGAAATGTTCAAATTAATATTTAATTTGAAGTGTTCAAATTAATATTTAATATATTAGATATATTAAAATAAAAGAGGAAAATATATTTATTGTATTTGATACATTAAATATTAAAATTTGAAATGTTCAAATTTAATATTTAATTTGAAGTGTTCAAATTAATATTTAATATATTAGATATATTAAATATAAAAGAGGAAAATATATTTATTGTATTTGATACATTAAATATTAAAATAATTAATATATATTTGATATATTAAATAAAAGATATTTATAGAATTTGAATAAGATTCAAATAAATAAATATCGTAGGAGATTTGAATGAGATTCAAATAAATAAAAGATATATTTTAATATATTAGATATTAAAATATAATATTTTAATAATGGCAAAGATCTTCCCTTGGTCTCTATAAATAGAACCATTGGGTTGAAGCATTCTGAACAACACACATCTCTTCAAAGAGAGAATTAGAGAATTCTCTCTAAACCTCTTTCTCTTTAATCCCTTGAGGATTTTCTTTCAAGAGGCTCCCACAAGCCTTGATCTTTTGTTAGAGTCATAGCAAGGAAGACTTTGTAGAGGAGATAAAGACCCGCCAGAAGAATCTCCATATTTTCAAGGTATTTATTGTTTAACCCTTGTATTTTAGTTTAATTCTAAATAAATCAAAGACGATTCATATGCTTCCGCTGTGGGTTTAATTCGATTATTCCCTTCAAGGGTTTCCATCTTTGTGCTCCTTTAATCACGAGTCAAGGTTTGAGCATGAGTTTGGGCTGAAAAATTTCCTAAAAATCGAATAAACTCCATGAATTTTGGTGTTTTTCTGTGATTTCCTCAGTTTTTAGATTTTCCAGAAAATGCAATTGCATTTCAAAAGTGGAATGCAATTGCATTTTTCCCTTTGTTCACCATCTTGTTTTCCCACGGAAATGCAATTGCATTTTCGTGGTTGCTCCAAATCTACAACAAACTTGTTTTTCCAAAGAAATGCAATTGCATTTCCAAAATGGAATGCAATTGCATTTTTGTACTTTCTCCAAACCTACACAAAACAACAAATTAGTATAATTTCCAATCTTTTTTCAACTTCTTTCCTTTTTTTCATTACTCCAATGAACTTTTATGAATTTAACTAATAAACACCATTTTTAGCTTGCTCATCGTACAACAAAACACACAAAAACGACAAGAACAACTAGTTTAGGGTCAAATAATCATCATAATGAGAATTATCACCGTCGCTAGTATCGACACCAAAGGCGAGGGAGAACACAAGAGTCCATTTGTTTTCGTGTGGATCCTACTTTTGAGAGTCGAGTTCGTGGTTTTCATGATGGTGGTGATCTGATCTGGAATAATCTAGTTATTCTTTTTGGTACATTTTTTTAAAAAAATAACAAGTATCAATCATAGAGCAAGACGTGACTTTGGGTATGTGTGGAAAACTTTTCTAACGGTAATTGAAATAGAAACTTAACCAATGATGTAAATTGTTACACTTATTCAAATTTGAGGTTTAACTTGATAAAATTGAAAGTTTAGGGTTAAAATTGATACAACCAACCTACCAAGTTTAGGGTCAAAATTGATTTTTTTTTCCCTAAAAACTATATTTTGAAGATATGACCTCATTGGGAAGTGCTCTCTTACGTTGGAACTCATGGTTATGGAATTAAATAAATAAAGTCCTCTTCACTTGGAATGAAAATAAAGGAATGAGAATGAATTGTTAGGATCCACAAACTTTTTATTAATTAGATTAAATTACAAGGTTAGTCCTTGATCTTTTAGGTTTGTATCTATTTAGTTCATGAACTTTAAAAAGTGTCCAATAAGTCTTTAAACTTTCAATTTTATTCAATTGTGTTGACCTATTAGACATTTTTTAAAATTCACGAACTTACTAGATCAATTAATTTTTAAAAATTTCAACGTCAAGAACTTATTAGACACAAAATTGAAAGTTTAGGAACTTATTAGATATTTTTAAAGTTCACGAACCTATTAGACATTTTTTAAAGGTTAGGGACCAAATAAGCATAAACCTAAAAGTTCAGGGATTACACTTGTAATTTAACCTATTAATTATGGTGTTTACCAAAATACAGAAATTGAACCAATTGGTGGGACTCATCAATCCTACTTCACTTCAAAATTCTCATCTATCTCATTCTCATTTCTTATTTCCTGGCCCACAAATTTTTCATTAATTATTTTACAATGTTACCATTTATCTCTCATCTATAAATGGACCCACAAACTTTTTATTAATTATTTTACAATTTTTTCTCTCTTATTTACACTACTAATAACTTTTCTTCCAATGAAGAAACCATGCTAATCTATTCTTAATATTTTTATAACATTAAAATTTCCTATTTAATTTGTTAAATATTTAATTATTAATTATTTAAAATGTTAAAATAGAATATTTGTATTAGATAACATATACAAACAAAAATAACCCATATTCTTCTAATAAAAATAATTTTAATCTTTTGTTAGTTGATGTAACTTTATTTTAGTTAGTAATTATTCATTAATATAAAATAAATTATTCAAATATAATTCATTATTGACTATTATTATTTTAATTAAAATTATATGGACATAATATGAAAGAGGTATTCCAGCAATTGTAATATATTTGATTCCTATTTTAATTTTCAATAGTCTTTAGTAAACAACATCAATAAATTTCGGATTTCGACTCTAAAGAACTCCCAGTAAAAAATATCAAAGGAATAACATTTTCACTTTAATTCCTAGTAAGTAAATAGCGCTTAAGTGTATAACATTTATGTTTTCAAGTACAATATTTAAGAGTGGATAAAGACATCAATAAAGGTCATGATTTGATCCTCATTCCTACAATGACTGAACTAAAAAAAAGAGTGAAAAAGTTCTTTTCATGGGATTTTTTTTATTAATATTGTAGATTTTCAAACTTATTATAAAAATATTATATTTTCCAAACTATTTATATTAATATTGTTGTTTTTATGGTATGGCTTGGAGGAAGACGACCATCCTCCCGCGTAAAGATGGTCTAGACGATCATGTCGTTTGGGTTTTTGTTTTTGTTTTTTAAAAAAGGCACATATTTCCTTGTTGTTCTAGTTTTCGTTTTCATTTCAATTTTGATTTCGTTTTAGAACCCCCCCCCCCCCCTTATGTTTCCCGTTTTACTGTTGGATTTTTCAATGCATCGTTATGTCCTTTCTCGTCCTGATACCCGAGTGAGGGACCCCTGCGACGACTGGGGGCCCGAACATTCCTTTATACACTGGGAGTTTTTTAAGGGACTCTGACTTATTGTTTACACAGGAATCATCAATCACCATAATGACCAGAGCAAGCCAAAGCCAGGCCAACCTACGCCTTTTCCTCACCGTCACTGCCATCTCACGACTTGGATTCGAACCAATCATCACAAAACTTTTAATAATTATACCAGTTGACATATTGGTTAGTTGATCACTCTAAAACGTAAGGGTCCTAAGTTTAAGCATTGTGCAATGCAGTTTTCAACTTTTTATTTCTTTTTTTCCTCCGCTTTCTCTATTTCTTTTTTTCCTTCCGTATTTTTCTTTTTTTTTTTCCTTTATTTGTTTTATTTAAATCAAATAAGATATATTCCCTTTTTTTCAATATTTAAGTAAATTGAATATTATATTGTAATTTATTCTTTTTTTAAGAAATTGAAATTTATTTTAAGTATTAATTGCAATCAATTTTGGGAGAAAAATAACTGTGTATACGTCATTTTGAGTTGATTTTAAATAAAATGATCACGTTATTCAAAATTATCATGTAATTCTTTCTAAATAAATAAAGAAAAATACAGAAATACGAGAGAATGAAAAATCACTCATATTAGAAAAGAAAATATTTAAATAATTAATACTTAAAATAAATTTCAATTTCTTAGGAAAAAAGAATAAATTGCAATAGAATATTCAATTTACTTCAAATATTAAAAAAAAAAACTAAAGATATCTTATTTGATTTAAATAAAACAAATAAAAAAAAAGAAAAAACGGAAGGAAAAAAAAGAAAAAAAAATGGAAGGAAAAAAAGAAAGAGAGCAGAGGAAAAAAAATAAATAGTTGAAAACTCCATTCCACAATGCAATCAACTGACCAATACGCCAATTGGTATAATTATTACTCTTACCTTTTTTTTTTAAAAAAAAAAATCCAGACAACCATCTATACGCAGTGATGGTCGTCTCTTGAAGAGAAGACCATCAAGCTGCGTATACATGGATCTTCTCTCATCCTCCATGCATGGATGAAGAGACGACCAACCTCCACATCATTAAACATCAATATTAATATAAATAGTTTAAAAAATACAATAATTTTATAATAAGTTTGAAACTCTACAATATTAATAAATAAATAAGAAGTCCTCTTTTCATGCGACGAAACTTGAAGTTTTTTTTGTGAATTTGGAAAACTAAAAACGAAATCTTTATTAAATGAGATCTTAAAACCTAGAATTTAAAATGGAAATTAAAGAAGAAAAAAAAGTTAACAGAGTCTCTTTCGTAGTTTCTTATTCCCAATTCTCTTTTTGACTCAATTTCAACAGCCGAAAGCAGAGCATTCAACTTTCTTCCCAAAACTCATCTCTCTCAACCATCTTATAAGTATAACTGAGTCCGATCAATCCATCACAAGCATTCAAACTCACCACAACAATGGCTTCCCATTCACCTCCTCCCCCTCCAGATCGCCCACCATTTTCCCTTTCCAATCTCATAAAACACGCTTTATCCAAATTTCTACCTCAATTACACGAAACTAATTCAGAAAATCGATATCAGATCATTACCAGATTCATTCACGCTATGGCGCCTAGTCGAAGGAGATTCGACGACGCACTGCAACATCGTGCACTTCCATTGTACGTCGTTAATGAATTCCAGAGCTATCCAAGGACGATCCGCTCCACGAGCTTCGGGGAGATGAATTTGAGCCTCACGTTTCAGGCGGCCATCGGATTTGTCGTCTCTTCGCAGATTCCGCCTTCTCCATTCCTGCAAATCGCAGAGGTAATGACGGTGATAAGTTTTGGAGTTTCGTTTTGTGGCGTTTTTCTTCGAAATTCCTTTCCGAGATTCGGAAACAATCTCGAGAAACTCGGTTCAGTGTTAAACTCGATGATCTTCTTCCTAATGTCGACCTCCTTCCTTCCGGCGAGATTTTGCTGGATAAGTTGGCCGCTGTTTGCTCTGTCAATGGCGGCCTTCTTCTTCTCGCTCTTCAGATGATCGGTGGAACCGATCCAAATTGCTGATGATATTTCGAAATTACTTCAGAAATCGAAAATAAATTTGTTTACTCAAATTAAAATGTGGAGTAAACAAATTTATTTTTAAAAATTTGAAACATGAAAAATTAGTACAGATTAAACTAAATCAGTTGAAGATGGTGTCATTTTAAGGTCTTCGATTATTTTTGAAGAGCTTAAAATGAACGTTGTAAACTCTGCCTGTGTCGTTTATTTCAATTCCACACAGCCGGTCCCAAGCCCGGGTTGAAAGAGGAGGGACGACATGTCGTCTTTAGATTATTTTGCTATAGAAGAAGCTTCAAACAAGATTTTTTTTTTTTTTTTGATTAAAATACCATTAGTCTCTATACTTTGAGTTTCATTCTGTTTTAGTTTATTGTTAAATTTTTCAAAAAAATATTTAGTCTTTATTAGTTTTTCCTTTATAAATTTTGAAAACATATTCACATGAGGTCTTTTATTGCATAGAAATTATTATTATTATTTAACTAATTTTGATAAAAATTAACTTTGAATGACTAATCTAATTTTAGGATTTATTGAAAGTACAATGACTAAAATTAGATAGGTTAAAATACTATTTTGGTTCTTGTACTTTGGGCTTTGTTCCATTTTAGTCATTATACCTTCAAATGTCCAATTTTAGTCAATGTACTTTTAATAAAGCTTAAAATTGGTCCCTACTATTAGTTTATTGTTAATTTTTCTTTTAAAAAATTAGTCTCTATTAGCTTTCTCTCTATAAATTTTGAAAGTATTCACACGGTGTCACTTCTTGTATTAAAATTGTTATTATTTAACCAATTTGGATAAAAACTTAACTTCAAACTTATCATAGGGACCAATTTTAAGCTTTATTGAAAGTACATGGACTAAAATTGGACATTTGAAAATATAAGGATCAAAATAGTATTTTAACCAATTAAATATTTGAAAATATAGTGATTAAAATAAAATGAAACCCAAAGTACATTGACCAAAATAGTAGTTTAACCTTTTTCTTTTTAAAAAAGATTTTACAAACTAGCTAATTTATTTTAACGTATCAAAGTATCATACTAAGCGTTATAGAAGGCAAAGCATTGGAAAGAGCCCATTTTGAATGAAACTCTTGAAGAACATTAACAATTGAGATCTGATTCAAGTGTGTCTAGAAAAGAAAGGATGAAAGTAGATTTGTACATAAAAATAAAAATATCGAGCAAGTTATATTTTAGTATCTCAGTTTAGACTTGATTTCTATTTGTTCTATGTAGTTTTAAAAAAGACATTTTAATTTATGAAGTTTAAGTAGTTGGTAATAGTATTTAAATTGAGTTGCTTATAACTTTATTCAACATAAATATGACGTGACAATTAAATTGATGATTAGATTGTCAATCGTAGCATAACTGAGCGATCATGACATTATAATTTTTCAACTTCTCTAAAAGTTGATGGTTCAAATTTTCACCTCACATGTCATAGCTCAATTAACATAAAAGCATGTGTCCTTTAACCAAAAGGTTCTAATCTCACCTAGTTTAACTAAAAAAAAAAATCTCACCTCACATTAAAAAAAAAAAAAGTAATTAGATTCTATTGAGATTGAAAATTTGGATGAGGTGGCAAAACGTTAGCTTTTGAATTTTATATTGTATTTTTGGTTAAATTATCAAAAATACCCCTAAACTATGGGGTTGGTTTCAATTATACCCCTAAACTGGAAAAGTTTCATTTTAACCCTTGAACTTTGAAGTTTGTTTTAAAACAATCCTTGAAGATTTTTTCAGTTAAATTTATGGACGAAAAATGATGTATTTGCATATATTTTGATTTTTTTTTTCAACGTATATGTTCACATAAGCAACAATACAAATGCAAAAACATCATTTTCCGACCATGAATTTAATGAAAAAAGCCTTCAAGGGTATTTTTGAAACAAATATCAAAGTTCAAAAGTTAAAATGAAACTTTTCAAAGTTCAGGGGTATAATTGAAACTAACCCCATAGTTCAAGGATATTTTTTATAATTTAACCTATATTTTTTATTACATGGCTTATTTTTATCAAGAAAAATGATAGTGGATGGGTTCTTCTTCTTTCACCTACTATTTTCACAAATGTCCACTATCGATTAATTTACTATCTTTAACTTTTTATGCATTTTTAGAAACTTTTGTTTACAAAAATACCCTTCCATGAATTTCTCATTTTATATTTAATATAATATTTTTAATTAATAATTTATTCATCCACAATTATCACAAATGGTAAATATATGCCTTATAAATGACATTAATATATTTTGAAATAAATATTGTATTGTAATAGTTATCATTATTATCCAAATATTTGAAATCAATGTGTAATACCATTTTCCTTTTTTTGCTGTATCTTCTTCTCCTATGTCAATTCTCTTCAAAAAAAAAAATTTTTAATTTTTTTGCGTTCTTCTTCATTTAGTTCTTCATTTGCTTGTGCCTTAATCTGCTATGGTCTGCTTTTCTATTAAGTTTTAGAATTGTGCCGCCACCGTTTTGTATAGATGAGTATGTTTTTTTACAGTCGTTTTTTGGTGTTATTTTTTCAGCTCACCCTTTTAATTTGGTAATTTTGTTGTTATTTTAATTTATTCTTTGTTCGCATTATTTTTTTCATTCTATCGTTGTTTTAAGTGTTCATTTTTTTTTTCAATTCAACAAGTGGGGATGAGAGTGATTCAAACCTCGGACATCTTGATCGATGACATATATCTTAACTAGGTGAACTATGCTCAAGCTGGGATTTAGTTACTTACCAATTTATTTTTTTAATCCAATAACGACTACTGTACCCATTTCTTCATATATAGCCCATATAGTATCTTGCATATATATATATACCATTCACCAACTTAATATACATACCCCTGTATATAGACAGTATAAACACGATATGAAAGCATATAAAAATTGTATACAAATATCCTAGCAATGTTGTTTCCTAAATTGATTGATTTAAAGTTTTTCATAACTATATAAATTAAAATTATTTTTCATTTCTACTTTTGTATATTCCAAGCATGCATATATATATATATATATTCTAGTTCAATAACAAGTCGGGGTGAGAGCATTATTCGAACCTCTGACCTCTTAGTTGATAGCATACGCTTTAATAAGGTGAGCTATGCTCAAATTAACATTCAGTTTCATTATCTACCAATCCTCTTCTTTAATCTAATAATAGCTACTATATCCATTTCCTCATATATACCTCCTTTTTTTTAAAATCATATTGTAACGTGGTAATTTGAGAAATTTAGTATTATGCAAATATATACCTCATATATATATCATATACACCTCATACATACTCAATATATTCTTTTAATTTTCACCATTCATCACCTTACTTAATATACTCATGCATACAAACAATATATATAGCGGAAGAAACTATACAAAAACTATTCATACAAAAATCCTAGCAATGTTGTCTCCTAGTTTAATTGATTTAAAGTTTCATAACTTTTTTATGATAGTTTAATTTTGTCCAAATTAGGTTCATTAATGTGATAATTTGGGATATATACAGTTTATTTTATATATACCCAATATTGTTTTTTTGTCATACCTATTTTCACAAATACTTCATTTATTATATCATATATTTCTGATATTTTTTTAAGCGGAAATAATTAATTAGGAAAAAATATTAATTTTTGTAATTATGAAAAATATAATGTGTAATTAAAATGAATAATCAAATTGAAAATATTATTTTTTAAATTAGATCTATAATAATTGTCAACATAAATTACCTTAAATGAATTAAGTCTAATAGAAAAAAATCAACACAATAAATATGGAGAGAATATTAATGGATGTGTAATTTGGTAAGAAAAATCTCTAAATTTTTCCTAAAAGTCTAAATATGAAAACATTCATAAATATGGGCATTTATGAAATATGAGTCTATAAGAAGACTCATTTATTTTTTATTTTTTTATTTTTTTTTTGACATACAGAAATAAGGAAAGTTCAAATACAACCACCATAATTAAGGCTAACAACTGCCTTCCGCACTTCGGAATCCAGATCATCGACCTCCTCGCAATTCCAACAAAACCCATTCAGCCCCGAAGAGGGAATCGAAATCGCCTCTGTAGCCGAAAGAGGAGAGGATGAAAATTTTGATCTAGCCAACTGGTGAGCAGCCAAATTGGAAGCTCTTGTGCACTTTGAGAACGAAACCACGCCCATCCGTGAGGCCAGCTCTCTGATTTCCTCGATGATATTGCTGATCTCAGTGAGGTCCACCGCTTGCATGTTTAGGAGGGAGATTACCTCTTCTGCATCTGATTCCACCAAGAGTTGAGGTAAAGGTCCCATGATCAGCTCCCTTAAGTTTTTCAACCCTTCGAGGATAGCCTTCATTTCCAATAATTTAATACTCCATTTTTGAGTGATTTGATTCCTTCCCGCACAGATCAAAGACCCAATTGAGTCACGAACGATCCAACCGATTCCTCCCCTGCTTGTACCAGCATTCCATGCAGCATCACAGTTCAATTTCCAGCTGGTAGTAGAAGGAGGTCTCCATCTGTCTTGACTCGACTGGGTCTCTGTCCTTTGTGGAAGAGGATCTTCGAGGTTTGTACTATCTCTCTTGTGAAAAGCTTCAATCTGTCTGTATAGTAACTGATTGTTTGGGGAATTTTGTGTCGTCAGAATCCAGTTCCTATGATTCCACATGCACCACATCACAATAGCAGCAACCTTAAGCTCTGTATCATTTAAGTGTGCTATCATCCAGTCCCAGCATGTTTTTGGCTTCCAATCCTCCCTATAAGAATCAAAGAGACCTGATAAGTTAGGTAACACATTCAGCCAAATTACCTTTGAAAACTTACAACCCCAAAACACATGCGAGGTAGACTCCATCTTCTTCCTGCAAAAAAGACAGCAAGGATTAGTGTTAATCCCTTTTTTAATAATGTTTAACCGAGTTGGAATGATGTCTTGGATAATTTTCCAAACACAAATTTTAATCTTTGGCCTTTCCTTCATTTTCCACAATCTTTTCCACTTAACTTTCTGGTCCTCAGAACCCGAGGTTGAAGCCCTGTCTTTACTGTTTAAATTTTTTGCTAAATGGTAAGCTGTCTTGACCGAAAACGTTCCTTTTTTATCAAAGTTCCAAATAATTTCATCCTTTGATCTTCGACTTCCAATAGGAATGCTAAGGATGACTTCAGCATCGTCTAGAGAGAAATTTTCTCTTATAATATTTTCCTTCCACAGCCCATTTTCATCGATTAGTCTTTTGACATAGCCTCCCCTCATGGAATCTTTCACTCCTACTGGTATTGAACTACCCACACGATCTAACCAAGGGTCTTCATCAATTTTTATATGTCTGCCATCCCCTACCTTCCATCTATAGCCTTTTTTAAATAACTCCCTTCCCCACAGAATGCTGCGCCAGGTAAGAGAAGGATTGTTCCCTATTTGGGCTTTTAAGAAATCCCCATCCTTGAAGTAGCGACCTCGCAGCGTCTTTGCTAGTAAACTTTGAGGGTTCCTTAAAATGCGCCAGCTATGTTTTGTTAACAATGCTTGGTTAAAACACAATAAGTCTCTGAACCCCAAACCTCCATTTTCCTTACTTTGACACATCCTACTCCAGCTCATCCAGTGGGCTTTAGGGCTTGATTGATTCGAACCCCACCAAAACCGGGAGCACATCCCATTTATCTCATCGCATATCTTCCTTGAGAGACGGAAGCAACTCATTGTGTAAGTAGGGATGGCTAGTGCAATGGCTTTTATGAGGGCTTCTTTGCCCCTTAAAGAAAAAAACCTTTCTTTCCAATTCATAAGCACCTTCCAGACTCTATCTTTAATTTTCCAAAAAATTTTGTTCTTGTTTCGATCGATTTGAGAGGGCATCCCCAAGTAATGGCCTAATGAGTTTGTGAGTTTTATGCCAAGGATATTGCCACAGAACTCAGCTGTAAGTCTATCCACATTTTTGCTAACCATAAAAGCGGACTTACTTAAGTTTATCGTTTGGCCCGAAGCTTGCTCATAGTTCCTTAATAACCGAGTGATTGATTCACAATCCCTTTTCGTGGCTTTGAAAAAAAGAAGGCTATCGTCAGCAAAGAAAAGATGGGTTAGAGAGGGGCAAAGCCTATTGATACGTAAACCATCCAGGTTGGACACACTCTCCTCTCGATTTATAGCAGCTGAGAAGCCCTCAGCACAAATTAGAAAGAGGTAAGGAGACAGAGGATCCCCTTGTCTTAACCCTCTTTCAGGCTTAAAGGTGAAATGGGGGGAACCATTGACTAGCACTGCATAGCTGACAGAGCTTATACAGTTCATTATCCTATTAACCCAGTTGCTTGCAAAGCCCATTTTTAACATCATTTCCTTTATAAAGACCCATTCTACCCGGTCATAGGCTTTGCTCATATCCAATTTAGCCGCAATTAAACCTTCTTTGCCTCTCCTACGATTGTTGATCACATGAATACATTCGAACCCCACACCACGTTATCAGTGATGAGCCTTCCAGGCACAAAAGCTGACTGAGTAGGTGAGATAATCGAATCAAGGATCTTTTTCAAACGATTGGCTAAAACTTTTGCTATCATCTTGTAAATCACGTTGCAGAGGCTAATGGGTCTAAAGTCCGCCATCCTCTCCACCTTAGTGATCTTAGGAATGAGGGCTATCCAAGTGCTGTTAAGAGGTCCCACATCTTCACCATTATTCAGAATAGAGAGACAAATTTTTGAAGTTTCATCCCCTAATATGTCCCAATACTTTTGAAAGAACCCCGCGTGAGCCCCATCAGGGCCTGGTGCTTTTGTGGGATTCATGTCTTTTAGAGCACGTTCAATTTCTTCTCTGATATAGGGTCTATTCAACTCCCTATTCTGATCTTCCGTAATTCTAGAAGGCACACAAGTTGTTATTTTGTTGATAGCTTCCATACTGGGGCAAGACGAGCGAAAAAGAGAGATGAAATAATTTGAGGTTGTTGATCCTATTTCCTCCTCATCCTCAGTCCAAGCTCCACTGGCATCGAATATCCCCTTTATAGCATTACGTTTTTTCCTCTGAGAAGCTTTTGCATGGAACCATTTTGTGTTGCGGTCTCCCCAGTTGAGCCAATCTTCTCTTGAGCGAATCTTCCAATAAATTTCCTCCTCATCAAGCAGAATGTCAAGATCTTTCTCTAATTTAAGAATACTGTCACTGTTTGAATCCAGCCCATTATCAATCGTGCAGATCTTCTTTGTCTTTCTGTCGATAGCCCCTCTTATGGACCCATCCAATCTTTTCTTATTCCAATCTGCCATTAAGTTCAGGCAGGAAGTGACCTTTCTATTGTAATTCCCAGCACATCCCTCATTTGCCTTCCAAAAGTCCCTCACAATATTTTTACAGTCATCATAGTTAAGCCAAGAAGCCTCACACCTGATAATCTTTGTTTTTTTCCTCTTTAACGAAGACTCCTCTGATTCAACCATATTGGCCACTATAGGTCTATGATCAGACCCCAAGTAATTGAGGTGCCCACTCTGATGTCTTTAAACAAGCCCTGAAGCTCCCTATTACCTAAGAATCTGTCTAACCTTTCTTTAACCTGAGAGTCATTTTCCTTCCCTCTCTTCCACGTAAATTTATCACCCTTATAACCCAGATCAATAAGATGACAACAATCGATAACTTGACAGAAATTACTAATTAACCGCGGTTCTTTTAAGGGCCCACCTTTTTTCTCATCCACCCCTAAAACCTCATTGAAATCTCCTCCAATAATCCAAGGAACGTTTACTACCTGGTTCGAAATATTATTAAGTTTTTCTATAAGATTCCACGAAAACTTGCGCTGAGAACTGACTGGATTACCATAGAACCCCGTAAATCTCCAACAATTTCTATTACCTTTAACCAACACATCAATGTGACCTTTTGAAAAAGACTGCACCGTTATCTCCATATTACTCTTCCAAAAAAGTAGTAGACCTCCACTGCTTTTCTCACTTGGAACTTTAAAGGAACAATCGAAATTTAAACCACACTTTATAAATTGGTCTTTATCACCCGCCACTTTAGTTTCTGACAGAAACACAATTTGAGGATTTAAGCTATGCACCAGATGGCGCAAATTTCCAATCGTTCGGGGGTTCCCCAGTCCCCGAACGTTCCAACATAAGATTTTCATTGTTTCAGGCAGGGCTGGCTTGCAGCCTCTGCCGATATCCCTCCGAGTTCATCAGAGTAGTTTTGTTGCTGTTTTTTCCTTTCTTGGTCACTGCCTCCTATCTCCATCTTTCGTTTTTCCCCAATTTGATCTTTATGGACTCTTTCCTCTGGCCTGTGCTCTCCCGCCGTGTTTCTTACAAGTCTTTTCCACATTTTAACGTTCTTTACATCTTGGTACCCCTGGCCCATTCCACTAGTATCTTGGTCTACTAGGTTCATTTCCACTATGTTCGTTTTTGCTGACTTGGGCTTTGAAATCTGGGAATCTTGGCCCAATTTGGTATTTACCCCTATCTCAGATCTGTCTGTAGGCCCCTTTCTTTCTCTAATGGCTTTATTTTTTCCTTTATTGTCCAGAGCCTCCATCTACCATCTTTCGACGACTTGTCATTTCCTGAGATTGTACAACAGTCATGATCTTGCCTTGGAATTTGGTAATTTTGGAAAGTTCGATCCTCCTCAACTGGTGCTGCGTTCCGATGGGCCTCTTCCTTCCCCACATAGTTTTTCCGATTAGCCTCCGTTGGTATAGCAGCTTTCTGACAGTTAGGTCTCTCATGTGTTTCTTCTGCTAATTTTCCTACCACCGGAGCTGACAAATTAGATTGTTGGGACATTTTTACTACAGTTTGACCCCTTTCTTTTCCCCTTTCGCCAATATTCCTTATCTCCCATTTCCTTAATTTTTGACTTCCCTTCTGCATCGGATTTTCTCTTAACCATTCCCCAAATCTGGCTTCTTCTTCCTTCTCATTTTTATTCTCACAATCTTTGAAAATATGACCCAATCTCCCGCAATTGTAGCAGAAATCAATTAATTTTTCATATGTTAAAGGAAACCAAACCTCTTCCGCCATCGATCCCATTTTTAGATTTGTCCCTCGGCACAGCGGTTTATAAATATCAACTTTGATTTTTATCCTCAGAGAATCTCCTTCACAGTCTCCATTATCATCAGTATCCACATCTACAAAGGTTCCAATTGAGTTCCCGATTGCTTTTGCCCATTTCCTGCAATAGAAAATCATAGGTAAGTCTCTAATATGGACCCAGAAAGTAGCTGAAGGAATGAACTTTTTATCCCGCAGCGGAAGCATTGAATCGTCTTTGATTTATTTAGAATTAAACACAAAATATATAAGGTTAAGCAAAAACTTACATTGAAAATATGGAGATTCTTCTGGCGGGTTTTTATCTCCTCCACAAAGTCTTCCTTGTTATGACTCTAACACAGGACCAAGGCTTGTGGGAGCCTCTTGAAAGAAAATCCCCAAGGGATTGGAGAGGAAGAGGTCTAGAGAGAATTCTCTAATTCTCTCTATTGAGGAGATGTGTTTTATCAAGAATGCCCAATGGCTCACCCCTAGGGTCCTATTTATAGTGGTCTAGGGAAGATAATTAAATAATATATTTTAATATCTAATATATTAAAATATATTTATCTAACCAATTTGAATCTTATTCAAACCTTTAAAATTCTCCTACGACATCTATTTCCTAATTTGAATCCAATTCAAATTTAATAAATATCTTTTCTTTAATGTATCTAATATACATTAATTATTTTAATATTCAATGTATCAAATACAATGAATATATTTTCCTCTTTTATATTTAATATATCTAATATATTAAATATTAATTTGAACACTTCAAATTAAATATTAATTTGAACATTTCAAATTTTTCTTTCAACTAAATTGATCTTTTAGTGTTACTATGAGCTAGCAAGGGGACCTTATGGACCTACAGATTATAAGCTCCAATGATACAAAATTAATTAATTAAACTCTTTAATTAATCAATTTTCATTCATTAACTCTAGGGTCACTCCACTATAGACCTAGAGTTGCACTCTTATGCACTGTAGGACAAGTTGTGTCCATAGATATAATCATTACATGCAAGTCGATCCTTCACAAGTTGTTCGTAATTACAGCTGGGTCAAAAGTCCGTTTTACCCCTGTAATTACATCTTGCACCTTAAGTACCACTGATCCTCTAATGAACAATATGTTTATAATCTAATTATAAACTAAGTCCCTCTCGGGCCAATGAGAGGGTGGGGCCCCATTTTTCAAGTCCCGAAATCAGCACTTAAGGGAACTACTCATCTGCTTACCCTATATGGGAAGGAGTGAATTCCATCTTGTGAGATTATGTTCCCAGCTCCCTATTTGGTCAAGTCCCCAAAATGGTAGGCATATTGAATCGGCTACAAAAGCCACTCTCACCCATGCAAATCAAAGGACAAGCCCTCACAGGCAGGAGTTCATAACTCACTCAGGATTAAGATCGAGTCGCATATGATCATCCTGATGAAATATTAATCTTCTCAATTAACGGATTTATAAAGAGAGATTAAATATTTCGTGGTCCAGTCTTATACAAACTCATTGTATAAGATACCTCCACTCACATGTCTCCACATGAATGATTTAGATCAAATCATTTGTAACTATTACAAAGTGGGCCGTATCAATAGTGTTACCAGGATAAGGCACCCAACCTTATCCATATACTATGACCCTTTAGGTTATTTCTTGAACATGATCCTCTCGTATGTCAACCACATACTGTTCAAGATTACACTAATAACCTTGGATTTTTCATATAATGGATAATATTATATTGCAAATAAAATAATCAAAATTATTATTTATTATTAAATAAATTATTAATTACGAGGCTTTAGGGCATAAATCCCAACAGTAGCGTACCTGAACTCTAGCTCTGATCTACGGCAGTTCCCTTTCAGTTCTTCGAAAAGTAAGAGACCTTTGTCGAAAATCTATGGTCCCTCTTCAATGATTCGTTTTTTCTCTTTATTATTGCAAAAAGTACACCGAAAAGTATTCATTCCTGCCGATTGTATTTTAACCCTTCCTTCCAGATTCCATATTCTTGGCATAATAGTTTTAAAAACTTCTCCGATTATGTATTTTGATGAGAGGATTTTGCAGATGGCAGATTGTTGTAGCTCTTTATCCGTTGATTCCAGCTCGTCATCTTCTATATCGACTACTCGAGCCTTTTCTTCTTCTGTGAGCTTCATTTTTTCCAACTGCTTGTTTATGCTTGTTGTCTCCATGAATACGGAGCTAAATCAACCGCCACACAAACGAAGGAAACTAGAAAGAAAGCTTCTGCCCAACACAAAGGTTGCCTATGAGCTCATGGATTCTGCGAGTGAAACCAGAGCCCCAACAGCCACAGACGGGCCCCTAGGACTCATTTGTGTTGTTAATTGTTATCCCTTATATCAATTCAATAAGCCGGTGGGCTGCCAGCTTCTAATTGGGCTTTTCGTTCTGGATTTTATTGGGCCGTTAATGGGTACATCAAATTGTTCCTTCCGATTGAAGTCCTCCAACAACAGCAAATTACCACAGATACTCATAAATAAAAATCATTAATTTATCAAATAATAGTTAAAAATGAAATCACATCAGGTTAAAATTTTTTAAAAAAAATACTAACTATCGAGAAGTATCTATATAAATGACTTAAATGTATACATGAGTACTATCTAGATTTATCTTCAATACTGTAAATAAATATTTCAAAAGAAAGGTTCTAGAAATATCTCACCATTTCTTTAGGCTCCAAAGAAAAACTTCAAAAAAATTACTTTAGATAAGGAGAAACTTCAAAAGAAATATCTAGGATATTTTAGATTAAAGAAGAACTTTAAAAAATTTATTTGTTTGGGCCCCAAGTATTGGTTGCCTATAAATAAAAAGTGAGTCCTCATTCTCCATGTATGAGGAAAGTTAGAAATAAGTGAGTCTTTCAAAAAAAAAAAAAAAAGTGAGTGAGTAGTGAGAGCGAGAGCAAGAGACCTTTCTCTAAAAAATGTCAATCTTGATACTTTTTTAATAAAAGTTTTTTTTTCAAGTGTTTGCCCTTCATGCTAATTTCTTTGACATATCCCCACTTAGAAATGTTTAAAATCAAACCTCTTTTACTTATCAAAATTACTTTCATGTTAATCATACAACAAAAAATATTCTTAAAAAATTATAAAAAAACCCAAAGTGGAACATATTAAAATAATTTTAGAAGTATCTACACTTAATTAAAGTTTTATTTTTTTTTTAAAAAAAAACTCGTCAAAAATGTGCTTCACTTAAATTTTGTTTACCATAATCATTTTGGTGTTTTTTTCCTCTAAAACCACTTTAAAGAGATTTTAAGCATGTTTCTTGCATTGAGTAAAACTATTCTATTTTTATCAATACTTTTTTTAAAACAATTTTTATCAATACTTATTAAACTATAATATTTTTAAAAAAAAAAATGTTCAAAATAACAAAAATTCCAACAATATAAGTAAGGAAAACGTGCAGATTTAGATTTTAGTCCTTAGGTAATGCTTTTACATCTCTACCTTAACGAGCAAAACACTTTCCATTGGGTATTTAAAGACTTCAAGAAACTTACTCAAAGATAACCAAATAGATATTTTTCCAACAAAATGTTTAAAATACTCAACAACTTATATCTTAATAACTTTATTTTCTTAATCATATCCAAAAGATCCTCAAAGAAAAAGAGATGGTAACCACATATTCGCTTTCAATTTCAATCGATACGACTTTATGTTCATATTATTAAGGGAAAGTTGAGAAAAAGTGTAAAAGCACTAAAATAAAAATAAAAAAAATAAAAGAAGAAGAAGAAAATGATGTATATGAATTGATTTTGACAGATAACAAATTGGATTGTGTAAAAGAGTGAAGATGAGGAGAGTTTGGCAAACCCTTTTTGGTATTAATGTATATATGGTTCATGGCCTAGTCATTTTGGTAACATTTGTGGATAAGATTGTGACATTTGTGAGAGAGAAAGCAATATGAGTCAAAATTCAATATCTTTTTCAAGCCTTACAAACATCCCCTTCCTCATTACAATGTAAGAAAAATTAGCTGTTTGTGAACATGGATATCCCACACTCTAGCCCCATATGATTTTTTATTTTTTTAATTTTTGTATGTGTGGAAAAGAATGCTTAATTTTGTCCATTTGGCTGTTTAATAGTGACACTTTTACAATTTATAATTATATGTGTGTATAAGGTTTTTTCCTATTAAGGTTTGGAGATGTCATAGTTACAAAGTATTCATTAGTGAAAAAGCAAGATATTGAATATTTTATCATTAAATGTGTAAAAAACTTTGGAGCAATGATATTTATTTATTTTGGCTGGCAAATGATAGAAAGAGTCTTTTGTTTTCAACAGGTTGGGTAAACTTTTACTTTCTAGTATAATTCTTTAAGAGATTTATATATAGTGACTGCCTACTTTGTTATTCTTCTCTCTCAAATTTTTCTCCTAAAATTTCAACAATATCCTATATATCAAGAAATGTATGAAATTTAGAATATAAGTTGTACAAACAAGAAAAAAGTAACATTGCTTTTTTTTAGGAATAAAAGCGATAGGAAAAACAAAAACAGAAAAGTAAAGTAATATTGAATTTTGAAGTGATATAATATATATATTCAAATTTTTTACAAGCCCTAATATTAATAAATTGAAACATAATTTAACATATTTTTATTGTTTTTTTTCTACATATAAACCCAAATATAATTGGATTAAAACGAGTCGTAACATATCTTTTCTTACTTTGACATTACATCAAATCATCCTTCGTCTTTGAAAAGTTTAAGTCTCGAATACTGATCATATCTTTTCACGTAAGGATTTGAATATCAATTAAATTGACTAATGATACCCAACCCAATTCCATTAACTTTAGTACTATGTCAAAATAAAGTTCCCAATTGAATGTTAGATTTGTATAAATTGTTTGTGCACAACAAACCTAATGTTTTCTTGAAAAAAAAAAAAAAACTATCAAATTTCTTTGGGGACATTGCCATTAACTTTGACAGCAACAAAGTATATGTGATAACATTATAATGTGGATTGCATGAGAAAATGATTCTGAAAGACCATGGACAATTGAGGAAGAAATTGATTAAAGTTGAAGTACATAGAGAAAGATCCCACTTGTGTGCTGAAGAAATTAAAGGTGCATTCCATTCCATATGGGAATTGGGGGATTGTAAGAGAAAAGTTTTGATGACCAAAAGTGATGGAAAAGGCAAAAAGTTTGAAAACAACCCTTCAACAACCAATCTCATAACGTTATGTAATGATATATGCTTGCATTAAATTCACAACACTTGAGGAATATTTATCATCCCTCACTTGTTAACCTAACTCCCAAATTTTTATTCAACTTTGAGACATGTACTAGTTTAATACCAAAAAAAAAAATCTTGAAATATGGTAGTTTTATAAATTGTTTTTCAAAATAGAATTATATATATATATATGTCATGTCAGAAATAATCTTTTTGGAAAGATAATAATGTTAGGAGTTGAATTATTAGGCTCATTATCATAAATTTGGTTCCTATGAATTAGAGAAATAAAGTAGAATTTAATCTCTGTAGTACGTGACACAGTTAGTTATTCATGTATTTAGCTACCACGTACCCAATCTGTTAGTGGTTTCTAACGGTAATACTATTTAATTATGAAGTTTTATCAAACTATAGGAGTGGAATTCTAACTTTTAAAACCATAAGGACTAAATTCTAACTTTCTCCAACCCATGGTGACTATTTGTAATTTACCAATTATTATTTTTGTCCTTAAGTTGGTTTTTGTATTTTTAAAAGTTTTACTTGAGTTTATATATATATTAGTTAAATCTTAGGCTAAATTATAAAAAATATCCTTAAACTTTACCCTTTATTTGAAAAATACCTTATTCTTTCAAAAGGTGCAGTATTACCCTTGATCTTTTATAAACGTTTCAAAACTACCCTTGGAGTAGGAATCCGTTTGAATGTTGGACAAAAAATTGATGTGGCGGGGTGACCTAGAATGATGTGAAGGAGTCTAGGACGCTTGCCTGGATTAAGTTTGAAAAAACAACGTTTTTCCATGTCGATTTTCTGTCCAACATTCTAATAGATTTCTAACTCCAAGGATAAGTTTGAAACGTTTATAAAAGGTCAAGAGTAATATTGTAACTTTTGAAAGCATAGGAGTACTTTTGAAACAAAAAGCAAAATTTAGGGGTATTTTTTATTTTCAATCATTGATGAAGGAATTTAATTTTGATTGAAAATTTAAGGTTAAATTACAAATTTAATCCATAAACTTTTAAGTTATTTGTATCTAAAAGGTCTTAAGCTTTAAAAAGTGTCTAATAGAGTTCCTAAACTTTCAATTTTATGTTTAATAGGATCCTGAATGTTCAAAAATGTATAATATGTCTCTGAACTTTCAAATATATGTCTAATAGGTTCTAACTCATTCAAAATTTGTAAAAATTAAATGATCTACTAATATAAAATCGAATTTTATGTCTAATGCGACTCTAAACTTTCAATTTTAATTTTTGTCTAGCAAGTTTGTGAATTTTAAAAAATGTTGAATAGGTCAAAGGCTTATTAAATACAAAATTTAAAATGTGGGGACTTATTGGACACAAGATTGAAAGTTTCAAGACTCTATCAGACATGTTTTAAAGTTCATGGACGTATTAAACATAAGAGCCAAATAGATACAAACTTAAAAGTTTAGGGATTAATTGTAACTTAACCAAAATTTAATGTTACAAGGAATAAGTAAGTTTATATCAATTTGGTGAATAATACAAGTAGTAGCTAAAAGAAGTTAAGGAGTCAGGTCAATTTCTTATCAAAAGTAATACTTTTTCCATGAATGAAATGAACTATTGGTAAGATATATAATTAAAATACAGTGAATAAAAGGAAACTTTAAAAAATATATTTAGATATCAAACTTTATATTTAATTTAATGAATTGATTTTTGCAAAGTTGGATTTCATCCAAACCACCATAAAATTAAAATAAGCTTTTAAACAACCTTATTTTTAATTCAAATAACTTTAAAAATAGTATCTATATAAAAAATCGTGGGGAAAAAGATATAAACAATATAATATGAAGTAAATTTATAACTGCATTATTATTATTGGAGGAAAGAACAATCTTCATCTATCCATAATTAATAATTGAAAATGAAATTATGAATAAATTAATTAAATGTAAACGTTAACAGTCAAAGTCAGATGAGCTGTCAGGGTTTAAGCAACATTATTGCGCAGTAGTTATTAATTAATTAATTAAATTAAAGATCCCACTCAGAAACGTATACTTGATTATATTTTGAACTATGTGGTATTAATTAGTTGATTTTAGATTCGTAATTATTTACAAATCTCAAACGTGCTTCCTTTAATTGATGGAAAAAAGCTCACTTTATCCATACATAGAGAGAGAATCATTTGAGCTTAAGAACTTAATTTAATCAATTCAATTCAATGTAATTGAAAACTTGGATGGAATAATTTTCTTTTCTGATTTCATCGTGTGTTTTATCTTGTACTAAAATTTAAAATAAAAAAAAGAGTTGAATTTGCCAACATGAACATAAGTCAATTGGCAAAGCATGAACTCTCAATTAAGAGTTTAGAACTCAAAAAAAAAAAAAAAAAAAAAAAAAACTTAAAATGAGTTTAAGATGCAACTATAATAATAATTGTTTTTTACACATAAGCTATTTAAATAAGGTTAAAATACTATTTTGGTCCCTATATTTTGAGCTTTATTCTATTTTGGTCCATGTACTTTCAAATGTACTTTCAATAAAACTTAAAATTGGTCCTTATGACAAGTTTGAAGTTATTTTTTTTATCAAAATTGGTTAAATAATAATAATAATTTTAATACAAGAAAAGAACATACTTCTAAAATTTATAGAGGAAAAACTAATAGAGACTAACTTTTTTCAAGAAAAATTAACCATAAACTAATAGTAGAGACCAATTTTAAGCTTTATTGAAAGTACATGGACTAAAATTAGACATTTGAAAATATAGGGACTAAAATGGAATAAAGCTCAAAGTATAGGGATCAAAATGGCATTTTAACCTTTAAATAATTATCGGTAAAATGATAATCATAAGTTTTTTTAATAAAAAAAATGTATAGATGAAGGTTTGAATCTCTAATCTCGAAAAAAAAAAATGAGATGTGTTAAAGTTGAGTTATGCTCGTATTGAAGTTGATAATCAAGGATTAAATACAAAAATATATAGGTAACATTTTTAGCTTCCCTTAAAATGTCAGTAATAAAAATAAGTAAAAACACCCGATCATTCTTATTAGGTTTGAACTCATTTTAAAATGTTATCATACCTATAATAATTTTCAAAAAAAAAAGTTTTAAATGAATAAAAAGTGGCCTATAAATATTATCTAAAATCAAAAATTCACAAAAAGGGTAATAATTTAAACCTTATTTGTTAATAATTTTCTTTTTATAAAAATGAACTTTTTAAAATCATATCTTTGTTTACGTTTTCATAATTTTGAAACTCTTTTATGCTATTTTAGTTCCACAATTTTTAAATATTTTATTCCAGTTTATACATTTTGCTTAAAAAAAATTGGTTCAATTACAAGTTTAGTCCATGAACTTTCAGATTTGTGTCAATTTGGTTCCTAAACTTTCAAAAGTGTCTAATAGGTCCCTAAACTTTCAATTTTGTGTCTAATAGGTTCTTAAACTTTCAATTTTGTGTTTAATAGGTTCCTGTCAAACTCGAAATTTTTAAAAATTAATTGATCTATTAGATATAAATTTAAATTTATGTCTAATGGAACCCTAAAATTTTAATTTTGTGTCTATTAGATCCATGAATTTTAAAAAATTCAAAAGTCTAAGGACTAAGTTTGTAATTTTGAAAGTTCATGGACTAAATAGATACAAACTTCAAAGTTCAGGACTAAATGTGTAATTTAATCAAAAAAAATTCATTCTATTGCCAATCACCTAGCTAAAAGATGACGAGGAACATATTTTATTTACTAATCTAATGGGTGGATGTCAACAAATATTTGATGCTATATATAATAGACCATAAGTTAAATTACTAATATATCTTTATAGTTTGAGCCTAGTTATAATTTAATTTCTATGATTTTAAAAGTTTTAATTTGATTTCTTGGTCTTAATTTGATCAATCTAGTTCTTATTGTTTTAAAAATTTTCATTTAGTTTTCTTAATTTGGTCAAATCTCATTAATTAAACATATCTTCAATTACAAGTCATTTACACATTAAGTATATGACATATTTCTATTTGTGTAGTAATAAACGGATCTTTTCTATTTTACTTTAGCCTAATATAATCTAGAGTCAAGTGTTTATTTTACTTTAGCATAATTATAATCTAGAGTCAAGTGTCAAAATTAAACATGGCTGAGTTGTTTGGACACTAGGTTATATCTTCACTTTGATGGTGATGGAAAACTAACCATCATAAAATTAGATTGAAATTTGGAAACAAATCTTTATGCTTGTTAAAATTAGGTATAATTACAAGTTTAGAGCAGGTTTGAGAGTGATTTTGAAATGGTTAATATAACTTTTGTTGTATTTAAAATCACTTCAAAACATGTTTTTAATTATTCAAAATCAATTTTTATGGAATGAAAATTGCGTTAAAAAATGTAAAATAAAACACTAAGTTGATTTTAAATGATTAAAGACATGTTTCAAGGTGATTTTGAATATGATAAAAGTGATTTTGACCATTTTAAAATCACTCCCAAACATGCATTTAGTCTTTCAACTTTCAAATTTATATCTAATAAGTCTTTGAATTTAAATAAAAAATCTAATAGGTCATTAAACTTTTAATTTTGTGTCTAACAAGATGAACTTTAAAAAGTATCTAATAAGTCTTTCAACTTTTGATTTTATGCCTAATAAATCTCTAAAATTTAAAAAGTGTTTAATAGGTCCTTAAACTTTCATTTTTGAGTCTAATAGGATATTGACCTATTAGATATAGTTTAAGGTCATATTATACCTAAAATTCAATTTTATGTCTAATATATCCAATAACGTAGAAAATATCGAACATGTCAAGTACTTACCAGAAACAAAATTGAAAATTCAAAAATTTATTAAACATTTTTAGAGTTCAAGATCTAATAAAAATAAAATTGAAAGTTTATAAATGTTTAAGAACTAAATTTATAATTTAACCTAAAAATTGTTAGGTAAAATTAATGACAAGTACTGAAACTTGCAAAAGCAAGACGGTAGATATAGAATCCTATAAACAGCGAATGGAATAAGGGGTTGATTTGGTAGGTTGTTTTGTTGCTTTCCTAAAAGAAGAGCCAATTGAGAGTGGCAGCCACGAAACACAAATCTGTCCGTTAATTAGTAAATATTTTTTCCATAAAAAAAAAAAATCTACACAAATAAATATTCACTAAACTTTAATCATAATCTCTGTCGTTTACACAAATGACAACAATGAATAGGACCCCAAAATTATTCCAAATGCCACACCTTTTTTTTTTTTTTTTTTTGTTCTCCTTCCCTTTTTCCCATATTTTTAAAGCAACAAAATGAATATGAATATGAATATATGGTACCAAGGAATCTCATCTTAAACCCTCCCTATTATCATTAAAAGTAGCCTCCTTTTCCTTTTCCTTTTCTTCCCCTTTTGCCAAAAATTTTCTCATTCTTCCCCCTCCACCAAAATTGTTCTTAATATGTCTTTTTCTAACACTAGCCAGATCTCTACTCTTGTTATTTGAAGACCATATTTAATATATAGAGTTTATCTTGATTTGGTACTCTTATTGTGAGACGTGTATCAAAATAATCTTTTACTCTTAGATCTCTAGTCAGTTGCATTGTACTTTGATGCATTTTGAAAACAGCTAACTAGTTTTAGATTTGAATGAAACATTTCACTTAATTTTTAAAAATAAGTTTATTTGAATACGCATTTAGTTTTAAATCAAGCTTTAAATCACAATCTTTTATAGATCATGCAAGTTTGGTCCATATAGCAATGACAATTATCCTATCAAGACTCATTGAATTAAACAATGAAACAATTGTTTCATTTTTTTTTCTTAACTTTTGAATAAACTAATTGAAATTCAAGGGACAAAAATATAAAATTTTAAACCTTTGAGACCAAATTAGAAAGTATGGTAAATCTTAGGGACCAAACTAAAATAAATAAATAATAAATAATAAAATTTTAAAAACTATATTCAATTTTTATCCAAAGTAGGGTTTCAAAAACATGAAAGGAAAGAAAGTGAACTATAAAACAAATAAATTATGAGTAGAAATACTTAACTCTATTATTCTTTTTTTTTTAATTCACCACCATGGTGTTGGGAAGATTCGAGCATCTAATTTCTTGGTCGATAGTATATGTGTCTTAACTCCATTATTTTAAACTATAGTAGTTTTTAGGTTAAAATACTATTTTGGTCCATGTACTTTGGACTTTGTTCCATTTTAGTCCCTGTATTTTCAAATGTCCAATTTTAGTCCATGTACTTTCAATAAAGCTTAAAATTGGTCCATATGACAAGTTTGAAGTTAATTTTTATCAAAATTGGTTAAATAATAATAATAATTTTAATACAAGAAAAGACACTATGTGAACATATTTTCAAATCAAAATTTATAGAGGAAAGTCTAATAAAGACTACCTTTTTTAAAAGAAAAATTAACCATAAACTAATAGTAGGGACAAATTTTAAGCTTATTGAAAGTATAGGGACTAAAATTAGACATTTGAAAATACATGGACCAAAATGGAATAAAGCTCAAAGTACAGGGACCAAAATGGTATTTTAACCTAGTTTTTAAAGATAATTTTAAATAATCTATAAAAATAATAATTATTGTAAGCTTAAAATCACCCTAGCTGCATAATCTTTTTTTTTTTTTTTTTTTAAATTCTTCAAAGTAGAGTACTATGGGTGAAATTTTAATTATCAACTCCTTAACCCCTACGTCGAAATTTATATTTAAATTCTTCTAAAAATAGATCATGGGGTAAAAGCAAACTTAAAACAATAATTATCCAGATATTCTTACTTTTAATCCTAAAAGGAAAAAAAAAAGAAGCTATTTTTGAGATTTTTTTAGTAGAATAAAGGTGAGGTATGAAGATTTGAATCTCCAAGCTCAAGAAAAATAGTACATGTCAATGTCAATTACCACTGAGTTATAATTATTTAGATTTCATTTGATAACTATTTAGTTTTTTAAAATTAAGCCTATAAATACTACTTCCACGGATGAATTTTCTTATTTTGTTATTTATATTTTATCTATATTTTCAAAAATCAAGTTAAGTTTTGAAAATTAAAAAAATAGTTTTCAAAAACTTATTTTTAGAATTTAGAATATGGCTAAAACTTTAAATATTTTGTTAAAATAGATGAAATTTTATTATAGAGAATTGATAAAAAAACAAATATAATTTATAAAAATAAAAAATAAAAACTCAAATAGCTATCAAATGGATACTGTGCTCTTATCTTATATTTCCTATTAAATTGCAAATTTTCTAAAGCAAAATTAAAGTTGTAAAGCATATAGAGAGAAGAGAGATTGTATTATTTGAAAGCATAGGTCTTTGTGTTTTCAAGTCCCAATGCCAACTAATGATAATGACAGACAAAAAAGACACAGAGAGAGAGGTTGGAGACAGTCCATTAAAGGCATAAAGCAGTAAAAGATTTTGCAGCATGTTTAAAGAAAAAAAAAACCAACACACCAATCTTTTTCATATTCTCTAAAACAAAACTCTTTCTTCACCCAAATTTTCTTAAATAATGATTAAAAAAATTCAAATTCACTTTCCAAACCTTAAAAATTCTTGTTTTTCAAGTATATTTTAATTCTTAAATTCATTTTATTTTAGTAATGGAATGTTCGGAGGTCTATTTTAGTCTCTACTTTTGTCAAAACTAATTATTTTAATTTTTACTATTTATTTGATATCATTGATTTAAATAAATAGATAACATAACTTCAAATATGTATATGAGCTTGAAAAAATTTCTAGTGCTATGATATTATCTACTTCTTCCATTCATAATTTGACATGTCATTAAGTGATATATTGTTTTATATCGTGGACACACTATATTGTTAAATATTATTGTCATGACAAATAATAAAGGAAGGTAGTATGAATTTTTTTTTCATAGTATTGCAATATTAGAAATTGTTCTATATTAGCACGTTAACACAAGATGATGTATTGAAATTACATAAATTAGCTGAAGTAGATATTAAACAAGAAAATATCTACATAATAATTATTTGTTTAGAGATAGACTAAAATAGTTGCTTGATAGTTCATGATTTTGAGTAGAATAAAAGTTTGAATATTATTTTGGTCTATGTACTTTAGATTTTGGTTCATTTTGATTTTTATACTTTCAAATCGTCAATTTTCGTCATTGTACTTTTAAAACAATCATTTTGGTTCACGTACTTTCAAAAAGTAACATATTTAATCACTGTTTGCAAATTTTAGGTGTAAATTTTATACAGAAACCCTTTAATATAAATTTATGACTAAATTTTAAGAATTTTAATAAGTAAAGTGCAATGATAAAAATTATGATTGAAAAAATGAAAATAAATGGATTAAATTGATAAATTTTTAAAAATATAGAGATCAAAATAAATATTTAAAAAATAAATAAACCAAAGTCATAGTATGGAAACTAAAATAGAATTTAAACGAAAGTATAAGCATCTAATATATATATATGTATATATATATAAAGACCAAATTTTTTATTATTATTATTTTATAAATCTTGGCATACCGCCGATCACTGCACTGCCGGCACTTTCTTCGACGCCAATTCATAATTCATGAGTCAACTCCTCTAACCACGCGTCGCATATTTGATGCTTTCCTGGCCGTCCGATTTGTTTACCTTTTACTTTCCATCCCCTTATTCCAGTCTTTTTGACCCATTTTGAGGATTTTAAGGTTTTTTTTTTTCTTTCAAGGGAACATGGAATTTATGAATACTATAATATTATGTAACATAATTTAAATATTGGACGCCTTCTTTCCCCATTCTGAAATTCAAATTTTATAAATCTTAAAGCTCTTTCTTTTTAATAGGTATGATTAAATTATATCCATTCTTCTTTTTTACTTGTATAGTTGTATAAATTATTTTTAATATAATATAAACTAATCAATCTCCTTGTTCTCACTTTATTTTAATCAATCAATCAATCAATTCTCTCTTTCAAATTGAAAATCAATTGATCTCCCTATTGTAGATAAGAATCTGCTAAAAGAAGATTATGAAAATGAGGTTGTAGTGTAGTTGGGCCTAGGTGTGTAGAGACCAATTTATTTAAGTTTGGACAAAAAAAATTGGTAAAAATAAGAAAATAAGAAAGTTATTGAATTGCCCTTCTTCATAATTATCTCAAAGAATAATTTATGGGGGGAAAATCAACAAAATGTTGTAAGTCTCGCAATTGTTAATGTAGTTGATTAGTTGAATATTAAAAATAATTAATGAAAAATAAATTTTTGGTTACTTGAAAAGAAGGCAATGACAATTTTATTATGTGGAAAAGTATTTTATGATGGTTTAAGAATTGTTGTAATTTAAGTTCATGCATTAGCTTAATAAACTTTATTATCTTTAGTATCGATATTTCTCTATAGTACGAAATTTCATATTGATCTTAAAAGAATAATATAAAAACATTTCGTATTATAATAGTGTTAAGAAATTTTGTCACATGACCTTCTATTTTAAATAATATTTTGTGTCAAAGAGATTATAATCAAACTTGACTAATGCATAACTATGAAGGCATGTACCACCTTGATGGGCACAAGCATCTATAAAGATCACATTAATTAGATCTCCTAGAACATGCTTCACAAGCCTTAGAAATAGTGCATGATTAGTAAAGCTCTTTGATGCAAGGGAATGATTAAGTCAAATCTATGGCTAAACAAAAAAAAAATTCATCTCAAAAGTTGAAAGAACACACTCTATAAGAACAAAATTCTATTTCAAATAGTATTAAAAAACTCCTTTACAATTCTAAAAAGTGATTACAACCTTACAATACAATAAACATATAACTAGTTAAATTCAAAAGTATTAATTAAGTACTAATTAACATAAAATTAATAATTAAGTACTAATTAACCTAAAATTAATAACTAAACTAGACTACTTGTATAACATCTCCTCCTATTACTCTTGAGGTGATGTGGTTTTACCAATCTAATTAAAATTGGTAATAAAGACGATAAGAGAAAAATACTAAACAAAAATGAATCTAAGAAAAATCCTTGAAGAAACACCTCACACTAATCCCATTATTCCACGAACAAATATCACTTTAAATTCTGAATGACATATTTTCATATTGAAATAGAAATTCAGGTTTCAATTCCATAATAATTTTAAATTTCAAAATTCTTATATGCATTTGTTTAGCATGCATGAGTTTCAGACAAAACTCATGGCCATGTGGCCAAACTCAATTTTGTCGTTGTCGAGCTTAGCTTTATCTACTGTCTTTTTATGCCTCATTAAAACATCAAGAAATATCCAATACTATTGACGCATCCTACATACAATTTTTTTTTTTTTTTTTTTTTTATAAAAAAAACTCAGTACACCTATAAGGTGAAAATTCGACCTCCTAATTTTTTTTTATCGAAGGTATAATACTTTTATCAGATGAGCTATGTTTAAGTTCATGTAATTTTTTGGTTAAAATACCATTTTAGTCCATATATTTCGAGACTCATTCTATTTAAATCTCTGTACTTTCAGATGTTCGACTGTACTTTCAAATGTTCAATTTTAGTCTCTGTAGTTTCAATAAAATTTAAAATTAGTATATATTGTTAGTTTGAATTTAATTTTTATCAAATTTGATAAAATAATAATAACAATAATTCTCATTCAAGAAAAAACACAATGTGAATATATTTTCAAAATTTAGAGAAGGAAGACCAACAAAGGCTTTTTTTTTTTTTGGAAAAGTTAACTATAAACTTGTTAGGAGTGCTAACAAAATCCCACATTGGCTAGGGAAGGAAAAGATCTATGGTATATAAGTGAGAACAATTATCTCCATTAGTATGAGACATTTTAGGGGAACCAAAAACAAAACCATGAGGGATTTCTGCCTAAAGTGGACAATATCATACCATTGTGGAGATATATGGAGAGAAATCCTCAAAGTGGAACAAAGATTAATGAGCCTTGGTCCATGCTCTACTTGGGTGTTATACCACTCGTTTGGGTAAGAGAAAGTGTTCGCCTGGGTAAGAGCAAGTAGTGTCATGCTCTATCATGGTGTTCTACCACTCGCCTTGATAAGAGCAAGTGTGATCCACGTGTTGTGCTCTATTTGGATATTGCCTCGAGATGAGCCGGTTGTGCCTCGAGATGAAGAACAAGCTCTCAGTTGAGAGTGGATTGATTTGTTCGAGGGGAAGCTCAAGTGTGGTACTTTGTTCAAGGGGAGGATTGTTAGGAGTGCTAACAAAGTCCGATATTTGGCTAGGGAAGGAAGAGATCCATGGTATATAAGTGAGGGCAATTATCTCCATTGGTATGAGGCCCCTTTTGGGAGAACCAAAAGCAAAGCCATGAGGGTTATGTCCAAAGTGGATAATATCATACCATTGTGGAGATATGTTGAGGGTCGTTGTCCTTATCAATTAGTATCAGAGTTATAGTCTAAACCTAACTGTGTGTCGGAGGATTCCTCATATTCCGAACAAAGAGAGTTAGCAACCATGTTGACATTGTGGATGAATCCCATAGTTGAACAAAAAGTGCTTGGAGCGACAAACAAGTAGTAACTCTATCAAGCTGCACTGGTAGAGGAGTAGATCTTTGTTTGAGGGGGAGGAAGTGGATGGTGCGATAGGTGATCAACGGCATCCAGGAATATCCCACAATGTGAGTGATCTGTTGGAGTGGACGAATTTGTTCGAGGGGAGGCTTAAGTGGTACTTTGTTCAAGGGGAGGATTGTTAGAAGTGCTAACAAAGTCCCATATTGGCTAGAGAATGAAAAGATCTATGGTATATAAGTGAGGACAATTATCTCCATTGATATGAGGCCTTATGGGAGAACCAAAAAGAAAACTATGAGGGGTTATGTCTAAAGTGGACAATATCATATCATTGTGAAGATATGTTGATAGCCGTTGTCCTTATCAAAACTAACATTAAAGACTAATTTTAAGATTTATTGAAAATATATGGACTAAAATAATCAAAATGGTATTTTAACCCTATTTTTTAAAAATCAACTTTGCTGCCTTCAAAACAGTACTTAATAAAAACAATAGAGATCCAAACAAGTTAACTTAACGCATAAAAACAAAATTGTATATAAAATAAAAATAAGAAGTCTAGAGAAAAAGAATTAATTTGGATCTGGAAAACAGCTTCTGGCAACAAAAGATGGGAACCCAACAACAATAAATTTTCCATATTTAACATAGCCAACAAAATAACACCAGTAGTATCCATCTGAAAACATTTGCCTTGCCCAAGTTAATAAATGGCCACAATAATTTGTATTATTGAAATCAATTATCAGTGGTACATTTCAATGATATTTACTCTCTGCTGGCTGCTAGCTAGCCTGCTACTGCTTAGCTAGGCAGCATCTCCAGCAACAGTTTCAACAACATTTTGGACAATATTTACTCCACTCCTTTTTTCTTCTGGTTATTATTTGAGCTCTTCTAATTTGAGCTGTCAACTGACATCCAACTTAATGGTTATAGACTTATAGTTGCAAGGTAGTCTTTCAATTTTAAAATGTTAAATATTGCATGATGGGTCAACTTTTTAGTTTTTAATGAGACAAATAAATTGAATATAGTTCAATTCGTTAGCTCAACTTGTCAAAAATCTTCACATTTGTTTTATGTTAAGAATATTAAAGATCTCTAAATCAATAAACTTTAACTCATAGATCAATTTTCTATGTCAAATTTAAGAGAACTAAACTTCAAGAAGCGGGAGAGAAAGCGTACGTGTATCAATATTCAAAAGCCAAAAATATAGTGTGTATGATCTTTCAAGTCTACAATAATTATTTTATAACCAACCACAAAATTAAATCGAATGGAAAACCATTAGTTGGTTAATTGCATAAGTTACTTTCACGTCTAAGTTGGCCCCACATCAAATTAGAAATAAAGTAATTATATCTACACATTTTGTCCATGGCTAATTTATAAATGCTCCATAAAATACTTTCATATGTAGATCATTTTTCTTGGTTTAATCAAAATAGTAAAAAACATATTAAATAATTACACATGTGGCCCATATTATAGAAATTTTCAACATTTTAGGGGGTGTTTGGTGCACAGAGTTGAGTTGGACAGATTTAGTTTGTCAGTGAGTTCAAAAGTCTGTATTTGGGGTACAGAGTTGGGTTGAGTTGAGTCAGAAAGTCTATGTGTTGGGGTACTGAGTTGAGTTGTTAGGGGTATCTAGTGCAGTTTTTGTAATTTAAAGTAGGCTAATTTTTAGCTGACTATTTTTGTTTCCTTTATTTTTTTTTTCAATCATTCATCTAGAAACATATTTTCCCAACTTTCCAACATTGATTTCTAATGTCCACTTCAAAAAAAATAATATATTTCAACATTGATCTTTTTTTTAAAAAAAAAATCATTTTTTATCTTTCTTTTTTTAGAAATTGACTTCTTCCAAACTATAGGCAATGTAACATTGCATTCTCTTTATGCTACACATTGAACTTCTTTCAATTTATAGAAATCAAATGTTGCATTCTTTATAACAACAAATAACAATTGATGAATGGAAAAAAGGCAATGTACCTATATATTTTTTTCTTTAAACACAAAGGGAACTTCTGTCAAAATATAGAAATCTAAGGTTTCATTTTATAAACACACATTGAACTTCTTTGAAACTTACAAATGAGGACCTTATTATAACATTTTTCAATTACTAATAGGGTCTTCATTATGAGGGAGTTTTTTTTTTCAAACACATTGACCATTACGTATTTTTTTTTTCTTAAAAGGAACATTGTTTGTTTACATTTGTTTAAACGCATGTACTAAATTGAACATCTTTGACAAAAAGAATGCCAGTATTTTACTTTTTCAAGATGACAAGAAAACAATAATATATTTCAACATTAGTGTCATGTAAAAGTGGAATGTTCACAAAATATTAGTAGGTCATCAAAGGTCTATTTACATGATTCACAAAACATAATTATAGTTCATAAAATACAAGTAATTGCCAACAATGGGTTGAGTTCATAAGTCCGAAGAAAGATTGTTGGAGCAGAGAGTCAAACAAACTAAGTACATGTGCATTTCATATTATTTTGAACCATGAGAGTGTTGTCGATCTCTAGAAATTGTTGCCGGCAATAGTCGCTAGAGACGGTTGCAGACAGTGAATGCTAGTTGCTGGATATGGTCCCCAAAGATTGTTGTTGATCGTCGGAGAAGATCGTCAGCAGTGGTAGCCGATAGTCGAAGAAGGTCGCCACTGCCGGTCGTTAGAGAAACGGTGATAAAATATGTTAATATGGTTACTGTACAAGTTGGTGGAGTTAATATCCTGACACTGTAGCAAGTTGGTAGAATTGAGTTTTTTTATGGGGAGTTAATTTCTCCATGGGTCAAACAATGAGTTGGGTTTAAAACCCAACTCAACTCAACTCAACTCACGTCGGAGGGCCAAACGCCTCCTTAAAGAATAGATGTGAGTTTTTGTTCCTATTAATCTTGATAGTCATTTATTAGATCTCGTAGTAACTTATATTTTTGGGTTTAAGGTCCACGTTGAAGAATTTTCAATAGATCACAATTTGTGTTTGAACGTAAAAGTTTGGCATTTAAGTTTGGTTTATTTCATAAAATAAATGTTGGAGTGGAGGAGAGTTTGATGGGGTTGGTTGAGCTTCATTTTGGACAAAAATTGATGGCATTAGACAATATTTGGGGAAGGAATAATGGAATTGAACTACATTTAGTATTTTAATCCATTTTATCTAAGGTTTGAGTATGATTTTAATGACCCATTTGTTATTTTAATTTTAGAATCCTTAAACTTTCAACTTTAATTATTGGATTCTCATCATATTGAGCTTCACACATTTAGGTTATGTCATTAAAGTGATAATCTAGATGACAAAATATTTTATACTTTTCAATTTATAAATAGACTTTCTTTTTATGATAGGAAAAAAGATTGTAATTCAGCAGAAGTTGAAGGCTGAGAGTTAAGAGTTTTATAACTTTTTGAGAGAAAAACAAAAAGGGAGGTGAAAATTTGAGATGAATTCAAATTTCAAAAATAGAATGATAAAAATGGAAAAGAGGAGTAAAACTAAAAGATGTGAAAACCACATTATTTTATTTTATCTAGTGGTTTTGGTGCAGCAGCAACCGTGGTTTAATGATCAAGAGCTCTCATTTTCATGCAAGTTTTGTTATAAATGCAGAACCTTTACTGTTGTAGCTTCCCTTTCACCATTGCTTAAATAACCCGTTTCTCTGAATATCTTTACACTGTCTTTCCCTCTCTCTGTTGCAATAAAATCTTCCTTTTCTGTGCGAGCATCTCTCTGAGGCGTGACAGAGCAGAGAGGCTGAGGGTCTGAGCTGAAAATTGAAAAAGGGGTTTCGAACATAAAGCCGAAATTCAATGGAATTTATTTGGAGAAAAGTTTGAATGGGCTATGGAGTACTGAAAGTGGTACATTATCTGAAATGGGTATCTTTCTCTTTGCTACTTTTGGTGCCGTTTTCTTTCTCTGTGATTCAGAAACTTGGTTTTTCTGGTCACTCTCTGACTAGGGCTTTGAACGTCTATTTATTATGCTGAAATCAATGCTCTCTCTTCTGTTTTATCACTTGACTGCCCTTCTGCTTCTCTATTCAGTATTCACCTCCTCTTTGAACTGTCGTTTTTAGTTTCTCTTGCCTTTTGGGGGCCTTTATTTCTGCTATTTCGTACTTCAATTCAAGTTCCCTCGTTGCTTGGGAAATGGTAGCTTCATAAATATTGTCTTCTTTGCTTCATCTTTATGCACACTTCTGGTTTTGCTTCATTCTTTGCCCCTGTTGTGTTCTTTAATTGATCTGCATCTTTCAATTTTGCTTCTTCCTTTCAAGCTTTTACTGCTAGCACCTTCACATTCTTCCACCATTTATTCCATTTCTTGAATTGGGGGAGTTTGTATAAGGGTATTTATTTATGGTTTTTATAAGGGGCCTTTTCAGCTGTAGTTTCTCTGGTTCCATATTTCATTGTGATAAGCCATAGATTCTGCTTGGAGTGAGTAGATTTTGAAATTTGTGGTTAAAAGCAATTGTAGTTGGGTGTCTATACATGCTTCGTCTGAGTATCCTAGTGAACATATAATGGATATTGGTGACAGCGATAAATTTAGACTAGAAAGTAGCACAGAGGATTGTATTAACTATTCACATAGCATGTCTTCGGATTGGCGATTTGGCGAGACGACTCTCACGAGTATGCCGATGGGATTGGTTTTGCCAGGGAATGTGAATGTAGTTAGGAATCAGGATATGGTTGGTTGTTCTTCTTCCACTGCTCCTGTGGTAGAGTCATTTAGCTCTACTATTTGGGAACAAGTAGCTAATTGTCAAAACTTGGGAATTTGCAACATTCAAGACCATAACAATTGTAGTACTTCAAACACCATAGCAACTAACAAGGCCAGTGGCTGTCCAGTTTCTTTGAGCAGTGATATTGACAGAACACTTGACATCAGCTGGAGCCTATCACATAATATGTTGAAAGGGGGAGTTTACCTACCTAATATTCCCGGTGTGCTCCCATCGAGCTTATCTCAACTTCCAGCTGATTCTTCGTTTATTGAGCGTGCAGCCAGGCTCTCCTGCTTTAGTGGTGGAAATTTTGGTGATATTGTTGGCCATTTCAACATTCCTGAGCCTATGGGTGTTTTTCCTAGAGGCATGGGAGTAACACCTGAGAGACAAGATGATATTCCTCGAAATGGGTTAGGTTTGGTATCTGGAACCGGAGGACAATCTCAAAGGAACACGGTTAACAGCGAAGCTTCCAAGCCTGTTTCTTTGACTAATGAACATGGAGCTACTGAAAGGGGTTCACCTAAAAATGGAAGCCCTTTGAAATTGGATGACTGTGGTAAACATGCTGTTGATGGTTTGGGTAATGAATCTGATGAAGCTGAGTTTAGCGGTGGTGATGGTTCAGGTGAGCCATGTACGTTAGAGGTTGCAGGTAAGGAACTTTCTGCTAAGGGACTTGGTGCGAGGAAAAGGAAAAGGAGTGGACAGGTAATAAATAATGGTTCTTGTTCTTTTTTCCTCCCTTGTGTAGGGTGAGGAGAATTTATCACTAATTAGCTCGTTCGTTTTGAATCTTTCCTATCCTTGCCAACAATATGTTTTGAGTAGAAGACTGAACTTGATCAAGCCAATGGACCTCTGCAGCAAATTAGTGTTTCAGCTAAGGACAATACTGAAACTCAGCAAAAGGGAGATCAAAATCCGAGTTCAACTGCAAACAAGGGTACAGGAAAACATGGTAAACAGGCATCTCAACCTTCAGATCCACCAAAGGAAGAGTATATTCATGTTCGAGCTCGAAGGGGCCAGGCGACAAACAGCCATAGTCTTGCAGAAAGGGTAATACACATTGCATTTAATCTTTCAAAGCATATTAGAATGACTTTTCTATGCATGAAAACAGAAGTTGACTGACTTTGAGTTCCGTTACAGGTAAGGAGGGAGAAAATCAGTGAGAGGATGAAGTTTCTTCAAGAACTAGTCCCTGGTTGCAGCAAGGTTTGATGGTTAAATTTGTACTTTAGATGGTGGAATCACATCGAAATCTATGTTCACGCGATTAAATTATGCAGGTTACTGGGAAGGCAGTGATGCTAGATGAAATCATTAACTATGTCCAATCACTGCAACGACAAGTTGAGGTACGAAAATCAGTTCATATGCTTCACAGATTCAGTATATTCTCGAGCTAGATATATCTTGCTACATTGGATCAAGATTCAAGATGATAAAAATAGATGGAAAATCTTATCAGCTAGTCTATATGAGATTTCTCTGAACCCTGAGGAAGTCAGTACCATATACTTCTGATTTCTAAATCTTTGTTTAAACTTTCATGATATTTGCAGTTTTTATCGATGAAACTTGCTACCGTCAATCCAAGGTTGGATGTTAACATTGATGGGCTCCTAGCCAAAGATGTAAGTGTGATTTCACATTAAAGAAAGTTCAAGTTTTAATAAAATCAAATCATGCATATTCTGGTTCTAACACATAATCTTCTCAGATTCTTCAATCACGAGCTGGTCCATCGTCAACATTGGGATTTTCCTCACATATGACAGTTGCTTGCCCTCCGCCACATATTTCTCATCATGGACTTATCCCAGGCAGTTTTCCTGCCATAGGGAGCTCTGAGATGTTAAGAAGCACCATAAGTTCTCAGATAACTCCAAGCTCTGGTGGATTTAAGGAGCCTACTCAGGTAGCAACTTAATTACTTCGACGAATGAAAATTTTGTGCATATTTATCAATAGTTCCTTAAATGTATAAAAAACTATGTCCACAGATGAAGAATGTATGGGATGGTGAACTCCAAAACATTGTGCAGATGAGCTTTGGGATGTCCACTACCCCCAATTGTTTAGAAGTTGAAGGTACAATGAAATCTACCCCTCATGATATAAACATTCAAAATGCATCCTAAAATCCTTGAACTGAGATATAAATTGGTCTCTTCTTGCAGGATCTGATTCACCAGGCAATACAAAAGTTGAACATTGAAATTTCTTCTTAATTGCCATGAACCATTTCTGCTTCCATGTATAGGTGCATTGGTATTTGTATTAGTATGCAATTCACTGCCATGAACTATTTGTACTTCGTGGTAATGCGAAAGAAGTTGTGAGATTTAGTCGTTCAATGTGATATAAGAAATACCATTACTGTACTTGGAGTTGTGTTACTCTAGCTGGTGACTGATTCGGAGCGGTCAGATACTAACCGAGGCAGAAAATTGCCCCCTGACAATTGCCAAGAAATCAATGACCTGGTAGAGAAACAGATTCCATTCTCGTTAGTTCAGATTATAGTAGAGTCCTTGCCTTAGTCGATGTATAGAGGTCGAGGAATCGGTATTTGGAAACCGAGGAAACAGCTTAGTGTGTTTTCTTGTTAAGAAAATGAGAAAACAGCTGATAGTGTCTGGTTTTCACTAGAGCTGAAGTGGGTTGGCTGTAATTTTTACAATTCTGCAGAGGGAACTGTGGAAATGTTTTTGTGAAGTGTTAATGAATTTGCGTTTTGACGCTGAGATTCATGAAACATCTTTAGCTTATTATGCAATTGATGAGTTGTTATTACTGCTTTCTTCTGCATCAAACATGAAAGGATCTTTGGCTTTCATGGTGGATGAAGGAGGAAGGATCATTTTCTTAAATATCACCTGTCAACCTGTACTGAAAATTTGTGCCACTTGACAAAGATTAGTCACTTTGTTTTTAGCAATATTCATGAAAGAAAATTGTTATTAACTGTGTTTGGCATGTCATTTTTTGGAAAGTGTTTTTAAGGGAAACACCTATTATATAAACCTTTTTTGGAAGAAAATTAATTTAAAAAGTCTTTTTACTTGGTTAGAAGTATTTTTTTACCAATCTTTAAAAGTTTAATATAATACTATGACATTATAACCAAGTACTTTAGTCATCTAAACATGCACCGAGTCTATATAATTAAGCCTCAACTTGCGAGTCCCCCTCTTTTTTGTGATATTTTTTTATGTCATAAATGATGTTTTAGTTGTGAACTCAAATGAAGGTGGTCAACCTAAACGTAGTTTAACTGGTTAAGACATAGTATACTAATCATAAAAGTTAAAAGATTTAAATTTTCACCCCAAATGAAAGTTCAAATTCTCATCCCCAAATGAAAGTTCAAGTCACTATTTTATTTGGTCTAAAGATTTCACTCATTTGCCCTTTTATCAGAAAAGTAAGTGTTAGGCCTCAACAAAAACAAATAATGCACTAGTGGAGATTTGAATTTACGACCCTTTAAGAGAGATAAAAAAATGTTTTAATTATGCTTAAGTTGGCAACAATGGACAAACGTTGTAAAGTAAGTTAGGACATGAAAACTATAATATTTTATTTTAGTTCCTGTACTTTAAGACTCATTCCATTTTAGTCCTTATATTTTCAAATGTCTAAATTTAGTCCATGTACTTTCTATAAATCTTAAAAGTAGTCCTCATTATTAGTTTGAAGTTAATTTTATCAAAATTGGTAAAATAATAACAATAATTTCCATTTAAGAAAATACTCAATGTGAATATATTTTCAAAGTTCATAGAGGGAAGATTAATAGAAACAACATTTTTTTATAGAAAAGTTAACCAAAAACTAGCAGTAGACTAATTTAAAGATATATTGAAAGTAAAAATACTAAATCTAATTCGCAGCTTCTAACTTCACCATTGCTTGAATTGTTTTTTTTAGTGCAACAAATGTATGATAGGAGAATTTGAATCTCCTATCTTAAGAAATGAGTATATGTCAATTAATGTTGAACTAGCTCACTTTATCATTGTTTGAATGAGATAGTGATGCTATTATTAATACTATAAAGGTTCAATTACAAATTTAGTCTATGAACTTTGAGGTTTGTATATATTTGGTCCATAAACTTTCAAAAGTATTTAATAGGACCCTAAACTTTAAATTTTGTGTCTAATAGGTCCTTAAACTTTCAATTTTGTGTCTAATAGATCACTGTCAAATTCAAAATTTGTAAAAATTAATTGATCTATTAAATATAAATTTGAATTTTGTGTCTAATGGAACCCTAAAATTTTAATTTTGTGTCTATTACACCTGTGAATTTAAAAAAAAAAATTGAAAGAACTAAATTATAATTTTGAAAATTCAGAGATTAAATAGATACAAAACTCAAAATTCATGGACTAAATGTATAATTTACCCTACCTTAAATGTAGGCCAACGGAAGAAAAACTTGGCCAGATCCTATGAAACGACCCGAATTCTTTTGGGTCCGGCCAGGGCAATCGAGACTTCGATACATTGGCGTTCGAAGTATCGCACATTGGATCGCGTCAAACTGTAAAATGGAATTGAACTGGGCTTGGTGACGGATCTAGCGAGCAGAAAAATGAATTGGAGCCCTAATGGTCGAGAATCCGACGTAATTCGGATAATTCTTCTTTGGGTTGGTTCCCTTTAGCTTTGGATTTTTGGAGAACCGCCAGTCTAAACTCAACGCTCTTTCCCGCCAAGTGTTTTTTTTACAGTAAAAGAACATGTCTTGTTCATCAAATTACTACACTGCTGCGCTTAAGTTTTGCTGCGAAGCTTGGAATCAGGCCCAAGTTAAGAAGCTTCACTGCCGCATCATCAGAACTATACCAAATCCAGAAACGTTTCTGTTTAATAACCTCATCAACGCCTACGGGAAACTTGGCAACTTGAAGAATGCACGGAATGTATTCGCTCAAATTCCTCAACCGAACCTTTTTTCATGGAACACGCTGCTTTCGGCGTACTCAAAACTGGGTCACCTTCACGAGATGCAAGAGGTCTTCAACCGCATGCCGAAGCATGATGTGGTCTCTTGGAACTCGCTTCTCTCGGGGTATTCGGGTAACAATTTGATTTCTGAATCGGTTAGAGTTTATAACATGATGCTAAAGGATGGGTCAGTAAACTTGAATAGGATTACATTCTCTACTATGCTTATACTCTCGTCTAATCGAGGATTTGTTCATTTGGGTCGGCAGATTCATGGGCAAATATTTAAATTTGGTTATCAATCGTATCTGTTTGTTGGCAGTCCGTTGGTAGATATGTACTCAAAAACGGGATTTATCATTGATGCCAAACGGATTTTTGAAGAGATACCTGAGAAGAATATTGTCGTGTACAATACTATGATCACAGGTCTTTTGCGGTGTGGTTTGATTGCAGAAGCTGAGCAATTGTTTCATAATATGCCAGAAAAAGATTCAATTTCATGGACAACGATCATAACTGGACTTACCCAAAATGGTTTGTTCAAAGAAGCAGTCGATAGGTTTAGAGAAATGAGAACAGAAGGTTTGTGCATGGATCAGTTCACCTTTGGGAGTATGTTGACTGCATGTGGCGGTCTTCCGGCACTAGGTGAAGGAAAGCAGATTCACGCCTATATTATCAGGACTGATTATCAAGACAACATCTTCGTAGGAAGTGCTCTAGTTGATATGTATTGCAAGTGTCGGAATGTAAAATATGCGGAAGCAGTGTTTGGAAAAATGAGGCACAAGAATGTAATATCATGGACCGCAATGCTAGTTGGTTATGGCCAGAATGGTTACAGTGAAGAAGCCGTTAGGATATTTCATGATATGCAGAGAAATGAGATTCATCCAGATGATTTTACTCTAGGGAGTGTAATTAGCTCATGTGCAAACCTCGCAAGCCTAGAAGAGGGAGCCCAGTTTCATGGCCAAGCTTTAGCTTCTGGTTTAATTTGTTTTGTTACGGTTTCAAATGCTCTAGTCACTCTATATGGTAAATGTGGGAGCATAGAATATGCCCACCAATTGTTTCATGAAATGAAAATCAGGGATGAAGTTTCTTGGACAGCTTTAGTCTCAGGGTATGCACAATTTGGAAAAGCCAATGAGACAATATCTCTGTTCGAAACAATGTTGGCCCATGGTTTGGTACCTGATGGAGTTACTTTCGTTGGAGTTCTATCAGCTTGTAGTAGAGCAGGTTTGGTGGAGAAAGGTTACCATTATTTTGATTGTATGGTAAGGGAACATGGAATTACACCTATCCCCGATCACTATACATGCATGATTGACCTTCTCAGCCGAGCTGGAAGATTAGAAGAAGCAAGAAACTTTATTAATCAGATGCCTGTTAGTCCTGATGCAATTGGTTGGGCCACATTGCTAAGTTCTTGTAGACTTAATGGGAATTTGGAAATTGGGACATGGGCTGCCGAGTCTCTTCATGAACTAGAGCCACAGAACCCTGCTAGCTATGTTTTGTTATCAAGCATTTATGCTGCTAAAGGAAAATGGGATGATGTAGCAAAATTGAGGAAAGGAATGAGGGAAAAGGGAGTGAAAAAGGAACCAGGATACAGTTGGATCAAATATAAAAACGAAGTGCATATTTTCTCAGCAGATGACCGGTCAAGTCCATTTTCAGATCAGATATATGCCAAGTTGGAAAGTTTGTACCTAAAAATGATTGAGGAAGGGTATGTGCCCGATATGAGTTTTGTTCTCCATGATGTTGAGAAGTCGGAGAAGATTAATATGCTTAATCACCATAGTGAAAAACTTGCTATTGCCTTTGGTTTGATATTTATACCCAATGGCCTTCAAATACGAGTTGTAAAAAATCTCAGGGTCTGTGGGGATTGCCACAATGCCACAAAATACCTTTCTAGGATCACCCAGAGAGAGATACTTGTAAGAGATGCAGTCCGTTTCCATTTGTTCAAGGATGGAGTGTGTTCATGTGGGGATTTCTGGTAGCGTTTTAACTCTCTAAAACTTAAGCCGAAGATGTCGAAACCTCAGAATTGTTATGCGAGTAACAAGCTCAGTTTTATGTGAGCGTGAAACCTACCATCAATCTTGAATGTGTATATAATTGTTGTGAGCATGATTGATGGTTGTTTTGTGCCATGATGTAATTCAAGACTGTCTCAGAAGGAGGAATTGTTTTGTGCTATGAGCCATAAGTGTCACACCGTTCACTATAGCTACAAGTGGTATTAAGATGAATTCATCTGATAAATATTGGAGATATTTCTAGCTTGTGCGAAATCTGATGGTTGCTTGAAATGATCGAGTCCAAGTACGCTATTTCAGCTGCAAGCCTGCAAGTAGAATAGCGACACAAATATTTGATCTGTGTTTCTGAAGTGGTATTGGCACCTTTTCTGCCGATTGATTCCCATGAGGAAATGGGGTTGGAACAGGCCATTCTTTGCTGCATCTCCATAGAAAATTATTACAATTCAGGGAATAATTTCTCTCGCTTCTCCCTCTTGTTCTCAAGTTAATATTTAATGAAGTTATATTTTTCTCGACCATCTTTTTTCCTTTTTTGACAGATGTCAGACCTGGAAAAGGTTTTGACGGTCGAATATGATTAATACGCTACTGTTTGGAACTGTGAAGGCCAATTCTAATACCAAGCAGGAAGATATTCTTCCCAATTGATATTTTATTTCTTCGACACTTGGTAACTTCTTTGTCTTGTTGTCTTGTACATTTGCTTCACTTAATAAGGATTTTCTCTTTAATAAAAACGTGCTTCTCCGTTCCTCCATTTCTGAAGGTTTAAGAATAATGCAGTATGTTGCAAAGTATTCCTGGGTTTCCCTGTTATTTCTCAGAGCAGAAATTGCTTTCAAGTGATAAGAAAAATCATAGCAATCATTAAAGTTCTTCTGTACAACAGTCAGGCCAGGTAAATTAATTAAAGCACATTCAAGACAAGAGAACAATGAAAGATGGAAACACTTCTCATATGTCGTAGAAAGTATCAACTGAGAAACATATAATCTCCAGATGAGAATTTGTATTACACTTGGGATGAACTTCGGTTATCTTCTTGGGATGTTATGATGGATGCCCGTGGAGCTTGCGACTGGCTCTGTATCATGTGAAAGAATAGGTGATTACAATATGATCTTAATACTGGAGAGAAGGTTAGAGACGGTGGCAAGAGTTACCTGTAATTTTGTACAGATGTCAATTACTTCAGAAAGAGGTGCCCAGTCCCCGAAGTTCCGCTCAATAAACTGGTAAGCAATGCCACTCTTCGCTGAGCCAAGAATGAACAGACCACCCTTAATTTCTCCTTCTCCGTTGAAGTTTTGCTTCACTCCCATAGCTTTTGCACGCTTATAATTTGCTATGGCTCGAGGGTTGAAAACGAATCCGGATAGGAATTTGTCCTTCATTAATTTGCCACCACCTAGAGCTTTGAAGAATCCTCTACCTTGGTCAAAGATTACAGCGCCTCCCCAGTACCTGGGCCAGAAGTCCTTCACCTGCATCACCACAATGTCAGCCAAACAGGTTTTATGGGTAGAAGGAGCTTGAAGTTTTATGAATACCTCTGATTCTATGTGTTCGTGAATTACAGCAAATAGTTGAAATCCTAGTGCATCAAATATCGGTTTTCTGGTATATAGCTGGTGAGCTTCTGCTCTGCACATGATGCACCTGTTTTCAAACTCGAGGATGTAAGTTGTCACTTGCCCTCAAGATGGCTTAAACACCAATAACAATATCGAAAGGTGACATAAAACACAACTACAGGAACTAGGAAGCCTCCTTTCGTTTGTGCTTTTTAAGTTTATGCGTCAAGTTTAAACCATCTTCTTCATAAATTAAAGTTAGTTATCTGCAACTTAAAGTCATGTCTAAACTTACCCAGGACGTCTAATACAGAGGATTATGGCAGGCTGATTCTGCCATAGTGCTGAAGCTTTCATTGGGGGAGTCTTAGTTTTCACTAAACGCTCCATTCCAATCTTATACTCGGGAGCTAATTTCTGAATGGAGATGTTTTCAACAACAGAATAAGGAGCAGCTTTATCAACAATAGGAGGAGGTTGCACACACCCGCATGCCCTATGGCCAGCTGGTTCTGCTGCAACAATCCCCTTGAATACATACCCTTCTTCGATCTTAAAATCGCTTAGTGCTTCCTCAACTGTTTTATCCTGAAATGTTCGGCTTCTCATACTCTGCATCCTCTTTGAGCTGTTAGACTGATAAGTCCTCTTGGTGCCTGTAGATGGGGAAGGTGCATCAAACTTTTTGGTCAAGGGATCCGCACAGGAACTGTTTCTGTCCTTTAAACGTGCTATATGGCCTCTCTTCATATGGAATTGAGATGTTAAATCTTCAACGCTTAAGCTTAGAAGTTCAGGCAAACATTTTCTGGAGGACTCTAGCCTGTCCCCATACTGCATCAGAGATCTGTCATGCAGGTAAGTTCTTATCTCCATTGCTTCCTGTCATAAGAAAAAGAAGGGCCTATGAGAGAATTGTTCAAAAGGCTTTTGATACGCTGTGCAAATTCATTAATTAGATGAATTATATGCAGGTTTCTACTTCAAAAATCAAGTAAGATATAAACATCTGAAATTGCTTATATGATTGGGGTGTGCTTCTGTGTTAGAGCAAGAAAAAGTACTGATTAGCGATTACCAACCTTTTGTTGTTGTGTCATGTTTATGGCATCCATATCCTCAGAATTCATAACCTTCAAGGTTGGCACATCATCCCAGCCTTCTTCCAGCAAAGTTGGAAGCAGATCCTTGAGAACCCCATTCCCCACAAAATCCTCCACAGAGAAAGAAGCCATTTTCTTCAGAGGAAGATTAATGATTCCTGCTGCTGACACCACTCTAGATAATATAACTTCTGTCCTCACCTTTGAGCCTTCACCTAGCTACTCCCAGGACTTCAAATATTACTATAGTTTTACAAACTTATCCTAATAGAGTGTTTTTCCTTTGTAAGAACAAGATCGACATGGGAATTTGACTTTATATAGAGATGAGTTTATGATATGAACAAAGAACTCACCTGAATATCGAGAAAAAGTCGATATCAAGATTTATTCAACTTTGAACGGAGTTCAATTATAGGTGGGGTTTTTCCACCACCCTGTCTCATCAAGAGACAAGTTCACATATGAACAACAAAATAGTATGATGCATTTGATTTCGTCAATATCAAGGTCTTTTTTTTTTTAAACTATTCTTTATGCTGTTCATACTCAATTGTTTAGGGAAATGCTCAACAAATATTGCCAAAGTGAATGATGATAAGGACTGTCAAATCTTGAATATCAAGAAAAAGGATACTCCTTGCAAAATGAGAACGAGTCAGCAGCCACCTCAAAAAGAGACAAAGATGTGAATCAGTCATAAAGATAATAAAATAATCAGAGATTAGATGGAAAGGATGGAAGCCTTTCAACTGCTACGGCCAAACCTAAGCACTTTTGCTTAGAACACGACAGAGATTACTACAAAATAATACAAAGAAAAAGAAGGTGATTCATGATTGGTTGTACCATAATATTAAACAGATATAAATCTAAATTGCTACAGTGGGTTTACAAATTGCCGGCTTTACACCTGCTCTGTTATGTTATTATTTGGTACAGGTTTGAGGTTGAAGTTGAAAATGCAGGCTTTGCAGGCTTTGCTTAAGAAAGGTGACTTCCAAATGTTGGGGTTTGTTTGAATATTATTCTGAAAAATAACTTTCTATTTTTTAGTATTTTCCTAGTTTGTTATCATTAGATCTGGTTTTTAAAATAAACAAAGCCTTTTCTTCTAGAATCAAGATCTGCTTTAGATGACTGGGATCAATTTATTAGATGTTATGTTATATTCATTTTTATGAAACATTGAAGAAATGGTTTTGTTAGAGCTAAAGTGAGCATAACTTAACGGTAATTAGCATGTACTATCGATCAAGAGATAAGAGATTTGAATCCTCCATCTCCAAATGTTGTTGAACTAAATATATATATATATATATATATATATATATATATAGTTTTGTTAGAAATCTTCCATAAAAGAAAATTAAAGATACTCTTACCAATTCAATATCACATTCTCATGACAATTATACTTCTCAAAATAATTTGAATAATAGTTTTTTTAAGCACAGTTTGAATGATAGGTTAAAAGTTTTAAATACTTTATATTATAATTAACTTCGTATAATTGAACAATTAAAAGAGATTTGAAAGTTTGAATTTGCACATTTATATTTGTAATACTATATTATATATATAAAAAGAACCTTTTTAAGAGTATATTATATAATATAATATATTTTTCAAACTTTTTTCTTTCATGATCTACGAAACAATGCCTAAAAAGTTATGTCCAAATTGGGAAAGCTAAGAACTTTCGAGAAACTTCTTTTAAAGACGGTTATTTATTTATTTATTCAAAACTAATTTTGGTAATGATAATTCGACAACTTGTAAATATTGCGCTGTTTGAATTGAAGATTGTTTTGATTGGCTTCTGAAACAAACATCTTGAGTTTGTGAGTACTAATGCAAATCAACTTCTTGTCGTTAGCTTAAAATTTCCTTCACTTTGATTATTACTATTCAGACATGCTGCGAGCAAGATGAAGTCGGAGTCGGAGAGAAGAGGTCAGCCTTTTATTTTAATTGGGTTTTAGTTCGGCATGCATATGCTAATCGTTCGTCTAAATTATCATGAATTCATTTCCATCTTGTTCGAACGACACTCTTTTGATCACACGATGAATTTAGAGATGTCCACGGGGCGGGTCGGGGCCGGGAAATGGATTTCCCGTCCCCTTCCCCGCCTCCCATTTCATTCCCCGTCCCCGCGAAATTTTCCGTTTAATTTCGCGGGGATCGGGGCGGGGATTCCCCGCGGGGAATTCGCGGGGATCGGGTTCCCCGCGGGGAATTTTTCCCCGTTCTTTTTTTTTTTTTATCTTTTTTATTTTTTAAATTTATTCTCAACCATAATAAAAATTATTTTTAAATGAATAATTTTCAATATAATTCTATTTAAAGTAAATGTTATAAAATTTCATAATAAAAATAATAATATACCATAAGTAAAATACTATAATGTCGAAACAACTTAATTTCTAAAAATTCAAATTTCAATATTACAACATAGACTTTAATTTTTTTTTTATATAACGAAATAGTCTTAAACTAATTCCTACTATAGTTTTTTTTTTAAAAAAAAATCTATTTTTAGGTAATAATATATATATATATATATATATATATATATATATTAATCGGGGAATCGGGGCGGGGAATATATTCCCCGTCTCCGTCCCTGTTTAGCCAACGGGGAAAAAAACTTCTCCGCTCCCTCCCCCATTCCCCGTGTAATCGGGGATTTCCCGCCCCGTTCTGGGCGGGTCCCCGCGGGGCCCCGACTCTGCGGGTTAAATGGACATCTCTAACGATGATATGTTGAAGTTGTTGACTGAAGCAAACCAGTTTTGCAACCGCAGCCAGCAGCTAATTTCGAGAAGTTACGAATAGGGAAACTTAAATTTTTCCTTTTCATTTGTACAGTGTCAATGTACACTGATCATAGACTATAATTGTACACTAATCATAGACTATAATTAGGAGCGGAGAAATTTGGTACCATATTCAAATGGTTCAATATCTTCTCAGCTATCTGCCTCGTTTCGCTGTTCCCTTGATGGGAAGCAGTAGCCAATATTGCCGGCAATGATCTGTCCTGTGATATATTGGAAAGAGACTCTTCCCCACCCCTGAGCAAGAACTTCTCGATCAACCAGAATGATCTATGCCATAGAGATTCTTGCTTGTGCATTCTCACCACATTCAGGACATGCCTTATTGTGTCAAATTCGTTCAGTAGGCTCACACTTCTGTCCAGATCCACTTTGTCATCCACAAGCGTACAAATGGCTGACAGAGCTGCCTCAACTACCTCTTCGTTCTCATTGTCCAAACACGTCAATAGCCTTTGAATTGCCTTCGCATGGACTAAACAGAATGTGTTTTGTGAAGAGCAAGCCCCTTTATGAACTGGGCATACTCGTAAGTGACCCTTCTTTGATGAACCTAGCGATAGAAGCTTGGGTAAGTGGAGAAATTTTATGACCTTTTTTCTTTTAGTGTCCAGGGGCTTAGATAGACTCATGGATGCTGACGATAGTTTCCCCAACCCAATGGCGGATAGCTTTTGAACTTCATCACTTGATGTTTGCGTTAGCAGGTTAGCAAATACTGATGTAAAATTGTGAAATTTTGCTAGAAACAACATTTGCGGCTCATGAAGTGTTGCTGTGAATCTGACAAGAATGCCCACCGAACCCTCTAGCAAAGCATTTGTATACCTGCTCATTCCTATTCCACTGCAATTTATTTGATTGATTGTTTGCAGGATCTGGGGGACGATGTTCTTGTTTACGAGAACAGTGTTAAGAGTCAGGCTCTGGTGAGGTAGTTTTGCTAAGAATGTTGCTGAAAGTGCCTGCTTCTCTGTGACTTGGTTTGTCCAGGTAATGCTATTGATAAGGTTCTCCACTTGGTAACTGGTTTCGGAGAGTCTTTCTGCCATTGTGAAGCCCATGTAAGGGGACAGTGATATAAGCAGCTTTATTGCCGCAACTCCAAGTTCTTCATCGGGACTATTGATGAACTCTATGAGGGTATCACATGCTTCAGTGTTTTTTACACCTGAAACAATGGTGTCCATTGGTTTTGGAGATTTTGCTAAGCATAATAGTATTCTGATGAGGCTCGTGCTAAATTCATCTGGGGTTGAGTTCTTGAGCAAGTCAATAAGGTTGTGGACTACATAATCTGAACTCATAGTGGAGCCATGAGCATTAACTTGAAGTGTCTCAAGATCAAGATTGGACTCGCATATATTTGCCAGTATTTCAGCTGCTTCTGTTTTTGGATCATTAAGTTCATCACAGATGGTACGAGTGAACATCTCTTCAGCCATGACTTGTAGAGTTCCAGCTTTTGCTAGTATTTCACTATTAGGCCTGTGAGATGAAATTTGCAATAGAGCTTTAAATGCTGCCTTTCGGACAAGTGTATCTCCTTCGTGCACCATCTTGACAAGAGCTGGAGAGGCCCTCTCAGCTACAATTGCCATACAATCATGTCTAATAACAATCTCCCCAAGATAGCTTGCCATTTCTATTCTCATCCACTCACTACCTGTATTTAAATTACTTAATTGACATATGGTGTTTGGAAATCATCCCTAAAAGCAATATTAAATTATGAGGTGAAGTGTGATCATTGAGTTAGCAACCAATTTCCATGCTACCTGCTATGTACAATGAATGATTTTCAACATATATTCCTCCAGATATTTTTGTATTATTCTGCACTTCAGTTATTCTACTAGTTTTATTTTTCAAATTATGTGAAGGATGCTTATGTTGGGAGCGTGAGAATTTTACACTTACCTTCAGTAAGATGCCTTAAGAGGGGCTCCATGAGTCCATATTCTGCCATAAGCTTGATATTAGTTGGAGATGTCTCTAAGTTTCTCAAGGTTTCATCTGCCTTTGCTGAAGCAAATTCATCAGACCTATCATCCTTCATAATGATCAGCATTGAAATCCCCCCACTTACTGAACCAATTTGATCAGACAATGACTGGGATCTTGAAAGCTCATGCAACAGAAGCAAAGATGTATTCCGGATGGACCTGTGGCCACTTGCTAGTAGATTGACCATTCTTGACATGTCCAATTGGTTACAGATCATCTTCTGCATAATAAGAATTAGTAAATGATGTGTCTATACTTCTGCATTTTTGTTTGTTTTATTTTGAATTGCAAGATTGCTGAAGATTTATATTCTACTTTCAGTAGTTAATTATGTCATCCTTACCTCTAGGTATTTGTGAATGTACATAAATGCACAAGAGAGCAGAGCCAGGACGTGTGGGTGTTCATTCCATTAAATTCTACCCTACTACAAGTCAGGGACTGATTGCTAACAAAGGTACTAGTAACTGATGTGTTCAACATATAGATGTGGTAGAACTGTTTCCGGAAACTGATTTGGATAATGTTATCATTCTGTCTAGAAAAATGTGGCATTTTATATTGAAAAACTAGGGGGAGGAGACTTATTTTATTCCATGTTAATTAGTGATAATAATGATTTTTCTTTCATTTTCTGAATGAAAGCAAGGTTTCTTATTAAAAAATAGTAATAACAATGATTTTACACCATGTTATATGTTGAAGAAAGAGAAACTACTTCCCTATGGTTTGTGGGAGAATTTTTTAAGACTGCTGTACAGTGTTAAGATACCTCTAATTAACTTGGAATTGGACTATAAACTAACAACGAACAATATAATTTTGCTGGAAATAAGGTTATCTGGACAGATTACATTCACTCAAAAGGACCACAAAATACAAGCATCAACCACCTTTCGAGAGGGTGGGTCTCTCCTTGAGTACCTACTTGGTAGTTCAATATACATAAAAGCATGCCCTCATAAGATATAATATCCAAACTATAAATATTAATAACCACAAAACTATAGTAACTAACTAGTGTAGGGTGAAATTATCTCTTTGCCCCTCCTAGAGTATACATTTCTAATTGGAGGCCTGACAACTCCCCCTCAGATGAAATCCAACTTGTCCTCAGGTTGGAAGGTAGGAACTTGGTTACGGACGATATCAATTGATTCCCACGTGGCCTCGTGTTTTGGTAAGCCCTTCCACTGCACTAATAGCTCACCCTCCTGTGTCTCGTCGCTCCATTGGTAGGCAAGGATGTCCTGTGGTTCCGTAACCCATTCAAAGTCCTCGGATCAACGGGGTGGCTGACTCTCAATTGCGATATGATCGCCCTTCACCTTCATGAGTTGGGAGATATGGAACACTGGGTGAATGTTCAATTCTTCGGGTAGCTCAAGCCATTAAGCAACCTTACCAATCTGTTCACTGATGCGGTAAAGACCGAAGAATTTTGGGGAAAGCTTTTCGTTCCTTCTCTTGGCCGAAAGCTTGACGATATGGCTTTAGTTTGAGGAACACTTGGCCCCAACCTTGAACTCTGGCTCTCTCCTTTTCTTGTCCGCGACTTTTTTCATTTTCTCTTGGGCCGCCTGAAATTGATTTCTCAATTTGTCAATGGCAATGTCTCTTTCCTTCAATTGTTGGTCGAGTGTGGCATTAGTGGTTCTTTGATCGCCATAGAACATGAGGGGAGGGGGCAATCTTCCGTACACAATCTGAAACGGTGTCATATTGAGAGAGGCATGGAACGTGGTACTATACCAGAATTTCGATCACGCAATCCACTGTGCCCATTTCTTCAGATTCTCCCAGCAAAAACAACGCAGGTAGGTCTCGAGACACTTGTTGACGATTTTGGTTTGCCCATCCATCTGTGGGTGGTACAGTGCTTCGGTGTAGGTGGGTATCCTGTAGGCAGAATATCTCAGACCAAAAAGGATTAATAAATACCTTGTCCCGATTTGAAACAATTGTTCTAGGAAACCTGTGGAAGCGAACAATCTCCTTGACAAAAGTGGCAACCACTGTTTTTGCAGTATACGGGTGGCCCAAAGCTACGAAGTGAGTATATTTGCCCAGTCTATCCACAATCACCATAATAGTGTCGTAGCCTTGTGATTGCGGTAATCCTTCGATGAAATCCATCGATATGTCTTCCCAGATACGATCGGGCCTTGGGTGGGGCTGTAGGATGCCTGCGGGTGTCAAAGTTGATGCTTTATTACGTTGACAAACTACACATTCGTCCACATATTTTTTCACATCTCCTTTCATACCGGGCCAATACAATTCGCCGATAAGTCGTTTGTATGTTTTGAGAAATCCGGAGTGGCCACCAAAGACTGAATCATGATAAACGTGCATCACGGCTGGACGTAATTGAGATGTGGCCGATAGCACCAAGCGATTTTTATAGAGCAACTTGCCTTGGTGAACTGAGAAATTGGGGTGAGACCCCGAATCTTCCACACAATCTTTCTTAATCTAAGATAAGGCGGCTTTATTTTCCAGTCCTGGTTTATATTGAATTTCGAAATTGAAACCCAATAATTTATATTACCATTTGTGGTATTTCGGTTGAACTTCTCTTTGCTCTAAGAGGTGTTTGAGGGCTTGTTGATCCGTTCGAACAATAAACCTCTGCCCCAAGAGATATGGACGCCACCTCTGGATAGCCTTAACAATTGTCATTAATTCACGCTCGTAAACTGACTTTGCCTGCACTCTGGCTGAAAGGGTGTGACTGAAGTACACGATTGGTTTCTGTCTTTGGGAAAGGACAACCCCTAGGCCTGTTTCGAAAGAATCCGTTTCAATTATGAAAGGTTGAGCGAAGTTCGGTAAGGCTAACACTGGGAGGGTGATCATGGCACGCTTCAATCTTTCGAATGCCTCTTGGGCTTGCTCAGTCCAAACAAAAGCATCTTTTTGAGTAAGTTGGTTCAGGGGGTGTGATATGGATGTGTTAGAGTGTTGATATAATTAAATTTACCATAACCCATTAGCTTAAGCTTTTGGGTTGATTGGTGATTTAACAGGATCCGTAATTCAACACAAACCTTCGGTAGTATCTCGTGAGTCCCAGAAAACCTCTCAGTTCCCTCACATTGCTCAGAGTCGGCCATTCGATCATGGCTCTAACCTTCTCCGGATCTTCCTCCACCCCCTTCGCTGAAACCCAATGACCCAAGTATTCAATCCGGTCCTGAGCGAAATGACATTTTTTAAGGTTGGCAACCAAAGAGTGCTCTCGCAATGTGTTCAACACCATTCCCAAATGGGTGAGATGAGTGTCCCAATTGGGGCTGTAAACACGTATATCATCGAAGAAAACCAGAATGCATTTTCGCAACAAAGGGTAGAATACCTGGTTCATAAGGGCTTGGAGTGTCGAGAGCGCGTTAGTGAGACCGAATGGCATCACTAGAAACTCATAGTGACCTTCGTGAGTACGGAAGTTGTTTTAGTATATCTTCCTCAGCCATACGAATTTGGTGGTACCCTGATCGGAGGTCAAGCTTGGAATAAAAACGGGAACCCTGTAGCTCGTCTAGCAACTCTTTGATCACGGGTATAGAGAATTTGTCGGGTACTGTGGCTTCGTTAAGGGACTTATAGTCAACGCAAAAATGCCAACTGCCGTATTTCTTCTTTACCAACAACACCGAGCTGGAGTATGGACTAACACTGGGTCGGATTATACCTGCTTTGAGCATCTCATTGATCAACCTCTCTATCTCCCCTTTTTGGATGAAGGGATAACGATAGGGTCTCATGTTGATCGATCCCTGGCCTTCTCCTAAGTTGATATGGTGGTCCCGTTCCCACACCGGCGGTAGTTAGGATGGTTCTTTAAACACATCTTCGTATTCCTCAAGCAGAGCTTGTATAGACTTAGGTAGGGTAGATGAAGTTGTTGGGGCCGCCTCATTGATTTCTAGTTCTTGCATTTGGGTCGTGAGTGCCCTACACTCCACCAGGAACCCTTCATCGTGTTTATCCCACGAACGTTTGAGTCGCTTAAGGGTCACCTCGGCTCGGGTGAGAGTTGGATCCACTTGGATCGTTATCTTATCACTGCCGTTTTCAATTGTCATGGACAACGCCTTCCAATCAACTTCGGTCACCCCGAGAGTCCTTAGCCATTGCATGCCTAAAATCACGTTGATACTCCCTAGTTCCAGTGGTAAGAAATTTTCAACAATGGTCAGGTCAGCCAATGAAATAATCACCCTCTTGCACGTACCTTTGCCCCTCACCGCTATACCCGTACCCATGATAACCCCAAAATTGGTTGTCTCAAAAATTGGGATTTTGAGCTTTGCTACAAGCTTCTGTGAGATGATGTTATAGGTCGCCCCACAATCCACTAAGATTACTACTTCCTCTTGGTCTACCATCCCCTTAAGTTTGAGAGTTCCTAGCGTTGAGAATCCAACAACCGTGTTTAACGAAAGCTTGGCTACTTCTTCCATGGACTCGTTGACGCTGGTCTCTTGGGTGAAAGTCTCAGACTCCCTTCCCTCCTCTGCTAATTCGTCACTTACTAACAGCAGTCGAAGCTCTTTCCCTTTGCACTTATGTCCCACAAAGAACTTTTCATCGCATAGGTAACACAAACCCTTTTCCTTTCGGGACTGAAGTTCGGCGTCAATGAGCCTTTTGTAGGGTACTTCCCTGCGTTGATTAGGTTGGCCACTTGCGATCGTGATCGTACGAATGGGATTTACTTCGATTGCCTTCCCGAGGGCCATAGGAGACATGTTCGAAGAAGTAGCAGTCAACGTGTTGCCTTGCCCTGCTATTTTTGGGCTTCTATATTGGGCCGGCCCAGGTCGCCCTTCATGGTTTATCTTCCACTTGTTGGGCAGCCTTCATGATAGCCTCTAGATCCACTGGTTCAAAGCACAGAACTTTCGTACGTATATCTTCATACAGCCCATTGAGGAATGTGCTCTCCATCACCTCGTCCGACAAGTGTGGTAATTGCGCTGATAAGGCTTCAAATCGAGCACAAAAATCTATCATTGTACCTTCTTGCCGGACGGCAAGAAATCTGGTGCAGAGAGAGCCCTCTTGCGAAGGTCTGAATCAGTTCAACAATCTTATTTTCAATTCTTTCCATCCCTCGAATGGATTCCTTCCTTCCGCCCACCAAAACCATCGCAAGGCCACCCCCACGAAGCTCACAACTGAGACGGTTACTTTTTCCGACTCAGAAAGCTAATGGATGTCAAAATAACGTTCGGCGCGAAACAACCCGTCATTCGGTTGATCACCGTTGAATACAGGCATTTCCACTTACTTGAACTTCTAGCGAACCAGATGTTCTTCCTCAACACTGTCTTCGCGGTTAACTCCCGTCGGTTTGATTTTCACGCTCTGGGTACTTGCTGACCCTTCTTCTGTCTCTGGTGTTTTCCTCTTGTGGGTAGTGTCTTTTTCCTTTCGTGGTGAGCTACGAGGGTAATCTAACACCAGGGTCACAAGGGCCCTCTGGTTGTCTTTGATAGCTTGTTGTCAGTCTTCCATGCTTGTGAATAATCACTCAATGTTCTTGTTTATCTCTGTGATGGATTTCTCTAATTCCGACAGTTTTCCACGTACCTTTTGAACACTCTCACCAATTCTTCCACTCTCACTTCTAGGTCCCTTTGAGTCATACTGCGAGTCTTCCCCAGGATTCCCACTCTAATACCACTTTGTTAAGATACCTCTAATTAACTTGGAATAGGCTTACAAACTAACAACGAACAGTATAATTTTGCTGGAAATAAGGTTATCTAGACATATTACAATCACTCAAAAGGATCACAAAATACAAGCATCAACCACCTTTCGAAAGGGTGGGTCTCTCCTTGAGTACCTAATTAGTAGTTCAATATACATAAAAGCATGCCCTCAAAAGATATAAAATCCAGACTATAGATACTAATAACCACAAAACAACAGTAACTAACTAGTGTAGGGTGAAATTATCTCTTTGCCCCTCCTAGAGTATACATTTCTAATTGGAGGCCTGACATACAGTTTCTAATCAAGAGATTGGCCTAATAGAATTCAGCTGCGTTATTTAATACTAAGGGGTAATATATATATAATATACTGTTTAGCCTATATAGTTCTAATTTATCATAATTGGTTGTTGAAGTTGGATGTTCATAATGATAGTTTAAAAGATTGGTGATGATGATTGGAAACCTCTGGCTGTTGCAAGGTTAAATGTTTATCTTGCAAGCAGAGAGAGAATTATTATTATTATTGGATTGGAGGATTGGCGAGAGATTAAAGTTTGGGTTCTTGTCTTCTTTTTACGATTTTTGTGGTAACAATAGCTGAATCGTAATTGTTTTAGATGACCACTAACTAGATTTTACTAGTATCCATTTTAGTTTTTGTAGTTTTGACCTTTCAGTGGATTCTAAGTCTCTAGCATTTTGGAGGCATGATGTTTATATTTCACTGGATTTCAGTTTATTCATCTAAAAACGGTAGTTCTTAGAAGCATGGACTTTTAGAATAAATTGCAAAAGCTATTTTCTTTCTCTATTCTTTAATATTTATTTTTATTTTAGTTTTAATTTTTTATTTGGGAATGGGGGCTGGGGGGAGCGAGGAACTGCAGAGTCATGACAGCAATCAATTTTATATAATAATAAGACAATTATAGTGAGTTTGAACCTTGTTGTCTTCATTGACTTCTGCCATTTGATGCAATAACTCTAGAACTGCATATCTAACATCTTTGTTTCTGTACTCCAGAAACTTAACGAGCAAAGGTAACGAGTCAAAATTGAAGATCCGTTCTATGTTGAACTGCTTGCCTTTGCTGATGCTCGACAGGTCTTTGATTGCCTCAAGCACCATTGCATCTGAACTGGCTATAGACAGACCTGCCCGGGCAACTTTTATTGTTGCTATCTCATTGCGTTCCTTCCATTTGTCTATTGTAAACTTCAGAGCTCTGTTGGAATTAAAAGCTTTGGACACAAGCTTTTGCCCTGTGACTGGGCAGAAAATTTCCTCAGATTCTTCAAACTCTTCAAACCACTCAACAATTGCTTGTCTTTCATATGTCACTCCCGTTTCTAGGCTAACTGGATCATCCATGATATCTTTTGTCAATGGACAGATGAAGGTCTCAAAGAGTGGTTCTATGTAGTTGGCCGTTGAGGGTAGTTTTGTCAAGGCTGCTGTAACATTTCTATACTTCCTTTGGCTTCGTCCGTTTGTATTTGTAACAGCTTCACTCAACTCCGGTGCAACTGGGGATTGTGTATTGTTTGTGTCCCAGTCCATGTCAATGGGGTATAGATCCTTTTCTATTTCTTCTGGTTCTTTTTCTGGTTGTTCCTCCAAAGAAGTTTGTATCTCTTGCTTGTTCATTATGGCTTGAGCTTGGACAATTTTAGTGGATATATTCTGCATCTCATCTGAAAGTGATAGAATTGCCATTTTCACATAATTCTGATCCTCAAAAGTATAGGTTGCTATCTTGTTCAAGCATTCACCCATTTGTTTTATCAGCTCTTCTAGGGAATCTATGATGCTAATGGAATCAGGAGCTGAGACTAGTTGAATGCCTGTTAGGAACTTCTCCAGAAGATCCTTTGCAAGATTGATGCTTTTGTTCAGAGATTGGAGGATTTCATCGAAATTTATCGGGTCTATTTCTTGTAGCTCCACAATGGCCAGAGATGCTCGGTAAAAGTAGCTTCCAATCTCAATAAATCTCCCATGTTGTTCTGCAGTGCACGCTGTGGAATCTATGATTTCTGAAATGGAAGCTAAGATAAGTTCTGCCATAGACATTATTGGCTTTGTCTTCATTGCAGTGGACATAAATAGAGTTGTTCCTCTCTCAGCTCATGGTGGCCGTGTGATTTCCACAGTTTCCCTTTGAAGAATACACATCTCCTACCATATGCCGCTGCTTGCGGGCTTTGGTGCAGAATCAGTAGAATTTGAAAGAATCAGCAATCATCTGCAAATTATAAAGATACAAAACTTTGGGGATCATACAATCATATGCCAAATGGACTGGTGCTACTCAAGGTAAGGATTTTTTTTTTTTTTTTTAATGTTCTTTGTTTTAAATTGTTTGCATATACAGAAAATCATGCGCAGTTCTCCCAAACTCTTCTGGTTTAAAGAAAGAAAAACACCTAATAACTATTATGACAATAGTATGTGTAGAAAAGCAGATGAGATCAGATATTTTGTAATTAACAGTAAATACAAAAGTTTGAGATACCTAAATTCAAGCTTGAAGCTGCTGCTTGTGATATGATCCCAAACCCCTGTAGATGCTTGTTAACTGGCTTCTACTTGCTCAATAATTATTATCACAGACCAGCTCGCGGATACTTTATTAAATCAAATTCCCAAATTGGCACTTATATTGCCTTTCATTGATTGTTTCTTAATGTCAAGTACCAATTTATTTCCTTTCCGTAAATGATTTTTTTATGTTTTTGGAGGTTGAAAAACTGATAGGGAAGACTAAAGTGTATAAAAGACTGGGTCAGAATCTAGCGGGAGATTGAATAGACTAAATTGTGATTTTTAATGTTTTTTTATTAGAATTATCACATAATTATGAAAATGACGCTTTTCCTTGATTTTGATAATTCTCTTACTCCCTTGATTTTGATAATTCTCTTACTCCCTTGATTTTGTTTTCCTATTCGTAGGTTGTATGGGGTTAGCAGCAGTGTAGTTGTGTCCATGGTCTTCTCTCAGAACAAGGTTGATTTCTCCTATGATTAATGAATTCCAAACCTACAAGTGGTGCAGACTCTGGGATTTTCACAACATAGATTCTTATCAATAAGAAGTTCCATGGGCAGGGCAGGGACGAAGATGCCTTCCCCCCTCTCTCCCTCCATTTTAATCCTCATCAGGGATTTTCCACAAAGAATTTGCGGGAATCGAGTTTCTCGCGAGAATTATTCTCTGTTTAGTTTTTTTTTTCTTCTTAATCTCAATTGAATCAAATAATTCATTTGATAAATTTTCAAATTGTTAACTTTTGACGGAAAATATCCATTAATTTTCAATTAGATAGTTAATTATTCATGGAAAATCTTCATCAAAATAGTTAATTTTCTAAAAAAAATATCTATTTAAAGATAAAATTCTTAAACCTCATAATAGAAACAAAATAATATTCTATATCAAATTATCTAATTATTCATACATATAATTCAAATGTTTAACCATATAATTCAAACATATCCAATTATCTAAATTATTTACAATAAACTGCAAATGTATGTATATATATATACAATAAAATAATAGAAAAAAATAAACGAGTTCTTGTCTCCATTTAGTTTGTGGGGGAATTTTTTCCCATTGCCTACTTAAACAAGGATTTCTTGTCCCATTAGGGGCGGGTTTCCACAGGACCTGTCTCCACGGAGAAAATAGACATTTATGTTGTTTCAAGTTTCAAAACCTTTTGAAGTCGAGGCAAGTTATGGTAACATTGGTAAGTAGCTAAATAATGGAAAATTCAACCATCTGGATGAGCAACTTATCTGGGTCAATCTGCTGATCAGAAATATAGATGAGAAATATGAGGCTACTCACTATTAATTTTTAGGGCAAAATCAATTTATATCCCTAAAATTGGGAAGTTGTATTAATAAAAAATCCAAACTAATAATTGTATCAATTTAACCTTGACCTTTAGTGTATCAATTTACATCCTTTCTTAGATTCTATTTGAAAAATATTAGTTTACACGTGTGTAAACTTATAATTATATTAATTAAACTTCTGAACTTTCATAAGTGAATTAACTTAGATAATCTGTTTTAAATAATTGACGATTTTCAATTTGAGGGTCTAAATTTTTTAAGAAGCCTACACACATGTGAGAATTGATTTATTGGCGATTTTCAAATTGAGGGTCTAAATTGATTCACTTATGATAGTTTAGAGGTTTAATTGATAGAATTATAAGTTTGCACACGTGTAAACTAACATTTTTCAAACGGAAGCTACGGAGGGTGTAAATTGATACACTTATGAAAGTTCAAAGTTTAAATTGATACAATTATTAGTTTATGGTTTTTATTGATACAACCCTCAAAGTTTAGAAGTATAAATTGATTTTTGCCTTGATTTTTATTCCTAAATAAACCCAAATATGATTTACTAAGGTCTTGTTTGATTTAGGTTTCGCTTGATAACCATTTGGTTTTTGAAAATTCTACTTCCATCTAATGGTTATGTTGTTTTGTTATTTACTTTTTACATATATGTTTTTAAAAATCATGCCAAGTTTTGAAAACTAACAAAAGAAGTTTTCAAAAACTTGTTTTTGTTTTTGGGATTTAGTTAGGAATTCAAATGTTTTCTTAAGAAAGATAAAACTCATTGAAGAGAAATGATGAGAAAACAAGCACAATTGTGAAAAACCATTTGGTTTTTGAAAATTAAGCCTATAACTACTACTTTCACCTATGAGTTTTCTTGTTTTGTTATCTACTTTTTACATATGTTTTTTTAAAAACCAAGTCAAGTTTTGAAAACTAAAAAAAAGTAGTTTTGAAAATTTTGTTTTGGTTTTTGTATTTGGATTTGGCAAAAAATTCATATGTTTTCTTAAGAAAAATGAAATTTATTGTAGAGAAATGATGAAAAAACAAACACAATTTTCAAAAACTAAAAACTAAATGGTTATTAAACGGGACCTTAGTTTTTAGTTTTTTTAAAATTAAGCTTATAAACACTACTTTCACCTATGGTTTCTTTGCTTTGTTATCTACTACTTTTTGCAAATGTTTTTAAAATCTAAGCTAAATGCTGAAACTAAAGTAATTTTTTAAAACTTGTTTTTGTTTTTAGAATTTGACTAAGAATTTAAATATTTTTCTGAAAAAGATGAAAACTATGGTAAACAATAGTGAGAAAACAAACACAATTTTAAAAAACTAAAAACCAAATGGTTATCAAATGGAGACAGATTATGTTCTAAAAACACAATTGTTTTGGAAGCAATCTTTCAAACAACTCTAGTAGGAGTTCCTACATACTGATGGGAAACTTTTTCTCTTCTTTGTCTGAAGGTTACTTGTTAGCAAGGGATTGAAGGAGAATCGGCAAAGAAATTTTGTTTTTTTTTTGTCTATTCAGCATTTTGAAACAGCCATTGATTAATTCACCACTAACGTAGCTTATATATCAAGCCAAATGTTATATATCAATATGATTCAGATGTTAATGACTAGCAATTTAATACCTGACAACCTTGTTAGATTACTCTAAAAAGAACAGCCAGATTAGGTTTGATTTTTCAAATGGATTGACCTGATTGGCTTTTAATAACCTACTAAAGAATGGGGAAAAACAAAAAAAAGCAACAAGTCAACTTCTCAAAAAGGTTTGCTACGTCATCTGCTTATCAAATAGTATCAATTCACATGAATTATTAGATGTGTCTAGTTTCTGATAGAGCTTCCCTTCGCAGTTTTCTTCTGAAAATTAGGTTCATATTCTAATTTCAATTCAAAGGGACAACTTTTGCATTTGAATAGCTTTTAGGTAGAGGAGATTTGATGCATTCCAAAAATAATTTATGACCTTTTCTGGAAAGTTCTTACATCATTGAAACTTCTTGGACCGAATTCTTCTTGCAATACAATAATCTGAAAAGGACTAAAATCAAAATAGCAGGTACAGCATATGGCCTGATCTAACCAAAACTTGAGATAATCTGCCAAAGTTGGTGTGGAATATTCCATATTTTGACCCCAACAAAAGTGAATATTTTGCTTCTTCCTTGAAATAGTGAATGAATCAATAATTTTAAAACAAAGAAACCAAAAAGGACCCAGCTGACAATACTTTCCCCCTGAACTTTACACAAATAATACGTTATAAATAAAAATTATGACTAGAGTTGAAACTACATGACAACATTCCAGCTGATCTTTGGGAGTTATAAGTGAGTTTCCAGCAATCTGAAACCATGGAGGATGTCCATGGATCTCTCCTCTTCAAATTAACAAGCTTACACCGAGATCTTACTTCGTTGATCACTTTGAAAGCCATGTTGCGAAGCCCTGATTGGTTGCAGTACATCTGAACTTAAGTCTGGATCAGAACACCATGAACATAGAAACTCTGTAGCTCCCAAATGCGGCATTTCTTTATTTTCTCAAGTCTTTCAAAGTTGAATATGTGAATGGCGGCTGAATTTCCATTTCAAGATGTATATAGAGTACCAATGGTTGGAGAATATGTACAAGTAACTGGACAGCACTGACCTCGATCAGCTTGACCCCAGGTCAGGCTTGTCTCTGTCAAGAAGCAAACTTTACTTGCCTCCAGAGTCTGATTTCAATGAGTCGAAGATTGCGACCGTTGCACAGGACTGATATCAGCCACAGATGTGTAGCACATATGAGAAAGAACATCCAACTGAAGCATTCTAGGTTGCACTAATTGAAGAAATAGGAAGATTGCAGGACATCTTTGAGATCAAAGTCTCCCCGATCAGGTAAAGGAGGAAACTTTAAAGTGGGGAAGGACTTTTGGAAGTTTTCCAATAACTGTAAAAGCAAAAACCATTGAATTTATAAGGTTAAGAAATTCCAGAATAGAAAAAGACACTAGATATAGTTCTATTGATCCAGAGATTTTAACTTTATTTTATCACAAGAATATCTTTTGCCTCTAATAACCAGATAATTTAGTCGATCAAGTACACATGGGGAGAGATACTTACATTCTCCAGAATAGGGGCCTCATATAGCTCAACAAATTTTTCCCTCAGTATCCTGTTCATTTCGTCAACATCGCATGCATGGGTCCAATATGAATCATGGACTCCTGTAATTGAACATGGTAAGAACTAAGAAGAGATATGACCACGATTGAACACTTGAATTCACATTTTGTTTTTTTTTTTTTTGGTAAGAGACTTGAATTCACATTAGTTCGCTGAGATAAAGGACCCAATGAAAAAGAAAAAAGAAAAATGAAGTGAACCTGCAAAGTTTAGGCCTGCCCTTTTGCAGGCGACAGCAGTCATCATCATATGAGAACCATCAAGGGAGTGTACAAAATTTGGAGGAAATGCTGTTCTCTGACGCTTAACCATGACCTACAGAAAATAATAGGAATTATCTGGCCAGTGAACACATCATGCAACCTATGAATTGCACTACTGCATACAGTGACCCTTCCCAAGAGAGTTAATAAACTTGAAGTGAAGCGTCTCTCCAGACTCCACAGAAGGTACAATATTTTTGTGGGGTAGTCGACAAAAATCTGAAAAGGTTTTTAAACATATCGAATCCACCCAATAATTCCTGATCTGGTTGGCCTTATTTAACACATTTATCAATCAGATACTCGGATATAAATTTTAAAAGGTGGTCAGTCTGACACATTAAAATATTGGCAGTTTTACTATCGGATCGATTATTTTTTACTTGATGTGCTCCTTGCCAATAAAGGAAAAAGATAATTCTAGATACCTTGTCAGTTTCTCGTTGTAGAGTCAACACTTGCAATGAAGTCTTGATCTGCAACAAATCAAGTACAACTTCAGTAACATACAGAATCAACAATATAATTGTCTAAAATTGTTGTTATAGAAGTCCATAAAATTGATAGCTTAAGCTTCACAAATTTATTAGAACTTTACAAGATGCCTTCCTAGTTGCCGGTAAGGTTGCACCACTGGCAGTCCAAGAGGAGTGGTCCATCGAACTGGCTGATTTTCTGAAGCTATTACCTGTCGAAAATTCAATGTGTGGACATTCATAGAAAAAGCTACACATTAGTTGATTGGCAAAAAGGCAGAGGAACGATTACTGAAATGCACATAATATCAGACTTCTAAGCTTAACTAAGATAAGAGACGCAACAATGTTAAAACCAACCCACTCTTCAAGTTGTTAGAAAATCAAGTTATTTGCAGTATCTATGGCTAAGACGAGGGACAATGAGTCTCAAAATTGAAGAAATATGGAGGAGATCACAATCCTTGTAGTTGTATTTCAAAATTAAGATCTTTGTTCGAAGACAATATTAAGATCAATGTGGGTTTGGGTTTGGGTGAGGTTCTAGGACACCAGCCATTGATGTTAAAATTCCCAATCTCTATGTTGTGGCTCTAAGATGTCAAGGTAGGGGGGGTGTGTGAGAAATTGAAACGAAATAGAGGTACATCTTAACTAGAAAAAATTTAATAGATTAGGAGGCTGAGCAGTTGGGAGATTTATTGAGTGTGCTGAGGTTATGGTGAACGTGGAAGATTCTATACGTTGGAAGGTCGATGCATGAGGGTAGTTTTCTTCCAAGTCTATTTTTTGAAGCTCGTAAGATCTGATAGGAAGACAATCCAGTTCACTTATGCTAGGAGAAAATCATGTGAGCCTAAGTAATGTAAATAGATGTTGAAAGGTGTGAGTTAGTAAAGATTCTGTAAGTCCCATGTGAGTGCATTTTTGTGAGGGCTTTAGCATGAAGGTAGGGCCCTTGTACTTTTTCAATTTTCTCAATGAAAGCTCGATTTTTTAAAATTTGGGTTAGAATATCTTACATTGAAACTTTTCACCAATCAATGAAAAGTCCTTTCTTTTCAGAAAGAAACAAAATATCAGACAATTCCCACTTCAAGCTGGTGAGACTACGAACTTCGTCAAAATAACCAAAATAATGAGGACAATATCACTAATTAAGGAAACGCACCTTAGCACATTCACCAAGCCAGCTCATGATACTTCTAGCTGCTTCAAACATTTCCCCCAAGGCAGTCAATGTAGTCTGCACGAGAAGTCTTCGAATCAGCAGAATGTTCATTTAAAAAAAAATATACACATTTTTCTTGTAAATAAAAGAGAAAAAGTTATGTAAAAAAGAAGCAACAAAAACTGTTTTGTATGCATGCAAATAGGCACAAGTGTGCTACATTTTTCTCACAAGCATATTGCAGTTTATTGACTCACTTTAGCTGCATAGCAAGAAGCCGCAAATAATTGTGAATCATCAGCAATGGATGCTCGTTCTTTCAACCTTCTTTTAATCTGATCCCGAGCACCCACATAAGTGACACCATACACTGATGTCATGACTGTTTGCTTCACCAGTTTACGATCCACCTGATTGCAGTCACAAATATGAATCCATTTAGAGGAAAAGCATACATGCAGCTATTACAAACAGTTCTAAATAAAATTCTTCTCCTAGAATTATTAGTAACCAGACCTGATTGATTAAAAGTCTAGCATGCAACGCATTTGGATTACTTGAAGGATCTTTCTCTGCATCACTTCGCATTATGTCAAGAACTCTGCACCCAAAAAAACATATAAATAAACAAAGAAATTAGATCCTCTCAGAAAGCCAAAAAATATTCTCTAAAACACAAGCCATTTTACTAACTTTTTATACAGAAAAGCATCAAGAAGACTGTCTTAATTGGTATTTTTACTTTCATACTAGTTGGTAAACCAATCTTCGAAAGTACAATGCAGAGAGCACAGAGTCACTTTGATTTTATCTCAAATATCACTTGCATTGAGCATACTTTCATTTTCTATAGTTTGTAGAACGCATATATTAGCTCCCTTATCATAATGACCAGGATTCAAAATACTTTTCAGCTTATGTGGAAAAACGTGGCATTGCCGCCTGCCAGGTTATTAGGTCTCAACTTCCACGTATAAAAAACATCCAAGAACAATTTTAAAAAATCTTAAAAATAAAAAATCAAGAAAAATTAAATAATCCTCCATACAATCAAACATGCAGGCAAGAGATGCAGCAACCTGGCAGCAATTCCTGAGTACACATCTGCAGGCTTGTCTCCTGCTACAAGGTTAACTGCTGCTGCTCCCAACTGAAGAAAAATGACACAATATTAAATGCTAATAAGGAAACATTGACCGTGTCATCTCAAAGTGATTTGTTTTGGGTAAAAATTAAAGAATTCCAAAAAAAAAAAACAGATAGTTAAAAGAAAGAATTTTATACTTGAAATAAACTGCTACTTAAAAACGGTACAGAAAATATTTTTAAAATTCTTCTTATGTGTAGTACAAGAAGCACCATATCAATTCAGGTGCTTCGACCAAGCAAGCATTGAGACATTTTCAATCCCCAAGCATGCAGCAATAAGAAATAGCCAAGTAAAAATGGAAGTAGCTTCACTTCTCAGCTGACTTTGTATCTTAAGCTTATCTAACTACAGATATTGAAAGTTCTTTACCTTGTCCCTTCCAAGAGCTGCATAGTGTTGCAAGCCATTGCAGGAACCATCCTGCCAAATTATGGGGAAATAAAAAAGGATAAACAATGATAAATACTGCAGAATGGCTATGTGGTTATGGCTTAGAAAGGGAGAAAGTTGCAGAGATTATAGGAAGAAACGAACAATACATTAATAATTTGGGAACGAATAACAAGAATAATGAAAGTAGTACCTGATGTACGGGCATATGGGAAATAGTTGTTTCCGGCGAGGGACTTCTTAATGCCTCTGAGAGATTAATACACACTGCCAAGCACTGAAAAGGATCCTCTGCACCCAACCACCAACGATTTCCTTCGAGAGGCCTGTCTGCAGAATCAAAAATCTCATCCAAATTGTTTTCGGAAAATGATGTTCGATCCTTATAAGATAACTTGTCCACACCACCAGCATATAGATTTGCCAAATGTATCTTCAACCAGCATAACCCTGACTCTCCAAGAGGCCGTCCCTCTGCAAATTCTAGAATTCCTCGGCACAGATCAGAACCAAGATGATTCAAATATGGATGCATGGGGTATGCACGACCTCGAAAATCTAGGTTGTGAGGATAGTAAAAGCCCTCCTCCTCTTTCATTTTCCTGGCCACCTGCTCACAATAAAAGTAAATTCAAATATATTTGACAAGAGGATTCAAATTTAAATTCTATTTATCCAATAAGATCTTACTGCAAGCTTAAGCTCAATGTCACATCGCTGTGAATGCCTCTCACTATTCTCCTTTTTTGCAGCCTTGACTTTCCACTTCCATTTTCGAATTTCTGCTTCATCTTCCACGCTTGGCTCCTCTGGTAGAGGAACCTGTACAAATTGAAGTTAAAGTTACAGTTACAAAAAAACGATATAAATTTCATTAGATAGGAAAAACTTGCAAATAGAGGCAAGTAGCATTCTGCTTCTGTAACATACATCTTCACGGTCAACCAAGTCGGCAAGACGACCACCACTAGCCCATATCCTGTCGATAACACTAAGAACTCTTTTGTTCACCCGCCATTTGGTTCTTCCAAGTGTATCAAGTGCCTAGAAATGCAAAAATGATTGTATAAGTCAAACAAGGATAGAAGCGTAATTGTATTCAGTTCTTTTGTTTCTAATAAAAAAATGAAAACCACCTCGTTTGGTCTAGTACTGAAAGAGATAAGTAGTAAATTCATGTTTTTGAAGTCGTGTCCAAATCTTGGTAGAGCTGTCAATATAGGACATTATTACCCTTCAAGTTTTCCAAAGTAAAAAATTGTAGGGTTGTCTCATGAAATTAGCCAAATGGTATAGAAGCTAAATTTGCTAATACCACCCACAGTTATCAATAAAGAAAATACTTAATGGAATGCAGATAATTCTTAATTCTTTTGTTCCTGGAGTTCAAAAAGAAACTTCAAGATAATTTTTTTTCCAAGGGTCAAATCTTAGAAGCTCCTTCTAAGGTAGTTTCACAACTTTAAAAACAAAGTCCATGAAACATGAAGTCAAAGAAAATACTTCATGGAATCGGGAGAATTCTGAATTCTTTTATAACTGGAGTTCAAAAAGAAACTTCAAGATGAGTTTTCTTCTAAGGGCCAAATCTTAGAAGCTCCTTCCTTCTAAGGTCGTATCGCAACTTTAAAGACAAAGTCCATGAAACATGAAGTCAAAGAAAAAATCTTCTTCGACAAAGAGGAAGTAACAGAGTGCTATTATCTTATGATCGTCCCTAGAGTCTATAGATATTAATTTTTCAACATGGTATATGGGAAAGGAGGAAGAGGTCAGGAAAAATCAAAGGTATGTATATAAATCATTAAACTAGGAAACAAACACCAGAACTCTCAAACCTCAAAAACAGGCTCTAGTTGTTTCTTTGGAACCCTTTTAACTGCTTCACGTTGCTGTTTTGCCCCATGTATTCGCATAACATATGATGGTAGGAATAGGTATGCTCCTCTGTCATACCTACACGAGAATAGCATATATCAAATACCAAACAGAACAAGCATACAACACAAATGAAACTGAAGCTTCAGTGAATATGCATCATTCAGATCTATATTCTCTCCAACAAATGGACCAGTGTATCTTGTTACATGAAACCAAGTTTTTCAATCTCTGAATATTCATGAAAACTATTAGGAATTATTGAAATAACTTCAAATATAGAGTAACCTACCCTGTCCAATTAAGAGGAGGCACCAGCATAGGCATATACGGAATGACCATGTGTCTAGCCTGAGACAAAACTGAAGACGATCACTAATCCAAGACATAAAATGAGTAATTTTGAGAGAGAGAGACTTGCAGAACTATAGAGTTGCATAATCATACAACCACAATAATGTCTAAAAACTATTTACAGAGAAGCAACCAAATTTACATCAAGTACGGAACAACCCACAATATATGATTCTACTCACAGTTTTCTCCAGGCCTCTGCGAACAAGTGGATCACATTCAATAACACCATATCTCCTGCTAGTCTTCCTACGGGAAGAAACCAAATAGTAACAATTAGTAGTAGTAGTAATACAGATCAGACATAGAAAGAACGTGTAGAAAAATAAAAGTGAGATAAATATGAAAAATAAATCAAGAGAGCAAAAGGCTCATTAACTGTGCTTCTTTTGTGATGGTTTTAAGAGTATGGACAAATGCAGGGCGAATATCAGGTGGACCCTCTCCTAACTGATCAATTGGAGGTTGAATATAAGCTGTTTCCATCAACAGCTGAATCAAACGGCAACCAACCTGGAAGGTAATAGAAACCAGAATTAAACAATTTCTCGCTGTTAAGATGTATACATCACATCTACAGTAGCTCACAGCAAGTAGACAACAGAATTTACGTATTACTTCCCATTGAGACTATGGACAAAAAATTAAAAACAGAAACCTTCACATGAGCATCCTGGCCCCAAGGCTTTAAATCATCGTGTTCCTTGACTATCATCCTCACTTGCCGCAACTTCTGTTTTTTCATTAGTTTGGTGACTTTTTTCCTCAATCTGTCTTGTTCTTTGGCCAGTTTCTCCTGTTCTTCGGCCACAGGTTCAGTTTCTCCTTCAGTATCTTTTCCTTTACTGTTCTTCTTCTTTGTATTCTCAAAGAACTTGTGTATTCTAACCTGTTTTGGAGAAAAGAAAATCGTCCAAATATATGTTTCAAATAATTTGACACTGTCGATTAAAAATGTCAATTAGAGTTCAGATGCTGATTGCCAAACAAGAACATATATTTCACATATCTATATAAAAGAGAGAAAAACTGACAGAAAAAAGGTAAGAAACTAGCTAAATAATCGATAGCTCTTAATATTGAAAAGAAAACCATGCCTGGTTTTTCACTTTGATATCTGACTAACTTTTTATCAACTGGAAATATAAAACAAATACAAAATTGTAGACAATAAAGTTAAGAATTTTAAACTAACCAACCTCGTGTTCAATTGCTTCTCCTATCTGACAAGCAGCCTGGACTACCCTGACACTACCGTTTCCTCCACTGTTAGTCATCAACAACCCCATTAACTTATGCATTGTAATCACTGCCATCATATCCGCCGGTAGAAGATCAAAATAAGGAGCATGAGACACTCTATTCTTTTTATCCTTGCAAAAATCCTGGTCTGCAGCAATTGCATCACGCAAGGGTTCAAACCAACCAAGGAATAAAGACTTCATGTAAGGTAAATTGGGCGCCAGCTTCTGCTCACACATATCCGTTAAAAGTTCTTGATACTCTCTAGCAGCCTCTTCCCATGCCTCCGTCTCCATCTTTATCTGTCTCTTCCGTAGCATGTTGTACTTACTTACCCCCATTCCATCCACCATTTTCTTAGGCTGCTTAAAGTGAGGCTCCACCTTATCTTGTTTGCTTAGCTCCTCCATCAATTCCTGAATTTCTTCCGAGCCCGATAAGTCCTCCTCGGATATGGCTGCCTCGGCAGCAGTTGCGTAGCCTTTGGCATGGTTTAGAACCCCATCAAAAGCTACGGGATCGCTTGAATGTGGGAAATTGGATTTCGTAAATCCAACTTTGTGGGAATGGAGAAAACTGATTCTACGAGAGCCCGGTAATTGGCAACATGTGTTCAAGCTTCCGAGCGTCCTGGAAGATCTAATTTGCTCGAGAAAGATATGGTCTTCAATAACTTTTCTGGAGCTAGAAGAAGATAGCTCGGAGAAGAATGTATCCTTCCTTGAAGCAGCTCTTTTCACAATGTTTCTCCACATTCTTTGATACGGGGATCCCAATTCCTTAAACAACGAGTTCAAGCAATCCAAAATGCAGCTAATGGAGATGGAGAAGGTGAAAAAATGATAGTCGACATTAGTTTCTCCGAAATATTTTCAGGAAGTGAGAAACTGAGAACACAAGTTTGAAGACGAAGAATTCAAAAGCGGGAAGGAAGGGAGCGAAGGTAGAGATCTCAAAATAGAGGGAGAATGGAGTCTAACCAGAGTGGCCGCCATTAAACCCTCCTTAAACCTACGTTTTCGTCAACATTTTTCCTTTGCCCGTTCTTCCAGCGGGTCAAAACCCGACCCGTCGGGTGCCCTCACAATGCAAGCCCGCTTGTTCTCATATTGGGCCTAATGGGCTTATCGGCTCTTTGAACGGGCCGTAGACCTCAGGAAAGTTTGGCCCAAATTTCGGAAAAACACATTAAGCAATCTTATCTGAAGAATCATTTTTTTTTACTATTTTACTCTCTTACTATCTTAAAAATTAGCTTTATTAAAAGCAAGGACCACTACGGGAGGTCAAACCAAGGGCAGCACCTTACGATGTTCATGACCAATTGGATCCTGACGTACCAGTAGGTACCAGAGGAGATCGCTATGATGGGGAACAATAATTTTTTTACTATTTTACTCTCTTAGGAGTCGTTGGATTCACAGGTTTAAGGAAGTTTGTTAAGCCTGGGTTTATTAAGTCTAGGATTGTTAAGTCTGTGTTTGAATAGTACAGAAAATAGGTTTGTTAAACCAATGTTTGGATTGTGTTAAGTCTATGTTTGAATTCTAATTTGTTAAACATTAGTTTATTAAAAGTATATTTGGTTGGTAAATTTAAAATTTTTAATAAATAATAGATAATTTATATATTAATTATTTAATTAAAATAATAAAAACTATATATTAAATTATATTTAAAACGTAACTTTTATTATGAAATTAGAGAGTATAATTTTAATAATAAATAAAATAGTTTTAATACATTTTTCCACCCAATTTTTTCCCAATAATTATTTTATAGAATATGAAAATATTTTTGGACTATTTACCAAACTGTGAACAAATATAAACAAATTCTTTTATGCAAATATATCCAACATAAAATTAACCATAAAGAAAATGTTATCAATTGTTTATTTAATTATTCAAACTTTCTATGCCAAATGCTAACTAAATTTATTTATAATTTATAGTTACTTTTTTTTTTTTTTGAAAAGGTTATTGTCAAAATTACTATTGAACTTAACTTTCTTTATTTAACTAATACATAAGTTTATAAAGTTAAAATATTTTAAATAATATTATTTTAAAATCTATTAACTTCAAGATAAACTAGCCAAAATAGTTTAATTAATTAATTTTACAAATATTATATCTTTATTTGACTATGATAACATAATTTTTTTTATATTTTCATAAGAAAAAGGAATTTGGAAAAAATTTGGATTTAGAGAAATGAACATTTTTATTAAATGAAAATGAACGTATTAAATCTAGGTTTATATAACGTGTGTGTTTTGAAATTTATAATAAAATAATTTTTATTATAATTTACATGCTAATAAAAATTTAAAATATAATAATAATTTTCTTATAAATTAGTAATTATTACTTTATAAATGAATATCTTGTTTTTAATATTATTGTTAATATGAACACTTTTCGAATAATTATTTTATAAAATAAATATTTAGTTAGTTTTGTAATTATCTTTTCTAATATTTGTCAATGTGGGAAAAACAAAATACGAATAAATTCCTCATTATAAATTTATCGTTATAATTGCTCTAAAACATGAAGTTTATAACAAAGCTGACATATCGATTTATGAATTAATAATTACTATTTAAAAATTTAATAAAATTTATTTACTTATTTATTATCTTTATTTTTAGATTTTTGTTTTAGTAGAAAATAAATATTATTATCTTTATTTTTAGATTTTTTTTTTATTTACTAAAACAAATTGATCAATGATTTTGGAGAATAATTTCTAGACTATTCTGTCCAAATGTTAATTCTCTAACTTCAAATGTGTCCCTTAATCAATTATTATTTATTATTCTTTAATATTCTATATTATTTTATTCTTTAATATTTTTATTATTTAAGAAGTTTAAATATTGGTAAATACTCGTGTTATTTAAAATATATTCAATGAGGTCAAGGTTTTGTTTTTTAAACGGAGAATTTGGCAAGTTTTACTTTTTATTTTTCTAATTTCTTTGTACTTTTTAATTTGTTAATTAATTTATTTAAGAGGCTTTAACATTGATAAATAATGGTGTTGTTTAAAAGATTTTAAATTTGACACAGACTTTGTTTTTTAGACGGGAAATTTGAAAGGTTTTACTTTTTAGTTTTCTAATTTCTTTATATATATATTTTTGAGAAGATTATACTTTTTTAATAAGTTAACTAATTTAGTAAACCTTTGGGATTATTTTTTTTTTTTTTGTACCGGAAGAATTTAGAAGGTGTTTTTTTTTTTCTAATTTATTTATACTTTTTAAATATGTTTATTAATCTTTTCATTTTTTTTTTGTACCATAAGAATTTAGAAGGTTTTGTTTTTTTTTCTAATTTATTTATACTTTTTAAATATGTTTATTATTCTTTTCATTTTTTTTGCACCGGAAGAATTTAGAAGGTTTTGTGTGGTTTTTTTTTTTTATAAATAATTTCTTTATACCTTTTTAATATGTTTATTATTCTTTTCAAATTCTATAACCAAAAAAATAAATGATCCATTATAACATACATCTTGCCTTCCCTATAAATATTTCTATTCATTTGCAAAGATGCTCGTTGCTAAGTAAAGAATAATATATATTTTTTCTTTTGTGCCAAATTGATGGATTCAAGGTATTTCTCAAACTTTATTTATTTATTATTTATTTTTTGCCTTCATTTTATTATAAGATTTAAATTGTTCTATTTCATTGTAATTTGTAAAGTCATTTTTTTAAATTTCTTTTTAGACCACAATTAGAATTAGAATTATTTGTTTAAATTCATTTTAAATTACTCTCATTGATATATTATTGAAAATTTGGAGGTGTAATGGAGAATATGTTAACAAAAAAAGAAAAAGAAAACTTAGAAAAAGAGAGGTGTAAAAGAGAGAGATATAAAATGATGTTGGAGAGAGAAAAAAAAATGAATAAAAAAAAGTGGGAACATTCGGCAGAACTAGAGAGAAGAAGGAAATAAAAGAGAAAGATGTTTGAAAAAAAAAAGGAGAGAGAAGGAAAAGCAAAAGGGTTCGGGAGAAGGAGAAAGAAGAGGAATAACTGCGGAAGTCATCAGAATGGTCGTGGTAACGCCGGAAGTCACCGGAAAAGTCGTGGCCAACACCGAAAAAAAAGTTTTAAGAAGCTTTTAGGCAAGGATTTAACTTGGTAAGTCATTTTTTTTTTTAGAAAAGCTTGGAATTATGGGGAAAAAAAATAGTTGTTTAGTCGTGGGTTTCCTTTTTTGATGTTCAACAATTCTTATGGATTTCTCTTTGTTGTTCAAGAAATGTTATGGATTTTATTGTGTGTATTCTTTTCTTGATATTTGGCTTAAGTAAAAGAAAGAAAAAGAGATAGGCAACCCAATTTTTAGTGGGAAGGAAAAAGAATACATGGAAGATGAAAAATAATGTTGAATAAAAATGGAGTAAGCTATTTTGTTGGTTGGAAAGAGAAGCACAAAACAGAGAAGAAGAAGAAGAAGAAGAGAGAAAGAGGGTAATTAAGTAAATTACATGGGAAATGATTGAATGGTACAAATGAAGTAATGAGGAGAGAGGAGTGGTGTTGGAATTTTAGGTCTTCACGTGGGACTTGGGAGAGGTAAGTTGGAAAAAATAAAATAAAATAAAATGTTAAGAAAAAATGGATTTGTGGAAGAGAGAATAAAATATTAGTGGATTGGAGAAAAGATAAAATTGTACTTGTTTACATTATTGGAATGAGAGAGAAAGTATAGTTTGAAATTTTGAAATAAGATGTAAGAGAAAGAAATTAGAAATTAGTTTAATTGATTAATAAGAAGTTTATCTTTATTTCTTTTGGAAATAACTCATAATCTATGGTATGGTTATTGAAATTTTCTTTTAAAAAAAAAATATTTTCAAGGTAAAATAAAATGTTATTATTTTTACTGTGAAAAAAGGTATTTTGAGTGGAAGAAAATCAATGCCCACTCAAATTGGAGGCATTTGTGATTTGTGATTGAGCAATGCTTAGGTGCTCCTTGGGCACCCACGTGGCCCATTTTTATGGTGCCACGTGTCAATTCATTTTTTTAAACATTTGCACACATCTCTTTTTTAAGTTTTTTTTTTCATTCTTTTTTTTTTTCTTTTTTAGAAATTTTATTTTCATTTAATAACATTTCTTCTTTTTACAAACTCTTTCACAATATCAATTTTACTTTCAAAATTATATATTTTTTATTTTTATTATCTTTTTTCATCTATACAATACCATTTATTTTCAATTAATCAATTAAAAATTGAGAGTTTATAATAATAATGTGAGAAATACGCTTCATAACATAAAGCTAACGACAATTTCATAATTGATTTAATTTTTTTGTTTTATAATTTTTTATTTATCTTCTTATTTTCTTTTCTCATCTCCACAATATCATTTATTTCCTACTAATCAATTGAAAATTTAGAGTTAAAAATAGTAATGAGAGTATGTTTCATAACCTAAAATAACCTTTGTGGTGTAGGTGATTTATCTGAAATTGAATCTCAATTGTGATTTTTATTGATTGTTATCATCATCCACCTTTACTAATTGATTTGATTGAGAAGAATGGACAAAATATAAGAAGATAAATAAAAAATTTTAAAATAAAAAAATAAAATTGATTATGAGACAGTCATTAGCTTTAGGTTATGAAGCATATTTCTCACATTATTATTGTAAACTCTCAATTTTTAATTGATTAATTAAAAATAAATGATATTCTATAGATGAAAAAAGAAAATAAAAATAAAAAATAAAAAATATAGAATTTAAAAAATAAATTGATATTGTGAAAGAGTTTGTAAAAAGAAAAAAAAACAACATTTTTAATTGATTGAATGAAAATAAATGGTATTATATAGATGAAAAAAAGATAATAAAAATAAAAAATATATAATTTAAAAAATAAAATTGATATCGTAAAAGAGTTTGTAAAAAAAAAAAAAAAAAAATGTTATTAAATGAAAAGAAAATTTCTAAAAAAAATGAAAAAAAAAAAGAATGAAAAGAAAGAAAAAAAAAACTTAGAAAAAGAGGTGTAAAAAGAGGGAAAAAAAAAACGGATTGCCACGTGACATCATAAATATGGGTCACGTGGATGGGTTGCAGGAGCTGGGTGCTAAGTATTGCTCTTTATGATTTGTGATTTGTGAATTGTTCTTCGTCTTCCTCATTCCGTGTAACTACGTTCTGTCGCAGGACCTCACTCAGCGTCTCAAATTGCTTTCCCCTTCCGGCGAGGCCAAGGTGAAGTTTGGGCAAACAAAATTTCCTCAATCTGCCTTTCAATTGAAACGATGTTGTCTTCACCGTCGCCGTCGGCCACCACCACCCACCTTCTGGTTTTTCCATACCCAGCTCAGGGCCACATGATCTCACTCCTCGATCTCACCCATTACTTAGCCTCTCATGGCGGCTTCACCCTCACCGTCTTGGTTACCCCCAAAAATCTCCCCCTCATTCAGCCCCTTCTTCAAGCCCACCCTTCTTCTATTCACACCCTTGTCCTCCCCTTCCCTTCTCACCCCAAACTCCCCGCGGGCGTCGAACACGTCAGCCACATCGGCAACCGCGGCAACTTCCCCATCATGCTCGCCCTCCGCCAACTCCACGACCCGATTGTCCACTGGTTCAACTCCCACCCTTCCCCTCCCGTCGCCATCATTTCCGATTTCTTCCTCGGCTGGACCCAACGCCTCGCCGACCATCTTCAAATTCCCAGAATCGTTTTCTACTCCTCTGGCGCATTCCTTGTCGATGTTATTAACTGCTGTTGGATTCACATTAAAACGGATTGGTTTCGTTCTTCCCCTGTCATCCAGTTCAGTGAAATCCCCAAATCCCCCTCCTTCAGAAGGGAACATTTGCCGTCAGTGGTGAGGCTGTACCGGGATTCCGACCCCAGTTGGGATTTATTGAAGGACGACGCCATGGCTAATACATCCAGCTGGGCTTGTGTTTTCAATTCCTTTGAGATGTTGGAGCACGACCATTTGGAGCACTTGAGGAAATTAAGTGGGGAAGGGCGTGTATTTGGAGTCGGACCGCTAAATCTCATCGGTAACCCAATTCGAGAGTTGAGTTCAGAGGTACTCACATGGCTCGACGGATGCCCTGATGGTTCGGTGCTTTACGTCTGCTTTGGGAGTCAAAAGCAGCTAAATCAGCAGCAATTGGAAGCACTGGCTTCCGGGCTTGAGAAAAGCGGTACTCGATTCGTGTGGGTGGTTAAGACAATTACTCAAACAGATGGGGGGTCGAATGGAATACCAATTGGGTTTGAGGATCGTCTTTCAGATCGTGGTTTTTTGGTGAAGGGATGGGCGCCACAAGTGTCGATACTGAACCACCGAGCCGTGGGGGGGTTTCTGAGTCACTGCGGGTGGAATTCGGTGCTTGAGAGCATAGTGGCAGGAGCAATGATACTGGGTTGGCCGATGGAGGCGGACCAGTTTGTGAACGCCAAGCTTTTGGTGGAGGACATGGGAGTGGCCGTGCGAGTGTGCGAGGGGGCGAACTCGGTGCCTAATTCGGACGAGTTGGGGAAAGTCATCGCCAAGTCTTTGAGCGGAGACTCGCCGGAGAAAATGAAAGCAAATGCGCTGCAAAGAGAGGCAGTGGACGCAGTAAGGACCAACGGGAGTTCATGGAAGGACATGCAAGACTTGGTCAATAAGTTGAACCAACTTCCTCGGAAAAACTTCCAGCAGTACGAAAGTATCGAAAAGTGAAATACTATTTTGGGATCATTGTATTTTACTTCTTATAATTTTAAATGTTTAATTTTAATAATTGTATTGATCCCTATAGTTAGTTTGAAGTTTATTTTTTTTTTAATTAGTTAAATAATAATAATAATTTTCATGCAAGAAAATATATAACGTAAATATATTTTTAAAATTTATAGAATGAAAGTCAATATAGACTATCTTTTTTGAAAAGTTAACAAAAAGACCAATTTTAAGTTTTATTAAAAATACAAAAACTAAAATTGGACATGCGAAAGTATAGAAACTAAAATGGAATGAAACTCAAAGTACATAGACTAAAATGGTATTTTAATGGATTTGACATTTGAAAATAGATAGACTAAAATGAAATGAAATGAAATTCAAGAGATCAAAATGATATTTTAACTTATAGAAAATTTTCTATATTTCATCCCTTTGTTGTCAAATACTAAATGGAAGGATTATTTCATATCATAATACTAGAAATAAAATAATATATAATCTAATGTCATATTAATGCTTTAATCGATTGTGAAATTTATAAAATAAAATAATCTATTAAGACGTGTCAATTTCACAAAATAAAATAATATATTAAGACGTGTCAAATGCTGAATAAAAAGGATATATACTACTATACTACAGGAATGAAGCTCATTTCAAACATAGCATTAGAAGAATTAAAAAAAGCATTAATTCTGCTGTTGGTTCCTGCCAAAGTGAGCAATATAGCTCGTATGGAATGGAAGCAGAAATTTGGGGTTTCAAAGGTGTTGTGATCGTCTAGGAAAATATTGCACGAGAAGAAAAATAGGAGGGTACAAAATTATAAAAGTGCTAATAATTAACTTAACTAAAAAAACAGTAAATCATATTTTTGAAGAAACTTTAAAAAATATTAGTTATTTGAATAACTGTTTATGTTGATTATATTAAAAAGTGGATAAATATTTTTTCTTCTATCTTGAATAGTGACTTTTTGTAAATTAGAATTATTTTCATTGTTTTTTTTAAGGAATAAATTCAATAAAAGCAAATAAAGTTAGGTACAACCACCATCCTCATCAATAATGGAGGATACACATGAGATGTTGTTTGTTTTGTGGTAATTCAAGATCTCTATGGAATGAGCATCTGAATTACCTTGTTTGTTTTGTAGTAATGTAAAATGGTTAGGCATCTTGAGATGTTCAGGATCCTTAGATACCCATACGAGAGGCATCCGAGAAGATTTTGATGCCATTATGATTCATGGGTTTCTAAGATTCCCATGTTGAGAGAATTACCTATTGACGTTTTTGTCATTCGTTTTTCTTTTACACATATTTTCTTTCGTTCACTAATAAACTAAACTCCATTTAAATTGTATAATATATAGCTCAATTTATTTTTAACAGAAATCTGAAGTGAAATTTTTTATTTATTTTACTTTTCGAACAATGATTTATTTTTAACTGAAATCTGAAGTGAAATTTTTTATTTATTTTACTTTTCGAACAATGATGATCTAATATTTTTTTAAAAAACAAATATCACAAATGGATATTATTTTTCTAAAAAATTTCTCTATTTTGATAATGTTAAATATAATTCACTAAAGAACACTATTAACTATATAATTATCTTCTCAAAATAAGTTTGAGTATTTCAAGTTTAAATCAAAATTAATATTTCATTCCAATTTTTTTTATAAAAATCTGAAATCAATATAAATTAACTTGTTTTACAAAATAACATATAAAATTAATAAATTGAATGGATAAAAAATAAAAGATTAAATGATTTAAGACAAAAATGTTATATACACTCAAATTATATTAAATTAATATATAAATTATCTAAAAATAGGTAAGGGTGTTTTTGGAACAATACATCATTTTAAAACATATCTATATAGAAATCCTGCAAAACAAACATGGTTGTCTAAATATTCTCGAACATCCTTATAAATTTTCATGCAAAACAAACATGATAATCTAAAGATGCCGGACATCTAAAATTCTGGGTACCTAAAATTTCTGGCATCTGAAGATGCCGGACATCCTTATTCCCTAAAAACAAACGACCCCTAAAGGTAAATCAAATGTCCAAAAGAAAACATCATCTTCCTAACAGAGGAAGAAGCCTTAGCTCAAACGAATCGAAATATTTTCTTTCTTTAGTGCATTTGAAAAAAGATGTGTAGTTGTCTCTAGAGAAGTTATTTTGTCACAGATGTAGCTGTCGTTTTAACCATGAATCCATATACTATCAACATTATATTTAATATATTTGGTTAGGTCTTATTTGTAAGAGATAAATATATCAATTCTCCTTTGTCTTTTGAAGTTATTCTAAATTTCTTCTTTAATCATTTATTTTTTTTAATTTAATTTTAATGCATGGGGTCCTCTCCCTTTGTGTCTCACCTTTCCTCCCCCTTTCCCCTCCACCTTTTGGGTGTTTTTTCAAAGTCCCTATAATAAATATAAACTATAATTATGATAAAGTGGTTCCTTTTCATTGTCCTCATGTATGTAATTATAATACATGTGATACATGTTGAGTGGCTTTGATCAACAATATATTGAGTGCTAGTTGGCAAATTTTTTTAGTAGAATGACGTGTGAGATGGAGATTCAAACTCCTAACTTTTTGGTCGATGGTATAATGCAATAACCAGTTGAACTATGCTCAGATTGATAGTGATAGTGTAGTTGGCAATTTGACGAAAGTGAAAGTAAAGACGAAAAAGGTGAGAGAGAAAGAAAGTGACTCAACTTTTTCACTTATAAAACTTTGAGTGTAAAAATTTATGGGTACAAATTGAAATTTTGATTTTACATTTTAAAATGTAACAACCATTAGCTGGTTCATGGGTTGTTTAAACAATTTTCTTTTTTTTTTCTTTCTTTTTTTTAATGAAGTTGTATTTCCCCCTCTAATTAAATGAAGTTGTATTTTCATTTTCAAAAGAGAGAGGAAACAAAACCAAACATCAAATTATATTAAATCATGTCTCTGCTAACAAGGACAACGACCCTCGACATATCTCCACAATGGTATGATATTGCCCACTTTGGACATAAGCCCTCATGACTTTGCTTTTGGTTCCTCCCATGGATCTATTCCTTCTCTAGTTAATGTGGGATTTTGTTAGTGTAAAACCCAATCTCGATCTTCTAGCAATTGGATATGCAGTTGACATGTGTTATTTTTTGGAAAACAAGTATATGAAGGAGAAGAAAGTTGGAATAAAATAGAGAAATAAAAAGTGTTCAAATTGAAAAAAAAAGGGAGAAAGAAATTAAAAATTGTGTGGCTCCATGGAAGCCACACCAAAAAGGAAAAGATATATATATATATATATATATATATATATATATATATATATATAAGAGAAAGAGAAATAAAATGATGTTGGAGAGAGAAAAGAAAAAAAAAGGAAATGAATAAAAAAAAATTGGGAACATTCGGGAGAACTCCCAGAGAGAGAAGAAGGAAATAAAAGAGAAAGATGTTTGGAAAAAAAAAGAGAGAGAAGGAAAAGCAAAAGGGTTCGGGAGAAGGAGAAAGAAGAGGAATAACCGCGAAAGTCATTGGAATGGTCGTGGTAACGCCGGAAGTCGCCGGAAAAGTCGTGGCCAACACCGAAAAAAACGTTTTAAGAAGCTTTTAGGCAAGGATTTAACTTGGTAAGTCATTTTTTTTTAGAAAAGCTTGGAATTATGGAAAAAAAATAGTTGTTTAGTCATGGGTTTCCTTCTTTGATGTTCAATAATTCTTATGGATTTCTCTTTGTTGTTCAAGAAATGTTATAGATTTTATTGTGTGTATTCTCTTCTTGATATTTGGCTTAAGTAAGAGAAAGAAAAAGAGATAGGCAACCCAATTTTTAGTGGGAAGGAAAAAGAAGACATGGAAGATGAAAAATAATGTTGAATAAAAATGGAGTAAACTATTTTGTTGGTTTTATTTTGTGGGTTGGAAAGAGAAGCACAAAAAAGAGAAGAAGAAGAAGAAGAAGAAGAGAGAAAGAGGGTAATTAAGTAAATTACAAGGGAAATGATTGAATGGTACAAATGAAGTAATGAGGAGAGAGGAGTGGTGTTGGAATTTGAGGTCTTCACATGGGAGAGGTAAGTTGGAAAAAATAAATAAATAAAATGTTATTTTATTTTAAGAAAAAATGAGTTTGTGGAAGAGAGAGAATAAAATATTAGTTGATTGGAGAAAAGATAAAATTGTCCTTGTTTACATTATTGGAATGAGAGAGAAAGTATAATTTGAAAATTTGGAATAAGATATAAGAGAAAGAAATTGGAAATTAGTTTAATTGATTAATAAGAAGTTTATGTTTATTTCTTTTGGAAATAACTCATAATCTATGGTATGGTTATTGAAAATTTCATATTTGATAGAAATTGGACTAGCTTACGATATGAGGAGACAACGATAATAGTTTTGTGAGTGGTTTATTTTACAAATTATTTTCATTATTTGATTATTATGAATTTTCAAGAATTCTATAATTATGTGTGAATTAAGAGAAACTGCTAAGAGTTTTTTAGAGAATTGTTATGAAATTCCAAATATGGTATTGAAATTCCAATATTTTATACTTTTCGCTAAAATTATCATTTGAGAAATATTTGAGATATTTTATGATTATTGATATGTTTGAAGAGTTTTAATGTTTACTGAGAAATGTATGAGATTTATGATATGTGGTCTTAGAGAAAATATGGCTTTAGAATTGTTTTATATTATTTGAGAGATTTGATGATTATTTGAGAAATTATAAATGTTTAATGTAATTCCAGAAATCTCTCAAGTTTATGAACGATTGTTTGGAGAATAATATAATTTTCAGAAAGAATTTGAGATCTTGAGAAATTAAGAGTTTTTATGATTTAGAGTGATTTAAAAGGTTTATGCTGGAAGTCGTTTTCAAATCACTAGATTTTTGTACACATGGTCACCCGGTATGTTATGAAAATGTGTTTCCATAGTATGCTTGCGTGCTCAGGCCGCAGGGGATGCAGGGGAATGCCGGGGCCATTAGTGCAAAATCCGAATTCCGAATTCTGGTCCAAATCCTGGACCTAAGGCATTACAGATGTTAGAGTTTGCTCTAGGTGCACATATGACATAAATTTGCTTTGCTATGTATCTGGAGATTACTCGATGCATAGTATGACAGGGATTTGGGTACAAGTTTGGTGATGAGTTTTACTAGTCGATGCCTACGTTTTTAAGAGCTATAATTACGGATTTCCTTATTTATGTTTTTACTAACATGTGTTTATGTTTCAAGAGTTATTCTCTCAAGAGCTGTAATCTTTGTTATGTTATTCATGTTTTCAAGAGTTATTTTATTTACAGATTTTAATGTCTTAAAATGATCTCGAAAGTTTCTAAATTGTTCGTGATTTGCATTATTTCACAAAGTTATGAATTTCTATTTAGTAAAAGAATAATTTTCCCTGAAAATTTATTTTCTTATGGAATCACCACTCACTGGGCTTTTTAGCTCATTCTTTTCCTAAATTTTTCTACCAGGTAGCACTAAAGTATCCAATGGGCCTATCGAGGTTGAGATCTGCCACCCTTCTCATGCATATTACATTTCATTTTACATGTAAATTTGGTATTTTATTTTTCCTCGGAACTAGAGTGGCTATCTTTATTTTTGACAACCTTCTACTATTTTTGAATTTCATGATGATTTGTAAATTGGAACCATTTATGGTTTTCCATTGTTGGTTTGCAATATGTGGTGGTTGTTGATTTCTGAACTAATTATTGACTATGGCACACTTGTTAGATGTGTGGGAGTTTGGATAAAATATTTGGGAGTATAATTTTTTTTTTAATTTCAGGTGTGTTTTATCCGATTTACAGGCAATACTCTGCCGAAATTTTTATGGATTTGTTTTGATAAAGTATTTGCTAGCCACCTATTCTTTCAAAAATGTGTTTTGTTTTGCTAAGTTTGACAATGGGTTCCATAGTTTAGTTGGAATCTATTGTCGGCATGTCAAGTCCTAGGTTGGTTAAGGTAATCTAGGGCAAGGCGTGATTAGTTAGCACTCCTAACAAATACATTATATCGATGAAATAACTTTACAAATAATGTGGGACTTTGTTGGGAAGAATACACCTAACTTATACACAAAAGGGGAAAAGGTAAATAAAAAAAGTAAATTATGCCTAATTTACAGCATATTACAAATTACATTAACACCCTCCCTCAAACTAAGGTGGTAGAGTAACAACCAACTTGAGTTTGTGAAGTAATCGAGTGAAATGACCAGGTGGCAATGCTTTGGTGAAGATGTCAACTGGTTGATCTGTAGTGGAGATAAATCGTAAAAGGACAGTGTTGCTCTGGAGATGATGATGAACAAAGTGATAGTCATTCTCAATGTGTTTGATGCGTTCATGGAACACATTATTGCGAGAAATTTGGATGGCACTGCATTTGTCACAATGAAGTATCGTAGCTGATTGTTGAGGAACACCCATATCAGCAAGAAGCCAGCAAAGCCATAGTAATACAGAAGTAGCATCAGCAAGGGTGCGATATTCAGATTCTGTACTGAAATATGAGACAACAGATTATTTCTTGCTTCGCTAAGAAATGAGGGAATCACTTAGATAGAAGCAATATCCTGTGGTGGAACGTCGATTAGGAGGATCATCACCCCAATCTGCATCAAATTAGCCAGATAACAATAGAGATGACTGTGACGAAAACTGAAGGCCATGACCAAGAGTACCCTTGACATAGCGAAGGATACGGAAAGTGGCAGTGAAATGTATAGTCTGAGGGGCAGCCATGAAATGGCTGACAATATGAACTGCATAAGCAATGTCTGGGCGTGTCACTGTTAGGTAAATAAGACTGCCGACAAGTTTATTAAATTGTGAATTAATAAACTTGGGACATTTTAAAATAAGGAAAAATCTCTTTTTATGTAAATAATTTTCAAGTTTGTTTAATAATTAACATTCAATATTTGAACTTCTTGTTGGAAATAAAGCAATTGACAAAATTATTTCATTTAAAAGAGTTTATTTTGAGGGCTGGGTAATGTACCTTCGTGGAGTTTAACTCATGTGCAGGTGTACAAAAATCCTCATTTTCTTTTTTCATTATTATTATTTTTTAAAAAATATATATAAAATCATGTAAATCTTATGACGGAGTTGAGATAATAAAATTTCTCAAATTCTTGAGGTGAGAAGTTTTCTTTAAATAAAAGGAAATTCCAACATGACAAAAATTGATGGGTATAATTGCACTCACCATATCAACCCTTACTTTATTGTTAAAGTTAAGATAAGATCAAGTGAGATATTTGTTTTGTAAAAAATTAATATACTTTTTGTTTCCAAAATAAAGGACCATTTTGTGATAAGATAATTGGATAATATAAAATAAAATGTGATATAACCGTTTTTAACGGGTGTTGTGGGGTGCTAATACATTCTCTACACACAATCAACTCCCAAACCTTACCTGGTTTATGCAGATCAATTTTAATATTTTAATTACGTGTCCAATCACGCCTTCAAAATGGTTGGTGGCGACTCCCAAATTTCGCGTTGCGATCACGTTGCAACAATACCAATACCAATATCCGATTGGGATCATGATAATGTATCGGTAGTGATATCGAGCCCCTACTATACACCGTCTTCCTGGATAATAATTGACCGAATCTATATCATGTATCTTCGACAATGATGATGCATTGGAAAAACTGAACATACGTTAAACGTCAATTAATGGTATTAATACGAATTAATGGGGGCAGACGAGAGGTCGTGAAGATCCTCAATAAAAATCGAAGTTGTATAGCTCACTAACCAACCCATTCAAAAAATCAACAACAATGTTGTCAGACCACTCCTGGGAAAGATTGCTTCCAAATATCATTGATATACCATCCCATTCCCTTTCTATTGAACAACCCCGGGACGACGTCTACATGACCCTGGTCCTAACACCAACTCCACCCCCACCGACGCCCGAATATGAAGGCTACACGTTCGAACCCAGCGTCAACCCTAACCTAGCGTCAACCAACCATCTCCTCCTCCTTCCCATCCTACACGTGCTCATGTTCGGTTCACTTACATGAATGCACCAGTGATACAAAGGGATAGCCGAAAGGGGAAAGAGATAATGGAAGATCCGGTGAAGGAGAAGAAGAAGAGGACGTGTACCCAATGTTCACCCGTTGGAAGGGAGCCGGTGAAGGCACTAGTTAGTCAAATAAGAAGAGAATGAGGAGTCCTCCGCTGGTGATAATCAACTCCACAAATGAGTCAGAGTAGGGCTCAACCCCTCATTCTTCTTCATTGCTTGGCTGGTTGGCTTGCATGCATGCATGCGTCGGCCCCCAGCCCCCTTCCCAGGCTTTTGAATGTTAATAAAAAATCTGCTCCTATGTTCCTTTTTTTTTTTTTTTTCTTTTTTGGCTATATATACTTCTTTTCTTTTTTTCATGTCCTTGTTTTGCACCGAACAATATCAATTTTTTTTTTGAGTTTGGGGAAGTTGATATGGATGGGTGATCGGTATTCTTTGCCACAATCGATAACATTATAGACATTACTTGGAATTGAGACAAAAAGTGCAGCTGGTGGAATTGCCACAACCCTGACTTCATGTACCCCAAGTGGGTCCCATGTATTCTTCATTTGCAATCCTATAGTGGACTCCCTGGCAGCAATAGGATTGCGGGATTTGAATGCGGATGGGCTGGTGGGACCCATAATGCCATTACGACTACGAACAAACATAAACACCACCAAACGCAATAGATTTTGAGGATTGCGATTAATTCATTGCGATTGCAGCCATGTAAACGGGGCCTTGAATTTTGAATGTTTTATGTTTGGATTTTGTATGGTTTACTCACAATTGAATAGTTTAACATATATTTAGTACATGCTACTACAATTTTGACTTTTTATGTCGCCAAACAAACTAAATAAAGGAAAAGAATAAAAAAAAATGTCATAAATAATTGGGCGCGTGTTTTTGGCAGAGAAAATCGAAAAATTTTCAGATTTAAAAAAATTTATAACATTTTTTCAATGTCATAAATATATGATTTTGATTAAGTATCATTAATTAAGAATACTTTTTTTTTATATGTTAGTATTTTTTATTTTGAAAAATAAGGAAACCAAAAAACCTAAAATGAACACAATTCTCCCCTTGTCTCAAAACCCTTCTCCCTTTCTTCTAAAAAAGAAGTGTGATTCCTCCCCTTTCAATGGTTGCAGTTCAAGCAATTCCATCGTTCTCTCCTCCATTCTCTTCGTTCGTTCGAGCATCTCAGACGATCATCCACTGTTCGAGCTTCTCCCTATGTCTTCTCCATTGTCCTTTCCTTCATTCTCCATTCGGTTCGAGCAACTCTACCAATGATCATTCACCCTTTGAGCATCATCTCCTCTATCGCTGTTCTTAACTCAGTAAAATTTCTTGTTCCTTTTTTTTTTCTCCTTCTTGTTCCCTCTGATTGGTCGAAGCCGTAATGCGATCATCCAAACACAGTTTTACTATTTTAAATTTTCCAAACGTTTTTGAGTTTGCTTCTTCACTGTTCGGACTGGGAATGGCGATGATCATGATTTAAAATGGTAAGTTACTTGCTCTCACTTTTAGCTCATCTTAATATTGTGAAGAACCACTATTTTAGTGAATTAATTCTTTCTCAATCTTGCAAAATCGTCTTCCTTTTTCTTGTTGATCTTCTTTCTAATGTCTCCGAGTGTAAGTTTCAAGGTTTGAATGTCAAAAAAAAAAAAAAAAAGGAGAGGGAGAGAGGAAATGAAACATTGCGATTGTGAAATATTTGCTATTAATTAACCATGAAGTCCTCACAGTAACTATCATGACAACATGACTTTTTGATTCCAGCAGAGCTAGCTCTCGGATGAGACTGAAATAGTTAAAAGAATCATATGATGTTTTGCACCAATCAAGTCTTCTAAGCTTTCCTTATTTAGCTTAATTAATTCAGCCTTGACAATTAATTTAGGCTAAAATATCCTCACTGTACAATTGGAAATTCTTTCCATACATTGGTTCTTTTCTTTTTTGTAATTTTGTTCTGTAATTAGCATAGATTAGGCCTTTCCTTTTAGAATTGGATTGACCAAACTCTAGCTAAGTAAGAACTAATCGTTGGTTAGAATGTTTCTCAGCTGGTTGCTTCGTGCAAGGATGGCTTAAGTAGCACAGTTTCTGTGCTTGAGAAATTAATTGAAATCTTTGTATTTTTCATAATGACTGTGCTGATTTCTTTTAGAAACCAAATCATCAACTTCAAAAGAAATCTTTGTATTTTTCTCTTTATTGCTTCTATGTGTATTTTTCTTTTATACCTGTTCTCAAATAATTGGTTTTTCCTTTATTTGTTGTGAGTTGTTGTGACATTATTGATCAACAATTATCTATACAATCATATTATCAAGTAATATCTTTATGGTTAGCTCATTGTAATGGTAGTTCTTTTTAATGTTACTGCTCATTGTAAGTTTCAATCAAACTAATTAAAGTCATCGATATAATTCTAATTGCTTCCACAATTGATAATTCAAGGCCTAAACTTAGATATGTAGCCACCTACTACTTTGAATGAGTAGAACTGTGAGTTATTGTCTTTGTAATTGAGTTACATGGCTACTTACCTTGGCTATGCAATTATTTGGCCCATTTTGAAACTTTGTGTTGTGCCTATGTACTTGTTATCAATTTTTTTTTCCCAGTTGGATAAAACATTGGGTCTAGGGCAAAACCAGCAACCTGGTCTTCTTTTTGTAAGGATGTTTGGTCTTACTCAAACAAAGCTTATCAATTCTATGAAGGAAATTAAACCCAAAGCAGAAGTGTAGGAATTGACATTGAATTATTTAGAATTAAATGAAAATAGTCAAGGTTAAACAAAACTTACAATGGAGTAAAATATGGAAAATATTTTTTAGCGGTTCTTTACTTCTTGTGTTCCTTGCTATGACTCGAACACAGGACCAAGGCTTATGAGAGCCTCTTGAAAGAAAATTTACAAAGGATCAGCGAGGAAAAAGTATAGAGAGAATTCTCTAATTCTCTATTGAGGAGATGTGTCTCTCATGGCTCAATCCAACGGTCTATTTATAGGGATCTAGGACAAATGTTTGCCATAATTAAAATATTATATTTTAATATTTGATATATTAAAATATATATTATGCTTATTTGAATCTCATTCAAATCTCCTACAATATATAATATCTAATATATTAAAATATATATTATATTTATTTGAATCTCATTCAAATTCAAATATATATATATATATATATATATATATATATATATATATATATATATATATATATATATATATTCTTTAATGTATCTAATATACATTAATCATTTTAATATTTAATGTATCAAATACAATAAATATATTTTCCTCTTTTATATTTATTATATCTAATATATTAAATATTAATTTGAACACTTCAAATTAAATATTAATTTGAACATTTCAAAATTTTCTTTCAACTATACTGATCCTCTAGTGTTACTATGAGCTAGCAAGGATACCTTATGAACCTATATATTATAAGCTTCAATTATACATAATTAATTAATTAAACTCTTTAATCAATTAATTTTCATTCATTAACTCTAGGTCACTCCACTATAGACCTAGAGTTGTACTCTTATGTACTGTAAGACAAGTTGTGTTTATGGATATAACCATTATATGCAAGTCGATAATTCACGAGTTGTTTGTAATTACAGCTGGGTCAAAAGTCTGTTTTACCTTTATAATTACATTTTGTACCTTAAGCACCACTGATCCTTTAATGAACATTTTTTTTATGATCCAATCATAAACTAAGTTACTCTTGGGCCAGTGAGAGAGTGGGGCCCCATTGTTCAAGTCTCGAAATCAGCACTTATGAGAACTGCTCATCTACTTACCCTATATGAGAATGAGTGAATTTCATCTTGTGAGATTATGTTTCCAGCTTCTTATTTGGTCAAGTCTCCATAAAATGGTTGGCTTATTGAATCAGCTGTAGCCACCTATTTTTGTCTGGCTCGCTTTTATAAATTTGATTGATATATTAATAATTTTTATGCATATTTATGTTTGGTTTTAAATTTGCTTATTATTGGTTATATTCCCATTGTTGATTTTATTGCTAATTTAGTTTGCTTTTATGCTTTTATTTCTGTTCATTAAGTTGGAGTAACCAACCAAATTGTTGGAGAAAAAAACAAAAAGGGATTAAAGGAGTAGTGCTTTGAATCTTTTTGATTTGGTCGACCAATGCTGGTCTCTTTTTTTTTTTTTTTTTTTTTTTTTTTGTGTTAGCTCATTTTTGGCATGAATTTCAAATTGCAAAAAAAAAAAAAAAAAAAAACAGTAAAGGATTACACAAAAGTAGTATCTTTTGGGACTTTTTATACCCCATTTTCTCAACTTGCAAAGGGGGATTTTCTCAACAACAAAAAAAACACACCTACAAGCACACAATCCATTCTCAACCACAATCACATCACAGAGAAAAAATAGAATTCCAGAGTAAGTTTTTGCTCTAGAAGCTAGCAAAAATCCTTTAGAAAAGAATCAAAATTTTAGAACTCAACAAAATAACCTTAGCTTAGTTGGGGGTTGCACTCGGTAGGGCTTTGACCCCAAGATCCGCACCTCAAACAACAAGCTAGTTGTGTTGACCCCCACCTCTAGATCTTCATCTCTATCATGCCCCTAAAAAACAGTAGTTGAGTAAGCGTGTTATGAGTTTGCTTGCATTTTTGCTATTTATTACATCTCTTCTCATTTTTATTACAATGAGAATCTTTGCCTATCTTTGTTTATATTATGTCTTAGATAATTTGTTATGATACTGCCTTTATTTTATTTTTTATGGTTTATCTCCCCTACTTACTATTTTTTTTTCTCCATTATCTTCTTCTTGGCTCTTGAGTTCTTTGTACTAAAAAAATATAAATTAAAAAAAAAAGAAAAGGAAATTGGAGCAAAAGAAAAAGGGAAACAAAATATTGTGAAATCAAGAGAAAAGAGTATAACTTACCTTCGTTGAGAAGAGAAGCTTTTGCTTATGCTGTAAAAATTTTTTTGCATGCTGAAGGGCTAAGGAGGAAGAGAGAGAAATTTTGAAGTTTGAGGGCAGAGAGGAGAAGAAGATGAAGAGGGTGAAAGGAAAGATGGAACAAAAATAGATTAGTTTAAAAGAAAAAAAAAGAGAAAAAAAATGTAAGCTTTATTATTATTATTATAATATATATACATATACATGCTCCATTTCGTTGGATTTTATTATTATTATTATTATTATTATTATTATGTGGGTTAAGTGAGGAGATAAGGATTTCTATTTTTTTAATTATTGAATTGTCGCATCAGTGCAATGCACTGACGCATTTTGTTTTTTTAAAAAATTATTATTATTATTATATTATTATTATATTATTATCATATATATATAGAGAGAGAGAGAGAGTGTGAGTGAGGCACTTTTTAAAAAAATTATTATTATTATTATTACCATTATTATTATTATTATCATTATATATATGTGTACTTGCACATGAGGGATTGACGGGCATACATCATTTTTTTGTGCTGACGCGTTTATGAAATTATTATTATTATTATTATTGTTATTATTATTAGTAGTAATATTATTTTATATATATATATATATATATATATATATATATATATATATATTCACATGTTTGTTAATTTGATATATATACTTTTGTTTTGTTATAAAGAATTGGGGTAATCCTTTAAATTCATATTAAAAAAAAAAAGATCTGACGACGGAATCTAGAAATATTTGGGTGTCCGATTTTCTAGTTTTCTCGATGTGAGGAATCGATTATTTGGAAGTCCAAGATCAACTCCAATATGTTGTTTTAAAATTTTAACATACTCGCATATTATGTTTGTTTGTTTATTTATTATGAATAGATTATTATGCATGCATACTATCTTTACATTGCACTTATTTGTTATGCTTGGCATTGATTTTTTAATTTTTCTTAATATTTTCAAATCTCCTTTTCAACTCATTTCTCTTTTCATAAAAATTATTTCAAAATCTTTAAAATTATTCTTTTATGAGTTTATAAAAGTTTTTTTTAATCAAGGTGTCATTTCCAAAGCCTTTTGCAATATTTTTCTTAAAAAGTGATTTTCACTATTTTTTTTTTTACAAATTCCTACGACAGAATCTAGAAATATTTGAGAGTCTAATTTTCTAGATGTCTTGAGGTGAGGGACCAGTATCTTTGGGAGTTTAAGATCTCCCAAGAAAAAATGAATTTAATTAAAACAAAAAATTTGTTTTTTTTAAAACTTTCTTTTAGGCTATTCTATGACGGAGTTGAGAAATTGTAAAATTTTCTCATATTCTTGAGGTGGAAAATTTTTCCTAAGTTTTTTTAGGAATATTTCTAATATAGTTAAATGGATGGGTATTTATCCACTTATTTTATGGGATCATGACTTCAAATATTGGAGGAATGAGAGGGGTAAAATAAGACATTGTTTCAAAAATCTCTTTTTCCCTAAATAAGCTTTTCTTCTAAAATCTTTTGCAATTCAAGATTAAAATTTGGTCACCGTTTTAAATGGGTGTTGCGGGGTACTAACACCTTCCCCACACACAAGTAACTTCCGAGCCCAAATTTGGTTTTCACATACCGTTTTTCTTTCTTTTTTTCAAAAAGTTGTTTGTATTCTATTTTGGTACCCAATCACACCATAAAAAAGATTGGTGACGACTCATTTTTAAAAATCTCCCTTTTCGACGACGTCTCCTGCTCCGCATCGTAGGTACACGGCGACATCAGCTACGAAAGTCACTCTCACCCATGCAAATCAAAGGACAAATCCTCATTGGCAGGAGTTTATAACTCACTCAAGATTAAGATCGAGTCGCATATGACCATTCTGATGAAATATTAATCTTTTCAATTAACAGATTTATAAAGAGAGATCAAATATTTCGTGGTCCAGTCTTATACAAATTCATTGTATAAGATACATCCACTCACATGTCTCAACATGAACGATTTGAATCAAATCATTTGTAACTATTACAAATTGGGTCGTATCAATAGTATTATTAGGATAAGACACACAATCTTATCCACATACTATGACCGTTTAGGTTATTTTTTGAACATGATTATTCCGTATGTCAACCACATTGTTCAAGATTACACTAATAACAACCTTGGATTTTTTTATATAATGGATAATATTATTTTACAAATAAAATAATCAAAATTATTATTAATTATTAAATAAATCATTAAATTATGAGCATTTATTATATTTTTAAATTTTTATTCATTTTTCTCACTAATGGATTTAACTCTTTTGGACTTTTTTTTTAAAATTTCTAAATTTTTTTTTGTTCCTCTCAATAATTTTTGCATATTTTTTACTTTTTTCTCTCTAATTTTTTACCTTGTGCTCTACTTTTTTATTCTTGTATTGTTTTGTCCCTAACTCTTTAACTTTTTTCGCATATTAAAGTTTTTCTTCCCAATTTTTTTATCATTCTGCTCAATTTTTTGTTTATCTCTCTATCTGTACTTCTCTATCTTTGAATTTCGCTCTCTTTATTAAAATTCTCTCTCTAAATTTTTTGTCCCTCCCTCTAAAATTTTTATCCCTCCATGTCTCTAACAATTTTTTTTTTCTCTTTGAAAATTTTCTCTAGCTTTATATTTTTTCTCTCTTAATTTTTAGTTCTTTCTGTATAACTTTTGTCTACCACATTCTATTTTTTTAAAATCTCAAATGCAATACTTTTTTTTTCGTAACTTGATGATTCTAAAATCACATTTGAAAACAAACATTAATCATTTAAAAAAATACTTTTAATTAAATTTAAATAACTTTTACAAGTGTTGAATCAAATATTAAAATGATTTATAATTAAATACTTTTAAAAAATTAATTGTAATTAAAATCACTTAGCTTAAAATAATTATTTTAAAGTCATTCATAAACATGCCTTTTAAAAATCACTTTTAATAGTATAAAAATCACTATTGAAAGTGTAGAACCAAACATTAAAATAATTATATGAAAATCACTTTTAATAAATCAATTGTATTAAAATCAATATTTCTAAAATCATTCCCAAACATGTCCTTCTTCTTCTGATTTGTGTAGGGGCTTTATTTTTTAGCTAGTACTTGTCGGAGCTGTTGGCCGAGATCAGAAACTCAGACTCTTCATGTAAATCCTTCCTATTTGTATCCGACTTTTAAATCAAGGTGTAGTTTTCATTTTCCCTGCTTTCATAATTTTCTTTTGTCTTCGAAACACTTCTTATCTCAACTATCCTTGCCTATTTTGATCGCATTCATTAGCTTCAGCGTTCAATCTGTGGCTACTGCTTCCTTTTAACTTCTTAACAACACCTCTTTTTATTCCATAATTATCATATTTGCGATGGATTTTTCCATCTCCATTTTTCCTACCTTGGGACTCCATAAGAATGAGATTGTTGCCATTTGTAAATTGTATATATACGTTTTAAATCTAGTGACTATTGATATATATCGAATTGAGATTTATATTTTCAAGTTGATTATTGTAAGGGCTATTTTAACCACATTACTGATAACTTGTCCACCCCATAAGGAACATTCTGCTTAATAACTTGTCCACTTCATGAGGAACATAATATGTACAAGTTGGTTATTATTGCATCATGTTTTAGTTTTACAACCTAAAGAATAAAAAGAATATGTCTAACTGATGATGTTATGTTGGGAAACTTAGGGCAATGAAGCTTTAAACTTTAAAGAATGCATTCAAGAACAAAATCATTTTCCTGTCTCCCTGGCATGCCGGCTCAACAAGTTCACTAGTTGAGCTTCTTCAAGGACATAACACTTCCAACGATCAATAGTTTTTTGTTTTTTCGAAATTGAATTTAGGTTAAATTATCAAAAATACCCTTGAACTATGAGGTTGCTTTCAATTATACCCCCAAATTTCGAAAAGTTTCATTTTAACCCTTGAACTTTGATATTTGTTTCAAAAATATCATTGAAGGCTTTTTTTCATTAAATTCATGGTTAAAAAATAATGTTTTTGCATTTGTATTGTTTCTTATGTGAACATATTTGAACATATACGTTGAAAAAAAATAATACGTCATTTTTCGTCCATAAATTTAATGGAAAAAACATTCGAGCATTGTTTTGAAACAAACTTCAAAATTTTAGGGTTAAAATGAAAATTTTCAAAGTTTAGGGATATAATTGAAACCAACACAATAGTTCAGGAGTATTTTTGATAATTTAACCTTAGAATTTATAACGGGTGGCAAAATTAGTTCAACTAGGGGGGGCACAAATCCTTTAATAACAACGTGATAGAAATTCAAAATAAGGCAAAATAATTAGTTGAACTAGGGTGGGGCACAAATCCTTTAATAACAACGTGATAGATATTCAAAATATGGTGGTTAAATTCTCTCATCCATCCCAGATTCAGCTCAACTTCCTCAATCTGCACCCTTCAATGGAAATTGCGGCATTGCCTGCTCCATTGTCATCCACCTCCAGCAGAACCCACCTGCTGGTTTTTCCTTTCCCAGCTCAAGGCCATATGCTTCCACTCCTCGATCTCACCCATCATTTAGCCTCTCATGGCTGCTTCACCATCACCGTCTTGGTCACCCCCAAAAATCTCCCCCTCCTTCAGCCCCTTCTTTCCGCCCACTCCTCTGACTCTGTTCGCTCCCTTGTTCTTCCCTTTCCCCCTCACCCCAAATTGCCCCACGGCGTCGAAAACCTCAAAGACATCGGCAGCCATGGCAACATCCCCTTCTTGTTGGCTCTCCGTCAACTCCACGACCCCATTCTTGAGTGGTTCAACTCCCACCCTGCCCCTCCCAATGCCATCATTTCCGATTTTTTTCTCGGCTGGACTCAGCCCCTCGCCGACCATCTTCAAATTCCCAGAATTGCTTTCTACTGCTCTGGTGCTTTCTTCATTACTGTTATAGACTACTGTTGGCTTCACACAAAAGCAACTAATCTCCGTTCTTCCACTCTTATCACCATTCCCAACTTACCCAACTCGCCCACCTTCAAAAGAGAGCATTGCTCCTTCATGTCCATGTCCTACCAGGATTTCGACCCCGACTGGGATTTATTGAGGGACGACGCCATGGCTAATACATCCAGTTGGGCTTGTGTTTTCAATACATTTGAGAATTTGGAACACGAGCATTTGGAGCACTTGAGGAAGGTAAGGGGGAAAAGGCGTGTATTTGGAGTAGGACCGCTAAATCTCATCGGGGCCAATGATGGGCGAAAGCCAATTCAAGATTCGAGTTCAGAAGTACTCACATGGCTCGACGGATGCCCTGATGATTCGGTGCTTTACGTTTGCTTTGGGAGTCAAAAGCAGCTGAATTATCAGCAAATGGAAGCACTGGCTTCCGGGCTTGAAAAAAGCGGGACTCGATTCATGTGGGTGGTTAAGACAATTCATCGAACAGATGGTGGGTCTAACGGAATACCAATTGGGTTTGAGGATCGTGTTTCAGATCGTGGATTTTTGGTGAAGGGATGGGCGCCGCAAGTGGCGATACTGAACCACCGAGCCGTGGGGGGGTTTCTGAGTCACTGCGGGTGGAACTCGGTGCTTGAGAGCATAGTGGGCGGAGTAATGATACTGGGTTGGCCGATGGAAGCGGACCAGTTTATCAATGCGAGGCTTTTGGTAGACGAGTTTGGAGTAGCGGTGCGCGTTTGTGAGGGGGCGAACTCGGTGCCAGACTCAGACGAGTTGGGGAAGGCCATCGCCGAGTCTTTGAGCGGACAGTCGCCGGAGAAATCGAAAGCTAAAGCGTTGAAAAGGGAGGCGGTGGATGCTACAGAGACGAATGGGAGTTCATGGAAGGACACGCATGAGTTGATCAATAACCTCATCCGGCTTCCACCGATCAGGTGACTTGCGGCATGGATATTAAAAATTTAAGAATTAAATGTTTAGAATAATAATTGAAAAAAAAGGGCAGCAGAGCCCACTTCAATAACACATATTTTTTTAAATAAAATAATTTTTTTTCTTGTAGTGTCTAAATGGGCGGCATAACACTTACCTACCATAAGTAAATTTTGCTCTAATAATTATGGGGCAAGCTTGGTGTTGTGCTGCCTACATCACAACCATCCATTTTCAAAAAAAAAAAAAAAAAAAAAAATCCAAAAATTAAAAATGGATGGCTATGATGTGGGAAGCACAATATTTGGGTGCTGCCTGGCAGCACCCAAGTTTTTTCCATAATTATGCGTGTTTGAATATGCTCGAATGAGAGTTAAATTTTTGTGTTTGTTTTATAGTTTTTGCTTTTGAAAAAATAATTTAGATTATTATATTTAATTAAAAAAACATATTACTTAATTAAAATATTTATATTAAATAATTAACATATAAATAATAACTTCAAGCAATTAAAATTAATTTATACGTTAACTAAAAAGTAATTAATGAATAATTTCTCTCTCTTCTCTTTCATTCATTTCTTAAGGAAAAAAGTATATCTCCAACAAAAATAATAAAATCCCATAGTTCGTCAGATGTTTTTGTCGTTAGACAATAATTACCTAGGTTTTAAAGAAATAAATATCCATAAAACAAACCTGAGTTTAATATATCTTTGTCAAAATCCATCTCAAAACCCATAAAACAAACATGACCTTAATAGCTAGTTGCCACCATTTTTAGGGCATGTTTGTGAGTAATTTTAACATGTTCAAAATTACTTTTGTCATATTTAAAGTCACTCAAACATGTTTTGAATAATTCAAAATCAATTTTGATGGAACGAAATCGTGTTCAAAAGTGTAAAACCAAACATTAAATTGATTTTGAATGATTAAAAACATGTTTGGAAATGATTTTGAACATGACAAAAGTGATTTTAACCATTTCAAAATCACTCTCAAATATGTCCTTAAGGACATAAACAAAGTGTCTAAATTTTCTTAAAAATTTTCCAATCCAATAAATAATATTTCATATAAGTTTACCATCTACCACATTTAACATTCACACACTCATGGATGATTCAACCTATTATGTTACAATTATTTTGTAAGTTCTTTAATTGTTTATTAGTTTTTCAAAAAAAAATATTACATCACCTGCAGTGGAAAGATTCCAACTTAAAACCTTGATAGAGGAAGTTTAAATATGACATGCTAGCCAACCGAAGCATAGCTCAACGGTAATTAACATCTACTCCTCTGGAGGTCGAAGATTCAAATTTTCATATCCCACATTTATTGTACTAGAAAAAAGCTATGATATGCTCATATGCAACATTGATTATTAGTTAGTTTAGTTTGATTAGTTAGCTTATATCCTCTATAAATATAGGGTTAAACGCTTGTCACTTTCTGAAACATAATAAAATGCTAGTATGTGAATTCTGGAATGCATCAATTTTGGTTTATCATAGTCGAAGATAGGGCCGGACCAGAAAAATGATGACCACATATCATGATTTCGATCATGGACAAAGTTAGCTAGTGGCAACGCACAGGATCAAAAAGTGCATTCTTGTTTAAGAAGAATAAAGAAGAAAGAGGAAGATTACGAAACAGCTCAACAACGCCAAGAGATTTGGGATTGAATCTTCCTTTTCCAAGAATTTGACTCAGATTTAGAGAAAGAAATCGATTCACATCCACGAACTCTCTGAAATTTATTTAAGGTCACGTTTGATAACTATTTGGTGTTTTTAGTTTTTCAAAATTAAAGTCTATAAATACTATTTTTACTTATTAGTTTTCTTGTTTTGTTATTTACTTTTTACCTATGTTTTCAAAAGCCAAGCCAAGTTTTGAAAACTAAAAAAAATAGTTTTGAGAAAAATACATTTTTGGTCCCTCAGTTTGCAGATGAGTTTCTATTGAGTCCCTGAGTTTCAAAATCGAACAATCAAGTCCCTTAATTTGGTAAAATAGTTCAATTGAGTCCCTCCACGTTAACCACCGTTAATTCTTTAACGGATTGCTGACGTGTCAATTTTTAATATTAAATAATAATTTTTAAATAAAAATAATGATTATTATAATAAAATAATAAAATTCAAAATTAAAATAATTATTAAAAAAAACTTTTCTTCTTCTCCTTCCTCACTCCTTTCTCCCCTCTGTTTCTTCTTTCTCTCTCTTCCCTTTTCCTTTCCCTCCCCTTTCTTCCTCCCTCATCTTTCTTTTCTTCTTTTTCCATTCTTCTTTCTCTCTATTCCCTTCCCCTTCCCCTTCCCCTTTCCTCTCTTCATCCCTCATCTTTCTTTTCTTCTTCTTTTTTATTTTTCAGATCTCAATCTGCAAGCCTCCAAGGTTTTTTTTTTTTTTTTTAATAATTATTTTTATTTTTCCTTTCATGATTTGGAGCCCTAGCCAACAAATCTCTCCCCATTCGATTCTTCTTCTTCTCTGGCCACCCTCCGACGACGCTCCGACAGCAACACGAACCCAGATCGGCAATGGCGACTCTACTTTTTCTCCGGTGAGCATGCTGCACGAAACCCACATGCGCGATGGTGCGACGACGACTCTGCTTTTTCTCCGGTGAGCACGCGACACGAACCCTACACGCGCGGCGGTGCTTCTCCCTTCTAGCAACGGAGGGGAGAAGGGGGAGGGGAAGAAGAAGGAGAAGAGAGAGAAAGAAGAAACAGAGGAGAGAAAGAGGCGGGGAGGGAGAAGGAGAGAAGAAAAGTTTTTTTTAATAATTATTTTTATTTTTATTTTATTATTTTATTATAATAATCATTATTTTTATTTAAAAATTATTATTTAATATTAAAAATTGACACGTGAGCAATCCGTTAAAGAATTAACGGTGGTTAACGTGGAGGGACTCAATTGAACGATTTTACCCAATTAAGGGACTTGATTGTTCGATTTTGAAACTCAGGGACTCAATAGAAACTCGTCTGCAAACTGAGGAACCAAAAATGTATTTTTCCCAATAGTTTTCAAAAATTAATTTGTTCTTGTTTTTGGAATTTGACTAAGAATTCAAATGTTATTTGAAGAAATATGAAATTCATTAGAGAGAAATGATGAGAAAACAAACACACTTTTCAAAAATAAAAAATCAAATGGTTATCGAACAAGACTTCAAGTGAAAAATCATTAAGGATGAAAGAAATTCAAGAAAAAAGTTTGAAAGAAACATCAGCACCATCAACGAAGAAATTGATTGCTCACCAAATTTAACTTTAGATTCATCGAGTGAGCTTAAAATACATGCAAGTTTATTCCTGAATTTTTACATTTATGTCTATTTGATCCTTAAACTTTAAAAAGTGTCTAATAGATTTTTAAACTTTTAACTTAGTATCTAATAGATCGCGAACTTAAAAAATGTCTAATAGGTGTCTGAATTTTTAATTTTTATGTTCAATAAGTCTCTAACATATTCTGAATTTTTAGAAATGGACTAATCTAATTAGATAAAAATTGAATTTTATGTCTTATAGGGCTCTAAATTTTCAATTTTGTGCCTAGTAAGTCTGTGATTTTTTTAAAAAAATATTGAATAGGTCAAGAATTTATTAGACACAAAATTGAAAATTTGAGAATCTATTAAACACCAAATTAAAAGTTTAAGGATCTATTAGATACTACTTTTTAAAGATTAGGAACTTATTCGATACAAAATTGAAAGTACATGGACCAAATAGATACAAATCTAAAAGTTCAAAAATGAGAGCAAAAAAGTGGCAGAAATAGACACCATCATCAAAAGATTAAAAACAAAAATCAGATTCATCAACGTAATGTTGCCACGTACCTGCGACGGAGAGTGGCCGACATCCTTAAAAAAGGAGGTTTTAAAAAGGAGTCACCACCAATCTTTTTTTATGGTGTGCTTGGGCATCAAAATAGAATAAAACAACTTTTTTGAAAAAAAAAGAGAAAAAAAATTGTATGCAAAAACCAGATTTGGGCTCAGAAGTTGTTTGTGTATGGGGATGGTGTTAGCACCCCACAACACCCGTTAAAATCGGTGGCCAAATTTTAATATTGAATTGCAAAAGATTTTAGAAGAAAAATTTATTTAGAGAAAAAGATATTTTTAAAACAATGTCTTATTTTACCTCTCATTCCTCAAATATTTGAAGTCATGATCCCATAAAATAAGTGGATAAATATCCATCAATTTGACTATATTAGAAATATTCCCAAACAACTTAGTAAAAATTCTCCACCTCAAGAATGTGAGAAATTTTACATTTTCTCAACTCTGTCATAGAATAAACTTTTATAAAAGAAAGTTTTTTTTAAAAAAAAAATAAATTTTTTGTTTTAATTAAATTCATTTTTTCTTTGGATCAAAATCTTGGACTCCCAAAGATAATGATCCCTCACCTCAAGAATTCTAGAAAATCAGACTCCCAAATATTTCTAGATTCCATCATAGGAATTTGTTGAAAAAAAAGGGTTGAAAATCACTTTTTAAGAAAAATATTGCAATAGGCTTTGGAAATAACACCTTGATTATATATATATATATACTTTTATACACTCAAAAAGAACAATTTTAAAGATTTGGAAATAATTTTTATGAAAAGAGAAATGAGGTGAAAAGGTGATTTAAAAATATTAAGAAAAATTAAAGAAAGTCAAAGTCAAGCATAACAAATAAGTGCGATGTAAAGATAAATTAAGCATGCATAATAGACTATTCATAGTATATAAGCAAACAAACATAATATGCAAGTATGTTAAAAATTTAAAACAACATATTAGTTGATCTTGGACTTCCAAAGAATCGGTTCCTCACCTCGAGAAAACTAGAAAATCGGACTCTCAAATATTTCTAGATTTCGTCGTCGGCCTTTTTTTAGAATAGAAAAAAAATGAATTTAAAAGATTGGCACAATACCTTATAAGAAAACAAATGCATATGTCAAATTACAATGTGGAGAATAGGAGAAAAAAAAATTTCATTTTTAACCCAAGCAAAGAAAAAAAAACATTAAAAAAAATGCAACACTAAAAAATAAATATAAATAAATAAAAGTTTGTTTCGAATAAAGATATAATAAAATAAATAAATAAATAAATGTGCGTCAATCCCTTACACACAAACACATATATGTATATAATAATAATAATAATAATAATAATAATAATTTTTTTTTTTAGAAAAAATGCATCGATGCAATAATTCGAAAAAAAGTAAAACCAGTGTGTGCATCAGTCAAAGTATATATATATATATATATATATATATATATATATATATATATATATATATATATATATATAATGATAATAATAATAATAATATATTTTTTAAAAAAGAACGTCAGTGTGGTGACAAGAAAGAAAAAAAATGTTTAAATGTGCGTCAATCCCACATGCAAGTACATATCTATCTATCTATTTTTATATATTAATATTATAATAATAATAAGAAAATTTACATTTTTTCTCTCTTTTTTCTTTTAAACTAATCTATTTTTTTGCTCCACCTTTCCCTTCATCCACAATCTTCTTCTCCTCTCTGCTCTCAAATTTCAATTTTTTCTCTCTTTCTCCTTAGCCCTTCTCCATGCAATTTTCTTTTTAATAGAAGCAAAACCTTCCTCTCAACGAAAGTAAGTTAATATCTTTTCTTTTGGTTTCACAACATTTTGTTTCCTATTTCTTTTACTCTGATTTCTGTTTCTTTTTTTTTTTTATGTACTTTTTTTTAGTGCAAAGAACTCAAGAACCAAGAAGAAGAAAATGGAGAAAAATAGTAGATAAGTAGGGGAGATAATCCATAAAAAAATAAAATAAAGGCAGTATCATAACAAATGATTTAAGACATAATATAAACAAAGATAGACAAAGATTCTCATTGTAATAAAAGTAAGAAGAGATGTAATAAACAAAAAAAATGCAAGCAAACACATAACACCCTTACTCAACTACTGTTTGTCAGGGGCATTTCAAGATAGAGATGAAGATCTAAAGCCTCGTAATTAATAATTTATTTAATAATTAATAATAATTTTGATTATTTTATTTGTAATATAATATTATCTATTATATGAAAAATCCAAGGTTATTAGTGTAATCTTAAACAGTATGTAGTTGACATACGGAAGGATCATGTTCAAGAAATAACCTAAAGGGTCATAGTATATGGATAAGGTTGGGTGCCTTATCCTGACAATACTATTGATACGGCCTACTTTGTAATAGTTACAAATGATTTGATCCAAATCGTTCATGTGGAGATATGTGAGTGAGGGTATCTTATACAATGAGTTTGTATAAGATTGGACCACGAAATATTTGATCTCTCTTTATAAATCCGTTAATTGAGAAGATTAATATTTCATCAGGATGATCATATGTGACTCGATCTTAATTCTGAGTGAGTTATGAACTCCTACCTGTGATGACTTGTCCTTTGATTTGCATGAGTGAGAGTGGCTTTTGTAGCCGATTCAATATGTGTAACGACCACATTTTCAGGTATTAATTAAAGTTTTAATTTTGAAATTTAAATTAATTGTAAGGCCAATTTCATGTTTAAAGTTGTGTATTGAAATTGAATTTTGGAGACTTGCATAATTGAAATTAGAGAATTGGAGGGTAAATTGGGAAGAAAGAAGGGAAAAAGAGATTTAATTGATGTTTGGGGCATTTTTGTGATTTGGGTGAGTTTAAGCCCAAGCTAAGCCCAAGTAGAAGCCAAGCCCTAATTCTCCTCTCTATTATTTTATATTGCACGCAGCCCTAGGTTGGAGCCAAGCCTTCAAGCCAACTCTCAAGCCAAGCCATCATCTTTCCCATTCTCCTTCTTCTTCTTTCCCTTGTAGCGAGAGCCACCATCGAAGCAAGAAGAAGTTTTTTTTTTTTTTTTTTTTTTTTTTTTTTTTTTTTTTTTTTTTTTTTTTCAGCAGCCTGCCGCCGCACAGCCACCACGTGGACAACAGACCACCGCCCGAACCGCCTCGCAGTCTGCTCCCGAGCCACAGATCTGTGAACCGCCTCAAACCCGATCCGCGAGCGTGCTGCCTTGCAGATCCGTCGCTACACGCTGTTGCCACGCACGAACACCGCCACGGTTGCAGATCGGAGTACTTCGGGCTGCCGCCAGCTGCGAACCATGAACCACTGCGCAGAACCTCTCCCCAAACTGTCGCCGCTGCTACAGTTTGTGTACGATGGGATTGCTCTATTTTTGGGCTAATTTTTTGGCGATTTTCGACACTGTACAACCCTGATTTGACTCCATTTTCAAGTGGGTAAGCTTATTCGTGTTGTATCCTGATGGTTTTCATATTGGAATTTTGGTTTTGGGCATTGTTACGGTAATTTAGAGGTTGACCCATTGATTTTCGGGCTCTATTTTAGAATACCCATCGTATGTGGAGGTCGGCTCGACGAAACTGAATCAAATCGTCCTCTATTCGGCAAGGTTCGGTTCTGTTTTGGGATAGGAATTGAGGTAAAATTTTCATTCTAAAATCAAGTCAATCTTTGAGTATATGCTAGGCTTCAATTCTAAGATTTGGATTGTGTTGAAAAAAAAATTATCATCTCCTAATTCTTTTACTAAGTTTGGCAGGTAGTTTGGACTTTAGGATGACTATGAAGTATGAGCTTTGGGAACACATGTATGGCTATGACTATGAGTTCCCCGTAGATATGAGATTCTTTAGGATAAGTGGAGTTATTAAACCAACGTTTTAGGGTGGTTTTTAGAATTGGAGTTAAAGGCTATGAATGTCAAGCATGATCTTTTGGAAATTGTTGTAGGTTTGTCAAGGGATTTCTGAAATAGGAGTTTGAGGATTCTTTCTTGAACATTGGCCAAGGTAAGGGACTTTATCCCGGTATGCTTAAATGCAAGTTGGAAACTGAATTGAAAAAAAAAAATTACATTCAAAATGAAAAGTTTTATAAATGTTTTATGAATGATTTTTGATGAATTTTAAAATGCCTTATTTTATATGAAAATGGTTTTTGACATGTATGACTGCCAAATATTCTTATGAATGTTATGCATGATTTATGATTATGATTTAGGATGAATGATATGAGAATGTTGCTTGTGTTGCATCATGGAATGAAAATTTAAAATGCTTTGGGACCTCATGCATACATGTGTATTTTTATGATAAAGTGATTTCAAAGGCTGTGGCAATTACCCCCTAAAATTATAGATGTACATCTAAATGAGAAGGAACTAGAAAAGGCTAATTGAAAAAGAACCTGAAAATGTTAAATAGAAAGGAAAGGTTAGGTTGGGTTAATTGTCCACATTAAGCCGAAGAGAAAAGTTAAAAAGGGAAACGTTTCCACTATGAAAATGTTTTAGGTCCCACTAGAGGAAAAAAAAAGTTTTAAAAATCACTTTGTATGTGTTTGCATATCCTGACCTCAGTAGTGAGGTCACTTATTGAGTATTTTAAATACTCACCTTTTTCAAAAATGTTTTTCTTTTCAGGTAAAGGCAATGGCATCCTAAGCGAATGACATGATAGTTGTTGCAAGAGGCCATGGGTGACCTATAAGAGCTTAAATTCTGCAATTTTTTTTATTATTCATTGTTAGCACTGTTGGAATTGTTTTTTTTTTTTTTTAAGTAGAAGTATTTTGAAAATCATTTCAATTCTTAAAATGTTTTAGTTTATTCTTATGCTTGAAATAAAGGAATCCTGAGGTAAAAGTTTTTGATTGTTTAGCAAAGGTATTCTTTCTAAGTTGTTATTTAAGTTTTTTTTAAAAAATTTCATTAGCATCCATGTAGTAACGTCTCTAGAAAGTCTAATAGGAAAAGTAGGGTTGTTACAATATGCCTACTATTTTGGGAACTTGACCAAATAGGGAGCTGAGAACATAATCTCACAAGATGAAATTCACTCTTTCCCATATAGGGTAAGTAGATGAGTAGTTCCCTTAAGTGTTGATTTTGAGACTTGAACAATGGGCTCCACCCTCTCACTGGCCCGAGAGTAACTTAGTTTATAATTAGATTATAAACAAATTGTTCATTAGATGATCAGTGGTACTTAAGGTGCAAGATGTAATTATAGGGGTAAAATGGACTTTTGACCCAGTTGTAATTACGAAAAACTCGTGAAGGATCGACTTGCATGTAATGATTATATCTATGGACACAACTTGTCCTACAATACATAAGAATGCAACTCTAAGTCTATAGTGGAGTGACCTATAGTTAACGAATGAAAATTAATTAATTAAAGAGTTTAATTAATTAACTTTGTATCATTGGAGCTTATAATTTGTAGGTTCATAAGGTTCTCTTGCGAGCTCATAGTAACACTAAAAGATCAATTTAGTTGAAAGAAAATTTTGAAACGTTCAAATTAATATTTAATTTGAAGTGTTCAAATTAATATTTAATATATTAGATATATTAAATATAAAAGAGGAAAATATATTTATTGTATTTGATACATTAAATATTAAAATAATTAATGTTTATTTGATACATTAAATAAAAGATATTTATAAAATTTGAATAAGATTCAAATAAATAAATATCGTAAGAGATTTGAATGAAATTCAAATAAGTATAAGATATATTTTAATATATTAGATATTAAATTATAATATTTTAATTCTTGCAAAGATTTACCCTTGGTCTCTATAAATAGAACCATTGGGTTGAGCAATTAGACACAACACAAATCTCATCAATAGAGAATTAGAGAATTCTCTATACCTTTTCCTCTCCAATCCCTTGTGGATTTTCTTTCAAGAGGCTCCCACAAGCCTTGATCCTGTGTTTGAGTCATAACTAGGAAGACTTTGTGTAGGAGATAAAGATATGCCAGAAATATCTCCATATTTACTCCAAGTAAGTTTACTAAATTTTATTTTTTAGTTTAATTTTAAATAAAATCAAAGGCGACAATCCAATGCTTCTGTCACAGAGTGAAACGTTCATTCCTTCAAGGGCATGATCATTGAATGAACACAACAAAAACAAAAGTTGGAATTTAAGGGCGCGTTTGATAACATTTCTATTTCCTGTTTCTTGTTTCCCATTTCTTGTTTCTTATATCTAGTTTTTAAAAAAACTAGAAACAAGAATATTTTTGGTAATCATTTCTGTTTCTTGTTTCTTAAAAAAAGAAACAAAAATAGAAATGTGTTTGAAAACTGTTTCTCATTTCTTTTTCTCTTTTAGTTAAAATAAAATATGTAGATATTTGATTATCAATTGATTTTTTGTTTTTTGTTTTTGAAAAGTGTGCTTATTTTCTCACAATTTCTTTACAATGATTTTCATCTTTCTTAAGGAAACATTTGGATTCTTAGTCAAATTCCAAAAACAAAAACATCTTATTAAGCCCCGTTTGATGACCATTTGATTTTTCATTTTTAATTTTTTAAAATTGTGCTTTTTTCCCCCCAATTTCTCTACAATGGATTTGATCTTTCTCAAGGAAACATTTGAATTGTTAGCTAAATTCCAAAAACAAAAACAAGTTTTCAAAAACTATTTGTTTTAGTTTTCAAAACTTGGCTTGGATTTTGAAAATATATGTAGAAAGTAGATAACAAAACAAAGAAACCCATAGGTGAAAGTAGTGTTTATAAGCTTTAATTTTCGAAAACAAAAAACGCCAAAAATAAAAAACCAAATGGTTTCAAACGGGACCTAAAAACTACTTTTTTTAGTTTTCAAAATTTGGCTTAGATTTTAAAAACATTTGTAAAAAGTCCTTAAGTTTAATTTATTCATTTTTTAAGACTTTTTTTTTTTTTAATATAAAAAGACTTGATGTGCGAAAATTCGCCTAACAGTAAGTGTGCCAGTCAAGTTTTAATATAGTGTAAATAATTACAGATATCGTCCTCAGGATTGAGTTTCTAGCTCACTTAAGTACCACAAATATTAAACGTCCAATTTTATCTAGAGATAAATATGGAATGAATAATTGAATAAGAAAATAACAAAACTAAAATAAGTGAGAAAAATCTATGGGAAAAGTGTCTTAGGGAATTGATTTCATTAATTGGATTTATGAATTAATTAAACTGAATGCAAATAACAACATGAAATATTCCATAAGTCAAAAACTCTAATAAATGTCTCTTACGAGCACAGTTAATTCTCAAACATAGTTAAAACCCAATATTCCTATCTAGATTCATTAACATGCAAGATTTTTAGTCATGCAATTAAGTTCTAATCTAAATCCCCTCTCCCAAGTGTATGATTCAGATACAAAAACATTTAATCGATGGCCAGTAGATCAAAAGTATTAAGCAAATAAATCATGAATGAAAAACAAGAATTAATAAAACATTCAATTAATTAAATCATAAAATTCCAATGGCTACATCAATCCCTTAGAATATGAAATTTATCTACTCATAACCAAGTCTAAGCAACAAAGTTTGATGCCAAATTCCATAGAAAAAAGTTGCAAAAAGTCAAAGGAAATGAGAAGAAATAAATGTCGTCTTGTTGATTTTCAATTCTTGTACAACTTCATCATAGCAAACCGGATCCAATTCGCTCGAAGTTGAAGCTTCTTTATGTACTAGAAAATATTCAAAGAAGGTCAGAAGATTATGGGCCAATGGTTGAAGAAGAAGCTACATATGCTTTGAAATCACCCTTCAAAGTACCCAAGAATTTGTCATTTTGAGAGGTATGAAGAAAAAGTAACACACTCGACTCTTGGAATCAAATTACTCCCCAAAATGGGTTGAATGGGACAAGAAGATTTTGATGGTCTTTTCCAAAGGAGAACCTTTCCTAGACTATGGAAAACCAATGGAAGAACCATTGGTTGTTTTATTTAGGTTAAATTACAAGTTTAGTCATTAAACTTTTAGGTTTGTATTTAATAGGTCCATAAATATTAAAAAATTTCTAATAGATCCCTGTTTTAATGTTGTGTCTAATAAGTCCTTGAGTGTCTAATAGAGATCTCTAAACTTCCAATTTAGTTTCTAATATGTCCTTGAACTTTCATTTGTATTTAATACGTCATTGACTTATTAAACATTTTTAAATATTCAAGGATTTGTTATATTCAAAATTTAAAGTTTAGGTCCTATATTAGACACAAAATTCAATTTTGAATTTTGTGTCTAATAGATCCATTAATTAAAAAAAAAAAATGTTGAACATGTCCTTAACATATTAGACACAATTTCTTCAAAAAAAAAAAAAAAAAAAAACATATTAGACACAAAATTGAAAGTTCAAGGATGTATTAGACACTTGTAAAGTTCAAGGATCTATTACACACAAAATTGAAAGTTTAGGGGCCTATCAAACACTTTTTAGAGTTTAAAAAGATATATTAAACACAAATCTGAAAATTCGGGGACTAAACTTTGTAAATTAACTTTTTACTAATTATTTTATGAGAAGAGGGTTCAAAAGGCATGGAAGACCATGGAGGAAGAATTTGTTCATGGCTTTGACGAATAATTTTGACATAGAAAATGAATCCTTGTTTTGCTTGGAAAATCCTTTTGTTGAAATTGAAGAACCAACCAAAAAGGAACTACTAGTAGGATGAAATGGAGTTCACACCCTTACTTTTACTTTTTGAGCAAAAAATAATGAAAAATGATATTCATTAAATAAATCTTGGAGGCAAATACAAAAATTCCGGCCCAATCATAACTATTTTGTTTTTTGTTTTTGATTTTTAAAAATTATGCTTGTTTTCTCATCATTTCTCTACAATGAATTTTATTTTTCTTATAAAAAAAAATTTGAATTCTTAGCCAAATTCCAAACACAAAAACAAGTTTTGAAAACCTTTTTTTTTTGTTTTCAAAACTTGGCTTGGTTTTTGAAAACACATCTAAAACGTAGATAACAAAATAAAGAAATTTCATAGGTGGAAGTAGTATCTATAACCTTAATTTTCAAAAACAGAAAACCAAAAATCAAATGGTTATCAAATGGGCCTCAATGATTTGGGTGGAGATTTTCAATTTCGATTTTTTTTCAAGAATTCAAGATCCTAAAGATCAATTCTACAAATTTATAATTATTTGGGAGTTTGATAAGTTGCTACATTGGTGTTTTGATGGGTTGAAAACAATATATTTCATTGAAGTTTTTTGGAGCAATCGAAAACTTTTTTCTTTAAAGAGGGAAGGGATTGATATTTGCATATTATTTGAGAACATCATTTTGTTTTGTTTTTTTTTTGTTTTGCAAAGGGTCATTTTGTAATTTTGTTTTAGTTAGATGTTAAGTAATCGAGCTTATATAGTATGGTAATCACTCTAGTCACCCAGTTTTCAAAAACTACACTTTAGCCTTATATATTTTGAGAAATAGTTTTAAAACATCTCTAGTCCCACTTGTTTCATTAATCTAGGGTAACACTAGGTAACTATAAAGTTTTGGGGGGAATCAAGTTTTTACTATAAACTTTCGGTTTCATCAAATTAGACCATAGAATTAAATAAGTGTTGCTATTTTTACCTTCTCATCAATTTACAATTGAATAAATTTGCCAAAAGTTACATTTTTTTTAAAGAACCAACTCTAATGCGTTTTTCTCTAAACCTTCATCAATTTACATTCATTTTATAATTAATTTAACACACATAAAAAACTATCCATCTGAATATAAAAATTACACATTTATTCAAGTTCAACAGCCCAATATGATAAAATTGAAAATTAAAAAATGTAGGTCTCATTTGATAACAATTTAGTTTTTGAAAATTTAGCTTATCAACACTACTTCATATATGAGTTTCTTTGCTTTTGTTATCAACTTTTTAAAAATGTTTTCAAAATTCAAGCCAAGTTTTGAAAACTAAAAAAATTAGGCCCCGTTTGATAACCATTTGGTTTTTGATTTTTTGTTTTCAAAAATTAAGCTTGTTTTCTTTCAATTTCTCTACAATGGTTTTCATCTCCCTTAAGGGAGCATTTGAATTCTTAGCCAAATTCTAAAAACAAAAAAAAGTTTTTAAAAACTACTTTTTTTAGTTTTCAAAACAAGGCTTGATTTTTGAAAACATAGGTAAAAGGTAGATAACAAAACAAGTAAATCCATGAATGAGAGTAATATTTATAGGCTTAATTTTCAAAAACCAAAAACCAAAAACTAAGGCCCCGTTTGATAACCATTTGGTTTTTGGTTTTTGGTTTTTAAAAATTAAGCCTATAAATACTACTCCCACCTATGGTTTTACTTGTTTTGTCATATACTTTTTGCCTATGTTTTTAAAAACCAAGCCATGTTTTGAAAACTAAAAAAAGTAGTTTTCAAAAAGTAGTTTTTGTTTTTAGAATTTGGCTAAGAATTCAAATACTTCCTTAAGGGAGATGAAAACCATTGTAGAGAAATTGGGAGAAAATAATCTTAATTTTCAAAAACCAAAAACCAAAAACCAAATGGTTATCAAACGGGGCATAAATGGTTATCAAACGGGGCCTTAGATTTTAAAAACTTGTTTTCGTTTCTACAATGTGGCTAGTAATTCTAATGTTTCTTTGAGAAATGTAAAAACAGTAGTAAAGAAATTGGGAAGAAACAACAAAATTTAAAAAAATAGAAAACTAAAAACGACATAGTCAATCAAATTAAGGAGGTCATAGAGATCTTAACAAGTTTAGGGTTAAAAAATAATTATTTTAATTTTATTATTATTGTGGACTTGACATTTTTGTTGGGAAAAAACCTCTCATTTACACTGCATGAATAAATACAAAAATAATTGAAAAATTAAAAGAAAGCAACAAAATAAGAAACATAAGAATTTACGTGGAAAAATCCAAAACTGAGAAAAACTACATACGACCTACAAAAAGAAAATCCACTATATGAAAAATTGTTACAATCACACATAATTCTCTCTCTAGACTCCAATTATAAAGAAATACTCTCTCAAAGCTTTATAACTAGAGTTAGTATATACCATGCTTAAAGTGTTTCTAATTGGGATGATTTGAAATCAAAGCCATAGGCTTCTTTTATAATACTTGGAGTCCATCACTTCCTTGTGTTGACGATCTCACATTGGAAAGATGAAGATACCTCACAATCTTTATAAGATATATGAATTATTCCTCTCATTGCTAATACTTGGTTTTAAGATAGAACCTCATGCTTCTCTAATATAGTATCATAGCCTATGAAGCTCAAACGGTTATTTGGTCCAAAAATTGGGATCTGACTCAAGAATAGTAAATCCAAAAGGCACCATTTTGAGGGTGCATGTATGTCACACCTCGCCCCAGATTACTCTACTGAACCAAGGATGAGCTGTGACGACAATAGACCCCAAGTAAACAGTAGAATCGATTGTGAAGTCTCTCTCTTATCTCATAACTTAACTTAATTGATAGACACTACAAATACAACTAACATAACAAAAATTACACTTTTTACATACATTAGATGATATGCAATGACTCAATGAGACTGATGGCAGATTCTGATCTACTAACTCTAGTTAAAACTCAAGAGCAACTTGGTGAAAAAATAAGGATAAAATAATGAGCTAAAAAACCCAGTGAGTGGTGATTCCATAAGAAAATAAATTTGCAGGAAAAATTATTCTCTTACTAAACAGAAGTTCATAACTCTGTGAAATAATATAAATCACGAATAGTTTAGAAACTCTTAGGATCATTTAAACACATTAAAATCTATAAATAAAACAACTATTGAAAACAAGAATAACACAACAAAAATTACAGCTCTTGAAACAATAACTTTTGAAACATAAGCACAAGTTAGTAAAAACATAGATAGGAAAATCCGCAATTACAACTCTGGAAAGCATAAGCATAACTAGTAAAATTTATCACCAAATCTGTACCCAAATCTCTGTTATACTGGTGTAGAGTAATCTCAATACGCACAACAGAGCAATCTCTATCATACTATGTATCGAGTAATCTCTAGATACATAGCAAAGCATATCTCTGTCATACTATGCATCGAGTAATCTTAAGGAACATAACAGAGCCAGTCTCTATCATACGTGCACGCGGAGCAAACTCTAACATATGTAATGCCTCAGGACCACAATTTGGACCGGGATTCGAAATTCGGATTCGACACCTAATGGCCATGGAATTCTCTTGCATCCCCTACGGCCTGAGCATGCTAGGATACTATGGAAACGCATTCTCATAGCATACGGGTAATTACCATGGGTATAAAGCTCTAGTGGTTTGAAAGCCACTTTTAACATAAAACTCTTAAAATCACAAATCACTATAAATCATAAAAACTCTTCTCAAACTCTTTTTGAAAATCATGTTCTTTCTCTAAAAATCATTTCATAAATTTGAGAAATTTCTCAAATAATATTTAACATTTAAAAATTCTCAAATGATCATCGAATCTTTCATAGAACATTTCTAAAATCATTATTTCTCTAAAACCACATTTTATAAACCTCATATCTCAATAAAATTAAAACTCTTCCAACTTCTCAAATAATCATTAAATATCTCGAATATCTCTTAAAATGATAATTCAAGCTAAAATCACAAAATTACTTAAAATTTACAATAATTTCTCTCCAACATCTCTAAAACCATAACTTCAGTAAAAATAATAAAATATTGAAAATCCTCGACAATTCTCTATAAATCTCAGAACAATTTCTCTAAAGTCATACATAATTAAAGAATTCTTGAAAATTCCATAATGAAAATTAAATGTTGAAAACGTTTCATAAATAAACTACTCTGAGATCACGTAAATTTTACTTTAATCCATTAAATTAATTTTCAATCTCTTTCTTTCAATCCAACCTCCAAAGTACATATACTCTCTCATCCAACCAAAGGTAATATATTAATTTTGTCTTTTTGCTCTTATTTAAAAAAAATATTTCTTTCTCTCTCGTTATAAACAATTATTTCTTTAATTCAAGACAATTTATCTCCCCCAAAGTACCATTTCCACGTGAAGGCTCTCCAAAATAAGTTTTTCTTCTCTCTCCACATTTAAGTCTCTTAATTACTCATCCTCTTTTATTTAATTCATTTATTTTTATCCTTCAATCCACCAACTTCATCTCATTCTTTCCATCTATAATACTCTTCTGGTCTATTTCAATTCACTAAAATCTCCATGTCATTCCATGGACTCTTTTTTTTTTCTCTCGTTCCTTTTAAATTCACTATTCATTTATCACCTCCCATTTCCATTTTTTCCCCTTCTCCTCCTTTCTTTTTGCATTATGTTTTATTTCCAGCTAAAAACCCACTTGATGATAGATAACTTTTATTTGTTTCTTTGTTTTTCAATTTATCCACCCCGTTTCTTCCTTCTCTATTTATTCAACTTACTTTCTTAACCATCCATTAGGCCTTTCAAATATCCACCATCCAAAACCTCATTTTTTGCTCATCTAGTTTTATTAACTAAAGATCAAGAGAGAAAATCCATACAAAGATTGTAATAAAAAAAAATCAACATCAAAACCCACAATCATTTCTAATCTTCTAGGTTTCTACTAATCATTCCACAGAAGAAAGAGCTTATTGATGCTTAAATTCTAATCCTCAATCCTCTCATCTTGATTTTAGCTCCAATCCACATTTGTAGTCACGATAGATGGCATCCCACCTCTCCTTGCTCGCCCTTCTCTATTTTGCGCTTCCTCTCTCTTTCTCTTTAACCCTCTTTGTATTTGCTTCTCTCTTTCTCTCTATTTTGCCAAAACCTTCCATCTTTTATCCTTTTTTTTTAATTTCTTTTGGTGTGGCTTTTCACAAAAGCCACCCATTTTTTTTTTAAAGAAAACAAACCTTGCCACTTGCCTAATTCAAATACCACCACCACAAAATATACGTGTCCAATAATCCCTTTATTGCTTTTCTGTTTTTTTTTCTAATACTATTTTTTTTAAACAACTTCTGAAGGGCAAATAGGTCTTTACAATGTACCTTTGTGGGATTGCTCTCTTCTAATATTTTGCTAAAAACCCTACAATTTTCTCCTCCTCTCAATTTTCAAAATTTTGTTTTCGTTTTTTAAATTTGGCTAAAAATGTAAATATTTTTTTAATAAAGGGAAACCTATTATAGAACAATGATTGGAAAACAGACATTATTTTCAAAAACCCAAACTAGACCGTACATTTAGATTTCAATGGCATTATATTAAAATGTTTTTTTTTGAAGAAAGGCATGATATTAAAATGTTATTGTTGAAACAAATGAATCCCATGCCACATTTACGTGTAAATTTTTTATTTTTTATTATTGTTGTTATTATTTTTACATTGAAAAAAGGTATTTTGAGTAGAAGAAAATCCAGGCCCACTCAAATTGGAGGCATTTGTGATTTGTGAATTGTTCTTCGTCTTCCTCATTCCGTCTGACCACGTTCTGCCGCAGACCTCACTTAGCGTCTCAAATCTCTTTCCCCTTTCGGCGAGGCCAAGGTGAAGTTTGGGCTCATAAAATTTCCTCAATGTGCCTTTCAATTGAAACGATGTTGTCTTCACTGTCGATGTTGGCCACCACCACCCACTTTCTGGTTTTTCCATACCCAGCTTAGGGCCACATGATGTCACTCCTCGATCTCACCCATTACTTAGCCTCTCATGGCGGCTTCACCCTCATCGTCTTGGTTACCCCCAAAAATGTCCCCCTCATTCAGCCCCTTTTTCAAGCCCACCCTTATTCTATTCACACCCTCATCCTCCCTTTCCCTTCTCACCCCAAACTCCCCGCGGGCGTCGAACACGTCAGCCACATCGGCAACTTCCCCATCATGCTCGCCCTCCGCCAACTTCACGACTCGATTGTCCATTGAATCAATTGTAGGATTTTTGGCAGTATATTAGAAGAACGGGCTCCAAGTACGATAAAAGGAGTATATGGCTTTGATTTCAAATAATCCAAATTCGAAATATTTTAAGCTCGGTATACTAACTCTAGTTAAGTGAGTGGTATAAAGCTTTGAAAGAGTGTTTATTTGTAATTGGAGTCGGGAGAGAGAATTATGCGTGATTGTAATAATTTTTCATATAGTGGAGTTTTTTTCTGTTCGTGGTTTTTTTCTCCGATCTTGGAGTTTATCCACATAAATTCTTGTGTTTCTTATTTTGTTGCTTTCTTTTAATTTTTCAGTTATTTTTCTGCTTATTACTGTCATAGTAGTGGGAGGTTTTTTTTTCCCAACAAGTGGTATCAGAGCTTTAGGTTTGTAGTTTCTTGAGTTTATGAGTATGCATTATGGTTGCAGCACTGTCTGAACTTTCACATCAGAAAGGATTTCTTGAAACAAGCTACAACTGATATTATGAATAGTGTGAGTTGTTCACTATTTGCAGATACGCTAGGAGTGAAGCAGATATGTCAAGCTTTATGAGTCCAGTAAAGATTGACGTAGAGAAATTTGATGGAATGATGAACTTCGGCTTGTAGCAAGTGCAAGTCAAAGATGTGCTGATACAATCTGGGTTACACAGGGCTTTGAAGGGAAGACCGAGTGGTGGTGTTTCTTAAAAGTTAAGCGGTGATGGTGGTCTAGTGGTGGTTCCAGCATAGGTTCTAAGAAGTCCAACATGAGTGATGAAGAATGGGATGAATTGGATTTGAGAGTTGTAATTGCAATCAGACTAAATTTGGTTAAGAATATTCTTACAAATGTGCATGGAATTTTGATAGCCAAAGAGCTTTGGGAGAATATTGAAGCGATGTATCAAGCAAAAAGCATCTCAAATCGGTTGTACCTAAAGGAGCAGTTTCACATGCTGCGAATGGAGGAAGGTACGAAAATCTCAGATCATCTGAGTGTTCTCAATGGCATCGTTTCTAAGCTGGAGGTGATCGAAGTGAAGATAGAGGATAAGATACTCAGGCTTATATTGTCATTTCCGCCTTCTTATGAACACATGAAGCCAATCTTGATGTAAGGGAATGAGACTTTAAATTTTCTGAGGCTATTAGTAAACTTCTATTAGAGGAAATGAGGATGAAGAGTGACGGGTGTACTTCACAGGAGGATTCAACACTGATAGTTATCAATTGGAAGAAGATGAAAGACTTCGGACAAAAGAAAGATTGCTGGGAATGCTGACAGTTTGGACACATAAAAAAGAATTGTCCTAATAGAGCAAGTTATTCAAAGGGCTCTGGATCAGATGCTGATGTGGACTCTATCGTCAGAAGAGATGGTGACTTCTTTTGAAGAAAGAAAGAATTCATCCTCATTGTATGTCTGCTTTACCATGATAAAGGATGTGATGTTAGCGGTTCCACAGGTTTGCACACGGGCATTGGCTTGGTGGTTATGCAAGGTGTGTGTGGTGGAAGTTATGTCGATGGCTGAAGAGTTATCCACATGTGACGAAGAAGAAAAGTCTTGGAAGGTGACATTTAAAGCAGTCTATTTTTATGGTGGAGTAAATTATAATACTTTGAGTTGAGGATTTGTTTTTTAGTGAAGACAATTGGTGCAGTAGGAGTTGTGATACTTCAAATATCTTGCCAAGGTGGAATTTGTAAGGTTTTTGGCAATATATGAGAAGAGCAATTGTTCTACATCGAAAATGTACAAAGAAGTCATGGGCTCCAAGTACTATAAAAGGAGTCTATGACTTTGGTTTCAAATCATCTCAATTCGAAAATACTTTTAGCTTGGTATAATAACTCTAGTTAAGTGAGTAGTTGATAAGCCTTAGAATTAAGGCTTATTTAACTCCTAATTACTTAAAATATTCTTGTTTTGTCTTAAGATCATTTGAAAATAGTTGAAAGTTGCTTGAAAATAAGAAAGGAATAAGAATGAAGGCAATTAGATAAGATTATAAAAAAGTTAAGTTTATTTGCAGGGAATGTGGAAATTGCAAAATCAAATTACAAATTCGTGATTCTGCAATTGTTTCTGGACTAGGGAATGTAGAAATTGCAAAATCAAATTGCAGAATCACGATTCTGCAATCTGGAGCAGTAGAAAAGTTCAAAAAAGGAAAAAAATTTGCATTTAACCCATTCCGAAAATCTTCAATTACAGCATGATTTAAGGGAATTTGAGCACGAAATTTGGGCATTCTTCAACCCTAATGAAGGCCTATAAAAGAGGAAGAAGATGAGGAGCAACACATTCGTTTTTGGAGACTTTTTGGAGTCAATTTTCGTGGTTTTTTCCTCTGTTTTCTGCAGATTTTTTTACTCTGTTTTCTGCAGTTTATGTCTTTATTTTTCTGCAATTTCTTCTTATTTTATCAAGAGTCGTTGGCTGCACAATCGTTGTTCTCCATTCAATTTCTTCTTGTATTAAGTTTAAGCTTTAATTCGGTCTTTGCCAGTGGGTTTTATTCAATATTAATACTCTATTTTCTGCAATTTTTTTTGTTCATTCTGGTTTTGCTGAGGATTTCAGCATTATGTTTTCTATTTTTATTCAATTTTCTGTTTTTGTTGAAAAGTTTATAATTCATTAAATTCAGAAGAAAAAGGAAGAAGATGTAATTTCCCATTAATGCCTCTGATTTTTATTTTTTTGTTTTTTAAATTTAATTTAATTTGAGAATTTTAGACATCTTGAGGTTGAATGCCCAGATTTGTGTCAATGTTTATTACCATAGTTGTTTATTTAAGTAATACTAATTAGAATAAATTTTTGTGTTAATTGGGAATTTACTCAACTTTCTAATATGAATTTTTCTTTAAAAATTAGTTGTAAGATTTTTACTTTCAATTTGAGCTAAACTTCTTAGGAGGTTCAAGGATGTGAATTTCCTAAAAAGTAATTGTAGCCTAAATTTCAATAAAAACCAAGCCTACATCTCAATTGTTTGCTTGTGTTGAATAAATTTTCGTTGAGATCCTAGTTTGATCAACTAGGGTAGCAACTGATCGGTGCTTTTCGCTACACGCAAGTGCACGTGATCGAAGTAATAAAGAAACTGGAAGTATTCCAGAGTATCGTACCCAAGGGAACGGGGTTTAATAAAATGAATTTTCGTTGGCACAAATCGTTGACAAATTGCAATTTAAAGTAACCGTGGGTGAAAAATGATTTGAGGGTGTGTTTTGACAAAAATAAAATTATTTGAAAATTCAATGGAAATGAGAGGGGATTCAAGTATGCTACTGCCCATTTGGAAAGAAAATGCAACAAGAAAGCAATTGCAATCGTAGCTAACTCAAGAACTAAGTAAACCGAATTCAACTCCCATTCGACCTTCTTTGAAGTATCTTTAGGAGACTAAGTGATTAAACCTATATGTCTATGACTAATCTAACTTAGATAGTTTTGCGCACAATTCTAGTGGTTTTGGAGTCTCGCCCTATGTCTAGGGTCGATGTTTCAGACTTATGTCTAAGCCCTTTCCTCCATTGCTTTTGCGACATCGGCTTCCCTTAATCCTTTCGGTATTAAGTTTTAGCTTGGCAAGCAACACTAGATGGCCAGCTAGTTTTACCCAATAATTTACTCATCAAAAGCAAACTTGAGTTCAAGAATTAGCTAGGTTGTTTTTACTCTCGAGCTTTACATCTTTCCTCTAGGGCATTCACAAACTTGAATCCCAAAAGAAATTTAGCTCTTCATGATGGAATAATTTGAAAATGGTAAACTAGAATTGTAGGAGATCATTACAAGAAACTCAAAGGAAATAATGCAATTAAATTGCAAATGCAATGCAAGTGAATAGTTTAAAGAAACAACCCAAGGATTCAAATGCCAATTAACTCACGGAAAACTGAGTTAACTTTGCTAAATAGAAAAATTGATCTCATAAAATTACCAAAGACAGAAGCGCATTGCTGGAATTGAAAACCACAAGTAACTCAGAAGTAAGAAGCTTGTAAGCAAAAATTTAAATTCCAGTAGTCTTCCAAAATTTCCAAAATCAGAAAGTACAATTACCCAATGCTTAATTTGGGAGCTGTAATCAAGAGTGAATAACAGAATGTAAATTGCTTAAAATTACAAGGTAAGACAGTGGCTATTTTCACCCAAACTACAGAAATTCGAGTACGAAGAACAAAACTTTAATCCTTCCTAAAAACCCATTATCCATAACTCAATCGGACAAGGAAATTGTCCATAACCATATCCATTTCTTAGGTATATGGGATTGAGAAGGATTCTGGAAGTTTTAAGAGAAGAATAATAAATAAATAAAATCCTAGAATGAAACTGCTGCTGACGGTGGAATTAAACCCAAATTCGAACAGATTCTTTTCTCCCCAAAATCTCCACCCTTCTTCGGCTTTTCCTTCATCTTTTATAGGAGTTTTTGAGCTAGGGTTTCATCTTTGCAATCAATAGTTAATTACAGCATATAAATCCCTGAAATCATGGTTAATTTGCTCCCAATTTTCCAGAGAATCACGTTCTTTCCTTTGTTTCCAAGTCTGCCGAAAATGCAATTGCCTTGCAATTGCATAGTTGTTGCATTTCATCAAAAATTTGCATAAAGACATTGAATAAGTGAGATTTTTCCTTCTTTTGTTTTCTCTTCTTAACTTACTTAAATTAGAGGTCCTCCATCAATCAAATGATTAAATTCAATCAAATATTTTTATTTTCATCAACTAATATGAATAAAATCACGGATATAACTAAGTTTAAAGGCCAAATAATCCTCATGAATGAGGATTATCAGCAACTCAAGCTTAGATCTAATATCGACGGGGTTAGTGATAAGCAGTTTTCGCACAAGTAATGGAGAAAAGAGCTTAGACAGAAGCCAATTCCTTACCCTAGACATAGGGATTAAGGACTCCAAAACCCATAAAATTGTTGAGCCGAATTATCTAAGATAGAAGGACTATAGACATATAAGTCACTCACTTAGCCTCATAAAAACCTAGATTCGAGGTGAATAGGAGAAGCAATTTTGGTTTACAATTGAGTGTGGAGTAGGTTGGAATTGCAATTTAGGCTTGCAATTACGACTTAGGGCAATGACATTCTTGAGCCCCATATTTATCTAAATTCCTTTTAAAATTTTAGTTTACTATCCAATATTGCCATTTCTCAATTCTGCAATTAGATTCTGCAATTCAATTCTGCAATTTTTGTTATTTCAATTATTGTCATTTTTAGATTCTGCAATTAGATTCTGCAATTTTTCTTTTTCCAACACACCATCCCAACATTATTTTTGCATTTTTAGTTTTCAAAGTTGCAATTTTCCTTACATTTTGCTTTACAATAATTTTTGTTACACCGTTCCCTTGGGATTCGATACTTGGTACTCACATACCATTTTATATTACTTCGATCGCTTGCGCTTGCGTGTACAACCGATCAAGTTTTTGTCGCCGTTGCCGGGGAATGACAGTTTTAACAAAAATTTTGTTTTAGCAAAAATTGTAAGAGAAGATTGCAACAAATTCTCCTATTGCAGGAGGAGCTCGATTTCACTCGTTTAGGGAGAGAAATTGCAAAAGGAGAAAGACATAACATAGGGTTGATTGCTTGAAAAAATCCACAAGATGGAAGGAGACATCATTGCAGCATTGAGTGCACAAACTTCATATTTAAGCTACATGATGGAAACTTTGATGATGGAAAATCCTATAGCTCCTTTTAACTCCATCTCTTCTATTTCTTGTGTTTATTGCAAAGGAAGTCATTCATTTGATAATTGTCCTTATAATCCTGATTCTTTGTGTTATGGATTTTTACCCAGCTTTGCAAATTAACATCAGTACCAGTGCTTTCAGCAAGGGAAGATGATTCCAAAAGAGCCAAGCATCGAAGAACTCGCTAGGGAATATAGAGCAAAGAACGATGTTGTAATGCAAATTCAAGCCGCATCTCTACCGAGTTTGGAAATCCAAGTGGAACAAATTGCATATGAATTGCAGAACAGGTCCCAAGGAATTTTGCTTGAAAATAGAGAGACTTCAAAACAAGAAGAAGAAGAAAAAGAACGTGAGGTGGTGTCACTTAGAACGGAATTGGAACATGAAGACCTTGAACTCCCAGTAGAAGCAAGAAGTGCTCCAACACTTGACGACATTAAGGATCCAAAAGGGAGAGAAGAGATCAAAGAAGAACCACCTCAAGAAGAGAAGGAACAACAAAAGGAAGTTGTAGTGAGCCATACAGTTGCAATTTCACAGCAATTTACATCCAAAGTGCTTTCGATACTAAAATGCCATGCTTTCGCTTATTGCAGTTTGCAGGAAATGCAAAATCAAGAAGAATGCAGAAATGAGAACATTAAGGATGACAATATGCAGTATCTAACACAAATTGCAACTGCAATCTCTACTTTCAGAAACATATGTAAAGCTCTTGAGTCATCAAAGCCCGTTGTGATCAAAGCACCTCAACTACGACTGAAATCTCGTCCAACATCGAGACTTAGGTGCAAAATGAAGGAACACAGTTGCTGTCTCCCTACTGGAATTGGATAAGTTACCTTGTCTTTGTTTTACATTAAAATAAAATAAAAAAGGGAGAAACTTTCAACTTTTGAAATTCCAATCCAAATGAAGACGTTTGATTCAGAAAATCTCTATCTAAGGAGGATCCTGTCGAGGTTGAGGTATTTAAGTTGACCGCTAAGGGAACACCTCTACCTGGGGATTCACCTGGGAGTTTGATGAATCAACTTTGAGTTCAAAAATTGGAATTTCCAAAAAGTAACTTTGCATTGAGAAAAACTGTGTGAACTTTTTGATGCTCTACTCTTGAGTTGTATGAAAATATAAGAAGAAAGAGCGGGAGGAAGAAATTGTAGTTGCAATCGCGAAAGCAAATTGCAATTGTAGTTTCAGGAGAATTCTTTGTCAAGACTTCCAACAACCCCGAGGACAGTAATTGCAACAACAACACGTTTTTCTCTACATAGGGGAGTCTCTCTTTAACCTATCTTTCCAGCTTTGCTAATTTTTATGTTTTTAGTTTCAGGTTTAGTTAAGTTCTTGTATGCTTATTTAGTTTATTTGCTTTCATGAATTTTGAAAAATTAAAAAAAAAATGTACTCCTCGCACAAGCATGTCATAAAAATCATGTTAAAAACAAGTTTACAAATTGTTTTCTTTGGTGTTTCGTTAAAAAAGCTCTTAATGATGATACCTAGAGTTTTCTCAACTTTCAAGTGCTTTTACACACAACTTGAAGTTTTCAAGATCATAAAACTTGATAAAAAATTTTTTTTCATAAAACATTCGAACCCAAACTCCCCTTGTGTTTATCTCATCTAATGGATTTAGGAGAGTTTAGCTTCGATGCTTAGCATGTTAAGTGACCCAAATATGTACCCCAACCCCTGTTCTTCTAGTTCTTAGTCAATGGGGACATTGACCCATTTAAGTTTGGGGGGTTGAGTTTTGTAATACTACCGTTGTAATATTATGTCGTTGTACTAGTATGTTGTTGTAACAGTATGTCATTGTAGTATTATGTTGTTGTAATAGTATGTTGTTGTAACAGTATATCATTGTAACATCTGCTAGGATTTCAAAAAAAAAAAAAAAAGATACTCCTCCTTCTTGAGTTAATTGAGTAACCAGAGACAGTCATGACACCCATGATTTCCTCTGCATGAAAGGTTAACTTAGGAAGTGAGTATGTGAAAATGGTCTTAGTAGTGATTTGTGCTCGCAGTCAATTACTTTTATCACAAAGTGTTAGTAAGTTGGAACGAAGGTACAAGTGACAGTAAGACTTTCATTAAAAAAAAAAAAAGCATTTCAAAGGAAAAAGAAAATGAGGCCTAGCAGCAACTTTACATAAGTTTGGGGGAGAAAGAAAAATGGTTGTAATGTGAGTGAACTTAGCTTATTGAACAAAGAAGACCACCCCAAACTTTATGACTATGATTTAGGTAGGATAAGCATAATAGGTGGGTTTGCATAAGAATGTTTTATCTTGAAAAAGAAAAGTAAAACTTTTATGTGAGAAAATCTTGGAATTGTGTAAAGTGTTAAAAGTTTGAGACCTCTCCTGAACAACATTTTTTTTTTCAAAAACACCATTTGAAATCATTTTGTGAAGTGTTTGCTTGTGTATGTGCTATTTGTTTTCTAATTGCTTGAGGACAAGCAATATCTTAAGTTTGGGGGTGTATAAAGCTTTAAGAAAGTATTTCTTTGTAATTGAGGTTGAGGAGAGAATTCTATGTAATTGTAATAATTTTTCACATAGTGGAGTTTCTTTCTATTCGTGGTTTTTTTCTCCAATTTTGGAGTTTTTCCACATAATTCTTGTGTTTCTTATTTTGTTGTTTTCTTTTAATTTCTCAGTTATTTTTCTGCTTATTCCTAGGGTAGTAGTGGGAGGTTTTTTCCCAACATCAACTCCCACCCTTCCTTTGTTGCCAAATGCAACTCAAGGGACCAAAATGATATTTTAACCCTATAGAAAATTCTCTATACTACCTTCCTTTGTTGTCAAATGCTAAATGGAATGATTATTTAGTACCATAGTACTAGAAATAAAATAATATATCATCTAATGTTGTATTAATGCTTTAACCAATTGTGAAACTCATAAAATAAAATAATATATTAAGGCGTGTCAAATGCTGAATAAAAAGGATATATACTTATAGTAATAGAATGAATCACATTTCAAAAATAGCATTAGAAGAATTAAAAAAGGATTAATTCCAAATAGCATTAGAAGAATTAAAAAAATGATTAATTCTGGTGTTGGATCTTGCCAAAGTGAGCAATATAGCTCGTATGCAATAAAAGCAGAAAATTGGGGTTTTAAAGGTCTTGTGATCGTCTAGAGAATATTGCATGAGAAGAAAAAGAGGAAAACTTACTTGATGTCTAGGCTGCACCTTGTATCTGCAGCCCAGGCACGTGGCACAATATATTGTGCCACGTTTCTTTACTTTTTTTTTTTAAAATTCATATCCTTTGCCCCACATTTACCCAAAACCTAAGACAATTTCATACTTTCAATAAACTTTCTTCCTTCACGTTAGTCAAATTGCCAATTTTTTTTTTAAATTCGTAAATGCCTAAATAAAAGAAACTCCTCCTTCAAACTTCACATATATTTTAACTTTGTAAATGCCTAAATGGAGAGAAACTACTCCTTCAAGCTTCAAAATCATATTCTCCCTCATTTGGTAACCTCACCATTCACCATCCTCTGGCCGTTGGTCGTCGTCCTCTCCTGTCAGTTGCCGTCCTCTGCCGTTGGTCATCGTTGCCATCCTATTTTTGGTATATCTCTCTCTCTCTCCCTATCCTAGTGCATGCAAATTCTATTGTGGGTAGTTTGTTTTAAGTCAAATGCAATTTTAAGATCAAAACTAGATAAATTAAATTATTGTGCACTTATATTGTGGGCTTTTGTATTGATTTGCAATGATTTTATGTTTTGATTGTTGTGATTTAAACATGATTTCTTGAAGCCATGGATAACATAAGAGATACAAACTTGTCTACTATCAATTTGGAAGATGATCCTCACCCTGCCATTAGTACTCAATTTGATGAAGTTGAAAATCATAATATAGAGCCTACTAGCAATACTCCAAATGCAATTGTTGAGCCTATAGTTGGGATGAAGTTTAGTTCTATTGATGATGCATATAAATTCTATGTCAATTATGGAGGAAATTTTGGTTTTAATGTAAGGAAAAATATCACAAAAAGAAAAAAAATGGAGATATTTCAAGAGTAGTTTTTTGTTGTTCAAGAGAAGGGTTTCGTCAAGTAGACAAGCGAAAAGAAAGTGTTTCATACACTCGACCAATTTCAAGGATGGGATGAAAAGGTAATATAGTTTCTTTGCTTGGAAAGAATGGTAAATACAAAGTAGTGTTTTTTAATTTAATGGGAACCACAATCACGATCTTGTTAGACACACCAATGAAACATATTTTAAAAGTCAATAGGAACATTTCTAGTGCCCAAAAGGATCTAGCATATGACTTAGACAGATCAGGAATTTCAATTAAAGCAACCATGGAACTAATGAGTAGGGAAGTTGGTGGTAGAGAACATTTAGAATTCTTGGATAAGGATTACATAAATTATATACACAAAGAGCGAAAATCAAGAATTGAGAAGGGAGAAGCTAGAGTTCTGACGCAATATTTTTAAAAAAGACATATGAGGAGTTCTTCCTTTTTTTATGCATTGCAGCTTGATGAAGATGACATAATCACTAACATTTTTTGGACAGATGCACGTTCTGTTTGTGATTATAGGCTCTTTGGAAATGTTATTTGTTTTTACACTAGTTATCAGACAAATGAACTTGGTCGACCATTTGCCCCATTCATTGGAGTGAATCATCATAAACCATCAGTGATGTTTGGTGAAACTTTACTTTATGACGGAACTATAGAATCTTTCAAATGGTTGTTTGAAACATTTCTTTGTGCCGTGTCTGAAAAACAACCAAAGACAATTCTTATAGGACAATCTTCAACAATAGCTAAAGTAATAAGCGAAGTCTTTCTTGAAACTCAACTTCGACTATGCGTTTGTCATATTTTTCAAAATGCGGCTAAAATTTAAGTCATGTGTTTCATAGATCAAACCAAGTTCATTCATGACTTTAGTCGTTGTGTGTATGATTATGAAGATGAAGATGATTGGTTGGTAGCATGACAACAAATGTTGGACATTTATAATCTTAAAGATAATAAGTGGTTGACAGATTTGTTTGAATTGCGAGAAAAATGGGCGATGGTATATGGGCGACATACTTTTATGGTTGATATGAAAAGCATACAGCGAAGTGAAAGTATGAATAATTTATTGAAAAAATATTTAAAGTCAAGTCACGACGTTTTGTGTTTCCTTGAACATTGCGAAATAGTTTTAGTAGATCGAAGATATGAAGAATTGATTGTAGATTTCAAGATGAATCAAACAACATCAGTCTTGTTAAGAAATACATAGATGTTACAACATGCCATTGAAGTATATACACCAAAGATATTTAAATTGTTTCAAAAAGAGTATGCATATATTCTTATGTGTAATCTCTATAAGATTGGTAATTTGGATGTTACATCAGAGTATAAAGTATTATTTTTTGGAAGATCACATCACTGGTTTGTTAAATATGAGACTTCCACACAAATAGTCACTTGTTGCTTGAATTCACAAGTGTACGAATCGTTACAAGTAATATAGTAGTGTGAGTACTAATATCGTTCTCCACAGGGAATGAATGCTACAAATTACCAAATTCTCTAGCCTTAATTTTATCTAAGCACCTTATCAAAGATGAATAAAATTTAACTTGCTTGAAAAAATAAATGTGACTAAAAACAGAGGATTAAACTTAATTGATAAGAGCTCTAGAGCAATGACTTCACCATTTTCTCCTCCCACTCTTTGTTCATTAATAGCTAATGTGTTCTTCTATTTCTTGGTTGTTGGCAAGCTCTACCCTATAGACTCGATATTCTTTCTCAAGCAATAACGATATTCGTTAAATAGTAAATTGCCTATATCTCTATGAAAATTCAAACAATTCAACTATTAAGCCCGTAGAACTTATTGTTGCCACAAAATCTACAAGAATATCTCTATCTCAAGTATAAATTTGGGAAAACAATTCAGTTCATCAACAATTCTCGTCTCTCAACCTCAAATTATTGACACAAAAACAATGTAAAGAATGACCATATCTAAACATGCATTAAGTTAAGAAGAATTTTCACAACCACAATTGAAATATAAACATTGTCTATTAACTAAGAAAGAGTAGGATTCGAATAGCGATTACATCAAAGCTCTAGAAAGAGTAAATTAGTTCATACTAAAAATCTCAATAAAAGTCCTAACTAAAACTATTGAAGTCATTACAACTAATGAAAGAGAATTGGAAAGGGAAAAAGAAACAAATCCAGGTGATTTCACGAGTTTCCAATCGTCTCTCTCACTCCGTTTGGTTGCTCGAATCCTCCAAAATAGTGTCCAGCCGTCTTCTTGTCGTTCTCCCCCTCCAATCCTTTTCAAATTTGACAAAGAGATGTATTTATAGGGAAAATGATATATTTGAACTTTGGCCTTCAAAATGAAATCCTGTCATTTTCCTGTCGTTCTCCCCCTCCAATCCTTTTTTTTTTTTAGCTTTTAACTTGAAAATCCTTGAACTTTGGCCTTCAAAATGAAATCCTTGATCACCTACAAAAATAAAAGAAGGGCATGAATTAAAATCCAAAAACTATAGGAAAACTAACAAAAACAACCTAAACAAGGTATAATAAATAAATATAAAATGACCTTATCAATGTCCAAAAGAAAACATCATCCTTCTAAGAGAGAAAGAAGCCTCAGATCAATTGAATCGAAATATTTTCTTTGTTTAGTGCATTTGTAAAAAGATATGTCATTCTCTTCAAAGAAGTTATTTTGGGTTCTCACATATGTATCTTATAAAGATTGTGAGGTCTCTTTATCTTTTCGATGTGGGATTCTCATCTTCAATATGCCCCCTCAAGATGGTGCCTCTTTGGGTTTACCATTCTTGGGTGGTTCTCAGTTTTTTAACCGAATACCTGTCTGGGATTCATGGACTCAGATACCATATTAGAGAAACATGGAGTTTTATCTCAAAACCAATTGGCAATGAGAGGAGTAACTCATGTATCTAATAAAGATTGTGAGGTCTCTTCATCTTCTCATCCTCAACAATCAACAATATATTGAGTGGTGTAGTTGGCAATTTTTTTTAATAGAACGACGTGTGAGATGGAGATTCAAACTTCTAACTTCTTTGTCGATGATATAATGCAATAACCAATTCAACTATGCTCAGATTTGACAGTGGTAGTATAGTTGGCAATTTGACAAAAGTGAAAGTGAAGAGGGGAAAGGTGAGAGAGAAAGAGAGTGACCCAACTTTTTCACTTATAAAACTTTGAGTGTAAAAATTTATGGGTACAATTTGAAATTTTGATTTTACATTTTAAAATCTTGGAGAGTAATTGTAACAATCATTAGTTCATGAGTTTTTTTTAGTTCAACAACATGTGTAGGTGAGGATTTGAACCTTTAATCCTTTGATCGAGGATATATGTGTTAACTAGTTGAGACTATGTAGTTCATGGGTTGTTTAAACAATTTGGCTTTTTTTTTTTTTTAGTTGAAGTCGTATTTTTTTTCCCTCTAAATGCAATGAAGTTGTATTTCCATTTTCAGGGGAGAGAGAGGAAAAAAAATCAAACATCAAATCATATCTCTACATTATGCCAATGAAATAATTTTTATTGGAAATTTTTTGCCTCCATAGTCTTACTTTATGACCTTTTATTTTAATAAAAGAAATTCTTAGTACGTCAAGTTATTTATTAAATATTATATTTTTCTATAATTTATTATTAGCATGAGAAAAACATGACAACTTATTTATTAAATTGTAGCTATTTGTTAAATTTTTTAGAAAAAATATCCATTTGGTCTCTGAATTTTGAGTATAATTTTCATTTGGTTCGTAGATTTCAAAATGTTATATTTTTTACCCATGACTTTTGAATTTAATTTCTATTTGGTCCATATATTTCAAAATGTTATATTTGTTATCCTCAAATTTTTACTAATGTTCACTTTCAAAATGTTATACTTTTACTCCTGATTTTTGAATAGTATGGACAATTAAAATCTTTGGCATACAGATTCAAAAGCCTCTTATCAATTTTTAAATTCATATGTCATAATTTTTTTATATAATATTTAGTTAATGTAACAATTTTATTGAAAGATACGTAATAGATGAAATTAAAACCTTTAAAATATTAAACAAAAAAAGATAAAAATATTATCGACTAAATTATATATTTAATCAAAAAAATATTTAGAGAACATTGAGAGAAAGTGTAGTATATATTATTGCACAAAATTAATTGTAATATATATTTGTGCAATAATAGATCAAAACAACTATTATTTAAAGCTATCTTGGCAATAATATTAGTTGTAATATATATTTGTGCAATAATAGATCAAAACAACTATTATTTAAAGCTGTCTTGACTATAATATTAGTTGTAATATATATTTGTGCAATAATAGATCAAAACAACTATTATTTAAAGCTATCTTGGCAATAATATTAGTTGTAATATATATTTGGCAATAATAGATCAATAATAGATAAAAAAATTATGTAGTCGCATATGATCATCTTGTTGAAATATATTAATCTTCTCAATTAACGGATTTATAAAGAGAAATTAAATATTTCGTAGTCCAGTCTTATACAAACTCATTGTATATGATACCCTCACTCACATGTCTCCACATGAACGATTTGGATCAAATCATTTATAACTATTACAAAGTGGGTCGTATCAATAGTATTACTAGGATAAGACACTCAACCTTATCCATATACTATAGACCATTTATATTATTTCTTGAACATGATCCTCTCGTATGTCAACAACATATTGTCTTCGATTACACTAATAACCTTAAAGTTTTATGTAATGGATAATATAAATTGCAGATAAAATTAATCAAATAATAAATATTAATTACAAGGCTTTTAGGGCATAAATCCTAACAATTTCTCACTTGCACTAAAGCTGGTGAAACATGTATCCTAGGACATACACTACACCCAACATGTTCTCCCACTTGCCCTAGCAAAAATGAGATATGTCTTGTAGTCCTAGATATTCTAAGTGACCTTCAAACAATTTAGCCTAGTAAGTCTATTTATATAGATCAAAACAACTATTATTTAAAGCTATCTTGGCCACCATCATGATGTTTTTTCTCAATATGCTTCCCCATACATTTTGTAGATCTATTATTGCATAAAATTAGTTGTAATATATATTTGTGCAATAATAGATTTGCAAACTATGACAACTAATTTTGCCACCCGTTATAAATTTACTTTATAAAAGTTGGTACATTATAAAAAATGAGTTAAAAAAATTAATGCCCCGTTTCATAACAATTTTATTTTTAGTTTTTAATTTTTGAAATTTATGCTTGTTTCATCACAATTTCTTTACTATGTTTTTGACATTTTTTTTGAAGAAACATTTGAATTCTTAGTCAAATTTCAAAAACAAAAACAAGTTTTAAAAATTACCTTTTTGTTTTAGTTTTCAAACCTTGGCCTGAATTTTAAAAACATTTTTAGAAAGTAGATAAAAAAAACAAAGAAACTTAAAGGTGGAAGTAGTATTTATATACTTAATTTTCAAAAATCAAATAGTTATTAAACAGAATTTTTTTTAAAAAAAATTATCAAATGAAACTTAATTGATGTATCATAGGTTTATATAGTAAGTGATATTGACAAACTTATAGTTTAAGATAAAATCAAATGCATGTACAAAATCCATTTATAACGGGTGGCAAAATTAGTGAATTTATAACGGGTTACAACTTTTATAGTGTACCAACTTTTATAAAGTGAATTTATAACGGGTGGCAAAATTAGTTGTCATATTTTGCAGATCTATTATTGATAAGGACAATGACCCTTCACATATCTCCACAATGGTATGATATTGTCCACTTTGGGCATAAGCCTTTATGACTTTGCTTTTGGTTCCCCTAAAAGACCTCATATCAATGGAGATAATTGTCCTCACTTATATACCATGGATCTCTTTCTTCCCTAACCAATGTGGAACTTTGTTAGCGCTCCTAACAATCCTCCCCTCGAACAAAGCACCACATTTGAGCCTTCCCCTCGAACAAATTCATCAACTCCCAACTGAGAGCTTGCTCTGCTTTTGGTGCCCCCCAAAAGGCCTCATACCAATGGAGATAATTGTCCTCACTTATATACCATGGATCTCTTTCTTCCCTAATCAATGTGGGACTTTGTCAACCATTGTTTATGTCATAACACAACGATTTTGTCAACCATTGTTCAATTTGCAGCAGTTTGGAAACTGCTGCAATCGTCTGAAAATCACTGCAACTGTAATTTCTATAGTAGCAATTCTTTACATAATGTAGCAACAATGAATAACCTCTACTAGTTTGAAGCAGTTAAATAAGCCTTAGGAGCACTTGGTAACTGCTGCAAATGTGACCCTATTTCGACAATTTGTTATTGGTGCAATGTCTTACCCAATGCAACACTATTTTTTCTTTATTGCAACGATTATAGTGACCTTTGCTTTATATGTTTGCAACAATTTGTGTAAACACCAAAATCTTGGATAACCGTTGCAGTAATGGACCTAATAGCAACAATTTTATTTCTTATATCGCACTAATTTTTATAGCCTATTTCACAATAATTTTATATTGTATAATTTAAATCAATTTTACATTTCACATTTTTTTTGACAAATCTGATTAGTAATTGGGTGCATGAATGGTCCAGTCAATTTTACTTTTGGTCCCTGAGGTTTGAAGTTGATGTCTATTTGGTCCTCGAAGTTTTAAAACATACACTTTAATCCCCGAAGTTTGCAAAATGATTCTAAATGGTCCCTGATTGAACTTTAACTTAACAGAATGCTGACTGGACCGTTAAATGCTGACGTGGATGGGATGATAGGTTTATTTCATTTGATTACTAGGCAATTTCATTTGATTACTTGGCAAAAAATTGAAAAATTAATTTTGAACAATAAACTATTTATGTAGAAGTTAAAATCGTTTAAAAAATGTTAATTTTATTCCAAAATAAACCATTCATCTTCTACGTTCTCCCAACACTCATTGCTCCACCAAGAACTGGCAATCCGTTATGGAAGAAATCGAGCGAATTCACAAGAAGAATAAAAATACCCAGTTGGGGAAATCGAATTCACAATCAAAATCAAAACTCGCTTGGTTTCGATCAATTTTTGCTGCTTCAGAAGTTTGCCTCAATCGGAAATCACATTAGAAGAAGAAGACGACGAGGAGTTCGAACTCAAATCCGAATCTGAATCAGAAGAAGAACCCACCGAAGCTTCGAGAAGGACCATGTTCTCGGAATGGTTCGTGGTTCTACATGAAGAAGAAGAAACCAAACCCAGAAACGACCTCGTTTCTTCACTCGATCTTCAACCTTCCTATGTGTCCACCAGCAAATGCTCTGTTACTGATGCGTTGTAGATCGGCCAGATCGAATGGAAACCAAAGCAGGAACAAGAACAAGAAGATGAAGAAGAAGAAAAGCAATCGAAGATTAGTTTGAAGTTCTTCATGGAGGAAGAGAATGAGGTGATTTCGAAGAAGGAAAGCATGGTGGTGATGGATTATGATGCTGACTCTTAATAGACTTTCGTCGGACACTGCGAAAGGGTTGTGAGTTGATCCAATAAATGTAATGAGGATCTGTTGCTGAGATGTCGTAGTTGATTGAAGATTGAAAAAATTAATAAGAAAATTTGTTTGATTTTTTATGTTGTTTTTGAGTTAAGAGTTTAAGAGATGAAATTTCTGGGAAACCCAGATTGGATTTTTGATGAATAGTTAGGGCACGTAGGAGATGAATGGTTTATTTTGGAATATTTTAACATTTTTTAAACAATTTTAACTTCTACTCAATAGATTATTTTTCTAAATTAATTTTTCCATTTTTTTGCCAAGTAATCAAATGAAATAGACTTGTCATCTCATCCACGTCAACACTTAACGACCCAGTCAGCATTCCGTTAAGTTAAAGTTAAGTCAGGGACCATTTAGAATCATTTTGCAAACTTGAGGGACTAAAGTGTATGTTTTGAAACTTCAGGACCAAATAGAAATCAACTCCAAACCTTAGGGACGAAAAGTGCATTTTGCCCAAAAAATTATTGAAAGACAACAAGTTATTGTTTTATGCTAAGGCAATTTAAAAATTATACAACTAGAAATTTCAATAATAATAATCAAAATTATACAACAAGAATATCAATAAAGAAAGCTACAAATTATAATAAGTAAAATGTCATAATAACATACTATAATAAATAATAATCAAAATTAAGTTTGAAACATGTCATTACATAGACTCGCAAATCTGACCGCATCTTTGCCACTTCGAACTCTAATTTAGTTGGTCTAAATCTTCATTGTACAGTTTCATGGTCTTCCAAACTAGTACTAGAATTGATCTCAACCCTCGCAAAATGACGAGATTTAGTTTTCAAAACTTCAGCTGGGATAGGTCTCCACCCCATTCATTTGTCTTGAATGTTCTCTACCCATAACTTGTTCAAATCCTCCATCTTAGAACGTATAAGTTCTAAACTACTTGCATTTTGATTTATATATTCTTAAAAAAATTTCTATCAAAGAAAAACTGAAATCAGTAAACTAGAAAATTTTAAATTAACTTTGAACTTACAACAATTTTAGCAAATTTCCTCATCCATTGCAACTTCCCTCATGACTTCTACTTTGGTGGGCTATTGTCTAAGTTCTTCTTTCTATGATTAAGAAAGCTAATTAATATGTGGATCACTACTTGCTCATCTATACAAATATATATATTGAGAAAACTACCATCTCATCTATACAAATATATATATTGAGAAAACTACCATCTCATCTATTTTCCGCGTTAGGCTTTTTCTTAAGGAATACAAGCAGACATTAAGAACTAGCAACCAAAACCACTAAGAAATTTTCTTCAAATAAAATCAGGGAAAGAAATGCATAAAAAAATATTATCCATATCACACTACGGTCCACACAAAGCAAACAACTCACTTTTTGTAGTTTTGCTAAAACACAAACCGACAAAAGTAGATCATAGTTTACAATAACAAACTTCGTTCTTTTTTGCTCATACTAAGATCAAATGCTAATTAACAAATTGTTGTTACATTTTGATATTTACTATTAATTTTAGAGAAGTTTGATCTCATTTGTTTTATCTTTTAAATGAGGTAGTAATTTTGAGATTTTTTTAAATCAAATTAAGTGAAAAACGTATATGTTTTTGATAATTGAGGAGGTATTAAAGCTTGTGTCATAAATATACTAGGTCTAAAAGATCCTATAAATACCTCTCTCACAAATACTTTCTACGCACAACATTTTTTAATCTTCACTTCTTTCTACTATCTCATATTTCTCTACTTTGCTCTTTTAAGAGTAATTGGCCAAAAGAGGGGTATTCTTTGTTGTGGAGCTTTGAGCTATGTCTCATAGTGCAAAGTGGTTTGAGCTACACAACGTTTCAGTTGGGTTGTTGTATTATGGAGGGGATATGCCAGAGAAGAACTGTTGCACTGGTGGTTGATAAATAAATATACACCGCAGAGGACTTGAATCTCCTTAAAGAGCGCGAGATACCTGCGTCTCAAACTAATTGTTTACATGTTTGTTTCTCAATATGTATCTTAATATTTACTTCATTTTCCTCTGTTATTTGTAATTCCCCCAATACAAACAATGCTCTATTTTCAATTATAGAAAACTTATATCAAATCTTAAGTTCCAGAGAGATTAAAGAGAAACTCAAATTGGAACCTTAGTAAGGGAAAAAGGAAAGGCACATCAAAGTGTTGTTTGTAGATTATTTTTGAGTTTTTACTAATCCACCACTTTCTAAGGTCTGCTTGATTGCTAGCTTGGAAGAAACAGATCTTACATTTCTATTCTATCTTCACAAGCTCATGCTTCTATCACGATCTTGAGATGAATAGACAATCTGAAGATTAGTGAATGGTTAAGACGTACGATTAGGGCTCCAAAATGAAAACCAATGAAGAGGAATCTGGAAAACTCTAAACATACACAAGAAAAGTACTGAATACAACAGGAATTAACAGAGCTACAACAAAAGAAAAAGAAACAGAAAACTCTCAACATTTTTTTTATGTTTTCATCTACCTTGATCGAACAGACTGGATTCTTCTTCGCCGAATGACCTACATTGAATCCCCTTCAGATTTATAAAAAACCAAATTTTAGGTGCAACTCGGTTCTTCCACAAATTTTCACATAAAACATAACTAATTAATAATTTGTCAAAGAAATCAGCGAGGGAAAAGTAGGAAAAACATTCACCTTACTAGCTTCTTAGGAATTAGAAAACAACATCGCAAAGGATTTGTTGAGCTTAGTGGCGGATCCAGAACTTTGAGTGAAGGGGGCACAAATTCATGTAAGAAAAAATTACAAGTTTAATCCTTGAATTTTTATATTTGTATTTATATATGTTGACAGTGAAATTTTGACTAATCCCCAATTGCCATGTCATTATGCCAAATTAATGACGAAACTACAAATAATTAAATTTGAGACCAATTATAAATTGACATGTATCCCAAATTTAATTTGAAGACAAAAATTGGCAAATTCTTAAAATTAAAAGGCGACATGTCTTCATTATAATAATTTGACAAAACAATTAAATTTAATTTGGTCAAATTGGGTTATATGGAATTTGGGTCAAAGTTAAATAAGACTAAAATCCAAATGGTTAAGCCCAAAGCCAACCAAAGACCAAGTCCATGGTTGGACTCAAAGGCCACTAAAGCCCAAGCCCACATGCCATGAAAAGCTCTATAAAAGATGAGTTCTCCTTCAGTTGAGGGATTCAGAAATTTTATTCTCTAGAGAACTCCGAGAGAATTGAGATAAAAAAAGGCCAAAATCCTTAGGTGTTGAATGCTCCCTAAAGTCCTTAGGTACTGAACGCTTCAAGACAATTCCTTAGGTGTTGAATGCTCCTTGAAGTCTTTAAGTACTAAACGCTTCAAGATAAGTCTTTAGGTGTTGAACCTTCTTTGAAGACCAAAGACTCTTCAAAACCAGTCCTTAGGTGCTGAACACTCCTTGAAGTGCTGAGCACTCTTGGAAGACTAAAGACCCTCCAAGGCAAGTCCTTCAGTGCTAAACATTCCTTGAAGACTGAAAACTATTCAAAGACCAAAGACGCTTTGAATACCGGAAGAATTGAAGACTTTAGAGACCAAAATATCTTTGAAGACAAGTCGAAGGCATTTGAAGTGTACAAGACTCCAAGACTTCGATCGCATCTTCAAAAGGATCAACAAGCCAAGGGTCGATCCAACGATCAACAAGCCAAGAGCTGATCCAATGATCAACAATCCAAAGGTCGATCCAAAGATCAATAAGCCAAAGGCGGATCCAACAAGGTCAACAAGCCAATGGCCGATCAGAAAAGACCAACAAGCGCTCTCGAGAACAATCTTTCAACCCTCAAGACATTTGTATATGAGATATAAAGAATCAAAGGAACAAATTAGAGATTGTACCACACCCACAAAATTAATACAAATTAAATTCATTTACACGTATCTCATTTCTATTTCTTTATTGAAATCATGTGTGAACAATATAGTCTGTGAACTTTAAAACGTGTGTAATAGCTAGATTCTTTTTTTTTTTTTTTTTGCACAGCTGATTAGATTTTTGTACTTTTAATTTTGTTTTTAATAGATCCTTGAACTTTCAATTTTGTATTAATAGGTCTATGACATATTCGAATTTTTAAAATTTTAAATCTTTAATATTAGACATAAAATGTAATTTTGTATCTACAATAAGTCCTCAACATGTTCAATAATTTTTTAATGTTCAATTAGACACATTTAAATTTTATTTCTAGTATAACAGTTAATTTAAAAAAAATTAAATATAATTGAGACCTATTAGATAGTATATTGAAAGTTTTTTAATCTATTAGACATTTTTAACGTTTAAGAACTTATTAGACACAAAATTGAAAGTTCATAGACCTATTAGACACTTTTTAATGTTTAGATACCTATTAGATACACATTTAAAAATTCAAGGACTAACATTTTAATTCAACTTTCGTATAAGTATATTTTTAAGTACATTGATATATAATATTTAGATTAACTAATATTAATTACAGAGTTATAACAAGCTATTATAAATAAAGAATAAAAATTAAAATAGTTATTTTCGATTAATTAAGTTTTTTTTTTTGTATGTAGTTAATTGTTCTAAAACAATTTACTAAATATTAAAGAATATTTGTGTGCTTCAGAATTTTTAAAAAAAAATGATTTAAATTCTAACTGTGCTAAAAATTAAAATAATTACAAAATTATAATAAGCTATTATAAAATTATTTACCTAAATATACAAGTAAAGAATGAAAATTAAAATAGTTATTTTCGATTTTTAAGAACATAATTAAGTTTTTTTTATGCAGTTAATTGTTCTTTACTAAAGGAATATTTGTGCGCTTTAGAAAAATTAAAAAAAAAAAAACGATTTAAATTCTAACTGTGCTAAAAATTAAAAAAATACGCTGTACTATTATTCAAAAAAATACGGCAGCAAGAGTCAAACGCTAGAATTCGGAGAAAGATATCATGTTCTTGTGCCCATTCTGCCAATGAACCACCATGCTTTTATGTAAAAGTATACCAATAATTTCAGGGGTCATGTGCCTTGCTGGCCCTACGTGGATCCGTCCCTGTGATTCAACTCGAGCTCATTGGAATCTGAAAACAATGCCAAAATTTTTCACAGGTTGTTTGCTTGCTCAACGACGGTGAGGGTACGTCTTTGGTGAGTACAGGACGACGCAGAGAGTTTCGGCGTGTGCCGACAGTGAGGATCGTCGGGTAGGCGACATGATTTTGTGGGTGGAGAAGATGGAGAGATCCATCTGATTGAGGGTTTTGCGAATTTTCGGCGGTGAGGTTTTTTTAAACTTTTTTTTTTTTTTTAAATAAGAGGGAAAGTTTGTTGCAATTAGTCAAAATGTAAAATTTAGTTTTAGGTATTAAAATTTTTATAATATTTGAAATTAACATTTTTTATTTCTATTTTAATATTACCCTTATTTCATTAAAATTGGTACTTTCTTTTTATTTATATTTTAATATTTACCTTTATTCCATCCAATTTTATTTAATAAAAATTTGAAAGCAGTTTAAACAATTATTATGTTGAATTTTAATAATATCAAAAATATATTTACAATAACTATGTCCTGTAATAATCTATTTTAATTAAATAATATATACTTTAAATAATATTGGTTAAAATCAATCTTTGAACTTCCAAACTTATTTTGATTATATTGTTTTTGTCGTTCAACTTTTAAATATTTTATTTTATTCACTTAACTTTGTATAGATTTGCATAGAAAAACTATTTAATCAATTGCTATAAATAAAAATAAGATATATATATATATATATTGAGTTCAACAACATTTAGAGATGGGAGATTCAAACCTCTAATCTTTTGGTCAAGGGTACATGTCAATTACTATTTGTACGTTGTGATAGACATAAATGAATGGTAAATGTATATCACTAATAGACGTGTGGAGTTGAGATATATTGATATGTCTTTTAGACTTTTTAAACATTTTTATTTGGGTTAGGCTTAAAGTTGCATCATATTTACAAATCTTTTTATTTTGTGCTAGATATATTTGCTATTATTTTTTACTAAATTCGTATATATGCAGCTGCCTTTTGGTAAATCATAAATTAAGGTTTTTATAACTTATTCTCTTATACAATCCAAATCTAAATCATTCAGGCCCCGTTTGATAACCATTTGGTTTTTGGTTTTTGAAAATTAAACCTATAAATATTACTTCCACCTATAGTTTTACTTGTTTTGTCATCTACTTTTTACCTATGTGTTTTCAAAAACCAAGCCATGTTTTGAAAACTAAAAAAAATAGTTTCCAAAAACTTGTTTTTGTTTTTAGAATTTGGCTAAGAATTCAAATGTTTCCTTAATGGAGATGAAAACCATTGTAGAGAAATTGAGAGAAAATAAGCTTAATTTTCAAAAACCAAAAATAAAAAACCAAATGGTTATCAAACGGGGCCTCAATCTTAAACTTCATAAACTCAAGCTTATTAAAATCATAAGTCAAACATTGCATAAGGAGAAAAAAAAAGCAAAGTCTCCATTGAATTCCTCACAAACTAGTATTAATTATCATTTGCATGGCCACATAAAGTCAAGGGTTTGGGTTTTCAGCTTCAAATGGTACGAACCTAAACCACACATGCATACGGGCTAAAGACATATCTTAATGTTGTTGTATTTAGTTCATATGTATGATTGTAAGTTTGAGTTTTAGTTTTTTATCACACATGCCAACTTTTGCAAATCAAAAATTCGTGTTTGGATTTGAATTTTTAACATTTTGGTTGGAGTTATAATGGTTTAACTAGTTGAACTATGTTCAAACTGGACTGTTTCTTTATTGTATTTCAAGATTATCCATTTTTTTCAAACTTCATGATCTTTGTTGTATCCAAAGTTTAAAATGTCGATGTCGATGAAAATGTCGAGATCTCAATTTTATGGAAATGTGTCGATGAAAATATAAAAAAAGTGTCAATGTCGACAAATATTTTTTTTTAAAAAAAATCATCAAAATTAAAAATATTTAAATTAAACATTTTACACTTTTTAAATGAGTTAAAAGACTTATTACTAATATAATGTTCACATTAATGATTTTTTGTTGCTATCTTTTTAGTGTTTCATTGATTTTTTATAGTATAACGGAAATGTTGATTTACTCCCTACATTGATGTCGAACCTATGACATAGACATGTGGAAATGTACTATTTGTATAAGATTATCCATTTTCTTAGGCTTCATGAATTCAAGCTGTTTTTTTTTTTTTTTTTTTTTGAGTACAATAGGAGTTGGGGGGATTCGAACCACAGACCTCGTGGTCGTTAACACATTCAATATGCTACTTGAGCTATGCTCTCTTTGGCTGTTTTTTTTTTCTTTTTAATCGTGATAAAAACCAATATTTCATCACATGAAGTCAATAATAGGCCTTGGATTTGGAACTTTAGATTGCAAAAATCTAAGGTTGAGCCAAAGACTAAATATTGATTTAGGTTACATGTTTGTACATTAAGTTTTATAAATTAATTTAAGCCAGTCTAATCTAAGTTTAATTTATGTAAATTGTAGAATACCATACTCAATAACATGAGAAATAGCTTGCTAACGTGAGCGTAATCAACTGGTTAAGGCATTATAACCTAAGCAAAAAAAGTTGAAGGATTGAGTTCTTCACCCCACATATGATTGAAACAATTAAACTCACTTACAACAAACATAGGATTTCATGTTTTAAACTCCAATTAATTTTCACAAACTTAAACAGTATACCAATCATCTATATCGATCAGAGTATAGGTCAGTGAATAAGACACCAATTATCATCCTAAATGCCGATGGTTCGATCCCTACCCCTATAATTATTGAGGTAAAAAAAAGGAAACAATCATCTACATCCAGTGGCGGATCCAGAAATTTATGTCAGGGGGGCTTGATATATTTTGATATTAGTACTGATTTAAAATTTTATGTCATGGCTTTTTAATATATATATATATATATATATATATATATATATATATATATATATATATATATATAAAGAAATTTGAAGTAATAATTATAATTTTTTTTATAATAATTATGGTTTCTTATAGAATTATTTATTAAAAAGAATTTACTAAAATTAAAAAATATTTTTTTAATTTTTTTTTTTATATTTTGTAAATTATAAATACTTTGTAGGCAAAAAAAAAAAATTAAAAGGAGACTTACTATTTTAATATATAAGAAATAAAGGTTTAAATTATTTAATTTAGATTAAAAGAACAATTTTCTATATATCTTTAAATCAATGAAAATAATACTCTTTATAAATATAAGATTAAAATATCATTTTGATCCATTTACTTTAGGTTTCATTCCATGTTAGTCCCTGCTTTCAAATTTCGAATTTTAGCCATTGTACTTTCAATAAAGCTTAAAAGTGGTTCCTACTGTTAGTTTTAAATTAATTTCTATTGAAATTTATTAAATAATAATAATAGATTTCATGCAATAAAAGACAGAATGTGAACATGTTTCCAAAATTTATAAATGAAAGTTAATATAGACTAATTTTTTTTAAAAAAAAGTTAACAATAAACTAATAATATGGACCAATTTTAAGCTTTATTAAAAGTACATGAATTGAAATTGGATATTTGAAAGTACACGAACTAAAAATATAATGAAACTCAAAGTATAGAGACCAAAATAATATTTTAACCTAAATATAATATATAAACCAAAAAAAAAAAAGAAATAAATGAAAAAGAAGCTCCAACAAGCGGAATTAACATTTTTTTAAAAAAATTTAAAAAGGAGCGCCACAGCCCACTGATATAATGAAATTAAAAAATGGGATGAGAATTTTCTAATAAAAAAAATTAAAAAAGAAAGCCATAGCCCATTTGATAAAATACATTGCTTAGGATTCAAACCTAAGAGGCAGGGGGGTTGGAGGGGTGCTCATGCCACTGCGCCAATGTAAAGTTTTGGTAACTTAATTGAATTAGTATATATTAATCAAATATAGTATGAAGTTCAGGGGGGCTCGAGCCCCCGGGCATACTGTAGATCCGTCGCCGTCTACATCATAAGTTTAACTATATTGACCTATACTGATAATCACTTTTCTTCCTCATGGTATGAAGGGACTCGTTCGTAAGTAACCTACGAAAGATAAATAAAAACAAACTTGTCTAGAAACAAAAAATAAAAATAAATAAATAATAATAAAAATAATAAAAATAAAAATAAAAATCAATAATAGCTGTTCTAAATTGGGTAGCAGTTGAATAATGGAAGAAACACAAAATTAACCTTCAATTATTTCATCGAAAAATTAAAGTTTAGATAAAGAGAGATATATCATATTCTGTTTAAAAATAGAATCAAATTATGCCTAATTCCTTTCAATTTTTATGGTATATTTTTCATCATTTTTACAAATACATTTGAATTTCTAGCCAAATTTCTAAAACAAAAACAAGTTTTTAAAAACTATTTTTTTAGTTTTCAAAATTAAATTTGGCTTGGATTTTGAAAACATAGATAACAAAACAAAGAAACTCATAAGTGGAAGTCGTGTTTATAAGGTTAACTTTCAAAAACCGAAAACCAAAAACTAAGACCTTGTTTGGTAACCATTAGGTTTTTTAAAATTCTGTTCGTTTTCTCTCAATTTCTTTACCATGATTTTCATCTTTCCTAAAAAAGCATTTGAATTCTTAGCTACATTCCAAAAACAAAACATAGATAACATTTTTTTTTTTTTAGTTTTCAAAACTTGACTTAGATTTTAAAAACATTTATAAAAAGTTGATAACAAAACAAAGAAACTTATAGATAAAAGTAGCGTTTATAAGCTTAATTTTCAAAAAAAAAAAAAAAAAAAGGAAGCCCAAATGGTTATCGTCAAAAGTGACCTAAATGGTTATTAAACATGACCTAATCTTTTACATATAATTTTTACTCATATGTCAGTGCAGTAATTATGCCAAATGACTTCGATTTGATGAAGCAACTATACTGAAGAGTTTGAAGGCTTTGGCCAAAATGAGCATAGTTCAATAGTAATTGACATGTACTCTCGACCAAGAGGTTAGAAGTTCGAATCCCCCACATAAAATGTTGTTGAACTGAAAAATAATAGAGATCAAGAGTTCTTAACCTCTGCCACATCAACAAACAACACACCAAATCCACTAAGTCAGCAACTAGTTCAAACAATCCAAAACCACGTTGGTGTCAATCACAAATGCCAGCAAATAGAAATCCAAAATGTAATCTCATATCCCTCAGATTTCTCCATTCAAAAATCACTACCTCAATCAACGTGCAATTGGGCCATGTTTGGAATGTTGAATTCACTACATTGGGTCAATTATTCACCTTTTATTCTTTCCATTTATCTTGTAAATCAAGGCATAAAGGCTATTTTACAGTTGGTTCATTCTTGTCTAATATTCTGATAATTTAATTTCATCACAGCTGCACATATGCTGTCCATATTTAGCAGCTCATGAGGATTATAGTCCATGTATAAGAATTTGGCTTGGGTGCTCAAGAATAATCATTCAGAACCGTGAGAATTATTTTTCTTTTGATTGAGGTTTGTTTTGTTTTTTAAAAATAAAGAAAAAAAAAAGAGTTTGAAGGCTTTGGTAGATGAAGAAAATTTTGAGATTAATGACTATAGCGCTGATAGTGAGAAATTGTTGCAATTAGAACATTCTTGGGATTAGGGGTGTAAAAATGGCGGGTCGGTTCGGTTCTACAGAAAACCAAACCGAACCGACCCGGTTCAGTTTAGCTGAGAATATATCTGAACCGAATCGAACCGGGTTCGGTTCGGTTCGGTTCCCTGTCGGTTTTTTTTTTTTTTTTTTTTAAGCTTACTTGTTTGCTTGCCCACTCTCTCTGTTGAACTTCTTTTAAGAAAATCATTTTTGAACTTGATTTCAATTTGATTCAAGGATTTTATTTTTCATTCCTAGTTCTTACAATGCTCATTTCTCTAGTTTGTGATTGTAATTGACTTTTCTAATAGATTTAGGACACCATTTTTTAATTAAGTTGAATGACCTCATTCTCCCCCCACTTTAGTTCATACTAGATCAACCACCAACTAAGAAGTATTTCATAATTTTTACAACAAAAAATGGAAACTAGAACCATCTTTCAAGAACAAAATCATAAGCAACACAATCACATTTATCGCTCCAACTTCAATGGATTTCATTGTCACTCCTCGACTCTTGATTCCAAACATAATTTCAGTCTCATTGTTAGACTTCAAGACTCTACAAAAAAAAATATAGATAAATGTAAATGAGTGAAAGAGTAAAATAAAATATGTCATTGCTAAGAATTAATATATATATATATATATATATATATGGCATCTACCATAGAATCAGATTTCAAATTCTCAAATGCAACTTCCATCTCCTTTCGTACGTTTATAAATTCTAGATAAGAAAGAAAAACAATTAGCTCATTAAATGCAAATAATGAAATAAACAATTAGCTCATTACCTTCATCAATTTCTCCAGCTCCTTCAACTTCTTCACTCATATCATCCAGAGGTTTAGATTGAAGCCAATTTTGAGCACAAATGAGGGCCTTCGCAGTTTGAGGAGTTAATGAACTCCGAAAAGAATCTAACACTCGTCCTCCAGTGCTAAAAGCTGATTCAAATGGTACAGTAGATATAGGAATACTATAGATGTCCTTGGCTACTTGGCTAATAATCTTAAATCGAGTTGAATTTAACTTCCACCAATTTAGCATATCAAAATTTTCATCTTCTGCACAAGCCTCATCTAGATAACGAGCCACCTCTGTTTTACCATCATTTGGATCTTTTTTTTTTACTTAGTTCTTTATATCTATCATGGACAGCAGCATGTACTTTATAAGATCCAATTCCACTCGGTGCATTAGATGAGATAGATGATATTTCACTCTGACTTTGACAACTTGATGCTTCTATGGACGTGGATGATTTTGTTTGTGGATATTGTTCCACTAATATTCTTAAATAATAAGCATCACACAGTCGGCGCAATACTTCTTCAACCTTATCTGTCCATTTTTTCGCACTTTCTTCCTCCAAAAATTCATAAAAGCAATAACTCACATAATTCAACTTATATCTAGGGTCAAGAACAACAGCAACGTACAATAATAAATTAGTTCTCTCATTTGAAGTAATACCCCAATACTTGTTAAATTTTGCTTGCATGTTTAATGCCATCTGACTTAACAACGTATTCTTGTACAACGAGTATTCTCGAATTATTTCTTAAACCAAACACATTTCATGAAAAAATATGTTTGAAGTTACAGACATAGATGCAGAAAACTTTAAAGTGACATCTAAAAAAGTCTTCAAAAACTCTACAAACACCTTAGCATTATCCCAATCGTCAGTAGTAGGTATCTCACCTTTCGGCAAATATTTTGGCTCATGTTCCTCTAATCTTTTGATCGGTGCTTTTCGCTACACGCAAGTGCACGTGATCGAAGTAATAAAGAAACTGGAAGTATTCCAGAGAATCGTACCCAAGGGAACGGGGTTTAATAAAATGAATTTTAGTTGGCACAAATCGTTGACAAATTGCAATTTAAAGTAACTGTGGGTGAAAAATGATTTGAGGGGTGTTTTGACTAAAAGAAAATTTGGTTGAAAAATCAATGGAAATGAAAAGGGATTCAAGAATGCTAATGCCCCTTTGGAAACAAAATGCAACAAGAAAGAAATTGCAATCGTAGCTAACTCAAGAACTAAGTAAACCGAATTCAACTCCTATTCGACCTTCTATGAAGTATCCTTAGGAGGCTAAGTGATTAAACCTATATTTCTATGGCTAATCTAACTTAGTTATTTTTGCGCACAATTCTAGTGGTTTTGGAGTCTCGCCCTATGTCTAGGGTCGATGTTTCAGACTTATGTCTAAGCCTTTTCCTCCATTGCTTTTGCAACATCTGCTTTCCTTAACCCTTTCGGTATTAAGTTATAGCTTGGCAAGCAACACTAGATGGCCAACTAGGTTTACCCAACATTTAACTCACCAAAAGCAAACTAGAGTTCAAGAATTAGCTAGATTGTTTTTACTCTCGAGCTTTACATCTTTCCTCTAGGGCATTCACAAACTTGAATCCCAAAGGAAATTTAGCTCTTCATGATGGAATAAACTGAAAATAGTAAATTAGAAGTGTAGGAATTCATTGGAAAAATCAAAGTAAATAATGCAATTGATAGCATGTATTTATGCTATCTTATTTCCCATTATTTATGCTAGTTTTGTGATTATTTTATGAGCTTTTATGTCTATTTCTCTTAATTTTGTAGAAACTGAGCTTGAGGAGCAAAACCAAGTATTTGAGAATATTTTGGTGGATATTGGAGCCTTTTGAAGCTTAATTGAAAATTCAAGAAGATTAAAGCTGTTATTTGAGCATAAGTCACGTTCCGGGAGATTCTACATTGAATCACGATTCCAACGCATCGAACCGGAGGTCATTCGGACACCCGAGCGAAGAGATATAGCAAAAATGGCTAGTGCTGTCTCGACGCTACGAAAATGAAAAAAACGCTAATTTTCTTACAGAAACGCGCGAAAACAATTTTTCTGGCAGCGTCTCAACGCTATAAGCAGCGTCTCGACGCTGCCTCGAAATTTTCTATAAAAACAACATTTTTTGCGCCGTTTTGGGAGGCCAATCCGAGAGTTGGAGCCCTAATCTCGATTCCAAGCTAAAATTGAAGGTCTAGGGAGCAATTTGGAGCGTTTGTGGAGCATTTTTGAAGATCAAAAGCTCGAGGGACGTGGAGATCACGACGGGAATGTGGGATCGACCATTGTTTGCTAATTTCTTCCTTTTTCTTTAGTTTTAGTTTCTGTTTTGTGGCTGTAAATTAGGAACTTGAAGGTTTAATTGTATGAATATTATTAGTATCTTTGTTCCTAATACTTGGAGTTTTGATGTAGCCATTAGACTTGAGTTTTTTAATTGATTAAATACCTTAATTGAATGCTTTTTGTTTCATTCATGCTTTTATGTATTTAATGCTTATAATTTCCTGATCAAAGATTATTTGCTTTATTGGTTTGAATTTGTGCTTGAAAAAGTATGGTTTAGGCTAGAACTTAATTGCATGACTATTTGTAAATTCTTACATGAAAGTGGAGAATTCTCTTAGAAGCCCTTAAAAGAAGTTTCTTAAAGCCTTGCATGTTATTAAAATCTAGATAGAGATATTAGGTTTATAACATTGCATGAGAGTTAATTGTGCTTGAAAGAGTCAGTTAACACCCTCACTTCTTGGCTTATGGAATATTTGCATGACTAATCTTGGTAGTTTTCGCTGTAAGTCTAATTGGTGAAATTGATTCCCTAGGATATCTCTCTCCTATTGTGTCTCCATTTATCTTTTGCTTTCTAGGTTAGCTCTTTAGTTTAGCTTGTTTGCATTTGATTTCTTTCTCTAAATAAAGTTAAGTAAGAGTAATTACAGTACTTAAATGAACTAAGAAATCCAATGCCTGTGATCGACCCTGGCCATTATTATTACAAATTTTAGAGGGTTAGGTTTATAAATATATTTGATAGAGCCTTCGACAAGTTCGTTATCAGCAATCAAGTTGCAAATGCAATGCAAGTAAGTAGTTTAAAGAAACAATTCCAAGAATGCAAAATAGAAATTAACTCACGGAAACTTGTAAATAAAATGGTAAATCTAATTTCCAGTAGGATTCCAAATGTTCAAATAGTAAAGAGTAAAATTACCAAACTTAAGTTAACAAGCTGTCATAAAAAACTCAATAACATAAATTAAAGTTTGCTGAACTGAACAACAAGCCAGTGGCTATTTCCTCCCAATTTACAGAAGTTCCAAAGTGCAGAAATTGAAATTTCATCTATCTTAAAAATCCATTCTAAGTAACTCAATCGAACAAGAAGATGCCCATAACCATACCCAATTCTTAGGTAGATAGGATTGAGAGAATGATTCTGGAATTTTAAGAAGAATAACAATAAATAAATAAAATCCAGAAAATGAATACAAAATTGCTACTGTCGGGGACAAAACCCAAAACGTAACAAACTTTCCTCCAAAAATCGTGCTCAATCAACAAGAATTTGTTTATAGCCAATGCCAACTCTTGTTGTGATGGGATTGAGGAAGAGATTCGGACTGAGATCTACAAGAAATTAAAACCAAACAGCAACTAAAAACTAAAAATGAAAAAACTGCAGAAAGTAAGAAAACCCAAAAAAAACATAAACTAAAATCTTCTCCAATCGAGCTCTCTTTGTTTGGCTTCTTTGTTCAATATTTATAGGGATCTCATGCTAGGGTTTCCCTCTTGGTTGATGGACAATCATGGCTAATCATCTTGCTGAATTCGTGGGTCAAATTTCTTTCAAAATCCCGAAATTCTCGTTTTTTACTTAAATTCCAGATTCTGCCAGATTGCAATTGCATAGCAATTGCACTGCAGTTGCATTCCACGAAAATCCTGCATCAAAACATTAAGTAAGTGTGAATTTTTTTCTTCTTTTGTTTTCTTTTCTCAACTTACTTAATTTAAAGGTCTTCCATCAATCATGTGATTAAATTCAAGCATTTTTTTTTTATTTTTCATCAAATAATATGAATAAAAATCACAAATATAACTAAGTTTAAAGGCCAAATAATCCTCATGAATGAGAATTATCATCTTTCAAAGGTCTTTCGGAACTTAATTGCTCCAGCCAGCATAGTGAAAGTCGAATTCCATCGTGTTGGAACATCCATACTAAGACAACTTTTTGTTGAAATGTTATCTTCCTTAGCAAACTCTTTAAATGTTTGCAATCTTGAAGGAGATGACCTAACATACTTCACAGCATTTCTAATGCGAATGATAGACTCATGCAAATCTTTTAAAGCATCACTAACAATCAAATTAAGTATATGAGCACAACATCGAACATGGAGAAATTCACCATCCAACACCAACTCATTTCTTCCTTTAAACTTTTTAACCAAATATGCTATTGCTATATCATTTGAGCTAGCATTATCAACCGTGATGGCAAAACGTCTATTAATACCCCAACTTCGCAAGCATTTTTCAATGGCTCTTCCTATTGTATCTCCTTTATGATTAGTTATTTGACAAAAGTTTAGAATTCTTTTGTGCAAGTTCCAATCACCATCAATGAAATGAGCAGTTATAACCATGTAATTAATATTCTGAATGGAAGTCCATGTATCAGTCGTTAAACAAACTCTTTGGCCACTTCGAGCTAAGACACTCTTCAACCTCTTTTTCTCCCCCATGTACAATTGAAAACAATCTTTTGCAATAGTGACTCGTGATGGAATTACAAACTTTGGATTTAATGCCTTGCAAAATTTATGAAATCCATCACTTTCTACAAACTTAATGGCAATTCATCCAATATGACCATACAAGCAAGCATTATTCTACAATTCTCTTGAGTGAATGATGTAGCCATCTTACATTCAGAATCTCCATCTTCTTCAACATAATCCTCTGATTTACTTGTAAACTTCTTACATTTATCTAAGTGTCTTTTCAAATTTGTTGTTCCATTTCTCTTAGAATCACAGGCATATGTTACCCCACAATATTTACAAGCAGCCCTAGGAAATTCAGGATCACATCCCTCTACTTTAACATAATGCTACCCAAACATTTGAAGCTTGTTTAGTAGGTTTTCTTTTCCCTAATGATCCTAATTTACTACTCACACCAAGATCAGGATTATCACTTTCAACTAAGCGAAGAGATTGACTAGAATGACTTTGTTTAGAAGTCTCATTTGTAAAAGACGAAGTCATCCTGTAATAGAAACTAAACCAAGTAAAGCTTATGAATACTCAATTTCTAGAATTTCTAAAGTTTTTATCCCCTTCCAAGTTCCTAATTTAGAAATCTCATTTGCAAAACTTACACACCAAAACAACTCAAGAATAGTAAAATATATGCTTAAGTTGGCTACAAATAATAATTTAATGACATATACACGCACAACTTTTTGTCTAACAAATTTGATATGAAACAACCTAATCAAAATGTTTTAATGCACAATTAAAAAAAATTAATACGCTAGAAGTAAAAGTAAAAATCTTAAAAGATTAAAGATCATATTAACTATTATTTCGAATATTAGAATCAATTCAAAAACTAAAAAACAAAATTGGAGAATCAATAAAATCATAGTTCAATGGAAAAACACACTCGATACCATATCAAAAATTGATACTAGGAATCCCATCGTACAAGAACTCAACTAAACAAGGAAAAGAAAAAAGAAAACAAAGAAAGTCGGAGACTAGGAATAGTAGAGCCATAATATGTACGATTGTTTTCCCTCAAGGCGCATACATATATATATATATAATTATTTTATGGAATAGTAGAGCCATAAACCGGTTCGGTTCGGTTCGACGGTTCGGTTCGGTTTTTTTCACCCCTACTTGGGATCAAATAACTCCTCAAAATGGGTAATGGGCAAAGAAGATTTTGATGATTTTTTCAAAGGAGAACCTGGCCAGACAATATTGAAAACCAGGGAAGAACAATTCTCTTTTATGGTTTTATTTATTAATTTAATTAATATTTTAACAAAATAATAAATTCTTGTTTTGTTCGGAAAATATTTATGTATAAATTGAAGAATAAAAATGAGAGGTAGGCCATTGTTTAAATAAAATAATTTGTTCACGACACATTCTTCCTAAAACTATCTAACATACCATTTTTTAAATTTAAATAAATATTTTTTTAATAAAAAAATGTCATGATAATTGGCATAATTTTTCAATTTTAAATGTTTTTTCATTTATGTATTCTAAATATGAAAGAGAGAGTTATCTGAATAGTTTTTCTTTTCTTCATACGTTAAAAACAAATAGAAACTATATAAAAATGGTTCTTTTGTCTTTTAACAAAAAAATTCCAATGGATTTTAGGGTGTGTTTGGGGCATGTGTTTGGATTTGGATGGGTTTGGGTTTCAAATCCGAAACCATGTTTGACACAAGGTGTTCAAAAACCTTGGTTTTGAAACACTATCTCATGGGTTACAACAGTGCAACCCCATGGGTTTGTGCCACATTTTCCTTTTACATTTCTAGCGACCACTTCGATAACAACTCCGGTGAAAACTTCGACAACCACCTGACGATCGTCGACGATGACAACTCCGACGACCCTTCCGGCGACCACTTTGACAACAACTCCGGTAAAAACTCCAGTGACCACCTGACGACCGCCGATAATGACAACTCCGACCACCACACAGACAACAACTCTTGTGAAAACTCCGACGACCACCCGACGACCGCCAATCATGACAACTCTGACGACCACACCGGCGACCCTTCTGGCGACCACTTTGACAACAACTTCTATGAAAACTCCGACGACCATCCGACGATCGCCGACGATGACAACTCCAGCGACCACTTCGACAACAACTCCGATGAAAACTTCGACGACAACCTGACGACCGTCAACAATGACAACTCTGATGACCCTTCCGACGACCACTTTGACAACAACTTCAGTGAAAACTCCAATGACCACCCGACAACCGCCGACAATGACAACTCCGACGACCACACCGACAACAATTTCGGTGAAAACTCCGACGACCGCCAACAATGACAACTCCGACGACCACACCGGCGACCCTTCTGGCAACCATTTTGACAACAACTTCTATGCAACTCCGACGACCACTCGACGACCGCCAACGATGACAACTCCAACGACCACTTTGACAACAACTTCGGTGAAAACTCCACAACCACTCGACAACCGCCAAAAATGACAACTCCAACGACACTAGCAACCCTTCCGATGACCACTTTGACAACAACTCTGCTGAAAACTCCGGCAACCACCCGACGACCGCCGACAATGAAAACTCCGATGATCACACCGACGACCCGACCACCACTAACGACTACTTCCAATGATTGCCCGATGACAACTTCGAAGACCAGTATGATGACCACCCCCCTATGCGACCCGACTACCCCATTGACCTAACCACCCCAACAACTTGACTTGCTCGCAACCACGGCCAATGAGTTTCAAAATACTGTGTAAAATAGAGTTTCTAATATTTTAATTTCTAAAATAGCATTCGAATTTTATAACTCATTTATCCTTGAAATAGGTTTCAAAATACAATACAAAAGTTTTTTTAGATTCCCTAATTTCTTAAATACACCTCCAATATTTTAAATTCTAAAATAGAGTTCCAAAAACAGATTTCTGAATACTTTTTAAAATAAAGTTTTAAATTCCATAATTTTGTAGATAGATTTCTAATTTTTTAATTTCTAAAATAGGGTTTAAAAAATAGGTTTCTGAATACTTTGTGAAATAGAGTTTTAGATTCTCTAATTTCTTAAATAGCCTTCCAATTTTTTAATTTCTAAAATAGAGTTCCAAAAATAGTTTTTGAATACTTTATGAAATAGAGTTTTAAATTCTCTAATTTCTTAAATAGACTTCTTATTTTTTAATTTCTAAAATAGAGTTCCAATTTTGTAACTCATTCATGCTATATGATGGCTTCTACAATTCACAAAACATCCACTAAAAAATAAGAGGAAAATAAGAGAACAAAACAGCTAAAGGAAAAATAGGAAAAAAAAATCTGCACAAACCCAGGATTTAGAACACTGCACCCCAAACACAGTTTTCTGATTCATAGGCTCCAGAACACTGCACCCCAAACACAGTTTTCTAATTACCAGGCTTCAAAAACCCCAGAACAAACCCCCCAGGCTTCTGATTCCCAGGCTTCTGATTCCGAACCTGTGCCCCAAACAGCCCCTTAAAGATTTGACTCTTTGATGACTATTTTCATTTAGAAAAAGTGGTAAAAGAAGTAACTATTCAAGTTCATAATATGTAATTTAACCAAAAAAACTTAGTTAAACTCGATCAAATCAATTGGTTAAATTATACATAATATTCTTGAACTTTGGGATATGTTTAAATTATGGCCTAGATTTTAAAAGGTTTCATTTTTAGGTTGAATTATAAAAAATACCATTGAGCTTTCCCCTTAGTTTAAAAAATACCCTTATTCTTTTATAAGTTGCAATATTACTTTTGACCTTGCATAAACATTTCAAAACTACCCTGGAGTAAAAATCCATTAGAATGTTATACAGAAAATGAACGTGACCTGAACTACGTGGCAGTGACTGTGATGCTTTTATGGATTAAGGCCCCATTTGAGATTGTTTTTGAAGACCCTAAAAGTTATTATTGGGGAATTTGAACCGTTTTTTGTGTTTGGTAAAAATGATTATTTAATAATTTGGATAAAATTACCTTTTGAATCACATTAATTTGTAAAAACCGTTAAAAGTAGCTTTATTAGATTTGGCTACTATAAAAATCTGGTGTAACTGACAACTTTTTTAAATTATTATTTAATCATTTTATATCTTATTTACAACAAAAAAAAAATTTAAAAATATTATTCTTTACAATTTATCTCATCATTTTTATTTTTAAATTTACTTTGTTGCTTCTAATTTATTTGTCTTTTTTGTATTTAAATTAAAATTAGATTTTGTTTGAAACAATTTTTTTTATAACAATTGTTCTTCTTGATATTTTAATCAAATTATTTAAAGTAAACAAAATATAAATTGTAATTTAAATTATATAAAATTTTACATAATTATCTTATTAAAATTTTGAAGTTAAATATTGTTATGGGTAAAATTGGACCACCAGAACAGGCTAAGAAAAAGGCTACAATTAAAGGTAAAAATGCCCAATACGAACCAAGACTGACCAAAACCGAGCGAGAACTACACCAGGGAGTAAGGGAAAGAAAAAACGGGCTTTGGCCGAAGCTCAAGCCTGTGGTTGGCTTCAGCATAGGTCGAGGCCGACCACATGGCAAGGCCCATTTTTTAGCCTTGTCTTAGTCTCCCTTGGCCCATGTACTCCCGATCTTGTCCTTTTGACCCTAATTCAATGTGGAAACCCACGAATAACCCTAGGGAGAAGATATTTAAACTCTCTCGTCAGAGAAAAGGGGGTATGTTCATTCAAGTTCATGTTAGCCACCTAAACACTCTAAAATCCTTAACTCTCTTTCTCTCAATTCTTAACTGACTTAAGCATCGGAGCCTGTGTGGCCTACACCACACTGGTGTGTAGGTTTTTCTTGTCTTGCAGGTTGTGTTTTTCCCTTTTCAAACAAATTCACCATCGTTGTCACGTGGAAGTCAGGTAAGATTTCTCATATCCAAAATTTGGCAACCTAAACACTCTATGGGAAAGAAAAACTCTATACGCTTGCTTGAAAGATGTGCATACCACATTCCGTAAAGAGATGAGCAAGAATATGGGAAAGAAAAACTGGAATGAAGATGGAGACGATTCAGATCAGGATCGTCACCTGCGACGAAAGCGAGAAATCACACCTCCTTTGCCTCATACGGAGGCCATGGCCAACCAAATTGTTCAAGCTACATGGCAACGAATTGCAAGAAAAAGCAACAAAAAACATGACCAACTAGCTCTCGGCCAATATGAGAAGCCTAAGATCGACCAGAGGAGACAACCTACTGAAGAGATGAAATCAATCCCACTTACTATGGTACTTTAGTGAGTTAGAACAAGTGCCGCCGTAGGGTAGGTTAAGTATTCCTTCACTAAACTGAGACAATCTCAACCAAGTATTATACCAGAATAACTCTTATTCATATAATATTTAGTTACCATTAGTTTGGTCAAAGGCATCATTAACAACTTTAATGAGTCCTTTGTAAGTGTGACCCATAATTTTAGATCCCGTAGTTTTATCCCAACAAGTGCCACCGTAGGGTAGGTCAAGTATTGGAAACAAAACTACAATCCTATCCTTCTCAGGAGTTCACCCTGATATTGACCCATGCAAACACCTTCCGTAGGGGGACGGTCCAAAAGCCGCCACGAGGCCCCGCATGAATCTCACGATGTAAACTAATGATGGAGACCGTAGGATATGTTGACACATTTCGTTCTCCCACTTACTATAATACTTTCTCAAAAGATTCACCCTGATATTGATCCATGCAAACACCTTCCGTAGGAAGGACGGTCCAAAAGCCGCCACGAGACCCCACATGAATCTCACATTGTGAATCAATAATAGAGACCGTTGGATTTTTGACATGTGTCCTTCTCCCACTAAGTATTTTGAAATAGGACTTTCTATTGCTTAGAAAAATTAGGCTAATCTCATTTATCTAAGTTCCTCAATCTACCTTTCATAACCCTTATGTTGTTAGATTGATTTTAATGTGAATTACTAAGTTTTTAAACTATTTAAAAAATAATAATAACATTATGAGCATGCTTAGTGAAAATAAATAAAATTTGACTAATTCAACTCCCAGGTCGGTTCCCAGTTAGAGGTGTTCCCTTTCGGTCAGCTTAAATACCCTAGTCTAGACAGAACCTTCCATAGACAGAGTTCCCTTATAGTCAATTTTTATTTTCAAATTCATTAATCTTTAATTAACTATTAATTATTAGATTAATGAACATAAATATTTTTAATCCTATTAAAAAAAATTCACTTGGATAGTCTTAAAAATCCATCATTTTAAACCCTTTAAATTAAAAGATAATCCTCGATATTTTATTCTAATTCTATTAGAAAAATAGAAGATAAATTAATTTCAAAACTTAAACTATGGATAATCTTGAAATTCTACAATTTTAAACCATTTAAAACTAAATAAAACGATTATCCTAAATTCTAACAAATAAAGATATATTCAATTCAAATTTTAAACTATTTAAAGCATGAATTTGAAATATCTTTATTTTAAGAAAATCCTAATCTCATTAGGATATAACCTAATCCTATTAGGAAAACATCGATTTCATTTATGAAAGAAAATATCCTAATTTAATTTTGAAATATAACAATTATATTCAAAGATATGGAAAATATAAGCATATTAAGAAAATATCTCAATTCTATTAGGAATCATCCTAATCAAATTTTCCAATATAACAATTATATTACAAATTAATCTTAATTCTATTAGGAAACAACGTAATCAAAATTTTCAAATATAACAATTATATTTAAAAATAAGATAAGATGCATGATCATGCTTAACCTATGGTGGGATTTTAAATTTAAATGGCATACTTTATGCAACAATCAAACAATTTAAAACATACATCTCATGCATAATTAAATTAAAAATAGCAAAATTGACCGGCATATTTGGCATATCCTAAGAAATTAAAAATAATTTAAATTACAATAATTTAAATCCAAGACATATCTTGGTCTTCAATATCTTCCTTGTTTGGACCATTCCAAATTTAGGATTTAGGAATCCTAAAATTTTTTTCACGTTTTTTTTTTTCACGTTTTTTTTTTTCGAACGTTTTTCGCTGTTGACTTCTTCAGCCCATAAAATCGAAATTTTCAGTTATCGTAGTCATTCAAGTAAAATACATGAAATCCTAACCCTTATGGGTTTTACAATGATCTAATCAAAGCAATAAATCTAATGCCAAATAGCCTAAACAATCAATTTGCAAACCACAAATATATCAAATATATGATAAATTAAAATACCCACCATCACAAAACTTTAATTCTAAATAAAACTCAAAGAGGCTCTGATACCAATTGAAAAGAATAATCGAATTAAACCCACAGCGGAAGCATAGGAATCATCTTTGATTTATTTAGAATTAAACTAAAATACAAAGGTTAAGCAATAAATACCTTGAAAATAATATTATGGAGAATATTCTGGCGGATCTTTATCTTTTCCACAAAGTCTTCCTGGCTATGACTCGAACACAGGACCAAGGCTTGTGGGAGCCTCTTGAAAGAAAATCCCCAAGGGATTGGAGAGGAAGAGGTCTAGAGAGAATTCTCTAATTCTCTCTATTGAGGAGATGTGTGTGGTGTAGAATGGCTCAACCCAAGGGTCCTATTTATAGTGACCAAGGGAAAATCTTTGCCATAATTAAAATATTATATTTTAATATCTAATATATTAAAATATATCTTGTATTTATTTGAATCTCATTCAAATCTCCTACGATATTTATTTACTTGAATTTTATTCAAATTCTATAAATATCTTTTATTTAATATATCAAATATACATTAATTATTTTAATATTTAATGTATCAAATACAATAAATATATTTTCCTCTTTTATATTTAATATATCTAATATATTAAATATTAATTTGAACACTTCAAATTAAATATTAAATTTGAACATTTCAACTTTTAATATTTAATGTATCAAATACAATAAATATATTTTCCTCTTTTATATTAAATATTAATTTGAACACTTCAAATTAATATTAATTTGAACATTTCAAAATTTTCTTTCAACTAAATTGATCTTTTAGTGTTACTATGAGCTAGCAAGGGGACCTTATGGACCTACAGATTATAAGCTCCAATGATACAAAATTAATTAATTAAATTCTTTAATTAATCAATTTTCATTCATTAACTCTAGGGTCACTCCACTATAGACCTAAAGTTGCACTCTTATGCACTATAGGACAAGTTGTGTCCATTGATATAATCACTACATGCAAGTCGATCATTCACGAGTTATTCGTAATTACAGCTGGGTCAAAAGTCCGTTTTACCCCTATAATTACATCTTGCACCTTAAGTACCACTGATCCTCTAATGAACAATTTGTTTATAATATAATTATAAACTAAGTCTCTCTCGGGCCAATGAGAGGGTGGGGCCCCATTGTTCAAGTCCCGAAATCAGCACTTAAGGGAACTACTCATCTACTTACCCTATATGGGAAGGAGTGAATTCCTTCTTGTGAGATTATGTTCCCAACTCCCTATTTGGTCAAGTCCCCAAAATGGTAGGCATATTGAATCGGCTACAAAAGCCACTCTCACCCATGAAAATCAAAGGACAAGCCCTCACAGGCAGGAGTTCATAACTCACTCAAGATTAAGATCGAGTCGCATATGATCATCCTGATGAAATATTAATCTTCTCAATTAACGGATTTATAAAGAGAGATTAAATATTTAGTGGTCCAGTCTTATACAAACTCATTGTATAAGATACCCCCACTCACATGTCTCCACATAAATGATTTGGATCAAATCATTTGTAACTATTACAAACTTAGCCGTATCAATAGTGTTACCAGGATAAGGCACCCAACTTTAGGTTATTTCTTGAACATGATCCTCTCGTATGTCAACCACATACTGTTCAAGATTACACTAATAACCTTGGATTTTTCATATAATGGATAATATTATATTGCAAATAAAATAATCTAAATTATTATTAATTATTAAATAAATTATTAATTACGAGGTTTTAGAACATAAATCCCAACAGTAGCATTTTCTCCCTTCTCTAACAAAATAATGGAAGTAGAAATACCTCCAAAATTCAAAATGTCGACCATCAAACCTTATGATGGTAAAAAAGATCCTAGATTATTACCGATCTTAAATGGAACTTCAAGGAGTTTTCGATGCCATACGATGCAGATCCTTTTTCTTTCACATTAGAAAAGACTAGACAACTGAGAGTTAGATTAATAGGTTACTTCAACGAAGGAAAAGATCACCTTAAATGTCAGATGCACTGGTTGACAATCAAACGGGGACCAAAAGAAACTTCAATTGCCATAGTAGCTAGACTGCAAGACAAAAGACTTATTTGATCCATAGGTTAAAGGAAGCGACGAGCATTCAACTAGGAACAAACATTCCATATTCCCACAATCCTTCTTCCAATGATGAGATCACCTCAGTCTCATCTAGAGGAGGGACGTTTCAGGTGAAAATTGGAAACAACCAATCGAAGGAAACTAGAGTAATCTCACACATCGCCTTGACTAGTGGCCAAGACCAAGGTCGACCAGTGACCAAGGCCAAAGTCGACTAGTGGCCAAAATCGAGGCGGACCAGAGGCCGAGACTGAAGTTAGGCCAAGGTCGAGGTCGACCTTAGTCTAAGGCTGAGGCTGACTATTGGAAAAATCTCACTTGAACCAACCTCTTCTAAAAATAGGAGAAAACTCATGAAGAAATCACAAGCAACCCCGAGAGATTAGAAGCTTGGATTGAACCTAAATCCAAATGTATGTACTTAGTTCATCTAGATAACATGACTTCTAGTTAAGCACTTACTAAGGCTAAAGAAAAAAGAAAAAGCCAACTAAGGAACCTAATTGAAAGTGAAGAAATGAACGTTTCACTCCGCAGTTGATTTTATTTAAAATTAAACTAAAAAAAATAAGATTAAGAAAACTTACTTTGAGTAAATATGAAGATATTTTTTATGAGTCTTTATCTTATCTACAAAGTCTTCCTGGCTATGACTCAAACATAGGAAAGACTTGTGGGTGCCTCTTGAAAGAAAATCCACAAGGGATTGAAAAGGAAGAGATCTAGAGAGAATTCTCTAATTCTCTATTGAGAATATGTGTGTTATAATGGCTCAACCTAAAAGTCTTATTTATAGAGATCTGGGGCAAATCTTTGTCATAATTAAATAATATATATTTGAATATCTAATATATTAAATACATATATTTAATCTATTTGAATCTTATTCAAATCTTATAAATTCTCCTACGATATTTATTTCTTTATTTCAATCTTATTCAAATTTTATAAATATATTTTCTTTAATGTATCTAATATACATTAATTATTTTAATATTTAATGTATCAAATACAATAAATATATTTTCTACTTTTTTATTTAATATATCTAATATATTAAATATTAATTTGAACACTTAAAATTAAATATTAATTTGAACATTTCAAAATTTTCTTTCAACTAAATTGATCTTTTAGTGTTACTATGAGCTAACAAGGGGACCTTATGGACCTACAGATTATAAGCTCCAATGATACAAAATTAATTAATTAAATTCTTTAATTAATAAATTTTCATTTATTAACTCTAGGGTCACTCCACTATAGACCTGAAATTTCACTCTTATGCACTGTAGAACAAAGTGTCCATGGATATAATCATTACATGCAAGTCGATCCTTCACGAGTTGTTTGTAATTACAGTTGGGTCAAAAGTCCGTTTTACCCCTGTAATTACATCTTGCACCTTAAGTACCATTGATCTTATAATGAACAATTTGTTTATGATCTAACCATAAACTAAGTCCCTTTTAGGCCAGTGAGAGAGTGAGGCCCCATTGTTCAAGTCCCAAAATCAGCACTTAAGGGAACTACTCATTTACTTACCCTATATGGGAATGAGTGAATTCCATCTTGTAAGATTATGTTCTCAGCTCCCTATTTGGTCAAATCCCCAAAATGGTAAGCTTATTGAATCAGCTAAAAAAGCCACTCTCACCCATGCAAATCAAAGGACAAACCCTCACGGGCAGGATTTCATAACTCACTCAGGATTAAGATCGAGTCGCATATGATCATCCTGATGAAATATTAATCTTCTCAATTAACGGATTTATAAAGAAAGATTAAATATTTTGTGGTCCAGTCGTATACAAATTCATTGTATAAGATACCCTCACTTACATGTCTCTACATGAACGATTTGGATCAAATTATTTGTAACTATTACAAAGTGAGCCATATCAATAGTGTTACCATGATAAGGCACCCAACTTTATCCATATACTATGACTCTTTAGGTTATTTCTTGAACTTGATCCTCTCGTATGTCAACCACACACTGTTCAAGATTACACTAATAACTTTGGATTTATCATATAATGGATAATATTATTTTGTAAATAAAATAATCAAAATTATTATTAATTATTAAATAAATCATTAATTACAAGACTTTATGGCATAAATTCCAACAGAAAGGAACTAAGTTGCCTTGCAAAGAGAAGACCAACATCGAGGAAGCTCCATGAAATCTTCCAAGCAAGATCTTGGCACAAGAATTGGGGGTTGGACCAACCTGCTCCTATATAATTCCAAATCAATTATCTCCATGCAAGGGTACAACAAATGATAAAATTAAAGGTAGAAAGGCTCATGTGGACACCTCAACCGTGCCCTAAGAGGCCGAGGCCGAGGTGACCCAAATGCTATCAAGATGTTCTCCAAGCATGCTTCTACATTAGACAAGCCACATCACGGGCCAAGAGTTCATGTGACCACCTCGACCAAGGCTGGAGAAGCTAAGGATGAGGTCAACTAAACTCTTCCTAGGCCAAGAGTTTATGTCCCAAGCATGACCCTAATATTGGGATTTATGCCCTAAAGTCTCGTAATTAATAATTCATTTAATAATTAATAATAATTTTGATTATTTTACTTACAATATAATATTATCCATTATATGAAAAATTCAAGGTTATTAGTGTAATTTTGAATAATATGTGGTTGACATATGAAAGGATCATGTTCAAGAAATAACTTAAAGGGTCATATTATATGAATAATGTTGGGTGTCTTATCCTGGTAACACTATTGATACGACCCACTTTGTAATAGTTACAAATGATTTGATCCAAATCGTTCATGTGGAGACATGTGAGTGGGGGTATTTTATACATTGAGTTTGTGTAAGGACCAATCCACGAAATATTTAATCTCTCTTTATAAATCCATTAATTGAGAAAATTAATATTTCATCAGGATGATCATATACGACTCGTTCTTAATCCTGAGTAAGTTATGAGCTCCTGTCTGTGATTGAGGAGATTTCTACTGTCCAAAACTTGATAACAACAAATATTAATACAAATTCATGCTTAATTGACATATATGTTTATTTTGGGCATTAGCTATTTCGCAACAATTTAATATTAATTTACCAAACATTGTAACATGACTTTCCATGTTTAAATCTAAAATTTACCAAACACTAATTTACTTCATATGACAGCTGATTTTCTTAATAGCAAAGCGGACAACAATTATTTCAAAAGTTACAACAATCCCAAACTAAGTCAAAGTTTGAAAAAATGGCATTCAGACACGTCGATTTTTCGTTCAACATTCTAACGGGTTTTCTTCTACAATGGTAGTTTTGAAACATTTATGAAAGGTCAAAGGTAATATTGCAACTTTTGAAAGAATAAGGGTATTTTTTAAACAAGAGGTAAAGTTCAAGGGTATTTTTTATAATTTAGCCTCATTTTTACTCTCATACTTTGAAATTTGTTTCAAGAAAATACCCTTAGAGAGTTTGTTCATTAAAATAAGATAGAAATCGACACGACGACTAATGTATAAAAATTGCGAGGTATATGTGACATCATTTACAATATCATTCACTTAAATTAACCTAGATGTGTAAAAATTGATTATGTAAATAATTTTGACGATATCTTTTCAGATGAAATAAATGGTAACAATGATTATAATCTTTTATATAGTTGTAAATAATATCATGTACATCTTCTAAGTTTTAATAATATCAAGTACACCTTCTAATTTTTACACATCAATTGTCACGTCAATTTTCATCTTTATTTTAATCAAAAATATATTTTTTGGTACAATTTCAAAGTTCAAGCATGGTGTTTGAAACAAATTTCAAAGTTTAAAGGTAAAAATGAAATATTTCAAAGTTTAGGAGCAAAATTGAAATCTATCTAAAAGTTTAGGGCTATTTGATGTAATTAACCAAATTAATTTACTTTTTTTTTGAGTTCGACAACATGTGGGGATAGAAAATTCCAACTTTTGACCTCTTGATCAAGAGTATAAATATGTCTGAACTGCTAGTTGAGCTATAGTTTTGTAGCACCATCTTCGATGAAATAAGACTTGGGAGATTGAAAGGGATGACCTTTTTTTGCGGCCAAAATGAAATACGACTGGGTATTTCAGAATAACGATGAATAACCTTTTGGTTACGTCACACCGAGAGCAAGAGTACAATAAAACCCGACGAGAGCGAGATGCCATTTTCAACCTTCTTCTTGCAGATGTCATTTTCAACATTCTTATTCTTCTTAACGCATGCCGGAGTCAATCCATCTCAAATCTAGGTATCAAATCTCGAACCCATTTTTAATCCACCTCAAACCACGCAAATCCCGTCGGCATAAAATTTGGAGTCCATTTTCAATCACCATCTTCTGAATCTATTTTCAACCACTTTCTTCTTCTCCTTCACACACGATTAACAGAACCTAGAACGTTGAATATGGTGATGGAGGCACCGGCGTGAGTTGATGTTGTTTTCTCACTTTCGTCCCTTTCTCTGGTTGGAGTTTCTTGAACTCTCACTCTCGGTGTGACGGCTCTCATTGGATTTTCTCGTACTCTCGCTCTCGGTGTGACTTAAACAAAAAGTTATCCATTGTTATTTTGAAAGACTTGGTCATATTTCATTTTGACCACATAAAAAAGGGTTATTTGTACAAAAAAATCCATAAGACTTGGGTACGTCATTTTTTTTAAAGAGATAATATTAACCAAAGAAACCAGATACAATTCAGATCCTTTAAAAAAAGTAGAGGAAACCCTCCCCGGGTAACAGTCCGACCAAAAAACAATTCATCTCCCAAATTGGGAGACGAACGAATACAAAAAGAACCATGAAGCCAAGTCTCCACTGAAGTCACGACGTGAGCAACCTTGTTGCAAGTCTTTCTACAGTAAGTGAAACTCGACACACCCTGACGCGAGCTTGTCGAGGGCTCGTCAAATTAAAATTTATAAACCGATCCTAAGCTACTTGTAGCATTGAGTGGACCGGGTCGATCTCAGGGAACCAAATATTAATTTTTCAAGTTAAATTCGCAAACGAGAAAACAATTAAAAAAGAGGGGGTTTGTATTTTTATTAATAAAATAAAACACAAGCAAATAAAATAAAGATAAATCAAATCTTACCAAATTCCAATCCAAATGTGCGGTTCTACTCAATTGCAAAAATTGGTCATAGGCACTCAAAATATTTAAACTTAACAATGCAAGCACTTGGTCAACTTATTAGGAAACCCTAAAAGTAGAAAATTCTCTAAGGTCATTAACTCTAACAAACGTCAAGTTAATGCTAATTACCTAAACAATTTTGACGAAACCGCTCCAAATTATTTAGATAAAGGCATTAAGTTCTTTAGAAGGACCAAGACAACCAATTAGGTGAAATAACTTTAATCTAATTAAGATGCTCATCTAATTCCTAGAATTAAACATGCAAGCCATGTAATATGGAAACCCATAAAACATACACATGTAATAATCCTAACTCTACTGGTTCAATCAACATGACAATTACGGATCATGCATCATAATTAGCAATCAAACATGTAAAGCGATCGAGGCGTCGATTCAATAAAAAATATATGCTTATAAAATTAACACAGGAATCAAAGAATACTTGCAATTGAAAGAAAACTACATTAAGGTCCAAGCCTCACAACATTGCAATTGATTACGACGGACCTCTGAATCAGAAAAGCGGAGTTTCACTACAAGAAAATCCGTCTCTCCAGACGATAATTCTCTCGATGCCCATAACGGCGTCAAGATAAGCCAGCTCTCTCGACGCTACAAATTTGAGTCGATAGAACATAAGATCGCCCGACGCCATTAAGGAACAGCGTCGAGATAAGCTCATTATGCAGGGAAGGGCAGCGGGAGAAGCCCATTATAAGGAGCCTCTACCGACGTGGTGATAGACAGCGTGGGGATAAGTAGCCTCTCCCGATGCCATTATTTAGGCGTTAGGATAGGCTATTAAAAAACCCTAAATTTTTCTCTAATCAAATCGTGCGCAGTGTCACGGTCATGCTTGTCTAGGGCATGTTGCTCGTGGCTGCATGCCCATCTCAACCCCTTGTTATCATACTTTCATTGTATTTAGTTCATTTTGCTTAACAGTTAGCTTTCCTTGTATTTTTATGGGCATATGACTTCTCGCCACTTTCCATGTTCAAGCCTGTCAAAGGCATAAATCCTAGAATGTACTATAGGGGGGTATGACTAGTTGTCCGACCTTGCTACCCGGAGTTATATGCTATTAAGCCGTTGTTGTCCCTTTCGTGCTTTCTAGTGTATAACAATATTATTTCCAAATCTTTTCATGTAATTTCTTTCAAACGCTTTATAAAACATTTTCTCTCGAGACTCGAGGGGAGGCTAGACCATATACGGAAGTAGTCCGCAACTTCCATTTTTTCGTACGGCTGACTTGCTCGCCAGGTTAGAGCAAGTGACGCACAATCGTTGTCCCGTGCGAAAGAGTGCGATTGTGACAAGTGGTATCAGAGTCTAGTTGGCTCCTCGAATTGAAAAGTAGCGATCATGTTTGTGATGGAAGAGTTGGGCAAGGCTCATGTAGACCAATTGTTTGAGATTGAAGAGCAAATGCTCTTCCTAATAGATGTCCCTGATAATGTTCGATTCTTAGAATCTTGCCTGGATGAGATTGCCACCAAGGTCGACATGATTAACGCGGTAGCTAGCCTCCTAGACGGGATGCTCGTCAGTGAATTGATGGTGAGGGTTGAGGCCCTAGAGGATAAAGCCACACGACCAGTTGGTTTTGAGCGTGGGGATAGCTCATTGGGCTCTGTTGCCCATATGGAGGAACGCGTCGATAGTCTAGACAGCGCACAAAAGGCGATAGCTCAGATGGTGTCTGACCTGTCTGAGGATGTGAGAGCTGCCATCGATGTTGTGAGGGCAGAAGTGTCACGGTCATGCTTGTCTAGGGTGTGTTGCTCGTGGCCGCATGCCCATCTCAACCCCTTGTTATCATACTTTCATTGTATTTAGTTCATTTTGCTTAATAGTTAGCTTTCCTTGTATTTTTATGGGCATATGACTTCTCGCCACTTTCCATGTTCAAGCCTGTCAAAGGCATAAATCCTAGAATGTGCTATAGGGGGGTATGACTAGTTGTCCAACCTTGCTACCCGGAGTTATATGCTATTAAGTCGTTGTTGTCCCTTTCGTGCTTTCTAGTGTATAACAATATTATTTCCAAATCAACTATACTGAATCGAACCAAACCGATCCAGTGGTTTGGTTCGATTTTTTAGCAAAAAATTGGACATCTCGGTTTCTATTTGAAAAAAATTAAAAATTATTGGTTTGGTTCGAGTTTCGTTTGAAAAATCACTCAAAAACTGAACCGAGGAGAGGGATCCTTAATCCTATGTTATCCAGCATTTTCAAATGACTCTTCGGCGATCTCTAGCCAATCTCCAACCACTCTTCGAATCCCCAACCATCTGATGATTCCTCTTCTCCTCTAACCTCTCCCATTGACTTTGAGCATCGACTCTCCACCGCCAATAGTCAACTCCCTCACGCCATAGCCAATAGTCTTCTTCACCTTAGTTTCTGTTTGGACTTGGAATCCATAATTCCACCACCACTTCTTTATGTATACTTGTGATAGCGCACAAAGTGAGCTATTTTTAAAACTTAATTGATAGTTATTAGACACAAAGTTGAAAGTTAAGTACCTATACTAAACATAACCTTTATTTTCTAATTATACAGGTTTGATCTTTTCATGAATCAAGAGTTGGTTTGAGTGGTATACAATTAAGAATGAATAAAGAGTGGATTAAACTTAGGGATAAGTTCTCAATTGAGTACAGGGAAGGAGTAGCCCAGTTCATGGAAATGGCAAAGTTTCATGCTAATGGTTCGAAAAAAACGAGATGTCCTTGCAAAAAATGTATGAATGCAATGTGGCAATCATTGGATGGGTTGGAACGACATCTATTCACAAATGGAATATCTCCCTCTTATAGTTGTTGGGTATATCATGGAGAACCAGTTGACTTATCTGAAGGATTTGATGGTCACACAAGTCAATCAAGTACTACAGTGGATGATGTGGTTAATGAAGAAAATGAGATGTTAAATCTTCTATACGATCTACAAGTCTTTATTGTCCATACAAATGTAGACGAGGTGAACATAGATGAAGAAGACATTGAGAATGAAATACCAACTAATGTCCATGAGAGAGATACTTCAAACTTATTTGAGGACTTAATGACCGAAGCATATAATGAATTGTACCTGGTTGTACAAAATTTTCTTCATTGTCCTTTTGGTTAGATTGATGCATATTAAGGTCCTTAACGATTGGAGTAACAAATCGTTTGATATGTTACTAGAATTGTTGAAGGAAGTATTTCCAACTGACGCATCTATACCTAGTTCATTTTATGAAGCTGAGAGAAAATTGCGTGACTTAGGGATAGGCTATGACTCCATCCATGCTTGCAAGTAAGATTGCATATTATATTGGAAAGAATTTGTCGATTGCCAACAATGTTTAGTATGTGGTGAGGCTCGGTATAAAGTTAATGATGAAAAGGGTAAGAAGATTCCACACAAGGTTTTACGCCATTTTCCACTAATACTGAGGTTGAAGCGGTTGTTTGCATTGAAACATGTTGCTTCTGAAATGCATTGGCATAAAGAGAAGCGTGTTGAAACAGAAGATGTGTTACGACATCCAGCTGACGCTGAAAGATGGAAGCACTTTGATCGTGAGTTTCCCCAATTTGCTTCAAAGCCACAAAACAAATAGGTTTAATCCATTTGGGAATATGAGTACTTCGTAGAGTATGTGGCATGAGATGTTAGTTCCTTACAATTTGCCACCTTGAAAATGCATGAAAGAGACAAATTTCTTCATGTCTTTACTTATACCCGGACCAAAATCACCTGGAAAAGAAATTGATGTTTATTTGCAACCATTGATAGAATAGTTGAAAGAATTATGGAATAATGGTGTGCGAACTTATGATTGTGTAAGTGGTGAGTATTTTCAACTACACGCAAGTTTGTTGTGGACTATTACTGATTTTCCTGCATACGAAGACTTATCTGGATGGAGTACGAAGGGTTACCAAGCATGCCCTATTTGTAAATAAGGTACATCATCGTTCAGGATAAGAAGATAATCTTCTTATATGGGACATCGACGTTATCTTCTGGAGAATCATTGTTGGCGAAGGAGTAAGCAACATGACAGGAAGGTGGAACATAGACCTCCTCCGATTACAATAGATGGATAAGAGATCTTACAAGAATTAAGTATGCTAAACTTTCATGTTCTTAGTAAGCATCCAACAAAACAAGAGAAGAAAAGGAAAAGAAGTTTAAATTGGAAAAACAAGAGTATTTTTTTTCAACTTCCTTATTGGTCAAGACTTCTGTTAAGACACAAACTAGATGTAATGCATATTGAAAAGAACATTTGCGACAACTTGATTGACACATTGTTAAATATTGAAGAAAAATCAAAGGACACAACAAATGCTCGGTTGGATCTAAAGGATTTGAAGATACGAAAAGACTTACACTTGCAAGAGATAGGGAACAAAGTTGTAAAGCCACACGCTGCATACACATTGACTACTAGTGAAAGGATAGATTTCTGTAAGTTTTTGAAATCAGTGAAATTTCCAGATGGGTTTGTGTCAAATATATCGCGATGTGTGAGTAAGAATGATGGAAAACTATGGGGGTTGAAAACTCACGACTCTCATGTTTTGCTGCAAAGACTTCTTCCTATTGGTATTCGAGCATATTTACGAAAGGACGTGTCCACTGCTATTGTTGAGTTATATACATTCTTTCGTGACATATGTGCAAAAATGATACGTGTAAATCGACTACAAGCAGATATTATAATCATTCTTTTCAAGTTAGAAAAAATATTTCAGCTGGCATTTTTTGATGTAATGGTACACCTTGCAGTCCATTTGTCATATGAAACCAAGGTGGTGGGTCCTGTTAGTTATAGCTGGATGTACCCTATTGAGAGAAGTTTGCGAACATTGAAACAATACGTACGAAACAAGGCACGTCTTGAGTGTTCTATAGCGGAGGAATTCATAATAAATGAGTCATTGAATTTTTGTTCCTTGTACTTAACTGGAATTGAAACAAAGTTCAATAGAGATGAACAAAATGATGATAGAATTTTTGAAAGTGAGATATATGGTGAATTTGAACTGTTTAGGCAGAGTGCACGACCATTAGGAGGCTCAACCTTGAGGACCTTATCATCGGAGGAGAAGCGAATTGCACATTGGTATATCTTAAATAATTGTGCTGAGATCGAATCTTATCGCAGGTATATTTTTAACTTTGTAATGTTCAACTCCAAGATGCAATATTTCAACTCAAAATCTAAGATACAACCCTTGCTTCTTGTAATTCATAGGCAACATTTGAGACTAATTCGCCCTCAAGCACAGAGCTCTGGAGACTTGTATAAAAGACATAAATGAGCTTTTCCTGATTGGTTCAAAACTTATGTAAGAGATTGTTTTAAAATTATACAAACTTCTTCCTTATGATGTGTGACATTATTTTCACAGGTCCTCTCATTGCGCTAGCAAGGAAACATGTCTGATGATTTGTATTCAATAACAATGGGACCGACTTCTGGGGTGCGCTCTTATAGTGGGTGCATTGTTAATGGAGTACGATTTCATAGTATACAACGTGATAATCATCAGGCTACACAGAATAGTGGAATCATGGTGCCTGGAGAAAGTGAATGCGGAGGTAATGAGGGTTACTTTTATGGTGTCTTGGATGAAGTTTTGGACTGTCACTATGTCAATAGAAGACGTGTGATTATGTTTAAGTGTACATGGTTCGACACGGATAGTAAAAAGAATAGAACACACATCGATTTAGGGTACAAGTCGATTAATACATCTCGATACTGGTATGTTGATGAGCCGTTTATTTTTGCAAATCAAGCGCAACAAGTTTTTTATATCAATGATCCAAAATATGATAATAATTGGAAAGTGGTTCAAGTAGTCCAAATAAACGCGTATGGGACGTGCCAGAAGTAGAAGATCTTGAGAATGACCAACTTGAGTTATTAGAAGTTATGGATAGAAATCGAGTTGATGAATCCATTGAGGATGGTGAATTATGTAGAAATGACGTTGATCCTACAATCGTAGACAAACAAATTATTCAGCACTATGATGATAGTTTTATAAACAATGAACAAGAGGATGTACAATTATCTTCTGACATTAGCTCAAGTCCAAATGAACATCTTGATGATAGTGAATAATGATGTAACTATGCATTTCACTTCTTAATTTTGTTTTTTAACTATGTATCACTCTTTTATATTATATTTTGTGTGCTTGTAGAGAGACAATGACAGGTCGAAATGAGATTCATGAGGCCGATGAAGAGTTTTTCAACACCGACCCACACGGTGCAAGGTCATCTGCGGGAGAGAACTCTGGTTAATCTCAGTCACATATTCATTTTTATATTACATTTAGTTTTGAAATCAATGTAATTTTTTTTTCTTTAGATGCTAATTCTATTACTAGGGTGATACGCGGGTTCTCGTGTAATATAGAGTTAGATCGATATGTTCAAGCCCATGGAAGAGTTATAATGGAGGTCAACCCTGAGTTAATGAAGCCAGTCGGCCCACATGCTACGAAATTCAGCTTGGCTATTGGTACTGTGGTAGGGAATCTTTTCCAGTTCGTTGTGCCACAATCGTCGATGTACCAAAACAAGTTTGAGACTTGGCGAAAGTAGAGTTGTTGGTAAGTTGATATCTTGGTTCTTTCTAGTTATTATATATGACCAAAATAATTTGTTCTAATAATTTTGTTTATATGTAGAGATATTTTCAATTTGATTTGTCAAAACAAGAGGTCGACAAATTTCTCGAACGACAGTTTCAAACGATCTTCGAAGAGTATAGGGCAGAGTTGCACAAACATTACAAAAAATATGCCTCATCTGAAGAGGCACATGCACACCCACATGATCGGCTGAAGAATTCTATTGAAGACTGGCATGTCGTATGTACTAGGTTCGAGGACCCTAAGTGGAAGGTACATTTTTCTTAAATACATCATTTTACGTTTTCTTTAGTTTAAACTAACCTTTTATTTTGTTAGAAAAAATCGAAGAAAAATAGGAGTCGGGAAGCTCTAAAATTCAATCATAAAGCTGGGTCAAAATCATTCCTTTCTATTCAACACGAAGCGGTACAATGTAAACAAGAAAACATATTTTATTTCATTTGTTTATAAATATTACTAATACACAGTTTTATGTGATTTGAGTTACAAAAGGAGAAAGAAGGTCGAGACATAGGACCAATTGACCTTTTTGAGATGACACACGCGAAAAATGGGAGGTGGGTCAATCAGGCTGCCGAGGATGCACATGTAAGTTTGTTTCCTTCACAATATAATTTTCACATTTAAATTTATTACATTTACTTATTTCAAATATAATGGCAGACTCAAATGCTATAGTTGCGTGAGACCTTTACTCAAGAAGGTTCTGAACAACTTTCAAGAACGGCCATATGCGAGACGGTGTTGGGTAGACGACAGGGCCACATTAAAGAACTTGGTTGGGGACCGAAGCCACCTAAATCAAAAAAGGGATGCAACTCTTCATCAAGTGCATCAGCCTCCTCCCAAAGAGAAGTCCAGCAAGCGTTGGAGATAAATGCCCTAAAAGCACAATTGGCACAAGCGAACGAAAAGTTGTCAATGTTTGAGGAAAGGTTGGAAGCAGCAAAAGAAGAAATGAGGGCAGAGATGACGACAATTCTCACTGTTGAAAGAGACCAAACACGAGCAGAAATGAAAGAAATGATCAAGAAATTCATGGAATCACAAGGAGGACCATTGAAATAGGTATGAACTCTCTTCTCTTGTAATGAACTATGAGGTTGCTATCCTGCAATTATGGTAGCGACAATGTTATGTATAAAACATCATAATAGTTGTTATGTTGTTATGTTGGATGAACATCTTGTTGGAGGAGTTATGTTGTTTATTGTTGGAGTTATATGTTGTTTTGTTGGAGTTAAAAGAGTTATTATTTGTTGAAGTTTGAGATATATAGTTTATTGAAGTTTGATTGTCCTTGTTGGAGTTTGAGATATTTTGAGTTTGTTCTTGGAGTTTGATATATATTGTTTGTTGGAGTTCGATTCTTTTTGTTTGAGTAAGAAATTGTTTGACAAGTTTGAGTTTACTTTGTTTGTTGGAGGAGTTGTGTTATTTATTGTTGGAGTTATATGTTGTTTTGTTGGAGTTAAAGGAGTTATTGTTGTGTTATTTATTGTTGGAGCTTGAGATTATTTGATAGATCTTGGGTATATGTTAAATTTTTTGTTAGTTCAAATACTTAAATACTTTTAAGGGATTTCTCTTTGTTTGGATGTTTTTTAAGTTTTGATAAATTATATTTTGTTCGATAATTATAGTTTATTGAGTTAACCTTTAAAATAATTAAATATTATTTTTTTTAGGTGCTTCAAGGTCGATGAACGAGAAAGATTATGCTGGAGACGTGTGGAATGCACCTGCGAGCGCTTCTTTTTTTCTTAACTATTTTATGTGATTTTCAACTTGGAATGAAAAACTTTTAGGATGATTAACGACAATTGTATCAACAATGTTTGGATTTGTTAAGTTAATATAAATTATGTTTCAAATGCAATTTAGAATAACTTTTATTTTATATACAAGTTCAAATTAGAACAAATTTGAATGAAAAAACCAAGCATTCAAGAGCTAAACTAAAATTAATAACAAAAAGATTATGCCATACTGAAGGATCTGCCGACGCCATATGCCTATGGTGTCGATAACTTCTTTTAGGATCGGATCTGCCGACGCCAACGTTACACGTCGATATATCCCCTATTCTGCCGACGCCAAACCCATTGCGTCGGCATTGTAGGCTCTGCCGACGTCACCAATTACGGTGTCAGCAAATTCCTCTTATGTTGACGCGAATTTAATGGTGTCGGCAATGACAATTCTGATTTACGCCATTGAAGTGGCGTCGGCAAAAGAGGGCTTTGCCGACGCCGTACTTTGTGACGTCGACAGAGCCTCCACCGACTATTTTCGGGCGACGAAATTATCGACGTGAAAAATGACTTTGGAAGAGCTTTGGCCGACGTGCTTTTGGCTTCTACTGACGCGTTTATGCTTCGGGAAAACCAAAAAATCTTGTAGTGTTTAGCCAAGCATCGTAATAGTATATCTCCCGTTAAACATGGTTTGATTTGCTACAATAAAAGTATAAAAGTAGAAGGAGAAAAGCTATCAAAAGCTCTCTCTCAAAGTCTAAGCAAAAGAGGCAAAAGTCCCTGACCTAAAGTAAAAAAGTGTTATAAATAGGACTTGGGCAGCGTTGAGACGCCAAGGGTGGCGTTGAGACGTTGTCCTTGCGATTAAGGAAAGAATAATCGCTTATTTTGTGTGGCATTGAGCAGCGTCGAGACGTTACTAGCGTTGAGCAAGCCAAATAGCAGCTTTGAGCAACATTGAGCAAAAATAATAGCTTAGCATTGAGTAGCGTCAAGTATGGCGTTGAGACGCTGCTGACGTTGAGCGACGTTGAGACGCTGCTCCCCTAGACATATTTGCTAATTTTGCTCTAACTTTTTGCTCAGGTGTCTGAATGACCTCCGATTTGGCTCGTTTGAATCATTATTCGACATAGAGTCTCCAAATACGTCTTTTGCTCGAATCCCTAAAAAATAAACATGAAAACTCATAAAAACTATCCAACTAACAAGAGTTAAGTGTGATTAAATAAAACTTTATATGTCCTATCACACCCATCCGAGAGGCAAGGTGTAGGATTTCTTCAACGATGTTCTTTGTTTTGCAATGGTCTTCAGACTCTTTGTTGAGAAGACTGATGATCTTTTGAGAATCCGACTCAACCACCACGGTGGGATGAATTCCTTCAAATATGTCAATGATGCATCTTAGCCCTTCCAAAATAGCCTCGAAAAATTTTACGGCAACCCGCTCCAATTGGAGACCCTCGGAGTTACAGATAGCCTAGCCAAGCCTCTCTTCTACTTTGCATCACTCCAGAACGCGTCAGTGTTGATTTTTCAGGAGTTTGCTTGAGGAGGACGCCAGTGATCCTACTTTCGCTGGTCTCTAATCTGTTGGAAGCCAGTTAAGATGACTGAATTCTTTGATAATCCTCCAGAGCTTTATCGATTCTATTTTTTAGCTGCTAGAAATCTTCCTTGGAGTTGTTCTAATTGAGATGATTACGATAGGCCCAAATGTTCCACATAATCAGAATCCCCTTGTCCCTTTCTTCATTGTTCATCTTTACAGCCATATGCTGCCAATAGTCTTTAGGAATAGCTTTGGACCTATCCAAAATCGAGAGCTCCAGTAAGTTAGGGAAAAAGTAATTCCACACAAGAGAAGATAACTTACAAGTCCAAATGATGTGGCTAGTGATCTCCTCATTCTTCCTGCAAAAGAGACAAAGACAGTTTAGATCAATCCCCTTTTGATAAATGTTGTTTTTGGTTGGGATGGCATCCTTGGTGATCTTCCATGCACAGATCTTTGCTCTTGGAAGGGTCTTTCTTTTCCTGAAGCTCCTCCAAATTGAAATACTGGAAGTTTGGTAAGAGATGGAGGTTCTCCCAGCTTAAGCTAAGTTCATCGCGATATGGTATGCACTTTTCACAGAGAAGTTCCCTTTTCGATCTAAGCTCCAAATGATCTCGTCCTTAGCAGCGGGTTCCCTAAAGGAATGTGTAAAATATTGTCAACATTGAGGGGGTTAAAGTGATGTCTTACGATCGACTCTTTCCAATCTCCATTTTCGTCTATAAGCTCTGCGACCCTTCTACTCTTCAACTCCTCCTTTGTTTGGAGGGGGATGATACTTTCTTCTCTTGCTATCCATGGGTCTTTATCAATAACTATGTGCCTCACATTCCCTACCTTCCACCTGAAGCCTTTTTGGAAAAGATCTCTGCCCCAGACAATACTCCTCCAGGTTTGAGAGTAAGGGAGCCTTGAGAAAATCCCCATCCTTGAAATACTTTTCCCTTAAAGTTCTCGAGACCAGGCTATTATGATTTCTCAGGATTCTCCAATTGTGCTTTGCGAGGAGGGCTTGATTGAACAGATTTATATCTCTAAAATCAAGCCTCCCATGATCTTTACTAGTACTAAGCTTCTTCCAACTAATCCAATTAGTTTTTTTCCTCACCAAAGAAGAACCCCACTAAAACCTTGCACAACAGTTGTTTATATCATCACATATGCTCTTCGTAAGTCTGAAGCAGCTTATTGTGTAGTTCGGGATGACTTGAATGATGGATTTTAATAGTCTCTTTGCCCCCTTGAGAGAATAGTTTCTCTTTCCAGTTTTGGAGAGCCTTTCAGATTCTGTCTCTAGGCTTCTTAAACATCATTCCTTTGTTACGCCATGTTTGAGACGGCATTCCCAGATAATCCCCCATGTTAGAGGAGTTATTGACCCCTAAAAGCCTAATCAAACCATCAGTTTTAACTTTGTTGACATTTCTGCTTATCATAAGGGAGGACTTCTTTAGATTTATTGTTTGACCCGAAGCCCTTGCATAGGTTAGGAGCACCTCTTTAATCTTCTCGCAGTCTTTCTTGGCCCTGAAAAAAAGAAGACAATCATCTAAAAAAAAGAGATGGGTGAAAATTGGGCAGTGACCGTTAATTGTAAGACCTTTAAAAGAGGATAGATATTCTCCTTGTTAAATAACGCCGAGAACCCTTAAGGAAAAAGAGATAGAGAGAGAAACTTGGGTACGTCATTTTGATTAAATAATACAAGTGAAACTCATACATAGGTACGACCATGACTAGACATGAAAAGTAGTATACCTCTGTACGAATAAACCATTTGGCTGATTTTAGTTGGAGTTTCATTTCCTAATCTCCTGAGAATTATAAAGGTGTAGAAATCATTCTCCTCCACTCGTTTTAAACATGAAAATTATCCGTTAGAAAACATTTTTGATTCTTAATTTTCATGAAAATAATAATTTAATTATTTAATTTTGTAATAATTTCGTCTATAAATTTTAATATATAATAATTTAATCTATAAACTTTAATATGTAATAATTTAGTCTTTATATTTTAAAATTTTTAATAATTTAGTTCGAAATTTTTAGTTTATAAAATTTGTAGTTTATAAAAAGGAAAAAAAATCAATTTATACCCATAAACGTCTTTGGAGGTTGTATCAATTAAAATTCTAAACTAGTAATTATATCAATTCAAATCTTGAATTTTCATAAGTGTATCAATTTACACCATTTGTTAGATATCATTTGAAAAACGTTAGCTTTCACGTGTGCAAACTTATAATTTTATCGATTAAACCCCTAAGTTGTCATAAGTGAACAATATAGGCCCTTCAATTTGAAATCGTTCATGCATCAAATCTCACACGTGTATAGACTTCTTCAAAAATCGATTTAAATTGATTAACTTATAAAAGTTCAGGAGTTTAATTGATATAATTATAGGTTTACACACGTGTACACTAACATTTTTCAAACGAAATCTGAAAGATGGTGTAAATTGATACATTTATGAATATTCAAGTTTTAAATTGATACAATTATTAGTTTATAGTTTTTATTTATATAACTCCAAAGTTTAGAGATATAAATTAATTTTTGTCCTTATATAAAAATTTGGTCCCCAATCTACATACGTAAGAAATCTCATTAAATCTTAACAATATTTATTGGGATTAAATTATTACAAATTTTAAAGTACAATGATTGAATTGTTACCCATTAACATTTAGAAACTAAATTGTTACAAAATTGAAAATATAGAGACTAAATTGCTACAAATTAAAGTTTAAGACACTAATGTTACTTCCATCGTTTCATGAAAGTTTAGGGACAAAAAGGATTTTTTTAACCAAAATTATACAAGGAGGAATCACAATTTTTTTTTCATAATAACTGTCGATCCCTGTAAAGTGAATAAAGATATCAATGGTAAAGATATCAATTACCATTTTAAAAAGTTGATAGCTCAATTCCCACCAACAAAGGTTAAACTAAAAAAAAAAAGGAAAAAATTTGGATGTTGCTGTGGTGCTGACCACCTCACAACCACATGACACCTCACAACCATAGTATTTTCACGTGGTTATGAGGTGGCTAGTGTCACGGTCATGCTTGTCCAGAGTGTGTTGCCCGTGGCCGCATGCCCATCTCAACCCCTTTTTATCATGCTTTCATCATATGTATGTCTTATTGCTTTCTAGTTAGCTTTACTTGTAATTTTGTGGCCGTATGACTCCTCGCCATTTTCATGTGCAAGCCTGTCATAGGCATAAATCCTAGAATGTACTATAGGGGGGTATGACTAGTTGTCCATCCTTCCTACCCGGAATTATATGCAATCTAAGCTGTTGTTGACCCTTCTCTGGCTTATTGCCTATAACATTTATATGAACAAACGTTTTCTCAAAAGCTTTCAAAACACTTTCTCTCTCCCTGTTTTCTAAAACATTTTCTCCCGGGACTCGAGGGGAGGCTAGACCCTATACGGAAGTATTCCGCGACTTCCGTTTTTCGAAAGGCTAACTTGCTCGCCGGGTTAGAGCAGGTGCCGCACGGTCGAAGAGCTGCGACCGTGATAGCCAGCACCACACTTGGTTGATGCCCATGCAGCACCAAGTTGTGCCAAAAAAAAATATGGTGGTTAAATTCTCTCCTCCATCCCAGATTCAGCTCAACGTCCTCAATCTGCAGCCTTCAATGGAAATGACCGCGTTGCCTGCTCCATTGTCATCCATCACCAGCAGAACCCACTTGCTGGTTTTTCCTTTCCCAGCTCAAGAGCATATGCTTCCACTCCTCGATCTCACCCATCATTTAGCCTCTCATGGCGGCTTCACCATCACCATCTTGGTTACCCCCAAAAACCTCCCTCTCCTTCAGCCCCTTCTTTCCGCCCACTCCTCCAACTCTGTTCGCACCCTTGTTCTCCCTTTACCCCCTCACCCCAAATTGCCCCACGGCCTCGAAAACGTCAAAGACATCGGCAACCACGGCAACATCCCCATCTTGCTGGCTCTCCGCCAACTCCATGACCCCATTCTTGAGTGGTTCAACTCCCACCCTTCTCCTCCCAACGCCATCATTTCCGATTTCTTTCTCGGCTGGACCCAACCTCTCGCCGACCATCTTCGAATTCCTAGAATTGTTTTCTACTGCTCTGGCGCCTTCGTCATTAGTGTTATAGACTACTGCTGGCTTCACACAAAAGCAACTAATCTCCGTTCTTCCACTCTTATCACCATTCCCAACTTACCCAACTCGCCCACCTTCAAAAGAGAGCATTTCTCCTTCATGTCCATGTCCTACCAGGATTCCGACCCCGATTGTGATTTTTTGAGGGACGACGCCATGGCTAATACATCCAGCTGGGCTTGTGTTTTCAATACCTTCGAGAATTTGGAGCATGAGCATTTGAAGCACTTGAGAAAGGTAAGGGGGGAAGGGCGTGTATTTGGAGTCGGACCGCTAAATCTCATAATCGGCGCCAAGGATGGGCGTAACCCAATTCGAGATTCCAGTTCAGAGGTACTCATATGGCTCAATGGATGCCCTGATGATTCGGTGCTTTACGTTTGCTTTGGGAGTCAAAAGCAGTTGAATCATCAGCAAATGGAAGCACTGGCTTCCGGGCTTGAGAAAAGCGGGACTCGATTCGTGTGGGTGGTTAAGACAATTCATCGAACAGATGGTGGGTTCAACGGAATACCAATTGGGTTCGAGGATCGTGTTTCAGATCGTGGATTTTTGGTGAAGGAATGGGCGCCGCAAGTGGCGATACTGAACCACCCAGCCGTGGGGGGGTTCCTGAGTCACTGCGGTTGGAACTCGGTGCTTGAGAGCATCGTCGGCGGAGTAATGATACTGGGTTGGCCGATGGAAGCGGACCAGTTTATCAACGCGAGGCTTTTGATAGACGAGTTGGGAGTGGCAGTGCGCGTTTGTGAGGGGACGAACTCGGTGCCGGAGTCGGACGAGTTGGGGAAGGCCATCGCCGAGTCTTTGAGCAGACAGTCGCCGGAGAAATTGAAAGCTAAAGCGTTGAAAAGAGAGGCGGTGGACGCTACAGAGACCAATGGGAGTTCATGTAAGGACATGCAAGCGTTGATCAGTAATCTCATCCGGCTACCACCAATCAGGTGACTTGCGGCCATGGATATTAAAAATATAAGAATTTTTTTTTTGACATCAAAAATTTAAGAACTAAATGGTTAGAATAATAAATGTGTGTTTGAATATGCTCGAGGTTAAATTTTTGTGTTTGTTTTATATTTTTTGCTTTTGAAAGATAATTTAGATTATTATATTTAATTAAAAAATGTATTACTTAATTAAAATACTCATATTAGATAATTAATAAATAAATAATAACTTAAAGAATTAAAATTAATTTACACATTTTAAAGATTTTCCCTTACGTCCTTAATTTGAATAAAGGTTCTAAAATCTATACGCATGTGATCTTTAATCTATGTTATCTAAATTACGCCTAAGATGAGAAACTTTTGATTTTTCCTTTTTCTAGACTTTCCATTTTGCCCTTTTTAATTTAAAGATTTTCTCTTATGTACTCATTTTTATTAAAGGTTTTAAAATCTCTACGCATGTGATTTCTAATTTGAATAAAAGTTCTAAAATTTCTACACATGTGATTTCTAATTTTTCAACTAACTAATGGGTATTGAATAATAAATATTATATTAAACAATATCATATTGCTCGTTTTTTATTTAAATAAATGGTTTGTCTTGAATAAAATAATAAAACAATGCATATTTGAATAAATATATTGCCTATTTTTAATTTAAATAGGTGGTTTGTTTGTATATATATCTACAATTCAAAAGAATTCTAACTATAAGTTAGAATTCTTTTGAATTATAGATTAGTTAGGATTCTCCTATAAATTAAATTAATTTTAAACAGTTTAATTTTCTGTTGTAACTTATTATACTTCATAGATTGTGTTTGTAACCTATAAATACCTTAGTAAAGTTTCATTTAGTGAAGGTCGAATTGAAAATATTTGTAGCCAAGCATCAACTGGGTGAAGGGAAGACCAATAGTATAGTTTCATCAGTGACCAAATTGAATAAATTGTTCAACTGGATGAAGGAGAAGGAGGGTGGATGAAGGGAAATCTTCTCCATCTTGGGATGTAGATACTGAAATATCTTATCAATATTTATTTTTCATTTATTCAAAATATTTTTTTTTGTTACATATGGAGATTCTATTAGTTTGTATTTATTTTATCCACCCCCTTATACACAAGGGTTCTCTATAAGTTGAAGACAATAATAAATATTTTTCTTTTATTTTTTCCTATAATAAAGATCTTGTCATTGCAAGCGTTTTTCCTTTATTTTTTTTATGGCCCTTGGAAGTGTTCAATCAAAGCATGTGTGGAGGAAAACTTTGGAAATGGAAAAGCGCATAGGATGCTATGCCTTGATTGAGTGAGAGGAAGATGAATCACTATTGCCTTTCTTTTCTTGTATTTTTTTTAATAAAAAAAATCAATCTCTCTTCATTGTGTTTTCTCTAATTTTCTAAATTTTTCATATATCTTTTGAGTGTTGTTTAGTGTGATGGGAAGATTAAGATTTTGTGTTTAATTAGTGTTAAGTTTTGTGCTTAAATAAGAATTTGTTTTGTGTTTATCATCTTGGTGTTTAATTTTTTAAATTGATTAAAACAATCTTATCTATCAAGGCAATAAAAAAGAGATTTTGTCTGTCATATTTGCACCATTATAATTTGTTGGTCAATTTTTTTTCTATTTTCTTAAAGATGTAAATGTCTACTTATGTTCACAATAACATTTTTTTTTTTCTATTTGTGTAATTACTTTGTTTAAATTTAATTTAATAATTGAATTCTCATCAGACCAAGTCAAATATTTTGAATTTAAAAGATGCTGAAAATAATTTTAAGAATTCAAAATTTAGAATTAAAATAATTGGTTTGAAAACCAAAGAAAATATTTAAAGCTAAAATATCATTAAAAATAAATTGAAATGAATGATTTTCGATGCACGTTTTCAAAATTTTACCTTTTAAATCTTAAATTAACATTATATACTAAAATCTCTATTCTTTCTAAATCTTCTTGTCAAGACAATTTTTGTCATAGTTTATTCCTCTACTATTAAATTTTTTATTTTTTTATTTTACCTTTTTTAATAATTACTATTTTAATAAATAAAATTAGAAACGAACATTAATTTTTCTATTAATTTTTCCATTATAAATAATTATTTGAAGAGTTTATTTTCTTTTATTGCACAACCATGCTTTTCTCTCACTCTAATTTTTCTTCATTTTTTGCAATTTTTATTATGTATTATATTGTTTAAAAAATATATTTTTTAAAATATAAAAATTTAATCATTAATAATTAATTTAGCATAATAATTAATTCTAAATTTTGATAAGTGTAAAAGTTAGTATTTAAAATGTTAGAAATATGAAGAGACATTGGATTGAATTTGGATATTGTAAAGGATATAAAGTATAAATGGCTAGTAAGAAATTAAGTTGGATTGCCTCCTAATTATTAGGGAGACTTCTAAATTTGGTTTATGCTAATTTTTTCATATTTCGTTTAAGCTTCGTAATGTCTTTTGAGTTTCTCATTGTTATCTTTAACAATCTTAAAATTTTGAAGAAAGAATGAGCAATAGATTGAAAAGGAAAATAGAAGTATTATAATAATTAATAATATTTGGATTTTGAGATAATGAACTTTTTTATTATTAAACTTTAATACTTTTTCATTTATTATAGATTACATACACTATATTTTCATTCCAAATTATCTATCATCTCCTATCTCCTTCCTTCTAATAGTACAAAATCTTTATCAAAGTTTGCAAAATTACAAATGAGAAAGAGTTAAAAGAAAGAAAAGAGGAAAGTATATGCTTTAATAGTTCAACTTGATAAACCACATGCAATGCACGTAGTATATAATTAACTTGAATAAAGGTTCTAAAATCTCTATGCATGTGATCTCTAAAGTTTTTGTAACCTATAAATACCCTTACTTATCAATGAAAAGTAAGTGCACGATGAGATATATTTTGAAAGAGGATTATGATGGCTGGGAGTAAAGCTCCATCCAGTAAAGGTTGAATTGAAAAAATTGTAGCCAAGCATCAATTGGGTGAAAGGAGAATGAGGGTGGATGAAGGGGAATCTTCTCCATCTTTGGATGTAGATATATATTGAAATATCTTATCAATATTTATTTTTCATTTATTGTAAAAAAAAAATTTGTCATTTCTTTGTTACATACGAGATTTTGTTAGTTTGTATTTATTTATCCACCCCACTTATACATGAGGGTTCTCTATAAGTTGAAGACAAATGATAAATATTTTTCTTTTATTTTTTCTATAATAGAAATCAACGCCATTGCAAGCGTTTTTCCTTTATTTTTTTTCTATAGCCCTTGGAAGTGTTCAATCAAAGCATGTGTGGAGGACAATGTCTGGAAATGAGAAAGCGCATAGGATGCCTTGGTTAAGTGAGAGGAAGATGGGCCACTATTGTCTTTTTTTTTCTTAAAAAAAAATCAATCTCTCTTCATTGTATTTTTCTCTAATTTTCTACATTTTCTATATATGTTTTTTGAGTGTTGTTGAGTGTGATGGGAAGAATAAGATTGTGTTTAATTTGTGTTAAGTTTTATACTTAAATAAGAATTTGTTTTGTGTTTATCATCTTGGTGTTAGGGTGAAATGAATTGAATAGACATCTTCATTTTTATATTCACAAGGTAATAAAAGAGAAATTTTGTATGTCATATTGTGCTTTCGTTATAATTTATTGGTCAATTTTTTGCTATTTTTTAAAGTTGTAAATGTGTAGTTATATTCAGAATACAATTTTTTGTTTTTCTATTTGTGTAATCACTTTATTTGAATTTAATTTGATAATTGAATTCTCACGAGACCAAATCAAATATTTTGAATTAAAAAGATTCCAAAAATAATTCTAAAAATAAAAATTTAGAATTAAAAGAATTGGTTTTAAAACCAAATAAAAAATTTGAAGTTAAAATATCATTAAAAATATATTGAAATGAATGATTTTAGATATACATTTCAAAATTTTAGTTTTTAAATCTTAAATTAACTTTATATACCAAAATCTCCCTTGATTTTTATAAATCTTTTTGTTGAGACAATTGTTCGCACGTAAATTTCAGTAAAGAAATAAGAACACGTGCAAATGAAACTTTTGTATTTGTATAAATTTGAATATGGTGGAATACAATATCTAATACTTGATCCTCTAATTCTCTCTCTTGTATATACGTTTCGCTCGAGGGCTGTAGAGCTTATTCTCGAGATTGAAGCTTCAATGGATTCTTGAAGTCTCGAAGAAGTGTTCTTGATCTTCGAAAAAGTGCTCTTAATTTAGGAGGTGTTTGATCTTTAAGAGCTCAATGAGTCTTCTGGTCTTTGTTTCTGAATTCTCTCTGAGATCTCAAATTTCTGAACCTCCAAAATGGAGGAAGGGGCTCTCTATTTATAGAGTTCTCCAGGGCCCCAGGTGGGCTTAAGCCTAACTATTAGACTGGGCTTAGTGGACTTTGGGCATTGCCTTTAGACTAGGTCTGGTTGACTTTGGGCCTAGAGTTTGCTGGATTAGGGCCTCCTATTTGGGCTTAGTCTAAAATTGGCACAAATTTCATATAACCCAATTGCATATTGGGATTTGCTTTAATTTAATTTAGGCATACTTGCAAATTTAATTAATCTCATATTAAATATAATTTCATCATCAATGTTGGGTAATGACGTGGCAATTTCTGGCTGAGCTTGAAGTAAGGTGAGTAGGCACATAACTAACTAAGGTGAATGTTTGAGACGAAGTTGGAGTATGTGAGTTAGGGCAATGTCTTCCTTTGTATAGAGTTGAACTTTTGACCCTTAAGTGGGCTACTTACTGAGTATGTTTATACTCACTCGTGCTACTTTGTTTGTGTTTTGCAGATGATGCACATTCTCGAGGCGGGTAACTGAAGCGATGACTCGACAAGGCTATGGAGTCCCATCGAAATTCTTTCCTTGTGTTTAATGTCTAGATGTGTATCTTAGAGCTTGTAATTTGTTGGTCTGTAAATTCTAAATATTCTTAGTTTTTGTGTATTTGGTTAGAGTTTATTGGATTCTTGTGTCTGATGGTTGAGCTCAGCATATCTTATTGTAGTTTGGTGGATGCTGAGTGATTTATCTGAGTTTTAGTAGTGCTTTTATTCTTATCAGGTCTTTGTAAAATTTTAGTTTTTCTCAGAGTTACGTCATCATGTTGCTGAAATTTCGAGAATGAGTGAGGTAACTCAATTGTGCTTCCGCATTTAAAGAGTCGTGTGATTCAGAGTCGTTACAAATTATCAATGAGGTAATAAACTAAATTTACAACTTTTATTTCAATTACATTATATGTATTTTAATTTTAATCATCAATGTGTTTTTTTTTTATCATATTTATCTCTTTTATTACTTTTTAATTTCTTGAGGCAATGGAGGAAAATTGTTGCTTCCCTCTTTTGCCCTTACAATTCTAATTAATTTTTATTTTGCTCTTGAATATTAGTTGACAAGATGCGACTCTTCGAGCTGAGGTATTCATTGAAAGATGATGGTCGAATAGTTGTAATTTATGCTCATGGGACATGAATGTTCAGGTGGAGGTGGTTAGGTTACGTTACACATGGAATCGGCACATCAATTCGCATATGAGTGTGATCCTTACTGCATATGTAAAATATCACGATCTAACGGTGAAGATATGTGCTTAAAATGTTGTTTATAAAGGGATTCTCTTATATATAATTAATCAATGTCCAATTTATTAAATACTTCTTTCTTTCTTTCTTTTTCTATGAATCAATCTCTTTAAAGAACACCAAAGAATTACTCATGAGGTAATAAAATATCTTATCATGTCTCTACTTTATCAATTTCAATTTACAACTTCTATTTCACTCCAATATATGTATTTTAATTTTAATCATCTATGTGTTCTTTATCATTTTTTATTTCTTTCAATACTTTTTAATTTCATGGGACTGCGAAGGAGAATATTCGCTTCCCTCTTTTGCCTTTACAATTTTAGTAAGTTACTATTTTGCCTTTAAATTTTTGTAGACAAGACGCGACTCTTTGAGTTGAGATGTTTGTTGAGAGAAGGATCAAATAGTTTCAATTTATGTTAGTGGGACACGACTATTCCTATGAAAGTGGTTACACATTGAATCGTCATATCCATTCAAGTATTAGTGTGGTCCAAACCGTATTAGTGTGGTCCATACCGTAGATGTAAAAATAGTCAATAATTAAGTAACATCATAAGGAATCTTCATGCTCAAACTCACACATCTGCTTATATGCTTGCATATCATATCCCAGCATATAGACTATGAAACAACCTAGCCAACTAATTTAACATACTTATACTTACATACATATTTAATATCCTTAATTTATCTCTTTCATTACTTTTTAATTTCATGTCAAATATTTACCATTTAAACTCAACAAAAAGTATATTCATTCAAATTTAAATTTCACCTTATAAAATCACATTTCAAAATTTTTAAATTACGTGCATGACATTTTATATTCATTCTAAATTAACTAACAATATGATATAAATAGTTTTTTCCACTATCTTTCTTTTTTTACTTTCAATTAAAACAGTGAGCTTTCACGTGTATTGCACGTGTTTTTAACTAGTTTTTTTTTTAAAACCCCCATTAGTTTTCTTATTAATCCCACCTTCTCCCTTCTCCCTTCTCCCTTCCCCATATCCAGAAAGCTTTTCTCTTTCATGTAATCCGTTGTTGACTTTCATAGAAAGTTTCATCAAGAGTTGTGCAGAAACAACAATGGCTTCTCAACGCCTCAAATATGGCCTATTTTCGTGTCATTAGCTTCGACCATCTGTTCTTTCTCCTTCTCCAGCACCCACATCTCTGAAACTTTTCTCATAATGAAACTAAACCAATTGATCCCTTCTAAACCCTAAAAAGCTATCAATAATGATAATAAAACGCGTCACTCAAAACTATCCAGTCGACTACTGAAAAAGTGGCTGCATGAACAGTTTCTCTTAAACCAAAGTTTTCTCAAAACTTAAAAAAGAGCTAGGGTTAGGGTTTTTGTGTGCGCTTCTCTCCTTTTTTTTTTTTTTATTACCTCTCTTCCCTAGGGTTTGATATATATATCATCAAATTATACTTTAATTAAACGTGTTTAAACACGTGAATATGTTATTTGATTTGATGAAAATTTTCCTCACTCTTCAAGAAAACCTTACGTGCTCATCAATAATTCATCTATTTTAAGTAAGGTTAAAACATCATTTTGATCTCTATACTTTGTGTTTCATTCTGTTTTAGTGTATGTATTTTCAAATGTCTAATTTTAGTCCATGTACTTTTAATAAATCTTAAAATTAGTCTTTAGTTTGAAGTTTTTTTTTTTTCAAAATTAGTTAAATAATAATAATAATTTTCATGCAAAAAAATACACAATGTGAACATATTTCCAAAATTTATAGAAAAAAAATTAATAGAGGCTAATTTTTCTTTAAAAAAGTTAACAATAAACTAACAATAGAGACTAATTTTAAGCTTTAGTGAAAGTACATGACTAAAAGTAGACATTTAAAAGTCCAGAGACTAAAATGAAATGAAACTAAAAGTACATAGATCAAAATGGTATTTCAACCTATAAGTAACATGTCTTTGTCCAAATTCCTGACACATCAAAATTTTAACCTATTTTTATACTGCTTAGAAGAAATTTTTTTAATTAATTAAAGATACAATTGAAAGTTTTTAAAAGATAAATGAACAAGTTGGAAAAAAAAACCGAAAAATTATCTCCTTTTGCATGTGCACTCACGTGAGTTCTGGTTCACTCCTTCAAATACTCTCTCCACAAGCTTCACATTGTGGTAAATTTAAGTGGAAATCAATATTAATTTACGAAAAAATGACATAGACCTATATTTAATTAAATCTACACTTTAACATGTTCTACTTCTACCTCTCTAATCACGCTTGTAGCTACTTATCCCTCTCCCTAATCCCATTACAAATTCAGCTCTTTCCTGTATTGCTTTGCTCAATCGGATCATCTGGTTTCAATGGCGTCACCTCCAACTTCATCGCCATTGCCCCACCTGCTGGTTTTTCCATACCCAGCTCAGGGCCATATGCTCCCACTCCTCGATCTGACCCATTTCTTAGCTTCTTATGGCTTCACCATCACCGTTTTGGTTACCCCCAAAAACCTCCCCATTCTTCAACCCCTTCTTTCTGCCCACTCCTCTGTTCAAACCCTTGTTCTTCCCTTCCCTTCTGTCCCCGATTTGCCTCCCGGCATCGAAAACGTCAAAGACATCGGCGGCCAAGGCAACATCCCCTTCATATTGGCTCTCCGCCTACTCCAAGACCCCATTGTTGAGTGGTTCAAAACCCACCCTTCACCTCCCTCCGCCATTGTTTCTGACTTCTTTCTCGGATGGACCGAATCCCTCGCCCAGAAGCTTCAAATTCCCAGAGTCTCTTTCTTCTCCTCTGGTGCTTGGGTCATCGATGTCCTCGATCACTGTTGGCGTCACGTGCAATCCGAAGATTTCCGTAAATCCCCAGTCAAGCATATGACTGAACTGCCCCATTCCCCTTCCTTCACTAACGAGGATTTGCCAGAATTTATCCCCGTGTATAATGATTCCGACCCCCAATGGCAAACTCTGAGATCCGACTGGTTTGAAACTAGGACCACTTGGGCTGGTGTTTTCAATACCTTCGCGGCGTTGGAGCACGACTATTTGGAGTACTACAGGAAATTAAACGGCGGTGGGAATGTATTTGGAATCGGACCGCTAAGCCTCGTCCAAGACCACAACCCAATTGTGGATTCGAGTTCAGATGAGGTACTCAAATGGCTCGACGGATGCCCCGATGATTCGGTGCTTTACGTTTGCTTTGGGAGTCAAAAGCAGCTGAATCAGCAGCAAATGGAAGCGCTTGCATCCGGGCTGGAGAAAAGCGGGATTCGATTCGTGTGGGTGGTTAAGACAATTCATCAAACAGTTGGTGGGTCCGATGGCGTACCAATTGGGTTTGAGGATCGGGTGTCGGATCGTGGAATTGTGGTGAAGAGATGGGCGCCACAGGTGTCGATACTGAACCACAGAGCCGTGGGGGGGTTTCTGAGTCACTGCGGATGGAACTCTGTACTGGAGAGCTTAGTGGGTGGAATACCGATATTTGCTTGGGCGATGGAAGGGGACCAGGTTGTGAACGCGAAGATGTTGGTGGATCATATTGGAGTGGCGGTGCGAGTGTGCCATGGGGAGAAGTCGGTGCCGGACTCGGACCAGCTGGGGAAGGTCATCGCCGAGTCTTTCAGCTCCGGCGAACTGAAAGCCAAAGCAAAAGCTCTGAGCAAAGCGGCGGTTGATGCAGTTGGCCCCAATGGGAGTTCAACGAGGGATCTGCAAGAACTAGTCAATAAGCTAGCCCGCCTTCCTCCACCATCCAAGTGACATTTCTTTCTACCTATACATGTGTTTGTGTTTGGTTTAGTTTTTTTTTTGGTTTAGTTTTTGTTCAATAAATATATGGCTAAATATTTAATTTAGTCTAAAGAACGTTTGAAGTTTTTTTTTTCAGTTTGATTCCTAACATTTTCTAATTCTCATTTTCATCCATATTGGAGTGGGTTTTTTTTTTTTGGGTTAAAATGTCATTTCATCTCTGTAATTTAGATCTCATTCTATTTTAGTTTCGTTACTTTTAATTTAAAGGTCCAAATTCATTCTATTTTAGTTTCGTTACTTTTAATTTAAAGGTCCAAATTTAGTTATGTACTTTCACTAAATCTTAATATTAGTCTTTATTGTTAGTTTGAAGTTAACTTTTTTTTTTTATCGAAATTGGCTAAATAATAATAATAATTTTCATGTAAGAAAAGATACAATATAAATATGTTTCCAAAGTTTATAGAGAAAAGGCTAAATAGAGACTTTTTTTTAAGTTAACAAAAACAATCGGTAGAGACTATTTTTATGATATATTGAAAGTACGGGATCAAATTTGGACATTTTAAAGTATATAGACTAAAATAGAACAAGTCCGAAAGTAAGGAACAAAAATTGTATTTTAACTTTTATTTGGACAAAATACACTTTTAATCCTTGAGGTTTGGGATTAGTGTCTATTTGGTTTTTGAAGTTTCAAAATGAACACTTTAGAAGTCAAAAGTGTATTTTGCTTTTTTTTTTTTTAGTTATACATGAGGGTTTTTTTTTTACTGAATAACCAAAAATCAGAAAGGTGATTAATTAAGATATAACTCAACTTTTCAAAATAAGTTTTTTTGACGTGTATGTTGTTTGAGGTTCCTATTTTGCCATAAGTGAAAAAAAAACAATTCTTCTCGTCGCTTTCACTTCTCAAGCTCTATCAAAATGAAAAGCAATCTTTTTCACTAGGGGTATACAAATAACCCGATAATTTGAGCAATCCAGACTACCTAACCAAACCTGTTGGATTAGGTTTTTTTAGATTTGGGTTGGCTTAGAATTTTGGAGAACCGAAATTTTGGGTCGGTTATCGGGTTGGCCTTTTTAGGCTCAGGTTGACCCGACTCAAACCCAATCCAACCCAAAATTTATGTTTAGATATATACTTATAAATGTATTTTGGAGAACCGAAAGATGTTATGAACTTTGAAGTTTGATATTTAAATTTTATGTGATTTTAGTTATTAATTCAAGCAAAAATTATTTTAAATAATTAAGAAAATTATAAAAATAAAATAAAATAATCAACCCGGCAACCCAACCCAAAAATATAGGGTTGGGTTGGGTTGGGTTGCAACCCTTAATCAGGTCATTCGGGTAGCAAACCCGACCAACCCTAATTTTTGAGTTGATCCCAAAAAAACCTTTCAACCCAACCCAACCCAACCCAACCCATGTACACCCCTAGTTTTCACTTCCATGTCTCACTTCTCAAGCTTTATCAAAAGCAATAAATTAAGAGAAAATTGGAGAAAATGTTGTCAAATGATACTCGAATTAGTTTTTATTAGAGAAGACGGGCCTATTTTGATTAACTTTTCAAGTGTTTATTTTTTTTTAAAAAAAAATCATTTTAATAAGATTTGTAGTGTTTGGAAACCATTCAAAATGACTTTTTAAAAAATGAGTTTGAAAAATAAGCTATGTTAGCTTTAAGAACTTCAATCATACTATATGTATTGATGATAACAAACCTTAAATTACTAATGATTCTAGTGTTTTAAGGTTTCTATAATGTAGAGTTCAAAAATAAGATTCCAACGCACTTTAAATCACTTAAATCAAACATCAAATGAAAAAGTTATGGCCAAAAGATGGGAAGCATAGCACAAGTTTTTTCCTTCTTAAATTCATATCTTTTCTTTTTTCTCATCTTTCAATTTCCACCCTCCACCTTTTTTACCCTAGATCTAACGGCTAAATTTCAAACCCTTCAAATTTAAAATTCATATCTTTTCCTTTTTCTCATCTTTCAATTTCCACCCTCCACCTTTTTTACCCTAGATCTAACGGCTAAATTTCAAACCCTTCAAATTTAAAATTCAACCATTATTGTCATCTTCTTCGACACAAATTCTCCTCAGTCCTCACCCAAACTTATTGAAAGTCTCTCTCCAATTCTCTATTGTTAGCCATTCTTTAGAATTTCATTTTTATTATAATCTTTTTTGTAAAGATTAGATAATTTTGAATACGCTTCAATTTTATGTATCTACTCTTGAAGGAGTTTTTTTTTTTTTTGTAGAATTTTAATTTCATTTTTTTTTAAATTTGTAATAAGGTGTGGGTGCTCATTGGGATTGAGTGAGTGGTTTAATCCTAAACTCGAAAAAAGATTTTATAGTGGTTTGATCTTGAACTCGTTAAAAGGATGGATATAGGTTGGATCCTGAACCTGCAAAGGATTGGTTGGAGGTTGACTATTGAACCAGTAAAAAAAGTGGTCAATCGGTTTAATTCTCATCCGTAAGAGGACCGTTACAGTAAAATATCCAAGAATGTGTCTTGGAGTGTGGAGCAGGAATTTTCGAACCACTATAAAATTATCGATGTCATCTCCTCCTTTCTCTTTTAATTTTTTGCTTCTTAATTTTTGCATCTTATTTCTCTTGAGTGAAGTTCTTTCTTAGATTGCATGATAGGATTGCCTTGATTCATTTTTGTGCTAAATCAATTTATTTAGTAAATTGAGTTGTTTGATTGGGTGTCTATTTTGCTAAATTATCTTCATTAAAATTAGACCCAAATTAGAAATAAGGTGTTCTTAAAGTGCATATTTAGTTACTAATTTCAGATTAATTAGAATCAATTAAAAATTAAATTGGGTTTGGTATTTTAGGATGCTTATTTGATTAGCTTGAATTAAATTATTATAGTTTAAATTTCTCAAAAAAGTTTTAATTTTGTAAGTAACCCTATTCACTCCCTCTAGTGTTGTCAGACGAACCTACAAAACTATTTTGAGTGAAACAAATTTTAGAAAAAGGGTTATTAAGTATTTAACTTGAAATCCTTCTCAAATTTTCATGATATATAAAAATGACCAAAATACCCTCACACTATCACTGCACGCCCGCTGTCGGCGAGCCCTTTGACAGTGGTCGGCGGTAGCCAACGACCGGTCATAGTATTTAAATACAAATTTAAAGTTATTAGTTTACAGTATTTAATAGTCTTCTTTTATAGTAATTTGACATTAGTAGAAGTATTTTGAATGTAGAACAAACCAAACAAACTTGTGTATGAAAACGCTTTTGAGAAAATGTAATCAAATATGTGTGTTTTAATTTTAAATAGCTTTTATAAAAAATGCTTTAAAAATGTTTTTTTTAAAAACATTTAAATTAAAAGATAATCCAAACGGGCTTTTTTCCCATGGACTTCTTCCATAATTTATTGAGACTTTCCTAGAATTTTTTCTGGATTTCAGCCAACAGTTGGATGAAGAAGTCTCACTCATGTTTCTCATTCTTGTTCTCGCACTCGTTCTAGATCTAGATCTCGTTCTCGCTCTCTGCTATTTGGATCCTTCTTGCTCTCTCAATGCTCTCTGCTGCTATTTCACAGAAATAAAAAATAATATCATTTATTATTTTTTTCCTTTTGAGTTCATGTCATGTAAAATTTTAATTAAAAATGAAATTAGAAGATTTTAAATAAAAGAATATTAGCTATTTACATCTTCACCTTATTTCACTCAAATTGTGATCATAGATTTTGTTTAAAAAAACGTAATCGTAATGGAATTAGTGACAGATCTAGGTACCTCAAGTTAGAAACATTTATGGGTAATCCTTCTATATGGCCACTTTTAAGGTTTTATTTTGAAAAATAGACAAAGAAAAAAATATATAAGAATAATTGCCACACATCCAACTCACATGCACCAAGATATTTCAATATTCTCGGATTGCCCCCAAAACAGAATCTCTCTTACAGATTTTGGTTTTATATTTTTTTTAATTCAAATCCTCGTATATCTAAACACCGCAACCCTATATCTTTATGATTTTGAAATTTACGTGCAAATCTAGAAATATGTTATCCTTTTATAATTTAAAATTTGAAATACAGAATCTTCCTTCTAGATTTCGATTAATTGAATTTTTGTTTTGTTTTTTTTTGAATTAAATTGTTGGTGTATCTAAACACCCATGCCCCTATAACTCATTGTTTTTCAAATTAAGGTTCAAACCTAAAAGTCAGTTATCTTTCTATAATTTCAAATTTCAAGATTTTATTTGATTAATCAATCTTAAACTTTTTTTGACCTAATTAATCTTATCAAATAGTTTGGCAAACGCCCCAAAATCTTAATCTTCTTTTCAAAATTAGAGATCAAAACCCAAAATTGGATCTTGGCCCATTAGCAAGTAGGCTTAAGCCCCCTCTCACGCGTGATTTTCCTTGGTTGGAATCCTCCCCTGCACTCGTTTTGCTTTAAAATAAATAAAAATATTTAAAAATTTTAGTAAATTATTAAAATTTCAAGCTTCATTCCATTTGTTATATATTTATATAGAAAAATCAATCATTTTCTAAAGGAATAAATTGACACCAATATATATCAATGCATTTAAATTATCTTTATATGAATTTGTGTCCTCCTAACATAAATTTTTAAATTTTTGGATCGACAACTAAAGACAATTGTGATTTATTAAATTAAGAGAAATTGTAATGGGTAGCAAAAAATATTAGGATATTTGCAAATCTAGCAATGGTTTTAGGAGATTTGTATATATAGCAAAAAAATTTAAATCTGATTTCCTTTTTTTTATTATTCTAATTTTATCCTTATTGGTGTATGGACATGTATATCAATAGTATATCTGATATACTTTACCTTTGGTATATCAGTCAACTTAAATATACCTAAAACGAAGTATATTATTAATATAGTATTGATACACTTCTTTTTAGATATATTAGTTAAATGATATACTCTCTATGAAGTATATCAATAACATATTAAATATATTTTGCATATTTGGTATATCACTGATATACCTAACATTGAGTATATCAGTAATATACTTCATTTAGTGATATGCTTCATCATTTTAAGTGGCGAATAACTATTAATAAAGTCAAAAACTAAAATAGAGTATATCAATAGTATATCTAATATAATGAATATGTAGTACTGATATATGATTGACATACTTCATGTTAGGTATATCAGTGAATAATATACCTAACATGAAATATATTAGTACTATATCATTCATTAACTACTGATATAGTACTAGACATGTGTATCAACTAAAAACCCGTGCATCAACAAAAAAGTAGTGACCAAAATCCTTTAATAAAGTTAAGAACTAAAATCAAGTATATCAATAGTATATCACTAATATACTTCATATTATATATATCTCATATATGAATTACTTGTATACGCTTAATATACTTCATATAAGTATATCGGATATACTGATTATGAATTATCAATATACTGTTAATATATTTTATATTAGGAATGTCATTTCATTGATATATCTAAATAAAGTATATCAATAATATATCGCTAATACACTTTATATTAGATATATCTGATATACTGAATATAAATTACTACTATATTCTTGATATACTTCATATTAGGTATTTTTGATATACTATTAATATATTGAATATTAGAAATTCCATTTCATTGATATACCTAAATAAAGTATATCAGTAGCATATTATTGATATACTTCATATTAGGTATATCAATAGTACATCATTGATAGACTATTGATATGCTTCATATTGTAAAAACGCAGGATTAAATGAATGGCTATTTTGGACTTTTTGTAGATTCCATTTGGGTTGGGCCAACTTTTTTTTGCTATATTTGCAAAGAGGATAAAGAGGAGACACGTTTACAATTGGGCCAAACTTTTTTGTCTTTGTTGCAACTGCCCCTTAAATTAATAATTCAATTATATTTAAGATTTTTCGAGATTGCTTGCTCGTAAATTATTTTTACGAAATTTTAAATGAAGCCTCCCTAAACCAAAATCTTGAATCCACCATTGGATGAAATATTTAGACGTAAAAGAAATTGTATACTTGAAAAATAAAAACATATATATAATTAAATAGTTAAGTAATTAAAAAAATAGATTTTAAATTTTTTAAAACAAAATATTACCTTTGTTAGATTTTCATTTCATCAATTCAAATTGTGATCTCAATATATAATTTTTTTTTTTTGGAAAAAAAGAATATCTATGCCCATATTGAAATTTAAGATAGATGAGTGAAATTTAACCAGGTAATATTATTTTATTTTTAAAATCTTAATTTTTGTTTTTATTAATTATTTAATTTTGTTTTGTTTTTTCAAATATAAAATTTTGTTAGTTTGAGTTTAGATAGTTCAAATTTTAGAATAATTTCATTAGATTGCATTTTTTGGGGAAAAATTTCACAGTCAAAGTAACGAAATAGGATGAGGAACTAACAAGATAGAAAAAAAAATTAACCCAAAATTAAAAAGAAAAAAAAAAACTAAGAAAAGGCACAAGGAAGATGAAAGCCAACAAGAAAGAGAGGAAATAGCGAGAGAGGAAAAAAAAAAATTAGAGAGAAATATCTGAAAGAGTGAGAAGAAAAAAAAAACCAAGAAAGTGATAACAAAATTGAAAAATAAAATAGAAAAACGAGTAATCAACGAGAGAGGAGAGAGAGAGAACATGCGAGGGGGAAAAAAGAAAGAAAAACATTACTCAGCGAGAGAGGGAAACAAAAGGCATGTTTTGGGTTTAAAATCATGACATCATGTAAAAAAAAAAAAACTCATCCATGAGTGTTCGAGCTAGCTTGCTTCTTGACTAATCTCACATAACAGCAGTTTGACCCTACTACATTTAGTTGTCAAGAAAACTCGTAGGATCCTAGCCTCCTAAGTGGTGGCCATCATGCTTGAACTCATTCTCTTTATAAGCCTATATATATACGTATTTATTTTGTGTAAATATTTAAGTGATTTGTTTGGACACATACATGCATTAACAGTATCAGGTGTCATTATATTTATTTTGAAAATCATTTGGCCAACAATTATCATTATTATAAGCATTTTTGTGACGTTAAAAAAGTGTCATTGGGCACACTTTTCTTGACAATAAAAAACCTTCATCCAAAGCATTTCCATGACCAAAAAACCGTCATGATTAACATATTATTGATAGTAAAATATTGATGTTAATAATGTTTTTGTGATGGTGACATATTGTTATTATTAATTTTTTATTGACAGTAGTGAACTGTCGTTAATATATATCTTGACAATAAAATGGTTTTTATTAGTTTTGTGATGACATTGTACAATTGTCATTAAACACATTGTTGTGACATTAAAAATGTCAAGAAAAATTAATAGTTTGATAGTTTTTAACTGTCATAATTAATCTATTTGTAATAGTTTTCTTCGGATCATCATGTATTGACTTTTCTTGAGGATCGATTCAATAACTGGAAAAAAAAAGTCAAGAAATATATTTTTGACAGTGTTTCACTATCATGTAAAGTCAAATTTATAGTAGTGGTTATAGAACAAGAGAAACAAGAACAATAATTAGAGAGAAAAAGTAAGAGAGAAAAGTTAGAGAGGAGATGTATTATCTATTCAATTATATATTTCAAATGGTACAATAATCACTATTTATAGGATTTACAAGATATACACAAATCGTAAGAAGAAAATAAAATCTTCTTTCAAATCTCAATTCAAAATGAAAACTTGGAAGAGATGTGAGAGAGATAATTGAAGAAGATAATTTATGAGATTATGGGCATCTAATTAGAATATTTAAATGTAATTTATAATATTTATAATACTCCCTCTCCATATGCCCATTGTATATAGAATATATGCATCGTTAAAACCTTACTAGGAAAAAACCTAATGAGAAAAAATCATAGTGAAGGAAAAAGAGTACATTATTCATATACTTTTAACAACTGCCTCATTAAAAACTTTGCTAGAAAAACCTAGTAGGATAAAACCATAGTCAAGGAAAAAAGAGTGCAGTACATTTTCTCCCCCTCATGAAAACATTACTTGAGATCTCTGAGTTGTCACATTCCAATGTTATGCACCAACTTCTCAAATGTTGCAGTAGACAATGCTTTTAGAAATAAGTCAACCAAGTTATCTTGGAAGAGATTTGTTAAACAGTGATGTCGTCATTTGCTTCCTAGACTATCATAATATAAAGTCCTCCCACATATACTAACTTGTTTAAGATCTAATTTTATATGGGTTAGATAAATGACATGCATCTTCACAACCAACTAGATCAAAAATTAGATCCATATAAATCGATCCTCAAAGAAAAAATAATATATGTTTAATATCTTTTTGTTAGAAAAGTAGTATATAAAATTTATTGAAAATACTATACATGTCATATCTTATTAGTAAAGATACATAAGTGTACCTATTATATTAAAATATGGTACTTCGAGATCAAGAAGTTATTCATTATCTTTTTTAGGTTGGAAGATACATTTCTTCACATAAAGTAAACAATCTATCATTCAAATGATCGATGGATATATACTTTTTGTCTATATAAAATATTTTCTGAATAAGTTGATCGAATGAAATTCCATCTGCTTTTATTATTTACATGGCTCTTATTGATCACTAGGCCAACCCATGGCAGTTCATTTAGGTTGAATGTAAATAACTGTAGAGCTTGAGGAATTTTGCTTGAAGTCTTTTGGGAATTTGAAGGGTGTCACACATCCACTCAATGTTAGAAGTTAGCAATAGTAAATTTGGAAATCATCAAACTCAATGGTACGTTTTCTCTATGCTTTGGAATGATTTAGTCAACAAGAAAAGAAGTAGATGCACTTTGAAAGTTGAAGGATTTGATGATGTCTCGATAATAGTGTTAGTAGTATCGATGAGGAGTTTGTTCCATTGAATCAAGAATTGGTAGCCGAAGGGTTATCCAAGTCATGTGTAGAAGGAATGAGTGCACTTCCCAAAAATGGTTTCTAGACGTTATTTTCTTCTGGACAGCAGTTCATGCAGCTTGTTGGAAGTAGTTTTTGTTGTTTTGGCTCGTCGTCTAGTCAAGATCTTCTTAGACATTTTGTTCTTTAATATTTTAGTTTTTTGGCTCTTGTAATATTGGGAGATTTTAGTTTTCTTTTTGTTGCTGGTCGGGAGTTTATACCCTTGAATATTTTTCTTCCTTTTCATCTATCAATATGATGGGGATGCTATTAGGATAGAATTAGAGTATAAATGGTATATTAGTAATTAGTTACAGAAGTTGTAACAGTGAATTGATATAAACAGGGAGTGGACAAGGATAGAGGTAGGCAATTGTTTAGTGGTTCTCAAGAAGGGAGGTTCCAAGTACCTCGAATACTTGAAGAGTTATCTTGGGTTCGTACGTTTCTTGTTTAAAAAACAAATAAAATTGTGATGAAGAATGGAGGCTGATGCAGATGAGTTTTGACAGTTGATACTTGATGGGAATAAATTGAAGTACAGACTACAGAGAACTGTCACATGTCCAAGCATATTGATGACAAAATATAATCTAACCTTAATAAATCAATTCTTTTGTTAACAAACTTTTTACAAAAAGACTTAATTGAGAATTACCTAAAAAAAAATTAAGCACCATACTGTACATTTAATTTAAGTTGTTTCCTCTGGTACAGTTTAACAAATTCTTTAGCAATGCTCTCGAATTGTCAACTTCCTTTTCTTCTTTATTTAAAATGAAGATCAGAGTAGTATCTGTGCATCAATACAATAACTGAGAGAGGAAAAAGAGAATTTTACCACTTGTTCTTCTTTATCGTGAGCTATCAGAGATCTAATATATTCATTGATTTATCTTTAAACCCCTCCACATATCAACGGTTGCTTCTTCGGGCCTTGTGTTCAGAATTTGGTTCCGATCTCGAAGCAATCCTCCCCCATATTTAAGAAATACGGACGGGAGTTCTGAAAGTGGTGCCTCTAGGCTTCGAGAATTCCTGCAGAACAAAATTACTTAAATCCACTTGATAATCATTTCGGCCCCGTTTGATAACCATTTGATTTTTGGTTCTGATTTTTGAAAGTTAAGCTTGTTTTCTCCCAATTTCTCTACCATGGTTTTCATCTCCCTTAAGGAAGCATTTGAATTCTTAGCCAAATTCTAAAAACAAAAACAAGTTTTTGAAAACTACTTTTTTTAGTTTTCAAAACATGGCTTGATTTTTGAAAACATAGGTAAAAGGTAGATAACAAAACAAGTAAATCCATGGATTTTAGTAGTATTTATAGGCTTAATTTTCAAAAACCAAATGGTTATCAAACGAGGCCTTCATTTTTGGTTTTCTGTTTTTGAAAATTATGTTTGTTTCCTCACAATTTGTGGATAAAATTTTCACCTTCCTTAAAAACACATTTGAATTCTAAGTCAAATTTTAAAAACTACGACCCCATTTAATAATCATTTTATTTTTAAAAATTGTCTGTTTTCTCACAATTTCTTTATAATGACTTTTATCTTTCCTAAAAAAACATTTAAATTCTTAGCCAAATTCCAAAAACAAAAACAAGCTTTTAAAAACTACAGTCCCGTTTGATAACCATTTAGTTTTTGGATTTTGAAAATTAATTCCATAAATACTACTTCCACCTATGGGTTTCCATGTTTTCTTATCTAATTTTTACATATGTTTTAAAAAACCAAGCCAAGTTTTAAAAACTAAAAAAAAATAGTTTTCAAAAACTTATTTTTGTTTTCGGAATTTGGCTAGAAACTCAAATGTTTCCTTAGGAAAGATGGAAACCATTGTAGAAAGATTAAAATAGTTGTAGAGAAATTGTGAAAAAACAAGTACAATTTTCAAAAACTAAATGGTTATCAAACAGGCCTATGTTTTTAGTTTTCAAAACTTGGCTATGATCTAGAAAACATTTGTAAAAAGTTGATAACAAAACAAAGAAACTTATAGATGGAAGTAGTGTTTATAAGGTTAATTTTTAAAAACTAAAAATCAAAAACCTAGGGCACTAAAAAATATGTCTAAAAAATATGTCTAAAGATTTACTGTCTAAACCTGGAGGACGGAAGGGAAGGGGCTTGCACATCATTGACTAATTTTCAATTTATTTTCCTCAATCAGATCTCCTAAAAGGCTTTGAGATGCTATATACCTACCTTCAATTCAACTAGCTGCAAAGAATCAAGCTCAGCTTATACTTTTAGCACAACTCGTCATCAATACTCTGTAGGACTGAATGCTGCAGCCTACAAGCTGGGACCCAGGGTCATTGACACGATTTTCCTTTCGTTTCTCATCCGAGGAATAAACTTTGATATATTCCGTGAGGGAAATTTATCCCCCACACCCTGCAACATAAACGAGCAAGTCATATAACTGATCACTAACTTCCTTTGAAGGTTTTAGCAAATTGAAGAGAAAAAAAAATAAGGTTATTGACTATAAAACAAATGAATGATAGCTTCCTAACTATGATGGTCTCATGAGAAACTCAGAATGGAAGGAGTCAAGGTAGTCGTTTGAAAATAACAATCAAGATTTTTAACGTCCTATAGCCACAGTAATAGAAACAGAGGGTAAAGGATTTGATATTTTATAGGAGATTCAGTATGATCGTTTCATGTTAAGCTTGCCCTTGTATAAAAATGCATGGTCAAAGTTGCAAAATACTCAAGCTGAAATAAGTGAGAGCAAATTGCCATTGACCACCCGGTTGAATAAATTGGGAAAATCATTGTTAATATGATATAACTAGAGAATAGAGTACTCTATGAGAAAAACAAGCTCTCTAAACACTTCGACATTCTGGATCTATGCATTCTTAATAAGATTAGAAAATAGGGGAAAAAATTCATCCTTGAATTTTGATCCAGTTCATAATGCTCACCTGACCTCGGATGCCAACCTTTTATGCCAAAAGGCAGTTCTCTGCAACAGCATGACGTGATCGAATGATCACTTCTGATGGATCAATGTGAAATAAAGCCAGATTTAACTATGACAGCAAGGAATTCAAACACTGAACTGTATTCACCATGCTGATGGAAAGCATTAAGCATTGTCTCACAAATTTCAGAATCAGGATCTACGCCTTCAGATAACATCATAACAAAGAAGTACTTCGCTTTAGTAATTAGACCCCTTTTGCACAGCCTATTAATGACAGCGCTATAGTCTCTGATGGAAATAACAAACCTCTTAGCCAACATTTGATTGAAGAACCCTAATGCTTTAGACACCTGACCTTTAGCACAATGTGCTTTAATTATTGTCATATAAGCAACTTTTGTCAAGCTAATATTTCGATCCTCCATAGAAACCAGCATTTGATCAGCATCCTTTAGGTCACCATATACGCAAAGACCATTAATAAGTACATTATAAGTTACATGGGTAGGATCAAGATTATGGAGCAACATCTCATTATACAGCTGGAAAGCTTTTGCAATGCCTCTAGCCTTGCAAAAACATTGGATAATAGTATTATATGTGATCGGATCTGGCATTAGACCCTTTGCATACATATTCTCTAGTAACTGGAGGGATTCATGCATCTTATTCTGTCTGCAGAGTCCTTTGATTAGTACAGTATAAGTTACATGAGTTGGAACAACAGCATTCACTTCCATCTCATGAAGAAGATCAAGCATTTCCTGCATGTTTCCCGCTTCACAGTATGCATTCATGAGGGTAGTATAAGTTACTACACTGGGTAGCAATCCATTTAACCTAATGATTTCCAACATCTTTCGAGCCTCCACTAGGTCTCCAGTTCTGCAGAATCCATTGACAAGAGTGTTGAAAGTGACAACACTTGGAGTAATCCCCCTTTCTATCATTCTGTAATATAGCTGCACAGCCTCAGCAATATCACCAAGTCTTACGTAACCATCAATCATAATATTATACAAAATAACATCCTCTATCAGATCCATATGAGTCAAAGCATCAAAATATTTTCTAGCCTCAGATATATTTCCATTCTCAAATAAACCCAACAGTACAGCACGTTGAGCAAAGTAGTTTGGAAAAATTCTCTTCAAGCACATTTGTTCATATAGTTGGTAAGCCCTTTGTACAAACCCTTCCTTGCAGAGACCATGAATGAGGATTGAATATACTATAAAATCAGGTTTCAAACGTAGAGTTTCCATTTCATCGAGCAATGTCAATGCTTCTTCTATTCGTCCAATTTTACACAAACAGCTAAGTAGCACACTGTAGGAAATGATATTCAAATTAAAACCCCTTGAAAGGGTTTCTTGTCGCAGCTTAAGGGCTTCCTCAATATTTCCCATCTGACAATGTCCACATATCAGTATTGTGTATGTCACAAGATCCGGATTTAGACCTTTTAGCAACATTTTCTGAACGACTTTCCAGGCCCCACTTATCAAACCAAGTAAGAGAAACCCTTTCGCAAGTGTGTTGTATGTTACTACATCAGGTTCCACACCATGCTTCTCCATGTCATCTGTGAACTCCAGAGCTTCGTCCATGGAACCTGCTACACATAACCCATGAATAAGAATATTATAACTGTACGAATCAGGAAGAAGTCCAATCTTGACCATCAAACAAAAAAATGACCTCGCAACATCTATTAGCCCCACTTTGCAGAACTTTGACATAATGGTATTGATAGACACAATAGAAGGTCCAACTACTTCATTGCTGTCCTGGAGAAATGAAATCGCATCTTGTAACTTGGATTGCTCACATAGACCGTGTATAAGTATGGAGGTTGTATATTCATTCTGAGGGGCTCCACTAACTTTGATTTCATCGTATATATCCCACATAATGTCAGTGTGCCTCAAGTTATGCAATAGAGAGTTATAAGTTGGAACTGAAGCTTGTAAATTTAGATCCTTCATCTTTGCGATGACAAAGAGGGCATCATGGATCATTTCATGTCTAGAATACGCAAATGCCAGCATATCCCATACCACACCATTTGAATCCCAATTCCTGAATTTGTTCAAGAGCAGATCACAAAAGGAAGGTGCAGAACTCGACCCTACCAGAGAGTAAATATTGAAAAAGGCATAAACAACATAAAATAGACATCCCAATATTAACTAATTCAAAAATGAGGATCGTCTAAAAGAAAAGTTAAAAGAAGAGGTTTTTATAGACATCAATATCAAAAAAACAGGGAGGGGGAGGGCATACATCTCGTAAAAAGAAAAGACTCTGCTTTTCAACTACTACTTAGCAGAAAACGGGGGGAAATTAGCCCCCCGTTTTTCTGTAACTCCGAAGTATGCACATTATCATGATAATTGTAATTCTCTCAGTTCAGCCAATATATACATTGGGCATTATGAGAAAGAATTCCCGATTTCTCTGCTTTTACCAGAGCGTCCCGAATAACAACCAGTCAATCATGAGAAAAAGAAATGCCAAAAACTGATACCTTGCTCCTCAAGCAATTGCTTTATAACGGAATGCAACTCCTTGAATCGTCTTTTACCCGCTAAAATGTGAGAAACAGCAAACTGTGAGAACTCGGAATGCCGAAATCCGTACTCATTTCTCAATAAATAGAAAAAAGCCACAGCAAAATCAGGATTCTGAGTTCTCAAGCTATCAAGAACGCCATCCACTACAGTTTCACTCAAAGTAGAAACTACAGTTCGAAAGTTACATCCACCAACATACGGTCGAAACCCAAAGGAATTTAAACCCGTAAGAATTTCACGAACTGGGTCGTTCAGGGAGGTAGTGACGTATTCCGCTTCGAGCTGGGCGGCAGAAACCGAAGGCCTAGCAAGGATCACGGAACTAGAAGAAGCGAGTACCCCGCACTTCCTCAGAAAATGTAATGGCTTCCATTGATGAATACGGTTAAGCATGGAAATGGGAGCAGGATTTGGAGACACCCTGCCGTCTTCTCGTCTTGGACAATGTGAAATTTAAGAGCAACAGAGATAGGGATTAGCTGGAGGGATCAGAAAGCAGTGTGAGACGAGGTAAGGAAATGGAGTTAGGGTTTTAGCGAACCGATGGGTTTCGCGGCAATTTTGAAGGGCAGCCGCCGCCGCTGGTTCTGGGTGCTGCCGTTTTCAGCCATTGATAGCGAGCAGATTTGTGAAATTTCCCCCAAATCGCCGAAACGCACCGTTTTGTCTTCTGTAGCCCACAAACAGCATCAACACCCTAGTTTTTTTCTTTTCTTTTTCTTTTTTTAAAGTGCGCTGGGTTTCTTTACAATTCTTTTAGCGGCATTTGGCGAAGTTGAATTACAGAATTAATTTGTTAGTTAGTTCACAAATCTGTATTTAGGGTGCAGAATTAAGTTGAGTTGAGTCAGAAAGTCTATGTTTGGGATGCAGAGTTTGAGTTGAATTGTCTAAGGTATTTTGTGCAGTTTTTTGTAACTCGAAGTAAACTTATTTTTAGTTGACTATTTTTGTTTCCTTTATTTTTATTTTTTCCGATCATTCATCTAGAAACATATTTTTCCAACTTTCCAATACTGAATTCAGATGTCCACTTCAAAAAAACAGTATATTTCAACATTGATCTTTTTTTTAAAACATCATTTTTTATCTTTCTTTTTTTTAGAAATTGACTTTTTTCAAACTATAGGCAATGTAGCCTTGATTTCTATTTCTACTACACATTGAACTTCTTTCAATTTATAGAAATCAAATGTTGCATTCTTTATCACAACAAATAAAAATTGATTAATGGAAAAAATGCAATGTAACTGTATTTTTTTTTTCTTTAAACACAATTTGAACTTCTATCAAAATATAGAAATCTAAGGTTTCGTTTTCCAAACACACATTGAACTTCTTTGAAACTTACAAATGAAGACCTTATTATGACATTTTTTAATTACTAATAGGGTATTCATTATGAGGAAGTTTTTTATTTTAAACACATTGACTATTACGTTTTTTTTTTTTATTTGTACAAAGGAACATTGTTCGTTTACATTTGTTTAAACACATGTACTAAATTGAACATCTTTGGAAAAGAGAATACCAGTATTTTACTTTTTTAAGACGACAAGAAAACAACAATATATTTCAACATTAGTGTCACGTAGGAGTGGAATATTCACAAAATATCAAGGGCCTATTTACATGATTCACAAAACATAATTATGGTTCACAAAATATAAGTAATGGTCAATAATGAGTCAAGTTCGTAAGTCCAAAGAAATATTATTGGAGTAGAGAGTCAGATCAACTAAGTACATGTGCATTTCATATTATTTTGAACCATGGGAGTGTCGTTAGTCACTGGAAATTGTTGCCGATGATAGTCACTAGAGATGGGATCGCCGGGTGCCGGATATGGTTGCCAACGATTGCCGTCGATCTTTGGAGAGGGTAGTCGGCAGTGGCCGTCAGTTGTCGCATATGGTCGTCGGTCATCAAAGAAGGTGGTCGACGGTCGTCAAAGGTGGTTGCCGGTCGCCAGAAAAGGTGGCCGCCGGTCGTTGGAGAAGCGGTGATAAAATATGTTAATAGCGTTACTGTACAAGTCAGTGGAGTTAATATCCTAACACTGTAGGAAGTCGGTAGAGTTGAGTTTTTTTTATGATGAGTCAATTTCTCCCTGAGCCAAACAGTGAGTTGGGTTTAAAACCCAACTCAACTCAGGGGGCCAACACCCCCTTACTATAATTTTTATCTCTCATAAAAAAAATGAATTTTTAGTCAAATTTTAAAAATAAAAATAAGTTTTTTAAAAACTACTTCTGTTTTTAAAAGGCTAAATTATTTTTTATTTTTTTTTTAAAAAAAAACTCTTATTTAAAAAATATCCATATTTTTTCAAAAGTTACAATATTATCCTTAACCGTTATAAACGTTTCAAAATTATCTTTAGAGTAGAAATCCATTAAAATATTGGACAAAAAAATTGACGTGACGGTGACCTGAAACGATGTGACAATGATTAGAATGTTTGTCTAAATTAAGTTTGAAATAACAGTATTCAGACTTTCAAACGTGTTGGCTTTTCGTTCTAACATTCTAATGATTTTTCTACTTCAAGGATAATTTTGAAACATTTATAAAAGGTTAAGAGTAATATTGTAACTTTTAAAAGAATATGGATATTTTTGAAATAATAGGCAAAGTTCAATGGTATTTTTTTTATAATTTAACATTTTCAAAACTTGGCTTGAATTTTTAAAACATTTTCAAAAATACAACAAAACATATAGCATTTATAAATTTAATTTTCAAAAACTAAAACCCAAAATCAAATCGTTATCCTACGAAGAAGAAGAAGAAACTACAAACAAGCCTTTCCTTCTTTGTTCTTTTCCTCTTTTTGATGTATGTTGTCTCGCAAATCAAGGGGCTTTGTTCAACTTTAACATGGTTATATCTCTTTTGTTGCAATTTAAATTGGTAAGCTTTGCCATGATCTAGAGAATGAAGTTGTGAAGTCATCAAATCAGTAAATCCATTTTGTAATATACAACACAAAGTGCTTTTGATAACCATTTAGGCTCCATTTGATAATCATTTGGTTTTTAGCATTCTAGTTTTGAAAATTGTGTTTGCCTTCTCACAATTTCTCTACACTTATTTTTATCTTCTCTACAATAGTTTCCATCTTTCTTAAGGAAACATTTGAATTTTTAACCAAATTCCAAAAACAAAAATAAGCTTTTGAAAACTACGGCCCCGTTTGATAACCATTTGGTTTTTTGTTTTTTAAAATTATGCTTGTTTTCTCACAATTTCTCTATAAGGGACTGTTTGGGGCAAGGGTTATAATAACCTGGGTTATAATAACCTGTGGAATACTCTGCACCCCAAACACAGACTATTATAACCCCAGACTAAACAACTCTGCATTTTAAACAATATTATATTATTTCACAGACTATTATAACCCACAGACTATTATAACCCTCTGTTATTATAACCCACTCAGTGCCCCAAACAGCCCCTAATAGTTTTCATCTTTTCTACAATGGTTTCCATCTTTCTTAAGGAAATATTTGAGTTTCTAGGCAAATTCTAAAAACAAAAACAAGTTTTTGAAAACTACTTTTTTTAATTTTCAAAACTTGGCTTGGTTTTTAAAAACATATGTAAAAGGTAGATAAGAAAACATGGAAATTCATAAACGGAAGTAGTATTTATAGGCTTAATTTTCAAAAACCAAAAACTAAAAACTAAATGATTATCAAACGGGACCTACTTTTTTTAGTTTTTAAAACTTGGCTTGGTTTTTGAAGACATATATAAAAAGTAAATAAGAAAACATGGAAATCCATGGGTAGAAATAATATTTATAGACTTAATTTTTAAAAACGAAAAACTAAGTCCCTAATTGACAACCATTTGATTTTTGCTTTTTTGTTTGCTTGTTTTCTCATCATTTCTCTACAATGAATTTCATCTTTTTTAAGAAAATATTTGAATTCTTAGCCAAAATCTAAAAACAAAAACAGGTTTTTAAAAACTACTTTTTTTAGTTTTCAAAACTTAGCTTGATTTTGAAAACATATGTAAAAAGTAGATAATAAATCAAGGAAAGTCATGGATGGATGTAAAATTTATAGGTTTAATTTGTCAAAACCAAAAACTAAAAACCAAATGGTTATCAAATTCGGCCTTAGTTTTTTATTTTGAGTTTTTGAAATTGGTGCTTGTTTTCACGTCATTTCTCTACAATGAGTTTCATCTTTCTTAAAAAAACATTTGAGTTCTTAGTCAAATTCCAAAATCAAAAACAAGTTTTTGAAAACTACTCTTTTTAGTTTTCAAAGCTTGGCTTGGCTTTTTAAAACATATGTAAAAAATAGATAACAAAACAAGGAAACTCATAAGTGAGAGGAGTATATATAGGATTAATTTTCAAAAACCAAAAATTAAATGTTATCAAACAGAGCCTTAATAAAGTATTGTATGTTGGTAAGTTGTATTTATATATCACACACAAGTGAATGTAGAGTGAAAGTTGATGTCACATTCCGCTCCACATTACCATCCTAAATCTCGAACAAACTGTAACGACAATAGACTTCAAGTGTGCCATGAATTCTATTGCACACTTGGGTCGTCTTAGAAAATCAGTAGGGTAACCCTAACCTAGAGTGAGGTGTGACAATTGAAATACATGAACTACCACATAAAATAGATCTAAATTAAAACAATACCGAAAAAGATATGATGGAAGAAGAAGGCCAAGGAAGAGTTGATGGATGGCATATCCTAATCTATGCAGGCAATGGGTATGCCTCAAACTTTAAAGGTAAAGGAGTAGGAACTAAGAATATTATGGCCCCATTTACACTTGCTTTGAGGCAAACAGTACAACTAAAAGAGGATTATTGGCAGTTTTAACTTCTTTTATTCTTTATGCTTTGGATATTGCCATTTTCAGTACATTCTAATCCTCACCTTTTACTGAAAATGGTGTCTGGCAGTTGTGAAAAGCAACTGCCAATCACCAAAATTCTCAACCATTATGGAAACTGAAACTTTTTTTCACATTTGATGTTAATGAGGGAGAAAGATATTTTCTCATCTGGTGGGTAATTTTCTAATCTCTGACATAAAGATTTTGATCATACAGAAATGGGGAAGGGGAACTTTAGTGTGGTTGATTATAGTAATTGGCTGCACAGTTGAGGATATTTTGAGTATAAAAAAGTGAAGACATGTCTTTTTTAGAAGATATTAATCCCAATATTATAAACTTCTTATATAGATTTTGCTTGAAAACTAAGTAGCAAATATGGTGATCCATAATTTTGAAGCTCACATTTCACCAACCAAGTATGGTAAGTGTGGGAAATATGGTAAGCCAACTCAAATATTAATGCTGCACTCAACACTTTCTCATTCTCCCACAGACCTTTATAATCTCAATCAACTTTTGTATCAAACTGTCCCATTAAACCTCATCTTTTTCCAGTATGTCATCCAAAGCCACTGTTAAAAGACAGATTCTGGAGAGGCAAACATGTCCTAAAGAGAAAGATAGGACAAGCCAAAACATTTTGTCCAAACATCTTAAGAAGATTTACCCAATTGGGCTGCAAAGAACCAGTTCATCATTTTCTTTCTCTTCACTATCATTGTCCTTGTCCCAAAATTCAAATGACTCTTCTCTTACAGACTCCTCAATCCAACTGGATCAGAAAATTTCGTATGCAATTCACCTTATTACGCCGCCTCCTGAAAGAAGAGAAGTCCCAATAGCTAAAAGTATCCAACCACAAAGTCAAGAACTTGGTGATGGGGAATTGAGGAGGTGCAACTGGATCACCCATACTAGTGGTAAGATTTCGTTTATATCGTTAATATCGTTTATTGCTCTAGTAACATTTGAACTTCTTGTCCAAGTAAAGAAGTTCAAATGTTAAACAATGTTTGCTAGGAAGTCAAACTAATTCAGGACAGCAGTCCTACCACTGTCATATTTCTTCAGAAAAAAGTGATTGAGGCTTCTAACAGTAACTACAGTAAAGTTCTGATATGGACTTAGAAACAGTAGATCTCACTAAAAAAAGGAAAAAGTGGTTTCCATTTATAGAATACTGCCCCCAACCTGCTAAGCTACTTCATAATTGATGTTTTTCTCTCATGACACAGATAAAGCCTATGTATCGTTTCATGACGAGTGCTGGGGCGTCCCGGTGTACGACGACAAGTAGGTGATCTATGTAACTTTTTATTTATCTTAGATATCCATTAATAGATTTGTAATCATGCAGTCGACTTTTCGAGCTACTTGCACTGTCTGGGATGCTGATGGACTACAATTGGACTGAAATTGTGAAAAGAAGGGAACTTTTCAGGTAATATTCACTGGTACAGTAACTCAAACTTTATGTACTTAAGATAAACATCAATCACATAATAAATATATACACACATCTGGTTGATCATAGGGAAGCTTTTGCTGGATTTGAGCCAAGTACTGTTGCCAACATGGGGGAGAAAGAGATAACAGATATAGCATCTGACAAGACCATTATGCTGGTGGAGAGCAGAGTGAGGTGCATAGTAGACAATGCAAAATGCATATTGAAGGCAAGCTACATCAGTTCTTCTTTTAACCAGTTGTTTCATTGAATGTATAATTAATCAGAATTACTGGTTTTTAATTAAACTGCAGATAGCAAGAGATTTTGGATCATTCAGTAACTATATGTGGAGCTATATGAACTTTAAACCAACAATAAACAGATTTAGATATCCAAGAAATGTTCCCCTGAGAACTCCCAAAGCAGAAACCATTAGCAAGGACATGGTGAAGCGCGGTTTTCGGTTTGTTGGGCCGGTGATTGTCTATTCGTTCATGCAAGCTGCAGGGTTGACGATTGACCATCTTGTCGATTGTTTTCGGCACGGTGAATGCGTAAATCTTGCAGAAAGACCATGGAGACATATCTAAGTTCAACATTTCCTAATTTCCCTTCAAAGTTGTGGGCTTTTGTTTTTCTTGTGAGCATTAAGTTAAAATATAAAAATTATACATAGAGAAAGAGAGAAGAACTAAGATGAATTTATCAGCTCCTTTATTTATCAGCTTCTGTTAAGATGGCCAATTCTAGAACTGGACAACTTAGAGCCTTAAGAATCTGATCTCTTGATATCAACAAGTGCAAAGCTCACAGTTACAACAGTTCCGGAGCAAAGGTTATCCACAAGTTGCAGCTGGTGGAGAATAAGAATGGTGTATCTAATTTGTTTAAATATTTTATTGAGGGGTGTTTCAAAATCCTCCAGTTATGCTTCTAATATATAAGAAACTAATTATTTTAGATGTTTGGTGTGGATCTTTTGAGTTTCATCTTATTACTGTCGGAGAATCTAATCACATAGATGAAAGCAGTTGGGTCAAAAGTGCTCGTCTATGTGTTTTCTCCTACCTTCTAAACAAGCTCTCATTGCCTAAGACAGAGAACCAAGAATGTGCTTAGTTCATAAAGAACTTCAAGCGATAACTAAAATCAATTAAAGCAGACATGACTATAGAAAAATGCAGTCTGGTTACAGTTCATAATGCAACCTCCTTATATCTTCCCCCGCCTTGAGAAATATCAATAAAGGAAGGCCTTTCGTCGATTGAGTTTCGTGATTGCACTCCGAGCTTGGTTCTTCAAATTGGCTGAGAATCAAGCCCATGGATCATCTTTCTCCCCTCTCTGTTGGGTCAGAAATAGCTTTGCTTCAACAATGATCTGTGTTTCTACTGTTCTAAGAGGTCATCACCAGTAACCCACTAATCAGTTACATTTGGGCTACGATTCGAGATGGTTCGGGTTCTTATCTTATGTAAAAGAATATGATAAAGTGTAGATCAATAAGTTGTGTTGCCATATTGTACTTGAAGATTTCTTACCAAGATTCGAGATTCTTAACAAAAGTTGTAACTTTATCTAAGTCATCCTGCTAAAAGGATTCCCTTGTTGAAACTCAATCTTCTCCAATGACAGTGGACAGAAAAATCTTTCAAATTGTAATGGGACCAAAATATTCACATTGCTTTTCATATATAATTCCACTGAATTACAGTGAAGACTTCAAATTTTCTGTTGTATGAGATTGCTTAACCTTGTCTCAGGAAGACAGGTTTCAAGCCCCACAGTTGTTTCTATCCTTTTCCTTCCCTATTAATGAATCATTTTAGCTTGGATTACAAACCATCCAAAGAATAAAACAGGACCCCCACTAAATAGACAGGTTGCCAAGAAAAAAAAAAAAACAAGTCAAATCACTGAAACCTGGCTCCACCTCATCTGTTTCTTCACCTGTTATAATCTCTATCCACACTTTTTCTTTCCCTTCCACCATTTTTCAACCTAACTTCTTGATTAGTTTCATGTTAATCCCAGGGCAGTGATGGTCAGATTTGTCCAAGTAATGGTGACTCTTGAATTGCATATGCCACCAAACTTTAACCTGAATTGTTTTAAAAGTTTTTGATGGCTAAGCAGTGTCTGAAGTTTGTTAGATGGTACTGATCAAAAAAATGAAATCCCAACAAAAACAGAGCAAGCTTTTCACCACCCACAAAGCAACTAATAAGATTGAACTTGAAGTTTCCATCATCTTTGTCTTTCAAAAACCGAAAAAAGAACACAAATTGATCCGATAGGATTGATGATCGTATAATTAGTTCCAAACATGTATATAAGTTTATGCAGAAGAGATGGCTGACCATTTGTAATAAGTTTGTTTCCTTTTAATAGATTAAGGCAAAAGTATGAGGTGGAAGCTGGAGAGTCGAGATACGATCTTAGGAAAGTTTAGGGAACCCCTCCAAACCATGATATTAAATTTCTGTCGACATGTTTGATGTTAACAGAAAGAATGAGCTAAAGTCTAAACGATGGAAGAAAAGATTTCAAAGTTTTGGTACAAAGCCACCACTTAGATGAATTTCAAATCAAACTGGAATCTAATAATTGATCCATGGGACCCAAACGATCAATGATATTTCCTTACTGATTATCGCGATCCTTCTTTGTTTCTTCTTTTTATGTAGTAAAAATAGGCTTTAATCATATTCCCAATAGCTAATACAAAAGAGAACAGGACTGCTGTCCTTGTCGAATTACACAAGTTCAAAGGGTCGTGAAGCATTATTGAAAAGAAAAAAAAAAAAAAAAAAAAAAAAGAGAGAGAGCCGACATGACGGCACGAAAGAGAGCAAAAAATAATCAATCTATGGACGGGAGCCACCTGTATTGAAAGGAAAAGAGAGGCAATACAACCGAAAAGTCCAGAGGTTATCAACTATCAAGAAGCATGCGGGGCGAGATTCTCACAGTTCAAATTATATATCAGTAATTAAAGTAGCTTAGTTTTAACTATTCGAAATTTTCTCCACTAAGATAACCATTATTCTCCGAACTAAAAATAATGTGAAATGTGTGAGAATATCGAGTCAACGAAAAGAAGTATGGCTGAAGGAAAAACTAAAAAGAATATAAGAATAAAGTTAAAGCAGGTACAGAACATAGAGTACCCTATTTACATTGCACCTTTTTCAGGGTTTTAAGTTGCATACAAATTATTTATCAAACAAGTTCACAAGTCAAAAGGGGAAGGGGGGAAAATACCAAGGAATACAAACAATTCTAGTCAGCTAGTCTCTCACTTAGCTGATGAGAAGAATATATACAGCAAGTTCCTCTCTCACTGAGCTCTAACGATGAGCCCCATATGTCGAGGATGAAAACCCACAATGCAAGCCAAATCCTAATACTGAGTCGTCGATCACTTCCATAATTCTAATGCGCTATTATTTAATCTATAATGCTCTCTATCACAGCAACACACTGAACCTCATCGTCTCAAAACTGGCAAGAAGTGCCGAGTCTCTGCCTCTGCCTCTGCCCGAGAGCCGCAGATTTGCGTTTGGCAAATGCTGGTCGGAGCAGCTCTGGAAATTTATCCAGAAACAGTGACCATTCTTCATCGTTCATATCACCAAGCTTCACGAAGCTGACACTTGGAGGAAACTGCTCATTTGCACTCCTGTGCCCTGCAGATGTGTTGGTAATATATCCATATTCAGGTTTTGTGACCTGGTACTTCTGGTGTTTCTGGTTCTTATCGCCCAGTATGGTATTCTTGAGAGACATAGAAAGCTTTGACACAACAGAAATGGGTTCAGAAGGTGGAAAGGTTGTTGTTTCTCCTTGCTCCTCCCCAGCACTATCTTCTCCCTCCTCCTCAATGCTTTCCTCCAACTTTGAGAGTGGATTGCGGCCATGCACGCCTCCAAGTCCACCAAACTGGTAATGTGACCAGCCCAAACACTGATCCGCTGCCACACTTGAGTTATAATCTAATTCTCCATCCTCACAGTCTAAGTCAAACTGGAATTCATCATTGCCCCAATCATAAATGGGAGAAGAGAACTCCCTTTCTGCTGTGATCTGCCTAGCCTCAAGACATACTAGCTCAAGTTCACTGGGTTCCTCCTCTCCACTACGAAATTCCCTGCTCATCATCTCACCAATCTCAGCAAGACAGAGACCAAAAGCAGCAGCTTCCTTCAGAAAAATTGTACAGAGTACCAAAACCCGAAGACAAGCTTCACGAATCATGGGGAGCTCCATCCTAAGCATCTCACAGTCTTTGATCGGATCAAGATTTTCAATATACTTGAGCTCATCATCTGAAAATGGGATTGATGCTTGAGGCCAATGAATCCACTCAAAGTACGGATCCTCTAAAGTTTCTGGCAAACAAAGACCGTGATCTATAGGAATAAGCTCCACTTGACCAAACCTTCCTATTCCATCAAGTTTTCGAACTAAGAGATTCCCAGCATGCCTATCCGTATTAAATATCCTAATATCTAGAATACCTATACGATGAACAGCAGCGACTGGGAAGCTAGAAGTCCCATGATCACTGGCATCAAAATCATGCGCAATGAATTGTTGGAAAGAAGCAATTTTACTGACTGACTTCTTCTTGTGAGGCTTGTTACCGTTCACCCAATCATTCACATTGAAGATTGAGTGAGTGATCTTCACTAAGGCTGTCGGAGGAACATTTGCAAAATGCTCATAGTCAAGAAGATAAGCCGCAACTTCTCTGAATCCGGTCTCCCCAACACGCACAGAACGTTTAAATCCTGGTTGTCCAAGAGCTTTACCAACAAAACCTTTTGGATTATTTGGTGCAAAAGGTTCCTCATCAGTTGGCTTCACAATTGCGACACTTTCACCTTTCCCATTCCTAAAGTAGTAAGCGCCACCAAGCCCACTATGAACAGGAATTGGATCAATACCCAACTTAATAGCTTTCACAATCTCTTTGACCAACCGTCTGGTGCCAGAAAAACGATTTGAATGCCCCAATATCTCAATAGGTCCACTCTGGTCTCTAAGTCGGAGATCCTTCCCAGTGGGTGAAAGACATGGAGTAGATGAGCTTCTATGCATCAGATTTCTCGTGAGCAGAAGAGGAGAATCACTTCGAATGGCACTTAGATCATTCTTTAGTATCACATCCCCAAATGACAGCGAGCTCTCCTCCGTAGGAATATTGAGGGCAAGCTGCAGTCTCCTTTTCACCGTATGAGCATTGTCATTGCGATCTAATTCCATTCCCAGGACGCATCCTGTGTCTGTTTGGACAAAAACTTGTCTCCTTCCAGCGGGCTGTTTTTCTTCCATTCCATTTTTCGCACGGTAATCCCGGCTGAGTGGGCTCTTGAGTGCTGCAACTGCCATTTGAGTCTGAACTGGACTGTCCAACTTCCGTGACATTAAATAATGAACAAAAAAGGACGAGTTTGCAGCCAACGACTGAGATGGCCAAGGAAGAGAAATGAATTCCCTCCCAAGAAGGCGCCCCAACTCAAAACAGAATGCTGGTTGAAGAAAACCAGAGTCTATGTCCCCGATTAATCATTAATAGATAGAAGAAGCCTCAATTCCGGCCATCGTTCTCAAAGAAACAAAGCTCTGAGATCGAAAAACACAGATAAAAAGATGCAGCCGAATGCTACATCTACAGATCCATTTCGCCAGATTAACAGCACCTGATTATCTGCGGAAGTAAAACAAAAAAATCAAAATCAACACTTGACCTGAAGAAACAAATATTGATACAAAATTAACCACCATTAAAAAAATGTCCAAACAAAAAGATGAATTTATCTACACTTGCCAATAAGAAGGCCCAAAACTAGAGCTGGACAAGAGATTGACAAAAGAAGCATACACCAAGAACACTTAATGATGCATTATTTATGGTCCTTTTTTACAAGGAAACCAAAATTTATTGTAAGATCAAAATATCAATAGTAGCAAAAGTCCGCTAGGATGAAATACAAATTCATCGATTAGCTTACACGTCGTCCTGAGTTAATTAAAGGATGGGCAAACTGCGTTCCCTATTTAAAGAAAATTAACAACTCGATAAAATTTCAAGGCCCAGAGCCAAAGATTCCAAAAACAGATTCTCCCAGAGATATAGAAAGAAGAAGAAGAAGAAAAAAAAGGATCTCTTCTCTAACCACTTCATCGTGTAAGCAAAGAAATGATCGGAACGAGATCCTCATTCGCGCTCAAGAACAAATCCCAACAGTTAAACGAAATCTGTGAAAGGTGCACCTCCTCCCCCCTCCCCCTCGCCTCGGGGCAGGAGAGAAGATCCAAACGAGACCAAGCTCAATACGACGTTCTGGAGTGGAGACTGATCAGAGAAATGAAATTCAACAATGAGAAACAAGTATTACTCGGTGAAAAGTTCGAAATCGGAGAAAGAACTCACCGGAATTCTATAGATCTTTGAAGATCCGACAAAGGAACGAATCAGATTCACCACCCAAATCGTCGCAATCCGAGAAGCGATGCCGTAAGAACTTGGCAAAAAGGAGAAATGAGAGGGCTTCAATGAATCAAATGAAATCAAATCCAAGAAAAGGGCAGAGCAAAGAATCGCCCGAGCTTAAGTGAAGAGAGTTATCAAACTCAGAGACAAATCCTTTCGCAGTTTCCCCTCTCTCTCTCTATCTCTCGCTGTTCTTTTTATTCTCCTTTTGCTGTGTGTTTGTGTTTCAGAAATTCTGTCTTCTGGGAACGTTCTTTAACTTGAGTGAGAGAAGCCTGGTTAAAATAACTAACCCTGGTTAGATGCCGACCCACTCTCTGGCTCTGGCCTTTGCGATTCGAACACTCTGGAAGGGATGGGGAGAGCCGTTGGATGATGAGAGATGCTGGAATTAAGGACTGTAGGATGAAGAGGTTGGGGATGGTGACGTGGAGATAAGAGATTCGTGAATGACGTGGCAGGCTCACCGTCGAATGGTGGGACACCTGGTGTCATCAGCGACTGGGCAGGGCGGGTTTTCCATTTTTGGGTTTGGGCTTTCGAATCTGTAGTTCTGTGTACTATCCAGTTTTCTGCCCAATCTGACCGTCAATTTTAACGACCATTGAATTGACCAAAATGTCCGGCCAATGTCTTCTTTTTTTGCTTCTTTTTCTCTTTTTTTTCCCCCTTAGTTTGGATATCTTAATTAAATAAATGTAGGCTTCTTTCCGTTACCATTTCCAAAATATTTTATCTTTTAATATCAAAGTACCCTTAATTTTTAGATTTATTTGATTTAATTCTAAACAAATTTCGTAAACATGAGTATAGTTTTGCAATTAACATCTCTACTATTTTCCTTAAGATCAAAGATTTAAATCTTCAGCCAAAGTGAGCTTAGTTCAACGATAATTGACATGTCCCTTCAATGAAGTGGTCAAAGGTTCGAATTCTCCTAACTCCCAATTGTTGTTGAACTCAAAAAAAAAAAATTATCCTCACATTTGTTGTACTAAAAAAAATCTCTAAAACTTTCAAAACGTCTATTTTGTTTTTAGAATTTCCACTATTTGGATCACATAATTCATAAACACATTTGTTAAATGCATATTCAATCAAATCAGTGAATTCGAAAACATCAAACAGAATTCAGATTGCCTACCAAACATGACTAACTTTTTAGTCTTTGTTATTATTTTGTCACCTCATATTGTTCATCCAATTTTCAACACATGTGATTCAATACATGCATACATTAGCATATTAATACATAATGTTGGAGATCATATTTATCCACTTATTTTTGAATAGCTAAAGACGAAATAACAACAATAAATAAGGAGGGAAAACAATATGACAATTGAGCATAGCTTAACAGGTAAGGCATTTATTTGATTACTTAAGGTCAAAATTCAAACTCACACTTCCATATCTGTTGTAATAGCAAAAAGTAAACAACAACAAGAATCAAAATGCTTATTTATTTTAAGTTCAAAGACTTACATGAGATGAATTCGAGAGTTTAGTGATTAAAATAGTCATTAGCTAAAACGTAACTTTTTTTTTAGTTGAACAATATATAAGGTGGGAAGATTCGAATTTCTAACCTCTTGGTCAAAGGTATATGTCTAAACTAGTTGAGTTATGCTTAAATTGACTAAAACATAATATTTTTAATGGTTAAATTACAAGTTTAGTAACTAAACTTTCAAGTTTGTGTTAAAAAAGTATTTGAACTTTGAAAAGTATCTAATAGGCCTCTAAACTTTCAATATTGTGTTTAATATGTTCATGAACTTTAAAAATGTGTAATAAGTCCATGAAGTTTTAATTTTGTGTTTAATAGGTCTCTAACATGTTCAATTTTTTTAAAATTAATTGATCTATTAGATTTAAAATTGAATTTTATGTGTAATATGACCAAACTTTCAATTTGTGTTTAGTAGGTCCGTGAATTTTAAAAAATGTTGAATAAATCAATGACCTATTAGACGCGAAATTAAAAGTTCAATGACTTATTAGACACTTTTGAAAGTTCAAGAACCAAATAGAAACAAACTTGAAAGTTCAAGGTTGACTAAACTTATAATTTAACCTAGTTTTAATAGTTGAGATACCAAAAAGAGATTTAAACAAAAAAAAACTATATTTAAATACCTACTTTAGAGAAATGATTGATCTCTGCCCATCAAATTGCTCTGCTATAAAATTGAATATTTGTAAATTTACTTATATACCCAATTGAAAATTATGACGTAAGGCCCATGTTTGGTCCATCCCCACTCGAGCAATCATTTAAAAACCTTAATAAAATTGGGAACTAAGGAAAACTATAGATAAAATCAAAGAATGGAGAGTTGGCAAATCAACAAAGTACAAAGAAGATTGTTACAAAAATATTAATGACATGGTCAAATAATTTGTTATATTTCAATAAAATCTTAATCTGATTTTTTGGATTAAAATAATAAACTGTTTTTATAATAGACGAAAATTACCAAAAAGTCCCGGAGGAATGTCCAAATGCACTTTTTAATGGTGGGCAAGTACAATAGCGATTGAAAGGCGAACTCAAAAAAAAAAAAAAAAAAGAAGTAATTGAAAGGCGGTTTTTAATTTAATTTGTCAAAAGATTAGGAGCAAGTATGATTGCAAAATAGTTTTTGTCTTTCAAAGCTTCTTTTGCTTTTGCTGTTTCTTATTATAATAATAATTATTTTGTTGGCCTTTTGATAATTGAGAAATGGTCATTTCATGTAAGGCATGCCAGCTTGTTGTGAAAACGACGTGTCAATTTTATCATCATCTTTCAATTTGACTATCAGCGTTTTTTTTTTAATTTATTTGTTGATCTTTTTTTGCTGTCTTCACTTCTTGAATCCACATTTTTGTTTACATTATCTACTTTTATGGTATTTTAAATTATTTTTCTACTCTCAAAATTCATTTTTATAAATTAATTCGAGTATGACTAAGCAGATAAGTTATTTATTATTATTTTAAGATTTGAAAGTTCAATCTCCTATCTTACAATTTGTTGAAACAAAAATATATACTTTTATATATGTATATAATAAATACATTGTATAGAGAAAAGAATTGAACCTTATTGTTTCTTAAATTTATTTCATTATAACTATTTGTACTAATGTCTTCTTCATTTTGTAGTTTAAAGAGGAAAAAAAACTAATTTTCAATTCTAAAAAACTGTTTTTTAAGGCCCCGTTTGATAACCATTTGATTTTTGGTTTTTGATTTTTGAAAATTAAGCTTGTTTTCTCTCAATTTCTCTACCATGGTTTTCATCTCCCTTAAGGAAGCATTTGAATTCTTAGCCAAATTCTAAAAACAAAAACTACTTTTTGAAAACTACTTTTTTTAGTTTTCAAAACATGGCTTGGTTTTTGAAAACATAGGTAAAAAGTAGATAACAAAACAAGTAAATTCATTGATTGGAGTAGTATTTATAGGCTTAATTTTCAAAAATCAAAAACCAAAAATCAAATGGTTATCAAACGGGACCTAAGTTTTTAACATTGGATTAAGATTGATTCGAAAAAGAAAAACATTAGATTAAGATTAAAAAACGTTCTCGAAAATAGCTTTGAAAGCAAGAGGAAATATTTTTAAAAGTCCAACAAAAACAAAATAGTTTTAAATCTATTTTAAAATTTCAAGATTTTTTCAAAACTTTCAGAAAAAGTTTTTATCAGTATTTTCCATTTTAATTAGTGAACTTTGCTTACTTAATTCCTCAAGTTTCCTAGTGTACTTTTTTTCCTAGGCTTTAAATATATATGTATTATTGCGCCTTGAACTTTAAAAAATTATAATTCTGATTGTTGAGTTATTATACCATCAACTATTTAATAGATAAACAACACCGACTTCGTAGATTTGTATTAAAGTATTAACATAAACGTGTATTAGAGTTGCATATGTTAATTACTAGTATTGAGAAAGCAAATGTGTTAAGTGATTGATTTAAAAAAAACTAAAATAATTATATATTTTTAAGTTCAAATTAAACATTTTAATTTTAATTTTAAAAAATATATATGTTCACACGAGATTTCAATAAGAAAATTCAGTATGTGTAAACAAACTTGTATTTGTATTGATTTTGTAAGTATAGTACAATCTCTAAAGTTTATCCTCTAATTCTTTCTCTCTCATGCACAAATGTCTCGAGAGCTAGATAGCTTGTTCTCGAGCATGTTTGTTGGTCTTTTCTGATCGGTCTTCTAACTTGTTGATCTTCTTGGATCAGTCCTTGGTTTGTTGATCGTTGGATTGGTCTTTGGCTTGTCTATCTTTGGATCAATGGCTTGTTGATCTTTTTGGATGATTGACCTCTAGCATGTTGATCTTTTTTATAGGCCTCTAGCTTGTTCTTGGATGATCGACCTCTGTCTTGTTGATCCTTCTTGGATGATTGACCTCTGACTTGTTAATTATTGGATGATCGACCTCTGGCTTGTTGATCTTCTTGGATGATCGACCTCTGGCTTGTTGATCTCGAAGAGTCAATCAAAGTCTTGAATTCGTTTGATCTTCATAACATCTTTGATCTTTAAAGTCTTCAATTTTTTGGGAATCTACTCTAAATTCCTTGAATTCTTTATGTCTTTGAATGAGGGTGACCTTCTTTATTTATAGGAGGTCAAATGGGATTGGACGTCTCTAATTGTGAGTATGTTGCCATATGACACAATCTGATTGGGCCAATTTATATCATCCAATATATACAACGTTGCTTGATTGGATTAACTTGTGTCATCATGCAAACATGACAAATTTTGATTGGACTAACTTATGACATAGCCAATCAGATTAAATATAAATGGTCATAAGATAGACATGTGTCATTATTTATTTATTTTTTAATTTAATATTATTTAATTTAATTTTAGAACATATGTTAATTTATAATTGGTCCAAAAATTAATAATATGTAATTTTGTCATCAATTTAAAATAATGACTTGACAATTTGTGATTGACTGAAATTTCTCATTCAGCTATATATTTTAAAAATTTAGGCCCCGTTTGATAACCATTTAGGCCCCGTTTGATAACCATTTGGTTTTTAGTTTTTGGTTTTTGAAAATTAAGCCTATAAATATTACTTCCACCTATGGCTTTCCATGTTTTCTTATCTACTTTAATATGTGTTTTCAAAAACCAAACCAAGTTTTGAAAACTAAAAAAAGTAGTTTTCAAAAACTTGTTTTTGTTTTTAGAATTTGGTTAAGAAATCAAGTGTTTTCTTAAGAAATATGGAAACCATTATAGAGAATATGGAAACCATTGTAGAGAAATAATAAGAAAACAAACATAATTTTCAAAAACCAAAAACTAAAAACCAAATGGTTATCAAACGGGGCCTTAGTTTTTAGTTTTTAGTTTTTGAAAATTAAGCTTGTTTTCTCTCAATTTCTCTACAATGATTTTCATCTCCCTTAAGGAATCATTTGAATTATTAGCCAAATTCTAAAAAAAAAAACAAGTTTTTGAAAACTACTTTTTTTAGTTTTCAAAATATGGCTTGGTTTTTGCAAAAACATAGGTAAAAAGTAGATGACAAAACAAGTAAAACCATAGGTGGGAGTAGTATTTATAGGCTTAATTTTCAAAAACCAAAAATCAAATGATTATCAAACGGGGCCTTAGAGATTGACTATTTTTTAAAATTTATTAACTAAAAAAAAGCTTGAAAGTTAACAAACCAAAACAATATTTAACCACAAAATGTTAGCCAACCTTAAAATTGTATAAATTTCAAACTTCTCTGATTTTTATACATAGGGAAAAATACACTTTTGGTTTCTGAGGTTTAGGTTTGATTACATTTGGGTCCCTAAATTTTCAAACTCAATAATTTTACCTTTGAAGTTTGCATTTGGTTTTATTTTAGTCTCTACGTCCAATTTTTTGTTACTATAGCTAACAAAAGCTGACATGACATTTTTATTTAAAAAAAATATTTATTTTTCTTTTTCTTTTTATCTTCTCACTCTTCCCTCTTCTTCACCTCCACCACAACTGCCTGCGCCGATCACCACTGACCACCGCTACCCACCGTCGTCGCCGCCAATGGTTGTAATTTTTTTTTTTTTTTTGGTTTCTTTCCTTCTTCTTCCTCTTTCTTTTCTTCCTCTTCCTCTTCTTTTTTTTTTCTTTTTCTTTTTCGTTTACAAAAGAGAGGAATTTGAGAGTGCCCTACAACTTGAAGCCCCTGTGCCTGTTTAGGCACCATTAAGGCAACACCAAAATTCAAAAACCCATAAACTTTCTTCTTCTTCTTTGAAGGTTTAATTTTGCTTTTTTTTTTAGGTTTTTTCAGTGCGCACACAGAGATTGTATTTAGAGATGGTGCAATGACAACGGAATAATTGCATAGATAGCTCAAAATCCAAGCCCAAAATGAAATTTATCCCACCTTTTGAACTAAAGTTATATGTCATTTGACGCCAAAGGGAATTACCTCATTGCCCTTCTTTATGAAAGTGTGCTGATTCTCGGTCTCGCTCCTCGCTCACGTCTCTCACTCTCTTCTGTCGGACTGATCCTTGCTGGAGAGTCTCAATTTGACGTCCGATTTCTATTTGAATTTTGATATGTATGTTTTTATTGGAACATTAATTTAGAAATATGTTCGGCAAGAGAAGAACCCAAAATGTCAAATTTTGATTAATTTTGGATTTTCAGAATTGAAATTTGAAAGAAAAAAAAGCATACTGACAGGGAAAAAATCGAGAAGCGAGATTGAAAATCAGCACGCATTCGTAAGGAAGGACGACGAGGTAATTTCGTATGATGATGACACCAGTAAAAGGGCATATAACCTTAGTTTAAAAAAGTGGAACAAATTTCATTTTGGACTTAGATTTTGGGCTATCCATACAATTTTCTCCATTGAAAAGGGCAGAGATTGTATTAAAAAACCCATAAACTTTTTTTGGTTTTTTGAGTTTTTCCAGTTCGCAAAGACCCATAAACTTTCTTCTTTTTCTTTAATGATATTTGTCTCCAAGTTTGATTCTTTTCTTTTTTTGATTTTTGAGTTCCTAAGTATTGGGAGTGTGACCAAAGTCTTACAGTGGCTAGACAATGAGAAGATCATAGGTATATAAGTTAGGAACAATATATCCATTGATATGATGCATTTTGGGTGAAACCAAAAGCAAAGCAATAAGGGCTTATGCCTAATGTAGATAATGTCATACCAGTGTGGATATATGTAGAAGATCGTTGTCCCTAATAAATGATATCATAGTCATGCCCCTGACTTAGCAATGTCATTCCTCGAGTGCCGAACAAAGAGGTTGTGAGCTTCAGAGACATAGTCATGGTGGAGATTTGTGGTTGAGCTTTATCGGACTAGTGGTGTGCTCTAGAGAAAACAAATTAGCTTTGATAAGAGCTAGACGGATAGATGACTATTTAAGAGGAGGCTTGGTGGTACTTTGTTCGAGGGGAGGATTATTAAGAGTGCGGCCAAAGTCCCACATTGACTAGACAATGAGAAGATCATAGATATATAAGTGAGGGACAATATCTTCATTAGTATAAGGCTTTTTGGGTGAAACTAAAAGCAAACAGATGAGAACTTATGTCCAAAGTGGACAATATCATACCTCTATATGGAGGTATATAGAGAGTTGTTGTCCCAAACATTGAGTCGGTTTTTTTATTTAGAATTTTTATAAATTAAAAACATATATTTTTAAATTTAATATATTTTTATTTAAAAAATTAAACAAAATTATTTTTTTAATAAAAAAATGTCACGTTAGCTACAATAACGGAAAATTGGACGGAATGACCAAAATGCTACTAAACTCAAACCTCAAGAGTAGCATTGTTGAATTTGAAAACTCAAGAACCCAAATGCAACAAAATCCAAACTTCAGGGACTAAAAATGTATTTTTTTCCTTATACATATATATTTATTCAAGAAAATATGAATGATTTGATTTTTTTGGGGCTAAATTATAAACTTTGTCCTTAGTTTCAAAAGTACTCATATTCTTTCAAAAGTTGCAATACTACCATTGACATTTTATAAACGTTTCAAAACTACCATTGTGGTAGAAATCTGTTAGCATGTTGGATTAAAAATTGACTTGGTGGTGACTTAGAACAACACAACAGTGACTTGAATGTTTGCCTAGATTAAAGTCGGAAAAAATGGCATTCAGACACGTCCCTTTTCGTCTAACATTTTAACGATTTTTCTATTCCAATGGTAGTTTTAAAACATTTATAAAAGATCAAGAGTAATATTGCAACTTTTAAAATAATAGAGGTATTTTTGAAACAACTGACAAAGTTTAAGGGTATTTTTTTTATTTTATAATTTAGCTTTTTTTTTTTTTTTTTTTTTGAAGGCGAAGAAGAAGATTGAAAATGGCGTCGACAAGTAGAAGGTTGAAGATGGGTTGAAGATGACCTCTTGCTCTCGTTAGGTTTTTCTTGTACTCTCGCTCTCGATTAAAAAGGTTGAAGATGACTCTTACTCTTGTTGGGTTTTATGTACTCTAGCTCTCATTGTGACGTCAATAGAAAGTTATCCGTCATTATTTTGAACGACTAAGGTCATCCATCATTTTGGCCCAAAAAAAAGAGTTATCCCGCGTAGGGGCACGTGGAGGTTAATATGTTTTTGTTTGGTGAGTTTGACCAATGGGAATGGCTAGTGCAGCTGAGTCAGAGTCCACGCATGAGCTAGAACTACACGTGCCGTTTCCGGATCGCACGCTGCCAATACAAGACACTACAATCTTACTTGTAATTCCAAAATTTTTCTCTGCTACTTGTCGGTATTATCCTCCCACGTGTCTTTTGATTCTTCGAAACCGCGGCATGGACAAGACATCCTCGGCTCACAGTTTTCTCCTTTGAGTACTTCAATTCATGAACTCAAAAAAAAAAAAAAAAAAGAAAGAAAGAAAGAATCTAAATTCTCTGATTAAACAACACATCCACAAACAGCTGAATGGATAAAGTACATTTTTTTTTATTTGAAGGTTGAATCTTCCGCCCATCACAATCGTTCAACTCACACAAATAATAATAATAATAATAATAAAACTCACAAAAAAAAGGCTATACTATTTTTTTTTTATAAAAATAATATTTTCCTAAATAATTGTAACAAGTTTAATAGAGCACACTCTCAAGTCAGCCCATGGTTTTAGGGACTATTTTCTAGAGCTAGACTAGATATATTGAATTCCTATTTCTTAAGTCTTAAAAAAACGTAATATTTTAATTTTACAGTAGCAGATGTCAAAAATATTTAAATTAACAAACAAAATATAAACAAAAACTCGTAGCATCTTGTAATGATTTAGCACATGCTATTTTATCATGTTGTTTGAGTAAAAGTTCTCAACCTAAAAAATTATGTCTTATGCTTGGATTGACAATAAAGATCTAGAGAGTCTTTCATTTAGTACTTAAAATTGGAGGGTAATATAAATTATATGCTTAATAAAGATCCAGAATTTTCTTTTAATACAACAAATGTGGAGTGAGGATTTGAACCTCCAACCTAAAAAAAAATATTTACATTAACTATTGATTTATGTTCATGTTGACAATAGAGATTAAAAGTTGAATAGTGGTGAAAACATTGCTTACCTGAACAATGTTAGATAGCTAATGTTGAAATATTTCTTTGAAATATAATTACTTGTGTTTTTTATAATATGATATTCACATATATGATATTACAAATGTGAATGTGAGAATTTAAACTTTAAACATCTAAACAACATGTTAAAAAATACTTTTGGTCTCTGTACTTTCAAAAAAGTAACAAGTTAGTCATTGAACTTTAGTTTGTAACGAATTAGTCATTGTTCTTTCAATTTTGTAATGATTTAATCTATGCACTTTTAATTTTGTAACAATTTGGTCTCTGTAATAAATAACAATTTAGTCCATGTACTTTAAAATTTGTAACGATTTAGTCCCTATTGTGAAAATTTTCATCAAAATTAAGTGCCAATTTTTATTATGTAACGAATGTATTTGTAGTTTATAAACACATTTGATCTCTAATCAATTTATCAATCTACATATGTAAGAAGTTTCATTAAATCTTAACAATACTTCGTATGATAGAGACTAAATTGTTATAAATTTTAAAGTACAGAAATTAAATTGTTACATATTAAAGTTTAGAGACCAAATTGTTACAAAAATTAAAGTACAAGAATTAAATTAGGAAAAATACATTTTTGGTCCCTGAGTTTTCAACAATATATGCGTTTGGTCCCTGAGTTTTGGAAATAGACCTTTTTAGTCTCTAAATTTAGGGAAAAATATCTTTTTGGTCCATGAGTTTTGAAAATAGACCTTTTTAGTCCTTGAATTTTGAGAAATAGGTTTAAAAGGTCCCTTGTATTATTATTATTTTTATTTTTTTAATATAAAATTAATATTCTTTATTAATTTTTAATATTGTTGTCAAATATTAATTTTTTTTTTCCTATTATACGATGGTGAAGTCTTCTGAGACATTAAAGCACGTCAAGTCGATGGATGAAATTGGCAAATTCTTATTGGATTGTAAGTCGATTTGGGGGTTGCAATTCAATTTCATGTGAGATGTGAAATTGTTGAATTCATCTTGATAAAGAATTGTATAATTTTGAATTAGCCGGCGGTGGAACCCTTCAGGCGAACGTGACTTATGATTAATTTTGAAGCAGTCTCATAAGTAAAGACATTATTGAGGTCTTCTCATAATATTTTTTTTATTCCTTCACTAATTGAAGTCTTCAATCACATTGATTGGAATCATTTGTGGAATGAAAAGTTTTTTTTTTTTAAATTTGGAAGCAAGCCATGAACAAGCAGCTGATGTCGATTGCACAATTTTCCGATGTGGTGAAGGAATTGGTTTGGGCTAAGGCCCATCACTTAAAGCTTTTTAAAATCGAGAAAGCAAGCTGAATTTTTTTTTTTTTTTTTTCCAGTCAAACCTTGCGGCTGGAGTTGTTGTTTTGCGGCTGATATATTAAAAAAAAAAAAAAAAAAAAAAAAAAAACCGTGAATGACATCGGCTACTTTAGTTTTCACGATGATTACATGGTTGAAATCATTTTTTTTTCAATCATCTTTGCGGCTGGAGTAAATTCAAAGTTCACGAACTTTTGGTTAACTAATATTTAGCTGGAGTTTTTATGGCATAAGATAAAAAAGATATTGGAGACTAAAATATGTCTTAAATTTTAATTAATGTAATTTAAATTATTTTTAATTTTTTAAGATATGTTAAATATGTTAGTTTATTTTGTTATTTTTAATTTAATTATTCATGAGATTTATGTTTTAAATTATTTAATTGTTGCATAAAGTATGCCATTTAAATTAAAATCTCACCATAAGTTAAACATGATCATGCATCTTATATTATTTTTTAATATAATTGTTATATTTGAAAATTTTGATTAGGTTGTTTTCTAATAGAATTAGAATAAAATATTTAGGATTATCTTTTAATTTAAAGGGTTTAAAATGATGAATTTTTAATACTATCTAAGTGAATTATTTTTTAATAAGATTAAAAATATTTATGTTCATTAATCTAATAATTAATAGTTAATTAAAGATTAATGAATTTGAAAATAAAAATTGACTATAAGGGAACTCTGTCTATGGAAGGTTTTGTCTAGACTGGGGTATTTAAGCTGACCGAAAGGGAATACCTCTAACTGGGAACCGACCTGGGAGTTGAATTAGTCAAATTTTATTTATTTTCACTAAGCATGCTCATAATGTTATTATTATTTTTTAAATAGTTTAAAAACTTAGTAATTCACATTAAAATCAATCTAACAACATAAGAGTTATGAAAGGTAGATTGAGGAACTTAGATAAATGAGATTAGCCTAATTTTTCTAAGTAATAGAAAACCCTATTTTAAAATACTTAGTGGGAGAATGACACATGTCAAAAATCCAACGGTCTCTATTATTGATTCACAACGTGAGATTCATGTGGGGCATCGTGGCGGCTTTTGGACCGTCCTCCCTACGGAAGGTGTGTGCATGGATTAATATCAAGGTGAATCTTTTGAGAAAGTATTATAGTAAGTGGGAGAAGGAAATGTGTCAACATATCCTACGGTCTCTGTCATTAGTTTACATCGTGAGATTCATGCGGGGCCTCGTGGCGGCTTTTGGACCCTCCCCCTACGGAAGGTGTTTGCATGAGTCAATATCAGGGTGAACTCCTGAGAAGGATAGGATTGTAGTTTTGTTTCCAATACTTGACCTACTCTACGGCGGCATTTGTTGGGATAAAACTACGGGATCTAAAATGATGGGTCACACTTACAAAGGGCTTATTAAGGTTGTTAATGATGTCATTGACCAAACTAATGGTAACTAAATATTATAGGAATAAGAGTTATTTTTGGTATAATACTTGGTTGAGATTGTCTCAGTTTAGTGAATGAATATTTGACCTACCCTACGGCGGCACTTATTCTAACTCACTAAAGTACCATAGCATTAAAAATGATTTATAGGGTTCATTTTTACAAAATGTTTGATTTCTATGCTAAAATTGAATGAATAATTGTTTGCATGATGTTAAATTATATATATATATATATTTCAATATTATGTCAGTTTCTCTCATAATTTTTCATTTTATTACTGATAAGTCAAATTGAAAAAATTTTATTACTTGGAAAAAGTAACATTAACACTATAATGGTAGTGTAAAATTTTGAATTTGTCTTTATTGAGAAATATTCTCAAAACATGTTGCTAATGCTATTCGAATTGTTCGTGAAGCATGTGATTAATGAGTCAAAAGTAAATGAGATAGCTTGTACGTATTCTCCTAGTTGACATGTTAGATGTCAAATTTAGAAGATAAAGAAAATGACAACAACATATGAGATGTTGAAGTCAACATAAGCTAAATTTAGAAAGTTGTCTAAATGATCTCAAAACTAAGTATTACAAAAATCCAAGTAAAGAAACCAAATGATTGAAGCTATATAAAAGGAAATAGTTCCTAAATTAACTAGGATAGTCATAATAAGAGGAATTTTTGAAATACCTCTAGGAAGAAAAATATAAATGAAAGTAAATTTGATTTACTAGATTTTTGGTGGAATATAAATAATGCCACCTAGATAGTCGATATAAGATCTACTATCAAGATTTATTCTTCATTACATTTAATATGTAATTCTTGGAAAATACTTAATATGTAGAATAGTTTCTACAAGTTAGCACCAGAACGCCTATCTCAATTAGTGTAGTGGGAGACATTAAGATGTCATTAAGTAAAAATTGTTACATAATGCTGAATATGGTGTTTTTAGTAACCATAAGAGAAATTCAATTTCTCGAACTTTATTACAAAAATGTTCATATAGTATGAATTACTTTGAAGTATTAAAGTTTATATTTTCAAAATTGTTTGAAGATACATTCAGCTGAAAATAAGAACAATTTGTATATGTTAAAAATGTTGGCATATACTATACTACAATATACTGAGATATTCAGGATTATAGAATCCAAAATAGAAATACATTGTTTTCTCCTAAAAGATGATACTTGACTTTGGCTGTTAAGGTTGATTAACATCAACTTGAATAGAATGAAAAGACTAGTAAGAGGTAATTCTCTAAACAGTTAGTTAATTACTTTACCTGTCTGTAGATCTTGCCTTTCATGCAAGATAATCATTGGGCCTTTATTAGATAGGGCTAGAACGCCAAAGAATACTTTGGGCTTACACATTCTGACCCAAGTGGTCTGGTAAATGTAAAGGTCAAATAAAGTCATGAATATTTCGTCACTCTAGTTGATGATCATGCAAGGTACAAGTATCTTTACCTAAATACAACATAAGTCTAAAATTTTGAAATGTTCAAGAAAATTAAGACTAAAGTTAAAAAATCGATTAGGTAATTAAATCTATCAAGATATTATGATCAGATCATAAATAGAAAGTACAGGAACCTTACGTACTAAAACTAATTGATAGAAAATGAGTTTTTATCCCAATTATCTTAATACCAAGTGCAATTTTGTGAAATTGTGCTGGAAGAGGAGAAACAAGACCTTGTTAGACATTGTCACATTAGTAATGAGTTACACACCATTACCATACTTCGGTTAGGAAATGCAATAGAGATTGCATGGTGAACATGATTCTCTCTAAAAGTGTCTACGAGACAATTTTAAAGATTATAGAAGAGTAGTAAAGCTAGTTTACAACACTTCACCATTTGGGAATGTTAAGCTCACATGCTAAACACAAGCCTAAAAAGTTTGTATATGTTCAAAGATAAGCCCAAGTGTAGGCGACCCCTAAGGAGTATAAAGTGGTCTTTTATGTAGTCCTAAAACGAATAAGGTATTTGTTGACAAATATCAATTTTATAAGAAATGTCAAATAAAAGACTACAAACCTTTAATAAGGTGAGATAGTGTTAATAAATTGGTTCCAAGTGAAGCCACTAAATAGTTAACAAAAGGTGTTAACAATTTAATTATATTTGAAAGTCAAATGGATCATAGTCATGAATTGGATAAGCCTCATCGTAGTGGGAGAGTTATGAGATGACTCAATCTTTACAAGGACTTAATTGAAGCCCAAATTTTCATGTTAGATGACAAAGTTGAAGGTACTTGCAAAGTGAGACTAATGGCAAAGAGTTAAACCTAATAGGAGAAAGTAGACTAAGAGTAAACTTTCTCACTTGTTGTCATACTAAAGTGTGTAAGTATTATTTAATTCATTGTTGCATATGGGATATGAAAATGAATGTTTATAATTCTTTTATGAAAAGAAATCTTAGATAATGTTTCTACACAAATCAATCAGATATGTTTATTTTCACAGATCAAAAGCAAAAGGTTTGCAAAATAGTAAAGATTCATTTATGAAATGAATTTTACCATTAGATCTGTGAATATAAGGTTTGATAAAAGTATCAAAATCTATGACTTTGGATAAATATTAATGAAGCTTGTATAGACAAGAAAATTATTAATTGCTTAGTGGATTTTTCTCATGTTTTATGTTGGTGATATTTTTACCCATTATGAATGATGTAAGATGTCTAACATAAAACGTTGATTAAGTAACCAATTTCAAATAAGTGATTTGAATGACTCAGTATATTTTACATGTCCAAAATGAAGATTTTAAGGACAAAATGTTAACTTTGTCTCAAACATCTTATATTGACAAAATTGTTGTCAAATATTTGATATTTATGTCTAAGGAAGTGTATCCTAAGACACCTCAAATGTTGAGAGTATATGATATGCATAAATGAGACTAAACATTTAATATACAATTGGTTAGCATATATCAGTTACACGAATGATATGATCATTGAGTAGAAAATTAAAAACTTTCTCAAATTATCTATGGATGATAAAAAAAATTTGTGTATAGAGTTAAAGATTTGATCTTTACAAGATACACTGGTTCTTACAAAGATTTAGGAAATTTATATAAGGATAAATTTTACCCTAAGTGGTGGAGTATGATATACAAGTTAAATTGTTTTGCTTGTGAAGTAACAAAAAAACTTGTCTGACTCAAATAGTTCCTTGAAGATTTGAAAGGTATTTCAGATATAATTTAGTCTATCTTCTTTATTATGATAATAGCAGTGTAAAGACTAATATTAAGGAAATTACAAAACACCAATGTATAGGAAATTATATCGAGAGAGAGAAAACATCATGGTAGTGACTAAGATGGTTTTTTAATGGCAATCTTTTGGATCTATATAAAGAAACTCTCCAGGCTAAAGTGTTTGATGGTCACTTAGAATGTCTAGGATTACGAGACATGTCTCATCTTTGCTAGGGCAAGTGGGAGAACATGTTGGGTATAGAGTATGCCCTAGGATACACGTCTCACTAGCTTTAGTGCAAGTGGGAGATTGTTGGGATTTATGCCCTAAAGCTTCATAATTAATAATGAATAATAATTTTGATTATTTTATTTGCAATATAATATTATCCATTATATGAAAAATTCAAGGTTATTAGTGTAATCTTGAATAGTATGTGGTTGACATATGAGAGGATCATGTTCAAGAAATAACTTAAAGGGTCATAGTATATGGATAAGGTTGGGTGCCTTATCTTGGTAACACTATTGATACGGCCCACTTTGTAATAGTTACAAATGATTTGATCCAAATCATTCATGTGGAGACATGTGAGTGAGGTTATCTTATACAATGAGTTTATATAAGACTGGACAACGGAATATTTAATCTCTCTTTATAAATCCGTTAATTGAGAAGATTAATATTTCATCAGGATGATCATATGCGACTCGATCTTAATCTTGAGTGAGTTATGAACTCCTGCCTATGAGGGCTTCTCCTTTGATTTGCATGGGTGAAAGTGGCTTTTGTAGCCGATTCAATATGCCTACCATTTTGGGGACTTGACCAAATAGGGAGCTGGGAACATAATCTCACAAGATGAAATCCACTCCTTCCCATATAGGGTAAGTAGATGAGTAGTTCCCTTAAGTGCTGATTTCGTGACTTGAACAATGGGGCCCCACCCTCTCATTGGCCCGAGAGGGACTTAGTTTATAATTAGATTATAAACAGATTGTTCATTAGAGGATCAGTGGTACTTAAGGTGCAATATGTAATTATAAGGGTAAAATAGACTTTTGACCCAACTGTAATTACGAACAACTCGTGAAGGATCGACTTACATGTAATGATTATATCTATGGACACAACTTGTCCTACAGTGCATAAGAGTGTAACTCTAAGTCTATAGTGGAGTGACCTAGAGTTAATGAATGAAAATTAATTAATTAAAGAGTTTAATTAATTGATTTTGTATCATTGGAGCTTATAATCTGTAGGTCTATAAGGTCCCATTGCTAGCTCATAGTAACACTAAAAGATCAATTTAGTTGAAAGAAAAATTTGAAATGTTCAAATTAATATTTAATGTGAAGTGTTTAAATTAATATTTAATATATTAGATATATTAAATATAAAAGAGGAAAATATATTTATTGTATTTGATACATTAAATATTAAAATAATTAATGTATATTAGATACATTAAATAAAAGATATTTATTAAATTTGAATTGGATTCAAATTAGGAAATAAATGTCGTAGGAGAATTTTAAACGGTTTGAATAAGATTCAAATTGATTAGATAAATGTATTTTAATATATTAGATATTAAAATATATTATTTAATTATTTTCCCTAGACCACTATAAATAGGACCCTAGGGGAGAGCCATTGTGCATTCTTCACAACACACATCTCCTCAATAGAGAGAATTAGAGAATTCTCTCTAGACATCTTCTTCTCCAATCCATTGGAGATTTTCTTTCAAGAGGCTCCCACAAGCATTGGTCATGTGTTTGAATCATAGCTAGGAAGACTTTGTGGAAGAGATAAAGACCCGCCAGAAATATCTCCATGTTTATTTCAATGTAAGTTTTTGCTTAACGTTGTATATTTTATGTTTAATTCTAAATAAATCAAAGACGATTCCAATGCTTCCGCTGCGGGATGAAAAGTTCATTCCTTTAAAAAGAAAACAAAGAATTTTGCGTTTTAGAAAAAGAAGCATTGGGAGTGTTTTTTTTTTTTTTATGGGAAAAAAGAAACTCTACAAGACCAAAGAGATTGCAGTCGTAATAGCTGAAACTTCCATCTCCAAATTGGCCGATGATGGCACTGCCCAATCCGTACATCTCAGAAAGAGGAGTTGCCCTCGTAAGATACTTAATGAAAAATTTGCTCTCCCCTAGAGTCACACACGTGAAGTCCAATTAAATGGTAATTTAACAGCAATTAACAAAAAAAGCTAATTGCAATACTTAACAAAGTACTGGAAGCTAATTGATCAAATTAAAAATTCAAGAATATGATTGTAACAAACCTCATAGTTCAGGAGTGGTTTGTGCAATTTTTCTAAGTAACCTATAATCATTTTTTGTGTTTGATTTTGAGAGTATTCTAAGGAACCTATAATCATTTTTTCTGTTTGATAAAATTGATTATAAATGAATCTATTTAAAATCACTTAAGCGTTGTTTGGAACGCTGAATGAGTTATAATTGTCTAGATTATAATAGTCTGTGGGTTATAATAGTCAGTGAAGTTATATAATATGTATTTAGGATGCAAAGTTGTTTAGTCTGAATTATAATAGTATGTATTTATGGTGCATAGTTATTTAATTCTACAGACTATTATAACCCACTTAGCATCTGTTAATTTTTAAATAAGTTGATTTGCCAAATCTGTTCTCAACTTCTAAAAATGGATTCATAAAAAGACCATTCTACCTTGCTTAAAAATTTGAAAATTTCAATTTTACCCTTCAACAAATTTAAGATTTACTTCATCTATCTTGTATCTTAATCTTTCTCACTAAAACGCTACCCCAAGTGCTCACATATTAATAAAAACCATATGTCTCTTATTTTTAAAATTTCAATAAAGTTTGTTATAATAATTTTCTTTTACTAATATTTTAACGAATAATTTAGAGTAAATAAATATAAATATAAATTGAAAGTATATAAAGTTTTAAATAATTATTTTTAAAAATTTATAAATTATCAACAAAAGATTATGAAAAATTTAATAGTATACCTATTTTATTCATCATAGCTAAATTGCAACAATTTAGTATTAATATATCAAATACTATAACTTTATTTTTTTAATAATTAAAATTGAAATTTACCAAACATTAATTTATTGCATGTTATAGGTATAAAAATAGCCATAGTCAATAGCAATTTTTTATTTTTGGTAAGGATGTTCCAACGTAGGCTTCACACATGGTCAATAGGCAAGAAATTCATGAAAACTAATGAAACATTGATTCATGGCACTGATAAAGACATAATTTTTTTCAATCTAAAAATAACTCAAAAACTAAGATACTTATTACTTTTCCTAAAGTCGAAGATTTAATCCCACCAACTTGAGTATAACTTAATTCGTTAAGACATGTGTCTTTAATCAATCGTCAGAGGTACGAATCTTCCCATCCCACCGTAGTTTGTTGAACTTAAAGAAAAAAAAATCTACATACCTACATTTGTCAAACCAAAACAAAAAAAAAACATTAATTTCAAAGATCTAAAACACATGTAAGATTATTTTTATACTTTTTGATAATTCTCAAATTTTAAATAAAATCAATAATTTTTTTTCCTAAATAATTTATTATCTTTAGAAAAGAAAATTCAAAGTTAATAATGATTCACCTTCCTCTAATCGATAATTAGAATGAAAAAAGAAAATACAATACATCTAAGAACAAATCATTGATCTCAATTAACCAACCCGAGCATAGCTCAATTGAGAAGTTAGAGGTCCGTGTTCTCACCCCCACATGTTGAACTTAAAAAAAAAAGGTTGATCTCTATTAATAGACTCGCTCATATACATTATATTGTATGTATTCTTATACCTTATAAGCATTATAGAAAACCCATGTTTTTCATGCTCTAAACATATTATTTTTCTCATATATGCTCTAAAATCTTTTAAGCTATTTTGTTTTTTTTTTTTTTTAAAAAAAAACAAACAAACATATATGCTCATAGATAATTAATACATATGTCTATCGTGCTTAACAAGTATTTGACACTCCATTTATTTAACCAATAATTGATGTGTGTCAAACACAAAAATCAAGCGTTTAACAGAGTTTCCAAATATTCAAACATTAAATACGAGTCAAATACATATACTACAGTGATTGAAAGGAGTCTTCATGCTTGGGCAAAAAGCAACATATTCGAAATGCATCTAATTTCCAAGCTCGACAACAGAAAGAAAGATGAACCTTCTCAAAAAAATGTCTGCAAAATCAGTCAAAGATGACATATATTTTTCTTGATCATCAAGGAGCCTAATTTCCTCTGCCTATAAATTAGGGAAAATCACACACAAGTTTTCACTCATCTTAAAAACAACATTTCAACCAAATTCTCAACAAGTTCTGACCCATAATCAATCCCCATCTGTTCTCTACTTCCCAAAAGCTTTTTCTTCTTCTCTGTGGTCTTAAAAAAAATGGGAGGAGGCAAGAAAAAGAATTTGTATTGGTCAAGTCTAAAGTCTTTCATTTATTGCTTGCTTGGCTCTAATGGTGGAAATGCAGGGGTATCCAAGGCTGCAGCATCTCCATCTGGGCCAGAGGCCGCCATGGTTGCTGCAGCAAAGCATTTCTCTTCTGCTCACAAGGTGAAGTTCAATTAAGCTTCTAGTCCATATCCATGTAGCCAAAGGTCTGCAACTCAAGCAACATCCAATATGATCAGTTCTCCATCTCATCACACTTGTCAAAAGTTTCAAGTAATTTTAATGTAGCCGTGAACTATTTAGGACATGTTTGGAAGTGATTTTAGAATGACTAAAATCACTTTTGTCATGCACTTATTAATTTGGGTGACTTAAATCACAGCTTGACTTGGTTCCTAAGCATGGAAGACCCAAGTCTCATCAAGTTATGCAAAGTCAAATATCTCTTCTTTTTTTTTTTTTCTTTTTTTTTTAAGTTCAATATGTGGGTGAGGATTCATCCTCTAACCTTTTGGTTAAGGATATAATACATTGTAGTATCTCAAGATTTTTTTAATTGAATACAATGTCACAGCTATATATTTGACATATATGATATAACCTGTGTAGATATATTGGACATTTAGATATAATTGTTTGTGCTGTCTGCATCCATGAGGCATGAAGAAATAGGCCCATTTGATAAATAGTTTTTGTTTTTGAAAATTAAACTTTTTTTTTTCCAAATTTCTCTACAATAGGTTTTATCTTTTACAAGAAAACATTTGAGTTTTTGGCTAAATTCTAAAAACAAAAAAAGTTTTCAAAACTTAACTTGGTTTTTGAAAATATATGTAAAAAGTAGATAACAAAACAAAAAAACCCATAGGTGAAAATGTATTTATAGACTTAATTTTCAAAAATCAAAAATTAAAAATCAAATGGTTATTAAACGGACTTTAATTATGAGCAATTTATGAGAAATATAGTGTATAATTTGCTTCTATTATGAGAAAAACACTAATAAATTTAGATTTTAGTTTTGTTGGATCAATTCGGGTTTTCAATTTCTTCAATATCTCCAACGTTTCCAGCCATCAAATTTGGCATATGGTGGAAGAGAATGTAAAATTTTTGGCAAAATATTAAAAGAGTAGTAATCATACATCTTGAAAGATATAAGGAAGTGATGAGCTCCAAGTATTGTAAAAAGAGCTTATGCCTTTGATTTCAAATCATCTCACAATATAAACTTGGTATACTAGCTCTATTTGTGTGAGTAATATAAAAAACTTTGAGCAAACATTTTTTGAAATTGGGTTCAGGAGATAATTCTATATGATTGTAATAATTTTTACAAAGTGCTGTTTCTTTTTGGTGAGCTGTGGTTTTTTTTTTTCGGTTTTTAAGTTTTCCACATAAATTTTTGTGTTTCTTATTTTTGTTGTTTTCTTTTGATTTATCAGTTATTTTTCTATTTATTCATACGGTAGAAGTGAGGGATTTTTTTCCTAGTAGAGAAGAAAGAAAATTTAAAATGGTTAGATGAGTGGTCTCCTCTTCAACATTTTGACCTCCTTGCCTACCTATATATAAGATTGGGGGTAAATATGCTAGAAGTACTCTAAAGAAATAGGTAATTTTAATTTTGTCTTTAATTTTTAAAAATTCTCAATCTTATCTCTAATGTGTTAAAAATTGGTTGAATTATACAAAATGCCTATAAACTTTAGACTATGTTTCTGTTATGTCTTTAAAATTTCAAAACATTCATTTTTATTCTTAAACTTTAAATTTATATTAAAACAACCCTTTCGTCAACATTTTCATCAAAATGAAGACGCAAAATGATGTGACGGTAACTTGTAAAATACTGGTACATATGACGCAAATGGTAAGTTTCAATTATGCCTTTGAACTTTATGGTAGACGTATCAATTATGTCCTTATAGTTTCAAAAGTTTTAATTTAACTCTTAACCAATTGTTTCAAATAACAATTTCATTAGTTTTCCTCTTAAAATAAAAATTACAATATGATATGGTAATTAGTTGAAAAATGGAGATACGAGGAGGTGAGCTGTAAACAAGTTGAAGGGTGGTTTTGATCACATTTGACACGATCTTGAAAAATTTAGGAGGTACAAGTATTGAGGGACACGTATTGAGTCGCTTTTTAGCTCATTCTTTTCCTAAATTTTTCTACCAGATAGCATATGAGTATCTAATGGGCTAACTTGGTAGAAAATTTTAGGAAAAGAATGTGCTAAAAAGCCCAGTGAGTGATGAAAGTTTAAAAGAAAACAATTTTAAGAAAACTATTAACATAAACATTTATAAATGGTCCTTCGTAAACATTATAAAACTCTTGCACGTATAACCCTTGAAATACTTATAAATTCCATTGCAGTTAAGCAACTCAAATATTTTTCCGACTGCAAAATCTCTAAAATATAATTCTTGAAGAATAGTCTTTTAAAAACATAATATCAAAAACATAAACTTTAAAACTTTGGTTGCATTGCTAGGAAAAATTGTCACTAAACTTATACCTGAAACTAGTCATACTGGCGTAGAGTAATCTCAATATGCACAATAGAGCGAACTAGTCATACTATGGATAGGGAAGATCCCAAATACACAGCAGAGCGAATCTAGTTATACTGTGTAGCGAGTAATATCAAGACACACAGCAAAGCAACTAGTCATACTATATACTGACTAATTTCAAGGTATATAGCAGAACGAATCTAGTCATACTATACACCAAATAATCTCAAGATACATAACAGAACAAATCTATCAATACTATACATCGAGTAATCACAAGGTGCATATCAAAGCAAAGTGAGTCCCTAGAGATCTCATATAAATCATATATACACTACATAAACACATTCGCGTAAGTGCATCGGGAAGTCACCATGGGTACAACATCTAGTGTTTTGAAAATAATTTCTATATAATAATTGTAAGTTCTCAAACCATGCTAAAGCCATAAATATTTTTAAATCGAGGTCTCATAACTTACAGTCATACCTTAATGATCAATTGCCATAATTAAAATCACCATAGTCACAATTTGGTTTTGCATAAATCCATAAATCATATCTCAACTAAAGTCATGATTCGAAAATCTAGTCAACTAAAATCCGCAACGTTTGAAATGTTTTAACAACTAAAATCTTGTTAAAAAGGCTAATTCAACAATATACATAATCATAAATCTCTTGAAACTTCATGGAACTCTATCATAGTCAATTGACAACCCCAAATCACATTTTCACAATTTGACAAAAAATTCATTTCTTTCAATAAGAAGTCAATTTACAAATTAAGAATAAATTCTTTGAAATCTCAAATACCCAACATTTGTATGAGTATAAATCATAATTGATCTCAAAATTTCACAATTTCATCAAATACTAAAATAATTGAAATTATTGTAAAATTAACCACTCGCAAATTATTGTCGCTGACACCTCGAATCTTAAACTATTCTAATTTTTGTCTAACCTGGCATTCCAATAACAACATCACAAATTATTCTTCAAACCATATAATTGGAAAATAACTAGACATCACTTAACCCAATTTTTCATTCCTTAAACATTACCCATTAGTCAAACATTCAAATTTCCCTCTCTCATCTATTTATTACCGAGGTACATTTTGTCATTTTCTCCAATTAAATACTACTTTCTTCTCTCTTCATAAATCATTTTATTATTTTCCGTAATAAATTAAAAATAATCTTTAAATTATCCCAACTTACAATTTCCAATTAACAAGCCTCCAAAAACAACACTTCTCTCTTCAATGGCTTATCTTTATTTACCCAAATGTACTTTAATGATAAAATAATCCATCTTTTCCTTCCACTATTCATCTTCTTCTTCTTTCTTAATCCACAAACATTTCTTTCCTTTTACTTATTTCTATCTTCCATTCTAGACCTTTTATTTCTTTCTCTTCACCAAAATGTTTCTTCTAGATTTTCCACACCAACCATAATTAAGAAACACAACAATCAAAACCCCCAACAAGTTTTTGGTTAAAAACATAAAAGTTCTTTTTTTTTTTTGTTCTTTTCAAGTCTAGTTCGAAAGAAAGCATACTAGAAAACTCATAGTTGTTCTTATGCACAAAGAAGAAAATCCATATTTATTTTCCTTGAAAACGGCTTACCAAAATTGAAATTAGCTTACCAAGCTTCAAAATTTTGTCGAACAGCCTCCTCAACCATTTTCCGGCGAGTTCCGACATGACCACGACTTTTTTGACGACTTTCGACAACTACCCACTACTCCGACAGTCATCTCATTCTTTCTCTTTGTCTTTCTCCATTCATTTTTTTCTCTTCTTTCTATTTTCTCCTCGGAAGCCCAACTTTTCTTTCTCTCTCTCTCTCTCTTTTTAATGAGAAAAGTATGTGGCTTGTCATCCATGCGTTGAAGCCACACATTATTTCTTTTATTTTTAATCTTTTTCTTTTTTCAACAAAAGCTTATCAAAGTAGTTTATCCACATGTCTCCTCCCAATTCTCCTGTTATCTCTTTTTTTTTTTCAAAATACACCAAAACACTACAAAATTTCATTTTCTCTCTCCTTTTTTTTTTTAAAACAAAAAGATTGTCACAAAATTTTCATTTTTCTTTTAATTTTAATTTATTCCAAACTTTCTCCTCTTTCAAAATATATGAAAATCAAATACCTAAGGCCCCGTTTGATAACCATTTGGTTTTTAGTTTTTGGTTTTTGAAAATTAAGCTTGTTTTCTCTCAATTTCTCTACAATGGTTTTCATCTCCCTTAAGGAAGCATTTGAATTCTTAGCTACATTCTAAAAACAAAAACAAAATTTTGAAAACTACTTTTTTTAGTTTTCAAAACATGGCTTGGTTTTTGAAAACATAGGTAAAATGTAGATAACAAAACAAGTAAATCCAAGGGTGGGAGTAGTATTTATAGGCTTAATTTTTAAAAACCAAAAACTAAAAACCAAATGGTTATCAAACGGGGCCTAATATATCATGTATATCCAATTACTAGAAGACTAAAATTGAATCTTACACAAAAAAAAATGTCTGTTAAGAAAATTGGAGCCCAAAACAATAAAGGCCCATATTTTATTTTTTACTACTAAACCTAGTTAGTTTTAACTAGGAGTGGTTGTGTGGGTGTGTTTTACGGAAAAAAAAAGAAGAGGAAGCTGCGGCAGTGTGCTTCACGAAAACAGAAAAATAAGAAAAAAAGAGAGTTTTTTATTTGGGTTGTTTGCAAGAGCGTTTTCTCCATTGAGGAGTTTTTGAGAGCTTATTATAGAGTGATTCGTGAAGAGAAATCATTATAGAGAGCATTGTAAACTCTTGTAATTTTCTCTCTGACATTTTAGTGGAACCTGTATCGGTAGTAGAGAACTGGACGTAGCCAACATTGGGTGAACCAGTATAAATTCGGTGTCAATTTCTCTTCCCTTATCTTTTAATTATCGTTCTTGTTGCTTAGAAGTTTATATTGGTTTATCTACTCTTTTAAGCTTGTGAGTTCCAATTTTTTATTCCGCAGTATTTGGAACCATAACCTGATATGAGATTTTTAGATAAAATATATATATTGTCTGAATCTGAGTGAATTTTAGATTGATTATATTTTATCGGCCCCTAACAAAGTCAAATATTGGAAAAGTTAAAAGGAGAGAGGGTCCAGATAGAAAACTTTAAGGGAGAAATACGTTCATTACAGTAAAAAATGTGGAAGAGTAGTGGGGTTGGTAGAAAGTGTGGATCTATGGAAGTTAGAAGAACAACAAAGAAAATGATTGACTGATGATGGAAGATCATTGTTATTCTCAAAAATAAGAAATTTATCTGGAGATAATGGTTACTAGATTTGATTGTCTTGAATTTCTTTCTTTTAACTATGATCCTAATTCATGGGAATCTTAATTTTTTAGGTCCCAAATTTATCGTCTGCCCTTCATGGTCCTTTAAAAAAAAAATTGTTTCATCGAAATCTTTTGATCATGAGAGAAGGAAAACAATATTTTATCCTAATCTCTAAATTTGCGCCTGCCCCCATATTATATGATGTCATTTTGAATGAGACTAAGACTCTTAGTCGATTTTGTTTATAGCTTATTATTAAGTCACAATTCCATCTACATTTTAACGAGAAAAGCTAATGAAATGGTTGTAATTTTGAAACAACTTCAAAAGTTAAGAGTTACATGAAACTTTTGAAAACAATATAAGGGCATAAACCTACCCTAAAATTCATGAGCATAATTGAAACCTATCATCTATGCAACATGTACCATTATTGTCACTATCACAACGCATTTCATTCTTTATTTTAATGAAAAAATTGACGAAGGAAATGGGCAAAAATGAAACATTTGAAACTTCAGGAGCATAATTGAATCTTACCCTATAATTGAATGACATTTTTTATAATTTAACCTTAAATTTTCTCAATAAGGTCATTCATTAAAAATATTGTTAAAGTTTGTGAACAAAAAGTTGATGTATTATCAAATTATTACTTTATTAATATACTTGAATATATGAAGATGCCATTAGAATACTACTTGACATATAAAGTCCAATCCACCCATCAACAAAATTCATTTTATTTCAAATGATCTCATGTGTCCAAATATGTAAATAATACCATCGTTCAATAACACATAAGCGTTCTATTAACGACAAACCTAAATATAGTTCAATTAGTTAAAACATTATATCCTCAACCAAAATGTCAGTGTTTCCAATCTCCACCCTACACATTGTTTTTTGTGAAATAACTTAATTGAGAATTTTTAATACACTAGAAGTAAAGTTAAAAATTTTAAAAAGATTAAAAACTAAATTGACAAAAATCTCAGAGATCATTTAACTTGATTTTTAAAAAAAAAAAAAAAAGAAATCATTTAATACCATTCTCAAAAGAATTTAAAAAAAAAATCATTCAATATATTTAGCCTAAAATCAGAGGTCAGTCACCTTTTTTTCTTTCGTCACCCATGGCACACGTAAGAATTTGACTTTGATTCCACCGAAAAAAAAAAAGACTTTGATTCATTTCTCACGACGAATGTTGGTTTTCTTTTGGCAACCAAAGGACACGTAATAATTTGATATTTATTTTTGACGAGGATGTTATTCTTTGGGGGAATTTCCCCCTTATTCTTTCGGCTGCCACAGGACACGTCAGAATTTGACTTCTACGTTTTATTTATTTTATTATTATTATTTAGTGTAGAAAGATTCGAATCTCTAACTTTTTGATTGATGATATATGCTAATTATCATTGTGCTATGCTCACTTTGACAATTTGATTTCTATTCGTTTCTAACGAGGATGTTCCAAAGTAGACGTCACATGTAGCCAATAAGAAAAAAATTTAGTAAAACTATATAAGATACGTCACGCTGACAGAACACACCATTCTTTTGAAAATATAAACAGATGTAAGATTATTTTTAGGGAAGAAAAAATCAAATTTGACCATAAACTTAGAAGGTTGTATCAATTTGAACCCTAAACTTTCAATTTCATCAAATGAAACCCTAAACTTAAATAAGTGTTGTAATTTCTACTTTCGGTTCAAATTTCGCTAATTCATTCAATAATTTTAACAAAGAGACATATAAAAATCTTCATAAACTCATTAATTTCAATAAAATAAAGTTATGTACAAAGATAATTTTGACTAATACACAAATTAGCTATTAAATAACTTTGCTAAGATTCATAAATTTCAACAAAAAAAAAAAAGCTTTAATGTCACTTTAAAATTTTATCAATTTCATATTGTATACATGTATTTATAATTCATTGAATGCATAAGAGAACTTTTTTTTAATGATATTTGGAGCGAAAACTTATTAGAGGGTTAAAATTACAGCACTTTTTAAAGTTTAAGATTAAGATTACAACACTTATCTAAATTTGAGGTGCAGTTTGATAAAATTGAAAATTTATGGTTAAAATTGATACAACTTGACAAGTTTAAAGATCAAAATTTATTTTTTTTCCATATTTTTATCAATACAATTTTATAAAATGACACTTTAAAAAAAAATGATAGAATATACAATATTATGTCATACCAAAATATTCGAAAAACATCTAAATCATTTCAACATTTTTTCCTAAATACTTTAAAATCTTCTAGAAAATAATATTCAAAGTCAATAGTGTTTATACATTAAAAAAAAATCAAATGTTTTCTATTCTCTAAATTTAGGTTGAATCATATGTTTGATCTTTGAATTTTAAAATTGTATTCAATAAAACTCTTAAACTTTTAAAATTATTCAATGAGGTTACAATGTTATGGCTAATAGATTTCTACACTTTATAAAAATTATTTAATGGATTTTTGAACAATTAATTTTATGTCTAGTAAGGTCTTAAACTTTAAAAAAAAAATAGTCTCATGAATTATGAACTTACTAAACATAAAATTAAAAGTTCAAGGTCCTCTTAAACATAAAATTGAGAGTTCAAGAACCTATTGAGCAATTTTTAAAATTTAAAGACCTATTAGACATAATATTAAAAACTTAAGAATCTATTAGACTTTTTTTTTTTTTTAAAACTGAATCTATTAGACACTTTTTGAAGTTCAAATGACTTATTAAATGTAACTATGAAAATTCAAGATCCAATTTGTAATTTGACCTTAAATCTATTGTATTTATCTTGTATTTCTTTTTTCAAAAAAATAATAATAAATATACAAATATTTGAACACTTTAATTTTCTAAAGTTGTTCTCACAAATATCCATTGTGTCTATTGTGCTTAATAAATGTCTAACATTCAATTTATTTAACAATCGAAATATTGTGCTTAATAAGTATACAAACTCGCTCTATATGTGTCAAACATATAGACTATAGAAAAATTTCTAGTATTACAATAGTACCTATTCATTCCATTCATAATTTAACACATCATGAAGTAATAAATTATTTTATTTCATAAGTTCACACTATACTTAAATGCTAATATGCTAATGACATGACAAACAATGAATAAAAGTTAGTACAATAATTTCTTCTCATATATTATCCAAAACATGCCCTAAAACTAAAATGTAACTGATTCAAAGCAGAGTTCATGCTTGGGCACAAAGGCAAGAAATTCCAAAAAAAAAAAAAAAAAAAACCTTTCACAAGATTCCTCATGAATTTGCTTTAATATATTGACCTTTCAAATGCAGCGAAGAAAGATGGCCCATCTTTAAAAAGGTCTGTAAAATCACATTGTCAAGGATGATGACCTGTTTTCCTTGATTGTCAAGTTGCCTGACTTCTTCTGCCTATAAATTAGGGGAAATCACACACAAGTTTTCACTCATCTTAACAACATTTCAATCAAATTCTCCTCAAGTTCTGACCCATAAACCCTTTCTGTTCTCTACTTCTCAAAACCCTTTCTTTTTTTCTCCCTGGTCTAAAAAAAAAAATGGGAGGAGGCAATAAAGAGAATTTGTATTGGTCAAGTTTAAAGTCTTTCATTTATTGCTTACTTGGCTTCCATGGTGGAAATGCAGAGGCATCCAAGGCTGCAGCATCTCCATCTGGGCCAGAGGCCGCCATGGTAGCTGCAGCAAAGCGTTTCTCTTCTGCTCACAAGGTGAAGTTCAGTTAAGCTTGTAGTTCATCCATGGAGCCGATATCTACTACTCCATACATGCTTGAGCAAAAGCTGATCAAATACCCAAGTCATCAAATTCTGTAAAGTCAAATACCCCTGTTAAGCATGCATTATTTCAAGATTTTCCAGTTCAATACAATGTGACAGTAATATATTTGACATATATTATAAAACCTAGATAGCTATGGAGTCATTTAAATACATAATTAGCTCATCAATTCAGCAAGAAAAGCATCCACTGATTTTATTGTTTGTGCTGTCTATAAGCATGAAGTCAAAAGAATGTGTTAATTATGCTTTTCTGGGCATAAAATTAAATACTGCGATGAGTTTCATCTTATTTGTGTTCGTGATTTGGTTGATGGATGGTATGCTCTTTAACCTTCAATGGCCCGGTCTACCTAGAAGCTCTACATATAAGATAAAGAAAAAATTTTGTTCACTCTAGACCAAAGAAAATTATAAGCAATTTTCACATGGAAAGATAATTCAAAAATGCCCAGAAAACAGGAAGCGGGAATGGTTATCAAACAAGTCCGTTTCTTAAAAAATGAGAAACAGAAACAGAAAACAGAACATTATCAAACATGCCCCAAGTGTTTGGATGGCATATTGACTTCTAAAATAGCAAACAAACACTTGAAGATCTTAAAAAAACAAACACTTGGAGATAAATTTCGAGAGATTCCTCCTTCCTTACCGTTATAGGAGAGACTGTAGTTCTTTCATCACAGCGTGCAAAAGTTTAATTGCAGTCAGAAGTTCCGAGGACTTTGATGAGAAAAGCGTACTCGTAAGCTGTCTCTTCACATCCACCATAGAGACCACCTTCACCAAAATGTCCTCCAAGCATATTGGTCTTTAAAATTGCAGAAGTTGAACAATGAGAGCATGCAGTGTCTCGTATTTTTGCCACCCATTTAGCAGCTTCCCATACTCCAACCCTGAAAATAATGTTCAATGATTTCCAGCACAAGTTTATGAGACATAAGCATGGACAAACATTGACATGTTTAAACATGAATCCTAATGTTAACATTACAAGCACTTAAGAGAGAATTAAAATTTTACCTTGCATCACGGAATGATGCGGTGACGAGCATAGAAGGATAACAACTTCCTCGAGATATGTTATCGTAAGGAGAATAGCTCAAAATGGACTTAAACTGCAGGGGTATCTGTGGGTTCCCGAATTCTTCATAATCCAGAATGGTGAGAGGTAAAGTTGGATCTAGTAGCGTGTTGCATATGTCAAGAAATGGAACCTGATACATATTAGCAAAACTTTAGTTCATAACAGCATTTATATATACCTGAGAATAACAAAGTGAAATTTCTTCCTTTCATTAAATAAAGTCAGAATTTTTAAAGACATTAACATATGGTACAAGGTCTTTCGAGAGGGCTGAAACTGTATTGTAATATCAAAGAGAAAATACACGGGTAATAATAGCCTTTTAAGAGGATTATCTCTCTCACAACTAATCTAATCTCAAAAATCCTGCCTAATTCACTCCATTTATAACCAGTTAACAATGATTACAAATATGTCACTGAGATTAGAAAGTAAAGGAAAAGGACTGAAATTGTGTTTCAATATCACTTAAGATTGAATTTAGTGGATTCGTTTAAGGAAACCATTCATGTCCATCTGATTCTTTGAAAGATGATAGAAAGTAAATAAAACAAGATGCATTTCCAATTAACTTTACTAGATCCAGAGACCAGTGAGTAGGCAAATGCACGGCTCAAACTAACCTTCAAAATGGCTGCTCGAAACAGGCCGGGATGCATGTTGATAGTAGCCCCAACAAGAAGACCTCCTGCACTGTATCCAATGGAACCAAGCCGATTCTTACTAACATAGCCGTTATCGATGAGGAAATTCGCACAAGAGATGAAGTCATGCATTGAATTTTGTTTCTCAAGCCCACTCCCACATCTATGCCATGAAGAATCACCACCACCACCTCCTCCCCTGCCATGTAAAAATTCTTAAATTTCTAGTCGAGGTCCTAAACTAAGTTTCAATGAAGGAAAATGAAATGAAGAAACTTTTATCATGATAGAATCTACCTGACGTCTGCAAATGCCAGCACAAAACCACGATCAAGTAAACTCAGTCGATAAGGACACCAACTTTTATCCAGGATTTCCCCATATGCTCCATACCCTTGTAGAACTCCGGGTGACTGTCCTTTCTGAAAAGTTATTGGAGAATACAGTATGGTCAAGGGTATTCTGGTGCCGTCGTGTGATATAACTTCCTTCCTCTCACAACAAAACGCATCAGAAAAGTCCTTCCAAATTTGGGATTCATTATTCTTCTTCTGGAAGTTCTCTCTTTTGTTTTGTGCATCTGAAACTTCTTCTATATCCAATTCATTCGGTACATGCGTTTTAAGTTTAACATCATTCTTAACTTGTAGTTCCTCTTGCTGAATGATTGAGAAGACCCGTTTAGACATGTCATAATCAACAATCAAATCTGGCATCTGGTGGGTCCAAGAGAAGATTGAAATTTTAGAAAGGCTTGATGTGTGGGCAGAGCAGCGAAGGGTAAATTTAAGTTTCAAACTCTATTCTTAAGTTATAATTATGACCTTGTATGCTTGCAAATTTATGATGACAATACTCACAAATTTGTAATTTGATTAAGAACTGTGGGAAAATGTTTCTTTAGCTAGTTTATAACAAGAGGCATAAGAAGCAAATGATTCCATAAATTTATCATCGTTGTACTTAATAAAACTGAGCTTCGTAGTAGGACAATCTATCATGATTCAAAGGAAACCAAAAATACAATCAGAAATAAGAGAGAAGAAAGTAAAACTACTCAGTAGACAGAATCAGATATGAGTACATGCTAAGATATTTTATGCAGGTGTGTAAATTATAAAGTTATACCACTGGAGATGAAAGCACCACACGGTATACTGAGCTCATGAAGTCATGGTTTGAGCCTGGAGCTACACTGCAGGAATTTGAGGGAACAGGGAAAAACCATGGGTCAAGTGTCTTAATCTCCAATCGTTGCTGTAGAACAAGTAGATATGAAATGATATATTAAGATCTGTTATACCGATGTTAATTTAGCCACAGAATAAGGCAAGAAAGTCAAACCTCCATACCTTATAATTAGCATCTAAAGGCAAATTGATCGAACATAACATTGGAACACCCTTCTTATTAATAAAAAGCACAAGATGTCCACTAAAAATGTCCATATCCTGTATACTGAAATCTTCACTATGAAGGATGATATCCTAAAAAACATGCACATGAAGAGATATGTGGAAGATGAGAAAGGGGATAAGTTGAGTGGAAGTTACTCAAAAGTTAAAATTAAAAAGAAGCACAACGATGAGAAAAGAAGGGAAATTGAGATCAGATGTGGTACAAGTTCAGCATAAATTTAACCTGCCAATCTGCTGACTTAATATCTTCAACTCGACATCGAGCTACATAATACTCTTCCTTGGAACAATCCCCATTCTTTTCTTGAGGAGCATTTGTTAGGATATAAAAGAAACCATGATGATGTTCCAGAAAGTATTGAATACCAGGAATGCGTTTGTGTATTCTTTGCAAACCACTTAATGAGTTGTTAGCATCTATAATATAAACCTGAATTAAACAAACCAGTAGAGTTTCAGAATAGAAGTCCAAAGTTAGCTTAAATAAAATCTTCTTTAAAGCAAAAAGATAGAAAAAGAAAAAAATTGAAATAGGTAAGTTCCTTCCTCAGAAGAAGTCCTCGAGTTCGAATTCACAGTTATGAACTTCCCATCTTTTGTGCTTGTTATGTCCACACAATAGTTGGGATCATTTTCAACAAATACCAAGACATCTTCTGTATCGCTACATCCAACTTTTGTGCAGGAAACCCTGTCAAATGTCGGGGGCAGCAGCAGAAAAGAAGGAACGTCAGTGAAGTGTAATTCTTAAAAGAAGGCTAAGAATGATGACAGAAATCTGCCTGTAAGGTCGCTGATTCTCATCTGCTTGTGTATAGAAAAGCATCCTGCCTTCTTCTGCCCAAGCCAAACTCACAACTCCCTCCTGTAATTTGGGAATTATCAGTCCAGATCTCAGGTCTTTAACCTGAAGCATGAAGTGTTCACTGCCAGTAACATCAACTGTATATGCTAGAAAGTTGTGGTCTGGTGAAACACGACAAGTTCCCACGTGAACATAGCCTACAATAGTGAGCAACTCATCGTAAAATTTAATGAAATGCCATAATTCTCACAACTGGAAGTAGGATCGAAAAAATGGCACTTATGACTTATAATAGACTACTTCATATCCCCCTTTCCTTCGGTCAGGATGAAGATTCTGACCTTTAAGCCAATGATACATTGCCTAAACCAATTAAGCTATGTTCAAATTACCTTTACTCAAATGAAACATTACATCACTTTTAAGTATTAAAAAAAAGTAGAAAAAAGAGGAAATGATAGAGAATGATTTCCAGAACTGTTCAGTTCAACATAAACACAAATAAAATAGACATGATCTCATTTCAAGAGGCACTTAGAAAGAGAATCTCTTGTGCAATTGAAAAGAAAAAATGACAGGGCCTTGATAAACTTACCATATTGTTTAGCAATATCATTCCAATCAAGCAAAACTTCCTCCTCCCTCCCAAAATTTCCTTTGGCAAATCGTACAAGTTTCTTTAACCAACCGCATTTCTCACTCGGCAACCTACGACATAGAACTGGGTATTCCTTCCCCTCCGGAATGTATTGGTAGTAAAACCTAATCAAGTTCATCGATACATTCAGCTTCAACCATGGCCGATCATCAAGTAAATTAAAAACTATAATTACGAAACGAAACCAAAAGGACATTTCGAAGGAGAAGGAGAAGCAATATCAGTGAGCAGACCGACCAGGGTCCCCAAGGCTCAGGAGGAGTGGAAAACTTGGCAGGCATTCGACTCGTCATCTCGGAGAACAGCCGCCGCTGCAGAATCCGAGTGTCGGCCATGAAAGCTTCAGCGTACAAGTTTTCTCGACGGAGGTAGTCGGCGAGATCAGGATCGTCGGTGTTGGCCATCCAATGGTAGGGATCTTCCAGCGTAACGCCATGAACTGAGTGTGTGAAAGGAACTTTTTTAGCAGCTGGTGGGGATTCGGAAGGCAGTGAAAAGAAACGTTCTTTGCAGAGTGAGGAGAATGACGAACACGATGGAGAGGAAAAATGGAAGAAATTTTTAATGGAGGATTTGGGTTTTTTTAGCAGAGATTTAAGAGCCATGGTAATAGAAAATGGACGCTCCGCAATTATGGTGATATATATATATATAATGTGCAGGTTCCCCAGATTTGAAAAATAACTTGGGTTTCTGTTTCGCCTCCTTTTCTTAACTAAGAAAATCGATATAAAATAACCATAATCGATTTGACAAATTGATCTGTAGATTCTGTACAACTGCGAGCAAGGGAATACCAGCCATCCCCAGTAGTAGTATATAGAGAGTCAGTCAATCAATGACACCGTTGTTTATACAATTGAATAGAATCGACATGTAGTAAAATTTACTGATATTTCTAGAAACAACAATCTTCTTCTTCTTCTTCTTCTTTTTTCTTATTTTTGGGAATGAAACAGCCTGCAATGCTTCGATGTGGTATAAGTATTCACCACGACTTTCTTCTTCTCAATAATCCATTCTTTTTGTCATGGAATCCAAGCCACGATCCTATAAGAACCCCCATCTAATCTGTTGCAACTTCTTCTTATTGTTCTTTACATTCTAACTTGTTGCGGGTTTCGCCTTGGGGTTTTCTTCTTCGACATCCTGCAAGCATCCATGAAGTTTGCAGATCAGTTTTAGCTTGGAGGCTGGCATACTATGAGGGAAGAGCAAAAGGAAACCATGAACTTACTGAGTTTTCGATCTTGTCAAAGTCGTCATCGAAGCTTTCATCACCCTCATCTGGAAAAAAAATGGCAACCAACATCAATATAAGTTTAGAAGGAGCAGGCTATTAGAATGTAGTTTAGCGGCAATTTTAACAGGACAAGAATTAGTTTTTGCCGTCTGGCAACTTTAAAAGGGCCCCCCGCCATGAAACTAAACTAGATTCTGTGGTAAGAATTTTGCTGATGGAAGATCCCGAGGTAAGTAGGCAAGGGCCCAGGAGTAGACCGAAATTAGTTAAATCGTGATATGCATCAGAATCGAGGAGAGGATTAACCTGCACCTCCTCCATCACTGTCTTCAAGATCTCCCAAAAGAAAAGTATCCAAGTCTTGGTCAGCAGACGACGATTGGGAAGTTTTACCCTTCAGGTTCTTGTCCGTCCCTTCAACTTTTTCAGAGGCTCCTTCCAATGGAGTTTGCTTGGCTTCATCAGCTTTTCTTTGTTCTTCAGACTTCAGCTTAATTTCTTCCATGTATTTCTTCTCGTATCTGTGTTTATTTAACCATTAGGGGTGTATTATAGTACTAAGACAGAATCTTTTGATGATAAGATTAACAAAAAATGAAATTAGATGCAGCAACTTGACAACAATTCATTCGCCAATGTGATACTTATTCTAAATGGTATATTACGTCAGGCTATATCACTATAGTATAACTTTCACGATTCCTGAAAATTCTTATACCTGCAAAAGTACTAATCTAATGTGTTTTTTTTTTTCAAAAAAATCAAAAAACCCCGTATTATTCAGTCAAATTGAGGAGGTTGAATAAATAATGATGAAGCACGTAGAACCCTTTAAACTATTTTCCATAATGGTGAAGTCGACAATTAAATTTCTCAAGATGGTAGAAACACCTCGATATTAGATGCTTAGCATGTGGTGGCATATTCCTTCGAACTTACAACAAGAAACAGCTAAGCATTCAAAACTAGTCTCAAGATTAGACAGAAGGAGCTTCAATTAAAAGAAATGCAACTTACGGAGCAACATGACTGCTGACAAGTGTAAAATATATCCTCCAGAATATCCTCTCTTTCATAATTCTTGGACATAGTTCATATCTTAATCTTGAAATTTCCTGCAAAAGAAATAAGAAATAGGGGCATTTTTAAAATTGTATTTGGACGAAAATAAGATTCAATTATGGCTATCATATACAGGGACAAATGAAAAGGCGATGATCTGCTCTAGCTGATGAAACGGGACAAAGGTTAACAACTCAACTCTGAACTAACAGATTAATCAAGTGCCGCTAAAATTCATGTGTATCTTCTGGGTGTAATCTTTCGTGATTTATGAATCATCTAGGGTCAACAGCATCTAAAATTATTGAAATAGCCTTTCAAGCTTTCGGCTTTACCACAGGCAAGAATTATATTTCCAAACACTAACAAATATCTTAAGACAAGGCCAGTTGGTACCCGTTAGTTGATTGGTATGGAAGGAACAAGCATTAAGCAGTTGTAGCTGTCCAATTCAGCAAACTTCTGAACGCTATAAAAGAAATATATGGAGGAGATGAGGTGTTTTAATCATTTGATATGGTAGAAATGAAGACCACCAAAGTGTAAAGGCAACGAGTTGAGTTGTTTGACAAAAGAACGGTTCTTTTTGCCCATAAGCTTCTTCCCAATACTTGCTTGTTGCACAAGTTCTCGATAAAGAAAATGAGATCCATCTCTGCTTAGCATGTGGGAGACCAAATCACAAATTAAATATGCAGAAAAAGCTGGACGTCAGACTTTTGATTTTGAAAATCTCATCCAACAATAGCTTTTGAAAGTAGCAAGAGTTCCTTCTTCTTTTTCTTTTTTTTTTTTTTTTTTTTTGGGGGGGGGGGGGGGGGGGGGGGGGGGGTGTTAAAGTTGCAATGATGCAAATGAGGTTTAGAACCAGAAAGATCAAATAGAAATTTAGAAAAGCAATGGACAGAAAATCAAAACCAAGTTTTCAGGCTAATCGTGATTTAGTTGAATTGAAGGACTGCTTGGTTCCCACCGTATTCAGTTGTATTTACTTTCAATCATCTACGAAATTTTGTTTCATTTAAAAGGAAATAGCACAATATCCCAGAATGATAAACGATTCGAAATCAAGGAAACTAAATCATTAGGGGACAAGAAATTCCTAACAAAATGGTGCATGATTTAATCGAATTCAACTAAAATTACAAGGAATTAAAACATTTGATCTCACCTTTACATTGGTGAGAACCAGCGTGGCGTGCTGTTCTTGCCATTCCGTCAGATCCTTGCGCACATTGGAAGCCGTAACCGCAACGTCAGACGCCTCCGGTCCGTCTACATTAATCATCAAAACAATCCGCATCGATTACGCATGTTAAGAATCATAGAATAATTTCCAATCCGAAAATTAACCATCACATTCCCCTAAAGTGCTCCTACCTTGGATCGGAAAGTTCCGGAAAGTAGTGGAAGTGAAGCCCCTGACAAACTCTCTCAGATCGTCGTTGAGGCCAAACTTTTCGAGCTCAGACTGAGAATGCGGCGAGGGAGCGGAGAAATTGGGGATGGAAATGGAAGAGAGTTGAGGAGGTATAATGTCGGAGACGTTGAGTGACTTGAGGTGATCGGCCTGCTTGATGGCGGCCGTTTTGATGAGATCAGCAGTCTTGGAGGCCTCGGCGGCGAGCTCCTTGGACTTTTTGGCAGTTTCGGAGACCAATTCTGTGAGTGTGGAGGTCGACGTTAAGGTCTGGGATTTCTTAGCAGCTTCTTCTGCGAAGGATTTCGCTCTCTTCCATAAATCTTCCATTGACTCCTTCTTCTTCTTCTTCTTCTTGCTTCGTTTCTCTTTCTGTTCTGTTCTGTTCTGTCTGTTCTGTCGGCTCTCGTTCCCGGTACGCGCTTGTATTCAAGGACGTCGTTTATTTACAAAGCCTTCATTTGGATTTTCTATCTTTTTGGGCTTCGGCCCATTTATCTTCCAGCTAAATTAATTAATAAATTGATTTAAATACAGATTTAATTTCAGTGATTTTTTTAGGTACAAAACTCTCATAGATAAATCGTCGATCACCGTTACAAAAGTTGATACTTCCATCTCCACCCTTACAATTGTTTAACTCAAAAAAAAAAAAAATTAATACATTTCTATCTTTCAAAAAGTTATAAACTTTTTATACTATGTCTATTTCGTGTTTGTATTTTATAAGGTTTTAAATTTGTTCTAAACTTTTCATTTTGCGTCTATTTAATGAGGTTATTTTTTGAGTTCAATGTATTTAGTAGGTCTATATACTAACTTTGCCATCCAATACTTATGACATGTTTGCAAATGGTTTTAGAAATAGTAATTTTAGCACAATTAATTTGTTTATAATTGATTTATTAAAAGTGATTTTCATATAATCATTTTAATGTTTGGTTTCACAATTTTAATAGTGATTTTCAATGATTAAGGGCATGTTTGGGAGTGATTTAGTTATAAGTAATTATAATTAATTTTGTAAAAGTTTTAGTTATAAATCATTTTAATTTTTGGTTTCAAGTGATTTAAATTTAATTAAAAGTATTTTTTTAAAAAAAATGATTAATGTTTGTTTTCAAATGTGGTTTTAGAATCATCAAATTACTAAAAAGAGTATTACATTTGAGATTAAAAATAATTAAAATGTGGTAGACAAAAGTTATACAAAGAGAACTAAAAATTAAGAGAGAAAAATATATAAAGTTAGAGAAAACTTTCAAAGAGAAAAAAACGTTAGAGGCATGGAGGGATAAAATTTTTAGAGAGAGTGACAACAAATTAGAGAGAGAGAAATTTAGTAGAGAGAGCGAAAATTCGAAGATATACAAAAATTTTGAGGAGAATGATCAAAATTTTAGGGAGAAAAACTTTAATGAGGAAGAAAAAGTTAAGACTCAAGAACAAAAAATTCAAGAGCAAAAGGACAAAAAGTTCAAGAACAAAAAGTTAGAGCAAGAGGTAAAAAATAAACTATAGAGAGAGGAATAAAAAATTAGAGATAAAAAAAGTTAGAGAGAGCTAAAACCGTTGGAGAGAAAAAAAAAGTGAGAAAAATGAATAAAAAATTTAAAAAGAAAATATAGTAAGAGAGACATTATAAAAACTTTATAGAGAAAAAAATTGACATTATGTAAACAATGACGAATGACCTCAATAGTTACGGTTTTGAGAAAACACATTTTTTGATTGAAATTTATAAATTTAGATGATGAGTTTTAACTGTCAAAAAACGTTATTTTTTAAAAATATGAAATAATAGTTATTTTAAAAATAAAAGCACCCACAATCACCTGACAAAAATCACTTGGGAATCATCTACAATTTTGAAAGAAAAGTGATTTTGGACATGTCCAAATTGATTTTGGCAATTCCAAAATCACTCCCAACACATGCCTTTATATAATACTATATTATTTATGGATTATGCAGCAAGCTAATTTTTGGTAATGACAAATATCTATTAAAAACTCAATGACCTATAAAATATTTTTTAAAATATAGGAACTTAATAAACACAATCTTAAAAGTTTAAAGACAAGAATTCATTTAACACAACTTTGAAAATTCAAGGACCAAACTTGGGGAAATGAAAGTATGAATTTCAAATTATATAAATTGTTATCGTACCCTCGAATTTTCAATTCGAACAATTATCCCTAAAATATATCATAAAACTGTTGTAGTTGAGTCATTTTTTTAAAGCCAATTTGAGCATAGATCAATAGATAAGACACCAATTATATCATAAAAGTCGATGGTTTAATCTCCCACTCCATAATTATTCAACTAAAAAAAATATTTTTTAAAACTCCATTAGCGGAGAAAAATGTGCACTAAACTATATAATTACAAAAATTATTATAATTAAACTCTTAGAATATAAGAAAGCAAAAGAAAACTCTCAAAATTAATACAAATACAACCCCAACTTAAGGGTTTAAAAAAAAATTCTAATACACCCAAACTTAGGTTTATTTTTAAATTTTTGCCCAAATTAAAAGTTTAAGAGTACAGATATGACCATCCGTATAAGTTATAATTCATAACTCATAATGTACTTTTTAAAAAAATCATAATTCATAAAGTGGTTTTCAAATTTTGTTTAGGAAAAAAAAAAAACAAGTGGTTTTGGTATATTTGTTTCCTATTTTTTTTAGTTCAATAATATGTGAAGTGGGGGATTTGAACCTCTGATTCTTGATCGAGAATATATGCTTTATACCAGTTGAGCTATGTTCATGTTGACATTTTATACAAGGATTATCTTTAATGTTTATCAAAATGGAAATTATTTAAAAAAAAAAATTTATATATATAATTAACTTGACTCATTAGTATATTAAAAAAAAAAATTTAGGAAAAATTGCAATAACCAACCTTAAACTATAGGAGTTGTTACTAGAGGTATACAAATAACCTGGTAACTCGAGCAATTCGAACTACCCAGGTTTTTTTTTTCCAGTTTGGGTTGAGTTAGAATTTTGGAGAATCGAAATTTCGGGTTGGCCTTTTTAGGCTTGGTTAGCCCAACTTGACCCAACTCAAAATTTATGTGTGTATATATATATATATATATAAATGCATTATTTGTGAACTTTTAATATTTTTCACCTAGGATTATAACGAAGATTAAGATATTATGAACTTTGAAATTTGATATTTGAATTCTATGTGATTTTAGTTATTGATTCAAGAAAATTTTATTTTAAATAATTAAGAAAATTATAAAAAATAAAAAATCAACCCAGCGACCCAACTCAACCCAACCCCGAAAAATAAAGGGTTGGGTTGGGTTGGGTTGCAACCCTTTATCGGGCCATTCGAGTAGCTAACCCGACCTTCGGGTTGGTCCCAAAAAATCCTTCAACCCAACTCAATCCAACCCATGTACACCCATAGTTGTTACAATCTCACCCTTATATTTTCAAATCAATCAACTAGCTCTCCAAACTTAGGAAATTGTTGCAATTAAACTCTTAAAATTTTCAAAATGTGCGAGCCCCCCCTAAATCGTAGAGGTTGTTTCAATCAAACCTTTAAACTATAAGATTATTACAATAAAAATCAAGTTCTATATATATATATATATATATATATATATATATATTTTAATTCAGATGACAACTCAACATCGATATGAAAAATCAAATTATTTTATTAGTAAATGTTATACTCTTCAAATTTATAGAGTTAAAAAAATTTGGGTTAAATTGTAACAACTCTATAATTTAAGAGTTCAATTGTAACAATCTTTATAATTCAATGGTGGATTGTGCATTTTGTGACATTTAATGACTTAATTATAAAATGTGGTAAGTTTAAAAAGGTGATTGATCAATTAAAAGTTAGTGTGATTGTTACCCTCCTTAATTTAGGGGTGATTTTTGCAATATTAAACTTAGCATGCATTCCATCTCAATAACAGAATTTAAATAATTAAATATCAGATTATATACAAAGGAGGGTAAAATATTTTAGCCGACACATGATTAATGGTAACGACAACGATCCTTAATTTTCTGTTAAGAATTATATAATTAATTAAAAGAAGCATGCTACTAATGTTAAAAAATAATTTTTTTTTTTTAAAAAAAAAAAAAGAAAGAGAAAATCCAGTAGCTAATATTTTTTTTTGAAACTAAAATCCACTGGCTAATAGAGATTAGAGAAACGAGAGTTACAAGTCTTACATCCAGACCTCAAAGTGGGGCCCTCTAATTTAATTATTTTTAATTATATCAAATCCCTAAATTAGTCCGCCCTTTTGTCGGCCACAATAGATGGTCAAGGATGCAAATCCCTCATTTTCATGGGTTAAAATTGGAAAATTAAAAAAAATGAGGGGGGTTAGATTAGAAATATGAGTCAACTTCAAGGACGCCGGAGCGACATGTTATGTACAGGACGGCGCCGTTTTATGTGAGCATAGTCCATTGTGAAAAACCGTGACGACATGTCGGCCACATTCACCCACTTTCTCCCTTTCACTCTGCTTAAGTTCATCCCATTTTGCTCCCTTTTATAAGGCTGGCCTGTAAATAAATGTTGCAATTATATCAATTCTTTTTTTCTAAAACTCATCTCAAATGCAATGACTAAAAGAAAACGACATTCATATATCCATGTTTATATAGTTGTATAAAACGTGTCAATTTGAGCATAGTTTAATAAATAAAGCACCAATCACTATTTCAAAGGTTAATGATTCAATCCCACACCTATGTAATTGTTGAACTCACAAAAAAAGAAAATTATAGTAGTATAAAGTGTGACTTGACTATTGTATCAATGCATTGTTGGCGAATGAGATAGTATCATAATGTCAAATAAAAATCCACCAACTAATTTAAACAAATAATATGAAGGAAGTAAATTTCAGGTGGGAATTAATGGTGAGTTATTTTTAAATGGACAGTAGCTCAAATGGGAATGAATTAAATGTGATTTGAGAAAAATAATGGCAGGGAAAGGATCTGAAAGTGCAGATATTTATCTAAAATGTGAAAAGAAAGTACTTATTTTTTTCTTTAATGTGGCGTTACTCAAATATGGCAAATCATCAAATGTTCCATCTTCAAGGAAGCAATCTTGCTGCAGTTTTTAGTCAAAGAACTGGCAAGATTACAGACATGATAGTGATGACTTATTTACAGAACTTGACAATTTAAGAGCTTGCATATTTTTGGATTTCCTTTGAAAGATAATGTAACAATCACCTGAAATATTTTCCTTATGGTTATCTTTTTGTTTGGGAACTTGGAATCCGTGAGCTTCAACCTGATTCCAGGAAAAACATCAGTGATCACAACGTCAACACTCAACAGTAGAGCAAGAAGATTGATATAACGATCGCGAAATGGGTTGGAAGAGTTGCGGATTAAGGCTATGTTCGTGAATGTTTTTGACATGACTAAAAGCACTCGTAATGTGATCAAAACCACTGTTCATTCAAACTCGTTATGTTTGAGAGTGAATACACAAATGCTTTTGAAATGAAGAGCAATGCAATATGTTTTTAATTTGAATGATTGTCAAGGAAACAATAAAAATACTAGTAAGAGAATGGAAACAAAAATAAAAATGATTTATTATTAAACACTTTTAACTAAAGTATTTGAATACTTTACTCAAACTATTTATGTCAAAATAACTTATTTTAAAAGCACTCTCAAACACACCTTATCATTCACTCTTGCTTCTTCCATTAGTTTGAACTTCCTCGCTCGAACAAAACTAGTAGAACGCACTGCTTCAGTTGCTGCAAAATCACAAATAACTCCATTATTCTCAGAGAGAAAGAAGAAGAAGAAAAAGAAGAAAGACAAAACAAGTATATACACCTTGCAAGGAAGAAGACTGGTCCCGAGCATGTGAAGAAGCAGAAGGTATCAAAAGAACAGAGAGAAAAACACAACACAGTAAAGCCATGGCTATCAACCCCATGTCCAAATGCAAAAGATTTTGTGCCTATCTGAGTGACTAAAGAAATATATATATATATATATATATATATATATATATATATATATATATATATAACAGAGAGAGAGAAAGAGAGAGAGAGGAAAATAATATATTATTAGTTCACTTTTGGGGAGGCTGGCTGTGGCTTTACACAATTCTGGTAGTTCTTGTCACCACTATACATAAGGATTTGTTTGTTTATATATTTTTTTATAGCAATGTTCAGCACTACAAGTTTTTCCCATTCCACAAACCAAATGATTTTGTCAAACACTCTGCTTTCCAATACTATGAAACCCAATAAATTATTTTTCTTTCTTGCTGTGTTTGGTTGAGCTTAAGCATAAAAACACTTGGGCAAGCCAATATGGAAGCAGGACAACTCATCACTTAGTCCTTTTACAGTCACCACACCATGCTGGTTAGAACAATTAAAACAATGTTAATATGCATCTTTTTCATTTTTATAATCACTTTGTGTTCGAACCAACAAACACGTATTTCAACTAATCTCATAAAATGACCTTACAGCATGTAAACATTCTTTGTAAGTTGAGCAGCAATGGCGCTTCTTTAAAGACTGAAATTCTAAAACCTGTCTGATATTGCATACGGAAGAGAGCCTAACAAATGAAGGTCGAGCGGCAAAGATTGACTATATTTATGCGACTCAAACGAGAAAAGACTTGGGTGATGTATATTTTAGACACTAAACCTATGGATAAATTAGTAGAAGCTTTCAGAATCTACAGCACAGAATGCCTTGTTTCCAACCCCTATGCTTCCGTAGATGCTTTCGATCAGCTTTAGCCATTCTAACAGGACTACTATTCCACTCGGATTGTAATCTGCAGGAAGATAAAGATTTTGGTCTCATTAATTCCGAACTACATTGATTATAAATTATGCAGACACTAAAAGAGAAATAGCTGATCAAGAGCTTTACATGGGAAAGGCAAAGGAACGGGTGCTGGTCGTGCTGCTATCAGACCGAAGAGAGATGCTGCCAGAGTAACCTATACGACCGGAATTAGACATCAGACTCCCCAAAGGTACCATAGAAGAGAAACTCGTTTCACCTAAGCCATGTTGAACTTGGCTTGAAACTGGATGACTAACAGAATTCCCAACTTCTGCCTTCAGTACGTCTTCATATTCCAGACGTTGCAAGTCTTCATATTCCACACGTTTGGGGTTACTACTAGTATCATGACACTGCATTTGACATTTGTCGGCGGAAGCTAAAGGGTTGGAGCTGCTGCTCGTGTCTTTGCAGTCCACCGAGGCACTGGTAGAAGGAGCTGAAGAGTTTAAGTCACCATTATCACAACGCTCCAGTCCATCACTAGCTGTGGATGCTAAAGAATTAAAATCAAAAGTAATGTTTCCATTGTCCACTTCACTATTGTATGATATATCATTTGCAGAAGCGCTAGTTTTGGGCTCTTCAGGTGCTGGAGCTGAAGTAACGGACACTGATATTGCTTCTTTGGGGTTGCTATAAGATTCATCAGCTACAGATGCCAAAACAGGGACTTCCAAACTCGTAGTTTCAATAAAAACCTGCATTAGAACAAACGAAATCACAACATGCCTATAGTTGAGCTATAATGTAAAGAGCAAAGTTTCAATCATAACTAGCCCCCACCCCACCACCTCCCACCTTTGGCTACAACTACAGAGTTTAAGGGTCTGTTTGGAATGACTTTCTAAGTGATTAAAAACTCTTTTTTTAAACACTTTTAAGTCATTCCAAACAGGCCCTAAAACTTACGATACTAACAACAATGTCCAAAGCTCCAAGAGATCTATATTCTATACAATTGATTAATAGTGCATAACACTCAATGAATGATAATGCAGGCTAGAAACATGAACAGTAATGAAAGTCCGAAGTAAAGGCAGAATAAATACAAGTTCATGATGAACATCAATTTATGCCAAAAAAATAACATACCTGTTCAGACTGAGGGTGAGGTTCGTTCTTATTGTTGATCAATAGCTTTAAGCTCTCTGCAACCAAGTCTGTCATTGGATGATTTAGTATATCATTGTCCGTAAAATATGCCACATCATATTCTGCCTCAGGTGTTCTCGCTGAATCCTTGAAATCGCGTTGTTTGGGAGAATCCTTATTGCCAAAAGATTCTGAATGCTCTGAATCATCTGAAGCAAACACATCTCTTTTCTCCAGTTCTCTTGCCAACTCGTCCTTCCAATCTTTCTCAGGAGGCAGAATGGCACAGACAGCCTTCTCATCCAAACTACTACCACACAAGAGGTTATCCCGAGAAGGTACCCCCTCGTCGATACAAATATCCTTAACAATATTGCAAATATTTTCTTTGTAACAAACTATCAGTTCAGGAAGTTGACATTCAACAATACTCTTTTCCATGTATAACTCCGAGTCTTCCTCAAACAAGTCTACTTTAGAAGAATTAGTGAGCGGTGACACAAAGGCTTCAACCTCGTCATAGTCATTAAAATCATCAAGACCTAAACAATCGTGCTTAGTCGCAACCCAATCATCTGCAGCAATTTTGTTATGATCGGCATCCTCATTACCTTTGAGAGGGCTTGTAAGTTCTTTCTGATCTTTAAGCTTCATCCCACCAGAATCAAGAGCATCATTATTGCATTCAAAAGACTTGGGAACAAACTTGGGGCTAGCATTTGAATGGCAAACTACGGGCTCACCCTCTGTAAAAGAAAAACAATATATATTACAAGGGAATTCTTGTTTTGTTTTGTTTTTCTTTGGGAAGTGGCAAAGGGGAAGGTTGACCGATGAAAAAAAATTCAATTTTCTTAGCAACTTGAGTACGATAATTTTTTTTTTTTTTTTTTGAGAAATAGCATCTTGAGTACGATTAATTTTTCATATGCTGGGAAGAAAATCTCAGAATGAATTAGATAGAGCAAGAAGTTAAATTATGTTGAATAAACTGGGCAGCCTAAATAAAAATGATACAAAATCCTCAGGCAAAATAAACAATGCAAAAAAATATGGTTAACAGATGCCAAGTGCAGAAATAGAACGAAATATCAAAATGATATTTCCTTAAAGAAAAAAGAAAAAAAACTTGAAGAATACGAGATTTACCAACTTTCATGATTCACATGGACTGTTCAAATGGATTTTCTCAAGACATGCATCAAAGTTGGCTTGAGATGGCTATATGTGGAGAGTCTGTCGTTCATAGGCAAGAAAAGAAGTGAAAAACCTAAGTCAAAACCTTCCATCTTTCTACAAGTGCACAATAAATTAACAATTTACATAGCAGAAGGTCAGCCCAAGAAGTATATAAGAGGCCAACTTTTAAGTTTAAAGTCACAATAAGAAGGTTTCCCTAGAAATGGTTCCCAGAAGTCAAAAAACAATATTATTATTCCATTGACTTCATAAGCAGGAAAAAATAAGCCACTTGGTCCCTTTCACTACTTAGAATTAGAAAATCATGCTTTTCTATAATGTTATGCTGCCTCGCAAAGTATGCATTCGTCCATAGATTGACAGAGAAAACTGATCAGAAGAGGAGATCGAGTCAAGAACTTAATTTCCAAGGGGCAGACAAAAATACTGTAAACAATAATCTGTTCACATGGAATGCTGTGAAAGGAAAATTTTCAAGCAAATCCAGTGTCCTGTTCATGCAAAAAGACAGAAATTTTTAACTTTTCGATAACTTCTTAAATCTGAACCGCAAAATTAAAACCCAAATCCAAATATTAAATCGAAGGGTATCCAAGATCGGCCCCTCTCAAAATTCCCACCCCCCTTTTTTGTCTGGTAGTCCTGATTAGATCCGACCTCCTTGTTATTTAATCTTATAATTTAAGATAAGAATAGGAGAAAACTGGAAGAAAGTTCCAAAGAACTGAGAAAACCCAGATAGGAATTCTTCAATTCTGTGCACTGATGGGTGGAATCAAAAACAGAGAGAATCCAACTCATGATATGAATCAGAAATCTGATTAACAAAACAGATCCAATTCCAAACAAATTTTAACCCCAATAAAATATGCTCCAACAGTTGACTTATTTAAGAACCACAAAATAAAAAGAAAAAAGGGAAATCCCAACTTTCCTTCCGGGTTCATGGAAAAGAGGCTATTCAGTTTATGCTTCAAGCAAGAGGATGGGAAAATACATGGAGGAGAAAGCTTAAAGTGAAAACATGTTTATGTGGGTGTGAGATTTTGAAACAGCAAAGAAGAGAACATAAGAAAATGATTGAAAACCATGATCCCTCGCACAGTCAGTTCATACAGAAACAAGAAAAAAAAGGAAGATGAAAGAAAGAGAGAAAGAACCTTGAAGCCTGTAGGAACAGAGGAAAATGCACTCAACAATGTGTTAAAGCGACTGTACAGAAGAACCCCCCAAGCAGCCTGAAACGAAGAGGTGCGCCTGTATAGACATCAAAGATAATTACGACAAGCAGGTGAGAGAATAAATGGGGTCGCACAGAGAGAGAGGGAGAAAAGGAAATGAGTTGTTATTATCTGTTGCACTAATTAAAGGTCAACTATGAAAGGCACCGTCCCTCTCTCTCATCTCTCTCTCTCTGCAATTAATAAGGGAAGCGAACGGTCTAGTAAAATGGCTTGGTTTTTAGCACTTTCATACATCCTCCAACCCTTTTTAAATTCATTTAAAAATTACCCATCTGAGTTCTCTTCTTCCCCTTCCAACTAAAACCCAGATTCAAAAACTTCCCAGCTCACCAAACAGAGGGAAGATTTTCCCAGAAGAACGAAAAAGAAAGATACCTCACGGCTCACAGTCACACTACATTACATTCAGATTTCAGAGTCGATGAAATTCGTTTAACCTTGACGATTCTGGATTCCAATCCCGAAGAAGCTGCTTCTAATGTAGCTTTTTAAATCGATCGAGCAGCAATCCCGAATACAATTTTGCAGTCAGTCCCTGTAAAATTGGAGAGAGCTTGATGTGATTTGACCATCCCTTTCTAAAATTAACCGAGAGAGAAACCAACTGTTGAGAGACACCTTTTCTGGGGCTGACAATCATGTCAGAAAGTGTACCCCAGAGGGCTTTTTCTCCTGTTCCAAAGTCAAAACCGGACATGTTTCCATTTCCACCCCCTCAAAAGCAACCGCCGGAGAATTTTAATTTGTTTTTGTTAATCGGTTCATCTTTTTTGCCGGCAAAAGCGAGAACAGGGCAAATTAGCTGGACGGAGTTGTTTCCTTGTTAGTGCGATTAGAGTACTCTACCAGGTTGGATCGAAACGCTGATTCTGATTTCTGAATTTTTTTTTCCTTCTGATTTCGGCTGCTGCTTCTTTCTCTCGTCTCTCTGGATTTTACCCAAAACCTCTGCTCCGCCCTGGTTTTCGGATCAGAAGCTGTCCCCCCCCCCTTTTTTTTCCTCTTCTATATTTTTGTGGGCCCGTTTCTCTTTCGTATCATTCTGATTTGGGAATTGGGATTCTGAATATCTTCGCCATTTTTATGCGATCATTTCCTTGAAAAGGTTCTGTTTCTTCTTTTTTATTGCACAAGACAGTGAATATTTTGATTGGATGATTTTATTTTTTTGTGCTTTCCATCTTTTGATGTCCCTAAAACAAATTGAAATTTATATTTTTTTTGGGATTTTCCTTGATCGTGTTACTATTTTTGTAATTCAGCTTATTTACTATACTTTATTTTGTTACAAACAAATTGAAATTTTAGATTTTTTTTTTCTTTTTGGGTTTTTCTTGATAGTGTTACTATTTTTGGTACTTCAGCTTATTCATTTACTGTATTTCTTTATTTATTTTTATAATGAGGTTTTCGAAAATATATTATGAAATAAAAGAAAATTGTTGGTGAAGCAAGTGGTTGGGATTATTCAATTTTATAAATATGGGTGTAATAAACCTACCATAGATAGAGGAAGTGGTTAGAAGGAAATTATTTAATATACATTAATTGATTTTTTTTTGGGATACTTGCACAGATAGCAAAGCCGGCCAAAAAAATAGCAAAAATAGCAAATCTTAAAACTATTTGCAAATATGGCAAAAATTAAATCAAGCTTGCGTCAAAAGACTAAAAACCCCCCAATGATAGACTTTTATCACTGACAGAGTCTATTAGTGATAGACTCCTATCACTGATAGTCTATCAGTGATAGGAGTCTATCATTGATAGACTTCAATTATTTAAAGTCTATCAGTGATAGGAGTCTATCATTGATAGACTTCAATTATTTAAAGTCTATCAATGACTATCACTTATTGATTTCAAAATAATCAATAAAAGTTTATCAATAATTGTAAGTTATCACTGATAGACTCCTTGCACTTATAAACTTCATAGTGATATACTTCTTTCATATGAACTTAAGTCCTTTCATATTTAATTTTCTATTTGGTATTGTTTGATGTTTAGATGCATCCAAATTGTTTAATTGGTTTAGTTTGCTATTTTTTTCTTTGTATTATGCTTATTCTAATATGTTTGGTTTCCTGTTTGGTTGGATTATGTTTTTTCTTTGTTTGGTTGTTGATTAATCACATTAAAATGGTGCATCATTGATGTTTAGTTGATAGACTACCATTTGTGAGTGAAGTCGATAGAAGCCTATCACTGATAGACTTCAATCAAAATGGCAATTATTGCTGATTAGGTGTTTTTGTACTAGTTTATCAATAATAGATTTTGCTATCACTGATAGATTTGTACAAGAGATAGGCTACGTGTGATGAATGAAGTCTATCAGTAATAGCCTTCTATCACTGATGAAGTAATCACAGTAAATGTAATCTTTTATTTGATTTTGTTTGATGTTTAGTTGCTTCTATAAATCTACTTAGCACTATAAAATTATGTAATACAAATTAGAGATAATCCATTTCCATACTCAATATTAGATCATATACTTTTGACTTTCATATCACATACAAATCAGTGAAAGGCCATGTAATGCAAACGTGAGTCCATGGAAAGGCACTTAACACTTAGATTTAATTTTGACTTTTAGCATTGAAGATTGAAGTGTTTTTTTTTTTTTTTTGTAATCATTGATTAGCTGTTGTTTCTACAATTGAAGTCTATTAGTGATAAACTTCTATCACTGACAGAGTCTATCAGTAATAGTCTCTTATCACTGATAGAATCTATCATTAATAGACTTCAATTATTTAAATTCTATCAATGACTATCACTTATTGACTTCAAAATAATGAATAGAAGTTTATCAATAATAGTAGGCTAAAATTATTCAACCCTTCTACTTCATTTATTTATTTATCATTGATATACTAATAAATGAAAGTGATGAGAAACATGATGATGAGGAGGAAGATGAAAAAGAAATAGAAAATGAGAACGAGGAAGAAGAACAGAGATGACCAAAAAAGCACATGACAAAAAGAACAATTGGAAATGCACAATGTACTTTACCTAACTTATGAATGTATCACCGTTGCAATTATTGTTGATTAGTTGTTGTTGTATATATCTATCAGTGATAGTAGTATATCATTGATAGACAACATATATTGTGATTGGAGTATATCAGTGAAAGGAGTCTATCACTAATAGACTACCATAATTGATTGAAGTCTATCACTGATAGACTACCAATGTGGCTCAAGTCTATCAGTGATATACTTCTATCACTGATAAACTTCAATATTGTAGTCTATCAATGATAGCTACAGTACATGTATTGTGATTGAAGTCTATCGGTGATAAACTTCTATCACTGATAGACTTTAATCACAATAAATGAAAGGGAAGAAGAAAGATGAGGAAAAATGCGCGCGAATGGGTAAAACAGGAATAAGAAATAGTTATTTAAGAAATTTGCCATATTTGCAATTTTTTTTAAAAGTTGTTATATTTGCAAATAACAAACCTTAATTTGTTACCCATTACAATTACCCTTTTTTTTAGTACACAAAACAACAAGAAACAGAGTTTCAAAAAAAAAAACAAAAAAACAAAACAAAACAACAAGAAACACTAAGGGGCTGTTTGGGGCAAGGAGTTGCAGGGAGTAGGAGTTAATATGTCTGGGGAGTTAGGAAGTCTGGGGAGTTAGGAAGTATGTGTTTGGGGTGCAGAGTTGTTTAGTTTGAAGTTAGGAAGTCTGTGTTTGGGGCAAGGAGTTGCAGGGAGTAGGAGTTCTGAAATCTGTGTTTGGGGTGCAGATTTGTTAAACCTGGAGTTCTGAAGTCTAAGTTGATTTTATATAGTTTTTTTTCTACAATTTCTCAAAATTTCATTATTAAGAATTTGTTCCCATGAACTAAGATTGAGATTTTTTGTTTTTATTAATTTATGTATATTTTACAAATTTCTTTAAAGTAAAAATAATAATTTTGAACAAAATACCTCACATTCTTTTTTTTAATATATCTCACATTAATTATTCATTTATCTTGGATAGTTTTCAAATAAAGGAGTCTTACAATACTTTTTAAAATATTACATGTGATTTGGAAATATTTCAATCCATTAATTTAAAGGGATTCAAATAAACTTCAAGATTTTTACGTTTTTATTCTTTCAATTCTAGAAATAATATATATTTGTTTCCGTCAATCCTAAAATTGAGATTTTAAATTATATTATTTTATGAATATTTTACAATTTTATTAGAGACTCGTTTTCGTCAATTTTAAATTTTTAATTTAAGATTTGTTTTTGCAAGCTTAATAAAATAATTTTTTTACATAATTTAAGATTTTATTTTTTAACTAATCAATGTAATGAATTATCTAAAGTTTGATTAATTTGAAAATAATATATTCTTTGAAGTTTTAAAATAACTAAGTTAAAAATAAAATATCAAATATTTATGCTATTTTAAAATAATTAAGTTCAAAATGAATATATATATTTTTTTAACATCATTCAAAATGAATATCATACATACTTTTGTTCAAAATACTATATATTTATGTTATTTATTGTAATAATTTTATTTTATTAAGTCTGGAATGAGAAATTGTTTATCTTTTTACTCTGAATATGATTAGTTTGAAAATCAAAATTTTTTAATACGTTAATCTTTTTTAATACTAATTTTTTAAAATGTAATACGGGTTAGTTTAAAATATGTTTTTCTTATCTTCAAATCATAAAATTATATATATTTTTGAGCTATTAATAATAAAAAAAAAAAGCTTAAAAAAGATGAGATTGTTATTGGTTATAAGTAATTTTAGTTGAAACTTAAAAAAAATTGTAGATGACAAATGGAGGAAGTGAAATAGGAAGATTTTTATCAATTAAAAAAATTGTTATGTAGTACTCTAATTTATATTAAAATTTCAATTTAAATAATAGTATCATGTCTAAAACATTCTTATATAATTTATATTTAAAAAATAAAATTATAGAATAAAAAGAAAAATATTTTTGTTAAAAAATTGATTAAAATTATAGAATAAAAAAATAATTATTTATATTTAATTAGTAATTAGTAACAATGATGAGAAAATTTATATAAAAAATAAAGAAAATTTTTCAAATTAAGAAATTAAAAAAAAATAATGTAAAAAAATAGAGAGAGAAAATAGAGGGGAGAAAAGAGAGAGGTATGAGTTAGGTGAGGTGAAGAAAAAATGAGATAGGAAAGTTGTGGGGCCCACAATGAGGAGTTGGGGAAGGAGTTAATAAGTTTGTGGGACCCACCATAGGGAGTTGGAGAAGGAGTTAATAAATCTGTGGGGTCCACAATAGGAGTAAAATTATCCTTGGGCCAAACAAGGAGTTGGAATGAGTTATTAACTCCTCCCAACTTTAATCCCCCCCAACTCCTCAATCCAAACACCCCCTAAGCTTTAAAATTCTGAAGAGGACCAAATGGTTATTTAGACCAAATTTCATCATTCTGTAGACGTTGAGCCTTCTAGTAAGTTTGTGTCTCCTCATTTCTAACACGTTGGATATAAGAAAAACGAATCATGATATACTTTGTTAGGATTGTGTTTTGATATAATCCCCAAACATAATTATTTGCAGTAGAAAAAAAACTTCCACATTTAAAATCATTGTTAAATTATAACAAATTCTCTTGAAGTTTGTCACTTGTTTAAAAAATACTCATATTTTTTCAAAAGTTGCAATATTATTCTTGATCTTTCATAAATATTTCAAAACTACCATTGGAATAGAAAAACTGTTAAAATGTGGAACGAAAAGTTGACGTGTTTGAATATCGTTTCTTCATACTTAATCTAGACAAACATCCTAGTCACCGCCATGTCTTTTCAAGTTATTGTCAAGTTGATTTTTCGTCCAATATTCTAACGGATTTCTATTCTAAGGGTAGTTTTGAAACATTTATGAAATGTCAAGGATAATATTGCAACTTTTGAAAGAATAGAGGTATTTTTGAAACATGAGGCAAAGTTAAGGGGTACTTTTTATAATTTAACCTAAAATCATTCAAAATAACAAAATGGACCTCCTACCAATATTTCTGTTTGGGTGTGATATATTGTGTATTATTTTTTGGTTGAGTATGAGATTAGAGAGATATTTAGCATATTGTCATTTCTTACCATTTCATTCAACACGGACAAAGATTTAAACCTATAATCTTTAAGGAAGTCTACCAAGTTTGCTTTGCTATTTTAGTAACATAACACTGTAATTGTGGAGGTGGACGTTTGCATCTTGACCTATAGAGAATGTTTTTGGTAGCTTAACCAGGCAAAGATTACTAGTAATACATTATAAATTACTACACTCAATGAGCTATGTTCTGATTTTTTTTTTAAAAAAATTAAGTAGGGTTTTTGTTCAAATATGATATTGCGAGATTTTTAAACTATATAGTAAATTGTTACAATATATTTAACCTAAATATTGATAAAATTTTAAAAGATACTACGATCAAATATTAATAAGAAAAAACCACTTTTATTTGTCCTAGAATGAAAATGGGAGGATTTTTTTTAGTACAACAGATGTGGGTATAGGAATTTGAACCTCCAACTTTAAAGCAAGGCATGGTCGTTGAACTATGCTCGTGTTGGCAAAAATGAGTGAAATTAAAGGAATTTTTGTACGGAAGACCCCCTTTTTCACACAGTTTAATGCAATCTGACCTGTCGCTCAAAAATAATGGAATATAACCTATTCTGACGTGGCAATGTGTGGCAAAATTACCCACAAGGGCAGTATGAGGTCGTCTAGCTTGTTCACACTCTCGCACATAGTAACCCTCTCGCTAACAAATCTTGTTCTCGTTCTTTCTATCCACGTTGGCAAATATTTTGGATCTTACAAGATTCTCGCTTCTGGAGACTTGATCTAGCACACGTTGACTCGCTCTCGCTCTCTCAGTACACGTCACTCGAACTAGATTTTACCAATGTTGTACTTGCTCTCACACACTCGTTCTCTCATGCTCTCGCTGATCTCGCTCTCGCCTTTATATGGATTGTCATTTTCTGATCCCTCGATTATGGTAAGTTTTCAGTGGTACATACAGACACTGTGTGAGATGATATTGTGGTTTACTAGCCGAAAACACTAACAAAGAAAAGATCTCAATCAACATTACTCAATAAACCTTTTAAATAAATTAATTAAAGAAAATTACTATGGTTTATATCTAACAAAAATCATTTCTTCCTTCGTTTTTTCATTTGTTTAAACTTACTTTCAAACTTTTTCTTTTTTGAACTGTTCTTCACGTATAACCAACGTCTGAGCATCAACCAATTGATAGGAATGTTTTATTACTGTACACCTTTAGAAAAATGGAAAAATAATCCACTAAAAAACTGTCAAATATCCACCTGTCTATATGTGAAATAGAAAAAAATTCTAATACTACCGTAGTATGGAAAATTTTCCATATTACTTCCATTTATTGCTAGCTACATCAACATTTTTTTGAAATTTATGTGTCTACCAAAAATTATGTAGAGTCCACTAATATTAAAACATAGTATGAACAAAATAAATATGGTACTCGCATAGTAATATAAATTTTCCTAGAGAAATCATTGGTATTAAAAGGAGAATGAATTATGATAATTAAAAATGATTAAGTGCTGGTCCCTCTCTATTATCGAGGAAGATATAAATTACTATATATTTGTGATAATGCATTTCGCAACAAATTTTATTACAATAGTAGTTCATTGTTATTTTTTAATTAAAAAATACCCAACAAAAAATTGAATGTGCTTTGAGAGTCGCCTCAAATTTATTCATTGATATTCTCCATTTGAAATTTATTGTTTTTTCATGAACATATCGTGCACTAAGTGTTTCATTTATTATTATTTAAAAAAAATTAATGGAAATTAGTTATCTTCCATACCAAATATTTTGCTGATTATGCAATAATTAAATAGAAAAAGGAGTGGTTGAATAATTATATTAGAAATTAAACTACATAAAGAGCTTTTTTTCCCTTCTAATTCTATTTAAAATAAATTACACATTTAATTTCTATGATCCATTGACGTAATGAAACAGATACTTCATAAAGAACCCAACACCAAACTACAAGCAACCCCTCTCAAGAATGAGGGATAAAACATCCGCTGGAAAACAATTTTTCCATACCAAAGAATTACCAGAAGAAGAGGCCAAAGCAGCTAGATTATAGACAGCTTTGTTCTCTTCTCTAGGAATTTTACAAAAAAGGCAACTGTGCACAACCTGCGATAAGCTAAGAGCTTCATCAATAAACAGACTAACCTCAGAGGGTTACGACGATTGATTTGACGTAAGTTGATTGGTTTGATATTGATTCCATAATCTATACTAATGCCCACGATTTATTTGTAAAAAAATCGATTCAGCATGAAAAGTAGTCACTTTAAAGAAAAAAAAAAACTAAAATCGATATCCTATGAATGCCAGAAAAAAGTCAACGTTATTTGGAAATTTTTGAATCAATTAGCCACCACAAAGTTGGTTAACTAACTACTAATATAACTTCGTGGGGCCCGACACCTCATCAAACATTTTTCTAGTGTATCTCATACGCTCGAATTAGATAGTTTATATTGATTTTATATTGATCGAGTTTGCCATGTGCTAAGACTTACGTGGAATTTAGATATTTTTTTTTTTAATTTTATTTCATGTGGGTCGAACTGCTATGTACCTGCACTTTAATAGGGCATTACACTACTATGTCTTTATAACTACGTAGCTGGTACTATTGAAATGACGACCTATATAGATGTTAGTTAATCAAAGATGGTGAAGGTAAGACGTTCAATCGAGCTATATTACAAATCTAATAGGTAGGGGTGTACAAATAAATCGATAACCTGAATAACTCAGACTACCTAACCCTTAAGAGTTGGGTTGAGTTAGTTTTTTTTTTTTTTTTTGGTTGGGTTAGGTTATTTTTTTAGGAGATCTGAATTTTCGATTCGGTTCTTGGGTTAGCCACTTTTTTGGCTCGGTTCAATCCGAATTGAACCGAACCAAAAATCATGTAATTTTTTTAAAAAAAGTGTATATATATAATAAGAAATAGAATCCCTAGCCTTAAATTTTTCAAGCGTCGCTCGTTCCAGATATATCCCACTTCCCAGTCCTCTCTCTCTCTGTCCTCGCGTTATTTCACAACACCCCGAAGATCTGCTGTCTGCTCGTCGATCGTCCCTCGTGTACTCGTCGATCGCCACTCATCTCCTTCCGGCGTTTTCACTCGGTTTCTTCTGGCGTTTTCACTCATCTCCTTTTGATGCCTGCTCCTTTCGCGTCGTCTTTGTCCACTCGTTTCACCTCATTTGCTTGACTATCCTCTATCCAACAATTGTAAGTTTAGAAGCTGTTTGTTTTTTAGGGTATCAAAGCTTCCACTATGCCTTAGACTTCGTATCATGCACATATCTCTCAACATCTCCCCTTTCTTTCTCTACTTCCATTTCTATAATCTTGCCCAACGATTTCACCAATAAATTTATTTCTAGTTTTGTTGTTTTTAAATATGGTTAGTCATTTATCTCCAACCCGATGACTCAACCCGACCCAACCTGAAAATATATGAGTTGATTTGCTCTAATAAATAGGGTTGAACGGATAGGAAGATTGACCAACCCGAATTTTCATGTTGGTCCAAAAAAACTCCCTAATCCGACCTAACCCAACCCATGTACACCCCTATTAATAGGGTTATCGTCTACATGAACCGATTTTTTATTTTAAAAGTTCTCCAACGACAATTACCGTTGAATTTTTTGTCACATCATCACTTAAAGTTATTATTCTATTTCTATTACATTAGGTCTTCACTAGCTATGCCTTGCATTTTTTTTCTTTTAACTTTTGTGGGAAATCTTATTTGATAATTTTTTGAAATAATTTTTGCTTCTAGTTGTTTTGTTTCTCCCAAATAATTTCCAATGATCCAAGCTAAGCTACTAATGCAATAGGGTTATAGGCAAACTATTTGTTTAAGAAAAGTTGTAATATAAAATGGCACGTATGCATGTGTCAGCATCTCTATGTATGAATATGAGAATTGGCACATCATGTGGCATGTCCACACCTCATGTTATAAGTCAACATTCTCATGTGGCTTGTTTTGAGTAGCTTCATCTCATGCTTGTCTCCTCCTTTCTTTTTCAAACAAATTTAAATTTTTTTAAAAAAATTACCAAAACTTATGATTAAAAATACTTGATTTTATATAGGGGTTGAGAAATTAAAAGGTAAAACTAAATAGCCAATCTAAACATAACTCGATTGGTTAAGACATATACTTCAATTAATGGATTAGAGGTTTGAATTTTCCTACTCTACATGTTGTTGAACTAAAAAAAGTGGAACCATATAAAAGAAAAATAATTAAAAAATTCAGTACAATTTTTTAAAAGATAAAATAGAAGAATCACTATCAGTGTATTATTCCCTTTTGCTTATTTGTTTGAAAATATATATATATATATATATATATATATATATATATATTGTGTGAAGAAAGCATAGAGATTAGCCACATAAAGTTTATAGCTACCATTTTAATAACAATGGTGGTTGGTGGCATTTTTGTTATAATGTGATTTGATGTTGACATGATGTCATATTCTTCCACTTAAAGGCACATTTTTTTAATCTTTACTCCTCATATTTGAGTTTAAAAAATGTTAAATTATATCACATATTTTAGAGAAATGATTTGGTTAATTAGTTATAACATAATGTTTTGAGTCAAGTTATAACATAATTATTTTTGCAATAAAACTAGTATGATATCAATTATAATAAATTTCTACCAACATGAGCATAACTCATCGTAATTGACATGTACTCCTTTTTTAGAGGTTGGAGGTTCAAATCCTCATGCCCCATTTGTTGTACTAAAAAATACTTATAATAAATTTCTATTATCAAATGTCATGATTGATAGCATGTAATTATGCTATCTTATTTTCTATTATTTGTGCTAGTTTTGTGATTATTGTATGAGGTTTTATACTTATTTCTCTTAATTTTGTAGAAACCAAGTGTGAGGAGCAAAACCGAGTGTTTGGGAGTACTTTGGTAGATATTGGAGCCTTTTGAAGCTTAATTGAAAATTCAAGAAGATTAAAGATGTTATTCGAGCATAAGGCACATTCCAGGAGATTCTACATCGAATTACAGTTTCAACGCATCGAATCGAAGGTCATTCAAACACCCGAACGAAGAGATATAGCAAAAATGGTCAGTGCTGTCTGCAGGGTAGCGTCGAGACGCTACGAAAAACGTAAAAACGTTGTGTTTTTGCTAAAACATGCGCGTAAATCAATTTTATTGTAGCGTTGAGACGATGTAAGCCAATTTTCTATATAAGCATCATTTTGGGGCGTCGTTTTGGAGGCCAATCCGAGAGTTGTAGCCCTAATATCGATTCCAAGCTAAAATGGAGGGTTTATGGAGCAATTGGGAGCGTTTGTGGAGCATTTTTGAAGATCCAAAGCTCGAGGGCCATGGAGATCATGACAGGAACGCGGGATCGACCATCGTTTGCTAATTTCTTCCTTTTCCTTTATCTTTAGTTTTTGTTTTGTGGCTATAAATTAGGAACTTAGAGGTTTAATTGTATGAATTTAAGTATCTTTGTTTCTAATACTTGGGGTTTTGATGTAGCTATTAGACTTGAGGTTTTAATTGATTAAATACATTGATCGAATGCTTTTGTTTCATTCATGCTTTTATGTATTTAATGCTTATAATCTCTTGATCACAGATTATTTGTTTTATTGGTCTGAATTTATACTTGGAAAAGTCTGGTTTATGCTAGAACTTAATTGCATGACTATTTGTAAATTCTTGCATGAAAGTTGAGAATTCTCTTAGAAGCCCTTAAAAGAAGTTGCTTAATGCCTTGCATACTATTAAAATCTAGATAGAGATATTATATTTGTAACATTGCATAAGAGTTAATTGTGCTTAAAGAGTCAATTAATACCCTCACTTCTTAGCTTATGAAATATTTGCATGACAAATCTTGGTAGTTTTCGCTATAAGTCTAATTGGTGAAATTGATTACCTAGGATATTTCTCTCTAATTGTGTCTCCATATATTTATATTTTGCTTTCTAGGTTAGCTCTTTAATTTAGCTTGTTTGCATTTGATTCCTTTCTCTAAATAAAGTTAAATAAGAGTAATTATGGTACTTAAATGGATTAAGAAATCCAATCCTTGTGATCGACCCTGACCACTATTATTACAAAATTTAGAGGTTTAGATTTATAAATATATTTGATAGAGCCTTCGACAAGCTCTTTATCTATGATATCACACACAATCTAGTATAAATAATCACGAATTTTGATATAATTTTATTTATTAAACACATTTTAAAGCAATAAATATACTGAGTGATAATTAAATTTAAGTCAATAGTCTAAAATAAAATTCAAAATAAAGTTACAAGGCCATTAAGGAAAATCAGACAAAGCCAATCTAAGCATAACTCTATTAGTCAAGACAGTATAATATATTGACCAAAATGTTAGAGGTTTCAATCCTCGCCCCACAAATGGTTGAACTCAAAAATATATTCTCTAAAAAAACTCAATAGTAGTAGGGTTCACTTTTGATTTTGTTTTCTATTTATGTGAAATAATATTAAAACTAACCACTAATAACTAGTTAATGCTTATATTTATTTATTTTCTAATTTTTTTTTTTTACAATATGTGGGGTAGATGATTCAAATTTTTGACCTCTTGGTCAAAGGTATATGCTTTATACTAGTTGAACTATATTCATGTTGATATTTTTTTTCTAATGGTTAAACATAATAAACCTTTGTATTTTCTTAAATTTTAAGAAAATGAGGTGTAATACATTTTTATGGGTAAGATCATATGTACTATCAATTATGTACTTAAATAAAATCAATAATCAACCATAAAATAAATAGTATATCTATATTTTTGTTGATTCTCAATTCATTTTAATTATACAAATGAATTTGAAACTAGATAAAAACTTTCAAACTTTCAATTTATTCTTTTAATTTATTTGAAAACGATGGGCACCAAGAAATTAGAAAATATGGGTTCTAAGATGTAGGAATGTAGTATAGAGGCGATGAATGTGATTGATGCAGCAAACTCTCTGTTTTCTAACTCCAAATAATAATTTTTAATTTTGGTGGTTGAAATTGTTCCTCCAAATCTTTAGGGGCCGTTTGTTTTTTGGAAATCTAGATAATCAGAATCTTCAGATGTATGGAATTATAGATAACCGGAATGATAGATGTCCGGCATCTTTAGATAACCATGTTTGTTTTGTAGGGAAGTTTTTAAGAATGTCTGAGAATATTTGGATAACTGTGTTTGTTTCGCAGGATTTGTACTTAGGAATCTCTTAAATTTACAAAATGTTCCAAGAATGCCCTCACGACAATTCATGTAATTTATATATTAATTTAATACAATTTGAATTTATATAACATAATTTTTTTTATTAAATTTAAATTTTATTTTTAAATCGATTTAGTTTATATTATTTTTCCATGTTATTTTGCTCAACAAATTATTAAAAAGACATAAAATTGGTTAAATTAAATTTTAGAAAATTAAAATAAAAAGAAATTCAGAAAAATCATTTACAAAAAAATTAAAATGCAGAAAATTCTAAAAAATTAATTTGCATAAAATATTGAGAACATAGAAAATTAATTTATAGAAAATGAAAGATCAGAAAATGAAAAAAAAATCTAGAATATTTCAGAATATTATTTTGCAGAAATAAAAGAGCAGAAAATGCATAAAATTAGTTTATAAACAAAATGAATAATATAAAATAACAGAAAATAAAAATGCTAAAAATGCAGAAAATAAAAATGCAAAAGTTTATTTTTCAGAAAAATACAGAAAATAGAATTCCAAAAAATGTTGAGAATTCATTTTTTTTTTAAAAAAAACAGAACTTAATTTGTTGAAAATGAAAGTGTTGAGAATTCAAAAATATAATTAATAGAAAATGCAGAAAACTAATTTAGTTTGAAGAAAATACAGAAAATTCATTTACAGAAAATTATAATACATAAAACTAATTTGCAGAAAATAAAAAAAAAATGTAAAAATGCAGAAAATGAAGAAAATGAAAATGCAGAAAATGAATATGCAGAGAATGCAGAAAATGAATATGCAGAAAATGAATGTGCAGAAAATGGAAATGTAGAAGATATTGAAATTGAAGAAAATAAAAATGGATAAGTTTTGAAATGTAAAAAATGTAGAAAACAAAAATGGAAAAAAAAAAAAAACAATGATTAGATGATTTGTAAAATGAAGAGACATTGAGACCTCCAATTTTAAGGTCAATGTCTCGACATACATCTCATATGAAAAAAAAAGTGATCAAAATTGAATAGACAACATAATGAAAAAAAAATGTGAAAGGTAGCGAAAGGAAAAAAAAAATGAGGAAGAAAGTAAGAAAGGAACATGAAAAATACCTGGAAGAGGAGTAGAGCAGAGCATAGTGTTTTTGAAAAGAAAAAAAACCCTAATGAAAAGTGACGATTGATGAGACGCCTTGGAGAGAAAGAAAGCGATTTGTGGCAAATAATTAGGGTTAAGAGTAAATAATGTAATTTGATAGATGCCTGAAAGAAGGGAATCTTAAAAACCCATCTTTTCAACGGTATTCAAGATAGCTTAAAATGGGAGATTTTAAAATACCCGGTATCCTTGGATGCCTGGCTATTTTAAGATTACCACAATCCAAACACGGTAATCTAGATGGTCATAAGGTGGGAATCTTGGATTACCACCAAACAAACGACCCCTTAAGGTCGTTTCATTTCATCCTTGCCCGTTTAAAAATTGGATTATTAATACTCTCTCATTGTAAGATATCTTTGATTTTAGATTATTATTAGAGCGGTTTAGGATGTTTGGTAGGTTATAATAGTCCGTGGGTTAAAATCATTTGTAAAGTTATATATATGTGTTTAGGATGCAAAGTTATTTAGTCTGGGTTATAATAGTCTGTGTTTGGAGTGCAAAGTACTCCACAAACTATTATAGCCCAGACTATTATAACTCAAGCCCCAAACAGTACCTTAGTTTTTTAAGATGATCATCTCTTTAAAGTTTAAACTCTAAACTCTAAATTTTATTTATTTATTTATTTTTAGTACAATATTTGCGAGTTGAGAATCGAATTATTAATTTTGGGATGATAATACAATTGCGAGGTAAAAATAGACTAGCAATTTTGGGATGGGAATGGTGTCTTATCTATTAAACTATGTTTGAATCAAGATTTAAAATGCCGATGTCGACGGAAATATCGAAGTCTCAAATTTATGGAAATGTCGATGGAAATATTGATAAAATGTCAATGTCGATGGATATTTCTTGAAAAATTTTAAAAACAAAAAATTCAAAAAAAATATTTAAATTAATAAATGAACATTTTACACATTTTAAATTAGTTAAAATACTTGTTACAATATTATATTTACATTCAGTTACATTTTTTTACTATTTTTTTTAATATTTCATCAATTTTGTACGGTATAATGGAAATGTCAATTCTCCCTTATGTCGATGTCGAATCCATGGACATATAGAAATATCGACGGAAAATTAATACCATGGTTTGAATTGACAAATTGTATTTATATTTAATGATTAATAAGGTTAATAGAATGTTGACATAGGATATGTATGTGTGTGTGTATATATTTATATATTTTAAGTTAATATGATGTGGCAAGAAGTTAAATAGATTGATAGACGTATCATACTAATATATATATATATATTTTGTTCAACAGATGTGGGGTTATGAATATTTAAATATTTGACTTCAAGAAAAAAAATTGTCTTTTAAATTATGCTAAGGTTGACATTAATATTTTCATTTCTAGTGTTAATGATAGAGATCATAATTTTAAAGTTTAAGGATATATCTATAAATTTTTAAAAATTATGAACCTTTTATTCCTCAACTTCCAAAATGCATATTTAGTTTTTCAACTTTCAATCAATTATTATTTCAACCGATGTCATTATCCACCCCCACTTAATACCCATTTCACCTAGCCTATGTAGTTTCAAACATTCAATACATGCCCACATCTTCCTAACACATTTGAAGTCATATCATTTAAAATTAATGCTAATGACCAAATTTCTTTTTTTTTTTTCAAGTTTAAATATTAATGTTATGGGTAAAATTAGATCAATAAGAAGAGACTGAGTGAAAGATACAATGAATGATCAAATGAGGGAAGAAGTCATAATGGACAAAATCCAACAGAGGACCTGCCTAGGACGCAAAAGAACGAAGAAACGGGCTTAGGTTGAAGTCCAAGCCCGTGGTCAGCCTTGGCCCTTAGGCCTTGCTGTAACGACCCGACTTTTCTTATTAGACTTTCTAGAGATGTTACTACATGCATGCTGAAGAAATTTAAAAATCTTTGGTAAAAGACAGAAAGAATTAAACTTTTTGCTAAATAATAAAAAATCTTTATGCTCGGGATCCCTTTAAAAATCATTTCAAAACATAATATGAATTGTTCAATTAGTTGAAATAGTTTCACAACACATTGTTTACTAAACAAAATATGTTTTAACTAACACACTATCTAAATGCGGAAGTCATGATCCTCAAAGTCACCCATGACCCTTTCAGCAAATTGCCTTGTCAATCGCCTAAGATATGTCTTTGTCTTTGCCTGAAAAGAAAAACTTTTTTGAAAATGGTGAGTATTTAAAATATTCAGTAAATGACCTCACTACCGGGGTCAGGATATGCAAACACATATAAAGTGATTTTTTAAAACCTTTTTCCTCTAGTGGGACCTAAAATATTTTCATAGTGAAACGTTGCCCTTTAACTTTTCTCTTCGGCTTAATGTGGACAATTATCCCAACCTAACATTTCCTTTTCATTTAACCTTTTCAGGTTCCTTTTCATTTAGATGAACATCTATAATTTTAGGAGGGTAATTGCCACAGCCTTCGAAATCATTTCAGCATGAAAATACATATGTATGCATGAGGTCCCAAAGCATTTTTAAATTTTCATTCAATGATGCAACACAAGGCAACATTCTCATATCATTCATCATAAATCATAAACCATAACTCATGCATCACATTCACAAGAATATTTGGCAATCAACAAGTAAAAATCCATTTTCATATATAATAAAGCATTTTAAAATTCATCAAAAATCATAATAAAACATTTATAAAAGCTTTTCATTTCAAATGTAGTTTTTCAATTCAGTTCCTAATTTGCATTTAAGAATACTGGCATAAAGTCCCTTACCTTGGCTCCATTAGTTCGCTTTCTCCTTTTATGGAGTTATTTCACCTCAACCTATAATGATTTAAAAGAACTTATTACTTGACATACTCAACTCATGAACCTTAGGCATTGAACCTTAGGCAAACTACTCAAATTACTGTATAAGCACATGAACCCACCATGAATTTGACTACATTAAATTCTTCAACAAGAATATTCACCCACCTAGGTAGCTAAGTTTACCTCCAACTAGTTACCAAGATAACATAATTTCATTCCTTTATTATTTCAAGTAAGTCCTTTTGATAATACACATGATTCTCCAAATCTTTAAGCTCTCTATTCCAACATAGCCATAAACTTAGTCAAAATTTAATTCTAATTTACCCATAGTAAGATTTCTCTAAATATGGCATGCTTCCTAATTATGAATTTTATGTTTTCCTTCTAAAATTCATAATAATAACCAAGTCACAAATAACTTCAAGGGCTTAATCCAAAATTGAATCCGAGTCGAAATTTACCAAAATCATAATGCAATCGTGGCACTGTTGGGGATTCGAAACGCTGATCGGGAGACGGCGGCAAGTGAACAGTGACGACGATGTGAACAGTGCGCGCGGCGTGAAATAGTACCCCCGCGGTGTGAACAGTCGCGCGTGTGAACACAGTAACATGACGTGAACAGTATCGCGGCGTGAACAGTGTCGCACGTGAACATTCGCGGCATGAACAGTGTCGAGCGTGAACAGTCGCGCGTGAAGGACAAATCTGCGCGATGGATGTTTGTTGAAGAAGAAGAAGCTTTCGAATGGATGGGTCTCTTGGTAGTGAAAGGGAGAGAGAGAGGAATTGATGGTGGAGGTTGTTTTTCATGGAGGAAGATGAGAAGGTTGGAGAAGATGACGGCTTTGCTTGACCTAGGGCTGCGTGCAATATAAAAATAATAGAGAGGGATATTTGGGCTTGGCTTTTCCTTGGCTTGGGCTTGGCTCAAAATCACCTAATTAACAAAAATTTCCCCCAAACCAATTAATTCCCTTTTCCCCTTCTTTCTTCCCAATTCACCCTCCAATTTCTCAAATTTCAATTATGAAAATCTCTAAAATTAACTTTCAACACAACTTTAAACATGAAATTGGCCTTACAATTAATTCAAATCTCAAAATTAAAACTTTAATTAATACCTGAAAATGTCGGTCGTTACACTTGCCTTGTTCCCTCATGGCCCGTGTAACCCCAATCCAACCCTGTTCGATCCTTTATTTAAACTCTCTTTTGAGGAGAGAGCAGAGTAAGCTCATTCTAGTCATCTAAACTTTCTTAGAACTTACTAATTTTTAAAAACTCTCTCTGACTTAAGCATTGAAGCCTATGTGCCCTACACCACGCCGGTGTCGTTTTTCTTGTCTTGCAGGACACATTTTTCCTCCAAATAACAAATTCATCGTCATTCTCACGTCGAGGTTAAGTGAGATTTCTCTGTGCAAAATTTGACAACAACAATTAATACAGACAATTTAAATCTTTAGAAAAAAATAAATTTAATAATTTAAAAAAGGAAAAAAAGGGGACAAAAAGGAAGTATGTAGCCCGTATGACTACTAACTATTGGGTGAATTTATACACAAGCATTTATTTATTTATTTGAAACGAAGCATTTATGTTTTTTTATGGCAACCTAGTTAATTCGTATCAGCGTCAAATAATTTATTTTAAACCAAACTATTAATTTCACTTTTATTGCTTCCTTCAATTCTCATCAATGCGGTCCACAACACAATTCTCTTCAGATTAATAATTACAATCCTAAGCCAAGCTAGCACGTGTGACCTTCTTTAATAAAATTTAATTCTTATGTAAGAAGAGAACACACCCACCTTTGAAATACAATCAAAGGGCGAAGTTCTAGATTTGTTTTTAATTAATATTCTTTTAATTTAACATGAAAAAGATCATTTCTCATTTAATGATAAAATGGAAGAATCAAAACTTAAAAAAATGGAAAAATTGAAATCAACAAAAATCACATGGGTTAAAATAGAAATTTAATCCTTAAGTTTTTAAATTATGTCCCTAAACTTTTAAATTAGTATCTATTTAATTCACATTCACATATTTTAAAATACTAAAATATACTTCTAATAAACTCGTGAATTTTGAATTTTGTTACTCATGTTAGGTTTGCGTCATCAAATGCTTGATCGAACTTGCTCAATACTTGATCTATCAAATATTTACATGGACAAAATACACTTTTAATCTATGAAATTTAGAGTTAGTGTTTAAAATGATCTTTGAGCATCTTTAACTCTTAGAATAAAATAATGTGCTACTAAATGAATAATTGGACTCGATGATGTAGCATTTTTAAAAATGACTTGCTTAAAATTATTTTTTAATTTTGTTAAGGCGTCTTTCTCCACTTTTTCCCTCTCCTCCTTTCTTCTTCATACTGCAAATACCACTTTCCTAGCTCCCTTGATCTAAGCCATTCCTTCGACAATCAACATGCAACATAAGTGATAAACTAACAAACTTAACAACAAAGATTTAAGCATATATAGAATTGAAAGTTTAGGGACGTATTCAAATCTTTTAAAAATATATAAGAGTTAGACATGTAACTTCAAAGTTACATGACGTAATATAAACTTTTTAAAAATACACTTATCCAACAAGATACTTAATAAGTAGTATTTAGACGCAACTGTAAAAATTTACATGCGAAACTTGTAATTTAACCTAAATGGAGCTAGGTTGCAATGCTATCCATCAAATCAAGGTCAAAACGAGGACTAAGATATGAAAGTAGGACCCTCACAGAATCCATTGGAAACAAGACATTTATAAACGACCGACTGTCTCTCTGTCTCTAACGAACGGAAGTGAGAGAGAGAGAGAGATTATATGTTATGTTTGGAGTTTATAGTCGAAACGCAACCTCAAAGGTACAAAACGACAACAACAAAGAATGAAAGTAGAGATGGGTTCAAACGAGTGAGGACAAAAAAAAAAACCCGGTTCGGTAAAAAAAGAACAGGAGATTATTTTTAAGGATAGAGAATGGGAGTGGGACAATAGAGGCTTTTTGTGAAACAGACCTGGTCGGCCAGCCAATTTTCCATTCCTTTTTATTTATTTATTTATTATTATTTGAATTTGAATTTTGGTGAGACATTGAGGATCTTCCTCACGACCGTTGTTGTTGTTCCTCAATCTCTCTGTCTGGTTTTGGCATTAAACTCACGCACGAAATGCGCGTCCTTAGTATCTTCTTATTCTTCCCATCACTTCCATCGAATCTTTCTGAATCTTTTATGGGCTTTTCTTGTCGGCCCAACTTTCACTTTTCAATGGGCTCATTTCGCCAGCCCATTCTTATGTCTTTCCACCATCCCGTCATGCCAATTCACTCGTCGTTACCAAAGTAAGCTTAAGTCAGCAGTAATTGATATGTACTCTCAACCAAGAGGTCAAATGTTCGAATATTCCAATTTCATATATTGTTAAACTCAAAAAAAAAAAAAAATCAATTTAATCTCGAGATTTAGTTAAATTACAAGTTGATTGTAAATAACTTTTTTCCCCACTATTCTCCTATTTTTTACTCACTCTTAATCTTAATCTCGATATGAACTAATATAGTTAAATAAATTTAACATTAGCTTGTTGTCCTTATAAATAGAAAATATGCCACTTATTCAATATGCTAATGATAATGATGATTTGTGAGGTTCCTATAAAAGCCCATTGAAAGAAGAAGAAAAAAACTATAAAGACTAAACATATATTTCTGTCTCTAATGTTTGAGTATTCCTCATGTTCTAACATTTTTCAACTATACAATCACCGTTAGGAAATATTAAAATTGGCTTGTGATAAATGTACATAACATGCATGGTATTAATTGAGTTTGTAGAAGTTTTAAAAATATATATATTTATGGTCACCTTAGCTGGAAAGTTTCTATTTCCTCCAAATTTTTAATTATTCACCGAATATGATGTCATGTACGTTTATCACAAATCAATTTTAACATTTTCTAATAGTGAGAATATAATTAAAAATTGTTGAAATATAGGAGACCAAATTGGAACTTATTCTAAACAAAAATTGAAACTTTTTAAATATTAGAGGCTAAATTGAAAAAACACTTAATCTTTAGGGATCGAAACATATATTTAGACAGCACTATAAATAAGAAATTAAAACCAAGTCCAAGTTGGCAAATATAATTTAATCCAAGTCCCCCTTATCACTTGACTTCTAATTATAAAATTACTTTAATTAAATTACTTTATTACTGTCCTTACCACTTGTATTTAAATAAGGATTTGTTTGCTTAAAATTTTCCAAGTCAACCATTGTAACTAAACATAATCTGTAGGAATGCCAGTTGTCACGGTAGTGACATATATTCTAATTATTAATAATACAAATGCAAACCCGTAGGCAACAAGCGCCACTCATTTCATTACAGAAAAAAGCGACACTCTCATTTTGTTTTTATCAAGCCAATTATATATATATAAATTGCACTTTTTAAAAAAAAAAAAAAAAAAAGTTAAAAAGTTATTATTAATATTATACTTACATTATTGATACTTTTTTTTTAAATTATTATTATTTTTTTAACAATATAATAAAAATGTAGATTCACCTTGTATCAATGTTGAATTCATAGATGTATGAAAAGGTCGATGAAAATGCCGACATGTTGATAAAAATTTGATGTCGGATATTAGTTTACAACACTTTGATGAATTTAGATTGGTTTGTAATTTATAGTATTGAACACAAAACACTAATTAATTGAAAGCTTCCTATTAAGTGGTTTTATAATTTAAAAAGTCATATTGATTAGTGATTAGATTAGTAGATTACCTAGCTATCACCACTTCGAATCACATAATTCCTCCATCGTGTTGAACTAATGAAGAAATATATTGAATGACATTATTGGAACCGGTTAAAAATTACAAATTAAGGACCGTTTGATAATATTTTTATTTTTTAATAAATAAAAAAATTGAGCTTCGTTTAGTAACTGTTTATTTATTCTTGTTATTTCTTTTTTAATTAAAAAGATATATAGAAACATGTTTAGTAAACATTTATTTATTTTTCTCTAAAATTTTAAATTAAAAACATGAAAGTTTACTATAAACATTAATTTTTTAACAAACATATATATATATATATATATAGTTCAACATGTGAGAGATGAGATTCGAACCTCTGATCTCTTGGTCAAAAGATATATTTTAATTTATTAAGTGATGCTTGAATTGACAGAGAAATATATTATATTAATTTATAATTTAGTTTATTAAACTATATTAAATAGAACTAAATAAATATGTCATTTGCGATATGTAAAAAGAAAAAAGTTGAATTACAAGTTCAATCCTTGAACATTCAGCGTTGTGCCTATTTAGTCATTGAATTTTAAAAATGTCTAAAAGGTTTCCAAACTTTCAATTTTGTGTCGAATAGGTCTTTGACATATTCAAAATTTGTAAAAATTAACCAATCTATTATAATTAAATTTTATGTCTAATGGAACCCTAAACTTTCAATTTCTTGTCCAGTAGATCCGTAAATTTAGAAAAATATTGAATATGTTTGATTTTTAAAACAAAACTAGTCAAGATCTTGACCTAAGAGAAGAAGTGCTTGCGTGAGCTCCAAATCCTTAATCTCAGCCACAAAAAAATTTGCAAACGAAAACATTTCAAAGAGAAAAAAGAGAAAGACGTGTACGTAACAAGGCCTCTTTCTCTGTACAAAAAATCCCCGTCGGCGCTGTCGACGCCGCCGCCGGAAGGTCCGAATTCCGGGATATTGGTGGTCCAAAATTTCAACGCCGAGCGAAGATGCTGTTTCTCAACTGCAATTCTTCGCGACAACTTCACCATTGTTTTTCCTTTCCCTCAGAACAAAAAATTGAACCTCGAGTATTCCTATGGCTATGGTTTGGAACATCACAAGAACAACGATTACTTTTATGGCGTTTTCATTCCAGTTCTTTATCAACCACTTTCTTCCAAACCAGTACTACGTTGTTCAAACTCGCGGCGAACATGCCGGGTATGTATAATTAATTATCTTAAAGTTGCTCATCGTCTTCTTCTTTTTCTCTTCAATTTGGTCTAAAGCAAGTCTCAGTTTCTATCATTTTTTGTTTTGCAATTAAGTTCTGTGGTCACAAATTACCGATTCATGATAAAGGTCAAAACACAGTTTTTTTTTGTCTAATAAGTCAATTTTCTATAACACACAAATAATTTCGGGTATGTTAGATTAACGTTGTATACTTACTATATTAACGATCTCAATGAAAATTAATTACAATGGTTAAATTCAAACATCAACAATATTAATTGAAAAAAATTTAGGCTAAATATGTGTTTTTGAATTTAGTATATATTGTTTAAAAGGTTTCAATTTAAATCACAATATTAAATATTATTCAATTATACTTTTATATGTTCCGGTTAATGTTTAAGTTTGTTGATTATGAATTTATATGAATATAATACTTATTAAGAGTTAGCACAAGCTAATTTGAACATAGTTCAATTGGTTAAATTATATGTCTTCAACCAAAAGGTTAGAGAGGTTTGTATCATTCTATTTATACTAATTGAATTAAAAAAAAGGAGAAGAAAAAGAAAAAGAGAGATTGTTGACAAAAATTTAGATGAGTTCTAATTAGGCTCGTTAAGAAAGGAAAAGTCAAATTTTTTTTTTTTTTGCTAATTTCTTGGAAATTTAGAGTAAAAATTCAAAACTTTTCACTTTTAGAGATGGTTTAATTTAAATCCTAAAAATTTACCAACTCATCACTAACTATTACGGCAAGGAAATTTAACATTGGTCAATTCAAGTTATAATTGGAAAAAAAAAAAGAGGACTAAAACTTACATTACCAAAAAAAAAAATTAATTCATAAAACATGGAATTAAAACTTATAGGACCAAATTTTAACAAAGAAAAAAAAATCCATTCAATAGAAACTAAGGGCCAATTTGAATGGTTGGTTTATTTTTGAAAAAAAAAGTCATTTTAACAAGATTTGAAGTGTTTGGCATTCACTCAATAAATAACTTTTTTTTAAAAAATGAGTTTGAGAAATAAAATATTTTTGGTGGAAACACTTTAAACCAAATTTTAGAAAAAAGAGTTTTTAAGTGTTAAACTTAGAATTCCTTCTAAATTTTTATGATATATTAAAATGACTAAAATACCCTCACATTACGCCTCCCACCACCAGCGACTACCATCGCTATCCACTTTGACAATCATCGCCAGCGACCAACTTCAGTGACCACCATCGACGATAGATCCGATGATCACCATCTCCGACTACCACTCCAGTGGTGGCCGGTGTTAGTCGATCAATTATAATGTTTTAAAATACAAATTTGAACTTATTAGTTCATAGCATTTAATAATCGTCCTTTATAATAATTTGACACTAGTAGAAACATTTTGAGTACATAGCAAACCAAACAAACTTATGTATAAAAACACTTTTAAAAAAATGTAATTAAATATAGGATTGTTTTAATTCTAAACTATTCTTATAAAAAATGCTTAAAAGAAAATGAATTTTTAAAAAACACTTTGGTAATCCAAATAGACCATAAATTACATACTTTTACAAGCTTTAAAAGAGCATGATTATGGCGGTTCAGCCGATCTCATCTTTTGAGTTTCATCTAAAATAATTCTTGGAATGACGATCACAGGAAATGATTCCGAACAAAATTTTTAAATGAAAAGGAAAACCTCGGAAATTTCTTCCTCGTGTTGAGAAAATGACTCCGAACAATAATTGCAAATGAAAATGAATGTTTGTGGTCGTCATCTTTCTGGTCACGATTATCTTATCCTAGTATTGATAAACGACTAGTCAAAACCGTGGAGTATACGATGAACTAACAAAATAAACCAAATGTGATTCCATTCCATAGATATTTGACTCAATCCAAGCTAACAAATCAGTGGCTATGGATGAATTGCGATATTATTGGAGGCTGATTTCATCTATAAAATCTAATCAAATCAGGCAGAAATTATTTAGGAGGTAGAGATGTACGTGACGAGGCCTCTTTCTCTATATAGAAACAACTCTCGTGAGCCTGACCCTGAGCTTGAGGGGCCAAATACAGGCATTTTGGTGATCCAAGATGAAGCTTCGGAGTCGACAACGTGCTTTGGATTGCTCAAGAAAATGTCTGTGGAGCTGCTGCCGTTTCCTCAAAACAAGATACTGCAGCTCGTGTATATAGGTCAGTTTGAATTACCTTCTAATTTAAACAATACTTTTCAAAAGAATATTTTCAATAAAATGTTATTATATTTAACATTTTTTCAAAAAACGATTCCATTAATTATAAATTTATTTTTATTTTTTATTATATATTTGAAAGATTTTTAATTAATCATTTTAAATTCATTTTTGGATAATCCATCTCTTAAGTATTTATTCAAAAAAGTTATTTCAATTAATCCAATTTTTTAAAGCACTTTTATTTATTAAGATTAAAAAAAAAAAATCACTTTTGATCCCATAAAATGGCTCAATACATTTTAAATTATTAATTTTGATAAAAGTATTTATAGAAAAATTAATTTTGTTGATTCCAAACACCCTATACTACAGGTTTAAAAGGTCCCAACTCCATGGATTACTTTTACTTATTGGCAATTCCAGTTCTGAATCAGCCCTTGTCTTCTAACCAATATTATATCATCAAATCCCGTGGCGAAACAAAAGGGTATGCACCACCTCTAACTCTTCATTTCTTTTCTCTTCTTAATGCAGGTGTGTTCTTTTTGCACTCTTTCTAATTTTGAATGATCATGTTCGATTAAGACAAATAATTGAAATTTTACAAATATGTTAGACATACTTTTCAAATTCTAGAAATTTATTAAACAAGCCCAATAACCTAAAAGATATTATTAAAATTTATGTATTTCTTAAATAAAACATAAATGGATGAATACAAATAAAATATAGGTTTAAATACTATTTTGGTCTTTGTACGTTTGGCCTTGTTTTATTTTAGTCCCTGTACTTTCAAAATGTCCATTTTGGTCTTGATACTTTTAAAAAGTGATCAATTTAGTCCCTGTTTGCAAAATTTAACTGTAAATTTTATACATATATAACAAAAACCTTTTAATACAAATTAACTACATTTCAAAAAATTTAATAAGTGAAGTATCATGCTAAAATTATGATCAGAAAAAAAAAAAAGGGAAAAATAAAAATGAAGAGATCAATTTGGTCACTTTTTTAAAGTAGAGATACCAAATCAAAATGAACTAAAACCAAAAGTATATGGACCAAAATAGATGTTTTGAATGTACATGAACCAAAATGCATGTCAAAGCTAAAAGTAAAGGACGAAAATAGTATTTAAACCTAAAATTATATATCAACTCTCCTTAAACACTTTTTTTGGGAAGAGAAAACTTCTTTAGTGTCCATCGATATAAAAATTTATTGGATATGATAACAATGGAATTTGTATGCCTCTAATAACCATTAGGTTAAAATACCATTTTGATCTCCATCCTTTGAGCTTTGTTCCATTTTGGTCCATGTACTTTTAAATGTCCAATTTTAGTCATGGTACTCTCAATAAAGCTTAAAATTGGCCCCTACTCCTAGTTTATTGTGAATTTTTCCTAAAAAAAACTAGTATCTATTAGCTTTTCCTCCATAAATTTTAGAAATTAGTGTCTTTTCTTATCTTAAAATCATTATTATTATTTAACCAATTTCAATAAAAATTAACTTCAAACTTTTCATAGGGACTAATTTTAAGCTTTATTAAAAGTACACGGACTAAAATGAGACATTTGAAAGCACATTGACCAAATGGAACAAAACGCAAAGTACATGAACCAAAATAGTATGTTAACCTAACCATTAAACACACGTTACAGATATATTTGGTAATTTCTCTACAGCTATTGTCTAATGATATATACTTAATCAAACACAACCTAACCACAGGCTAGCGTATACATGTTCAAAGGAAGATGACGGTTGCGGTTGCCGCTGCTTCAAAATCCATTGTGATACACGACCACAACTTTTTGACCCAAGAAATGCGTATCAACAGTTCCAAATTAGTTACAATTATGTGGACTGTGGAAGACGTATTTTTGGTTTTGTGTCCAAGTCTGTGGCTCCTGACGGGGTTCCTCCCAGTTTCCTGCGTTACAAGGGTTGGAGACCTTTTACCAAAACTCTCAAGAACTTCGAGCCCACCGAAGCGATCGGTCTCGACGCTGCGCTACGAGCCAGCCTCCCAGAGCTCAGCTTCTCGCTGCCATCCAAATCTTCGGAGCCCGTGGTGGTAGGAAAGTGGTATTGCCCTTTCATCTTCATTGGAGACGGAGAGGTTGATTCTCAGATGAGCAAGTCGCCGTATTACGAAATGAGCCTTCAGCAGAATTGGGTTGAGATATTTGGATGTGAAAGGTGTGGGGAAGGCAAAAATGGTGTGGATTTGGATGTTTGCGTGGAAAGGGAAGTGGTTTTTGTTGCAGGTCAGGCAATGGGTGGCAGAAATGTTGGTGATGATGGTGTTGTGTGGTTTAGTCCGTCGAGGGTTGGGTTGAGCTTAGCGATTGTGGAGAGAATAAAATGGGAGGAGGGGAGAGGGGGATTTGAATGGGTTGAAGAAGGACAAGGAAAGGAAGTGAATGTGAAGAGAAGGGAGGATTTTGATGGGGTGGGAGTGTGGAGAAGATTTGGCTGTTATGTGTTGGTCGAAAGCTTTGTGCTTAAGAGAATGGATGGAAGTTTGGTTCTTACTTGGGAATTCAGGCACACTCATCAAATTAAAACCAAATGGGAGTGACACAAATAATGGAAAAGCTTGATGATGAATGTTTTTGTTAAGGTGAGGAAGAAGAACACTATCATATTACCCTTTGATTCTCTTATCACTTTGGTCGAGTAGTTGAATCATATAGCTAGCAGTTCGCATGTTGTTCTGAAATTAACTCCCATTTGGCTTTGAGTGATTTTAGTTTAGAAAAAATAAATGCTCGTATCTTTTGATGATCATGAGGTTTGGATATTTGGTCTTTGGTTTCAAAAATCTAAACTTTTATAATCTTATGTTATATATTTTTAAATTGAATTTAGGACACGTTTACTTATCGTGCATGGATTGGAATGGAAATCAATCGGAGTGAGAATGTTATTCTTTTGATGTTGGAGTTGTCTAGAATTGGAATTAGAAACTCATTGATGTTGTTTACTTCCATATGATAACCCTTTCAATGTTGATGTGACAATTTTTTTTAAATAAATAAAATCTATCTCCCCCTTCCATAGTCCACACCCCTTACCATTGATACCTACCATGCTGACATCCAAATCCACACCATTTGACACCCCTTACCTCTTCTGATGGAAAAATTATTGAATTAGGTCATTATTTAAATTTTATGTGGCTGCCTTATAATAATCGTTGGATATAAATTCAAAAATCGATATGCCCCTAAAATAACCACCATATACAAAACTGAAGTACTTTGCAATTTTTCTCTTATACATCCCAATGATACAAAACTGTTAGTCACATTGTGGTGGCCTACTTTAAGAAAAAAGAAGAAGAATATAAGTTTAAAATTATATTCAAAACTTTAGAAAGACAAAGACTAAATAAACTTCTAAAGTTTAGAAACTAAATTTGAATTTTAAGGGCTGATTTGGGGGAAGTGGGGTGAGAGTGGGCTTATTAACTCCATGGAGTGCCAACAATGTAGTCTACTGTTGCACTTCACAAAATTTTCTATCCATCTTCTTCCCCTTTGTGTGGAAGAAATTATTTGAGGAGGCTAGTGGTTTTGCACCGTTGGATGTATGAGAGAGAAATTGTAAAATTACCTTACTTTTGTATTCAACAATTATTAGAGACATAAATTTTAAAAATCTAAATTCGACGGTTTTAAAGAGGTAGTTTCATTGTGTCGGCTTCATTGAATAATTTGTCCTATGCATTTTCATTCCTACATTCCTCTCTCTTCTCTCATCTCTCTCCATTTTTTTTCATAATATTTTTAATCTTTAATTTACAATTTTTTTTATAAATTTTCTCATTATTACTACTAATTAAAATATAAATAAGTATTAACAAAAATATTTTTCTTTTAATCCTATAATTTTATTTTATATTTGACACTAACTCCAAGAGTGCAACAATACTCTATTGTTACACTTCGCACAGTTTTCAATGTGTGGGCCCCACAACTTCCCATGGACATATGATCTTGCCCTTTATGTGGTGTGGCCCCCATTCCTCTCTCTTCTCTCATCTCTATCTATCTCTTCTTATCTCCTCTCTCTCCATTTTTTTTCATAATTTTCTTTTAATTTCTTAATTTTCAAAATTTTTTTATTCATTTTTTATAAACTTTCTCATTGTTATTACTAATTAATAATTAAAATATAAATAAGTATTAACAAAAAAAATTATTTTTATCCTATAATTTAATTTTTTTAAATATAAATTATACAAAAATGTTTAGGTATGATACCATTATTTAAATTGTAATTGTAATTAAATTATAATATTGCATAACAATTTTTTTAATTGATAAAAATCTCCTTATTTTACTTCCTCCACTTATCATCTATAGGTTTTAAGTTTAAACTAAAATTAATAAACAACAATTTTATCTTTTTTTAAACTTTTTATTTATTTATTTATCTATATTTAACTAATAATAATTTAAAAAATGTAATTGTATGATTTTAGGATAAGAAAAATGTATTTTAGACTACTTCATATTATAATTTAATAAATTAGTATTTAAAAAGATTAACGTATTAAAATAAAAAATATTTAATTTTTAAATTAATCATATTCAAAGTAACAAAAATAAATGGTACCTTATTTGTTCATTCAAATTTAATAAAATAAAATTAGTACAATAAATAACATAAATGTACATAGTATTTTGAATAAAATTATATGAACGATATTCATTTTAAACTTAATCATGATGTCATGTGAAACTTAGTCATGGTCGTCATACACGTATCATCTTTATACTCGCCATCTTATCCAATAGAGTGTTGAAACTTTGCCAATAAAACTTTGAGTACAATCAACCAACTCTTACATAATAAACAAAATGTTATTCAACAAATCAACCCATGCCACAGGAAGTAGCCAGGCTATTTCTGCCACCGCTTAGTCAAATGCCAATAAACAAATCCAACAGTCGTCGCAAGGAACAATTCACTTTCTAAAAGCAAATCGCAATCGTGATTGAGTTCATATATAAAATCACATCAGATCAGATCAAAAGCATCAGAGAAAAGGAAAAAAAAAAAACAGAGGAATCAGAAAGAGAGGCACAAATTAATTAGGAGTTAGAGATGTATGTGACGAGGCCTCTTTCTATGTATAGAAACTCTCCTTCGGCGGCCACTGAGGTCGAGCCAGAGGGTCCAAATACAGGCGTTTTGGTGATCGAAGATGAAGCTTCGGAGTCGAAATGGTTTTTTGGATTGCTTAAGAGAAGGTCTGTGAAGGTGCTGCCATTCCCTCAGAATAAGATAATGGAGCTTCGGTATACTAGAAATGAAGGAGAGCATCAGCGCACTGATTACTTATACGCATTGCTAATTCCAGTTCTGAATCGCCCATTGTCTTCCAACCAATATTATATCATCAAATCGCGTGGAAAAACAAAAGGGTATGCGCCTCTCATTCTTGATTTTTCCTTCCTCTTTGTTCTGGCCGATGCAGGTTTTTCCTTTTCCCTCTTCTTCCTTCCTTTATCTTTAGTTCAAGAACTTTCAAAAAAAATAAAAACATTTTTCTTCATGATATATTATTTTGTATCTTAATATTCGTCTCCAACTTGTGGTTTGAATATATGCTCATGTTAATATTTTAATATACATACTCGAAATCTCGTTATTAATTTGTTAAAAGAAAAATAAAGATAAAGACTATATATATATATATATATTTGAATTCAACAACATGTGAGGTGAGTGGATTTGAACTTCTGAACTCGAGGATATATGCCTTAACCAATTTATAAAGTAGACATTTTAAGAAAGTTTAGAGGCCAAAATGGTCATATTGAAAGTTTATGGACTGATATGATATTAATTTGTTTAGTTAGTTTAGTGGTTAAATTATAAGTTTAAGTAAAGTCGTCTAACATGTTTATTTTTTTCTTTTTTAACTTTCAAAAGTGCCTTATAGATCTTTTAACTTTTAGTCTTGTGTTTAATAGGTCACTGAACTTTTAAAAATGTCGAATAAATTTTTAGATCACTATTTTAATTTTGTGTCACATTTATTAAAATTCACATACCAATATTCATCTTCAACATATGTGGTTAGTTACGAATGCATACTCATGTTAATATATTAATATACATACTTAAAAATCATGTTATTAATTTATTCATTAAAAAAAAAAAAATTGAAGGTGAGCATCGGAATAGTAAATGTTCTAAAATTTGGAACTAAAATAGACATTTTGATCAAGGTCTATTGAACAATAAATGATTCCCAGGGAAGAGATTTAATTTTTATTTATTAGTTTAATGGTTAAATATATACAAGTTTAATTTTCTCAGGGTTAGGTTTAAAAGATCTCTAAACCTTAAAAATTGGTGTTAACCTGAACATAGTTCCATTAGTTAAAACATATATCATCAAACAAGAGGTCAAAGGTTGGATCCACATCCTATATGTTATTGAACTAAAAGAAAATTGTTGAACTTGATATTTGTGTCACATAGATTTCTAGAACTTTTTGAAGTCTCTAAATATATCGCTTAATGATGTCCATATTTATGAAGAGATCAACCTAATTAACCACAGGCTAGCATGCACAAGTTCAAAGGAAGATGACATGACCAGCTGCTGTTGCTTCAACTTTATTCACGACACACCAGCACAACTCTTCGACCCTAAAAATGCTTATCAACAATTCCAAATTAACAGTTACACAAATTGTATGGGTCCATGTGGTTTTGTGTCCAAGTCCATGGCTCCCAACGGGATTCCCCCATGTTTCTTGAGACACAAGCGCTGGAGAGCTTATACCAAAACTCTCAAAAACTTCGAGCCCACCCAAGCACTTGGCCTCGACGCCATGCTACGAGCCCGCCTCCCAGAGCTCAACTTGAAGCCGGTGGTGGTAGGAAAATGGTATTGCCCTTTCATCTTCATTCGAGAAGGAGAGGTTGATGCTCAGATGAGAAACTCGCCGTATTACGAAATGACGCTTGAGCAAAACTGGGAAGAGGTATTTGGATGCTACAACGATGGAGAATTGGTTGGGAATGGTGTGGAGGTGGATGTTTGTGTTGAGAGGCAGGTGGTTTTAGTTGGAGGGTTGGCGACAGAGAGGACAGTGGTCGGCGACGGTGAAATGTGGTTTGGTCCATCGGAGGTGGGGCTGAGCATGGCGATTGTGGAGAGGGTGAAATGGGAGCAGGAGAGAGCTGGGTTTATGTGGGGGAAAAATGAGGAACAGCTTGAGAGAGTGATAATGAGAAAGGAGTTTGAAGGGGAGGGAGTGTGGAAGAGATTTGAGTGTTATGTGTTGGTTGAAAGGTTTGTGCTTAAAAGAATGGATGGGAGTTTTGTTCTTACTTGGGATTTTAGGCACACTGATCAAGTTAGAACCAAATGGGAATGATTGAAACATTCTTGGAAGGTCGAGGAATGAATGTTATATTGCCAAGTTACCTTCTTGATTCTCATTGTATTGAGGTGACTATTGTTGGTAAAATAAAGGCTTGTATATGGTCCACTGTATTTGTTTATTCATATTGTATTTGATAAAATTAGTAGATTCTAGGTTGTGATTCTCTTAAATAAAGTACAACCATAGTATGGACTTCTTCAAAATTTTCGTAGATTGTCATTTTTTTTGTTTGAAAAAAATCAATTTATACATTTAAAGTTTGGAGTTGTATCACCAAAAACTTCAAAACTAATAATTGTATTAGTTAAAACTCTAAAATTTCGTAGGTAAATCAACTTAGCCCTCCATTGGAATTTCATTTTAACATAATATTATAGAGAAATGCTAGAATTAAATGATATAGTAGCAGATTTTCATTAATATGGGTGGTTTTTCTACCATCTTCATATTATTCTTTTGTTTTTCTACCATCTTCTTCCTCTCATTGTCATTTGATTTTGAGATGAATCTTCATGTTGAAGATCCCACGTCGGAGAGAGACTTTACAATTTATAAGATACGTGAGTTTTTTCTCTCATTATCAATTAATTTTTTCATGTCCATCTAATACTGACAAAAGTCTTGATTCGATATTTTGTCATCTATTTACGAGAGTGTTTTTGCAGTTTTACTGTCCAGCTCCTCCAATTATCTATTTTTCTGTTTTTAATTTAATAGTGACTCTTATGGAAGTTAATTACTATAGAGGAAGGGTGGTTCTTTTAAATGAAACAATTTTTTCTATAAACACTCTTCGAGGAGGCCCTCTAAAAGCACCTTGAAGTGCTTGTTTTAGAACATTTTCATAATTACTACCAACTTTGTAATCAAACACCATGAAAATTTTAAAAATTACTTTTAATTGGCTAAAAATACTTTTTACCCTTGACCAATAAGTCTATTCGAAGCTTTCCACTCCACATGTTGTTAAACTAAAAAATTAAAAAGAAGAAGAAGAAGAAAGAATTATACTTGAAATCTATAAAAAAAATTTAAAAATACTTAATTAGACACTAATGAAGAGAGAAGTATATTAGATGTAAAATTGAAAGATTAAACTTAGATTAAAAACTTTATAAGTTGCAAGAACTAAGGCCTCATTTGATAACCATTTGGTTTTTGATTTTTGAAAATTAAGCCTATAAATATTGCTCCTACCTATGGGTTTCCAAGTAGGCCATGTTTGATAAACATTGAGTTTTTGGTTTTTGAAAATTAAGATTATAAATATTACTTCTACCTATGGATTTCCATATTTTCTTATCTACTTTTTACATATATATTAAAAAAATCAAGCCAAGTTCTGAAAACTAAAAACAATAGTTTTCAAAAACTTGTTTTTGTTTTTGATTAGAAACTCAAATGTTTCCTTAAAAAAGATGAGAATATGAAAACTATTATAGAAAAATTGTGAGAAAACAAGCATAATTTTCAAAAACCAAGTAGTTATCAAAAACTTGTTTTTGTTTTTAGAATTTGACTAAAAATTCAAATATTTTATTAAGAAAGATAAAACTCATGGAACCACATGTTTATCAAATGGGTCTAAATAAACCCTGTAATTTAAGCAAGAAGTTGATGAGGAAAGAGTTAATTAAATTGCAGAAAATAACCATTTCTTCTGTCGCCCAAGGAAGAGATTCCTAATGCATGACGCCATGTGAAACCTAATTGTGATTGTACACTCACGAGATCATATCCAATAGAAAGCGTTGAAACTTTGCCAATAAACTTTTTGAGTACAATACTACAATCAACTCTTACATAATAAACAAATGTTATATTCAACACATACTTTTATTATTCAATCAAAACTAATAAATCAGCCCATGCCTCAGGAAGTAACCAGTGTATTTCTGCCACCCCCTAAGTCAAATACTAATAAACAAATTCAATAGTCATCGCAACGAACAATTCGTCGCCATTTCACTTTCTTCAAAGCGAATGGGGATCGAGGTTGAGTTCATCTATAAAACCAAATCAAATGACTTTTTAGAGAAATGGAGTTCTTTTTAAAACTTATTACAAAAAACGAGTAGAAAACCAAACGTTTTACAAAAAAACATGTTTTTTTGTCTTTATTGGAATGCGTCTCTTGCAGAGATGTATTCCAGGCTGAACGCGTCTGTCAAACAGGCGCATTGTGTGAAAATTTTCAAACCACACTGCAACACACCGCAAGAATTAACGGCGGTAGAGACGCATTCTCCTCGGAAACCACCAACGAATCTCGGTCAGCAAAGCTTTAGTGATGTGATTAATGCGGTGATGTGATTAATGCATGCTCTTTAATGCAGGTGGTTGGGGTTTTTTTTTGTAAAACCATCTCATTCTCCTTCTCTCTTTCCATATACATTAAACCCCCCACTTCCCACTCACTTCCCATCTACATCCATAATTCAAATTTTCTCTTCCCATTCTCCTTCTCTCTCCCATCCATCCAAATTTTCCTTCCTATTCTCCTTCTCTCCTCCATCCTTCCGAATTTCTTTCTGTCTTCTTCATTTTCAGTCCTAACTCCATTTCCTTTCCTTTCTGTATCTTCTTTTTCTATCTTCAATTTTGCATTTCTATCTTATTGAAAAGAGTAAGTTATTTAATTTTTAATGTTTATTTTTTGTTAGATTAAGTTTTATCTCAATTTTCTATTTTTTTTTATTATTACGATACAGGACTCCATTTCCTTTCCTTTCCGTTTCTTCTTTTTCTATCTTCGATTTTGCATTTCCATCTTATTGAAAAGAGTAAGTTATTTAATTTTTAATGTTTATTTTTTGTTAGATTAAGTTTTATCTCAATTTTCTATTTTTTTTTATTATGATACATAACTGTTCTTATTTTTTATCGAAAACTAATTCGTGGAAAGAAAATTAAGGAAAGAAAGAAGTTTATTATCCTTGGTAAAGCGTATATTTTTTTTAATAAAAATTGTATATAAAAAATTGTAAAAATATGTGTATGAAAAATGTAGAAAATTAATGTTAAAATATATGTAGAAAATGAAGTTGATTGTTATAGTTTCTCTGTTATGACTTGAAGTTGGTAGATTTCTAGAACTTTTGGACTTAGGCCGGGTTTGGTAACTTTTAATTTGTTTTTATTATTCTCATTTCATATTTTTTGTTCTTGTTTCAAAATGTTTATGTTAAAATTAAGAGGAGAAAAAATTATTGTAGAGATGTAAGAATATCATAATATCTTAAAAAGGGTTTAGTTAAATTTAATTATAAATAAACAAAATTAAACCAACATTATGATAAGGTTTGTTTTTTTGAAAAAATTATATGGGCTTTTTAAGCTTTGAATATAAAAAAAAAATAAACTAAAATTGAAATTGACAAAAAAAAAGAGACATAAATTAATCATTAGATGTAATATAATTTTTTATTTAAAAATTTTACTTTTATATTTTTGTTTTAAATTAAATTGAACTAGAAGTAAAAATAATAATTAACAAATAACAAATAATAAATAATAAAAACTAATTATTATATAGAGTTATTATTTTATACAATATAATATTTAATTTGGTAGATTTAGCTGGGAATAAGTTATTATTATCCATTTGCAAAAAGAAAAAAAAAGTTATGATTATCTATTAATTATATTTTATAAAAGTGTATATTTAAATACACATAATTAGAGACGCATTCCAATAAAGACAAAAAAATAACATGTTTTTTGTAAAACGTTTGGTTTTCTACTCGTTTTTTGTAATAAGTTTTAAAAAGACCCCTATTTCTCTAAAGAGTCCCAAATCATAATACATAGAAAAAATTGAGCACATTTATACTTATGTAAAGAGGGATGAGAAGTTAATTAAATGTATACAAAAAGTGGTGACACGTGCTTTTTTTATAAATAAAAGTGAATTATATATGTTGATCCAATTTCAATTAATAGTTTGAATTATATGAAATGTTTGTTTAATGTATTTGAAAAAAATAATAATTAAAAAAATGAGAAATAAATATTTAAAGAAAAAACATAATAAACAAATAAAAAATTTGAGTTTTTTTAGAATGTGTTTAAAAAAATAAAAAATAAAAAATGATGGTTGAATAATTGTGTGTGGATAAATTAACCTAAAAAAAATTAAAAAATGATTGGTAGATTTGATGGTTAGTTAAACATTTATTTTAAAGGAAATAAAATTTGAAAGGCATTATTCAGGCGATCGTAGTGACTAAGAGAGATGAGTTATAGGTGGTTGCTTGGGATGAGAGGGGAGAGTGGAGAATCGCAGTGGAAGAGAGAGGCAGTAAAGCCATTTCCGCCGCCGCCCGCCATAGGTGGTTGCTTGGGAAACAGAGATCAAAATGAGGAGATAGAAGAAGATTGAAATGGCAGCCATGGATATTGCAGTTTAAAAGGTTCTTAGAGATGGAGATTTGAGTAGCCATGACTTCTCATTTTATATGTATAGGGATATTTTAGAGATAGTTTTGCATGAGATTGTATGTTATAAATTTTCGCGTAGTTTCCTATGCATTAAAGAAGATGATTAAGAGATCAACAGGATGAATGGTTGTTCAGAATAAAAAGAAAAAATGAAAATGAAAACTTAATAACACGATAAATGAAAATGATCTCATTTTAATATGTTTGTGCCTTTATGTTTTTTACAAAGGTGGTATATATGTATTATATGAAACCTAAAGGTAATTCAAGGAGAAGTTAATTATTGACTTGTGCTGTAGTTTGATGAATATTATTGGGATTACAAATTTTAATGAAATTTAAAAAAAAAAAAAAAAAAAAAAAGGCCAGTCTAATTTTTTTTTGGAAAAGGCAGTGACGATGATGATTTTTTTGGAAATGCCAGTCTAATTTTTTTTTAGAAATTAAAAAAATGCAGTGACGATGATGGTTTTTCTTTTTTGGAAAAGCCAATGACGATAATTTTTCTATTGAAACAAAATATACAACATGGTAAAAAATATGATGATGATTTTACCAATATGGTTATGATTTATAAGCTAGTAGAAGAAATCAATTGGTTTAAAGATTAAAAAAAATTGAGATTTCTTCATCTCAATTAAAGATTTAAACAACAAAAAAAAGATTCACTTCACCATTGTATATTTTTAGAAATATTTATATCATATAAAAGTAAAGTGTTTAGAAATATTTTTTAAAATAAAAATTAAAAAATAATCAAAGGAACGGAAAAATAAGAAGCCTATAAAAATGAAATGTTTGTTTAACTTAATGTATTTTAAAAAAATGAAATGTTTGGTTAATGTATTTGGAAAAAATAATAACTAAAATTAAAAAAAGCGGAGAAAGAAATATTTTTAAAAAAAATATAATAACAAATAATTGGTAAATGTATTTTCAAAAACTAATTTTTTTTTATAAATAATTAAGAAAATGATTGGTGGAAAACAATGATAAAAAAAAATGATTGAAGAATGATTGGGTGGGGATGAAATTATTGTTAAATATTTATTTTAAAGAAAAATAAATAAATAAATGATTGGTAGATTTGATGGGTAATTAAATATTTATTAATAGATTTGATGGATTATTAAATAATTATTTTTAATGTAAAAAATATGGTATCCGATTGGGGTTAAAAAACAGAGAAGAATGCGTTTCTTCACCAAACGCATTTAAGCTGAGTTGGCAAGCGCACTATGAATGCGTCTGTTTGACAACCGTATTCAGCCTAGAATGCGTCTCTTGTAGAGACGCATTCCAATAAAGACAAAAAAAAACAACATGTTTTTTGTAAAACGTTTGGTTTTCTACTCGTTTTTTGTAATAAGTTTTAAAAATCCCCTATTTCTCTAAAAAGCCCCAAATCAAAGCATCAGAAGGAAGAAAAGAAAAGAAAAATCAGAAAGAAATCATAAATTAATTAGGAGAGATGTATGTGACGAGACCTCTTTCTATAAATAGAAACTCTGCTTTGACACCTCTGAAGCTTGAACTTGGGGGTCCAAATATAGGGGTTTTGGTGATCGAAGATGAAGCTTTGGAATCGAGATGGTTTTTTGGATTGCTTAAGAAAAGGTATGTGAAGGTGCAGTCTTTCCCTCAAAACAAGATAATGGAGCTTTGGCATTCTTCGACAGATGAAGGAGAGGATAAGTTGGATTACTTATACGCATTGCTAATTCTAGTTCTGAATCAACCCTTGTCTGCTAACCAATATTATATCATCAAATCGCATAGCAAAACAAAAGGGTATATATGTACCTCCCTTCCTTTCTTTCTTCTCTCTCGTTAATTCGTCGGCCCACTTGAAAATTGGGTAACCATAGGAACATCACGTTTATCTAATATGATATCAGAGCTCATCAAGCCCAAATGGATATTCGATCTAAAAATTGGAATCCAACCTAAAAATGGTGAACCCAAAGAGGAATCATCTTAAGAGGGCATGTTGAGGATTCTACATCGAAAAGATGGAGAAATATTTCACAATTTATAAGATACATGAGTTACTCATCTCATCACCAATTAATTTTGAGATGGAACCTTATGTGTTATCTAATATGGTATCGAGCCCATAAAAGTGAATTCAACTGAGGCACCATTTTGAGGGATCATTTTAAAGATCTCACATTGAAAAAATAAAAAGACCTCATAATCTTTATAAGATACATGAGTTACTATTCTCATTGCCAGGTTTTGAGACGGAATTACTAATTTTATATTATTTTTTTAAGAGTACATGGCTTTGGTCAAAAGGCTCGTCAACAGACATACTCGAAATCACGTTATTATTGTCAATTTTGTGTCTAATGGATAAAGCTTAATGGTGTCCATATTTATCAAGATGAACCTAACCACAGGCTAGCATGCACAAGTTCAAAGGAAGACTACATGAGTGGCTACTATTGCTTCAACATTATTCACGCTACACCAACACAACTCTTCGACCCAAGAAACGCTTATCAACAATTCCAAATTAATAATTGTACAAATTGTATGGGTTCAAATGGTTTTGTGTCCAAGTCCCTGGCCACCGATGGGGTTCCTCCATATTTCTTAAGAAACAAGGGGTGGAGAGCTTATACTAAAACTCTCAAGAACTTTGAGCCCATGCAAGCACTCGACCTCGACGTTGCGCTATGAGCCCGTCTCCCACAACTTAACTCCAAGCCAGTGGTGGTGGGAAAATGGTATTGCCCTTTCATCTTCATTCGAGAAGGAGAGGTTGCTGCTCAGATGAGCTACTCACCGCATTACAAAATGATGCTCGAGCAGATTGGGAAGAGATATTTGGATGCTAAAAATTAGTTGGGAATAATGGTGTGACAGTGGATGTTTGTGTTAAGGGCATGTGGTTTTAGTTGGAGGGTTGGCAGTGGAGAGGACGGTGGTTCCCGATGGTAATGTGGTTTGGTTCACCGGAGGTGGGGCTGAGCATGGCGATTGTGGAGAAGGTGAAATGGGAGTAAGAGAGAGCTGGGTTTATGTGGGGGGAAAATTGTAGAGTTTCTGGCAATATATTAGAAGAGCAATTGTCCCACATCGAAAATGGAAAAAGAAGTCATGGACTCCAAGTATTATAAAATGAGTCTATGACTTTGGTTTCAAATCATCCCAATTCGAAATACTCTAAGCATGATATACTAACTCTAGTTAAGTGAGTGATATAAAGCTTTGAGAGAGTATTTCTTTGTATTTGGGGTCGCGGAGAGAATTTTGTGTGGTTGTAATAAATTTTCACATAGTGAAGTATTTATTTCAGTCCGTAGTTTTTTCTTATGTTTTGGAGTTTCCCACATTAATTTTTGTGTTTCTTATTTTTGTTGATTTCTTTTAATTTCTCAGTTATTTTTCGCTTATTCCTGCAATAGTAGTGGGAGGTTTTTTTTTTCAACAAGTGATATCAGAGCTTTAGGTTCGTAGTTTTTGAGTTTCTGAGTATGCTCTGTGGTTGCAACATTGTCTGAACTTTCACATTAGAAAGGATTTCTTAAAATAAGCTACAGTTGATATTTTGAATAGTGTGAGTTGCTCACTATTTGCAGATTCGCTAGGAATGAAGCAGATATGTCAAGCTTTATGAGTCCAGTAAAGATTGACGTGGAGAAATTTGATGGAATGATGAACTTTAGCTTGTGGCAAGTGCAAGTCAAAGATGTGCTGATACAATCTGGGTTACATATGGCTTTGAAGGGAAGACCGAGTGGTGGTGCTTCTGAAAAGTTAAGCGATGATGGTGGTCTAGTGGAGTCTAGTGGTGGTTCCAGCAGAGGTTCTAAGAAGTCCAACATGAGTGATGAAGAATGGGATGCATTGGATTTGAGAGCTGCAAGTGCAATCATACTAAATTGGCTAAGAATATTCTTGTAAATGTGCATGGATTTTGACAGCCAAAGAGCTTTAGGAGAAGCTCGAAGCGATGTATCAGGCAAAGAGCATCTCAAATCAGTTGTACCTAAAGGAGCAGTTTCACACGCTGCGAATGGAGGAAGGTACGAGAATCTCAAATCATCTGAGTGTTCTTAATGGCATCGTCTCTGAGCTGAAGGTGATCGAAGTGAAGATAGAGGATGGGGATAAGGCACTCAGGCTTATCCTTTCACTTCCACCTTCTTATGAACACATGAAGCCAATTTTGATCTACGAGAATGAGACTTTAAATTTTGCTTAGGCTACTAGTAAACTTCTATCAGAGGAAAGAAGGCTGAAGAGTGACAGGCATACTTCATAGGAGGATTCAACATTGGTAACTAGCAATTGGAAGAAGAAGAAAGACTTCGTGCAAACGAAAGGTTGCTGGAAATGCGGACAGTTTGGACACATGAAAAAAAATTGTCCTAACAGAGCAACTTCGTCCAAGGGCTCTGGATCGGATGTTGATGTGGTCTCTGTCGTCAGAGGAGATGGTGATTTCTTCTGAAGAAAGACAGAATTCATCCTCATGGTATGTCCGTTTTACCATGATAGAGGATGTGATGTTAGCAATTCCACATGTTTGCACACGGGCATTGGCTTGGCGGCTATGTAAGGTGTGTGTGGTGGAAGTTATGTCGATGGCTGAAGAACTTTTGGATAAGCCAAGTAGGTGGAAGTTGCACAATAAATTTCAACAAGGTTTATCAACATCTTGAAGGAATGAACTTTTCATCCCGCAGCGGAAGCATTGGATCGTCTTTGATTTATTTATAATTAAACACAAAATATATAAGGTTAAGCAAAAACTTACATTGAAAATATGGAGATTCTTCTGGCGGGTCTTTATCTCCTTCACAAAGTCTTCCTTGCTATGACTCTAACAAAAGATCAAGGCTTGTGGGAGCCTCTTGAAAGAAAATCCTCAAGGGATTAAAGAGGAAGAGGTTTAGAGAGAATTCTCTAATTCTCTCTATTTAGGAGATGTGTGTTATACAGAATACTTCAACCCAAGGGTTCTATTTATAGAGACCAAGGGAAGATCTTTGCCATTATTAAAATATTATATTTTAATATCTAATATATTAAAATATATCTTTTATTTATTTGAATCTCATTCAAATCTCCTACGATATTTATTTATTTGAATCTTATTCAAATTCTATAAATATCTTTTATTTAATATATCAAATATATATTAATTATTTTAATATTTAATGTATCAAATACAATAAATATATTTTCCTCTTTTATATTTAATATATCTAATATATTAAATATTAATTTGAACACTTCAAATTAAATATTAAATTTGAACATTTCAAATTTTAATATTTAATGTATCAAATACAATAAATATATTTTCCTCTTTTATATTTAATATATCTAATATATTAAATATTAATTTGAACACTTCAAATTAAATATTAATTCGAACATTTCAAATTTTTCTTTCAACTAAATTGATCTTTTAGTGTTACTATGAGCTAGCAAGGGGACCTTATGGACCTACAGATTATAAGCTCCAATGATACAAAATTAATTAATTAAACTCTTTAATTAATTAATTTTCATTCATTAACTATAGGTCACTCCACTATAGACCTAGAGTTGCACTCTTATGCACTGTAGGACAAGTTGTGTCCATAGATATAATCATTACATGCAAGTCGATCCTTCACAAGTTGTTCGTAATTACAGCTGGGTCAAAAGTCCGTTTTACCCCTGTAATTACATCTTGCACCTTAAGTACCACTGATCCTCTAATGAACAATATGTTTATAATCTAATTATAAACTAAGTCCCTCTCGGGCCAATGAGAGGGTGGGGCCCTATTGTTCAAGTCCAGAAATCAGCACTTAAGGGAACTACTCATCTGCTTACCCTATATGGGAATGAGTGAATTCCATCTTGTGAGATTATGTTCCCAGCTCCCTATTTGGTCAAGTCCCCAAAATGGTAGGCATATTGAATCGGCTACAAAAGCCACTCTCACCCATGCAAATCAAAGGACAAGCCCTCACAGGTAGGAGTTCATAACTCACTCAGGATTAAGATCGAGTCGCATATGATCATCCTGATGAAATATTAATCTTCTCAATTAACGGATTTATAAAGAGAGATTAAATATTTCGTGGTCCAGTCTTATACAAACTCATTGTATAAGATACCCCCACTCACATGTCTCCACATGAATGATTTGGATCAAATCATTTGTAACTATTATAAAGTGGGCCGTATCAATAGTGTTACCAGGATAAGGCACCCAACCTTATCCATATACTATGACCCTTTAGGTTATTTCTTGAACATGATCCTCTTGTATGTCAACCACATACTGTTCAAGATTACACTAATAACCTTGGATTTTTCATATAATGGATAATATTATATTGAAAATAAAATAATCAAAATTATTATTAATTATTAAATAAATTATTAATTACGAGGCTTTAGGGCATAAATCCCAACACATCTGACGAAGAAGAAAGTTTGGAAGGTAACATTCCAAGCGGTCTACTTTTATGGTGGAGTAGGTTATAATTCTCTGAGTTGAGAATTATGTTTTTCAGTGAAGATAATTGGTGAAGCAGGAGTTCTGAATTCTTCAAATATCTTGCCAAGGTGAAATTTGTAGGGTTTTTGGCAATATATTAGAAGAGCAATTGTCCCACATCGAAAATGTACAAGGAAGTCATGGACTCCAAGTACTATAAAAGGAGTCTATGACTTTGGTTTCAAATCATCCAAATTCGAAATACTTTAAGTTTAGTATACTAATTCTAGTTAAGTGAATGGTATGAAGCTTTGAGAGAGTGTTTCTTTGCAATTGGGGTAGGGGAGAGAATTTTGTGTGATTGTAATAATTTTTCACATAGTAAAGTATTTCTTTATGTCTGTAATTTTTTCTCCGATTTTGGACTTTTCCACGTTAATTCTTGTGTTTCTTATTTTTGTTGCTTTCTTTTAATTTCTCAGATATTTTTTGCTTATTCATGCAGTAGTAGTGGTAGTGGGAGGTTTTTTTCCCAACAAAAATGAGGAACCGCTTGAGTGAGTGTGGGAGAGATTTGGGTGTTGTGTTGGTTGAAAGGTTTGTGCTTAAAAGAATGGATGGAAGTTTGGTTCTTGCTTGGAAATTTAGGCACACTCATCAAATTATAACCAAATGGGAATGAGAAAAAGAATCTCAATAATGGTTAATTTTAGCCTTAAAAATTTTAAATCAATCGAATTTTGTCAACTGTGCAGTCGATGAAGTATAATTAGTTGTATTTTACTTGCTATGTAGATTTCTGGTCTTGGTTTATATAGATTTGAAATCATTTTCATATTTATTTTTGTTATATATGTATAACAATAATCTGAATGAGTTGAAAACACTATGGCTGTTCAAATACCTTGTAGTTTTGAACTTTTTGATACTGCAAAATTGAATAGGTCAAAAGATTTACTTAAAACTAAACCAACCAATATTGATTAATAAGACAACATATTGATAAGTGCAAGTATCTTGAATACAAAGACTAAAACGAATAATATAGTCTTTTTTCTTATAACAATTCAACCACAATAATAAAATAATAAAAAAGGAATCTATGATTTATAATTGATTAGTCAAAGTTTTATTTACATAAATATAAATGAATGAGGTATGATTGTTAGCAATTGCCTTCACTTGATCTATTGTTTTTTTTTAATCATTTACAGAATTCACTTCTTAAATTTGCTATATCTATAATATAACAACCCACCTATACTTGTTATATGAGACAAAAGCCGAAAGGACCAAGTTGGGCCTTTCACAACAAAAATTATATATAAATAGAAGCAAAGATCTCAATATATTCCTCCTCATCGATAAGATAATAAAAAAAAATGTGTTAAATGTTGAAAAAGAAATTTATGAACAACAGGAATAAGACATCCTCGTACCCCATCTTTAAACTTTGATTTCATTATTGATCTCAAAAGGAAGGATGTTATGACAGGCCCATAGTGGACTGGCCCATGCATTAAAGACTGGGCCACCCTTTTAATGAGCAAACCCAATAAGCTTATTTTGGACAAATTTGCAAATATATAGAAAAGAAAATATTTAACAGTTTTAATAGTTAAAATCAATAACAATGTTCCCATAATTATTAAAACACTGTTGTAAAATTGAGAGGCGAAACCGGGCACCAAAAATTTACCAAAACATATAATAATAATAATAATAATAATAATAATAATAATAATAATACAAGTGTTAGAATATAAAGGGAGTATATATATATATATATTATAAACAAAAGAAAGTGGAGATTTATGGCAAATTAAAAACAAATGAAATTAGAGAAAATGGGAGAGAAAAAAAGGATTGGAGAGATTTCTTTACCAATTGTCTCAATTTATTTATCCATCAAGAACCACTATATATAGGCAATTAGGAGAGCATGATGTGGTCCATTTGGACACCAATCTATGGTCTTTGTTGGACACATGGAAGACACTTTGGCTATGGATAAAATGCCACTTGGTATGGATATCAAATGGGCATGTGGAATGGGCATTTATATTTACAATAAACACATTATTATTTTTAAAAAAAAAAACACATTATTCATTTTTATTATTAAAAAAAAAAAAAGACACATTATTCATGCATTACTTATTAGTCATTCAACATCTTACTAAATATGCTTAATAATTATTGAAACATTACTCAATAATTAATGGGATAAGATTCAATAATTAACGGAATAAGATTCAATAATCAACAAGTACTTATTAATAAAAATAATTATTTTATGTCAGTGTACATATTTTTCATAATTCATGGCGAATTTATGTCTCATAAGAATACAAATTATGAAAATTCTAATTTTAAGGGATTGAAAGTTCCTTTTTCCTTTAGAATTGAAAGTTCCTTTTTCCTTTAGAATTGAAAGTGGCCTTTATTTCAACAACTAAAAATGTTTATATAAATTAATATCAAAAGATAATATAAAGTTTAAAGTGTTTTTTTTTTTGGCTTTTTTTTTTTTTTTAAATTTCTCTTGATAATATTATTGAAGTATTATGATGAATTCTTTATACTAATTAATCTTTGTAGGTTGTGTTGTTATGCATTGTCTTTCCTTACTATTTAAGTCTTTGAAACATTGGTTATAATGATTGTAATGATTACATATAGAAATCAATTTCATTCCAAAATTGAAGGAAACTTAATTAATTAAAATAATTTTAACATCATTTTTTTAGTTTCAATTATATTCATAAAAATGATTCCAACATTTTCCTCAATAAATATTCGAATCGACAAAAAATTCATGTCCTTAATTCAAATTAAAGAAACTAAAATAGCTTGATAACTTGAATATAGCTCAATTGATCAGGTATATACTTTTGACATAGGTTAGAGATTTGAATTTTCCACATGCCCTCATTGATGTTGAACTACAAAAAAGAAAAAAACTAAAAAAAGCCTACCATAATTTAAATATAATCTCACTAAAAAGGAAAAACCTAAATATGAACTTATACTAATTAATCTTAAAGAAATAATTTCGTAATCATTGTTGAAGAGAATTAGTATGCGTAGATGTGAAGAAAAAAAAAATTAAATAGTAATTGTAACACGTGATGGGATTATTAAAGGCCAAAGAGCCAAAGATAGTAGAAATAATCAAATCATGAACTTTACAAAAAAAAAAAAATTCTTTACCCAAACCCCACCTTTTTAAAAAAGCAAAACATGGATCCATCACTCACTCCCTAACCATTCACCAACTAACAAAATCTTTGCCTTTTCCCCTCATCATTATCATAATTAATTAACATTGCCCTTTGCCTTCCTTACAAGCCAAATTAAACCTCCTAACAATCTCTATCTTTTTTTTTTTTTTTTGTTCCATTATTATTGGTATGATTCTTACACACAATCAAACTAGGTTTGATGTGCCCACAAAACTTGAATGGTTGTATACTGATAAAAATGTGGGTTCTTTTTAGTAAAATGATTAGAATATTGAAATTTCCTCAAAATGGACATTAAAAGTGAACGAGATAATGAAATTTACATTTTGGAGATATTTTAACTCAATGAGTTAAAATAAAGTTAGAGTTTGTGTAACTTGAAATTGAGAGATCTAAGGCCTCGTTTGATAACTATTTAATTTTTTGTTTTTGATTTTTAGAAATTGTGCTGGTTTTCTCACAACTTCCTTATAATGATTTTCCTCTTTCTTAAGGAAATATATGAATTATTAGCGAAATTATCAAAGCAAAAAAAAGTTTTTAAAAACAAATTTTTTAGGCCCCGTTTGATAATCATTTTGAGTTTTTTGTTTTTGGTTTTTGAAAATTAGGCTTATAAACACTACTTCTACCATTAAATTTCTTTGTTTTGTTCTCTACTTTCCATCAATGTTTTCAAAAATCAAACCCAAGATTTGAAAACTAGAAAAAGTAGTTTTCATAAACTTGTTTTTGTTTTTGGAATATGACTAAGAATTCAAATGTATACTACTAAGCATTATAGAGAAATCATGAGAAAACAAGCTTAATTTTTTAAAACCAAATGGTTATGAAACAGGGCCTTGGTTTTCAAAACTTGACTTCGGATTTTGAAAACATTTGTACAAAGTAGATAACAAGACAAAAAAACCTATAAGTAGAAGGAGTACTACTTATAAGCTTAATTTTTAAAAACCAAAAATTAAAAATCAAATAGTTATTAATTAAACGATGCCTAAATGTATGTAATTCATATTTAAGTTGTATGGATAAATGAGTTATAGGAACTAAGATTTATATAGATTTTTGTACTTTGTGAGTATGACTTGTTAAAGTAAGTGTATGTATAGATTGAGAAAAAAGCTTTACGAGCCTCGGCTTGAATAACTTGAATTTGTTTATGAGATAAATGGAACTCACATATTAGGTTCAATTTCACAATCTCAAGCTCTAAAATCCAACCAATCAGCCATACGCCCCTCAAGGGAAGAACTTTTATTCCATCAACTAGAAAAATTCACTTCACAAAATCATTTCTTTACCTAAAAATACATAGAACTTATCTTTAGGATAATATGAATGAAAAGAATGTCTGACATTGCATAAAAAACGAGAAAAGTTCATAGTACAAAAGTAAAAACAATATCTTCATACGCAAAAGAGGGTAAAAGTTTATAGTATAAAGAAAGGACAATATCTTCACATACATGAGATTTTTTAGGCGAAACAAAAAAAAGTTGAGATTTAGAGTTAACCATATTATACTTTGTAAAAGTAGGAAGGAAAAATTAGACACGTACCATGAATTTTGAACTACTTTTACCCAATTTAGGATTTATTCTTCAAAATTAGAGATGTCCACGGGGTAGGGACGGAGATGACTTCTTCGTCCCCGTCCCCGCCCCCCATTTAAATCCCCATCCCTGGGAAATTTCTTGTTAAATTTTGCGGGGATCGGGGCGGGGATTCCCTGTGGGAAATTCGCGGGGATCGGGTTCCCAAGGGGAATTATTCCATGTTTAATTTTTTTTTCTTTTTTATGAATTAAATAATTCTTTTGATAAATTTTCAAATAGTTAACTTCTATGGAAAATATCCATTAATTTTCAATTACATTGTTAATTATTCACTAAAAATATTAATTTAAATAGTTAATTTTCTATTAAAATATATATATATATATATATATATATATATATATATATATATATATTTAAGATAAAATTCTTGAAGCTCCTAATAAAAACAAAACAATATTACATATCAAATTATCCAATTAATCCATACATATAATTAAAATGTTTAACTATATGATTCTCAATTATTTAAATCATTAACAATAAACTTTTAAATGACATATATATACTTATACACATATATACATATATATATTTAAAAAAAGTAAAAAAAAAAATAAAAAAAAAATTAAACGGGGCGGGGAACGGGAAAAGGGAATACATTCCCCGTCCCCATTTAGCTCGTGGGGAATTTTTTTTCCATACTCCCTCCCCCATTCTCCGCCTAAACGGGGATTCCCCGCTTCGTTAAGGCGGGTCCCTGCAGGGGCCTTGTCCCCGCAGGAAAAATGAACATCTTTATTCAAAACCCAGCTTAAATATGAAGGGGAAAAAAGCCTCCAAAAAGCTAAAATTCAAATTGGTTGTGCGTATTTTATTTTATTGTCTCACGTGGGTGGTGCTGTATTTTTGGAAGGTTGCAAGCTACTTTGGAGTGCTTGTGAGGCTCTACCAATTGGGTCTATATGTAAGGTCTTTGTCCATCGCCCAATTACAAAACATCCAACTGCTCCTAACCCCATTCGTCGATGCCCTAAATTGTCTCGATCGAGCAAGTTAAAACCAATGTCAGTCATATATTAACACTTTTTACTAGCTAATTCTAAATTCAACCTATTTAATCACATTGTTATCCATACATTTTACATTAAAGTGCACTTTCCATAAGGTCACGATATTTAAAATGTGGGAAGCCAAAAACAAAAAAAAAGGAAGGGGGAGAGGAACATTTTAAGATGTACTAGCTGGTACAATAGTGATAGGGATGGTATATAAGAAATGAAAGGATAAGAACAGATTATGATTGGAATTGGGACCAAAACTCAACAGTACTTAGATGCTTTCAGTCTCACCCTTGTCTTTGCCTTTGGCCCTTTACATCCTCCAAAAGCCTCTCTCTTTTATTTTCTCACCCTACCAAACCTACCATCTCTCTCTCTCACTTTTTTTTTTCTTTCTTGCTTTCATCTTTTTACACTATTCATTTCTTACTTGTCATTTCCCTACCTAATTTTTTTGGAATTTTTAGTTTAAAAGTTAGATATTACTTTAAAAATGTATCATGTAAAATATCAATCTCATTTGTTGATAAATGCTAGGACTTTATCATGATAGGATGGTACCATGAGTTTGAAAACCCATGCCCTAAAGTCCCCAAGATTCTTCTCAGCGTCCGAATGCCAATTGTCATTATGCCAACTCGTGTTAGTTAGTTCTTAAAAATTGTTATATATGGAAACGGTTTCTAATTTTTATTCTTTTGAGAGTATCATTGCAAATAAGGGATGGAGATTCGAAAACTTTCCAAAAATGTCATTGACGCCTAAACAAACCAATTGAATTGTACCACGATTGACACAACTTCAATATTTTAGATCATTAAAATAGGAATTATGACTTTAATTTGAAACAAAATTATCACAATGAGGATGTTATATGTACCTGGGACTAGTTATATTTACATTAAAGAAATTATTGCTAAAGAAGATAAATTGAAGCAATAAAAAGAAAGGTTTGGCTAAACTCAGCATTAAAAAAAGAAAGAACGAAAGGTTAAATTACAATTTTAATTTCTAAACTTTGATTTGTATCTATTTAGTTCTTGAGCTTTAAAAGTATCCAACAAGTCCTTGACCTATTTACAAAAATTTAAAATTTATGGACTTACTTGCCACAAAATTGAAAGTATAAAATTCTATTACACATGTTAATTTTTTAAATTTTCGAATATGTCAAAGACATATTGAACACAAAATTAAAACTCTAGAAATCTATTTAGACATTTTTTTTTAAGTTTAGAGATTAAATAAACACAAACTTAAAAGTTGGGAGACTAACATTATAATTGAACCGAAAAAAAAAAAAAGTTGGACACGTGGAAAGGGAAATTTGAAAAAGAAAAAAAGGTGGTCATGTAATATACATCAAAATAAAAAAAAAAAGGCCTATTGAAGCTCAAATAGAAAACATAGTAATGGGACTAGATATGAAAATGTGACACCGATTCAAAAGGCCTACTAAACAAACCTTAACCTAAACCTAAAACCGTCCGAGGAATCCGAGTACGCATGTCGGACCAATTCAGAGTTTCTTTTTCATGCTTCGAAAATGAAAAATGTACGGACACCCTTACGGAGCTTACAGTGAACCCGCAGTTAAAATTATTGTTATTTTTTTTTTTCCAAAAAGAAAAAATTGTGGGGCCTGGGTAGAGGCTGCCAGCTCAGCTGTAAAGGTGCAAGTTGCAAGAAGAGCGGGTGGGGTCCACTAGGGGGGACCACTGCCTCCTGTTCGAGGGGCGAAGCGAACGTGGCCTAATTGTACATCATTTAATCGCGTGGCCCCCACTCTCCTTCTTACACTGACTATGTACGAAAAAAAATTCATCTATTTATTACCGTCCTTTCTTTTTTTTTTTTTCGGAAACATTTTGAAACATTTTTTGGTTTTTCTTTTCCTTTAAAAACCTCGATAAAATGATAAAACAAAGGATAAAGGTTTAAACTCATGACTTTAATGTAAAAGAAAAAAGAAAACAAAAACTTATGACTTTTTAAATAAGTTAAAATGTATTTAGAGTGAATTTAGTTAAGGATTTGAGAGCAAAAATTTAAAACCAAGAGATTTAATGAAAAATAAAGTTGTATTTCATATTTTTAGTGTTTTTGAATATGTGTTTGGTAGTAGATTTAAAAATGATATCCCGATTCAAAAAACAATTCAAAATGTGTTTGGTAATATATTTATAAACAATAAAAATAGTTGTAGTTATAAATAAATATTTGATTAAATTTCAACTATTATTAATTAATTATGAAAAGCAACATAGTTTGATCGATACTCTCCTTAATGCCAAAGTGAGCATAGCTCAACGGTAATAGACATGTATTTTTTTCCTTAAGGTTGAAGGTTCAAAATCTCTGTACTCCATATTTGTTGTACTAAAAAAAAAGTCATATGTCCTCAAGCAAAAAGTCAAAAGTTCAAATTCTCCAACTCTACAAATAGTTGATTGCTCAAAAAGAAAAAAAAAAGATTATTTTTAAAGTTTATAGAGTAAAATAAAATTTTTAAAAAATTTAATGACCCAAACAATTTATTTCTAGTTCATCAATATTTGGGAGTGAGAGGGTTCGAACCTCTGATCTCTTGGTCAAGGGTACATGTCAATTACCGCACTCAAACAGATATTTATTTGAAAGCTTAGAGATTAAAATATATATTTCAAAATATCGAACATAAAACTAAATAAATTTAAAAATTTTTAAAGTGAGTATAGCTTAACTGTAATTGACATGTATTACCTCATTTGAAGTTGGTGGTTCGAACCTCTATTCCCCACCTTTGTTGTAATTTAAAAAAATTGAAATTTAAAGATGAAAAGGCTGTTTAAACCTTTAAAAAATTATTTTAATAAGAATTTGCGTCATGAAATTGTGAGCGTGCACCGTGCCATAACCAATGCCACTTCCAAACGTTATTAAAAGATAAAAGGCAAAGAGAGAATAAATAATTTGTGAATTTTGTGAAATTTTCTATTTATTTAATAGGTTAAATTATTAATCTTTGAAATTTGAAGTTTGTTTCAAAATGATCTTTTAAAGACTTTTTTTCGTTAAATTTATGGACAAAAAATGATATGTTTGTATGTGTTTTTATTTTTTATTTTTTTCAATGTATATATTCAAATATGTTCACATGAGCAACAACACAAATGCAAACACATCATTTTTCATCATTGAGTTTAATGAAAAAAGTCTTTAAGGATCGTTTTGAAACAAACTTCAAACTTTAAAAATTAAAATGAAACTTTTTAAAGTTGAAGAATATAATTGAAATCAGCTCTATAATTCAAGGATTTTTTTAATAATTTAACCTATATAATACTAAGAAGCTAGAGTAAAAACATGAGAAGAGATAAAATTTCATTTGTGGGCAGAGACCCACTTTCAAAACCTCTTCTCTCATCTACCCAATTTCCCTTACAAGTTCAGGCCAACCCAAACCCCTCCATCTCCATCTCCATCTCCATTTCTAGAGCAAGCCTTCAAGCGTATGCAACAAAGCCAAATATTTGAACAGGTAAATGTATTCTTTAATTTCTTGAATTTCGATGTCCCAACTCTCACTTAATCTCTCTTCATCTTTTCTTTAGGAAGTTAAAAATATTAAGGGAGTCACAAAACCTGAATCTTTTTCATGTGAGAGCATTTTCGACTCACAAAATTAGCATTTTTGAAGAAATGTATGACTCTGACCATACATGCAAGCACTTTACGTCTACAATTTATTTCTTCTTTTTTTTTTTTTTTTTTTGACATCAACACATGAAAATGTAGATTTGAACCTTCGACTTTTTGGTTGAAGGCATATATTTTACATGCAAGCACTTTACGTCTACAATTTGTTTCTTCTTTTTTTTTTGACATCAACACATGAAAATGCATATTTGAACCTCCGACTTTTTGGTCGATGACATATATTTTAAATAGTTTAGTTAGGTTAAAGTCAGCAAACAACTTGGTTATATTTGAAAATCTAATTATTAGCTTCAATAATTATATAATGCATATAGTGGGCAAATGGGTAATTATACAAAACATTTTAGCCAATCAAATATTGATTATATTTTGGATTCAAAATATAATGGCCAACGTCAGAAATTGATTCCATGTTGACCACCGTTTTATGGTGGAGTGGGATTTCCAATATTTCAATTGCAATCAGAAAGGCAAAAAGTTCTCCCAATTTTTTTTTTTATAAAAAAAAAAATCTATAAATGTGGTTCAAATAACTAAAATTGGTTAATGTATGTAATTTAATTTGTTAGGTCCGGTTTGATAACCATTTGATTTTTTACTTTTAATTTTTAAAAATTAAGCTTACAAACACTACTTCCATCTATGAATTCCTTTGTTTTGTGATTTACTTTTTACACATGTTTTCAAAAACCAAACCAAGTTTTGAAAACTAAAAAAAGAGTAGTTTTTGAAAATTGGTATTTTGTTTTTAGAATTTGGCTAAGAATTCAAATATTTTTTTAAATATAAATGAAACCTATTGTAGAGAAATTGGGAGAAAATAAGTTTAATTTTCAAAAATAAAAAACCATATAGTTATCAAACGGGGTCTAAATAAATGTAATTGTCAATTTAAAATTGGATCTAAGTGCAAATTATTTTCTGTCTTTTAAAATTAGTCTTAAGATAGAAGAAAATGATGCAAACTTGTGTACTTGTAAGGTGCACATTCAAAATATAACTTCCTTTAAGATATTAGGATATATAAATACATGTGAAGTTCTTCTTTCTTTAAATAAACATTTATACATTGATAAACCATGATTTAAACGATTCACTTATACAATAAAAAAAAATCAAAATATAGCAAGAGAAGAATAACAAGAAATAATAGAATTTTTGTGAAAGAAGTTCTTGACGTAACACTTTTCAAGCACTATGAAAAATAGCAAATAAGTAGGTAAGTTTTAACTATAAAAAATGGAAGATCCTAACTTTTTTTTAATTTTTTTTTTTTTTGTCTTTTACTTAGACTTTATATACAATGTAAAGAAACTATTGGCCACCACATATTAAAGAAGGTTTTCATTGTGATAAAATTAGTTGAGTAGAATCTACATTTCTTTTTTTTAGAACAGTTGAGTAGAATCTTCATAAACTTATTATAAAAAGTAGATAGTATGTCAATATCATATTATTGTTGAAATAAAGAGTTATGTTCGTATTTTTAAAAATTTAAAAATTAAATTTAATGAAAGTTTTTTTTAGTTGACATAGGCCGAAAGAGGAGGACATTAAAAGAAAGAGAAAAAGAGGAGTGAGCTGAAAGTGCAAAAAAGAGAAGATGGAAATTTGTAGTAGCAAGCATGAAAAATTTTCATAATATTATTTATTTTGAATTATGATTTCGCAACATTTAATAATTATGTGTCTAATTATTATTTATTAGTGAGAAAATAGACAGTAGTTATTTAATATAATACTTGGCGGGGTAAAAGGGGAAAAAGAACAGTTAGGCGGCGAAGAGTGGAAGACACGCGTTTGTGAAAGGGGCAGTGGGATCTGACTCTGCGACCCAACCCGCTCCAGCTAGATTACATGCTGTAAATTTCCAACTTCCAATTAATACTTTCCTGAATTTTCATTTGTCCCCACTTTTATTATTATTATTGTTATTGTTTAATAATGGACCACTTCTTTTTTCTTTCTTCCTTTTTAAATGTAGGTTTTCCTACTTCAATTTTTAAATTAATTTCATTTTGGTTTCTAAAATTTTAAAATATTTATTTCTGCCCTTTTAACTCTAAAAAAATAAATCAATATATTTACTTTTTACCATTATTTTACTATTCAACATATATCTCAATCAAGTCTCAATTAGTTAAAACATTATATTTTCAACAAAAAAAAAATTAAAAGATCAAAAGTTTGAATTTGAACTAAAAAAAAAATCTATGTAGCTCCAACATAAAGCCATCTAGATAAAATAAAGTGATGCAAACTAAAAAAAAGTTGGTTTAACTTCTATATTTTACCAACCCTAAAAAATTCGATGAGAGTGGGTAGATGGAATACACATGTGAAACCAAAATCTTTGACCTACCTAACAGTATTTTATCCATTGTACCAAATAATGTTAGAACACATTTTATTGTATGAATACACTTTAAAATTAAATAATCAACTTGAACATAACTTTACTAGTTAAAGATAATATACATTTGGTCTGAAATTTAACCACTAAAACGCTTAACTCAACATCTACAAATTAGATAGCCATATTGAATAATTTTTGAGCGAGATGATATTGGATAGTAATCCAACGGTTGGCTCCACAAACCCTGGAGAATGGGAAAAAAACGGTTAAAAGGCCAAAACGCACCGCTCTGTCTTTTTCCTTTCCACTCATTCACACGTGTGCCTACCCTTTCCACGTCGTTTTTTTTCACAGCGCCTCGCCGGAACCCCACCTCCCGTCCGGCGCACCGTAGGAAAATCCTCCGTCCTTCCAATTTCTCAAATTCATTCTCAATAAATACTCTGACTCTGGTCGATTCTCAAATTGGAAACTCCACGCCCCAAATTCCCACCTCCCACAAATGGCGATTGAAGAAGAATTCACCCATCTCTGCCAAATGGGTCCTCTCTTCTTCCTTTCCAAACATTAAAAATTCCAAGATTTCACTTCCTCTTCCTTTCCTTTCCTCTCCTTTCCTTTCCACATGTTTTGTGAAAAAGCTTAATCCATTTTAGTATCTCGTTTCCATTCCCAGTGGGGATCCCAGAAATGTGCTGCTTCTGCGCTCTCTGATTTTATATGATATTTTGTTTGTTTCCTTATTGGGAGAGATCTCAAAGGTCGGCTGAGATTTCTTTGATTGTCTTGTTTATAACATCACACTACACTCTCTCATTGCTTTCTATGTATGCCTTCTTTCCTCTGGTTTTTTTCTCTTTAATTTCAGATGAGTACGTTCTTTCTCTTCGCTTTTTCTTCTCCACTTTCGTTTCTCTGTTTTTTCTTCGTTTTTGGAATTTTTGCTCTTCTGGGATGCTGACTCTGGTCCTCTTGTTTGTTTATTTTGGTAATTATGTGATTTTTTCCCCTTTTGATTGAAAGGCTTCACTGCCGAATTTATACTTCCTTTTTGGCTTTTGGTCCTTGATTTACCATTTCGGTAATGCACTCCTTGAACTGATTTATCTTCGCAACTTTTCTTTGTACGAAATTTCAATGGTGGTTATGTTAGTGTGCTTACTTGGTTTTTGAAAGTTCATCTTCGCTTCTCTTTGCCTTCTTCCATCTGGTTCTGTTTCCGGTTCTGGGTCTTCTCTCTTCCATTTCTCTGATTTATTTACTTGTTTCCCATGGCAGAGATGAACATGAGCTTTTCAAACGACATGGGTGATGAATATCAGAAACTCATCAGGCGAATGAACCCACCCAGGTATGCAAATCCTCACCCACGTCATCGCTTTTCATCTTAATCTTTTGCTTCTTCAGCTCTGTTCTTTCGAACTCCCAACACATTGTTTGAATCTCTTTGGACAAATTTCCAGAGTCGTAATCGACAACGAATCCTGCAAGAACGCCACGGTTGTTCGGGTACAACTTTTTCCCTCCTACCCTTTCTTGCTCTTAAGAAATTCGTGCCTCTATTTCCTTATGCATTTCCTTTTGCTGCAGGTGGATAGTGCTAACAAACATGGCATTCTTCTTGAAGTGGTACAAGTCCTGACTGATCTTAATCTTATCATAACTAAAGCTTACATTTCTTCTGATGGGAACTGGTTTATGGATGGTAAGATTCTCTCATCAAAGAGAAAAACACCTTGTAATTTCATTTCACCCCCTTGTCAAAGTTCTAATATAATCCTTCATGTGAATTCTGTAACAGTTTTTAATGTCACTGATCAAAATGGAAACAAGGTTGTGGATGAAGGGATTTTAGATTACATACGATCAGTGAGTGGTAGTTTTGTTTTGGGATTTTTTTAAACCACATTTCTGTTTTCTACTTGCATTGATTTGTTTATGATCTTTTCTAATTCGAGTACTTTCGTTCGCTTTAATCTACAGTCTCTTGGCCCCGATTCGTGCTTTTCATCTTCCATAAGATCTGTTGGTGTTGAAACTTCTACAGATCATACTGCAATTGAACTCGTTGGCAGTGATCGACCTGGACTTCTTTCTGAAGTGAGTGCTGTTCTTACCCATCTTAAATGTAGTGTAGAAAGGGCTGAGGTATGGACACATAACACTCGAGTTGCCGCGGTGATGCACGTGACCGATGAGGAGACTAGTTCAGCAGTTACTGACTTGGAGAGAATGTCCACAATCAAGAAATTGCTTTGCAATGTACTTAGAGGCAGTAACAAGTCCAGGGGAGCTAAGACTGTGTTCCCTCATGAGGCTATCCATACCGAGAGAAGACTTCACCAGATGATGTTTGCAGATCGAGATTACGAGCGAGCAGACGATGAAATCTTGGATGGAAAACAGAAGCCAAATGTGAATGTTGTCAATTTGTTTGACAAAGATTATTCAGTGGTCACCATTCAATGCAAGGATAGACCAAAACTTCTGTTTGACACAGTTTGCACATTGACTGATATGCAATATGTTGTTTTTCATGCCAACGTTGATGCTGAAGGGCTAGAGGCTTATCAGGTAATCAATTGCCAATCTCTCTAAACGCCTTTGTTCGTATTCTTTACGAGCACGGAATCGAATTCCCCTTGAAATTTTCTTGATAGTGCTAGGATGCATCTGCAGGAATATTATATTAGGCACGTAGATGGATCCCCTGTGAATTCAGAAGCAGAGAGACAAAGGTTGATTCAATGTCTTGGAGCTGCTATTGAAAGAAGAGTATCTGAGGTTAGTAAGCTGTTTCGCCACTCGATTGTAGGATTGCCCTTCTTTTTGCCTGCTCTGAAATAGCCCCAAAATCCAATATCTGTGTTCTAACACTTCTCTATTGATGTTCATCCACATTCAGGGACTGAAGCTTGAACTGTGCACAACTGATAGAGTTGGGCTACTCTCCAATGTCACACGCATCTTCAGAGAGAATAGCTTGAGTGTCACTCGAGCCGAAGTGAGAACTGAAGGAGGCAATGCAATAAATACATTTTACGTGCGCGATGCGTCGGGTTATCCTATCGATTCCAAGACAATAGATTCCATAAGGCAAGTGATTGGTCAGACCATATTGAAGGTGAAAGGTAGCCCTGATGAGGGAAAAACTGATTCTCAAGAATCTCCAAGTAGGTTTCTTTTTGGTGGTCTCTTTAAGTCCAGATCTTTAGTGAATTTTGGGTTGATTAGATCATATTCTTGAGGTCACTTACAAATTCTACCTCATACCCATTGTACATTTAGATCACTTAGCCAGAAAGTTCACTAGAAATCTGGTAAGTAGAAGTGACAATTTAACCCATAAAAGAATCAACTTGAGGAAGATTGGTACCCTCAAAGGGGGAAGATGAGAGGAGAAAGGAAAATGTGGTTAAATCTCTAATGATGATAGAAGAATAATCTCAACATTGTAAAAATATTGTTTTTTTTGTTGCAAGTTATATCTGATCAACTTTGCATTTTAATTTTTTTTTGGGATTAAAATACCATTTTGGTCCATGTATTTTGGGTCTCGTTTCATTTTATTTTTGTATTTTCAAATGTTCAAATTTAGTTTTTGTACTTTTAATAAATCTTAAAATTAGTCATAGTGATTAGTTTGAAGTTAATTTCTATCAAATTTGAGAAGATAATAATAATAATTTCATTCAAGAAAAGATACAATATGAATATGTTTCTAAAATTTATAGATAAAAAACTAATAGAGCTAAATTGTTTTTAGAAAAATTAACAATAAACTAATAGTTGAAACTGATTTTAAGATTTATTGAAAGTACGTGGACTAAATTTGAAGATTTGAAAGCATACAGACTAAAATAGAATAAGGACTAAAAAGATATTTTAACCTTAATTTTTTTTAAGAGTATAACACTATAAATAAGAAAAAAGAAGATTTGAACAATTGATTTTAGAAGGTACTGATGCCCAAGATTTTGAGTATGATAACATCATCATCCTTTTGACTCTCCTAATTATTTGATTCCAAAATGCATGGTCACATTTTAATGTTTGGTTGGAGACTTGGAAACTGTTGAGCTTGTCACTTCTTATGCCCTCCACTGGAAATTATGTGGGGTGGCTTGAACTTTCCATTGATTCAAACTTTTTAGATAGTTCTTGTATTAAGTAGCTTCAATAATTAATTGAATATGATATTTTAATAATACTTGTCGGACAATTAGCATGTTAAGTATTGAACTCACAAGAAAAAAAAAAGTGAATTAAAATTTCATTCATTTCATTGCTTAGGTAATTTTTAATGTTAAAGATGTTTATCTTGTTTCAATAAGGAAATAAAACATGTAGTGCCATAGTTCATTTTTTATATCAAATATTTAATAGGATTTAGTTATTATTACAATATTTTCAACAATTTATAGAATGAATTGAATTCAATATTCATTGAGTATTTTAGGCCCCATTTGATAACCATTTGGTTTTTGGTTTTTGGTTTTAGAAAATTAAGCTTGTTTTCTCCCAATTTCTCTACCATGGTTTTCATCTCCTTTAAGGAAACATTTGAATTTTTAGCCAAATTCTAAAAACAAAAACAAGTTTTTGAAAACTATTTTTTTTAGTTTTCAAAACATTGCTTGGTTTTTGAAAACATAGGTAAAAGGTAGATAACAAAACAAGTAAATCCATGGATTGAAGTAGTATTTATAGGCTTAATTTTTAAAAACCAAAAACCAAAAACTAAATGGTTATCAAACGGAACCTTATTTATTTACTTTTAGAACAAAATATGCTATTTTTAGTTGTAATGTAGTGTGTGTATATATAAAATGTTAAATTACAAGTTGAGTTCATAAACTGAGGTTTGTGTCTATTTGGTCTCCATACTTTAAAAAATGTCTAATGGATCCTTAAACTTTCAATTTTGTATCTAATAGATCCTAAACTTTCAATTTTGTGTCTAATAGGTCCCTGACAAATTTGAAATTTTAAAAAATTAATTGATCTATTAGATATAAATTTAAAATTTCTGTCTAATGGAACCCTAAAATTTCAATTTTATGTCTAATAGATTTGTGAATTTTTAAAAATTCAAAAGTTCATGAATTAAATTTGTAATTTTGAAAGTTAAAGGGACCAAATTATAGACACAAACTTCAAAGTTTATGGACTAAATTTGAAATTTAACCTATATAAAAACTTGGAAATCTCGTGCTCTATATATCTAATGGCCTCAACTAGATCCATCATCTACATTGCATTTTTAGTTAAAAAATATGTAATGTGAGGAGATTTGAACCTCTCACCTCTTGATTGAAGATATATACTCCAACCAGTTGAGCTTTGCTTAGGTTGACCATTTGAAAAACTGCAATATATTTTCACACTTAAACCTAAATGATCAAATTGGTTTTATAAATTGCAGTTAGTTTTAATTTGATCTTATAATTCTAAATTTTTAATTTGATTTCTATGGTTTATAAATTGCAGTTAGTTTTAATTTGATCTTATAATTCTAAATTTTTAATTTGATTTCTATGGTTTGAAGTTTGAACATAACTCCAAATTGCCCTAAAATTTGATTAAAGTTCCCAAATCGTTATTAATATTATAAGCAGTTATCATATTAAATATGTTACACATTTTTTGTTTAGGTGGCAATGAGCCAATGTTTTTTTTTACATGTCAATAACTTACATTTTCTATTTGATCAGCTGAATGTATTTAGTTTAAAGATGATTTGGAGTTTTAACTAAATTGTAGAAAACAAAAATAGAAACCTTTTAATCATAGGATAAGTTTAAACTACTAAAACCAAATTTAATTATAACATAAAATTATGTATTTGTTATAATTATTTCTATATTAAGATTAAGTTGTTAATCTGAATATAGTTCAACTTGTTAAGACACATACCATCGATCAAGAGATCAGAGACTCGAATTCTCCCATTCCACGTGTTAAACTAAAAGGAAAAAAAAAGTGAGTTCACTAAGGGGCCGTTTGTTTTTTGGGAATCTAGATAACCGGAATCTTCAGATGCCTGAAATTATAGATAACCGGAATGATAGATGTCTGGCATCTTTAGATAGTCATGTTTGTTTTGTAGGAAAGTTTTTAAGGATGTCTGGGAATATTTGGATAACTGTGTTTGTTTCACAGGATTTGTACTTGAGAATCTTTTAAATTTACATAATGTTCCAAGAATGCCCTCACGACAATTCATGTAATTTATACATTAATTTAATACAATTTGAATTTATATAAGAACAAATAATTAAAAACCTTTCTTATTGGCAAACTTTCAATAATAAAATATTAAAAAGACATAAAATTTGTTAAATTAAATTTTAGAAAATTAAAATGAAAAGAAATTCAGAAAAATTATTTACAAAAAAATTAAAATGCAGAAAATCCCAAAAAATTAATTTGCATAAAATATTGAGAACATAGAAAATTAATTTGCAGAAAATGAAAGATCAGAAAATGCAAAAAAAAAATCTAGAATATTTCATAATATTATTTTGCAGAAATAAAAGAGCAGAAAAAATGCATAAAATTAGTTTATAGACAAAATGAAGAATATAAAATAGCAGAAAATAAAAATGCTAAAAATGCAGAAAATAAAAATGCAAAATGCAAAAATTTATTTTTCAGAAAAATACAGAAAATAGAACTCCAGAAAATGTTGAGAATTCATATTTAAAAAAAAAAAAAAAAAACAGAACTTAATTTGTTGTAAATGGAAAAAATGTTGAGAATTCAAAAATCTAATTAACAGGAAATGCAGAAAACTAATTTAGTTTGAAGAAAATACAGAAAACTCATTTACAGAAAATGCAGAAAATGCAGAAAATGAATGTGCAGAAAATGAAAATGTAGAAGATATTGAAATTGAAGAAAATAAAAATGGATAAATTTTGAAATGTAAAAAATGTAGAAAACAAAAATGGAAAAAAAAAATCAATGATTAGATGATCTGTAAAATGAAGAGACATTAATTGAGACGTCCAATTTTAAGGTCAATGTCTCGACATACATCTCGTATGAAAGAAAAAGGTGATCAAAATTGAATAGACAACATAATGAAAAAAAATGTGAAAGGTTGCGAAAGGAAAAAAAATGAGGAAAAAAGTAAGAAAGGAACATGAAAAATACATGGAAGGGGAATAGAGCAAAGCAAAGTGTTTTTGAAAAGAAAAAAAATCCTAATGAAAAGTGACGACTGATGAGACGACTTGGAGAAAAAGAAAGCGATTAGTGGCAAATAATTAGGGTTAAGGGTAAATAATGTAATTTGATAGATGTCTGAAAGAAGGGAATCTTAAAAACCCATCTTTTCAACGGTATTCAAGATAGCTTAAAATGAGGGATTTTAAAATACCCGGTATCGTTGGATGCCTGGCTATTTTAGGATTACCACAATCCAAACACGATAATCTAGATGGCCATAAGGTGGGAATCTTGGATTACCACCAAACAAACGACCCCTAAAATCCAAGACACGTGACATAACTCATTGTTGTAAACCTAATCACGTGGGAGCATGTTTCTTCCTTGTGAAAAACATGATATCGCATAAATTGTACACTCATTAAGCCACAAATCGTTCTTAAAAAGAAAAATAATTAAAACAACAGCTAACTAAATTTTGAATTGATTTTCTCCACTCCCAACAATTATCTATAAATTAAAGTTAACGAAATTGAACGAAATACCTGATTTTTAATCTATACTATCTAAACGGTGCTTGAGAAGCCAAAGTGAGCGTAGCTCAGCAGTAATTGCTTGAGGAGAGAAACTTTTGATATATCTTTTTGTCCCTTTTTAATTTAAAGATTTTCTATTTTACCCTTCTTAATTTAAAGATTTTCTTTTCTGTCATCAATTTGAATAAAAGTTCTAAAATCTCTACGATCTTCAATCTTCCAACTAGCTAATGCATATTTGAATAGTTTGAATAATAAAATGATACAACAGTATTTACTTATTTATTATATATTAAACAATATTCACTGCATATTTAAAATGATTTTTTAAAAATACAAACTAATGTTTAAAGGATTTTTAATGAGTATTTGAAAAACCTAATATAAAAAACTAAAACAATATTTTTCAACCTATGTTTTTTGAGAATATGAAATTATTATGAAATTTTTTTTTAAAAAAAAAGTATACTAATATTTAAAAAAAAATTAAATGCATATTTGAAAATAAAGATTTTTTTAATGAATACTTAAAAAGTTAATAATAAAAAACTAAAATAATATTTTTCAACCTATGTTTTTTGAGAATGTGAAATTATTATGAAATATTTTTTTAAAAATAAATTAATATTTAAAGATTTTTTAGTGCATATTTAAAGAGTTAAGAACAATTTTTTTAAAAAAAAAATTGAACAATTATTTTTCTAGAATATGAAATTAAAATAATACTGAAATAATTTTTTTTTTAAAAAAAAAAAAAAAAGATAAGATTTTTTTTTGAAAGTATATTATCAAAATATTATGTTATGATCTATTGTGATTAATATACATAAATTAAATGTCATACATCATCAGTCTATATATAGTGCATCCCACAACTATATTCTTTTATGTCTTCTAAAGTGATTCCAAAACCATGTAGGGAAGAAATTTTGATTTTCTCTCTTTTTCATTTGATGGCTATGGCTATATAAGCCTAATATTTCTTTTCAATAAACCAGATCATTTGTATCCAAATTTTCAATTCTCTAGGGTCAAGCAAATTATTATTGAAGAGACTTTGTTATAGTGATTTTAGAGATCAACAAGTGAATGAGCTCTCCCTCTAATTGTTTTTGCAAATGTTAGATAAAGAGAGTGAGTGATTTAATGTAATTTACTACTTTTTACATATTTTTGTAATTTTTGTTGTTATTGCAAATGGCAGAGAAAGAGGGAAATTTAATGTAATTGACGGCTTACCTGTTTTTTTAGTTTTTTTTTTTGGCAAATGACAAAGAGAGTGATTTAATGTAATTTACTGCTTTTGTAGTTTTCTTTTTCTCTTTCAAAATTTGTAAATATACACCAATTCATCTACTAATCCTTGGCATATTGAAGAGGATGGAGAAAATAATTGCAACTTTGGTTCCTTAAGGTAGAAGGAGAAGGGCAGACAATGTAATGTAATTGTATTATTTTCTTCTTTGTTTTTATTTATTTTATTTATTTATTTATTTATTTTTTTTTGTTTTGGATAAATTGGAGTTTCCTAGGCTAGGATTTAGAAAAGTCTTATCACAATTTTTTAATTTTTTTTCTATTTATGGAATTTATTATATTTAAATATAATTACTAATAGTTATGAAAAATATAATATCAGTGCAGTTTTCAATATTATGGTAATAATTAATATTTAGATTCTAAAAGTTGTCTTATTTGATGGAAGATTGAATTCTCTATCTATCAATTTTATGAAGAAAAAAAAAACTCAAAACTTCTTAATTTATTATTATTAAAGTTTGAAAAAAAAAATAATGTTTTTGTTTAAATTAATTTATTAATAGATCTTCTCGATTCATTGAACTTTTGTAAACAAAAATAAATTGACCAATAGATCTCCTCGAAACTTATTTCATAAATTCACAAAAATGATTTTTTCAATTACTAGATAATACGAAATTTAAAAAAAATAGAAAAAAAAATAATATTTTGGTTTAAATTAAAGTTTGAAATTAAGTGGGTAATCATATGATGCAAATCAAAATTAAAAAAAAAATATTTTGGTTTAAATTAAAGTTTGAAAATAAGTAGGTAATCAAATGATGGTGATCAAAATAAAAAATAATATTAAAGTGTAATTCTTCATTATTCATACGTGTTATGGGTGAAATTGGACCAACAAGAATGGGCTGGCTAAAGGGCTGCAACGAAGGGCCAAACAAGAAAAGAGGCCCAATACGAAGTCGAAATGGACCGAAACCGACAATGGACTCACATAGAATGAGTGGGAGAAGAAACGGGCTTGGGCTTCGGCCCAAGCCCGTGGTCGGCCAGGCCGGCCGGCCGAGGCCGACCAGGCTGGCCGAGGCCAACCAGGCCGGCCGAGCCCATGGTCGGCCCGGCTGAGGCCGACCAGGCCGGCAAGGCCCAATTTTGGGCCTTGCCTCGGTCCCTCATGCCACGTGTGCCCTCGGTCCAGCCCAATTCGATATTTCCTTTCCCCATTCGAAGACGGAAACCCACAAAAAACCCTAGGAAGGAAGCTATTTAAGCTCTCCCTCAGGGGGAGAGCAAGGTAAGTTCATTCCAGCTGACAACACTCTCCTACAACTCTCAAAACTCTCTCTGACTTAAGCATCGGAGCCTGTGTGGTCTACACCACACCGGTGTCTAGGTTTTTCTTGTCTTGCAGGCCGCGTTCTTCCCCCAAGAATACAAATTCACCGTCGTTGTCACGTGGAGGTCAGGTGATATTTCTCCTGTCCAAAATTTGGCAACAACAGTTGGCGCCGTCTGTGGGGAACGACAACGCTTGCTGGAAAAATCTTGTGCCTAAGTCAACCCTACGAGAAGATGAGTAGAATGACAGAAAACAAACACTGGAATGAAGACAGAGACGATTCCGATCAGGATCGTCACCTGCGACGAATGCAAAAAAACCAGCCTCCTCGGCCTGAAAACGAGGCCGAGGCCGACCCTAAGCAGGCCGAGGCCAACCTGCTCGTTCAAGCTACATGGCAGCGCGGACCAGATGGATGGCATAAAGAAGCCAGCCTGTATTTTTTGGCCGAGGCCACCAGAAAGAGGCCGAGGCCGACCAGAAAGAGGCCGAGGCCGACCAGATCGTTCAAGCTACTTCGATTGAAAAGCGACTAGATCAACACGACCAACAAGGAAGCAAGGTAAGCCGAACAAACGGAACGAAATCCGTCGTATGCTCGACATCAAAAGGCCAAGGTAAAAGGGTTCGAAACCGAGGCCGAGGCCGAGGTGAGAATAAAACCCTAACCTTGGAGCAATACGAAGATGAGACGGATTTAAGAAGCATAATCGAGGAAAAGAAGCGACAAAGAGCTTTGTCCGAGGCCGAGGCGAGCAATCTTCCAGCTACTGAAGCGACGGATCTGAGAAGTGTCATCGAATGGAAAAAACAACAGAGAGCTGGGGCCGAGGCCGAGGCTAATTCTGGAACCGAGGCCGAGGTTGAGGCCAATGTTGATACTGATGCCGAGGTCGAAGCCGAGGCAAGTTCCAGGGCCAAAGATGAAGCGAATAGTTTGCCATGGAGGGCAGAATTATTAAAGATTCAAAGTGAGCTGGACCATATCCAAGGGAATATGCACAAGGTAAAAAATATAGGGTTTGATATTGACACTTTGATAGAACAGGTAGATCCACCTTTCACTGATGAAATCATGAATGTGAAACTACCTCCCACATTCAAAGTTCCAAAGATCAAACCCTATAATGGAAACAAGGACCCTATTGTTCATCTAGATGTGTACAGATCATGGATGGAACTTCATGGAGTAGAAGATGCAATCAGATGCAGAGCCTTCTCATTCACTTTAGTGGGACCAGCAAGACATTGGTTTCGCAACATAAAAAGAGGATCTATTAGTTCGTTCAAGGAATTGGCTCGAGCATTCGTGACGCAATTCTTGGGAGGAAGAGATCAGCACAAGCCAGCAACTCACCTACTTTCCATCAAACAAGGATCCAAGGAAACCCTGCAGGAATATATTGCTCGGTTCAATAGTGAAGCTTTATGTGTTGAGGATTACACTGACGGAGCAGCGTTGATGGCAATAATTAATGGACTCAGAGATCGAAGACTCATACGATCCTTGGGAAAGAGAAAACCAACATCGTATGTAGAGCTCATAACTCGAGCTCAAAAGTACGTACGTGCAGAAGAATTGCTTCGTACGAAGAAGAAAACTGATGAGCTTGAAAGAAGACCCGATCAATTAAATGATAGGAAAAGGCCAAGTGAGATATTACACCAAAAGGTCAAGAGACAGAAGATCGATGACCAGAAATCACTTCGACTTGGCCACCCATCCAGAAAGTTCGAAAAGTACACTCCAACATCAATTCCCATTGAGCAGATTCTAATGGAGGTACGCCATTCAAACTTATTAAAGCAACCTGAAAGGATGAAAACTGGATCAAACAAGAGAGATAGACAAAAATATTGTCTCTACCATAAAGATCATGGACATATGACCAGAGATTGCTTCCAGCTAAAGGATGACATCGAGGCTCTAATTCGAAATGACTTCTTGAAGGAATACATCGATGTACGTGCAGGAAAAAGATCAAGGCCGACCTCATAGGTGGCCGAGGACGACCTCATAGGCGACCGAGGCCGACCCTAAATCCTCTTCATACATAGTTAGTTTAGCTTCTATTTTCTTTAATCAAACCATATTTGTTGAGTTTAGATTCATTAAATTCAATTGATAGGTTAGCAAGTCTCATGTAATAGGCTAGGTTTATTATTGCTCGTTTTAAATTGATCAATACAAGTTATGTTTTGAAAAAGAATTTGTACTCAAGCAAAAAAGATCTTCCTATAAGTAATATCCTCCTTCAATGGGGGCTACTAAGGGGATATGCTTCCCTATTAAACAAAAAGCAAAGAAGCAACATAGGAGATATGCCTCTCTGATGAATAAAAGGTAGAAGCTACTAAAGAGATATGCCTCTCTAATTGAACAAAAGGCAGAAGCTACTAAAGAGATATGCCTCTCTAATTGAACAAAAAGCAGAAGCTACACCAAACGAGCTAGAAAAGTCAACAACTTCAGAGAAACTAAAGTGGAGGCCGACCACATAGGCCGAGGCCGAGGCCAACCTCATAGGCCGAGGCCGACCTCATAATCTGATGCCGAGCAAGATGCCAAAATTACTTCAGTTACAAGAATCATCTGACTATGGGAAGATGAATGGATCTTTCTTAAAAGAAGCATACCATGGAAGCGTATTTGAAAAACATAAGCAACGAAATCATGAGTTAACGAAAACACATGAGACATAAGCTAAAATATAAGAATTGAGGTTTAATAAGCATGGCCGAGGCCGACCAGGGAGGCCGAGGACGACCACCATGGCTGAGGCCGACCACCTTGGCCAAGACCAACCTCTTCCCGGCACAATGATTACAATGAAGAATTTGAGGAAAGACAAGGACAAGCTGACTCCCAGAAAAAATGACGAGGAGAATAGTAAGGCCGAGGTGTACACGGCTGAAAGTACCTACAACACGCAAGGAGCTGCAAACACGCATTTAGACCAGACCGGACGAGGCCGACCAGATCGGCCGAGGCCGACCATACCAGTCTTGCCCCAAATTCTCACTCTATGGCTTATGTCATCTTCTCTTCTTATGATATCAGCTTGAATTAAAGCTACAATTGGCATGAGAATCGCTTTTAAATAAGCAAGAAGCTACAAGAGATCATCTCCAGATATAGTAAATTGAAGCCAAAATCTAAGAGCCTACTCTAAGATACGGCCAATCATGTCATGCAATTAGAGCATGAAACACGCAAAACTCTTAAGCACTTAGGTACAGAGGAAGCGGCCTAGAAGGTTGATTGAACCACAAAAAGGGTTTGGTTGACTGATCTTGGCAACCCAAAAATCTGAGAAAAATCTCACGATGGGTCCCTATTGAGCACGACAAAGCAGGCTTTATAAAGCCAAGCAGAGCGTGATGAATGTAAAACTCCGCTTAGGTGTGGAGGACGCAAGCCCAGAAGATTGATTGGGTACCTAAAAGGGACTTGATTAGTTAATCTGGGCAGCCTAAAAATTCGAGATGAGTCTCGCGATAGGTTTTTTTTAAAATAACAAATGAGAAGAATTTGGTTACAGAAAACCAAGTGCAGAAATTACAGACAAGACAGGACTAAAAGGCCCAATTCAGATCACAACGAGCTGAAGCCAAATAGGAGAAACCGACACTCTAAAAGACTGAATATCCTCACGAGGATGGACAACAATAATTAGGGAAAATTCGAGGCATGCCTCGAAATGTCAACAATGACTCCAAAAGTTAATAAGTTACTCCCAAGTCAGGCTCCATACAATTACTTCACACGCTCCTAATCTCGAATCCTAACTAGGGAGTGGGGGCTAATGTTATGGGTGAAATTGGACCAACAAGAATGGGCTGGCTAAAGGGCTGCAACGAAAGGCCAAACAAGAAAAGAGGCCCAATACGAAGTCGAAATGGACCGAAACTGACAATGGACTCACATAGAATGAGTGGGAGAAGAAACGGGCTTGGGCTTCGGCCCAAGCCCGTGGTCGGCCAGGCAGGCCGGCCGAGGCCGACCAGGCTGGCCGAGGCCGACCAGGCCGGCCGAGCCCATGGTCGGCTCGGCAGAGGCCGACCAGGCCGGCAAGGCCCAATTTTGGGCCTTGCCTCAGTCCCTCATGCCACGTGTGCCCTCGGTCCAGCCCAATTCGATATTTCCTTTCCCCATTCGAAGACGGAAACCCACAAAAAACCCTAGGAAGGAAGCTATTTAAGCTCTCCCTCAGAGGGAGAGCAAGGTAAGTTCATTCCAGCTGACAACACTCTCCTACAACTCTCAAAACTCTCTCTGACTTAAGCATCGGAGCCTGTGTGGTCTACACCACACCGGTGTCCAGGTTTTTCTTGTCTTGCAGGCCGCGTTCTTCCCCCAAGAATACAAATTCACCGTCGTTGTCACGTGGAGGTCAGGTGATATTTCTCCTGTCCAAAATTTGGCAACAACAATACGTATAAGACCCTACATTCAAATTTTTTGTGAATTTTCAACATTATGAAACACGTGCAATGCACATAGTATCCAACTAATTCTTATAAAATGTATCTTCACTTTAATTTAATTCAAGCCAAACCAAAACCTACACTATCTTAATCCTTGTTTCTAAATCACCTTTTATATATATAAACCCCTTTTTGGAAGTATAATTATTATCATGATTAAAAATGTAGCACCATAATGGTAGAACTAGAAATTCTAATCTTAAACTTAATGAAAACAGTTATTGATATTTTATTAGTTGAGCTATAGAAAAGGACTTGAGGAACATGACAACAGAGCACGTGGATAAAGTACAAGAATAAATATAGTGAGACATAAATATAGGATGGATTGATTCAAAGGTTTAATGTACTAAAGATTTAATATAGTGATATTGTACTACGGATATAAAAAATAAAGTTAAATGAAAGTTTGGATCTTCTGTGGGGTATCCTTTGGATAAACTATCTCGAACCATCTAGATGAGGCCAGTTTTTAGTTTGAAATTATTTGCATGAATAGGGCTATAGACTATTCCAGAATGATCAACGGAAAATACCGGAGGTACATAAGAAATTTACTGGAATTGTGGTGCAAGTGGTAAATGTGGAATAGGTGGGTCTTGAGGTTGTTGGCTAACGGTGGTAACTTGTCCAAAGGTGGTTGTTGTGGTTTATTTGTAGTTCAACCCTTGATTCAATCCTTTCTTTCCTCTCCTTTCAATTGTTTTTGCAAGTCTCTATCTCAAAAGGAACTAGAGTTGCTTCAATTTCGATGACATCAACTAATTTGTCGATAAAATTATAAAAATTGCAAAAAAACATAAAAAATAAAAAATAAAAAATAAAAAACCATAAAAATTTAAGACTCAAATTAGTCGATGTCATTCAAATTGCACAAATATTTTATCATTTTCATGGAACAAATGTTTTTAGAACTATTTTCACTTTTGATTCATCTAAAATCACCACAAATTTACTTAAATAATATTTTTCTTCTCCAAAACGCTTATTGAAATAGCAAAAACAAAAAACGTAATTCTTTCTAAATTGGTAGAGAAAAATAGAGGAATGCAAGAGAATATGAAAAATTACTTATTTTGTTAATTCGATATTAGAAGAGGTCTACATACGTGTAAGAATTGATGCATGGATGATTTTCAAATGTAGAGTCTAAATTAATTCACTTATGAAAATTTAGAGGTTTAATTTATACAATTACAAGTCTTCACATGTGTGAACTATTTGTTTTCAAATAGAATGTAATAGAAGATGTAATTACAAATTTATGAAAGTTCAGGGTTTTAATAATACAATATATTATTAGTTTAGGATTTTAATTGATACAACTCTAAAAGTTTAGGTATATAAATTAATTTTTGCCCTAAAAATAAAACTTGCAAATTATGGAGATAAATTAATTTCTGATTATTAATTTTTGATTGTTAAGGACGTACAGATTTATTATTATTATTTTTTTAAAAGCAATTAGTTTAGAGTAGAAAAAACTCTAAAAAAAGGGCATTCGGAGGTGAAACGTGTTCCGTATATTTCAAATTAAAAAAAAAAAAAAATCCTTTGTGTCAGAGATATCAGAAAGGGTTATAAATGGTGATTAGAAGTGGAAGGTGAAGAGTTGAGGAAAAATGAAATCCCGATTAGGGTTTGTGCAGAATTAGTATTCCATAGCTTGAAATTGTAAGATGATTTTGTATTGCATAGATTATTTATTTTTTGTCGAAAACGAAATTGCTGGATTTTAGGGATCTGAAAAACCGCGATGAATCGCTACAAGGATCCCAATCCCCTGGATGAAGAAGAGGTCAATCCAATCCATTTCATTTTGGGTAAATTTCTCTTCTTTCTACATTTTGTTTATATCGTCTATGGGTGCTCATTTCTTTTTCGCGTTTTGGGTTTCCCTGTTTTATGCACATTTTGAGGTTCGAGTGAGGTTGTTGGATTGTTAACACTTTTATGTGAGGGAAATATAATCTTTGCTAAATTTAGACATAGGGAAGTGGTAGTTTGTTTTGGAGTAGTGAGGAAGACGATTTCATGAATTAATTAGGATTGGAAATGTGCATCATTAGTTTACAATCTGATTTTGCAGCTCTATTATGATAAATTGAAAAGGATGACCCTTCTTTTTGCGGCTAAAACGAAATATGATGAGTCTGTCATTAATAACGTTTTTGCTTAACGAGAAAATCCAACTAGAGCCAGAGACCATTTTCAACTTTCTTCTTCTCCTTCACGCACATTGGCGCCAACCCACCACAAATTTGAGTATTAAATGTGGAATCCATTTTCAACCCACCTCAAACCACGCAAATCCCATCTGTTTGCAAATTCTGTCGGTATCAAATTTAGAATCCATTTGTGTGGGTATTCATTTTCAACCACCATCTTCTGGAATCCATTTTTAACCACCTTCTTCTTCTCTTCCACGCATGATGGGATTTGGGGGCGCCAGTGTGAGTTGATGTGCTTTCATCTCTTTTGCTCTCATTGGGTTTTCTCCTACCCTCGCTCTCGATTTGATGTAAACAAAAGTTATCCATCGTTATTTTAAAAGACCTAGTCATATTTTATTTTGGCCGTAAAAAAAAGGTCATCTGTACAAAAAAAACTCCTCTGTTTGGTGGGTAGATTATTAGAATTTACAATTATATATGTTGATGAGAAGAGAATTAGCAGGGGACAGGAGGAGTCTGTTTCGTTTTGTGGCTTAATGGATCGGAGGTAAATTTTAATTTTCAGATTAGCTTAGCTTCTGTTCTGTTGCAATTTATTAATGCTGCTGTGTTGGAATATATAAAACCATCTTCCTTAATTCCCCAGTACTAGCTTAGTCTACCAATTGATCTGCTTTCAATCTTCTCGACATTCCTCAAGATCTCCCTGTTCTGTTCTTCACCATTTTCCTTTGCACTTCTTCCCATCCTCTAATTTCCTTCAATATAAATTTATTTATTTCTCACTCTTCATTTTTCCCTCTTAAATATTTTTTCTTTTTTCTACCTAAAATTGTGTTTTATACCTCTTTCATTGTTGGGAGAAGAATAGTAATATAATAATTAAAATTACTATATTATTAATTCTCTCTTTCTACAGGATAAATCAACCAAACAAAAGTCACAAATAATAATAAAGAGAGATAGTAAAAAGAGAACGAGACCGAAGTTTATACTGGTTCACCCCAAATTCGGGACTATGTCCAGTTCTGCAACTGGAGATTCTACTATAATGGGAGATTATAAGAAGTCCTCAAATATCGCGCCACAAACTAACCTCAATAGCCCAACAATGACTATTGACTTTCAAGTATCATAACCCGATAACTTGGGATCAATAATAAAGGAAAACCCTCAAATCCACAAGAGAAAACTCACCTTTTTCTCTCACTATAATTGCTCACTGCCACATACAAAAATCACACATTGTGATTTTATCAACAACCAAAGAAAAGGCTGCCACACTCTCAGTGAAAAAAAAAACTTTCCAACCGCAATAATGCATATATATATATATATATATATATATGTTGCTGTTGTAAGCCTAAACTCAAATGGGTCAAGGTCCATTTGCCTTCAACTTTGTGTGTGCGCGCATTAAACAATGTAGTTGGTTTGGCTCCAAACTTAACATTTCTTCCTTACACATTTTTCTCCTCCTTCCTCACTTTGATTTAACTTTTTCCTCTCCAAAATTTTTATCCCTCTCTCTAACTTTGTTTCTCTCGCTGAATTTTTTTTCTCCTAAATATTTTTATATCTTTCATTCCTTTTTAATTTTTTTTCTCTCTCTTAATTTTTCATACTTCTCTTTAACTTTTTTCTATCCAAAATTTTAATTCCCTCTAAGTTTTTTCTCTGTTGCGTTTTTTTTTCTCGTCTCTCACTCTGGACGTTTGTCTCAAACTCTTTGTTCTTTATTTTTGAAATTTTAAAGTGATTTTTGACCAAATTTTTTTGTCTTCTAAAAATTAATTCTCCCTTCAAAAGATATATTATTTTCTCTCTGAAATTTGTTACTAGGTCTTTCTAAATTTTTTTTCTCTAAATTCTATTTCGGTCTTACTTTTTTTCATCCAAACTTTTTATTTCTCACTTTAATTTCTCTCTTATATAGTTTTCCTTTTTTCTCTCTAAAAAGTTTTGAACCTCTTTTCTTTCTAAATTGTGTGTCCCTCTTCCCAAACTTTGTTTCCCTATCTATATTTTAAAATCATACTCTCTTCAAAGTTGTTTTTTTTTTTTTAATTTCACCAAAACAAACATAAAATTAATATAATTTGCCGGACCATTTATAAAACTCTTTTCAAAACTTTGACTAAAGTATTTCTTTTGAGACGTCGAAGATCAAATAGACCGTAAGTTCAAACTTCATGGACTAGAAGTGTATTTTGTCCAAATTCTTATTTCTCATTCAAAAAGTTTTTTCTCTCTCATATTTTTTCCTTGTCTCTCTCTAAAATACTTTTATCTCGAACTTTTGGTATAAATTATTTTTAAACAGTTTTTACTCTTAAAAAAACTATTTTATACAAAACTTTTATTTCTCACTAGAGGAGATATTTTGTCGAATCATTTTCTCCCAAAAATTATTGTCTAAAATTTTTCCCATATCTCTCTAACTTTTTGCTATCCAAAATTTTTAATTCTCACACTCTTTTAGGGCGTTTGGCGCGTAGAGTTGAGTTGAGTTGGGCAGAGTTGGTTTTTCAGTGAGTTCATAAAATCAGTGTTTGGGGTGCAGAGTTGAGTTGATTTGAGTTGTTAGGGGTATTTGGTTCAATTTTTTGTAACCCGAAGTAGACTAATTTTTAACTAACTGTTTTTTTTTTCTCCAATCATTCATCTAGAAACATATTTTTTCAACTTTCAAACACTGAATTCAGATGTCAACTACAAAATGACAATATATTTCAACATTAATGGAATCTATTAGTGGAACATTCACAAAAGTTAGGGTTTCAATTTGACCATTTTTTTAAAAAAACTTCATTCCTTATATTTCATTTTTTTTTACAAATTGACTTCTTCCAAATGATATGCAATTAATAGAAATCATATGTTCCATTACACATTCAACTTCTTTTAATAATGTATATAAGTCAACATTACTTTCATGTATAAGTGGAATAGTCACAAAAATATTGGTAGGCCATCAATTTCCTATTTACATGATGCACAAAAAAATAGTCTACAAAAATGATAACGGTTCACAAAATATCAAGTCATGGCCGACAATGGGCACAAGTTCCTAATTCCAATGAAAGATGGTTGGAGTAGATAGTTAGAGGGTCCTACCTAAGGGATGCAAACAGTACCTCTTTCTCGATTGGGGTGAGACTTGTAAAAAATAGTCTGCCTTCTGGATGTTGGCGACAAGTAGGTCTATAAGGATGATCCGATCATCCTCTGTCAACCCCCTATTGCATACAATTGGTCGACCACCTCTTTTCGTCGTGCGGATTCTAATTCATATTTTTCCTTCTGCCAGGATAGAAGTGTTTGCATGTGAGATGTGTGCATGTCTATGGCAGTCCACATAACGTCCAGGACCTCATATTGGAAGGACGATCTCTTCGTCCTGCTTCCGCTCTCTCTAGTAGACATGCTAGATGGAGTATGCCTACTAGTAGCGATTTCTGATAACTCTTCCTCGTTTACATCCACGGTGCTTGAGTTCTCTATAGGTTATTGCTCTGAGCGAAAAAAGTCTTGTGATCCAAATTAGATCTCCTCCTCAATCTGTTCGGCAACATTAGAAGCCATCTCCATGGGTGTCTCTACGGCTAACCCCATGGCTTGATCCTTGCCAAACACGATTGCCAACTCATCATAGTGCGAGAATGACTTGTTTCGCGGCCCCTTGGCAGCAAGATGGCCCTGCATGTGAACGAATAATAAATTAATTTGCTTAAAATAACAAAAAGAATATGGTATAATGGTACGATCTTACCCTAACCCAAGCATAAAAAATCTCTTTCTCCACATCAACACATTCCAACTCTTCGTTCAAGCAAAATCTGCTGCATGCACTACTCAGCATCTCGGCAATTGCCCCATACTGCTTTTTGAGAGATCTGATCTTGCATTCTATCGTATTTTGGCTTATGTTAGAATTTAGTAGTTTCTTTGCAAGCATCCAGTGGAGAAGCTGTAGATATCCGGGTCGGAAGGTCCCATTGTCAGACCGCCAACCACCATCTACTAATGCTACTAGAGACTCCACCAACTTTGCATCTTCCACCCTTGTCCAAGTATGTTTTGGAGCTTTTGATGTACCTGCATGATGTTGCAAACATACGTATAATCAATTAATGTTACATAGTGTACAATAAAATATAACAATCAGGTCATGAGAATGTGTATGGTACAAGGTAAAATAATTATATTACCACATGATTGATATATAAGTAGGAAAAAGATGAAAAAGTTGTCCATTTACATCATAGAAGACCTCTGAAAACATAAACGTGCATATAAGATTATGTTCCATTGAATACAAAAGAAATGCAAAAGTCGAAAAATCATCAGGATTGTTCCCAAGCATCAAACATTCACTTAGCCAATTCATCATTGAATGCGGTCCATTCGTTGGAGGTTTCAATAAATTGTATATTATCCCCTCCGACAACATTGGGCGTAGAATTGTTTTCTTTGACCTCATCCAACATTGCAGCTGACCCCATCTACCTAGTAATGAGGTTGTGAAGGAGGCAATTGTTGCCTTAGCTAGAGTGGTATTAATTTTGCAATTAAGCACTCCTAATATGCAAGTATATACAGTTCAATGCAACAAGTGATAAGTGTATTTATATCGTTCTCCTCAGGGATTAATCCATGAATTTTACCAAGCTTGAGCTTACTTTTAGTGATAAAAGGGGTAACCAAATAAACACAACATTCGAGGGTTTTTTTTAAAAAGAAATAAAACAAACCTAACTTAACCAATAACAAGCTTAGAATAACAGACAAAAGAAGTAAAACAAGTAACAGTAGGTGAAATTACTTAGACTTAAAAGTATGCTTGGATTAGAGGTTTCTTATATTGTTTTGAGGACTCAATGCTGTAGGAAAACTTATGCTAAATCACACCACACAGCATTCTAACACGGAATTTTCCCAGATTTCCTTAAATTGTAGCTAAATTCCCATTTAAACTACTCAAAATAAGCTCATTACTTATGTGCATTAAGTGGGTGATTATCTCTAACCTACCCATATCACTGCAAGCTTAAATTGTAATTAGTCTTAATGAGATTTGAAGCAATCAGTTTCCTATGCTTTTTCCCAAAATGCAAGAAAACAGTAGATGAAAAAGGTTGACCAAACATAATTCATCATAAACATTAAAAGCACTTCAAATCAGTGTTCAACAGCATAAAACCACTTAGATTGAACTTCTCTACAATATAAGAGTTCCCTAATCCTTGCCTTAAGCTATTTAGTTCATAATGACAGAAATAAAACTCCTAAAAACTACTGGAAACTCCATTACAACAATCAAGAAAAATGGAAAAGCAATAAAAGGAAGAATAACAATAAGAAGAGAAGAGAAATTCTCAGGTGAAGCTTCTAAAGGACTCATCCTTCTTCTTCAGCTCCTTTCCCCAGGTAGACAGCTTCCTTTTCAGCCCTTCCTCTTCTCCTTTTCGTAAAACCTCTCTTTTGCAGCCTTCCTTTTCAATGCCAACAAGCCAAGCTTAAATACTCCATGCTTTTCATCAAAATCAAGGCTGAATAGTCAGGGAATAAAATATGGCAGCACCTTATTGGTCCACGTCTTTCCAACTGGCTTAAATTGGACTGCTCAATTAATGAAAATCCTTGTACATGTGAATTAATTGGCTTCTCTGTGATAGATTGTTACAACAATCCTGCTCTATTAGCCACACTGTAGCTTCCAGTTCTTCAATAATTAAGTCTGCTTTCACCTGAGGCATAAATTGTAAGATTAAGCTCCCAATTAAACAGAATTAAGCCATTTATCAATATTGTTAGCTCAGCCCAACCAAACAAGCAAAAATACACTAACTTAGGGACTTGAACAACCAAAAAACTACCAAAATACCTTAAACAAGCAAGGTTTAGCAAGAGAATTCAAGTAAAAATAATTCTCCTATAAAGAGTTATCAAACCCTCAAACTTAAACCATTACTCATCCCTGAGTAATGCACCATTAACACAAACCCTCATGACAAAAAAATATATGGACTTTTACCACCAAGTCACTATCAAACAGAAAGCAATTCTCATTAACTTTCAGAAATTAGCTTAAGTAAAGATGGCTCAGAATTTTCTAAAAACATTAGTCAAAGCTCAACTAATTCCAATACACTCACCAAAGTTACACTTCGTCCAACCTAAGCTTCAGCTCACACTGCCCTTTTAAGCTTACTGCATTAATACCTTAGTCCTACAACTCACTGTGCAGCTCCATTCTTCACTTCATCAAAAGCCTTTTACAAACATTTATTCTTTTCTCACCTCATCACATCCTTTATTTTCAGACTCTTTATGCTAACTAACTTTTCTTTCTTTCTTTTTTTTTTTCTTTTTTTTTCTTTTTTCTTTTTGAAGTTCTTAAAGGATCCTTAAGACTATGGCCCTTAGAATTGGAATGCCCACATTTGTGATGCAAATTACCCTAGCTCCAACGCTCATATCTACAAGGCCTCACACTCATTTTACCAAAGCTCACCTTCACAGCTCTTTTCCCAAAGTTCTCAAAATGGCATCATTTGTTATGACACTCACCTAAGCAGCAGGGGAAACTAAGCTTTGCATTGCACCTTCGATTTAAGCACCCTCATTTGTGATGAAAATTTCTTAACAACGAGCACTACCCAAATCTTTGAGTATGAATTATTTTTACTAAGATTTTTTTATTTGAGCTTTCTAGGAAAAGAGGAGTGCCCTTTTTAAACTTTTTTTCTTTTTTTCTTTTTTTTTTTCTTTCTAGGCTTGCCTTACCCCCAAACTTGAACTACTCATTGTCCTCAATGAGTTTGAAAATAAGACTAAACCCCCAAACTTGAATGGTATAGAGGTGGACTAAATAGCAAATAATCTTAAGAGCTTTTTAATCTATAAAGTGTGAAAAACAAACTCTCTTGAAGAACTAAAGAGCAAACTAAAAGAGCAGTTGTTAAACTTAAACTTAAACTTGAACTTTATGTAAATTAAAGATTGAATCAGAACAACTTGAGCCCATTTGGAATGATTTAGAACAAACTGAGTACAACCACATAAGATAATTTCTCCTATCACAACAACAACTTGCTTTTGATTTTAAACATTGCATAGATAATAGCCAGACATGTGATTACAAACAATCAATAAAAGCAAAAAGAAATGGAACTTAGTAGATCCTACAAGTTCCAAAAAGCAGATAACAACAAGGTAGAAATAAAGATTAACCAACAGCAACATAATTCAGAACGCACAAAGTCAGAAAAGATCAGATTCTTCCCCCTTAGCAATGTTCGTGCGCATTTCAATCTTCATCACCAGGGACATGGTCATGCTCTTCTTCTTCTTCATTGGAAGGGGATGATGGATGCCAAGCTTGCAGAAGATGATCAGGGAACTTAGGAAAAGTTGCATAAGGCTTTTAAAAGTTAGCTTGCATGGCATTCTTCATCTTGTGATCTCTTCTCTAAGCATACTCCTAATATAATCTGGTATGGGATTCAGAATGCTGTAGCATTTGCAGCATTATCTCCTGTTGACTCAATAGGTGATCAATTCCTACAGCCAAACCACTTCCCTGCTTGGATCCCTTTAGTTTTTAATTTGAGCTTTAGTGGAAGTATCCAATGGTCCCTTGCTTAAAACCATCTCCTCAACATTTGAATACTGCACCCCAGCCTTCAAGCACATCATGGTGATAAGGTTAGGAAAGAACAACTTTCCTGAATTTCTCTTGCAACAACCTTCAATCTATTCTGCAATGATTGGCCCCACATTAATGCTCAAACTCCTCATTATTGCAAATAACAGAAGCACTGTATCCCTTGAGATTGTTGTGTCATGAGTGGTTGGAAGTAACTTAACCTTGATGAAAGACAGCCACACATGAGCTTCAGGCTTGAGGTAGGAAGCAAGCATGGTTTTGGCCCCAATTCTACTCACCCTCCATTGAGCCCCTTCGATTCCTACTGTATTTAGAGCTGAATTTAGTTGGGAGTCAGAAGGTGCTACAACCATCTCATTATAGGTTGCATGAGGGAAGGACTCCAAGCTCAATACATCATTTATGGCCTTAGGGCTCCAATCCACTAGCTTACCCCTTACTATAGATTGATTTTCAACTGGAATGTCAATATTTGCATAAAATTCCTTGACCAAAGGTATAATCATTGGCAAGGGTTCTTGGCAAAAGATTTCCCAACCCAAATTAGTGATTCCAGCAATTAGAAAATGAGGGAGTTCACTAATGGGAGATGAGAAGCCTTTCTCGAGAAGGAGAGCTTTGGACCTGTATTCCTCAAACCTTTTCCTTTCTGCAACATTGATAGATCTTTCCACTTCTGCTTCTTCTTCCAGAACCTTACCTTTTCCCTTTGTTTTCTTCTTTGAGATTTTTTGAACAGGAGGGGATGTACATGGACTCATCTCATGGTCACTGGACTTAGAAGATTTGGAGGATTTCGTCTTGGTCCTTGCTTATGTTATTATTCTTTCTTCTTCAAAGATTTGCTACTCAGTGCTCTCTACATCTTTAGCCACCTTTCCTCTAGTTCTTGGAGGCATATTTTTCTTCAGACCAAGCTTTTGGATTAACAAAAGAAAGCAGGACTAGGGATGGTCTTTGAAAGATGAGGGAGACTCTCAAATGTGCCTTAACATTTGTAGTTTAAAAACAAAAAGGGAGGCTTCAAATTTAAAACCATAAAGGCTGATAATTCAAAGCTGCATGTGGGGTGGATCAAGGAAAATCAACTTCAATCTTTTTAAAGTGTTCTTTCTGTCAAATTTTCAGATTGCTATGACAATCTATGTCAGTTTTCACCCCTAAATGTTGCGGCATTTCTGATCAATAACTATTGAGCCACCCAAAACTAGACTTCTTTCTCTCTATATATCTTTTTTTTTTCAAGGTTGTCATATCACAACAGCAAATTTCATCCTTTTTCTACAAAGCCTACCTGTGATTGCTGATTGATGTAGCTTTTAGGTGCACCTACAAAACTTTAAAAACAAACTAAACTAACAACAAAGAAACTAACTTAGTCTAAGGAAATAAAATAGTAAACTAGACCAACTAACTACAATTAAATTAAATGGAGCACACATATTAAGCAATCCAATTCCAGCTCCCTAAAACAACACTTTCCTCAATTATCATTTAATTTGACTGAGGCTATGCCTCTTTGGAATTCCTCTTCCCAATAGTGTTTTAGTGTTTGACCATTTACTTTAAACTCTCTCCCATCTTTATCATCTTTTATTTAAATTGCACAAAAAGGAGAGGATTTGGAAAAAAGTAGTTTTGAAGGGGATGGTGAGTGTTTGGCTGAAGTTTCTTATTTTGGGAGATTGTTTGAATCTCTAGAGTTAGGAGATAGGAAAACACCACCTATGCAGCCTTCCATTAAAGAACCTCCTACCCTTGAGTTGAAGCCATTACCAAATCACTTGAAATATGCCTATTTAGGTGAGGAAAAGACTCTTCCCATTATTATTTCAGCAAGCTTACTACCTGAAAATGAGTTGATGTTGCTGGAATTGTTGAAACAGTACAAGAGGGCTATAGGGTGGACTTTGGCTGATATCCAAGGTATAAGTTCTTTTTGCATGCATAAAATCAATTTGGAAGAAGGAAATTTCAAATCTGTTGAGCAGCAAATAATGTTTAATCTAGCTATGAAGGAGGTGGTGAAGAAGGAAATCATTAAATTGTTGGATGCTGGAATCATATACCCTATTTCAGATAGCAATTGGGTTAGTCCTATCCAATGTGTGCCGAAAAAAGGTGGCGTGACAGTGGTGGTGAAGGAGGCCAATGAGTTATTTCCAACTAGGACAATGACAGGTTGGAGGGTATGTATGGATTACAGGAGGCTGAACAAAGCCATTCGTAAAGACCATTTTCCTTTACCCTTCATTGACCAAATGTTGGATAAACTAGCTGGTCAAGATTACTATTGCTTCATAGATGGGTATTCTAGTTATAACCAGATCACCATAGCCCCACAGGATCAAGAAAAGACCACTTTTACCTGTCCCTATGGAATTTTTGCCTTTAGGAGAATGCCCTTTGGCCTTTGTAATGCTCCTACCACTTTTCAGAGATGTATGATGGCTATATTCTTTGATATGGTGGAATCCATCATGGAAGTCTTCATGGATGACTTCTCAGTCTTTGGGGATTCATTTGAAGCTTGTCTAAGTAATTTAGGGAGGGTATTAAAGAGGTGTGAGGAAACAAATTTGGTCTTAAACTGGGAAAAATGCCACTTTATGGTGAGAGAGGGCATGGTGTTAGGCCATAAGATTTCCAAAGAAGGGATTGAGGTTGATAGAGCAAAAATTGAGATCATTGAGAAATTAGAACCACCTACCAATGTTAAGGGTGTGAGAAGTTTCTTAGGACATGCTGGCTTTTATAGGAGATTTATAAAGGACTTCTCTAAAATCTCAAAACCCTTGTGCTCATTGCTGGAGGTAAATAGACCATTTGAGTTCAATTCTGACTGCCTTAGAGCCTTTAATATTCTGAAAACAGCTTTAGTTACTGCTCCTATCATGTCTTCTCCAAATTGGCAATTGCCATTTGAGTTGATGTGTGATGCAAGTGACTATGTTGTAGGTGCTTTGTTAGGACAAAGGCAAGGTAAGGTCATTCACCCAATCTATTATGCTAGCAAAACTCTCAATGAAGCACAACTAAACTACACCACAACAGAAAAAGAGTTGTTGGCAGTAGTTTTTGCTTTTGAGAAGTTTAGGTCTTATTTAATAGGTTCTAAGGTGGTTGTCCACACAGACCATGTTGCTATTAAGTACCTACTAGCTAAGAAAGATACTAAGCCAAGATTAATTAGGTGGGTGTTGCTCTTACAAGAGTTCGATTTGGAGATTAAGGATAAGAAGGATTCTGAAAATCTAGTAGCAGACCATTTGTCTAGAATTGAAAATTAAAAAATTTTGCTTCAGCAATTTGATATCATAGATGACTTTCTTGATGAACAGCTTCTCACAGTAGCTAAAATTCAGAAAGTTGAGATCCCTTGGTTTGCTAATTTTGCAAATTACCTAGCCAACAATGTTTTGCCCTCTGACTTTTCCAAACAACAGCTCAAGAGATTCTTTCATGAAACTAAATTTTATCTGTGGGATAAGCCATTTTTGTATAGGCAGTGTGCTGATGGTATTTTAAGAAGATGTGTGGCAGAAAGTGAAGTTCATTCTATTTTGGAGCATTGCCATTCTTCTCCTTATGGAGGCCATTTTGGTGGTCAAAGAACAACAACCAAAGTATTTGAATCAGGTTTCTATTGGCCTTTTATTTTCAAGGATGCCCATATCTTTAGCAAAGCTTGTGACAAATATCAAAGGAAGGTAAACATTGGAAAAAGGATGCCCCTCACTTATATCTTAGAAGTTGAACTCTTTGATGTTTGGGGAATTGATTTCATGGGACCATTCCCTCATTCAAAAGGTAATTTGTACATTTTAGTGGTTGTGGATTATGTCTCAAAGTGGGGTGAGGCTCTTGTTTGTCCTTTAAATGATGCTAAGACAGTAATGAAGTTTCTGTACAAGTTTATTTCACTAGATTTGGAACTCCTAGAGTTCTAATTAGTGATGAGGGCTCTCACTTTGTGAATAGAGCAATGACTTCATTATTGACTAAGTATAATGTCAAACACAAGGTCTCCACTCCTATCACCCACAAGCCAATGACCAAGTTGAAATTTCAAATAGAGAAATGAAGGGAATTCTTGAGAAAGTTGTAAAGCCAAATAGGAAAGACTGGTCTAGCAGGTTATAAGACTCTCTATGGGCTTATAGAACAACTTTTAACACTCCCTTAGGCATGTCCCCATATAGGCTAGTGTTTGGTAAAGCATGTCACTTACCTTTGGAGTTAGAACACAAGGCTTTTTAGGCTTTAAAGGAGATGAGAATGTAGCAAATGAATGACCTTGATGAATTTAGGAGATTATCTTATGAAAATGCCAAGTTGTATAAGGAGAAAACCAAGGACTGACATGATAAGAGGATTTTACCTAAACAGTTTGAAGTTGGCCAAAATGTGCTGTTATACAATTCAAGGCTGAAGTTATTCCCTGGTAAATTAAGATCAAAATGGTCTAGACCATTTTTGGTAACCCAAGTATCTCCTTTTGGTGCAATTAAAATAAAAGATGATAAAGATGGGAGATAGTTTAAAGTAAATGGTCAAAGACTAAAACACTATTGGGGACAGGAATTCCAAAGAGGCATAGCCTTGGTCAAATTGAATGATAATTGAGGAAAGTGTTGTTTTAGGGAGCTGGAATTAGATTGCTTAATATGTGTGCTCCATTTAATTTAATTGGAGTTAGTTGGTTTAGTTTACTGTTTTATTTCCTTAGACTAACTTAGTTTCTTTGTTGTTAGTTTAGTTTGTTTTTAAAGTTTTGTAGGTGCACCTAAAAGCTACATCAATCAACAATCACGAGTAGGCTTTGCAGAAAAAGGATGAAATTTGCTGCTGTGATATGACAGCCTTGAAAAAAAAAGAGATATACAGAGATAGAAGTCTAGTTTTGGGTGGCTCAAGAGTTATTGATCAGAAATGCTGCAGCATTTAGGGGTGAAAACTCACATAGATTGTCATAACAGTCTGAAAATTTGACAGAAAGGACACTTCGAAAAGATTGAAGCTATTTTTCCTTGATCCACCCCACATGCAGCTTTGAATTCTCAGCCTTTATGGTTTTAAATTTGAAGTCTCCCTTTTGTTTTTAAACTACAAGTGTTAAGGCACATTTGAGAGTCTCCCTCATCTTTCAAAGATCATCCCTAGTCCTGCTTTCTTTTGTTAATCCAAAAGCTTGGTCTGAAGAAAAATATGTCTCCAAGAACTAGAGGAAAGGTGGCTAAGGATGTAGAGAGCACTGAGGAGCAAATCTTTAAAGAAGAGAGAATAATAACAAAAGCAAGGACCAAGACGAAATCCTCTAAATCGTCTAAGTCCAAGGGGAAGCAAGTCCTTGTAGTTGCAGAACCAGCCAGTGACCATGGGATGAGTCCATGTACATCCCCTCCTGTTCAAAAAGTCTCAAAGAAGAAAACAAAGGGGAAAGGTAAGGTTGTGGAAGAAGCAGAAGTGGAAAGTGATAAAGAGCTTGTCGAAGGCTCTATTAAATATATTTATAAACCTAAACCTCTAAAATTTGCAATAATAGTGGCCAGGGTCGATCACAGGGATTAGATTTCTTAGTTCATTTAAGTACCGTAATTACTCTCACTTAACTTTATTTAGAGAAAGAAATCAAATGCCAACAAGCTAAACTAAAGAGCTAACCTAGAAAGCAAAAGATAAATAGAGATGTTCTAGGGAATCAATTTCACCAATTAGACTTACAGCGAAAACACCAAGATTTGTCATGCAAATATTCCATAAGCCAAGAAGCGAGGGTATTAACTGACTCTTTCAAGCACAATTAACTCTCATGCAATGTTATAAATCTAATGTCTCTATCTAGATTTTAATAGCATGCAAGACATTAAGCAACTTCTTTTAAGGGTTTCTAAGAGAATTCTCCACTTTTATGCAAGAATTTACAAATAGTCATGTAATTAAGTTCTAGCCTAAATAAGACTTTTTCAAACACAAATTCAGACCAATAAAACAAATAATCTGTGATCAAGAGATTATAAGCATTAAATACATAAAAGCATGAATAAAACAAAAACATTCAATTAAGGTACTTAATCAATTAAAATCTCAAGTCTAATGACTACATCAAAATCTCAAGTATTAGGAACAAAGATATTTAAATTCATTCAATTACACCTCTAAGTTCATAATTTACAGCCACAAAACAGAAACTAAAACTAAAGGAAAAGGAAGAAATTAGCAAACAATGGTCGATCCCGCGTTCTCGTCGTGATCTCCATGTCCCTCGAGCTTTGGATCTTCAAAAATACTCTACAAATGTTCTGCTCCCTAAACCTTCAATTTTAGCTTGGAATCGAGATTAGGGCTCCAATTCTCCGATTGGCCTCCCAAAATGGCGAAAAAATGATATTTTTATAGAAAATCTTGAGGCAGCGTCGAGACGCTACTTACAGTGTCTCAACGCTGCAAAAAAAGATTTCCAAGCGTTTTTTGCGTTTTCGTAGCGTCACGACGCTATAGACAACGTCTCAACGCTACCCTGCGGACGACACTGGCCATTTTTTCTATATCTCTTCACTCGGGTGTCCGAATGACCTCCGGTTCGATGCGTTGGAACCATGATTCAATGTAGAATCTCCCGGAATATGCCTTATGCTCAAATAACATTTTTAATCTTCTTGAATTTTTAATTAAGCTTCAAAAGGCTCAAATATCTACCAAAATATTCTCAAATAATTATTTTTGCTCTTCAAGCTCAGTTTTTACAAAATTAAGAGAAATAGGCATAAAAGCTCACAAAATAATCACAAAACTAGCATAAATAATAAAAAATAAGATAGCATAAATACATGCTATCAGAAAGATTTATCAATGTTGCAGCAAGGAAAAGGTTTGAGGAATACAAGTCCAAAGCTCTCCTTCTCGAGAAAGGCTTCTCATCTCCCATTAGTGAACTCCCTCATTTTCTAATTACTGGAATCACTAATTTGGTTGGGAAATCTTTTGCCAAGAACCCTTGCCAGTGATTGTACCTTTGGTCAAGGAATTTTATGCAAATATTGACATTCCAGTTGAAAATCAGTCTATAGTAAGGGGTAAGCTAGTGGATTGGAGCCCTGAGGCCATAAATTATGTATTGAGCTTGGAGTCCTTCCCTCATTCAACCTATAATGAGATGGTTGTAGCACTTTCTGACTCCCAACTAAATTCAGCTCTAAATACAGTAGGAATCGAAGGGGCTCAATGGAGGGTGAGTAGAACTGGGGCCAAAACCATGCTTGCTTCCTACCTCAAGCCTGAAGCTCATGTGTGGCTGTCTTTCATCAAGGTTAAGTTGCTTCCAACCACTCATGACACAACAATCTCAAGGGATAGAGTGCTTCTGTTATTTGCAATAATGAGGAGTTTGAGCATTAATGTGGGGCGAATCATTGCAGAATAGATTGAAGGTTGTTGTAAGAGAAATTCAGGAAAGTTGTTATTTCCTAACCTTATCACCATGATGTGCTTGAAGGCTGGGGTGCAGTATTCAAATGATGAGAAGATGGTTTTAAGCAAGGGACCATTGGATACTTCCACTAAAGCTCAAATTAAAAATCTAAAGGGACCCAAGCAGGGAAGTGGTTTGGCTATAGCAATTGATCATCTACTAAGTCAACAGGAGACAATGCTACAAATGCTACAACATTCTGAATCCCAGACCAGATTATATTGGGAGTATGCTTAGAGAAGAGATCACACGATGAAGAATGCCATGCAAGCTAACTTCTCAAAGCCTTATGCAGCTTTTCCTAAGTTCCTTGATCATCTTCTGCAAGCTTGGCATCCATCATCCCCTTCCAATGAAGAAGAAGAAGAGCATGACCATGTCCATGGTGATGAAGACTGAAATGCGCAAGGACATTGCTAAGGGGGAAGGTGATGTGCTTGAAGGCTGGGGTGCAGTATTCAAATGATGAGGAGATGGTTTTAAGCAAGGGACCATTGGATACTTCCACTGAAGCTCAAATTAAAAATCTGAAGGGTTCCATGCAAGGAAGTGGTTTGGCTATAGGAATTGAACACCTACTGAGTCAACAAGAGACAATGCTGCAAATACTACAACATTCTAAATCCCAGACCAGATTATATTGGGAGTATGCTCAGAGAAGAGATCACACGATGAAGATGGCCATGCAAGCTAACTTCTCAAAGCCTTATGCAGCTTTTCTTAAGTTCCCTGATCATTTTCTACAAGCTTGGCATCCATCATCCCCTTCCAATGATGAAGAAGAAGAAGAGCATGACCATGTCCATGGTGATGAAGACTGAAATGCACACAGACATTGTTAAGGGGGAAGAATATGATCTTTTATGACTTTATGCGTTCTGAATTATGTTGCTGTTGGTTAATCTTTATTTTTGCCTTGTTGTTACCATGATATCACCAGCAATATCAGAGATCCAACTGCATTTCCCATATACAAGTTGATTGTTTTCAACATTCTTGGCAGCACATATGTTCTTCAAGGCAAGATTCAGGGTATGCACTACACATGGTGTCCAAATAATCGTCGAAAATTGTGCTTCGATAATTTTCCCTGCACCTTTGCAATTAGGAGCATTATCTGTTATCACTTGAATCACATTTTCAGGACCAACTTCATTAATCACTTCTTTTATCAAATTTGCAATGAAATACTTATCTTTGATCTCACCAGGGCAATCCACTCCTTTTAGAAACATTGGTGTGCCATCAAAAATTGCCATAAAGTTAATCAAAGGTCTCCTTTGTGAGTCACTCCATCCATCACTCACAATACTCACCCCTTTTGTACGCCATTCACTTTTAATAGGTGTCATTAATCTCTCAATATTTTCCTTTTCTTGCTGAAGAAGACTTGTCCTCAACAAATTATATCCATGAGGCACATATCCCAACAACATATGATTTGCAGCATAAGTAAAGCACTAATAAAATGAGGATTCCTTGCTAAATGAAAAGGCAAGCTAGCAGAATAAAACATTCGAGCAATGAATGCATGTAATTGGTCTCGTGATGACTTGTTGAATGATCTTTCAATTGCACTTGTACCAACCTTTCTTTTCTTTAGCTCGCTGGTAATGGGAGTGGGAGAATTACTGACATTAACACCACCAATTGATACGATTGAAGGTGTAGGTGTTAAAGGAACATTTTTTGGAGCTTTTCTTTCCATTGAGTCTGTGCCTCATCTTCCAACTTTTGCATATCGGCCATATCTTTAGGAGTGACTCTTAGGCACATTCCAATTCCTTGATCACTTATCTTCAACAAATGAGCCCTAACTCTTGTATAAGAGCTTTTCTTTATGGCGTGACAGAAATTACATTGCCATGAAAAATTTCGACCTCCATCACTCAATTTTTGAATCTTAGTCACATATTGCCATAAGAGGTTTTGAATCATCTTCAACATTAGAGGAGGAGGATTCTATAGAAGGATTTGATGAATGATCGTGGCTAGAGGTTGAAGATGCCATCCTTTTTCCTTCCTAATAAAGTTATAAACTTATAATTTTATTGAATGACAATGTTAGGAATAAGAATTCAAGGAATTTGATACTAGTTTAGTTAATATGCACCTACTTAAACTTATAAATTTAGTTTAAATTTTATAGGAAGTAAGAAAGAAAAAAAAAAAAAAAGAACATACTCTTTCGACAAAACAGAACAAATGTACGGCGGGTGGCTGGCAGCAAACAGAGGACGTCGGCAAGAGTGGGTGTCGGCGGCGAACGAAATGTGGATGGCGGCGAGTGGGCACACGAAAATGCGAGACTGCGAGGACTGGCTGGCTTTCTTCGTGAATGGATGAGTCGATGAGGATGAGGGGCACTGTCGCACTAGAGAGACTAGAAAGTTCTAAGGCATCTCTCATTTCTTTTTTATTATTTGTTTTCATAAAAGAGACTAATTTGGGCATAATATTACTTGGGCCCATAATCATAAGAGGGCTGCCTTTTTTTTTCTTTTTTTTTTTTCTATTTAACAATTATCCCAACGTGTCTCAGTGTGTCCCAGAGTGTCCGAAATTAAAAAAAAAAAAGGACATGTCAAATTGTGTGTCGGACACGTGTCTAGAGCGTGTCCAGACGTGTCCGTGTCTGACATGTGTCCGACACTGATACTCACCCAAATATGAAGTGTCCGTGCTTCATAGTCTCCAACTCTTTCTAATTTATTTTTAAAAATTTACTTAATATTTCAAAAACATCTTTGTTAATTGATAGTGATTTTTCTTGTAATTTTTTTTAAAAAATTTATTGTCATTTTGAAATTTTTTTTCTCTAAATTTTGTCCCTAGGTCTTTTAAGAAAATATTTTATTTCTCTTTTTTTTTTCTGCCTAATTTTTTTTATAACTCTTTCTAACCCATTTTTGTTCTCCTTCCTAACTTAAGATTAAACTTTTTCCTCTCCAAACTTTTTATTTCTAGCTCTCTAGGTTATCTCTCTTATATATTGTCGTGGTTTCTCTCTAAAACTTCCGTCTCTAACTATTTCTAAAACCTTTTTAAAATTTCGCCTACTCTTTCTCACGGTATTAAATTTCCGTCAACATGTCAACATTTTCATCGACATTTTCACATGTCCATGGGTTCAACATCGACATAAGGGAGGAATCGACATTTCTACTATACCGTATAAATTTGATGAAATATTAAAAAAAAAATGTAACTTAATGTGAATATAATATTATAACAAGTATTTTAACTCATTTAAAAAGTGTAAAATGTTTATTTATTAATTTAAATAATTTTTTTTTGAATTTTTTGTTTTTAAAATGTTTCCAGAAATATCCATCGACATCGACATTTTATCGATATTTCCATCGATATTTTCATAAAATTGAGACTTCGACATTTCCGTCGACATCGACATTTTAAACCTTGCTCTTTCTAAAGCATTTTTTTTTTTTAAATTAAAGTGATTTTTTTGTAAAAGTTTTGTTTTTTAAATTTGATTCTCATTTGCAAACATTTTCTCCCTAAATTTTTTCCTTAGGTTTTTCTAAAAAAATTATGTAAATTATTTTTCCATCTGCTCTTCAACTTTTTTCTATAAATTTAATTTATTTCTCATTCTTAACTTTTCTCAATTAAATATTTTCTCTTTTCTTTCTATCTAAAATTGTTTTGCACGAATCTCCAACTTTTTTTCTCTAAAATTTTTTCTCTCTTCCAAACTTTGTTTCTCTCCCCAAGTATTTTTCTCCTTTTCTCTTTGTAAATTTTCGCCCTCGAATATTTCTCCATCCATCGCTTTTAACTTTTTCTCAATTTTTTTTTTTTAATTTCTGGCTCTGCATGTTTTCCCTCTTCATATACTTTTGTCCTTGTCTCCCTCTAAAAGTTTTGTCCTCTAATTTTTTGAAATATTCATTACTCTTTCAAAAACAAATTAGAAACATTTAACTGATTTTCTCCATTTTTTTAAAAATTTAATTCTCATTTCTAAACTTTTTTCTCTCTTTTAGATTAGTACCAAGGTGTTTCTAAAAAATGTTTTCTAAACTGTTTTTCCATTTCTGGTTAGCTTTTTTCTATCCAAAATTTTTATTTCTCGCTCTTAACTTTCGTCTCCCTTTTTTTTTTTCATCTTCTATCTAAAATATTTTTGTTCCTCTCTCTAACTTTTTTTCTCTAAAATATTTGCCCATCTTCCTAACTTCTTTTTCTCTCTAAAGTTTTATCTCTTATTCCTATCTTTCTTTTTTTTTTTTCCACTTTGTCAAAGTTTTCGTCATCCTTCTCTTGAACTTTTTACTCTTTAAATTTTGTATGGTAAAATACACTTTTGGTAGGTGCCTAAGGTTTGAGTTTGGTGTTCAATTAGTTCTTGATGTTTGGAAAATAGTTCTAAATAGTCCTTAAGCGCAAATTTACCATTAGTTGACTAATGAATAAATGACATGGTCATTAATTGTAGATTAAACTTACTGACTTGGCAAATTATATTAATTTTATATTTGATTTTGGTGATTGAGCTAGGTAAGTTGCATCTCTTTTATTCTTCTCTTTTCTTTTTTCTTCTTTCTTTTCACTTTTCGATGAACTTCACTGGCATTGATGTACCATTCTCCAACGCCTTATATTTCCTTCTCTCTTCTCTTCCTTTGTTCCTTTTGCTTCTCCCTAGTGAACTTCTCACTAGCACTGTCGTACCCATCCTCCATAGAATGTGCCCTAGTATCTCTCTTCTTTTTCTTCTTCTCCAGCGAACCTCACTGTGGCGCTATCGTTCTCTTCCTTCCTCGTTGGCATCGCCAACGATGTTGCTAAACCCCTCTTTGCTCTTTATGATTGATCATTGCAAATCTAGAATACCATATCTAGGTTTTCATATCAAAAACAAAGGGAGAAGTCCATCATTTTCCAGATTTGGATCAAAAGTACTGGGGGCAAAAGAGTTTAGATCTGGAAGAAATAGTTCTAGATTTGGAAGGAACATGTACAACTTCTTCCAAATCTAAAAGATCTATTTGGAAAAAGATGTATGATGGATGCAATGTGTGACAATGGAAGATGGGTATGGTGACAATAGTGAAAGTTCACTAGAAAAACGAAGAAGAAAGGAAAAATAAAGGAGAAGAGGAAGAATGAAAGAGTCAACACTTACCTAGTTTGATCACCAAAGCAAATATAAAATTAATATAGTTTGCCAAGTCAGGAAGAAGTCTAATCAACAATTTAATTGCGACTTCAAATTTTTTTCATGACTCAAATAATGGTAAATTTAAGCTCAAGCACCATTTAAAGAACCCTTTTCCAAACTTGAGGGACTAAAGTATCCATTTTGAAACCTCAAAGACCAAATAAATATAAAGCTCAAACATCAAGGACCAAAAGTGTATTTTGTCCAATTTTTTATTTCTCATTCTATAAGTTTATTTATTATTACATCCAGAAGAAGGAAATCAGTTGAGAGAGAGAAGAGAGTTTTCTTATTAGAAACTCCAAGTCATTATCAATTACAGTAAGTTCTCTCTCTTAAATACAGAGAAGAAGTAAACAAACAAAGGTTAACTAACCTGTAAGCAAAAGAATAACTAACTACAGTTAATCAACTAAACTAACAGATATACAAATATCGTAATACTCCCCCTCAAGATGGAGCGTGAATATTAAGAACGCCAAGCTTGGAAATAAGAGAATGTAAAACAGTAGAAGAAAGAGCCTTCGTAAACATATCTACAAGTTGTTGACTAGACCGAATAGGAAGAAGCTTGAGAGATCCATCAAGAATCTTATCTCGAACAAAATGGCAATCGATCTCGATATGCTTAGTGCGCTCGTGAAAAGTGGGATTCGAAGCAATAGCAATGGCAGCCTGATTATCACAGTAAACAAGGGCTGGAAGAATGAGCGAAACAGAAAAGTCTCGTAGTACTTGATGAATCCAAACAAGCTCACTAGTAACACTGGCTAAAGCACGATATTCAGCTTCAGCAGACGAGCGAGAGACAGTAGGTTGTTTCTTGGTTTTCCAGGAAACTAATGAATCTCCCAAAAAAATGCAAAAGCCAGTAATCGAGTGACGAGTAACAGGGCAAGAACCCCAATCGACATCAACAAAGGCTTTCAATTGAAAAGAAGAAGAAGCTTGAAGGAATATTCCTTGACCAAGAGTTCCCTTAAGATACAGCAAAGTATGAGCAGCTTGTAAGTGACCCGAACGGGGTTGGTGAAGAAACTGACTTAAGCGATGAACTGCAAACGAAATATCTGGTCGAGAGATTTGTAAGTATAACAACCGTCCTATTAAACGTCTGTATCCTGAAGAATCATCATCAGACAACAAAGCTCCTGAAGAATCAGAAAGCTGAACATTGGGAGCCATAGGATAGACGGAAGGCTTGGAGTTTAAAAACCCAGTATCCTCCAAAATCTGCAAACAGTACTTTCTCTGAGATAGAAAAATTCCCTTCTGTGATCGGGAAAGTTCAAGGCCAAGAAAGTATTTAGCATTTCCCAAGTCTTTGAGCTTAAAATGAGAAGATAACAATTGCTTTACAATAGAAAGCTCAGTAGGAGATGGACCGGTAAGAAGGATATCATCCACATAAACTAACAAAGCAACAAAAGAAGCCCCAGAACCTCGTGTGAATAAAGAATAATATGCTTTAGACTGTGTAAAACCATGAGATAAAAGCACACCAGAAAATTTCATAAACCATTGTCTAGAGGCTTGCTTTAAACCATAAATGGACTTGTGTAGCTAACAAACCAAGGTCTCCCCCTTACTAACAGTCGCAAGAACAGACTTGTACACCAAGGGAAGAGACATGTAAACTTCTTCAAACAAATCACCATTCAGAAAAGCGTTATTAACATCCATTTGGGCTAACGACCATCCAAAAGAAGCAGATAAAGTCAAAAAGAGCTTAACAGTCACTATCTTAGCCACCGGGGAAAAAGTATCTATAAAATCAATACATTCTTGTTGGCTATAACCCTTAGCAACAAGGCGCGCTTTATAACGATCCACCTTACCATCAGCCTTGTATTTAATACGATAAACCCATTTGCAGCCAACGACATGGTGTCTAGGCGACAACGGAACAACACTCCAAGTATGGTTCTGCTCCATGGCATGAATTTCATCATTCATAGCATCACGCCAATGTGAAAAACGCACTGCCTGATGATAATAAGAGGGCTCAAAGTCAGTAGAAATGTTAAGAATAAAATGCTTATGACTATCCCTTAATCGTCCATAAGACAAATATTTCCCCAAAGAATAGGTAGAAGAATGATCAACTGTCCCAGTACGAATCAGAGAGCAATGAAAGTCCTTAAGATAACCAGGAAGGTGACGGAAACGCATTGAACGCCGAGGGGCAGAAGAATCACCATCAGGACAACCAAGAGAATCACCTACTGGAACATCATCCTCTTGAATAACAGAATCAGCAATAGTATGACCAGAAGCAGTCGAAGTAACATCCAAATCAGCAGAAACAACAACATCATCATGAATATTAGGTGAAGAATCAGTGGGCAACACAAAATCAGAATGTAAACCACCAACATCAAGATATGGATAAGGCAAAACAAAGTCCTTAAGAAAATCGTTTTCCACCACATTATCAACAGTAGCCAAATGATGAAATGGAAATAATGCCTCAAAGAAAAAAACATCTCTGGAAACAAAAACCTGCTGCTTAGTAATATCATAAAGACGATAGCCCTTAATGCCAGGAGGATATCTAATAAAAACACAAGGAGATGCTCTAGGATCAAACTTATTACGATGAGCAGATAAAGTTGAAGCATACGCCAAACAACCAAACACACGCAAAGAAGTATAATCAACCGGCTGCTGAAACAGAACCGCGAAAGGAGATTTATTGGACAGTAGAACCATAGGCGTGCGATTAATCAAATATGCAGCAGAGAATACACAATCTCCCCAAAATCTCAAGGGGACCCGAGACTGAAAATAAAGAGCACGGGCCACATTAAGCAAATGTTGATGCTTTCGTTCTACCACAGAATTTTGTTGAGGTCGTTCAACACAGGAAAACTGATGCACTGTACCTTGGGAGGCAAAAAATTCTTCAAAACGAAGCTCCGGTGCATTATCGGAACGAAACACCTTGATAACTTTCGAAAATTGAGTTTGAACGAGCTTAAAAAAACGAGGAACAATAACCAAAGCATCAGATTTGTGTTTCATAAGAAAGGCCCAAGTATAGCGCGAACAATCATCAACTAATGTCAAAAAATATGCAAATCCAGCATATGTAGGTGTATTAAAAGGGCCCCACACATCGCAGTGAACTAAATCAAAGGGAGACTTAGCAACATTATTCAAAGGAGAAAAACTAAGTCGTCTCTGTTTTGCAAGGGGACAAACATGACAAACGGATGACCCGGCTGAAAAATTCAAACAATCTTTGAGTAAATCTAAGCGATGAAATGAAGGATGGCCTAAACGGCAATGCCATGTATCAACAGAAATTTTGCAAATCGTGGGTAAACAAGAGATGGAACCAGTTTGAACAGTGTCTCGCAATAGAACAGTCAGCGAGTAAAGGCCATCCACGCACTTAGCCCTGTCAATCATCCTCGACAGAGATATGTCCTGTATTGAACAGGAATCACCAGAAAATTCAATAGAATAACGCTGATCTTTAAGCAAAGCGCTAACGGACAACAAATTATACGTGAACTGAGGCACAAGGAGAACATCTTTCAACAATAAGTTGTCTGGAAGTTGGACATCACCCACAAAATCTACTTCAATGCGTAAATGTGTAGGCAAGACAACATTAGTATGAGAAATTCGGCACAGATTGGAGAAAACAAAGCGGTCATAACAAACATGACTAGAAGCCCCCGAGTCAATAATCCAAGTCAGAGAAGTATGATTAGAAAAAGAGGAACAGGCTGAATGAGCAATACCTGCTACATGAGAAACAGAGGTTGGAGGCTTGATAACTTCTGTTTTAGCCGCAGATAAATGGCTTTGCAACATCTCCATTAACTGAGTATATTGATTGGTATTCAGGCTTTGAAAGAAAGATGACGGAGGTGTAGATGAGGCAGCCGGATCAGTCACTACATCAGAGACCTGATTGACGGCAGTAGTGGAAAATGAATTGGAGCGACCAGTCGAATTGGAGTTGTTGAACTTGTATCCCGGAGGATATCCATGCAACTTGTAACATCGATCAATAACATGCCCTTTAATTCCGCAGTGAGAACAAATCGGGCGTTGACCATATTTCCTTCGTGATTGACCAAAAAGTTGTTTCTTCGCAGAATCAGAGACCAATAAAGTAACAGGTTCAACAGACGAGTTGAAATGTGCTGCAGTACGTTGGTGTTCCTCTTGAATAATGAGAGAAAATACCTTGTTCATAGGTGGAAGAGGATCCATCAAAAGAATTTGAGTACGAAGTGCAGCATAGGAGTCATTTAAGCCCATAAGGAAAACCATAACAAACTCGGAATTCATATGAGTTATGAGTGTTTTCAGTCCTCCACAAGTACATGTAGTCGCAGGTCGATTTCCAGTAAGCAACTGCCAAACAGTTTTGATTCTTGTGAAATAATCTTCAACAGAGGAAGAACCTTGAGTTGTAGTAACTAATTCCTTCCGTAATTGAAAAATTCGTGGTCCATTGCGTTGAGAGAAACGCTCCTTTAATTCATCCCAAACATCCTTTGCACTACCGATATAAACGATACTTGCAGCAATATTTTTTGAAACAGAATTCATGATCCAGGAAGCAATAACATCGTTGTTACACTTCCAGGCAGTAAGAAGAGAACCAGTAGGTTGTTTGATAGTACCATCAATAAAACCTAATTTGTTCTTATCAGAAAGAGCGATTAACATCGCTTTGCTCCAGGAATTGTAATTGTTCGCGCCAACCAATTGCTGAGTAACCAGAACTGTAGTCGGACCAATCGAATGATGAAGGAGAAAAGGATTGAGCTGTGACTCAATCGCTGAAGCATCGGTCTCAATAATCGAAGAACTCGCCATGAAATCAATCAACAAAAATCAACAGAGGGTCGTGATGAAACTTGGCGAAGAAACCGACTCAAAGAAATTGCAAAGAAGAGCGATCGGAAGAAATCGCAAGCAAGCGATTGACAAAAGATCGCAAAGAAAAATTAGGGATTATGCTCTGATACCATATTACATCCAGGAAATCAATTGAGAGAGGAGAGTTTTCTTATTAGAAACTCCAAGTCATTATCAATTACAGTAAGTTCTCTCTCTTAAATACAGAGAAGAAGTAAACAAACAAAGGTTAACTAACTTGTAAGCAAAAGAATAACTAACTACAGTTAATCAACTAAACTAACAGATATACGAATATCATAATATTTCTCTCATATTTTTTCTCTCACTATGTAATACTTCTTTCTCTAACTTTTCGTCTCAATTCTTTTTATAAAGGTTTTACACTTTAAAAATTTTTGAAGAACAAAAGTGGTTTTTCTTAAAAAAAAAAAATTGTTTTTAAAATTTTGTTCTCATTTCAAAACATTTTCTCCCTAAAATTTAAACTAAGGTCTTTCTAAAATTACTTTCTCTAAATTTCTTCCCCATATCTCTCAAACTTTTTTCTATCTAAAATTTTTATTTCTTTCACTCTCTTACATACTTTTCCTTTTGTTATCTAAAATTGTTTTGTACTTCTCCTTAACATTTTCTCTCTAAAAGTTTTGTACTTTCTATCTCTTTCAAAGTAATCTTTCTTAAAACGTTTTATCATCTTTCTCTCTCTAAATTTTCTTTGTTTGAAAATTTTCTCCATCCTTGCTTAAACTTTTTTTCTCCAAATTTTTATTACCTAAGTTTTTTCTTTGTGATATTTTGTTCTTTGTCTCTCTATAAAACTTTTTTCTTTAACTTTTCTAATATTCTTTTTACTCTTTCAAGAAAAAAAAAAAGGAAAGATCATAGTCTCTTCAAAATTGTTGTTTTTAAAATGTCATTCTCCTTGTCCAAGCATTTTTCTCTCTAAAATTTTTCCCCATGTCTTCTATAAAAAAAATTCCCCTAGATTCTTTCTCTAACTTTTTTCAATCCAAATTTTTTATTTCTCACTAACTTTTTACTCTTAATTGGTTTTCCATTTTTTATCTTCTCAATATTCCCCCCCCCCCCCAACTTTTTCTCTCTAAAGTCTCTCTTTTAAAATTTTTATTGCTTCTCGCTTTGGAAGTCTCTCTCTCTCTGTCATTTTTCTCCATCCCTCACTTTTACTTTTTTCAACAAAATTTTTATACTTTAAGTTTTTTTTTTATTTCTTAATTTTTTTTTCCTTTTCTATATCTAAAACTTTTGTTTTGACGTTTCTAAATTATTTTTAAAATACTTTTTAGTCTTTCGAAAACATTTTTGAAAAATTAAATTTATTTTTCACCAAAATTTTTGTTTTTATATTTAATTCTCGTATCTAAACATTCTTTCCTTCTAAATTTTTTACCTTGGTACGGTCTTTCTAATTTTTTTTCTCTAATTTGTTTTCCCATCTCTGACTTTTTTCTATCCAAAATTTTTATTTTCATCTCTTTACTCTCTCTCTTAAAAGTTTTCCTATTTTCTCTCCATAATTCTTTGTTCCTCCCTTTATTTTTTCTAAATAAAAAATTTCTCTTCCTAGATTTATTTCTCTCCAAAGTTTTTCTCTCGTAAAAATTTGCATCTCTTTCTTACTAAAATTTTCTCCATCTCCCTTTTGACTTTTTCCTTTACAAAATTTTTATTTCTCACTCTCTAAGTTTTTTCTCACTTATCCTTGTCTCTCTCCAAACCTCGTCTCTAACTCTTTTTAATTTCTTTTTAAAATATATACTCTTTCAAAAACATTTTAAACAATTAAATCATTTTTTAAAATTTAATTCTCATTTCCAAACATTTTTTTTTCTCTCCAAAATCTGTTCCAAAGGACTTTCCAAAATTTTTTTTTCTCTTTTTTACTTTTCTCAATCCAAATTTTTTATTTCTAACTCTTACCTTTTCTCTCTTAAAATATTTTTCCTTTTTTCTATGCAAAATTTATTGTACCTCGCTCTAACTTTTTCTTCCTAGAATGTTGTCACTCTTCCTTAGTTTGTTTCTCTCATAAAAACCTTTATCCCCTTTATCTCTTTCTGAATTTTTCTATAACTCTTTCTTGAACATTTTTTTCTTACTCTAAGTTTTCTCTCTTTAAACCATTTGCCTATCTCTTTCTAAATTATTTTTTAAATTTTATTTGATCAATCAAAAACATGTTTTACAATTTAAAGTGATTGTATACAAAATTTTATTTTTTTCAAATTTGATTCTTTTAAAATGTGCCTCCTTCGTCTTTTAAGAAAATTTCCCTTAAATTTTTTTCATAACTCTCTAATGGTTTTCAATCCAAATTTCTTATTTTTCATTCCTTCTCTCATTCATTCTCTCATATTTTATTTCCTTTTTCTATCTAAAATATTATTGTACCGCTTTTTTTTTTAACTTTTTATGGTGTAGCCTAAGAGGATAAAATGAGAATTCTCTCCAAGAATCAATCAAATCTTTATTATGAATCAAAAGTTATTGAATACAAGAGGGTATAGAGAATTGGAAAACAAACTAATTCTAGTCCTAATTAAACGAAATCCAAATTAACCAAAAAATTGATCAAGATATCTAATTAATCACTAATCCTATACTACATCATATTCTATTCTTTCCAAAAAAAAAAATTCATCCTCGAGTTTTAAAAAAAGAAATCAAGTTGCTTCTTTCAATGGTTTGAAAAAATTTCCACTAAAAATGTTTGCTTTTTTGCCATTTTTCGAGCACGACCATGAACAAAATAATCAACAATCCCATGGAAAAACCTCTCTATGGGCTCAATTGAAAACAACCTTCACTGCAAATCTTGAAAATATTCAAATTATGTTGGATTGAGGGTATGTAAAATCTTTCAGATCACTATAGGATTTTTGGCTTTTCCCGACGTCGAAAATTGTCATGAGAAGCCAAAAAGGCATTGGGAAAGGCTCTCCTGATGTATTTTCCTGGGTTAGGAGAAGTGTTGGCAGAAGTCAGATCGACCGACGCTAGAATATCCGACATTGGTAGATGTCTGGCACGACCAAGATGTTGATGTTGGATAGTGGCGTAGGCAGCTTCTGCCGACGCTAAATTTATGGCGTCGGCGGGTTTGCATATGTTTCAATTTTTTTTAAACTTTTAGATCTCTAATGTTTCTTTTTTTTTCATTCAAATCTTGTTCTACCTAAATAAAATGTATTCTAATTGCATCTGAAATATAATGTATATCAACTAAACAATTCCAAATATGTTCATACAAATATTCTTAATCATCCTAAATATTTTTCATTCAAAGTTGGAGAGATAAAAATAAAATTACATAAAACATTTTAAAAAAAAAGTTGCTCTCGTAGATGCATCCTAAACACCTCCAACATAATCTTGCTTGTACATGGATCCTAAGGCACCTAAAAAAATAAAATTTCATTATGTTCAATACTATAACTCAAATAATTTAAAATTATCGAACAAAATTAAACTTATCGAAACTTAAGTAACTCTCTATAAATATGAGAACCTAAACCAAAGTAATCCAAACAAAGAGAACATCCCTTAAACTAATTGAACTAACGAAAATTTAACTTGTCCAAATCCTATCAAACAATCTCAAACTCCAACAAACACTACAACTAAACTTAACCTATTCAAACTTATTCACACAAGAACTAAACCGAACTTTTAGCCAAAATAATATAAACTCAAAGTGATCTCTTGGCACCCTAAGAAGAAATATATCAAACAATCTCACCCCGCAACAAACACCACAACTAAACTTAACATATTCAAACTTATAGTACACATGATCTAAACCAATCTTTTAGCCAAAATAATGTAAATTCAAAACAGTCCCTAAGCACAAACATATCAAACAAGCACAAACTCTAACAAACAACTAAACTCAAACTTAAACCTCCAACAAACAACATAACTCCAATTCAAACCCCCAACAAACAACATAACTCCAACTCAAACCCCCAACAAACAACTGAACTCAAAGTTGTCAAACAATCTCTAACTCGAACAAAAACAATCAAACTCCAACAAATAACATATATCGAACTCCAACAAACAATAACTATACTCAAACTTATCAAACAAACTCAAACTCCAACAAAAGCAATCAAATTTCAACAAACAACATATCTCAAACTCCAACAAACAACTGAACTCAAATTCAACCTCCAACAAACAATAACTAAACTCAAACTTATCAAACAATCTCAAACTCCAACAAACAACATAACTCCAATTACAACAAACAAACAAACATATCAAAACATATCTCAAATTCACCCCTTACACTATGTTGCTACTATTACTGCAGTATAGCAACCTTATGTTTATTAAGATGTTCATCCAACATAATACATAACTATGTTGCTACCATAAGTGCAGGATAGCAACCTCATAAAGTTCATTACAAGAGAAGAGAGTTCATACCTTTTTCGATGTTATTCCTTGTGATTCCATGAACTTTTTTAGCATCTCATGCATTTTTGCTCGTGTTTCGTCGATCCTTGCCACCATCTCTACTCTCATTTCTTCTCTTATAGTCTCGATCCTTGCAGCGATCTCTGCTCTTGTATCTGCAAGTTTCGACTTTAGGGCATTTATCTCTATTGATTGTTCAACTTCTTCTTGTGAGGATGATGCACTTGATGAAAAGCTACATCCTTTTTTTGATTTAGGCGGCTTTGGTCCCCAATCAAAACTTTAATGTGGTTCGACCGTTTTCCTAACACCATCTCAGATATGGTCGCTCCTGAGGGTGGTTTGCCTTCTAGAGTGTGGGTCTCCTGCAACTGTACCTTTTGAGTATGAAATTATAATTGAAATAAGTAAATAGTCCAAATTTACAAATGAAAATCATCTTGTGAGGGAAAGAAACTTACATGTGCATCATTGGCAACCTGATTGACCAAATTTCTATTTTTCGCGTGCATTAGCTCGAATAGGTCAATTGGTCATATATCTTAATTTTCTTTTTCTTTCTGTAACTCAAATCACACAAAAAGGTATTAGTAATATTTGTAGAAAAATGAAAGATAAAGTCTTTGATAGTTTACACCCTACCACATTATGTTGTAAAGAAATGAAAGACTTTGCCTTAGCTCGATTATTAAATGTTAGAGCTGACCAACTCTTTACTATTCTCCGATTTTTTTTCTTACTAAATATAAATGATTAATTTAAACTAAAGGACATGTAAAATGATATTTTTAAGAAACATAAGTAACATACCTTCCAATCAGGGTCTTCGAACCTAGTGCATAGGGCATGCCAATCTTCGATAGCATTCTTCAATCGATCATATGGGTGTGCATGTGCCTCTTCATGAGTGGTATATTTTTTGTAATGTTTGTGCAAGTCTGCCCTATACTCTTTGTAGGTCGTCTACAATTTTCGTTCGATGAATTAGTTGACCTCTTTCTCCGACAATTTGAATTGGAAACGATTCTATATATAAAGAAAATTATTATAACATACAGTTTGTTTATATATATAATAATCAGAATGAACCAAGATATCAAGTTGCCAACAACTGTGCTTTAGCTAGGTCCCAAACTTGTTTTAGTATGATGACAATTGTGGCGCAACAGACTAAAAAGGATTCTCTCACCACAATACGAATAGTCAAGCTGAAATTTGTAGCATGTGTGCCGACCGGCTTATTTAACTTAGGGTGGATCTCAATTGGAATTCTCCCATGGGCGTTAACGTATCGGTCCAACTCAATTGTAGAATTACCATATAAAGATAAAAAAAAATTATATTGATTTGATACAAAATGTAATGTAAACTCTATTTCCAATTGTAGAATTACCATATGAAGATAAATCAATTGTAGAATTACATTGATTTGGTACAAAATGTAATGTAATTATTATTTCTTATCTTCATATGGTAATTCTACCAGTAGGGCGATACGCAGGTTCTCGCGTAATATTGAGTTGGACTGATACGTCAACGCTCATGAGAGAATTTCAATTGAGATCAGCCTTGAGTTAAAGAAGTCGGTCAACGCACATGCTACAAAGTTTAGCTTGGCTATTGGTACTGTGGTGAGAGAATCCTTTCCAATCCGTTTTTCCATAATCGCCGCCATACCAAAACAAGTTCAGGACCTGGCTAAAGCATAGTTATTGGTAAGTTGATATCTTGGTTCATTTTGATAATTATATATAAACAAATTGTATTTTATATACAAACTGTATGTTATAATAATTTTCTTTACATGTAGAATCATTTTGAGTTCGACTTGTTGAAGAAAGTGGTTAACAAATTCATTGAATGATAATTGCAAACGACTTTCAAAGAGTATAGGGTAAAATTACACAAACATTACAAAAAAAATATGCCTCTCTTGAAGAGGCATGTACGTGCACACGCACATGATCGATTGAAGAATGCCATTAATGACTGGCATGCCCTATGCACTAGGTTTGAAGACTCTGATTAGAAGGTATGTTACTTATGTTTCTTCTAGTTTAAATTAATACTTTATATTTGGTTTAAAAATCGAAGAACAGTAAAAAGAGTCGGTTGGCTTTAACATTTAATCATTGAGTTAGGGAAAAGTCTTTCATTTCTATACAACAAGATGCGGTAATATGTAAACATCAAAGACTTTTTCTTTCATTTGTCTACAAATATTACTAGCTAATACACTTTTGTGAGATATAGGACCGATTGACCTCTTCGAGCTAACACACACAAAAAATGGGAATTGGGTCAATTAGGCCGCTGAAGATGCACATGCAAATTTCAAGATAATTTTCATTTGTAAATTTGGATTATTTACTTATTTCAATTATAATTGCAGACTTAAAAGGTACAGTTGCAGGGACCCTTACTCCAAAAGGGTTTGAACCACCCTCGGAAGCGGCCATATGCAAGACGGTGTTAGGCAGACAATCAGGCCACATAAATAAAAAAAAAGGATGTAGCTCTTCATCAAATGCATCCTCCTCACAAATAGCAATTGAACAAGAAATTGATATAAATGCCCTAAAGGCAGAACTTGCAAAAACGAGAGCCAAGGATCAAGGCTACAAGAGAAGAAAATAGAGCAGAGATGGCAGCAAAGATCAACGAAATATGAGCAGAAATGCATGAAATGCTAAAAAAGTTCATAGAATCACAAAGAGGAACATCAAAATAAATACAAATGCTTTTCTCTTGTAATGAACTTTATGAGGTTGCTATCCTGCACTTATGGTAGCAACATAGTTATGTATTATGTTGGATGAACATCTTAATAGGCATGAGGTTTCTATCCTGTAGTAATGGTAGCAACATAGTGTAAGGGGAGAGTGAATTTAAGATATGTTTTGATATGTTTGTTTGTTATAGTTGGAGTTATGTTGTTTGTTGAAGTTTGATTGTTTTTGTTGGAGTTTGAGATTGTTTGATAAGTTTGAGTTTAGTTATTCTTTGTTGGAGTTTGAGTTTAGTTGTTTGTTGGAGTTGGATTGTTTTTATTCAAGTTTGAGATTTGTTTGTTGAAGTTTGATCGTTTTTGTTCGAGTTTGAGATTGTTTGACAACTTTGAGTTTAGTCTTTGTTGGAGGTTTGAGTTTAGTTGTTTGTTGGGGGTTTGAGTTTAGTTGTTTGTTGGAGTTTGTGCTTGTTTGGTTGGAGTTTGTGCTTAGGGACCGTTTTTTTGGTTTTACATGATTTTGGTTAAAAGTTTGGTTTAGATCTTGTGTACTATAAGTTTGAATATGTTAAGTTTAGTTGTGTTTGTTGGGGTGTGAGATTTTGTTTGATATATCTGTTCATAGGTTTCCAAGAGATCGTTTTGAGTTTAGATTATTTTGGCTAAAAGTTTGATTTAGTTCTTGTGTGCATAAGTTTGAATATGTTAAGTTTAGTTGTAGTATTTGTTGGAGTTTGAGATTGTTTGATAAGGTTTGGATAAGTTAAATTTTCGTTAGTTCAATTAGTTTAAGGGATGTTCTCTTTGTTTGGATTACTTTGGCATATTTATAGAGAGTTACTTAAGTTTTGATAAGTTTAATTTTGTTCGATAATTTTAAATTATTGAGTTAGTATTGAAAATAATTAAATATTATTTTTTTAGGTGCCTCGAGGTCAATGTACAAGCAAGATTATGTCAGGGACAGGATAAGTTAAATTTTCATTACTTAGGATAATTGAGTACATTTGTATGAACATATTTTGATTTGTTCAGTTGATATAAATTATATTTCAAATGCAATTTAGAATACATTTTATTTAGGTACAACAAGATTTGAATGAAAGAAAAAATTGGAGATCTAAAAGTAAAAAAAAAAAAAAAAAGAATGCAACATGCAGACCCTACTTACGCCACAAATGAATCTGCCGATGACACTATTCGGTGTCAGCATCTTGGTCGTGCCAAACATCTACCGACGTTGGGTATTCTGGCATCGGCAGAAGCAGGATCTGTCGATTGGTTTATGTCGATGCTTCTCTCGACGTAGGGAAATACATCAGGAGTGCCTTTCTCGATGCCTTTTTGGCTTCTCCCGATGATTTTTGTAGTGTTTTTCACTTTGTAAATTTTATCCCTCAAATATTTCTCCATCCCTCGCTTTTTAACTTTTTCTCTAAACATATTTTTATTTCTTACTCTGCACGTTTTTCCTGCTCATGTACTTTTGTCCTTGTCTCCCTCTAAACTTTTGTCTCTAATTTTGTAAAATATTCCTTACTCTTTAAAAAACAAATTGGATACATTTTTTTTGTTTTTTAAATTTAATTCTCATTTCCAAACATTTTTTTTATCTTCTAGATTAGTACCAAGGCATTTCTAAAAAATTTTCCATCTCTGGTTAACTTTTTTCCATCCAAAATTTTTATTTCTCGCTCTTAACTTTTCTCTCTCAAATTTTTTTCCATCTTCTATCTAAAATTGTTTTCTTTTCCTTTCTCTAACTTTTTTTTTCTCTAAAATATTTGCCCACCTTCCTAACTTCTTTTTTCTCTCTAAAGTTTTATCTCTTAAAACTGTTTACCTCATTCCTATCTTTCTAATTTTTTTTCTCTTTCAATGTTTTCTCCATCCCTCTCTTACACTTTTTACTCTTTAAAATATTTATGGCAAAATAAAAATACACTTTTATAGGCGCCTATAGTTTGAGTTTAGTGTTCATTTAGTTCTTGATGTTTGGAAAATTGTTCTGAATAATTCCTAAGCACAGATTTACCATTAGTTGACTAATGCATAAATGTCGTGATCATTAATTGCTGATTAAATGTATTGGCTTGACAAATTATATTAATTTTATATTAGATTTTGATGATTGAACTAAGTGAGTTGCATGATCTCTTTTATCCTTCTCTCTTCTATCTTCTTCTTTCTTTTCCTTTTAATATGAACCTAATATTTATAATAAGAATTTAAATTTATTTAAAAATGGTGAAATGCTTATTTGTTAATTTAATTTTTTTAATGAATTTTTATATTAATTTTTTGAGAAAAATCCACCCCATTGAAAATTTCATAAATGTGAGATCTCGACATTTCTGTCATCATCGACATCTAAAACTTTGGTTTTAGGTCAATGTGTGACAAATGGCAAAACAAGAAGAGCAGTGATTTAGAAACTCAAAGGACATTTTACAGTGTTTTAAGAGATTTTTCAAATAGAAAAATAATAAGAAACGTCATTTATAAGGTTGTGTAAATGCTTATTATAATTTTCATTAATACTAATAATAAACTTGTAGATAATATTGATGAAAATCACTCAAACACCTAACTTATACGATTTGCCAAATTCTTTAAATACAATATAAAGTAAATAATTTACATAAGTGATTAAGGAGCTATGTATTGTCTCAACAACAATGCAAAAATATACTTTCTAATTAATCCCACCGAAACTACTATGAAGAAGTTTAGTGATTGTAGTTGTTTTCCTCAGGCATTGAGATGTGAAATTGGATGAAGAATGACTTGAACTCCATGCTGGGGCGTAACAGTAAGAAACTGAACGGGGGAATGAGTGTAGGCAGGGGAGAGGGTGAAAGAAAATCGTTGTAGAATCATGGACATTGCAATTTTGGCTTCGTTCAATGCAAAGTTCATCCCCACGCAGCTTCGAGGCCCCAATCCGAAGGGGAGATACGCACCCGAGTTGGTTTCGGTGGCTTTCGCGATCCCTTCTGAAAATCTTTCTGGTTTGAAAACGTTTGCATCTTCGCCCCATAACTCGGTGTTGTGATGAATTGCAACCGTCGGTATCGCCACGCGAATTCGACGGGGAAGCACGATGCTCCCTAATCTCGTTTCCTTCTCCACTTTTCGTAATAATGTCATCGCCGGAGGATAAAGCCTTAGGCATTCGTTGATGATCATCGTCATCTGCACACAGTAAAAAACATACAGCCCTTAAGTCATACCAGTGTCACTATCAAAGTAGCACAAAAGTTAAGCTCAAACAGCCTCTCACTTTGATATTCTGTTCAATTAGCACTAACTTCAAAAGATTTTATTCAAATGAATTACTACGTTTAATCCCTTTTTGGTATCGAAACTGTTAATATTTTTCTATCTTTTAGTCAATGGACTTTCAAAATATTTATTTGTTCTTGGTGCGGAGCTAAGAAAGGAGGGAGTACAATTGTCCTCCTATTAGACTAAGAAAAATATATATAAAAAAAAATTCAAAATTTTGTTTTCTCACTGCTTGGCCCTCTAAAATTTTTGAATTAAAACATTATTTATGTGAAAAGTTTAAATATGATATTTTAATTTGCCCATCTAAAATTAGATCTCTTGCACTTGTTAGTCCTTGAACTTTAGAATAATAGTCATTTTATTTTTAATAAATAGATAACATAGCTTCAAGTATTTAATTAATGTGTTGATGGCTGACATGAATATTGGAGAAACAAATATAGTTAATTTTTAAGATTCTAGCTATTAAATTAAACATTTTGAAAGTTTTAAGACCAAAATGAGATTTAAATCTAAATCTAATGATTTATTCATGGGTTGAGTGATGTTATAATTCTTACTGTTCTTAATTTGGGGAGGCCTTCCAATGTTGGGTTGTTGTCTCCAAATGTCTGCAACACTTCCTTTCTTGCTTCCTCTTGCCATTCTTTATGCAATGCCAAAAGAAACGTAGTCCAAGCAAGTAAATTATTGGTGGTCTCATGTCCAGCAAAGTAAAATGTCTTACATTCATCCACAATATCTTCCAAAGAAATCCTCTGTGATTTTTCAGGGTCGTTCTTTGCCTTCACCAACAATCCCAAAAAGTCATTTCCATAACCATCTGCTTCGCCATTCATGAACTTTTCTTCTCTCGTCTTTATGATTTCCATGAAGCAATCTCTCATTCTCTTTTCAAGTCGCTGTCCTTCAAGGTCATCTTTGGATTTAAAAATCTTACTGCCATGCACAAACAAATATATCATAGCGTCAAGAAATGTTAATTTTACGTTTGATCAGAAGCAGAGCTTAAAAAATTTTAAAACTACTTTTTTTTTTTTTTTTTAATTTTCAAAACTTGGCTTAGATTTTGAAAACGTTTTTAGAAAGTAGATAACAAATAAGAAAACTCATAGGTAGAAGTAATGCTTAAATTTTTAAAAACCAAATGGTTATCAAACGAGACCTTTAACTACCTGATTATGGGGAGCCTAACTTTATATCCATTTCTGACGGATAGCTCGCAGAGGTTCTGCAGCATTTGGAAGATATTCTTTCCTTGTTCATAACTGCTTCCAAAAGCCGTATGTGAAATGATATCCAATGTGTAAACCTTAAAATATTCGAACACGTCGACCTCTTTGTCTTCATGATGCTTCCACTCTTCAATCATCGCCTCAGCACATCCAACCATCGATGGGATCATGTTCTGCAAATTACACACAAGTCAACTATCGATGTCTCAAAACTGCTCGATCCAAGTTGATGAAAATTTTGCCAAATTTTGAAATGTCACACCGGAAAGCAATGGCTTAATTTCGATTATATAATTCATGGGCTGTTATCAAATAAATTTTGGGCTTTACGTACTTTGAGGCTGTCTCCATGGAAAGCAAAATGGGCTATTTTTCGAGACTTGACCCATCTTTCACCTTCGGCTGTGACAAGTCCATTTCCGAAAATTCTATGAATGTGGCCTTGGAGTTTTGCTTTTGGGAAGTTTTTCTGTCGATCGTTGAGCACCTCCCTGATCATCTCAGGGTCTGTAATGATCAATTGAGCATCTGCACCAAACCACTGAAGGAAGTTCCTCCCTGTTTGCACAAGTTCACACACACAAGGAGACGATCAAATCAGCTTTTTTAATTAATGTTTAATTATTAGTACTTTTGTAAAAAGTGTTTTTTTTCCTTGAAACAGTAAAAAGTGTTTTGATAACACTTGTAAAAGAGATTTTCATGAGAAAAAAGTTTTAGAGAGAGAGAGCTAGAAAGAGACTACAAAAGTTTTAGGTTGAAAAAATTTAAGCACATACAAATTTTAGAAAGAGAAAAAATGGTTAGAGAAAAGGGTATAAATTTTGGAAGAAGCGACAAAAATTTAGAAAGAGAAGAAATTAAGACATCAATAGAGTTTTAAAATATATATATATATATATATATATATATATATATATATATATATATATATATATATATTTTAAAAACAATTACCTTTCAAATAATTAAAATGTTTGCAATATCAAAATCACTCTCAAACGTGTCTAAAACCTAAAAGAAGGTAAGAATCTAATCACCATTAAAATTTTGACAAATAAGAGACAGAAAAACAAGGAAAGAGAGAAAAATCTAGTAGGGGTCGGTAGAAAGGTTCTTGTTGACCGAACAAGAGGAAAGTTTTGTTAAAAATGTAAAACGAGAATAGAGTAGGGCTTCGTACCGTAATCATTGAGCCAGGAGTGAGTATGAGGAAGAACTCTAGGGAGTATTTGGTGAGAGAGGTCCATGGGGGTGGCCATGGCCTTCATTCTTTTGGAGTAAATTTCTCTGGCGTTGCCTTGGATGAACTTGTAAGAAGGCCCTTGAATCCCCTGCGACTTCATGAACCGTTGGATCCGGATTGGAGTCCACCATAGCTTGATGATCCCAAAAAGGAAACTCCCAAATACCAATATTGAAATAATAATATTGTATATGCTCATATTGCTCATAACATCCATTATTGTGTTTCTTCTGTTTCTTTGAGTTCCTGCTCTGTGTTGTGCTGCTTAAAAATAGGCTTTTTTTCCCACATGTCATCTGGGGAAGAATTGTCAAATGGCACTGGCAGCTATTTGTTTACTAATTTTTCTTTTTTTGCAAGCAGCTATTTGTTTACTGATTACAAATAAAATTCAAACGCTGAATTCAATTGCATATTAATTATTTGTTATAAAAGTCAAACATAATTGCTTTGGAATTAAGTTATTCCTGGTAGACTTGGAATAGGACATATTTCTGAAGCGTCATTGCCCAAATCACTTTTATTTTATAAACAATCATGTTGGACAATGAGGTGTACAAAGTTTGATTTACGTTAATTCATTTAGGAGATGATTTTTGGTCAAGTGATTAACAAAAATCACTTAGAAAAAAAATAAATATTAATTATTTCGGAGGTGATCTTTGTCAATTACTTAACCAAGAATCACTTAGAAAATAAATATTTTATAAGAATAAATTGCTTTGAAAGTGTGAACCAGAATTTAAAATGATATTTGTGTTGGGAGAAAAATAAAAAAATAATAATAATTTAAAATTACTACAATATTAATTCTCCCCTTCCACAGGATAAGCCAACCAAACAAGAGTCACAATAATAATTTAAAGAGAGATAAGGGAAAAGAGAACGAGACCGAAGCTTATACTAGTTCGCCCCAAACTCGGGACTACGTCCAGTTCTGCAACTGCAGGTTCTACTAAATGAGAGATTACAATAAGCTTCAAACTCGCACCACAAACTAACCCTCAATAGCCCAACAATGGCTATTGACTTCCAAGTATCAAAGCCCGATAGCTGGGGATAAACAACAAAAGAAACCCCTCAAACCCACAAGAGATAACACTCTTTTTTACTCACAAAACCTCACTGTCACGTACAACAATACTAGAAAAATACACACTGTATTTTTCAAAACCCAAGGCCAATGCTTCTGTTTTTCTTCTCGGTTGTGTTCTACAGAATTTCGGCCAACATACATATATATATGCAGCCATTAAACCTAAATTAACCATAGTGGGCCTTAAATGCTAAATGGGCCAAAAGCTCCAGCAAACCAAAATTGATTTTGTGTGTGCATGTCTCCAAAATATAGAGGGATATTATTGTAAATTCAATAGTATTAATTTGGCTCCAAAACCCAACAATCTCCCACTTGGAGACAAAATAATGATCTTTGTCTCCCACTGCAACAGAAATCTGATCACCTTGGCACACTCCAAGGCACAACTCCCATTACAACTGTTATTTCTGAACTTCTTGGCAAACTCCAAGACTCAAAATACCTGAAAAACAACAAAGTCACAAAACAGGCAACCATCAGAAAATAACTGTAGTGCATCTGTGCTCGCCCTGAGGTATGGGCTCACTACGTGGATCTGTCTCCCAGACGAAAAAGACAGACACGTACTCCCACTTCAGCTAAGTGGTAACAACTGACATCTTCTTCAACCCTGAACCACTGTTCCTGAAGAAGATACATTCTGAGAAGGGCTTGAATCATCTGTTCAAACCTGCTGCCAAACTAGAGATCTTACCTTTGACCTTAGCAACTGCTCTGGCCTTCCACTTCTCGCCTAGGCGACTTCTTCAATTCAATTGACCGTCTGACAATTGGGGTTTCACGATAGCCATCAACTTTCTCTCCTGGACTTCCCAATTGTTCCTGAACTAAAGGAACGTGATCTAACTGATCAAACTTGGCTATCATTGCTGCTGGCTCAACTGTACCTCTACTACAACCTTCTACAGCTTTAACTGGCATCCACTGTCTCTTCAACCCTTTGGCAACATCCAACCGACATCTGTAGAGTGTAGATTTCCTGTGGCCAACTGCCACTACCTGGGATCCTATCCTGAATTTACACTGGCTTTTGCCAAACTCACACCTGTAGCCCTCATCTGCTAACTTGCCAGTGGAGATGAGATTCATCTTAACACTGGGCACAAACCTGACATTCTGCAGTACCAATTTATTCCCACATTCTGTCTTCAGACTGATCTCTCCAATCCCATTAGTCTTGGATGTTCTACCATTTCCCATCCTCACAAGGCCATGATATCCTCCCGTAAAGGATGTGAACAAACTCCTATCTGAAGCTATGTGTACAGTAGCTGCGCTGTCTAAAATCCACTCAGATGAATTACTACAACTCTCTGTGTCACTCCCAACATAGACTAAGGCATCTTGCACTGCATTTGCCTCCCGTTTTTCTTTCTTTTCTAGATCATCTTTCAACTTTCTACACCGACTCTTCAAGTGACATTTCTTGTGACAGTAAAAGCATTTTATCTCTTTATTCCTATAATCCCACTTCTTCCTACTGCTACTCGGCCTTTCCTCATTAATCTTCTCTTTACCCTTAGTCACAACCAAAGCTGATCATATAGTAGACTCTTTACTACTATCCTTTCTACGAATTTCCTCAGCTAAGGCTAAATCACAAACACCTGAAAATTTCAGAGTATTTTCTCCTACCGAATTAGACACTACTGTCTTCATCGTTTCCCAACTATCAGGTAAGGAGGTTACTAACATAATAGCATTCACTTCATCAGTAAACTCTATTTTAACTGATTTCAACTGATTTATCAAAGTGGTTATCTCATTTATATAGGAATTCACGGAAGCATCCTCAGCCATATGCATATTGAAAAACTTCCTAAGCAGATAGATCTTATTATTTGTGCAGGGTTTTTCATACCTGTTTGTGAGCGCTTCCATCAATTTAATTGCAGTTGTCTCACCGGCTACCTGACTAGCCACGTCCATTGACAGACACATTCTAATCGCGGCAACTGCTTCCTCATCCAAAGTCTCCCAATCTTCGTCTTTCATTCCTTCCGATCTCTTTTTCAAAGCCTTACCCAGCTTTTTAACAGTCAAATAATCATTGACCATCATCTTCCAATATCCAAATTTTTTCCCATCAAACTTCATGACTCCATCAAAACTTGTTGGCTCCACGTATCCCATGACTCCTGAACCAAAAGCTCTGATACCACTTGTTGGGAGAAAAATAATAATAATAATAATAATTTAAAATTACTACAATATTAATTCTCCCATTCCACAGGATAAGCCAACCAAACAAGAGTCACAATAATAATTTAAAGAGAGATAAGGGAAAAGAGAACGAGACCGAAGTTTATACTGGTTCGCCCCAAACTCGGGACTACGTCCAGTTCTGCAACTGCAGGTTCTACTAAATGAGAGATTACAATAAGCCTCAAACTCGCACCACAAACTAACCCTCAATAGCCCAACAATGACTATTGACTTCCAAGTATCACAGCCCGATAGCTTGGAATAAACAACAAAAGAAACCCCTCAAACCCACAAGAGATAACACTCTTTTTTACTCACAAAACCTCACTGTCACGTACAACAATACTAGAAAAATACACACTGTATTTTTCAAAACCCAAGGCCAATGCTTCTGTTTTTCTTCTCGGTTGTGTTCTACAGAATTTCGGCCAACATACATATATATATGCAGCCATTAAACCTAAATTAACCATAGTGGGCCTTAAATGCTAAATGGGCCAAAAGCTCCAGCAAACCAAAATTGATTTTGTGTGTGCATGTCTCCAAAATATAGAGGGATATTATTGTAGATTCAATAGTATTAATTTGGCTCCAAAACCCAACAATTTGTGATTGAACTTTTTTACAAAATCACTTATAATTAAATTATGTTTATGCTAGTATATATCGGTTGTTCAAATATCACTTTCAATCCTGGCCTTAGTTAAAAGATTGAATTAACTCAATTTAATACTAATTAAAATATAATTTTGTTCAGATAAAGGACCGAATTATTTGGATCATGTGTTGACCTTTTCAAAAGAATTGTTAAAAAATGTTAGTCAATTAAATATATATACATATTCTCAATAATTAAATTAAGATTTTGTGAATTATTCTCAATTTTATTTTATGAAAAATTATACTCCAGAGTTCTTAAGAAATAATTTTCTAAAATCTTTTGTAAAGATTTTTTTTAAAAATAATCATATAAAATGAGATTAAAGAATATATATTTAGTAAAAAGAAAAAAAATACATGCATAGGTGATTTTATTATAAAATGAAAGAGATTTATATAAATTAGTAATAATTTTAGCTTATTCCGATTCAATATAAATTAATTTTTAAAAGACTTTGTAACCCAATTTTACTAAGCTTTTACTTCCTCAAAAAAGAAAAAAAAAATACTAAGCTTTTATTATTATTATTATACCTTTTAGTTCAATAACATGTGTCAGGTGGAGATTTGACCCTCCAATTCTTTGGTCAAGTTATAATCCTTTAATCGGTTGAACTATGTTAAGTTAGCTTTTTACCGGTAAGCTTATAAACTAATTGATCAACCCCTATTGTATTAATGGTTTAATCTTGAATATCTTAAAGCCAACCTAAGCATAACTCAATGGATAAGACACAATTACCTTTCTTAAGGTTGAAGTTTCCCTCCTCCCATATTTATTAAACTCAAAAAGGAAAAATAAAATCTTGAATCTTGTAGAACAAGTTGTTTCCTTTGTGTTGTTTTATGAGTTATTAATAACCTAAGCATAGTTCGACTTAAAACATTAAACCTCGAACAAAAAGTTAGAATCCCTCCACATGTACATATTGTTGAACTCAAAAAATAAAAATCTTTAGTTCTTATGAATTGAAATTTGAGAAACGATTTTAAATGATTTATCCTTTTTACAACGAGAAAGAATTGAAATGAATGTAATTAAACTTTTGTATTTAGATATTCAATGTAAAGAAAAAGAAAATAAAAAGTTTACTAATTTAGGTTTTGGTTAAATTATAAGTTCAGCCTTGAACTTTCATTTTTGTGTCTATTTAGTCCCTAGACTTTAAAAAGTGTCTAATAGATCCTTAAACTTTCAATTTTGTGCCAAATAGCATCCTGAATACTTTAAAAAGTGCCTAATAGCCCTTGAACTTTCAATTTTGTGTCCAATAAGTCTCTATATTTTCAATTTTGTGCAGGACCTATTTGACATTTTTAAAAATTTATGGACATACTAGACAGAAAATTGAAAGTTTAAGATCCCATTAGACATAAATTTAATTTTATATCTAATAATTCAATTAATTTTTAAAAATTTTGAATATGTTAGGGTCCTATTAGACACAAAATTGAAAGTTTGGGATCTATTAGGCATTTTTAAAGTTCAGGGATTTATTTGACACAAAATTGAAAATTAAAGGACCTATTAGACACTTTTTAAAGTTTAAGGACCAAATAGACCTAAACTTGAAAGTTCAGGACTAAACTTATAATTTAACCTATAAATTTTTAATCTTGATTTATTAATTAAAAATTAAAATCTGATAAGATTAAATAAGTAATTTATCTCAAAATTCATTTGAAATTTATTAAAATTTGAAATTACTCAAAATTGTGTGGGTGGCCAAAAGGCATTTGGCGTCTTTTAGATGGAGGAAAATGAAGATGGGAATGGGTACAAGTTATTTGCAAGCTTTGGGCATGGGAATCACTTATTTTCATGCACCACTTTTTTCGACGATGGAGGGTTTTCTTTATGCCCACACACTCTCTCTCTTTCTTTCTCTCTCTCTTTTTATTAATATTTAGTATATATATTTATTTTCAATAATTATAATTAATTATTTAATTAAAATTAAAATTATTTATAATCAATTAATTTATTTTTATTTATTGAAATTAATTTTGATTAATTCATTAAATAATGTACCAAAATAATATTTTTAGGATTAATTTCATAAAACAAACATAAACATCCGTTATAAAATCAATTATGAAAATATTAATTCATTAGTTAATAATATATTTAATCAATGAATTACAAGTGATAAAGATAATCATTATAATTAATTATTCATTAGTTATTATGATCAATTAATTATTAAATTTTTTTTAAAATTATATTATTTTTTGGAATTAATTATATTATTTTATTAATAATATATCATAATTATATAAGATTTATAAGATCAATCTCATAAAACAAACTTTCACATTATTTGTAGAGCGTAATTGCCTACTTGAGCATTGTTTCGTGGTTGAAACATATTCTTACCTCTCATCAAACATACTTCAAAATATTAACGTAACATGTTTATTGTCTACTTCGGGACTTTTTTATTATTATTATTGTAGTTTTTAAAATTTATTATAAAAATATTGTAATTTTCAAACTATTTATAACAATGTTGTTAGTTTAATGCATTGGCAGATGGTCGTCTCTTGAAGAGACGACCACGTATACGCGGCAGATGGTCATCAAACCATGTTTCATGTTTTTTTTTTTTATTTAAAAAAGCCAGGTGGATGGTCGTCTCTTAGAGACAACCATCGTTCGCATCTTTGCCACGTTGCTCGAATCTCGGATATGGTCGTCTCTTGAAGTGACGACAATCACTGAAGCGTCGAAACCTTGTTTAAAGATGGTCGTCTCTTGAAAAGAAGACCATAATAGAACACAAAACACACCCATCTTCTTCAAAACAAACACAAAGCCTCACATTCGTTTTTTAAAACGAAAAAACAGCCCCATAACCCTAATTGCCTCTCTCGTTTTGTACTTGTTTCCTACCCCCACTTGAAATTTTTGTCGCCATCTTAGTAAACAAAGTTGATCTTTGTTGGCATTGGAGTACAGAGGAGCATTTTGTGGGCATTGGAAGGTTTAAACAACAAAAACATCCACCATATCCAAGGAAAACGTCCACCATATCCAAGGAGTAAAAAATTTGTCGGATTCCTGAGTTTTATTAAATCTTTCTCACTAGTTTGTTGTGATTTTAATTGTTTTTATTGTGAATCTATTGAATGAATATGAATTTGGTTAGAACTATTGAATTTGATCATTGTTGGAATTTTTTTTTTATAAGATTTGTTAGTTTTATATATTTTTTTAAGATATGTTGGATTTAATTTTTTTAAAATGGTAAGATTGAATTTTTTTTAATAATTCGTTGGAGTTATTTTTTTTCAAAGATTTGTTGGACTTATGTTATTTTTATAAGATTAATAGATTTAGGTTAATTGGATAGTTAAAATTTAGAAATTGAGTTTAATATAGGAAAAAATTAATTATATTTTTTTAAAACTAGAAATTGAGTTAGATAATTTTTTGTTTGATTAGAAAATGTTCTAGATTTAATAAATTTTATAAATTGAGTTTAATATAGAAAAAAAATTAGTTTTAAAAAAAAACTAGAAATTGAGTTAGATGATTTTTTGTTTGATTGGAAAATGTTCTAGATTTTGATTAAATTTTTGAAATTGATTTTAATATTGGAAGAAATTAGTTTTCTTTTTCTTTTTAAACTATAAATTGAGTTAGATAATTTTCTTTTGTAATTTAATAGAAAATGTTTTAGATTTTGATTAAATTTTAGAAATTGAGTTTAATATTGGAAGAAATTAATTTTCTTTTTCTTTTTAAACTATAAATTGAGTTAGATAATTTTTTTTGTAATTGAATAGAAAATGTTCTAGATTTTGATTACATTTTAGAAATTGAGTTTAATATAGAAAAAAATAATAATTCGATGTGTATAAGAATTGAGTAACAGTAGCAAATTTGATTATAACTTAACTAGTAACAAACAATTACAGTGTAAACAATAGTACAGACACTATATGTAATGACAATTTCAAAACTCAAGAACAAAAGATAATAAGTAGTCGAGGCACGCTTACAAAGCGTTGTTCTGAAAACAATTTTTCGCTTTGCACGGGTTGCAAGAAGACTACAACGATCGTCTCAGGAGGATACAATGACTAACTCCGATAGAACATCAACCTTGAATTACTCGGGTTTGGCAGAACTCTTGGATACTTGCTCTCAACTTGACTCTAGATTAAAGAGAGGAAAGAGAGGAGAGAAGAACTCTTCAATTTGAATGAGATACTCTAAAATGGAATGAGATACTCCAAATGAAGAAACAAGTTGCTATTTATAGGTTAGCAACTTAGTAACTATCCAAAAATAAAATTAATATAAACAATATGAAACATACATCAAAAGTAACTCAATTGCGTAGTTACTTGTAAAATTTCAAACATAACCCACAAATTTAACTTTTAAGTTAAATTTGTAAAAGAAACATCAACACATTTTGATGTTTCAAACCATTTTGAAACTTTTGAATTTCAAGTCAAGTAACAACAACATAAATGAAACATCAATTCTTTTTTATATTTCAAACCAACACTTTCTTTCACAAAATTTTACTATAAAATCCAACTAGCACTTCATCACTTCACTCGTAGAGAGGTGGAGACTGGAAAAACATACGTTTCATGTGCCTGGGGGGGAGTGCACTATTACTCTACAGGTGTAGCAGTTTTACTTGGATTACCAGTGGACGACGAGCTTGTCACTAGAACGATGACCTACGATTGGAGACAGACATGTCAACGATTGCTCGAGGTGACTCTAGGCCCTAACCAGATCAGGGGCTCCATATTAAGCTTACCTTGGTTAGCATCTCAATTTTCAGGGCTAAATGATGATGCAGATGAGGTGACCATAGCGAGGTATGCCCCAACATACATTTCACAGCTATTTGGTGGGAGCTTATTCTGTGACAAATTTGATGACAAAGTGCACCTAATCTTCCTGCCACTTCTGTCAGACTTTGGGGTTGCAGGAAGATATGACTAGGGTGGAGCTTGCCTAGCTTGGTTATATAGGCAGTTTCGTAAGGCGAGTCAATCAGATTCTCGCGAGATTGTTGGGCCTATGATTCTTCTAAAGCTTTGGGGTTGGAAATGATTCCCAACGATGACTCCTCAACATCGCCACATCAACGATGTTGCATTAGTTAGGCATGCACTTGGTTCTCGATATGTCAACAAATTTCTAATTTAATTTATTATATATATATATATATATATATATATATATATATATATATATATATATATATATATATATATATATATTATGTATGAGTTCTGTTGAAATTTTGAAATTTAATATTAATGTAAGTAGAGAGACCAATTTTGTGTCACTGGGTCAGCTACGCATGTACTTGTCTAGTATAGATATATATTTGACCTTCTTAAACCCGACTTGGTACGTGCTTACTAAAAAAACTTATATGCTTTTGATTTATTTTACAAGCACTAATAATCTATATTTTAGAATTCTAGATGATTTGGGAGCTGTACACAAATGTCATGCCCACATTGCCTGACTATTGTAGAAATGGTCATGACATTTTGAGTACAATGAGTCCACTCGTATGCTTTCATATTATTGAGTGGCATCTGCCGAACAGAGTTATGAGACAATTTGAGATGAAACAAGTTATTCTAGAAGTATGTCAGATGGAACCAAAGCTGCATGACATAGACCTTCAATAACAAGATTGGTCGATCGCGCTTACGCCATATGTAGCGAGATGGCATTCACGTCAAGAGTTTATAGTCGATGCTCCTCCAGTTGATGCCTATGGACATACGACTCCAGATTACATTAATTGGTATATGAATATTACTCGGTACTACATCACTTGAGAAGGAGCGTCCTATGATCAAGCGGTACAAGTTTCAATTAAATTCTAAAGTTATATTTACTTTAATAATAAATTCATTTATAAATATTGTCTAATTTTTCTTATCATTTGAAGAGGTCGTGCTTCAGACAAATTTGAGAACTTTCACAGAATTTAGAGATTCTGAATTTGTGCTGGGGAAGTAAATATGGATCAGTTACATTATATGTATAACATCCTATTGCTCCTCAACCTGGTCTTAGACAAAGAAGGTGTGCTCGACAGCAGAACAATGCTTAGCAGCAAGATGTTGCAGTAGAGGGTGTTCATCACGATGAAGTTCACCATGATGCAGACGATATGCCTCCCATCACTCAGACACAAGATGATGCTGGTTCTTCCACTCCAATGATGTTGATACCGACTCCTGGTTCACGGTACCTTCATACACCACCACATTATGCTTCTGAGGCTGATCCATCATCATCATCACATGCTTGGGGACGCGGACGCGGACGTGGAGAACATGATCACTATTTATACCCTACTGGAGCACAAGAAGAATCAGATGAATAGGAAGCACAAGAGGATCAGGATCAGGATCAAGCACCGAGGGGTCGTCGTCAACAACCACCTCGTACTTGACGACCTTCACCATGTGGCATAGACTAGACTTTTTTTTATTCTTATATTTAAAGTGAACATTCACTTTGGTTTAATATTTTATCTATTATTCCATTACTTAGCAATTAATATTATGAAAAAGGAAAAAAGAAGAAATTCATATACTAAAAGAGGAATTAAAACAGTATTATGAAAAGGAAAAATGAATTAAGAAAATTAGAAAAGAAAAAATAACTATTATTTTAAAAATAATGAACAAAAAACTAAAAAAAAAAAAATGGTGAACATTCACTTTGGTTTAATATTTTATCTACTATTTCATTACTTATCAATTAAAGTATTTGTGTTTACTATTATTCCATTATTTAGCAATTAAAATATTTGTGTTTAAATTAAAAAAGAAGAAATTCATATTATGAGAGAGGAATTAAAAAAGCATTATGAAAAAGGAAAAATGAATTAAGAAAATTAGAAAAGAAAAAATAACTATTATTTTAAATGAACAAAAATCTAAAAAAAATGGGAGATGGCCACCATTTACCTGAATTTTTTTAAAAAATACGAGGCATGGTCGTCTCTTCAAGAGATGACCATCCATCTGGTTTTTTTTTTTTAAAACGCGAGGCATGGTCGTCTTTTGAAGAGAAGAACATCTGCCACGTATACATGGTCGTCTCTTCAAGAGATGACCATCCACCTGGTTTTTTTTTTAAATGCGAAGCATGGTCGTCTCTTGAAGAGAAGACCATCTGCCAACGTATACAACGCATATAGAATGGTCGTCTTTTACCAAGCATTAAAACAACAATATTGTTATAAATAGTTTGAAAATTACAATATTTTTATAATAAGTTTTAAAAACTACAATAATAATAATAATAATAAAAGTCCTCTACTTCATCTATATTGTTTTTTTTAGTACAACATAAATAGGGTATAGAGATTTGAATCTCCAACCTCAAGGGAAGGAGTACATGCCAATTAAATTATATTGTTAGTATATTAATTGAATTGTATTTATTTATTATTTAATGTATCACAATTACATAAAATTAATATATATTAATCTCATCAAACAAATATAAATATCATTTTTTTATACAAAAATCTGATAACATTTCCATGTAGAACCAAACACAATCATCTTATTCCCAAGCATTTATTATTCATAGACATCTTATTCCTAGGCATCTATTACCCATAGACATAAAAAAAACCTTAAACCAAACAACCCCTATAAGATTGGCAACTAAAATAACAAACAAATATGTAATGAAACCACATAGAATGGACATAAGTTTAAATATATATTTTTTTAAAAATAACATCACAAATATAAGGAGAGAATTTGAACATTTGATTGAAAATATCAAGTAATTGATGTTTTAGCCTAAAATTAGTCCAGATTAATATTTCTTGAAAGGCCAAATTTAGTTAATGAAAAGTTTTTTTTTGGTTCAACAGTTGCAAAGGTGAACATAAGGGTAGAGGTTTAAATAATTCCCACTCTTACATTTTCATTGTACTAAAAAAAATATTATAAAGGTGAAGAATTAAATCATTGATCTTTGAATGCTAATAAATGTTTTATCTACTAAGTTATGCTTGAATTGACAATTAACAAAAAAATTTGATTGTACATTTGTTAATTGTTTCTAATTTTATTATTTATTTTTGTTGGTTGTGGTGTGTATGGAATCTTTATATTTGGTATTGTTTGGTGTTTTGACCTCTATTAGAATATTTGGATGTTTGACATTTTTATACGATGGTGTATATGTATGTATGTATGTATAAAAAATGTTAGATTACTTTGATTGTTGTGGAAGTTTATGTAAGACCCAATTTTTCCTTAATATTTGTTCAAGTTTAGAAAAAAAAAACAAAAGAAAAAGGATTTAAAAAAGAAAAGGATTAAGTATAAAGAAAGGAAAGAAAGAAAAAAAGAAAAAGAAAAATTGAAGGAGGTGAATTTGTGGGGCACGTGTGCGTTGTGTTGGATTAGTGGTGGTGTGACAAGTGTTGGTTTTAAAAAAAAAAGAAGAAGAAAGAAGAAAGAAATGGAAAGAAATTAAATAAAAGAGAGAGAAAGCAAATTTCGAAAAAGAGAAAGGGAGAGAGGAAGAGAGGAAGAAATTTTATAGAAGAGGAAATTTTATCATTGATATTACAGAAATTTCAAACTTGAAATTGAAGCTGAAGGTTGAATAAGTTAGGGTCAAGAACAAAAGTGGAATTTGGTAAGTTTCTAGAGACACTTTTTAAGTAAAACCATGGAAACATGGAAGTTTAATTGTGGAATTTCATGGGTTTTTCATCCTTATGCTCAGAGAAGTGTTAATTTGTGGATTGTGGAAATGGAGGAGGAATAAATGGGATGAAGGAATTGAAATTGGAAAAAAAAATGAATGAAATGAAGAAGGAAACTTTCGCTGGAAAAAAAAAACCAAAGGAGAGACATTGGAGGAGAAAAAAAACAAACTACAATAAAAAGAAAAGAAGAAGTGTTTGAAAAGGGCTGGAAAAGAAATAATAGAGGGTTGATGAAAAAGAAGAAGAAGAAAGGAAATACGATTGGAATATAGAAAAGAGATGTGTGGTACACTTACAAGTTGTGTTTCATGGAGAGAGAGAGGGAGTATTGGAGGTTATTCACGTATTATGGTGCTTAGTCCTTTGAGAGTATCTCTGCATGCACGTATGACAGAGATAATTCTGCTAGATATGGATGTATTCTATGCTTAATATGACAGAGATTTGCTATGCTATGTACCTGTAGATTACTTGGTGCATAGTATAATAAAGATATGTTTTGCTAGGTATCTGGAGGTTATTCAATGCATAATATGACAAAAATTGTTCTGTTGTGGGTATGAAGATTACTCTAGCCAGTATGATAGAGATTTGGGTACAGGTTTGGTGATGAGTTTTACCAACTTTTGGTTACGTCTTCCAGAGCTATTGTCTCAAGAGTTGTAATCTCTATTGCACTATTTATATTTTCAAAAGTTATTATTACAAACTTTACCATCTTTTAATAATTACAAGTGTTTTAAAATTGTTCGTGATTTATATTATTTAACCAAACTTTAAATTTCTGTTTGGCATCATAATAGGTTTTTTGAAAGTTATTTTCTTACGAACGTACCATTCATTGAGCTTTTTAGCTCATTCTTTTATCTTTATTTTCCATCAGGTTGCTCTTGAGTTTCTTCCAGAATTAGTTGTTCAAAATCTGCCACCAGTCTTATCTATTAAAGGTAAAGAGTGTAAATTTTGCTACGATGTATATGAGATGTTTATAGATGAAGTTGAATTATAAGATAGGAGAGTTTTGATAATAGATTCCATTGCACACTTAGGGGCTGTTTGAGGCACTGAGTGAGTTATAATAACATGAGTTATAATAGTCTGTGGGTTATAATAGTTTGTGAAATAATATAATATTGTTTAAAATGCAGAGTTGTTTAGTTTGAGGTTATAATAGTCTGTGTTTAGGGTGCAGAGTATTCCACGGGTTATTATAATACAGGTTATTATAACCCTTGCCCCAAACAGCCCCTTAGAGTCTATTGTCGTCATAGCTCGTCCTAGGTTAGTAGGGTAATTTGGGGCAGGATATGACATATTGTATTCTAATTTAACTTAATTTATCATAAAGATGAATGAGATATTATTACACAATTTAATCCTAATTTATTTTATTAAATTATGAATATGGTCCAATATTAAAAATTTTAATTTAATTCTTTTAGTTTGAGTTTAATTTCAATTTGATCCATGGTTTTGATTTTTTTTTTTCCTTTTTTTTTTGAGTTCTTGAAAATTTTAATGTAGTCTTTGTGATTTGGTTAAACCTCACAAATCATCTTTAAACTATTTTTTACCCACTCAAAAGTCTAGCTACACACTTTTCTTATTTTATACACAGCTGTAAACTTTAATATAGCCAACTAACATGATTAGACATATAACAAAGCATATGTGCTACATTAAAACTTTTAAAATCATAGATTAAATTAAAACTTTTGACATCAAAGAAACCAAATTGAAAATGATGTTCAACTAGAGGACCAAATTCTTGATTAAATGATGTCGACCCAACTATATTAAATTTGCCACAAAATAGTTTGTAGTTTTATTAAAGGGGAATTGTAATGGGTGGCAAAAAGGATTAGGGTAATTGCAATTTTATCTTTCATTTATTCCTTTTGCAAATATAGAAAAATTTTAGGTTTTTCCTTTTTTTTTTTTTTGGTATTCCTATTTTACCCTTTCTTCCTTTTTTTCTCCCTCGTGTTTTCCTTTCTTCTTCCTTGCATTTTTTTTCTTTGCTCTGTTTCTCATTTTCAATTTTAGAGACGATCGAAGCTTCCACGCATGATCGAAGGCTTTCACGCATGAAGTCTTTAACCACGCACGATTATATTGTAACCGATTCAATACTATCGGTTGTAATTGCGGATTCTTGCAGGTAAGTTGCTTCATTTGATTTCTTTGTTTCATATTTGGTGTTCTATTGCGACTTTTGTGTTTATTGTTAGTTTAGGGTTCTTTTCTGCGATTTCTTTCTTCATTCAATCACATGTATTGCGATTTCATTTTGATCTGATTTTTATTTCAATAATTTTTTTTTGTTTCTTGTCGTTTATTCTTATTTATCTTCCTTCATTCTGTTGGATTCGTTGTGAAAGGGAATAAATCATGAAGGAAGACTATTGAACTTTTCTTTTGATGAATATTTTGAATTTCTATCGTAAGTTGATGGATATTTTGTGTTGTTATTTTTTGTTTGACATAGTACTTGTTATTTTGGTGTTATCAAACATAGTATTTTTTGTGGTAAAACGAAGGATGTTATCTTGTTATTTTGTTGAAAGATGTTATCAGAATGTTTTTTTTTTATTGATAATAGTTTATATATTAGCTGATACCATGGTTATTAGGTATATCATCAAATTTTTGCGAGTATAAATCATTATTATACTCTTAATATACTTCGTATTAGTTGTTTTTTATATACTGTTGATATACTAAATATTATGATTTCCATTTTATTGATATACCGAAATAAAGTATATCAATAATATATTGCTGATATACATAATATTAGGTATATCTGATATACCGAGCTTGAATCACTATATACTCTTGATATACGTCGTATTAGCTATTTTTGATATACTGTTGATATGATGAATATTAGGATTTCTATTTCATTGATATACCTAAATAAAGTATATCAATAGTACGTATATCACTGATATACTTGATATTATGTATATCAAGTATATTCATAGTATATCAATGATAGACTGTTGATGTACTTGATACTGCAAACACACGAGAGGGTTATTATGGACTTTTCAAAAATTCATAATGGGCTGGGCCAAACTTTTTTGCTACGCTTGCAAAACGAGAAAATGTAAGACACGCTCGCAATTAAGACTTAATTTTTTTTCCATTTTTGCAATTGCCCCTTTATTAAATATTTCTAACGAAATAAGCTCTGGCTTCTTTTTTCCTCTCTCCCAAAAAGACATATATCGAGGAATCATTTTAATTTCTTTTTTTTTTTTTAAATGGAGATAAAAGTTTTTATTTTTTTTAGTTTAATTCAACGATTTTGAGGTGTGAAAGATTGAATCTTCAATATTAAAGAAAGCAATAGTTGAGATATCCATTGAGCTAGGCTCAAATTATTTGATAGAGGAATTATTTTGGGTTTATAATTTAGTTATATTTAATTTAGCTATAATTGTTTTTAATTAAGCTCAATTTATTAATTGGGCTTAATTAGTTGATAAAACTATATAAAATAGGGTAAATTAGAACAATATTGTGTTTTAAAAATAAATTAGAGAAAACATGTAATTCTAAACTTATTTAAGAAAAAAAAGTGGTTTTTTTCCCCTTATTGGACTACGTATCTTGAAGACACGCATTGGAGTTGGAAATAATTAAAAAAAAAAAAAATTGCTTTGTGCTTTGGGATGTGTCTCTAGCAAAGACGCGTCCAACTTTTTTTTTTTTAAATTAATTAATTAATTTATAATTTTCTAATTTATCAAATGGTTAACCTTTTTTTAAATAAAATCCATTAACATTTTAAAAGAGTGCCTATTTCTTTTTCTTTTTTTTTTAAAAAAAATCCATTAAACGTTTTTTTCTTTCTTTTTTTGCAAAAGTTGATTATACCTAAATTTTTTTTTATGCCATCAAATGTTCTTTACAAAATTTAATTTAAAGAATATTATAATTTTATAAATATTATACTATACATCTACTAAAAAATGTATTCAAGTTTAAAACTACATAATTAAATGCATAAGCAAATAATTTTTTTCTTCTTTTCTAAAGCTAGTAAATGTTTTTTTTTTAAAAGATGATCCTAAAACTCCCATAATTTTACAAGTTGTAACTATAGATTTTTTCTTTAATTTTTAATTACGAATTTTGAAAATTAATTTATACCCAATGTTTTGTCTTCATTATTTTTATTTTACTTAATTAATTTTATTTAATTTTGAGCCGAACTTCTAAAAATTTTACTTTACAAGTTAAGCCTAACTTATCAAAAAAATTATACTAAAAAAAAAATTCCCAGTTAGACTTAATTTATACCTAATTTTTTTTAAAAAAAATTATACTGACAACCCAATAATTACAACTTAATAAAAATTTATACGAAAAAAATAATTTCCAAGTTAGACTAAATTTATACAATTTTTTTTTATTTTTTTATACTAACAGCCCAATAACAACCCAATAAAAATTTATACTAAAAAAATAGTATAAATTAAGTCTAACTTGAAAACTATTTTTTTAGTATAAATTCTTTTACAAGTTAGGTTTAACTTGTAAAATAATTTTTTTTTACAAGTTAGACTCAAAATTAAATAAAATAAAATAAGTAAAATAAAAATAATCGAGCCAAAATATTGAGTATAAATTAATTCTCAAAATATAGTTACAACTTGTAAAATTATGGAAGTTGTAGGATCATCTTTTTTTAAAAAATATTTACTAGTTTTAGAAAAGAAGAAAAAATTATTTGCTTATGCATTTAATTATATATATATTTTTTAAAAAATTAATGCATCTTTTAGAAGATGTATATAGTATAATATTTGTAAAATTATAATATTTTTTAAATCAAAATTTGTAAAGAACATGTAATGGCTTAAACAAAAAATTTAGGTATAATCAAGAAAGAAAAAAACATTTAATGAATTTTTTTAAAAAAATTGGACATAGGCACTCTTTTAAAATGTTAAATGGATTTTATAAAAAAAAAAAAGGCTAACTATTTAATAAATTATAAAAATATAAATAATTAATTAATTAAAATTAAAATTAAAAAAAAAAAGTAGGATGCGTCTGTCTCTACTAGAGACGCATCCCAAAACATAAAATTAAAAAAAAAAAAAATTCTTTCCAGCTCCAATGCATGTCTTCAAGATAAAAAAAAAAACTACTTGTTTTTCCTAAATAAGTTTAAAAGTACTTGTTTTCTCTATTTTTTGGCGACTTCGGGAGGTGTATCGCCGTTCGTGGGAGATCTACTGTTCATGAGAAGCGCCGGCGTTCGGGTCCCTTGGGTGTTTGCGTCGGTAGTAGATTCGTGAAGAGAGGGAGAAATCGATTGGGTAAAGCCATTTCTTCTTGGTTTCGAAATTCATGGATTTTCATAAGTTTATTAAATTACATGAGGTTCCATCTCAAAACCAATTGGTAATGAGAGGAGTAGCCCATGTATCTTATAAATTGTGAGGTCTCTCTACATTTTTTCAATGTGAGATCCTCAACAAAGTTGTATTGATTTTTCTTACATCTCTTTGTGATTTCTCTCTATATTTTATAGCTTTCTTGGAGGTTATCTCATTTTCAATATTTGTAACCTTCTATATTTATTTTTCCTAATAAGATTGTCTAGCAAAGGTCTTTAAGACCCTTTACAAGTGGAGTAACTGACTACACCATTATAAATTTTTGTGTTCAAACTCTCCCTATACTCTGTTTTATGTAATTTAAAGTTCTGTCCAACACTTTAATTTTGTTCAAAACGCTCAAAATTGCCTCTAATTTGCATAATAAAAAATAAACACATTGGGTTGTGATCTTGGAAATTAATGACATTTCTCTTTCATATATGTAATGAAGTTAAAATTAAGGGCTATATTATGTAATGCTTTTAAATTACAAAGATGCACAATTTTATTCAGTACAGTAAATTATTTAATATGTCTGCCCTAGCATGATCAAGTTGTGATTCATTTACATGTATTAGTTGTATGAAAAAGGCAATTACATGCCAATCTGAGCATTGTCCAATAGATAAAGTATCAGTTACTATTCCAAAGGTCGATTGATTTAATCTCCTACTTTCGCAATTGTTGAACTAAAAAAAAATTATACACAACATTGATTTGAACTCCGGCCTCTGGTTGAAAGTACATATCTTGACCAATTGAGTTATGTTGGCAAATAATTATACATCTAATCTAATAGTATAAAATTGCCAAATTTCCTTTCTTACCTTTGCTCTTACTAATGTGGTTTAGTAACTCTCTAAGGCGAAGTTCCTTAAAATTTAGTGTGTAGTTGTTTCCAAATTTACCAACAAGTGTTTCCTAGAGACCAATGTTTAATGTTTAATCCAAACAAACACTTCAAAATTCTTATTCAGCCTGCACAGTGGCCGGCCACCAAATCAACCATACACTTTATTCCTTACTTACACTCAAACATGTCCATTTCCAGTCATTTTTGTTTTTCCCTCAGGCTTTGTGATCTGTTATCGAATTCAATATCACCTGAACTCCATTCTGCGGGCAAATGGTAAGAAACTGAACCGGCATGTGAGCGTAGGCCGGCGAGAGGCTAAAGGAATATCTTTGTAGAATCATTGACATTGCAATTTTGGCCTCATTCATTGCAAAGTTCATCCCCACGCAGTTTCGAGGACCCAATCCAAATGGGATATACACAGCCGAGTTGTTTTCTGTGGCTTTTGCAACCCCTTCTGAAAATCTTTCTGGTTTGAATTCATGTGCGTCCTCCCCCCAAAATGCAGTGTCATGATGAACTGCTACCGTTGGTATCGTGAGCCGAATCGTCGTCGGAAGCACGACGCTTCCCAATCTCACTTTCTTCTCTACTCGCCGTGATACTGACATCGCGGGTGGATACAGCCTCAGACATTCATTGATAATCATCACCATCTGAACAATGAAAAAACACGAACACGCATGTGCATGGCCCATAATTATCAATAATATGAAGAAATAATTAAATTTACTGCAATCTACTACTGATTATTTAACATGGTATCAAATCAGGAACTTCCATATATGAAATTTTTTGTATCTATGTCATAATTCTTACCGTTCTTAATTTGGGAAGGCCTTCCAATGTTGGATTCTTGTCTCCAAATACCCTCAACACTTCATTTCTTGCTTCATCTTGCCATTCTTTATGCAATGCCAAAAGAAACATAGTCCAAGCCAGCAAAACATTGGTGGTTTCATGCCCAGCAAAGTAAAATGTCTTACATTCATCCACAATATCTTCCACAGAAATCCTCTGTGATTTTTCAGGGTCGTTCTTTGCCTTCACCAACAATCCCAAAAAGTCATTTCCATAACCATCTGCTTCACCATTCATCAACTTTTCTTCTCTCGCTTTGATGATTTCCATGAAGCAATCTCTCATTCTCTTTTCAAGTCGCTCTCCTTCAAAATCATCTTTGGATTTCAAAATCTTACTGCAAACAAATCAAAATTAGCTTCATTTCTATTAGCATAGCATCGTTTTTTATTAGTTAAAGCCTCGTTTGATAACCATTTATTTTTTCGTTTTTTGTTTTTGAAAATTAAGCCTATAAAATACTACTCTCATCTATGGGTTTCCTTGATTTGTTATTTACTTTTTTAAAATTCAAAAAACCAAATCAAGTTTTGAAAACTAAAAAAATGGCTCCGTTTCATAACCATTTGGTTTTTGAAAATTAAGCCTATAAATACTAATTCCACCTATGAATTTTTCTTGTTTTGTTATTACTTTTTACATATGTTTCAAAAACCAAGCCATGTTTTGGAAACTAAAAAAAAAGTAATTTTTAAAAACTTATTTTGGTTTTTAGAATTTGGCTAAGAATTCAAATGCTTCCTTAAGAGAGATGAAAACCATTGTAGAGAAATTGAGAGAAAACAAACCTAATTTTCAAAAACCAAAAACAAAAACTCAAATGGTTATCAAACGGGACCGTAGTTTTCAAAAACTTGTTTTTGGAATTTGGAATTTGGTTAAGAATTCAAATGTTTTTTTAAAAAAAATGAAATTCATTGTAGAGAAATGACAAGAAAACAAGTACAATTTTAAAAAATCAAATAGTTATCAAACAGGGCCTAAAAAACTTAACAAAATTAAACTACCTGATTATGGGTAGCTTAATTTTAAATCCATTTTTGATTGATAGCTCGCAAAGCTCCTGCAACATCTGGAAGATATTCTTTCCTTGTTCATAACTACTCCCAAAAGCCGTATGAGAAATCACATCCAAAGTGTATACTTTCAATTCTTTGAACACATCCAGCTCTTTGCCTTCATAATTATTCCACCCTTCAAGCATCGTCTCAGCACATTCAATCATCGTTGGGATCATGTTCTGCACAACCCCAATTATCTCAACAAAGCACTTACCAAATTTTGAAATCTCCAACTGTAGTAAACCAATAGCTTTGGATTCTAATACTAAAATCAAGCATGGACTTACTTTGAGGCTCTCTCCATGAAAAGCAAAATTGGCTATTTTGCGGGACTTAGCCCATCTCTCACCCTCAGATGTGAGAAGCCCATTTCCGAAAATTCTATGAACGTGGCCTTGGAGTTTTGCTTTTGGGAAGTTCTTTTGTCGATCGTGGAGTACCTCCTTGATCATTTCAGGGTCTGTGATTATCAACCGAGCATCGATACCAAACCACTGGAGGAAGTTCCTCCCTGTTTGCACAAGTTCAGACAGTTACACAGTTAAAAGATACATCTAATTCAAACTTTCAAAGTTGTGTTTAATAGATATGTAAACTTTGAAAAAGAGTTTGTTGTATATTATTATTAACCAATCACTTATGTAGAATACGAAAACAACTAAAATATATCAGAATCTTTAATAGAAAGATTTTTAAACTTTGTCTAATAGATCTTAAGTTTAAAAATAAACATGTCTAATATGTCTCTAAACTTACGAAGTCATGATTGTACTTGATGAACTTTAATAAATATCTAATACATCTATGAACTTTCAATTTTTATGCCTGATAAGTCTTAGAATTTTCAATTTTGTGTCTAATAAGAACTATAAACAAAGAAAACTTGGAGAATGTTTTGTTTTTGTATTAATGTATATTGTGTAAGATAATACAAATGAGAAAGCCAACACAAATATACAAGAGAGAGGAGAAAAGAGTTGGGTGAAAATAATAATGAAAGAAGGGTAAAAAGAAGAAGAAAACCACCTTAAGCAAACATAAGTACAACAAAGATAACTGTATACTCGAGGGAAAGATAAAAGTAAAGACTATTGTGTTGTAACAATAAGTATCTAATTTTGGAGAGATTAGACCCAAAATTACTCGTTAGACACTATTTAAAATTCAACGATCTATTAGATACAAGATTGCAAAGCTTAGAGACCAAATTGGTAACCTATACGAAATGAAAAACGGAAAGGGAACAGAGTTTTGTACCATAAAGGTTGAGCCAAGAGTGAACATTAGGCATAACTCTGGGAAGAATGTGATGGGAGAGGTCCATGGGTGTGGCCATGGCCTGCGTTCTTTTGGTGTAAATCTCTCTCATGTTGCCTTGGATGAACTTGTAAGAAGGGCCTTCAATCCCCTGCGATCTCATCAACCTCTGGATCTTCATGGGAGTCCACCATAATTTGGCCAGCAGCTTGATGATGACGCCAAAAAGGACACACCCAAGTAAAAAACTTGGAATAATGTAATTGCTCATTGAGTTCATCACTGTCTCTGTTCTTTGAGTTCACTGCTGTGTGTTCCTCAAAACCATTTGGCTAATGGCTTCAAGATCGCATCTGATATTGTCGCTGACAGGCACTTGGCATCTGGGAAACTTCCAATGTGTATTATTAAATGGCAGGAGCAATTATTGGTTCAGAATAGGATTGAAAATTATGTTGCTTTGATTCTGTTTGATACCAACAAAAAGTTGATGCATAAGTAAAAAGAGTGGTTAAGATTTGTCAACGTATTGGATATGTGGACATAGTACTTGAATGTTATTTTAATACATGACATACAACCCTTCTATAAAAATTCCTCACCCATCCACAAAATTCATTTTTTTTAACTGACTAGTGGAGATGGGACATGTCCACGTGCCTAAATATGTTAATAAAATAATAATTTAATGACTCATCAACTTGATGTAAATAAATTTTAATAGTTTTTTTTAAGAGAAAAATATACTTTTAGTTCCTAAAATTTGAGCCAAAGTGTCTATTTAGTTGGGTTTCAAAAGAAATACTTTTGGTCTTTGAAGTTTTAAAAATGATTTTAAATGGTATTTGAGCTTATTTTAAGGTTGGTTTCCGAATTAAGAAAAATTGATTGTCCAATCCGGCTACAAAACCCATATTCGAATTGCCTTTTTGGATTATCTCGTCTCTTTTAACAATTTCAACGCCTCAAAACTCGCCAAAGATGTTAGTATCTTAGATCGATTAACCCACTAAAACGAAGAAAAGTTAAAGCCATTTTTTTTATAAAAAAAAAAGGAAAACTTCATTAAGCAATTAAGCAAGATTACCACAAGGGATCAATGAAAGGTCAACAGCCATATGGGCAAAGGATAAAACAAAAATTAAGAAACACGTGAATCACGCAACGGTGGCTAAATGGTGGGCAAGAAAAGAATATTCCCATTATCTGTGAGTTATGAAGAAATCCCTTACACCCAAGCTCTTGGATGATTTTAAAAGCTTCAAATTAGTCCCCGTAGTCATAACAATTTCATACTCCAAACCTTATTTCCTGTTCTTCCACAGTTTCACCCCAAATAAATAAACAAATGCCCTGTTTGCCTTCTGGAAAAGTGTAGTAAAAGTAAAATTTACAGAGATATCAAAAGGAAGAATCAAGAGGAAGAAAGGACGGCCGAGGGAGGAGTGGCACTAGTCTACGGCGTGTAACCAAAACCAAGTTCGGGGACCATTTAAAATCATTTTTCAAAGACCAAAAGTGCCTCTTTTGAAAACTAAGGAAATAGACACATTATTTTGCTTCTATTTATTTATGAAATGGGTTAATCAGTACTAATTTGCATACAATAGACATGTGAATTTAATAAAATGTCGAATAAGTCAAGAATTTATTAGACATTAAATTATAAGTTTAGAAATTTATTAGACACTTAATATCTATTAGACACAAATGAAAGTTCAATGACTTATTAGACACAAATCTAAAATTTCAACCACATAAATATTTAATAAACTATAAACTATTTTATCCCTTCCCCTTCCCCTTTCCCTATTGTCTTTATCCCCTGTCCCCAGTGGAGAGAAGGATTTCAAAACACAGAATTTGGAAAGAAACCCACACCAAAATGGATAAATCGGAATGGGGAAACACAAGGAATTGAGAAATATAATAAAATAGCCAAACAGAGAGTATAGAAGAAGAAGAAAAGAAAAGTGTTACAGGCAGAGTATAAACAACGTTTAGCAGCAGATTTAATCAAATATTAAAGTAAAGATTGAACAAGTATTCAGTGAAGTTCATGTGTTTTGTAATTAGAAATCATGATAATAGGGCATCGAGACGGATAAAGATAAAAATAAAGAACCTGGTCTTTGCTTCCAATCAAATAAGAGGGCAGCGATAGAATCAGTGAGGCGAATAAAGCAGAGGAAGTTGATGATTATGGCGGTCAAGAAGACGACTGAGCTTTGGATGGCGTAGTGAGAGCGTGGGATAAGGGGGAAAATGAGACAAAGGTAGGGGAATCTGCCGGCCTTGTCCGAATCATCTCAAGTCTCAACCCCAACCAAATAAAACAGCCACAATAAGATTCTTCTTCTTTTCTTTTTAAGTGCACACTACATTATAATTTTGTTTTCTTTTGAGTTCAATAATAGATGGTATATGTGCCTTATATATTGAGCTATGTTTAGATTGACGTATTATCTAATAATTAAAGTATTAGTAACGTCAAAAAGTTTGAATCTGTCAATTTGAGCCTAGCTCAACTAGTTTTTTTTTTTTTTTTTGAGAGACACATATGCCCTCAACCAAGAAGATTAGAGGTTCAAATCCTCCAATTCTCACATATTTTTGGACTTAGAAAAAAAAAAGAAAAATGTTTGAATCTCTCCATCTTAAAATTATAATATTATATTTTTAAAATTGTAGCGGGAATTTTCTGTTGCCATTTTTATAATGGTTAATGTGCTTAATTTTTAAGGATCACAAGTTGTATATTAATATAAGCATAGCTCTGCTATTAAGTTATCTCTACATTTTTTAAGGATTCTTAGGTTCAAATCTAACTTATTCACTCTAATTCAATTAAAAAAATTAAGCCAATATGTAGGGATGAAGATTCAAACCTAACCTTTTGGTAAAAAAATAAGCGTAATGAAAGAATATATAGAAATTAGTTAAAATCGACCCTATTTTCTAACAAATCTAGATGAGAATTGAACAAAAGGAATAATAAAAAAGAGAGAGAGAGAGAGAGAGAAAATTGAAAGAAAAATATTAAAAAAAGAGAGAGAAAAAAGTAAGAAAATACGATTGGCTCTAGATATAAGGGATTTTTATAAACAAAAAACAAAAAAGAAGTATGGTTAACCATTGTGGAGTGATTTTGGAGAAGAGCCACAATGAGGCGACTTCGCCCAATAATTTCTCCTCTGTTGAGTTATGCTCAATTTTTATAATCATATCTACATAATATATATATATAGAGCAAAGCTTTGCTGCTAGTTGGGTTACAGCCATTTTTGCAGCCCAGCCATGTGGGCCAACCACAGAGTGCCACATGTCAATGTATTTTTTTAACGTTTTTACAATTTTTTCCTTTTGTGTTTTTTTCCTTTTATCTTTATCTTATCTTTTTTTTTTTTCATTTAAGAAATATATATTTCTATACTACATTCCAAAATCATCCAATCTACCACCATAAATAACATAATTTTTTTTTCATGCTTCTTTACAAAATCTTTAACAATATCAATTTTATTATTTATTTTTTAATATTTATTTTTCTTTTTATTTCGTCTTCTCATCTAAGACAATACCATTTGTTGCATCTTTTGAGACAAGAAAAGAAAAATATAACACAATAGTTTATTTTTCAATATTTGTTAGAGCTAAATGTTTGTTAAAAAAAAAGTGCAAAAGGGGCCCAATTTCTATAGAGAAACTTTGTTGCATATTTTAAACCAACAAACAACATCTATATATATATATATATATATATATATATATATATAAGGAAGAACAAGAGAAAAGAAATGGTAACCAAAAATAAAGATATGATAAAATTTTAAGATTAATGTATATACAACATTGTGCTAGTTATATCAATGATATATCATTGGTATATCAGATACACCATTGTGTTGGGCTTCGTGTTCATTAAAGGTATATTGGGCCTCCAGATCTTTCTTTATTGCAAAATTGAAAAGTGGTTGCTACTTTTGTAAATTCCTATTAATTTGTTGCTACTTTTGCAAGTGACCCAATCAGAAAAAGAAAAAGCAAAAACTGCATAAATGTAAAAACAAAAAAACATCATTAACACATGGTGCCCTGTGGTTGGCCCACGTGTCTGCAAAATTGCTGCATCCCAGCTGGGAAAATTTCTAGTACTACGGGAGTACCATACTCCATTTGTTCACACTGTTTTTTTGGGTTCATAAATGGTTTTTAAATGCTGGTGGTCCCCACATAATTTTCAAATAGATGCTGACGGGGCAAACAATCAATGGAGGTAGTATGGAAAATTTTCCATACTACAGTAGTACTAGAAAATTTCCCATCCCAGCTAGCATCGGAGCTTTGCTATATAAACTTTTTTACTAAATAATTTAAGGTTAAAATATCATTTTTGTCCCTATACTTTGAGTTTCATTTTATTTTAGTCCTTATGTTTTCAAATGTTTAATTTTAGTTCTTGTACTTTCAATAAATCTTAAAATTAGTTCATCCAGTTAGTCTATTGTTAAATTTCTCAAAAAATATTTAGTCTCTATTAGTTTTAATATTTAGTCTCTATTAGTTTTACCTTTATAAATTTTAGAAACATATTCACATGGTGTCTTTTATTGCATGAAAATTATTATTATTATTTAACTAATTTCAATAAAAAAAAAAAAAAAAAACTTCTAAGGACTAATTTTAGGATTTACCAAAAGTACCTAAACTAAAATTGGACATTTAAAACTAAAAAACTAAAATGGAAGGGAAGTAACGATACCAAAATGGTATTTTAAGCATACTTTAATATTTGTAGTTTAATTTCACCAACATTTTTCCAAATTTACCTCACAAGATTCGATTTGTTTGAGTAATATTCGGAAAAGATCAGTTTTATTCACGATTCTTTCCAATCTCTTACCCTTCTAAGTTAAAGTTGTAACGTTGGTGTACTTCGTATTCGGGTAAAGGCCCCGTCGCCACTGACAATGCATTTTCTTTCTTATTTACACCCAACACAACACATTTGATGTTTAATTTCCACTAACTTTTATGTTCATTTACGTCAGGCTTTTTGATCTGATACCGAATGAAGAATGACCTGAAGTCCCTGCTGGGGGCAAGTGGTGAGAAACTGAACGGGCGTGTGAGCGTAGGCCGGCGAGAGGCTGAAGGAGTATTTTTGTAGAATCATTGACATCGCAATTTTGGCTTCGTTCATTGCAAAGTTCATTCCCACGCAGTTTCGAGAACCCAATCCAAATGGGAGATACCCAGCCGAGTTGCTTTCGATGGTTTTGGCCACCCCTTCTGAAAATCTTTGTGGTTTGAATTGATGTGCGTCTTCGCCCCAAAACGCTTTGTCATGATGAACTGCAATGGTTGGGATGGTGAGCTGAAGCGTGGTTGGAAGAAGGAGACTCCCCAGTCTCACTTCTTTCTCCACTTGCCGTGATACTGTCATCGCCGGTGGATACAGTCTCAGACATTCGTTGATGATCATCGACATCTACAAAATCAACCAACATATCTATAGATTGATTCGAGTATGTCTTAGTGGTTAAAATACATATTATCATTTCTAAAATCTGGTTTTGAACTTCAATATTTTTTGTACTTAAAAAAATTTATAGGTTAAAATATCATTTTGGCATGTACTTCAAGACTTTTATATTCTAGTCTATGTACTTTTAAATTTCTAAATTTAGTCTTCATACTTTCAATAATTTTTTTAAAAAAAATCCTATTCTTAGTTTATTGTCAACTTTTCCTATAAAAGTTTAGTCTCTATTTATAACCTTTTCTTTATAAATTTTGGACATAAAATTCACATTATATTTTTTCTTGTATGGAATGTTTAATTTTAAGATTTCTTGAAAGTACAATGACTACATTTAATTTGGACATTTGAAATTATAAGGATTAAAATAGAATGAGACCAAAAGTACATGAACTAAAATGGTATTTTAACCAAATTTATAATAGGACCTAAGACTTTTAGATGTCAAGTTCATTTTCTTTAAAAAAATTTTAATTAAAATAACTGAACTTCCAATTTTGCATACGGTAGATGATTTTAGGCAGATTTAGGCATTTGATAGTATAAGTGTTAAACTAACGAAATTAACAACAATGACTTGTGACTTATTAAATACAAAATTTTAAGTTTATAGATTTACTAAAGATACTTTTGAAATATTAAGGGCTACATAGAAAAACCATTAAAAACCTAGACGCTAAACTTGTAGTTTAACCAATTTTTTATAAAGCTTGTAATTTATTCAAAATCTTATATGGGTTGAAATGAATGATGTAATGATTCTTACTGTTTTAAATTTGGGAAGGCCTTCTGATGTTGGGTTTTTGTCTCCAAATATCTTCAACACTTCATTTCTTGCTTCCTCTTGCCATTCTTTGTGCATGGCCAGAAGAAACATAGTCCAAGCGATCAAAACATTGGTGGTTTCATGGCCGGCAAAGTAAAATGTCTTGCATTCTGCCACAATAACATCCACAGAAATCCTCTGTGATTTTTCAGGGTCGTTTTTTGCCTTCACCAACAATCCCAGAAAGTCATTCCCATACCCATTTGCTTCACCATTCATAAACTTTTCTTCTCTCGTCTTTATGATTTCCACGAAGCAATCTTCCATTCTCTTTTCAAGCCGCTCTCCTTCAACATCGTCTTTAGATTTAAAAACCTTACTGCACTCATACAAATATACAACTTAAAAAAAATTATTCAATGAGACTGCCACAACGTGGCTATTGAGGATCTCACATTGAAAAGATAGAGAGACCTCATAAAATTCATGAGTTACTTCTCTCATTGTCAATTGATTTGAGATGGAACGTCATGTGTTATCTAATATGGTATCATAGCCCATTAAACTCAAACGGGTATTCGGTCTAAAAATTAAAATTGGGATCATATCCAAGAATGGTGAACCGAAAAATGCATCATCTTGAGGGAGCATATTGAGGATCCCACATTGGAAAAATGGAGAGTCCTCACATTCTTAATAAGATCCATGGGTTACTTCTCTCATTGCTAATTGATTTTGAGATGAAACTCGTGTTTTCTAATAGTGGCTACCTAATCTTAATAATCATTGGATGTATACTTGAAAATCTTCATGCCTGCTAATAACTATTTAATACAAAATTAACGGTGCAAAATTGTCAATCATATTGTGGTGACCACTTCGAATAATTTCTCTAACATAAAAGGTTATAAAGCTGTAGGCAATCGAAATCACACTTGGTGCTTTTTATGTGTTTGATCGATTTAGAAACTAACATGTTGTTTCTCTTTCTTCATTCCTCGTTTTTAAGCTCCGTTTGATAACCATTTAGTTTTTAGTTTTGGTAATCCAAAATTAAGTCTTTAAATACTACTTTCACCTATGGGTTTCCTTGTTTTGTTATCTACTTTCTACATATGTTTTAAAAAACTAAGCCAATTTTTTAAAACTAAAAAAAATAGTTTTCAATTTTTTTTTTTATGTTTTTGGAATTTGGCTAAAAATACAAATATTTTTTTGTAAGAAAGATGAAACTCCAAAAATTAAAAACCAAAAAATGGTCATCAAACGGAGCTTAATTTTTAGTTTTTAGTTTTTTTGAAATATAAAAGCATGTTTGTTATCTTACGTCACAATTCAAATTTTCTTTTAGATTCATTGAATCAAGTTATACATGACTTTCCGGATCTAGAAAGTAAACAGGTTGAAAACATTACAGATTAGTAATATGAGAATAGAAATCTGAAAATAATGAATTTAATGAAAAATTGAATTAAATTAAATTTCATGATTTCACTATTTATTAACACGCTCAATAACATATCTAAAATTTTCTAAAGTCTAAAAACATGAAAATGTCGTTTTCAAAATTTTTATTTATGGCTCAAAGAATCTAAATATTATCTTTTAAATGTTTTTTCAGTTCCTAAATCTGAAACCAAAACAAATATTTAAAAATAGTGGAAAAACAGGAATACAACTTAATTTTTATTTCAAATTCTTTTTTATTGAATCATCAAATCCATTTGGTAACCATTACTTATTTTTATTTCTTGTTTTTATTTTTCCTTAACCCTAAATAAATAAAACTATAACTTTATAATTCTTTGCTTATTTTTTTAGTTCAAACATTTTTTACGATTATAAAGTATATAATAAATATTTTAAAATGAAATATAATATAATAGTTTTGATAATTTTATTGAAAAACTTCATCTCCATGCAAAAATTTGATTTTCTTAATTTAAAATTTGAGAGAATAAGAAATCCATACCTATCATATTTATATTTTTTTTTCAATGAAAAAAATAGGGAAAAAAGAACAATTACCAAAAACTTAAGCTAATGGGATATGGTAAATTTAATTATATTAATACTTTAGCACTCCCCTTCACATGTGAGCACTCAAAAACTTAAACTAATGAATTAGGGGAAATTTAATTATATAATTATTTTAACGAGAATGTTATGAAATATGTTGTCAAATACCTGATTACCGGTAGCCTGATTTTATAGCCATTTCTGATTGATAGGTCGGTGAGCTCCTGCAACATCTGAAAAATATTCTTTCCTTGTTCATAACTACTCCCAAAAGCCGTATGAGAAATCACATCCAAAGTGTATACTTTCAATTCTTTGAACACATCCAGCTCTTTGCCTTCATAATTCTTCCACCCTTCAATCATCGTCTCAGCACACTCAATCATGGCTGGGATCATGTTCTGCACAACCCCAAAATTCATAGCTGATAAATATATTTACAAAATTATGGAATTTTCAAGACTGAAAAACAGAGTATGAACTTACTTTGAGGCTGTCTCCATGAAATGCAAAGTTGGCTATTTTCCTGGACTTTGCCCATCTTTCACCTTCAGATGTGACAAGCCCATTTCCGAAAATTCTGAGTAAGTGGTCATCCAGTTTTGCTTTTGGGTAATTCTTTTGACGATCGTGGAATACCTCCTTGATCATCTCTGGGTCTGTAATGATCAACTGTGCGTCAATGCCATACCACTGAAGGAAGGTCCTCCCTGTTGAATTTCCACAAATTCAAAGTCCATTAGATCCACAAGATAGATTATTCATTGAAGCTGCCACAATGTGGCTACCTTTTAATAACCGTCGGATATAGATCAAAAAATATACTTGCCCCCTAATAATCATTGGATGCAAAAGCAAATTCACTTTTACAGTTTCCTCATCTAATAATTTCTTAGAATATTTTGGTTAAATTATAAAAATGGATTTCAAAATTCTAAAAACACTAAAATTTACTCTAAGAATGTTTGGAGCGCGCCAATTTGTTATCTTAAGCCTGAGCATAAAACTTGGGACTTGAGTAGAGAATTTAAGAAGTTTGAATTAAGAATAATAGTATTTGGAGTTCATTTTTAGGAAACTTGAGTTTAAAAAAGAGAGTGAAATTGGATGAGTGAAATTTATTTATTGACAAGTCCACTCGATAATTATAGAGTTCAACAACATAAGTCAATCTCAGCCAAATCCAAACTTTCACTCTAAACACTCTCTCATAGTACACTCTGAAAATAAGCACTTATGTAATATTTATGCTAAAGAGAGTGAAATTGAAAACAGTGTTTTTAACTAAAAAACATTCTTTTCAAAAGGTCTCTAAATTAAAAGTCTCGGCTGGAACCTAAAACAAAAACGCAGTAGGGTTTCGTACCGTAATCGTTGAGCCAGGAGTGAACATGGGGTATAACTCTAGGGAGTATATTGTGGGAAAGGTCCATGGGCGTGGCCATGGCGTGCATTCTTTTGGTGTACATGTCTCTCATGTTGCCTTGGATGAACTTGTAAGAAGGGCCTTCAATCCCCTGTGACCTCATGATCCTTTGGATCCTCATAGGAGTCCACCATAATTTGGCCAGCAGCTTGATGATGGCGCTAAAAAGGAAACACCCAATTAGAAAACTTGGAATAATAATGTATATGCTCACAGTATCCATCGATGTCTCTCTGTTCTTTGAGTTCATGGCGTTGCTCAGTTGAAAGCATTTGCCTTGAGGATTTATAGCACTTGGCTGGTGAGAGGAAAATTTAGCAATGACTCGTTGGAATATTCCCATATATATATTTTTAAAGAAACAATTATTAAATGACCACGCAAGTATAACATTGAGATTTCATAAAAATATAGTTATTTGATTAATTTCTCATCGTCTGTGAGTCATGTACAAGACGAGAAAATTTTTAGTACTACGGTAGTATGAAATTTTTTTCATATTACTTTCATTCATTGTTTTTCTTGAAAGAAGCATTTAAGAATAATGTTAGGCCCATAAAATAAAATAAAGTATCATCAAATGACGTGTCAAATACTAAATGAAAGGAGTATGTAGTATAATATTACTAGAATTTTTTTCAAACAAGACTTACCTATGCACAGATCAAATACAGTTATACATTAACTTTTAATTGTATTTAATATATATATAAATGGACCTCATAAAATTCTTTTAGCTACTAAAAATACATCTTATCATACACTTTTAGTAAGAGCTCTTATTGACCCATATGTAGGCAAGCATCTTTTTTCTTGTCTATGTGCTTTATTTTTGTACATAAATTCGGTTTAGTTAAGAATAGCTAATTGTGAGTATTAGATAAATATGAGGTTTCATCTCAAAATAAATTGGCAAAGAGATGAGTAGCTCATGTATCAATATGCTCCCTCAAGATGGTGCATTTTTTGTTTCACCATTTTTTTTTATCGAATACCCGTTTAGGCTTCATAGGCTCTAATACCATAGTAGATAAACATGAGATTCCATCTCAAAATTAATTGACAAAGAGATGAATAGCTCATGTGTATCTAATAAATTGTGAGGTCTTTCTTCATCTTTCTGATGTGGGATCCTCAATAGTGAGTCTCTAGCTAACCATATATTTCTTATTTTCAATAATTGATTTAGGAACCATAGATAAATGTCAAATCTTATTTTATGAAAAATTATATTCAAATAACTTAAAATTGTAATAAGAAAATTGTTAAAGGAAAAAACTCTAGAAAAATGATAAATAAATAAGAAACTCAAATGGATGTATGCACATGTAATTTTATTATAGATAATTTTTATTAAAAAAATTAAATAACAAATTTATTTTATTTTTTAAAATTCAAGCTCATTTCAAGAGAACTTATAAGCAAACGCAATGAGTAAATTTTGAATTTATTTTAACCAAATTTAACTTGAATTAGCTTATACGAATTTATTCGATAATTTTTTTTTAATCATCAATCTTTGAGAATACTTCTAAAATTTGAGGATTGATTCAATTTCTTGATTCCTTTCTTGAATTGTTACATGTTGATTTGGTTCATACTTTTATTGATATCTTCTCTTTTTCTATAATTAATCTTTCTCTTTGGTAATATCACCCTCTAAAATACTTACTAAAATAACAAACAAACATGTAACCTCACAAAATGAGAAAAAAAAAAAAAAAAAAAAAGACAACTCAATAACTCCCAATGCTGTAAAATATATTATAAATTAACCTTTATTGGAAGGTTGAAATTTTGTTCACATATAAGACGTTGATGCCAATTTGATGATCCCATAATTTTCCCATTTTGTTGTTTATAATTTGTTTTTTGCTTTTAGTTAGCTTTTTATTTGTATGAAATCTATATGTTTTATATCGTTAAAGGTTTCACATTTGGATTGTTTAGAAATTTGAGTGTTATACAATTTTGGACAGTTGTATTTATCTTACAGCAAAAAGTTATATAGTCGTGTTCTTTGATCACGACTTATTAGTTATTAAACATATCGAGGCAGTCCCTTTAAATTGTTTTGATTTTGATAATAATTTGTTTTTGGAAGATGATTGTCATGGATTATTTTTAATATGCAAATTGGATAAGTGTTTTTTTTTTTTTTTAAGTTTTAATTTAATATTATGACAGATTCATTTAAAAATTCCGTTTTACTTTTAACGTTTTCTTATCAAGAAATGAAGAGTTTTGAACCTGGGAAAAGAACATTGGATCCCCGATAAAATTGACGATTAACACAACTATCTTTGCTTTTCTCAAAAAAAAAAAGCCTTTGGCGTTGGGAAAACTATAAAAATAAAGGACAAAAGTGATTATGTTTCATATATTATAAAAATGTTAAAACTAAAAGTTTCCTCTCTAATGTTTTAATGTGTCTAATAGTTTTTGAATTTGTACTAAAAAAAATCTTGAACTTTAACAAAAGTCTAGTAAGCACTTGAATTATCAATTTTGTGTCCAACAAGTCCCTAAAATTTTAAAATGTCTAATAAATTTGTAAATCATTAATTTATTGCCAATAGGTCTCTAACCTATTGGACATTAAAAAAAAATCAAATATGTATTATACACAAAATTGAAAAGTCAAAATTCTATTGAAGTCAATCTTTAATTTTGTGTCTAATAGATCCACAAATTTTTAAAAAAAATGTCAAATAGGTCAATAGGGATCACCTATTGGTCAAAAATTAAAAGTATAGGAAACTATCTAACATAAAATTGAAAATTAGGGATTTAATTTGAAAGAGCATAAAGAGATGGTCAAGCAAGAAGGGAGTAGACATAGGTAGCTGAGAGCAGCAATAAACTATCTTGAGCAACTAGACAAAGCAAGACCAACTACGATCAGAGAAGAGAAAGTGAGAGTAATAAGGAGATGCAGGAAAGACAAACCTCATTTTTATTTCATCATGGGTAGAGATAGAGAACAAACAAATAAAACAAGGATCTATAGAAATTTTTAAGATCTATTAAATACAAAATTAAAAGTTTAGAAACTTATTAAAAATTTAAAAAGTATTGTAATTATTTCACTTTTTAAGTATAGCATTACTATGTGATTTTTATTATAATCCGAATTATACTATTAAACTTTCTAATACATTATTATATTATATTATCCTTATACAATAAATAAATAAATAAATATATACTATTTAATGAAATGCCTCTAGTCTCAGTTTTGTGAGCTGAATGTCATATTCTCTCCACTTTCGTTTTCTCTCCAAGTTAAAAAGTTTTAAATGGATAAAATCTATACTATACATAATAAAAGTAAACTGAGTAAAGATTTCAAATATATATATATTTTAAATTTTATCCTCTGAGTTTTTTTTTTGCCAATAATTCAATTATTTATGTCATTTTTTTTTCTTTTGAGTTTAACATATGAGGGTGGGAGATCAGGGATGGAGCTACAGTAGGTTTGAGGGCTCGAGTCCCAGAACTTTAAAATATTTTGTATAAGTATTAAATAATTAAGATAGTTTCTCAAACTTGTACTTTGGCCTAAGGGTTTCCACGCCTCCAGCCCCCCTTGAGGTTTTGAGTTTAACCTTATGGAGTTCAAATTTTTTATTTTTTTTTGCTGTACAAATCCGACACATGACCAATCAGTGTTTGGGACGGGCCCATATTCCTTCTTCTGAATTGAATGAATTTATCACACACCACATATTACAACGAAAATAATGCATCTTTTTTAGGGCAAAAATTCAATTTTTAGTATATTATATCAATTTTATTTAATTTGAATTTCATGAATTTGTCCTACTTAAATAAGTGTTGTAATTTGTATGTTTTAATTTTTACTAATTTACCATCAAATTTTAATTTAAAAAATGTAAAAAATTCAATAAACTCATTAATTTCAAAAATATCACGTTTTTGTCCAATTGCAAGTTTGATTAATGCCTAAATTAACCATTAAATAACATTGCCAAAAACTCATAAATTTTAAGAAAAAAAAATAGCTCTAATATCATATTGCTTTCAAATTTTATCAATTTTTTATAACACGCCTATATTTTATATGAGAATATACTTTTTAATGATTTTTCAAATGAAAACTTATCCTAGCTAGAGTAAAAATTGCATCACTTTTTCAAGTTTAGGTTTAAGATTGCAACACTTATCTAAGTTTGCGGTGCAAATTGATGAAATTGAAAGTTTAGACAAAAAATTGTTATAACTTGACAAGTTTAGAGGTAAAAATTGATTTTTTTTTCTCGGTTTTATTATATTTTTTAAATAATTGATTGTTTTTATTAATTTTAAAAATATTTCTAATTAATGAATAATTTAGTTGTTTGTCCTATTTTCTTTATTAAAAACTTTATATAAGTATAAAAATTATGAAATAATAACAAATATTATAATTTTTGTTTTAATTTTTTATTTAAATTAGATTATTTTTTTTTATCAAATATGAATGAAAAATAACAAAAAAAAAGATAGTATTTAGCGATCAACTATTTTTTAGAAGAAACTATAATGCATATAAACAAAAAGAAGAAAAGAAAAGACGAACTACTTATTATTTCAAATTACATTATCTTTCTTATATATTTATATAGAAAAATCAAATTTACTAATTTCTATATTGAGCAAACTAATATCAAAATGTACTAAAAAAACTAATATACAAAAATTACATTAAAATCAATATATATTAGTGTGTTAAAAATTACATCTATATGAATTTGTATTTGGACATAAAGTTTTGAATCTACCAATGTGTTCAAAATAATTTTTATACACACGAATTTAAGCCTCCTGACTTAAACTTCTGGATCTGCCACTGTGGGAGATACAAATATCTATTTTTTGATGTTAATAATTCACTTATTTATGTAACGTCAATTCATTAATTATTATAGGAAGTCAATCTGAGCATAGTTAACTTGTTCGTTCTTATATTTTTAATTATTTAAAAGGTTAGAGATTCAAATCTCCACCACCTACAACTTTACATGTGGTAGAACTCAAATAAAAATTCTCACTATCATAAAAGTATATACCAAATTACACACAAATAGTTAAAATCTCAAATTTTTTTGCAAGATAATGATTGTTAAAAAATTACAATATGGGTTTAACTTTATTTTCAATTTGCCAAAGTGAGCATAATTTAGTAGTAATGAACATATACCCTCAACCAAAAAGTTGGAGGTTTAAAATCCCCATCCAAATATTATTGAATTAAAAAAAAACTTTATTTTCAATTTTGGGGGAAATAAAGAAGACCAAACCCAGATACATATATTTTTTTCAAAAAAAAGGTTAGGATTTTTATCTTTAACTAAACTTAAAAGCCTTTTTTTATTTCTTTTTTGTTTTTTAAATACCTTTTATTTTATCTTTCTGTGTACTCGCAAGGTTCTTTCATCTTTAAAAAAAGAAAAATAATATACGAAAATCTAACCTCAGATTCTCATGGCCACGATAATTAGTTTTCAAAGTAATATTCTTCTTTCTTTTTTTCTTTAGAACTCGATAATTGAGGGGGAAAACAAACAAAACAAAAGAGAGAGAGAGAGTTAAAACTAGACTTTTTTTTTTTTATTCATAGAATGAGTAGATTAAAATATAATAGAGCAATCTATAATGGCGCATCATAATTCATAACATTTTGCAAATTAGGGCCTGCGGAGGTTTCTGAAATAAGCCGCAGGATCTTGCTCAAAAACATCTCTGAAAATGAAGCCATCTTTTCCAGGAGCTTTCATCATCTTTCTGTTGGCATTCATCAAAGAAGCCACCGCCAGAATAATAGAAGCAATTCCCATCACACCGCTCAGAATTGCACTTGCATTCGCCATTTTATCCAACAATTTTCAGACTGAGTTCGAGTTCGATAATTATTACACAGCAAAATGGCCGATTGGGTTATATAGAGAGGAGAGAATTATTGGGAACTGGAAGACTTTGAACTAATTTAACTCAATTTCAATTAAAGACCCTTTGTTTCCTTAAGAGAGAAAATGGTTCGATTTTCTTTTGCAAATTTTCTGAGCTCTTCCCGATTAGTGTGGCTCGAAGTTAATGTGGTTTGTGTTGGGACTTGTGTTTAAAATCAATTCTTTTCTTTGTGTGTAAAAATGTCTTTACGCTGTTGTTATTTTTTATTTATTTTAAAATTTGACTTTTAAAATTAAAAACTTTATGGAGTAAAAGTAATAATAGATTGAATTGTCACAACGCGTGTATACGCCATGGTGCTTTGATAGAAGTCTCTTATTGTTCAATAGGCCGAACAAGTTCGATCTTCCAAAAAAAATAAAATTCGAACATGCATTCTTCTGGGTCCAATTCCCACAATGTTCCGATAGGCCTTGGAAGCTGCGAGTTTGTGCAATTGTTGGGAAAAAGATTGGGAGAGGTGGTGATGGTAGCTACCAATTATGAGGACGAATGCTGGGGTAAATTTCTCCATGTTAGAATCAAAATCAATATTACTAAACCTTTATGCAAGGGTCTCACGGGTCTTGAAGAATCCAATAACAAAATCTAGATTGACGCAAAATACACAAGACTCCCAGAATTCTACCTTGCCTATGGTCAAATCGACCATTTGGAAATTGAATGTTGCAGTGACTCAAGATCTTAGAGGAAACACCAAAACAATTTGGATATTGGATGCGAGTCGAACCTGATATTCATCTGAGACAAAAATTAAATCAACGATTTGAAAAAGGTCATCGGGGTGGAGGGAAAGGGCGAGGACGAAGTGGTGGTCGTTCTTGAGAATCTGGCGAGGACGAGTTTGGCTGGGCTGAAGAAGAACGAGCTGTCTATAAAGGCGATGGAGGCAACACAGCGGAGGAACGTCACGCACAAACCGCCGACAATGAAACAGGTCCAAATTCTGGACAATCAATGCATTCCTCGAAAAATCAAGGTAATGATAATTCACCAATTAATGACCTTTTAATTGCTAATTTTTCTCTTTTTCCAAATGCAGATCTAAGCCAAAAGGAGAAAATTACTCATTGAATGTGGCTAGGAGGATGGAGGCATTGGTCCGCAATTATGCTCTCTGTCACCGATGGAAGTAATAGAAACTCAAGTGGACCCTTGTCCAACGAGGGAATATGACAAAAAGCAAATGGGCTAATTGATAAGTCAGCCCAATTGGCAAATGCAAATAAACCCTCTATTATTCAGCCCAATCCAATTTGTAATTATGGGAGTGAAAGGCTGGATGTGGATCTTGGATTACTTGCTGACGAAAAGAAAGGGAAGGCCCAGGAAGAGGAAGACAATGAAATTTTGATTCAAGAGCAGTTGGAAATCCCAATCCAATTAGTCCATTGTGATCTAGTCCAAGAGCCTTTTATGATCAAAATAAGCACATCGAGGTCAAAGTGAGTAATTTACAAGAAAATGATGATCTAGAAATTGCAAAAGCGAACTATTCAGTTTTGAGCCACAAAAAAGAGACAATGTCAAATACCAAAACGAAAGGGTGGAAGCGGTTAATTAAACCCAATCTTGATAAAATGCAATGTGAAGAGAAAATGGATTTCAAACTAGAGAAAAAAAAAGGTCCAATTTGCCAAGAAATGAATATTGAGAAGAAAGTGTGTATCCAAAGCAACTTCACAAGTAATTTTCAATAGATGGAGCCTGTGTCGCAGGCCCGCCGGGAGCAATGAAAATCATTAGCTAGAATGTCCGGGGTGTGGGGAGTCCTCGGACATTCAATACACTACGAGAGTTAGTGCATGATCGACATCCCCAACTTGTCTTTCTAATGGAAACTAAGGCAAGTCAACATAGAATGAAAATAGTATAGGAAAATGTACAATTCCCTAATGGATTTTCAGTAGATAGTGTGGTTTAAGTGGCGGGTTGGCATTATTCTAGACAGATGACGTCACTGTGAAGCTAATTACGTATTCAAAAGCACATGTTGATGTTAAAGTAAACTTTGAGGGTGCCTGTTTCGGTTCACGTGTTTTTATGGGAAACCTTCTCAAACTGAAAAACACATCTCATGGACTCTTTTACGTCGTTTGCAAACCCAAAGCGATTTTCCGTGGTTAGTAGCAGGGGACTTTATTGAAATCTTAACAGAATCTGAGAAAGCAGGAGGTAGAGAGCATATTATGTCTTCTAGTAAAGCGTTTTGGACTGTCCTAAATGACTGTGACCTGAGAGAGATTTGGGATTTCGGGGAGACCGTTATACTTGGATCAATAGGCGTCCAGGAATGGCTTTCATAAAAAAGAGGCTTGATTGTTGTGTTGGCGATTCCCAGGTTGTATCTCTCTTTCCTTCTATTTCGGTTACTCATTTAGATTTTCAGCGTTCTGATCACCAGCCTATCGAGATCTATCTCAATGATAGGCCAACAAAATTGTGCAGATGGCGAAACAGGGCCTTCCGTTTTGAGGAAGTCTGGGCAAGATAAGAGGACTGCAAAACCACAATTCAGGATTGCTGGAAGGTGGACGCCCAAAATTCTCCCACGATGATTTTGATTGAGAATATCGATCATCTTACCAAAAGACTTAAGAGTTGGGGAAAGACCAAAATGGGCAAGTATAGGAGAAAGATTGAAGATTCAAAGGCTAGAACCCGAAGTCTTCTTAGTGGCGACTATCTAGGTGACATAATTCCATCTTTGAAAGCTGGGAAAAAACAGTTGGAGAATTTACTCACTGAGGAGGAAATTTATTGGAAGCAACGGTCTAGAGAAAAGTTGCTTACATGGGGAGACAAGAATACAAAATGGTTCCAACAAGAGAAAAGAATAGAAAAACTTTTCGACAAGAGAAAGGAAAAGAAACCATGAATTAAAAATAAAGATATGACAAAAATTTAAGATCAATATTTATGCAACGATGCTAGTTATATTAATGGTATATCATTGATATATCAGATATACCATTGTTTGGGCTCCGTGTTCATTAAAGGTATATTGGACTTTTGCTTTCTTTTGTATGGGTTGAGCCTCAAGATCTTTCTTTTTTGCAAAAGTGAAAAGTGGTTGCTACTTTTGTAAATTCTTAATAATTTTTTGCTACTTTCGCAAGTGACCCAAAAAGAAAAAGAAAATGGAAAAACTGTCAATTGTAAAAACAAAAAAACTTCATTAACGCATGGCGCCCCGTGGTTGGCTGACGTGTTTGCAAAATGGCTGCATCCCAACTAGCATCCAAGCTTTGCTATATAAACTTTGTTACTTAATAATTTATGGTTAAAATACCATTTTGGTTAATGTCTTTACGTTTCATTCTATTTTAGTCATTGTATTTTCAAATGTTCAATTTTAGTCCTTGTACTTTCAATAAATCTTAAAATTAGTCCCTCCAATTAGTTTATGGTTAAACTTCTTTTATTGCATAAAAATTATTATTATTATTTAACAAATTTCAATTAAAAAAAAAAAAAAAACTAACTTACCAAAATGGTATTTTAAGCATAATTTAATATTTTTAGTTTAATTTCACCAACATTTTTCCAAATTTACCTCACAAGATTCGATTCTTTGAGTCCTATTTGGAAAAGATCAGTTTTATTCACGATTCTTTCTTACCCTTCTAAGTTAAAGTTGTAAATTTGGTGTACTTCGTATTCCGATAAAGGCTCCGTCGCCACCGACAATGCATTTCCTTTCTTATTTATTCCCAACACAACACATTTGATGTTTAATTTCCACTAACTTTTATGTTCTTTTACGTCAGGCTTTTTGATCTGATACCGAATGAAGAATGACCTGAAGTCCCTGCTGGGGGCAAGTGGTGAGAAACTGAATGGGCGTATGAGCGTAGGCCGGCGAGAGGCTGAAGGAGTATTTTTGCAGAATCATTGACATCGCAATTTTGGCTTCGTTCATTGCAAAGTTCATTCCCACGCAGTTTCGAGCACCCAATCCAAATGGGAGATACCCAGCCGAGTTGCTTTCGATGGTTTTGGCCACCCCTTCTGAAAACCTTTGTGGTTTGAATTCATCTGCGTCTTCTCCCCAGAACGCTTTGTCGTGATGAACTGCAATGGTTGGGATGGTGAGCTGAAGCGTGGTTGGAAGAAGGAGACTCCCCAGTCTCACTTCTTTCTCCACTTGCCGTGTTATTGTCATCGCCGGCGGATACAGCCTCAGACATTCGTTGATGATCATCGTCATCTACAAAATCAACAAACATATATATAGATTACTTCGAGCATGTCTTCGTTTTTTTTTTAGAAACATATCTTACTGGTTAGAACTTCAATATTTCATATACTTTATGTTAAAATATCATTTTGGTTCATGTACTTCTAAGTCTTTTTATATTTTAGTCCATGTACTTTTAAATATCTAAATTTAGTCTTGATACTTTTAATAATTTTTTTTTAAAACTTCTATTGTTAGTTTATTGTCAACTTTTTCTAAAAGAATTTAGTCTCCATTAATCTTTTCTCTATAAATTTTGGACAAAAAAATCACATTATATTTTTTCTTGTATGGAATGAATGAGACCAAAAATACATGGACCAAAATAATATTTTAACCAAATTTATAATAGGACCTAAAACTTTTAGATGTCAAGTTCCTTTGCTTTAAAAAGTTTTTAATTAAAATAACTGAACTTCCAATTTTGCATACGGTAGATGATTTTAGGCAGATTTAGGCATTTGATAGTATAAGTGTTAAACTAACGAAATTAACAACAATGACTTGTGACTTATTAAATACAAAATTTTAAGTTTATAGATTTACTAAAGATACTTTTGAAATTATAAGGGCTACATAGAAAAACCATTAAAAACCTAGACGCTAAACTTGTAGTTTAACCAATTTTTTATAAAGCTTGTAATTTATTCAAAATCTTATATGGGTTGAAATGAATGATGTAATGATTCTTACTGTTTTTAATTTGGGAAGGCCTTCTGATGTTGGGTTTTTGTCTCCAAATATCTTCAACACTTCATTTCTTGCTTCCTCTTGCCATTCCTTGTGCATGGCCAGAAGAAACATAGTCCAAGCGATCAAAACATTGGTGGTTTCATGGCCGGCAAAGTAAAATGTCTTGCATTCTGCCACAATAACATCCACAGAAATCCTCTGTGATTTTTCAGGGTCGTTTTTTGCCTTCACCAACAATCCCAGAAAGTCATTCACAGACCCATTTGCCTCACCATTCATAAACTTTTCTTCTCTCGTCTTTATGATTTCCATGAAGCAATCTTCCATTCTCTTTTCAAGCCGCTCTCCATCAACATCGTCTTTAGATTTAAAAACCTTACTGCACGCATACAAAAATACAACTTAAAAAAATTATTCAATGAGACTACTACAACGTGGCTACCTAATCTTAATAACCATTGGATGTAGATTTGAAAATCTTCATGCCTTTTAATAACTACTTAATACATAGTCAACGGTGCAAAACTATCAATCATATTGTGGTGACCGCTTCGAATAATTTCTCTAACTTAAAAGGTTATAAAGCTATAGGCGAGCGAAATCACACTTGGTGCTTTTTTGTGTTTGATCGATTTAGAAACTAACATGTTTCTCTTTCTTCATTCCACGTTTTTAGGCTCCGTTTGATAACCATTTGGTTTTTAGTTTTGGTAATCCAAAATTAAGTCTATAAATACTACTTCCACCTATGGGTTTCCTTGTTTTATTATCTACTTTCTACATATGTTTTAAAAAACTAAGCCAATTTCTGAAAACTAAAAAAAATAGTTTTCAAAAAATAGTTTTTGTTTTTGGAATTTGGCTAAGAATACAAATATTTTTTTGAAACTCATTGTAGAGAAATAATGAGAAAATAAACATAATTTTCAAAAATTAAAAACCAAAAAATGGTTATCAAACATAGCTTACTTTTTACTTTTTAGTTTTTTTGAAATATAAGAGCATGTTTGGTATCTTACATCACAATTCAAATTTTCTTTTAGATTCATTGAATCAAGTTATACATGGCTTTCCGGATCTAGAAAGTAAAAAGATTGAAAACATTACAGATTAGTGATATGAGAATAGAAATCTGAAAATAATGAATTTAATGAAAAATTAAATTAAATTAAATTTCATGATTTCACTATTTATGAACACGTTTGATAACATATCTAGAATTTTCTAAAGTCTAAAACATGAAAATGTCGTTTTCAAAAATTTTCATTTATGGCTCAAAGAATCTAAATATTATCTTTTAAATGTTTTTTCAGTTCCTAAATCTGAAACCAAAACAAATATTTAAAAATAGTGGAAAAACATGGAATACAACTTAATTTTTATTTCAAATTCTTATTTATTGAATCATCAAATCCATTTGGTAGCCATTACTCATATTTATTTCTTGTTTTTAGTTTTCCTTAACCCTAAATAAATAAAACTATAACTTTATAATTCTTTGCTTATTTTTTTAGTTCAAACATTTTTTACGCATATAAAGTATATAATAAATATTTTTAAATGAAATATAATATAATAGTTTTGATAATTTTATTGAAAAACTTTATTTCCATGCAAAAGTTTGATTTTTTTTTTTAAAATTTAAAATTTGAGAGAATAAGAAATCCATACCTATCATATTTCTATTTTTTTTCAATGAAAAAAATGGAGGAAAAAAATAATTACCAAAAACTTAAGGCTAATGGGATATGGTAAATTTAATTATATTAATACTTTAACACTCTCCTTCACATGCATGTGAGCACTCAAAAACTTAAACTAATGAGTTACGAGATATTTAATTATATCATTCTTTTAGTTTTTTCTTTTTTTAATTTTTTTGAAATATAAGAGAATATGTTTGGTATCTTAGGTCAATTCAATTTTTCTTTTTAGATTGATTGAATCAAGTTATACATGGATCTTGTGTGTGATCTAGAAAGTAAAAGTTTTGAAAACAATAAATATCTGTTTAGTTAGTGATATGAAAATAGAAATTTGAAACTAATGAATTTAATGGAAATATAGAATTAAATTTCGTGATTTCACTATTTATGAAAATATGTTTGATAATATATTTAGAATTTTCAAAACTCTAAAAACATAAAAATGTCATTTTCAAAATTTTCATTTTATGGATCACAGGATCTAAATACTATTTTTAAGGCCCGTTTGATAAGATTTGATTTTTGGTTTTTGGTTTTTGATTTTTGAAAATTAAATTTCTGCACACTACTTCCATTCTACCTATGGGTTTTCTTTGTTTGGTTATCTTCCTTTTTACTTATGTTTTCAAAATTCAACCCAAGTTTTGAAAACTAAAAAGAATAGTTTTTAAAAACTTGCTTTTGTTTTTGGAATTTGCTTAAGAATTCAAATGTTTTCTTAGAAAGATGAAAACTATTGTAAAAAAAGGGCAAAAAAACAAGCACAATTTTCAAAAGCTAAAAACAAAAAAGCAAATGATTATCAAACGGAGCCAAATGTTTTTCAGTTCCTAAATCTGATACCAAACAAAAAATCAAAAATAGTGGAAAACACATGGAATACAACTTTATTTTCTATCAAATCTCTTGATTAGAAGGCCCCATTTTGTTAACCATTTAATTTTTGAAAATTAAGCCTATTATAAACACTACTTTCATTTATGGATTTTTTTTTGTTATCTATTTTTTACAAATGTTTTCAAAATTCATGCCAAGTTTTGAAAAAAAAAAAGTTTTTAAAGACTTATTTTTATTTTTGGAATTTGTGAGAAACAAGCAATTTTCAAAAATCAAATTGTTATCCAACGGGGCCTAAATAAATAAAATTATTATTTTATAATTGTTTGCTTATTCTTTTAGTTCAATCATTTTTTACTTATAAAGTATATAATAAATATTTTTAAATGAAAATATAATATAATATTTTGATTATTTTATTGAAAATTTTATTTCCATGCAAAAACATTGATTTTTTTTATAATTTACTATCATATTTCTATTTTTTTCAATTAAAAGGAGGGAAAAATAACAATTACTAAAAAAAACTGTAAACGAGAATGGTTAAATCACCACTAAAACAAAAAACTTAATCTACTAAATTATGGTAAATTTAACTATATCAATACTTTAACACCCTCCCTCATTTGTGAGCTTGATGCTTTGATACCATGTTTATAATAATTCATCAAACTCAAAAGTTTATAAACTAATGGGTTATGATAAATTTAATCATATCATAAGAATGTTATGAAATATGTCGTCAAATACCTGATTACCGGTAGCCTGATTTTATAGGCATTTCTGATTGATAGATCGGTGAGCTCCTGCAACATCTGAAAAACATTCTTTCCTTGTTCATAACTACTCCCAAAAGCCGCATGAGAAATCACATCCAAAGTGTATACTTTCAATTCTTTGAACACATCCAGTTCTTTGCCTTCATAATTCTTCCACCCTTCAATCATCGTCTCAGCACACTCAATCATGGCTGGGATCATGTTCTGCACAACCCCAATTTATATCTCACCCAACTCCAGTATATTTGGAATAACTTTTGAAAAAAAAAAAAAAAAACCCTTTTTACCTAAAATTAATTTTTCTACAAGCACCTTTGAAAAAAGTGATCTATAGTATATTAAAAAGTGAGGATCTTGAAAAAACATTTTTGGACACTTTTGTCTCATCTTTAATTTACTAATTTACAAAATATGTCATTAAAAATTAATTATAAATATTAAATTAGTTAATTAATTAAATATCAATAATAAATGTTCAGAATTTTTAAGTTTAGAATGTAAAAGGTTGTTCCTACAACTTCAAATATATTACTTTAATTATAATTCATAATAGAATTTAAAAAGTGGTAGAATTTAAAAGGTTTTGTAACTATCACCTTTTACCACTATAAAAATGAGTTTTCTTCACCATTTTTTCACTAATACTTAGAATTTCATTATTTCTTTATTCTTATTTTCTCAACTCATTGCTCTCAAAGCCCCTTCAATATAATCTTCAAAGCATCTCCAAATGTTGGTTGCGCATTCAAGTCGCAAGGGACGATGTCTCGATGCATGATTCGAATCTATATTTCGAACTCAAGCATCTCTAAATGTTGGCAAGTTGTATTGCATGCATGTATCAAATCTATATCTCAGACCCTAGACAACTCCAATTTGTAAAGTAGAATAATAGTGTTTGTCTATTAATTGTTAAGTGAGCAAATCTATTTTAAGAAATGATTGTATCGCTAGGGTCTTGAATTATTTTACTACTTTTTATCTATTTTATTGCTATTTTATATTCAGTGAATTGTTTTTTTTTTAACTTAAAAATTTTGTTCAAAAAAATAAAAATTTATTGATTAATTTTACAAGTCTATCTTCCTTTTGTTGGGAAAAAATCATGTAACTACTAATATATTCCTCACAAAGTTTTGAACTAATTATAAATAGTTATAAAGTAATTAATTATCAATAATTAATTAAAAATAATTATCAACAATAATTTCTATGTAATATGAAAAGTTGGAATACAAAAGGTTTGGTTATTTCATTCTCCATGAAGTTAAACAATTTTTCTTAAATTATAATTATAATTAATGTGAAATCAAATTAGTAAACTAATTATATTTTTATTAAGGTTGAAGAGTTAAAAATATAACAAAAAGTTAGCCTCGAAATATATAGAATTTTTAATTAACTAACCAAGTAATTAAAACAATAATGGATTCAAATTAGATAACATAACTTTTTCAAAATAAAATAAAATAATGAAAGTACCTATATATTTTTTAAATAGATATAATAAAAACAATAAAATGTAACCTAAATTTCATTAAGAATGTGGCATAAGGTACAACAACTTAAATGCGCCTATAAAGATTAAAGGCATGAAATATGAAAAGCTAGAATATAAAAGGTTAGCATCAATGTAGCCAAATTAGTCTAAAATTAATATTACTATCAAATTATATTTAATTATAGACCATACAATTTTTGGAATGTCAAAAGTTCTAAAGTTATTTCATTCTCTTCGACTCTAAAATTTTCTTTTCCTCACAAAATTTTAAATTAATTAATTATCAAAAATAATTTCTATGAAATATGAAAAGTTAGAATACAGAAAATTTTGTCATTTAATTCTCCAAAAGTTAAACAATTTTCTTTAATTATAATTATAATTAATAAATTTAATTATAATATGAAATCAAATTAGTAAACTAATTTTATCTTTATTAAAGTTGAAAAGTTCAAGATATAATAAAAAGTGAGCCTGAAAATATATAGACTTTTTAATAAACTAATGAAATAATTACAAAAAATAAAAATGAAAATACCTAAATTAGGTAAAATATTTTTTCAAAAAAAGAAAAATGAAAATACCTTATATTTTTTTTAAATTGATCTATTAAAAACAATAAAATGTAACCTAAAATTTATTAAGTATGTGGCATGAGATAGTGCAATTTAAATGCTTGCATCTATATGGATTAAATGCATGGAATGTGAAAAGTTAGAATGTAAGAGATTGCACCAATGTTGTTAAATTAATTATAAAATTAATATTTTTATCAAATTATATTTAATTATAGAATATAAAATTTTTAGAATCTCAACAATTTTATAATTGTTTCATTCCCTTTAACCCTACTCCACTCACTTCTACATCCACAACAATTCAAAAGCTCCATTTTAAGAAAATTAAGAAAACAAAGAAGAAAATTAAAGTATATACTAATAACAATTAAGAAAATAATTAAGATTTTGATGGAGTGATTGACAAAATAGAAATACATAAGTTAGTTTAGATATCATCTATATTCTTGTGTAAAAAAAATCATAAATGATTTTCACATAGAATTTACATTAATTAAAATTTCAAAATAAAGTATTTATTGAGATAATAATAAAAAATCTAATAAAATAATATTTTTTAACAAATACATTCTTTTTAATCTCAATATTTTTTAGAAAGATCTAAATAAAGCATTATTTATAGATTACAAATTCTTTTTAGAGCATATTACAAATTACAAACTTATTTTAAATATTAAATTCCTAATCCTTTACATTTAAATTTAAAGGATTATGTAATTTAATTAAAATTGTAAAAGTTTTATTATATTGAATTATTTAAAACAAATAAAAGAAAAATCAATTTAGCTGCATGAAACTAATTTATTACCTTTGTAAGTTTTAGTATTGGTAATTATTAGTAAATGGTTATAAATTTAGTTTTTAAAATTTATTACCCTTGTAAGTATCGACATTGATAATTATTAGTAAATAGTTACAAATTTAGTTTTTAAAATCAATCAATAGTGAAATAAAACAATTACTTATTCATATTTCAGCTTATGAAATATATAAATATAGTAAAAGTAGAGTACTGTATACACGAGACAATCTCTAAAGTTGAGTTTTAGTGTAACGCCCGACTTTTATAGGAGCGTTAATTTCAAAATTTTGGAAATTAAGTTGGAATAATTTTCATTAGTTAATTTGAAAATTTGAGGTTAATTTGGAATTTGGAATAAGAAAAGGGACATATTTGGAAATGAAGAGTTTGATTGAGGGCATTTTTGGAAAAAGGAAAAAAAAGAGAGATAAACTTCTCTTCTTCTTCCTTATCTCTTTCTCCTTCCTCTTCTCCACATTCTCTCTCTCTTTCTCTCTCTCTCCCGAAAAATGGCCTCACCGACAGCCTCTCTCTCTATTTTTCTTTCTCTCTTTCTCTTCCCTGTCGGCAGCTGTGCATAGTCGCCGCCCAGTTCCGTCAGTCTCGCAACCATCCTCGCCGATGTCCAGTTGCTCGAGCCACGAACTGCCGCCACACGCCCTGCACGTTTTTGTGCCGTTGTCGCACGTCCAACCACCCTCATCGCTCCGTCTCGCCTCTGCACTGCAAACGGATTGTGCTAGAACGCCGCCATCTCTCTCTCTCTCTCGATTTTTGTACAGCACAGTAAGGATGGATGATTTTAGATCATTTTTTTTCTGCGAGCTTGGTGTTGGTCAGCCCCGTTTGGTTCCGATTCGAAATGGGTAAGTGTTCGAACAACGATTCGAAGTGATTTATGGGTTGTAAGATAGAATTGAAGGGCTAATTTAGTGATTTGAAACTTACCCACAATATTTTGGATTTTATTTTAGAATTCCCATTGTGATTGAAAGCCGATTTAGGAGAATTTGGAGCATTTGAGCTGCTGTCCAGTGTCACGGTCATGCTTGTCCAGGGCGTGTTGCCCGTGGCCGCATGCCCATTTCAACCCCTTTTTATCATGCTTTCATTGTATTTAGTTCATGTTGCTTAATAGTTAGCTTTACTTGTATTTTTATGTATTTTTATGGGCGTATGACTCCTCGCCACTTTCCATGTTCAAGCCTGTCAAAGGCATAAATCCTAGAATGTACTATAGGGGGGGTATGACTAGTTGTCCATCCTTCCTACCCGGAGTTATATGCTATATAAACTGTTGTTGACTCTTCTCTCGCTTATAGCCTATAACATTTATATGCACAAACGCTTTCTCAAAACGCTTTCAAAACACTTTCTCTCTCTCATTTTCTAAAAACCATTTTCTCCCGAGACCCGAGGGGAGGCTAGACCATATACGGAAGTTGTCCCGACTTCCGTTTTTCGTACGGCTGACTTGTTCGCCAGGTTAGAACAAGTGCCGCACGGTTGAAGAGCTGCGACCGTGTCATCCAGCACCTTTTGGTCACTGTTTGGGGTAAGTTTCATGTGGTTATGGTGTGCTTTAACACATTTAAGGCTAAATGTGAATTGGGGATTTAATTAGCTTTATGTTAGGAACTTTTTGTGAAGTTTGGGGACTTATTTGGCTATTCAAGATCAAGTATTCGAGTTTGGGACGACTTGAACCTTGGAGTTATTTGAGTAAGTAGCAAGTTGAATTTAAGTCCCTTTAAGATTCTATTTGTGTATGTTGTTATGTTTGAGAACTTGTAAATTATCAAAGCATGCTTGAAAATCTTGTTATGAAGCATCTAATGATTTGTGGGTCGATGGGGATGTTGTTTGAACTGTAATTAACTTAATTATGTGGCTATAGTTGGAAATAGGGACTTAAAGTATTGGAATATTGTAGTTAGCACGTGTAAAGCCTTAAGAATTTTCCAAGGGTTGGATTTGAATGAGTTTGGGTCATGTTGTGGTGTATCTCATATGAATATGTGGGTCATGGTGTGAATGGCTGAATTATTCTGAATTGCCCTTGAGCTTAAGTTGTTTAAGCACGTATTAAAATGGTATAAGGGGCTTAAATTATTTTAGAACGCTTATGACTATCGATTGCTAGTATAATATCCAAGGGTCCAAGTTGTGTGCTATGTGTTATGTATGCAACTTGTTAGAGTTTGATTATAGAAGTGAGCATTGAAATATCCGAATGGCTATGGTTTTAATTTAACTCAAAGTATGGAAGTACTAGATATTTGATTATTTTGAATGATCATAAGCGATTGAGAAAGGTCTTCAGACGATGTTGAGATGTTTAACGGAGTGTAGGATGTTTGAAACACTTGAATGGCTGGCGAAAGTTTGGTTTTTCACAGATTTGTGGATGAGTTAATGGTGTGCAAGGCGATGGGGTGGTTAGTTTGGGCTAGAGACTGATTTAGTTTACCTTAAGGGTATGCAATACTTCAGACTGTGGACCATGTTTCGTGTGTTTAGAATGAGCAGATGGTTGGGCATGTTTATTAAGTTTCAGACAGGTTTAAATGAGAATGGAAGGGTATTGGTTGTTTTGAGGTCTAGCATGTTTGGAGGATTGAATTCAGGATTAAATGATAGAAGGGCTTTATGTCACTGGCATATGTATGGGCTATGGCTACGTATAGTTCTTACTTGAGATCTGTGTTTGTGATCTATAGCGAAAGATCACCATGATATGATTGTGGTTGTTTAATGAGAGGTGGACCTGGATCATAGGTCACAAATAACTTCTTTAAAAGAAAGAGAAGTGGGTTGTTTAGTGTTGACCTAAGAAGTAAGTAGCCTTTCGGATTGGTCCGTTAGAATTTGTGTCTCGCCTATATATATATATGAGGCGTAAGACGTTGTAAATGTTGGAAAGGCTTGAGGGTTGCTTCCTCTCTTTGTTTATGTGAATTAGGGGGTAATTCCCCATTATATGTGTTTGCAACCTTCGGGCCAACTTGTGTGTGTGATTTGGGCATGATGGATGAATGTGGTAAGGTGGATTGACCCGAAAGGTTCCAAAACTGTTGTGAAAGTACAAAGGCCGTTAGATTGGTACTACCTACTCTAATTTTGTCCTTTCGTGCGAGTTTGTAAGCCTAGAACGTATGTGATGTGATGAGCATAAGGAATGCGTTCCTTATTGCCGATGAGCTAGCTTAGGGTGATTCCCCACTGTGTTGAGCATAGGGATGCGTTTCCTATTGCCGTGTGCTAGCTGAGAGATGATTCCCCATTATGTTGAGCGTAGGAAATGCGTTCCCTAGCGCCTGTGAGCTAGCTTAGGGGTGATTCCCCATTATGTTGAGCGTAGGGAATGCGTTCCCTAGCGCCTGTGTGCTAGCCTAGGGGTGATTTATCTTTTGAGATGGGTGTGAGGGTTATAGACCTTCACAGGTTTGGGTTCTAGGTTACATGACTCGCAGATATGACACGAAGTTAGGGTCAGGTAGTAGTGAATGTTGTGGAAGGTTAAATGGACTTTTAGAATAACAGAATGAAGTATTTGAAATCTGAGCACGAGTGTGAGTAAGAACAGTTTTCTTCTTGGTATGGTTTCTTTAAACATTGGACCCTTAAGTGGGCTACTTACTGAGTATGTTTATACTCATCCTTGCTACTTTGTTTGTTTTGCAGATTGTGCACATTCTCGGGGCGGATGATGCAGACGACGACTTGGCGAGACTATGGAGACTCCACCTAGTTTCCTTTCCTTGATTGTTTACTCTTAGTTTTGTAGTTTGTTCTTTGATGTAGTGTGTTGGTTGTAAAATCTAAATATTCTTTAGTTATCGTGTACTTGGCTAGAGTTTCTTAGAATCCTGTGTTTGATGTTGAAGCTCAACATATTTGTTGTAGTTTGTTGGATGCTGAGCGTTTTATCTGAGTTATAGAAGTGTTTTTCATTCTTATCAGGTTGTTGTAAAATTTTGGTTTCTCCTAGTTACGTAGTTACGTCGTCATGCTGCCGAAATTTCGGGCATGAGCGAGGTAACTAGGTCGTGCTTCCGCATCTAGAGTGTCGTAGGAATTCAGGTCGTTACATTTAGTGAGTTGCAATTATATCATGTCAAAATACTAGAGAACATGATAGCACATGTGTTGGCTATCGAAGCTGATAAGAGGGAAACAAAAGAAATGTGGAATGTCAATTTTCACTATGCATGGGTTCTTGCACTAACGAACATAGATGGAGTAGAAAATTTTTTATGTTCTACAATGTAAAGTATTCAACATTCTAATCACTATGTCATAGCCAATTGAAGTAGCACCACTTCAATGTAAGTTTCAAGTGTGCAATTAAACCTCAATCATGGTTCTACTTCTTTAAGTTCTCTCATTTTTCTTTTTTTTCTTTTTTTCTTTTTAATTTCTCCTCCAAAGACTATTGTTGTTATTTATTAATATATTCTTTTGAAATTTACATTACAAAATGTTTTTAACCTTAACCAATTTTTTTTTTTTAAATATAGAAATGTAGTTTACTATTTTTCAAATTCAAATTTTTACCCTTGATTAAGTTATCAAATGAATTTTAACTGAATAAATACAAGGCACAATATAACATAGTAAAATTAAATTTAATATCATGATAATTAATAACATTTTGCTCGAATCATTTATAAGCTAAATTGTTTCAAAATTAAAAATCATATACACGTTAGCTTAAAAAAATATACACGTTTAAAAAAAAATACATGTGCATTTGCACATGGTAATACACTAGTGATTCAAAGTGTGTCTACTTTTAAAAAATTTTAGATGATCAAAAGTGGTTTTTAAAAAATTTTAATAAATAAAAAGTGCTTCAAAAAATTATATTAATTTTAAAACTTTTTTTTTGAAGAAACGCTTAAGAGATGGATTATCAAAAAATGACTTTAAATGTGTAACTAAAAATCCTCAAAATTTGTAGTAAGAAATAAAAACGTATTTATAATTAATAGAATCACTATTAAATATTGCAACCAAACAAATTTGTATTTAAAACGCTTTTGAAAAAAAATGTAAGATATAATAATATTTTTATTGAAAATATAATTTTTTTTCAAAAGCGCTTAAACTAAAACTAATAAAAATGTGGTTAAAAATCTTTAGGTTTCATTCCATTTTAGTACTTTTAAATGTCCAAATTTAGTCTCTGTACTTTAAATAAATCTCAAAAAGGATTCCTACCGTTAGTTTGGGGTTGGTCAAACGTTAAAACCAGTTTATGTGGCAAAAATAATTAATTTTTTTCTCTCTCCTCAAGCTATCTCTCCACTTCTCTCTTCCTTTTAACCTTCTCTCTCCCTCCATCTTTCTCTTTGGTGTCTTCCCCTTACCTCCCTCTAGGAGTGGATCCACAGTAGGCCTAGGGGGACTCGAGCCTCCCTCAATTTGAAAATATTTTTATATTAGTATATTTTAGTTCACCTTAAATGACAAGAAATAGTTTTTGGCATGATGGTAACAAGATTGTTGGGTTCAAACCCTACATGGTGCGATATTTTTGTTTTTTTTTTTCTTTTCGTTCTATGCGCTTCTCCTTTTTTTTTTTTTTCCCCCTTCTTTTTTCTTTTGGTTTTCCATTTTCCTTGACCGTTTTTTTCTCTTTCAATGTTTTTTCTAACCTTTTATAGATTTCAATGTAAGCCACAATTTGTTCTTTAAATTATTATCTTTTATTTATATTATGATTAAAAATATTTTAAATTTTTGTAAATTACTTTTAATAAATTAATTCAATAAAAAAAACAATAATTTTAATAAGACAAGAAATTATGCTTAGTGATTCAAATTTTATTCTATTTCTTTCATATTTATATAAAAATGTTAAAAAAAAAATACTTTTAATCCTTGAACTTTCATGAAAGTAATAATTTCGTCCCTAAATTTTAATTTATAACAATTAAGTTCTTGTACTTTCAATTTTGCAACAATATATTTAGACCATGAACTTTAGTATGTAACAATATAGTCTCTATAATTTAAAATGTGTAACAATTCCCTATCGTAAAAAATATTGTTAAGATTTAGTGAGATTTATTACATATGTAGATTGATAACCTTATTAGGGGCCAAATTTGTTTATAAACAACAAAGACTAAGTTGTTACCTAATAAAAATGGACAATTAATTTTGATAGAATTTCTCACAGTAAGGTTAAATGGTTATAAATTTTAAAGTATATTGACTAAATTGTTACAAATTTCAAAGTACATGAACTATAATCCATAGTTCAATGACTAAATAATTGTTACTTTTATGAAAGTCTAAAGACCAAAAGTATTTTTAAACTATAAAAAATCAGTCATATTTTTCAGTGGACAAACTAATATTAAAATGTATCAAGTCCTCCTGACACAAAGTTCTGAATCTGCCACTGCCTCCCTCCCCACTTCTTCAACCACCCCTCCCCCAAGCCCCTTCCCTAGCCGATCTGGTCATTGTGCCGTCGGAAGGGGAAGATGGTTTCTTGTGCCGACCAAAGGGGAAGAGGGTTTCTTAAGGACGTGTTTGGGAGGGCTTTCATGACATCGGAGGCCTTGATGGAGCCATTGATTTCTTCTTACTATGGATGTCAATCACATCCAAAGCTCTTTATTGATTTTGTTTAGGCTTCTTCCACTAACCTCTCGAAAGAGAGAGAGTAAAAGCAAAGAGAAAAATTGGGGGGAAAGATAAATAAAACAGAATATAGGAGAGGAAACAAAGAGAGATTGAGAGAGCTTCGTTTTTTACTTCTTTATTAATTAAATACACACATTCATATTTAATTTTCTTTTATCATAATCTACAAAGAATTTTTTTTATTTATTTTGTTTTGACAGTTTAATTTGTGATGGGGAGGAGTGGTTAAGTAGGGAAGGAAACACAGAGAGAAAGTTAAAAGGAGAGAAGGGGGAGAGAGAAAGCTTGAGGAGAGAGAGAATTTTTTTTGCCACGTCAACTAAATTTAACCCTAGACTACCTCAAGACTAAGGATCATTTTTTGGATTTATTGAAAGTACAAGGACTAAATTTGGACATTTGAAAGTATAGGAACAAAAATGGAATGAAACTCAAATTACATGGTCCAAATTGTATTTTAACCTAAAAATATTCACCAAATCGGCATATCAGCTGAATATAACCTTAGACTAACTCCAAACTAAGGATATGAACCATTTTTGAGATTTATTGAAAATACAATGACTAAATTTGAATATTTGAAAGTATAAAGACTAAAATAGAATGAAACTCAAAATACATAGTCGAAAAGGGTATTTGAACCTAAAAATATTCACCAAAATTTAAAATCTTAGACTATAAAACAAAGTATGAACTTACTATGAGGCTGTCTCCATGGAAAGCAACGTTGGCTATTTTCCTGGACTTGGCCCATGTTTCACCCTCAGTTGTGATAATCCCATTTCTGAAAATTCTGAGTAAGTGGTCATTCAGTTTTGCTCTTGGGTAATTCTTTCCACGATCATTGAGCACCTCCTTGATCATCTCTGGGTCTGTAATGATCAACTGAGCTTCAATGCCAAACCACTGAAGGAAGGTCTTCCCTGTTTCCACAAATTCAGAGTCCATTAATTAGATCCATCATGAGGGTTTTTGGTATGACATTTTGGAGAAGTGAGATGTAATTAATTATAGCCCATCAGGAGCCCTTTTCAAAAATTTTAGAATATTTTGGTTATATGATTTCAAAATTCGAAAAACACTAAAAAGTAAATTTGTCATCTTAAAGCCTGAGGGATTTGAATAGAGAAATTAACAAGTTTGAATTAAGGAAAATTGTATGTGGAGTGCATGTTTAGAAAACTTGAGTTTAAAAAAATTGTGTTAGAGAGTGAAATTGGAAGAGTAGATTTGAAGTACTATTGAATTGAAATTACTTGTTTATTGAAAAGTTGTGAGTTGATCAACGTCATAACTCAAACTAATCCAAATCCAAACTCTCACTCTAAACATTAAAATAACCATTTGATTAATATGTATGCTAAAAATGCTCGTAAAAAAAGAGTTTATAATTTAAAAGAATTTTTTTCAAAAATCATCTGAAAGTCATTTCATATTTTTTTTCATAAATCATTTGAAATTCACCCGAACCCTAAAAAAAAATGCAGTAGGGTTTGATACCGTAATCGTGGAGCCAAGAGTAAACATGAGGTGTAACTCTAGGAAGTATGTTGTGGGAGAGGTCCATGGGCGTGGCCATGGCATGTATTCTTTTGGTGTGCATCTCTCTGAGGTTGCCTTGGATGAACTTGTAAGAAGGACCTTGAATCCCCTGCGACCTCATGATCCTCTGAATCCTCATGGGATTCCACCAGAATTTGGCCAGAAGCTTGCTGATGAACCAAAAAAGGACACACCCAAGTACAAAACTTGGAATAATAATAATGTATATGCTCACACAATCCATTAATGTCTCTTTGTTCTTTGAGTTCCTTGAGGATTTATAGTACATGGTTGGTTCTTTTTAAAAGAAACAATTATTAAATAGCAATGCAAGTATTGGTCTAAGCTAAGCATAACATTGAGAACATTAGATGATTGCTTGTATGTTCATTTTTTTTAGATTTATTATGGATATACATTATCAATAAAATAAATATACTATATTAATGATATTTAACTTTTATTTTTTATCTAAGATTATTTGTATGTTCATTTATTATTAGGTCTATCACTGATATACCAAATCAATATAGAATTAAAAAATAGTATATCAGTGATATTTGAAATTTTTTTTTATCTATAATTGTTTGCATGCTCATTTTTTATGAGATCTATCATATCAATAGATTAAAAAAAGATAAATTTGTAGTATTTAACTTTTGTTTTCTATTAGTGATTGTTTGCATACTCATTTATTATTAGGTTTATCGTTGATATATCATATCAATAAATACAAATAAGGTATATTAGTAATATTTGGATTTGTTATCTATCAATAATTATTTGCATGCTTCTTTACTATTAGGTATATTGTTAGGGGTTGCTTGGGGTGTTGAGTGGATTAAAATAGTCTAAAGTTGTTTAGACTGTGGAGTTAAATAGTTTGTGGAGTTAGATAATTTGTGTTTGGGTTGCTTAGTTATTTCGTCTTGATTAAGTATGTCTGTGTTTGGGGTGTAGAGTTTTTTAGTCTGTATTTAGGAAGTCTGTGTTTGGGGTGCAGAATTGTTTAACATGGAGTTCTGAAGTCTGTGTTTATGCTGACTATTTTTTTTCTTTCATTTTTTGTTGTACTATACAATTAGAGCTATATCAGATATCAATTTTTCAAAATTTAAATAATAAATATTAGTTCCCATCAAAGAAAATATTTTTTCATTTCTATTTTCACCTATTATCTAATTTAGATAGCTATAGGCATTTTTCAAGGAATTTCCTTTGAAATTATCCTAATAGAAAATCTTTGTTTTTAATTAATTCTATTGTTTTTTTTTTTTAAAATAAACAGTTTATTAAAGACATTTGTTCTAATGACCTAAAAGGTGTGTATATATATACTAGTTGCATAACAAGGTTCTATCACCTCTATCATTGATAGACTATAAAAATGGTCTAAATGGTCTATCAGTGATACAGTCTATTAGTGATAGAGCTAAAAATTTTAAAAATTGTCATATTTACAAATTATTTATTTACATGACATATATGCAAATATGGCAACTAATTTTGCCACTCGTTACAATATTATTCTATTCAATTCAACAAACACCCAAGCTCAATTATGGAAATGATTGGGTTAGATTAATTCAAGTTATTTGTTCCAATTTTAGTTAAAAATAGCTGATAATTGTGAGTCTCCTAGTGGGCCATCTATTTTCTTATTTTCAATAATTGAGTTAAGAACCGTGGATAAATGTCAATATCTTATTTTATTAAACATTATATTCAAATAACTTAAAATTGTATATTCAAATCTGTGAGAACACTTCTAATTTAGGATTGATTCATTTTCTTGAATTCTTTTTATGAATTGTTAGGCGTGGATTTGATTTTCATACTTTCATTGCTATTATCTCTTTTTCTATAATTAATCTTTCTCCTGAATAATATTACTCTCTAAGATACTAAAATGACAAACAATCGTGTAACTCCACAAAATGAGAGATCAAGAGAATTAAATAACTCCCAATGCCGTAAGATTCTAAACTAACCTTTATTGGAAGGTTTAAATTTTGTTGGTTAAATTATATAAAATATCCTTGAACTTTAGAGATTGTTTCAATTATGCCCCTAGACTTTGAAATTTATTTCAAAAAATACCCTTAAACTTTTAAATTGTTCTAAAATATATACTTTTCATTAAAATAAAGAATAAAAATTGATGGGGTAGTTGATGTGTAAAAATTAGAAAGCGTATCTACAGCTTTATAGAATATTAAGATCGTTGTTACCATTTATTTCATCTCAAAAGATATCTTTAAAATCATTTATATAATCAATTTTTATATATCAGCTACCATGTCAATTTATATGAATGATGTTGTAAATGATGCTATGTATGCCTTTCATTATTTACACAATAGTTGTCACGTCAATTTCCATCTTAGTTTAAAGAAAAAAACTCTCAAATGATATTTTTTGAAACAAATTTCAAAATTCCTAGGTAAACATGAAAATTTTCAAAGTTTAGGAGTATAATTGAACCAAACCTCAAAGTTCAAACGTATTTTGTATAATTTAACCAATTTTGTTCACATATAAGACAGTTGATGCCAAATTGATAGTCCCATCACTTTCCCTTTTTGTTTCTTATAATTTGTTGTTCCTTTTGCGTAGCTTTTAATTTGTTTGAAATCTATACGTTTTATACCGTAAGAAGTATCACATTTGAATGTTTAGAAATTTGGGTGTTATACAATTTTGGAGAATTGTATTTATCTTATAGCAAAAAGTTATAAAAAGATAGATAATCGTGTTCATTGATCGTGACTTATTAGTAATTAATTATATCGATAATAATTTGTTGTTTAAGTTACAAATTTAGTCCCTGAACTTTTAAAATTATAAATTTAGTCCCTGAACTTTCGAATTTTTTAAAATACGAATCTACTCGATACAAAATTGAAATTTTAGAGTTTCATTAGACTTAAAATTCAAATTTATATTTAATAGATCAATTAGTTTTTAAAATTTTTGAATTTGTCAGGGACCTATTACATACAAAATTGAAAGTTCAGATACTTATTAGATACTTTTCAAAACTTAAGGATCAAATAGATACAAACATCAAAGTTTAGAGACTAGACTTATAATTTAACCTAATTTATTTTTAGATGATAATTATAATCGATTGTTTTTAATATGTAAACTGAAATGTGTTTAAAAGAAAAGTTTAAATGTTGTATGAAAGTTTCATTTTAAAAATCCGTTTTACTTTTAACGTTTTCTCATCAGAAAAAATGAAAAGTTGAACCTAGGAATAGAACATTTGGATCCCAGATAAAATTGAGGATCAACACACTTATCGTTGGTATTCGGAAAACAGTGTTAAAAAAAAAGGACAAAAGTGACCATCTCTCGTACATTATAAAAATGTTAATTTAGTCTTTAAACTTTCAACATTGTCTAATAAATTTTTTAACTTGTACAAAAAAAAAATTTGAACTTTAAAAAATGTCTAATAAACAATTGAACTATCAATTTTATGTCTAATAAGTCTTATGAACCTTTAATTTTGTGTCACATAAGTCCCTAACCTACAGAACATTTTTTCTCAAAAATTCACATACGTTATCACTAGTACAAAATCGGCTTTTAATGGCGGGCAATGCCCGTCATTATAGGGTTTTAATGACGGGCACACGTCCGTCATCAATACTCGCGTCATTATAGCCTACGATGACGGGCGCCTTTTCATGACGGGCAATGCCCGTCATTAAAAGGCGACCGTCATGTAGGCTATAATGACGCGCACCTTTCATGACGGGCAAAGTATGACATGAAAACCAAATGACCGTCATTAAAAGTGAAGCGTGCTGCATGTTTACGATGACGGTGACTATATAATGACGGGCAATGCCCGTCATTGAATGTCAATTAAGTGGACTGTTTAGTCTTTTAATGACGGGCAATGACCGTCATTGAATGTCAATTAAGTGGACTGTTCTGAATGCGGTCAATATATAATGACGGGTAATGCCCGTCATGTTAGTGTATAGATGACGGTTTTTAACAGTTAGTACAGGGTTTTAATGTCGGTCATTAAAATTGACGTCTGTCATTAAATGTTATAGGTGCGTCGTGAAATGTCCGTCATTAAATGTCCATTTTTTGAAAGCTTTGATGACGGGCAATGCCCGTCATCGTTTTGTGCATAATTTAATAAAAAAAAATTTTGGTTGCCCGGGTGGCTAACCAACAATATTTATCATTTCGTCAAACCTCTGCATAACATACAATTTTATTTATGACTTAACAAAGATAAAACTTATTACAAACACAACAATCAACTTATTCACTACAAATATTTTATAATGTTATACATATGCACACAAAAAGTAAATCGATTATAAAAAAGGTTATTGATCTAATTTGCTAAGATTTAACAAAACTATCCTAAAATAAGTTTAAATGCTTAAAATGCTTAAGGAAGGTTCTTTAATATTCATTCACTTAAATTGAATTCACTTCTATATCATAATGCATTAATACATTAACATAAAACTAACATACCTATTAACTAACAAGATTCTTTAGCATTCATTTACCAAAACTGAATCAAATCTAGTGGAAATTTCGGCATGACCTCTACTAAAACTACCAAAAACTATCTAAAATAATGCAATTCACTTCTATATTATACACATATATGAGACCACTCGTCCCTCCACAAACTACATTCAACAAGACAAGATCCAACAACAACTTTCGAAAGAATGCATATGTACATCTATACAACTTTCGTTATACATGCAATTTACACAACAAACAAACCATAGTTGATCATCTAATTTCCTAAAACTTAACAAGAATCAAAAACTGAAAATTTCGGCATGACCTCTACTAAAACTACCAAAAACTAACCTGAAATAATGCAATTCACTTCTATATTATACACATATATGGGACCACTCGTCCCTCCACAAACTACATTCAACAAGACAAGATCCAACAACAACTTTCGAAAGAATGCATATGTACATCTATACAACTTTCGTTATACATGCAATTTACACAACAAACAAACCATAGTTGATCATCTAATTTCCTAAAACTTAACAAGAATCAAAAACTGAAAATTTCGGCATGACCTCTACTACAACTACCAAAAACTAACCTGAAATAATGCAATTCACTTCTATATTTTACACATATATGGGACCACTCGTCCCTCCACAAACTACATTCAACAAGACAAGATCCAACAACAACTTTCGAAAGAATGCATATGTACATCTATACAACTTTCGTTATACATGCAATTTACACAACAAACAAACCATAGTCGATCATCTAATTTCCTAAAACTTAACAAGAATCAAAAACTGAAAATTTCGGCATGACCTCTACTACAACTACCAAAAACTAACCTGAAATAATGCAATTCACTTCTATATTTTACACATATATGGGACCACTCGTCCCTCCACAAACTACATTCAACAAGACAAGATCCAACAACAACTTTCGAAAGAATGCATATGTACATCTAAACAACTTTCTTTATACATGCAATTTACACAACAAACAAACATTTCCTCCACAAACTACACCCAACAAGATCCAGTACTACATCTAAACTTCAAACAATGAGACCACCCGTCCCTCCACAAACTACATTTCCTCCACAAACTTTAAACACTTCTAATATTTTCATTCTACATGTAACAAAGACATAAAGTAAATCTACTACTTACATCAAATCTCTTCTTAACATCCACAAATAGCTCTACACAAATCTTCCAACAAAATCTGTCCATTCTATTCGAATCTCGTCAATTTCTCCTTGTTTATATGCACTTTTGCTGTTAAACTACAAAGAAAAATAAATATACATATAACATGAGAATAAATCATATAGTTATAATCACTTAAAAGGTAAATGAATAATACGTACAAGGTTACTTATGGAGATACTAGAGTTGTGCACTATTTCTCGTATATACTTTTGCACATAGTATCCACACTCTACAGAACCCAATTGGCGGGGGCACTACATGTAAAATAATTGAAAAACAACATACTTAAGTTATACATATAAGAACATATCAAAGAGTTCAAATAAATAATATAATCAATGTAAATTTACCTTTACAAGTTTCCAAATGATATTAGAGCGATATTGTGGGAGTGAATGTTTAGCTTGCCACATTCTCAAGGATCTAAATAACTTGAAACATTAGAATAATATAAATGTAGAAATCAACAACTATAAAAGTTTAAAACACTTACGTATTTATGGTTCCTTGAAAACTTTCTTCGAGTTTACTACGTAAAGAGTTCAATACATACACAGTGTTCTCTCGCGGATGGACAACGATCAACATCCAATGACAACTATTAGAAATGAATATTCTAATATCATTGTTTAAGAATAAAACAAAACTATAATTAAGTTAAAGTAATTTAAATTTTCATTACTTACCCAGTGTTATATGGGATGAGTACTCGTTGATCCAAATCTAAATTAATCATGTCTAATATGTTGGCTAGATTTCTGCAACGAGTTTCTTGACACTTCACGTAATTTGAAATTGTTATTTGATCAACTAACATGAACTTACTGATTATTTCGTAGTCACATACAGTCCAAAGATACCTAAAGAAAATTAAAATTATCATAAAACATTAAAAAAAACGTAGTCCATAAATCAAAAAATGTGATAAATTTTGTATACTTACGCAATGTATGTGACTATACATGAATAGCCTATCTCCACCATCCCACAATAATGCATGATGTCGTCGCGATGTAGATAAATTATTTTCTCCTTTCCGAAAATGTGCTCGTTCAAGTTGATTTGAATTGTATCGCTCTCTTGCATAGAAAGCATAGCATATCGATTCAAGAGCTTGATAGTAACGTGGACATCCGTGTAGTTAGAAGATTGTGAAACAGAGACATTGACAGAAACATCTTTCTTAGGTTTGGCCGAAGAAGAACCCTATCACAAACAAAATTGAAATTATAAACGGAAAAAAACAAAAATATTTAAGTTGGCAAAAAACATACCTTTTTAGCCGTATTCAAAATTACAAGTTCACGAGGCCATGCCACAAAGTTACCCATCGCTTGACTTAAAGTTTCTACTTCTCCTATTAAAGGAATTGGTATGGTAACATATTCTCCCATGATCATATCTACCACAACTCTAACATTATTGGCTCCTAGTGGAACTCCATGGATAGTTGGAAATTGAACATCAGACTCATACATTGTGCCTACAGCAACAATGTTATCCACTGATCCTATAGCCAAGTGGCATAGTGTTCCCTTCAAAAATTTAAAAGAAAGAAGTTACGTGTCTCGCCATATGGTCAAGTTACACAATATAAATAAAAGTTACCTCTAAAATTTCTTCTACATCTTCAATGATCTCTTTTCCTTTTGACTTCGAATTTGAAACATTACTTCCTACACTTGAACCCTTATTTGATTGCGAGCGTCGAGTTGCACCTTTGTTGCCAGACTCTTCACCCAGTTTTGATTGTCCTCTAACGACATTGAAGTAAACTGATGGTTTAACAAACTTACCCAATCCCCTAACACGCCCCCTATGTTCTGGCGTGCCCAGTGCTTCTGTCAAAATATCTTTACCCTCATGTGTCATAGATAAGTCGTCCTGTCACAACCATTTAGATTTACACATTTTAATTATCAAAGGAACACATAATCATATGACATTTAATCTAAGAATCATGTCTACATATGCTTAAAATAAAAATATTTAAACTTACAATTCGACTAACACATTGTTTAGTGTCGTCATCGAAGTATTCACTATTCTTTCCTTTTCGGGCTTCCTTCCATAAAGTTGCACGATTGGAAGGATCGTCTAACAATTCCTATATGAACATACACATTATTAATTCTCATTAACATATAATCATAAGAAATAATTTAATTAATTTAATTAATGTTACTCACTAGTTCTGCAGCCAAGTTTGCGTAACCCTTACGAGAGATATGGTGATTATATTTACATTTTTCTCTTCGTTCTTTCTGGACACGACTAAGCGCCTGTATAACATAAGACCATTGATTTAAATCTTCGAAACAATTTCACTAATATTTAAAAAATATGTTAGTTTAATGTAGTTACCTCCCACTCTTCAGATATTCTTGCATTAACAAATGTCTCCCATTGTGCTTGATCAATGTGTGAATACTTTTCAGGAGGACTTTTCAATAAAGATGGTTCATTCTTGAAGGGAAGAATATACTTCTGAGTCAATGTATATCTATAAGTCCGAAACTTCGTTGAAGCCGATTGAAGAATAGCATGTTTGGACCTAGAGTCCACCACAAACGACATCTGCATATATGAAAATCACCATAAAAATTAAGTACCTCTACATAATAAAAAGTATTTACCTTAAAATTAATTAATACTTACCTCTACACAATAAAAAATTTTGTCTTTCAATTCTTGTGGAACCTCTTTCCAATTGTTGTAGATCAATGGAATTTGTTGTCTAACACAAACTCCGATATAGCTTTGCATTTTATTTGCATTTTCACCTACAGCTTGACCTTGATTATTGTATTGGATGACTAAGCATTCTCCTGTATTTCTTATGCGTGCCAATTCACGCATAGTAGTGAGGCCTCGTCGAGCAGTCTGTCTAGCCTCCATATGAATAGCTACGTTCACTCCGTCATCACTACTGCTACTCGAATCACTCATTGTAACAATCTACAAGAAACAACATCATAAAATACAACATAAGATATAATAACTCGTAAGATACATTAACTCAACAATGTGACTAAATTACTAAATGACATACCATATTTAAAACATTATTTATCAATCCATGTACCCTCACAATCATTTCTAAGATATGTAGATGACATTTCGTCGATTTCATGAGATACGTCAATATTCGGAATTGTTTCCAAAACGCCATATCCACAATCTTGAACAATATCTACCATTTCATCTTCGTACAAATCATCTTCAACTATTCTTGAAGGAGGGGTTAAAACCACTGACCATCGAGGATCAAGAGGATCTTTCACGTAGAATACTTGTTTGGCTTGAGAAGCTAAAATAAATGAGTCTGATTTATGCCCAATGCGATTAAGATCTACAGTTGTAAACCCAAGCTCGTCTATTTTAACTCCATTATTATTCTCAACCCAGTCACATTTTAATAAAATGAAAGTTAATTTATGGTAATCAAGCTCCCATATTTCCTGTATTACACCATAAAAGGTCATGTCCGACATAATAGGATTTTTGTCCTTAGCACTGGAAACTTGCATTGTATTAGCTGTTATAATGATTCCACTGTTTTGGACATTCCTAATATCATCGTGTTTCTTTGTATGATAATGAATACCATTAACCACATAACTACGATATGTGGCCACATCTGGACGAGGCCCATGAGCTATCCATCTTAAAGTAGATGATATGGAGTTGTTTGGCACCTCGAGAGCAAGTCCAACCTGAAATTAAGATTTAAATTACGTTGGAATTAACATTACACCCACTCATTAAAAACTATGGCTTTTAAGATTACCCGATCACGCAACCAACTGCTAAATGTGCGATTATGCTCATCTTGAAGCCACTTTTTGTTTTTGGATCTACTTGGATTGAGTTTAGATAAAGTTTCCATGTGTTTCCTATTGAATTCATGCAACATACGAAAATGTCAAAGTTATTAGATCATCACATAATTAGAAAATTACGTGAAAAGGTTTGAGATTTACGTACCCTACATATGGAAGCACGTCATTTACATTTTGTAGAACATAAAGATGAGCTTGATCCAATTGTTCCTCACTGGGATTGATATAATGAGCAACAGATAATGGTCTATCAATGTCTGAATCCTCTTTCCTTGTCGATGAGCGTAACCCAATAGACTCAATTCCAGAGAGAAATTCAGAACAAAACTCTACAGCCTCCTCTACAATATAATTTTCTCCAATGCATCCTTCTGGTCGATTTCTATTTCGCACATAACCTTTTAGGACTTTCATATATCGTTCAAAAGGATACATCCACCTCAAATAAACCGGTCCACACAATTCTATCTCTCTTACAAGATGGACCACAAGATGTACCATTATCGTGAAGAATGCCGGTGGAAAATATTTCTCTAACAAGCATAAAGTGACTACTACATCCTCTTGCAAGCCTTTTAACTTAGATGAATCGATCGCCTTACTGCATATAGCATTGAAGAAGAAACATAGGCGAATAATTGCATATCTAACATGTTTGGGTAAAATACCACGTATTGCCACAGGTAATAATTGCTGCATAAGAACGTGGTGGTCATGCGACTTAAGCCCGTAAAGTTTCAAATCTGTGAGTGACACTAAACTTTGTATGTTTGATGAATAACCTTCCGGTACTTTAATTTCTGATAGTGTCTTACACAAATTAAACTTCTCCATCCGCGATAATGTATAGCATGCTGGAGGTAAGAATATTCTTTTCTCTCCCACTTGAGGGGCCAACTCTGATATAATGTTCAATTCAACCAAATCTAGACGAGTTTTTAATCCATCTTTTGTCTTCCCAGGAATATCAAGTAACGTGCCAATAATATTAGCACACACATTCTTTTCAACATGCATCACATCTAAACAATGTCGCACTTGAAAATGTTTCCAATATTCTAACTCAAAGAAAATAGACTTCTTCTTCCAATAAGAGTTTGAAAGATCTCCATTATTTTTTTCCTTTTTTGATTTCTTACCAAACGAATATTGAAGTCTACATATTTTTGCAAGAATCTCCTTTCCACTTAATGGTTTGGGAGCGAATTCCAATTCTTGTTCACCATTAAAGGCTTTCTTCTGTCTTCTATATGGATGATAACGAGGTAAATGTTTTCGATGTCCAAGATACGCCATCTTTTTCCCTTTTGGCAAATAAGTGGATGACGTTTTCTCCCCACAAATTGGACATGCATGATATCCTTTTACTGTACAACCACATAAATTGCCATACGCAGGAAAATCATTAATAGTCCACAATAAAATAGCCTTGAGTGTGAAACATTGTTCTTGATATACATCATAACATTCAATTCCATCATTCCAAAGTTTTTTCAGATCATCAACTAATGGAGCTAAATAAACATCTATGCCATTTCCTGGTTGTTTAGGTCCAGATATTAATGCATTTAACATCAAAAATTTTCGCTTCATGCACAACCATGGGGGTAGATTGTACGTCACCAACATAACTGGCCAACAACTATATCTACTACTAAGATCACCGTGTGGATTGACCCCATCAGTTGAAAGAGCAAGACGAAGATTTCTAGGTTCTAAACCAAACTCTGGCCACAAATTGTCTACTTGTTTCCACGATATTGTGTCTGCAGGATGTCGTATGTACCCATCAATTACTCGTTTTTCGGCATGCCAAGTCAACAAACTCGATATTTCTTTACTACGAAACATTCGTTCAAATCTTGGGATAGGAGAGAAATACCACATGACTTTCGCTGGAATGTTTTTCATCACATCCTTCGAATTTTTACGAAGCTTCCATCTTGATGTTCCACAAGTGGGACATACTTCTGCATCTGAAAGTTCTTTTCTAAACAAACAACAATCGTTGCTACATGCATGAATCTTTTCATACTTCATTCCAAGAGTACATAAGATCTTTTGTGCTTGATACGTAGAACTCGGAATTTCATTAGGAATTGGTAAGATGTCACGAACTAATGCTAACAACTCAGTGAAACTTTTATCGCTCCATCCAAATTTTGCTTTCAAATTATATAACTTTACCAATGCAGATATTTTAGTAAAATTCTTACAATTTGAGTATAATGGTTTCTTGGCATCATCTAGTACTTCCTCAAAAATTGGGGACTTGTCATTAAAATAACTATGTGCAGCCTCAAACATTCCTATTGTGTCATCAACATCTTCATCTTCAACTTCCTCATTTTCACTAGTAGAGATGTTTTCATTGTTTCTCTTAATCGGTAGTGATTCACCATGCCAAATCCATGTTTTATAGCTTTCATCAATACCATAAATGAATAAATGGTCTCTTACTACATTCACATTTTGAGACTTTGCATTCACACATTTCAAACATGGACAACAAATGACATCTGACCTATTTGAATGTCGTAGACCATTTTCGATGAACATCTCAACTCCTAAACTATATTCTGGTGACATCCGATTCTTTGACATCCATGACTTATCCATAGCTATAAAACTGGTGGCATGAAATTTTAATCTATATTCATTAAACTAACACAAAAATTAATTAAACTTATCAAATCTAAACTCATAAAAAAATAACATAAACCAACTATTCAAATTAAGTAAAACTTAAGAATATAACAAAACTTACTAAACTTAATAACCAAAAGTTTTCAACCCCTCCTCCATCACAACTAAACTCGTCAAATAAAACTAACACAAAAATAATTTTATGAAATCTAAATTAGTAAAAAATGAACACACACCAAACAATTAAAATTAAGCAAAAATAAGAAGTTCTCAACCCCTCCCCCATCACATCATATTTCAAGTTCTCAACCCCCCTCTCCCCCAATAACTATACTCATTAAACTAACACAAAAATTAACATAAACAAACAATTAAAATTAAGCAAAACATAGAAAATTCTCAACTCCTCCCCCATCACATTGTATGAAGTTCTCAACCCCCTCTCCCAACAACTATACTCCTTAAACTAAAACAAAAATTAACATAAACCAACTATTAAAATTAAGCAAAACTTAGGAATCTAACCAAACTTAATAACCAAAAGTTCTCAGTCCCTCCTCCATCACAACTAAACTCAACAAATTAAACTAAACTCAACAAATTAAACTAAACTCATCAAATTAAACTAACACAAACATAAACTTATTAGATCAAGTGCACATAATTTTCAGATCTACACAAAATAGTCAATCTAGTGCACATAATTTTCACATCTAGACAAAAATAGTCAATACCCACAAAATCAAATTACATAAACATCCTAAGGATGGTACCCACAACAAATTTCTAAATTTTCTTCATTTTCTTTGAATTTTTTCATAAACTTATTAAATCAAGTGCACATAATTTTCAGATCTACACAAAAATAGTCAATCTAGTGCACATAATTTTCAGATCTACACAAAAATAGTCAATACCCACAAAATCAAATTACATAAACATCTTAAGGATGGTACCCACAACAAATTACTAAATTTTCTTCATTTTCTTTGAATTTTTTCAGCAACAAAATCAATAAAAAAAAAAAAAAAAAAGGGAAAGAGATGTACCCACGGTTCTAGATCTGAAGACTATCGGTCAAAAACGTTACCCACGCGAACCTCCGGTGAAGATCTACACTGCAAATCGACGGCGAGATCAAAACCCACGAAGGAGGAGAAAATGGCGAAGTACCTCGGTTTAGATCTGGAAAAAATCTCACGGCAACCACGAAGCAACCAACGGCGGACGAACTGCTGAGGACGGGCGGACGAACGGCGGACGGACGGCAGAAGGACGGTGGACGGACGGCAGAAGGAAGCGGAGCTAGAGAGGGAGAGTGACAGTGCAGAAGAGAGAGAGGGTCGGGAAGAGAGAGAGGATCGGGAAGAGAGATGAGGGTCGAAAATAAAAACTATATATATTTTTTTAAAAGACCTATGATGTCGGGCTTTGCCCGCCATCATAGGTGACTTACAATGTCGGGCAATGCCCGTCATTGTATGTCTTTATTTTTTTTTTTTAAATTTTCCGCGCGTTTTAAATTTGTGCGTCATCGTTTCCCAGGCGCGTTTTTTTCTAAGTGTCATTGTTTCCCTGTTTTGTAGTAGTGTATAGACACAAAAATGAAAAGTCAAAAGAGCCTAGCATTGAAGAACTCGCGAGGGAATATAGAACAAAGAACGATGTTGTGATGCAAAGTCAAGCCGCATCTCTACGGAGTTTAGTAATCCAAGTAGAACAAATTGCAGATGAATTGCAGAACAGGTCTCAAGGAATTTTGCTCGAGAACAGAGAGACTTCAAAACAAGAAAAAAGAAGAAAAAGAACGTGAGGTGGTGTCACTTAGAATGGAATTGGAACATGAAGACCTTGAACTTCCAGTAGAAGCAAGAAGTGCTCCAACACTTGACGACATTAAGGAGCCAAAAGGGAGAGAAGAGATCAAAGAAGAACCACCTCAAGAAGATAAGGAACAACAAAAGGAAGTTGTAGTGAGCCATACAATTGCAATTTCACAGCAATTGACATCCAAACTGCTCTCGATACAAGAATGCCCTACTTTCGCTTATTGCAGTTTGCAGGAAATGCTAGATTAAAAACAATGCAGAAATGAGAGCATGAAGGATGACATTATGCAGTATGTGACACAAATTGCAACTGCAATTTCTACTTTCAGAAATATATGTAAATCTCTTAAGCAAGCAAGACCCGTTGTGATCAAAGCAACTCAACTACGACTGAAATCTTGTCTAACATCGAGACCTAGGTGCAAAATGAAGGAACATAGTTGCAGTCTCCCTACTGAATTGGATAAGTTACCTTGTCTTTCTTTTGCGTTAAAATTTAAAAAAAAAAAAAAAAAAAAAGAATAAGAAGAAGAAGAAACTTTCAACTTTTGAAATTCCAATCCGAATGAAGAAGTTTGATTCAGAAAATCTCTGTCTAAGGAGGATCCTGTCGAGGTTGAGGTATTTAAGTTGACCGCTAAGGGAACACCTCTATTTGGGGATTTACCTGGGAGTTTGATGAATCAACTTTGAGTTCAAAAATTGGAATTTCCAAAAAGTAACTTTGCATTGAAAAAAACTGTGTGAAATTTTTGATGTTTTACTTTTGAGTTTTAGGAAAATATAATAAGAAAGATCAGTGGGAGGAAGAAATGGTAGTTGCAATCGCGAAAGAAAATTGCAATTGTAGTTTCAGGAGAATTATTTGTCAAGACTTCCAACAACCCCGAGGACAGTAATTGCAACAACAACACGTTTTTCTCTACATAGAGGAGTCTCTCTTTAACCTGTCTTTTCAGCTTTGTTAATTGTTATGTTTTTAGTTTGAGGTTTAGTTAAGTTCTTTTATGCTTATTTAGTTTATTTGCTTTCATAAATTCTCAAAAATATAAAATAAAAAAAAAATCTACTCCTCACACAAGCATGCCATAAAAATCATGTTCAAAACAAGTTTACAAATTGTTTTCTTTGATGTTTTGTTAAAAAGCTTTTAATGATGATACCTAGAGTTTTCTCAACTTTCAAGTGCTTCCACACACAACTTCTAGTTTTCAAGATCATAAAACTTGATAAATTCTTTTTCTCCATAAAATATTCGAACCCAAACTTCCCTTGTGTATATCCCATCTAATGGACTTAGGAGAGTTTAGCTTCGATGCTTAGCATGTTAAGTGACCTAACTATATATGTACCCCAACCCCTGTTCTTCTAATTCTTAGTCAATGGGGACATTGATGCACTTAAGTTTGGGGGGTTGAGTTTTGTAATACTACCGTTGAAATATTATGTTGTTGTAATAGTACGTTATTGTATTATGTTGTAATAGTATGTCGTTGTAATAGTATGTTGTTGTAATAGTAAGTTGTTGTAACAATATGTCGTTGTAACAGCTGTTAGGACTTCAAAAAAAAAAAAAAGATACTCCTCATTCTAGAGTTAACTGAGTAACTAGAGGAAGTCATGACACCCATGATTTCCTTTGGATGAAAGGTTAACTTAGGAAGCGAGTATGTGAAAACGGTCTTAGCAGTGATTTGTGCTCGTAGTCAACTACTTTCACCACAAAGTGTTAGTAAGTTGGAACGAAGGTACAAGTGACAATAAGACTCTCATAAAAAAAAGCATTTCAAAGGAAAAAAAAATGAGACCTAGCAACAACTTTACATAAGTTTGGGGGAGAAAGAAAATGTGAGTGAGCTTAGCTTGTTGAACAAAGAAGATCACCCTAGACTCTATGACTATGACTTAGGTAGGATAAGCATAATAGGTGGGTTTGCACAGGAATGTTTTATCTTGAAAAAGAAAAGTAAAAGTTTTATGTGAGAAAATCTTGGAATTGTGTAAAGTGTTAAAAGTTTGAGATCTCTCCTCAACAACATATTTTTTTTTTCAAAAACACCATTTGAAATCATTTTGTGAAGTGTTTGCTTGTGTATGTGCTATTTGTTTTCTAATTGCTTGAGGACAAGCAATATCTTAAGTTTGGGGGTGTGATAAGCCTTAGAATTAAGGTTTATTTAACTCCTAATTACTTAAAATATTATTGTTTTGTCTTAAGATCATTTGAAAATAGTTGAAAGTTGCTTGAAAATAAGAAAGGAATAAGAATGAAGGCAATTAGATAAGATTCTAAAAAAGTTAAGTTTGTTTGTAGGGAATGTGGAAATTACAAAATCAAATTGCATAATCACGATTCTGCAATTTGGAGCAGTAGAAAAGTTCAAAAAAGGAAAAAAATCTGCATTTAACTCATTCCGAAAATCTTCAATTACAGCATGATTTAAGGGAATTTGAGCACGAATTTTGGGCATTCTTCAACCCTAATGAAGGCCTATAAAAATGGAAGAAGATGAGGAGCAACACATTCGGTTTTTTGAGACTTTTGGAGTCAATTTTCGTGGTTTTTTCCCTCTATTTTCTGCAGATTTTTCTTACTCTGTTTTCTGCAGTTTCTATCTTTATTTTTCTGCAATTTCTTCTTATTTTATCAAGAGTCGTTGGCTACACAATAGTTGTTCTTCGTTTGAATTCTTTTGTATTAAGTTTGAGTTTTAATTCAATCATTATTCGTGGGTTTTCTTGCAAGCAATTATGTTTTATGCATTTTTTTTACTAAGTTGGTTACTGTTTTATAAAAGTTTAGTTTTTATTTGCATAGTATTTTTTTTATTGGAATTAAAGGGAGAAGGAAGTGGACTCACTGATGCCCTTAATTATTTGTTTCAATTCCAATTGAGAATTGCTCTTGAAGTCTTATTGGCCACTGCCCAGATTTGTGTACAACTTATGGTTCTATAAGCAAGCTGCCAAGATAGCTTTTGTTTCCAATTATTTGACTTTGATCATCATTAGTAAATTGCTCAATTTTCTAATATGAACTTTTTTCTCAAAAATTAGTTGTAATATTTTTATCTTTACTATGAGCTAAAACTTCTTAGGGGGGTTCATAGATGGGAATTCCTTAAGAAGTAATTGTAGCCTAAATTTCAATAAAAATCAAGCCTACATCTCAATTGTTTGCTTGTGTTAAACAAAATTCCGTTGAGATCCTAGATTGATCAACTAGGGTATTAACTCAAGCTTAGATCTAATACCGACGGGGTTAGTGATAAGCGGATTTCTCACAAGTAATGGAGAAAAAAGCTTAGACATAAGTCAATCCTTACCCTAGACATAGGAATTAAGGACTCCAAAGCCCATAAAATTGTTGAGCAAAATTATCTAAGATAGAGAGACTATAGACATATAAGTCACTCACTTAGCCTCCTAACAACCTAAATTTAAGGCTAATAAGAGATGCAATTTTGGTTTACAATTGAATGTGGAGCATGTTGGAATTGCAATTTTGGCTTGCAATTACAACTTAGGGCAATGACATTCTTGAGCCCCATTCTTTATCAAAATTCCCTTTGCAATTTCAATTACTAAGTCTATCTAGTTTGTTATTCCAATATTGCCATTTCTCGATTCTGCAATGCAATTCTGCAATGCAATTCTGTAATTTTTCTTATTTCGATTATTGTCATTTCTAGATTCTGCAATTGTTCTTTTTACCAACCCAACCTTATTTTTGCAATTTTTAGTTTTCAAGTTGCAATTTTCCTTACACTTTGCTTTACAATATTTTTGTTACTCCGTTCCCTTGGGATTCGATACTTGGTACTCACATACCATTTTATATTACTTCGATCGCGTGCACTTGAGTGTACAAACCGATCAGTTATGTTTATGTTGTGATGTCCACGAGATTCTCTTTAAGATGAAAGAAGACCAACTTAAAAGTAGTTTGGAGGGAGGGGAGACTTGGATGAAGGAAAACAGGTTAAAACATTTGAGTACAACAAAGTAGACAAAATTGTAAAGAGTATGATACTATTATGTTGATAAGTTTGTTTTCCATTGAGTTGTTATGTTTATGAGTTTGTTACGTTGTTGAGTTTAGTTCTTTTGGTAAGCTTAGTTGTTATGTCATAAGTTTGAGTTATGTTTAAGAATTTTGTTGTGTTGCTGTAATTAGTTCTTTTAAAAAGTTTAGTGTTTATGTTGAAAAATTTTGTTCTTATGTCTATGCATATTGATCTATCGTACCATTGTTTGTGTTCATTATTATTTCATAAGTGCAGTTGCTTATGTTCATTCTTCTTAATAAGTTTAGTTGTTATATTCAAAAGTTTGGATGATTTGAGATAAGTTCATAAGTTTTGTTGTTATAAGTTTAGAAGTTTTGATGAGTAAGTTGTTCATGTTCATTTGAGTATATGTTTTCTAATTTAATTCAATTCTTTATTCTCATGCTTACATATTTTGTTTCTTTTTATTTGTTAGATGTTTGCATCGATGGTTTCGAGTATAGATCCCCTCATGTTTGGATGGAAATTTGACTAACTTAGGTTGAATTTTTTTATCTTCTGTTTCATGGTACTTTTTCACATATAATTTCAATCATTTTTTTTTCTTTTGTTCTCATATAGTTTAATACTAAGAAGGCTTTTACACAAGCACAACTCAACGAGTTATTAGCTGAATGGGTAGATTATGTTTCAAACTTCATTGGTTGAGTTTCGTATGTCTTTTAGTACTTATAATAGATGGTTTTTTTGATTAAGTTCTAATTTTAGTTGCTATTAGGGACAACTTTAAGTTAAGGAAATTAATAGTTCTAAGGTGGCCTCAACTTGGAAGGCATTTTGGTGATCTTTCTTTGGGTACTTAGCTTTTGAGCTAAGATAAGTCTTTTAAATAAAAGTTCCAAGTGAATTTGGAACTTAAAGTTTAAAGGTTGGAAATGTCTTACATCAATTTTTGGGGATCATTATAGGTTGAGTGAAAGATCTCCTTGTGGGAGATAGTGTTTTGAAAATTGTTAAATTTCTAGCCACGGTAAGAGACTTTATGCCAGTTGTTACATTTTAATAACATTGTTTGACTGAACGAACTTTACTGTGTTGCATTTATGTAGATAAGAAAAACGTTTCAAACCAATATTTGGGAACACCATAATGGAAAACAACTCATTTCCTACAATTTTTCTTGGCCATTTGCTCAATAGAAGAACTCTGTGGAATTGTGGTTAGGTACTTGCCAAGGTTTAGAAGCATGAAATAAGATGTTTGAATTCTCACTCTCATATTCATATAATTTTATTTTCAAACTTTTGGAGTTCTTTAACCGAACTGTGGTCAATATGTTCTTCTTTATCAAGTTTGTTTAAAGGAGAAATTATCAAGAATTAAGTTTCCTAATATTATACAATGGACAAATCATGGATGATGTGAATGCTTTGAAGAAAGATTAGGTTGAAGGACAGTTTTTTGATGTGGGAATTTCTTTGGTGTCCAAGAGGTACATATTTAGAATTACATGACTCACTTGTTTACTCCCCCCTCCCCCACAAGGAAACCAAAGAGAAGATTTTTGATCGGCTGTAACACGCAAGCGCATGCGATCGAAGTAATATAAAATGGTATATGAGTACCAAGTATCGAATCCCACAGGGAACGGAGTAACAAAAATATTGTAAAGCAAAAGTGTAAGGAAAATTGCAACTTTGAAAACTAAATTGCGAAAATAATGTTGGGTTGGTGTGTTGATGAAAAACAGAAATTACATAATGTAATTGCAGAATCTAGAAATGACAATATTGGAAATAACAGAAATTGCAGAATTGAATTGCAGAATCTAGAAATGGAAATATTGGAATAACAACTAAATAGACTTAGCAAATGCAAATTCAAAGGGAATTCTAGATAAAGATGGGGCTCAAGAATGTCATTGCCCTAAGTCGTAATTGCAAACCAAAATTGCAATTCCAACCTACTCCACACTCAATTGTAAACCAAAATTGCATCTCCTATTTACCTTGAATTTAGGTTTTAGGAGGCTAAGTGAGAAACCAATATGTCTATAGTCCCTCTATCTTAGGTAATTTAGCTCACAATTTTATGGGTTTTAGAGTCCTTAATCCTTATGTCTAGGGAGAGGATTGGCTTATGTCTAAGCTCTTTTCTCCTTCACTTGTGTGAAATCCGCTTATCACTAACCCCGTCGGTATTAGATCTAAGCTTGAGTTGTTACCCTAGTTGATCAATCTAGGATCTCAACGGAAATATATTCAACACAAGCAAACAATTGAGATGTAGGCTTGGTTTTTATTGAAATTTTGGCTACATGTACTTCTTAGGGAATTCACATCCTTGAACCCTTTAAGAAGCTTTTGCTCATATTAAAAATAAAAATCCTAAAACTAATTTTTGAGAAAAAGTTCATATTAGAAATTGTGTAAATTAAATAATTAAAACAATAATTTGTAAAATGATTTTCGGCAACTACTAGGAATTCAAGAAAAGGGTTTTCTATGGGAAATTAAACAACAACTCCATAGGCATATATGTGAGTATTCATCCTTCTTCTCTCTGCCCTTGGATATTGATGGAGTTAACAATCCCACAGAAATTGAATTTAAATAAAAAAAAACTGCTCCCACAGAAACTAAACTTGAATAAAAACAGAGGATAAAATCAACATAAATTCATTCAATAATTAACACAACTCCTTCCTATCCAATCGATTCAATCTCCTCCACTTTTAAGGAACAATTGATCTTAACGATTCAAGAAACTCTTGAATCGGACTGGATAAACTGAAGAAAGATGTAGAAATTAAGTTGAACGATCAATCCAAAGATGAAATAAAAAAAAAAAATTCTAAAGAACTTGCTAATGAAATTGGATTCTCCCACAAACTAATTCACACTTGCATTCAACTGAGAACAAAGGGGAACTCTCCCACTATTCGACATTCAAGTATGAAAATAAACAAAAACAGTAACTATTGGTGAAACAACAAAGAACTAAGAAAACGCAAGAAAAACAGAGCAAACTTTTTTCTTGAAATAAACCCACAAACTAACTTGAATTAAACTCAAACTTAATTCAAAAATACATCAATTGAAGCATAGAAATTGCTCAAGCATCTCTCCAGAATACAAACTGAAGGAAAACCAAAATTAAAATTGAGTTTCTTGGCTAAAACCAAAAGAAGAACGAAAAAACAGAGACTTCAGGAAAAAAAAAAATTAAAAACCCACGAACTCGATCCTTCAAATCGCCCAAAGAAATCCGAGATGATTCTTCTTGCTTCTTCCCTCCTCTTTTATAGATCTTTCTAGGGTTGAAATTTTCGAAAAATCACGCTCCAATCCCTCAATTCGTGCGGAAATGGATTTTCCCATATATGGGTTTCTTCGTACAAAACCCACAAAATTGATCCTTGAAATCGCTCCCGAAATCCTCATTATAGCTCCTCCTTTTCTTTCCCATTTATAGGCCTTCATTAGGGTTGAAGATTGCCCAAAAATCATGCTCCAATTCCACCAAATCATGCGGTAATTTGGTTTTTCATAAATGGGTTTTACGCACAATTTTTTCGTTTTTCCTTGAATTTTCTGCTGTCCAGAATTGCAGAATCCGATTTTGCAATTTGATTTTGCAATTTTCACATTCCCTGCTCCAGAAACAATTGCAGAATCATGATTTTGCAATTTCCACAATTTCTGCAAATAAGATCAATTTACTTAGAATTCTATTCCAAATGCTATCACATTCATTTCTTCCTTAAATTCAAGCAATCTTCCACTATTTTCAAATGATCTTAAGTCAAAACAAGAATATTTTAAGCAATTGGGAGTTAAATAAGCCTTAATACTAAGGCTTATCAATTTTTTTTGTACAACATTTACCTCATTTGACGACAGTTTTTCTAATGGACTGATGTGTGAGTATTCGTAAATTGTGGAAGTAGGTTCTGACATCAATGTTATGAGCAAGATCGATGTTTAGTGAGTTGAAAAAGGATAGTCGACATTAAGAAGATATACCTCATGAATGTTGTTATTTATCGTTGACATTGATGTATTAAGTTGCATTCTTAAATGAATATTGCCTTTTGACTAGGTCGTGCACGAATCCATTGAAGTGATGAAGCCACCAAGCAAGTTATTGACATATGAGCTTTTTTGTTGGGTTAGTGGCAATACTTGTAGCAACACTTGTATTTAGTTTCTTTGTAAAAATTTACCAAGTTTGGTTATTAGTTTCCTTGTATTTAGTTTCTTTGTAAAAATGCTATCAACTTCAACTTTATATTGATATATGAAAGTTCTTATTTATGTGTGTACCTATGTTGTGTCAAAATTGGAGTAACTTATTTTAGAAATATATGTGTAAAGACATGTATCAAACAAATAATTTTCATCATTATAATCATTTCTTTGACATTTAACAAAATAATCATGAGATGTATTTATTTGACACTGTAATATTGTCATCAACCGAATTTCTGTGACGATAGATAGGTGTATTCGTATGAACTTTTGTTGACAATAATATATAGTCATCCAAGAAAGACATGCAACGTAAAAAAGGTGTCATGATTGTGTTCATCTTTTTTGGGTTTAGTTGTTGAGTATATGATAAGTTTTGTTGCTATGTTCCTAAGTCTTGTTAAGTTTAGTAAGTGTTGTTATGTTACGAAGTTTTGGTAAGATAGTAAGCGTTGTTTGTGTTCATTTTTTATGTTTAGTTGTTGGGCTTATGATAAGCTTTGTTGTTATGTTCCTAAGTTTTTGTAATTTAGTCAATGTTGTTTATGTTCCTAAATTTTGGTAAGTTTAGTTGTTGTAGTTATGAGATTTTCTATAAAGTTTGTAATTTATTCATTTGTTATTTTTTTGGGAATGGTTCTATCTTAGTACTTTTTTTGTTGTAATAAACGCTAGTAAATTCTGTTTTGTTATATCTTTTCTCTAAAGTTATAGTGAGGATGAATTCTAGTTTAGTTTTAGAGTTATAATAATGGATTGTTTTGTGATTTCAAATGATGTCCTGTATGACATGTGTATTGAGAGGTAGTTTGTTTTTTAGGTTGCAACAACTACAAGGCTGAGGCTGTATTCAAGGTGTTGCACTTGTCATAACAATTCTTGTTGTTATCAAAAAACGGTTCAATTGTAGATTTGTATTCTTGAGGAAAACTCCATGAATGCACTACAAGAACAAGAGAAATTGAGCACCGGTGTGGTGCTAAGCCACTTGCACTTCAACGCTCAAGTTAGTATTAGGTTTATTAAAGGCTTAGAGAATAATAGTTCGTATTCAAAAGCATACCTTTACCAAATGATGGCTTTTTGCTTATATAACATTTTCCTTTTGTGACCGAAACTCGACCCATCATTAGCCTTTCATTACTAAATAATTACCCATTCAATTACTTTAATCACGATTTCTCTAGCTTTTAAGAATCTTGTCGAATCATATTCTCAACAGTTCTTTTATAAAATCGACCGTTGAGAACTTGAATCACTCTTCCTTTAAGCAAAATCTTATGACTTGGATTGTGTAATTAACTCCTCCTTGAGCATACTAAACAGAACAATCAATGCACAAGTCAACCTCAAGGTTTTGACTGACGCTTGAGAGGTCGGCCATGCTACCATGTTTGGGTCAACCTCGGACCAGCTAGGCCTGTGGCTGACTCACATGTGGGTCGACCTAGCTCGAATTAATTGTGGGTCAGGCTGCAATGGGACTGGATCTCCTCTAGTTACATCTCAAGCCTTCCATCTCTCCGATTCTCGATCTCGGCCCAACTTAACTATATTTACCCATAATAATTCGCATATTTTAAAAGAACATTAAAGATTAAACAATATTTGATTTATAGTTAAAATACAAGTTCAACTTATGACTTTCAAGATTGTACTGTTTAATAGATTTTTAAACTTCAAAAAATGTCTAACTTTCAATTTTATGTCTAATAGGCCCCTAAAATCTAAAAGTATCTAATAATATTTAATTTTGTGTTTTATATAAAATCACGACCTTTCAAAATTGAATATAATAAGAACCTATTTTTCACAATTTGAAAGTTTAGAAATTTAATTATTAGACAATTTTAAACTTCAAGACCTATTAAACCCAAAATTGAAAGTTCAAGTATCTGTTACACTTTTAAATTAAAGAAACTTATCACATACAACCTTAAAAGTTTGAGAGACTAATCTTGTAATTTAACCTTGTTTTTTTTAATCCTATAGCTATTATATTAAATTTTTGGTTAAATTACACATTTAGTCCCTAAACTTTGAGGTTTGTATCTATTTAGTCTCTGAACTTTCAAAATTACAAATTTAGTCTCTAGACTTTCGAATTTTTTAAAATTTACTAGTCTAATAGACACAAAATTGAAATTTTACGGTTCCATTATTAGACATAAAATTTAAATTTATATATAATAGATCAATTAATTTTCAAAAATTTAGAATTTGATAGGAACCTATTAGATACAAAATTAAAAGTTCAGTGATCTATAAACACAAAATTGAAAATTTTAGAGACTTATTAGACACTTTTAAAAGAATATGGACCAAATAGACACAGACCTCAAATTTCAAGGACCAAATTTGTAATTAGACCTAAGTTTTTATATGTTATTTGAGAATAGCTTACAGATTAAGTTAGTTCTACCCTATCTCCTTTGACATTTTCTTTCCCTTTTGAAAATACCTTCAACACAATTCCAAACAAAAAAGAAAAACAAGAAATTAATGTTACATAAAGTTTTAAAAAAAAAATGGCCCAAAAATGTTCAATAATTCCCCGATATATATAATTAAAAATATAAAAAAAGGCTAAATTAGCTAATTTTGTTGTTGCAATGCTAGTCTAGTCATCAGCTCGAAGCTATTTCAAACAATTGGTCAGTTTGGTTTTTGCCCTTTCCTTTCTTTTCGATACATGTGTTGTATTTTTCTTTTTTTCCTTTTTATCCGTACATTTTCTTTAACTTTTATTGACTTCTGTTCGCAAATGCTTCAACATTCTTGACTCAATGGCTACTTGTTTTTCGACACGTTTGTCAAAGTGAGTGACAGAAAATTATTTATTGATTTGGTCGCTTGATTGTCTTTTAATAATAATTAGATACAAAATTTAAAATTTATCTACTCTTAATAACTATTAGAAATAAATTTGAAAGATAGTCCAACTATATTCCAACCCTCAAAATTCATGTATCTTCATCAACATGCTCCTTCAAGATGGTGCCTCTTTGGGTTTACCATTCTTGAGTTGGATTTCAATTTTTGGACCGAATGTCCGTTTATGGGCTATGATAACCTATTAGATAAACATGGAGTTTTATCTCAAAATCAATTGGCAATGAAATGAGTAACTCATGCATCTTATTAAGAATGTGAAGTCTCCTAATTTTTCCAATATGGAATCTTCAATATACTCTCTCAAAGAGTAACCTCAAAAGTTTGAGAGACTAAACTTGTAATTTAACTTTGATTTTTTTAAGCCCGTAGCTATTATATTATGTTTTTATATGTTGTTCAAGAATAGCTTAAAGATTAAGTTAGTTCTACACCCTATCTCCTTTGACATTTTATTTCCTTTTTTAAAATACCTTCGACACAATTCCAAACAAAAAACAAAAACAAGAAATTAATGTTATATAAAGTTTTTAAAAAAATTGCCCAAAAATGTTCAATAATTGACTGATATATATATAATTAAAAATATAAAAAGTTTAAATTAGTTTTTTTTGTTGCTAAGCTCTAGTCTAGTCATCAGCTCGAAGCTCCTTCACACAATTGGTCAGTTTGGAATCTGTTTCCCCTCTTTTCGATACATGTGTTGTATATCTCTTCTTTATTTCTTTCGCCTTTCTTTTTTTTATCAGTATCTTTTCTTTAACTTTTATTGACTCCTGTTCACAAATGCTTCAACATTCTTAACTCAATGGCCACTTGTTTTTTGACACGTTCCAACTCTACTTTAGAAAAATTATTCTAAGTCAGTGACAGGAAATTCTATATTGATTTGGTGGCCTGATTGTCTTTTAATTAATTAGATACAAAATTTAAAATTTATCTGCTCTTAATAACTATTAAAAATAAATTGGAAAGATAGTCCAACTATATTCCAACCCTCAAATAATTAAGGTATACACACCTATTTAAACTATATTCAAATTAGCTACCATTGAGTTTTCTATTAAATTTGAAAATATATATGTATATTATTTATTCTTGCATAAATATTAATTTTTAAGCTTAAAAATTTTAAATGAATAAAATCTATAATATACATAGATAATAATAGTAATAAAAAGCATCAGCAAAGACTTTTAGTAAAAAAAAACTTTTTAGTTTTATCACTAGCTTTTTTTTTTTATGATTCACTTGTATATGATATATCTATTTAATAACTATTATATGAAATCAAGAATATTAACTCAACTCATCAACATGAATTAGTTTAAAATATCTACTTGGGTCCAAATGGTTGAATTCAACTAAAATATCTAAGAACTACTATATGCGTATAAATCAAATTACACTCAGTTCAATTCTCAATCTTCTACTGTTTACGAGATAATGTTTATTAAAAACTTACAATATAGGCATTGCATCATTTTCTATTCCGGGGGAAATAAAGAAAACCAAACCAGTTTTAGATGTTTTATTTTAAAGAAAGAAAAAGTTAGGATTTTTATCTTTAACTAAGCTTATAAGCGAGCCTTTTTATTTCTCTTTTGTTTTTGAAATATCCTTTATTTATCTCTCTTTTAACTCACAAGTTCTTTTCATGATTTCATTTTAAAAAAATGAAAAAGAAGAAAAGAAAATGTAACCTCGGATTCTCATGGCAGACATAAATAGTTTCCAAAGTAATATGCTTCTTTCTTTTTCTTCAGAACTCGATAATTGAGGGGAAAAAACGAAAAAAAAAAAAAGAAAAGAAAGAGATCAAGAGAGTTAAAACTAAACTTTTTTTTTTTTTTTTTTAAATTCATAGGATGAGTAGATTAAAAGATAGATAACAGAGCAAATATATAATGGGGCATCATAATTCATAACATTTTGCAAATTAGGGCCTGCGGAGGTTTCTGAAATAAGCAGCAGGACCTTGCTCAAAAACATCTCTGAAAATGAAGCCATCTTTTCCAGGAGCTTTCATCATCTTTCTGATGGCATTCATCAAAGAAGCCACCGCCAGAATAATAGAAGCAATTCCCATCACACCACTCAGAATTACACTTGCATTCGCCATTTTATCCAACAATTTTCAGACTGAGTTCGAGTTTGATAATTATTACACAGCAAAATGGCCAATTGGGTTATATAGAGAGGAGAGAATTATTGGAAACTGGAACAGTTTGAACTAATTTAATTCAATTTCAATTAAACACCCTTTGCGTTTGGTGCCTTTTGAGAGAAAACCTTCTCGATTAGTGTAGCTCCAAGTTAATATGGTTTGTTTGGGGCTTGTGTTCAAAATTAATTCTTTGTTTTTAAAAATTAAGATTATGTAAAAATGTTTTTGTACTGTATTTTTTTTTTCAAATGGACTTTTTTTAATTAAAAAATAATAATAGTATTAATGTAATATTTAAAAAAAATTCAGACTGAGTTCGAGGGAAAAACTCTAGTACTACCGTAGTATGGAAAATTTTCCATACTACCTTCATTGATTGTTTGTCATGTCAGCATCTATTTGAAAATTATGTGGGGACTACCAGCATTTAAAACCCATTTATGAACCCAATAACGCAGTGTGAACAAATGGAGTATGGTACTCCCGTAGTACTAGAAATGTTCCCCTGAGTTCGAGTTCGATAATTATTACACAGAAAAATGGCTGATTGGGTTATATAGAGAGGACTAGGAGAGAATTATTGGGAATTGTAAGAGTTGGAACTAATTCAATTTCAATTAAACAGCCTCTGCATGCGTTTGGTGCCTTTTGAGAGAAATTAGCCTTCTCGATTAGTGTAGCTCCAAGTTAATACGGTTTGTTTGGGGCTTGTGTTTAAAATTAATTTTTTGTTTTTCTCATTAAATTAAAATTATGCAATGTTTTTGTACTGTTTTTTTCAAATGGTGTTTTTTAATTAAAAAAATAATAATGATATTAATGTAATTTTTAAAAGGATAATACTTTGTTGCATATTAGTGAGCAACATGGACCAATATTTTAGTGACATGTGTCAATTTTTTTATTTATTTTTTAATGACTGTCAAAAGATCTCAAGAAAATTTTATCAAAATGTGAGAAAAGGATAGTGACTAAGAAATGAAAGAAAAAAGGGAGATGATGAGGTGTATATTGAAAAGATACAATAAATTAAAAAGAAAACAAAGAAGGAATTTGAAGCGTTAAACATAGAAGGGAGAGAGAGCAATGTTTTTAAAAATATATATGATAAAAAGGAAAGGAAAATCTCTTAGGTGAGAGAGCAATGTTTTTAAAAAAATGTATGATAAAAAGGAAAGGAAAATCTCTTATGTGAGATTTTGACATTTAATAAAAAAAATACTAGTTCCACTAATATGTCGCCAAGTATTATCCTTTTAAAACTTAGGCCTCGTTTGATAATTTTTGTTTTGAATTTTTTAAAATTAAGCTGATAAACACTACTTCCACCAATGAGTTTCTTTGTTTTGTTATCGACTTTCTAAAAATGTTTTCAAAATTCAAATCAAGTTTTGAAAGCTAAGGCCTCATTTGATAACTATTTGGTTTTATGTTTTTGAAAATTGTGTTTGTTTTGTCACAATTTCTCTACAATAATTTTCATCTTCTCTACAATGGTTTCCATATTTCTTAGGAAAACATTTGAATTTTTTGCCAAATTCTAAAAAAAAAAAAAAAAAAAAAAACAAGTTTTTGAAAACTACTTAATTTTTAAAACTTGACTTAGTTTTTGAAAACATATATATGTAAAAAATAGATAAGAAAACATGGAAACTCATAAGTGAAAGTAGCATTTATAGGCTTAATTTTCCATTAAAATCAAATGGTTATCAATTGGGGCCTAAAAAAATAGTTTTTAAAAACTTGCATTTTGTTTTTGAAATTTGGCTATGAATTCAAATGTGTTAGGAAAATGTGAGAAACATACTTGTCCCTGTAGAAATGTTCATCCCCATTCCTACCCCATTCTCCTTTTTGGGGAACCGAGGTCGGAGCCAAGGTCAGAGAATCTATGTTCAGAAATTGAGTGAGTGGTTTAATCCTGAACTCAAAGAAAGGATTTGCAGTAGTTTAATCCTAAACCCAAAAAAGGATTTTGTAGTGGTTTGATCCTGAACCCGATAAAAGGATCGTTGTGGCTTGATCCTGAACCTGCAAAAAGATCGGTTGAGAGTTGACTCTTGAACTCGTAAAAAGAGTGACCAGTCGATTTAGTTATCACTTTTAAGATGACCGTCACAGTAAAATATCCAATAAGCAGTCTTGGAGAGTGGAGTAGGGATTTCCGAACAATTATAAAAATTTATGGTGTCATATCTTCCTCTTTTACTTTCCGCTATTTATTTATGTATTGGGGTAGAATATATGTTTAGGAAATTTTCTATATATTTCTAGAAAAATTTTTAGGTGTATATTTTGATTAGTTTGGATTGCATTGTTTTAATTTGATCTTCTCAAAAAAGTTTTAAATTTATATGCAACTCTATTCATGAGAATTGTCATACGATCCTACAATAGTTTCTATAGTTGGATAAAAATCCTCATAAATAGTCTCTACATAAAGACTATTTATGAAGATTTTATTAAATAGATTATTTCTAATATTTAAAATCATATAAATTAAATTTTAATTTTTTTCAAAATTATAAATACTAAATTTGTAATTTAACTTAAAAAATTATTATTAAAATGAACCCATTTCATTTTCCAATCCAATTAACGAAGAAAAAGAGAGGGTCATGATATCGAGAGTGCAGCGGGAAGCTTCCCCCTTTGGACTGAAAAGAAAGATGCGTCCTTTCATGGGACCGTTAATTACCTTTCTTTGTTCTTAGAGAAAAAAAAAATACTTTGCTTCTCTTTTTTCTCTTCTTGCTTCTCCAAAAGCAAAGTCAAAAGTAAGGATGGCAATGGAATCGGGATGGGATGCACTCCTCATTCTTGTCCCTGTGGAAATGTTCATCACCATTCCTTCTCCATTCTCCATTTCAAAAAATCGTGGCCGGAGTCAATGTCAGAGAATATCTATTCGATGATTGGATTCTTGCAAAGAAAATTTTCATTTTTAATTAGAAATTGATTAAAAATTGATTAAAAATCAATATGTATATTAAAATTTTATATATCTTTATGTTAAAGTTACTATTGTTATATTTTTTTATTTAAATCATTAATTTTTTATAAAAAAAAATTCAATGTTTTTATTATAAATTTAATATAAATATTATTTTGTTATGAAAGTAAATTAAAAAAAAAAGAAAAATATAAACTAAAAAAACACAATAGAGTAAACTTGTTTAAGGATTTTAATATAATATTATGTAATAATAATAATATCATACTAAAATAATAATAATTATAATATTATTATAAATAATTATAATATAAAATATATATTTTTAAAAAAAATTAATTAAAAGAAATATTCAAGGCAAGTTCGAGGTTGAGGATAAGGTGGGGATACCCTTCTCGTCGTCCTCGCCCCATCCCTGACTAGGGACCCGAAAAATATTCTAAATTTGACCTTCATACTCGGTCGAGTTGGAGCTTTGATGTAGGTCATGTAGGTTTTTTGACAATCTCTAAGTCATAAGGGCTTATGCCTATAGTGAACAATATCATACCATTATCTGTTATCCCTAACATAAATATTAGTCAAATTCTTGTCTTTTCTTGGAATTTCAATGGCCAAATATGAAGCAACACACATCGCTTGGTAGGATACTTTCATATTTTTGTACCTCTACTTTCATTGCATTTAATAAATAAGTTTACCTTATTGAAAGCCAACGTACACATTAAAATTTTCTAATTAAATTAATGTCATGTCAATAATAGTAGTATCAAAATCACTCAATTCAAACATAGCTCAATGGATAAGACACCAATTATCATCTCAAAGTTCGATAGTTCAATCCTCCCACCCCACAATTGTAGAACTAAAAAAATCAAAATTAAACCATAATTTTGAGATTAAATAGATATAATTATAAAAAATTAAAGACTAAATTTACCATCCAACCCAACTTGTATTTTTTCAAACTACATATTAAATTTAGGAAAAATTCAATTTTTATTCATAAACTTGTCAAGTTGTATCAAATTTAACCATAAACGCTCAATTTCATCAAACTGGATCCTAGACTTAGTTAAATGTTTCAATTCCTACCCTCTATTCATTTTTCACTAATTTTAACAAAAAGTAATGTAAAAATTTTCATAAACCTATTAATTTCAATAATATCAAGTTTCACACAAATTTAAGTTTGATTAGTGCACAAATTAATCAATGAATAACTTCGCCAAAACTTACAAATTTTAACTAAATTAACTCTAACATTTTTTTTTTAAATCTATCAATTTTTTATCACATACATGTGTTTTAAATCTTATTGAAAACATATAAGAATATATTTTTAATAAATTTTCAAACGAAAATTCATTAAAAAGTAAAAATTGCAACATTTTTTCAGTCTAAATTTAAGATTGCAATGCTTATCTAAGTTAAATTTCTTCTCCAAAATTTAATTGATTGAAACTAGCGAATTAGTGACATAAAGGTTTTACAAAAAGAAAAATAACATTCGTCCTAAGATCTTCAAACATTTTCTATTGTTTACAATAAAAAGAGAAAATTGCACAAACATCACACTCATGAATTTTTAATTTCATCAATCAGTTTCCTATATTTTGTTAAGCGTGGTTGGCAATTACATTCATAAAATTTTAATTTGATCAATCAGCTCCTATCCTTTATTAAGTTTTACAATTAGCTCCTTCTATTAGTGGCTATTACACTTTAATTGAGTTTCACACGTGAGTATGAAAGAGCAAACTTATTATTGACAAATTTGAAAAAAAACCGTTAAAAAAATTAAAGTTTTAAGTTTTAGAAAGAGAAGCGTGTAGGAAGTTTCAATTTAGTGGGTGTTACTTTGGGCTGTGTGATTTTTTTTATTTGTTTGATAGGAAAGAAGAAACTCTAGAAGACCAAAGAGATTGCAGTTGTCATAACTGAAACTTCCATCTCCAAATTAGTCAATGATGAAGATGCCCAATCCATACAACCCGAAAAGAGGGCCTCATTTGTAAGGTTCTCAATGACAAGTTTGTTCTTCCCTACTCAAGTATGAGTCACACAATAAAATCCAATTTAATAGTAATTTCACATCAACTAACATAAGAGGTTGATTGCAACACTTAACAAATTACAAGTGGTTGATTGATCAAATTAAAAATTTTGATTGTAACACTTAACAAAGTACAATAAAATTTAAAATTTATAGGTATAATTGTAACAAATTTCATAGTTTATTGGTAGTTTATGCCATTTTTTAAATAAAATATAAGAAATGGTTAATTAATTACATTTCATTGCTCTTTAAAAAATAAAATAAAAACTCCTACTGCTTTTCCATATAATTGGTCAGTTCAGAACCTGTTTTTACCCAATCCCCCTTTTCAATTGATTGGTGTCCTTCCCCATATAGCGTCACTCTTCTCTGTAAATGGCTGTTTGGAGTACTGAATGGGTTATAATAGTCTGTGAAATAATATAATATTATTTAAAATGCAAAGTTGTTTAGATTTGGGTTATAATAGTCTGTGTTTGGGATGCAGAGTATTCACAGGTTATTATAACCCTTGCCCCAAATAGCTCCTAAATGATTCCGTCACGGATGCTTCTTGACTCTCCAAGTCAATGCCCACTAATATCTCAACACGTTCCTCAACCTCCACTCCTATGAGGACGACGACCGGTCTACTTAAACCCCATCTCTGCTAATCACTAAACACACACACAGAGATCGAATAACTTGAAATATAGAAATCGAAATGAGCGGCGAACCGGAGAACGGAGGGTCGAAGGCGGCGAAGATCGTTGGGGCGGTGTTGGGGTTCGCCACTTTCATTGGCTGCGTGGCGAGCATGCTGTCCGCCGACTCTGAAACAACAGCTGATGGGAAAATGATGAAGGCTCCGGGAAGACCGGGGCAGCTCATTGAGAGGGATGGCTTTGAGAAGAACCCCTCTGAGTACTTCAGAGGCCTGCGCAATAAATGAACCAACTCTCCACAAGAAAAAGCTCCAATTAATTAATTAATTATGGATGGCAGTGTAAGTTTTGTGTTTTATGTGTTTGTTTGTGTTGGTTTTGTGTTTTGAATGTTGTGATGAAGATACAGTGAGTTCTTCTGGGAGTTTGATGTCGAATGAAATGGGAGCTTAATGCAAGTTTTTAATTATATCTTTCTATTTCTATTGTGTTTTTCTTCTGTCTCGAGGAGTTTTAGTTTATTTTTTATTTTGTGTTTTTGGTGTTTGGATAAAGAGGATTGCATCTTTTGTCTATGTATGATATATGATTATTGTGAATCATTAGAGTTTCTCTCACTCTTTTCTGTATATAAGTGACTATCAGGATTAGATCTAAACTTTCTCTTAAAAACTTTATTTTCAAAATTAAATCTTTACCTTTCATTGGAATGTTGTTTAGTTTCATGCCAATTCAGAATCTCAATGAATAAAACAGCCCGCAAGTTATAGAGAAATTATTTGCGAGGCATTCACAATGTGTGGCTCTCGATTTTGCATCCTTGTATGAAGGAGAGAGAAATTACAAAATTAGTTCGCTTTTGTATCCAATGATTATTAGGAATAAACACATTTTTAGATCTACATTCGACGCTTATGAAGAAGCATCCACATACATAATGGCGGTCTCGATTAATAATTTTTTCCAAGTTATTGAGGTAATTTTTAAGAATTTAGAAAGAAAATTTAAAGCTAGTTAGTGCAAATTTAAAGGTAGTGACTAATATGGTTTTGAATGACAATCGTTTTGATCTATATAAAAAGACTCTTCAGACTAAATTGTTTAGAGGTTACTTAGAATGTCTAGGATTACGAGACATTTTCCATATTATGTATAACAAGTGGAGGGAGAACATGTTGGGTATAAAGTATGCCTTAAAATAAATGTCTCATCGAATTTAGTGTAAGTGAGAGATTGTTGTGATTTATACTCTAAAGTCTCGTAATTAATGATTTATTATTTAATAATTAATAATAATTTTGATTATTTTATTTGCAATATAAAATTATCTATTATATGAAAAATATAAAGTTATTAGTATAATTTTGAACAGTATGTGGTTGACATATACGAGAGAATCATGTTCAATAAATAACCTAAAAGGTCTATAGTATATGGATAATATTAAATGTCTTATCGTGATAACACTATTGAGACGATCCACTTTGTAATTGTTACAAATGATTTGATCCAAATAATTCATGTGAAGACATGTGAGTGGAGATATCCTATACAATGAGTTTGTATAAGACTGGACCACGAAATATTTAATCTCTCTTTATAAATTCATTAGTTGGGAAGATTATTATTTCAGAAGATGGTCATATGCTACTCGATCTTAAGCTTGAGTGGGTTATGAAGTCTTATCTGTGAGGGTTTATCCTTTGATTTGCATGGGTGAGAGTGACTTTTGTAGCCGATTCAATAAGCCTACCATTTTAGGGATTTGACCATAGGGAGCTAGGAACATAATCTCACAAGATGGAATTCACTCATTTCCATATATGATAAATAGATGAGTAATTTCCTTAAATGTTGATTTCGAGACTTGAAGAATGGGGCTCCATTCTTTCACTGGCTCGAGAGAGACATAGTCTATGATTGGATCATAAACAAATTGTTCATTAGAGTATCAATGGTTGATGAAGAGCTTGTCGAAGGCTCTATCAAATAAAATTAATTACCGGACCTCTACAATTTGCAATAATAGCAACTAGGGTCGATCTCAGGGATTGGATTTCTTAGATTTAATTAAATACTATAGTTACTCACGCCGAATTTTATCTAGAGAACCCAAATTTAAGAGATAGATAAAAATAAACCAACCTATGTATTTACAGTGTTGGAGACACTTAGAGGGAACCATTTTCTAAACATTGATTTTTTTTACCAAACAAATCCAAGTTAACCCAATTACGAGATTAGTCGAATGTTCAACTCTTATAAGCCAAGAAATGGCATATACATTCAATTGGTTTTCTCAACCCAACTAAAATTCATGCTTAATTATTAAATTAACTTTCCAGTCTAAATTTCATAATTAAACACGACATTACAAGACTTCTTTAATAGCTCCTATTAGCAAACAATTCATTCTCATGCTCAAGATTACTAATAGTTATGCATGCTATCTAGATTCAAATTTTACTCTCCCAAGCTATAATTCAAATCATACATAATTAACTCATGGCCAAAGAATTAATCAAACAACGAGCATGCATAAATAAGAATTGAAATTTATAAATCTCTGAATAAAAGTAACTATCTATCACAATCAAGTTTAAAAACATGAGTTTAATCCTTAAAATCCACAATTACAAAGCTAAACTCATACGAAAGTTTAAAAACCAAAACTACAACTTAAATAGGGAGAAGAGAAAGAACTATTTGACGCGTGCCAAACTCGTTCCCATTGTTAAACGCCGCGATCTCGAGCCCTGAATGTCTTCCTCAGCTCTTAAGAGTGCTTCCTTGGTCCCAAATATGAGGTATAATTCTACTTTAGACTGGTCCCTCTCTAAATGGTCTCACCCAAACCGCAGCAGAAAATGTTATATTTATAATTATCGGGATAGCGTTGAGACACTAGGAACAACGTCTCGACGCTGTGACCTAATTCGCAGAATAAAGACAGAAAATAAGGGTAGTGTTGAGACGCTATACGCAGTGTCTCAACGCTACGGACGGAAATCTTCTAGTGCATGCATTTTTGGCGTCGAGACGCTATAAATTAAGGTAGCGTTGAGACGCTGCGGAAAGTCAAGTTTGGATAGCTGCACCTATAGCGTTGAGACGTTATGGACAACGTCTCAACGCTATCCTCTCGGGTCATGAAGCTTTAAATTGTTCTCGTTTCAATTCCAAGCATCCAATTCATGCTTTTAAGCTCCAAAAACACCAATGTCTTCCTCACAACCTCTATTTCGCCATGTTTGCTTGAATCCTACAAAATGAATAGATTAAGGAGATGAAAGTACATTTTAACACCTCAAACTAGCAATAATATAAGCCTAGGGATAGTACACTTTTGTATACTATCAATCGTACTTAAGGTATACGATGTAATTATAAGAATAAAATGAACTTTTGACCCAGCTGTAATTACGAATAACTCGTGAAGGATCGACTTGCAATGTAATGGTTATATCCATAGATGCAACTAATCATACGGTGCATAAGAGTGTAAATCTAGGTGTATAGTGAATTGATCTATAGTTAATGAATGAAAATTAATTGATTAAAGAGTTTAATTAATTAATTTTGTATCATTAGAGCTTATATTCTATAAGTCCATAAGGTTCCCTTGCTAGCTCATAGTAACATTAAAAGGATCAATTTAGTTAAGAGAAAATTTTGAAATGTTCAAATTAATATTTAATATATTTGATATATTAAATGAGAAAAATATTTATTTATTGTATTTGATATATTCAATATTATTAAAAATATATATTATGTATTAAATACATTATATTAAAGTAAACAATATATATTAAATTTGAATGAGATTCAAATAAGTAAATATATGTTGTAGGAGATTTTAAGAGATTTGAATAAGATTCAAATATGTCAAATATATATATTACAATACATTATTTGATATAATATATATATATGAAATTTGAATGTAATTCAAATAGATAAATATATTATGTAGGAGATTTGAATGAGATTCAAATATGCTATATATATTTAATATAATGATATTAAAATATATTTTAATTATATGTCAAAGATTATATTCTATCTTAAGTCCCTATAAATGGGACATTTGGGTTGAGCCAATTCAAGAGATCTCCAACCTACATAATTCTTTACGAATTTTTCCTCATGAATTTTCTTTCAAGAGACTCTTACAAAAGCCACATTAGAGACTCGACCTCATTAGAGTTGGAGCACACGAAGATTAAAAGACATGTGTTAGAAATATTTCTACACATATATTTCAATGTAAGTATGCTTAAACTTATTATTTTGTTTAATTCTAAATAAAACCAAAGTTGATTTTTAAATTATTTAGAAATCATAGCCTTCCATTGCGGGGTGAAGTGTTCGTACCTATCAATCTAAAATCAAGAATATTAATAGAAATTTCTCAATGATATATTGAAAAATTATGTCATCGCTGGTAACTCAATTCATCACCATTAGGCAGAGTGAGAGAACAAAGCGATTACCTAAAATCCAAATAACAGAAAGATTTGGAATATTTATATACATTCCCATATGCATTAAGAAGTTTGAAATAGTCACCTAAAATCAATATTAGTTCTAGATTGTTAGAAGAAAATCCTAGACCAGCAAACAATTGATCGATTGAAAAACCTAGGTCAGCGAACAAACAATCGTTGATCTCCTTGACTTAGGCTGACGAACAATCGATCAACGTCTGAAAAAGTGAGAAGGAGAGACGTAAGCAACAACAAAAAATAGAGAAGTGCAAAGAGAAGAACAAGTGTGAGGGAGTAAAACACGTGTGAATGAAAATTAAAATGAGGGTAAAATGGAAATAACAAATATGGATTTTAATAAATTGCCATATTTGTAATTTTTTTTTAAAATGTGCTATAATTGCAAATAGGAAAACTGAAATAATCACCCACTGCAATTACTCAATTTCATTTGGTTATTCTCTTTCTTCATAAATATACAGAGAGAGAGAGCACGAGTTATTTTTTGAAAAGATAAGTTCAAGCTATTAGTTATATACTGGTACAAACTATTACAAACAAATGAATCATTAACTAATAATAAAATATTGCCAAAATGACTATTAGCTCAGCGGTAACTAGCATATACCCTTGATCATGAGGTCAGAGATTTGAATCCCCCACCCCAAATGTTGTTAAACTAAAAAAAAAAACTAATAAAAAAGGATAATGCCAAAGGAAAAAAGAAATAATAATTTCTATCATATATTAAGAAAGAAGATATTATTATTTTTACGTATATATTCAATATTTCTTATTTTTATTTAACAGAAGATTATATATGCAGTACTTGTCATAACAATTCTTGTTGTTATCAAAAAATGGTTCAACTGTAGATTTGTATTCTCAAGGAAAACTCCATGAATGCCCTACAAGAACAAGAGAAATTGAGCACCGGCGTGGTGCTAAGCCACTTGCACGTCGACGCTCAAGTTAGTATCAAGTTTATTAGAGGCTTAGAGAATAATAGTTCGTATTCAAAAGCATACCTTTACCAAATGATGGCTTTTTGCTTATATAACATTTTCCTTTTGTGACTGAAACTCGACCCATCATTATCCTTTCATTACTGAATAATTACCCATTCAATTACTTTCATCACGATTTCTCTAGCTTTTAAGAATCCTGTCGTATCATATTCTCAACAGTTCTTTTATAAAATCGACCGTTGAGAACTTGAATCACTCTTCCTTTAAGCATAATCTTATGACTTGGATTAGTGCACAAGTCAACTTCGAAGAGGTTTCAGCTGACACTTGAGAAGGCCGACCATGCTACCATGTTTGGGTCGACCTCGGCCCAACTAGGCCTTTGGCTGACTCACATGTGGTCGACCTAGCTCGAATTAACTGTGGTTAGGCTACAATGGGACTGGACCTCCTCTAGTTACGTCTCAAGCCTTCCATCTCTCCGATTCTTGATCTTGGCCCAACTTAACTAGATTTACCCATAATAATTCTCATATTTTAAAAGAACATTAAAGATTAAACAATATTTGATTTATAGTTAAATTACAAGTTCAACTTATGACTTTCAAGATTGTACTGTTTAATAGATTTTTAAACTTCAAAAAATGTCTAACTTTCAATTTTATGTCTAATAAGCCCCTAAAATCTAAAAGTATCTAATAATATTTAATTTTGTGTTTTATATAAAATCACGACCTTTCAAAATTGAATATAATAAGAACCTATTTTCCATAATTTGAAAGTTTAGAAATTTAATTATTAGACAATTTTAAACTTCAAGACCTATTAAACCCAAAATTGAAAGTTCAAGAATTTTTTACACTTTTAAATTAAAGAAACTTATTACGTACAACCTTAAAAGTTTGAGAGACTAATCTTGTAATTTAACCTTGTTTTTTTTAATCCTGTAGATATTATATTAAGTTTTTGGTTAAATTACACATTTAGTCCTTGAACTTTGAATTTTGTATCTATTTAGTCTCTGAACTTTCAAAATTACAAATTTAGTCTCTAGACTTTCGAATTTTTTAAAATTCACTGGTCTAATAGACACAAAATTGAAAATTTACAGTTCCATTATTAAACATAAAATTCAAATTTATATCTAATAGATCAATTAATTTTCAAAAATTTAGAATTTGATAGGGATCTATTAGATACAAAATTAAAAGTTCAGGAACCTATAAACACAAAATTAAAAATTTAGGGCCCGTTTGATAACGTTCCTGTTTCCTGTTTCTTGTTCCTGTTTCTCATTTTCAAGAAACAGACATGTTTGATAAACGATCCTGTTTCTTGTTTCTAAATTTTTTAGAAACGTTTCTAAAAAATGGCAGATTTTGAGAAACTTCAAAAAGTAGTTTCTCAAATTTTGTTTCTGTTTCTTTTTTCAAGTTTCATGCATGTATTCATATTTCTCTTTTTACCTGTATCTCCCCTCTCCCTTATTTCTCTATTTTCCATTCTATTTTTTTTTCTTTTAATACTTTTTAATCTTTTTATTTTTTTTCTTATTTTTTATTTTTTGATTTATTTCTTTCTATCCGTTCTCTCTCTTTCATCATAATCTTTTTTTTATAACTCATTATCTTTTATTTTATTTTTTTCTTTTTACTTTTCTCTTTTCGTTTATGTTTTTTTCTTCTATCTTATTTTCTTATTTTCTTTTACTTTACATTAACGAGCTTATAGTTATTATTTTCTATTTAATTCTCTATTATTTTTTTTGGTACGATTTTATTTTTTATTAAATAAATAAACTAATAATGTATTTCATTCTCTCTTTTTCTGATTTTACTTGCTTGTATTATTGGCTAATGCATTTTTAAAGAAAAAATAAAAATAAAATTTATTATTAAATTAAAGAAATGTGAGTATGTTCGATTGTCTGACCTTAGACAATTTATAAATTCGTCTAATTGAACTAACTCTTATAAGTTAAAATCGTTCAAAGTGAATTGATTGAAGTGAGAAATAACATTGAAAATCAAATTTGAACAACATTTGAAGGATAAAATTTATTATTATTATTATTATTAATTAGGTGTTGGGCCTTAATAAAATACTATAACCTCTTTATAATTGTTTATATTTATTTTAATGCATGTTATATATTTTATTTTTACCAAAAAATAAGAAACAAGAAACAGAAATAGTTATAAACATGTTTCTGTTTTTAGTTTTTAAGAAATAGAAACGAGAAATGAGAAACAGAAACAAGAAACAAGAAACGAGAAACAAGAACGTTATCAAACGGGGCCTTAGAGACCTATTAGACTTTTAAAAGAATATGAACCAAATAGACACAAACCTCAAAGTTCAAAGACCAAACTTGTAATTGAACCTAAGTTTTTATATGTTATTCGAGAATAGCTTACAGATTAAGTTAGTTCTACCCTATCTCCTATGACATTTTCTTTCCCTTTTGAAAGTACCTTCAACACAATTCCAAACAAAAAAGAAAAACAAGAAATTAATGTTACATAAAGTTTTAAAAAAAAAAATTGCCCAAAAATGTTCGATAATTTCCCGATATATAATTAAAAATATAAAAAATGCTAAATTAGCTTTTGTTGTTGCAATGCTAGTCTAGTCATCAGCTCGAAGCTATTTCAAACAATTGGTCAGTTTGCTTTTTGCCCTTTCTCTTCTTTTCGATACATGTGTTGTATTTTTCTTTTTTTCCTTTTTATCCGTACATTTTCTTTAACTTTTATTTACTTCTGTTCACAAATGCTTCAACATTCTTGACTCAATGGCTACTTGTTTTTTGACACGTTTGTGAAAGTGAGTGACAGGAAATTATTTATTGATTTGGTCGCTTGATTGTCTTTTAATAATAATTAGATACAAAATTCAAAATTTATCTGCTCTTAATAACTATTAGAAATAAATTTGAAAGATAGTCCAACTATATTCCAACCCTCAAAATTCATGTATCTTCATCAACATGCTCCTTCAAGATGGTGCCTCTTTGGGTTCACCATTCTTGAGTTGGATTTCAATTTTTGGACCGAATGTCCGTTTATGGGCTATGATAACCTATTAGATAAACATAAAGTTTCATCTCAAAATCAATTGGCAATGAAATGAGTAACTCATGCATCTTATTAAGAATGTGAAGTCTCCTAATTTTTTCAATATGGGATCTTCAATATACTCTCTCAAGGAGTAACCTCAAAAGTTTGAGAGACTAGACTTGTAATTTAACCTTGATTTTTTTAAGCCAGTAGCTATTATATTATGTTTTTATATGTTGTTCGAGAATAGCTTAAAGATTAAGTTAGTTCTACACCCTATCTCCTTTGACATTTTCTTTCCTTTTTGAAAATACCTTCGACACAATTCCAAACAAAAAAAGAAAAACAAGAAATTAATGTTATATAAAGTTTTTAAAAGAACTGCCCAAAAATGTTCAATAATTGACTGATATATATAATTAAAAATATAAAAAGTGTTGTAAAATTGAGAGGCGAAACCGGGCACCAAAACTTTACCAAATCATATAATAATAATAATAATAATAATAATAATAATAATACTAATAATAATAATAATAATAATAATACAAAAGTTGAAATATAAAAGAGTATATATATATATAATATAAACAAAAGTTAATGGAAATTTATGGCAAATGAAAATAGAGAAAGTGGAAAAGATTGGAAAGGATTGGTTTCATTTCCAAAAATGTATATATCACATTTATCCAAAATGAACCACTATTTATAGGAAATTTGGAGAGCATGATGTGGTCTATTTGGACACCAATCTATGGCCTTTGTTGGACACATGGAGGACACTTTGGCTATGGAGAAAAAGCCACTTGGCATGGATATAAATGGGCATGTGGAATGGGCATTTACTTGTCATATTTACAATACTCCCCCTTAAATGTCCATTTATATAAAATATGCCTCGTTAAAACCTTACTAGGGAAAAACCCAATGGGAAGAAAAACCCTAGTGAAGGAAAAAGAGTACATATTTTATATAGTTTACTATAATACATTCACTCCCCCTCATGGAGACATCACTTAAAGTCTTTGAATCGCCGCATTCCAATGCTATATACTAATTTATCGAAGGTTGCAGTTGGTAATGCCTTCGTAAATAAGTCAGCCAAGTTATCTTTCGAACAAATTTGTTGTACAGTGATATCGCCATTTTCTTCAAGATCATGAGTATAGAAGAGTTTTGGTGAGATATGCTTTGTTCTATCTCCTTTGATATATCCTCCCTTGATTTGAGCTATACATGCTGTGTTATCTTCGTATAACATCGTTGGAAGAGGTTTACTTGAAGATAAGCCACATGTCTCGTGAATGTGTTGTGTCATCGATCTTAGCCATACACATTCTCGACTTGCTTCATGAATAGCGAGGATTTCAGCATGATTTGAAGAAGTGGCCGTTATAGTCTGTTTCACTGATCGCCACGATATAGCAGTTCCTCCACATGTGAATAGATAACCTGTCTGAGATCTAGCTTTGTGTGGATCAGATAGATAACCAGAATCTGCATAACCAACTAGATCATATTTTGATTTGTTAGAATAAAATAAACCCATATCAATTGTCCCTCGAAGATATCGGAGTACATGCTTAACTCCGTTCCAATGTCTTTTTGTAGGATATGAACTATATCTAGCTAATAAATTTACTGAAAATGCAATATCTGGTCTTGTGTTATTAGCCAAATACATAAGTGCACCAATTGCACTAAGATATGGTACTTCAGGACCAAGTAGTTCTTCACTGTCATCTCGAGGTCGAAATATATCTTTCTTTACATCCAGTGAACGAACTTCCATTGGAATGTTCAATGGATGTGCTTTATCCATATAGAATCTTTTTAAGATTTTCTCTGTATAAATTGATTGATGAACAAATATCTCATCTGCTAAATGTTCAATTTGCAAACCAAGGCAAAATTTTGTTTTTCCAAGATCTTTCATCTCGAATTCTTTCTTAAGATATTCTATTGCCTTGGATAACTCTTCAGGAGTTCCGATTATATTTAAGTCATCAACATATACAGTTATAATAGCAAATCCTGACTGAGATTTCTTTATAAAAACGCACGGACATATTGGATTATTTTGGTATCCTTCTTTCAACAGATATTCACTCAGGCGATTATACCACATTCGTCCTGATTGTTTTAATCCATATAATGATCTCTGTAACTTTATTGAATACAATTCCCGAGAACTTGATTCATATGTTTCTGGTATTTTAAATCCTTCCGGGATTTTCATATAAATGTCATTATCCAGAGATCCATATAAATACGCCGTGACTGCATCCATTAGATGCATATCAAGCTTTTCATATACAGTCAGACCAATCAAATATCTTAGCGTTATTGCATCCACCACAGGAGAATATGTCTCATCATAATCAATACCAGGCCTTTGCGAGAATCCTTGTGCAACAAGTCTCGCTTTATATCTTGTGACTTCATTCTTTTCATTTCTTTTCCTTACAAATACCCATTTATATCCCACAGGTTTGACGTTTTCCGGTGTTGGGACTACTGGTCCAAAAACCTCACGTTTTGAAAGTGAGTTCAACTCTGCTTGGATTGCTTCTTTCCATTTCGGCCAATCCTTTCTACGTTGACATTCTTTGATAGATTTTGGGTCAAAATCATCACTTTCATGAATAATATAGTGAGCAACATTATAAGAAAAAATGTTGTCAATAATGATATCATTTCGGTTCCATCTCTTTCCTGTTGTAACATAGTTTATAGAAATTTCATTATTATCCTCAAGCGTTTGATTTTCACCAATACTCTTTTGAGTAGTTGTATTCTGGATTTCTTCTGGAACATCCATACCTTTTATTGAATCATTTTGATTCTCAACTACTTTTCTTTTCCGAGGATTTTTATCTTTAGAACCTATTGGTCTACCACGCTTCTGGCGTGCTCCAGACTCATTATTGACAACTTGTTCCTTTGGGATATCAATTTTTGATGGAGCATTTGCAGCTGGTATATATGATTTAGTCACACTTTTAGTATCTGTGAATGCATCTGGTAGTTGATTTGCTATATTTTGCAAATGAATTATCTTTTGAACTTCAAGTTCACATTGATCTCTACGAGAATCTAAATGAGATAATAACGATGCATTCCATGTAATTTCTTTTTCCAACTTCTTAATTCCTCCCCCTAATGTTGGAAAATTTGTCTCATTAAAATGACAATCAGCAAATCGTGCAGTAAATACATCACCCGTCAGGGGTTCAAGATATTTAATAATTGATGGGGAATCAAAACCAACATATATTCCTAACCTCCTTTGAGGACCCATCTTAGTACGTTGTGGTGGAGCAATTGGTACATATACTGCACATCCAAAAATTCTTAGATGGGAAATATTTGGCTGCTGGCCATAAGCTAATTGCATTGGGGAGTATTTATTATAAGCTACTGGCCTAATACGTGCCAGTGATGCAGCATGCAAAATAGCATGACCCCATACCGATGTAGGAAGTTTAGCTCTCATAAGCAATGGTCTTGCAATTAGTTGCAGACGTTTTATAAATGATTCTGCTAGACCATTTTGTGTATGAACGTGAGCTACAGGATGTTCAACACTTATCCCAATTGACATACAATAATTATTAAAAGTTTGGGATGTAAATTCACCAGCATTATCAAGTCGAATGGTCTTAATTGTATTATCAGGAAATTGTGCTTTTAACTTAATTATTTGAGCAAGTAATCTTGCAAATGCAAGATTTCGACTTGATAATAAGCATACATGTGACCATCTGCTGGATGCGTCAATTAATACCATAAAATATCTAAATGGACCACTTGGTGGGTTAATAGGTCCACAAATATCACCTTGAATTCGCTCTAAAAATGCAGGTGATTCAATCCCCACTTTAGCTGGTGATGGTCTAATAATTAACTTTCCTTGAGAACAAGCATCACATGACAACTCATTGGATTGAAGAATCTTCTGGCTCTTTAAAGGATGTCCATGTGAATTCTCAATAAATTTTCTCATCATTATTGATCCTGGATGACCCAATCGATCATGCCAAACACTGAATATTTCTGGATTCATGAACTTCGGGTTCATTATTGCATAACTTTCGATTACTCGTATATGAGTATAGTATAATCCAGAAGAAAAAGCAGGCAGTGTTTCTAATATACGTTTTTCATGTGAAACAATAGATGTTATATAGAGACACTCTATATTATTTTTACAATCAGTTTCAACATGATAATTATTTTCACGTATATCTTTAAAACTTAATAAGTTTCTTTTCGATTTGCTAGAGAACAGAGCATTATTAATTGTAAATCTTGTTCCTCTAGGCAAAATAAAGTTTGCGTTTCCAAAACCTTCAATCAGATTTGCAGAACCTGATATAGTATTGACTTTTGCTTCCAGCATTGTCAATCTAGTAAAATATTTTCTATTTATGAGTATCGTGTGCGTAGTTGCGCAGTCTGCCAGACATAAATCCTCATTGCTCATTTTCGAGTTACTCAACATATTGAAATTGTTCATATTTCTTCATTGAAAAGAAAAAAAAAACGATTACAAAGAGTCTTAAATATATATACAAACAAAACAACAACAAAAACATACTAAACAGTACTTAATTATATATTTTCATACAAATCATCCTCTACTTGTTTGATTGCATCAATTCTCTCTCCAGGAGATTCAAAATAATCAGCTACATCAAGATGCATCATATTGGAGGGGTCAAACACATCATCTTCTTGAATGGCAAGATTTACCTCCACATTCTTTCCTTTTCCTTTTTCCTTCAGGGAAGCTTGATAGAGATCAACAAGGTGTTTTGACGTACGATAGGTACGTGACCAGTGCCCAGTCATTCCGCACCGGAAACATTTATGTTCATCACCTTTCGAACTTCTATCTTGTGGAGCCTTTCCTTTATGATCATCACTTCGTGTGGGTTTCTTAAAATTATAATGCCCACCACGAAAATAGGTATTTCTTCCTCTACCGCGGTCCCGACCTCGACCACGACCACGACCTCGACCACGGTTATTAAAATTCACAACATTCACTTCAGGGAATGGTGTTGCTCCAGTTGGTCGGGATTCGTGATTTTTCATCAATAACTCGTTATTTTGTTCAGCAACGAGAAGACATGAGATAAGTTCAGAATATTTTGCAAAACCCTTCTCTCGATATTGCTGCTGCAGGAGCATATTCGAGACATGAAAAGTGGAAAATGTCTTCTCTAACATATCAACATCAGTAATCTTTTCTCCGCATAATTTTAATTTTGAACTAATTCTGAAGAGTGCGGAATTATACTCACTTACTGATTTAAAGTCCTGCAACCTCAGGTGCATCCAATCATAACGAGCTTTTGGAAGAATAACTGTTTTTTGATGATCGTACCTTTCTTTCAAACCTTGCCATAGAACGTAGGGATTTTTTATTGTAAGATATTCCATTTTCAATCCCTCGTGAAGATGATGGCGAAGGAAGATCAGGGCTTTTGCTTTTTCTTGATTTGATGCATCATTTCCTTCTTTAATTGTTTCTCCAAGATTCATAGAATCTAAATGGATCTCAGCGTCAAGGACCCATGACAAGTAGTTATTTCCATTAATATCCAGGGCCGCAAATTCTAGCTTTGTAAGGTTTGCCATAATAACACTATAAAAAATAATAATATATTTATATTAGAAATTTAACATAAACCAAATGCGTAAAAATGGCTTACCTATAAGACTTACCTTTAGCGGGAAAAATGACAGAGTCTCGTGCTGATAACGTGTTGTAAAATTGAGAGGCGAAACCGGGCACCAAAACTTTACCAAATCATATAATAATAATAATAATAATAATAATACTAATAATAATAATAATAATAATAATACAAAAGTTGAAATATAAAAGAGTATATATATATATAATATAAACAAAAGTTAATGGAAATTTATGGCAAATGAAAATAGAGAAAGTGGAAAAGATTGGAGAGGATTGGTTTCATTTCCAAAAATGTATATATCACATTTATCCAAAATGAACCACTATTTATAGAAAATTTGGAGAGCATGATGTGGTCTATTTGGACACCAATCTATGGCCTTTGTTGGACACATGGAGGACACTTTGGCTATGGAGAAAAAGCCACTTGGCATGGATATAAATGGGCATGTGGAATGGGCATTTACTTGTCATATTTACAATAAAAAGTTTAAATTAGTTTTTGTTGTTGCTGTGCTCCAGTCTAGTCATCAGCTCGAAGCTCCTTCACACAATTGGTCAGTTTGGAATCTGTTTTTTTCCTTTCCCCTCTTTTCGATACATGTGTACTTGTATATCTCTTCTTTATTTCTTTCGTCTTTTTTTATATCAGTATCTTTTCTTTAACTTTTATTGATTTCTATTCACAAATGCTTCAATATTCTTGACTCAATGGCCACTTGTTTTTCGACACGTTCCAACTCTACTTTAGAAAAATTAATCAAAGTGAGTGACAGGAAATTCTTTATTGATTTGGTGGCCGGATTGTCTTTTAATAATAATTAGATGCAAAATTCAAAATTTATCTGCTCTTAATAACTATTAAAAATATATTAAAAAGATAGTCCAACTATATTCCAACCCTCAAATAATTAAGGTATACACACCTATTTAAACTATATTCAGATTAGCTACCATTGAGTTTTCTAATACATTTGAAAATATATATGTATATTATTTATTCTTGCATAAATATTAATTTTTAAGCTTAAAAATTTTCAATGAATAAAATCTATAATATACACAGATAATAATAGTAATAAAAAGCATCTGCAAAGATTTCTAGTAAAAAAAAACTTTTTAGTTTTATCACTAGCTTTTTTTTTTTTTTATGATTCACTTGTATATGATATATCTATTTAATAACTATTATATGAAATCAAGAATATTAACTCGACTCATCAACATGAATTAGTTTAAAATCTCTACTTGGGTCCAAATGGTTGAATTCAACTAAAATATCTAAGAACTACTATATGCGAATAAATCAAATTACACTGAGTTCAATTCTCAATTTTCTACTATTTACGAGATAATGTTTATTAAAAACTTACAATATAGGCATTGCATCATTTTCTATTCCGGGGGAAATAAAGAAAACCAAACCAGTTTTAGATGTTTTATTTTAAAGAAAGAAAAAGTTAGGATTTTTATCTTAAGCTAGCCTTTTTATTTCTCTTTTGTTTTTGAAATATCCTTTATTTTATCTCTCCTACCACTTTTCCATATAATTGGTCAGTTCAGAACCTGTTTTCACCATCCCCTTTTCAATCGATTGGTTCTTTTCCCCCCATGTAGCGTCACTCTTCTCTATAAATGATTCCATCACAGATGCTTCTTGACTCCCCAAGTCAATGCCCACTAATATCTCAACACGTTCCTCAACCTCCACTCCTATGAGGACGACGACCGGTCTACTTATACCCCATCTCTGCTAATCCTTCAAAACACACACAGAGAAGAATAATTTGAAATATATAAATCGAAATGAGCGGCGAACCAGAGAACGGAGGGTCGAAGGCGGCGAAGATCGTCGGGGCGGTGGTGGGGTTCGCCACTTTCATTGGCTGCGTGGCGAACCTGTTGTCCGCCGGCGCTGAAACCACCGACGATCGGAAAATGATGAAGGCTCCGGGAAGACCAGGGCAGCATATTGAGAGGGATGGCTTTGAGAAGAACCCCTCTGAGTACTTCAGAGGTCTGCGCAATAAATGAACCAACTCTCCACAAGAAAAAGCTCCAAATAATTAATTAATTAATTAATTATGGATGGCAGTGTTAGTTTTGTGTTGTATGTGTTTGTTTGTGTTGGTTTTCTGTTTTGAATGTTGTGATGAAGATACTGTGAGTTCTTCTGGGAGTTTGATGTCGAATGAAATGGGAGCTTAATGCAAGTTTTTAATTATATCTTTCTATTTCTATTGTGTTTTTCTTTTGTCTCTGTTGTTGCCAAATTTTGGACAGGAGAAATATCACCTGACCTCCACTTGACAACGACGGTGAATTTGTATTCTTGGGGGAAGAACGCAGCCTGCAAGACAAGAAAAACCTGGACACCGGTGTGGTGTAGACCACACAGGCTCCGATGCTTAAGTCAGAGAGAGTTTTGAGAGTTGTAGGAGAGTATTGTAAGCTGGAATGAACCTACCTTGCTCTCCCCCTAAGGGAGAGCTTAAATAGCTTCCTTCCTAGGGTTTTTTCGTGGGTTTCCGTCTTCGAATGGGGAAAGGAAAAGTCCAATTGGGCTGAACCGAGGGCACACGAGCCATAAGGGACCGAGGCAAGGCCCAAAAGTGGGCCTTGCCAAACTGGTCGGCCTTGGCCGGGCCGACCACGGGCTTGAGCTTCGGCCCAAGCCCATTTCTTCTCCCACTCATTCTGGGGCCAGTCCACTGTCGGTTTCGATCCGTTTTGACTTCGTATTGGGCCTCTTTCCTTGTTTGGCCCTTCGTTGCAGCTCTTTGGTCAGCCCATTCTTGTTAATCCAATTTTACCCATAACATTAGCCCCCACTCCCTAGTTAGGATTCAAGATTAGGAGCGTGCAGAGTAATGCATGGAGCCTGACTTGGGAGTAGCATTTTAAGTTTTTGGAGTCATTGTTGACATTTCGAGGTCTGCCTCGAATTATCTCTAGTTATTGCTGTCCATCCTTGCTAGGATATTCAGTCTCCTAGAGTGTCGGTTTCTCCATTTTCCAGTAGGAATTTTAGAGTTCCATGACGCTTATCTTGCGTCTTGTTTTCTCCGTTTCCTATAGGAATTTTAGGGTTCCGTGACGCTCATTTTGCGTCCCAAATCATCCCCAGGATTTCCGTCTAACCCCGTAGGTCGGTCTCTTCCTGGTGGGTAAGATTCTCCTCTGGGTGTGTGTTCGTCCACATCCTGGAGAAAATTTAAGGCTCCAAGGTTCTCCTTGGATCATCCCAAGATTGTCGTCCAACCCCGTAGGGAACATTTCGATCTTTCTTGGGGGCAAGACTCTCCTCTGGATTCACGATCTGTGCCGTTTTCCTGGAGAGAATATATAAATTCGAGGGCGTCCTCAAATTTAAGTGGGATTGCCATCAAACCCCGTAGGGGCCCCGTAGGGACTATTCTGGACTTCCCGACCTACCGTAGGAGGGAATTTTGGCTATCTTGTAGCCGTGTAGCTTCATGATCTCCTACTGGAGGGAATTCTTGGCTATTCTGTAGCCTTGTAGCTTCACGCTTTTCGTAAGCGTTTTTGGAACAACTGTAGCTTCATTTCAAGTTGATACCGTGAGAGGAGTAGAGGAAATAAGCAATGGAGTGAGCATCGGGGGCAGGAGGTGTGGTCGGCCTCGGCCAATCTGGTCGGCCGAGGCTTCTTTGGTGCTTCTGCTTGGCCTCCTTGCGCGTCGGTACTTTTTTTCGTGTACAAGTTTTCCTCGATCTTACCATCATCTTCTTCATTTTTTCTAGGAGCTAGCTTATCCTGGTCTTTCTCTTGTTAGTCAAGAGAATTTAATTAGAATCAGTTTTATTCCACCCCTTCTTCTGAAAGGTTGGATTTAACCTCAAATTCTTCTTGTAATCATTGTGCTGGGGAGAGGTTGGTTTTGGCCAAGTTGGTCGGCCTCGACCACGTTTGTCAGACCTCAGTTCCTCAGCTTTAACTTCTGTCTCATGTGTTTTCGTTAACTCATGATTTCGTTGCTTCTGTTTTTCAGATATGCCTCCACGATTTACGTCTTTGCTTGAAGGCCACATGAGGAGTTGGGCCTTTGAGGGTTGGTGGCTCTAGCTCAGACGTGGGAGGTGTTTCCACTTTTGAGATTTCAAATCCTTCTCCTCGACCTAAGGGTGTGAGTACTCTCCAATAGACCAGCGTTCCAAGGGCAGAGCTGGTTCAAAGTCAAGCTAGCTTGACTCAAGTCAATCGTCTATTGGCTGAGGTTAGGATTGAACTTGATTTCACAAGGGTTGAGCTCCAATCAGTTCGAACCCAATTAGATGAAGCCCAAGCATCACAAGGACTTAGATTGTGGGGTCATTCAAGAAGATTATGCTTCTTTCAAGAAAGATCCCTATGCATTCCCTAATTCAGATGATTCTAATGGCAGTGGAGGAGCAGACATGAATGAGGGCTAAATCTTACGTGCTTTCCCTTTTTTCTTTTTATCTCATTGTAAGACTTTTATTAATGAGAATATCTTTTCTGTCCATCATCCTTGTCTCTCTTTAATGAATCTTGACTTTAAAGAGTTAAACTCCGTTGAACGGAATTATAGAAGTCTTACTAAACAAGATAAATTGATAAAAGGGGTCCTCATACATGCATGCAAACGACAAACCATAAAATCACTTACTTGTAATTGTTCGGCCTCGGCCTTGGAGGTAGGCCTCGGCCTCCGTTTTTCTCCAATTTTTGACTTTTCTGCCTTGTTTTGTGTAGCTTCTGCCTTTTGTTCAATTAGAGAGGCATATCTCTTTAGTAGCTTCTGCCTTTTGTTCATCAGAGAGGCATATCTCCTATGTAGCTTCGATGCTTTTTGTTTCATAGGGAAGCATATCCCCTTAGTAGCCCCCTACTCAAGTAGGAGTTTCTTGGTTGAACTCATGCTTGAGTGACACAACTTGCAGCTTGAAAATTTAATTTTATTGCTAATAAAATTTGAATCTTACGTGAATTTGTTGAAGTTGACAAATGTAATCCTAACTAGAGATGAAGTAAACAGAAGAAAGCCCCCTAGTGGTCCATAGGGGTATGGTCGGCCTCAGCCTTCCTCTGGTCGGCCTCGGCCTTCTTCTGGTAGGCCTCTGCTTCACTTGATCTCTCGTGGGGGTTCTTCATCTAGTCGGCCTCGGCCATCTCGGATGTATTCTTTCAGATACCCTTCTCTGATCAGGGTTTCGATTTCGTCTCGTAGCTGATAGCAATTATGAGTAGCATGACCATGATCTCGGTGAAAGAAACAGTATTTGTCTTTGTCTCTTTTTCCAGCTGGAGTTCGCATCTTATCTGGAAATTTCACCAAATTCAAGTGGCAAATTTCCATCAAGATTCGCTCAGGAGGGAGAGTTATGGAAGTATACCTTTCGAACCGTTGGCCGGGGACGACCTTAGGGTCTGGTCGGCCTCGGCCTCTTTCCTTGACCCTCCTTCTCTTCGAACTAGAAAAATTGTTGTCCCGAGCTCTATCTTGCTCTGCGTATCTGTTGCTTCTTTCACGATCAAATGTAGCTTCTTTCGATCGTATTAGCTCCTCAGCACTCATATACTTTTGAGCCCTAGTTATGAACTCAACATAGGAGGTCGATTCTTTCTTGCCAATTGATCTAAGCAAGCCTTTATCTTGTAAGCCTGCAACAATGGCGATTAGGGCAGTCGTGTCTGTGAATCCTTCAACTTGCAACGTTTCCTTGTTAAAGCGCGAGACATAATCACGTAAGGTCTCTTTTGGCCCTTGCTTTATAGTGAGCAAGTGCATCTGAGGCTTACGTTGGTCTCGTCCTCCCAAGAATTGCGTTACAAATGCTCTGGCTAACTCTTTGAAAGAGCCAATGGATCTTCTCTTCAACTTTCTGTACCATTCTCTGGCTGGTCCTGTGAGGGTAGAAGAGAATGCTCTGCATTTAATTGCTTCTGAAACTCCATGAAGTTCCATCTGCGCTCGGTATGTGTCCAGGTGTTCAACAGGATCAGTATTGCCATCGTATGGAGTTATGGGCGGCACCTTGAACTTCTCAGGAACTTTCTCTTTTATGATCTCGTCAGTGAAAGGGGGATCGACTTGCTCGATGAGAGCCTCGAGATCCCACCTCTCGATCTCACGAGTTTTGAGAACGTTCCCTTGAAGATCTCCAAACTCCTTTTGGATTTTCAGAATGTCTGCTTTCCATGGAGGACTTTGGTTTCGTGCATCATACCTCAATTTGATCTCCTCGGCCTCAGCATGTTTCTGGTCGGCCTCGGCCTCTGCTTGCAGCTTCCGCTTCAAATCGATCAGACTTCTCAAGTCCGATGTTGCTTCAATATTCTCGTCGACCGTCGCTTCAACTTTACCTAGTCGGCCTCGGCCATCAGCCTGGGAGACGATATGCACAACAGATTTCAACTTACCTGCCTTACTCGTCTGGCTTTTGACCGAGGGTTGACGTGGCTTGTTGTTTCCTCCAAGGATCAGCTTCTCGGTTGGCTTTTGGGTATGGGATTTTGATTCTCCCATCCCCTCAACCACCTTCGCTTTTCCTTTTTGTGGGTCTCGTACGAGAGGTGGTTCCTCCTCCTGTTTTTCTTTCTTCTGATGATCTTGGTTTTCCAGTTTTTCCAAGATTTTTAGAAGATATTTGTCCATGTTGTCGACCTTTTTCTTCAGCTCGGCAATCTCCTCTTCTGGTCGGCCTGTGTCAGGACGAGGCCGAGGAGGAGAAACCTCTCTCGTACGTCTCGGGTGACGATCCTGATCGGAGTCATCTCCATCTTCATTCCAGTGTTTGTTTTCTGGAGTTCTACTCATCTTCTCGTAGGATTGAATTAGGCAGAAGGTTTTTCCAGCAAGCGTTGTCGTTCCCCACAGACGGCGCCAACTGTTGTTGCCAAATTTTGGACAGGAGAAATATCACCTGACCTTCACGTGACAACGACGGTGAATTTGTATTCTTGGGGGAAGAACGCGGCCTGCAAGATAAGAAAAACCTTGACACCGGTGTGGTGTAGACCACACAGGCTCCGATGCTTAAGTCAGAGAGAGTTTTGAGAGTTGTAGGAGAGTGTTGTAAGCTGGAATGAACCTACCTTGCTCTCCCCCTAAGGGAGAGCTTAAATAGCTTCCTTCCTAGGGTTTTTTCGTGGGTTTCCGTCTTCGAATGGGGAAAGGAAAAGTCCAATTGGGCTGAACCGAGGGCACACGAGCCATAAGGGACCGAGGCAAGGCCCAAAAGTGGGCCTTGCCAAACTGGTCGGCCTCGGCCGGGCCGACCACGGGCTTGGGCTTCGGCCCAAGCCCATTTCTTCTCCCACTCATTCTGGGCCAGTCCACTGTCGGTTTTGGTCCGTTTTGACTTCGTATTGGGCCTCTTTCCTTGTTTGGCCCTTCGTTGCAGCCCTTTGGTCAGCCCATTCTTGTTAATCCAATTTTACCCATAACAGTCTCTGAGGAATTTTTGGTTATTTTTTATTTTGTGTGTTTTGGTGTTTGGATAAAGAGGATTGCATCTTCACTACTACAATTTTGACTATCAATGACACCAAGGGCAAAACAAAAAAAGGGAAGTGAGAAAAAACTAATTGAGGGGAAAAAACGAAAAAAAAAAAGAAAGAGATCAAGAGAGTTAAAACTAGACTTTTTTTTTTTTTTTTTAAATTCATAGTATGAGTAGATTAAAAGATAGATAACAGAGCAATATATAATGGGGCATCATAATTCATAACATTTTGCAAATTAGGGCCTGCGGAGGTTTCTGAAATAAGCAGCAGGATCTTGCTCAAAAACATCTCTGAAAATGAAGCCATCTTTTCCAGGAGCTTTCATCATGTTTCTGTTGGAATTCATCAAAGAAGCCACCGCCAGAATAATAGAAGCAATTCCCATCACACCACTCAGAATTACACTTGCATTCGCCATTTTATCCAACAATTTTCAGACTGAGTTCGAGTTTGATAATTATTACACAGCAAAATGGCCGATTGGGTTATATAGAGAGGAGAGAATTATTGGGAACTGGAAGAGTTTGAACTAATTTAATTCAATTTCAATTAAACACCCTTTGCGTTTGGTGCCTTTTGAGAGAAAACCTTCTCGATTAGTGTAGCTCCAAGTTAATATGGTTTGTTTGGGGCTTGTGTTCAAAATTAATTCTTTGTTTTTAAAAATTAAGATTATGTAAAAATGTTTTTGTACTATATTTTTTTTTCAACTGGACTTTTTTTAATTAAAAAATAATAATAGTATTAATGTAATATTTGAAACTTAATTAATCAATTATCATATTTTCCCTGTTGAAAGATGAGATATTTGAAAATCATTTTTAGACTTCTTTGTTTTTTCAATTAAAATTTTAAATCGAAATTAGTTTTACATTCTTACGTGTTTACTTTTAAAATTATTAAGATTTCAAAAATAATTCTTAAAACAAAATATCAAATCATTATTAAATAAAGTTCTAGAGTTTAAAAATTATATCTCGAAATATGTTTAAAATTTTAAAACATTTAAGAATTGTTGTAAAATGAGAGGCGAAACCGGGCACCAAAACTTTACCAAAATATATAATAATAATAATAATAATAATAATAATACAAGTGTTAAAATATAAATGGATTATATATAGATAATATAAATAAAAGAAAATGGAGATTTATGGCAAATTAAATAAACAAATAAATTAGAGAACGTGGAAGAGAAAAGAGAGAATTGGAGAGTTTTTTTACCAAAAATGCATATATTCATTTATCCAAAATGAACCACTATTTATAGGCAATTTAGAGAGCATGATGTGGTCCATTTGGACACCAATCTATGGCCTTTGTTGGACACATGGAGGACACTTTGGCTATGGAGAAAAAGCCACTTGGCATGGATATAAATGGGCATGTGGAATGGGCATTTACTTGTCATATTTACAATACTCCCCCTTAAATGCCCATTTATATAAAATATGCCTCGTTAAAACCTTACTAGGGAAAAACCCAATGGGAAGAAAAACCCTAGTGAAGGAAAAAGAGTACATATTTTATATAGTTTACTATAATACATTCACTCCCCCTCATGGAGACATCACTTAAAGTCTTTGAATCGCCGCATTCCAATGCTATATACTAATTTATCGAAGGTTGCAGTTGGTAATGCCTTCGTAAATAAGTCAGCCAAGTTATCTTTCGAACAAATTTGTTGTACAGTGATATCGCCATTTTCTTCAAGATCATGAGTATAGAAGAGTTTTGGTGAGATATGCTTTGTTCTATCTCCTTTGATATATCCTCCCTTGATTTGAGCTATACATGCTGTGTTATCTTCGTATAACATCGTTGGAAGAGGTTTACTTGAAGATAAGCCACATGTCTCGTGAATGTGTTGTGTCATCGATCTTAGCCATACACATTCTCGACTTGCTTCATGAATAGCGAGGATTTCAGCATGATTTGAAGAAGTGGCCGTTATAGTCTGTTTCACTGATCGCCACGATATAGCAGTTCCTCCACATGTGAATAGATAACCTGTCTGAGATCTAGCTTTGTGTGGATCAGATAGATAACCAGAATCTGCATAACCAACTAGATCATATTTTGATTTGTTAGAATAAAATAAACCCATATCAATTGTCCCTCGAAGATATCGGAGTACATGCTTAACTCCGTTCCAATGTCTTTTTGTAGGATATGAACTATATCTAGCTAATAAATTTACTGAAAATGCAATATCTGGTCTTGTGTTATTAGCCAAATACATAAGTGCACCAATTGCACTAAGATATGGTACTTCAGGACCAAGTAGTTCTTCACTGTCATCTCGAGGTCGAAATATATCTTTCTTTACATCCAGTGAACGAACTTCCATTGGAATGTTCAATGGATGTGCTTTATCCATATAGAATCTTTTTAAGATTTTCTCTGTATAAATTGATTGATGAACAAATATCTCATCTGCTAAATGTTCAATTTGCAAACCAAGGCAAAATTTTGTTTTTCCAAGATCTTTCATCTCGAATTCTTTCTTAAGATATTCTATTGCCTTGGATAACTCTTCAGGAGTTCCGATTATATTTAAGTCATCAACATATACAGTTATAATAGCAAATCCTGACTGAGATTTCTTTATAAAAACGCACGGACATATTGGATTATTTTGGTATCCTTCTTTCAACAGATATTCACTCAGGCGATTATACCACATTCGTCCTGATTGTTTTAATCCATATAATGATCTCTGTAACTTTATTGAATACAATTCCCGAGAACTTGATTCATATGTTTCTGGTATTTTAAATCCTTCCGGGATTTTCATATAAATGTCATTATCCAGAGATCCATATAAATACGCCGTGACTGCATCCATTAGATGCATATCAAGCTTTTCATATACAGTCAGACCAATCAAATATCTTAGCGTTATTGCATCCACCACAGGAGAATATGTCTCATCATAATCAATACCAGGCCTTTGCGAGAATCCTTGTGCAACAAGTCTCGCTTTATATCTTGTGACTTCATTCTTTTCATTTCTTTTCCTTACAAATACCCATTTATATCCCACAGGTTTGACGTTTTCCGGTGTTGGGACTACTGGTCCAAAAACCTCACGTTTTGAAAGTGAGTTCAACTCTGCTTGGATTGCTTCTTTCCATTTCGGCCAATCCTTTCTACGTTGACATTCTTTGATAGATTTTGGGTCAAAATCATCACTTTCATGAATAATATAGTGAGCAACATTATAAGAAAAAATGTTGTCAATAATGATATCATTTCGGTTCCATCTCTTTCCTGTTGTAACATAGTTTATAGAAATTTCATTATTATCCTCAAGCGTTTGATTTTCACCAATACTCTTTTGAGTAGTTGTATTCTGGATTTCTTCTGGAACATCCATACCTTTTATTGAATCATTTTGATTCTCAACTACTTTTCTTTTCCGAGGATTTTTATCTTTAGAACCTATTGGTCTACCACGCTTCTGGCGTGCTCCAGACTCATTATTGACAACTTGTTCCTTTGGGATATCAATTTTTGATGGAGCATTTGCAGCTGGTATATATGATTTAGTCACACTTTTAGTATCTGTGAATGCATCTGGTAGTTGATTTGCTATATTTTGCAAATGAATTATCTTTTGAACTTCAAGTTCACATTGATCTCTACGAGAATCTAAATGAGATAATAACGATGCATTCCATGTAATTTCTTTTTCCAACTTCTTAATTCCTCCCCCTAATGTTGGAAAATTTGTCTCATTAAAATGACAATCAGCAAATCGTGCAGTAAATACATCACCCGTCAGGGGTTCAAGATATTTAATAATTGATGGGGAATCAAAACCAACATATATTCCTAACCTCCTTTGAGGACCCATTTTAGTACGTTGTGGTGGAGCAATTGGTACATATACTGCACATCCAAAAATTCTTAGATGGGAAATATTTGGCTGCTGGCCATAAGCTAATTGCATTGGGGAGTATTTATTATAAGCTACTAGCCTAATACGTGCCAGTGATGCAGCATGCAAAATTGCATGACCCCATACTTATGTAGGAAGTTTAGCTCTCATAAGCAATGGTCTTGCAATTAGTTGCAGACGTTTTATAAATGATTCTGCTAGACCATTTTGTGTATGAACGTGAGCTACAGGATGTTCAACACTTATCCCAATTGACATACAATAATTATTAAAAGTTTGGGATGTAAATTCACCAGCATTATCAAGTCGAATGGTCTTAATTGTATTATCAGGAAATTGTGCTTTTAACTTAATTATTTGAGCAAGTAATCTTGCAAATGCAAGATTTCGACTTGATAATAAGCATACATGTGACCATCTGCTGGATGCGTCAATTAATACCATAAAATATCTAAATGGACCACTTGGTGGGTTAATAGGTCCACAAATATCACCTTGAATTCGCTCTAAAAATGCAGGTGATTCAATCCCCACTTTAGCTGGTGATGGTCTAATAATTAATTTTCCTTGAGAACAAGCATCACATGACAACTCATTGGATTGAAGAATCTTCTGGCTCTTTAAAGGATGTCCATGTGAATTCTCAATAATTTTCCTCATCATTATCGACCCTGGATGACCCAATCGATCATGCCAAACACTGAATATTTCTGGATTCATGAACTTCGGGTTCATTATTGCATAACTTTCGATTACTCGTATATGAGTATAGTATAATCCAGAAGAAAAAGCAGGCAGTGTTTCTAATATACGTTTTTCATGTGAAACAATAGATGTTATATAGAGACACTCTATATTATTTTTACAATCAGTTTCAACATGATAATTATTTTCACGTATATCTTTAAAACTTAATAAGTTTCTTTTCGATTTGCTAGAGAACAGAGCATTATTAATTGTAAATCTTGTTCCTCTAGGCAAAATAAAGTTTGCTTTTCCAAAACCTTCAATCAGATTTGCAGAACCTGATATAGTATTGACTTTTGCTTCCAGCATTGTCAATCTAGTAAAATATTTTCTATTTATGAGTATCGTATGCGTAGTTGCGCAGTCTGCCAGACATAAATCCTCATTGCTCATTTTCGAGTTACTCAACATATTGAAATTGTTCATATTTCTTCATTGAAAAGAAAAGAAAAACGATTACAAAGAGTCTTAAATATATATACAAACAAAACAACAACAAAAACATACTAAACAGTACTTAATTATATATTTTCATACAAATCATCATCTACTTGTTTGATTGCATCAATTCTCTCTCCAGGAGATTCAAAATAATCAGCTACATCAAGATGCATCATATTGGAGGGGTCAAACACATCATCTTCTTGAATGGCAAGATTTACCTCCACATTCTTTCCTTTTCCTTTTTCCTTCAGGGAAGCTTGATAGAAATCAACAAGGTGTTTTGATGTACGACAGGTACGTGACCAGTGCCCAGTCATTCTGCACCGGAAACATTTATGTTCATCACCTTTCGAACTTCTATCTTGTGGAGCCTTTCCTTTATGATCATCACTTCGTGTGGGTTTCTTAAAATTATAATGTCCACCACGAAAATAGGTATTTCTTCCTCTACCGCGGTCCCGACCTCGACCACGACCACGACCTCGACCACGGTTATTAAAATTCACAGCATTCACTTCAGGGAATGGTGTTGCTCCAGTTGGTCGGGATTCGTGATTTTTCATCAATAACTCGTTATTTTGTTCAGCAACGAGAAGACATGAGATAAGTTCAGAATATTTTGCAAAACCCTTCTCTCGATATTGCTGCTGCAGGAGCATATTCGAGACATGAAAAGTGGAAAATGTCTTCTCTAACATATCAACATCAGTAATCTTTTCTCCGCATAATTTTAATTTTGAACTAATTCTGAAGAGTGCGGAATTATACTCACTTACTGATTTAAAGTCCTGCAACCTCAGGTGCATCCAATCATAACGAGCTTTTGGAAGAATAACTGTTTTTTGATGATCGTACCTTTCTTTCAAACCTTGCCATAGAACGTAGGGATTTTTTATTGTAAGATATTCCATTTTCAATCCCTCGTGAAGATGATGGCGAAGGAAGATCAGGGCTTTTGCTTTTTCTTGATTTGATGCATCATTTCCTTCTTTAATTGTTTCTCCAAGATTCATAGAATCTAAATGGATCTCAGCGTCAAGGACCCATGACAAGTAGTTATTTCCATTAATATCCAGGGCCGCAAATTCTAGCTTTGTAAGGTTTGCCATAATAACACTATCAAAATAATAATATATATTTATATTAGAAATTTAACATAAACCAAATGTGTAAAAAAAACTTACCCATAAGACTTACCTTTAGCGGGAAAAATGATAGAGTCTCGTGCTGATAACGTGTTGTAAAATGAGAGGCGAAACCGGGCACCAAAACTTTACCAAAATATATAATAATAATAATATATAATAATAATAATAATAATAATAATAATAATAATAATACAAGTGTTAAAATATAAATGGATTATATATAGATAATATAAATAAAAGAAAATGGAGATTTATGGCAAATTAAATAAACAAATAAATTAGAGAAAGTGGAAGAGAAAAGAGAGAATTGGAGAGTTTTTTTTACCAAAAATGCATATATTCATTTATCCAAAATGAACTACTATTTATAGGCAATTTGGAGAGCATGATGTGGTCCATTTGGACACCAATCTATGGCCTTTGTTGGACACATGGAGGACACTTTGGCTATGGAGAAAAAGCCACTTGGCATGGATATAAATGGGCATGTGGAATGGGCATTTACTTGTCATATTTACAATAAGAATATATATATTAAGTTGTAAAATAGTGGGAAATAATGATCTGTCTTATTCATTTCTCCAAGAGATATATTTATACAAAGTAAACAGGGTAAGAGCCCATAATAGCAAAATAACAATTTAAATAAGAGATACAACAATATCATTGATACTTTCAACTAATTAACAAACTAAATATTAACTTTAATACTCTCCCTCAAGATGGGTGGAAGATATCCATAACACCCATCTTAGATAACAGATGAAACAAAACATTAGCTGATAGAGGCTTAGTAAAAACATCAGCAAGTTGAAGGCATGAGCAAATAGGCAGAAGCTTCAAAAATCCATTATGAAGCTGGTCATGAACAAAATGACAATCCAACTCTATGTGTTTTGTGCGCTAGTAAAAAGTTGGATTAGAAGCAATGTGTAGAGCAGCTTGATTGTCACAAAACAAAAGTGTTGGAGATGTCATGGGAACATGCGAATCAGTCAACAAATATGAGACCCATACGAGTTCACAAGCTCTTAATGCCAACACTCAATACTCGACTTCAGCGAAAGAGCAGGTTATAGTCGTTTGTTTCTTTGACTTCCATGAAACTAAAGAATCAATCACTGAGGAAGATATAAAAACTAGTAGTAGAACAACGTGTATCAAGATAAGCGACCCAATCCGAGTCAGCAAATGCTCGAAGCTGAAAACTGGAAACAACTGTAAGAAGAATGCCTTGGGCTGGAGCCAATTTTAGATATCGTAACAAGTAATATACAACACTCAAATGTGATTTACATTGCTTAGAAACAAACTGACTTAACTTGTTCACAGCAAAAGCAATATCTAGCTGAGAAATAGTCAAATGTAAATAACCTCCCAATAAGTTTGCGATATAAAAAAGGGTTAACCAATAAATCACTATCAGACTGTTGAAGTTTCAAGTGTGAATCCATGGGAACATGCTTTGGTTTCGAGCTAAAAAAACCAGTATCCTCAAGGAGTTGTAAAGTGTAATGACACTGAGAGATAAATAATCTTAGAAGAACGAGCAAGTTTAAGACCAAGAAAATACTTGAGAGCACCCAGATCCATGAGTTTAAAATGATCATCAAGCAACATTTTTAAACGATCAATAATGGACTGATTTGGACCAGTAATGATAATATCATCGACATAGACTAGAGTTACAAAGTCAAAACCAGTACCTTTCACAAAAAGAGAATAATTTGATTTGGACTAACGAAAGCCATGAAAAATCAAAGCATCTAAAAATTTAGCGAACCACTGACGAGAAGCTTGCTTGAGACCATATATGGACTTATGCAAATGACAAACAAGATGCTCCCCCTTACTAGAAACATGTCTTCGTGGTGTGTACTCCAAAGGTAAAACTATGTATAACTCTTCAAATAAATTACCAAGGAGGAAAGCATTATTCACATCTAGTTGCACGCAAGAGGCCAATTAAAGGAGACAACAATAGTAAGTAGTACACGAACAATGACTAACTTAGCAATGGAAGAAAAAGTCTCAATGAAATCCAACCCTTCTTGTTGAGTATACCCCTTGGCAACTAAACGAGCTTTATAACGCTCAATGGAGCCATCAACCTTATATTTGACCTTGTAAATCCACTTACATCTAATAGAATGTTTGTTCAAGGGGAGAGAGAGACAACATTTCATGTATTATTACTTTCCATGGCCTCTAATTCAACATTCATTGTTGTTTTTGAGTGGTTAAAAGGAAGTGCTTGATGATAATACTGAGGTTTATAATTAGCAGAAACATTGATGGAAAAGGTTTGGAAGTCTGGAGAAAGATGGTTATGGGAAATTGATAATTCTCATTTATGAAGATTATTTAACCCGAAACTAAGTTGTTCTTGTCATTTTTGTATATTTTGTAGAATAACGAGCAAACTAAAAATAGTGTTTATGAGATAAATTCATGAAAGCTTGTCGGAGTATTGAAAATGAGAAAAGAAATGGAAAAGAGAATGAAACTTAAGCTAATTTGTTGTTTTTGTATAGATTTGGTGCATGTATGCAAATGCAATTGCATTCCACTTTCAAAATAAAATTGCATTTTTATGGGAGAACAAGGAAAAAAATGCAATTGCATACCACATTTGAAATGCAATTGCATTTTCTGGAAATCTCAATTGTCGCGAGAATCATGGAAAACACCAAAATTTATGGAGATTAATTAATTTCTAGGAAATTTTTCAGCCTGATCTAATGCCCTAAAGTTGACCCAAGATCGAAGGAGAACGAAGAGGAAAACTCAAGCCCTCAATGCCTATAAAAATAGGGAGAACGCAGCAAAACGGATCTAGGTTTTTCTTCCTTGGACAACAGCTTTAGTTTATCGTTTTTTGTCATTTTCCAATCTCCTATTCTTGTATTTTGCTCTATAATTACGAGTTTGATCCCTCCTCAACGAAAGTTCGAGGAGGTGAAGATCCAATTACCTTTGAGGGTGTATATGGTTCGATCTAAATAAGGAGACAATCGTCCAACAGTGTTCTTTTGTTCTGTTTTTCTTCTATTTTAATTCCATAACTAGGTTCTGTTTTTAATCTTAGTTTTTGTCGCTAACTATTGAGGCATTTGATTTTACTGCATGTCCACAAGATTTTGAGTTTCCCTAGTACTGTTATTCTTGAATTTCTGGTTTTTAAGTTAGTGAAATTATTATCATTGAGTTTTGGCTCTATTTTTTTTTATTTCCTCTGTAAGTGTTTTGAGTTATTAGATTAGGTTCGCATCAAAGGATTCTTAGTAAATTTCAATTTGATTTGCTTCATTATTCTGGAATTTAATTTCCTTACTTTGGTTATTAAATATGAGTTTTATAGCATTTAAATTGTGGTTTTTCATTTCTTTGATAATAAGCTAATTTCCCCTTAGGGATTCAAGTTAGTGAAAGCCCTAGAGGAAAGATGTAAAGCTTAAAAGCATATTGAATCTAGTTAACACCGAGACTTTGTTTGTTTTTGTTGAAATAACGTGGGTAAACCTAGTCGGCCAACTAGTGTTGTTTGTCAAGCTTGAACTTAATACCGAAGGAGTTAAGAGAAAGCGGATGTCACAAAAGAAATGGTGGAAAAGGCTTAGAAATGAGTCCTAAACATCGACCCTAGACATAGGGCGAGACCCAAAATCTAATAGAATTGTGCGAAATTATCTAAGTTAGATTAGCCATAGAAATATAGGTTTAATCATTTAGCCTCCTAAAGATTTTGAAGCAAAATTGAATAGAAGTCGAATTCGGTTTACCTAGTTATTTTGTGTTGACTACGATTGCAATTGCATTTTAGTGGCATTTCTTTCCAAAGGGGCATAAGCAACTTGGACCCCCTTTTTCTTAATTATTGACTTTTTGTTTATTTCCTTTACCAAAATCAACCTATCAAGCATTTTTACACCCTCGGTTACAACAACTGCATTTTGTAAACGAATTTGTGTAATCTTCATAGGTTTTGTTAAAATATGTTCCCTTGGGTACAATACTTTGGAGTACTTCCAGTTTCTTATTACTTCAATCACGGGCACTTGCATGTAGCACCGATCAGAAATGTAATGTTGTAGTGGATGTTTGGTGGACAGATGAGGGGAATATCAATTGGGGAGAAGGCTACAATGGTAATTTTGTAGATAAATAGGTGGTTTAGAAGGACAAGGGGCCTCCTTGGTGTAGGAGTGAAGGGAGAGACTTCAGGTAAAATAGGAGAGCTAGGAACAACATTATTTAGGAGAAATCTACGACGCACTTGTTGGGATAAAACTATGGGATCTAAAATACTAGGTCAAGCTTACAAATGGCTCATTAAGGTTATTAATGCATGATGTCCTTGACCAAACTAATAGTAACTAAATGTTATATGAATAAAAATTATTCTTGTATAATACTCGGTCGAGATTGTTTCAGTTTAGTGAAAGAATACTTGACCTACCATACGGCGACACTTGTTCTAACACACTAAAGTACCATAGCAATAGAAATGATTTATAGGGTTCATTTTTCAAATTGTTTGATTTCTATGCTAAAATTGAATAGATAGTTGTTTGCTCGTTAAATAATAATTTTTATATATTTCAATATTATGTCAATTTCTCTCATAATATTAATTTTGAATACTGATTTGTCATGTTGAGAAAGTTTTACTACTTGGAAAAGTAACATTAATGCTATAATGGCAGTGTAATTATTTGTCTTTATTGAAAAATGTTCTAAAAAACTTGTTGTCAATGCTAAACCAATTGTTCGTGAAGCACATAATTGATCAATCAAAGGTTATGAGATATCTTGTAGATATCTCCTAGTTGACATGTTAGATCTCAAGCTTAGAAGATAAAGAAAATCACAACAACATATGAGATGTTGGACTCAATAGGAGCTAAATTTAGATAATTGTTTAAATGATCTCAAAATTAAGTATTGCAAAAATAAAGAAAAGAAACAAAATGACTAAAGCTATGTAAAAGAAAATATAATTCCTAAAATAGGTAGGACAGTCATAATAAAAGGAATTTTTTAAATACCTTTATGGGAAGAAAAATATAAATGAAAGTAAATTTGATTTACTAGATTTTTGGTGGAGAATAAATAACGTCACTTGGATTGTTAATACAAGATTCACTAGCAAGATTTGTTCTTTATTACATTTAATATGTAATTCTTGGAAAATATGTAATGATGTAGAATAGTTTCTACATATTGGCACTAGGAAACCAATCTCAATATGTGTAGTGGGAAACATTAAGATGTCATTAAATGATGATTGTTGCTTAATGCTGAATATGGTGTTTTTAGTACCATAAGAAAAATTCAATTTCTCGAACTTTATTACTGAACAATTCATAAAGCATGGATTTTTTTTTCAAGTATTAAAGTTTGTATTTTCAAAATTGTTTGAAAATATATTCAGTTGAAAATAAGAACAATGTATATTTTTAACATATATTATACTATAAAATACTGAGATATTCATGATTATAAAATCTAAAATAGAAAGACAAATTTTTTTCTCCTAAAGATCATACTTGTCTTTGGCAATTAAAGTTGATTATGCATCAACTTGAAAATGATAAAAAATACTAGTAAGAGGTGATTCTCTAACAGTTGGAGTTAATTACTTTACATGTCTTTTGATCTTGCTTTTCATGCAAGATGATCATTAGGCCTTTATTGGATAAGGCTATAAGGCCAAAGAATATTTTGGACTTACACATTCTAACCCAAGTGGTTTGGTGAATGTAAAAGTCAAATAAAGTCATGAAAATTCATTCACTCTAGTTGATGATCGTTCAAGGAACAAGTATCTTTACCTAATACAACATAAGTCTAATATTTTTGAAAAGTTCGAGAAAATTAAGGCTGAAGTTGAAAATCAATTAGGTAAGGTTATCAAGACACTATGATCAGATCATAATTGAGAGTACATGAACCTTGTGTAATGAGATTAATTGATAGAAATGGGATTGTATACGAACTTTAGGTACCAAGTACAATTGTGTGAGCTTGTGCTACAAGAGGAGAAACAAGACCTTGTTGGACATGGTCACATCAATAGTGATTTACATGTTATTACCAGATTCTAGTTAGGATATGCAATAGAAATTGTATAGTGAACAGTATTCCCTCTAAAAGTGTCTACGAGACAATTTTGGGATTATGGATATGTAATAGAAATTGTATAGTAAACAGTATTCCCTCTAAAAGTGTCTATAAGACAATTTTGGGATTATAAAAGAGTAGTAAAGCTAGTTTATAATACTTCAGCATTTCGGAATGTTAAGCTTACATGTTGACACAAACCTAAAAACGCTGGAATATATATGTTCAAAGATATGCCTAAGTGCAGGCTAACCCTAAGGAGCAAATTGGTCTTTATCTAGTCCTAAAAAGTGTATAACAAATATCATTTTAAAAGACCACAAACCTTTAATAAGGTAAGTGATCGGCTGTAACACGCAAGCGCACGCGATCGAAGTAATATAACATGGTATCTGAGTACCAAGTATCGAATCCCACAGGGAACGGAGTAACAAAAATATTGTAAAGCAAAAGTGTAAAGAAAATTGCAACTAGAAAACAAAAATTGCAAAAATAAAGTTGGGTTGGTGAGTTGGTGAAAAATTGCAGAATCTAATTGTAGAATCTAAAATGGCAATCAGCGAATTAACTAAAAATTGCAGAATCTAAAATTGGCAATATTGGAATAACAACTAAAAAAACTTAGAAAATGAAATTGCAAAGGGAATTCTATATGAATATGGGGCTCAAGAATGTCATTGCCCTAAGTCGTAATTGCAAGCCAAAATTGCAATTCCAACCTACTCCACACTCAATTGTAAACCAAAATTGCATCTCCTATTCACCTTGAAATTAGGGTTTAGGAGGCTAAGTGAGGGACTTATATGTCTATAGTCCCTCTATCTTAGATCAATTGGCTCAACAATTTTATGGGTCTTGGAGTCCTTAATCCCTATGTCTAGGGTAAGGAATGACTTATGTCTAAGCTCTTTTTCTCCATCACTTGTGTGAAATCCGCTTATCACTAACCCCGTCGGTATTAGATCTAAGCTTAAGTTGCTACCCTAGTTGATCAATCTAGGATCTCAACGAAAATTTATTCAACACAAGCAAACAATTGAGATGTAGGCTTGGTTTTCATTGAAATTTAGGCTACAATTACTTCTTAGGGAATTCACATTCTTGAACCCCCTAAAAAGTTTTAGCTCATATCAAAAGTAAAAATATCACAACTAACTAAAGAAAAGCTCATATTAGAAATTTGAGCAAATTATTAATGATGAGCAAAGTGAAATAATGGGAACAAAATTACCTTGGCAACTTGCTCATTGAACAATCAAAGTCATAAGTTGTAATAAAAATCTGGGCAGTGGCCAATAACTTCAAGGAAAAAATGCTCAATTGGAATTTAAACAAAGAATTAAGGGCATTAATGGGTTTTACTTCCTTCTTCCTTTAATTCCAACAAAAGTAATAATATGCAATTACAATTTAGCTTCTGTAAAGCAGTAAACTAATTTAAAAACAGAGGATAGCAATTAATCCTCCTTCCAATCCAATCCAGTAATCAAACACAACCCCTTTCAATCCAATCGATTCAATCTCCTCCACCTTGAGAGAACAATTGATCTTAATGATTCAAGAAACTCTTGAATCGGACTGGAAAACTGAAGAAAGGTGCAGAAATTAATTGGGCAAAATGAATTCAAGAAAGAATTCTAAAAAAATTTGCGAATGAAATTGGATTTCCCTACAAAGTTACTTGAATTCAATTGAGAACAAAGGGATGCTCCCCACAATTATTCATCATATAAAAAAAAAGAAAATTCAATAACACTGCAAATAGACCCTCGGTGAAGAAGAACGAAAAAGATAAAGAGAAACAGAGTATGTTTTTGAGAAAAATACTCACTAACTTAAATTGAACATTAGCTCAAACTTAATTCAAAATACATCAAAATGAGAATAGAAATAGTTCAAGCAACGCTTCTGTAATACAAACTGAAGAAAAACCGAGATGGAACTTGAATGTTTTGGCCAAAAACAGCAGAAAATCGAAAAACAGAGGGTCGACGAACTTCAAAGAAACCACGAACAATAATCCTTGAAATCGACCGAGGAAATCCGAGAGTATCTTCGAGCTTTTTCCCCCATCTTTTGTAGATCTTCTTAGGGTTCAAATCTGCCAAAAATCACGCTCCAATCCCTTGATTCGTGTAGAAATTGTTCTTCCCATATGTGGGTTTCGTCGTTCACGCGAATATGAAGTTTCCATAAATTCTCTGCCCAGGATTGCAAAATAGGATTTTGCAATATGATTTAGCAATTTCCAGAATTTTCTGCAAAAGAATCAAATTACTTAGAATTCTCCTCCAATTGCTATCACATTCAATTCTTCCTTAATTTCAAACAATCTTCCACTATTTTCAATTAATCTTAGGACAAACAAAAAATTTTCGAGCACTTGGGAATTAAATAAGCCTTAATTCTAAGGGTTATCAGTAAGATAGTATTAATAAGTTGGTTTCAAGTGAAGCTAGTAAATAGTTAGCAAAAGCTGTTAATGTTGGGATTTATGCCCTAAAGCCTCGCAATTAATTAATTAATTAATAATTAATAATAATTTTGATTATTTTATTTGCAATATAATATTATCCATTATATGAAAATTCCAAGGTTATTAGTGTAATCTTAAACAGTATATGGTTGACATACATGAGAATCGTGTTCAAGAAATAACCTAAAAAGTCATAGTATATGGATAAGGTTGGGTGTCTTATTCTGGTAACACTATTGATACGGCCCACTTTGTAATAGTTACAAATGATTTGATCCAAATCATTCATATGGAGACATGTGAGTGGGGGTATCTTATACAATGAGTTTGTATAAGACTAGACCACGAAATATTTAATCTCTCTTTATAAATCCGTTAATTGAGAAGATTAATACTTCATCATGATAATCATATGCTACTCGATCTTAATCTTGAGTGAGTTATGAACTTCTGCCTGTGAGGGCTTGTCCTTTGATTTGCATGGGTGAGAGTGGCTTTTGTAACCGATTCAATATGCCTACCATTTTGGGGACTTGACCAAATAGGGTGTTGGGAACATAATCTCGTAAGATGGAATTCACTTCTTCCCATATAGGGTAAGTAGATTAGTAGTTCCTATAAGTGCTGATTTCGGGACTTGAACAATGGGGCCCCACCCTCTCACTGGCCCGAGAGGAACTTAGTTTATAATTAGATTATAAACAGATTGTTCATTAGAGGATCAGTGGTACTTAAGGTGCAAGATGTAATTATAGGGGTAAAATGGACTTTTGATCCAGCTGTAATTACGAACAACTCGTGAAGGATCGACTTACATGTAATGATTATATCTATGGACACAACTTGTCCTACAGTGCATAAGAGTGCAACTCTAGGTCTATAGTGGAGTGACCTATAGTTAATGAATGAAAATTAATTAATTAAAAAGTTTAATTAATTAATTTTGTATCATTGGAGCTTATAATCTGTAGGTCTATAAGATCCCCTTGCTAGCTCATAGTAACACTAAAAGATCAATTTAGTTGAAAGAAAATTTTGAAATGTTCAAATTAATATTTAATATATTAGATATATTAAATACAAAATAAATATATATATATTTATTGTATTTGATACATTAAATATTAAAATTTGAAATGTTCAAATTTAATATTTAATTTGAAGTGTTCAAATTAATATTTAATATATTAGATATATTAAATATAAAAGAGGAAAATATATTTATTGTATTCGATACATTAAATATTAAAATAATTAATGTATATTAGATACATTAAAGAAAAGATATTTATTAAATTTGAATTGGATTCAAATTAGAAAATAGATGTCGTAGGAGAATTTTAAAATGTTTGAATAAGATTCAAATTGGTTAGATAAATATATTTTAATATATTATATATTAAAATATATTATTTAATTATCTTCCCTATACCACTATAAATAGGACCTTAGAGGTGAGTCATTGGGCATTCTTCATACAACACACATCTCATCGATAGAGAGAATTAGAGAATTCTCTCTAGACCTCTTCCTCTCCAATCCCTTATGGATTTTCTTTCAAGAAGTTCTCACAAGCCTTGGTCTTGTGTTAGAGTCATAGCCAGGAAGACTTTGTGGAAAAGATAAAGACCCGCCAGAATATTCTCCATATTTACTCCAAGTAAGTTTGCTTAACCTTAATTTTTAGTTCAATTTTAAATAAAATCAAAGACGGTCCAATGCTTCTGCTGCAGAGTGAAACGTTCATTCCTTCTGTTAACAATTTAATTTAGGATTCAAATGGATCATAATCATGAATTGGATATGACTCATCCTAGAGAGAGAATCATTAGATGATTTAACCATTATAAGGACTTAATTGAAATCCAAGTTGTCATATTAGATGACACAACCGAGGGCCTATTGACCTTAAAGGAGCAATGAGGATATTGACAATGATCAATATGTCAAAGTCGTGAATCTCGAGATAGAGTCCATGTATTCCATTCCTGTTTGGAAATTGTAGACATTCTTGATGGGATCAAACCCATAGGATATGAATGGATCTACAAAAGAAAAATATGGGTAGATAAGAAGACACAAATCTTTGGAGTAAGACTAATGACAAAGGGTTAAATCTAATGGGAGAAAGTAGACTGTGAGTAAACCTTCTCACTTGTTGTCATACTGGAGTCTTTAAGCATTGTTTAATTCATTGTTATTCATATGAGGTATTTAAAATGAATGTTTAGAATTCTTTAATAAAAAAAATCTTAGAGAATGCATCTACACAAATCAATCAGATAGGTTTATTTCCACAAATCAAAAGAAAAAGGTTTGTAAAATAGTAAAGGTTCATTTATGAATTAGTCTTTAGATCTTTAGATATAACGTTTGATAAAATATCAAATTTTATGACTTTAAATAACAATTAATGAAACTTGTATAGACAAGCAAATCATTAATTTCTTAATATATTTTTTTTTCATATTTTATAATGATGAGATTTTACTCATTGGGAATGATGTAAAGTTTTATCTAATATAAAAGATTGACTAGCTAACCAATTCCAAATGATTAATTTGGAAGCAATTCGTATATTTTGTATGTCTAAATAGAGATTTTAAAGACATAATGTTAACTTTGTTTCAAGTATCTTATATTGAAAAAATTGTTGTCAAGAATTTGATGCAAAACTTCAAAAGAATGATAATGTATCATTCTAACGTGAAGTTATTTTAGGAAGAGTATCCTAAGACATCTCAAATGTTGAGAGCATATGATTAATTATCTACTTTGAGTGGGAGATAATTAATGTATAAATGAGACTTAACATATAATATACAGTTGGTTAACATTTATCAGTTAAACAAATGGTATGACCATTGAGTAGAAAATTAAAAACTTTCTTAAAATATCTATGGATAATGAGAAATTTTTGTGTATGGAATAAAAGATTTGATCTTTACAAAATACACTAATTCTTACAAAGATTTAGAAAAATCTATGTTAAGATCAATTTTATCTTAGGTGGTGGAGTAAGGTATACATATTTAATATTTTTGCTTTTGAAGCAACAAAAAAACTTATATAACTATAATAGTTCCTTAAAAATATGAAAGGTGTTTCAGATATGATTTAGTCCATCACTCTTTATTATGATAATAGTGTGCAAAGAATAATATTAAGGAAATTAGAAAACACTAATGTATAGGGAATCATATCAAGAGAGAGAAAGCATCATGGTAGTGGTCAAGATGGCTTTTAATTACAGTCGTTTGGATCTATATAAAAAGATTCACTGAGCTATAGTGTGTGAGGGTTCTCTAGAGTGTCTAGAATTACGAGACATGTCTCATCTTCTCTAGGACAAGTGGAAGAACATGCTGGGTATAGAGTATGTCCTAGGATACATGCCTCACCGGCTTTATTGTGCACTTTAATGACAAACAATATCCGTCATTAAACCTCATTTTTGTACTAGTGTGCAAGTGAGAAATTGTTGGGATTTATGCCTTAAAGCTTTGTAATTAATGATTTATTATTTAATAAATAATAATAATTTTGATTATTTTATTTGCAATATAACATTATTCATTATATGAAAAATTTATTGTTATAAAGTAATTTTGAACAGTATATGGTTGACATATAGGAGGATCATGTTCAAGAAAGAACATAAAGGGTCTATAGTATATGGATAAAATTGATTGTCTTATCTTGGTAACACTATTAATACGACCCACTTTGTAATTGTTACAAATAATTTGATCCAAATGTCGTTGGAGACATGTGAGTAGGAGTATTCTATACAATGAGTTTGTATAATATTGGACCATGAAATATTTAATCTCTCTTTATAAATCTGTTAATTGAGAATATTAATATTTCATGGGATGATCATATGTGACCCGATCTTAATCTTGATTGAGTTATGAACTCTTGCTTGTGAAGGCTTGTCATTTGATTTGCATGGGTGAGAATGACTTTTGTAGCTAATTTAATAAGCTTACCATTTTAGGACTTGACCAAATAGGGAGCTGAGAACATAATCTCACAGATGAAATTCACTTTTTTCCATATAAAGTAAATAGATGGGTAGTTCCCTTAAGTGCTAATTTCGGGACATGAACGATAGGGCCCCACCCTCTTACTAGCATAAGAGAGACTTCGCTTATGATTGTTGTTCATTAGAGAATCGGTGATACTTAAGGTATAAGATGTAATTATAGGGGTAAAATGGACTTTTGACCCACCTGTAATTACGAACAACTCGTGAAAGATCGACTTGTATGTTGTGGTTATATCCATGGACACAACTTGTCCTACAATGCATAAGAGTACAACTCTAGGTCTGTAGTGGAGTGACTTAGAGTTTATGAATGAAAGTCAATTGATTGAAGAGTCTAATTAATTAATTTTGTATCATTAGAGCTCATAATCGGTAGGTCCATAAAGTCCCCTTACTAGCTCATAATAACACTAAATGATCAAGTATAGTTGAAAGAAAATCTGAAATAATATTAATTTGAAGTATTCAAATTAATATTTAATATATTAAATATAAAAGAGGAAAGTATATTTATTGTATTTGATACATTAAATATTAAAATGATTAATGTATATTAGGTACATTAAAGAGAAATATATATATATATATATATATATATACATATACATACTTACATACATACATACATACATACATACATATATATATTTGAAATTTGAATGAGATTCGAATAGATTAAATATATATTGTAGGAGATTTTAATGAGATTTAAGTAAGTATAATATATATTTTAATATAGTGAATATTAAAATATAATATTTTAATTATGGTGAAGATTTGCCTTAGGTCTTTGACTTTTGGGTTGAGCCAATGATACACATTCTCTTATCTATAGAGAATTAGAGAATTCTTTCTAGACATTTTCCTTTGCAGTGCATTGTAGATTTTCTTTCAAAAGGCTCCAACAAGCCTTGGTCATGTGTTCTAGTCATAGCAAGGAAGACTTTGTGGAAGCTTTGGAGATTCGACCTAGTTGGAGTTGGAGCAAGAAGATTAAAGACCTACCAGAATTTTCTCTATATTTACTACAATGTAAGTTTGCTTAACCTTTTAAAAAACAATATCATTCTTCTACTACGGAGTGAAACGTTCATTCCTATCAATGTATACATTAGGTGCAATGCATTAAAAAGTATCATGTCAATATAATGTGAAGGATATTAAATTTTCGTCAATATACTAATAGTTCAATCAATATTTTCGTATATGTTCATGGGTTTGCCATCGACTTAAGAGATAAATCGACATTTTCATTGTATCATAAAAAAATCACTTAAATATAACAAAAATATCAACAAGATATTACTAACGTAAACATAAGGTTAATAATAAGAAATTTAATTTATTTAAAAAGGTGAAATATTTATTTATTTATTTAAATATTTTAATAAATTTGCTATTGTTATTAATCGTACATGATCACAACCTAAGTTTTAGTCATTTTTAAGCAAATTAGAGGTGACTTTGAGCAGTTTTTTTTTCTGGAATTAAAGTGTTGTACAGTATTGAAAAAGTACAGAAAAACAGTAAAGAGTAAAGAAAACACAAGAATTTATAGTGGTTTGGTCAATCGACCTACTCCATTTTGCAAAGGGTCTAAGAAGCCTTTGCGAGTCAATATTATTAGAGATTCAAGAAAGAAAATACAGAACATTTAAGAACAAGAATAGATCTAAAGGATTTTACAAAGAAAAATAGTAAACTAGAGAGAAAAAACACAAAAGAAAAGAAGAGAAGCAATACAACATTTCTATATCAAAGATTTGCATCTAAGAGCAAAGAAACGATTTACCCAAAGACTATTTTGACCTCTTGATAAGTGATCCGCTAACACGCAAGTGCACGTGATCGAAGTAATAAAGAACTGGAAGTATTCCAGAGTATCATACCCAAGGGAACGGGGTTTAACAAAATCTATTTTGAACGCCACAAAGTATGTTTGCAAATCGCAATGGGGGTAACCGAAAGTTCAAAATGCGAGAGTTTGGTTTTAACAAGTGAGTGAAATTCAAAGAATAAAATAGGGATTCAAGTGATGCTAGCACCTTTGGAAGAATGCGACTCTCTTTGCAATTGCAATCATAGTTAACATGTGAGACTAAGTAAACCGGGTTCAACTCCTATTCGATTTTGATTCAAAACCTTTAGGAGACTAAGTGATTAAACCTATATGTCTATGGCTAATCTAACTTAGATACTTCGCACACAACCCTAGTGGTCTTGGAGTCTCGCCCTATGTCTAGGGTCGATGTTCAGGACTTATTTCTAAGCCTTTTCCTCCATTGCTTTTGTGACATCAGCTTTCCCTTAACTCTTTCGATATTAAGTTCGAGCTTGATGAGCAAGCACTAGTTGGCCGGCTAGGTTTACCCAAATTTAAATTCAACAAAAGCAAACAAAGTTCGCATGCTAACTAGATTGTTTGTGCTTTAGAGCTTTACATTTTTCCTTAGGGCATTCACCAACTTGAACCCCTAGAGGAAATTTAGCTCATTGTAGATAAAACAAAAATCCCAAAATAATTTATTGACAATTTCATAGTTTTAAAGAGGATAAAAATAATTCTAAAGAAAACCTAATTAAATTTCCAACAAGAAAAATAGACTCTAAAAAAAAACACTTTCTCCTAATTTAGCTACTGGAATTCAAAGTTTTCAAAAGAATAAGGAATCCCACAGGTAAAGAAAAATGAAATGCTGGAAGTCAAACTTCTGTTTTAAAAGAAAAAGGAAACCCACGGGAAAACAAAGAAGAAACATACTGAAATTAAATTTCTAATTCAATGAAATCCTACTGGAAATTCGAAGATTGGCAAAACGTTATTCAAATGTAAAGAAATACAAAGGACAAATCGGAGAATGACAGAAACAGAGAACAAGGACTGAAAAAAATAATGGAAAAACCAGTAACAATGCAGAAAATTTTCCTTCCTGTCGATTGAAGCTGAAAATCGGAGGTTCTCCGTGAGTACAATGTAACAATTAAACACCAAATTGAAATGAAACTGATCTACAACAAAATTGAATTGAGATAGCTGTTGTCTACGAAGAGAATTAACAGAACAAAAACCCAGAAACTTCTTCGAAAAAAAAAAAGAAACAAAAACAGAAACCAAAACCCTAAAAACGACTTGCTTCTTCCTCCTCGGCTTCTCCCCTTTTTAAAGTCAAAGTCGAGCTTCATCTCCTTCCAAAATTGGATCCCAGATTCGTGGGTAAAATCTGGACAAGATAATCTTGCTGGAATTTCTCCATAATTGGTGTAAATCGCGTGAATCATGGAGATTTCCGTGAATTTCGAGCTTTCCTTGGCGTGCCTTAGAATGCAATTGGTTTGCAATCGCATTCTCCCTTCCTCTGTTCTTCTGGTTACATTGCAAATGGAATGCAATTGCATTCCTTTTGCAAAGTCTTCAATTCTGCACAAAAGACAACAACTTAAGCTACTTTCTTTATCTTTTCTCAAAATTCTTGTAATCATCAAGTTTCAACAAGCTTGCATGAATTTATACAAAATGTTACTTTTATCTTGCTTGTTGGTCAACAAAAATCCTCAAAATTAGCAAGAACAACTTGGTTTTAGAGTTGAATAATTCTCATAACTGAGAATTATCAATAAGCCTTAGAATTAAGGCTTATTTAACTCCCAATTGCTTAAAATATTCTTGTTTTGACTTAAGACCATTTGAAAATAGTTGAAAGATTGCTTCAATTTAAGAAAGAAATAAATATGATGGTATTTGGGATAGAGTTCTAAAGAAATTAATCTTGTTTGCATGAAATGTGAAAATTGCAAAATCAAATTGCAAAATCGTGATCCTGCAATCTGGAGCAATAGAAAAGTTCAAAAAAGGAAAAAAATATGCATTTAACCTATTCCAAAAATCTTCAATTACAGCATGATTTGAGGGATTTTAAGCACGAAATTTGGGCATTCTTCAACCCTAATGAAGGTCTATAAAGGGGAAAAAATGAGGAGCTAAGAAATTCGGATTGGGAGACGTTTTTGGAGTTGTTTTTTTATGGGTTTTTCTAGTTTTTCATCTCTGTTTTTGCAGTTTTTTTTTGTTTCACCTCTATTTTACTGAAGTGCTGCAAGTTATTTTCTATTTGTCCTTCAATTTATCCAATCCAATTCAAGTGAAGAAGAGCTAGTTTTTGGGAGGCGTTTTCTTGAGTTAATTTCGTGGGTTTTTTTTAGTTTTTCCTTCCTCTGTTTCTGTTTTTTCTGCAAAAAATTTGCTCTGTTTTTTGGCCGAGAACTTCAATTTCTGTCTTACTTTTTTTATTTTTCTTCTTGTATTACCAAGAATCGTTGGCAGTACACATTTGTTCTTCATTCGAAACCTATTTCACATTAAGTTTTTGGTTTTTAAATCTAGCCTCTGTTTGCAAGTTTCTTTATTTATCTTTTTTTCTATTTCTGCTTTATAATAGTTTCAAAACTTATTGGTATATTTAAAATTCTATTAGGTCCAAAGGTTGAAGGAAGAAGATTGAAATTCCTACTGAAGCCTTTGATTTTCTCTTTTTGAATTAAATTGAGAGTTTTAGACTTCTTTGAGGTTAAGTGCCCAGATTTGCTTAAGCTTACTGTCATAGTTAATCCGATGCAAATTTGTATTAATTAGCAAGTTACTCAATTTTTCAATATGAACTGTTCCCCAAAAATTAGTTGTAGGATTTTTATCTTTAATAAGAGCTAAACTTCTTAGGGGGTTCAAGGATGTGAATTCCCTAATAAGTAAATGTAGCCAAATTTTCAATAAAAACCAAGCCTACATCTCAATTGTTTGCTTGTGTTGAATAAAATTTCGTTGAGATCCTAGATTGATCAACTAGGGTAACAACTCAAGCTTAGATCTAATACCGACAGGGTTAGAGATAAGCGGTTTTCATACAAGTAATGGAGAAAGAGCTTAGACATAAGTCAATCCTTACCCTAGACATAGGAATTAAGGACTCCAAAACCCATAAAATTGTTGAGTCGAATGATCTAAGATAGAGGGACTATAGACATATAGGTCACTCACTTAGCCTCCTAAAGCCTAAATTCAAGGTAAACAGGAGAAGCAATTTTGGTTTACAATTGAGTGTGGAGTAGGTTGGAATTGCAATTTTGGCTTGCAATTACAACTTAGGGCAATGACATTCTTGAGCCCCATCTTATTCTAAATTCCCTTTGCAATTTCATTTACTAAGCTTATCTAATTTGCTATCCAATATTGCCAATTCTAGATTCTGCAATTCAATTCTGCAATTTTTCTTTATTCCAATATTGTCATTTCTTGATTCTGCAATTAGATTCTGCAATTTTTCCAACACACTAACCCAACCTTATTTTTGCATTTTTAATTTTCAAGTTGCAATTTCCCTTACACTTTGCTTACAATATTTTTGTTACTTCGTTCCCTTGGGATTTGATACTTGGTACTCACATACCATTTTATATTATTTCGATTGCGTGCGCTTGCGTGTACACTCAATCACCTCTTCTCTTAGATACCCTCACCGTCGGTAACAAGAAAAATACAAGATTGGGTATTTTTACCGATTCAAATCTTCCTACTACTGTAGCTCTTAAAATAGAGGAATGTTCTCCACATAGACGGCGGCAAGATAGCGTGAACGGCGGCAAAGGGGCATCAACTTCTCCCTCTCTCATTCAGACTCACGGAGAAGAAGAAATGGCACCAAGGAATCAACTCTCTCTCTCTCTTTTCTTTCTTGGCCGAATGGCTTCCCCCTTTTTTTCTCTCTATCTATTTTTCTTTCTAAACCCTAAAAGAAACTCTTTAATGAATGATGCCTCACATCCATAATCATCATACCACATGCCCATACATCATACATATATAGGAAAAAAATGGACTGTACAAAATTATAAAAGAATTGTCCATATTATATCAAGAAGAGGTTTAACCATAATTGGGCTCCTCCATCTTTGGGCCCAAATGAATTTGAGTCTTTATCTTTGAGAACAAATCTAAAGGTCCAACTTAATTTTAATTTAGTTTAATCTATTTTAATTAAGCCCAATTTGAACTTAATTAAAAAATAAATTTAATTAAATTAAACTTATGATAAATTGAAACCAAATTTATAACAGTTCTCTTTATAGTTTTTTTAGAAACATTAATCGCCATCGACATTATATTAATATTTCTATTAAATTAAGATATCGACATTTTCATCAACATTAACACTTATCAACAAAAATCTATTTATTAAATCAAAACTAAAAAAAATATTTTCAAAACTTTGAGATTAAATAATATAATTATCAAAATTTAAAGGCTAAATTTACAATCGAACACAACATTTTATGTAGAGTAGATGTTAAATTTATGATAGTAAGTAACAAAATTTCTGCTGAATAATTTGAATGTTGGAAAATGTGGTGTGGAAAAATAAAAATTAATATTGGAAATGACAAAACCCGATTTCATTTTCCAATCCAATGAACGAAGAAAAAGAGACCGAAGAAAAAGAGACGGTCATCATAATATCGACTTTGCAGTGGGAAGCTTCCCCCTTGGGACTGCAAAGAAAGACGAATCCATTCATGGGACCGATCAGCAATTTTCTCATGTTTATAATAAAAAATACGGACTTTTTTTTTTATTATTATTATTAATATGATAGTTTTTTAAACTTATTATTGAAATATAGTATTTTTCAAACTATTTATAAAAATATTATAATTTTAATTAAGTGGCTGAAGTCGTAAGACGACGACCTCCACCACATAGCAGCAATGTCGTCTCTCAGAGAAGAGAGACGACATTGCTGCCATTTGTCGTAAATTTAAAAAAAAAAATTATCATAGGTCATCTCTTCAAGAAACGACATATACACAAAATTTATTAAATGTCTCATGTGGTATAGTGGAGACTGTATTCTATTGTTATATTAGAGGGCATTGGTTTGAGTATGGAGTAATGCATTTTTTAGTTTGTTTGTTTCTCTTTTTTTTTTTCTATTCGATTTTTTTTATTTTTTTTATTTTTTTTCCTCTCTCTTTTTTTCTTTCGTGTTTTGCTTTCTTTTATTTCTTTTAAAATCAAATAACATAACTACAGTTTTTTTTTGAATTCGTAAATTTCTTTCCATGTTTTAATTAAGTATTAATAATTTAAATCTTTTTCTAAAGTATAATAAAATTAATATTACTCCAAAAAACTATGAATAGTTAAGTTTAAGAAAAAAAATCAATTTAGAACTATTTTCATTTGATTTAATTTTTGTTTGCGTACTTTTATTTGATTTAATTTAAAATCAACTTAAACTCACCTAAATAAATTTATTCTTCTACCAAAGTCTTATCGAAACAGTAAGAAAAAGTATCACATTATTCAAAATTATCACGTAATTCAAAATTAACGTAGAAAGACGAGAGAATGAAAAATCACTCATATTAGAAAAACTTTGTTAGAGAATGATAATTTTTCTTACTGCCTCAATAAAACTTAGAAAGAAGAATAACTTTATTTAAGTGATTATAAGTTGATTTTAAATTAAATCAAATGAAAGTACACAAAAAAAAAAATCAAATGAAATAGTTATAAATTGATTTTTTGTCTTAAACTTAACTATTTATAATTTTTTGGAGTAATATTAATTTTATTTTACATTATAAAAAAATTTAAATAATTAATACTTAATAAAACATTACAAGAAACGGTAGTTATGAATTAAAAAAAGATGGTAGTTATGTTATTTTATTTTAAAAGAAATAAAAGAAAGGAAAAAAAAAAGAAAGAAGAAAATGGAAGGAAAAAAAGAGAGGAAAATGGAGAGGAAAAAAAAGAAAGAAAAAATCAAAGGAAAAAAAAAAAAGAAACAAACAAACTAAAATTTGCATTTATCCAATCTCAAACCCACGCCCTCTAGTATAATAGTGGAATAGGCTCTTCATTTTACCACCTAAAACATTTGCTAAATTGTGTATAGGTCGACGTATGCTTAGTTATTATTTTTTTAATTTATGATAGATGACTCCTCTTGCCACATGGTGGAGGTCATCGACCTCCATCTACCTAATTAAAACTATAATATTTTTATAAATAGTTTGAAAAATACTATATTTTAATAATAAGTTTTAAAAATTACGATATTAATAAAAATTAAAAAAAAAGTCCTAAAAATACATGCAAGGGACAGTAAGTTAATTAGAGAAAAAATATTTGCTCCTCTTTGTACTTCAAACATTTTTTTTATTTAGGAGGCGTAACTAGCTACTGCTTACTCCAGTTAGCAAAAAATACTTGCTACTGCTTACTCTTAAATGTGATGTATATTTATTGATTAAATTTTTTAATGAAATCTCTGTTTAACAATGCTCTGTTCCTATCAAAGTAGAAAAGTTTTGCTATGTACAACGTGCTCTAAAAAATTGTTGAGAATGCAAAGGAAATTTCACATTGATTAAGAAAGAGAAAATACGTGATTCAAAGGTATATAAGTGAGAAACCACATCTTCATTAGTATAATTAGGTTTTTAGAGTGAAACCAAAAATAAAATTATGAGTATTTATGTCTAAAGTAGACAATATCACATTGTCTGTTATCCAACATAAACATTTGTCAAATGTTTGTCTTTTCTTGAAATTTCGATCGCCAAACATGAAGGAATACACATCGCTTGCTAGGAAACTTTTATATTTTTGTACCTTTACTGTCATTGTATTTAATAACTAAGTTTTCTTTATTGAAAGCCAACCTACGTAGAATGCACTTCAAAAATGTCACGTCATAGCGTCAATAATATTAGCATCAAAACCTGAACTTAAAATATATATATATATATATTAAAACCACCAATTCATCCACAACTCAATAGATAAAGCATTAATTATAGTTTCAAATGTCGATAAATTCCTCACCCCACAATTGTTAAAAAAAAAAAAAAAAAAAAGTAGTATAAAAATTAAACTAAAATTTTATTTACAAAATTTTGAGAGTAAATAGATATAAGCATAAAAATTTAAAGACTAAATTTACCATCCAACCAAACAAGAATTTTTTCGGACTACATATTAAATTTAGGGATTATTTCATTTGTACTTCTAAACTTGTCAAGGTATCTATTTTCATCATAGACTTTCATTAAATTGGACCATAGACTTAGTTAAATGTTGTAATTCTTACCCTCTATTCAATTTTTGCTAATTCTCCCACTAATTTTAACAAAAAATAATGTAAAAATCTCTGTGAATCTGCTAATTTCAATAATATCAAGTTTTGCAAAATTTTAAGTTTAATTAATATACAAATTAATCATTGAATAACTTTACTAAAACTCATAAAGTTTAAAAAAAAAAATTAGCTCTAACATCGTTTTTCTTTGAAATCTATAAAATTTTTGTCATACATATGTTTTAAAGCGTATGAGAATTTTCAGATGAAAACTTATATAGAGTAAAAATTGCAATACTTTTTCATGTTTAAAGTTAAGATTACAATATTTATCTAAATTTGGAATGTAATTTGATAAAATTGAAATAAAATAAAAATAGATACAATTTGAAAAATTTAGGAGTAAAAATTGATTTTTCCCTTACATTTATGACAGAAACAAAATTTCAGCTGAATTATTTTAAGTGATAAAATAATATATAATATAATCTTGGAAATGAAAAATCCCATTTCATCACGATGAGTGTCCTCAACAAATCTCACGGACAATCGCTGACCCTACTTAAAACCGCATTTCATCTTGATGAGTGTCCTCGACTAATCTTAGGGACAATCGTTGACCCTACTTAAATCCTAGGTGGTGACCACAATGGATTGAACTCATTCTCTTCTATTTCTCAAATGTCCTTTTATCACTAGGTCAACCCATGATGGTTAAAAAATTTCTTAAAATTAAATAGTACTTAACTATAAAAATATCAAAGTTTATGTTGTGTGTGACACCTATTGGCAAATCCAAAACTCCATGTGGCACAAGTTCATATTAGGTTAAATTACAGGTTTAGTCCTTAAACTTTTAGACTTTGTTTATATGTCCCCAAACTTTAAAAAATGTTTAATATATCTGTGAATTTTTAATTTAATTTGTGTCGAATAGATCCTTGAAGCTTCAATTTCATATCCAATAGGTTGTGACATATTCAAAATTTTAAAAAATTAAATGTTATATTAGACAAAATTTAATTGTGTCTAATAAGTCTTCAACTTATTTGACAGTTTTTAAAAATTAATATATGTAATTAGTTACAAAAATAAAAGTTTAAAGTTCAATTAAAAACAAAATTAAATTTTATGTCTAATAGAACCATTAATTTTATTTTTTTTTAATATATCTAAGACATGTTACATAAAAAATTCAAAATTCATGGATCTATTTTAGATATTTTTAAATTTCAATGATTTATTAGAAACAAAATTAAAATTTTAAAAACTTATTAGACACACCTTCCAAAAAACAAAACTTATTAGACACAAATTTCAAATCATAGGGACAAAACTTATAATTTAATTTTCATATAAATATTATTTTAAATGTATTGATATATAATATTTTGGTTACATAATATTAATTACATAATTAATAATAAAAATTATAGAATAATCCACTTAAATATATAAACTTTAAATATTTAAGATATTTTAAAATAGAATTAAGTTTTTTGGAAACTCAACATTCCTTATTAGATCATATCATTAATTCAACATTCTGTCATAAAGGATAGCAGGCCATGCCATTAATTCTTTCCTTTTCAAAAAAATTTCCTTTTCCTCGGTGGGGTTGGCCACTTTCATTGGCTGCGTGGCGAGCCTGTTGTCCGCCGGCGCTGAAACCACCGCCGATCGGAAAATGATGAAGGCTCCGGGAAGACAGGGGCAGCTCATAGAGAGGGATGGATTTCAGAAAAACCCCTCTGAGTATTTCAGAGGCCTGCGCAATGAATGAACCAACTCTCCGCAAGAGAAAGCTCTAAATAATTAATTAATTAATTATGTATGGCAGTGTTAGTTTTGTGTTTTATGTGTTTGTTTGCGTTGGTTTTCTGTTTTGAATGTTGTGATGAAGACAATGAGTTCGTCTGGGAGTTTGATGTCGAATGAAATGGGAGCTTAATGCAAGTTTTTAAATTATCTTTCTATTTCTATTGTGTTTTTCCTCGAGGAGTTTTAGGTTATTTTTTATTTTGTGTTTTTGGTGTTTGGATAAAGAGGATTGCATCTTTTGTCCATATATGATATATGATTATTGTGAATCATTAGAGTTTCTATCACTCTTTTTTGTATATAAGTGACGATCAAGATTAGATATAAACTCTCTCTTGAAAACTTTATTTTCAAAATTAAATCTTTACCTTTATTGGAATTTTTTTTAGTTTCATGCCAATTCAGAATCTCAATGGATAAAACAATCCACCAATCGATGGACAAATTATTTGACGAGGCATTGGCTAGTAGTTTTACACCGTTGGATGAATATGATAAAGAAATAGTAAAGTACTTCCCATTTGTATTCAATAATTATTAGGAATATACATAGTTTTAGATCTATATTCGACGGTTATAAAGAAGTAGTTACATTTAGGCGGTCTCTATTGAATAAATTGTCCCAAGTTATGGGGCAATTTTTAAGCATTTAAGAAGAAAATTTGAAGGTACTTGGTGCAAATTTAACAAGTTTTTTGGCTATAGCTTTACTATTTTTGCTTAATTCCCCTCCTGGTCCTCCAAAGATGGTTCAAGTTGATAGGAATGAACTCTTCATCCTGCAGTGGAAGCATTGATAGTCTTTGATTTTATTTAAAATTAAACTAAAAAAATAAGACTAATTAAGAAAACTTATATACTTTTGAGATAAATATGTAGAATATTCTGGCGAATCTTTATCTCATCCACAAAGTCTTCCTAACTATGACTCTAATACAAGATCAAGGCTTGTGGGAGCCTCTTGAAAGAAAATCCTCAAGGGATTGGAGAGAAAAAAGTCTAGAGAGAATCCTCTAATTCTTTATTGAAGATATATGTGTTCTATGAAGAATGCCCAATGGCTCACTCCTAGGGTCCTATTTATAGTGGTTTAGGGAAGATAATTAAATAATATATTTTAATACCTATTATATTAAAATATATTTATCTAACCAATTTGAATCGTATTCAATCATTTTAAAATTCTCCTACGACATTTATTTTCTAATTATAATTCAATTCAAATTTGATAAATATCTTTTCTTTAATGTATCTAATATACATTAATTATTTTAATATTTATGTATCAAATACAATAAATATATTTTCCTCTTTTATATTTAATATATCTAATATATTAAATATTAATTTAAACACTTCACATTAATTAATTTGAACATTTCAAATTTTTCTTTCAACTAAATTGATCTTTTAGTGTTACTATGAGCAATGGGACCTTATAGACCTACAAATTATAAGCTTCAATGATCCAAAATTAATTAATTAAACTCTTTAATTAATCAATTTTCATTCATTAACTCTAGGGTCACTCCACTATAGACCTAAAATTGCACTCTTATGTACTGTAGAACAAGTTGTGTCCATTGATATAATCACTACATGCAAGTCGATCCTTCACGAGTTGTTCGTAATTACAGTTGGGTCAAAAGTCCGTTTTACCCCTGTAATTATATCTTGCACCTTAAGTATCACTGATCCTCTAATGAACAATTTGTTTATGATCCAACCATAAACTAAGTCTCTCTCGGGCCACTGAGAGGGTGGGGCCCAATTGTTCAAGTCCTGAAATCGGCTCCCTATAAGGGAATGAGTGAATTCCATCTTGTGAGATTATGTTCCCAGCTCCCTATTTGGTCAAGTCCCCAAAATGGTAGGCTTATTGAATCGACAACAAAAGTCACTCCCACCCATGCAAATCAAAGGAAAAGCTCTCACAGGCAGGAGTTCATAACTCACTCAGGATTAAGATCGAGTCACATATGATCATCTTGATAAAATATTAATCTTCTCAATTAACGGATTTATAACGAGATATTAAATATTCCGTGGTCCAGTCTTATACAAACTCATTGTATAAGATACCCCCACTCACATGTCTCCACATGAACGATTTGGATCAAATCATTTGTAACTATTACAAAGTAAGTCGTATCAATAATGTTACCAAGATAAGGCACCTAACCTTATCCATATACTATGACTCTTTAGGTTATTTCTTGAACACGATCCTCCTCTATGTCAACCACATACTATTCAAGATTGCACTAATAACCTTGGATTTTTCATATAATGAATAATATTATATTGTAAATAAAATAATCAAAATTATTATTAATTATTAAATAATTAATTAATTACGAAGCTTTAGAGCATAAATCCCAACACAAGTTTCCTGTGGGGGCTCCTCATATAGTCGACCTTGGCCTCATTTGATCATTATCGGTGACATGTTCTCTCAGATATCCTTCTCTGATGAGCATCTGTATCTCATCCTTTAACTAGAAGCAATCACTAATTACATGTCCATGATCTTTGTGAAAGAGACAATATTTAGTTTGATCTCTCTTCTCAAATAGTGTTCTCATCTTCTTCGAATATCTAACCAAGTTTGTGTTTTAGATTTCCATGAGGATTTTTTCATGAGGGACGGATGTAAGGGTGTATTTATTAAATTTAACGAAATGGCGGACACTAGAGTTGACTCGGCCTCGATCTCTATCCTCCATTTTACTTTTTCTGCTATTGGAATGTGATTCCTCCTTGAACTTGTCCTAGTCATGGGATCTGTCATCCTTTACTTTGCTTTCAGTGGTTGTTGCTTTCCTACATTCCCCGCATCCTGACCACGCTACCTACTTGTTTGAGCTGCTTGCGAGAGTGAAGACTGTCCCCACAAACAAACACAAGTCATTTCAGCATGCTTTGTCCTCACTCACATGCTTCCTAGGAAAATTCCTAAGAGGTCACCCAACTAAAATTGCTCCAAGCCAAGCACACTTAACTTTAGAGTTCATATGATTGAGCCACCAAAAAGGAAGTTGCACCTTATTGATATTAGTAGCTATCAATTATTTTAAGCCTTTTCTTAACCATGCCTTGCATAGCCTCATGATCCCTCTCATTCGGATGTGGTCTTGGTTCATTTATGTACCCCTCCTAAACTCCGGCGTTATAAGTTCTCTCTTGCCAATTGATCTAAGAAACCTTTTATCCTACAATCCAGCTGCTATGGCAATCAAGGCTACCCTGTCAATGTATCCCTTAATTTTGAGTGCTTCATTGTTGAAACATGCAACATACTATCTTAAGCTCTCTCTTGGCCCCTGCTTGATTGTAAGCAAGTGCATTTGAGGCTTACGTTGATCCCTAGCCCCAAAGAACTATGTTACAAAAGCTCAGGACAACTCTTTGAAGGAATTAATGGATTTCCTTTTCAACTTTCTAAGAGTAGAAGAGAAGGCACGACATTGAATCGCGTCTGAAACTCCATGGAGTTCCATCCACAATCAATAAGTATCCAGGTGTTCCACTGGAATCACTCTTATTGTCATAAGTTTTTATTGTAGGTACCTTGAATTTTGCAGGGACCTTGAATTCCACGATCTCGCCAGAAAAAAAGAGGATCAATCTACTCAATTAGGGCCTTCAAATTGAAACCTTCAACTTCTCGAGGTTTCTTAGAGTTCTTCTGGATAGTCTTCAGTTCCTTCTAGATCTTCAACAACACAACTTACTAGTTGATGGGTCAAAAGAGCAAGTGCACGTTGTCTAACAAGTAATATATGAAAGTATTCCAAGTATTGAACCCAAGGGAACGGTTAACAAAAAGAACTTTTCAGTTAACAACACAGTGCTCTCACGTTGCAACCGAAGGTAACCAAGTAAATGAAATATTTTGGGGGTTTTTGTGCAATAAAAATAAAGAAAAGATAAGAAAACAATAATGAGAAGCAGAGAGTTCAAATCTGTTTCAACCCTAAGGAAATGCCCCCAACCATGCGCCCGCATACTTGCTTAACTAGGTCCGGCTATTTCAGAGATTTTGCCTCTTGCGCCCCCATACTGCCTCTTTTGAGTTCTATGTGATTCAAACAAAATGTTACTAAAATGCACCTGCAACCTACCCTAATCGACACTTAACACCGTGAATCGAGTTCAACACCTATTCAACCATTTTCTAAGTGCTTTTAGAAAACTAAGCAATTAAACACATATGTCTATGGCTAATTTTAACTTAGATAAATTAGAAACACAACTCAATGATTCTAAAGGTTTTTGTCCTATGTCTAGGTACAAAAAGTGAAGTTCTATGTCTAGACTCTTCCCCTAGATTGCTTTTATGAAAACGTGTGCTCGATCCAACCCCTTCGGTATTGAATCTCACACAAACTATGCTAACTCAAATGATCAGTTTAAGTTAACAGTGAAACTTAAACTCAATAAAAGCAAATAGTGCTAAATATTAAGCAAAGTACTTGAATCACATGGCGGGGCTTATCTCCTTTTTAGGGTATCCACTTCATTGAACCCCTTCCAAGGATTTAGCTACTCATTGAAAGGAAAACTAAAGTGCAGAAAATAAAAAGAAAACTTGAAGAAGAAAAGATGAACTTCATTGAATTAATCATGCGGAATTGAAACTAAACTTGAATTACAACTTAAAGACTTGAAATGTAATAAAGAAACATAAACTTACAACTTGATTAAAGAATAAAAATAGTAACAGAACTTGAAAGAAAAACAGAACGTACAAAACTTAAATGAAAGCGATAAAGAACTTGAAGTTTGTTCCTTCTTTCTGACTTTGTTCAATCTCTCTCGAGGAGAACAAGTGCTTACACTCCCTACTTTCGAAGTTCGTGTCCGAATGAAGTATGAACAGAACTTGGGGGAGACTCAGTATGGCGGCTGAAAGAAAAACTGCAGAATTTGGGGTAGAAGATAGAAATTCGAGCTCCCTTTGCAATTGAAGCTTAAGTCGCCTTTTATAGACCTCACGGTCTAGGGTTTTCTGCCGAGATCAGTGTGGAGAAGTTTGACCTATCATATCCCTTGATCCTCGGAGATTTGATTTTATCTGCAAATCTCGCGAATCTGGAAAAATCTATTGAAAAGGTCCAGATGCGGCCGCATAGTTGAGCGCAATTTTGTTGTTGTCGAAATGGCCAAAATGCGACCGCATAGTTGGGCGCATTTTGAACTTTTCCTGCAATGTTGGAATTTGGCTTCTGCTCTCAATTGCTGGCACATCCCGGTCGCATATCTCTTGCATCATCTTTCTTTTGTCTCAGTTGCGGCCAGAATATGGGCGCATTTGGGTCATTTTTCAGCCTCTATACAAAATCAACAAAAATTAACACTTACTTAACAAAAATAACTCTAAATACATCTAAAAACTTATTTTTATCAAATCAACACTTCAAACACATGCAAAACTTGTTTTTACTTAAATTTGCCCTAATGACATGAATTATAACATTAAAAACTCACTTTCTAAGCAAATAGCTTAGTTTTTAGAGCCAAATAACACTCATAAATGAGCGTTATCACTAGTGTAGATTCTTAAGCTTCGTAGATCGAAGCCTGTCATCACAGGTTTCGTGGGAGATAACCTTTTTTCTTTCCCACAGACAACGCTAACTGTTGTTGCCAAAATTCGAACAGAGTAACGCACCTAACTTTCACATGACAACAACCGTAAATTTTGTAATTCAGGAGAAGAACGAGACCTACAAAACAAGTGAAAATCTTGGTACCGATGTGGTACTTGCCACACAGGCTCTGATGCTTAAGTTAGCTACAAGCCTTATGAGTGTAGCAAGAGTTTAGGGTTAGGAAGAGCTTACCTTTTTTTGGTTGAAGAAGGGTATTTATGAAACCCTCCAATAGGGTTTTTGTCTGCTCCTTTATGAATTAGGAAGAGAGCGAACCGAATCGAGCTGAACCAGGGAACCACGAACCGGGGGCATGCTAGTCGCATGCCCCCGATGGAGGCTGACCAGGTGGTCAGCCTCAGACTGAGGGTGAGAAAGTTTGGTGTGCCCAAATTCCTCTCTTCTACTTCATTTTCTGGCCCTGTTTGTTTGTGTTGGCCCATTTTTGCTCCTCATTGGATTTCTCCCAATCGATCTTGCCTTTAACTTCCCTAGTATTTCAGGTTTATTTCCTTTGTCCAATATCACCCATAACAGTGCCAAAGAAAACAAGAAATAATTTCTTTCATATATTAAATTTTTATTTAAATTACAATTTCAACTTATGACTTTCGAGATTGTGTTTAATAGATTTTTAAATTTACAAAAAATATATCTAACTTTCAATTTTATGTCTCTAGGTCCCTAAAATTTAAAAGTATATAATAATATTCAATTTTGTGTCCTATAAAATCACAACCTTTCAAAATTGAATATAATAAAGACCTATTTGATGCAAAATTAAAATTTAGACCTCGTATGATAATTATTTGGTTTTTGGTTTTTGGATTTTGGTTGTTTTAAAATTAAGCTTATAAACACTACTTTTACCTATGAGTTTGTTTGTTTTATTGTATACTTTCTACTAATGTTTTCAAAAACTCGGCCAAGTTTTAAAAGCTAAAAAATGTAGTTTTCAAAAACTTGTTTTTTGTTTTTGGAATTTGGTTAGAAACTCAAACGTTTCCTTTAAGAAAATGGAAACCATTGAAGATAAGATGAAAACGACTGTAGACAAATTGTGAGAAAACAAGCACAATTTTCAAAAACCAAATAGTTATCAAACGATGTCTTAGAAATTTATTAGACAATTTTAAACTTCAAAGACCTATTAAACTCAAAATTGAAAGTTCAAGTATCTGTTAGACACTTTTTAAAATTCAAATACTTATTATATACTATTAGATAATCATGGGATTCCATCTCAAAACCAATTGGCAATGAGAGCTCGGTCTCTCTTCATCTTTCCGATGTGGGATCCTCAACATGCCCCATCAATATGGTGCCTCTTTGGGTTCACCATTCTTGGATTGGATTCCAATTTTGGAGTAACCCATGCATCTTATTAAGAATGTGAGGTTTATCTTTCCAATGTGGGATATTCAATATACTCCCTCATCTTATTAAGAATGTGAGGTGTCCCCATATTTCCAATGTGGGATCTTTAATATACTCTCTCAAGATGGTGTCTCTTTGGGCTCACTATTCTCTACATTTTTCTAATGCGGGATCCTCAACTTGCCCCCTCAAAATGGTGCCAACCAATTGGCAAGGAAATGAGTAGCCCATGTATCTTTATCAACATGCCCCTTTAAGATGGTGCCTCTTTGGGTTCACTATTCTTGAGTTGGATTTCAATTTTTGGACCGAATGTTCGTTTATGGGCTATGATAGCTGATAGGACATATAAAGTTTTATTTAATCACACTTAACTCTTGTTAGTTGGATAGTTTTTATATTTTTTCATGTTTATTTTATAGGGATTCGAGAAAAATATGTATTTGGAGACTCTATGTCGAATAACGATTCAAACAAGCCAAATCGGAGGTCATTCGGACACCTGAGCGAAAAGTTAGAGCAAAATTACCAAATCTGTCAAGGGAGCAGCGTCTCAACGCCAGTAGCGTCTCAACGCCATGCTCGACGCCACTCAACGCTAAGATTATGTCTTTGCTCAACGTTGCTTGACGCCGCAGTTTGGCTTGCTCAACGCTAGTAGCGTCTCAAAGCCATGCTCGACGCCGCTCGACGCCACACAAAATAAGCAACTATTCTTTCCATAATAGCAAGGGCAGCGTCTCAACGCCACCCTTGGCGTCTCAACGCTGCTCAAGACCTATTTATAGCACTTTTTCACTCTAGGGTTGGGACTTTTGGCCTCTTTTGCTTAGACTTTTAGAGAGAGCTTTTGAAAGCTTTTCTCCTTCTACTTTTATACTTTTATTGTAGCAAATCAAACCATGTTTAACAGGAGATATACTATCACGATGCTTGGCTAAACTCCGCGTTTACAGTTCAGAGGTCGGTTGTAATCAATTGCAATGTTGTGAGGCTTGGACCTTAATATAGTTTTCTTTCAATTGCAAGTATTCTTTGATTCCTGTGTTAATTTTATAAGCATGTATTTTTTTGATTGAATCAACGCCTCGATCGTTTTAAATGTTTGATTGCTAATAATGATGCATGATCCTTAATTGTCATGTTGATTGAACCAGTAACGTTAGGATTATTTCATGTGTATGTTTTGTGGGTTTCCATATTACATGGCTTGAATGTTTAATTCTAAGAATTAAAGGAACATCTTAATTAGATTAAAATTATTTCATCTAATTAGTTGTCTTGGTCCTTCCAAAGCACGTAATGCCTTTATCTAAATAATTTGAAGCGATTTCGTCAAAAATTGTTTAGGTAATTAGCGTTAACTTAATGTTTGTTAGAGTTAATGACCTTAGGGAAGTAAATATTTTGAATGCTTGTGATAAATTTTTGCAATTGAGTAGAACCGCACATTTGAATTGAAACTTGGTAAGATTTGATCTATCTTTATTTTTATTTGCTTATGTTTTATTTTATTTATAAAAACACAAACCCCCCCCCCCTTTTTAATTGCTTTCTCCTTTGCAAATTTAACTTGAGAAATTAATATTCGGTTCCCTGAGATCGACCTGGTCCACTCAATAGCCTATTAGATAAACATGAAGTTTCATCTTAAAATTAATTGACAATGAAATGAGTAACTCATGCATCTTATGAAGAATGTGAGGTCTCTTCATCTTTCCAATGTGGGATCTTCAATATACTCCCACAAGGAGTAACCTCAAAAGTTTGAGAGACTAAACTTGTAATTTAACCTTGATTTTTTTAAGCCCGTAGCTATTATATTATGTGTTTATATGTTGTTTGAGAATAGCTTAAAGATTAAGTTAGTTCTACACCCTATCTCCTTTGACATTTTCTTTCCTTTTTGAAAATACCTTCGACACAATTCCAAACAAAAAAGAAAAACAAGAAATTAATGTTATATAAAGTTTTTAAAAGAATTGCCCAAAAATGTTCAATAATTGACTGATATATGTAATTAAAAATATAAAAAGTTTAAATTAGTTTCTGTTATTGCTATGCTCTAGTCTAGTCATCAGCTCGAAGCTCCTTCACACAATTGGTCAGTTTGGAATCTGTTTTTTCCCTCCTCTTTTCGATACATGTGTTGTATATCTCTTCTTTATTTCTTTCGTCTTTTTTTTTTTTTTAATCAGTATCTTATTCTTTAACTTTTATTGACTCCTGTTCACAAATGCTTCAACATTCTTGACTCAATGGCCACTTGTTTTTCGACACGTTTCAACTCTACTTTAGAAAAATTATTCTAAGTGAGTGACAAGAAATTCTTTATTGATTTGGTCGCCTGATTGTCTTTTAATAATAATTAGATACAAAATTCAAAATTTATCTGCTCTTAATAACTATTAGAAATAAATTGGAAAGATAGTCCAACTATATTTCAACACTCAAATAATTAAGGTATACACACCTATTTAAGCTATATTCAGATTAACTACCATTGAATTTAGAGACCTATTAGACTTTTAAAAGAATATGGACCAAATAGACACGAACCTCAAAGTTCAAAGACCAAACTTGTAATTGAACCTAAGTTTTTATATGTTATTCGAGAATAGCTTCCAGATTAAGTTAGTTCTACCCTATCTCCTATGACATTTTCTTTCCCTTTTGATAGTACCTTCAACACAATTCCAAACAAAAAGAAAAACAAGAAATTAATGCTACATGAATTTTTAAAAAAAATTGCCCAAAAATGTTCGATAATTTCCCGATATATATAATTAAAAATATAAAAAGGCTAAATTAGCTTTTGTTGTTGCAATGCTAGTCTAGTCATCAGTTCGAAGCTATTTCACACAATTGGTCAGTTTGATTTTTGCCCTTTCCCTTCTTTTCGATACATGTGTTGTATTTTTCTTTCTTTCCTTTTTGTCAGTACCTTTCCTTTAACTTTTATTGACTATTGTTCACAAATGCTTCAACATTCTTGACTCAATGACCACTTGTTTTTCGACACGTTCCAACTCTACTTTAGAAAAATTATTCTAAGTGAGTGACAGGAAATTCTTTATTGATTTGGTCGCCTGATTGTCTTTTAATAATAAGTAATACATAATTTAAAATTTGTCTATTCTTAATAACTATTGAAAATAAATTCGAAAGATAGTCAAGCTATATTATTTCAATCCTCAAATAATTTCTATATGGGGATGTTTCTTCATACATAATTTAAAATTTGTATGTTTAAAGTGTTATTTTTAATCTCTCTCATACATCCAATAATATAAAATGACAACCACATTTTTTCATCCTATTTAAATCCAGGCAACCATCGTTGAAAAAAAAAACTTCCTATTCTATCATAAGAAAAATTAGAAAAATAATTGAGAAATTAAAAAAAAAAAACATAAAATAAGAAACATAAAAATTTACGTGGAAAACTCTAAAATTGGAAAACTCTTAAGGGTTGTTTGATGCATGGGTTACAATAACCTGTAGAGTACTCTGCACCCCAAACACCACATACTATTATAACTCATATAGTGTCTCAAACAATCCCTTAAAGTTTTATACCACTCACACAACTACAGTTAGTATATTAGTCTTAAATTATTTTGAATTGGAATGCTTTAAAACTAAAGTCATAGGCTCTTTTTATAGTCCTTAGAGCCCATCACTTCAATTGCTCTATTTCCTACACTTTGTTTCCTTAAATGCAAACACGGAGATCAAATAACTTGTAAGAGAGAAATGAGTGACGAAGCAGACAAAGGGGGGATGTCATCGTCGATCGCGGTGACAATCACGGGTGCGGCGGCAGGGCTGGGGTTTGTTGTTTTGTTGGGCTACGTGGTGAGACTAATTTTTTCAGGAGGTGGCTCCAAAAAGACCGCAGGAGGAAAAATCATGAAAACTCCTGGACGACCTGGAGTCATGGACAGGGACGAGTTCGAGAAAAGCCCCTCTAAGTACTTCCAAGACCTGCGCAAAAAATGAACAAATTACTCTCCTCCATAACCTACAAATCATGGTACATGTGTTTAATTGGTTTCTTTGTTCTGTCTGTTTTAAACGCAGTGATTAGATGAATTCTCTCGGCGAAGTTTGGTTGGTGGAAGCCTAGCCTGAAGAATCTTCTGTTTAGTTTTCAAGTACTGTTTAATTATCAGTGTGGCTGCTTTTAGTGGCATATAAAGTATATGGTATCAAGCTTGAATTATCTTCTGTTTAATTTTTTTTTTCCATTGCCTATGTTCAAAAAGAAAAAAAAAAATTGCAATTTTTTTCGTTTCATCATGCTCCGTTCGAAAAAATTATTCAATGGGGTTGCCTCTTAATAACTAATTCGAAATGGTTAATACATAAACCACTCTCGAATTCGAATTGTAGAGTAAGTGCATGTTTGGGAGTGATTTTGAAATAATTAAAATCGCTTTTGTTATGTTTAAAATTACTCTGAAACATACTTTTAATAATTGAAAATCAATTTAATGTTTGATTTTACACTTTTAAACACGATGTTCATACCATAAAGATTGATTTTAAATAATTAAAAACATGTTTCGGAGTCATTTTGAATACGAAAAAAGTGATTTAACCATTTCAAAATCACTCTTAAATATGCCCTACTTCTCAAGGATAGATAATACTTAATCTATTGCCCGAGCAGATAATTTGGAGCTAATTCTGCAGATTTATCACAAAGATTTCAACTTCTCAATCAAATTTAAGAATTGGGAAGGTTTTGGAACTTCAGGAGTCAAATCCAGTCAAACTCAGGCAAGAAAGCGCATTAATAGTGTGATTGGAATAACTTTTTTTAAAAAATATTTTAAATAAAATCAATTTTTCTAATCACCTTTGAAAAATTAATAATTTTAAAGTGTGTTTATGACATATTTGAGAGTGATCTTGAAATGGTCAAAATCACTTTTGTTATTTTTAAAATTACTCCGAAACATGCCTTAATTATTCAAAATCAACTTAATATTTGATTTTACACTTTAAATGTAATTTTCATTCCATAAAAATTAATTTCGAATAATTAAAAACATGTTTCAGAGTGATTTGAATACAACAAAAGTTATCTTAACCATTTCAAAATCACTCTCAAATATGCCCTTAGTATAATTTTTTGAATGATTTTAGATTATCAAAAGTGTTTTTTTTTTTAAATCTTATTAAATAAAAAATATATTTTTGAAAAAATTGAATTAATTTAAAATCTATTTTTAAAGAAATACTTGAGAATAGATTACCTAAAAATTACTTTATATTGATTAACCGAAAAATCTATGTAGTAAGAAAAAAAAATTATTTGTAATTAATAGACACACTTTTGAATATAGTGCAACCAAAAAATAACCGTTATTGAAAGTACCTTTGAAAAATGTAAGATATAAAAATATTTTTTTTTAAAAAAATTAAATTAAAAGGTATTTCAGATAGACCTAAATGAGTTTAAATTAAGATTCGATAATAATTGCTAAACTTAACAGGTATGTAATAACTTTCAGCAAATAACTGGCTTTTTTTTTTTTTTTTTGAAAAAAAGAGTTGTTCTTGTCATCATTGAGCTAGGTTGGATATTACTTTTTTTTTTGAAAAAAAAAAGGGAAAATAAAAAGAGCTTGGTTGGAAATACGTTTGTGAAGATAGTTAGGCCAATCAAATATTTAAAATCAAAAGCGTTTCATCTATATTAAATTTAAGCATAACTCAACTAATATAAACATATACTTTCGTCCAAAAAGTTAGAAGTTTGATTCCCTCCCACTCCACAGGTTGTTGAACTAAAAACAAATGTTACATCTATAAATCCAAAAAAAAAAATCTAAGATTAAATCAATGATGTCTAACTTGAGTCTAAAAAATAAGAGGGTGTTTGGTCCACCAACTTAGAGTTAGGTACAGTGGGCTAAAATACCTCACTCTCTATTTGGCCCATATTCTTCAACTTCAACATCACTCTCTATTTGGCCCATATTCTTCAACTTCAACAGTGTTCATTATTGAAGTCCACAAACTTCAATAGTGTTCACTATTGAAGTTTGCACATTTATCGATGAACACCATCTTCCTCTCTTTTTCTCTCTCCATCTCCTTCCCTCATTCCCTCCCATGTTAATAATAAGTATTTTAACATATTTAAAAAATATAAAATATTTATTTATTAATTTAAATATTTTTTTGAATTTTTTGTTTTTATAATTTTTCCAGAATTATTCATCGACATCGAAATTTTATCGATATTTCTATAAAATTGAGACCTCGATATCTCTGTTGACATCGACATTTTAAACATTGATGTTAAGGAACTTACTTCGAAATCCTAGGAACTCTTGCAAAAAAAATGACTATTTTGGTAAGAACTTTTTTTGACAAAAAATATCATTCAATTTCATATGATAATAAACCACAAAACTCATTTAAAATTCGTTAGAATTTAAAATCACTCAAAATCCTACACACAAACAAACCAAAAAAGATGAAGGTACAATAGAGACAAAGTTTAACTATAAAGATGCTAAGGGTGTGTTTCATTAGTAATTATTATAAGGATGAAATACTTGCACATCTGGTATTAAAATTTGTGTTTAAATGATCATTTTAAAAGTATAGGAAAACTAGCAAAATATGATTGTCCTTGTCGTAATTTTTCTTATATAAAAATATCATTTAATTTCATATGATAATAAAACAACAAAATTTACTTAAAATTCATTAGGTTTTGAAATCATAGATAAACAAACCATCCATAGATAAAAGATGAAGTTACAATAGATAATAAAGTTTAATCATAAAATGCTAAATTTCTATAAGCTATAGGCAATAGATATGCAATGCTATTAAAATTAAAATTAGAAGAAAACATTCTCTCCTCAACAATCTTTTATATTAAACATCAGACGTTGTTATACAATAAATTTTTTTAACTATATATATATACACAGACACGCACGTACCTTTTAAGTCATTAGAACAAATGTCTTTAATAAATTGTATATTTAAGAAAGTAATAGAATTAATTAAAAACAATGATGTTCTATTAGGATAATTCCGAAGGAAATCCTTGAAAAATGTCTCTGGCTATCTAAATTAGATAATAGGTGAAAATAAAAATGAAAAAATATTTCCTTTGATGAGAAAAAATCTTTATTATTTAAATTTTGAAAAATTGATATCTAATCTAGTTCTAATTATATAGTAAAGCAAAAAATGTAGAAAAAAAAATAGCAAGCATAAAACACATACTTTAAAACTCCATGTTAAACAACTTTGCACCTCAAACACAGACTTCATAAATCCAAACTAAACAACTCAGCACCCCAAATACATATTATTTAACTTACAAACTAAGTAACTCCACAGACTAAACAACTTCAGACTTATTAACTCCACTCAGCACTCCAAACGCCCACTAAAAGGTTAAATTATGAACTTATTATGTTTTTTTATGCATTCTGAATCCTATATTTTTATAACATACTAATTTAACCCTATTCCATATATTAACTATTTAATTAAAATAGTATATCCTAGCATAGAATCCAAAATAACAAATTGATATATATAGTTATCATGTATTTTTAGTCCATGTCTCTTATATAGTATATGTTAAATCAACTATTTTTTAAAAACTTTATTCTTACTATTTTCTTCCCTTGCCATATTTTAAATTTACAAAACATGTCACTAACAATTAATCACCAATAATTAATACATTCTATATTTGATGAAAATTATAAATTGTTTTGTTTTTTTAAAAAAATTAGAATAGTTACTTCTTTTCTTTTAATTGATCCACTAAAGAATACCTTTAATTATATTTAAAGAATAGAATTCAAAAAAGTCAATCTTAACACAGCTTAGTGGATAAGACACTAATTAATTACCATTTTAAAGGTCGATGATTCGATCCCCAACTCTGCAAATGTTGTACTAAAAAAATTATATTTAAAGAATATAAAAAATTTTGGAATTCTAAACATCTTTTCCATTCCTTACTACTACAAGGTTGCTACTTTTTTTTTTCATTTTGTTACTTTTTTTTTTTTTTTCTTAGTATATCATGATCCCTAATCTTTTGAGAATTCCCCTAATCGTTTATTTAAAGAATATAAAGCTAGAATGGTTAATCATTCAAGAGAGAGAGAATGACATGAAGAAAACTCATGCTTTTGTAAGGGTATCAAATACCCTTACTCATGGGTATACAGAGCCTATGAGAATAGCTTATTCCCATAGTCAATCCTCAAAACCTTGTACTAAAATAAGAAATTTTTTATCCCTTGCTGATTCCCACCTTATTCCTACCCTCATGCCCTCCATCCAAATGACCTCTTAATGTATGAAATTCTCAATTAAGTCCCTCCAAAAAAAAATTGTAAACAAAAAACTTTTGTCTCATTAAATTATTCTTTATTTAACATATTTGGGCTCATGTGAGCATGCCACTTGGAAAAAAATAAATTTTATGGATGGATTGGTCAGATTTTGAGCATGAATAAGTTGAGTCATGAATCTCATACATCAAAAAGCATCTAAGTGACATATATAAAACTACTTTTTTTAGTTTCAAATTTCGGCTTGAATTTTGAAAGCATTCTTAGAAAGTAGATAACAAAATAAATAAACTCTGGAAAGAAGTATTATTTATAAGCTTAATTTTTAAAAACCAAATGGTTATTAAATAGGGTATAATTTTTTTCCCCAATTTAGTTCTTATTCTTTAAAAAGTTTCAATTTAATCTTTTACTTTTTAACATGTTTCAATTATATCATTTTCAGCGGCTGATTTATGATGGGCCCAAGGGGGTCGAGTCCCTCCTCAACTTCTGAAACATTTAGTTTTTATATTTAAAATGTTAGCTATTTTCCACAAAATCTCAAGGTGCAGATCACCATGCACTCAAGTTTTAAGGATGTATATGTATTTAAAATATCATTTTTTGTCCATGTATTTTGGGATTTGTTCTATTTTAGTCCGTATACCTTCAAATGTCCCAATTTAGTTTTTGTGCTTTCAATAAATCATAAAAATTAGTTCACATTGTTAGTTTGTTGTTAACTTTTCAAAAAAAAAAAAGTAATCTTTATAGCATCATTCTATCTATAAATTTTGGAAACATATTTACATTATTATCTTTCTCTTAAATGAAATTATTATTATTTTTTACGAAGTTCAATAAAAGTTAACTTCAAAACTAACAATGATAACTAATTTTAATATATTTTTTTTAAAGTACATAGACTAAATTTGGACATGTGAAAGTGAAATGACTAAAATGGAATATTGAGACGCAAAGTACATTGACCAAAATAGTATTTTAACAAACTAATATCAATGTGTTCAAAATAATCTTTATACGAATTCAACCTCTCTGGCATAGAATTCTAGATCCGCCACTGATCATTTTCATCGAATGTTAAAATCGATTCATGATAAGTTTACGTAGAACAATACTTACTAAATTAGTAGAAATTTTGGAAAACAAATTATTAGGCTATGTAAGACAATTAAGTTCTCTAAATTTCTAAAAAAATAATAGAAACTTTGATTTTTCTTCTCGCAAGTGGCCTAATTTCTCATCTAAAATTTTGTTAACTCGTTAAATTTCTTGTCATTTAAGCTTCTCATCAACTAATGTTAACATTAGAAAATAGTAACTAAATTGAAAAAAACCCAGCACCACACTAAAGCAAACATATTTTAGAAGAAGAAGAAAAAAAACCCAATTCAAATCAATCCCTTAAAGGAATAAAAATTAGACCCAAACTCTTGAACAGTCAAGTTGCCTCAACAGTTTCAGACATATGCCTTCCTTCCCAGTGACCTTTTCATGAGTGCCACTGTACCCAACACTCAAGCCACTCCTATTCATCACTTTTTTCCAACTCACAATTCTCATCCTTTAATCCCATTTTTTGTCGGTCCGAACGTAGCTTAGTAGATAAGATACCAATTACTATGTCAAAGGTCGATAGTTCAATTTCCAACCCTACAATTGTTGAACTCAAAAAAAAAAATCTCATTTCTCAATTACATTATTTACATTACATCTCTCAGGAGATTTTTCAAGCCACAGCCTTCACATTCATGATTCAAACCACAATTCAAACAAAAATTTGGTTTCTAATTAAGCCAAAAGCCAGAAATCCTTTTGACGCTTTGTTGTGATCAAATAACCACCCAATTTCTTGCTCTTCCTTCTCACTGCAATCGCCATGCAGCTCGCATTCTGAATACAATACTCCACCGCCCCGCCGCCGCTGCCGTTGCCGCCCAACCGGTGGCCGGCCCACACCATCAGAAGCCGCCATGTCGTGGACCGTTTCTTCTGCCCTAAAACCAGCAACGATGCCCCTTGCTTTCTCGCTTCTTCCACTATCACTGGCCCTTTCTCTTTCCCTTCCACCACTGCTACTTCAATTTCCACCTAAATTACAAACCAAAATTTTCAAAACCCATCTTTAAAATCCTATTTAAATTCAACCCCATTTTCTCAAATCTTGTGTTTTTTTTACCTCAGGTCTCTTTAATTGACATAAATTTCTCATGGAGTGAACCACTTCAAATGCTCTTGGAGCTGTCTCCTTGCTGGATCCTTCCCCTGTAACAAAAGATCATGAGATCAACCCAATTCTTAAAATTTTTAAATAAATTATTAAGCCGGATTTGATAAGCATTTAGTTTACAAAAATTAATCTTATAAACGTTACTTTCATCTATGAGTTCTTTGTTTGCTATCTACGTTTTACATAATTTTTTAAAAAATTATTTTTGATTTTGTAATTGGACTAAAAATCTACGTCTTCCTAGAAAGATGAAAATTATATATTGTGAAGAAATTATGAGAAATGAAACACAATTTTCAAAAACCAAATAATTATCAAATTGAGCAAGTTTCAACTGGTTAATGCATTATATATAAGGCAAGAGAAATTATGAAAAGGGATAAATGTGGATGGAAATTTGGGACCTTTTTTTGAAGGCTTAGTGACATGGAGAAGAACGATCATGTCTTGATTCTGAACAGTGTGAGAGAGTGCCCATTGAAGAGCTCCTTCAGCTTCAAAGGTGGAATCAATCACAATCATGACCTTCCTTCCAATTCCCAGCCCTGGCTTAGCTCCAACATTATTGTCATCAAAATTCTTCTCTTCAAAATCACCAGCCTTCTTCTGGCCGGTTTTCACAGAAACAGAGTCCGGTTTGGACTGAATAGGCACTCGAACGTGAGGCCGGATCCGGTTCAGGCAGAAACTCGGCAACTTGGCCCCGGTTTTCCCCATTTCTGGAGATGGGGTTTCCTTCGAAATCACTCCTACAAAGACAGAAGAAGAAGAAGAAGAAGAGGTTTTCGTTTTCGTTAGAATTCCACTGTGATTGAACAGACTTCTATTTGTCGGTAAAGAGACATTGTGATTGTGAATCACATAGTTTAGTTTCTTTTTTTCTTTTTCATTTTTTTTTTTTTTGTTTGCTTTATAATCATTTCAGTTGGTTTGGTTTCCTTTTTATTTTTTAATTGATTTTTTTTTTTTGAGTATGTGGGGACTTATTAACGAACGTGCTCGTCATGAAACAGTAGGTCCCCATCATCCTTCAATTTGATCCTCTTCGACAACGCCAGCTGTTTTCTTCAGTTCTCAGGATTTGACATTTTAATTGTAATTAATTGTTTATTTTCGATGTCTTCTTCTTCAAACTTTCAATTACAATATAATGCTCCTCCGTCAGCAAAATGAGGGGAAGAAATGAAAAATATTGGAATTTCTAAGGAGATTTTAGAGAGAGAGAGAGCAGGCTGGCAAAGGGATGAAGAAATGAGGGGATTAAATAATTAGAAGCTTTATTGAGAACTTGATCCCTACATCCTTTTTTTGGGGTTAATAGTTCTTTTTTTCTCTTCTCTTTTTTAAGCGTAATTCAAAAGCAACTGAGGAATTATGATTGTGAGAGTAATTAAGTTGGACTTGATTAAAAGCTTAATTGCCATAAAAGGAGGTTGGAATTATGAGTCGTTTAAAGTTGCTACGCAATGTTTTACCTTAGATCGCTACTTCAAAAATTAACCGAAATTGAGGTTATTTAGTTCGAATCCAAGGGTCTTTTCTTTTCTTTTTTTTTTGGTGGGGGACATTTTTTAAAGCTTAGGATGTTCATCTTTACAAAAAGGAGAGATTTCACTTTGTCAAATTAAAGGGGTTTCTTTTTTTTTTTTTTTTTTTTTTAAACTACTTGTGTCTTGAGTTTTGACTGTGTAGCCTAAAAATGAAAGGACATTTCACTTGACCCCAGTGGGGCTGTCCTGTGGGGTTGGTGAGAGAGAGAGTTATGTTGGTTTAAGGCTGGATTTTAAAGGGGAATTTGATTTGGAGATTTTCAACAACTACGAAAAGGAGACAGCAAAAGAAAGAATGGAATATTCATTGAACTTCGGTTTGGTAGAGACAGAAAATTTTATAGGGATTAAATTTTATGAGACAAAGTGAATAATTGGGCTTTTGCATTATTCTGCAAAAGAGAACAACTTGCAATCATGAAAATGGTCATAATTGAAGTTGAAGAACTCAATGGTCATAAGATGATTTTGATGGGATTGCACTGATCCAAATGGTTCGGCAATGGGCCAAAGCCTGCGACTGGATCTCTATACTTGGGCTACGGCCCACAAGTTTCCGATTGACATCTAGAGACACAACCAAAGGCTTGTTTTTTTCTTTTTAGTGTGATTTCAAAGCCAAAAAATGTGAGCGATTCGAACCTCTGACCTCAAATATACTTTAATTAAATATATGTATTTTAGATTAGTTCACGTGGGCTTCTCTTTCTCCCTCCTAGCATTATAAAATAAAGTATTTTTTAAGGTAAAATACATTTTTGATTATGAGATTTGAACATAGTTTCTATTTGATCTTGGACTTCTAAAACTAACACTTTTGATTCTTGAGATTTAAATTTTGTTTTCTTTTGGTCCTTGAGGTTCCAAAAGTGACATCTTGGGTCCTCAAAGCATGAATTTGATTTATTAGTCTCTAAAGTTTGATTTATCATTAGTCTCTAAAGTTGACGTTAATTAACCTAATGAAATGATGACGTGGTAGTTAACATATGCTAACTAGACTTTGATGATATGTATGTTTCTTAAATGAGTTGAAATTATATATATATATATATAACTCATAGATCAAATTAGAAACCAAAATTTCAAACTTCAAGAATCAATTCAATTTCAAACTTTAAAGATCAATTAGAAATTAAATTCAAACCAAGAGCCAAACATGTCACTTTTGAAATCTTGAAGACCAAATGAATACTAAATTCAAATCTCAATGACTAAAAGTGTTAGTTTTGAAAACTTAGAGGCTAAATAAAAACTAAATTCAAATCTTAGGGACCAAAAGTGTATTTTACCCTTTGTTTTTAATGTATCATCACTTTTATAATTTCATAAAAATCATATGGGAAAAAAAACAATTTTTACCTTTTAGACTTTGGTAGGAGCATCAATTTTCACTCTAAACTTTTAATTTCATCAAATTGAACTCTAAACTTAGCTAAGTGTTTTAATTTTTACATTTTTTCTATTTTTTTCAATTTACGCTAAAATTTTCCACTTAATTTTAACAAAAAGTATGGTACGATCTTCCTAAACTTACTAATTTCTACAAAAATGAAGAGTTACATAAAATTGATTATTAAATCACTCTCTAAAAATTAATAAATTTCAACAAAATTTCTATTTTAGTGTCGAAGTTCCATCCATTTTACATCAAATATATGTTTTATAACATCAAATACACATGAGAGTATTTTATTTTTAACGATTATTCAAGTGGAGTCTATTAGAAGATAAATTTTGATACACTTTGCTAAGTTCATACTAAAAAATTGGTTTTTTCTTCCAAATAATATATTGGGTAGTTTTTTAAAATATGACATGTAAATTTTTAAAAATTCACGGATCTACCAGACACAAAATTGAAATTTTAGGATTTCATGAAACATAAAATTCAAATTTATATCTAATAGATCAATTAATTTTAAAAAATTTGAATTTGTCAGGGACCTATTAGACACGAAATTAAAAGTTTAATGACGTATTAAACACTTTTAGAAGTTCAGAGACGAAATAGGCACAAATCTCAAAATTCAAAGACGAAACTTATAATTTAACCTATATTTGATTATATTTGTAAATTTTAAAAATTGCTTGTAGATATGGAAATCGATTTGATCGATGTGGGTCTAGGAAATAACTCAAATGATGATATTCTAATTTAGGTAAGGTGATAAGCCATAAGGCAAATCTACACTTTTAACTGGTTGCATGTGCGTCAGATTCACGAAGAGGGATGAGAATCAAACAGCAGGGCCCTCTCCATGAAAACTCAAATGATTTGATTTGAAGAATGGCCGATAAAAATCGACCCTATTGTTCAAGAGAAGTTAGTCTCTTGTTTCCTAGCTAATCTTTTATTATTTTTTACTATAATAATAATAGTAATATATACAATATCCTTTTTTCTTAATACATTACTGCAACGTTTTAAGATCTTTATATATAGAAAGAACATAGCATAACAACTGGCCTATTAGCTCAGTTGGTTAGAGCGTCGTGCTAATAACGCGAAGGTCGCAGGTTCGAGACCTGCATGGGCCATTTATCTTTATTTTTTTTTGCCTCGTTATATTATAATACTGGGCCGACTCCAGGCCCAAAGACGACAATGGTTTCACGGTTTATATAACTTGAAATACACAGCATTTTCTTCGCTTTAATGATTCATTTCCTTCAAAAAGTACTTTCACTTTTTTTTTTTTTAATTTTGAAAATTACTTTTAATTTTTTTTAAAAAAAGAATATAAACTAACTTATTTCAAATCTTCATTCATATTTATAAGGGTAATTGTAATGGGTAGCAAATTAGGTCCCTTTATTTGTAAATATAGCAATATTTAAAAAGATTTGCAAATATTGCAAATCTTTAAAATAATATTTTGCTATTCCTTTTTTACCCTTATTTTAAATAAGGGGTATTCACACACGTTCTTCTTCCTCTTCCTTATTGTTTCGCGATTGGGTTTTGCTTCTTCTTCTTCGAGTGTGCTTCTCTAATTCAGTGGGTTATTTGATTGTCGTTTTCTCGTTCTTCCTTTGTCGGTTTACTCTGTTTTAGATAACTAACTATGCACCAAAAATTTAGAATCCACCGCCATCAGTCATCCACTATATTCATATCCATTAACATTGCACCAAAAATTTAGAATCTAATCAATGAATTTTCATAAGTTAATTAAGATCACATATCAGAAACATATCCATAATTTGGTCTTAAATTAAACCAAAACTCGCAATAGTAATATTGTTTATCTTTTCTGAAATAATTATGTCGCTAGTTATGCTGAGATATGACTTATGAGGGTTCGTTCCTTCATGCCTGTAATTTCGTTAAAAGTTCTATGGCATAAATTTTAGCAGTGACATAGACATTGGAACCACAACCACTGGATCTGGTGGGGGTGTTGACAGATGGCGTCGGGGAGAGGGACAATGACAATTTTAACATCTAATTAAGTTAGGAGTTAAGAGGAAAGAAAATTTTGAAGACCTACAAAGGGTTCCTCATTTCAACATTGATCGAGTCTTGAGATCTAAGTTCGATGGACAAGCCTATCAACATTAGAATTCAATGTGTTATTTAAGTCTATTGCTGATAGACTGATATTCCTCTTTGATATCAGAGAGAAGTATCAATCTATCAATTATAGAATTCAATGTGTTATTGAAGTCTATCATTGATAGACTGATATTCCTCTCTGATATTAAAGAGGAATATCAATCTATCAACGATAGACCTTCAATAACACATTGAATTCTATCATTGATAAACTACTTGTGGCATGTGTTTTTCTCATGGTTCTTTGTGGCCTTTTAGATTAAGAGACAAATTTTTAGAAGTGATAGACCACTAGTGCCTTCAATAATAGTATCATTCTATCAGTGATAGACATATGACTAATAGACTGATATCAGTATCATTAACTTAATTTTTTTATTATTTTTTGCAGTAATTTGAAATTATGATTAAGCTTCCAATAGTTGTTTTTCAAACAAATTACATTTATTGTGATTACTTCATCGGTGATAGAAACCTATCACTAATAGATTTCATTCACAACATGTAGCAAATCTATCAATGATAGCAGTCTATCACTTCTATCACTAATAGACTAAATGCATTGTCATTGAAGGATCACTAATAGACTTCAATCACAATACATGTAGTCTATCAGTGATAGACTACTATCACCGATAGACTAGCACCTAATCAGCAATAATTGCAATTGTTGTTGAAGTCTATTTGTGATAGACTTCTATTACTAATAGACTTCACTCAAAATGGCAGTCTATCAATGATAGACTCCTATAAGAAGGAGTTTTTAGTCTTTTAATTTGGACTGGATTTAATTTTTTCCATATTTACAAATAGTTTTAGAGTTTGCTATTTTGGTTGGTTTTGCTATATGTGCAATCACCCCTATTTATAATATTAAATTCTAATAATAATAAAAAAAAAATTATAGTGAAATGGAATAATTTCTAATTAATTTTTCTGATTAACTTGCTCTTATCTCGTTTCAAAAGGATCAGTTAATAAAAAAAAAAAAAAAAATTAATGTCCAAAACTAAAAATAGAAATTTCTTTTTGTATCCTTAATTATCCTTAAATTTCTTTTATCAAATACTTCAAATATTTGAAGTCAAGAAGTTAGAATTGTTCAAATAAGATTGATTCACTGAAACCATTAATGAACACACCTATTTATTTTGAGTTTTTTTTTTACAATATAGAAAACAATTGTCTTTTTTGTTATTATTTAGTATGCATTACAACAATTTCTACCAGAACAAGAAGGAGTAATTACGCAAAAACACTATTTTATTTTGGTACCAATTGTAAAAGATAGCCTACTAGTGTTGATCTAGTAAAATAAGGCTTCTTTAAAAGCGGTTCTTAATTTTTCTTGTACAAGACATTTAGATTGTATCTAAAGAATATAAAAGCAAATGAAATGATAGCATGAATAATTTTAATTAATGAAAACTACTCCAATGCAGAGAAAGAAAAAAGAAAGGAAAATTTTAAAATAAAATAAAAAAAAATAAAAAATAAAAAACCCTACTCCAAAACACATTATTAGTTAATTTACTTTGAATGTGCATGAACCAAACATAAAAACAAAAAAGAATCATATATTAGCAATAGTGGCCATTTGGTGATCCCTCAATTCCCTTTTGGAAAAAAAAAGAAAAAGAAAAAGGAAATATGGTTAATGAATTGACGTAATTTGGATGAAAGCAAGGTGTGTGTGTGGGAATAATTAATTCAAGGTGTCATTGATTTTATAATGTCGAACCAAAAAAAGAAAGAAAAAAATAACCCATTTCTGGGTAAAAACGAGCAGCTATGATTCGTCAAAAAAAAAAATGTTATTTATTAAGAAATGAAAGACAAGAATGGCATCAGCAAAAAACTCCAAAGAGAAATTTCACAACTCATCAGCAAACTCACATGGCATTTTGCTTAATATCTCTTCGGGACTTGCAGTATATCGATCGATTTTCGATATTCATTTTTTATATTTCATTTTCTTACATTATACCCATCAATAAAGTTGTCTCCTTTTTTCTTTTATTTTTTTCAGTGGACTTTTTTTGGGTATTTGAGCACAATATGTGAATCAAATTCAAACACGTTTATGTTTTTTTGACACAAAATTCTGTAATATTCTTCGTCAAATGGGAAAGAGAGAAAGAGAAAGATAATGCTTATCTCTATAGATATATTAGAAAACAAAAGAAAAGGGCATATAATCTTTGTTACAAAGTTCATCTCTTTTTGAGCTTTGTATATAATTTATGTTTTTTTTTTTTTTTTTTTTAAATTTCTCTCTCTCTCTTGGCTTGGAAATCCCATATCCACATATCTAAAATACTCTTCCTTTTTATCCCATTCATCAGCTCATAAACCCTGATTGGAGAACAGTTTTTCGTTGATTGATGTTGCTTATCTGTGGATGTCAAGACTTTTGTAGGGCACTAGACCTTGAGTTTGGGAGACAAATTTGGTTTATGTCCTACACACTGTCTCCCCGTGAGACACAGAGACCTGGGTCTAGTGGACCTTTCCTCAGGTGCAATGAAGAAAGAAAGAAAAATTTAATAATAATAATGCATGATAGGAGGGGAAAAAAAACAAAGAACCCTTCATGTACAATCAAGTCTACTTTACTGTGTGAATCAAAATTTTCCCAACTTTTTATTTCTTTGATATGCAATGTTTACAAAAGAATGTGGTTCATGCCATCAGGATAAGGTAATTTTCAATTTGGTTGCAATGGGAGCTTAAATTTTGAAGGATTGGGATTTGAAAGAGATGGGACTGATGGGAAATTTATGGCCATGGAAGGAGACTTTAACAATGCAAGGTGGAGAATAAAAGAAAGCAACAAAACATCATCAAAACAGGACATGAATCTGTCCAAGATTTTTCATGGAGTCTGGCTTTGGAAAGACACCGCCGGATGAGGTGGGATTGTGTGTGTGTCAGGACAAACCCTATTTTAATTTAATTTCCCTCTCTTTCTTTGTCACACCCTCCAAAAGGACCAGTGATTTGGGTGGCTGCCATCTACTTGTACTCAATCACAACTACACCTTTCATTGGATCTGATCCCCTCGAAAACTCCGACGAATCCGATAACCACTACTCGCTACATTTCGAGAAAAAAAAATGTGCATAGTTGAATTACGTGTGAGAGTTGTTCTTGAAATAATCATCACTCTTTTTATCAAGCATTTATGACAACAATGAAAATCCTAATCATATAATACGCGTCTAAATTGGAAGCGGATTGAGTTGTTATTGAAAATGACCCTTTAATTTTGTATCATAAAAAATCTCAGATCATGATATGCATTTAGTTTGAAGCAAGGTTAAGTTGTTATCAACATAACCCTTGTCTAATCAAGCGTTTTACAATTAACAAAGTTGTTATCAACATAATCCTTTTCCTATCAAGGTGTTTAAAATGATAACTAGAAACCCAGATCATGAATGAGAAAAATAAATGTAAAGAAACTCACGAATAGTGTGGAAGATAAGGTGAAAACAAAGAGTAAAAAGGGAGACAGAAGGGGTGGGAATTAGGGCAATGATTGATTAAAGGAAAGGAGAAGTTTTTGTGCGTGTGTTGGAGTGGGGAAGTTAGACAAGTGAAAACTCACTCACTCACTCACTCTCTCACATCAAGAAGAAAGAGGCCCAATGCCAGTTATATGAAATAAAACATTTGCCCAATATCGAATAGGAAACAAACAATATGTCGTGTTCAAGAAGAAGTGGTTGGATTAGTGTTTTTTTATGATGACAAGTTTATGGTCCCATCGATTGCTACGAATCATATGGAGAGAAGGGCAGACAGTGACCTTCGAAATTGAACTGTCACTGCCTGCGGATAGGAAAACGACTCTTTTATCCTCTTTGCTTTCTAACCTTGCAAATTTTAATCTATGATGTGAGCTTAGTGTTTAATAGCTTTTATTTTTTTTAAAAAAAAATAGTTTGGTTGTTAGATAGAGTTAATCTCTCTTGTATTGAGCACTTTTGAATCATATTTAAACTCCCGTGGTTAGAGTTGCGAAGAAATCGCTCCTTTGTTATTTAGGTTGTACTAGTTTACCTTTTTAATGTTGGTTTGACTTCCTAAGGCAAAAACATTTTCTTCAAATTTTTACCATTTACGAGTGGAAAAAGTTTAGTTTTGAATGGTTTGAATTCAGAGTTTTATTTATGTAGTTCACACAATTAATAAATTTGTAGCTTCAAATAATTGAATAACTTTAATGCATGGTACCATAAGTTTATGTAGTTCAGACCGGTCTTGAATATATGTTGGGGCTTTTCAATTCTAGTTAAGTTATAAAAATTTTATGAGATTCAAAAGCTTCTTAATTTGATGGATTTAGAAGTGGGCAAGTAGAGTTCAATTTCATAAGTTTCTGTTTGTTCTATTTGAACAAATTAGAATTGTTTTGGACTAGATGGATGTGAGATGTGTCCTCTCAATTATATGATAAAAGTTGTGGTTGTTTTCATCTTATTGATTTTATCATAATACTTAAAGGAGTTGAAATATTGAAATGATAAGTGAGAAGTGTTTTAAAAATAAGATCAAAATCGCCTAAATTATTGTGTAAGGTAAATATAGCTCAAATGTGGAAAGACATTAATGTAATATGTACTATTAGGAGATCTAAAATATCTTCTTTTTTTAAAAAAAAAAAAAAAAACTATTAGGAGTGCAATCAAAATTACATTTAAGTTAAAAATAAGACACAATAAATTTTTGATATTTTTTTATGTCAACTCACAAAACAACAATATTTTCCTGTGGCATTAATATCTCTTTATCCAATTTCAACAATTCTCTAATAAATAAAACAACCAAAAATTTTGATACCTTAGAGTTAAAATTAAAACTTTTACAATTTATAAAATAAAAACTATAAATAAATAAATAAAACTTTTGCAACATAAAGAACCAAAATTGAAAATTGTTATATTATAATTAATCTTTTAAACATATTCTTAACAATATATTTAACCTAAAAAAAATCTTCTTCTCTATGTCACACATCTTGCTCATAAATTCAAAATTTTCTCCCCCTCCTAGAGTATCATGTTAGTCAATCATATATTGCTAGTTTTCTAATTATTTTTTATGCTTTGAAATATTTTTATTTGTCCACATAGATACTTCCAAAATTGCAGAGGAATCGCAAAGCATACCAGGAAAAAAAATGTAAATCTTAGGCCATTATGCTTTGTTTGATAACCATTTAATTTTTGATTTTTGACTTTTAAAAATTAAGCATATAAATACTATTTCTACTTATGGATTTCCATGTTTTCTTATCTACTTTTAACATATGCTTTCAAAAACCAAGTCAAGTTTTACAAACTAAAAAAAAAAAAAATAGTTTTTAAAATCTTATTTGTTTTTTCTTTTGGAATTTGGCTACAAACTCAAATGTTGACTTTTAAGATTGTAATTAGTGTCTTATCCACTAAAAAATTATGCTCGAGTAAATTATTTATAACACTTTCTAGAAACGAATTAAGCTATGGTCGAGAGAATTCAATCCCCAACGCATATATATCTAACTCCGTTTATTTCAACACAATTCAATGCATACATCCTCCCAAAATTATTTCAACTCATCCCGCATAGTTAACAAGTAAAGAATTTGCGTAAGCTAGAGAATATGCAAATAGTAAATCAATCTTTACATATACATCCAATAAATTAAATAAAATCAACATTGTCATCTTCTAATTCATTGAGATATTGCCCTACCCATGTGTTTTGATCATCCATAACTCTTTAAACCTCCCCCCAAAAGCTCTCACATCCAATCCAATCCAATCCAATCCAATGATATTAGTAGCTATCAACAATGCAATAATATATGCTTGTGTGTTTGTATATTTTGAATTATTATATATTATATTTGCATTCGTGTACTCTCACACAGACAGCCTTGGACTTCAAATTATCCAAAACCTCCACACAGCCAATGGGGTCAAGTTTTTAATGCCCTTTGCCACTCCCATCCGAATTCATTTCATTTCCCTTTTATCCCATAAATAGAAACCATTTATTCATTCATATTCACTCACACACATTTGTTTTATAAACATAATTCTTTTTTTTTTTTTTCCTTTTGGTGATTGCTTGGGACTTTTCTTCATGAATAGTAGTTTTCGTTTGATGGGGAACCTTCAAAAACTTCCCTTTTTGATACTTCATTTCAAGATCTCAACTTGCCCATTGGTCCAAACTGTTTTAACTTGCTATCTTTCTGGGTGTGGACCAATATTTCTTAATGATTTATCAATTTTTGTTGAAATTTTAACGAGTGAGCAAAGTTTCTGCCATTTTTCTGATCCGTCGTTGCCAATGATCTTTTGATTGTTGTCGTCAACTCTCTTTTTTGAAAATCTCTTTTTTTTTCGGCCTTCAAGTTTTGAGTAGTCTCTACTCTCGCAGATTGAGTCTTATTGTCTTTTACTGGTGAAAATTCCATTTGAATGCGTTGTTATATAAAATATGATGTCATAATTGAGTTTTTTTTTTTTTTTTTTTTTTTTGCAAGATGTATGGGAAAAATTTGGATGCGTTTTGATTTTTTTTTTTTTTTTTGTTTTTTTGTTTTTTAAAATAGTCCTAAGAGCAAGATGTTGATGGCTTACCATCCCACTTCAAAGGAGAGGAGGCAGCTAGATTTTAATGGGCCACTGCTAAAGGAGTGACTTCCAAGCGCGCACACAAAAAAGAGTAATGTGTTGTTTACCTATTTTCTTTTACATAATGATATGCCTTAGCTTAGTGAAATTACAACACCCTAAAGAGAGAATCCAATAGAGTAAAACAAAAACAAAAACCCTACCTTGATTTGTAATTTAATCAAACCAACCTGGATTTTAACTGCCTTTAGAAAGAGTTAATTAAGAAGAGAGAGAAAGAAAGAAAGAAAGAAAAGGTTTATTTTTCTGGTGCCCACTCTTTTCTCTACTGCCAAATCAAAGATTATTGTCAAGTGGGTCTCTTCCAAAAAGATACAGCCACCATTTTATATATTATAATATCAGAATTTTGAATAATTATTGTAAAAGTCACCTCTCCAAACACTTTTGTCCATCCTCTAATTCCATCCTATTAATTCAACAAGTGTTTACCCAACCTATTTATCTTGATCTATGCATTTAATAATCAGATCCAACTAAAATTTTTGAACCACTAAAAATATCCCTCAAAAAGTTGGTTGGAGTCTCATTTATTATCCATTCGCCATCCATCTCTAAATCTTTAGATGCACGAGTTAATAATAATTTTTACTTTTCTTCTATATCTAATGGTGTAAAATCATAGTCGAGTTAAAATTATTGTGGAGTTAAAATTATTGTGGAGTTAAAGGAATTTATTTATCATCTCAAATTCAATTCCAAGCAATAAAAGTATTTGTTAGATTGTTTTAGTCTCCTAAAATAATTTTTGTATGTGGGCTGGCAAGTATTTTTCTTAATTCAAATACAGTAATACCACCTTCTAAAACCTGTCCTTTTTTCCCATATATAATTCCCCCTCCCCTCTTCAGCCTCTTCCACAAATTTCTCTCCCATTCTCTCTCCCACAAGCCTCTCCGCCCAAATTCCCCCTCCGACCATGTCTGTCACCAGCCACCTCTCCGGCAACCCAGATAAGATCTTCCACAAACCACCTCACCGCCGGAACGATTCCGGCGAGCTCGACGTCTTTGAAGCCGCCCGCTACTTCTCCGGTAGCAATGAACTCACGTACACCGCCGCCGGCTACGAAACTTCATTATTCACTCAGAAGATCTTCAGAGAGGATCACGGCAGCCGGAGAGGTGGAAGAATGAGCCTCGACTTGCCGATAAGAACCAATGTAGTTCCTCTCCCGCCGCCGCCGTACACGGCGGAGAAGCCAACAATCAAAGAGAAAAAACACCGCCAACAACCCAGCTCCCCCGGCGGCCGCCTCGCCAATTTCCTCAATTCCCTCTTCAACCAATCGGCTTCCAAAAAGAAAAAGAAATCCAAAAACCCCATCAAAAACGAAGATCTTCATCACGAAATCGGAGCAAGGAAAAGAAGAAGCAGCTTAAGTACGTTGATCGATTCGAAATCATCTTCGATTTATTCATCTTCAAACATTTCAGGTTTTAGAACTCCACCAGCTCCCAATTGCACCGTACAAACTCCCAACAAAAATTACAAGGAAATCAGAAACGTTTTGGATCAGAAACGACCAGCTTCCAAGAATCTCGGAAATGGGAATTACAATCAGATGGATCATAAGCAAAATTCTGATCATCAGATCAGAAAAATCGACGATGCTGATGAAGGAGCTGAAAGTGATTCAAGTTCTGATCTTTTCGAGCTAAGGATCTACGATTTTGATTGCTATTCATCAAGTGGACTGCCAGTGTACGAAACCACAAACATTCAGAGCATTAAGAGACCTTCGACTCAGATTTCTTCCAATATTACCCCCCTATGAAGAAACTGTAAATTAATTTCATCTTCATTCAATTTTTTAAAACCCTTTTTTTTAATTCTCTGGAAGAAATTTCTACAAAATATTTGCTTTTCTTTTTTTTTCTTTTTTTTTTTTCTGATTTTTGTACGTAAAGTTTGGAAAGTTTGTCGTCTCCTTTCTCTTTAATGTCCACCATGCTAATTAATTAGAGGTATAATTTCGATTGCATAATGTTAAAGATTTTCTCACTAGATTCTCACCAAACAAAAAACTCATCATAGCCATTCATTCTTGTGCGCTTTTATGATCCCAAGGGGATTTCTTTTGACTTTTTGGGCACACCCCATTCATGATAATATTTGAATTGATTAATCTCAAACCTTAAATCGGATTATATTAATGAAACTGAAAAGCACTTTTTGATTAATTAATGAAATCAGGGAGGTCATTAATCATGCAACTTAGCATGTGTGTGATGCATGCAAGGATTAGGAATTTTTCTTTTTCTCTCTACTTTTTGCCTTTTGGTTGTTTGCAGAGAACCAAAATTCCACAAATTGTACTAGATTGGTTATCTTGTCTAGCATATATTTCCAAAACAAGATGATTATTGTGATCTTAATACAATAAATTATTTTGATTTGACTATATAATATGTGTAACACTGTTCATTTGCGAAACAGCAAACCTCCAAATTATCCTAAGTACAGCATCTTAGTCCTTGAAAAAAAAGGTACTGGTTGAGAGAAGGAACATTATTTTGAGGTTTTAGTTGTGTTTTCTTTCTTTTTCAAAATAACAAAAAAAAAAAATCTGATTTAATTTCTAGACCTCTTTTGAAACTTAGTCATCTACCTCTTTGGATCAAATTTAAATAAAATTATCAATTTGAAATTAAAGAAATTGGTGAAAGTATTGAAAATTAATTAATATGGTTTAGCTTACTACTAATACAACATTAATTTAAAGTATATATTTTGCTCTATTCCATCATTATATTGCAAAAACTTATAGCTCTTCCTGATTATAAGAAGAATATTAAAATCTGCCCACTAGTATGTTAAAGTTGTTTTAGTTCTTGTCGTCGCGATCCATGTCCTTATTACAAAAATTGAGTCAAATACCACAATATTTTATTTATTTATTTTACAACAAATAAGACATAATTAAGGAGACGGAGATTCGAATTTTTACATTTGTCAACAAGATATTTTAGTATTTCTATTTATAATAACATTTTTCTTTTGTATTAACTTTCATTCCTAACAAAATATGTTCTAACAATATAAAAAGATATATCATTCTTGTTTCAAGTCTCAGATAAATAAAAATTAATTAATTGTAAGTTAAGTTGTTGAAATTCCAATAGGGTCCTATTTTAATGTTGTGTCTAATGGGAATCTCCAAACTTAAAAAACGTCTAATTGAGAGTTATAGGATCCTAACAATTTTGTGTCTAATTAAATATGTGAATTTAAAAAATTATCCAACTAGTCAGGTGTTTAGTTGACACAAAATTAAAAAGTTCAAAGTCCTATTAGAGACCTATGAATATCTCTTAAAGTTTAAAGATTTATTAGACATAGGTTTAAAAGTTTAAAGGCTAAATTTGTGATTTAATCCTAAATAAACTAAAAAGATAAGAGGTAGCAATATTAATAACATTAAGAGTGTTAATAATTAAGATGATGTGATGAAGAAAATGTACTGTTGATAAGAAAAATTGAAGAGGCATCATAATAAGTTCCCATCCCAACTCCAAGTTCCAAGACATACACATGATTTAATTATTGGGAGAAGAAACAAATTGGGGATCAAATAATTGATACGTTTTCGGGGGCAAAAACGTTGTCGTTTTATGAAGAAGAGAGAAACCCAAAGAGATGAACTGTCTGGTTGACAAATGGAATTTTGAGAGAGATCTGGAGGGTTCTTTCAAAATCAAAGGTTACATGATTAAATTTGGAGCCTAAGTTCTATCCTATTGATCATAGCCTTTTGAAATGAATAATGGAGATAGCAATGATAATGCCCCTTTGCCCCTTGGCTTCTGTTTTTGGCCTGAAAGCTCCCCCAATATACAACTCCCCTTTATATATCTCTGCATATAATATAATATAATATATGGTTTTAGTGGGTGGAGGGTCCCAACCCCTTCTTAGCTTCTTCACTTGTTCATTGTCAAACTTATCTTTTAATTTTGTTTACAATTCTTTAGTTATGGATATAATTAGTTTTACTATTGAATCTAGGCATCTCTTTGATCTCATTCTTGTTTGAATGAACAATTCTATTTTGTTATTCTTATTGCATGATATCTAATCATTTATATTCTATACTCTTCAAGAATTCATTGTTGTAATGAACATATATAATCGCATTTAAGAATAGAATTAAATTAAAATTTTATTCTCTAAACTTTTAAGTTTGTGTCAAATAAGTCTCTAAACTTTCAAAAATATCTAATAAGTCATTGAACTTACAATTTTGTGTCTAATAGGTTTATGAACTTTCAATTAAAATTTTTTGATTTTGTGTCTAATAGTATCTGTTATTAGGTACAAAATTGAAAGTTCAAGGACTTATTTGATATTTTTAAAGTTTATAGATCTATTAGACACAAAATTAAAAGCTTGAGAACATATTAGATACTTTTTAAAGCTAAGGGACATTTTAGACACAAACATGAAAGGTTCAAGACATTTTTAAACTTTAAAGATCTATTAGACAAAAAATTAAAAACTCGGAAACTTATTAGATATTTTTTAAAGTTAAAGGACATTTTAGACACAAACATAAAAGTTTATGGACTAAATTTATAATTTAATCTAAAAAAAATAATAGCCCCTCTTTACATATTTAATTAAGTTTAGGAAAATGTTTGCACTTCACTCCCCTTAATTTACATAAACATTCATAGTTTAGACAATGCCTATATAGTAGCTAAGTCCTTGGCTATCTTTACAAGTTGTACACCATTTTAAAACTCTTCTTAAAGTGATTATATTATTTGCTCCATTTTCCCATCTAATAAATAAGGATTTTATCTAAATGATAACACTTTACAACAACCCTAATTCCTAAATCTATAAATATGAGAGCTCCTATAACAATTATTTGAAATAGGCCTTCTTCAGGCACATGGACCAAGTTATTTGAAATGATTATTGTCATTACAATTTTTGCATTATTTTATATTTGTTTTTGTAATGAAATGTTTAATTAGGGACTCTATCTAATAGAATTAAATTTCCTTTTTACGCCTATCTTATTAGGGACTTTGAAAAAAATTCATTTTTGTATATAACTATTTTGTAATTTAGTTTAAAAAAAGCATAATAGAACCCGCAAGTCATGCGATATGTTTTGGCCTTTTTTGATCCCCTTTTGGAAAATGAGAGGATAATCAAAATTTCATTTTTACTCCTATTTAGATTAGGGACTTTGTAAAAATTCATTTTTGTATATAACTATTTTTTAATTTAGTTTCAAAACAGCATAATAGAATCCGCAAGTCATGCGATGTGTTTTGGCCTTTTTTTATCCCCTTTTGGAAAATGAAATCATCCTCTCATTCTCTTTATCAAACCAAATTTCAATTACCACCACATCCATCCAAAAAGTAATTCCTCTCTCTCTCTCTCCGTACTTTCATGTTTGTATCTATTTAATCTCTAAATTTTAAAAGGTGTTTACTAGGTCTGAACTTTTAATTTTGTATATAAAGTTTTTTAACTTTAAAAAATGTCTAATAGGTTTTTAAATTTTCAATTTTGTGTAATATGTCATTGACATATTCAATACTTTTTTTAGAATCCACGGATCTACTTAACACAAAATTAAAAGTTTAGAGTCTTATTAGACATAAAATTCAATTTTATATAGAATAGACTAGTTAATTTTTAAAAATTCGAATATGTTAGGAAACTATCAGACACAAAAATAAAGTTAAAAAATCTAATAGACATTTTTAAATTCAAGACTCTATTAGACACAAAATTGAACATTCAAAAATCTATTAGATAATTTTTAAAGTTTCGATACCAAATAGACAAAAACTAAAAAGTTCATATACTAAACTTGTAATTTAATCTTATCGATTGTACAAAAACAAATTCTAACTTTTGGGCCGGAATATTGGGCCAACATTAATATGAACAAGAAGTCACCAACAAAAAGATACCAGCATTTGATTTTGCAGTAGATGAGACTTTCAGTTAAATTTTCTTTTCAAGTCCTACATTTTTGGTCTTTTTCTCGCTGACCAAACGCATCAATAACATGAATTATTTCTCTCACTGCAAGCTGCAGCCTGCAAGTACATGGACAGTGCAGTGATGTAAATCTGAACTAAACGGTGCCGTTTGGTGAAGCTCAAAAGTCAGAACTGAATTAATCCGATACAAGTCTTCTCGGCCGACATCATTTTCACTGTCGTTACGAGTTTTGGGCGTACCAACGAACGACATGACTCAGAGTGTCGTTTCCACGGCCAACCCTTTTGAATTGGATTTGGGATCGGTTTTCGATTTTTGTTAACAATATTCCATTTCCATAGGAAACCAGCCAAACGTCCCCATCTGCCAGTGCCCAGTTTTGTAATGTTTTATTTATTTTTTTAAAGTAAAGATAAATGGAAGCCTTTCCTTTTAACCTTTTTTTTGTTTTTTTTTTTTTCTGGCTATTACTTACAATTTCCTTTTTGTTTATTATATGAATGTCCAACGGTTCACATTTTGGGCTTCAAGTAAAGCCCAATATTATAAATATGATGACAGCCAGGGCCTGAAACCACAGGACTGTTGAACTATACTTTTGAAGCAGCAGAACTAAATTAGGGGTGAGCATCGGTCGGGCGGGGTCGGTTTTCCCCTCCAACAGACGCCGAACCGACCATATGTCGGTTCGATCGGGTGGTAAATTTTTTTTTTTTTTTTGCATAAAGCTTAAACCGACCGAACCGACTTCGGTTCGGTCGGTTATATATATATAATATATATATATATTTTTTAAATATATTTATTTATTTTAACTTATTCATATATATATTATATATATTTATTTATTAATTTTATTTTATTATTATTCATAATATATAATATATATAAAATTTTACAGTTTTTGTATTTTATAATTATTTATATTATATAATATAAATAATAATAATAATAATAATAATATTATTATTATTATTATTATTTAAAAATTCGGTCGGTCAGTCGGTTTAGGCCTAAGCCCCAAACCGACCGACCGACTTGTCGATTTTGCATTTTGCAAAATCGACCTCCGACCGATGCCTTCTTTAAACCGCCCGACCGACGTCGGTTCGGTCGGTTTCGGTCGGACGGATCGGGTTTTCGGAGTTTTTTGCTCACCCCTAGAACTAATGATTCAGTTTGTTTTTGAATTAATTTAATCCTCTTGTACTAAATAAATAAATAAACCTTACCTCAAATGGATATTTTGATTCATTAAATTTATTTAATGAGTATACATTTGTTGTCAAGTCGAGCATAGTTCAGTGGATAAGATACTAATTATCATTTCAAAGATCGATGATTTGATTCTCCATCTCGTAATTGTTGAACTAGATAAAAAAAAAAAGAGAGAGTATATATTGATTTGATAAAATGTATATCGAATTTGGTATCTTTGTATGTAGTCAATAATACATAATTTATACTAAAAACGAATATTGCATAATGAATTTCACTTCTTCATTTTTTAAATGTAAAAGTAAGGCTTTGTTTGATAACTATTTTGTTTTTGGATTTTCATTTTTGAAAATTAAACATATAAATACCACTTCCATCTATAATTTTCTTGCATTATTGCCTACTTTTTAAAAATGTTTTCTAAAACCAAGTCATATTTACTCAATACATTCAAAGATGTTTCTATAATGAATCTTCCAAGTAATTGTTTAAAGCAAACTTTTTATGCTAAACGACAAATAATTTTGTTATTCCATGTCTATTTCATTTAGGCTAAGTTATAAAAATTATCCTTAAACTTTATCCTTTGCTTCAAAAATACCCCTATTTTTTTTAAAAGTTGCAATACTACCCTTGACTTTTCATAGATGTTTCAAAACTACCATTGGAGTATAAGTATGTTAAAACGTTGGGCAAAAATCGATGTGGCGGTGGCCTAGAATAATGTGGCGGTGACTAGGACGCTTGTTTGGATTAAGTCTGAACGACATTCTGACACGTTGACTTTTCTGTAAGATCGGTATAACAACCTTAGAAGAGAGTGAATAGGATTTATTCAAATTTTATAAAACTTTTTCCTAATGTGAGCCCAATTAAACAAATTAACACACTTTTTACAAACAAGTAATTTAAACAAGAATTTCATGCAAATAAACTCACCTCAAATTAAAGAATAAATTTAACACTAACAATTTTGAACACCTTATTTAATTCTAATATCAAGATTGGTAAATAATATGCAAAGATAAAATTATTCCAACCAAAATAAACATAAAAGAGAAACTAATTTTATGCAATATAATATAACAACAAATTAATTGCAATATAAAATATATAGGGATAGAGAAATTGACACCATAAATTTTATAGTGGTTCGGCACAACCTGACCTACTCTACTCCCCAAGCTCCTCTTGGGTATTTCACTAGAACAACGACCCTTTTCACGACTTAGAGTCCAACCGTTACAATATTTCTTTTGTGGGAGCAAGAACAAACTTGATCATTTTCATGGTTCATGATCAAACCGTTACAACCTCTCTTTTTCGGGATCAAGAGAAACCCTTACAAAGGATTAAAAATGAAGAATGAAATGAACACACTCTTCCAAGCAGTAGATATACAAATCAAAGCTCACATACTTTGTAAGAAATAATCCTTACAAATTAAAGCCCTCAAATGGCTAAGAAAGAATAGAAATTGAAAGCTCTAAATGCTTAAAAATGGTGCAAAAATTCTCAAAATGTTGCCTAAATGTTTCTGAATTTTTCTTTTTCTTTTTTTTGTTTGTAATTTTTTGAGCTTTAAATAGAGGGAGGAAGAAGAGAGTCGTTGGTGCCATGTGTCACTTCTGGATTGGTTGAAAAAAAAAGAAATTCAAAATTAATAATATTATAATATAATAGCATTAAAATAATAATAAAATCAAAATTTGACTGTTGGAAATTTTTTTATTATTATTAAATTAAAAATTTTAAACTCAAATATGTCGCGTGTCACATTCCTATTGGACCACGTGTTGCCATGCCATCATCCACATCATCTGCCATGTCAGCATTTTGACCGTTTGAAATGCTATGTCATCGGCCACATCATCATTTTTTATCGTTTGAAAGTGTCACGTCATCAAGTTTAACTGTTGACCTTCCACGTCATCTGTCACATCAACATTGTATGCCACGTGTCATGCCATATAAGATTTTCCCTTCAATTTTATTTTGTCAATAACTTTTTCGTTTGAGCTCTGATTCAAACGATTTAAAATGCATTGGAATCGTCTTTTTGAGATCTACATAATGAGCACTTCAAAACACTCAAATTGTTAATAAATAGAATTAGGTTTGTTATCATCAAAACATTAATTAATTAATTAATTATAATTAATTAATTTGAGATTAAGGGCCAAAAAGACAACATTTTTGTTCAACATTCTAATGGTTTTTTCTATTTCAAGGTTAGTTTTGAAACATTTTTGAAAGGTCATAAGTAATATTGCAACTTTTGAAATAATAGAGGTATTTTTGAAACAAATGACAAAGTTCATGGGTATTGTTTTTTATAATTTAGCCTTTCATTTCTAACATTATATTGAAAATTATTTATGAGACAATTTTTTTAGTACAACAAATAGAGGTATAGGGATTTGAACGTAACCTCCGACCTCAAGGAAAGGAGTGTACATATGTCAATTACTATTGAGCTATGCTCACTTTAGCAATTATTTATGAAACAGTTGATCGTCATAAAATACCTTATTCAAAATAGTATTCTGCATACTTGATCCACAAAGCAAAATATTTGATGTGTTATATCGTATTTTTATGATTCAATATTATATTGAATAAGTTTCAAACAATAAGCCAACATGAGCATAGCTCAATGACATCACTAATTTATAATTAAGCCCATTTAATTGCTAGTTTTAGATGTAATTGTGAGCTTTTACGTAGATATTCTATATATTTTAGGTAACCAGACAATTCAGACTAAAATTGGCGAATTTGGAGCATCGGTATGTTGTGGAGCCTAAAAGTACTCAAAACGGAGCTAAGTATGGAGAAGATGGGCTTCACAAGTGCAATTGGCTGTGAGGATGGCGTTTCAACGCCCAAAATAGCATTGAGACACTATTATTTGACATTATAAACCTGAGGGCTAGCGTCTCGACACTATTCTGTAGCATCTCCATGCTAGAAAGGCGCGCACGCAAAGGATTCTCCGTCTGAAGTGTTTCGACGTTGCCTTCAGCATGCCCGTGCTGAGTTAAAACGTTGCGTTCAGCACAGCGTCAAGACATCGTGCCTAGCGTCTCGATGCTGTATCAAGGATTGGTATATAATTATTGATTCGAGACTGAATTTTGGGAGACCAGTTTTAGGGTTTAGCCCATTTTTGCGACTTCTCATCCTCTTAGGACCTGTGGAGCACAAATCCAAGTGTTCGGAAGCAGAAATCGAGGCTTGAGATCGCAAAATTCGAAGCAGGAGTGGAGATTCCGACGACACTGGGTTCTTTTATCTCTTTCTTCCTCTGTTTCATGTGTCCTAGGGCTGTAGAGATAGATTTCTTGTGTTGTATACTGAATATTATGGGCTAATTTCATATGTTTAGGGTTAAGAGTACAATTAGGAGTAGAATTATGGTTTAATTGTGATTTATGGCATTTAATTACTTGTTTGATTGCATTTAATTGAAGGTGTACTTATTGCATCTAATTAATTGGCCATTAATTAGTTGATTTCAATCTTAAATTGAGCTAGACAATGGAAATTTAGGATCGAACAAATTTATTTAGCGCCCTAAAATTGCCTAAGTGGCATAGGATCAACAATTGATGGGTGAGACTAATTATGAGCGGGCTTAATCTCAATTAATTAATCAATTAGCGTGATCAAATGAGACCGATAGGAGATTTCGATTGGTTTGGCTCTAGGTTTATGTAATTAGCAAGATCGATAAATTAAATGTTGGGTCTAATTTCCATAATTTGAACTTAATTTGTGCTCGATCCCCTAACCTCCTTTAATTGGTATCTCCAGCATTTTAATTGCTTTCTAGATTAGATTTAATTTTTAAGCTTTTGTTTAGTTTAGCTTTTACCCTAAATAATTCCAAATATGAGTTTTCTTAATAATTAATCAATTTAAGAAAAAGCTTCCATTATGCTTCCCTGAGGATTCGATACTCGGTAATATCTACCATTTTATATTACTTGATCGAGTGCGTTTGCATGACCACGAACACTCAACTGTTATAAAATATGTACTCTCAACCAATAGGTCAGAGGTTCAAATCCTCCATCCCAACATATTGTCAAAAAAATAAGCTCCAAACAATAATTAAACTAATATAGTACCAAGTAATTTTTTTTTTTTAAGTTCAACAATTGTAAAAGGGTGGGAGATTGAATCATCGACTTTAAGGATGATAATAATTGATTTATTCTCCATTGAGCTATACTCAAATTGGCAAAACCAAGTAACTATCAAATCTTTTTTATTTTAACTCATGAGTATTTGAGGCAACTTGTGCGCACTTTCACTATTCTCAAAAGACAACCACCTCACTCTACTACATTTGGTTGTCAAGTTAACTCATAGGATAGTAAATTCTAAGTAGGTGACCATCATAGATTGAACTCATTCTTTCTAATCCCTTTATTATATCCAATTCTATATTTGAAAACAAAAATAAATAATTGCTCATTATAACATTAAATTGTGCTTGTCATAACTTATAACTCCTAGAAGAAAGAGCAACAAATGATTCGCTATCAATATGAGTGTTCTTATCCTCTCTCTTTCCATCATTTAATCCTAAAATTAGAAACATATATAATTAGTTATTAGAAAGTAATTTTCCTTGATATGACCATCCGAAATTTGTCTATTGTGAGTCAACTTAACTATAGATCTCATAAAAGTAATTCATTGAACATACACATCTAATTCTCAAAATTTTCTGAAAATTACAAATGCTCTACTACCAATTCTTATATGTCTCGGATCGAAAATAGTAGCATTATTATGATATCAGAAAATATAACTTTTATAGCTTTTAATCCACAGCCAACAAAGTTCATTAATGAAAAAAAAACAAACACAGCACTAAGCAAAACATATGAAATACGAGGGAAAAAAAAAAGACATCGAAACACAGACATGGCCAGTCTTAACTTTATCAAACCCTAGACAGCCACTTGATTTGTCCGATTCTTCCAGTGCCCTAAACCTTTTTATTCCTGCAAAATTGAAAACCCTAAGAACCATTAATCTCAGAGATTGCTAAAACAATTGCATATAATAATTACAGATTAAATTATACATTTCTTAAATTGTCGTGAGTCCCAGAAACCGACCCACCAGCTGAATTTGGAATGTACCTAGCCCACTGTTGTGACAAAATTAATTTGAACAATAAATCAATGATAATTAATATGATTCAAATTTAAGAAAAGGATAAAGCATTTAAAAAGAAAAAAGAAGCTTGATTACGTTCTTTGCTGCTGCACTGAATGCTTCTCGATGTGGTATTTCTGGGTTGGCAGCTTTGATACGTTGAATCTCCTCTCTAACAAATCAATATGGTAAAGTTATTTTTTTTTTAAAAGTGGTAAAATTTCTATGCCTTTTTGGATGAATCAAATAACTTTTCTTACTTCATGAAACGATTGTAAGCAGATGGGAGTCTGTGTTTCTTCTCAGGGGCTGCAAAAAAATCAGACAAGGATGGACCAAAAAACCATGCAAATCAGAGGTCAAAAGTTTAAGAATTTAAACATTGCCAGACTCAAAAGTTTAAGGCGATGGCCTACGGTAAATTTAATTTTTTATTCATACTTTTAACCGTAATTTCCATCAGTAATAGAACAGTGAAGACATACGTTTAACAACAAAATTTGCAGAGGGGGACTCATTTGCCATTGAAGACGATGTCGATGAGGACGATGTCGATGCGCCCTTTCGAATTTCATTGGAGAAGCCAACCTGAGACTGCTCGTTACACGATTTTCAAAAGCGACTTAAACTCGTTCTATATTTTTTAAAAGAAAACAATCCTCCTCATCAATATTAATTTGTTCGACCATTTGAAAAACCCTTTTGATTCACTGTCACTGTAATTATTATTATTATAGTTCACCTGAAAACTGAGAGGATGATCAATGCATTGGCCTTGTAAAGGGGGTCTTGTGCTCAAAAAGGAGAGATTACTGCAATGACCACATTTCACTGTCACTGTATCCAACAAACGTCTGCATGGAATCCCAACCTTCCAAATCCAACAAGGGACAAACAAAAAAAAAAGTCAAAAAATCTAAACAAATTTAGCCAAATTTAACCTTAAACTCCCAACATATGACAATCTAAACATAAATTTTAGCTGTCAAGTCGGAACAGTTATGGACAGAGGGTAGTTTACTATTCTTAGTTCTCAATCATCTTTGTTTTTACCATTGCAATCAATTATGAGCAAAAGGGTATCAAAGGAATCATATGAACTGTCGTTTCATAAACAAAAAAATATGCATTGAAGATATTGAGAGTAATTATTTTGCATATAAAATTGATTAAAAGCAAGAGGGGTTTTTACCGCAAGAACAGTGTTGCAAAAGTTGCATTTCACATAACAGAGATGCTCAGAAGGTTGGACCAAATCCATGGAAGATTTGTCTTCGGAGCTCATTAATTTTTTTTTTCTGAAAGGGAAGAAATGAAGAAGATGATGAAGAAAATTGGGGCCAAGGGTTTGAGAGAGTGGGGGCAGAGGCTTTTTAGCTTAGGGTTTTTGAAATGATTAAGAAGAAGCTGAATAAAGGAGAAATGTTTTGGAATAGAGTCAAAAAGCAAATCTAGTGTTACCATACTCAGCATCGTACCTGCGCTGCACTTTTGCAGACCCATCAGCTCCACGAGACAAACCCTAAACCAAAATTCACAACCAATAAGAAAAAAACAAAACCCTTTAAAGTTGTCCAATAATATAAATAAATGATTAAATATACGTACCCTAATATATATCTTGCTTAAGTTTTTAGGTTGAGTGGTGATTCAATATAATATCAAAATAAAAAGCCTCATGCTCAAACTCCTGTAAGGTCATTTTCTTCATATAATTCGTATTTATTAGGGTCTCATGCTAATTTTTAATTAAAATCTTGTAGGTTAGATCACTGAAATTGAAAGTGCACTTTGTTGATATATGTTGTAACTATCCATTTTTTAAATTCTTTCCTAACTATGTTGCATAGTCTTATGAAATCTCTCTCATTTGGATATAGTGTTGAATCTGTCGGTTCATTCATTTACTCCTCTATTCAAGAGTTATAAGGAAAAGGTTGAGAATATAAATGAATGATTAAATATACTCCAACGTATCGGTTTATATTATTGAATTGAGTGATGATTTAGGGGAGAGAGCGAGATAGCAACAAGGTAAAAATTAGAATCATAATCAATCAAATTTTTAAGTCTATATATCAGGGACATTCATTTTTAAAAACATTAAAACATATATCATTGTATTTGAACAATTGTAAAGTTTGGTAGTTCAAAAAAAAAAAGGACAGTTTTGATCGACATGTCATCTTTTTAACGAAACAGCAATAGATCTGAAAAATGATGGAAAATAAAAGGGAAGCAAAAATTGAAACATGGAGAAGTTTAAAATAGAACAGATAGATGAAAAGAAAGGGGGTGGGACCAAGGGATGAAGAGGAAGTTGAATGAAGTGAAAAGATGGTGAAGAGAGAAGTGGTTCTGTGGTGCAATGGCTCCTTTTGTGGGTGCAATGCTAAACAAGGAAACTTGAAAAAGAAAAGGGCTAAAAGCACTTGTCAACATCGTCCCAAAGCACTTGTCAAAAACACTTTTTTTTTTTTTTTTCATAAGGCAGCCGGGAGAGAGAGCCATTGCAATTAATGAAACGTCCATTCCCGATTGCCAAACTTGGCAACAATGCCATTCTTCCACTTGAAATCTTCACCTTTCTATGCTTGTATAAATGTACTTGGGCTTGCCCTTTGCTAGGGTTTGCAATTATCAATGGCAATGGCTGTTTGTTTTTACTCGTTCGGTTTGCTCCACGAGATTCCATTTATCATCCCACCTCCTGAAAGGCTCTCTCGCTAGAGACCAGTTTCAATGTTGTGCATGGTTGTGTTTTTTAACGTTTTTAGACAAAAACCCCACTAAATCTATTGTCACCTCAACTTTTTGTACCCATATTGGGAATCTTTTGATTTGACATTGGTCGCTATGGGATGTTGAGAGTAATTTATTGAGAATGAATTGGAGATTAGGTAGGATAGGACATAAAATATCATATAATTAATATGATCATCTCTAAGTTTTTTAACTTGAGATTTATATGTGAGATCACTACTACAAAATTTGGAAGAGACTATACTTGAATATAAACATTATAATAGATTACATGGGGTTCCATCTCAAAACCAATTGGCAATGAGAGGAGTAGCACATGTATCTTATAAATTGTGAGGTCTCTCTACATTTTTCCAATGTGGGATCCTCAACATGCCCCTCAAGATGGTGCCACTTTGGGTTCACCATTCTTGGATCAAATCCCAATTTTAATTTTTGGACCGGATACCCGTTTGGGTTTAATGGGCTCTGATACCATATTATATTACATGGGGTTCCATCTCAAAGCCAATTGGTTTTGAGATGGAACCCCATGTAATATAATACATTAGACTATAGTTTTTAAAAAAACCGTGGCCTTATATAATAGAAATTGATCTCTAACCGAGGTAAAATAAATATACACATTTAGAGACCATAGTTTTTATTAACTATAGTCTAAAAGTTGACTATACACTATGGTTTTTAAAAGACTATAGTCTAAAATCTAACTTTGCATCACTGTTTAAAAAATATGTAGTCTAACATTTGAATATAGACCCTACGGTTAAAAAAAGCTATGGTCCAAAAGTTTCCTTTAGACTATAGTTTTTATTAATCGTGGTCTAAAAAGCCGACTATAGACTATGATTTAAAAAAATTGTAGTCTACAATCTAACTTTACACCACAATTTAAGAACATGTAGTCCAATATTTTGAAGGTAGACCATCCTTTGAAAAAACTATGGTCTATAATATAGACTACGGCAGACATTAGTCATAGTCTATACAATATACTATATTGGAGTAGACCACGATCGCAAAACTGTAGTCTAATCAAATAAACCACAGTTATATGACCATGGTCTATATCAATATTTGTAGTAGTCAGTGGCAGGTCTAGAATTTTTGTTCTGGGGGGGCTTACTTAAAATTCAGTAAAAATAATTTACAAATAAGTAATTCCAAAAATTCATAAATGAACTGAATTTCTTCAACATTTCGAGGTTGGCAAGATCCTTTCTGTAAATATGTTCTACAAACTTGGCCTTGAATATTACAAAATAATTCTAATTCTTAGACCATGATTTGATGGTAAATTTTCTAAATTTACTTTTGTGGAATATCTATTAGAACTATTACTACTTTTCTTTAATGGAGATGATGACCCCAATTTTCTTTTATTATATGTCTTTATTTAGATTTCAAATTAAATCTACAATATATTAAAAATATATATATAAAATAAAGAAACTAAAACATAAAATAAGAAGGATGAAAACTAAATGTATAAAAGCAATTGAAACATGAAAACTAAATATACCTTAAAAAATTAATCTCCAAATTCTCGACTTCTTAAATTGTTGATAACAATTAGACTCAAGAGATGACAAATGTATGCATATAAATTGAAAGGATTTTTTTTAAGTTCAAAACATTATAGTGGTGGCTACACCATTTAAAAGTGGTCAATAACACTGTTATTTTAAGAAAATTAAGGTTTGAATATCCCACCAATATATTTTCTTTCTTTTTTTTTTTTCTTTTATAAAATTTGAATATATTATAAAAGAGAACCTAAAAAGAAAAAACTTCTTTTGAGCGTATTATACATGAAGTTAACTTGGAAAATTTAAAAGAATGGGTTGGCATAGGGGGGCTGAAAGGCTCTCAGACCAACAAGGCAATATGTCATTTTGTAACTTTATCGTTTAAACTATTAATATTATAAAAATAAATAAATAAATGAAGGGGGGCTCAAGCCCCCGGACATTAATTGAATCCGCCCCTGGTAGTAGTGGATTTTGTATGATTTAGGAAGTTAATATGAGTTAGTGTACATAGTTTTGTTTATCTCATACTCCTATGTTATATAAATTTGAAGCCTATCAAATTCGCCTAATTTTAAAATACTACATATATAACCTTTACACATAATTATAGATTTGTAAATCAAACATAGTAGTTTCAGAAGATTTAGTTTTCCATAAGTTATTTTATTGCACGATTCAAATATGAGCAACCATGCAAAACTCATGCTTCATCTCATCCATACTTCAAATTTTAGTATCTATAAGTTATTTGCTTGTGCAATTCAAACATGAATCATATGCAAAATGCATGCTTTGCCTCACCAGTACTTCTTAAGCCCGAATTTTATTAAACCCTGAGTTTAGATGTTTCGTCATTTAATAATTCTATGTTGGTAGCGACAATTCAACTTATTTTTTCAACCGGAATAAGTTGACTATATCCAGAATTGAACAGTATCTTAAATAGCTTTTGGTTTCTTAAAAGTGGATTTGAGAAATTTTCAAAAATTTCAACTCAAAGCTCTTGAATGGCTTCTTAATTATTCGTGACTTGGGTTAATATTTAAAATTTTAAACGAACGTGTTCTATGTCTGCCCACATTCTTGTAAGTCAAATTGCTACAACCTTGATGTCAAATCAGTCAAAGTATCATATTTTCCATAAATGATAATAGACTCTTTCCATTTTCTAATATCTTTATATATATATATATATATATATATATAATTAATGATATTGTACGTAATTTGTCAAAAATGTATATGTATACTGATTAAATGCACTACTTGGATAAACGTGTGAATTCTAGTTGTATTTTAGATAAAATTTAGTATGAGGTTTCATCTCAAAATCAATTGACTATAAGAGAAGTAGTCATTCATCTTTTCGACGTGAGATCTTTTTTTAGACTGAATACCCGTTGAGTATCATGGACTCCGATACCATATTAAATCACCTATCAACCTAAAAACTTAAGCTGATGAGTTATGGTAAATTTAATTATATTAATTGAGGAGGAAACGACTTCACAGAAGTTCGAACACATGTGACCTCCTACTTTGATAGCATGTTAAATGAACATGTGGTTCCATCTCAAAATCAATTGGCTATGAAATGAGTAACTTGTCTTATAAATTGTGAGGTTCCCTCTTCATCTTTTTGATGTGGGATCTTCAACAGAAAGTATATATATATATATATATATATATATATATTGTCTTCATACAAAATTGAGTGCTTTTGATATTTTATAAACCTAATTAAATATTGCATATATATATACTAGTTTAACACCACGTGCATTGCACGGGTTATTCAACGTTTTTAAATATATATTAATGATACTTTTTAAAAGTATTTAATCAAATATTTAAAAAAATATCGAACATGTCAATTAATTTATAAAGTAGTACATAGCATGTAATTTTTAGTGTAAGATAAGTAAAGTGAATTGGAGAATAAGCTTTTCAATTATTTTTTGCCAGAGTGTTTTCAAGTCATCTAGTTTTTATACAAATGATTTTTATTTATTGTTGAACTTGAAGATTTTTTTTTAAAAAAAAAATATCATCCAAAAATCACTTAAAAAATTATGGCAAATACATTTTAAGTGTACACTTTTTATCCTCCATATAGTATTTCTATTAATATAGACCTAATTATTCTGTAGAAGAAATTATAGGAACTATGATATCATAATAATAGCATTACAACAAATATCTTTTACTCAAAAAAACTTGAATCAAAATCTTTATAAATCAAGTTCAATTGCATTTATGAAATAACATATTAGTATTTCACATTGGGAAGAATAGACTTAATAGAAAATCCCCCAACAAATAGTATTGAATTAAATTAAAAAATTTAAAATCATAAAGACAAAATAGAAATTAAGCTCAAATTATAGGAAAAAAATTTATAATTTAACCTCCTTAATAAGATGAAATTTTGAACCTAGGAATTCGTTTTTCATCCCCTTCCTTGAAATTATCTTAAATTAATTTTGTGATGATTGAAGAAACCATCAAAGATATAGTAACCGAAAAAGGATCAAATTATTTACTAAATACAATCAAAATCAAGAAGAAAAGGCATATGTGTGAGTCATGTACATAATTCATGATCACATTCAAAAAATCATATAGTGTCTTCATGTATACAAATCTAACAATCATTGGAAGAACAAAATTTTAACTTAAATTTTTTGGATTAAGATTTTTCATTTTAAATTCACTTTACACCTTATTGAGGTACACAATTTGTATCACCCAAAGAGTCGTTATCACCATTGTATATTTCATTTTCAGCTACACAAACTCTCCAAAACCTAAATCTATCGTTCAACACGCCTTGAAGATAAATTGAAGTAATCTTGTCCGTAATTATGGCAATGCAAATATCAATCACGTTATAACTGAAGCAAATATATCAATTAGGTGTTAACAACTAATCTAATATAATTGATTGTGGTTAAGGTAAAAAAAAAATACATATATATAGAGGAACTGTAATGGTAGCAAAAACTATTAGGGTATTTGCAAATCTAGTAGTGGTTCTTTCATATTTGCAAATATGGCAAGATTTTTTAAATCTGATTTTGATTTTTCTCATTATTCCAATTTTACCCTCGTTGGTGTATCAACATGTATATCAGTAGTATATCTGATACTTTATATTTTGTATATCAGTAGTATATTTGATGTACTTTATATTTGGTATATTAGTAGTATATTTGATGTACTTTATATTTGGTATATCGGTAGTATATCTGATATACTTTATGTTTTTTGTTTCACAATATTTTTTTTTAATTATGATTTATGTATCAGGTCATACCATGCTTATTAGGTACATCAATGTTAGGTATATCAGTAAAAATATATACCTAAAATAAATTATATCAGTAGTAAATCACTGATATACTTGATATTAGGTATATATGATATACCGAGCATAAATCACTATTATACTCTTGATATACTTCGTATTAGGTATTTTTGATATAATGTTGATATACTGAATATTAGGATTTCCATTTTATTGACTTAACGAAATAAAGTATATCAGTAGTATATTGCTGATATACTTGATATTAGGTATATCTGATATACAGAGCATGAATCACTATTATACTCTTGACATATTTCGTATTAGCTATTTTTGATATATTGTTGATATACTGAATATTAGGATTTCAATTTTATTGATATACCGAAAAAAAGTATATCAGTATTATATTTCTGATATATATGATATTAGGTATATCTGATATATCGAGCTTGAATCACTATTATACTATTGATATACTTCATATTAGCTATTTTTGATATATTGTTGATATACTGAAAATTAATATTTTCATTTCATTGATATAACCTAAATAAAGTATATCACTGATAGACTGTTGATGTACTTAATATTGCAAAGACACGGGAGAGTTATTATGGACTTTTAGCAAATTCGTACTGGGCAGGGCCGAACTTTTTTGCTACGCTTGCAAAACGAGAAAACAAAAAACATGCTCGCAATTAAGATTTAATTTTTTGCCATTTCTGCAACTACCCCATATATATATATATATATATATATATATATATATATATATATATATATATATATATATATATAAGGGAATAATCGAATTAAACCCACAGCGGAAGCATAGGAATCGTCTTTGATTTATTTAGAATTAAACTAAAATACAAGGGTTAAGCAATAAATACCTTGAAAATATGGAGATTCTTCTGGCGGGTCTTTATCTCCTCCACAAAGTCTTCCTTGCTATGACTCTAACAAAAGATCAAGGCTTGTGGGAGCCTCTTGAAAGAAAATCCTCAAGGGATTAAAGAGGAAGAGGTTTAGAGAGAATTCTCTAATTCTCTCTTTGAGGAGATGTGTGTTGTTCAGAATGCTTCAACCCAAGGGTTCTATTTATAGAGACCAAGGGAAGATCTTTGCCATTATTAAAATATTATATTTTAATATCTAATATATTAAAATATATCTTTTATTTATTTGAATCTCATTCAAATCTCCTACGATATTTATTTATTTGAATCTTATTCAAATTCTATAAATATCTTTTATTTAATATATCAAATATATATTAATTATTTTAATATTTAATGTATCAAATACAATAAATATATTTTCCTCTTTTATATTTAATATATCTAATATATTAAATATTAATTTGAACACTTCAAATTAAATATTAAATTTGAAAATTTCAAATTTTAATATTTAATGTATCAAATACAATAAATATATTTTCCTCTTTTATATTTAATATATCTAATATATTAAATATTAATTTGAACACTTCAAATTAAATATTAATTTGAACATTTCAAATTTTTCTTTCAACTAAATTGATCTTTTAGTGTTACTATGAGCTAGCAAAGGGACCTTATGGACCTACAGATTATAAGCTCCAATGATACAAAATTAATTAATTAAACTCTTTAATTAATTAATTTTCATTCATTAACTATAGGTCACTCCACTATAGACCTAGAGTTGCACTCTTATGCACTGTAGAACAAGTTGTGTCCATAGATATAATCATTACATGCAAGTCGATCCTTCACGAGTTGTTCGTAATTACAGCTGGGTCAAAAGTCCGTTTTACCCCTATAATTACATCTTGCACCTTAAGTACCACTGATTCTATAATGAACAATATGTTTATAATCTAATTATAAACTAAGTCCCTCTCGGGCCAATGAGAGGGTGAGGCCCCATTGTTCAAGTCCCGAAATCAGCATTTAAGGGAACTACTCATCTACTTACCCTATATGGGAAGGAGTGAATTTCATCTTGTGAGATTATGTTCCTAGCTCCCTATTTAGTCAAGTCCCCAAAATGGTAGGCATATTGAATCGGCTACAAAAGCCACTCTCACCTATGCAAATCAAAGGACAAGCCCTCACAGGCAGGAGTTCATAACTCACTCAGAATTAAGATCGAGTCGCATATGATCATCCTGATGAAATATTAATCTTCTCAATTAACGGATTTATAAAGAGAGATTAAATATTTCGTGGTCCAGTCTTATACAAACTCATTGTATAAGATACCCCCCACTCACATATCTCCACATGGATGATTTGGATCAAATCATTTGTAACTATTACAAAGTGGGCCGTATCAATAGTGTTACCAGGATAAGGCACCCAACCTTATCCATATACTATGACCCTTTAGGTTATTTCTTGAACATGATCATCTCGTATGTCAACCACATACTGTTCAAGATTACACTAATAACCTTGGATTTTTCATATAATGGATAATATTATATTGAAAATAAAATAATCAAAATTATTATTAATTATTAAATAAATTATTAATTACGAGGCTTTAGGGCATAAATCTCAACAATATATATATATATATATATATATATATATATATATATATATATATATATATCAATATTAAAAAATAGTTATTATTTATCTTTGTTTTTGGTATTAAAAAAAGAAGAAGAAAACGTGGGGCTAACGAAATTTAAAAAAGAAAGAGAGAGAGATACCTAATTAAAAATTGGAGGAGATGACTGTTTGATCTTAAAAAATAGTTATTATTCATCTTTGTTTTTGGTATAAAATGCACGAAAAAACGGCTAACGAATTTCTTTTTAAAACAAGAGAGATGATAAAAAATTAGATGAGATGACTTTTAAACCTTAAAAAATAGTTATTATTCATCTTTGTTTTTGGTATAAAATGCAAGAAAAAAATGTGGAGCTAACAAATTTTTTCTTTTTTTTTTTTTAAAAGAGATATACCGGATGAAAAATTGGAGTAGATAGATTTTAGACTTGGGAGAAAAATGGGAGGAGATGTGCAATTTGTGGAGGAAATTTATATTCAAATCCTAATTTAATTTGATTATGAATAAAATTGCTTATTAAATTAAGAATTTTGATTCAAATTCATTTTGAATAAAATCAGACATTCATTTTAAGTCAAATGATCAAAACGAACTATGATGATTTTATTTAGCCTAAATTATAAAAAATACCCCTGAACTTTGTACTTTGTTTCAAAAATACTCCTGAACTTTCAAAAGTTTCAAAAATGCCCTTGAACTTTCAAAAAACGTTCAAAAATACCCTTACCGTTAGTTTTGGATGAAAACCGTTAGTACTTTGTTTCAAAAATACCCCTGAACTTTGTACTTTGTTTCAAAAATACCCCTAAACTTTCAAAAGTTTCATTAATACCCTTAAACTTTTAAAAAAAGTTCAAAAATACCCTTATCGTTAATATATTGATAGAAATCGTAACTACTTTATTTTAACAATACATTTGAACTTTCACATTAATACACTTAACCTTCAGAAAAGTTTAAAAAAAATGTTCTTACCATTAGTATATGGACGAAAACTGTTTATCTACATCTAATTACCTCTCTCTTCTATTTCTTCTTTCTCATGATTTGCTTTAATCTATGACTTAATACTTATTTATTTTTCCTCTTTTTTTTTCCTTTCTTTTTCAATACTCTTTTTCTCTTTTCTTCCATTTTTCTCTAAAACTTCTCCCATTTCTCCTATATTCTTAAATATTAAAACTTTAAATTAACATGATGAGCTATCTCTCATTTTTAAGCATGTTCAAACATAAATATAAGAAATTTCAACACCAAACAATTAATGTCTTTGAAGTTATTTTGAGTTGGAAAGAACTAATTTGAAAACAACTTATATAAATACCCTCATTTTTTTTTCAAATAAATACTCTCGTTTTTCTCCATTTGTCCAATTCTCAATCATGAGGAACATTCTTAACTGAACACAACAAATAGACTATTTTGAATTGCATAAATAATTAATAAAATCTTCATCCGCTACAAATTTGGTAATGCATATGTTTTATTTCTTTTCCCTCCCACAAGATGTCCTCAAAATTATAACCCAAATTCTCAACATGTATCTCTCTTCGTGTATTAAACCCAAATATACTAACACAAATTACTAACATACAATCTTGTTAAAGCATTTAAATCCTAAGTTTGCTTGGGTGGTTCCATTATTCTCCTTCTTCTTGCTATAGTCTATATATCTTGATTGAAGGAGGTAGTTTTAAATATTGGAAAATGGAAGAAGAGAGTAAAAATGGTATTGAAAAAGAAAGGGAAAAGTAAGAGGAAAAATAGAGAAGTGTTAGGCCATAGATTGAAGCAATCAAGACAGAGAAAAATTGAAGAGGGAGGGATGAGGTGTAGATAAATGTTTTTCGTCCATATACTAACGGTAATAGTATTTTTTAACCTTTTTTTAAGGTTAAGGGTATTAATACAATTTTTGAAAATTCAGAAGTATTTTAAAATGAGGTACTAACAATTTTTGTTAATATATACTGGGTATTTTTGACATTTTAAAAAAGTTTTTAAGGGTATTTTTGAACTTTTTTTAAAAGTTTAACGATATTAATGAAATTTTTGAAAGTTTAGGGGTATTTTTGAAACAAAGTACAAAGTTCAAGGGTATTTTTGAAACAAAGTACTAACGATTTCTATCCAAAACTAATGGTAAGGGTATTTTTGAACTTTTTTTGAAAGTTCAAGGGTATTTTTGAAACTTTTGAAAGTTTAGGGGTATTTTTGAAACAAAGTACAAAGTTCAGGGGTATTTTTTATAATTTAGCCTTTTATTTATGTAACTGACTAAAATTTATAGGGGTATTTTGGTCTAAAAATGCTTTTAAAAAATCCTTGCTTTTTAAGATATATATATTCATCTTGACATGTGGATATATTTGTAATTAGGCTCAGTTACTTATTTTTTAATTTTCTAAAAGATCTACTATATATAAATAAATTTATTATTTCTATATTAAGGCTAAATTATAAGAAGAAAAAAAATACTCTTGAATTTTGTCATTTGTTTAAAAAATATCTCTATTCTTTTAAAAGTTGTAATATTATCCTTGACCTTTCATAAATATTTCAATGCTATTATTGACATAGATATCCGTAAGAATGTTGAATAAAAAGTCGACATGGTAGAATAATGTTCTTTTAGACTTAACTATCCAAGCAAACATCCTAGTCAACTTTACGTTGTTCTAAGTTACTGATACGTTGACTTTACGTCCAATATTCTAACGAATTTCTACTCAAATGTAGTTTTAAAATGAGGTTAAGGGTAACTAATATTGTAACTTTTAAAAGAAAATTAGTATTTTTTTAAACAAAGGGCAAAGTTTATGGGTATTGTTTTTTTATATATAATTTAGCCTATTATTAAGTTCATAGCTGGCCCATATTTTATTTTTATTAACCTACAATTTACACGATTGTAAACATTAGCCCCCATAACTTATAAAATTGCAAATGTTAGCCCCTTTTATTAAATCAGAATTTAATCTTCAGTTGGAGTAAAGACCTTCCAGAAGCTGAATTTCTTTATTCTATCTGCTCGTTTAGGTTAATTTCATCTCTCAGGTCAATCCCCATTATTCATTTCGTTTTACATTTTTTTTTTCTTTTAGTTGCTTAATGTTCTAGCTACTGCAACTATTCAACTAATGCATTCTGTGAGCCTAATTTTGCCCAAATTGAATATTAATCGCCCATTTAAGAAGATTTCTCTTTCTGTATTTGCATCACAGAACCACTTGAATTGCCTCCTTCACGATATAATTTACGTTTATTCGAATTTGTGTTGAATCTAACGCTTCTCCTATCAATCCATTTGTTCTTTTTTTTTAAACTTTACAATCTCATAAGTTCAAGATTTAAATCTCAAAAAAAAAAAAATTAAAGATTTAATTTTTACCACTAAAAGGTTTCATTTCAATGGTCTAAACTTTTTAATGGCAACTTGAGTATAGCTCAAGCCTCAATTAATAAAGACATTATAATCTAGAGTTTGAACCCATCTGACATGTCGTTAATTACACTCGGAACAAAAAAAATTGTATAATTTTCTATAATAATTTAGTAATTAAAACAAAAGAGTTCAGATGAAGATTGGGCCGTTGTAGTATTGTGGTGAGGTTTCTCCCCTGGTACGCGGGTGACCCGGGTTCGACCCCCGGCAATATCGTTCTTTTTATTTATATTTTTAATTTCGTTTTTTAATTAAAACAATATTTAGTTTTTGTTGTAATACACTATCAGTTCGGTCGTTGTAGTATAGTGGTGAGTATTCCCGCCTGTCACGCGGGTGACCCGGGTTCGATCCCCGGCAACGGCGTTCTTGTTTTTTTAATTTGTATTTTCGTTTTTGAATTAAAAGATTATTTACTTTTATTTGTATTACACTATCAAATCGGTCGTTGTAGTATAGTGGTGAGTATTCCCGCCTGTCACGCGGGTGACCCGGGTTCGATCCCCGGCAACGGCGTTCTTTTTTTTTTAATTTTTATTTTCGTTTTTGAATTAAAAGATTATTTATTTTTATTTGTATTAAACTATCAAATCTGTCGTTGTAGTATAGTGGTGAGTATTCCCGCCTGTCACGCGGGTGACCCGGGTTCGATCCCCGGCAACGGCGAGTGTTTTTTTTACTTTCCGTCTTTTAAAAAACCCGCGCAATGTGGACAAAGGGAGGGAAAATATATGAATCCAGCTATTAAGGATCCTTAATTTTCATCGATCCGTCTCTGTCTTTGCTAAAGATTCTAATGAACCAAACCCTATTCGATCCACTGATTTCAATCATTTTATTTCCAGTCGCAGCATCGTGTTTTTGTTTCTCCTCTCTATGTCGATCGAAGATAGAGCAGTGGAGCGTTGTGGACCATGTGAGAAGTAGTGGAACCGCTTTAGAGTTTGATTTTCTTTTACCCTGCATCTTTCGATTTAGTTATCAATAATTGATTTTATGTGTGTTGCGGTTTTAATGCAACTCTGTTGTTTACCCTGCATCTTTCGATTTATAGTTTGGTAGCGTGAATTTGTTCTGTTTGGAACTCTGTTGTTTACTTTCTAACACGGTCGCCTGGCCCTTGTGAAAAGCAACAATTGAGATTCATGTTAGGGTCGGGAAGGGATGTCCTTAAGCCATTTAAAGTTGCGATTCTCACATTTTACACTTTTTCAACAATTTTTCAGATATAGGCAACTTTGCATCCCCTACTACTCCGGCCGGATGCTTTTTGAACCATGTTATTCCTTCAGTTCTCTATTTAACATATTATACGTATGTAGAAGTAAGTAATTATCTGATTTGATTTCTTATCATCAAGACAGTTGTTTGCTAAGGTCGTGATTAGTTTATTGAGCTGATCTTGACATATAGACGGTATGTGCCTATATTTTTGAAGTGGGATGTGAAGTGAAGTTGGTCTTTGTCATGTCGAATGCAATTTTGGTTGGATGGACAATCATGAATGTTGGAGTCAACTTGTGTGCACTGCAACAAATATCAAAAGGACAACTGCCGTAGTGTACAAACATTAGGTGTTAAAAAACTCTAAAAATACTTATTATCTTAGGTAGACGTCAATTATAGTTTCAACCTTTCAACCTGTTTTGGTATCTAGGTTTATATCGTGCCTCTTAAGCTAATTCATTGTGATTCATGTCAAATGTACTGAAACACATATGATCTATTGCATTAAGAACTGAACATTGAGATTTCTGGGATTGAGCAATAGCTAAATTAATGCCTTGGATGGTGTAAGAATCATCATATGTCTTGGAAGATAGATTATTACCAGTCATAACTGATATTCAAGTACCCACTTCAAATGAAACCAGACTAAAAATACCTGTCAACAAAAGGGGTCAAGTTATTGATGCGAGATAGACCCTAGGAGGAGTTAAAACAGGATAAGTAATTCAAAGTTGACCCCAATGTGATGCTTAATCCAAGATGGTATGTTCTTTGTTGTCAAAGTGTAGAGAGTCAAGGTCAACTGCCCTTTTAGTCTCTGCTGTTTGAACATCCTCTTTAGAAAGATTTGTATGAACTGGGTTTGCTAATGCTACTAAGGATAGTATCAGGCATTATCTGTGGGTACAGGATTAGAAAACATGGCAGAACTCTCTTGTTGAATGGAGTTAATTTTCTGGGGATCTAGCCAAAATTTGTAGTTTATTATTTGTCCTCTTTGGCTAAGGTATTCTGTAATTAATTTTTCTTGGTGCAGTTTTTTATGAGCTCCTTTGGTTGGGGGCTTTTCTCTTGTTTTGTAATTTTGACCATATTAGTTAGAAGCTGTCTCTAATTAAAAAATAAAAATAAAAAGGGACAAGTGAAACTGAAAATCAAGCCTATGAAGTTGTAGTTTCACCTTATGCCCTAGGCCACTTTTCAATGCTGGGAAATGCACACATGCAAATCTCATTGCTTTTGTTTTGTTTTGGATTTCCCTACGTCATGTACTAGTTCCTACGTGCCAAACATCAAACAGACCTGAGATATGGAACTGGATGCTATTTTTGGAACCATGTCTTAAGTAAATCAAATGGTTAATATGATTTTCGTTTTGTATTAACTAGCATCTTTAAGACTTGGTTGTGTTTGTTTTTGGGTGATTTCAAAGCATGCATTCATTTCAAGGTTCTCTACTTCTAGCGTGTCAGTTTTTCGATTAACTCTTTCCATTTAGTTTAATTGGAAAAAGGAAACTGTCATCAACTTTAGTCCGAAGGAATATCTTAATGCTATCTGGGATGCAACAAATACAAGTGTCCTGAAGAACAATGGGGAATGCTCATCATTTCATCTGTAGGACACCGCCATATGGCATCTTCTTTTGTCTAATACTAATTAGATTCTTATGTTTCAGATAACTATTGACCAATTGATTAGCAGGGATATTGATTGGGACCATTGAAGCTAGCTCTACTTGCCAAATGTAAGGTTCAAAATTTGGTAAGGTAAATCAAGCATGTCAACAAAGCAGATAAGGGATAGGTAAGTAAATACGTATACATTTAGGGATCCAGTTGCTAATCAATATCCTTCTCCATTTCTATCAACTCAGCTTAATAAATGTGTGTGAACTTGTATCCCGATTTGCATCTATACTCACAATGTGAACAATATTGGGATATGATCAGCCTGAGTTGACAATAAATAGCCTTATGCTGATGAAAACTAGCAACAGGTGTTGTTTGAGAATGCATGCACCATATCTAGTGCAGAGGAACCTTTGTCAAAGTCAACATCAATGTGTTAAAAGTGGTGAAATGAACCGAATTCCTTGTAGCAGAATAGCATTATAACCTAATATTCTTCCCTTCCCTTTTTATGAAAACAATTAGGTTTATGCATTTGATATCAGCTTATTTGGAAGGACTGGTACTTTACCATGATATCAAACATTCAACGGTGCCACACCTATCTAATCTCTCAAGTCTTGTCTTCGAAGGGGTCTCACAAGCTAACTTTTTGAAACTCGAAAATAAAGTGGAAGAGCGCAATTCTTTGCACTGAAGGTTTGAATAATGTGCTTATTCAAATTATCATTTCAATTACCTTAGCCTTTTTTAATATGAGCTGATGTGATGGATTATGGAGGATAGCAAAACCCAAAGAGATCCGGTTATTTCACAAGTATACAATGTCAGATTTGAATTAACCAATTAAATTAATGCATCTCCTTTCACTCTAAGCATTCCATCATTTGGATTATCCTTTTCCTCAATCCAATTTGTTAATTATTCAATAATCTGGATTAAGGACTACTATGTGCTAGGGATGATCAAGAGCAAATTTGGATTGTTGCAAATGCATAGATGTCGGACGCGTTAAGTGAACATCTACAAATTGAATGTCAACATCTTCTACCAATGAAATGATGGAGCAGATGCCTGTAACATCTCACGAGGAAAATCTAATCTAAAACTGGATTTGGCTTTCCATTTCCAAGGCCAAGTAAATGCCTCGAGCTATTGTTTACAAAATAGAAGTTTTGCGCTTTGGCCCCCGAGCAATCAATGGAGAAGCTAAAAGAAAAGGCTTCAACCGTTTCAGAAAATACAAGGTACACTAAAGTACAAGCCTTGAACAAAAGTGTATGCTTGGCAAAGCTTACAATTGCTGTCAGTGCTGTTTTTTTGCCTCCGCAACAGCAATCCTCTTAGCTTACCACTTGCCCTTGTCCACGATCTGGGAACCAACTCATTGAGCTACTGATCAAGCAAGAAATACATTTTAAATAATAAAATAATCATATTTTAATATTTCAAAACTTCAAAGTGAGCCAACTCGAGGTCTAACGCATATATCCTCGACTAAAAGGTTAGATGTTTAAAACCTCTCACCCACCTTAACAATTTGATTCGTTTATTCTCTCTTGTTTTGTACTGGGAGGAATTTGTAGAAAATTAAGACAAGTTTGGACAGTGCTCTAATAATAATCCAATGCTATTTGGAGGTAGAAATGTATTCATAGCCTGAAATCAAGAATGGAGATTCCCAGCTCCATTGAGGGTGGGTCCTTGTCCTTGTAGGGTCCCAATCTGGCAAAAGAATTTGTCAACCTCATCAAAGCGTCCAAGAGAAATCAGCTCTATTTATCTGTAAGATCCAAGAAACCAGCCACAATATTAAATAACTACGAGAGGTCTTATCACAATGGCCAATGCGTCACCTAAGCTTATCCACTTGACTTTAAAAATTTTGGACATTTGACATTTTTCTATTGAGAGAACAAAAAAGATTGGTTTGGAACTTTTAAAATCAGTATTCCAGTATTGTCATCCTTATAGCTGTAGAATATCGAATCCACTCTTCAAAACAGTCGCCATCTGGAAAGCTATGGAAGATGTTGATTACATTTAATTTTCTGAGGACAGAAACTAAGCTTTGAATTTAAGTGTCATAACCAATGATAGGATTACCAAACTTTTCCCCACATTTCTTACAACTTTATAGTTTTTTTCTTTAAAGCACCCAGCTTTTCCTCCACCAAATTGAATGAGATAGAGCCCAAGTGAACATATTGTTGAGCTAAAAAAAAAAAAAATTGAATGAGAGAAATTTAATAAATCTGTGAAGGCTGCTTTTTACAAATTTGCAATGATGCTTCTGCCGGCTTCAACATATACATAGCAGTAACTGTCCTACAAAACCACCTGCTTTTCACTGAGACCTTAGCTTATTTAGCTCTGCTTACAAAATGAAAGGAGAATCACGCTTCTCTCATCACTCCAGCAAAGAAATGAAGAGAAGTCAAAATGGAGAATGTGACCCAAAACAAAAAGGAAGAGGGTGAAATAAAATGTGGGATCAAAATGAAGAGACAGGATCCACAACTGCTAAATCCATCAACTACATACAGAGATACACTTCAAAGGGAACAGCTTAAGCCTGCTCAGAAAAATGGTAATTATCAAGTTTCGAAGCGGCATATTTATCCAAAAACCATGCCAACTTTCCTTTCCTTGGCTGTACCAGCCTCGCAGGTAGGAGTGGACAGTCTGGTCCTACATCGTCGATGGCCAAATGTACGGTCTCTGCTTTGTTTTCACCTGTCACAACAATCACCACATTGGACGCAGAGTTGATCACAGGCAATGTAAAGGTGATTCTCTCTGGAGGAGGTTTTGGAGAATCAGTAATGAAGGTAACCCATTCATCTTTCTCTTCGAGCACCGAGTGATCAGGGAATAATGAGGCAACATGGCCATCAGAACCCATTCCAAGAAGTACGAGGTCAAACTTGGGACTGTCACTTACATCAGACACACTTACAATGCGGGATTTAACTAACTGTCGAATGACGAACTTGTACTCATCGGCAGCCTCCTCAGCTGACACCGAATCATTGATTGAGTGTACATGGCTGGGAATAATTGGCACCTGGGATACAAATAGGACAGATCATTAAGCTATATAGGTAGATTGATTTAAATCGCAAGGATCAAAGTTCAAAATAACCATGTTCTGGAATTGTTGAGTGCAATTGCCAAATAAAAGAAAGATATGAGAATGGTTGAAACACACACAAGGCTTTGCCACTTTGGAAGAGAATTGTATTCATCTGTGCTGACTAGTACAGTGTTGGTTGGAAGACTGCCATATGGTAAGAAGATTACATAGTTCTACCATAAAACTAACAAATGTTCACAAGTATATGACATGGGAAGATGAGTATGAAGAACGAAATCATGCAAAAACTTGTAAGCAAAGTTGCTTTGCATTCCAGTCCTAAACAAAGTTCCCTATGGGATATGATCGCAATCTTGTGTAGGAAACAAGAACAACAAAATGCCTTCTCTTGGATGCTTGCTCTTTATTAGATTAGAGTTATGACATCATTTATGCTTTCGAAGTATTTGTGCAAGAGGTTTTCAACTCAAATCCACTCAAAAGTTAAGATATGTAGTAACAGGACAGGGTACAAGGATGGATTTTCAATGTCACTTCTTCCCTATTTTTAGTTCGACAATATATGGGAGTGGAGATTCAAATCTCTAACCTTTTGGTTTAAGCTATGCTCAGGTTGGTCATTTCCTCCCTAGCTTTAAACTAATTAGTGTATATATTAAACATTGTTAATTATAATTTGAGCTCGCATGTATAAGAGAGTTGAAAATTAACACTGAAAACCTCAAGAATTCAGTGGTACTTTAACAAAAGTGCAGTTTTGAGCCGAAGTCCAAGAAATCCTGTCATAATGAACAAGTTCAGTGATATATAGTGAAACTACACTGAATCTTTGACTAGGTCAGATGTTTGAATCCCTATCTCCAAATGTTGTTGAACTAAACTGTCAATACTGAAAATTTTTTACCAACTTGTTACTAGAAAGAGCAGAAAGGTAACCAAATGACAACAACAAATAAGTTGAGACAGGAAGCTACTCTATGTTAAATTGAATGAAAGTACTTCATATCTTCAAGGAAAAAGCGATGATTCCAGGACAATACAGAACAGATCTATCCGCTAAAGCATATGTTATATAGAACATCTAAGAGCAACTTAGTTCCTGGTTTTGTATTTAAAGTATCTTCTAATTGCCCAAGATAAATAAGCTAAGAATTGTATGATATGATTACTTCCCCTGCTAAAATCCATTTAGAGATCCAGATTTTAGCAAACAAATTTTCATGGAAAAGAAGTTAAGGAATAATTGCTTAGTAGTTTTGGTCCCCCTCTAAGCTTGAGTTTCAGATCACCAAGTGCATTTGCAAATTTCAGCATGCCACATTGAAGTATTAATGAAATAGAGCTTCCTTGATCCCATTGAGGAGACTAAAGCATGAACTTCCCAATTTTTCCATATGACTAGTTATTGAATTGTTTAAGCCCGTTTGATAACTATTTGGTTTTTGGTTTTGATTTTTGAAAATTGTGGATGTTTTCTCATCATTTCTCCTCAATGAGTTTCATCTTTCTTAAGAAAATATTAGAATTCTTAGCCAAATTCAAAAAACAAAGACAAGTTTTGAAAACTATGGCCCTGTTTGATAACCATTTGGTTTTTAATTTTTGGTTTTTGAAAATTAAGCCTATAAATATCATTTCCATCTATGGATTTCCTTGTTTTGTTATCAACTTCTTACATATGTTTTCAAAAACCAAGCCATGTTTTGGAAACTAAAAAAAGTAGTTTTCAAAAACTTGTGTTTGCTTTTGAAATTTAGCTAAGAATTCAAATGATTCCTTAAGAGAGATGAAAACAATTGTAGATAAATTGAAAGAAAACAAGCTTAATTTTCAAAAACTAAAAACTAAAAACCAAATGGTTATCAAACGGGGCCTACATTTTTCAGTTTTCAAAACTCGGCTTGGTTGTTGAAAACATAGGTAAAAAATAGATAACAAAACAAAAAATTCATAGGTGGTAGTATTTAGAAGATTTAATTTTTAAAAACCAAAAACTAAGAAACTAAATGGTTATCAAAGATTCAAACGGGGACTTAGCAATTCGATTCCGAGTGTAGCCTCAGTCCTCAAATTAAAATAAAATCAGATAAAACTCAATCTGGACGCACTTTATTTGTGATTCAAGCATTCAGAAGAAAAACATAATGACAACTTAAAATTGTACAACATTTAAAACAATGAAGAAGCCATAAGAGAAGGCAACCATGTCATTAGTACAAACCTTGGACAGAAGGTTATCCTTTGCAAGCTTATAATTGCTGTCGGCATGGCTTTTTGCAACGACACGTTCATCAGCCCAAAATATATACCACTTGGCCCAGTCGACAGTCTTGTTGTAAGGAGCTTCACAGAGCTTTCTGTTTAACCATAGACCAAAAATTATAGGAAGAAACCAAAAATTACAAAACCTCAAAGAAACCAGAGAAGGAAACAAAATCATCCATACCCCATTAAGCTAATTAGAGAACCACCAGATAACGCAATAGAAAACACCCCTCGTTCTTTCACCGATGCCTCTGATAATTCAGCAATATAATCAGCTAAATCAGTACTAAGTTCCTCCAAACTTTCATGGATCCTCAGCTCTCTATCTTTATGATCCCCACATAGAGCCATAATTCAGAAAAGTTACAAGTCCTGGTCAAGAGAAGAAGATGAACAAAAGTGACTGATTGAACACTAAATTTTACACCATCGTTTGAAAATTTCGCAGAGAAGATCAATGAAGAGCTTCCCCCACTTACAGCTTATGGGCATTGAACTAAAATTTGGGGCATTTCAAAAACTGGATCGCATGCAGTTGAAGAATCAACAGCTCGCAATGGCTGTATTAAATATGGAAATTTAAGACATACAGATCAAGAAACATTCACAAACCATGGATATTATCACATGAACAGCAACATGCACGAAGCTTTAATTGACTACTAAACTGTAATTTCATTTATTGGGCATCGCCAAAGGATCGATAACAGAAACCCTCGATTCGGGTCGATGCCTAAGAAGAAGATGAAATATTTGAAAACAAACCCATACCCAGATAATAAAACACCAAAACAAACAACCCCATTACAGAAAGAACATGAAGAAAAGAAAAAACAAAACAGTTAGATGATGTTTAAGATTGATGAAACTGCAGCGAATAGGAGAGTCAAACAAAAATAGGGGAAAATAAAAGGTAGAGAAATTTACTCACAGAGAGTAGAGGAGAAAAATGGAGGGGGTTGCAGAGAAGGAAGAAGAAACTGCCGAAGGTGGAAGATGAGCATCGGCACGAAATTAATATATAATAATAAGGTAATGTGAGAATACTCTGCAATCCATGTTAATTTACCGATTATAATAAAGGGAAAATACCTCACAAGAAGTTGAGACAGAGAATTTACCTTATAGGCTTCCACGTGCATCCAATGATCGTGACGCACAAACCCACACAACGCAACACCAATTCTTTTTTTCTCTCTCTGTAACAGATAGAAAACTCTCATCCACTTTCTCTCTGTAACAAACAGATACGAAGAAAATCCCTTTATCCTCCTAGATCAACTGCAAAAACAAAACAGAGAGGGGGAAAAAAAAGGAGAGGGGGGGAGAAATTAAAAAAAGAAAGGATTTTTGCTTGCCAAAGAAACAATCTTTAATTACCCAAAATTATATTGGAAACTATTTGTCTGTCCTTTGCTTAAAGAGGGGACTCTTTGAGTGCAAATTAGCCAAACATCTGGACAAATACACTGCTGACAAATGTACCAATGGTGGATCTGTCTTGCAACAGTACAACAATGGCAGAATATTTTAACTCTACCGGTACTTAGTAGTGGGATTTATTCTGTGCTTTGTTTTTCATTTAACTCCATCTGCCATGTCCATGTGTGCCCTGGTTTTTCTCTTTTCGTTTGTTTTATTATTTCCCTTTTACCAATCTTTAGACAAATCCTTCCTCTTCCCATCCAAACTCTCTCAAATTGCTTTCTGATTGTCCCCTCAAAGCAAACTGATCACTCTGTCTCATATATTGCCTTCTTTATCCAAAATTTTCCTTCTAATAAGATCAGAAAAGATAAACACACACCCAAATGTTGTACTATTTCATTAGACAAAGAGATATGCTAAAAACAACCATGAAGATGAAATGTTTGAGATGCTATCAAATTTCCATGATCATCATTTGTGTTTGAGTGGCCAGGATGGTTCATGAGACTAAGATAAGCTAAAATGGAGTTTTGCAACAGAGTTCTGCTAGAATTAGATGTTATGTGTTGTGTTGTGTTTTTCTTCCCTTTTTTTTTCCTACATCTGTCCTTACATTTAAGTGCTTATGCCATTTCAATATTTGAAGTTATTCCTTGGTTGTATGTGCCAACTTTATGTCACCTTTCACAGTGTTGGCATTGAAGATATTATGTCAGCCATCATTTTCTTTGAGTTTCTCCCATCTCAACCACCCAAAAAAGAAAAAGAAATTTTTTTTAAAATGTAGAGAAAATGATGAAAGATATCAAGAGGAAATTGGAATCTGTTGCTGTCAAAATCAAGAAACAGTGGGGGATAGAGAAGAAGGGTAGTCTGTTTATCCAACAAATTGAAAATTGAAACCCCACATAACGACAAATTCAACACTTGATACCCCAGTTTGGAATCTTTAGCATTATCAAAGACTGACATTCAAAACTGTTAGGGGCTCTCAAATTTTTAACCCTTTCTTTGGGGGAAAGGAGAACCCATTAAAATTTAAAACCCACCTCAGTAATCTTACAAAAACAAAAAGGAACCACCTTTGAACTTGGAACATAATCATCAACCCATATATCTAATTTCCCTATGAAGATTAAATGCTGCCGTTTTGATGTTGCCGTTTTGATGTGTGTTTGAGATGATTTTTGAAAAAAAGAATTGTTTTTCTTTTTTTTCTTTTTGAGTTCAATATATGGAGGCAAAAAATTCAAACTTCTAGCTTCTTAATTGAAGTTATATGTTTAAACCAGTTAAGCTATTTTCAAATTGACAATAAAATTATTTTTTCTTAATTTTATAGGTATCTTTTGGAAGAATTACTAATTTAAAGTGTAATTTTAGATGATTAAAAAATATATATTTTTAATTTATAATAAACAAAACAATTTTTTTCAAAAAAGAAACCAATTAATTTTAAAACTCTCTTTTGAAGCACCTGAGAGATGGGTATTCAAAAGGTAGCTTGTGATTGATCGTTGAAAATATCTAATGAATATATAAATATGAGTTGAGCTACTTTTGAACGTAGAGAAACCAAATAAATTTGTTATTGAAAATACCTTAGAGAAAATATAAACAAATGCATAATTAAAATTTTTTTAAGAAGTGTTTTAAGAGAGATGCTTACACTTGAAGGTATGTCAAATATGCTGACAACAGAAACATTATGAGAGTCACATGCATGTATCACAAATTTTTTAATGAATAAATAGAGTTTACGCCTCTCAAGTTTATTTTTCATTATTCGTTCTCCAGGAAAAAAAAAAAAGTTTATTTCATTATTATTTTTTTTTATATACATATATTTTATTAATATTTCTAATACTATTCAACATTGACATTTTAGAAGATGATATGTTATATCCATGTCCAACCTAAACAGTTTTCTAAGCCAACTTTTGACCTTTTCAAAGTTTCCTCTGCCTTTTCTCTCCTTTTTTTCCAAGCTTCACATTCTCACAATTCTGATTTCTATATTTTAATAAATATAATATTAAAAATTCCTTTCTTTTATAAATATATTACATAGTTTACACCTTATATGAATTGAATTTTCTTGTTAAGCCATCATTACCAATTTGAATTGACTGCTTAATATTTAATTAGATTGTTAGGTGTAAGTAATACGTTTCTATATATTCTATTAATAAGCTATAATGACTAGACAATATTTCATTGTACAATGAATGCGGCCATAGAAATGTTCATATCTCAATTTCTTAAACAACTTGAGAAATCAATTCAAATTAAAGTTTAAAGACTGCTTGCTGCTTAGAAACTGTATCGTCAATCTAAATTCTAAACACAAATATTAAGGGGGGAAAATAAAATTAAAATTAAAACCAAAAACTATATGGTGACATAAATTCCATAATAATTATGGCACTGTGCAATAAAAAATGAAAGCTTGTGGGGTTTGCTGACTCAAAGTTTGAATTTCTGAACATAGGGAGCTAAGCCTACTGCTTCCCAACTGCCCAACACAGCTTTGAATTTGGGTGGCATGGCAGCCAGAATCTTTTTGATTTATATAATATTGATTTCATAATAAAAATACTGATTTTTCCCTCTCTCTTCTTAGCATCATCTTGCCAATTATTTTGTAGATTTGCTCTTTTTTTAGTTGGTTGCTTGTAGATTTGAAGCATCAGCTCTTGACATCGTTAATTAATTAATTAGCTAATCATGCTTGTTTCTATAAACTCAATTATAGAGGAGAATCTTTTTTCTTTTTGTCATTTTCTTTTTAATATATCATAATAAATAATTTAATAGTAAACTTCACATTATCCAATGCAATACTAAATCAAGTATCTATATTTAATAAGTTACTATTTTTTTTAATGGAGTACAAAGACATAAGATATCTTAAAATTAACAATAACAAAACGAATTAATTTAAAAGATTAATTTACAAAACAATTTCAGAACATATCCAAAAGACTCTTAAGTTACTTTAGCTCAGCCTAAAAGAGAAATAAAATTTAGAAGGAGAATTACCTTTCAACTATTCGCCATAATTTTACCCTGACATAGTGAGTGATTTGAAATCAAACTTAATAAATATTTGTTTAGATCAATAAAATTGATTGACAATGTCTCCACATTACAGAGTGTTCTACACACATAGACTTGCTGACAAATTTTCGTATTTCATAAATGCTACCACTTTCTTATCAGTTACGGCTAATAAATTCTACCCTTTTAATTGTCTTTTATTTAAAATATTATATAGAAAAATTAACATTTAAAAAGAATCCACTAAATTGATGGAACTCAAAATTTTACTCTTTTTGTATGAAAACTTCTACCCGCACTCCTTGATTAATAATATATCTTTTCTAATTTTTCAATTCTTTAAAATAGTTATTAGAACTTTAGCCTTTATAATGATAGAACTAAAAAAATATATAATCATAACTGATTTTCATAAACTATTTAAAAAAAAAAAAAACTTGAAAGCATATTTGAAGTAGATTACATAACAAAAAAAACCAACTAGAAATGAAATCACCCTCTCAAAGATCCACATTTTTAGTTGAAAGAATGTCCTCAAAACCATAGTCAAACTAACTTTCGTTTCACAAGGGCGTGTAAGTTTATCTAAATGCCCACAGCCCACGGCGCTCACCAATCCTTGCTTCTATCTTTGACACTTTTTGTAAACTTTGAATTATTTCCAATCATTTAATTTTTTTTAATTTAATATTCAAACGTGGATATGGCAAATTTGATATTATTCTCCACTAATTGGTCAAGAATAGCCAATCCAATCGTATTCTCCACTTATTGGTTTTTTTTTTTTTTTTTTTTTTTGAGATAAATTCTCCACTTATTGGTTGAACCATAATGACATCCAGATACCATCATTGACAAAAATTATGGAAATAAATAATAAATAATAAAAACACACTTTTTTTATATGGAACATCTTATCAACCGCCCCCCCCCCCCCCCAAAAAAAAAAATAAAAAATAAAAAATAAAAAATAAAAACCACACAATTTTCATGTTTGCCTCTTCAAATTGAGCTCTACTCGCTCGGAACAATCCATTGCTAATTCTCATGTTGTCCATTTTCTCTTCCTTTTTAATTCAATGTGAGATAGAACTATCAACTTTTGAGAAGGTAATTAGAGTCTTAAAACTATGTTTAAATTAGCTTGTCCATTTTTCCTTTTAAACTTCCTTTTTATCTTTGAATCTTAATGATTTGTATCTCTTTTGAGTAAAACTGACACTATAACATTGTTAACATCGTGCTAATCTAACGACACATTTTACCTCAAAAGAAAATCTGTTTCATCTGTTACCTATTTTTCCTCCTACGTTTTGCAGTTATTGGGTTGAAAATTTTGAAAGTTTCTTTTCCCTAAAACCTCTCAAGTTCCATGAGACTGAGAGGAGGTAAACGGCAGAAGAGGAAAGTCATTTGGTGGCATTGAGTGGATAAAGACGAGCAAAGCTGTCAGACAAGAATCCCACTGCCACACGGAAGGAAAACGTGAAAGATTGAAATAAGCATTTATGAGAGCTACGTTCATCAACCTCTCTTTCTACTTTACTTTCTACTTTCTACTTTCTACCCCCTTAGATTTTCTCCTGAGCAATTCGACAAAAAGATCATTACCACCAAAAAGGCACACCACAATGACAGAAAATCAAGCACCTTTAGAAATACTCAAATGAATTTTTTTTCCTTTTTTTCTTTTTTGTTTTTACTTCCCTAAAAGAAGTCAGTTCACCAAGAAGTAAAACAATATCCAATTCACCCATAAAACAGAGAGCAGAAAAAGAGAAGGGGCATAAATGAAATGGGTGATAGAGATGGAGATTCAGGAGTATGTTTACCTCAAAAGAGCATCCACATTTTGCTATATATTTCCTTATCAAAAGCTTGGTCCTGCAACCGTAACAAAACATGACAAGAATAATCCTCATGGGAAATATTTAATAGCTCTAAAATTTCCCAAGTTGTTTTCTTCCGACGTCAGACAACTTTTTATTCAGAAGTAGGTACTCATGAAAGAGACCTGTTCAGGCAGAAACAAGAATAACTACAATCCTCAAGCCGAATGGGGTTGGAATTGGATGACCCCATTCGGTTTTTGTCGATTAGTGAGAAAAGATATGTCCAAAGCACATGACGCGACATTAACTTCTCTATAAGAAATAATAAAACCACTCATTGTCATTGGTCCACTTATACATAATGAGCTATCTATCTCTACTCTACAGCCAACATGCCAACATGGACAGCTCCTTTTGAATGTATCCTGTTATCACAGATAAAATGTCGAGATTTTTAAATTTATAATGGCAATATCAATGTGGATAGACCTGTGAACAATAATATCATTGATAAGATTATATGACGCCACGTTATTCCCTCATAATTATCAAATATTGAAAAACAAAGTCAAAGCTTTATTAATATGTGGTAGTTAGCTATAAACAAACAAAAGAGATGAGGCTGTATCAGAGAGAACAAAAATGAACATGGACAAAAAAAGTTGGAAAGAGGAATTGGAGACCAACAGCTAACAACCACAAAAAACTTTGCTGCTGACGGAGACAAGGGCTGAAAGAGAAAGAAGGAAGAAAAATACAGGAGAAGCACAGCACCGTGTGGTAGATATTTCACTAGCCAAAAGCAATTAAACCATCAGTAGCTAAGTTCCATTCTTGTACAAATTACTTTTAGCATCTATAATCACAACCTCATAAAGAAAAATTCACTCATCAAACAGTTACCTCAATTATTGACCTGTCCCTCCTTAGCATCCTCCTCCAAGAGGAAAAAGAACTCCTCGTTCTATGAGTGTGACATACAATACGGGCCAAGTTTTTTGAAATTTGAAATTCGTTAACTGGCCGCCCTCCCAATGTGATGCCTGATAAGATTACTTACTATGGCTCTGTTGGATTTCCTTCAAAAAAACGTCAGCTCTTATGGTTCTACTATGTAATATGCATGTTTGAATGTGATTCTAGTACAATAGATGAAAAACTTGGTTTCACACAAGTTGATAAAAAAATTTACTTAACCTTTTATAATATTTATTTCTCTTGGGTCAAAAAAAGAGCAAAATCTATATATTTATTTAATAGAACCAATAGAAATAAATCACAAGAGAAAATAAGCAAGTATTGGTATTAAATTTTCGTCGACATGTCGATGGAAATGTCGATATGTCCACATAACCATGGATTTGACATCAACATAAGAGGAGAATCGACATTTCTACTATACTGTACAAAATTGATGAAATATTAAAAAAAAATAGCAAGAAAATGTAACTTAATGTAAATATAATATTGTAACAAATATTTTAACTCATTTAAAAGTGTAAAATGTTTAAGTATTAATTTAAATATTTTTTTGAATTTTTTGTTTTTAAAATTTTTTCAGAAATATCCATCGACATCGATATTTTTATTGACATTTTCATAAAATTGAAACTTCAACATTTCCGTCGACATCGACATTTTAAACCTTGCTTATAACAAAGTATTATTCTTCTAGAAATAGTATTTTTTTCATTATTATATTTCTTTGCATATAATTGTGGTAGTTTCAGAATGATATCCCTCTAAATTTGAATCTGAAATAAACAATTTCACTCTCGTGAATATGATTAAAATAGATTTTCTTAAGCAATCTTATAAAAAGAATTAAATCAATAAAAAGTTCCCTGAAATATATATATATATATATATAAATATATATATAGTACGATTGCTTTCCTCAGTCCATGAAGGGCAACTCCTTACTCTTTTCAAGGTTTTAACATCAACAAACCAAATGCATATTACATGAAGTCCACCAACTTTTGTTGATTCCATGACCACCTAACTTCAGGAATTCTACTCAATCAGCTCTTTGTTTAACTATCATGACAAATACAGCTACATATCTGCACTTTATTTTAATTGAAAAAATTAAATCCTGCTGGGATGTACCATGCTAGGATATCTTTAACCAGATAATTGCCATACAGGATACGTCTTCAAGGCTTTCACAACAACTAATGCGCATGCAACTCAGATAATGAGATTATCACAGAATAAACTGATAAAAGGAAACTGCTTATATTAAGCATGGGGAAGGGTGAAAAAGACATACTTCCTCTGGTTTACAGAACTTTAACCAATGGAGTAGAAAAGAGAAAAGCAACACCGAGAGAGAAGCCTAAGCTTAAGAGCAAGTGATGAAAGCTTATGGCAGAAGTGCGATGATAAGGGAGGGAAACCGAATGAATGAAAAAGTATATATATCTAATAGAAAACACCACTAGGCCATGAGAATGAATTAGATCAGGGGAAAAAAATCAACCTTGAAGTTCAATACAGTTGAGAAAAGAAATATTAGTGTGGATCTGACGCAAGCAGAATTAGCTGAGAAACCCAGTATACCAAATCCTTACAAAGATATCAATTCCAAAAGGAGAAAAACACCCTATGAATAAATAATGCTCCTGCTGAAAACAAATTTTCCAAACAGAAGAAAGTGTACAAGTGGCAAAAGCTCCAAGATCTCAAATAGAAATAATGCCACGCAAAACTAACACTAACCTCATGAATTAAGCACACAGAAACCCATCCTTTCTTGAGGACCTTGAGGTGCTAATTTTCAGCATTCAAGATAAAGGAATACCTTCTGATGATTTCCATAGGGTAACTTTAACCTCCATTCTTTCTGCTTACGTGTCAAAGGCCTGCCCTTACTTAAAGGATCTCGATTTTCCCTTACATTTGCTAATTTCCAGATACAGCTGTCAGATTCCAATTCCACATGATCCAACATAAAAACTCCATCATTTTCAGTGCCTCTCGATTCTACGTCTTCAATGTAGCACACTCGCATTGGCATGGCTTTAAATCTAAACAGATCATCTGGGACCTTGAGTAATCTCTCTGCACCTGGAGATGATACCTTCACAGCAGAAGAATGCTTGTTAAGGTGTTGGTGTATTTTTATGATTTATGCAGCCAAAATAATGTGTACTAAGCAATCATTTTTCTAAAGGAGTGGGGATGAATGGTAAAATCTAATCAGCTGTTACCTCAAGAGCTAAATCATCCGGAATATTTCCAAGTGCCCCAGTTTCATCTAATCTTTTCTTGTACTCTTGGCTATAACTTTCAAGTTCCTCCAAGCTGGGACACCCATATCTAAGGAAGAGATCAAGTTTTTACAAATTGTAAATTTATAAATCCAAGCTAAGGCCGCATGCAATTCTTAATTCTGTAATCCAAACCGCCCACCCCAGTTTATTTTCAAGGTTAAACAGATTTCCAGCAAGCAAGACTAGAAAATTACACCCTTATGTAGTTGGGGATAAAAACTATCAGAGTCGGCAAAATCCATATTGACGAAAATAAAGGTTATTAAATAAAATTTGAAAGTTCCGAGACAATTGAATTTGAGATAGTTACTTTTTTTCTCCTGTTACTATTAGACAGGGTTTGAGTTGATTGCTGACCTCTCCCACATGCAAAAAGGGCTTTAAATGTGATTGCAAATCAAATTCCCCAATACTCAGAAAGTAGAAAGCATGCCTCTTATGCAGGAAAGTATGGACAGACAGAAAGAAGAAAATTACTCGTTTGAGAGCTTGTCTAATCTGACATAAATATATCCACGTGGAGTAGTCTTAAAAGAATAGAGTTTATGTCATCGCCAAATTGCAGTAGGACCTCATGAGCAAGAGAAAGAACACGTTCACCCCATGGCACGCCTTGCAAAACAACACCACCACCACCCCCTCCATCACCAAGCTATGTTATCAACAATTAGCATCATCTATAATAATAGTGGAATAAAAGCTCAGTTCAGCATATAGAAATACCTCAGGCTCCAGATCATCGTCTTCTTCCCATCCATCCGTAGTTTCTTCCCCTTCATCCCTCCCGTCTACAAAAATTAAGAGATTTCCAAGATTAAGCCCTCAAACTTTAGGCATGGCTTAAACAAATCTTTAATTCGAAATTTCAATAGCCAATTTTGTCTGTAAGAGAGTAAAAAAACACCCTGAACAAATGTACAAGCAATGAACACGATATAAACATTAGAATGAGGAAAACTTTGTACACTGAAGTGAATGGAACCTTCCGCATCAAATCTATAGTACATCATCACAGATTTACGTTTAAAAATAAAATATATACATTACAACGATATTCAGTTATCAATATTGAAAGCTACTAGTCCTTAGATAATATTGTAACTATAAAGTTTTGCAAGCATTAGAACTGCATGTATAAATAAAGGAACAAAAAGCTAAATGAAACATAAACTAGATAAGCAATTCAACAATTAAAACAACTTATCATAACTGAATCACACCATCCATAATCAGATATTCCACTAACAGCAAACATCATCTGCAGCATAAAAAGTTAATCGAACATAAATTTACTAAATCACTAATGCGTCAACTACACAGAACCATTAATTAATCATATTCCGAACGGAAATCTCGAGTGAAACCTCAAAATAAGAGGAAACTAACGGATTGGACCGGAATAAGAAAATACATCCATACATTGAAGTGGATTCTGTTCTTTCACTTCGTCTTCAAAGTCTTTAGAGGAATTGGTATTGAATAAGCGTATGGTTGCTGAGGGAGAAAAGGCGAATGCGTGCTGGCGACGGAAAGGAACATGACGGGAGGAAGAGGAGCAAGAACTTTGAGAAGACCTTGCTTCGGCGCAAGAGACTAAAGAAGACGGTCTTCCGGCGGAGGAAAATGAAGAGGAAGCGGCGGCCCTTCGAGGCCCGGCTTTCGCGGGTTTTAGCAGTTTGCGCACGATTCCCCTAAACCCTTCTAAACCCCTCTGGCCGGGATTTTTTTAGAGAAATAGGTATGTTTTGAAAAGTTATTATAAAAAACGAGGGAAATGAAAACTATTTGCACGAAACATGTAGTATTTTTGTATTTATTAGAATACGTCTTTTGGAAAGATGCATTCAGTATTGAACGCGTCCTGTCCAAAAGACGTATTCTTCTTTACCATTCAAACCAGTCAAAGAAAACGGTAAAAAAACGGTAAGGTAAGTTAACGGGCGGCCATGAATGCGTCTCTAGAAGAGATGCATTCATCGCTCAAAAAAAACGAATCACGCAATCCGAAGTCACACGTCTAACGAAAGTTAATGCTGGCTTTGACCGCGTTGACTGCCTGACTTCGTCTTGGAACTCAACAGAATCTTTCTAATCAAATTAATTACCCATTGATTTATTTTAATCCAACCAACTACATGCATTTATTTTAATCCAACCAAGTACATGCATTCCCCTACCACCACCGCCCCTTAAAAATGCATTCCCCTCTCTCATTTAGAAAAACCACCAACTTTCCCTCTCTCATCTGATTTCTCTTCACATACAGTATCCGAAATTCACTCTCTTCCCATCTGATCTCTCTTCCCATCTGCATCCATCCTAAATTTCTTCTCTCTTCCCCATCTGCAATCCAAACTCCATTTCCTTTAATTTTCCTCTTATTCTGTCTTTCATTTCCAGTTCTATTACTTTTATCTATTTGCCTTTCTCGCTTTTTACTATTTTGTTTTAACTTTTAGAAGAAGAAAAAAAAAACATTTCATCTTCATTTTATTGTTCTTTTAGTCTCCTTTTTTTTCTCCGTATGTTGATGTGATAAAAAACTTCAAAAATTAATATGAAGACAAACGTAAATAAATTCCCTATTAAATTTAGATTATTGATATCAACCATAAATACATTTCAACCGAGTTTTGTCTTCTTAGTTATAATTTTTTTAATTTATTAATTAATTTATATCACACTTTAATCATTGTTTACATTTAAAAGAGAGGCTTCTTATTTTAAAAAAAATTGAAATGTTTGGTTAATGTATTTAAACAAATAATAACCAAAATTTAAAAAATAAATAAATAAATATTTTTTAAAAATCATAATAAAAAAATGATTGATAAGTGTATTTTAGCAAATTATAATTTTTTTTGAGAAATAATTAAGAAAATGATTAGTGGAAAATAATGATAAAAAATGATTGGTGAATGATTAGATAGGAATGAAATGTTTGTTAAATATTTATTTTAAAGAAAAATAGATAAATAAATGATTGGTGAGATTTGATGGGTTGTTAAATAATGATTTGGTAGATTTGATTGTTTATTAAATAATTATTTTTAATCTAAAATATTATATTTTCGTTTGAATTGAAACAGAAGGGAAGGGTTAAAGGCAGTCAACGTTTTCGATGGAATGCATCAGTTTCACTAACGCATTCCAATAAAGACAAAAAAAAAATACATGTTTTTTGTAAAACGTTTGCTTTTATACTCGTTTTTTGTAATATGTTTAAAAAAAGACCCTTATTTCTCTAAAAAGCCCCTCTGGGCGTCGTGGCCGACCCATCTAACTTTTTATTTTTAATTTATTTATTTATTTTACGCACCAACACCATGGAAAGGATAGAGATCAAAAGTAAGCATAGTTCCGGTAATTGGCATGTACTACCTCGATCGAAAGTTTGAATCCTTATTCTCCCACATTTTTTGTACTAAAAAAAAAGACATGAAAAGAAAAGAGATTACAACTTCATATTGGTCAAAAATATATGCTCATATTGGCACTCATTTAACTCTTGATACTATATACTATGTTAAAATATAATTGTTAATTTCTCTATCTTATATTTAATTTGTATAAAATAATAAAACTCCCAACTAGTTGTGTTTGTATCAAAATAGATTTCGTAATAAGTCTCTAAACTTTTAATTTTGTTTTTAATAAGTCTATGAATTTTTAAAATATTTAAAAAATTTCTAAACTTTTAATTTTATTTTTAATAGGTCTAGGAACTTTTAAAATATTTAAAAAGTTTCAAAATTTTCAATTTTATTTGACCTAGGTAACATTTTTTAAGATTTACAAATTAAGGTCCTATTAAAAATGAATTCACTTTGACACCTAATAGATCTATGGATTTGAACTAAAAAAAACTCTGATTTTTTTAAAAAAAGTGTTAGATAATCCAAAACTATTCGACATAAATTGAAAGTTTAAAAACCAAACCTATTAGACAATTTTTAAAATTCAATCTCCAGCACTCATAAGAATGTTTATTACAAGACGAAAGGCAAAAAGAAAATTTTGCTCTTTTCCCCAATTTGAATTATTTTCAAGATCAATGGTAACTAATACATTTTTAGTTTTAATCTACATGTAAATATCATTATTTTCCTTTTATAGTAAATTCTTCTACATGATTAAATTGCATATGAGTATGAATATTATTCACAATTTATCCTTGGAACTTGGAAGAAGAATGTGCAACTTACTAATATCAAATCCCAATTACCAAAAATAACCCTTGCAGAGTTCTATCCATCCACGCACTTCCTACTCATTGAAGTAATTTACATTGCAATTTTCAATCACATGTTTAAGCTTCTTGATGAAGAAACTGCTTCACTTGCACATAGAACAGTTTTTCCTCTATGCTGGAGCAAACCCTTGTTCTGGCAATAGCTAAAAGTAGTAGTTCCTTTTCGCTGTGAGGATGACAGTAATCAAACAGTTGAGATAATGACAGGTCAAAGGCAATTTTAAGCAATATACACCCATAAATTTTGCATAACAGCTACCCCAACAAAACTCTAAGAATTAGCAAAATGATAAAACAAGATAGCATAATTATCACTCGACTACTTCAAGCAAATGCACAGTGAAAAGGATAATTTTAATACATTTTGAAGGAAGACTTTTGCAACCTGGGGCTAAGCTGGAGTGGGAGGAAACCGAACCATAACAAGGCGCAGTTGAACAAGGTGGCATCATCACCCTTATCTACAATCGAAGGATAGTTCTAAGTGTATCACAAAGATTTTGAATGGTTTGTTGTTCTTGAGTCCCCTGCAACTCCTGAAGCGGTATATCTTCATAACACCTGCAACAAATTCCCTTCTCTAAAATTTAAAAACAGGCAAGTAGAATGTGGACACACCAGATGAGGGTTTGTTTTATTTCTAAGCTGCCATGGGTGAAAAAAAGCAGACCAGCGAGTTGAAACCTCAAAGGGTAAGGAATCTAAGAAAAGGTCAGATACACGCCAAGCCTAGCAGAAAACCAAAATAAAAAACAAAAATGACGTCTTTCACTTCAACCATCCATTATAAGAAGAGAAATGTTGGCAACCATGAGTATCAAATCTAAATCCCTGTACCAACAGGTCAGGACGGAAGTGAAAGAACTAAGGGGCACATAAATGGCGAGGGAGAGGCCGGTGTTCATGCAAAGATATTTCTGAGTGAGCAGTTATTTTTTTTCGATAAGAATTTCTGAGTGAGCAGTTATTAGGAGACCAGACCAACTGATATTGTTATGCCTCAAGTTTATGTTTGTAAAATAGAAAATAAAATAAGATGACATGCATTCTGTGGTAAGCTAAAGCCTGGGCAAGGTTCAATAGTGTCGGACTTGAAGTAAGTTTTTGATAAACACTGGGTGGAAGGGGCATCTGCAGTGCAAAAAATGAGCAGAAATGTTTTAGCGGTTCAGAAAAGATGAACATACGGAATCAGAGAAGTGATAGGAGAGATGCAAGAAGAGAAACCTCATTTTGTCCCCTGCGACCCTTTTTTGATTGTCCATCACCAGTGAAAAGTTCCTGAAGCGCTTCCACTGCTACAGTACCCCCTATTATCTTGCTGCATGCCTCCGAGGACATTGTCGGATAACAAAGCAATGGGGGATATATCAGTAGCCCTCAAGAACGGAATGGGTACAGTATTACCCGCTGCATAAATGGACCAAAGCTGCAAAGGCAAAAGGCCCATCTAATCAATCTTCAGTAAGAAAAATCCTAAGAAATGTATGAGAAGGAAAACATTAAACAACCAAAATACGACCAGGAGATATATGATAAAGCAAGGCTCAAGATATTTTTCCCAAGAACTGTTATTCAAAAAGTACCATGGGTGGTAGTGGTACAATACCAACCCCAAGAAGCCAAAGGATTACAAAACGTTTCTCCAATTGGCATTGACCAAACGAGAAATATAATTGGCAATATATAAATATAGAACTCAAGGATACAATTGTACAACCTATAGAACAAATCTTGTTCAAATAACGTCGTGGCAGTAAATGTATATTGAATAGGGCTTAAAGGGAGACTTCGGAATGTAAAATCTCCCACTTCCTTGCTTTCTCTAGAGTTATGGCCATGGAACTTGTAAACCAATTTGAAAAATAAGAAACGTCATGTTAAAAAAAACGCACTTGAAAGTTAAAGTTACCTTGTCCTGCAGAGCAAAAGATTTCCAGCTGACAATTTCATTCTTCAATGTGCTAAGCTCATGAATACCCAAAAACGAAGGTGAAGATGCATGCATTGCGGGATCTGATTTTCCATCAAGAATATTATTTACAATACCTCCCGTACGATCCACCACACTACAGAAGGTTCACAAATATTAGATTTCTTATACGGAGGTAGTGTGATTTTGAGATGTAATTATGAGATAAAAATGATAATGTGACGTTTCTCATAATTGATACCATAATCATTGGGAGTGAACTACAAACAAAGAAATAAAATACAACACATCAGCAAGACCAGGAGAAAGTACCTAGAGTCACTCCAGTTGCACTAAAGGATAGGCTCTCATTGCTTGAAGGACCAGTTGGTGTTTCAGCATTGCCCATATCCAGTTGAGAGGCCACCTTATCATTTTCATCTCCATCATGGACTATTACAGTGCCAAAAGTACCTGTGCAATATATATGCATATATTAGATGTGTGAATGCTAAAGATGTATCGGAAAATGCTTAATTTATTGGTAAAATCAAATGTTTAAGTTGTTAGGATAAATTTAATCATTTAAAACAATATTTGAGAACTTTTCTCACAAGTAGGCATAGACCTAACTGGTCAGATTAATCCACTATTTAGCTTGAAATTAAGTAATAAGTAACAAAGTAAAGATTAAGTCTCAGAATCTCATCTTTGATATCATATGAAATCATCTTTGAAAAGAAAAAGATGTAAGTTACGATAAGTTTAATGTCTTAAAATATTTCTAACTAGATCTCAATCAGGGTATAAACATTGAATTGCAAGGAAGCAAACAACATGAAACAATTGTTCACAAGCAAAACTATTTTATCAAGAGGGCAGTACAGCAAAAAATAATAATAATAACTACCAATAGTTTTGGGGAAAGATCAATTGGCAAGACATAATAAATCACTTTGTAATCTCGTTAGAGAATTAAAATTAAAATTATTATTATTATTAAAAATAACCTTTATAATATTTTTAAAAAAATAATAATAATTAAAAGACCCCAGCCGTTGTTAGTGTTGGTGCAGCTGAAATGACAACCATATTCACCTAATATGCGGAAACAACAAAGAAGCTTCAGGTGCAATACCTAAACTTAAATGCAGAATTTCAGATGCACCAATTTATCAATGCAAGTTTACAGAAATTATTGGCACGGGAAATAAAAGATCTATTTTCAGAAAGTTTCCAAAATTTTATAAGCCACCAGCACTGCTGTTTGGTGCATCCTATGTGAAAACAGCCAAGCAGACAGCACCACCTCTAAAAGTCATACGTTAAGGCACCTCTACCTCCTCCAAGAGGCATAGGTTCAAATTCCCATCCCAACTCAAAACAGCCTGAGCAGATAGCAAGCACCTCCATTTGCATCGCCTAGTGTGAATAAATCCTTAACACTTCTACTATTACGAGGTTCATTCCCAATAATATAATATCTCATAAGCAAACTAGCAGCATTTATGCGGGCATCGCTTGAACTTTGTGCTTTTGTCTATTTTTTGGAAGTTTGGATTTGAAAGAAACAGGAAAATGTTTGAGAACTCCTCTAAACTTTTTTAAACTTTGCGACTTGATAAACTTTTTTAGCTCTTCTTGGTACACTCTTCCTATGTCATTTTGTAATTATGATTTTATTTTGACGTATGAGAACTAGATAGTTTTCCATTATCTCCCTCAGTGATTGGATAGGAGTCCCACCCTTTGTAGATTTCATATATCCAAAAGAAAAAAAAAAGTTTGAAAACTCCTGAACTTTTTTGAACTTTGGGACTTGACGAAATTTTTAAGCTCTTCTTGGTACATTCTTCCAATGTCCTTCTGTAGTTATGATTCTCTTTTGATCTATGTGTACTAGGGTAGTAGTTTTCCTTTATCTCCCTTGGTGATTGGTATAACGTCCCACCCCTTTGTAGATTTCATATATCAACAAAAAGTTTGTTTCTTATTTAAAAAAGCTGCATAACAACAACATTAAAAGATCAACGCAGTTCTTGTTTGAGAATTATAATTATCATCTTTATTGTTTAAATAGCAGAAGTTCCACATGGTCGGATGGGCAGTTCATCCTTCTTTTTGTGACCTTAGGTCATTAACATGTTAATTTTTTATCCCAAAAAAAACATGATTGAAATACATGTGAAATGCGAATGAAATTAGCTCATGGAACATATCCATTTGGCACACAAAATTGACATGCATTACCTTCAACATCCCAGAAGCAGCAGGACGCAAACGGGTATCTTTTGTCAGACAATTTGCTACAAAATCGTGGAACACCAAGGACCTGAAAGAAAGATACACCACATGGTATAAAACATTGACATAGTCACATATCATGAAGAAAAATCAAGATGAGAAAGCCAACAAACTTTGCTTATAATGGGTGCCCTGGGTATAGGGGAGCCAAGCTCCCATTTCCCGGTTATCCAAAAAAAATAAACTTTGCTTATAATACTAGAGATCGATTCAGAAACAACAATTTAGAACACTTGAAAATTTTGAACAATTTCGCTCATATCAGATGAACAGTAAACATAGTTCAACTCCTTATAGACACCCAAGTTAAATCATGATCAAAATAACATGGCACCCCTACCAACGAATAAGTGATGCACATCAAGCTGTAAACTCCTTTGGATCAGAAATTAGGCAAGTAATTGTTTTTATGAGAAACAAAACTTTAGTTGAGCAAATGAAGAAAAATTCATAACCATAATTTTGTTTTTTTTAATAAGGAACCATAACCATAAATACGTCGATCCACAGTTTTAGGACCTTACAATCAACACAATACAAATATTTATATTTGTATCCTATCCCATAAAATTAGGGTAATTGCAAGAGAATAAGAGATAAGAAAACCACCCCAAGCTCATACACCAAAACCCTTTAAATGTTCCATAAACAATATATAATTGGAGTAAGAATTAAGATACCATGATATGTAATGTAATTGAGAATAAGTGAATGACTCGAGTAGTTGATAACAATCATGTTTCAGTTCAAAAGAATCTATGCTGAAGAACAGATGGTGGAAGAAAAATTTATCAAACCATTTTTCTTTGTCTTCAAGCATTGGAGCTGGCTCGATAGATATCATGAATAAAACCTGTTACACATGGGAAAATCCTCAAAAAAAATCAACCTGGCATAGCATTAAATAATAGCAAAAAGAACAGAATCAAATCCACGACAAAGATTTCATTTCTAGTCTTCTATTTTTAAAAGTTATTCTTGTATCCTCATAGTTACTTTGATCTATTTTGCACCATTCTTAAAAACATTTTTGAATATTTAGCAAAATTTCAAAAACCAAAAACAAGCTCTTGAAACTACTTTTTAGTTTTTAAATTTTGACTAATTTGAAAATAATTTCTAAAAGTGGAAAAAAATGGTTAATAAAAAAGTTTATTAAACCATTATGGATTGACCGAGTGGACAATAAGGGCAATGGGTATAATAAAGGAAATGAGTTCAATCCATGGTAGCCACCTACCTATGATTTAATATCCTACGTGTTTCCTTGACAACCAAATGTCGTAGGGTCAGATAGTTGTCTCGTGAGATTAGTCGAGTGTGCAGAAGTGGTCCCAAAACATTCACGGATATTAAAAAAAAAGTTTATTTTTAAAAAACATAATGACTACCAAATGGGCACTAAAAATTCGAGTAGAAATAATATCGATTTCATATGCAGTTCATTACAAACAGAGAACCCAGTTACCCAACGATGAAACAGCACTACTACTCAATATGACCAAGATTTGAAAGATGGAAATTCTCACCCCAAAAAAAAAAAAAAAACAATTTCATTTATGGAGTTTCTAATGCTTCAAAATTTTAAACTAACCCTCATTGGATGCACTGCTGATCTTGGAGGAAGCCCCTGAAATCAGTTACAAAATCATTGCAGGATGTCAAGAACTATCACCAAGATACTTAAAATCCCAACTAAATTGGAACAGCATCAGCAGAAAAGCATTTTTTGAGTAAGATTAAGAAAACCGTAGAGCTTGTTTCATGAGGTAAAAATTTTTACCTCAGCCATTTCAATAGCAGAAACACCAAGAGCCCACACATCCACCTGAAAATAAAACAAAATTATTGCAAAAATAATTACGGTGGCTGCAACCTAGAAACTGCAAATGTCACATAAAAAAGAAACCATATATAATACAATGACAGAACATAGCCTAGTCACTTGATCATTAACTATGATACAATTGTAGATGATTCTCCTTAAACGGATACCTTTTTTTACAGAAAATAGAAATCTCGACTGCTTTTTAGTAGGTAAGGTCAGTAAGGTTCTGCACAACACCACTGATATTTCAATGCCATATTTTTATTTTCAGTTATTCTGTACCTCAAAAGTAAATTGTGCTACAAAAGATTACAGAATGGTCAATTTACATTATACATCTCATTAAAAAAAATTCTTGGTATATGAAACTGAGATATATATATCAAATAAAACCAAAAGGAAGACGATTTAATGAGATATTATATATCTCATTCAATATTGTTGATGCTTTATTATGCATATATCAGGAATTTCCAAGACTAAACAAGTTCACTCGTACTTCGCATTATTAGACTTCCTATGAAAGTTTCGGCAATTCTCCATTTAATTCTTTCTTTGCTCAAGGTTGTTCAGACTTCATAAAGATTAATGCAAGTTCCAATTTAGATATCCAAACATGTTGTGACACCATATCCTGATTAATATGCACGCTATGCCTATCAGAAACTTTGTCTAAAGCACAGAAAAAATATCATGCCCTAAATCAATGACAAAAATACATCCATAATATTGCAACTTTGTAATAGAAAACTGGAACTTCCAATACTTCAACAATTATCAAATCAAATCCAATCCCCAATAAAATATTTCTCCAAAACTCACAACACTTAATCCACACTTGTGCTGCATGCTACATTTTTCTTTTTTTTTTGCAACATCAATTCCAGAATGCAGAAACACCAAACAAGTACAAAGTTAAATCCCAAAATATAAATGCATTCTCAAGTTTAAAACCAATTTCCCAAATCATTCATAATTTACATTTCACAGGAGGGAGATACCAATAAGATAACAATATTAATCTGTATTTGATTACCTTCCCATCGTATCGACTTTCCTGAATAACTTTTGGAGCCATCCAATGTGGAGTGCCAATGAACTGAAAAATGTATATAACTTCATAAGAAATGACGGCCAAATATAAAGAGTTACTATTTTTAAAATCTCCAAATTTAGAATCAAAGCCATGACACTAGTGATGGGTGCATGTGCCACAGTGCACCATTATGGGCACCTCACTTCAAGTGAGATACTCACTGGGTGCGCTTTTTAAAACATTGGCAAAACACAAGTGGTATTGTAAGTATGCAAAAATCTGGATAGAAAACACATCAAGGAGAGGCAAGCCATCTAGTTACAGCCTTGAAGATTATTCTATTAGCAAGTTTTGAATATCAAGCATGCTTTTCCCCCAACATGTTATTTTTTACTCATTATAGCAGTTGACATACTGTATTGTGCTTTGACATGGTCCTAGTTAGCTGGGCTGCAACTCCAAAATCGCCTGCAAGCGTTTTTTTTTAACGTAAGTGTAGTAAGTTTGATCAGTTTGTTATTACAGAAACAATCGGAAGCAAAGAAAGAAAAGGATTCGTTTGCCTACCAAGTCCTAATGGCAACAATAGAGTTTCGGTTTAATCCCCTATACCATAAAAGGAATGAAAATTTATCTCCTCTACAAACAAGAAGAGTAGTGTACTCACCCAACTTGACATCTCCTTGCTCAGTTAACAAAATATCACCGCCCTTGATATCTCTATGTACTTTGAATATTGAGTGGAGATAAGTGAGGCCCTACAATAAAGTTAATCGGTAAGGCCAACTATGTACAAGAGAAGGACTTAAAGACAAACGTATGACTGAAGAGAAATTTAGTTTCATTTTTATTGCATCAGAATGACTTTCTTCAAGGGAGCTTCATTTGAGAAAGCCAAGCAAGTCTTTTCCTTATGCAAACACAAGCAAAAAGATACCAGTACTGCAATCCATATTACTAAGAGTCAACATTTTTCTGCATGCAAAAAGCCTGAAGGAAGCCAACTTGTTGAAAATCTTATACCTTCAATGCCTCCCTACAGATATACGCTATCTGATATTCCTCTAGTGCTTCCTCAGTAACATTCATCAAGTCAGCAACACTGCCACCCCCACAGTACTCCATTACTATCTGCCAAGAAATAAAGACTTGTAAATCCGAAAAGATAACAGAAAGATACAGAGGAGTATATTCTCTTGCTAAACTAATGTACGCTCAATCTAACTCGTGGAAATGGTTTCATAAGTTTTTAACGTCAACTAATTTGTTTTACCCATAGATACTCCTCTCCTCGATAGCTCCCAAGATAGCGGACAACATTTGGATGACTGCATTGCTGCAACATCTCTATTTCACCACGAATTTCTTCATATCCTTCCTCCTACAAAGGAACTCAAAGTAAATTCCCACTAGAAAAATTCAGAGATCAGTGACTAAACAAAAGAGAGTGGAATTGGAAACCATACCCCTTCACACAAAGAAATGACCTTGATAGCAACCAGCTCAGAGGTCTTAATATCCCTTGCTTTATAAACAGCCCCATAGGATCCCTTTCCTGCAAAAGAATCAACATGAGCCTGCGATCTCCAGCATCGCCAGAATTAACTACTGACATGATTTTGCGGTCGATTCCCATTTGAAAGCACAAGAAATCTTGATGTAAGAAAAACTTAATAATTAAAAACAACCTCCATTAACGTCATAAGATTGCATCTCTTTGACATCAAATTTCATATTTAACATGTAAGCAGCAAATAGCTTACCGAGTTCGTTGAGCAATTCATACTTAGAATTTGGATCTTCCCTGGTGATGCTTTCAGGAATCGAACTGGAAGATACCTTACTGCGCATCGGACCACCACCTTCCTCACTCTTCGGCGATCCATTCCCCTTCCTCTGCTTCCCAAACCCTAACTCTCCCATTCCTAGCATACTCGCCACCGCGCTGCCCAAGTGGAGCCCTCAAGTCCTCCACCTCCATCTCTGGTATCACTACGACTATCACCGGTCCTTCGAACAATAGTCCCACTAACAGATTCTCTGTTCCGCGACCTCGCCGTGGACCTCACCACAAACGTCGAATACGCATCACCGTCATCTTCCTCGCTCTCATCACCTTCTTCACCACCATCTCTACCGCCTGCTCTCGTCCCGGGGCTCCCCGTCTGAAAGTTCACGAATGGCAACGCCGAACTTCGAGGCTTCGTCGAAACTGATGAAGACACGGAGCGATTGTGAGGACGATTCCTTTCCGTCTTGATGATCATAGTACCAAAGTCTTCCGTATCGTGATTAAATCCAAAATCATCGTCGTCCTCGTAGTCAATTGGGGCTCCGCCACCGAAATCCTTTGGAAGACGTTTGGGGAGAGGAGGGAGAGAGGAATCGTCATCATGCTCGTCCTCGCCGCCCTTATCAACGTCCTTGTAGAACATTGTGGCGTACAGGTCTTGTCCTTCGATCGGTGGCCTTTGTCGCCGTTGAAGGTTCCGATCGGTAGGATTGTCGTCGGAGTCGGAATCAGAATTGGAATGGATGACAACTGTGGAGTAGAGCTCAGATTTGTTGGTGGTTCTGCGACTGCGGTAGGAGGGTGGGGGATCCATTGAGAAGTGATTGACAGAGTGGAAGCTACAAGGCCATAACTGCAACTGAAAGTCTGAAACTTCCAGCTGGTTCTTCTCGGTCCGTCGTTTACAAATTTACAGAAGTTTTGGAGCGAAGCGGAAGGCGCCAGTGCCAGTGAGTCGGTGAACACATCGTCGACAGGCAAAATAAAGTTGGATGAAATGGGCTGCCACCCCAAAGCCTTGTCTGAACCTTCACAATGGGCTGAACCAAGACATTTTTTCTTTTTTTCTTTTTTTTTAAACAAAACGTTTTTTTTTTTTTTATAACATGATTCGAACATCTAACATCTTAGTCAATAATACATACTTTATCTTTGAGCTATGCTCGTATTGGCATTTTTTAATTTATCTATGTAGTTATTTATCTTAATTTTAATATAGCATTACATGCCAAATTTGAATTATGTGGAAAAATTGCTAATTCCATGACTATTTTTTTAGTTCAATAAATGTGAGGGTGGAGGATTAAATCTTCAATGGTAGGATGATAATTAATGTCCTATTTATTAAGCTATGTTTTGATAGGTCTAATGTTATAAGAACTGTGTTAGTTGACATTCGTATTTGAAACCAATTCAATAAATAAGATTTTAAATTGTCAACTAGAACATAACTTAATTTATTAGTAAATTATATATTGTCTTAGAGGTTAAATATTTAAATCCCCACCCCACGAGGAAAAAGAAAACTTTAATTTAGCACATATTTATATTAATAAAAATAAAAATTTTAATAACATTTCCTTTCAAATATAGGGGTTATATTAAAAAAAAGTAGAAAATTTCTATAATGATAACCCAATAAGTCATAATCACAATGGTATTCAAATAATTAAAATTTTGCCTTTTTTATATTTGGATACACATAGAAGTCAATTTAGAAGTGGAATCATCATTCTCTCTTTATCTTTCTTTGTAGTTCAGAAACTTATAAATATATAATAAATTTCACGATGGATTTTTTTTTTAAAAAAAAGTTCAATAACATTTGAAAGTAGAGAATTCGAACATCTAACCTTTTAGTCGATAGTACATGTCAATTATCGTTGAACTATGCTCATTTTGACACGATGGAGTAATTCACTTCTAAGAACTTTTTAATAAATTTTAAAAAGGGCATTTATTTATTAAACTAATCATGGATATTTTGTGTTACAGTTATTTAATATATTTTATCTGAATAAATATTAAAAATAAGTAATTTATTGACATGTCTATAACCAAGTGATTTAAACAATAAAAAATAAAAACAAAAAAGGTTAAAATTCTATTTTGGTTCCTATGTTTTGGATTTTGTTCTATTTTGGTGCATACTTTCAAATGTCTAATCTTTGTACTCTCAATAAAGCTTAAAATTAGTCCATACTATTATTTTATTGTTAATTTTCCTTTAAAAAAATAATCTCTATTAACTTTGTCTCTATAAATTTTAGAATATGTACACATTGTGTCTTTTATTGTACTAAAATTATTATTCTTATTTAACCAATTTTGATAAAAATCAACTTCAAATTGACTATAAAGAGCAATTTTAAGCTTTGTTAAAAGTACAATGACTAAAATTGAACATTTGAAAGTACAAGGACTAAAATAGAACAAAACCCAAAATACAGAAACCAAAATGGTATTTTAACCAAACAAAAATCTAAACCTTTTTTCTTTTAAGTTCAACAAATGTAGAAATGAAAATCAAGCATTTAACTTTAGGAAAGAAAATACAGATCCACTCAGCTATATTCAAGTAGAAAAAAAACACCCTTAAATCATGAATATAAATGTAAGTACATAATTCTAACAAGCTTTACCAATGCCATGGTTACTGAAGAAGTCACCATCAATACTTACCAACTATGTCAAATCTAAACATAACATCTAATTCATTTATTTCAACCTAAACATAACTCAATTGGTTTATGCATATATCTTCAACCAATAGGTAAGAAGTTCGAATAAAATTTTAAAAAAAAAAAAAAAAAACATTTACACGACAATTAAAATAGCTTGAAGGTAAACAACATTATTTAAGAAATGGGAGGTAAATTACTTACTATGTCATTTTTTGACATAGTCAATTGTGTATATTTTACTAGTAACATAGCAAATGACAAATTTTATATAGCGACAGACTTGACCAAAATAGTATGTCCAAAAGTAATCATACAAGGAATCTATGATGGATTCAAATCTACCCATTTCTCTTTGCTTTTGTCCAAAAAATAAATAATCAAAGACAAAAATGTAATTATCCTAAAAAATCAACCAAAATGTGAAAACCTAATCTCATCCTAGGTAGACATCAATTCATGTTCAACCTGATATTTCTCAAATAGAAAATATTTAGCAACAAGAAGAAAGATACAACCAATCAAACCAAGTGTAACCAAAGACACAGGACCCAACAAATTCCCTTTATCGTTGATCTTATTGGGACTTAAATTGGAATGCTTTGAAGGCAGAGCAGAACGAGTCATCATAAAGGTGGAATATGTATCAATATCTCCTAAGGTTAAAGCTGGCTTCAAAGAATCCTTTACCGTCTGGAAATGACGACCACACACAACACTAGCAGTTATGTCTTCTCTTAAAGCTACAATTCCAGCTTCCCTACACAGGCCTTCAAGTTCGGCCCCGGTGAAGAGCTCTGTATCCTCTGCTATTTTTTTGAGGTCGACGTCACTTCCAATTTTCATTGGACGAGTATGAACACGAAGTATCTCATACCGAGCTTCTAAATCCGGTGGAGGTACATAGAGTACCTACGAGTAAATTAGATATAGGAATGTCAATAGGACTGGCCAAGATTCTTAATATCCATACTCAAGACAAAAAATCAAAGCAAGTGAGTTTGGATTAAATAAAGCAATTTTCACACGGAATAGCCAACTATCATATCTTCCAAGCATGGAAGAAATACTTGTTATTACATAATAGAATAAGAACAAAAAATGAGAAAATGGATGTCTCACCAAGTCAAAGCGTCCTGGTCGCATAAGTGCAGCATCAATGGCATGAGGACGGTTTGTAGCAGCTAAAACAAGTATTCCCTGAACAATAGACACTCAACTCAAAACAAGGAAAACCAAACGAAAAATGGAAAAAGAGATGCATCTTCCAATCTTAAGTGCCAAAGATACAAAGGGTGGTTATGGATATCACACTCACTTTAGCTTCTTCAAGACCATCCATCTCAGTTAACAACGTAGATAGAAGCCTTTCTCCTACCGTGATGTTGCCGCTTGAATTCCCACCTCTAATATTACAGAGTAATACTAATAAAATTTATCGCATGAATAATGCAAGAATTCAGGGGAGTAGGAACAGGATTTAAAAAATATATTACAACTTCTATCTATATCTGGAACCACTTACATGCCTAGCCACAAAAACCTTGGAAATTCATCATGCTAACCACTAACCTTTTGGCAGCAACAACATCGGCCTCATCAAAAAATATTATGCTTGGTGCAGCAAGACGTGCTCTTCTAAAGGTGTTGCGCAGGAGAGCCTCTCCCTCACCAACATACATAGAGTACATCTCTGCACCACTAATCAACAGTACATGATCTCAAGACATGCAGTTCAATTAAGTACTACTACAACAAAGAGTTTCTACAAACACGACCAAAGTAGAGGGAAAGAAAAAGGTAGTTGTGTTAAAAATATGAGATGAGATCTCAAAGTGAGCAGTTTAATTGAAATCTCATAGCAATAAAAAATCCAGTGGTTTGCTTGCAGTTTGAACTGCAAGAGGGAAACATGTGGCAGGATATTTTATTCTCACATCTGAGTTCAGAAACATAAACATAACCCCAGAGCTGTTAGTATGTTTATCAAAGAATAAAATCACAAGTTAGCTATATCCCGAAGAGTCCAAGTCTTATTAATCACAGAGATACAAGTACATCATCATATTTGAACAAAATACTAAAGGAAATTATTAGGTGGATTCACGTCAAAATATGTCTAGAAGCAAGGCAATGACTCGGCCACTTCACCTACACCTTTGATGAGATATTCTTCTGGAAATTGATGTTTTTCTCTGAGGTCCTATGTCCTTTTAAATTTGAGAATTTCAAGTCAGAGTACCCGACTATTTGGTTAAAAACTAATTTTGTCCATTCAACTTCATTGGTTTAGTTGTCCATTTTCACAAACCAAAGATATTGGTAAAGTCGGTCTGGCCAAAAACTGACAAAGCCAAACCAACATAAGCCAATGAATATCTCCCTACATGTCACTGTGTTTGTATTGTGTCTTGTCCATGGTCATGCTTCTTTGACTGCAATAATGAGACAGTATTGCTTGACAAGGTCACTGACACTCAACATTTAGAATTCTACACTTATTCATTTTTCGTTACTCTGGTATCATACTATTATTAGAAAAACACACACACAACATCAAGAGCTTTCTGATGAGACTTGGAGGCTCATTTGCAGAATCTGGGGAAAATACCTGAGTGAAAAAAATGATGCTTGAGCAGCATTAGCAGCTGCTTTAGCAAGGGTTGTTTTTGAGCAACCTGGAGGCCCGTACAAAAGAATCCCTCGTGCAGGTGATATACCCAACTTTGAGAAAGCAGCAGCATGTTTGATAGGCCATTCAACTGACTGCTGTAGCTTTTTCTGTTTACAATAAATAGAAAGTTGTAATTAATGTTCCATGAAAATCAGCCAGAAAAAAGCATGTCATACACACCTTTAAATCTTTAAGTCCTCCGATGTCATCCCACATCACATTTGGAACTTCCACAGTGACACCTCTAGTCATACTTGGGCCAACAATAGATCTTGCATGCTTCCAGTCTTCTGTTGTCACACTGAGAACAGTATTCTCATTTGTACCTGAGCACCTTTGCAGTGCAGCCATTGCAGCCTCACGACACAAAGCCTCCAAGTCAGCTCCTACAAACCCATTGCAAGATGTAGCTATGGCTTGTAAATCAACTTCTGGATCCAATTGAACCTTCCTTGTGTACAACTGAACACAGTTTTATGTAAAAGCGATTACAACCACTAATAATTTTTCCATCAAGGCATAATAGTTCTCTTTTAATCCTAGTAACGTAAAAAAAATACACTGGACCAAAATGGTGATATCTCACAGGTTTAACGAAACAATTGACCTTTCAAGATGGGCATAGCCAATATATCACTTACCCTAAGAATTTGATATCGTTCATCCTCAGTTGGTGCTGTTACTTCTATTTCAGCATCAAAACGACCTGACCTTCTAAGTGCAGGATCAATGGCATCCACTCTTTAACAAAAAGGCAATATCAAATATTTTAAACAGCAAGAATAAAAAAGGGAATGTGAAACATTAAAGGAAAAAAGAGCAAAGAAATATTGGCCGGTTAGTCTACAGTTATTTTTATGCTAAATAACCAATTAAAAAAAACCAACAGTGCTGTTAAAATATTTCACCTATGTAATGAGACAGCATGAGAGAGGGAGAAAGAAAGAAATCTTAAACATATTAGATCGACAGCCTTTTAGAGTACAAGATAAAGAAAAAACACCCAGGATGTTTGTGCATATTTCTATCTATATATTTCTATGAATGAATTAACTATTCTAAGCTTTCGAGAATATATAGCACCTTATATGTCACAGTATTGCACATTCCCAATAATAATAGGCAATAAAAATTCAAGTTAAATTGAAGTTAAGACAATATTTTAACAATTATAAAATTTTATAGTTAAATAATAGAAGATAACTACCTGTTAGTTGATGCAACTACGACAACTTGTGGTCTGCTAGATGCTGGTTGCTTATTGGAGTCCATCAGTATAGAAAGTTGAGTGGTTATACGAACATCTTGCTCTCTCCTGAGAATTTGAACATAACGGAAGAAAGTGATAAAAAAAAAAGGACTTCCCCCATCTCCATGTGTAGATAGTAATCAATCATGGTTCAGATTCTCCCTTATTGAAACATTTTCCCAATAAAAGAATAAAATAAAATAAATTGATAATCTATGGTGTAGTATGATAGTCGAAAAGATAAGGCATATTTTCAACTAAGGTAAAAGTTACAATAGAAAACTCATTCTAGAGTAAAATGTAAAAGGAGGGAAAGAAAAAGAAAGAAAGATTCAGTCAGTTAAAGAATAAACATTCCTCTGGTCTCTTTGTCTTGGATGCAGTGCTGCTTCCTGCTTATGGTGTCTTAAAAGAAGGATGTTCAATAGGTCCTTATCCCCAATTGATGCTCTTTGTGCAGTAAAAGCAGAGAATCCACATTTCACATCATCTCATATTACTCTTTCACTCTAAAGCTATGGGAAACAAACCTTCCAATCTCCTCAACTTACATTTTGCCTTTCTTGATGGCATGGAGGCACCATTAGTCATGAATTTAGATGAATGCTAGTTCAAGAAGTAAGACCAAGTACTTTGAAGGAATGCAATTTGCTTAGTTTTGGAAGCTGAGGTAGGAAAGAAAAAGAAGATACATTCATGACACTGAAGGACAATAGGAAGAATTTATTGGACTTGGACCTTGTAATCTTTTGCGTTCTTCCAGCAAATTCCTTTCAAATTCTTTATTTCAATTATTCAATTTCTATTATAACTACCAATTGGAGAGGTTTTTAGTGAATCTGGCTTCAATCCAATGAGAGTACTCCCCCCCCCCCCCCCCCCCCCCCCCCAAAAAAAAAAAATAATAATAATGATGATTTTCCCTTTTCCATGAAATTTCGTTTCTTATCTCAAAAAAAAAAAAAGAGGAAAAAAAAAGAGCTTTATAATTCAAAGGATGAAAAATACCCCTAAGAAATTAACCATTTCAAGAAACTCCTTATAAAGGTTTCATTGTCACTTAAACTCAACTTATATTTATGTACACTTGTCCCTACATTTTCCCGTTGCCTTTCTTTTCTTCTACAACAGATAGCAACAACAAACCTGCTTATAGATTTTACTTTATTCTAAAAGAAAGCATAACTATAATTGCTTCAAAGTTACAAGAACATAATCAGTTTTCATTACCTAGAATCCCGATGAGGACAAAGTGCATCAATTTCATCTATAAAGATAACTGATGGCTTTCCTGATATTGCATGAGATGATGCCTTGGAGAAAGCCTCCCGCAAAACTTTTTCACTTTCTCCGACATGTGCTCTGTGAACTGAATGGGGACTGCATGATGTATTGAAAATGAAACAATGGTTATCAAAAAAAGTTTAGGGAAAAAATACTGCAAAACAGTAAAACCAGAATTTAACAAATTTAATCATTACAAAAACATTCATTTTAAAAAAATGTTTATCAATTTGATTACTTCGATGCTTCCCTATCCTACAAAATTAAGAAAGGAAAAATGCAGCAGAACCTGATAGTGGTTAAATGTGCGCCGCATTCCTGAGCAACTGCACGTACTAAGCTTGTCTGGCAATGAAAAATGTTTATTCCTCAAGGTTAAAACCTATGCATCTAAAATGAACACATTGAACAAAATGGATAGGATGCTTACATAATAATAATAATAATAATAATAATAATAATAATAATAAATTTATTATTAAAAGAACAGCCTCACTTTCAACTACTATAAAAAAAATTCTGGAACAGAATCACAAACTAGTATTTGGCATACAGCCGATTCCAAACATCTCTTGGGAAAGAAGTAGGGAGCTAATGGTTTCATTTCAAAGTACAAGAGTAAAGAAAAAGCCGTTATTTGGTTGCTCTAGGAGGTTTAACAGACTGAAATAAGCTGATATATAATTGAAAACCTATCCTCTAAACATTTTCAGTTCCCATCAAAATTCAATACTGAAAGTAACAAACATTTATATACAATATGACAAGGAATTTGGAAGAGCTACAACACATCACAGGAAAAGTTTTCCAAAATGGATTCAAAATTTTCAAAGCAAAATGTTAACACAAGTGAAGATTATTTGAGGGTGGGGGAAATGAACCAGGAGTAGTAAAAAGTTATAACCAAGGAGAAAATATCCAATTAGTTTCAGGACCAAAAAAGACAGATGCACAACAAAACAACGTACAACAAGTTTAAATTGAATGATACCTTGCCAGTGCCAGGGGGACCGTATAAAAGCAAACCTCGAGGCCACTGTTAAGTATCATGATAAAATTCACGATTAAACCAACCAGAAGTCTAGTTAAATAACAGTAAATAAGCAACTCCAGAATCTATACATAAGAACACTGAAAGAGAAAGACAGAGAGAGAGAGAGATTGTCTTACTCTTAGACCGATTTTTTGAGCTTCCTGGGAGAATAGTAGAGGGAACACAATCAGCTCTCTCAACGCTTTAAGGGCCTCGAAGTTTCCAGCAATCGCTTCTTCAGCTCTCCACTGGTTCTCCCTACGATCATCACGGTTGCCACTCCTAGAGCTCTGATCCTCCATATGAAAGCACTAAGAATTTACCAGTAAATCCGTATTCGAACTCATAAGTGAAATTCTTCTCAGAACCAAAACGAAATGAGCAAAACAACTGACTATGGACTGAAACTGAATGAAAGAAAAAGAGAGTGAAGTGAGCCACAGAGTCTGTTGTGCTTCAGATTGCTTTCCAATGTTAAGAAAAGATGGTGAGAAGAATGACAGAAGTTTGAAGGTGAGAGAGTTGCTTCCCTCCAGCGGGGGTTTGAGAGATAAAATCGTAAAAGTGCCCATTGTCGGCGCTCGAATGCGTATGAGGTTTGGCAGTTTACTGGTGCGTTGTCCTCTTCGATTTTAAAGGACGTTGATACCCCTAACATCGAGTCCTTGTTCGAGGAAGGAAGTCAGTTTGAGGCAAACACGCAGTTGGAGTCTGATTCTCAAGCTCCTCTCGCTCGTGAAAAACCCTCAGATGATATAGGAACGCCAGGTGTTGCAGCCGTTGTGGTGAGGGAGTGCAATGGGAAGTGTCCTGCCGAGGAGGTCCTTGTCATTCCGGTTCAAGGGGTTAGTTCTGAAGGTCCGGCCATCCAGGTTCGTTTTCCTTCTTCTGTTTCTTTCCTTCTGTTTCTGAGGAGAGGGCAAAAGTGGGGGTGAGTTCTTTTCCGGCGGGCCATTGGTGGTTTCCGTGTTCGTTCCCTTTGTCTTCCTTTTCGAGTCAGCCTAGGTGCTTGCCTTACCCGGCTCCTTCAGTCTTTCAAAATTCTTTCCCGTTTTCTGGAATTGATGTGCCAAATTAAGTGGTCGATTCTTCTGGGGTGTTTTCTCCATTGGCAGCTTGTTGGCACGGTGTCGAGGGTAGAAGTGTTCCTGCGGGGGGAGCCATCCCTTTAGTTGAGGGGGTGTTGCGAGCGACCCTGGTTCGTTGCCTATCCTGTGGGGCGGGCCGAATTTCGGGGGTGGTGCGGGTCACTGGCCTTCTGTTTGCACCCTGTTAGCCTCTGTGGGTATTCAAGCTATCTCCGTTGAGGGTGATCCTGTGGGTAGTCAGGGGCTCGATAAGGGACAGAGAGGTGGTTCTAGTTCGAATGGTTCGAATAAGGTTGTTCAAGGTCTGTCAACCCCTGAGTTCGGCCCTAGCGCGAGAGGGGAAGGCAAGCTGAAAGGTAAGAAGAAGGTTAGAGAATTAAAAAAGTTGGAATGCTCGATTAATTACGCGGGACGAAAAGGTGGTTCGAGGTTGGGGGTCCAAGAAGGTGTTAAATGAAAGTGTTTTCTTGGAATGTTAGAGGGCTGGGAGGGAAAGTGAAGAGGAGGTTGGTGAAAGAGGTTATTGGTCAAGAAAATCCAGATATCGTTATTCTCTTGGAAACTAAGCTCGGGAGTTGCTGTTATGAATTGGTTAGAAGCCTGTGGCATAGGAGGAGAATTGAGTGGGCTTTTCTGGAGTCGTCAGGTGCCTCTAGGGGTATTTTGTTGTTATGGGATGGTAGTGTTGTCCAGGCCTTAAAGGTGGTAAAAGGGTTGTTTTCGGCGTTAGTCTCCTTCAAGTTCCCTGGGGAAGTGGAGGGGTGGGTGTCAGGAGTGTATGGCCCTCCTAGGCAGAGAGGGAGAAAAGAGGTTTGGCGTGAGCTTGGGGGCTTGTTTGGTTTATGTGGTCCCTGTTGGTGTTTGGCTGGGGATTTTAATGTGGTTCGTAGTCCTCAGGAGAAGGCTTCGGGGGGTAGGGTGACCAACTCTATGAGATGCTTTAATTGGCTGATTGAGGAGTGCTCGTTATTTGATCCCCCTTTGTCTAACGGGAAGTTCACTTGGTCTACTAGTAGGTATAGAAGCCGGATTGATAGATTTCTGTTGTCTAAAGGTTGGTTGGATGTCTTTCGGAATGCGAGACAGTTTTTGGGGCCAAGGGTTACTTCGGACCATTGGCCTCTGTGTTTGGATTCAGGTACATTGAGATGGGGTCCTTGTCCCTTTAGATTTGAGAATATGTGGTTAGCACATCCTTCCTTTAAAGCTTCATTTCCTCAGTGGTGGCAGGTGGAGGCTCCTGGAAATTGGGAAGGCTATCGGTTTATGGGGAAGTTGCGGGCCCTCAAAGGGGTGCTTAAACAGTGGAATCGGGAGGTTTTTGGGGATTTACGGGTTAAGAAGCAAGAGGTGTTGAGTCGCTTATCTTTCCTGGATAGATTGGACAAGGTGAATCAGGGGCTCAGTGAGAACGATAAGGAGGAAAGGTTGGCTCTTAAAGCTAATTTCGAGAAGATCGTTAGAAAGGAGAGGGTGAGTTGGAGTCAGAAAGCCAAGGTTAAGTGGGCCGCGGAAGGGGATTGTAACACTTCTTTTTTCCATCGAGTGGCTAGTGGTAGAAGAAGTAAAAATTCTATTAGCTCTCTGGAGACTGAAGATGGTATGATTCTCCATGAGAATAAGGAGATTGAGGAGGAAGTTCTTTCGTTTTTCTCTTCTTTGTATGGCCCCGTCGTTGGTCCTAGACCTTTTGTAGAGGGTGTGAACTAGGCTCCTATCTCTTTGGAGGATAAAACCTCGTTGGATGCCCCCTTTACTTTGGATGAGATTAAAAGAGTGGTTTTTGAGTGTGACAGGAATAAAGCACCTGGGCCGGATAGTTTTTCCTTGGCTTTTTTCCAGGATAATTGGGAGGGAGTGAAGGAGGACCTTTGGAGAGTTTTTAGCGAGTTCTACGAAAGAGGCATTATTGACAATACCTTGGGAGAGACCTTTGTTTGCCTTATTCCCAAGAAGGACAAGGCCACGAAAGTTAAGGATTTCAGACCCATCAGTTTGGTGACCAGTGTGTACAAGGTTATCGCTAAGGTTTTAGCTAATAGGCTCAGGAAGGTCCTCCCTTCGACGATCTCTGATTCTCAAGGAGCCTTTTTAGCTGGAAGACAGATCTTGGATCAAGCTTTAATTGCGAATGAGGCCATTGAGGATTACAGATCCCGGAAGGAGGAGGGTATTCTGTTTAAGATAGACTTTGAGAAAGCCTATGACCATGTGGATTGGAATTTCTTGGATAAAGTCTTAGCTAAAAAGGGGTTTGGTTTCAAGTGGAGATCTTGGATTTGGAGTTGTGTAAGAACGGCTAATTACGCCATTTTGGTTAACGGCAAACCTAGGGGAAGGATTCAAGCCTCCAGAGGTCTTAGACAAGGTGACCCTCTATCCCTCTTCCTTTTTCTTTTGGTGGTGGACACCTTGAGTAGGATTATCTCCAAAGGGGTTGAGGGTAATATTCTTCATGGGTTCCAGGTGGGGAGAGATAGGGTATCTCTCACTCATCTCCAGTTTGCGGATGATACGCTTTTCTTCTACTCGGGCAAGGAGGATTCTTTCTTTAATTTGCTTCATATCCTTAAGTTCTTTAAGGCCATCTCAGGTCTTAGGATTAACAGAGGTAAGTGTCAGTTGTTGGGCCTTTTCTGTGAGCCTGGTAAGTTGGATAGGTGGGCATCTGTAGTTGGGTGCGAGGTTGGTTCTTTCCCCTCCGCCTACCTCGGTCTTCCCCTTGGTCACAACCCTAGGAGCCTCCCTTTTTGGAACCCGGTCGTTGATAAGATTCGAAAGAGGTTGGCTTCTTGGAGGAAGAGTTTCTTCTCCAAAGGTGGTCGATTAACTCTCATCCAGTCCGTTTTGAGTGGAATCCCAATATATTTTATGTCTCTGTATAGAATTCCCATTAAAGTTAGTAAGGATATTGAAAAGCTGATGAGGGACTTTTTGTGGGAGGGGGTGGATGAAGGAAAAGGTTCACACCTGGTGAGGTGGGAGATTGTTTCTAGGCCAATTGACCTGGGGGGTTTAGGCATTGGTAATGTGAGGGTCAGAAACAAGGCCCTCTTGGCTAAATGGCTTTGGCGCTTCTATCATGAAACTGATACCCTTTGGCACAGGGTCATTACAAGCAAGTATGGTCCTCACCCCTGTGAATGGACTATTGGTGGGGCTTTAGGCACTTCCAGAAACCCATGGAAAGAAATTTCGCCTGAATTGCCTGTTTTTTCTCAGTTTGTTCATTGTGAGGTGGGTGATGGGATGGGTACTCTTTTCTGGGAGGATAAGTGGCTGGGGGACCGACCCCTCAGCTCAATGTTTCCCCGGTTATTTCGCTTGTCTAGCTTGAAAAATCAGTCGGTGGCTTCCATCCTTTCTCCTGGAACTCCCCCGACTCCTTCCCTCGGCGTTTATCGTGCGTTAACCAACCGGGAATCTTCGGATGTGATTTCTTTGTTATCTCTCATTAGTGCGTTCCAGTTTTATCCCACGAGGGGGGATGTTCGTCTTTGGAGTCCTTGTCAGTCCACTGGCTTTTCTTGTCGTTCTTTTTTTCAGTGTTTGGTTAGTCCCACTTCTTCGGGGGAGTCTTCACGTGAGTCTGTTTTCTCCTCTTTATGGAAGGTTAAGGTCCCGAAGAAGATCAAGTTCTTTGTGTGGCAAGTTTGGCACGGAAGGGTTAACACCTTGGATCGGATTTTGGCTAGAGGTTCTCCTTTGGTCGGGCCTTTTTGTTGTATTCTGTGCAGGAAGGCGGCAGAAGACCTGGATCATATTCTTTGGGACTGCGATTTTGCTCGTGCTGTTTGGAGCTGCCTCTTTAGGGAGTTTCACCTTTCCTTTGTCATGCCTCAGGATGGTAGAGAGTTGTTTGTGGAGCTTCTCCTGTTTTCGCCTTTCCATGAGAAAGGGTTTTTTTGTAGTAGGCCGGGGTTTGCGCTGTTTTGTGGATTTTGTGGGGAGAGAGAAATAATCGAATCTTTAAGGGGCGAGAAAGATCTGTTTGGGACGTGTGGCCCCTTGTTAGATTTTATGTTTCTCTTTGGGCTTCGATGTCGAAGCTTTTTTGTAATTATTCGCTAGGACTTATCTTGCTTGATTGGAGCCCCTTTTTCTAGTGGGGTTCCCTTTTTTGTGGGCTTTCTGTATGCCCGTGTTTCCTTTCATTCGTTCTCAATGAAAGTTCGGTTTTCCATAAATAAATAAATAAATAAATAATAAAAAATATAAAAAATTCTTTCAGACTCTGGTGAAACACTTGGTGGTGAAGAAACAATAGGTGATGAAGTAAGAGAGTTGACTTGTTGGTCATTGTCTCTGGAGATGAAAATGTAAGGCTTATTGGGTGTAGGATGATAGTTGCTTACTGGAGGTTTCAACCAAGTGATAACGGTTTCTTTTGAGTGTTGGACAGTAGGTGAAGTTGTCAAAAAACCACTTTTGAAGGGAAACTCTAGTTCATTGAATATTACACTTCTCGATATGTAGATACGACCACTTGAGCTTAAACATTTATACCCTTTGTGGACCTAACTGTAGCCGAGGAAAACGCATTTTGTGGAATGGAATTGAAACTTATGCTTTTGATAGGGTCGTAGACAGGGGAAGCAAGCACACCCAAAAACCTTAAAGAATTTGTAATCGGGTTTCTTTCCGAAGGCTTTTTCCAATGGTGATGTATGATGTATGATGTAAGATGGGTGTTGGAAGGCAATTGATGATATAGGTGGCTGTAGTGAATGCATCCCACCAATACCTTAAGGGCATTGATGCTTGAGCTAGTAAGGTTAGACCCATCTCAACTATGTATCTGTGTTTTCTCTCTACAATCCCATTTTGTTCACTCGTGTGAGGACAAGGGTGTATATTGAATAGGGCTTAAAGGGAGACTTCGGAATGTAAAATCTCCCACTTCCTTGCTTTCTCTAGAGTTATGGCCATGGAACTTGTAAACCAATTTGAAAAATAAGAAACGATCATGTTAAAAAAAACGCACTTGAAAGTTAAAGTTACCTTGTCATGCAGAGCAAAAGATTTCCGGCTGACAGTTTCATTCTTCAATGTGCTAAGCTCATGAATACCCAAAAACGAAGGTGAAGATGCATGCATTGCGGGATCTGATTTTCCATCAAGAATATTATTTACAATACCTCCCGTACGATTCACCACACTATAGAAGGTTCACAAATATTAGATTTCTTATACGGAGGTAGTGTGATTTTGAGATGTAATTATGAGATAAAAATGATAATGTGACGTTTCTCATAATTGATACCATAATCATTGGGAGTGAACTACAAACAAAGAAATAAAATACAACACATCAGCAAGACCAGGAGAAAGTACCTAGAGTCAATAGTTTTGACTCCAGTTGCACTAACGGATAGGCTCTCATTGCTTGAAGGACCAGTTGGTGTTTCAGCATTGCCCATATCCAGTTGAGAGGCCACCTTATCATTTTCATCTCCATCATGGACTATTACAGTGCCAAAAGTACCTGTGCAATATATATGCATATATTAGATGTGTGAATGCTAAAGACCTATCGGAAAATGCTAATTTATGGGTAAAATCAAATGTTTAAGTTGTTAGGATAAATTTAATCATTTAAAACAATATTTGAGAACTTTTCTCACAAGTAGGCATAGACCGAACTTGGTCAGATTAATCCACTATTTAGCTTGAAATTAAGTAATAAGTAACAAAGTAAAGATTAAGTCTCAGAATCTCATCTATGATATCATATGAAATCATCTTTGAAAAGAAAAAGATATAAGTTACGATAAGTTTAATGTCTTAAAATATTTCGAACTAGATCTCAATCAGATTGAAATTTGAGTGGACAAACAAGGTATAAACATTGAATCGCAAGGAAGCAAACAACATGAAACAATTGTTCACAAGCAAAACTATTTTATCAAGAGGGCAGTACAGCAAAAAATAATAATAATAACTACCAATAGTTTTGGGGAAAGATCAATTGGCAAGACATAATAAATCACTTTGTAATCTCGTTAGAGAATTAAAATTAAAATTATTATTATTATTAAAATTATTAAAAATAACCTTTATAATATTTTTAAAAAAATAATAATAATTAAAGCCCCAGCCGTTGTTAGTGTTGGTGCAGCTGAAATGACAACCATATTCACCTAATATGCGGAAACAACACATAAAGAAGCTTCAGGTGCAATACCTAAACTTAAATGCAGAATTTCAGATGCACCAATTTATCAATGCAAGTTTACAGAAATTATTAGCACGGGAAATAAAAGATCTATTTTCAGAAAGTTTCCAAAATTTTATAAGCCACCAGCACTGCATTAATAAAAAGTTTTTTTTTTATAAGAAACTATTTCAGTAAAGTACAGAACATGCAGAAGGGAGGAGAGAAAAGCCACAAACCGCGGCTAAGGATGTTACAAGAAACAATAAATGGAAAGCTTATAAGTCCCAATGAGTTTTTGAACTCATAAAATCACAATACCGAAGTTCCGCACCAGTCAAAATTTCAACTATGGAAAAAATAATAGCAGTCCCATAGACTTTATTGAAGCACATGCCATAATTTGCATACCTTCGGCTACAAGTTCTGCTTCCGATTGCTCTTGCTTCCTCCAAGTGCGACCAGATGCCATTTCATTTGCTACCTGAAGTCCAATATTCTGAGGCTTTGAAGGAACAGTATCTCCATAATCTTGATTCAACTTTGCAGCTACTATAGTCTGTTTCAAATAAAAGCATTATAGAAAGAGCAAATTCTTGACCACCTCTTACACATGCACATATAGCAAGCAAGAGCTGACGGGAGAGTGGAGAGAGATTAGATACAGTGGAGTTTAAGCCCTTACACCATCTACTGATGCATCTGGAGCAATACTATGAGCTTGCTGAGCCATCAAAGTCCTGATTTTCCTAGCCTTTTCAATCTTGGGCAACATTGCTGATGCCCCACATCTGCATTTCTCAATGAATTTGTGCTGTGCATGCAAAATAAAAACTAGCTTTCAAAGTGAAATAGAATACAAAAGAAAGATTAACTAGATATTTCAATTAAATAAACAAAACCCTGAAATAGAATACAAAAAGAAAGATTAACTAGATATTTCAACTAAATACACAAAACCCATCGAAGATCAGAAAAATAACCCATGCAACGTAGACAATAACAATTCTAATCCAATTTTTAAAAAACAAGAACGTACGGGAATTTTGTAGATTGAACTCCTGGAATTTGGACAAGAATTACCAAATTTTATTTCTTAAAGACCGGTCAATGTAGGGAGACAAATGAACGGATCAACCTCTCAGTGAAGCTCCCAAGTAATCGACTAGCCAATTTTTTCTATAAAAAGAGGCCCAAAAGCCAGGGGACATCAAGGGTTTTCCTTACTAAACTCACTCGAAGATTTGAATACGCGTCCTTTGGATAGGTATTACAAGTGTTCTGGTACTTTTCCTCCATGTATTTGTTTAGCCACCTTGCTAAGACTAGATCCTAGAGGACAGCAAGAGGTTCTTAATCAAAGGCCAAGTTCTGGAGCCGATAGATTCCTGAGAACGTAAAGTTTTTTGTATGGACCTTTGCACTTCGTCACATGAACACAGCTGATACTATCAAAAGAGACCCATAGAATTGGTCCTCACCCTGCTGTTTGGTGCATCCTATGTGAAAACAGCCAAGCAGACAGCACCACCTCTAAAAGTCATACGTTAAGGCACCTCTACCTCCTCCAAGAGGCATAGGTTCAAATTCCCATCCCAACTCAAAACAGCCTAAGCAGATAGCAAGCACCTCCATTTGCATCGCCTAGTGTGAATAAATCCTTAACACTTCTACTATTACGAGGTTCATTCCCAATAATATAATATCTCAGAAGCAAACTAGCATCATTTATGCGGGCATCGCTTGAACTTTGTGCTTTTGTCTATTTTTTGGAAGTTTGGATTTGAAAGAAACAGGAAAATGTTTGAGAACTCCTCTAAACTTTTTTGAACTTTGCAACTTGATAAACTTTTTTAGCTCTTCTTGGTACACTCTTCCTATGTCATTTTGTAATTATGATTTTATTTTGACGTATGAGAACTAGATAGTTTTCCATTATCTCCCTCAGTGATTGGATAGGAGTCCCACCCTTTGTAGATTTCATATATCCAAAAGAAAAAAAAAAGTTTGAAAACTCCTGAACTTTTTTGAACTTTGGTACTTGATGAAATTTTTAAGCTCTTCTTGGTACATTCTTCCAATGTCCTTTTGTAGTTATGATTCTCTTTTGATCTATGTGTACTAGGGTAGTAGTTTTCCTTTATCTCCCTTGGTGATTGGTATAACGTCCCACCCCTTTGTAGATTTCATGTATCAACAAAAAGTTTGTTTCTTATTTAAAAAAGCTGCATAACAACAACATTAAAAGATCAACGCAGTTCTTGTTCGAGAATTATAATTTGTTGTTAATTATAGTCAAAGTTAGGGCTATAGTATATTTTTGTATCTTAGGTTATTATTTCCTCCTTTAATTTATATTACTTTAAGTTTATTGAAGATTTGATTAGGGTAGAATATTCTTTCCTTTTATGTTTTATCTTGTACATTGTATTTATACTCATGTCTGTATAGTTGAGAATTCAATAAGAAAATAAGAAAAATCTTCATGGTATCAGAGCAAATCTAAAACCCTAGTTTTTTTTTTTTCCCCGCCGGCGCCGTCACCATCACCACCGCCGGAGATTTAACCGCCGGCTTCATCTCCGACGGTCTCTCCCTCCGACTGTAACCTCCAACGGCCGCCTCCTTCCAACCTCAGATCGTGAAACCGTCTGTCTCCTCAAATCGCGAATTCGCGAACTCCAGCAAATCGCGACTCGCGACTTCGCGAACTCCAGCAAATTGCGACCGGCGGCTGCGACTTCACGGGTTTGCGACTTCACGGGTTTGTCTTCTTCAAGGGTTTGCGACTTCGCGACTTCAACGGCGACCCGCTCAACTTCGACATCCTCTGTTTCCTCGTGTATGTGCAGTACCCACCTCCGCTCAGCTTCAACACCTCCGACGCCGACTAATCTCAATGACCGGCACCTCCGACTACTCACCTTCGACTACTCTCAACACCTCCGACACCTCCACAGCCTGAATATTAGTTTTCGTTGAGATGTCTTCTTCAAAATCAATCGACCTAATCTCGAATGGTCAAGGGGGATATGATTCATCATCACCTGCCTATATCACGGGTCACAAACTGAATGGGCACAATTATATCCAATGGTCACAATCCGTCATGATGTTCATATGTGGCAAGGGTAAAGACGAGTATCTCTCGAAAGAGAATGTGCAGCCTAAAGCAACTGATCCGGACTTCAGGAAGTGGAAAGTCGAAAATAACATGGTCATGTCATGGTTGATTAATTCCATGACCAATGAGATAGGCGAAAATTTTCTGTTGTATGGAACAGCACATCAGATTTGGGACGCTGTCAAGGAAACTTACTCCAGTAAGGAGAACACCTCAGAATTGTTTCGAATAGAATCAATTCTTCATGATATTCGCCAAGGTGATAAATCTGTCACTGAGTACTTTAATACACTCTCTCGTTATTGGCAGCAACTGGATTTGTTTGAAGTTTATACTTGGAAGTGTGTCGACGATACCGCCCAATACATGAAAATCCTTGAGCAAAAGAGGACATTCAAATTCCTTCTTGGCCTTAATCACAATCTTGATGAAGTTCGAGGTCGGATCATGGGAACCAATCCACTACCAACTCTTCGTGAAGTCGTCTCTCAGGTAAGGCGAGAAGAAAGTAGGAAAAGTGTAATGATAGAAAAATCAGACTCAGTCTCTACAGTTTTGGAAACATCTGCACTTGTTACCCGTAGTTTTAATCCAACAGTGCTTGGTGACACTAAGCAAAAACGAGAAAGACCTTGGTGTGAACATTGTAAAAGGGTGGGTCATATCAAAGACACGTGCTGGAAGATCCATGGGAAGCCTGCTGATTGGAAACCTAAGAATCGCAATGATCGTGATGGAAGGGCATATGTTGCTAATGTAGCTCCTGATAATTCTGTTCATTCAGAGGCAACACCATTTAGCAAAGAACAAATAGATGCATTGCAAAAGATCATCGGTCACACAATTCAGGGCGCAGGACTGGTGACACAGAAAGTTATACCTACTGCCTTAACAGCTAGTAAAGGAGGGGTACAACCCTGGATTGTAGACACTGGAGCTTCAGATCATATGACAGGGAATGCATCTCTGTTTCAAAACTATCAAGCTGACACCTCTAGCTCCTCTGTGAAAATTGCAGATGGGTCATACTCCAAAGTGGCTGGGACAGGTTCCATTCGAGTTACTCAGAATTTATATCTAGACTCTGTATTACATGTGCCAGATTTGGATTGTAATTTACTTTCTATTAGTAAATTGACTCGTGATCGTAAATGTGTGACTAAATTCTATCCAACCTTATGTGTTTTTCAGGATTTGGAATCGGGGAAGACGATTGGCAGTGCTAAACTTTGTTCTGGACTCTATCTTCTCAACTATGATCATGGCTCACTAGCAATTGGAGACAAGTCTTCGTTCTTTTCTTTTACTTCTAGTAGTAGTAGTCAGTCTTCTTCTTCTTGTTGTGTCAACAAAGATAGTGAAATTATGTTATTACACTATCAGTTAGGTCATCCAAATTTTTTGTATCTCTCCAAATTGTTTCCAAATATTTTTCATAATAAAAATCCTGCTTTGTTCAATTGTGAGATTTGTCAGATTGCCAAGCATACTCGAAACCCCTATCCTCACATTGCTTATAAACCGTCAAGTCTGTTTTCTTTAATTCATAGCGATGTGTGGGGCCCTTCAAAAATAAAAAATATCTCTGGGGCTCGATGGTTTGTATCTTTTGTTGATGATCATACACGAGTTACTTGGATCTTTCTTATGAAAGAAAAATCTGAAGTTCACCAACATTTCAAATATTTCCACAATATGATTCAAACTCAATACCAAACCAAAATTCGTGTCCTCAAAACAGACAATGCAAAAGAATTCTTTGGTTCCTGTCTTGGGGATTACTTATCAGCTCAAGGGATTCTCCATCTTAGCACTTGTGTTGACACTCCCCAACAAAATGGAGTGGCTGAACGCAAGAATCGTCATCTCCTTGAAGTCACTCGGTGTTTGATGTTTTCTACTCATGTTCCAAAATTCTATTGGGGTGAAGCCATTCTCACTGCCACATACTTGATCAATCGTATGCCTTCTCGGGTTCTTGGATTCTCTACTCCTCGTCAAGTCTTCCTCCAATCATTTCCTCACCTTCGTGTTCAATCTCTTGATTTGATCCCTAAAGTTTTCGGGTGTAGTGCCTTTGTCCACATCTATTCCCAACATCGGAGCAAATTGGATCCTCGAGCCCATAAATGCATTTTCTTGGGATACTCACCAAATCAAAGGGGTTACAAATGTTACTCCCCTTTCACAAAACGGGTATATGTCACTATGGATGTCACATTCTTTGAACATCTACCAAACTATACCAAAACTTCTTGTCAGGGGGAGAACATGAGTGACAATCAGTTGTGGACCTCATTACTTGAAACTGAACACGAATCTATACTTCACCCCACACTTCACCCTCATTCTCAAGTTGTTCCTGTGTCTCTTCCAGTATCTCCTGAAAAAAATCCAAGTGTCGTCCCTCCAAATGCTAGTGAACGTCTCATTACATATACAAGGAGAAACAAACAAGTTGAGAAAATAGATTCTAGAACAAATCAACCCTCTCAAACGTCTGAACCGGTTCTTACTTCCAATGAACCCATAAGTGAGGATAAAGGTGAGCTAGAAGAAGTTGTAATTCCAGAAGTTGATGATTTAGACTTACCAATTGCAGTAAGGAAAGGAGTTAGGAGTTGCACCATTCACCCTATAGGGAACTACGTGTCATATGATGGGTTATCTGAATCATATCGAGCATTTGTTTCTATTCTTGATAATGTTCAGGTACCAAACAATATTCATGAAGCGTTGAAGCATCCTGGTTGGAGAAAAGCCGTACAAGATGAGATTGAAGCTCTTGAGAAAAATGACACGTGGACAGTGACAGATCTACCTAGTGGAAAACGAACTGTTGGATGTAAGTGGATATTTACAGTGAAACATAAGGCAAATGGGAGCATTGAGAGATTGAAGGCCAGACTTGTTGCTAGAGGATTCACTCAATCTTATGGGATTGACTACCAGGAAACCTTTGCACCAGTTGCTAAACTCAACACCATAAGAATTATCTTATCACTAGAAGCTAATCTTGATTGGGGTCTCCAACAGTTAGATATTAAAAATGCTTTTCTGAATGGTGACCTAGAAGAAGAAGTATACATGGATATTCCTCCCGGATGTAAAGAGAATGTTGATCCAACAAAGGTTTGTAAATTAAAAAAAATCTCTCTATGGGCTTAAGCAATCCCCTCGTGCTTGGTTTGGTAGATTTTCAAACTTTATTCTCAGTCTTGGATACTCACAATGCCAGTCAGACCATACCTTGTTTGTTAAAAGGAAGTCTGGAAATTTACTTGCCCTCTTAATAGTATATGTTGATGATATCATCCTTTCAGGAAATGATGAACTGGAATTACAAATGCTGAAAAAACACTTGGCTCAAGAATTTGAAGTCAAAGATCTAGGAAATCTCAAATATTTTCTAGGTATGGAGGTTGCTCGGTCGAAAAAGGGTATAATTGTATCCCAAAGGAAGTACGTGTTGGATCTTCTCAATGAGACTGGCATGTTAGGATGTAAACCAACAGATTCTCCTATGGACCCTCAAAAGAAATTTGGACTTAATCATGAGGGCACACCAGTGGATAGGGGGAGATACCAACGTCTTGTAGGACGTCTTATATATCTTTCTCATACACGCCCTGATATTGGATTTGCCGTCAGCATGGTTAGTCAGTTTATGCATAGTCCCAATGAAGAACATATGAATGTTGTGTACCGAATCCTCAGATATCTAAAAATGACTCCTGGAAAAGGACTGTTATTTCAGAAAACAGACAAGAAAAACATTGAGGTATATTCTGATGCATATTGGGCAGGTGACATTACAGATAGAAGATCTACCTCAGGTTATTGTTCATTTGTATGGGGTAATCTTGTTACATGGAGAAGCAAAAAGCAGTCTGTGGTAGCAAGAAGCAGTGCAGAAGCTGAATTTAGAGCACTTGCTCATGGCATATGTGAAGGCATATGGATTAGGAGAGTCCTAAGTGAATTAGGAAAGGATTGTTCATCACCAATACAGATGATGTGTGATAATCAAGCTGCAATGAGTATTGCTAAGAATCCAGTTCATCACGATAGGACAAAACATGTTGAAATTGATCGACATTTTATCTCAGAAAAGGTCAATAATGAAGTGGTTCAACTCAACTATGTGCCTACCAAACAACAGTTAGCAGATATCCTTACCAAGCCTTTACCGAGACCTAACTTTGAAGATTTGAATTGCAAGTTGGGATTGTATAATATATACAACCCACCTTGAGGGGGAGTGTTGTTAATTATAGTCAAAGTTAGGGCTATAGTATATTTTTGTATCTTAGGTTATTATTTCCTCCTTTAATTTATATTACTTTAAGTTTATTGAAGATTTGATTAGGGTAGAATATTCTTTCCTTTTATGTTTTATCTTGTACATTGTATTTATACTCATGTCTGTATAGTTGAGAATTCAATAAGAAAATAAGAAAAATCTTCATAATTATCATCTTTATTGTTTAAATAGCAGAAGTTCCACATGGTCGGATGGGCAGTTCATCCTTCTTTTTGTGACCTTAGGTCATTAACATGTTAATTTTTTATCCCAAAAAAAACATGATTGAAATACATGTGAAATGCGAATGAAATTAGCTCATGGAACATATCCTAATTTATTTGGCACACAAAATTGACATGCATTACCTTCAACATCTCAGAAGCAGCAGGACGCGAACGGGTATCTTTTGTCAGACACTTTGCTACAAAATCGTGGAACACCAAGGACCTGAAAGAAAGATACACCACATGGAATAAAACACTGACATAGTCACATATCACGAAGAAAAATCAAGATGAGAAAGCAAACAAACTTTGCTTATAATGGGTGCCCTGGGTATAGGGGAGCCAAGCTCCCATTTCCCGGTTATCCAAAAAAAATAAACTTTGCTTATAATCCTAGAGATCGATTCAGAAACAACAATTTAGAACACTTGAAAATTTTGAACAATTTCGCTCATATCAGATGAACAGTAAACATAGTTCAACTCCTTATAGACACCCAAGTTAAATCATGAACAAAATAACATGGCACCCCTACCAACGAATAAGTGATGCACATCAAGCTGTAAACTCCTTTGGATCACAAAATTAGGCAAGTAATTGTTTTTATGAGAAACAAAACTTTAGTTGAGCAAATGAAGAAAAATTCATAACCATAATTTTGTTTTTTTTAATAAGGAACCATAACCATAAATACGTCGATCCACAGTTTTAGGACCTTACAATCAACACACTACAAATATTTATATTTGTATCCTATCCCATAAAATTAGGGTAATTGCAAGAGAATAAGAGATAAGAAAACCACCCCAAGCTCATACACCAAAACCCTTTAAATGTTCCATAAACAATATATAGTTGGAGTAAGAATTAAGATACCATGATATGTAATGTAATTGAGAATAAGTGAATGACTCGAGTAGTTGATAACAATCATGTTTCAGTTCAAAAGAATCTATGCTGAAGAACAGATGGTGGAAGAAAAATTTATCAAACCATTTTTCTTTGTCTTCAAGCATTGGAGCTGGCTCGATAGATATCATGAATAAAACCTGTTACACATGGGAAAATCCTCAAAAAAAATCAACCTGGCATAGCATTAAATAATAGCAAAAAGAACAGAATCAAATCCACGACAAAGATTTCATTTCTAGTCTTCTATTTTTAAAAGTTATTCTTGTATCCTCATAGTTACTTTGATCTATTTTGCACCATTCTTAAAAACATTTTTGAATATTTAGCAAAATTTCAAAAACCAAAAACAAGCTCTTGAAACTACTTTTTAGTTTTTAAATTTTGACTAATTTGAAAATAATTTCTAAAAGTGGAAAAAAATGGTTAATAAAAAAGTTTATTAAACCATTATGGATTGGCCGAGTGGACAATAAGGGCAATGGGTATAATAAAGGAAATGAGTTCAATCCATGGTAGCCACCTGCCTATGATTTAATATCCTACGTGTTTCCTTGACAACCAAATGTCGTAGAGTCAGATAGTTGTCTCGTGAGATTAGTCGAGTGTGCAGAAGTGGTCCCAAAACACTCACGGATATTAAAAAAAAAGTTTATTTTTAAAAAACATAATGACTACCAAATGGGCACTAAGAATTCGAGTAGAAATAATATCGATTTCATATGCAGTTCATTACAAACAGAGAACCCAGTTACCCAACGATGAAACAGCACTACTACTCAATATGACCAAGATTTGAAAGATGGAAATTCTCACCCCAAAAAAAAAAAACAATTTCATTTATGGAGTTTCTAATGATTCAAAATTTTAAACTAACCCTCATTGGATGCACGGCTGATCTTGGAGGAAGCCCCTGAAATCAGTTACAAAATCATTGCAGGATGTCAAGAACTATCACCAAGATACTTAAAATCCCAACTAAATTGGAACAGCATCAGCAGAAAAGCATTTTTTGAGTAAGATTAAGAAAACCGTAGAGCTGGTTTCATGAGGTGAGATTTTTACCTCAGCCATTTCAATAGCAGAAACACCAAGAGCCCACACATCCACCTGAAAATAAAACAAAATTATTGCAAAAATAATTACGGTGGCTGCAACCTAGAAACTGCCAATGTCACATAAAAAAGAAACCATATATAATACAATGACAGAACATAGCCTAGTCACTTGATCATTAACTATGATACAATTGTAGATGATTCTCCTTAAACGGATACCTTTTTTTACAGAAAATAGAAATCTCGACTGCTTTTTAGTAGGTAAGGTCAGTAAGGTTCTGCACAACACCACAGATATTTCAATGCCATATTTTTCTTTTCAGTTATTCTGTACCTCAAAAGTAAATTGTGCTACAAAAGATTACAGAATGGTCAATTTACATTATACATCTCTTTAAAAAAAATTCTTGGTATATGAAACTGAGATATATATATTCAAAAAGACCAAAAGGAAGACAATTTAATGAGATATTATATATCTCATTGAATATTATCGATGCTCTATTATGCATATATCAGGAATTTCCGAGACTAAACAAGTTCACTCGTACTTCACGTTATTAGACTTCCTATGAAAGTTTCGGCAATTCTCCATTTAATTCTTTCTTTGCTCAAGCTTGTTCAGACTTCATAAAGATTAATGCAAGTTCCAATTTAGATATCCAAACATGTTGTGACACCATATCCTGATTAATATGCACGCTATGCCTATCAGAAACTTTGTCTAAAGCACAGAAAAAATATCATGCCCTAAATCAATGACAAAAATACATCCATAATATTGCAACTTTGTAATAGAAAACTGGAACTTCCAATACTTCAACAATTATCAAATCAAATCCAATCCCCAATAAAATATTTCTCCAAAACTCACAACACTTAATCCACACTTGTGCTGCATGCTACATTTTTCTTTTTTTTTTGCAACATCAATTCCAGAATGCAGAAACACCAAACAAGTACAAAGTTAAATCCCAAAATATAAATGCATTCTCAAGTTTAAAACCAATTTCCCAAATCATTCATAATTTACATTTCACAGGAGGGAGATACCAATAAGATAACAATATTAATCTGTATTTGATTACCTTCCCATCGTATCGACTTTCCTGAATAACTTTTGGAGCCATCCAATGTGGAGTGCCAATGAACTGAAAAATGTATATAACTTCATAAGAAATGACGGCCAAATATAAAGAGTTACTATTTTTAAAATCTCCAAATTTAGAATCAAAGCCATGACACTAGTGATGGGTGCATGTGCCACAGTGCACCATTATGGGCACCTCACTTCAAGTGAGATACTCACTGGGTGCGCTTTTTAAAACATTGGCAAAACACAAGTGGTATTGTAAGTATGCAAAAATCTGGATAGAAAACACATCAAGGAGAGGCAAGCCATCTAGTTACAGCCTTGAAGATTATTCTATTAGCAAGTTTTGAATATCAAGCATGCTTTTCCCCCAACATGTTATTTTTTACTCATTATAGCAGTTGACATACTGTATTGCGCTTTGACATGGTCCTAGTTAGCTGGGCTGCAACTCCAAAATCGCCTGCAAGCGTTTTTTTTTAACGTAAGTGTAGTACGTTTGATCAGTTTGTTATTACAGAAACAATCGGAAGCAAAGAAAGAAAAGGATTCGTTTGTCTACCAAGTCCTAATGGCAACAATAGAGTTTCGGTTTAATCCCCTATACCATAAAAGGAATGAAAATTTATCTCCTCAACAAACAAGAAGAGTAGTGTACGCACCCAACTTGACATCTCCTTGCTCAGTTAACAAAATATTACCGCCCTTGATATCTCTATGTACTTTGAATATTGAGTGGAGATAAGTGAGGCCCTACAACAAAGTTAATCGGTAAGGCCAACTATGTACAAGAGAAGGACTTTAAGACAAACGTATGACTGACGAGAAATTTAGTTTCATTTTTATTGCATCAGAATGACTTTCTCCAAGGGAGCTTCATTTGAGAAAGCCAAGCAAGTCTTTTCCTTATGCAAACACAAGCAAAAAGATACCAGTACTGCAGTCCATATTACTAAGAGTCCACATTTTTCTGCATGCAGAAAGCCTGAAGGAGGCCAACTTGTTGAAAATCTTATACCTTCAATGCCTCCCTACAGATATACGCTATCTGATATTCCTCTAGTGCTTCCTCAGTAACATTCATCAAGTCAGCAACACTGCCACCCCCACAGTACTCCATTACTATCTGCCAAGAAATAAAGACTTGTAAATCCGAAAAGATAACAGAAAGATACAGAGGAGTATATTCTCTTGCTAAACTAATGTACGCTCAATCTAACTCGTGGAAATGGTTTCATAAGTTTTTAACGTCAACTAATTTGTTTTACCCATAGATACTCCTCTCCTCGATAGCTCCCAAGATAGCGGACAACATTTGGATGACTGCATTGCTGCAACATCTCTATTTCACCACGAATTTCTTCATATCCTTCCTCCTACAAAGGAACTCAAAGTAAATTTCCACTAGAAAAATTCAGAGATCAATGACTAAACAAAAGAGAGTGGAATTGGAAACCATACCCCTTCACACAAAGAAATGACCTTGATAGCAACCAGCTCAGAGGTCTTAATATCCCTTGCTTTATAAACAGCCCCATAGGACCCCTTTCCTGCAAAAGAATCAACATGAGCTTGTGATCTCCAGCATCGCCAGAATTAACTACTGACATGATTTTGCAGTCGATGCCCATTTGAAAGCACAAGAAATCTTCATGTAAGAAAAACTTAATAATTAAAAACAACCTCCATTCACGTCATAAGATTGCATCTCTTTGACATCAAATTTCATATTTAACATGTAAGCAGCAAATAGCTTACCTAGTTCGTTGAGCAATTCATACTTAGAATTTGGATCTTCCCTGGTGATGCTTTCAGGAATCGAACTGGAAGATACCTTACTGCGCATCGGACCACCACCTTCCTCACTCTTCGGCGATCCATTCCCCTTCCTCTGCTTCCCAAACCCTAACTCTCCCATTCCTAGCATACTCGCCACCGCGCTGCCCAAGTGGAGCCCTCAAGTCTGAAACTTCCAGCTGGTTCTTCTCGGTCCGTCGTTTACAAATTTACAGAAGTCTTGGAGCGAAGCGGAAGGCGCCAGTGCCAGTGAGTCGGTGAACACATCGTCGACAGGCAAAATAAAGGGAAATTATGGCAAATAGCACGTTTTCACGTTTATATATTTCATAAATTATGCATTACAAAAAAAAATCCAGCTCTAACGTAACTCACATTTATGAGAATATTTTATTCTATTGATGTTCTTACGATTTTTTTTTATTATTGTAATAATATTATTATTATTATTTATTGTTTCCATAATCATATCATTCAATTTAGATTATTTATTCTTTCCATAATCATATCATTCAATTTAGGTAAATAAATTTACCATTAATTACATAAAGATATATTTTAGATTGATAAATATATTTTATTCTCTAATATATTGATATTCAAATTATGTTTTAATTTTCTTTATTTTTCTTCCAAAAAAAAAATTCTTTATTGTTTATTGACTTTTATTTACGTTCTTTTTTTAATTTATGTTTTGTTTTATTTGAAATTTTCTTTTGATTCATTTTTAAAATACTTGACGTCAAATATATAATATTAAGTATATTGTAAAAAATAAATATACATAGAAGTATATTATATATACATCTGTATATAATTCTATTATATTCTATATAGGCAATAAGCATAGTTATATTCACAAACATATATTATATAAACATAGGTAAATAATCGTCATATGCTTTGTTACATCAGCATGTAATCATTTTATATGTTTGGGATGACATGATACTTCTATTATATTCTCATATATATATTATATATATCCCTACTATATTCTCAGATATGTAATATATATACCCCTTACGAATGGAATCGTCGATAATGGAAAGAGTTGTCTAGTTTTTAAAATCCCTAGATTTTAGGAGAAAAATCGTGAAAATTTTTCATCTATTTTATTTCTTATACAAAATTAATAGTGTTTGGAGGGAAAGATATATGTTTCAACGTTTATGGAAAGTATCAATATATTTTATTTCTTATATATATATATATATATAGCAATAAATAGAGGGGTAAATGAGTAATGTTCCTCTAGAATTGGCTTATATTTGGCTTAAAAAGTGACAAAGCCAATATTAATAACAAAACGTGTCATTTGTGTAAAATTTGGTTCCAAATATGCTATTCATGTAGTTAACCCCAAAATAAAGTTGGATGAAATGGGCTGCCACCCCAAAACCTTCACAATGGGCTGAACCAAGACATTTTTTTCTTTTTCTTTTTCCTTTTCTTTTTTTTTTTTAACAAAACGTTTTTTTTTTCTAGGGGTGGGAGATTCGAACCTCCAACCTCTTAGTCGATAGTGCATACTTTATCTTTGAGCTATGCTCACATTTGCATTTTTTAATTTATTTATGTAGTTATTTATCTTAATTTTAATATAGCATTACATGCCAAATTTGAATTATGTGGAAAAATTGTTAATTCCATGACTATTTTTTTAGTTCAATAGATGTGAGGGTGGAGGAAGAATGATAATTAATGTCCTATTTATTAAGTTATGTTTTGATAGGTCTAATGTTATAAGAACTGTGTTAGCTGACATTCGTATTTGAAACCAATTCAATAAGTAAGATTTTAAATTGTCAGCTAGAGCTATTAGTAAATTGTATATTGTCTTAGAGGTTAGATATTTGAATCCCCACCCTACGAGGAAAATAAAACTTTAATTTAGCACATATTTATATTAATAACTATAAAAAAATTTAATAACATTTCCTTTCAAATATGGGAGAGGTTATATTAGAAAAAAAGTAGAAAATTTCTATAATGATAACCCAATAAGTCATAATCACATTGGTATTCAAATAATTATAATTTTAATTATATTTGCCTTTTCTATGTTTTGATACACACAGGAGTCAATTTAGAAGTGGAATCAATATTCTCTCTTTATCTTTCTTTGTGTTTATAATAAATTTCATGATGGATTTTTTTTTTGAGTTCAAAAACATTTGAGAGTAGAGAATTCGAACCTCTAACCTTTTAGTTAATAATACATGTCAATTACCTTTAAACCATGCTCATTTTGACACGATTGAGTAATTCACTTCTAAGAACTTTTTAATAAATTTTAAAAAAGGGCACTTATTTATTAAACTAATTATGGATATTTTGTGTTACAGTTAGTTAATATATTTGATCTGAATAAATATTATAAAAAAATTTGTTACAGTTATTTAATATATTTGATCTGAATAAATATTAAAAATAAGTAATTTATTGACATGTTTATAACCAAGTGATTTAAACAATAAAAACAAAAAAGGTTAAAATTCTATTTTGGTCCCTATGTTTTGAGTTTTGTTCTATTTTGGTGCATGTATTTCCAAATATCTAATTTTAATCCTTGTACTCTCAATAAAGCTTAAAATTGGTCCATACTATTAGTTTATTGTTAATTTTCCTTAAAACAAATAGTCTCTATTAACTTTTTCTCTATAAATTTTGGAAGTATGTTCACATTGTGTCTTTTTCTGTGTTTAAAATTATTATTTTTATTTAACCAATTTTGATAAAAATCAACTTCAAACTTATTATAGGAACCAATTTTAAGCTTTATTAAAAGTACAAGGACTAAATTTGAACATTTGAAAGTACAAAGACCAAAATAGAACAAAACCCAAAGTACATGAACTAAAATAGTATTTTAACCAAACAAAAATCTAAACCTTTTTTCTTTTAAGTTGAACAAATGTAGGAATGAAAATCAAGCCATTCAACTTTAGGAAAGATAGTACATATCCACTCAGCTATATTCAAGTAGAAAAAAAAACCCATTAAATCATGAATATAAATATAAGTACATAATTCTAACAAGCTTTACCTATGTCATACTTACTCAAGAAGTCACCATCCATACTTACCAACTATGTCAAATCTAAACATAACATCTAATTCATTTATGTCAACCTAAACATAACTCAATTGGTTTATGGTAAGAGGTTCGAATAAAATTAAAAAAAAATACATTTACATGACAATTAAAATAGCTTGAAGGTAAACAACATTATTTAAGAAATGGGAGGTAAATTACTAACTATGTCATTTTTTTGACATAGTCAATTGCGTATATTTTACTAATAACATAGCAAATGACAAATTTTATATAGCGACAGACTCGACCAAAATTAATTGCACAAGGAATCTAAGATGGATTCAAATCTACCCATTTCTCTTTGCTTTTGTCCAAAAAAAAAAAAATCAAAGACAAAAATGTAATTATCCTAAAAAATCATCCAAAATGTGAAAACCTAATCTCATCCTAGGTAGACATCAAATCATGTTCAACCTGAAATTTCTCAGATAGAAAATATTTAGCAACAATAAGAAAGATACAGCCAATCAAACCAAGTTTAACCAAAGACACGAGACCCAACAAATTCCCTTTATCGTTGATCGTATTGGGACTTAAATTGGAATGCTTTGAAGACAGAGCAGAATGAGTCATCATAAAAGTGGAGTATGTATCAATATCTGCTAAGGTTAAAGCTGGCTTCAAAGAATCTTTTACTGCCTGGAAATGACGACCACACACAACACTAGTAGTTATGTCTTCTCTTGAAGCTACAATTCCAGCTTCCCTACACAGGCCTTCGAGTTCGGCCCCAGTGAAGAGCTCTATATCCTCTGCTATTTTTTTGAGGTTGACGTCACTTCCAATTTTCATTGGACGAGTATGAACACAAAGTATCTCATACCGAGCTTCTAAATTCGGTGGAGGTACATAGAGCACCTACGAGTAAGTTAGATATAGGAATGTCAATAGGACTGGCCACGATTCTTAATATCCATACTCAAGACAAAAAAACATCAAAGCAGGTGAGTTTGGATTAAATACAGCAATTTTCACTATAATGCCACGAAATAGCCAACTATCATATATTCCAAGCATGGAAGAAATACTTGTTATTACATAAGAGAATAAGAAAAAAAAAAAAAAAAAAGAGAAAATGGATGCTCACCAAGTCAAAGCGTCCTGGTCGCATAAGCGCAGCATCAATGGCATGAGGACGGTTTGTAGCAGCTAAAACAAGTATTCCCTGAGCAATAGACACTCAACTCAAAACAAAGAAATCCAAAAGAAAAATGGAAAAGGAGGTGCATCTTCTAATCTCAAGTGCCAAAGATACAAAGGGTGGTTATGGATATCACACTCACTTTAGCTTCTTCAAGACCATCCATTTCAGTTAACAATGTAGATAGAAGCCTTTCTCCTACCATGATGTTGCCGCTTGAATTCCCACCTTTAATATCACATAGTAGTACTGATAAAATCTATCGCATGAATAATGCAAGAATTCAAGCGAGTAGGAACAGGATTTAAAAAATACATTACAACTTTTATCTGTATCTGAAACCACTTACATGCCTAGCCACAAAAACCTTGGAAATTCATCATGCTAACCACTAACCTTATGCCAGCAACAACATCGACCTCATCAAAAAATATTATGCTTGGTGCAGCAAGACGAGCTCTTCTAAAGGTGTTGCGCATGAGAGCCTCTCCCTCACCAACATACATAAAGTACATCTCTGCACCACTGATCAACAGTACATCATCTCAGGACATGCAGTTCAATTAAGTACTACTACAACTAAGAGTTTCTACAAACACGACCAAAGTAGAGGAAAAGAAAAAGGTAGTTGTGTTAAAAATCTGAGACGAGATCTCAAAGTGAGCAGTTTAATTGAAATCTCATATCAAGAAAAAATCCAGTGGTTTGCTTGCAGTTTGAACTGCAAGAGGGAAACATGTGGCATGATATTTTATTCTCACATCTATGTTCAGAAACATAAACGTAACACCAGAGCTGTTAGTCTGTTTATCAAAGAATAAAATCACAAGTTAGCTATATCCCGAAGAGTTCAGGTCTTATTAATCACAGAGATACAAGTACATCATCATATTTGAACAAAATACTAAAAGAAATTATTAAGTGTATTCACGTCAAAATATATCTAGAAGCAAGGCAATGACTTGGCCACTTCACCAACACCTTTGATGAGATATTCTTTTGGAAATTGATGTTTTTCTCTAAGGTCCTATGTCCTTTTAAATTTTAGAATTTCAAGTCAGAGTACTGATAACTCTAAAAATAAATGTTATGTGTTATTATTTTTGGATTGAATGGTCAGATTTTATCTCAGTTTATTCTGAAAATCTCATAGCTTTGCTTTAGTTTGCTCTAAAATTAACTGTGATGTACTAAAATTCTTATTAGAGCAATATTATCACAATTAATGAGTCTTATGTGATTAATTTAGGATTTGAATTAAGAAGGATTCTCGAAGATAAGAGCAGCAGTTTTACAACAATTTGCTGGAGCAAACCTTGCAATTCAGGCCAATACAACTTTCGCACGTGAGAATATTAGTTCATTAAATGAGTTGGCAAATGTCAGATGACTCAGCCGATTTCAGCCAATGGGAGTTTGCCACGTCACTAGTCCTGTCTAATCAGCCTTTACTTGCACAAACTATGAGGTATGTAAGGTTGGGGCTGCCGTTTTGTCAAGAAGAGAGAAGAAGCTGGAGAATCCCGAAAAAAAAAACAGAGAGAACGGAGAAGAAGCTGCTTGAAGAAGAAAGCTGCCGGAATTTTTCCAAAAAAGGAAGGGTTCTTTATCGGAGCTGGTGATCGAATGCTGACTCAACCTTTTTGTGGCAACATTTGGACTTCTTCTTCTTCTTCATTCTAGTTTAACAACATTGTTTAGCATTATGTATGTATTCCAAATTATTTTCTGTTTTTCTTGCATTATGAACTAATTGAAGGGAATAATCGAATTAAACCCACAACGGAAGCATAGGAATCGTCTTTGATTTATTTAGAATTAAACTAAAATACAAAGGTTAAGCAATAAATACCTTGAAAATAATATTATGGAGAATATTCTGGCGGATCTTTACTTTTCCACAAAGTCCTCTTAGCTATGACTCGAACACAAGACCAAAACTTGTGGGAGCCTCTTGAAAGAAAATCCCCAAGGGATTGGAGAGGAAGAGGTCTAGAGAGAATTCTAATTCTCTCTAGTTGAGGAGATGTGTGTTGTACATAATGGCTCAACCCAAGGGTTCTATTTATAGTGACCAAGGGAAAATCTTTGCCATAATTAAAATATTATATTTTAATATCTAATATATTAAAATATATCTTGTATTTATTTGAATCTCATTCAAATATCATACGATATTTATTTATTTGAATCTTATTCAAATTCTATAAATATCTTTTATTTAATATATCAAATATACATTAATTATTTTAATATTTAATGTATCAAATACAATAGATATATTTTCCTCTTTTATATTTAATATATCTAATATATTAAATATTAATTTGAACACTTCAAATTAAATATTAAATTTGAACATTTCAACTTTTAATATTTAATGTATCAAATACAATAAATATATTTTCCTCTTTTATATTAAATATTAATTTGAACACTTCAAATTAATATTAATTTGAACATTTCAAATTTTTCTTTCAACTAAATTGATCTTTTAGTGTTACTATGAGCTAGCAAGGGAACCTTATGGACCTATAGATTATAAGCTCCAATGATACAAAATTAATTAATTAAACTCTTTAATTAATCAATTTTCATTCATTAACTTTAGGGTCACTCCACTATAGACCTAAAGCTGCACTCTTATGCACTGTAGGACAAGTTGTGTCCATTGATATAATCACTACATGCAAGTCGATCCTTCACGAGTTGTTCGTAATTACAGCTGGGTCAAAAGTCCGTTTTACCCCTATAATTACATCTTGCACCTTAAGTACCACTGATTCTCTAATGAACAATATGTTTATAATCTAATTATAAACTAAGTCCCTCTCGGGCCAATGAGAGGGTGGGGCCCCATTGTTCAAGTCCCGAAATCAGCACTTAAGGGAACTACTCATCTACTTACCCTATATGGGAAGGAGTGAATTCCATCTTGTGAGATTATGTTCCCATCTCCCTATTTGGTCAAGTCCCCAAAATGGTAGGCATATTGAATCGGCTACAAAAGCCACTCTCACCCATGCAAATTAAAAGACAAGCCCTCACAGGCAGGAGTTCATAACTGAAAGAGTTAATATTAAGAAAGCGGAAGCAATTTTGGATCTTAAGCACTCTAATTACATCAATTTGATCAAATAAATAGCATGCTCAAAAATGGAAAAACAGAGAATAAGAACACTACCTTTGATGCTCAAAATTCTCCTAATCCTTGGCCAATTTCTGATCACGAACACTTCGTGGACCTCCCTTAGGATCTTCCCTACTATCCTCAGGCCTTGGAACGGATTGTGGGATCCTTAATTGAGAGAATTTTTGAGAGAGAGAGCAAAGGTCTAAAAACCGAAAATTCTCCAATTTTCTGCAAAATCCTTCCTTCCCATTGTGTTTCTTTGCTATTTAAAGCTATTAACAAGCTTCATCAAGCTTGCTAAGGTTGACAACACATAGATGAGAAGGATAAAACAAGAAGGAGGTGGGGAATTTTGGTGAATTTGAAAAAGCACAAAGCTTATTCATCAAAAGATGAATTTGGTCCAAAAATGAATTTGATTTTTCTTTTAATTTTAATTCAAAATTAATATAAAATCAATTTTAAATTAAAATCAATTTTTAATTAATTAAACAATTTAATTAATTTTAAATAATTATTTAATTTAATATCAAATATCAAATTAAATAATTGGACCAATCCCGATTTCTCAAATCGAACGTTCGAACATGAATCCCTATTCATGTTTTAAACCGAACCAATATTTAAATCAAATTTAAATATGTCCACCTCTTCTTTATCATAGTTTAATTCATAATTAAGCTATGAAACGTTAAGTATATCGAATATAATTAACGTTTTCTCCCAAAATCGAATTTGAACAATTCAAATTCTTTTCTCTCAAATTGTTACAAGGCTTAGTCCGAGCTAGTAAGGGGAACCTAATGGACCTACAGATCATGAGCTCCAACGATACGAGATTAACCTGCCAAACTCTTTAGCCTAGCTAATCAACATTCGTTAACCACCGGGACACTCCACTAAAGCCCAGTGGCTGCACTCTCCTCACTGTAGATATATTTATGTCCACTCGATATAACCATGGTTAGTAAGTCGATCCTTCACAGGTCGTTCGTAATTACAGCTGGGTCAAATAAACCGTTTTACCCCTGTAATTACTTCTTGTTCCTTAAGTCCCACTAATCCTCTAATGAACAATTGGTTTGTGGTCCAACCAACAAACCGAATCCCTCTCGGGCCAATGAGAGGGTGGGCCCATTGTTCAAGACCCGGAGTCAGCACTTAAGGGAACAACCTCTCTACTAAACCCTAAAGCGGGTAGGAGTGAATTCCTTCTCGCATGACTATGTTCCCAACTATCTACTCGGTCTTATCCCCAAAATGGGAGGCTTATTGAGTCGGCGATCTCGGGCCACTCTCACCCATGCAAATCTAAGGATAATCCCGAATAAACAGGAGTTCATAGCACACTCAGGATTAAGATCGAGTTACCTAGGTCATCGTATGAAAATAGTCAGTTAAAACAGTAAACGGAGTTAAAAAGTCTAAGTGACTATTTCGCGGTCCAGTCTTATGCAAACTCATTGCATAGAACGCTCCCACTTTCATGTCTCCACATGAACGATTTAGGATCACATCGTTAGTACTGTACAAAGTGGGCTGCGTCCATAGTGTCCCCAGGATAAGGTACCCAGCCCTATCCCTATACTATAGACCGTTCTGACTATTACTCGAACTTGATCCACTTTTATGTCATACATAAAGTTCAAGTTTACATCTTATAGTCAAGGGTTCTTAGTTCATTGGATTTGAGTTATGGAATACACAATTCACTTTATTCAATAACAACTTTACTGTATAAACCTCAATAACAACTTTATTGCAAAATAGAATATACATTCAGTTTACAAAACCACGAGTTTTAGGACATAAAACCCAACAATAACTCACTCAAGATTAAGATCAAGTCGCATATGATCATCCTGATGAAATATTAATCTTCTCAATTAACGGATTTATAAAGAGAGATTAAATATTTCGTGGTCCAGTCTTATACAAACTCATTGTATAAGATACCCCCACTCACATGTCTTTACATGAATGATTTGGATCAAATCATTTGTAACTATTACAAAGTGGGCCGTATCAATAGTGTTACCAGGATAAGGCACCCAACCTTATCCATATACTATGACCCTTTAGGTTATTTCTTGAACATGATCCTCTCGTATGTCAGCCACATACTGTTCAAGATTACACTAATAACCTTGGATTTTTCATATAATGGATAATATTATATTGCAAATAAAATAATCAAAATTATTATTCATTATTAAATAAATTATTAATTACGAGGCTTTAGGGCATAAATCCCAACAATCTCCCACTTGCACTAAAGCCGGCGAGACATGTATCCTAGGGCATACTCTATACCCAACATGTTCTCCCACTTTCCCTAGCAAAGATGAGACATGTCTCGTAATCCTAGACATTCTAGGTGACCCTCAAACACTTTAGCCTGGAAAGTCTCTTTATATAGATCCAAAGAACTGCCGTTAAAAACCATCTTGGTCACTACCATGATGCTTTCTCTCTCTCGATATGATTCCCTATACATTGGTGTTTTCTAATTTCCTTAATATTAGTCTTTGCACCACTATTATCATAAGAAAGATGATAGACTAAATCATATCTGAAACACCTTTCAGATCTTCAAGGAACTAATGTGAGTCATACAAGTCCTTTTGTTGCTTCACAAGCAAAACAATTTAACTTATATACCATACTCCACCACCTAGGGTAAAATTTATAGATTTCCTAAATCTTTGCAAGAACCAGTATATCTTGTAAAGATCAAATCTTTAACTCCATACACAAAAATTTCTCATCATCCATAGATAATTTGAGAAAGTTTTTAATTTTCTACTCAATGGTCATACCATTCGTTTAACTGATATATGCTAACCAATTGCATATTAAATGTTCAGTCTCATTTATGCATATCATATACTCTCAACATTTGAGGTGTCTTAAGATACACTTTCTTAGACATAAAAATCAAATATTTGACAACAATTTTGTCAATATAAGATGTTTGAGATAAGGTTAACATTTTGTCCTTAAAATCTTCATTTGGACATTTAAAATATACTGAGTCATTCCAAATCACTTATTTGGAATTGGTTACTTAATCAACGTTTTATGTTAGACATCTTACATAATTCATAATGGGTAAAAATATCACCAACATAAAACATGAGAAAAATCCACTAAGCAATTAATGATTTTCTTGTCTATACAAGCTTCATTAATATTTATCAAATGTCATAGATTTTGATACTTTTATCAAACCTTATATTCATAGATCTAATGGTAAAATTCATTTCATAAATGAACCTTTACTATTTCGCAAACCTTTTGCTTTTGATATTTGAAAATAAACCTCTCTGATTGATTTGTGTAGATTCATTATCTAAGATTTCTTTTCATAAAAGAATTCTAAACATTCATTTTTCATATCTCATATGCAACAATGAATTAAATAATGGTTACAGACTTTAATATGACAACAAGTGAGAAAGTTTACTCACAGTCTACTTTCTTCTATTAGGTTTAACCTTTTGCCATTAGTCTCACTTTGAGGGCAATAAGCCTTCAATTTTGTCATCTAACATGACAATTTGGGCTTCAATTAAGTTCTTGTAAAGGTTGAGTCATCTCATAACTCTCCCACTACGATGAGGCTTATTCAATTCATGACTAGGATCCACTTGACTTTCAAATATTGTTAACAACTTTTGTTAACTATTTAGTGGCTTCACTTGGAACCAATTTATTAATACTATCTCACATTATTAAAGGTTTGTAGTCTTTTATTTGACATTTTTTATAAAAATGATATTTGTCATACAAATACCTTATTCGTTTTAGGACTACATAAAAGACTACTTTATACTCCTTAGGGGTGGCCTACAGTTAGGCTTATCTTTGAACATATACAAGCTTTTTAGGCTCTTGTTCAGCATGTGAGCTTAACATTCCCAAATGATGAAGTGTTGTAAATCAGCTTTACTACTCTTCTATAATCTTTAAAATTGTCTCATAGACACTTTTAGAAGGAATCATATTCACCATACAATCTCTATTGCATTTCCTAACCGGAGTATGGTAATGGTGTGTAACTCATTTCTGATTTGACAATGTCTAACAAGGTCATGTATCACCTATTGCAGCACAATTTCACAAAACTGCACTTGGTATTAAAATAATTGGGATAAAAACCCATTTTCGATCAGCTGCTTTAGCAATGGTTGGTTTTTAGCAACCTGGAGGCCCGTACAAAAGAATCCCTCGTGCAGGTGATATACCCAACTTTGAGAAAGAAGCAGCATGTTTGATAGGCCATTCAACTGACTGCTGTAGCTTTTTCTGTTTACAATAAATAGAAAGTTGTAATTAATGTTCCATGAAAATCAACCAGAAAAAAGCATGTCATACACACCTTTAAATCTTTAAGTCCTCCGATGTCATCCCACATCACATTTGGAACTTCTACAGTGACACCTCTAGTCATACTTGAGCCAACAATAGATCTTGCATGCTTCCAATCTTATGTTGTCACACTGAGAACAGTATTCTCATTTGTACCTGAGCACCTTTGCAGTGCAGCCATTGCAACCTCACGACACAAAGCCTCCAAGCCAGCTCCTACAAACCCATTGCAAGATGCAGCTATGGCTCGTAAATCAACTTCTGGATCCAATTGAACATTCCTTGTGTACAACTGAACACAGTTTTATGTAAAAGCTGTTAGCTTTAAAGCTTCAATCAAACTAAGTATTTTTTATGATAACAAACTCAATGTTTTAGACTAATCATTTTAGTGTTTCAAAGAGTCTATCTTGTAGAGCTCGAAAAGACGAGTCCAATGCACTTAAAATCGTTCAAATTGAAGTCAAAACGAAAAAGATATGAGCAAAAGAAGATTGGACATAAATTATGACATGGCATGACACGTGACAGCTGACGTGGCAGAAGATGTGGCATATAACGGTCAAACGGTGCTGACATGGCATCCAACGACTATTTCTGCTGACGTGGCGATGATGTGGCATGATGATATGGAAGCAGCGTGGCATACGTGGACAAATGAGAAGATGACATGTGGCGAGGGTTGGTGTATTCGAAATTTGAAATATATATATTAAATTATTTATTTAATTTTTTTAAAAAAAAGGAAAATAGCAGTTTTCGCCGCCGGTCCAAGCGCCACATGCACGCGTGCGCTACACGGGCCTGGTGTGGCTTTCAGGAGCACGCGAGTACGAGCCATTCTACAGTCTCGCGACTGGGTTTCATTTCGTCGGGCTGAATATCTTTCAAATTCCCTTTAAATGCCAAAAATAATTTCCAAAGATTCCTCCTTGATCCTAGTCATCCATTCCTTTTTACCCTAGATCAAATGGCTGATTTTAGTCTTCATTCTCCTAAAAAATTTGATAGCCTCTATTCATAAAATGGTCATTACTCTTGAATTTTCTCTAGAAACAAGAATTGGTTTTCAACTCTCAAAAGCTTCAAAGTTCTAAAAAATCCCACCACTTCTTAACCGGCAAATTTGTAATTATGTGACTAGTGCTAGAGCGAATCATTTGATCTGTAATTGGTGTAATTTTAGCTTTCAACAAGCAATTTAGTTATGTTCTTAATTTTTGGGAATTTGTATTAAGGTGTGGAATACACCTTGGGTTGTAAGAAAAAATAATTGGTTTGATCTTGAACCAGTAAAAGGATTTGGGTTTCTCTTTAGCCTAAGAAAAATAGGGTCGTGTCAGTTTGGTTCTCACCTGCAAGAGGATCACGTAGTGAAATACCCAAGAAGGTGTCTTGGGGAGTGGAGTAAGCGATTTGCCGAACCACTATAATTTTTGGTGTTCTCTTTCCCTGACTCTTTATTTTCAATTTCTTGCAATTTTTTTAACGCATGCTTTAGGATTTAAATTTGCTCTGTTGTTCGATAAATTATCCTGATAGCTAATCTCTTTTGTTGTTACTTTTTTAATCAGTTCTTAGATCTTTTTTTATTAAAATTAAAATTAAAAACAAATGATAGCAACCCTATTCACCCTCCTCTAGTGTTGCCGTTAGATCCTACAAAAGCAATTACAACTGCTAATAATTTTTCCATCAAGGCATAATAGTTCTCTTTTAATCTTAGTAACGTAAAAAAAATACACTGGACCAAGATGGTGATATCTCACAGGTTTAACGGAACAATTGACCTTTCAAGATGGGCATAGCCAATATATCACTTACCTTAAGAATTTGATTTCGTTCATCCTCAATTGGTGTTGTTACTTCTATTTCAGCATCAAAACGACCTGACCTTCTAAGAGCAGGATCGATGGCATCCACTCTTTAACAAAAAGGCAATATCGAATATTTTAAACAGCAAGAAAAAAAAGGGAATGTGAAACATTAAAGGAAAAAAGAGCAAAGAAATATTGGTCGGTTAGTCTACAGTTATTTTTATGCTAAATAACCGGTTAAAAAAAACCAACAGTGCTGTTAAAATATTTCACCTATGTAATGAGACAGCATGAGAGAGGGAGAAAGAAAGAAATCTTAACATATTAGATCGACAGCCTTTTAGAGTACAAGATAAAGAAAAAACACCCAGGATGTTTTGTGCATATTTCTATCTATATATTTCTATGAATGAATGAACTATTCTAAGCTTTCGAAAATATATAGCACCTTATGTGTCACAGTATTGCACACACCCAATAATAATAGGCAATAAAAATTCAAGTTAAATTGAAGTTAAGACAATATTTTAACAATTATAAAATTTTATAGTTAAATAATAGAAGATAACCACCTGTTAGTTGATGCAACTACGACAACTTGTGGTCTGCCAGATGCTGGTTGCTTATTGGAGTCCATCAGTATAGAAAGTTGAGTGGTTATACGAACATCTTGCTCTCTCCTGAGAATTTGAACATAACGGAAGAAAGTGATCAACAAGAAGGACTTCCCCCATCTCCATGTGTAGATAGTAATCAATCATGGTTCAGATTCTCCCTTATTGAAACATTTTCCCCATAAAAGAATAAAATAAAATAAATTGATAATCTATGGTGTAGTATGATAGTCGAAAAGATAAGGCATATTTTCAACTAAGGTAAAAGTTATAATAGAAAACTCATTCTAGAGTAAAATGTAAAAGGAGGGAAAGAAGAAGAAAGAAAGATTAAGTCAGTTAAAGAATAAACATTCCTCTGGTCTCTTTGTCTTGGATGCAGTGCTGCTTCCTGCTTATGGTGTCTTAAAAGAAGGATGTTCAATAGGTCCTTAACCTCAATTGATGCTCTTTGTGCAGTAGAAGTAGAGAATCCACATTTCACATCATCTCATATTACTCTTTCACTCTAAAGCTATGGGAAAAAAAACTTCCAATCTCCTCAACTTACATTTTGCCTTTCTTGATGGCATGAAGGCACCATTAGTCATGTATTTAGATGAATGCTAGTTCAAGAAGTAAGACCAAGTATTTTGGAGGAATGCAATTTGCTTAGTTTTGGAAGTTGAGGTAGGAAAGAAAAAGAAGATACATTCATGATACTCAAGGACACTAGGAAGAATTTATTGGACTTGGACCTTGTAATCTTTTGCGTTCTTCTTCTTCCAGCGATTTCCTTTCAAATTCTTTATTTCAATTAACCATTTCAAGAAACTCCTTAGAAGGGTTTCATTGTCACTTACACTCCACTTATATTTATGTACACATGTCCTTACGTTTTCCCGTTGCCTTTCTTTTCTTCTACAACAAATAGCAACAACAAATCTGCTTATAGATTTTAATTTATTCTAAAAGAAATCATAACTATAATTTCTTCAAAGTTACAATAACACAATCAGTTTTCATTACTTAGAATCTCGATGAGGACAAAGTGCATCAATTTCATCTATAAAGATAACTGATGGCTTTCCTGATATTGCATGAGATGATGCCTTGGAGAAAGCCTCTCGCAAAACTTTTTCACTTTCTCCGGCATGTGCTCTGTGAACTGAATGGGGACTGCATGATGTATTGAAAATGAAACAATGGTTATCAAAAAAAGTTTAGGGGAAAAATACTGCAAAACAGTAAAACCAGAATTTAACAAATTTAATCGTTACAAAAACATTCATTTTAAAAAAATGTTCATCAATTTGATTACTTCGATGCTTCCCTATCCTACAAAGTTAAGAAAGGAAAAATGCAGCAGAACCTAATAGTGGTTAAATGTGCACCACATTCCTGAGCAACTGCACGTACTAAGCTTGTCTGGCAATGAAAAATGTTTATTCCCCAAGGTTAAAACCTATGCATCTAAAATGAACACATTAACAAAATGGATAAGATGCTTACAAAATAATAATAATAAAATAAATTTATTATTAAAAGAACCGCCTCACTTTCAACTACTATAAAAAAATTATGGGATAGAATCCAAAACTAGTATTTGGCCTACAGCCGATTCCAGACGTCTCTTGGAAAAGAAATAGGGAGCTAATAGTTTGGTTTCAAAGTATAAGAGTAAAGAAAAAGTCGTTATTTGGTTACTCTGGGAGCTTTAACAGACTGAATAAGCTGATACATAATTGAAAACCTATCCTCTAAACATTTTCAGTTCCCATCAAAATTCAATACTAAAAGTAACAAACATTTATATACAATATGATAGGGAATTTGGAAGAGCTGCAACACATAAACCAGTCACATGAAAAGTTTTCCAAAATGGATTCAAAATTTTCAAAGCAACATGTTAACACAAATGAAGATTATTTGAGGACCGGGGGAAATGAAGCAGGAGTAGTAAAAAGTTATAACTAAGGAGAAAATATCCAATTAGTTTCAGGACCCAAAAAGACAGATGCACAACAAAACAACGTACAACAAGTTTAAATTGAATGATACCTTGACAGTGCCAGGGGGACGGTATAAAAGCAAACCTCGAGGCCACTGTTAAGCATCGTGATAAAATTCACGATTAAGCCGACCAGAAGTCTAGTTAAATAACTGTAAATAAGCAACTCCAGAATCTATACATAAGAACAGTGAAAGAGAAAGACAGACAGAGAGATTGTCTTATTCTTAGACCGATTTTTTGAGCTTCCTGGGAGACTAGTAGAGGGAACACAATCAGCTCTCTCAGTGCTTTAAGGGCCTCGGAGTTTCCAGTAATCGCTTCCTCAGTTATCCACTGGTTCTCCCTACGATGATCACAGTTATCACTCCTAGAGCTCTTATCCTCCATATGAAAGCATTAAGAATTTACCACTAAATCCGTATTCGAACTCAGAAGTTAAATTTTACTCAGAACCAGAACGAAATGAGCAAAACAACTGACTACAAATTGAAACTGGATGAAAGAAAGAGAGAGTGAAATGAGCCACAGATTTTTGCTGGATGAAAGAAAGAGGAGTGAAGTGAGCCATAGAGTCCGTTGTGTTTCGGATTGCTTTCCAATGTTAAGAAAAGATGGTTAGAAAGAATGAGAGAAGTTTGAAGGTGAGAGAGTTGCTTCCCTCCAGCGGGGGTTTGAGAGATAAAATCGTAAAGTGCCCACAGTCGGGGCTCGGTTGCGTATGAGGTTTGGCGGTTTACCAGTGCATATGAGGGTTGGGGGGAAATTGTCAAATTTGGACCCTAGAGTTTTTCATTTGCAAAAAAGAACCCTTGTAAAAAAATTGTTATTTTGGACCTCAAGGCATTGTGAAAAGACTAAATTGTCCTCATTTGTTTAAAAAGGAAAAACAAGTTTGAACTTCCAATTTTGCCGTTGCTTCCTTCCTTTATCCACTCTCTTCATCACCTACATTAGCTTTCCTATTCAACTTGTAGAAGGAATATTTTGGGTTGAGATCACAACAAGTGTAATTTCTCAAATTTTTTCAGTTTCTAGGGTTTTTTCTATGGATCTTTTGTTCAATAAGTGGATTTTGAGTTTTCTTCCTTTAATCCGTGATATTTTGCTTTGTAATACGTTTTTTGTGGGATTTCGGTGAGTTCTGTGTGTGTTGATTGAGAAATGGATGGAAAAAAATCTGGGGTTTCGTGTTTTCTTGAATTTCTGCAGGTGAAAACGATGAATCCCGAGCGGAATCCAGATCGGGATTCATCATTTTTTGGTGCATGTAGTATCCCGAGATTTACGATTCAAGCTGGGATTTCGTTGCCCTAAATCCCGGTCTGTATGCCGAATGTACCTGGCATTCAGATATAGATTTTAGGCAGATTTTTGTTTTTTTTTTTTGTGTTTTTTATAATTTAATTTTATGTTATTTGGTTTAAATGTCTATAAATATCTAGGAAATGGATACGGTCGATAAAATTCCGTTCGAGGACCACTTCCCAGCTTCCTTAACTTGTTGTTCTCTCCTAGGTAGAACGAGTAGAAATATTAAAAGCAAACTCAACCCAAGCCAATTAGAGATGTTTAAGCAAACATGCTTTGGCCCCCTATTAGACACCTCGATAATTTTTAATGACCAATTGGTTCACTACATCCTTCTTAGGGAGGTCAATGAAAGTAGGTCGGATGTTATGAGTTTTAACCTGTTGGGGAATAAGGTTTCCTTCGACAAAGCGGAGTTTGACCTTATATGTGGACTTAGGATGGTAGTAGGCCTTTGAGGAGAAATGTGTTTACTCATAGACTTCGACAATTATATTTGGGGGATAATGAAGTAATGAGGGATGAAAAATTAAATAAACTATTCCCCACTCTCCAGTTTCAAAATGATGAGGATGCAGTGAAGATCGCCCTATTCTATTTTATTGAGTTGGCAATGATGGGGAGAGAGATGAGGCAACAAATGGACACTAGCATGCTCGATATAATTGATAATTGGGATACATTCTCTGGCGAGGACTGAAGTACTTTAATATTCAACAAGATGATGAAAAGCCTGAAAAAAGCTTTGAAGGGGAAAGCTGAGTCGTACAAGGAGAGACAAAATGCGACAAAGAAATCGGAGACTTATGGTCTATATGATTTTCCATATGCATTCCAGGTTAGCGAAAGCTGAAGTTTTAGTTTCATATTTACTTACTTCATTCAACATTTGTGCGATGATAGTATTCAATACTTTTTAATGCAGGTATGGGCATATGAGATCGTTCCGCCCTTGATAGGACGTGTTGCTAGTAGGTTGAATGACACGGCCATCCCACTCATATGTAGATGGTCATTGATAATTCTCATTCATGAGGATTATTTGGCCTTTAAACTTAGTTATATTTGTGATTTTTATTCATATTATTTGATGAAAAATAAAAAAAATGCTTGAATTTAATCACATGATTGATGGAAGACCTTTAAATTAAGTAAGTTGAGAAAAGAAAACAAAAGAAGAAAAAAATTCACACTTAATGTTTTGATGCAGAATTTTCGTGGAATGCAACAGCAGTGAAATTGCTATGCAATCTGGCAGATCTGGAATTTAAGTAAAAAACGAGAATTTCGGGATTTTGAAGGAAATTTGACCCACGAATTCAGCAAGATGATTAGCCATGATTGTCCATCAACTAAGAGGGAAACCCTAGCATGAGATCTCTATAAATATTGAACAAAGAAGCCGAACAAAAAGAGCTCGATTGGAGAAGATTTTCATTCACGTTTTTTGGGTTTTCTTACTTTCTGCAATTTCCATTTTGAGTTTTTTTAGTTGCTGTTTGTATTCATTTCTTCTACATCTCAGTCCCGAATTTCTCCCTCAATCCTATCTCAACAACGTTGATGGTGGTAAAGAGCAAATTCTTGTTCGATTGAGCTCGATTTTTAAAGAGAAGTTCGTGGGTTTCATTGCCGACTGCAGAATTATTTTAGTTTTGAGTTGCTGTTCTGTTATTTTACTTCTAGATCTTAGTTCCGAATCTCTTCCTCAATCCCATATCAACGTAGTTGATGTTGGTAAAGAGCAAATCCTTGTTCGATTGAGCTGAGAGGAATTTTTTTGAATGGTTAAATTCTCATTTGATTTATGCAAATTTTGTATGTTTGTTTCTGTTATTTGTTTTGGAGTTAGTTACTGTTTGGTATTTTCAATTTTTGCAATTTCATTCTCTGTTATTTGAACTCTCTGTTAAATCCGATTCAAGTTATTGGTTATTATTTTCAATTTTGTGCAATTTTAATCTCTGTTATTTGAATTTTGGTAAGTTTTCATTCACTTTTATTTGACTTTGGGGAACTACTGTACTTCAAGTTTTTCATAGATTTATATAAGTTATTTAAGTTGTTTAGTATCTTGGAAATTCTTTCATTGAGTGATACAACAGAGTTTGGTAATTAAGTTTCTTCTACATCAAATTGAATTTGCGAATTTGTGCACGTCTTTCTTTGTAGCACCAATGAAGTTTATTAATCCAAGTTTACTGTTTTTTGTTAATTTAATTATGATGAGCTAAATTTTCTTTGGGATTCAAGCTTGTGAATGCCCTAGAGGAAAGATGTAAGGCTCGATAACAACACAATCTAGCTAATTCTTGAACTCTAGTTTGCTTTTGGTGAGTTAATTGTTGGGTAAACCTAGTTGGCCATCTAATGTTGCTTGCCAAGCTATAACTTAATACTGAAAGGGTTAAGGGAAGCGGATGTCACAAAAGCAATGGAGGAAAAGGCTTAGACATAAGTCTGAAACATCGACCCTAGACATAGGACGAGACTCCAAAACCACTAGAATTGTGCGCAAAAATATCTAAGTTAGATTAGCCATAGAAATATAGGTTTAATCACTTAGTCTCCTAAAGATACTTCATAAAAGGTCGAATAGGAGTTGAATTCGGTTTACTTAGTTCTTGAGTTAGCTACGATTGCAATTGCTTTCTTGTTGCATTTTCTTTCCAAAGGGGCATTAGCAACTTGAATCCCTTTTTCATTTCCATTGAATTTTCAAATAATTTTATTTTAGTCAAAACACCTCTCAAATCATTTTCACCATCGGTTACCTTAACTTGCAATTTGTCAACGATTTTGTGCCAACTAAAATTCATTTTATTAAACCCCGTTCCCTTAGGTACGATACTCTGGAATACTTCCAGTTTCTTTATTACTTCGATCACGTGCACTTGCGTGTAGCGATAAGCATAGCGATCAGTCATGCAGGCACTTTCCTTCATATCTACGACTTTGCAGCAAGATCTTCGCATCCAGAGTGGTTAGTTACACTTCTGAAACATTTTTATTTATTTTAGTGTAACATATTTTAATTTGTTTGATAAATGAGGTAAGTTTTTTTGGTTCAGGCGATAATCAAATTGGAGCTTATCCCATCTAAGGAAGAGGTTTGATTTATTAATCGAATGATCGAGCCCCCACATGCACCATATGCAGCTCTTGCTCCTTGTGTAGGCGAAAGGGGCGAGGACACTAATATGCTTTCAATTGATAAGGCCACACATGTCGATTCCTCTCTACCATTGCCTAAGTCATCGCACATATCAAAAGATGAAGGGAAGAAAAAAGAGAGGGAGACAGAGGAAGTGAGGGAGAAGGATAAAGGGAAAAGGAAAGAGAATAAGCCCGAGAAGGAGCAAAAAATTGGGAAGAAGAAGAAGAAGACCAGTTGCAAATGTACAGAGTGGATGGAGAGTCTTGATGGACGTGGAGCAGTCATGGACAGTCGCATGGATAGTATGGAGTCGGACTTGAAGGCCATCAAGAGGTTCTTGCGACGACTTTCTAAGGTACCTTACTTTGCCTAATCCATCTTCTTGAACATTGGTCAATATACTACTGTGTTTGATGCTCTGCAGATGAAAGTTGTGGACCTATCCAAATATTTTGGGCCTGACAATGGTGGAAATGATGAGGGTGGTCCGTCTAAAGGTCAAGGCGGTGGAGAAGAGCCCAATCACGATGGTGGTGACGATCTGGTTAGGGATACCGATGGTGGAGAAGAGCTCAAAGATCACGATGGTGGGGACGATTTAGTTAGGGATCCCGCCGAGAAGGCGGGTGAGTCGATGGATGGGTCCCGAGCATCCGATTGTATGATGGAGACGATAGAAGAACCTGCATTATGCTTAGATGCCGATGAGGACTCAGATATAGAGCCTTACCCGGTAAGCAAGCTTCGTGGTCTAGTCTATATCCTTTTTACAAAACTAATATTTACTCAACATATTATTTTCATTCGTAGACTGACATTTAAGTTCTGGGCTCTCAACCAATGATGGATACCACTAGCGATGACAAGCTCATTCAACCAAAGCCCGAGGTAATCTATTGCTTAACTCCTATCAAGATGTTTAGCTAGTGTTTAATTCGTTGTGATATTGTGTAGCATACGGAGGTCGACTTAGATGTTGTTAAGGAGATAACAAAGTTGGACGACGCTCAACCTCGACGATCAAAGCGTAAGCGACTACCTAGTTACAAGTTGCGATCTCCATGGGCCGACACCAAGTCAGACAGTAAAAAACGTAGAGTGAAGACTTATGACCCAATGTGCACTGTCATGGATAAAATGGACCAAAAGTTTCAAAATTGGATGGAAGGCCCGAAGACTGATGCCTCGCTGCACACTACCGTCTATGCATCCTGGAATAAAGACTGGTTTCGCAGTTTGATGACTTCATCCCAATGAACCACTGATGAGGTACTTAATGATTCCTATTGTTAGTGATTTTTAATACTTACAACTAATTATCTAATGCTTGTGTAGGTAATTGACGCGCTATTTATGTTTGGTCGGAAAAAGACAAACATCCACCCTCACTTACGCAGTCAAAAGTTTGTCACATCGGACATCATAGTCACGGTATGTTATACGTAAGTCGTCTCTATATCTTTGAGGATAATGTCACTAAAACTTGTTATACTTCAGGACTTTCTAAGACGTACAAATTTGTATGATGAGTTCGTTCGAAATGGGCCCACAAACAATACATTCGACTGGACTATGTTCAACAATGTCATCAAGTACATTACGGGCAACCACTTGGATCACACTGTTCCATGGAGTGTTGTCGATGCAGTTTACATGCCATTCAACCTGTACAGAACCCAATGCGTGTTGCTTTGTGTTGACTTCGAAGAAGGGAGCTGATCGTGAAGGATTCGTTCATCTCATCTGGATCATATGAAGACCTAGAACAGAAGTTGAAGACCATCTCTACCATTATATCACGCCTTCTGGATAAATGTGGTGTCCTGCAAGATAGGCCCTCACTTTTGCGAAATGCATGGAAGATCCGTAGGAAGTTCGATGTACCTCAGCAGGTCGATAGTGGGGATTGTGGTATAGTTAAATTAAAAAAAAAAAGAAATAAATTTTTAAAAAAAATGGATAGAAAATGATGAAAGATGTCAAGAGGAAATTGGAATATGTTGATGTCAAAATCAAGAAACAGTGGGGGAGAGAGAAGAAGGGTAGTCTGTTTACGATTTACCCAACAAATTGAAAACTGAAACCCCACCTAACGACAAATTCAACACTTGCTACCAGTTTGAGGAATCTTTAGCATCATCAAAGACTGACATTCAAAATTGCTAGGGGCTCTCAAATTTTTAACCCATTAAAATTTAAAACCCACCTCAGTAATCTTACAACAACAAAAAGGAACGAGGTGGTGGAAAAGGGTTCTAGAGTTCTCTCTCTCCCGTTTGTTCAACGAGAGGAGCGCTCTATGAACATTTAAGGGCCATGTGCCATTCTGGTGGACCTCATTGGTGGTCTTTTGGAAAGGTCCATCCTTTGTGTGGTGCTTGTTGGGTTTGATGGAGGACGAAGGCATAAGTAGACATCTGGCCAACCTGCAAATTCTGGAAGAGGAAGAGGATAGGTTAGAAATAGAAGACGATGAGATAGATAAATCGAATAGGAACTTACAGTGTGCTTGAGCCTGTAAAACTCATTCCGCAAAACTTGTGAAAGAGGAGGTGTTTAAGATGCTTATGCCCAAAATATGGAACATGGAGGAAAAAGTGACAATCGAAGTCATGGGTAAGAACCTATATCTGTGTTGGTTCAAAGACAATAAGGAAAAGAAAAAGGTTTCGGAGGGAGGACCTTGGACCTTTGATAAGGCGCTCTTAGTCTTTGAAGAACCTAAAGGAATAAGCAGTGTAACTAGTTTGGAGTTCAGGTATGCTTCATTTTGGATTCACCTTCACGATCTCCCCATGGTGTGTTTTTCCAGGAAATTAGCAATGGCCTTGGGAAATAAGATATGAGTATTTGAAAAAGTTGATCTAAATGAGGAAGAAAGATGTAGGGGAAAAACTCTAAGGTTAAGGGTCAGACTCGACGTGTATCGACCACTCAGAAAGAGGACTAAAGTGCAGGTAGGATCCGTGACAGAGGATAAATGGTTTAGAATCACATATGAAAAACTACCAGATTTCTGCTATGGGTGTGGTCAATTGGGACATAATGTGAAGGACTGTAGCGAACAATATGCTGTTAAGGACGAAGGATATCAGTTCGGGGCATGGCTTTGGGAAGGAAGACAGATAAAACCAAGCCCTAGTCGGAAAAAAGAAGACAGACGGCCAATAAACAAAGTTAAACAGAAAGAGGGAGATTCGAGGACGAGGGGGGAGGATCATATTCCAGTGGAAGTGGTGGGGTTGACTGAGACGATGCCCGATGAGAGAAGCTCTCCGCTGATCAGAGACAAAGCGAACAATGCAGGACGAGAAGGTGGAGAAGTGGTACAGTTCCTGACAAAGTGGAAGCACTCATGAGGCACACTGACAAGCCAGCTGAGGTAAGACATGAAGGGACAAAAGGAAAAAAGAATATGGAACATAGGAACAACGCCATGGCAGAAGGAAAGAACATGGTGGGGGCGACATTAAATGTTGCTTTAAATGAGTACAAAGAAGTTGGATGAGAAAATAAAAGTGAGAATAAAAATGAAGTGGAAGAAAAAGACAAGAGGTGGATTGAGGAAAAAAGCCCATCGAAAGGGATGCCGAAGGATAGCCCTAACGCGACGAAAGTGGGCCTACAAAAAGAAATACGGATAAAGGCTTTGGAAGAATGGAAAGTGGGGCCGTTAACTTTAAACAAACCAAGGAAAAGTGGAAACATCTGGCAAGGGGTGGTATAGTAGGACAGGGGCAGAATAGCCATACTAATATAATTTTTCAATCTGGCACGAAACACGGATTAGTAGTGGAGACCGAAGGTTTGGCGATGAAGAAGGTTTGCACGAGGAAGCAGGCGAGTACCTTAATATCGGTGGAGGCTGTCGAACAGCCCCGTCGGTCACCATGAAAATCTTAAGTTGGAATGTTCGGGGGATGGGGAACCCTCGAGCATTTCGTTCTCTTAGATGGGTGGTTGAAAGTGAAAATCCCCAACTTATTTTTATTTCGGAAACGAAGAATAAAAAGAATTTAGTTGAAAGTCTAAGAAACTATTTAGGTATGGAAGGGGGCTTAAGTGTGGAGGGCTCGGGAAGAGGTGAAGGATTACTCCTATTATGGCATAAAGATTTAGATGTTCACCTTCTTTCCTTCTCTAGTGGTCATATTGACTCGGTGGTCAAATAAGGTGAGAGAACCTGACGTTTTACCAGTTTTTATGGGAACCCTGTTACGTCGAAAAGAGGGGAGTCTTGGAAGTTACTAAGGAAATTGAAGGAGGTGAACAATCTTCCCTAGTTAGTGGGAGGAGATTTCAATGAAATTATGTTTGATTCTGAAAAACATGGGGGTGCAGTGAGAAGTGATCGTCAGATGCGGCAGTTCAGGGAGGTTATCAAGGATTGTCAGCTGTTGGACTTGGGGTGTAGAGGGGATAGTTACACTTGGGCGAGGCGGAATGTCAAGGGAGAAATGGTTTGGGAAAGATTGGATCGTTTTCTGATAAACTCGGAGTTCTTGGATTTAGAGTTAGAAATGGAAGTGAGGAATTTAAATTTCAATGGCTCCAATCATCGACCCATCATAGTTTAGTGGCCGGTTAATTCTCAGCCTCGGTATCAGTCAGTCAGGAAAAGATGCTTGAGATTTGAGGAGAGTTGGGTGAATGTCCCGTCGTGTAAGGAAAGGATAGCGAAGTGTTGGAATACTCATCCTGGTCACAACCAAAGGGAGTTTATGGGGAAAACTGGAAATCTGCCTTAGGGATCTGGCTGAGTGGAACAGAAATAGACTCCAGGGTACGTTGAAAGGTGCTATAGTTAGAAAGCAGAACAAGTTAGCAGGGCTCCTCAAAGGTGGTTTTGGAGTGGATAGGAGGACAGTATTGGACCTGGAAAAGGATCTTGATAATCTGTATGAATAGGAGGAAATATACTGGCGAGCTAGATCTCGAGATGACTGGCTTATGTGGGGAGACCGAAATACAAAGTGATTTCATCTTAGGGCTACTCAGAGGAAGAAAAGGAATATGATTGAAGGCCTTTTCGATTCTCTTGGAAGATGGTGTGGAGAAGAACACGAGCTCAATGCAATTGCAGTCAGTTATTGATCTCTTTGCGACTAGCAATCCAGGGAGTGAGGTGATTAACGCAGTTGTAGAAAGCATTGAACCTAAAGTTAACACTAGGATGAATCATGAGCTGTGCAGAGATTTCACTAGGGAAGAAGTAGTGGCGGCGTTGAAAAACCTTCACCCCACAAAAGCCCCGGGCCCTAATGGAATGCATGCCTTATTTTTCCAGAAGTATTGGGATATAGTGGGTAACAATACTATCCAAGTGTGCTTAAATATCCTTAATAAGGGGGAAGACTTAAGTCTGTTGAATAAGACTCTAATTTCCTTAATCCCTAAAAAGAAGGATGTTAGAAGTATGACCGACTTCGTCCGATAAGTCTTTGTAATACTGTCTATAAGATTATCGCCAAAGTTATTGCGAAGAGGCTTAAAAAGGTTCTCAGCTCAATTATTTCGCAGTCACAGTCGGCGTTTGTGCCTGGCCAGTTTATCTGTGATAATGTGGTGACAGGCTTTGAGGGCCTCCATGCGCTAAATAGTAAGCGGAAAGGAAAAGAAGCTTAGGTGGCGGTGAAGCTCAATATGAGCAAAGCGTACGATCGTGTGGAATGGCCCTTTATCAAGAGAGTCATGGGAAAATTGGGCTTTGACACCAGGTGGACCAATCTGGTGATGCGCTGTGTTGACTGATCAATGGCTTACCTTACGAGAATATTGTTCCTAAAAGAGGTCTTAGGCAAGGAGATCCATTGTCCCCATATCTCTTCCTTATATGTGCGGAAGGTCTCTCATCGCTTATTGAAAGGGAAGCAACTCTGTCTAACTGGGTTGGTTTGAAAATTAATAATCATTGTCCGGTTATAACTCATCTGTTCTACGTTGATGACAATTTATTGTTTTTTAAGGGTAATAGGAAGGGTTGTGCGTCTTTCCAATCGATGTTGGCAACCTACGAGAAAGCTTCGGGTCAGAAAGTTAATATGGACAAATCAATGTTCGTGGCTAGCAAAAATGTGGGGGTTGGGATGTTTTCGGTTAAAAGTGCTTACAACCTTAAGATGCAGCAATCTTCTCAAACAAAGGCTTCCTCGTCTGATGGAGCTCTAACAACGAAGGTTTGGAAAGAATTTTGGAAGATGAATGTGATCCCAAAAGTGAAAATCGGATGTTGGAAAATTATCAATAACCTTATTCCTACGGCTGAGAATCTTGCTAAGAGAGGAATCCCTACTAATTTGTGTTGTTTTTTGTGCAGGTTTGGGATGGAGTCATCTGAGCACCTATTCTGGGAATGCAAGGTGAGTAAAGATCTATGGAGATTTTTCTTCTCGTATAACACTGTGGTGCGTTTGATTGGTAGGGGCCCTAGAATATGAAAGATTATTGGGACATATTCAGAAAGCATGCATCGGGTGAGGAGATAGACACGGTTATTTGCTTGCTGTGGAGCATTTGGCTAATGAGGAACAATATTAAAGTAGACAAGGGCAGTTGGGATTTGCAGCGATTATGTAGGTGGATGGAAGGCTGGAAATTAAAGGAGAGAAATTTGGCTACTGACCTGTGGGAGAGGAGAATTTGCCCTGTACGGAGTAGAGCTGTTTGGTCTCCCTCGTCCTCTTCAAACTGGAAATTAAATACGAATGCGGAATGCAATGTCAGTAAGACCTTGGTGGAGTAGGTTGGGTGGTGAGGGACAGCGAAGGGAAGTTGATTTGCTCGGGTTGTGAGTCCGTGAATATTGGATGGTGACCATCATGGAATGCGTAGCCATCTGCAAAGGGCTGGAGATGATTTCTGACTGCTGGAAGGAGATAATCCTCCAGTGGAAGTGGAGTCGAACGCCCTTGAGGTGATCCATCTGCTCAATGGGAATAAGCAAAATGTGTTCGAGCTTGCTCTGTTCGTGGAGGAAGCTGTTGGTATGAGTCGAAGCTCTTATGTCTGTAGCTTTTGTCATGTAAATCGTGAAGCCAATTATGTGGCTCATTCTTTGGCTGGTAAGGTCATTAAAGAAGGCCTCAGCAGTAGGTGGGAAAAGGTTTTCCCTTCTTGGTTAGTCTCTCTGCCTCTGGCCTGTAGAGAGGAAAGTGGAACTTCTGTTTGTTTTTAATGTTTAATCCTTTTCCAAAAAAAAAAAAAAAAAAAAAACAAAAAGGAACCACATTTGAACTTGGAACATAATCATCAACCCATATATCTAATTTCCCTATGAATATTAAATGCTGCCGTTTTGATGTGTGTTTGAGATGATTTTTGAAAAAAGAAATTTGTTTTTTTTTTTCCTTTTTGAGTTCAATATATGGAGGTAGAAAATTCAAACTTCTAATTTTTTAAAGGTATATGTCTAAACTAGTTAAGTTATACTCAAGTAGGCAATAAAATTATTTTTTCTTATTATTATTGGTATCTTTTGGAAGAATTACTAATTTAAAGTAAATTTTATATAGCTTCTTGAATAATTTTAGATGATGAAATTTTTTTTTAAAATCATAATAAACAAAACAAAATTTTTCAAAAAAGAATCTAATTAATTTTAAAACTCTTTTTTGAAGCACCCGAGAGATGGGTGTTCAAAAGGTAGCTTGTGATTGATGGTTGAAAATATCTAATAGAAAATGAATATAACAACTTTTGAACGTAGAGAAACCCAACAAATTTGTGTATTAAAATGCTTTGGAGAAAATATAAACAAATGCATAATTAAGAAAATTTTAAGAACTGTTTTAAGAGAAATGCTTACACTCGAAGGTATGTCAAAAATGCTGACAACAGAAACATTATGAGAGTCACATGCATGTATCACAAATTTTTTAATGAATAAATAGAGTTTACGCCTCTCAAGTTTATTTTTTCATTATTCGTTCTCCAAAAAAAAAGTTTATTTCATTATTATTATTTTTTTTTATATACATATATTTTATTAATATTTCTAATACTTCTGAACATTGACATTTTAGAAGATGATATCTTATATCCGTGTCCAACCTAGGCAGTTTTCTAGGCCGACTTTTGACCTTTTTAAAGTTTCCTCTGCCTTTTCTCTCCTTTTTCCCAAGCGTCACATTCTCACAATTCTGATTTCTATATTCTTTTATAAATATATTACGGATTACGGATAAGAGCAAGGTTCAATATATCGATGTCGAGGTCCAAAATTTATGAAAATATCGATCGAAATGGAAATGTCGATAGAAATTTCGGAAAAATTTACGAAAATCATGGAAATTGATGGAAATTATTTGAGTTAGCCAATGAAACTTTGATTTTGACTTAATTAGACTATAATGGACTATTTTTAAGCATCACATCTAAAAATTAAGACAATATTTAGATATAAGTGTCAATTAAAATTTGAAATGTCGATGCAAGTAGGAATTTGAAAAAAAAAATGGAAATTGATTAAAATTATTTGAATTATTTCATGAAACTTTAATTATGACTTAATTATAGTATAATTGATTACTCTTAACATCATATATCTAAAATATATGTAATATTTATATTCAATGAGACAACTATGAAGGAAATTTGAGAGAATTGAAGTGAATTTAAGAGAATTAGAGGAAATTTGAGAAAATTGGAGGGAAATTAAGAGAATTGGAATTGGAGTGTAGAAATTCCTTGAACCTGTTATCTAGCGCTTTGAATGACCTAGTACGGGGGTCTCGCTGCCCGGTCAGCAAGTCGGGATCCATGTGCGAAGCGCCCTGGTGGGAGTTCGGGGGCAACACTCCCGAAACCTAAGTTATATGTAAATCAGTTTATTAATTGGGTCTATTATGTATTAGGGTTTAATAGGAGTGCTATATATACACCTTCTAAACTCTTATCTAATTGCTCTCTGTATTTTGTACCCAGTTTTTCCTCAAGATAATAAAATTCTCTCTCCCTCTGCCCATGGACGTAGGTTATTAGTTATTATTTATCAACAAAGAAAATATTAAATTTTTTTTAAAAAAATATAAAAATCCTGCACGCATGTTTCTAAGTTTCCCATGCCTTTCCCATTGAATTTCATGGCTATTGTGACTAGTTGAACTAACCTTTAAAAAAAAAAACCGAAAAAGAGGACGACATGTCGTCGAAAGGGGGAGGGGGGGAAATGACATCCCCCTAGACGACATGTCGAGATGGTCGATATTTCGACCGACATTTTACACCCTGGATAAGAGATCTTAACTTCTAGTATACACCTTATATGAATTGAATTTTCTTGTTGAGCCATCATTACCAATTTGAATTGACTGCTTAATATTGAATTAGAATGTTAGGTGATAGTAATACGTTTCTATTCTATTAATAAGCTATAATGACTAGACAATATTTCATTGTACAATGAATGCAGCCATAGAAATGTTAATATTTCAATATCTTAAACAACTTGAGAAATGAATTCAAATTAAAGTTTAAAGACTGCTTACTGCTTAGAAACTGTATGATCAATCTAAATTCTAAACACACATATTAAGGGAGAAAAATAAAATTAAAATCAAAACCCAAAACTATATGGTGACATAAATTCCATAATAATTATGGTACTGTGCAATAAAAAATGAAAGCTTGTGGGGTTTGCTGACTCAAAGCTTTGAATTTCTGAACATAGGGAGCTAAGCCTACTGCTTCCCAACTGCCCAACAAAGCTTTGAATTTGGGTAGCATGGCAGCCAGAATCTTTTTGATTTATATAATATGGATTTCATAATAAAAATACTGATTTTTCCCTATCTCTTCTTAGCATCCTCTTGCCAAGTATTTTGTAGATTTGCTCTTTTTTTAGTTAGTTGCTGGTAGATTTGAAGCATCAGCTCTTGGCATTGTTAATAAATTAATTAGCTAATCGCTTGTTTCTATAAACTCAATTATAGAGGAGAATCTTTTTTCTTTTTGTCATTTTCTTTTTAATATATCATAATAAATAATTTAATAGTAAACTTCACATTATCCAATGCAGTACTAAATCAAGTATCTATATATAATAAGTTACTATTTTTTTTAAATGGAGTACAAAGACATAAGATATCTTAAAATTAAAAATAACAAAGCGAATTAATTTAAAAGATTAATTTATAAAACAATTTTAGAACATATCCAAAAGACTCTCAAGTTACCTTAGCTTAGCCTAAGAAAAATAAAATTTAAAAGGAGAATTACCTTTCAACTATTCGCCAGGATAAAAAGTGAGTGATTTAAAATCAAACTTAATAAATGTTTGTTTAGATCAATAAAATTGATCGACAATGTCTCCACATTAGAGAGTGTTCTACACACGTAGGCTAGCTGACAAAATTTCGTATTTCATAAATGCTATAACTTTTCTTATGAGTAACGGCTAAGAAATTCTACCCTTTTAATTGTCTTTTATTTAAAATATTATATAGAAAAATTAACATTTAAAAATTTTCCACTAAATTATTCGAACTCAAAAGTTTACTCTTTTTTGTATGAAAACCTCTACCCCCACTCCTCGATTAATAATATATCTTTTCTAATTTTTCACTTCTTTAAATTACTTATTAGAACTTTAGCCTTTATAATTATAGAACTAAAAATATATATAATCATAACTGATTTTCATAAACTATATACAAAAAAAAATCTTTAAAACATATTTGAAGTAGATTACATAACAAAAAAAACAACTAGAAATGAAATCACCCTCTCAAAGATTCACATTTTTAGTTGAAAGAATATCCAATGACTAACTTTCGTTTTACAAGGGCGTGTAAGTTTATCTAACTGCTCACAGCCCACGGCGCTCAATCTTTGCTTCTATCTTTGACAATTTTTATAAACTTTGAATTATTTCCATTAGCAATGATGATCATTTAATTTTTTAAAATAAATATTCAAACGTGGACGGGGCAAATTTGATATTATTCTCCACTAATTTGTCAAACCTAGAATAGCCAATTCAATCGTATTCTCCACTTATTGAAATTTTTTTTTTTTTGGAGATAAATTCTCCACTTATTGGTTGAACCATAATGACATCCAGATACCACCATTGATAAAAAAAAAAAAAAAAATTATGGAAATAAATAATAAATAATAAATAATAAAAACACACATTTTTTATATGGAACAGCTTATTAAGCCCCCCACCCCCCAAAAAAAAAACCACACAATTTCCATGTTTGCTTCTTCAAATTGAGTTCTACTCGCTCGGAACAATCCATTGCTAATTCTGACTTTAATGTTTTCCATTTTCTTTTCTTTTCTTTTTTTTAATTCAAAAGATAATTAGTGTTTTATTCAATGAATTATGCTCGAATTGGTTTGTCCATTTTTCCTTTTAAACTTCCAGTAGCAAGTTTTATCTTGATTTGTATCTCTTTTGAGTAAAACTGCACTATAACACTGTTAACATTGTGCTAATCTAACGACACATTTTACCTCAAAAGAAAATCTGTTTCATCTGTTGCCTATTTTTCCTCCTACGTTTTGCAGTTATTGGGTTGAAAATTTTGAAAGTTTCTTTTCCCCAAAACCTCTCAAGTTCCATGAGACTGAGAGGAGGTAAACGGCAGAAGAGGAAAGTCATTTGGTGGCATTGAGTGGATAAAGACGAGCAAAGCTGAAAGACAAGAATCCCACTGCCACACGGAAGGAAAACGTGAAAGATTGAAATAAGCATTTATATGAGAGCTAAGTTCATCAACCTCTCTATCTTTCTTTCTACTTTCTACTTTCTACCCCCTTAGATTTTCTCCTGAGCAATTCGACAAAAAGATCATTAAGGCACACCACAATAACAGAAAACCAAGCACCTTTAGCAATACTCACATGAATTTTTTTCCCTTTTTTTCTTTTTTGTTATTACTTCCCTAAAAGAAGTCAGTTCACCAAGAAGTAAAACAATATCCAATTTACCCCATAAAACAGAGAGCAGAAAAAGAAAAGGGGTATAGATGAAATGGGTGATAGAGATGGAGATTCAGGAGTATGTTTACCTCAAAAGAGCGTCCACATTTTGCTAGATATTTCCTTATCAAAAGCTTGGTCCTGCAACCGTAACAAAACATGCCAAGAATAAGCCACATTGGAAATAGCTCTAAAATTTCCCAAGTTGTTTTCTTCTGACGTCAGGCAACTTTTTAGAGAGGTGCAAAATGTACAGAAGTAGGTACTCATGAAAGAGACCTGTTCATGAAGAAACCAGAATAACTACAATCCTCAAGCCGAATGGGGTTGGCATTGGATGACCCAATTCGATTTTTGTCAATTAGTGAGAAATAATAAAACCACTCATTGGTGCACTTATCCATAATGAGCTATCTATCTCTACTCTACAGCCAGGGGCCTGCCCAACATGGCAACATGGACAGCTCCTTTTGAATGTATCCTGTTAACACAGATAAAATGTAGAGATTTTAAATTTATAATGGAAATATCAATGTGGATAGACCTGTGAACAATAATATCATTGATAGATTATAATTATCAAATATTGAAAAACAAAGTAGTGTTAAAGCTTTATTAATATGTGGTAGTTAGCTATAAACAAACAAAAGAGATGAGGCTGTGTCAGAGAGAACAAAAATGAACTTGGACAAAGAAATTTAGAAAGAATTGGAGACCAACAGCTAACGACCACAAAAAACTTTGCTGCTGACGGAGACAAGGGCTGAAAGAGAAATAAGGAAGAAAAATACAGGAGAAGCACAGCACCGTGTGGTGGATATTTCACTAGCCAAAAGCAACTAAACCATTCAGTAGCTAAGTTTCATTCTTGTACAAATTACTTTTAGCATCTATAATCACAACCTCATAAAGAAAATTCACTCATCAAACAGTTACCTCAATTATTGACCTGTCCCTCCTTAGCATCCTCCTCCAAGAGGAAAAAAGAACTCCTCGTTCTATGAGTGTGACATACAATACGGGCCAAGTTTTTTGAAACTTGAAATTCGTTAACTGGCCCTCCCAATGTGATGCCTGATAAGATTACTTACTATGGCTCTGTTGGATTTCCTTCAAAAAACGTCAGCTCTTATGGTTCTACTATGTAATATGCATGTTTGAATGTGATTCTAGTACAAGAGATGAAAAACTTGGTTTCACACAAGTTGATAAGAAATTTTACTTAACCTTTTATAATATTTATTTCTCTTGGGTCAAAAAAGAGCAAAATCTATATATTTATTTAATAGAACCAATAGAAATAAATCACAAAGAGAAAATAAGCAAAAGCTCTCTAGTATCTTATAACCATGGTAATTTCCATCGACATGTCCACGTACTCATGGGTTTGACATCAACATAAGAGGGGAATCGACATTTCTACTATACCATACAAAATTGATTAAATATTTAAAAATATAGCAAAAAAATATAACTTAATATAAATATAATATTGTAACAAGTATTTTAACTCATTCAAAAGTGTAAAATGTTTATTTATTAATTAATTTTTTTTTTGAATTTTTTGTTTTTAAAATTTTTCCAAAAATATCCATCGACATCTACATTTTACCGATATTTCTATCGATATTTTCATAAAATTGAGACTTTGACATTTCCGTCGATATCGACATTTTAAACTTTGCTTATAACAAAGTATTATTCTTCTAGGAATAGTATTTTGTTTCAGACTGATATCAGTCTAAATTTGAATCTGAAATAAACAATTTCACTCTTGTGAATATGATTAAAATAGATTTTCTTAATTAAGCATTCTTATAAAAAGAATTAAATCAACAAAAAGTTCCCTGAAATATATATATATAGATAGAGAGAGAGAGAGAGAGAGAGAGAGAGAGAGAGGTTAAATTATCAAAAACACCTCTGAACTATGGGGTTGGTTTCAATTATATTCCAAACTTTGAAAAGTTTCATTTTAACCCTTGAACTTTGAAGTTTGTTTCAAAACAACCCTTGAAGATTTTTTCCGTTAAATTTATGGACGAAAAATGATGTATTTGCATATGTTTTAATTTTTTTTTCAACGTATATGTTCAAATATATTCACATAAACAACAATACAAATGCAAAAATATTATTTTTCGACCATGAATTTAATGAAAAAAAGCCTTCAAGGGTATTTTTAAAACAAATATCAAAGTTCAAGGGTTAAAATGAAACTTTTCAAAGTTTGGGGGTATAATTGAAACCAACCCCATAATTTAGGGGTATTTTTAATAATTTAACCTATATATATATATTACATTTGCTTTCCTCAGTCCATGAAGGGCAACTCCTTACTCTTTTCAAGGTTTTAACATCAACAAACCAAATGCATATTACATGAAGTCAACCAACTTTTGTTGATTCCATGACCACCTAACTTCAGGAATTCTTCTCAATCAGCTCTTTGTTTAACTATCATGACAAATACAGCTACATATCTGCACTTTATTTTAATTGAAAAAATTAAATCCTGCTGGGATGTACCATGCAAGGATATCTTTAACCAGATAATTGCCATACAGGATACGTCTTCAAGGCTTTCACAACAACTAATGCGCATGCAACTCAGATAATGAGATTATCACAGAATAAACTGATAAAAGGAAACTGCTTATATTAAGCATGGGGAAGGGTGAAAAAGACATACTTCCTCTGATTTACAGAACTTTAACCAATGGAGTAGAAAAGAGAAAAGCAACACCAAGAGAGAAGCCTAAGCTTAAGAGCAAGTGATGAAAGCTTATGGCAGAAGTGCGATGATAAGGGAGGGAAACCGAATGAATGAAAAAGTATATATATCTAATAGAAAACACCACTAGGCCATGAAAATGAATTAGATCAGGGGAAAAAAATCAACCTTGAAGTTCAATACAATTGAGAAAAGAAATATTAGTGTAGATCTGACACAAGCAGAATTACCTGAGAAACCCAGTATACCAAATCCTTACAAGGATATCAATTCCAAAAGGAGCAAAACATCCTATGAATAAATAATGCTCCTGCTGAAAACAAATTTTCCAAACAGAAGAAAGTGTACAAGTGGCAAAAGCTCCAAGACCTCAAATAGAAATAATGCCACGCAAAACTAACACTAACCTCATGAATTAAGCACACAGAAACCCATCCTTTCTCGAGGACCTTGAGGTGCTAATTTTCAGCATTCAAGATAAAGGAATACCTTCTGATGATTTCCATAGGGTAACTTTAACCTCCATTCTTTCTGCTTACGTGTCAAAGGCCTGCCCTTACTTAAAGGATCTCGATTTTCCCTCACATTTGCTAATTTCCAGATACAGCTGTCAGATTCTAATTCCACATGATCCAACATAAAAACTCCATCATTTTCAGTGCCTCTCGATTCTACGTCTTCAATGTAGCACACTCGCATTGGCATGGCTTTAAATCTAAACAGATCATCTGGGACCTTGAGTAATCTCTCTGCACCTGGAGATGATACCTTCACAGCAGAAGAATGCTTGTTAAGGTGTTGGTGTATTTCTATGATTTATGCAGCCAAAATAATGTGTACTAAGCAATCATTTTTCTACAGGAGTGGGGATGAATGGTAAAATCTAATCAGCTGTTACCTCAAGAGCTAAATCATCCGGAATATTTCCAAGTGCCCCAGTTTCATCTAATCTTTTCTTGTACTCTTGGCTATAATTTTCAAGTTCCTCCAAGCTGGGACACCCATATCTAAGGAAGAGATCAAGTTTTTACAAATTGTAAATTTATAAATCCAAGTTAAGGCCGCACGCAATTCTTAATTCTGTAATCCAAACTGCCCACCCCAGTTTATTTTCAAGGTCAAACAGATTTCCAGCAAGCAAGACTAGAAAATTACGCCCTTATCTAGTTGGGGATAAAAACTATCAGAGTCGGCAAAATCCATATTGACGAAAATAAAGGTTATTAAATAAAATTTGAAAGTTCCGAGACAATTGAGTTTGAGATAGTTACTTTTTTTCTCCTGTTACTATTAGACAGGGTTTGAGTTGATTGCTGACCTCTCCCACATACAAAAAGGGCTTTAAATGTGATTGCAAATCAAATTCCCCAATACTCAGAAAGTTGAAAGTATGGACAGACAGAAAGAAGAAAATTACTCGTTTGAGAGCTTGTCTAATCTGACATAAATATATCCACGTGGAGTAGTCTTAAAAGAATAGAGTTTTATGTCATCGCCAAATTGCAGCAGGACCTCATGAGCAAGAGAAAGAACAAGTTCACCCCATGGCACGCCTTGCAAAACAACACCACCACCACCCCCTCCATCACCAAGCTATGTTATCAACAATTAGCATCATCTATAATAATAGTGGAATAAAAGCTCAGTTCAGCATATAGAAATACCTTAGGCTCCAGATCATCGTCTTCTTCCCATCCATCCGTAGTTTCTTCCCTTTCATCCCTCCCGTCTACAAAAATTAAGAGATTTCCAAGATTAAGCCCTCAAACTTTAGGCATGGCTTAAACAAATCTTTAATTCGAAATTTCAATAGCCAATTTTGTCTGTAAGAGAGTAAAAAAACACCCTGACAAATGTACAAGCAATGAACACGATAGTAACATTAGAATGAGGAAAACTTTGTACACTGAAGTGAATGGAACCTTCCGCATCAGATCTATAGTACATCATCACAGATTTTCGTTTAAAAATTAAATATATACACTACAACGATATTCAGTTATCAATATTGAAAGCAACTAGTCCTTGGATAATATTGTAACTATAAAGTTTTGCAAGCATTAGAACTGCATGTATAAATAAAGGAACAAAAAGCTGAATGAAACATAGACTAGATAAGCAATTCAACAATTAAAACAACTTATCATAACTGAATCACACCATCCATAATCAGATATTCCACTAACAGCAAACATGATCTGCAGCATAAAAAGTTAATCGAACATAAATTTACTAAATCACTAATGCGTCAATTACACAGAGCCATTAATTAATCATATTCCGAACGGAAATCTCGAGTGAAACCTCAAAATAAGAGGAAACTAACGGATTGGACCGGAATAAGAAAATACATCCATACATTGAAGTGGATTCTGTTCTTTCACTTCGTCTTCAAAGTCTTTAGAGGAATTGGTATTGAATAAGCGTATGGTTGCTGAGGTAGAAAAGGCGAATGCGTGCTGGCGACGGAAAGGAACATGACGGGAGGAAGAGGAGCAAGAACTTTGAGAAGACCTTGCTTCGGCGCAAGAGACTAAAGAAGACGGTCTTCCGGCGGAGGAAAATGAAGAGGAAGCGGCGGCCCTTCGAGCTTGGTGTAGCAAAGTATGAGCAATCCTGTTACCACTCATTGCTTTGCCTCGTCGGTTGATTGATGCACACTTCGAGTTCGAGGATCGGCATTCGCGGGTTTTAGCAGTTGCGCACGATTCCCCTAAACCCTTCTAAACCCCTCTGGCCGTCGTGGGATGGCCGACCCATCTAACTTTTTTTTTTAATTAATTAATTTATTTATTTTATGGACCAACACCATGGAAAGGAAAGACGTCAAAGTAAACATAGCTCCGATAATTGACATGTCCTACCTCAATTGAAAGTTCAAATCCTCATTCTCCCACATTTGTTGTACTAAAAAAAAGACATGAAAAGAAAAGAGATTACAACTTCAAATTGGTCAAAAGTATATGCTCAGATTAACACTCATCTAACTCTTCATACTATATACTATGGTAAAATATAATTCCTCTATCTTATATTCAATTGGTATAAAATAATAAAACTCCCAACTAGTTGTGTCAAAATAGATTTCATAATAAATCTCTGAATACGAATTCAATTTGGCACCTAATAGATCTATGGGTTTGAATTTAAAAAAAAAAAAAAAAAAAAAACTGTGAGATAAGTCAAAACTATTTGACATAAATCGAAAGTTCAAAACCCTATTAGACAATTTTTAAAATTCAATCTCCAACCCTCATAAGAATGTTTATTACAAGACAAAAGGAAAAAGAAATTTTGCTCTTTTCCTCAATTTGAATTATTTTTAAGATCAATGGTAACTAATACATTTTAACTTTAATTTGAACTTGGAAGAGGAATGTACAATTTATTAATATCATTGCATTTCATCTCATTCCCTATTTCAATTACTAATTACAAGAAAAATTACAAATAGGTTAATCTCACTCCAAAAAAAAATAATAATAATAATAATAAAAAAAAATATATATATATATATATATGTTTTTTAACGGATTACAAGTTTAATCCCTAAACTTAAAAAATTATGCCCACTAAATCCTTGAACTTTAAAAAGTATTATCACTTCCATTTTGTAAAATAAAAATGTCAAATAAGCCATTAAATTTTCAATTTTATGTCTAACTCATTTGTTCAGCATTTGTTAAATTTTTTAAATCTATAAATTGTGCCAAATAAAACCCTAACATTTCAATTTTGTATCTAACAAATTGATAAATTTTTTTAAAAAAATGTCAAATAAGTCAAAATTTTAATACAATCAAATTGAAAATTTCAAGGACATGGGAAAAAAAATTAAATGTTTCGAAACATGTTAAGACAATTTTTTAAAATTCAAAGACTTGTTAGACACCATCTTAGAAGTTAGAAGGGAAATAAAATAGAGATCTTTTACTCCATTTATTTAAAAAAAAAAAAAAAAAAAAAAAAAAAAAAAAAAAAAAAACCCAATGTGCATGACACCCACACACAACTGTATACATAGGATCCCAAAATAATTTTTTTTAGTTTTCCAAATTCCTAGCTGTTTATTAAGATTTTAAGAATAAGACTGATAGATCAAATCCCAATTACCAAAAATAACCCTTGCAGAGTTCTATCCATCCACGCACTTCATACTCATTGAAGTAATTTACATTGCAATTTTCAATCACATGTTTAAGCTTCTTGATGAAGAAACTGCTTCACTTGCACATAGAACAGTTTTTCCTCTATGCTGGAGCAAACCCTTGTTCTGGCAATAGCTAAAAGTAGTAGTTCCTTTTCGCTGTGAGGATGACAGTAATCAAACAGTTGAGATAATGACAGGTCAAAGGCAATTTTAAGCAATATACACCCATAAATTTTGCACAACAGCTACCCCAACAAAACTATAAGAATTAGCAAAATGATAAAACAAGATAGCATAATTATCACTCGACTACTTCAAGCAAATGCATAGTGAAAAGGATAATTTTAATACATTTTGAACGAAGTGAGAGATAAAACTAACTTTCGCAACCTGGGGCTAAGCTGGAGTGGGAGGAAACCGAACGATAACAAGAGCGCAGTTGAACATGGTGGCATCATCACTCTTATCTACAATCGAAGGATAGTTCTAAGTGTATCACAAAGATTTTGAATAGTTTGTTGTTCTTGAGTCGCCTGCAACTCCTGAAGCGGCATATCTTCATAACACCTGCAACAAATTCCCCTCTAAAATTTAAAAACAGGCAAGTAGAATGTGGAGACACCAGATGAGGGTTTGTTTTATTTCTAAAGCTGCCATGGATGAAAAAAAGCAGACCACGAGTTGAAACCTCAAGGGTAAGGAATCTAAGAAAAGGTCAGATACATGCCAGGCCTAGCAGAAAACCAAAATAAGAAACAAAAATGACGTCTTTTACTTCAACCATCCATTATAGGAAGAGATATGTTGGCAACCATGAGTATCAAATGTAAATCCCTGTACCAACAGGTGAAAGAACTAAGGGGCACATAAATGGCGAGGGAGAGGCCGGTGTTCATGCAAAGATATTTCTGAGTGAGCAGTTATTAGGAGACCAGACCAACTGATATTGGTTATGCCTCAAGTTTATGTTTGTAAAATAGAAAAATAAAATAAGATGACATACATTCTGTGGTAAGCTAAAGCCTGGGCAAGGTTCAATAGTGTCGGACTTGAAGTAAGTCTTTGATAAACACTGGGTGGAAGGGGCATCTGCAGTGTAAAAAATGAACAGAACAAATGTTTTAGCGGTTCAGAAGAGATGAACATACGGTATCAGAGAAGTGATAGGAGATATGCAAGAAGAGAGAAACCTCATTTTGTCCCCTGCGACCCTTTTTTGATTGTCCATCACCAGTGAAAAGTTCCTGAAGCGCTTCCACTGCTACAGTACCCCTATTATCTTGCTGCATGCCTCCGAGGACATTGTCAGATAACAAAGCAATGGGGGATATATCAGTAGCCCTCAAGAACGGAATGGGTACAGTATTACCCGCTGCATAAATGGACCAAAGCTGCAAAGGCAAAAGGCCCATCTAATCAATCTTCAGTAAGAAGAATCCTAAGAAATGTATGAGAAGGAAAACATTAAACAACCAAAATACGACCAGGAGATATATGATAAAGCGAGGCTCAAGATATTTTTCCCAAGAACTGTTATTCAAAAAGTACCATGGGTGGTAGTGGTACAATACCAACCCCAAGAAGCCAAAGGATTACAAAACGTTTCTCCAATTGGCATTGACCAAACGAGAAATATAATTGGCAATATATAAATATAGAACTCAAGGATACAATTATACAACCTATAGAACAAATCTTGTTCAAATAAGGTCGTGGCAGTAAATGTATATTGAATAGGGCTTAAAGGGCAACTTCGGAATGTAAAATCTCCCACTTCCTTGCTTTCTCTAGAGTTATCGCCATGGAACGTGTAAACCAATTTGAAAAATAAGAAACGATCATGTTAAAAAACACGCACTTGAAAGTTAAAGTTACCTTGTCCTGCAGAGCAAAAGATTTCCGGCTGACAGTTTCATTCTTCAATGTGCTAAGCTCATGAATACCCAAAAATGAAGGTGAAGATGCATGCATGGCGGGATCTGATTTTCCATCAAGAATATTATTTACAATACCTCCCCTACGATCCACCACACTACAGAAGGTTCACAAATATTAGATTTCAAATGATACGGAGGTAGTGTGATTTTGAGATGTAATTATGAGATAAAAATGATAATGCCTCGTTTCTCATAATTGATACCGTAATCATTGGGAGTGAACTACAAACAAAGAAATAAAATACAACACATCAGCAAGACCAGGAGAAAGTACCTAGAGTCAACAGTTTTGATTCCAGTTACACTAACGGATAGGCTCTCATTGCTTGAAAGACCAGTTGGTGTTTCAGCATTGCCAATATCCAGTTGAGAGGCCACCTTATCATTTTCATCTCCATCATGGACTATTACAGTGCCAAAAGTACCTGTCCAATATATACGCATATATTAGATGTGTGAATGTTAAAGACCTATCAGAAAAAGCGAATTTATTGGTAAAATCAAATGTTTAAATTGTTAGGATAAATTTAATCATTTAAAACAATATTTGAGAACTTTTCTCACAAGTAGGCATATAGACCTAACTTGATCAGATTAATCCACTATTTCGCTTGAAATTAAGTAATAAGTAACAAAGTAAAGATTAAGTCTCAGAATCTCATCTTTCATATCATATGAAATCATCTTTGAAAAGAAAAAGATGTAAGTTATGATAAGTTTAATGTCTTAAAATATTTCTAACTAGATCTCAATCAGATTGAAATTTGAGTGGACAAACAGGGTATAAACATTGAATCGCAAGGAAGCAAACAACAAGAAACAATTGTTCACAAGCAAAACTATTTTATCAAGAGGGCAGGACAGCAAAATAAATAAATAAATAACTACCAAGAGTTTTGGGGAAAGATCAATTGGCAAGACATAATAAATCACTTTTGTAATCTCGTTAGAGTATTAAAATTATTATTATTATAATTAAAATTAAAAATAAATTTATAATATTTTTAAAATAATCATAATAATTAAAAGACCCCACCCGTTGTTAGTGTTGGTGCAGCTGAAATGACAACCATATTCACCTAATATGCGGAAACACCACTTAAAGAAGCTTCAGGTGCAATACCTCAACTTAAATGCAGAATTTCAGATGCATCAATTTATCAATGCAAGTTTACAGAAATTATTAGCACGTGAAATAAAAGATCTATTTTCAGAAAGTTTCCAAAATTTTATAAGCCACCAGCACTGCATTAATAAAAAGTTGTTTTTTTATAAGAAACTATTTCAGTAAAGTACTGAACATGCAGAAGGGAGGAGAGAAAAGCCACAAATTGGGGCTAAGGATGTTACAAGAAACAATAAATAGAAAGCTTATAAGTCCCAATGAGTTTTTGAACTCATAAAATTACAATACTGAAGTTCCGCACCACTCAAAATTTCAACTATGGAAAAAATAATAGCAGTCCCATTGACTTTATTGAAGCACATGCCATAATTTGCATACCTTCGGCTACAAGTTCTGCACCCAATTGCTCTTGCTTCCTCCAAGTGCCACCAGATGCCATTTCATTTGCTACCTGAAGTCCAATATTCTGAGGCTTTGAAGGAACAGTATCCCCATAATCTTGATTCAACTTTGCAGCTACTATAGTCTGTTTCAAATAAAAGCATTATTGAAAGAGGAAATTTTTGACCACCTCTTACACATGCACATTTAGCAAGTAAGAGCAGACGGGAGAGTGGAGAGAGATTAGATACAGTGGAGTTTAAGCCCTTACACCATCTCCTGATGCATCTGGAGCAATACTATGAGCTTGCTGAGCCATCAAAGTCCTGATTTTCCTAGCCTTTTCAATCTTGGGCAACATTGCTGATGCCCCACATCTGGATTTCTCAATGAATTTGTGCTGTGCATGCAAAATAAAACTAGCTTTCAAAGTGAAATAGAATACAAAAGAAAGATTAACTAGATATTTCAACTAAATAAACAAAACCCTGAAATAGAATAGAAAAAGAAAGATTAACTAGATATTTCAACTAAATACACAAAACCCATCGGAGATAAGAAAAATAACCCATGCAACGTAGACAATAACAATTCTAATCCAATTTTTTAAAAACAAGAATGTACGAGAATTTTGTAGATTGAACTCCTGGAATTTGGACAAGAATGAACAAAATTTATTTCTTAAAGACCGGTCAATGTAGGGATACAAATGAACGGATCAACCTCTCATTGAAGCTCCAAAGTAATCGACTAGCCAATTTTTTCTTTAAAAAGAGGCTAGGGACATCAAGGGTTTTCCTTATTAAACTCACTCAAAGATTTGAATATGCGTCCTCTGGATAGGTGTTACAAGTGTTCAGGTACTTTTCCTCCATGTATTTGTTCAGCCACCTCACTAAGACTAGATCCTAGAGGACACCAAGAGGTTCTTAATCAATGGCCAAGTTCTGGAGCCGATAGATTCCTGAGAAGGTAAAGTTTTTTGTATGGATCCTTGCACTTCGTCACATGAACACAGCTGATACTATCAAAAGAGACACCCATAGAATTGGTCCTCACCCTGCTGTTTAGTGCATCCTATGTGAAAACAGCCTCTAGCAGACAGCACCTCTACCTCCTCCAAAAGGCATAGGTTCACATTCCCATCCCATCTCAAAACAGCCTAAGCAGATATCAAGCACCTCCATTAGCATCGCCTAGTGTGAATAAATCCTTAACACTTCTACTATTACGAGGTTCATTCCCAATAATATAATATCTCAGAAGCAAACTAGCAGCATTTATGTGGGCATTGCCTGAACTTTGTTGCTTTTGTCTATTCTTTGGAAGTTTGGGTTTGAAAGAAACTGGAAAATGTTGGAGAACTCCTCTAAACTTTTTTGAACTTTGGGACTTGATTAACTTTTTTAGCTCTTCTTGGTACACTCTTCCTATGTCATTTTGTAATTATGATTCTATTTTGACGTATGAGAACTAAGTAGTTTTCCATTATCTCCCTCAGTGATTGGATAGAAGTCCCACCCTTTGTAGATTTCATATATCCAAAAGAAAAAAAAAAGTTCGAAAACTCCTGCACTCTTTTGAACTTTTGGACTTGATGAAAATTTTAACCTCTTCTTGGTACATTCTTCCAACGTCCTTTTGTAGCTATGATTCTCTTTTGATCTATGTGTACTAGGGTAGTAGTTTTCCTTTATCTGCCTTGGTGATTGGTATAAAGTCCCACCCCTTTGTAGATTTCATATATCAACAAAAAGTTTGTTTCTTATTTCAAAAAGCTGCATAACAAAAACATTAAAAGATCAACGCAGTCCTTGTTTGAGAATTATAATTATCATCTTTATTGTTTAAATAGCAGAAGTTCCACATGGTCGGATGGGCAGTTCATCCTTCTTTTTGTGACCTTAGGTCATTAACATATTAGTTTTTTATCCCAAAAAAAAAACATGATTGAAATACATGTGAAATGTGAATGAAATTAGCTCATGGAACATATCCTAATTTATTTGGCACACAAAATTGACATGCATTACCTTCAACATCTCAGAAGCAGCAGGACGCGAACGGGTATCTTTTGTCAGACACTTTGCTACAAAATCGTGGAACACCAAGGACCTGAAAGAAAGATAAACCACATGGTATAAAACACTGACATAGTCACATATCATGAAGAAAAATTAACATGAGAAAGCCAACAAACTTTGCTTATAATGGGTGCCCCTGGGTATAGGGGAGCCAAGCTCCCATTTCCCGATTATCCAAAAAAAATAAACTTTGCTTATAATACTAGAGATCGATTCGGAAACAACAATTTAGAACACTTGAAAATTTTGAACAATTTCACTCATATCAGATGAACAGTAAACATAGTTCAGCTCCTTATAGACACCCAAGTTAAATCATGAGCAAAATAACAGGGCACCCCTACCAACGAATAAGTGATGCACATCAAGCTGTAAACTCCTTTGGATCAGAAATTAGGCAAGTAATTGTTTTTTTGAGAAACAAAACTTTAATTGAGCAAATGAAGAAAAATTCATAACCATAATTTTGTTTTTTGTTTTTTTTTGTTTTTTTTAGTAAGGAACCATAACCATAAATACGTTGATCCACAGTTTTTGGACCTTACAATCAACACACTACAAATATTTATATTTGTATCCTATCCCATAAAATTAGGGTAATTGCAAGAGAAGAAGAGATAAGAAAACCACCCCATGCTCATACACCAAAACCCTTTAAATGTTCCATAAACAATATATAGTTGGAGTAAGAATTAAGATACCATGATATGTAAGGTAATTGAGAATAAGTGAATGACTCGAGTAGATGATAACAATCATGTTTCAGTTCAAAAGAATCTATGCTGAAGAACAGATGGTGGAAGAAAAATTTATCAAACCATTTTTCTTTGTCTTCAAGCATTGGAGCTGGCTCGATAGATATCATGAATAAAACCTGTTACACATGGGAAAATCCTCATAAAAAATCAACCTGGCATAGCATTAAATATAGCAAAAAGAACAGAATCAAATCCACGATAAAGATTTCATTTCTAGTCTTCTATTTTTAAAAATTATTTGTGCATCCTCATAGTTTCGTTGATCTATTTTTCACCATTCTTAAAAACACTTTTGAATATTTAGCCAAATTTCAAAAACAAAAAGCAAGCTCTTGAAAACTACATTTTAGTCTTTGAATTTTGGCTAATTTGAAAATAATTTTTAAAAGTGGAAAAAATGGTTAATAAAAAAGTTTTTTAAACCATTCTGGATTGCCCGAGTGGACAATAAAGGCAATGGGTATAATAAAAGGAATGAGTTCAATCCATGGTGGCCACCTACCTAGGATTTAATTTCCTAGGTCTTTCTTTGACAACCAAATGTAGTAGGGTCAGGTAGTTGTCTCGTGAGATTAGTCGAGTGTGCAGAAGCATGCCCAAAACACTCACAGGTATAAAAAAAAAAGGTTTATTTTTAAAAAACATAACGACTACCAAATGGGCACTAAGAATTTGAGTAGAAATAATATCGATTTCATATGCAGTTCATTACAAACAGAAAATCCAGTTACCCAAAGATGAAACAGCACTACTACTCAATATGACCAAGATTTGAAAGATGGAAATTCTCACGCAAAAAAAAAAAAAAAAAAAAAACAATTTCATTTATGGAGTTTCTAATGCTTCAAAATTTTAAACTAACCCTCATTGGATGCACGGCTGATCTTGGAGGAAGCCCCTGAAATCAGTTACAAAATCATTGCAGGATGTCAAGAACTATCACCAAGATACTTAAAATCCCAAATAAATTGGAACAGCATCAGCAGAAAAGCATTTTTTGAGTAAGATTAAGACAACCGTAGAGCTGGTTTCATGAAGTGAGATTTTTACCTCAGCCATTTCAATAGCAGAAACACCAAGAGCCCACACATCCACCTGAAAATAAAACAAAATTATTCCAAAAATAATTACGGTGGCTGCAACCTAGAAACTGCAAATGTCACATAAAAAAGAAACCATATATAATACAATGACAGAACATAGCCTAGTCACTTGATCATTAACTATGATACAATTGTAGATGATTCTCCTTAAACGGATACCTTTTTTTTACAGAAAATAGAAATCTCGACTGCTTTTTAGTAGGTAAGGTCAGTAAGGTTCTGCACAACACCACAGATATTTCAATGCCATATTTTTCTTTTCAGTTATTCTGTACCTCAAAAGTAAATTGTGCTACAAAAGATTACAGAATGGTCAATTTACATTATACATCTCTTTAAAAAAAATTCTTGGTATATGAAACTGAGATATATATATTCAAAAAGACCAAAAGGAAGACAATTTAATGAGATATTATATATCTCATTGAATATTATCGATGCTCTATTATGCATATATCAGGAATTTCCGAGACTAAACAAGTTCACTCGTACTTCACGTTATTAGACTTCCTATGAAAGTTTCGGCAATTCTCCATTTAATTCTTTCTTTGCTCAAGCTTGTTCAGACTTCATAAAGATTAATGCAAGTTCCAATTTAGATATCCAAACATGTTGTGACACCATATCCTGATTAATATGCACGCTATGCCTATCAGAAACTTTGTCTAAAGCACAGAAAAAATATCATGCCCTAAATCAATGACAAAAATACATCCATAATATTGCAACTTTGTAATAGAAAACTGGAACTTCCAATACTTCAACAATTATCAAATCAAATCCAATCCCCAATAAAATATTTCTCCAAAACTCACAACACTTAATCCACACTTGTGCTGCATGCTACATTTTTCTTTTTTTTTGCAACATCAATTCCAGAATGCAGAAACACCAAACAAGTACAAAGTTAAATCCCAAAATATAAATGCATTCTCAAGTTTAAAACCAATTTCCCAAATCATTCATAATTTACATTTCACAGGAGGGAGATACCAATAAGATAACAATATTAATCTGTATTTGATTACCTTCCCATCGTATCGACTTTCCTGAATAACTTCCGGAGCCATCCAATGTGGAGTGCCAATGAACTGAAAAATGTATATAACTTCATAAGAAATGACGGCCAAATATAAAGATTTACTATTTTTAAAATCTCCAACTTTAGAATCAAAGCCATGACACTAGTGCTGGGTGCATGTGCCACAGTGCACCATTATGGGGAACTCGCTTCAAGTGAGGTACTCACTGGGTGCGCTTTTTAAAACATTGGCAAAACACAAGTGGTATTGTAAGTATGCAAAAATCTGGATAGAAAACACATCAAGGAGAGGCAAGCCATCTAGTTACAACCTTGAAGATTATTCTATTAGCAAGTTTTGAATATCAAGCATGCTTTTCCCCCAACATGTTATTTTTTACTCATTATAGCAGTTGACATACTGTATTGCGCTTTGACATGGTCCTAGTTAGCTGGGCTGCAACTCCAAAATCGCCTGCAAGCGTTTTTTTTTTTAACATAAGTGTAGTACGTTTGATCAGTTTGTTATTACAGAAACAAACGGAAGCAAAGAAAGGAAGCAAAGAAAGAAAAGGATTCGTTTGTCTACCAAGTCCTAACTGCAACAATAGAGTTTCGGTTTAATCCCCTATACCATAAAAGGAATGAAAATTTATCCCCTCTACAAACAAGAAAAGTAGTGTACTCACCCAACTTGACATCTCCTTGCTCAGTTAACAAAATATTACCACCCTTGATATCTCTATGTACTTTGAATATTGAGTGAAGATAAGTAAGGCCCTACAATAAAGTTAATCGGTAAGGCCAACTATGTACAAGAGAATGACTTAAAGACAAACGTATGACTGACGAGAAATTTAGTTTCATTTTTATTGCATCAGAATAACTTTCTCCAAGGGAGCTTCATTTGAGAAAGCCAAGCAAGTCTTTTCCTTATGCAAACACAAGCAAAAAGATACCAGTACTGCAGTCCATATTACTAAGAGTCCACATTTTTCTGCATGCAGAAAGCCTGAAGGAGGCCAACTTGTTGAAAATCTTATACCTTCAATGCCTCCCTACAGATATACGCTATCTGATATTCCTCTAGTGCTTCCTCAGTAACATTCATCAAGTCAGCAACACTGCCACCCCCACAGTACTCCATTACTATCTGCCAAGAAATAAAGACTTGTAAATCTGAAAAGATAACAGAAAGATACAGAGGAATATATTCTCTTGCTAAACTAATGTACGCTCAATCTAACTCGTGGAAATGGTTTCATAAGTTTTTAACGTCAACTAATTTGTTCTACCCATAGATACTCCTCTCCTTGATAGCTCCCAAGATAGCGGACAACATTTGGATGACTGCATTGCTGCAACATCTCTATTTCACCACGAATTTCTTCATATCCTTCCTCCTACAAAGGAACTCAAAGTAAATTTCCACTAGAAAAATTCAGAGATGAATGACTAAACAAAAGAGAGTGGAATGGGAACTCATACCCCTTCACTCAAAGAAATGACCTTGATAGCAACCAGCTCAGAGGTCTTAATATCCCTTGCTTTATAAACAGCCCCATAGGACCCCTTTCCTGCAAAAGAATCAACATGAGCTTGCGATCTCCAGCATCGCCAGAATTAACTACTGACATGATTTTGCATTCGATGCCCATTTGAAAGCACAAGAAATCTTCATGTAAGAAAAACTTAATAATTAAAAACAACCTCCATTCACGTCATAAGATTGCATCTCTTTGACATCAAATTTCATATTTAACATGTAAGCAGCAAATAGCTTACCGAGTTCGTTGAGCAATTCATACTTAGAATTTGGATCTTCCCTGGTTATGCTTTCAGGAATCGAACTGGAAGATACCTTACTGCGCATCCGACCACCGCCTTCCTCACTCTTCGGCGATCCATTCCCCTTCCTCTGCTTCCCAAACCCTAACTCTCCCATTCCTTGCATACTCGCCACCGCGCTGCCCAACGTGGACCCCTCAAGTCCTCCACCTCCATCTCTAGTATCACTACGACTACCACCGGTCCTTCGAACAATGGTCCCACTAACAGATTCTCTGTTCCTCGAACTCGCCGTGGACCTCACCACAAACGTCGAATACCCATCACCGTCATCTTCCTCGCTCTCATCACCTTCTTCACCACCATCTCTACCGCCTGCTCTCGTCTCGGGGCTCCCTGCCTGAAAGTTCACGAATGGAAACGCCGAACTTCGAGGCTTCGTCGAAACTGATGAAGACACGGAGCGATTGCGAGGACGATTCCTTTCCGTCTTGATGATCATAGTACCAAAGTCTTCCGTATCGTGATCAAATCCAAAATCATCGTCGTCCTCGTAGTCAATTGGGGCTCCGCCACCGAAATCCTTTGGAAGACGTTTGAGGAGAGGAGGGAGAGAGGAATCGTCATCATCCTCGTCCTCGCGGCCCTTATCAACGTCCTTGTAGACCATTGTGGCGTACAGGTCTTGTCCTTCGCTCGGCGGCCTTCGTCGCCGTTGAAGGTTCCGATCGGTAGGATTGTTGTCGGAGTCGGAATCAGAATTGGAATGGATGACAACTGTGGAGTAGAGCTCAGATTTGTTGGTGGTTCTGCGACTGCGGTAGGAGGGTGGGGGATCCATTGAGAAGTGATTGACAGAGTGGAAGCTACAAGGCCATAACTGCAACTGAAAGTCTGAAACTTCCAGCTGGTTCTTCTCGGTCCGTCGTTTACAAATTTACAGAAGTTTTGGAGCGAAGCGGAAGGCGCCAGTGCCAGTGAGCCGGTGAACACATCATCGACAGGCAAAGTAAAGTTGGATGAAATGGGCTGCCACCCAAAGCCTTGTCTGAACCGTTCACAATGGGCTGAACTGAGACATTTTTTTCTTCTTTTTTTTTAAAACAAAACGTTTTTCTTTTTCTTTTTCTTTTTTTAAGTTGTGGAGTGGGAGATTCGAACCTCCAACTTCTTCGTCATGATATATTTTATCTTTAAGCTATGTTTATGTTGGCATTTTTTAATTTATCTATTTAGTTATTTATCTTAATTTTAATATAGCTTTACATGCAAATCGAACCTTGAACTATGTGGAAAATTTGCTAATTCCATGACTATTTTTTTAGTTCAATAGATGTGAGGGTGGAAGACTAAATCTTCAATGGTAGGATAATAATTAATGTCCTATTTATTAAGTTATGTTTTGATAGGTCTAATGTTATAAGAATTGTGTTAGACATTGGTATTTGAACCAATCCAATAAGTAAGATTTCAAATTGTCAACTAGAGCATAACTCAATTTATTAGTAAATTATATATTGTCTTAGAAGTTAGATATTTGAATCACCACCCCGTGAGGAAAGGAAAACTTTAATTTTGCACATATTTATATTAATAACTATAAAAAATTTAATAACATTTCCTTTCAAATATAGGAGAGGTTATATTAAAAAAAGTAGAAATTTTCTATAATGATAACCCAATAAGTCATAATCATATTGGTATTCAAATTATTATAATTTTAATTATATTTGCCTTTTTTATATTTGGATATAAGTCAATTTAGAAGTGGAATAAACATTTCTCCTCATCTTTCTTTGTATGTTCAGAAACTGATAAATATATAATAAAATTGACGATGGAGTTTTTTTTTTTTTTTTTAGTTCAATAACATTTGAGAGTGGAGAATTCGAATTTCTGACCTCGTAGTCAAAGGTACATGTCAATTACTGTTGAACTATGCTCACTTTGACACGATGGAGTAATTCACTTCTAAGGAAAAGGTGTCCATGTCAACTGAAAATTTGGCAACTTCTTTTTTAATAATTTTAAAAAATGGGCATTTATTTATTAAACTAATTATGGATATTTTGTGCTGCAGTTATTTAATATATTTGGTCTGATAATATTAAAAATAAGTAATTTAGTGATATGTTTATAACCAAGTGATTTAAGAAATAAAAAAATAAAAACAAAAAGGTTAAAATTTTATTTTGGTTCCTGTGTTTTGAGTTTTGTTCTATTTTGTGCATGTACTTTCAAATGTCTAATTTTGGTTCATGTACTTTCAATAAAACTTAAAATTGATCTATACTATTAGTTTATTGTTATTTTTTCTTAAAAAAAAATTAGTCTCTATTAACTTTCTCTCTATAAATTTTGAAAGTATGTTTACATTGTTTCTTTTCTTGTACTAAAATTATTATTATTATTTAACAAATTTTGATAAAAAAAAAATCAACTTCAAGCTTATTATAGAGACCAATTTTAAGATTTATTAAAAGTACAAGGGCTAAAATTAAACATTTAAAAGTACAAGAACTAAAATAGAATAAAACTCAAAGTACAGAAACCAAAATGATACTTTAACCAGACAAAATCTAAACTTTTTTGTCTTTTAAGTTCAACAAATGTAGAAATGAAAATCAAGCATTCAACTTTAGGAAAGATAGTACGGATCCACTCAGCTATATTCAAGTAGGAAAAAAAACCCTTAAATCGTGAATATAAATATTAGTACATAATTCTAACACGCTTTACCTATGCCATGGTTCCTCAAGAAGTCACCATCAATACTTACCAATTATGTCAAATCTAAACATAACATCTAATTCATTTATGTCAACTTAAGCATAGCTCAATTGGTTTATGCATATATCTTCAACTAATAAGTTAGAGGTTCGAATCTCATTATATTAAAAAAAAAAAAAAACATTTACACGACAATTCAAATAGCTTGGAGGTAAACAGCATTATTTTTAAGAAATTGGAGGTAAATTACTTACCATGTCTTTTTTTGGACATAGTCAATTGCGTATATTTTACTAATGACATAGCAAATGACAAATGTTATATAGCGACAAACTTGACCAAAATTAATTATACAAGTAATCTATGATGGATTCAAATCTACCTATTTCTCTTTGCTTTTGTCCAAAAAATAAATAATCAAAGACAAAAATATAATTATCCTAAAAAATCAACCAAAATGTGAAAACCTAATCTCATCCTAGGTAGACATCAATTCATGTTCAACCTGATATTTCTCAGATAGAAAATATTTAGCAACAAGAAGAAAGGTACAGCCAATCAAACCAAGTTTAACCAAAGACACAGGACCCAACAAATTCCTTTTACTGTTGATCTTCTTGGGACTTAAATTGGAATGCTTTGAAGGCAGAGCAGAACGAAGTCATCATAAAAGTGGAGTATGTATCAATATCTACTAAGGTTAAAGCTGGCTTCAAAGAATCCTTTACCGTCTGGAAATGACGACCACACACAACACTAGCAGTTATGTCTTCTCTTAAAGCTACAATTCCAGCTTCCTTACACATGCCTTCGAGTTCGGCCCCGATGAAGAGCTCTGTATCCTCTGCTATTTTTTTGAGGTCGACGTCACTTCCAATTTTCATTGGACGAGTATGAACATGAAGTATCTCATACCGAGCTTCTAAATCCGGTGGAGGTACATAGAGCACCTACGAGTAAATTAGATATAGGGATGTCAATAGGACTGGCCAAGATTCTTAATATCCATACTCAAGACAAAAAATCAAAGCATGTGAGTTTGGATTAAATAAAGCAATTTTCAATAGAATGCCACGGAATAGCCAACTATCATATCTTCCAAGCATGGAAGAAATACTTGTTATTACATAAGAGAATAAGAACAAAAAATGAGAAAATGGATGTCTCACCAAGTCAAAGCGTCCTGGTCGCATAAGCGCAGCATCAATGGCATGAGGACGGTTTGTTGCTAAAACAAGTATTCCTTGAGCAATAGACACTCAACTCAAAACAAGGAAAACCAAAAGAAAAATGGAAAAAGAGATGCATCTTCCAATCTCAAGTGCCAAAGATACAAAGGGTAGTTATGGATATCACACTCACTTTAGCTTCTTCAAGACCATCCATCTCAGTTAATAATGTAGATAGAAGCCTTTCTCCTACCGTGATGTTGCCGCTTGAATTCCCACCTCTAATATTACAGAGTAATACTGATAAAATTTATCGCATGAATAATGCAAGAATTCAGGCGAGTAGGAACAGGATTTAAAAAATAAATTACAACATTTATCTGTATATGGAACCACTTACATGCCTAGCCACAAAAACCTTGGAAATTCATCATGCTAACCACTAACCTTTTGGCAGTAACAACATTGGCCTCATAAAAAAATATTATGCTTGGTGCAGCAAGACGAGCTCTTCTAAAGGTGTTGCGCAGGAGAGCCTCTCCCTTACCAACATACATAGAGTACATCTCTGCACCACTGATCAATAGTACATGATCTCAAGACATGCAGTTCAATTAAGTACTACTACAACTAAGAGTTTCTACAAACATGACCAAAGTAGGGGGAAAGAAAAAGGCAGTTGTGTTAAAAATCTGAGACGAGATCTCAAAGTGAGCAATTTAATTGAAATCTCATAGTAAGAAAAAATCCAGCGGTTTGCTTGCAGTTTGAACTGCAAGAGGGAAACATGTGGCAGGATATTTTATTCTCACATCTGAGTTCAGAAACATAAACATAACCCTAGAGCTGTTAGTCTATTTATCAAAGAATAAAATCACAAGTTAGCTATATCCCGAAGAGTCCAGGTCTTATTAATCACAGAGATACAAGTACATCATCATATTTGAACAAAATACTAAACGAAATTATTAGGTGGATTCATGTCAAAATATATCTAGAAGCAAGGCAATGACTCGGCCACTTCACCTACACCTTTGATGAGATATTCTTCTGGAAATTGGTGTTTTTCTCTGAGGTCCTATGTCCTTTTAAATTTGAGAATTTCAGGTCGGAGTACCCGACTATTTGGTTAAAAATCAATTTTGTCCATTCAACATCATTGGTTTAGTTGTCCATTTTCACAAATCAAAGCTATTGGTAAAGTCGGTCTAGCCAAAAACTGACAAAGCCAAACCAACATAAGCCGATGAATATCTCCCTACATGTCACTGTGTTTGTATTGTGTCTTGTCCATGTTCATGCTTCTTTGACTGCAATAATGAGACAATATAGCTTGACAAGGTCACTGACACTCAACATTTAGAATTCTACACTTATTCATTTTTCTTAACTCTGGTATCATACTATTATTAGAAAAACACACACACAACATCAAGATCTTTCTGATGAGACTTGGAGGCTCATTTGCAGAATCTGGGGAAAATACCTGAGTGAAAAAAAGGATGCTTGAGCAGCATTAGCAGCTGCTTTAGCAATGGTTGTTTTTTAGCAACTTGGAGGCCCGTACAAAAGAATCCCTCGTGCAGGTGATATACCCAACTTTGAGAAAGAAGCAACATGTTTGATAGGCCATTCAACTGACTGCTGTAGCTTTTTCTGTTTACAATTAATAGAAAGTTGTAATTAATGTTCCATGAAAACCAGCCAGAAAAAAGCATGTCATACACACTTTTAAATCTTTAAGTCCTCCGATATCACCCCACGTCACATTTGGAACTTCCACAGTGACACCTCTAGTCATACTTGGGCCAATAATAGATCTTGCATGCTTCCAGTCTTTTGTTGTCAGACTGAGAACAGTATTCTCATTTGTACCTGAACACCTTTGTAGTGCAGCCATTGCAGCCTCACGACACAAAGCCTCCAAGTCAACTCCTACAAACCCATTGCAAGATGCAGCTATGGCTTGTAAATCAACTTCTGGGTCCAATTGAACCTTCCTTGTGTACAACTGAACACAGTTTTATGTAAAAGCCATTACAATAGCTAATAATTTTTCCATCAAGGCATAATAGTTCTCTTTTAATCCTAGTAACGTAAAAAAAATACATTGGACCAAAATGGTGATATCTCACAGGTTTAACAGAATAATTGACCTTTCAAGATGGACATAGCCAATATATCGCTTACCCTAAGAATTTGATATCGTTCATCCATAGTTGGTGTTGTTACTTCTATTTCAGCATCAAAACGACCTGACCTTCTAAGTGTAGGATCGATGGCATCCACTCTAACAAAAAGGCAATATCAAATATTTTAGACAGCAAGAAAAAAAAAAGCAATGTGAAACATTAAAGGAAAAAAGAGCAAAGAAATATTGGTTGGTTAGTCTACAGTTAGTTTTATGCTAAATAACCGGTTAAAAAAAACCAACAGTGCTGTTAAAATATTTCACCTATGTAATGAGACAGCATAAGTTGAGAGAGAGAAATAAAGAAATTTTAATCATATTAGATTGCCAGCCTTTTAGAGTACAAGATAAAGAAAAAACACCCAGGATGTTTTGTGCATATTTCTATCTATATATTTCTATGAATGAATTAACTATTCTAAGCTTTCGAGAATATATAGCACCTTATATGTCACAGTATTGCATACTCCTAATAATAATAGACAATAAAATTCAAGTTAAATTGAAGTTAAGACAATATTTTAACAATTATAAAATTTTATAGTTAAATAAAAGAAGATAACTACCTGTTAGTTGATGCAACTACGACAACTTGTGGTCTACCAGATGCTGGTTGCTTATTGGAGTCCATCAGTATAGAAAGTTGAGTGGTTATACGAACATCTTGCTCTCTCTTGAGAATTTGAACATAACCGAAGAAAGTGATCAACAATAAGGACTTCCCCCATCTCCATGTGTAGATAGTAATCGATCATGGTTCAAATTCTCCCTTATTGAAACATTTTCCCCATAAAAGAATAAAATAAAATAAATTGATAATCTATGGTGTAGTATGACAGTTGAAAAGATAAGGCATCTTTTCAACTAAGGTAAACGTTACAATAGAAATATCATTCTAGAGTAAAATGTAAAAGGAGGGAAAGAAGAAGAAAGAAAGATTGAGTCAGTTAAAGAATAAACATTCCTCTGGTCTCTTTGTCTTGGATGCGATGCTGCTTCCTGCTTATGGTGTCTTAAAAGAAGGATGTTCAATAGGTCCTTATCCCCAATTGATGTTCTTTGTGCAATAGAAGTAGAGAATCCACACTTCACATCATCTCATATTACTCTTTCACTCTAAAGCTATGGGAAAAAAAACTTCCAATCTCCTCAACTTACATTTTGCCTTTCTTGATGGCATGGAGGCACCTTTAGTCATGTATTTAGATGAATGCTAGTTCAAGAAGTAAGATCAAGTACTTTGGAGGAATGCAATTTGCTTAGTTTTGGGAGTTAAGGTAGGAAAGAAAAAAAAGATACATTCATGATACTCAAGGACACTAGGAAGAATTTACTGGAATTGGACCTTGTAATCTTTTGGGTTCTTCCAGCAATTTCCTTTCAACTTCTTTATTGCAATTACTCAATGTCTATTATAACTACCAATTGGATAGGTTTTTAGTGAATCTGGCTTCAATCCAATGAGAGTGCTGCCCCCCCCCCTCCCCCCCCCAAAAAAAAAAAATCCTTTTCCATGAAATTTCGTTTCTTATCTAAAAAAAAAAGGAAATAAAAGAGCTTCATAATTCAAAGAATGAGAAATACGCCTAATAAATTAACCATTTCAAGCAACTCCTTAGAAGGGTTTCATTGTCACTTACACTCAACTTATATTTATGTACACTTGTCCCGACATTTTCCCGTTGCCTTTCTTTTCTTCTACAGCAGATAGCAACAACAAACCTGCTTATAGATTTTACTCTATTCTAGAAGAAACCATAACTATAATCCCTTCAAACTTACAATAACATAATCAGTTTTCATTACCTAGAATCCCGACGAGGACAAAGTGCATCAATTTCATCTATAAAGATAACTGATGGCTTTCCTGATATTGCATGAGATGATGCCTTGGAGAAAGCCTCCCGCAGAACTTTTTCACTTTCTCCAGCATGTGCTCTGTGAACTGAATGGGGACTGCATAATGTTTTGAAAATAAAATAATGGCTATCAAAAAAAGTTTAGGGGAAAAATACTGCAAAACAGTAAAACCAGAATTTAACAAATTTAATCATTACAAAAACTTTCATTTTAAAAAAATAGTCATCAATTTGATTACTTAGATGCTTCCTATCCTACAAAGTTAAGAAAGGAAAAGTGCAGCAGAACCTGATAGTGGTTAAATGTGCACCGCATTCCTGAACAACTGCACGTACTAAGCTTGTCTGGCAATGAAAAATGTTTATTCCTCAAGGTTAAAACTTATGCATCTAAAATGAACACATTGAACAAAATGGATAGGATGCTTACATGATAATAATAATAATAATAAATTTATTATTAAAAGAACCGCCTCACTTTCAACTACTATAAAAAATTCTTGAACAGAATCCAAAACTAGTATTTGGCCTACAGCCGATTCCAGACATCTCTTGGGAAAGAAATAGGGAGCTAATAGTTTGGTTTCAAAGTATAAGAGTAAAGAAAAAGTCATTATTTGGTTGCTCTAGGAGCTTTAACAGACTGAAATAAGCTGATATATAATTGAAAACCTATCCTCTAAACATTTTCAGTTCCCATCAAAATTCAGTACTGAAAGTAACAAACATTTATATACAATATGACAAGGAGTTTGGAAGACCCGCAACACATAAACCAGTCACAGGAAAAGTTTTCCAAAATGGATTCAAAATTTTCAAAGCAAAATGTTAACACAAGTGAAGATTATTTGAGGGTGGGGGAAATGAACCAGGAGTAGCAAAAAGTTATAACCAAGGAGAAAACATTCAATTAGTTTCAGGGCCAAAAAAGACAGCTGCACAACAAAACAACGTACAACAAGTTTAAATTGAATGATACCTTGCCAGTGCCAGGGGGACCGTATAAAAGCAAACCTCGAGGCCACTGTTAAGCATCATGATAAAATTCACAATTAAACCGACCAGAAGTCTAGTTAAATAACAGTAAATAAGCAACTCCAGAATCTATACATAAGAACAGTGAAAGAGGAAGACACAGATAGAGAGATTGTCTTACTCTTAGACCGATTTTTTGAGCTTCCTGGGAGAACAGTAGAGGGAACACAATCAGCTCTCTCAGTGCTTTAAGGGCCTCGGAGTTTCCAGCAATCGCTTCCTCAGCTCTCCACTGGTACTCCCTACGATTATCACGGTTACCACTCCTAGAGCTCTGATCCTCCATATGAAAGCACTAAGAATTTACCACTAAATCCGTATTCGAACTCAGAAGTGAAATTCTTCTCAGAACCAGAACTAAATGAGCTTACTACAAATTGCAATTGGATGAAAGAAAGAGAGAGTGAAGTGAGCCACAGAGTCCGTTGTGCTTCGGATTGCTTTCCAATGTTAAGAAAAGATGGTGAGAAAGAATGAAAGAAGTTTGAAGGTGAGAGAGTTGCTTCCCTCCGGCGGGGGTTTGAGAGATAAAATCGTAAAAGTGCCCACCGTCGGCGCTCGGCTGCGTATGAGGTTTGGAGGTTAACCGGTGCTATGAGGGCTGGGCGTGGCTTTTTTTTTCTTCCAATGTTTAATATAAAGTTTTCTTATCGCAAAAAAAAAAGGGGGGGGGGGGGGGGAGGGCCAAGAAGTATGTATCGCAAACAAATGGCACCATGTATTTTCTTTCTTTTTTTTCCGTAATCTATTAATAATCTCAATTTTAATTTTTAATTTATTAAAAAAATTTAATTAAGTCTTTCCATAAAAAAAAAATTTAATTTAGATTAAAATATCATTTTGGTCTACTTTTGATCACATTTTATATTATGCCCTATACTTTCAAATGTCTAAATTTAACCTATATACTTTTAATAAATTCTAAAATTAGTCTTTTATTGTTAATTTGAAACTTTGAAGATAATTTTTATTTAAACTGAATAATTATAATAATAATAATTTTTATGCAAAAAAAAAAAAAAAGACATAGTATGAATGTGTTTTCATAATTTATAAAAGAAATGCTAATAGAGACTATTTAAAAAAAGTTAAAAATAAACTAACATTAAGAACTAATTTTAAGATTTATAAAAAGTATAAGGACTAAATTTGGACATTTTAAAGGTAAAAGAACTAAAATGGAATGACAGCCAAAGTACATAGACCAAAACGATATTTTTACTTAAAATTTATTAACACAAAGCTAACATATTATTGAATTATTGTTTGTTTAATATATTTAGACACAGACATATCACTTAACACAAATAAATTATATATTTAGATACATGAACATGTGTCATTTTGATATAAATAGACTTTGAAGATTTTGTTGATGGGAGGGTTGAATTTATATATCAAATAGCTAAAAAATAAAATGTACACATATCAAAATTATGTTGCTCAGAATAATTTGTCTACAAAAAATTTTTATTAACAAATTTTTTTACAGAAAAATATAATTGAGAACTTTTAATACATTAAAAATGAAAATAAAAATTTTCAAAAGTTCGAAGAAAATTAAAATTAAAATGTATCTAAAAGATTAAATATCACTTTGTATAATAAGCCTATAAATGAATTAGCCAAAGAAACTCAATCAACAAAACACTAAAGCCAAATGCAACCATAAAACACATAGGAGCGCTTTTTAAGTTCTTTCAAAATTCTTCTTCAATTGCAGCTATAGATGCATATTTAAAGAAGGTTTTTTTCACCAATTAAAATCAGACACTTGATTGAGAGGGAGAGAGTAACTGGAAGCTAGATATTTTAATAATTCTCTAATGGCATGAATAAAAAGTGAGTGACAATCCTTCTTTCAAAAAAAAAAAGTGAATGACAATCCAAACATAGCTCAATGGGTAAGACATTAATTTACCATCCTAACTCCGATGACTACATCAATCTACAAGAGCGGGTTAATTCTAGTCAAAATAGAAACACTACTCAGGGTAGCCTAAGATGCAATGCTACCCTCGAGCCGAGGTGTTAGTTCAAAGGGAGAAGCTATATAAAATTGAAGGGAGGCAAATTAGAGAAACTTTTATAATCTTTCAACTTTCTCCATCAGATCCCCCACCTTCTCCGAGTTCAAGAAATCCAGATCCTCTTCAACTCATCCTGTATGGATAAAACTCAGTTGCTCGTATTCTATTGTCATGAGACTGGGGTAGGCATCATTGAAGAATAGAATGCTTGTTGATCTTCACACTTCCTGCAGAGGCCTGATTAGCAGCCCGATTGCTTCCAAAGTTCTTGCGGTTTGATTCCCTTGCAATCCTTGAGCCAAACTAGATGAAGGAGTCAAATGCATATTAGGATTTTGAAAGCATATAATGGCCAGTTTGGAATGACTTTCTAAGTGCTTAAAAAGTCATTCTTACAGGCCCTAAATGAAGTATAGAAACCATGCAAACAAGTTATAGTTTAGATGGATTCATCACTGTAGTTCAGTTTATCTTGTATGATACAACACCCTCCCATGGCTTCAAGCCAAATTACATACAATCAAGTTATATCGAGTCTCCGGAATTCTTACAATATTTAATTTTAACGACTCTTAAAATAATTGGTACGTGACTAAAAGGAAAGATTACATACCTGTATTGCTCTTTTAGGTAGAGCTCTTGCTTGATGCAGACCAAGTAACTTTGCAACCTTCAAACAGATAATGTTGAATGCTAGATAGGTCACTATTTAAGTATATCTGCATCCTAAGAAGCATAGATACAAAACATAGATACGACACGGCATAGACACAGACATAGTAATACGTCAATTTTAAAAAATCAAGAACACGGACACGACAACAACACGTTTATTAAAATATACCTTTTTAAAAAATATATATATCATTTTTATACAGGAAGAAAATTCATAGTCAATAAATTTAAGCATTTATATGCTTAAAAAACAAATTTGATGTATTTCATACTCAAAATTTATTATTTTTATTATTTAGTCATTTTTCTCTTATTCTACTATTTATGTCTATTTTGTATCCTTAACAAGGTTTTTATATGCGTCTAACAAATTTTTGAGTCATATTCACTTTGTACCATTAGTGTCAAGAACATGTCTTTTGTGCTAACAAGTGTCCGATACGTGTCCAACAATTGTTGGAGTTTCTAAGTGCCTGACACGTGTCAGACACATACACGTTAGGCAAACTAAATGTTCATGCTTCTTAGTCTGCATCTAGTAACTAAACTTTCATTATAAGGTGACAGAATGTCAGTTACTTTCTTATCAGGCCTGCTTTTTAGGGTTAACCAAATTCCTTCACGAAGGATTAGCATGTGCTAGCAGACAAGCACTAACACTATCTCTTCGACAGTATAATATTTGTTAATCCGAAAAATATCATAGAAGAACGAAATTTAATTAAGGGAAATGTTGGACAAACCTCCCTAAGAATCTTCTTGTCACCAGTTCCCGCAGGTTTCCCAAGGTCGGTAACCTCCCACAGAGGAAATGCTAGCAACGTATGTATAACGTCTTCATCCAGAAAGGGAAATCTGGCCTGTAAAAAGGAGTGAACTTGGTTAAATGAGAAGAAGACCAGACATATAGTAGCATTGGTATATCACTTCTAGGAAATACCTCCTTGCCATTATCTGCAATGCATCTGTCATCTCTCCCTAGATTTCTCTTCCAGATTCTCTGAATATCCAATTTCATTTCCTCATTTAAAAGATGCCAGCTGAAGGGAACATCGCAGGACACTAAATTATAAGTGCAAAAGGATTTTTATGGTCTCATATTTTATCAAACATGAGCTTTTACAGATGTCCGTGTCCTATAGTTTACGCATGAGCATGCCTATAGGAATATCTTCTATGGTGAATAGACACCCTCCCTAACGTGCAAGTTCTTCTGATGTCATTTCTATACTAACAGAACAAATGATTAAAAATAATAAAGGTTATGCAATGAACATCAGAATGTGTGGATTATGCTCTTGAAATGATGTCAACAGTTTACTCTTATGGTCTTACCCCCCTTGTCTATATTTTGTTCGATGCCTACCATAGCCAGCACATTGCTCATCGGCACCAGAACCAACCAGGAGAATCTTGGCCTCAGACTTGTATTTTACACGTTGACGAGACTTCTCATCCTCTTCGATTGATTCATAGATCCAACCATTGCCACCAGAGGCCAGCCACAAAGCTATTCCAATATTCAGGTCCTGCAATTAAATAAACGTTAACACAGAAAAGAACAATAAATGTAACCCTACTGGCCACTATGTCTACCAACCAAAGAGGTCAAAGTTCAAAACCCTTTGAAGTCATGTGCTTGTTATATTACATACCACAAATTGTCCGATAGTGAATGTGAAAGGTTTAACCATAATCTCATTTTACTTGAGCATAGGAATGCATTGTTGATTCTAGGCAATATAAGAACTCACATCAAGGCAGGTTTATCAGAATGCTAAGAAAAAACCAAATCAGTAAACACTAAACAACATTATCCTCTCAACAAAAGTAGGGTACCATGTATGTATTTGCAGGATTTATTAGAGACATGACATGCTTGGTTTCAGATGTCAAATTTGACAAATCAGCATCAATCTCAACCAGCTTCCACCTAAATTTAAATAAAGTGATACAATGTAAGAAATAAAATGAAACATTCCACATGAGAGAAGAAAGAAAATGATAGCACCAGCAAGATTGCAGTTTCAAGCACAAGACAAAGAAAAGGGACATGAAACTTCAAAATATATTTCTTAATAAGGGCCAAGTCATAACAGATTATTTTGACTGAAGGAAGTCACTGGTCTTAACTTCTAGAGAATCACGAACTACAGATAAAATTTTATTTAGTCTTAGACCCATTTGGTTTCCAAATTATTTTAGCTGGAACTTTGTTTCCAAGGTACTACTAGTGAGATATTGCAAGCACAGTAACTAAAGAATATGACAATGAAATAATAATCTAGTTTCTACTATCTTCTCCCAAGGATGATAAAACAGACCTATCCTTAAAAAAAATATCATGCATTTTATTTTCGTTTTGTTTCTTACTCCATGATATCACCCGACTCAAATTAGCTACAACTCTGAAGAATAATGTATTTTATTTTCATTTTTGTTTCCCACTTCTTATTTTGTACTCTACGCTAAAAAGAACTAAAAAAATCGACATGCTCAGCACTAAAAGAATTAATCACCAAAAAGTTCAATGCAAAACTCAAGATAGTGCTCAATAGTAATGCCTTCTTAGAGGGACAATTCTTCTCAGTTCCTGAACTCCAGCCTTTGCAGAGATTCGATCAGGTGCAGAACAACCATCAAAGCTAACATTAAGAAGATCTATCTCATCTGTACAGACGATGATACCAATTAATCAATTAACTGGGACTAGGAAATTAAAGTAACATCACTTGATTGAATATCACAGCCCCACACATCAAGTTTAATAATAGAATGTGATGGGCATCACTATTTAATATCAATCCTGAAAGCTAGAGATTGAAAATTGATTTTCAGTTGAACTAATAAACACTTACAACAGGCATCTAGGCACTCATCCAGTAACGCTGCTAGTATCATAGAATCCAATCCACCAGAAAAAAGAATGGCCACTGGACCAGGTTCTGCTTTTCTGGAAGCAGATGTTGTACCCTATACGTTCACAATAAATTTCTTTATTTCAGAATTTTTCCAGAGAAAAGTGAGTCTTTGCCAACATAAAGACAGTCCAATTAACATTATAAACTCTATTAGAAAAGAACTTGTTCTGAACTATGAAATACATGCGTAGCTTCTTAACCTGTGATGATTCCACAACTAAATAGAGAGAGAATAATTCCAAAGGTAAATTAAATCATATTATTACCGAAGTCTTCAATAAGAAATTTTAAAATTTCAAGTGCTTAATAAGCAAAAAGAACATGCTGCAAAACCATGCTTGTGCACCATGCAAAAATTACAAAACAAGAAAGAGGTTTTCATGGTAAAACAAAATAGTTCAAAGGAAGCACGTGATCAGAAGTACTGACTTAATATAAACCAATAGAAGAGACACAAACAGAATAAAGTTTTGAACCTGGAAAAGTGTATAAAGTGAAGTCCGCCGGATTAGAGAATTTCTTAGAGCATCCAGCAGAATCTCCGCAGGTGTTGAAACAGGAGCTTGGATACTCCCTATTCATTCAACAAAAGCAACGTCAAAGATTGTCAAGAAATCAAATCCTTCATCAAAACCAGACACATTCTTCATTGACAAGGTGGAAGTGGCAGCACACAAACTACCATAAGAATTGTAACTTTGTTTTCTAAGTTTTGGCACCACAATGGAGAGGAATAATAGATACCTGATACTGATTGCAAGTTATGTAAACATGCTGAATTGCTCTCATGCTGTGACAAAAGATCCTTGTGATATGAAGAGGAGATGTCTCCAGGTTCAGGCACAATGCGAGTTCTCTTCCACTCGACAAGTTCTTTCAGTGACTCATTGGTCCATTCATGCCTTCTGACTTCACCAACGAGGCAACCGTCTGTGATCTGAGCATCAAAAGAGATGCTGTAAATCCCACATGGAAGTTCTTCCCAGAAGCTCACTTCACAAGTGCCATTATCATCTTCAAGCCCTGCAGTTATGTAATATCATAAGCACAAAAAGTAATCGTTCATAAACAATAAGCTGACTATATAAAACTAACAGAAGATATGTAAATTGTTAACAAGCACAGTATACCAGAGTTGTGAAACACAGAAGAAGCTGGTGATACAGAAGACAACAAAAACCGAAAATCCTCAACTGTTGGCCAATGAACGAGAAGACTTCGCCTTCCAAAGGCATCCCGGCCAAACCACAAAGTTTTTGCACTATCCTAAACATGATAAATCTTGCTAAAGTTAATAACAAGAAAACACAAGGCTCGATGGTGTGCAGGTGCCAATAAACATAACAGAGAAACTTACCGCTAAGAGTTACCTGCCAGTAGATGATTGACCATGGCCCTTGAATCTTAGAAAGAATATCGACGATAGTGCTTTGTCTCTTACCTTCACCGTTACATGTGTTTATATCTAAAATAAAATTGCAGGCGCAACAATTCCCAAGAGCTAGCATAAGAGTTTCAGCATCATTTTCATCACGCCCAACGTGTATTCCTCCAAATATTTCACCTGTTGAAAATGAAAATGATATGAAATAAATTTAATATAGTTCCTGCTATAATAGTTTAAATCTATTCAAGATAATAAGAACTCTTTATGGACCCAGAAAAAAGGCCAAACTGGTCGAAAAAGTTCCAACAGACCAGATATAGAAGACGCAGCATATTCATGTAACGTCATTAGTGAAAAAAGTGCTTTTAATGAACAAATAAGAAGAAAAGCCAATGTCAAACTTGAGTATATAAATTTCTGCATATAGCTTACCATTGTAAACAAGAATATTGCGAGAAGCATCCATCAGTGGCTGAACAATAGAGTTAATCCCTCTAAGTTGTAACGTAGCCCCTAGTAAATACAACTCCGCAACAGAGATGGGACTACTGCAACTGTTCTGTGATTGGAGAACCCATCCATTTTCCGAACAGAAGCGACCATTTTCTATATCGTATTTATCACTTTGATTCTCAAATGCATCTCCATCGTCAACCCTCTCTATGAGACACCCAAACTTCTGCTCTTCGCCAGGGTTAGAAGATTTTGAAGAAATAAGAACCTTCACTCCGCCTAAGCTATCGGGTCCCCTTCTCCGCAATGCCGCTTTAAGATTATCGATCGAAAACTTGAGCTGGTGCAAGAAACCGAAACTAAAATCAATCCAGACCCACAAAGAAAGTCATACGAGCCAAATTCGAATTCGCGCCACAGCAATATATCCAAATTATAACGAATGGGAAGAAATTGACTAGACCAAGAATACTCACTTGCTCGTGCACTTGATGAGGAGACGAGGATCTGGCGTCTACATGTAGAGATGATAAATCAAGGCGAATGCCAGAAACGATCAAAGCGATTCCGCACATTGCCGCCGTCCCCGAACAGCGAAAGCGTGTTCCGTCGCAGTTCTCTGAAAATAGAAGTGCGGCAACCGTATAGGGTTCGAGTTAAATGCTGATAAAAGTGCTTTACATAAATTTCACGAACAACTGCTTCCGTAGCATAGTGGTAGTGCGTTCGCTTCGTAAGCGAAAGGTCGCGAGTTCGATCCTCGCCGGGAGCTGTGCTAGCTCTTTTTGACAAAATAACTTTTATATGTTTGTGTGTCATATTAATATAACATGTATAATATAATAATGATTTAATCTATCTTTATTTTAGGGTTGGCCATGTTTGCAAATATAAAAACAACTTTCTGGTTTTACAGTTTCAAAAAAAAACTTTCTGGTTTTACAAATACACCTAATCTAATATGAAGTGTGACTAATATGAACTAATGTAGCAAAACCATCCATTTTTAAGGTATAACCAACTTTTTCACATTTTTATTTCGATTGTTCTTTTTGTTTTTCTTCTACATTTTCAAATTAGAAAAGTTATTGTTATACTTGTAATTATTATTTTTTCTTCTGTATTTGTAAACTGCTCTAATTCTTATCGGTATAAACTATACTAAATTCTTAATCATTTTAGTGTTTTTAATATGCATATAATTAATATAAATAAACAAGGTCATTCAAATTGTATAACTCAAAAAGAAATTCATATCACATGTATAGTAATAAATAATAATATAATCTATCTTAATTCTTACTAATACATTCACCTGCTAAATTATTGCCAATATAATTTTTGCTAAATTCTTCATCGAATTTCATAATTACATTAAACTTTTTAAGTATTGAGTTGTAATGTTTGTTGCAAGGGAGAAATGTTGGTTACTAGATGTGTATGTTTGTTCCATTTTAATCCTAATTTTTATGCTAAATATATGTTTTAGTATCTTCAGATTTAGTCTTTACTGTTTAAAATTTTAATTATTTATATTTTAACTTTTTTCAATTTAATTGGTGTTCTTGGTTTTCTCTTTGAGAGACTATGGAATTAGGGTGATGGCATCGTCAATTAAGGACAAGTTCTTATGTTTTTCTGATAAGCCTTAGAATTAAGGCTTAGTTAACTCCCAAATGCTTAAAATATTCTTGTTTGTCATAAGATCAATTGAAAATAGTGGAAGATTGCTTGAATTTAATGAAGAAATGAATGTGATAACATTTGGAATGGAAATCTAAGTAAATTGATCTTTTTTGTAGAAATTATGGAAATTGCAAAATCTGATTTTGCAATTCTGGGCAGAGAAGTTATGGAAATTAAAAAGCTGCGTAAACGAAAAAACCCATATATGGAAGAATCAATTTTCGCACAAATTGAGGGATTGGAGCGCGATTTTTGGCAAATTTCAACCCCAGGAAGATCTACAAAAGAGAGGGGAAGAAGCTCGAAGAAGGAATTCAGATTTTTTGGGCCGATTTCAAGGATCAATTTTCGTGGGTTTTTGGAGTTTTTTCGAAACTCTGTTTTTCCAGAAATTCTGTGTGGTATTCTGTTTTAGCCGAGGGAGTACAGCCTTGTTGATTTGTCTTCAATTTTCTATTGGTAATATGGAGAATTGTTTGAACAATCTCTATTCTTCATTCGATTCATTTTTGAATTAAGCTTTAGGTTGAATTTTGTAATCTTAGTTAGTGGGTTTCATTGTTTTTCTGCACTCTGTTTTTTTTACTTTGCTGGAAGTTCTTAGCCAAGGAGTTGTAGCTTTTTGTTTTCCATATTTCTTTGAATTTTTCTTATAATACCAACTGGGATAACAATACCCATTCATTGTTAGTTTGATTCTTCATTTGTGCTACATATTTTTTTAGTTAATCAAAATTCTGTTTTCCATGTTGTTCAATGGGCTGTTATTGTTCTACCATAATTTGAAATTTTTCTGCATTTTTCAGTTTGTTGATAATTCTCAGTTATGAGAATTATTCAACTCTAAAACCAAGTTGTTCTTGCTAATTTTGCGGATTTTGTTGACCAACAAGCAAGATAAAAGTAACATTTTTTATAAATTCATGCAAGCTTGTTGAAACTTGATGAATAAAAGAATTTTGAGAAAAGATGAAGAAAGTGGCTTAAGTTGTTGTTCTTTTGTGCATATTTGAAGACTTTGCAAAAGGGAATGCAATTGCATTCCATTTGCAATGTAACGTGAAGAAAAGAGGAAGGAGAATGCAATTGCAATCTGAATTGCATTCTATGGAACAACAAGGCAAGCTCGAAATTTGCGGAATCACCATGATTTACGTGATTTGCACCGATTATGGAGAAATTCCAACAAGATAATCATGTCCAAATTCTACCCACTAATTATGGACCCAATTTTGGAAGGAGATGATGCTCGGTTTTGACTTTAAAAAGGGAAGAAGCCGAAGAAGAAAGAGGAGTTTTTTTTTGGGTTTATTTTCTGTTTCTCTCTCGAAAGCAATTTTTCTGGGTTTTATTTTCTTCGTAGACAGTAGCATTTTGATTTCCAATTTGTATTAGTTCAGTCCCATTTCAATTTTATGTTATTTCCGCACTAATTCTCTACATTGTAGCTCAAGGACTCTTCGATTTTAGTTTCAATCAACGAAAAGTAAATTTTCTGCATTTTTGTTTATGGGTTTTTATTTGTTTCAACACAGCAGAATTCAGCAACTTCATTCTCTGTTTTCTTTCTTTCTTTTGCTCGCGATTTGATCTCCTCGAGTTCCTGAATAAGATCTCTCCTCAACGAAAGTTGAGGAGATTAAGATTCAAAGATTCGAACGAATTTGAATCGATCGCATTAAGGAATTTGGGTAATGTTTTGCCATTTTTTGGATTTTTCGTGGGTTAAGCACTATCTACTGTATTATGGGGAATTATTTCCATGTTCAAAATCCTTAATTTTCTCATTCACCCGTGGCCTCCCTTTTAAAAACAGAAATTGATTTCCAGTAGCTAATTTTAGGAAAATTTGATTTTCTTAGTATACAATTTCGTTGTTGATAATTTAATTAGGTTTTCTTTGGAATTAATTATTTCCTCTTTTAAAACTATGAAATTTTTAATAAATAATTTTGGGATTTTTACTTTTCCGACAATGAGCTAAATTTTCTCTAGGGGTTCAAGTTGGTGAATGCCCTAAGGAAAAATGTAAAGCTCTAAAGCATAAACAATCTAGTTAGCATGTGAACTTTGTTTGCTTTTGTTGAATTTAAATTTGGGTAAACCTAGCCGGCCAACTAGTGCTTGCTCATCAAGCTCGAACTTAATATCGAAAGAGTTAAGGGAAAGCCGATGTCACAAAAGCAATGGAGGAAAAGGCTTAGAAATAAGTCCTGAACATCGACCCTAGACATAGGGCGAGACTCCAAGACCACTAGGGTTGTGTGCGAAGTATCTAAGTTAGATTAGCCATAGACATATAGGTTTAATCACTTAGTCTCCTAAAGGTTTTGAATCAAAATCGAATAGGAGTTGAACTCGGTTTACTTAGTCTCACATGTTAACTATGATTGCAATTGCAAATTGAATCGCATTTTTCCAAAGGTGCTTGAACCACTTGAATCCCTATTTTTAACTCATTGAATTTTCATTCACTCTTGTTAAACAAACCAAACCTCTTAAATTTTTACATCTTCGGTTACCCCTATTGCAATTTGCAAACATATTTTGTGTCATTCTAAGTAAATTTTGTTAAACTCCGTTCCCTTGGGTACGATACTCTGGAATACTTCCAGTTTCTTTATTACTTCGATCACGTGCACTTGCGTGTTAGCGGATCATTTGTCCAATCCGATTCACGTGATTCTTGAGTCGTTAAGACCAATCGTCCCTAAATTTGGTGGAGGTTGAGTCGATTGGAATGAAAAAGGTTGTGTTGAACAATTGATAAGTGAAATTTGGTTAATGATTGATTCCATCCCCTGTTTTCATTCAAGTTCCATAACTGTGGAAGTATTTCTCTTAATATTCAAATTCAGTTCCTGTGGGAAAGTTACTTTCATAAAGTTTAATGGTAGAAGAAAAATTCAATTGGTAGCCTTGGAGTCCTTGCTTTAATTCCCATGGAAACCCTTTGTTTTTGGAATTCCTGGTAGTTTGTGATCCGCTAACACGCAAGTGCACGTGATCGAAGTAATAAAGAAACTGGAAGTATTCCAGAGTATCGTACCCAAGGGAACGGTTTTAACAAAATCTATTTTGAATGACACCAAATATGTTTGCAAATCGCAATAGGGGTAACCGAAAGTTCAAAATGCGTGAGTTTGGTTTTAACAAGTGAGTGAAAATTCAAAGAATAAAATAGGGATTCAAGTGATGCAAGCACCTTTGGAAGAATGCAACTCACTTTGCAATTGCAATCATAGTTAACATGTGAGACTAAGTAAACCGGGTTCAACTCCTATTCGATTTTGATTCAAAACCTTTAGGAGACTAAGTGATTAAACCTATACGTCTATGGCTAATCTAACTTAGATACTTCGCACACAACCCTAGTGGTCTTGGAGTCTCGCCCTATGTCTAGGGTCGATGTTCAGGACTTATTTCTAAGCCTTTTCCTCCATTGCTTTTGCGACATCGGCTTTCCCTTAACTCTTTCGATATTAAGTTCGAGCTTGATGAGCAAGCACTAGTTGGCCGGCTAGGTTTACCCAAAATTAAATTCAACAAAAACAAACAAAGTACACATGCTAACTAGATTGTATATGCTTTAGAGCTCTACATTTTTCCTTAGGGCATTCACCAACTTGAACCCCTAGAGGAAATTTAGCTCATTGTAGAAAAAGTAAAAATCCCAACATAGTTTATTGAAAAATTCATAGTTCTAAAGAGGAGAAAAATAATTCTAAAGAAAAACTAATTAGAATTCCAACAAGAAAATATATTCTAAAGCCAATTTCTCCTAATTTAGCTACTGGAATCAATTTCTACTTTCTAGAGAAAAAGGGAATCCTATGGGTAATCAAAATAAAACTACTGGAAATTAGATTAATGTTTAAAAGAGAAAGGAAAACCCACTGGAAAACAAAGAACAAATGCTGGGAATAATTTCTATTTCAAAGAGAACAAGGAAACCCACGGGAATTCCACAATATGGCAAAACAATACCCAAAAGAAAAAATACCAAGAACAGAATTACAAAACTGCAGAAGCCGAAAACAGAGGCTGGAAAATAATGGAAAACAGTAAACAAATCTGCAGGAAACTGAATTATTGCTGATTGAAGATTAAATCGAAGAATGCTCGAGCTTCAATGTAGAGAAGAATTTCGAAAATAACAAAAAAAAATTAAAATGAACTGAGCGAATAACAAAGTGAATTCGGTAGCTACTGTCTTTGAAGAAAAATAAACCCAGAAGATTGTGCTCTCGGGAGAAAAGAAAAGAAACAGAAACTAAAAACTCTCAAACGAACTTTGCTTCCTCCTCGGCTTCTCCTCCTTTTTAAAGTCGAATTCGAGTTCATCTCCTTCCAAAATTGGATCCCTGATTTGTGGGTAAAATCTGGACAAGATAATCTTGCTGGAATTTCTCCATAATTGATGTGAATCGCGAGAATCATGGAGATTTCCGTGAATTTCGAGCTTTCCTTGTCGTGCCTTAGAATGCAATTGGTTTGCAATCACAATCTCCCTTCCTCTGTTCATCTGGTTACATTGCAAATGGAATGCAATTGCATTCCTTTTGCAAAGTCTCAAATTCTGCACAAAAGACAACAACTTAAGCTACTTTCTTTATCTTTTCTTAAAATTCTTTTATTCATCAAGTTTTAACAAGCTTTCATGAATTTATACAAAATGTTACTTTTAGCTGCTCGGTAATCAACAAAATCCTCAAAATTAGCAAGAACAACTTGGTTTTAGAGTTGAATAATTCTCATAATTGAGAATTATCAGTTTGCCGAGGAGATTAATCAGTTCTTGTTTTAATCTTTCAATTTCAGTCTTGCCTTTAGTCAAGTTTTAATCTTTACTGGATTGTTTAAAGCCATTGATTCTTTGTTCAATTGAGAATCTCTTGAATTCCTTGTAGTTTTATTGAGAATAGCACTATAATTATTTGCCTTAATTAATCAATTTACACATCTTCTAAAATGAACTTTTTCTCAAAAATTAATTGTAATATTTCTATTTTTAACATGAGCTAAAACTTCTTAGGGGGTTCAAGAGTGCGAATTCCCTAAGAAGTAATTGTAGCCTAAATTTCAATAAAAACCAAGCCTACATCTCAATTGTTTGCTTGTGTTGAACAAATTTCCGTTGAGATCCTAGATTGATCAACTAGGGTAGCAACTCAAGCTTAGATCTAATACCGACGGGGTTAGTGATAAGCGGATTTCACACAAGTGATGAAGAAAAAGAGCTTAGACATAAGTCATTCCTTACCCTAGACATAGGGATTAAGGACTCCAAAACCCATAAAATTGTTGAACCAAATAATCTAAGATAGAGGGACTATAGACATATAAGTCACTCACTTAGCCTCCTAAAGCCTAAATTCAAGGTGAATAGGAGATGCAATTTTAGTTTACAATTGAGTGTGGAGTAGGTTGGAATTGTAATTTTGGCTTGCAATTACAACTTAGGGCAATGACATTCTTGAGCCCCATTTTTATCCAAATTCCTTTTGAATTTTCATTCACTAAGTTCATCTAGTTTTCTATCAAATATTGTCATTTCTAGATTCAGCAATTCAATTCTGAAATTTTTCTTATTTTGATTTTTGTCATTTCTAGATTATGTAATTTTTCTTTTTCCAACACACCATCCCAACATTGTTTTTGCATTTTTAGTTTTCAAAGTTGCAATTTTCCTTACACTTTGCTTTACAACATTTTTGTTACTCCGTTCCCTGTGGGATTCGATACTTGGTACTCATATACCTTTTTATATTACTTCGATCGCGTGCGCTTGCGTGTACAGCCGATCATTTTCTCAGGCTTAGAAGTTATAACTTCTTGAGCGATAGTGGGTAACAGGGAAGTAGATACTGTGATGAGGAAATTTGGTGCTTTTAAATTAACAGATGAAGAAAAAGCCTTCAAGATTGAGGTGGAGGAAGACGAAATTGACAATTCAAACAAACGATTAAAGCACGCCTTGGCCTACAAAATCTTTACACGGAAGACGATTCAATCAAAAATATTTAAAAATATGATGTCGCGGATATGGAATTCAGAGCAAGTTAAGATTGAAAGAGTGGGTAAGAATATTTTTATGTGTAAATTCAAAAATCGAAGGGAAAAAGCTCGAATTTTGGATAAGGGGCTATGGTTTTATGAAAGATCAATGGTTCTTTTTGAAGAACCCCGAGGAAATCAAAGTGGAAGGGACCTCGAATTCAAGTACGTATCCTTTTGGTTTCATTTCCACAACCAGCTGTTTAGCTATTTTACTATGAAAATGGCCATTTCGCTCGAAAATTCCATCGGACAGTTTGTTAAAGCAGATCTACAAAAAGATGGGTCGTGCAATGGAGATACTCTAAGGGTTAGAGTGACGATGGATGTTAGCAAGCCAATTAAAAGAGGAGTTCTCATCCAAGTAGGAGCTATGGCAGAATATAGATGGATAGTGGCTACCTATGGGAAATTACCTGATTTTTATTACTGGTGCGGTTGTTTGGGACATACAATTAAGGATTTTGAACAGTGCTTGGATGTTAAGGAGGCAGATATATTATTTGGCAGTTGGTTACGCAGCCACACGTATCAGAAAGGTAAAGAGAATGATTCAAGCAGAGTATAATCGCCAAAAGGACAGAGGGGTCGAGGCAGAGGAAGTGGGAACAATGGTAGGAGAACTTATGAGAGGTTCGATGGTGAATCCAATGAGGACGGTGATGATGCGGCTGGGTTGAGGCCCACCGGTCGGCAACCAAAAACTACGGGACGATGCCTGATAATGCTAATATTTTACATATTTTTAACCATTTTTACTTAAGCTATTTGCACAAATGCACGTTTTTAAGTCTAATAAATATAGAAAATTAATGAGAAAATAGCCAAAATTAGTTAAGGGATTGTTTTGAGCTAAGAAATAGGAAATAAGAGGAAAATAGTTGATTTTTGATGAGTTTTGGTGTTTTTATGCAGAAAAATGAAAACTGTCAGAATTGCAACTCTAATTGCAATTTCACAGAATTTCGAGAATAAAAGAAAAAATCTGGAAGCCCGATTTTATGCTAATATTTGAATATATTCTCCATGAATCAAGCTCATAAAGATTCGATTCTTGCCTTAAACATCCAAGGAGAAAATCCTAGCATTTTGAGGCTATAAATATGAAGATTCAAGCCACGAAAAAGGAGTCCAACATCGTTTTCATGACTTGAAGACCACTTTACTTTATGCACTTTTTAGTTGTATATTTTCTTGACGTAAAGGAGGAAGAACGTTGCCCAAACTTCAATCCATCCCTATCAAAAGTCTAGAGTTGTGAAGATCTTACTTTCCTTGACAAAGGTTGAGTTTAGATTGATTGGAGAGGTGGAAGTTATCTCCTTTAGTTCGATTTTCCTTTGTATTCGCAAGTTTAATTTTCTATTTAGTCTTAATTTCCAGCACTTTAACTTTGGTTATTTCACATTTAGTTTACTTCTAGTTCTTGTCTTTAATTTTAATTATTTAATTCACTGCAAGTTATCTTTTAATAAAGTTCATTATTCATTCTAGCAAGTTAATATTTCTTTTTAAGTTCATTACTTTGTTTTCTAGCTTTTGTTTTTATTTCTTAAGTCAGTATGTGTTTCTTTTCTTTTAATGTTTTGTTATTTATTTTCTCCATCATTAGCTAATTTCGTCTTTGGGATTCAAATATCCCTAAGGATTGGAAGCTTGGCCTAAGATGTAAAAGTAACTTTGCTCGATTCCATAACATTGTTTGCTTTTATTGATTATCATTCTTATTGTGAATCTAGCTTGATCATGTTACACCTATTTCTACATTTTGGGAAAAAAATTGTATATAATAGGAAAGTATAAAAATTAAGAAAGTAAATATTTGGATATTTATGGTTTTGGATAGGATTTGGTTTCTTTTTTATTAATTAAATAATGAAAATAAAAAAAAAAGAAAAAAAAAAGAAAAAGAGAAAGTGGGATAAATATATTTATTTATTATATAAAACATGTGCTTTATTATTTATTGTTTAATAAAACAAAATGAGGGCTTTTGTTGGAGAAGCCATTTTCGTAAGAGAGGAAGAGGAAGAAAGTGAGGAGATGATTTCTTGATTTTGGGCCATTTTGGAGTGTGAAAATTCAAGAAAGGGATCTCACAACCTTGGATTGAAGCTTTTGGTAAGTTTTCTAACTTTTGATTAAGGTTTCTCATGAGTTATAGAACCTATTTTGGTGGGTTTCCTTGTGGGTTTTCTTCCTTTAGTTGGAAACTCCATAAACTAGCTTGAAAACAAAGATGATGGTGATGATTGAGTAAAAGAAGGAAATTTGATGAAGGTCATGAGTTTTATCAAAGTATGGATTGAAGGGGATTAGTTGTATGTAGAAATTGCAAACTTTTTAGGGAAAGAAAACCAAAGAATATATTCATGGAGAAGAAGAAATGAAAAGAATGATATTTCTTATGGAGAGGGATTACAATGAAGTTATTGGAAACTTTATTTTGGGTTATTGTCTCAATTTCTTGGTAATTAGAAGAGTAAGATGAGGAAAAGAATGGTAAATTCTTGGGTTAGTGAGAAATATAAAGGCTTGGATAATTTAGTGTTGTTACACTTTAATTTTGGCATTAAGAGGTTAGTAATATGTTGACAATGTATGATTTCAGGGCAAGCGGAGATTGGAACCATTTACAACCCGAACAAACCTCGTTTGTAGTAGTTGTGAGTGATTATTTTATAAAGTATTTCAATTATTTAGTAATTGATGATATTCTTGTGAGATTTGAAATCAATTGCAAATGATTTAGTTATTTGAAAAATTGGAGGAAATTACTTGTATTTCACAAATTGATTATTATTGAGATTGATGATTTACTAAATTGATGAGAAAGTGACATATGATCACTAAATTGAATTCATTTTTTTTAGCATATTTGAATTTGAAGAGATTTATGTTTATTGAAATTTTAGCTACAATGACTTAATTATTTGAATTAATTAAGCTTATGAAAGGTGAATTTATGAAAATCTCTTGATTGTAGCCAATTGGCAAAAAGTTCAATTATTTGAGGAGAAATCAAGTATTTGTGAGTTTTAGAAATAACTTGATTTTTGAATCATGATTTTAGTTGATCTTTGACTTATGGCTTAAAGTTATGAAACCACAATTTGAGAATGTGTGGGGTTTGAGAACTTATGATGATTATTATATAGAAATTGTTTTCAAACCACTAGAATTGTACCCATGGTTATTACCCATATGCTATAAGAATGTGTTTCTATAGTATGATAGTGTGCCAAGGCCGCAGGGGATGCAGGGGAATGCCGGGGCCATTAGGTGCCAAATCCGGATTCCGAATCCTGGTCCAAATCCTGGACCTGAGGCATTACAGATGTTAGAGATTGCTCTACGTGCACGTATGACATAAATTTGCTATGTTATGTATCTGGAGATTACTCGATGCATAGTATGACATGGATTTGGGTACAAGTTTGGTGATGAGTTTGTTGGTCTATTATTTTGTGCTTTATTTTAAAAGTTATTGTTGCAAAACTTTGTGACGTTTTACTTATCTTGTGTATTCAGACTGTGCGTAATATTTAAAGTTTTAGGGAACTTTGAATTTTCCTGTTTAATATAAAAGTTTTATGTCGAGAGGTTATTATTTTTTTTTCCTATTAACTTACCACTCACTGGGCTCTATCAGCTCATTCTTTCTTCTTAAATTTTTCCTCCAGGTAGCGACTGAGTTTCTAACAAGCCTACAGAAGTCGATATCTGCCATTGGACTTGATAGTTTGCATATCATTTTGTATGTACATTTTTACAAATACTTTTTTTTGTGTAACTGATGTGGCTAGTGCCATTTTGGGATTTCCCTTTGGTTTGTAATATGAAACCCACCTGTTTATCTACTTTTAAGTTTTGTGGGTTTATATTGAATTTCTGAAATGATGGTTGGAGTTTGAATATATTATTATGGAAGTATATATATTGCTTTTCAGGTGTGTTTTACTCAGTTTTCAGGGGAAACTCTGCCGAAATTTTTATAAATTTTGGTGTTAATAAAGTTTTGGCTAGCCACTTGTGATTTTCAAAACTAAGATTTATTTTGCAAAGATTGACATTGGATTCCATGGTTTAGTAGGGATCTAATGTCGGCATGCCTCATCCTAGGTTAGTTAGGATAATTTGGGGTGGGGTGTGTCAGATCACCTAGGTGAACATACAGAGATCGAGTTTAATACTGAATGGGTAACACGAGATTACATGTTCATACAAAGCAATAGAGGAAAGGGGCTTAGACATAAGCACTTGTTTTTTATCTTAGACATAGGGCGAAACCTCTAAGACCAAGGGTTGTGTTCTCATTATACTAAGTTCGTATTAGCCATAGACATATGGTTTAATCACTTAGACTTCTAAAGGTTTTTCCATTGAAATCGAATAGAAGTTGAACCCGATTTACATTGCTTGGTGTTTGAGTAAAGATTATAATTGCATTTTAGGTCACAATTCTTTTATAAGAGGCAAAAGCATATTCGAATTCCATCTTTTTATCATTTGATTTTTAGTACACTCACAACCTTCCCAATTATTTAATATTGGTTATCGAAGTTGCTTTGTGTGAACATCTTTGTCTTAATTTTGGATTTTGTTGTATCTGTTCTTTATGGGATCAATACTTTATAATATTTCTTTTACTACTTGTTTGACAGTGTGCACTTGTACTAGATTGGAGACCGTTATGGAAGATTTGCAAAAAAGGAAAGAGGAAGGAATTTTATTGGATTCACACAAGGGAAGGGAAATGTCGAAGCATGGAGGAAAGGGAGAGGAAAGTAGGGTTATGCATTCTAAACCCTATGGAAGATAAGGTGGGCCATGATGAAATAAAAGATATGGGCCTACATATGACAGATGGCTAGGAGGCTGACATTGAGTCTGCTACAGGGGTTGTTAAAGATAACAAACCTCTAGTCAGGCCTGTATGAAAAAATGGAAAAGAATGGCCCGTATAAATGAGGGCACTCAGTATGTCGATAAATATGGGCAATAAGGGACAAAATTAGTAGGGACTAAACATGAGATGGATGGGCAAACTGAGGAACAACAAGGAAAACGTATTTGTATTCAGGCTGAGAATTCTTAAAAGATATCAACGGTGGAGGCTGATTTTCAGCCCCGCCGAGGATTATGAAAATCTTAAGTTGGAATGTTCGGGGGTTGGAGAACCCCCGAACATTAAGGGTGCTAAAGAACTTAGTAAATAGGCACCATCCCAAATAGTTTTCTTAATGGAAACTAAATGTAATGATAAGTATGAGGAGCAATTGAAGCGTGAGTTATTTTTGGATTACTGTCTTTCTGTTCCGAGTAGGGAGTTAATTGGAGGATTAAATTTGCAAGTATGTATTTTAATTTTTAAACTAAAAAAAAAAAAACATTTATTTTTGTCATTGCTATTATTTTATTAGCAAGTATGTAATATTCATTTTTTGCAAACTTATTTTGTTCTAATACATGTCCATACTACTCATAGCGTTAAAGAAATAAGTCTAAAGATCAAAATCTTATTTAGAAGTAGATATTTTAGAAGTCTAAGAGATCAAAATAGGATAAATCTAAAAGTTTATTGACGAAAATGAAAATGAGATTTAAAAAATAAAAATTACACGGTCTATAAGTTACATTTAAGCGGTAGACTAAAATAAATGAGCGAAAAATAAAATTATTTGAATTTTCAACTTTTTAAAATTTTCTTTTGTTTTAAATTAGGCTATTATTTTTAATTCATAATTGTTTTTTTAATTCGCAGCTGCTTCCGTAGCATAGTGGTAGTGCGTTCGCTTCGTAAGCGAAAGGTCGCGAGTTCGATCCTCGCCGGGAGCTATTTTGTCTTTTTCGATATTTCTTTACTTTTTTCGGTCCATTTTATATTAATTTTCTGTATACGAATATTAAACTATCATTGAATGTACAGTTCTTATGTTCATTTTTCATAAAAGAATAAAAAATATTACAAGCAAGACGAACTCAAAAAAAAAAAAAAAAAAAAACAAGTACGAGATTAGTTTAATAGTTTTAATGCACGAATCATTAAGATTTGTGTATTAAAACACTTGAAAGAAAAAGTAAATTAAAAGTTGTTTCTAATAACTAGTCTTTTAGCACGTGAGTTGCACGTGACATTTCTATTAATTTTGTATATTATATATGTTTAATAGCATGTTAATTATGTGAGATATATTAAATTTTTATTTATCATAAACCTATAAAAATAAATAAGTAAATAAATTGGAAGATTACTTCTTCCATCCACATGACAATGAATTTCAGTGCTTCTAGAATTTATTCTTTCTTAGTTTGGTACTTCACAACACAAATTTTTCCACTAACACCTAATTTGAAACTCCAATTATTTTGTAAAAATTATCTTTAGCAAATACTCTATTACGCCTGCAATTTTGCAACCACAACTCTGAAATATAATTAGATTGGAAAATATTTTTTTAAAAAAATATTTGCAATATGTGGATCCAACAATGGTTGAAATTAAAAAAAAATGAAATTTAAATAAACTATCACAATTTAAAAAAATGTAGTCTAAAAAAACCTTGAATCAATCTCATACAAATTAACACATAAAAAAAATACTTATAATCCTAGCATTATTTTCTTTACAAATAAAAGTAATTTGGTACCAAAAGAATGTCATAAGATTGAGAGAGATGTGAAAATGATTTGGTACAAAAGAAAATCAAAATGTTACATTCAGTTAATTAACATGACTTTGCAAATGATATACAATACAACAATTTAAGTTTACAATAAAATAAAGACAAAAAGAATAATAACATTAGTATATGCCTTGAATAAATCAATTTGTTGAACTCAAAAAAAAAATCAATCAATTTGTTAGGAAGGAAAATAATTACTCTTTTCTCTCAATAAATGCATGAAAATATTTAGAAGGTGATCCAAACAAATTTTTTTTTTTTTTTTGACAAAATAGAGCCATTAGTTATAAGAACAAAAGTTTTGATTCTTAAGGTAGATAAGTTTATTTTTATTTTTTGAAATATGGTAGTTAGGTTTATTTTGTAGCTTAATAATAATAAAGAAAACATGCATGTATATTCTTAGAGTGTGGGAATGCTAAAAGGCGTCGAAGTTATTAAATTTAATTACTCAAATTAAACATGTATACGTAAATGGGGTGTGAGAATATTAAGAGATTGAGAGCCACTATTACTCAATTACCTTATTTAAATTGTTAAAATAATTATGATGTTACATCATGTTTGATAAATTTCAAAATACTTATGCACAATAATTTTTTTAATCTTAACATTAATATTAAGTTATGTGGGGTTTTTTGTTACTAATTTAAAGAAAAAAAAAGTCACGTTGGATGTGATTGGCATTAATAGCCCATTCATTAAAAAAAGTAGGTATTTAATTGTGGTGTAACAGTGTTGATATTTCCACTCTTTATACTTCGGGATTATTTAAATTTAAAAATATTTAAAGGCCAATTTAGGTATTATATTCAAATTTAAAATAAAATTTAAATAGACTATTATAATTCTAAATTGTAGGTTAAAAAAACCTTATTTTTTTAGAATATTATATCATATATGTGGTGGAAATTCAAACCTACAACATATCAAAAAAAGAAGAATCAATTTTATACAAATTTAAAGAAACACAATAATTGTATGCTTAGCATGATTTGCTTTACAAATAAAAATAATTTAACCCAAAAAAATTATAAGATCGAGAGAGATGCTTTACCTATTTGGTAACAAAAAAAATACGACAATCACATTTTGTTAAAATAACTTTGCAAATATAATGCAATGCAACAATTTAAATTTTAAAATAAAATGAAGGTAAGAAAAATCATATAAGATTGAGACTTACCTTAAATCAATCGATTTGGCACAAATGAAAAACAAAGATTTTTGGCTTAGTAATGAGGTTTTTCTTTGCATGGAACTATTTATAGAGAATTGGTAGACATCTAATATAATGGATCATTTATTATTATTTGTTATGGAGTTGGAAAAAGTTTGTTATGGAATTGAAAAAGTTTAATTTTTTCAAATGCACTTTAATATATTATTTTCTTACGTGCTTTAAACGTGGATGATTGGAAAACTCTATATCTTCATTGCCTTTAGTGGATGAATGGAAAACTCTATAATAAATGCAAAACTTTTTATATTTCACACCTTTTAACATTCCTTCCATTTATCAACCATTATTAGTGCATTTAAATTTTCATTAACTCAATATAATTTTCAATCAATTATAATTAGTTTAGGGTAAGATTTAATAAATTATCAAGGTAATTTTAATTATTTTCAACCTCTAAAAATGAGATGGGACAATAACCTTTTTCTTTTGTTGTAGGAAATTGAAGAGTTTCAATGCTTTTTGAAATTCCAAAACTTCATTTTAAATTCCCTAAGGCCATCTTTGAATTTTTATAAAATGAATCTAAAACTTTTATATTTTACCTCTTCACATTCCTTTCTCCCACTACATGCTGATTTTCAGTTTTTTTATCTCCCACTACATTCATTCAATTTTAAATATGAATAATTGGAGGCTTGGAACTCACACATAAGATTTAAGTTGAGCCCACTACATGCTATTTGATAGTGGCTATTTATTTCATAACTTAAATATTAAGTATATAAAATAATTTCATATTAATTTCATATTTTAATATAAAAACAATAGAGGAATAATAATAAATGAAGGGGCATATTTGGAATTATGGAATTATCATTTGGACAAAATAGTCCAAAATTGATTCTCATCTTAGCCCATTTTTAAGATAGTAAGATAAGATTATTGCAGTTGAAATATTATAATAATCACAACATCTTATACAAAACTAGTTTATTACCATTAGGTGCAAATGCACGTAATACTTATTTTAATTTATTTTATTTTAAAAAAGTTAAAAGAAAAGTAATTATATTATTAGATAACATTTATATTATTAAAAATTAGTATAATTCTTAAAATATAAAATTAAATGCAAATAATATATATTAAAATAATACTTAAAAATATCTTGCGAATTACGTTTATGTTGTGTTTATATATAATTTTTATTTTAATGAATGCAATGATGTTTAGGTATAAAATTCAAATTACATCCTTGATTAATAATTAATATATAAATTATTATTTTAAATTGTAAATTTTATGATTTTTTAATATAAAGTTATATTTGTTTTTATCATTTTTATTGCGTGTTTGATAAAGAAATCCATGTTATAAATTTTCAAAATATATTAATAATGTCAAATACTTTAAAAATACATTTTATCTTAGTAAACTGAAAAGATGTTTTATTTAAATGACCTTTTAATTGAATTTTAAAAAAATAACCTATTTAAAATGTTAAAACTTTTAGTAAAAAAGGAATTTTAGTAATTTTAAACAACATCTTATCTTATTGTATCTTTTCTTACTATTTTAAAAAGTGGCTTAGGGGAGAATCACTTTTAGACTATTTTGTCCATTTGCCAAATTTACAAAGCATGCCACTAATAATTAGAAAATTTATATATTTAATTTAATTTAATTCATAAAATAGCATTTAAAAAGTTAGAATAAGAAAAGTTTTCTTTGTATTTATATAATTACTAATTTTAGTTATAACTGTTTTAAATAATAAAGATATTAAGAGGGTTAGAAAAGTGAAAAGTTTTCTTAGTTTTTTCCATTTAATAATTCTTTAATTACATTTTACTTTCTTCATACTATTTGTATTATTTAAATGATTTTCAATTTTGTAAATAAAGGCATTGACCCGTGTCTGGTAGAATTTGAAAGGATATATATATATATATATATATATATATATATATATATATATATATATATATCTATATATATATATAATGGTTTATCAGTTCCCTCACAATATACTCATATTTCAATGATTTATCCCCCATAACCAAAAAATGAGTGGTCCATTATAATATACCTCTTGCCTTCCCTATAAATATTTTCATGCATTTATAATACATTGAATTACAGTTTGCAAAGTCCTTTTTTAATTTCTTTTTAGACCACAATTTAATTTATAATAGTTTTTAGTAATATGTATTTTTGTAAAATTGCAGACATAATGAAGAAAGAATTTTTTTTTTTTTTTTTTTAAGTTCAACAATAAATAAGTGGAGTAGGGGGATTTGAATCTCTACCTCTTAGTTGAGCCAGTTGAGATATGCTCATTTTGGCAAGAAAAGAGAGTTGTTGAGGATGAAAGCATACACTTAGTAATACATTATTTGAATTTTTCAAAATACTTACAATTTAAAATCAAGTGTCATATGTAAAAGTTTTGTTGAAAAGTATCGCTCTAAAAAATGAGAATTTTTAGAGGTATTGAAACTCATTGCCGTGCATGAAAAGACATAATGAAAAATTGATACCTATGTTTGAGAGTATTTTGTTGAAATATCTTTGTCTCTCATTGGTGCATAACACTGCTCCTTCATACAAATACCAACTTAGAAATGGTGGGAGAATGAATTGAGAGAGAAAGAGAAACAAATTAAAAAGAAAGGACTCAAGTTTTTGTAGAAAAAGAGTAGAGAATAGCTCTTTATATAGTTATGGCTAGGAGTTAAAGAAGGTTGCAAAACCCTTGAAATTCCATTATTAAATAAATTAAATGTAAAGTAATTAGTTTGTGTTTGATTTATAGAAATTAAATTAGCAAATTTTTTATAGTCTAGCCCTTCATCATCTAACTTTTTTAGATTCTTATACTTTTATTTTAAATATTATTTATACTTTTATTTTAAATATTATTTTATTAATTTAAATGTTAATTAGACATGATCAAAATATTACATTTATTCGAAATTTTGGTTATATATAATTTAATTTTTTTAAATATATATATATATATATTAAAGAATACTTAAAAAATTCTCATACTATAAGTTTTATTTAAAAAAAAAAATCAAAAGCAACGTAAATTTACCACATATATAAATTTTAAAGCATAGCATATTTATTTATTTTTAATAAAAAATATTTGATTGTATTTAAATATCATTTTTATATAAATATATAATTAATAAATAATAACTCCTTTTTTAAAACAAAATAATAACTCCTTTCAAGTGCCCATTCCCGTTGATTAAAAAAAAACTATTCATTTCCATTTTTACTTAATTAATTATTAATAATTAGTGTGTTTTAAGAATTATAAAAAGTTCTTGAGTTACTTATGTATTATTCTTAATTATTAATTTTAATGGCATGGTTGTAAATCTAAAAATTAAAGTAAAGGTATAGTGGTCCAAAAATGTTTTTCAATCATCCTTACTTTTTAATTTAGTATAGATTTAATATATAATGATTTTTTTTGTTCAGTTCATTAGTGTACGATGAATATTAACTATAAATGATGTCAAAGTCTCAATAAACTTTCATAAAGTTTACATAATTATTTTTTAAATTTTGAATTATCACAAACTCGAGTCAACTTAGGTAAATGATGAGATAACAACGACTTGTCTTCAAATTGAAAATTCAAATATTCATCTCACATTCATAATATTGTGCTCTATCTAAAAAAATAATTGTAAAATTGGTTTATTGTGAAAAAAAATACATAAGAGTACACTACATAAGTTAGTACAATAATATATCAACTACTTGCGTAAATTTTCAACTTTATTTTCATGAAAGCACCCGAAGTCTATCTAAATCACCTTTTCATTTTATATGCTTTTAATTTAAAATTATCTTTTGTTTCTCTAAATTATTTGTTAGATATTAGGAGAAACGCTTTTTATGACAAATTAAATTAAACAAAGAAACATTTTGGTATGTGTGTGTTGACAAAGAAATTTTGGCTAATTTCTAATTACTACGTCATTATGCCAAATTAATGACAAAACTACAAAAATTAAATTTGGGATAAATTATAAATTGACATGTGTCTCAAATTTAATTTGAAGACAAAAATTGGCAAATTCTAAAAATTAAAAGGTCACATGTCTTCATTATGATAATTTGACCAAACAATTAAATTTAATTTGGTCAAATTGGGTTATATGAAATTTGGGTTAAAGTTAAATAAAACTCAAATTCAAATGGTTAAACCCAAACCCAACAAAGCTTAAGTCCAATGGTTGGATCCAAAAGCATTGAAGCCCAAACTCACATACTCATGGAAAGCTTTATAAATAGAGGAGCTCTCCTTCATTTGGGGGTTCAAAAATCTGATTATCTAAAAAAAAAAATCAAAGAGAATTGAGAGCAAAGAAAGCAAAAGTCCTTAGGTGCTGAATGCTCCATGGAGTTCTTAGGTACTGAATGCTTCAAGACAAGTCCTTAGGTGCTGAACTTTATTTGAAGATCAAATGCCCTTCAAGACCAGTTCTTAGGTGCTGAACACTCCTTGAAGTGCTGAACACTCTTTGAAGTGCTGAACACTCTTGAAAGACCAAAAACCTTCCAAGACAAGTCCCTATGTACTAAATACTCTTGGAATACCAAAGACTCTCAAAGACAAGTCCTTAGATGCTAAACGCTCTTTAAAGACCAAAGACTCTTCCAGACTCGAAGACTCTAAATATTGATTGAAGCTTCAACCTCAAAAATAAGCTGCAAAGCTCTCAAGACATTTGTACATAAGAGAGAAAGAATTAGAGGATAAATATTAGAGATTGTACCACACCCACAAAATGAATACAAATTAAATTCATTTACACGTGTCTCATTTCTCTTTCTTTGTTGAAATTACGTGTGAACAATGTGTATATCAAAACTTAAATTTGCTAAAAGATAAAATTGAAAATTAATAATTATACACATAAATTTGCTAAACGATAAAATTGAAAATTAATAATTTTTTGGGTTAGGTCTGTTGTAATTATGAGGACAGTTGTGGCTCTGTTGGGTGTTGGCTTAATTGATTTACTGCTTAAAAAAAATGAAAATGAAATTTTTTTGGGCAAAATATGCCTGATTCTACATGATTCAACAAGAGCATAGCTCAACTGACATAAAATATAGGCTTATGATCAAGATGTCATATGTTCGAATCCTCCTACCCCCAAATGTTGTTGAATTCAAAAAAAAAAAACTTTTAACAGCTTGCCCAGAAACAAATTTTGCAAATAAATATATTTAGAAAAGTGATTTTGAATTGATACATTCACTTATCGCACACAAAAAGGAATCAATCTCAAATGGAGCCTAAACTTGTAATTTAACAAACTTTTTAAAGCACTAATTCAAAAAAAAAAAAATATTTTGCACGATTTTCCTGTCTCACAAAAGAAGAAAAAATGATTCTGATGACAAGACTAAAAAAATAGCGAAAACTCAAGGGATCACAAAATGGAAAAAAAAAATCATTAGAAAGAAAAAAAAGTGTTAAATTATAAATTTAATCATAAATTATGAGGTATGTGTCTATTTGATCTATAGACTTTAAAAAATATTTAATAAATCTATAAATTTTAAAAATATCTAATACATCTTCAAACTCTCAATTTCGTGTCTAATAGGTCAATGACATATTTGAAATATTTAAAAATTAATTGATTCATAAGATGTAAAATTAAATTTCATATCTAATATGATTTTAAATTTTAAATTTTATGTTTGGTAGATCCGTGAATTTTAAAAAAGGTCAAATAAGTTAAGGGTATATTATATACAAAATTAAAAATTCAAAGATCTATTAGACACGAAATTGAAAGTTTTAAAATATATTAGACACTTTTTTAAAATTAGATTCTTATTTGATACAAAATTAAAAGTTTAAACATAAATTTAAAAATTTAAAGATAATTTAATTAAAAGAAAAAGAAAGAGAAAAAGAAAATTCGTTTAACATAGTGTCAGCAAGTTGGCAATGAACAGCCGGGCCGTCGCATTCAACAAGTTGATGATTGAGCTGTAAAGTATTTCCCAACCTCACCCATCTCGACACGTGTCCCTTCACCCAACATTACCCGCGGGCCCCACTCCCTCCAACTGGCAAATTTAAAAAGAAAAAAAAAACCCCTGCAACTTGCCTCACGTGGGCCCCCATTTCCCGGGCTTTCCTCACTGATTCCTCGCTCGATTCCTAGTTGACTTTTGGGGGTATTTTCTTTGACCGCGGTTCGTAGTTTAAAACGTTATCCACGTTGTTTACGGGAGAGACACAGACAGAGAGAGATTGCCGAGGAGAAACCAAACACCGTTTGGATGCCCAAATCCATAAGCCCACGTGTCGAATATCCAAGACGTTTAGATTTGACCGATACGTGGCAATTTCTAATTAATCGCTATATTTACGACACGTGGCTCGAATGGAAAAATTGTTGATAGGCACGCCAAAAGGACAAAAGCGGAGTTTTTTAAAAAGAGAGGAAATTTTATATTTTTTTGTGTCAGGTCGGACCACGTGTCGAATTATCACGACTTAGGATGCCACTTGTCTCCTGCAGGCATTTTTCTCCCCTGGAGGGTATTTTCGGTACACTACAAAATTTATTTATTTTATTATTTTTTTAAAAATTAATTAAAATTTTCATGGGCGGAGGGGTGGAGAGAAAAAAAAGCTCCTCCTTTTTCCTCTCTCGGCTTCTCTGTTTCCTTTGATTTCTCTTTCACTCGTCAATTATTTTTGCGGCCTCCTTCTTTATTTTTTCCTCTTTCTTTCTCTGTTCCACTTTGTTGGAGATCTTTACAAGACTGTTCATTTGGATTTTCCCCCAGATTTTTTTTTTGAGGAATAATTTTTAGGAGAATGGAAAACGTTTTCTTCTTTCCCTTATTTTTTTATGTGGGAATGTGATCTGAGATTATATTTTGATGTGTTTTATGTGCTACCTTGAGTATTGTTATTGACCCCATTTGTTTTTGATTCATCATCTTGCTTTCTTCTTTTTGGGTTTTGCTAAACGAGATCGTGATGGTGCATAAACATTTTGATTTTCTCTGTTTTGAATTGAAAGATGGGCGAAGCAAACGAAGCAGGAAGCAAGGGAATGGAGAAGGTTCCTCTGCAAACTGAAAAGTACCCAACAGATCTGTTGCAAATATTTTTGTGTAGCAATTCACATCAGGCTCAAATTGGGGCTTTTAATGAAGAAGATGATGCAGAGGAGATTGAGCTCAATCTTGGGCTTTCACTTGGGGGTCGATTTGGGGTTGACAAAAATTCCAAGAAGCTTATTCGGTCATCGTCCATTGCTGGGACGATACCGCTTTTGAGGGACGACGAGGGCTCTACTCCGGCGGCGGTATCGTACCCGGCGCTTATTCGGACATCGTCTCTTCCGTCGGAGACGGAGGAGGAGTGGAGGAAGAGGAAGGAATTGCAGATGTTAAGGCGAATGGAAGCGAAGAGGAGGCGGTTTGAGAAGCAGAGGAATAAGGATGGAATTGGGATGGGGACTGGAGGGTGTTTTGAAGAAGAGAGGCGAGACATTGAAGGCCTTACAAGATTGAATTTGAGAGAGAAAAGGCCTTGTTCGGGTATTTCGACGGTGGCGCCGCGGTTCGGGTTGCCTACATGGGCTGCAGCCGCCCGACAGGCTCTTATTGGCGGAATTGTGGATGACGTTGCCAAAGGCAAAGGCTATACGTCCATCGGGGGCGGCTTACTGGTCGTTGGACAGCCTGCTTCTCAGTGCTCTGCCGAATCGCAGGGCGGAAGCTCGTCGGGGATGTCGGAATTGGACAACAAACACATTCAAGGTAGCTCATTCTTCACCTTCTAATGTTATGTCTCTTTTTGGCATTGGTGGTTGTTGGTTCTTACTGGTAGTTAATTTTCTGTTTCCCTCTCTGTTTTACATATTGTGGCCTGTAACTATTTGTTTGATATGGAACTAAGACTAACATAGTTTTATGAGAAAATATTGCCATAGTTCATGAAAGAACCATTTCTTAGCTTGCAATTCATAATCTGAAAGGTACTTTTAGATCTTAGGCATATTCAAAACAAAGCACAATCGGTGATATAATCTGGCAAATATCATGGCTGGTTGAAACTATTTTTTCTTCTTGGATCACGCGGTCTATGATAATGCGAGTGGAAACGTCTTGCTTCATCGTAGTTTGAACTGATTCTTTAAAGACCATTTTGTTCCTCCCATGATATTTTTCTGTTGTAAGCTCAAATTGTTTGCTAAAGGACTGTTAGATTTCTGAACATAGGTCCATTCACCCCCTTCATTCTTTAAATTTGTTTAAGTTGTGCAACATTGCTTGCATTTGTGATCGTTATCAGCATTACGATTAATCTAAATGCTTGTTGTACACCCGAGCTCATTTATGGCATATTGGAACTGTCTGGAAATTGCTTCTTATCGTAAAAGCACAACGACATTCCGATTTTGCTGTTCTTTTTCTCAACACACAAGTTATGTAATATGCACAAATGATCAGTTGATACCTTCTGGTTTTGTTCTTTTACTCAGGTTTGACGGTCAGTTTTCGATGGAGATGATTTTGTTTGGAAACTCTTTCGCATTTTTTATCTTCTGGCCATAGGGGTAGTGGGTAGGTTGTGCTAGGTGACCGGATAATTTCCATTGGCCTGGAAGTTGAATCGTTCATGTTGTTTTAAACGAAAGCATCAGTGAGAAGAAAGTTTTATAGTAAATATTGAAACGTGACAAGTTGAATAAGATTAAGAAGTGCTGCTGTAATGTTACAGCAATATTGGCCTATTTTGCATTTAAGAAAGTAAGAGATCATATATGCATACTAAGTTCTGTATTCTTGATCAAAGAAACTCTCTTCTACCAATACTGTTTCAGTCCTGTTCTTAAGGCAATCCAGGAGATTGTATTTGACTCAGCAAGCTTTTGGACTCATGGACACTATCAATGGAAATTCCATTGAGAGAAAAGAAAATGCAATTGAATAATATTTTCAGCATATGTGGCTTCCCTTGTAGTCATCGGAAAAAGTTGTATGTTTCTTTAAGGGGCCGCCAAAAGTACTGCTTACAAGTTTATTCCAATATACACAGAATTGTAGCACTGTTGACGTATTGTTGATGTATTATCTACGACGATTCACACCTAGAGCAGGCCTCTTTTACTTAGTGTCTTAGATTTGATTAGTTTCAAGAAATTGGAAAGCAAGGTCATTGGTTTGGTTATTGGATAATATTTTTGAAGACTGTTGAAACTAATGAATCAAGTTGTTGGATTTATTCAGAACACAACAGTAAATTTAGCTAATTATCCTCCTTTTTGTCATTATATAATTTGGTCATGTGATCTAGTCGAAAATGAAATGAAAATTGAAAACTAACGCCCAGCATTTCTCCTGCAGTATTTAATTGGTCCATCTGATGAAGTTCACTTATGTTTTAGGAGGTTTAAACTCTTTAGGAAAGCGAAGAAAGACTGTTTGGCATAGTAAAGTTTTCTATGCAAAACAGAGTGCTATTTGCATAATTCGTAAATGGTTTTTTTTTTTTTTTTCATGTTGCAGGATCAAGCAGTTACGGTGAAGCGAGAAGCTCATCACAAGAACGAGGCAACCTAGAGGCTGCTAGTTCTTCAGGATCGAAGATGTGCGAGAACCCATCTGACAGTTCCAAAGCAGAGGCAAAAAACCCATCCAAGAAACCTGATTCGGGCGAGAACAGGCGAAAAGAAACAGGAATGACGTCGATGGAAGACATGCCTTGTGTGTTCACAATAGGGGATGGGCCTGAAGGGAGAAGGGTGGAAGGAATTCTTTACAAGTATGGGAAAGGGGAGGAAGTGAGGATAATGTGTGTTTGCCATGGCAAGTTTCTGTCACCAGCTGAGTTTGTGCAGCATGCTGGTGGAAAAAATGTGGCTCATCCACTAAGACATATAGTTGTCAATCCCAATTCTGGGCCTTTTTTGTGATGTTTTGTGTCCTTGTATACCCCATCAAACATGAGGAGCCTTCAAATAGGAAACATAGAGAGCTTAGTGTTTAAGAAAAGAGATATCCTTTGTTATTATATTTATTTCATTTTCTTACCTTTTAGAGTGAGTCATGTCTTGAAAGGGATTTTTGAATGGCTCTCAGCTGGAGATTTTATGGATCAAAGCATTCATATTTCTTCCTGATTTTTATTTCAAGTTGGATAGAAAAGAAAGCTGCATTGGACAATTTTCAGAACAATTGTTCTGGAACTATTCTTTGATGCAGATTGATCCTCATTAACCACAATACAGTAGCGATCAAAGTCGACTAATGGTGGAGTTCTCGTCATTTAACTGCGATATAGTATCGATCAAAATAAACTTTTTTCCTGCCTTTTGACATTAAAATCATAAGAGCATTGCTTTTCCCCATATTGAATATTTTGTGTTGATCGTCTGTTGAGCAATAAAAGCTGCTCATTTGATATTGCTAATCCAACAAAGCTTCTCTAGAATGTCATAATGCTTTTAAGTATTCGAATAATTCTGTCACTGTCATAACATCTCAAATACTAAAAGGTGAACATCAAGAAAGCAAATCCTACCGTATTAGACGTACTGTTTCACCAATATTCTAACTTCTAGACACATTAATAACGAAACCAAATCAATCAGATATACTAACGGTTGATTGGTAAGAGAACAGATCTGAAGTAGAACTGTCTAATACGCAGTCGACTACCAAATGGTGGTTAAATAACTGAAACTGCAAAGAATGATTTTGTCTGAACTCCTGAATGAGGATCCAGTTTGCAGGGGGCAACATGTTACATTCATGACTCACCTTGTTTCTAAACACCTAAAGAGACTAGTATAAACAGTCGAGAAATGATTTGGCGACAATGTCTTTTCTGTGACAGTGTCTTTTTAACAACAACGACAAAAATGACAAGAAGGGTAATAATGACAACAACAGCGAAAATGACAACATCGACGAAAATGGCAACAATGACGAAAATGACAACTACGGCAGCTCCATGAGCAACAGGAAGAACATGAACAACAATTCCATTTGCAACAAGAAGAACATGAACAACAACTCCATTTGCAACAAGAAGAACATGAACAGAAACTCCATTTGCAACAAGAAGGATATGAACAACAACTCCATTTGCAACAAGAAGAACATGAACAGCAGGGAAACCAAGACTTCGCTGTTGATTTTGAAGAGACTGCAGCGCCTTGAGTATTTTGATGCTTCTTTTTAGCATCCGCAGACACAGATCCACCCTGCGCCTCCTCATCGGCCAAACTGCAGACATTGAGTACTGGTTAATTTGATGCTTATACATACCTTCTTTTGACAATATTAACGAAGTTGCCAGATAATAATGATCTAACAAAGAAACATCGGCCTCAAAGAATTGGTAAAGGTAAACTAAGTGCCTATACGAAATTCAAGAAGAAAAAGATAAGGAGGTTGAAAGAAAAGGTACTTATTGGACGCACTTTTAACATTGTTAATGATGTTGAAGAGTACGGAGCATACATGTTAAAGGTGTGACAACAAAATCCTGTACGGCTACAGTTCCAACAATAACAGAACGCCCTGCTACAGTTCCAGCAGCAACAGCTTGACCATGTAGGGTAGCAACTTGGCCGCAAACAGTAGCAGAACGCCCGACTACAGTTAGAACAGTAGCATGAGGGGCATGCACACTTCTTCTTTCTGCAACACACAAAGAGCATATTTCCTTATACTCTCATTAGCATTTGCCAAAAAGAAGGTGGGTCTATTTTTGTGCTTATTAGATGTGAACAAACAAAAAGAGAGTAATCTAAAAAGAAACCACATGATGACTATTAATCAGGCAGATGGCGAAGAAGGCATTATGAACTGGTATTTACATGGAAGGCCAAATCCTTAGTAGAAGAATCTAAAGCAAGCACAGAAATTTTTTTTTGGCCTTGAGTTTAATAGGCCTTAAGTTTAATAACATGTAGGAGTGGGGATTTGAATTTCTAACATTTTGGTCAAGAATAAAATACTTTAACCAATTGAGCTATGCTCAAGTTGACAGCAAGCATGATGCTGGAAGGCATACGAATGATGTTTTAGCAAATAGAGAAAGAGCAAAGACTTACATGGGGAAAGCGAAGGAATCTGAGCTGCTTTGACTTGCATCAGAGTGGCGAGATTTGCTGGAGGAATTCCATGATACTGCAGGAGGCGGCAGACTTCTTTCACTTAGATCTTCGGCAACCAAACCCTCTTTATCCTTAATGTTATATTCTGTGGTATCTGCCATTTTAGGCTCCTCTTCGAATTCAACACTCATCATTTCAGTTTCTCTCGACGTGATAACTGCAGGTGGTGGGTTAAACACAAACAACTCGTCTGATTTTGTTAACTCGCTAGACTTCCCCAAATCACTCAACATCAACACATGATCTCTGGAGAAACTATTGTTTCCGACATGGATGCTAAACAAGGACTCGTTTGAAGCAATACTCCATTCCAATGGAGTGATTGGTCTACTTCTTTGGAAAACTGCAGATGGAATTCTGAATGGATCATATGATTCATATCCTCCCACACGATCCATTGTCTGAAGAGGAGGGGATTGAGTTGGGGACATGGCATTTCCATCGGACTCATGGGTAATATCAAAAACTTGGGATGCAAATGTGGGACCTTGAGAACCGCTACTCTTCTCTGATTTGGTAGAACAGGTGCTGGAAGCATCGCTCTCATCATCTTTAAATTGAAGCTGGTAAACACCATGATTGGGATTTCCCAAACAAATCGTGTCTGCTTCAGATCGGTTAACATTTGCGTCAACTCGAACGAGATCTGATAATTCCAACAAATTTAAAGACGATGAGGTCCCATACCCCAGCTGTTCAGTTGAGGAAAGTGAAAACCCTTCCCTGGGAGTACCTTCAGAATGTATACTACCACTTAAATCTATTATATTTGGCTGTTCTGTTGAATGTGAACTTCTTTCACTTCTACTCGTCGCTGCCATATGTTCTTTAAACGCCTACTTTTCTCGCCTTCTTCAATAGGTTCTAGTTTTCTGCTTCAAGCTTTCTTCTCCCACTTCCACAAATAGAACCTAAATCTGTTTCCAAATGCGAGTTGCTTTGGCTTCTATCAGGAGAAACAGAACTTTTCCCATGAACCATGCAACTTCTGCTCCTTTAAACAATTCAAAAACTATATAATTAGAGAACATTTGTCTTTCAATAGGCCGTTTCTGCATTACAATTTTAAGAAAACAACAAAATATATGGAATAGGCTCGTCCATTTTTTTGAAAAAGAAAAACAGAAGAAAAAGGAGAAAGCAGGGGAATCAAGCCATTAACCAGCTACCACAAACGTCAGGGGCAAAGAAAATATAGCCATTTTCAACAGTATATACTGATGTTTAAATGAAAATACATCCTCAGCTAAACAAAAGCGAAGTTAATAATGAAACTCACTTGGATCAGAAAATGCATGCAACGGCCCTCGCAAATTTACTCCGACACCTAACCACTACCACTAAATCTAGCCGGATGCGGCTCCAGTTTATCTCAACGCAAGGCAAAATCCTCGAAACCCATGGAAATTTAGCCTGTGTTCAATTAAAAATCAACGTGAGAACCAACTAAAAAAGTCTCAATGGAAAAGAAAAGAACACGGAGAAAGATTAGATCCGTAGATACCTGAAAATCAGATCCCGGCAGACACAAAAAAGCAGGAACCGATTTCAAAGATTTGTTGTCTTTCATTAGAAGGAGAAAACGAAAAGGAAACAAGAAAGAACAACAAAAACAAATCGGCGAAAAGAAAGAGAGCAAAAACCAGAAATTAGGGTTTGGGAGAGGGGGAAGAATGGCAAAGATGGAAGGCGCTGCGACAGTCTCGCGGCTTTTAGTTTCCATTAGTAACGAACAATAGCTGCGTTTCGCGCCTAACTTAACTGCTTCCTTCCGCTGGGCCCACTAACGCTGAGCTGTACGATTGGTACGGACCTTTTCCACTCTAGCTGGAACGCCACGTCATTATATCATTAGACGAAGTCCACTCTCTCATTGATATTAGTTTTTCATGTTCAAAATTCAAATAGATTGGGAAACTGGCGATTGGGTTAAGGTATTAATACTATTTATGGTCAATGCTAACTAAGCATAATCCGCTGCCCACTAGGCACTAGGTAAGGATCATCAAACACTTTCTCGAGTCTACAACTCTCTTATTTAAATGAACAATACAATTATAGTTCAGCAGTTAAAAGATATACTCATAGTCTCTATAAAGTTTATTTCAATTGTATTTTATATATTTTATGGGAAAATTGCACAAACCACCCCTGAACTATGAGGTTTGTAACAATTACACCCCTAAACTTTTGATTTGATCAATTATCCCCCTAAAGTTTGATAAGTGTTGCAATCAACCCCATAGGTTAAATTTGAGTATTGTAAGGAAAAGGGCAAAATTGTCATTTTGAAAAAAAGAATTTTTGTCTCCTCTTCTTCTTCCTTTCTTTTCTTCTTCAACCTGCATTTCTCTCTCACTCCTAAATTCAAACTCAAACTTTTCCCTTCCTTGTTCAAACAATAGATTCCTCGCTTCTTTCAACCTGGTTTTCAAATTAATCTTTGTCTTTTTCATATGTTGAAAGCTTTCCATCAATATTTTCTCAAAAGCAGCTTCTATGGATTCCTCGCTTCTTTCATGACCAGAATATTTCTACAAAAGAAAATTCCGTGCACTCCAAATTTCTTCCTCTGAAGCAACAGTACTTACACCAAGGCGTTTATAGGGATCCCAAACACGAATTCGAGGGACAAGGAAAGAACCTAAACCTCAAAATAGCTTACAACTCTCTCTGATTTAATTGCCAGCCATTGCAGAGCCCCGTCAGAACCTTCCTTTCTTTCTTTTCCATGGTTTATCTCGGAATATTGTTTGGCTGCAAAAGATCTCGCTCCCCCACATACTATCTTTGTTGCTGAATGAGATGCAGAAGAAAAAGGAAGGGAATAGTTTGAGTTTGAATTTAGGAGTGAGAGAGAGAGAAATGGAAGTTGAAGAAGAAGAGAAAGGAAGAAGAAGAGGAGACAAAAATTCTTTTTTTCAAAATGACAATTTTGCCCTTTTCTTTACAACACTCAAATTTAACATATGGGGTTGATTGCAACACTTATCAAACTTTAGGGGGGTAATTGATCAAATCAAAAGTTTAGGGGTATAATTGTTACAAACCTTATAGTTCAGGGGTGGTTTGTGCAATTTTCCCATATTTTATTATTATTATTATTATAGTTCAACAACAATATGTGGGACATGAAAATTTGAATATCTGACCTTTTGATCGAGGGTGTATACCTTAACTTGTTGAGCTATACAATAATTTTATTTAAATAGTTCATATTTTGACAATATATATTATTATAGTTGATAATGGGTATATTGTTGTTTTATTATTATTATTATTATTATTAGGGGTTTTGTAATGGATAGCAAAAATATTTAGTATATTTGCAAATCTTCCAACAATTTTTGGGTTTTGCAAATATAGTAAAATATATTTAAAATCAAATTTATGTTTTTTTTATCATTTCGAATGATATATCTGATTTACTACAAAAATGCATGTTAAATAAATGTTGACACACTAACGTTATATCTGAAGTGCATGTTAAATGAATTTTGATACAAGAATGATATGTCTGATTTACTTCTAAAATGCATCTTAAATGAATTATGATACACGAATGATATACCTAATTTACTATTAAAATGCATGTTAAATGAATGTTGATACACCAATGTTATACCTGAAATGCATGTTAAATTAATCTCAATACAAGAATTATATACTTAATTACTAAAATATATGTTAAATGAATGTTGATACACCAATGTTATACCTAAAATGCATGTTGAATTAATCTCGATACACGAATGATATACCTAATTTATTACTAAAATAGATGTTATATGAATGTTGATACACCAATTTTATACCTAAAATGCATGTTATATGAGTGCTAATCCACCAATAATATATCTACTTTACTATTAAAATGCATGTTAAATAAATATTAACACATTAATGTTATACTCAAAATGCATGTTAAATGAATTGTTGATACATGAATGATATACTTGATTTACTACTAAAATGCATGTTAAATGAATGCTGATACATCAATGATATACCTGATTCACTGATATACTACTAATCTTTAATATATAAAAAGCCAGGATCTGAAAAAAACATTTCTGGACGTATTTACCCTTTCACTATTTAATTAATTACGATTATACCTTTTTCTTATTCCTGCATTTTGTAATAAATTACATATATGCCACTTTTATCATTTGAATTACAAAAAAAATAACTGCCATACGTTTTGTAATTGTGTCTTTTACTTTATCCCTTCAATTTTGGTTTTCAACATTGTAACTTAAAAATAACAGTTACGTTTTGTAATTGTGTCTTTTACTTTATCCCTTCAATTTTGGTTTTCAACATTGTAACTTAAAAATAACAGTTACGTTTTGTAATTGTGGCTTTTACTTTACCCCTTCAATTTTGGTTTTAAATATTCAACATTGTAACTTTAATAACAGTTAAATATTTAATTACTACAATTATTGAATGAATATGATAATTATAACAAATTTGCTCACTGTTTCATATTCCAAAATGCACTATATAAACAGACACCACCTTTGCTACATCACATTCAGTCTTACATTATTTCCAAACTGTTTATAGTATTGCTGCAAAAAGCTTTTGTTCATCTAAGGTAAGAAATTTTACTTTTAAAATCCTTCATTTCTACAAAAAAAAAAAAATTTTGGAACTAACATTTCTATTTATGTTTTATGTATTAGATGCAAAAATGAAAATCGATGACTTGAAGCCTTTGCAAAGAGGCTGGTCGATCAAAGTTACAACAATTCGCAGATTCAATGTACAACAATTCAAAAGCAGAAAAGGGGAACCACTGCACATTCAGAAGTTTATTGTTGTTGACAAAATGGTAAAAAAAAATTGAATTTTATACAATTTTTACATTATTATGTTAAATAACAATTTAAACATGTTTTTGTAGGGGGAATGTATTCAAATAACGTTGTTCAACGAATTGATTGAAAAATTCAGTATGAAACTGATAAAAGGAAAAACATGCCTTATAATTGATGGAAGCATCAAACCAATCGATAGAAGATATCAAAATGTCAACAACAGAATAGAGATATCATTGTCCCAATCAAGTGAAGTCAATGAAATTGAAGATGAAGTGAACCATTTAAAGGAGTCAAGATTAGTAAACTTTGAATCATTGGCAAATGAAGAGAACATGCCTGCAGTTATAATGGGTGTTGTCATACAAGTGAAGTCGATGGTAATAAAAAAATATCACACAAACTACAAAAAAAAAAAAAACAAGAAGTTCAAATTATGGACAACAAGTAAGTGATTATTAATTAACTTTTGAGTCACTTTTAAATGTGTTACATGCACACAATTAAGATTATAATTTTGGCCATCTGCAGGTCCAATATTTTAACATTAACATTGTGAGATAATTTGGCTGAGACTGAGGAGCAGTTTTTAGAAGACAATTGCAAAGAAAGGAACATAATTCTAATCACCAATATAAAAAGAAATAGCTTCGAAGGTAAATTTCAAAATTTATTCTTATATGTTTCTTTACATATAAAAGTATGCCTAACAGTTTATATACTTTAGGTGACATTTTGATATCTTCAACCAACATTAGTGTGATTTCAATAAATCCATCAAATGAGAAAGTAGACGCACTAAAAGCAAGGCAAGTATTTAAACAACATTTAAAAAATCATATAATAATACTTACTTTCTAATCATGAATAATTTTTTGATGTTTTTGTTATTAGGTTGGATAGTCTTTCGAAGGATCAAAAACTTAGAGATCTTGTATATCCGTCCGAAAAAATGATAGAAGCAAAAGAAACAAATTTGGATGACATAATGAAAGAAAAGATTGAAGATCTTTATTGTTCTTTTATTGGACGAATTGTAAGGATCCAAAATAAAGACAATCCATGGTTTGAAAAATGTAATTCATGTAATGAAAGAGTATATCCTATGGACTATGAATTAACAGCATTATGTCGTACATGTGAAAATGAAAAGTCAGCTTTCATTAGAAAATATATGCTGAGATTGACAGTATCATATGGAGATGATGATTTTTATGTTACCATGTGTTGCGTAATTTTTGCGCAATACCGCAAGTGTACGGGTCAAGTTTTAATATAGTGAAAGAGTGTTCGAGTATCGTCCTCAGGATTGGTTTTCTAATTCACTTAAGTACTATGAATATTATCGCCCAATTTTATTTAGAGAATAGAATTGAATGATGGATGCAAGATTTAAATAAAACAATTATAATAAAAATTGAAACAATCAGAGGAGAGAATATCCTAGAGAGTTGATTTCACATATTAGACTAAAATAAATAAATTACTTAAACATCCAAGATTGATCAAACAAATATTTCATAAGTCTAGAAGTCTTTTATCATGAATGACTCTCTCGAGGACAAACAATTCTTATGCAATAAGGCAAAACCTACATCTCTGATGATTTTTAACGTTATGCATAGCATTAAGTTCCTTCATTAACAACTTCGAAAGGAGCCCTAATCATTATCAAGTTAGAACTACCTTTAGTCATGCAATTAGAATCTAATATAAATTACCTTTCTCAAGCGTGAATTTAGACCAACATAACATTTAATCTGTGATCAAAAGATTAAAAGCATTAAGAATATAAAAGCATGAATGAAATTAATGACAATCAATCATGGAATTTAAATAATTAAAACATAAGGTCTAATGGCTACATCAATCCCTAGAATAAGAAAAGAGTTTAGCCACTCATGTTCACTATCACAAAATCTAAACTCTTAAACAACATTTAAATACTAAATAAAAAGAAGGAAGAGAAAAACTATGCTGGTGTGTCGATTTTCCGTCTCCGTATGATCTCCACAACTTGGCCTTGAATATTTCCCTCAGGTCTCTTCTCACTCTTGTATGTAGAAATTTAGAGTTGTGCTCTCCAAAGTTGAATGCCTTGAAGTGAAGAGAATTTAGGTATTTATAATGGGTCAATCCATATCCTAATCTAATTAGGAATTCATTATTTAATTAAATTAAGAATCCAAAATCTAATCAAATTAGGAATCCATAACCTAATTAAATTAGGAATCGATAACCTAATTAAATTAGGATTATTTTTTCTTCACCAAAAATTGTCCCCAAAATTGGTTGCTTAATTAGCACATTTATCACCATATTTCTTCTAAAATCTTCATTTTGCTCAAAATGCTCAATTTCTACAAAATAAACAATTATGAACGTGAAAAGCATATTTTTAAGTCTCAAAACTAGCATAAAATGAAGCCTAAAGATAGCACATATTGTGTGCTATCACCATGTTTGATGCTTCTGAATACTTGGTTGGATGTAATGCAACATAATATTTTAATGATCTATAGGTAAATGACACAAATTTAATTTATGTATTTTTTTTCTATAAGAATAAAACATTAATTTATGCTTATGATGTGCAGGCAACCAAAAAAGAGAAAAGCAAATTCTATCAAAATTTGGTACTTGCAGAAGATAAGAAATATGTCTTTTTGGTGAAAATGGATAGAAAGATTGAAATTGATCGAGCCCGAAAGTAAATTGTTGTTCAAGAAATTTGTAGTGTTGGACAGTGGCAACCAAAAGACATGGACAAAAACTAGAGGACAAAAATTCAAACAAGATCGAAGAAAGTAACAAACAGACAAAATTGGCCGAATGAATTTTTAGATATTGCTTCAATTTTCAAGAGTTTGTATTTTTTTTATAGTTTCTTCTGTCTTTCAATATACTTTTCTTTCATGTTATAGATCATCAGATACTTTCAATGAAGGTGTTAGACATTTCCAATTTCGAGTTTCTCAATAGCATTTCAACAATTATACCATAAAACAAATTTAAAAAAAAAGCTTGAAAACATATTTGCTAAAAATTCATGCTAAGTATAAAATTTACCAAAAAAAAAAAAGAAACGAAAAAATGCATTGTTTTTAAAAGAATGAGAAAAAGAATAAACACTAACAAAATACAGTAATTAAATAAAATAATTCGAATAAAAAAATGCAAAATACTAACCTAACATAGTATATTGAATAGGAAAGGCTAGCCTAAAAGTTACTAATAACAAAATTAAGTAAACTAACAAAATGCAGAATAATAGAGGTTCGTGCTAAAACATATTCAGTAAAGTAACAAAATTAAGTAAACAATTATACCAGAAAACCAAGATAAGAAGAAAAGCTCAGAATAACAGAGATTCATGCTAAAATATATTCAGTAAAGTAACAAAATTAAGTAAACGATTATACTAGACAACAAAGATTAAAAAAAAAACTCAAAAACATATTTGCTAAGAATTCATGCTAAGTATAAAATAAATAATAAGAAACAATAAATAAAAAAATGCATTATTTTTAAAAGAATACACAAAAATAATACACACTAACAAAAATATTAACAAAATGCAAACAAAGAAACCTAAAATTAATTTAAATACTAAAATATAATAACAAAATGCTAACCTAACATAGTATATTGAATAACAAAGTATATTAAATAGAAGAGGCTAGCCTAAAAGTAATTTTAATATACTAACAAAATTCAATAAACTAACAAAATGCAGAATAATGAAGATTCATGCTAAAACATATTTAGTAAACTAACAAAATCCAGTAAACAATTATACCAGAAAACAAAGATATCAAGAAAAGATTAAAAACATATTTACTAAGAATTCATGCTAAGTATAAAGTAAAAAAAAAATAATAAGAAACACTAACTAAAAAAATGCTTTATTTTTAAAAGAATAAGAAAAAGAATAAAAATTAACAAAAATACTAACAAAATGAAGTAAATTAAATTAAAGAGGGAAACCTAAAATAAATCTTGAAAGACTAAAATAATGATTAAAAAATGCAGAATACGAACATAACAATATATTGAATAAAAGAAATCAACCTAATATTAATTTAACCAAATGCATAATACTAACATAAGAAAATGCATAGCAAAATGCAGTATATTAAATAGAAGGGGGAAACTTAAAATTAATTTAAATACTAACAAAAGATATAGTAAACTAACAAAATGCAGTATATCAAATTTAAAGTTTCATTTTTGAAAAATTAATTCCCATCATGTTCTAAAATACTAACAAATTTGTATTCTTGATAAAATGATTAAAATATTTTCTCATTTCATTTTCACGAAGTTAAATAATTTTTCAAATTTAATTATAGTATGAAATTAAATTAGTAAACTAATTTTATCTTTATAAAAGTTGAAAAGTTCAAGATATAACAAAAAGTTAGCTTGAAAAAATATATAATTTTTAATAAACTAACGAAGTAATTACAAATAAAAAAAACCTAAATTAGGTAAAATATTTTTTTCAAAATAAGAAAAATGAAAATACCTTATAGTTTTTTTAAATTGATCTATTAAAAACAATAAAATGTAACCTAAAATTTATTAAGTATATGTCATGAGATAGTGCAATTTAAATGCATCTATATGGATTAAATGCATGGAATGTAAGAGATTGCACCCATGTAGATAAATTAATATTAAAATTAATATTTTTATCAAATTATATTTAATTATAGAATATAAAATTTCTAGAATGTCAACATTTTTATAATTATTTTTCATTCCTTTTAACTCTAATTTTGTCTATTCCACTCACTTTCACAACAATTCAAAAGCTATATTTTAAGAAAATTAAGAAAATTAAAGTATATACTAATAACAATTAAGAAAATAATTAAGATTTTGATAGAGTGAGTGATCATTGACAAAATAAAAATACATAAGTTAGCTTAGATATTATCCATATCCTTGCGTAAAAAAAAAACCATAAATGATTTTTACATACAATTCACATTAATTAAAATATAACAATAAATTAAAATTTCAATATAAAGTATTTATCGAGATAATAATAATAAATCTAATAAAATAATTTTTTTTAACAAATGCATTCTTTTTAAAAAAATCATACACACGTTAGCTTAATAAAATACACACGTTTTAAAAAAAATACGCATGCATTTGCACGTGGTAATGTACTAGTGTACTTGAAATGCATGTTTCAAAACCCATGCCCACGCTTTTAAGGGTATTATAGACTTTTTGCGAATTTGGCTTGGGCTTGGCTACCATTTTTGCCATATTTGCAAAAGATAAAAGTGGTTGGCTAGATTTGCAATATCCCATTAATATTTTAATAAATTTGCAAGTGCCCCTTATTATTATAGTAAAAAAAAATGTAACATAAAAATAATAACTAAAAAAATAATTGCAAATAACTCATCCGAGGATAGCTCAATGACAAAAGGCACCTGTAACAATTCCAAAAGTAACATATTTTTGTTAATGGATTGTTATAATTATAGTTAATTATCAATAATATTTAAGTCTGTTATTAATTACATAAACCAATTATGCTTACCACATGGAGGATACCTTAATTTAAAGTAGAAAGTGTCATTATGGGCTCATTTCTAATAAATTGATATTTGCTAATTACTTATCTTACTAAATTCATTAATTTCTAATGTAAAAAACGAAACAAGATTTCTTAAAGATAAATACATGGAATAATTCATCCATATTCAAAGATAATGAAGTAATTTACTTCATTAAGACATATGAAATAAACGAAACCAAACCAATTTTGTAATTATTATTTAGGTTTTTTCGTAAATATTTTTAAAAATATGAAGCGCCAATTTAAAATGATAAAATATCTTGATACAAGAATACAAATATGAGATAGATGTGAAAGTAAATGATAGGCCAACTTAAGCATAATTCAATTGGTTGGAATATATTCTCAACCAAAAGATCAGAAGTTCCAATTCTCATTCCGACATGAAGTTGAACTCAAAATAGAAGATATATATATATATATATATATATATATATATATATATATATATATATATATATATATATATATATGACTTTCTAAGTATTTAAAAATATTTTTTTAAGCTTAAAAGCATGTTTTTTAAACACTTAGGGACTAATTGGGGCAAGAGTTATAATAACCTGTGTTATAATAACCCCTGCACCCCAAACACAGACTATTATAACCCCAGACTAAACAACTCTACATTTTAAACAATATTATATTATTTCACAGACTATTATAACCCCATGTTATTGTAACCCACTCAGTACCCCAAACAGCCCCTTAAAAGTCATCATAAACCAGCCCTTAATACACCAATAAAATTATGTTCAAGAGGCTACCTATGGTCCTGTGCTGAACAAAAGTTACAAATAACATAGAAAATGAATTTCGAGTAGAGATGGAGAAAACTGATAAATAGGAATCATGAGGCTAAGACTCTACATTTAACTCATTTGAAATTGTTTCGTCAGCTGGGAGATGAATCTAATCACTGCTGAGCCATTCATGTTTCAGCTACTCGTTCATTCTGCATCACGATATCCTCTTCTCACATACAGAGAACCAGTTATGGCTTAATTGAGATGTATTGGTATCAACCAAAAATTTGAACCATGTCCCAACAACTGTTCACGACATTCAACAGATCATCCTCCAGTGAATTCGAGTCTTTTGACTTTCGGAAGTCAGCAAGTTTCCGTGTTGACATTCCTCAAAATACTGTCATTTACAATGGAATTTTCTCTGCAGATATCTTTTTCCTCTGATATACAAGAAGCTTCAGTATTAGGAGATCGAAATCCCGACAGAGCATCAAAGGAAAATAGCCCATCAAGAACTTTCGTGATGTTTATCGCAGCTTTAGTTTTCCGAATTCCAGTGGAACCCAAAGCTTGTGACTGGAAACTTCAGTATAAGAAGTGACCCAATTGCCAATTCATGCATCTAAACATGCCATATGTTAGAAATGCAAGACTTTCCGATCAGAGAAGTTTTAAATCTCAAGCACTCAGACCAGCCCAGTTCTTGAAAGCAATTAGTGATTCCATTTTCCTGTGGTTCCTCCTCCTCAATTTTGCCACTTTGAGTTTCTTGTGAGTCTCCATGAATGCTTGCTTATATTTCCACTTATCAACGAAGATCTTTGTATCCTTAGTTTTTTCGACAACTTGCATCACGGCATCGAAGAAACCTCCCTTGACCAAAGCATACAAGAATGCGTCAACCAAGTTGCTATCAAGTTTGATACCTTTCTCCCCATTTGCTGTAACCTTCCACTTAAGTTCGTTCCACAGCATCAGAACACAGAAATATCTCTCTGCAGACATATAGCCATTAATTAGGGACAAGAAGGTCTGCTCGTTCGGTTCAAACTGCAGAAATTTCATCCTACGGAATGTTCTCCTCGCATCCTCAAGCCTTCCAGCTTTGCAAAAGGCATGTATAATAGAGTTCCAATCATGAGTTCCAACTTCAACAAGAGGATCCTCGACAACTTCATCTAAGAAAGCAGCCATCAACTCAGGCCTATGGTTCTCCATTAAGCCAGTCATAATAGTTAGATAACTAGCCTTCGTGTCCGATTTTCTTGTTTCTCTCATACTCCTGAACAAAGCAAAAGCTGACTGAAAATCTTGGCTCGACATTGATGCCTCTATTAGAGCATCATAACTCTCTGCGTCCAATTGAAGCCCAGAACTGCTAATATCCATGATTAATTGGGTTGCTTCAGCTGTTCGATGCTCTTTCCGATAAGATTTCAAGATTGGCAGATAGACTCCAAGGCCCAGAGAAACTCCCTGGGAATTGATTTCATTCAGAATGTCGTGTGCTTTATCTAACCATCCAATATTAACACAGGCATTAATGATACTGAATCCAATAGATCCATCAACTTCTGACGAAGACTCTAAATTCTGAGCATCAACAATCAATGCAGACAATTCCTTCAGATTTCCACTTTGAACAAAGCCCTTAACGACTTCCAAATATGTTTTTTCACCAAAACTTACATGTGCTCCACATTCATCTTTCAAACTGCGCAACATAGTCTTCGAAACAGCAGCAAAGTTGCCCGAATTAACGTATCCACTTACCAAATTACTAAAGAAGAGACTTCTAGATGTAAAACCAAAATTTCCCATCAAACCTTCTAACTCGATGATTTTCTGTTCAAGCCCCTTCAATGCATACAAATAAGCAAGAGCACCAAAACTCACTTCATCAGGCCGAAGATTCAAAAGTGACATTGTTTCAACAACTTCCTCAGCATCCGTTATAGATTCAAGCTCATGGCAACACCCCTCAAGTGCTGCATTACACGCATTAAGGTCTGGTTTCATAAAATCCAACCTCTCATCTAAAGCAATCCTACAATTCTCTTCAAACACTCTTAAAAAGGGAATCAAAGTACCACTCTGCCTGCAAGTATCAACAAGTTCATTGCCCCAGACACTAAAAGGCACAAAGCATCGATTCTTAAACATGCATTTGATCAAAGAAAGAGCAGGGGCAACAGTGTTGGCACATTTCATAGAAGCCAATAGGGCTTTAACAGACCCAAAATCCAATAGTTCGGGTTTCTTCTCAATAACAAACACCACAGATGCAAAGGCTCTTTTCAGATTATGAACGTCCCCGATTGAGGACAAATGGGTAATAAGTGAATTAGTAAGAAACTTACATGGGAAAACAGAGCTTCTCGTGAGCAGTTTGAAGGATTTCCATGCCTCATCAGTGTCGCTGGTGAGAAGCGACTTGTGTAGGGTCGTTTCTACGGCGGCGACACGGTCTGTAGTTAAAATTTGAGGAGTTTGATTCTGACGGAGGTCGGTGGATTCTTGAGATGGCGAAAATGGGGTTCTCTTTAGGGCAAAAAGGGAGGGTTGGAGGAAGGAGTAGAGAGATGGAACTTCTGGGGAAGATGAAAACGACCTGTGAGGAATCGAACACAGAGCTCTTTTCCACATTCTTCAATCGAAGTTTCAACTTCAACACTTGTTCCCTGATCGATCGCTGCTCTAATTTTGCTACAGCCGATCAAATCGTGTTTGCGAAATGTTTTTGAAATTGAAAATATGAATACTTTTCTCAGGGTTTTACGCTTTCCAACTTAGCAGTTGAGGGTTTACTCATCGTTTACGCATTCTGATGATTTCCATCTCTGGATCAGACGGGATCTTCTTATCGACCAAGTAGCATAGCGGGAAATAAAGTTTCCGCATCAACTTTGAGGCTTTTTTTTGGGGGAAATTGTCAAAAATAGGACAACTTAAGGTGCATTAAAAAGATTTAGGATGAGTTTTAAATTTAAAGACTAATAGGACTTTTGAGACTATGAAATTACCAATTTACCCTCTTTAAAAAAATCCCTTTAACTTCACTTCTCACATTCATTTTTCCTTCTTCCCTCCATATTTTTCCTTCTTCTTTCCTCATCTAACATTTCTCCTTCACACGCATCACTCCAAGCTTTTGAAGCGGCGGCGTCGGCAAAAAAAAAAAAAAAAAATTATTGAAAAAAAAACTTCATTTCTTGAAATCTCTCTTTGGGTTGGCTTGAGAAACTTTCTTCACAATTTTATATTTTGGGTTGTTAAAAAAATTTGCTTATCTTTACTTTGTTGAGTGAGGAACAAAAGGTATGTAGTTTACTTTTTTGTTTGCCTTTCGTTTCTTTTTCTCGCAGTTTCTTGTACCTACAAAGCAAACAAAAAAATGGGTACTTCTAAGAAAACTTGTTTTTTTTCTTGTAGTTTCTCGCAATTTCTTGTACCTATAAATCAAAGTTCAGAGTAACAAATCATATCTAGACATTCCACAACAACCATAACAAATGAGTTCTTTTTTAAAAAAAAAATTCTCGTAGTTCCTTGTACCTAAAAAACAATCAAATATATCAAAGTGGGTACTTTGCGTTCTGCTTGTTTTCTCGCAGATTTCTCGCACCTAGAAAACATGACAATAATAGGAAGCAAGCATCTTGACATTCAAACAATGTACTCACAATAATGAAATTCTCATTATAATATATATTGAAATATTAGTCATTTAATACATCGGAGTATTTGTCCATAGTTGAAAAGCCAACTGTTTTCTAAAATATGGCATGTTTGCTTGCCATAAACTTACAAAATCAGAACCAGTTACAACGTATTCAAAAACTTTAATGATGAATACACTACAATCACAACAATTACGTTGAATTGGAACCGACTCTACCATTACAATGGGTCAAGGTTTTGTATGTCTAGACTCTCCACCCCGCCTTGTAAAAAATTTGGTACATTGCAACGCGAACATATGGACGTATAACCTTGAATGGTGATATCTCTATCACATCTGACTCCTCACGATCTCTGGTTGAAGTATTTTGAGTCGGTAGCGCATTAACGGGGGCATAGAAAGAGTGAAATATGTCAGAAAGAGTGAAATATGTCATAAATGGACTCATATTGCATTCTATTTTTTTTCTCGCACCTTTCTCGCACTTAGAAAAAATGCACTAAAGAAGGATAAACAACCAAGCAAAGCTATCCAACATTCAAACATATGTAGAGACTACTTAATGACCATAGCACAAATGAAAATTTAAAAAAAAGAACTTATTTAGCATGTTGTTTTTTTTTCTCGCACCTTTCTCGCACCTAGAAAAAATGCACTAAAGAAGGATAAACAACCAAGAAAAGCTATCCAACATCCAAAAATATGTAGAGACTACTTAATGGCCATAGCAAAAGTGAAAATTAAAAAAAAAAACTTATTTAGCATGCTGTTTTTTTTTTCTCGCACCTTTCTCGCACCTAGAAAAAATGCACTAAAGAAGGATAAACAACCAAGCAAAGCTATCCAACATCCAAACATATGTAGAGACTACTTAATGGCCATAGCACAATTGAAAATTTTCAAAAAAAAAACTTATTTAGCATGCTGTTTTTTTTCTCACACATTTCTCGCACCTAGAACATAATGCACTAAACAAGGATAAACCACCTAGCAAAGCTCAAACATATGCAGAGATTACTTAATGGCCATAGCACAAGTGAAAATTTAAAAAAAGAACTTATTTAGCATGCTGTTTTTTTTCTCGCATCTTTCTCGCACCTAGAAAAAATGCACTAAAGAAAGATAAACAACCAAGCAAAGCTATCCAACATCCAAACATATGTAGAAACTACTTAATGGCCATAGCACAATTGAAAATTTTCAAAAAAAAAACTTATTTAGCATGTTGTTTTTTTTCTCGCACCTAGAACATAATGCACTAAACAAGGATAAACCACCTAGCAAAGCTCAAACATATGCATAGACTACTTAATGGTCATAGCACAATTGAACATTTTCAAAAAAGAACTCATTTTGCATTCTGTTTTTTTTCTCGCACCTTTCTCGCACCTAGAAAATAATGAACTAAAGAATGATAAACACCCTAACAAAGCAATCCAACACAAAGACATATGCAAACAATACTTATTGGGCATAAAAAGAGTGAAATATGTCATAAATGGACTCATTTTGCATTCTGTTTTTTTCTCGCACCTTTCTCGCACCTAGAAAATAATGAACTAAAGAGTGATAAACACCCTAACAAAGCAATCTAACACCAAGACATATGCAAACAATACTTATTGGGCATAAAAAGAGTGAAATATGTCATAAATGGACTTCTTTTAAATCTGTTTTTTTTTCTCGCACCTTTCTCGCACCTAGAATATAATGAACTAAAGAATGATAAACACCCTAACAAAGCAATCCAACACCAAGACATATGCAAACAATACTTAATGGGCATAGAAAGAGTGAAATATGTCATAAATTGATTCATTTTGCATTATGTTTTTTTTCTCGCACCTTTCTCGCACCTAGAAAATAATGAACTAAAGAACGATAAACACTCTAACAAAGCAATCCAGCACCAAGATATATGCAAACAATACTTAATGGGCATAGAAAGAGTGAAATATGTCATAAATGGACTTATTTTAAATCTGTTTTTTTTCTCGCACCTTTCTCGCACCTAGAAAATAATGAACTAAAGAATGATAAACACCATAACAAAGCAATCCAGCACTAAGACATATGCAAACAATACTTAATGGGCATAGAAAGAGTGAAATGTGCCATAAATGAACTCATTTTGCATTATGTTTTTTTTCTCGCACCTTTCTCGCACCTAGAAAATAATGAACTAAAGAATGATAAACACCCTAACAAAGCAATCCAACACCAAGACATATGCAAACAATACTTATTGGGCATAGAAAGAGTGAAATATGTCATAAATGAACTCATTTTGCATTCTGTTTTTTTTCTCGCACCTAGAAAATAATGAACTAAAGAATGATAAACACCCTAACAAAGCAATCCAACATCAAGACGTATGCAAATAATACTTATTGAACATAGAAAGAGTGAAATATATCATAAATGGACTCATTTTGCATTCATTTTGCCATGTCGTCTTCTTTTAGATTTTGCACAACTACGGTTTACCCAAATGAGGAAGATTTTTGTTTGTGTGTGTGGACTTTTATTGGCGAATTAGGGAAGATTTTTTTCCTTTTGTTTGCACAACCAAATGGCCATACCACAATTTGGATTTATTGCTTATAAGTCCATTATCAATCTGATGCAGAACCGAACTTTCTTTCTAATGATACAAGACAAAATAGATACAATTTCTACTTTTCAATTTTTATCATGTTGGTGAAAGTTCAGAAACAAAAACAACTCATGCTCTTATGGTTTAAACATGGCAGGTCTTTTAAATAGTTAACACCATAGAACATTACACTTTTCCATGTCCCCATTTAATACAGATTGCAATGGTCAATAATCATTGCCTTAGTTCAATATATAATTTCAATAGTCATTTTAAATTGGCGTTTCTCAGTAGGAAATATTCTTCTCCATTCCTCCAAGTTCATGCAAAAGAACCCAAACTTCTCAATCAATTGACCATTCATAAATTGGTATTACACGTTCAAATCAAATTATGCATCGGAAATCCTTATAATGGCAGTAACTTTAATTATTAAAATCCAGTAAGAACTAAGAAAGCACCAGGCTCATCGATTCCATCGACGCAGTCACAGAAATCGTCGTTGAGACGATCAATGGTGAAAGATCTAGACCCATCCTTGCATTTTTTTGATTACCATCCAACCTAAACATCATAATTTGAAAAAAACAAGTTTGAAAAAAACAAAATTTCCCAATTTTTTTTCAAAAAACCAAATAGAACCCTAAAAGTTTCTCCTTTTTCTAACCACCTGCAGGATCCTATGAAATCAAATAAGCTAATTACCCTTCTTTTATCCTTCTTATGCCTTGCTCCGTAATAAACAAATGAAAGAAATAAACTTGTTATCTGCCTCTCTTTTGGGCTTGTTTTTGTACACGTAAAAAAAAAATATTCCCTTTCTATGGACAGAGTAACTAATTGATGTGATTGACTCAACAGAAATGTCTAGATTAGGGGACAAATTACAAAAAATAATCTTACAACAACGACTTGACAGTCAATCCTTACAAGTTCATGCAATGACAATTTAAGAATCAGGTGCCTCAACTTATGAAACCAAGAATATAAAATATGAGGAAATTGAAGGACATAGAGTTAAATATCTGGGGCTGATATTTATTTAAATGAAACCCTAAACTAAAACCCTTGAAGGGATAAACTTTATTTATTTCTGGGGCAGGGGGTTGAATTGAAATAACGCACCTAATTAGAATTTGAAGCATCCAAAACTCATATGCGAAGTGAATTCCCACTCACTACCCATCCAGAACTCTTACGAAAAGAATTTGAGGATTTGAAGGTTACTACTAAGATTTAGCTTCCAAAAGAAAATTCATCTCAATCTTTTTAATACAATAATGCTTATTCCAGAAGGAAATGACTGCAGTATGCTCATTTTCATTGTTTTCCCTTTACCTATTCCACAGAAGTTCCGGTTCCAACAAATTTATTAAAACCAGATAAAAGAATACCTGAGCGGCCCATGATAACTTAAACCTCCTTCCTCGTGAGGTTGAGTCGTAGCCGTTTGTCGCAACCAGAGCTGTCGTCGTCGCCGTCAGTCGCAATCGAAGCCTTCACTGGTCGATTCTGTGCGTGCGTGAGGAGAGTGTTCGCCTTTCTTGGTGTTGCGCGAGAGAGATGGAAGAATGCTGGAGATTGAGTTTGGGAATTAGAGCTCAGTTTTTTAAAGGGCAATAATGTCTTTTCGCTCTTAAAAAGTCCTATAACTCTATATATTAAAAAAGTGTCCTAAAACTCTTTTCCCCCTTAAAATATGTCTCATTTTTGGCAATTTCCCTTTTTTTGGTGGGGGGGTTTTTTTTTTTAAATTTTTTATTTTGAAACAAACAAACATAACCACAACCAACAATGTTAGATACACTCACTAGCTTCATTAAACTCATGAAGCCCATTAAAACAAGGAATAACTTCCCACAAAAGCCCTTCCCCTTCCTTGTCTGAGAAATGAGAGGGAACAATAGAACGAAAAGTGAACAACTCTCCTAGCGACAACAAACCAGAGGAAAGGCAGTTGGTAGACGAGGCCTTCGCAGTCGACGATGCCAGGCAGTGGGCCTCTTTATTCTTCTCTCTCAAGCAGAACTGGAAAGTCACCAGCCCTAAATCCTTCGTTTTAATGACAATCTCGTCGATTATATACGCAATTTTCGTGAGATCGGAGCTCCTTTCATTGATTAAATTTGTTACTTCTAGGAGTCAGATTCCACGATGATTCTGGGAATTGGCCTATGGATTGCCTTCTATCACAAATTAGTGCATCTTAATAGCTACTGCATTATTTTTTTTTGTTGCTGTTTTTTAGGATTCAAAGTCAATTTTAGTTGTAACCAATTTACTTCTTTTACTGCTAAGTACTTGGTAGGAGTTTGTTTAGAATTCTTAGGAAAGTTTGTTGATTGCATCTCTATAAATTAAGTGTAATTTTTCCATAATTGACAGAATAAAAAGAAGAGTATTCAGTTCAGTTCTTTATTGTACTCTCTTTGTGTTATGGTATCAGAGCCAAGTTGAAAACTCTTGTTTATTTCACTCTTCTTGTCTATCAAATTCTTTGTTGGAGAAGTTTGAAAGTTCACGATGGAGATTAATGGTAGAAGTAGCTCAAACACATAGTATGGTGTGGAGAAACTTGTAGGTACAAACTACAAGTACTGGAGATTATGTATGGAGGCATTTCTCTAAGGTCAAGATCTTTGGGAACTAGTTTATGGTTCTGATCAAATTCCAGCTGACACTCCTGAAAATGTAGAAGCTAGAAGGAAATGGAAAATCAAATGTGGGAAAGCACTGTTTGCTTTAAGGACATCAATTAGCAAGGAATTCATTGACCATGTTCGTGATGTTAGCTCACCTAAGGAAGTTTGGGATATTCTTGAGAAATTATTCTCTAAGAAAAACACAGCAAGACTACAACTCTTGGAAAATGAATTGGCGATGTTAAAGCAAGAAGGTATGACTATCTCAGAATATTTCCTTCGTGTTAAAAATATATGTGCTGAAATTTCAGAGCTAGATCCAGAGGAAAAGATTAGTACGGCTCGTTTACGAAGATTTCTTATTCGTGGCTTGAGAAAGGAATACACTCCTTTCATTACATCCATTCAAGGGTGGGAAAAACAACCATCAGTTGAAGATTTGGAAAGCTTGCTCTCAAATCAAGAAGCCTTAGCTAAACAAATGGCTATGAGTTCAAATTCTGAACGAGATGATCCTATTTTTTCTAGAGAAAATTTTTCTGGAGGTAGCACAAATGAAAGGAGAGGTAGTGAAAACAAATCCTTCAAATGTTATAGATGCGGGAAGCTGGGCCATATTAAGAGAAATTGCCGAGTAAAGCTTTCTAAAGCAAATGCTGCATGTGAAGAAGAAGATGGCGAACAACTTAGTTGGGAGCAATGTTTTACTATTGGAGTAGTTCAAGGAAGAGACAATGTGACTCAAACAAATTACATTGACTATACCAAAGAATGGATCATTGACTCCGGTTGTTCACATCATGTAACTGGAAATGATTCATTATTTTCATAATTGCATCATCATAATGGAGAACGAGTCATTATCACAGCTGATAACTTAACCTATCCAGTAATGAAAGAAGGTGCTGTTAAGATTGGTGTTGACAATGCAAATGTCAAGTTGAACGATGTTTACCACGTTCCAGGTTTGAAGAAAAATTTGGTTTCTGTTTCACAAATAACTAACTCTAGAAAATATGTTTTGTTTGGTCCAAATAATGTGAAGGTGCTTGACAACGTGAAAGATATTGTAGCTGATGTTGTTCTCGTTGGTAAGAAGAAAGACTCTATTTTTCATGTCAGCAGGAGTGGCATATGTGAAAAAGACAAGTCAAACAGAAAGTCCAATGAGACAAGTCAAACAGGAGTGGCATTTGGCATGCTCGACTTGGTCATTTAGGCTATCAAATGCTGCAGCAAATTTCCACGAAGAAATTGGTAGATGGTTTACCAACTTTCAAAGATATACATGAGGAAGTGGTTTGTCAAGGTTGCCAATATGGAAAATCGCATCGTCTTCCTTTCAAGAGTTCATCTAGCCGTAAATCAGGTTCGTTTGAATTAATTCACACAGATCTAATGAGACCAACAAAACACCTAGTTATAGTGGTCTTCATTATGTGATGGTATTGGTAGATGATTATTCCAGGCACACTTGGATTTATTTTTTGAAAGAAAAAAGTGAAGCATTACTTAACTTTGTTAAATTCAAGAATCTTGTAGAGAAGGAGTTTGAGAAGAAAATAAAATGCTTGAGAAGTGATAATGGCGGTGAATTCATGTCAGATGATTTCTTTCAATACTGTGTCAACAATGGTATTCAACGGCAAATAACATGTCCCAACACCCCTCAACAAAATGGAGTAGCTGAAAGAAAGCTAGCACATCTCTCTTCAACGAGTCTTTTGTGGATACATGACAAGAACCTTCCACGTGAGCTATGGGTAGAAGCAATTCAATGTGCATGTCATGTGATAAATCGATTACCTCCATGGCTAGGTAAAGAAAAGGCTCCTTTTGAGATCTTATATGGTATAAAACCAAATGTAGACTATTTTCGGGTGTTTGGTTCAACTTGTTACGTTTATGTTCCAAAAAATAATATAACCAAACTAGATCCAAAGGCAAAGAAATGTGTTTTTGTTGGCTATGACTCATGTAGGAAAGGGTGGAAATGCATGGATCCTGAGACAAAGAAATTTATCACTTCTAGAGATGTTGTATTTGATGAAATATCTTCCTATCCAACTATTGAGCTTGGTGATGATAAAGGCAAGCTGGAAATGTTTTCTCAAATAAATATTGAAGATTCTTGTGATGATGTTCCTCAAAGTGAATCCTCAACATTAGATTCTCCAAATTTAGAAGATGGTGAGAAAATTGTTAGAAGATCAACAAGACAGAAAAAAGAGCCAAATTATTTCAAGGATTATGAAGTCCAACTCAATCATTGCACTGTGGCCTCATGTTTTTTTATTGCAGAAAAGGAAGAGCCTACTTGCTATGAAGAAGCCAAAGGGCATCTAGAATGGGAAGCGGCCATGCAAGAAGAGATTGATGCTTTAAAAATAAATGAGGCATGGGAGCTTGTACTAAGACCAGAATATTCAAAGCCAATTACATGCAAATGGGTCTATCGATTGAAGAAGAAACGAGATGGAAAAATTGATAGATTCAAAGCGCGCCTTGTAGCTCGTGGCTTTTCTCAAAGTCATGGGTTGGACTATGAGGAGACCTTCAGTCCAGTGGCAAAAATGGTTACAGTAAGGACAATTTTTTATGTTGTTGCTTATAAAAGTTGGAGGCTATGGCAACTTGACATAAAAAATGCATTTCTTTACGGTGAGTTGGATCGTGAAGTGCTTATGGAACAACCACTAGGATTCATCTCACAACAATTTCCAAATCATGTTTGTCGATTAAAGAAGGCGTTGTATGGTCTCAAACAAGCACCACGTACTTGGTATGGTAAAGTGGCTCAATATTTCATCTTTTGTGGATTTAAAGTTTCTGATTCGGATTCTAGCTTGTTTATAAAATCAGAATCAAAGAAGAAACTACTAGTTTTACTGTATGTGGATGACATGATAATTACTGGAGATGATGAAGCTGAAATTTCTCGCTTGAGAAATGATCTATCTGTCCGGTTTGAAATGAAGAACTTGGGAGAAATTGGATGCTTCCTTGGTTTAGAAGTTGAAAGATTAGATCAAGGCTATTTTGTATCTCAGAAAAGGTATGCAAAAGAGCTCCTAGATCGCTTTAGTATGGGGGAGTCAAAAGAAATGGTCACTCCTATGGAGACACGTCTCAAGCTGGAGAGGGAGGACGGAGAATTGCTGAAAGATGCTACAAGGTTTCGGCAACTTGTTGGTAGTTTGATTTATTTGACTATCACAAGACCAGAAATTTCTTATTCAGTTAGTGTTATATCTCAGTTTATGCAAAACCCAAGAATTCCACATTTAGATGCTGCAAAAAGAATCCTTCGATACATAAAGGGTTCTCATGCACATGGGCTTATTTATAGAAAGTGTGACAATTTTTTTGCTCAAAGGATTTACCGATGCAGATTGGGCAGGTGATGCAACTGATCGTCATTCAACTTCGGGGTACTGTTTTAGCATGGGTGCAACAATCATTTCTTGGTGTAGCAAGAAGCAATCTACAGTTGCTTTATTTAGCACCGAAGTTGAGTACATGGCAGCAACAATGGCAGCCCAAGAATGTGTCTGGCTAAAATGTTTGATGGGAGATATTTTTTCTCAAATTGATTATGCTGTGTCAATTTATTGTGACAATGAAAGTGCCATCAAACTCGCTTCGAATCCAATATTGCATAGAAGAACCAAACATATCGATGTTCGTTATCACTTTATTAGAGAGAAAGTTCTGAGACATGAAATTGAACTCAAAGGAATTCCTACCATAAATCAAGTTGCAGACATATTTACGAAGGCTCTAGACAAGTCTAAATTCGAGAAGTTTAGAGATGCCCTTGGAGTTATGGACCGTAAGCATGCACTAAGGGGGAGTATCACAAATTAGTGCATCTTAATGGCTACTGCATTATTTTTTTTGTTGCTGTTTTTTAGGATTTAAAGTCAATTTTAGTTGTAACCAATTTACTTCTTTTACTGCTAAGTACTTGGTAGGAGTTTGTTTAGAATTCTTAGGAAAGTTTGTTGATTGCATCTTTATAAATTAAGTGTAATTTTTCCTCAATTGACAGAACAAAAAGAAGAGTATTCAGTTCAGTTCTTTATTGTACTCTCTTTGTGTTACCTTCCTCATATGAAGTAAGCCTTCTTCGACATTGAATTTCCATGATTTTTTTCCTTTCTCCATTTGATTCATCACGAGGTTTTTCTGTATCTTCCTCGCTTGAGCTGCTTTCTTCCCACAACTTCTAACTTGTTCCCGCTAATCCTCTGCACCGACCTCTTTCTTTCACCTCTTGGGTTAGCGTTTTTCCCCGCTTGATTTCTCTTGTTTGTAGATGAAGCCCTTAGCCAATTGCCGAACTGCGGATCTCCTTCAGTAGCTTCTTCTTCTGAGTCACAGTCCCTGACCATATGTCCCAATTTCCCACATTGAAAGTAAAAATTTGGTAGTTTTTCGTATGTTATTTGCACCCACCGCTCATTCGCCATTGATCCTATCTTCATTTTATTGCTATTTTCAGGGGGTTCTGTAGGTTCAAATTCACCCTTACTCGTAGTGTGTCACCCTAACATTTCCTTTTTTTATTTGTTTCCACTTTCTCGAATGTTCCAATCGCATTCCCAAGTGTTGCTGCCAACTTCCTATTTCTGCAAGGCAAAGGAATATCGTGAAAATGAACCCAAAAACTGGCGTACCTAAATTCAAGGGAAGATAGATTTCTCGTTCCATTAGCTTCCTCGAAAACTAAGAGAGCTTTATCAAATATCCATGGGCCTCTTTCCATAACTCTTCTTTTTCCTTTGCTATTTCAAAAAAAAGCATAGAAATAGATTTTTGCCCACTGTTTCCACCTCCACTTCTTCTTCAAGGTTCCATATTTTTGGAACTATGTTCTTAAAAAATTCAGGGTACAAAGGTTTCGACGTTAGTGGTTTGCATAACAGGGCCTTTTTAAATTCCTTTTCCGCTTCGTCAAGATCGTTGTTGTCCACTTCCACTACTTTTGTCTCATCTTCTCTTATTTTCAACCTTTCCAAATGTCTCGCGAAGTTTTCTTCCTCCATCAGACCTTCTACCTGTAGGCACCAGAACACACCAGCATGCCAGTCGAGCGACCCAAGATGGATCCCTTTACGCAGACCAAGAGGCTGCCCGAATGCCCATAGACAACGCTCGAGAGGGAAAACTCCAGCGAACCGAGGGCCCTGCGAAGGGGCTAATTTTATAGATAATGAAGTTTAAATATACAATGACAAAATTAGGTAGTTTTGAAATAATTTTTTTAAAATGTAAAAAAAAAATTACAAATCTAGAGTTGAAAAGAAAAGTGTTGTTTAAAATAGGGTAGCTAAATTATGTACCATGTACAGTGATGTGGAAATTGTGTACGTAGTACACGTTTTACGTGGAACTCGCGTATCATGTCCACGATTTATCTTTTTATTTTATTTTTCCTTCCTTTTAACTGTTGTAGCTTCTTTTTTTGAGTAAGCGAAATTTGAATATTTTCCTTTCCAATAAATGCATCCTATTAAAGGGTTGTGACAAGCAAGTTTTTACAATCAAAATGTTACTTATTTTTTATTTCTTCATATTCATTTTGACTGTATGTTTATCACTTTGGTTGTTCAAAATGAGCTTCTTTTTTGGACTCATCTGCTTTGTTTTTAACCACTTATTTCATTTTCTTGTGCTTTCAACTACTAGATTCAATTAGTGTTCAAAATTTTATGTTGGGGCACTTAAGAGTTAACGTTGGAATTTATGAGACTCATCACTTGATTATATTGAGGTTGTTTGTTTGATCTTAAGTTTAGCAAACGCCTGAAATTTGGATGAAACCAAAGAGGGATTTTTTTTTTAAAAAAAAAATGACACTTATAAAATATTGACAAAATTTGAAGTTGGAATAAAACAAAAAGATGTTGTCTAAATATTTAAAAATACAATGCAAGTCTATTGAAATGAAATAAGAATTTTTTTTTGAAAATATTGAAATTAAACTGTACAAATGTCTAATAATTGATAAGTATTTTAGGTTTAACACATACAAATGGTAAAATATTGCTAAAAAACTCATGTAACACACGATGGTCTTCTTCTCAGACGGGCTCTACGATGAGGCCGAGGAACTTCAAAATGTGGTTGATGGTGAATTATATCATCAATATCTTGTTGCACAATAGGTGGTAGTGGATCTTATGCATAATACTCTTGGTTATGACCAGAACTTGAAGCAATGTCGGTATGAACATCTGGGAGGGCATATGAGAAGCTGGAATTTGATCATCAATTACATGAGGGTCTTAGTCCACGTTTGCCTCTGGAATGTCTTCAGCTTGTTGTCGACACCTACGACGAGCACGTATTCTATATGTGTCAGCAACAATTAGTTTTCTTATTTTTTGAATTATATTAGTTACCGTTGTGACATATTGCTCACACATAGAACCTAAAGCAAGTAAACTTTGTTCTATTGAATATTGTTGTACATTTCGAACAAAGTTATTCTGCACAAAAAAATATAATTTAATATATAATATATAAAATTGAATTTAATAATAGCAAATCGTGTACATGGTACACGAGATCCATATGGAAATCGTGTACAACGTACATGAGTTACGTGTCAACCACCTGGCATGCAATGCTGCCAGGTGGCACGATATGACACAAAAATTGTGTATGTTGTACATGAGTTTTCCCTTTCATTAACCTATATGTATACACAGGCCACGACTTATCTAATTCGTGGCCCATGTACAGGAATCATTTGCCCTAAATTTGGAAATACTTTCAAAATTACCATATTTATGTTTTTTTTTTTAATTTACTTTATTTTTTAAAAATATACAGGATAAGAGGGTTTGTAATTATAAATTTAGTTCTTAAACTCTAGATAAAAAATTAAACTTTTAGAGCTTCATTAGATAAAATTTAAATCTATATCTAATAGATCGATTAATTTTTTAAAATTTCGAATTTGTTCGGATTTATTAGACACAAAATTAAAAGTTAAAGATCTGTTAGATACTTTTGAAAGTTTAGAGATCAAATCGACACAAATCTAAAAGTTCAGAAACTAAACTTGTAATTTAACCTGCTTTAAATCTACTTCTAAAATTTATATTTAGATAAATTGTAAAGTTTAATGTTCTTGTATACTGCAAAGAGTTCTTAGAAGTTATAAAAAAAAAAAGGTGGACTTAGAAAACCATTGATTTTCTAATAATAATTGTTTTTGGATATGTTTCAAATAGAATCTGGAAAATGGGAAATATTTGGATGTGTCATGCGTGTGTTCTTTTTAAAGGAAAACTATCTCTAAGAAAGACCCTTGTTTTTCTAATAATATTTTTTTAAAAATTTGTAGTGGATAGTAAAAAATATTAGGATATTTGCAAATCTAGCTATGATATTTGGAGATTTGTAAATATAACAATTTTTTTAAAAATTGATTTTTATTTTTTATTATTCCAGTTTTACCCTCATTAGTGTATCAACAAGTATATCAGTAATATTAATAGTATATTACTAATATACTACTGTAATATTAATAGTATATTACTAATATACTACTGATACACTTCTTTTTAGGTATATCAGTTAAATGATATGCTTTATATGAAGAATATCAGTATCATGACAATAATATTTTGCATATTTTGTATATCACTGATATATCTAACACTGTGTATATTAGTAGTATATCAGTGATATACTACATTCAGTAATATGCTTCATCACTTTAAGTGACAAATACTATATCATTCATTCACTACTGATATTGTGTATTGACTAAAAACAAGTTTATCAACAAAAATGCAGTGACAAAAAACGATTAATAAAGTCAAAGACTAAAATAAGGTATATTAATAGTATATCACTGATATACTTTGTATTACGTATATCTCATTACATTTTGATATATTTAAGTAAAGTATATCTGATATACTGAATATAAATTACTATTATATTCTTAATATACTTCATATTAACTATTTTTGATATACTGTTGATATACTGAGTATTAGAAATTCAAGTTCTTTGATATACTTAAATAAAGTATATCAGTAGTATATCATTATATACTTCATATTAGTAGATTAGGGGTATATCAATAGTATATCATTGATTGACTGTTGATGTACGTCATATTGCAAACACGTGATATTACATGAGAGGGTTATTTTGGACATTTCATAGACTCCGACTGGGTTGGGTTGTATCTTTTTGCTACGCTTGTAATAGGAATAAATGGTAGACACGTGTGCAATTGGGCTTTTATTTTTTGCTATTTGTGCAACTGGTCCTTTTTTTTTTTTTTTTTGATATGTTTCAAGGAAAATTTCTCTCTAAAAAAGATGAGGTTATATTAGATGACATCTATTTTTACCTTTAAACTTTTAATTTCATTGAATTGGATCTTCCACTTGAATAAATGATGCAATCATTGCCTTAAAATTTGAATAAATTTTACAATATTTGCTATAAATTTAAACAAGTATAGCCATTTTATATACATTCATTTAAAGAATCGTTAAAAAAATATTCTTATGTACATTTAATATAATATAAAATATACTTTTGACATGAAATAGATCAAACTTCAATGAAGAGTAAAACTTACCCACTGGAGCACAACTCATATGCTTAATACATTATATCTTCGACCAAAATATTAGAGGTTCGAATCTCCACCATCACACGTTATTAAACTAAATTAGAAAAAAATTGTTCAATTTATAACTTTGAGGCATTTTATTCCAGAATCGATTTTGTAAACTAATCTGAGGTCAATTTGGTGCAAGTGCACTTTTGCTCATATTTGTAAGTTTATGAAAATTTTACTTTCATTTTTGTTAAAATGAGTGTTTGAGTTTACTCTTAGGGGCCATTTGTTTTTAGGGAATCAGGATATCTGGCATCTTCAAATGTCGAGAATCTTAGATGTCCGAAATTTTAGATGACCGACATCTTTAGATTACCATGTTTGTTTTGTAGGAAAATTTATAAGAATGTCTGAGAATATTTAGATAACCATGTTTGTTTTGTAGGATTTATATATCAGAATGTTTTAAGATTATGTGCTATACCAATAATGTCTTTGCTAACCTTTACATAATTTGCTTATTAGTTTAATATAATTAAATTGATATCAGATGCATTTTGGTGTTTGTTAATTTAATATTATATTTGTATATCAATTTATTTTATACTAATATTTATGTGTTACTTTGTAGAACAAATTAATTTATATTAGTTTGATATTTTTATAAAATATTTAATATTGAATATTAATTCAATTTTGAATCAGTTTTATTTTATATCTAAATGTAAAATATAAATATAGTTAACTACATATGATCGTTTATTAGTGCATAAATACATTAATTTATTTTTAAATAAAAATAAAAATGTAAAATAAATAAAATTGATAAGGGGCAAATATGTCATTAGCGGATGCCCTCAACATGGGAATCTTAGAGCCCGTTTGATAATGTTCTCATTTCTTGTTTCCTGGTTCTTGTTTTTATTTCTTGTTTTATGTTTCTTGTTTTTGAAAAACTAAAAACAAAAATATGTTTGATAACTATTTATATTTCTTGTTTCTTAAAAAAAAAAAGAAACAGAAACATAACTGTTTCTTGTTTCTTGTTTTTTTAGTAAAAATAAAATTTAGTACATATAATATAATAAAATATATAACATGCATTAAAATAAATATAAAACAATTATAAAGAGTTTATAGTATTTTATTCAGACCCAACACAAAATTAATAATAATAATAATAATAAATTTTATCCTTCAAATATTGTTCAAATTTGATTTGCAATGTCATTTCTCACTCCAATCAATTCACCTTAAACAATTTTGGCTTACACAAGTTAGTTCAATTAGACTAATTTAGACAATTGAGCATACCCACATTTCTTTAATTTAATAATAAACTTTATTTTTATTTTTTTTCTTTAAAAATGCATTAGCCAATAATACAAGCAAGTAAAATCAGAAAAAGGAAGAGTGAATATATATATATATATACATTTAATGATAAACATGAAATACATTATTATTTTATTTATTTAATAAAAAATTAACATCGTACCAAAAGGGAAAATAATAGAGATTTAAATAGAAAATAATAATTAAAAGTTTGTTAATGGAAAGTAAAAAAAAAATGAGAGAGAAGAGAAAAACATAAACGAAAAGAGAAAAGAAAAGAAAATATAAGGAACTATTAAAAGAAAAAAAATTATGATGGACGAGAGAGAGAAGAGAAAGAAATAAATGAAAAAATAAAAATAAAAAAGAAGAAAAAAATGAAAAAGATAAAAAAGTATAAAAGAAAAAAATTAGAATGGAAGAGAGAGAAAGAAGAGAGAGGTGAGAGATGGGTGTAGAAAGGGCAAAGAGAAATAGAGATACATGCATGAAATATGAAAAAAAAAACAGAAACAGAATTTGAAAAACTACGGTCCCGTTTGATAACTATTTGGTTTTTGGTTTTTGAAAATTAAGCTTGTTTTCTACCAATTTCTCTACAATGGTTTTCATCTCCTTTAAGGAAGTATTTGAATTCTTAGCCAAATTCTAAAAACAAAAACAAGTTTTTGAAAACTACTTTTTTTAGTTTTCAAAACATGGTTTGGTTTTTGAAGACATAGGCAAAAAGTATATGACAAAACAAGTAAAACTATGTAGGAATAGTATTTATAGGCTTAATTTTTAAAAACCAAAAACCAAAAACCAAATGATTATCAAACGGGGCCTACTTTTTCTAGTTTCTAAAAATTTGACCTTTTTTGAGAAACTAGTTTATTACCACGTGCAATGCACGTGTGTGTATATATAAGTTATATTACAAATTTAGTCCTTATGGCCATGAGAAAGTTAGAATTTAATCCCAATTATTTTAAATGTTAGAATTAGTCCTTATAGTTTGATAAAACCCTAAAAAATAATCCCTATCGTAGGGACTATTTATGAGGATTTTATCAAACCATAGAAACTATTTATGATATTTTATCAAAACCATAAGGATGAAATTCTAACTTTTAAAATCATAGGGACTAAATTCTAGCTTTCTCCAAACCATAAGGATTAAATTGGTAATTTAACCAATATAAATATTTAATTTTTGAAGATTAAAATAATTTGAGTTCAACATTATGGAATACAATTATTATTTATATTTGTATTATGATTCTTTTATAATTAATTAGCTTCAATATTTTTTTTCCTATTCATATTATGATTTAGTGCTCTTACTAATTTTAATATAATAAAATTATTTTCAATTATAATATAAGTTTTTTTTAATATAATATAACATAATTTAAATAAAATATAATTTTCTATTTTTCTTTTGAAATTTTTAAAATTTTATTTGTATTTCTATTATTATTGTATATATAGTATATATTTTATGACACATAATATAGTTTTTCATTTTTTGAAGTTTTTTTTAAAAAAATTATCTAGTGCATTTTAGATTAAACAAAATGAAAAGGGTTGGAAGTAGAAGTTTTCATAAGTTTCCTTTATATAGAGGAACATTGAAATTATAATTTTATCTAATAATTTGAATGAAAATTTTTGTATTTCAAATAGTGAATCTGAGAAATATTACTCTCGATTATGAGAGATTATGATTTGATTAAAGTGAAAAGAGAAATATAATTTATCAAAAAACAACTTATAGATTCAATTTTATTGGGGTTAATTTGATCGATTTCCCTTTGTGGAAATGATTCTCTTCTTTTGAATTTGTTTTGAATTAATTTTTAGTTTGATTGATACAAATTCTATTCAAAATAATTTAAATGATGAAGAGATAATTAAAGATTAGTAATGATTTTGACGACATTTTTTTTTTAATTTTTAAAAATTGGATTGATATTTTAAAGTATTATAAAATTAAAAAAATAATGATTGATGAATTAATTAATAAATCAATTTAATTTTTAAATAGCTAAACATTCAAATGAATTTATTTAGGAAATCTTTTTCTCCTAATTTTTTTAAGTGATTTTGAAAATTTTAAAACTATTTACTTCTATTTAACTTTGTAACATAACTTTTAGAAACTATCGAATTTGAAAATTATTCTAAATGAGTTAGTTATAAATCTCAATCATATATTATAAGATTAAGTTAAAAGATTAGATGAAGAAGTGTTCGTTTAAATAGAGTAATTTGATTTATAGATTGAAAAAAAAAAAGGAATGTAAGTTTTAAAAACAGTAAAAAAATACATACACATATATATAGTATTAAAAAAAAAAAGAGAAGATATTTGAAATAAAGGGAAAATTAGACATGTTTATTGCACAACAAATTGGGAATGTAATTTAATTGAAGAATTTAGATTCAAATCCTAATTTGAGTTGATTTTGAATCAAATCATCTCTTCAATTGAAAAAACAATATCTAAATTCAATTTTGAACTTGAAATTAATCGTATTATGATCAAGTATATGAGTTTTGATTGATGTAATTAATTTAAATAAGAAGTATGTTAGTCTAAAAATAGTTTCTACAATAAGGGGTATTTAACCTAAAAAACGATTATACTTAATTATATTATATTCTATCAAAACCTTTTAAGAATTAGGTCATTAAATATAAATTGTGTTTATTTCAGATTAACAAAAGAAAAATAGTAGAAGCAAATAACAATACAACATTGTGGAATATTCAAAGACAATTTTGTAATTAATCAAAATTTAAATTATTGGACTATAATTTTACTTCCTCCCATCTATGGATTGTATATGTCCATCAGATTTTTATATCAGATTTTCAAAGCTATGCATTATTTTATTCCTTCAACTTTTGGTTTTTTTCTTCTACTTTTAAAGATAACCATAAACATATATTTTATTTTTATATTAATTTTGCCTTAAATATTTAACTAATAAATGAGATGATTTTAGATTCAAATTATAATTTGATATGATTTTGAATCAAATCACATAATGTTTAACAAATTAAGAATTTTGATTCAAACTCATATTTTTTGACCAAAATTATCTCGTTATATTAAAGTTGTTTAAATTATAGCATTCAACCAACTAAATTGTAGATTTCCTAAAAAATTAAAAAAAAAATCCTAAATAAAAAGAAAAAGAAAAAATGTTGGCTAATAAAATTTCTAAAAAAAAGAAAAGAGATATATGAAGAGATACTATTTTAGATCTAGAAAAAAAAGAAGCACCAGTAACAACACAACATTGTGGAATTAATTACTGAAATTGAGTGGTATCAACTAACATGCTTAGGTGTAAAAAAGAAATTAAAAAAACCTCGTGAAAGAAAAAGAAAAAACGTGGGCTAACGAAATTCCCAAATTTTTTTTTCAAGAGATAGAATTCTAGAAAAAAAAAATCAAAAAAGGTTGAAAAAAATAAAGAGAAAAAAAATAGCAATATGATGTGCAAAAGTCAAGTCAAAAACTTAATTTGAAAAAGAGAAAGTATTGACAAAGAAAATTGCAACAAAAAAAGGCAAAAAGATTGGAAACAAAATGAAAATAAAAAAAGGGAGAGATACTTGATGAAAAATTGGAGATGACCTTTATGAAAAATTGGAAATAGCTAGTTTAAGACTTGAAAAAAAAATAGTTATTATTGAAAACTGAGAACCCATATGAAATTTTTTTTTTGATTGCAATGGCAAGAACTAAATAAGAAAAATACTTGAAGAATTAGAATTGTGTGTATAAGAACTATATGAAAAAAAGTACCTCGATAATTGGATATAAGAATTGAGTATATATAAGAATTAAATGTATGATAATTTGATACAATTTATAGCAGCAATTTGATTCAAATTCAAGTTTGATTTGATTTTGAATCAAATTGCTTATCAAATTAAGATTATTGATTCAAATTCATCAATTTGAAATTAAACAAGTATTCATTTTGAGTCAAATTATCAAATTAGATTAGGATGATTTGATTAATGTAATTAACTAAAATTTAAAAGGGTATTTTAGTCTAAGAATGTTTTTCAAAAACTCTTGCTTTTTAATATATTATAGTTGTTTCTAAGAATTTAGAAACAAGAAACATGATAGTTTATCAAACATGTCTGTTTCTTGAAAAATAAGAAACATGAACAAGAAACAAGAAATATGAACGTTATCAAACGAGTTCTTAAAAACCCATATTTTAAAAGGGTATCCAAATTTAATCAGATACCCCCAAATGGGCATCCTAGAATACCCAGACATCTTGATATGCTAAGGTATCATATATTCCTACAAAACAAACGAAGTAATCCAAATGCCCATTCTATAGAAATCTTAGATTACCACGAAACAAACGGCCCCTTAATGGAACAAAAGATAAAAATCATAACATTTATCTATGACCAGTGAAACTAAAAGTTTAGGATGAATTAAATTCACCGTGTAATGTTGAAGGATAAAAATTGAATTTCTTTTCAGAGAAAACAAAGACATCTCATTAATTCAATCATATCATGGAAACGTTAAAGTCTATCATAAATGTCAACCTGATCTTCAATCATAGTATTAAATTTCCGTTGACATGTCGACATTTCCATCGATATTTCTACATGTCCATGAGTTCGACATCGACATTTCTATTATACTATATAAAATTGATGAAATATTAAAAAAATAATAACAAAATATAACTTTACATAAATATAATATTATAACAAATATTTTAACTCATTTAAAAAGTATAAAATGTTTATTTATTAATTTGAATATCTTTTTTGAATTTTTTGTTTTCAAATTTTTTCTAGAAATATCCATCGACATCGACATTTTATTGATATTTTCATGAGATCTCGACATCAACATTTTAAACCATGTCTACAATAAACATAAATACAAATCTTTTACACTTCTAAGATACACAGAAAACCAATTCCTCTTCTGTAAATAAACTGTGTATACATAAATTTCCATAACATTATTACATTGACAAAGAACAATTTCTACATTTTGAACAACTGTGATTACCTTCTACAACTGATTCAAACCAAACCTTCGCTGTAACGATGCTGGCCCTCGGGTTCATTTCGTTTTGGTTCAACTGTTTTTCCAGTTTGTCCGTCCTTAATTATAATGGCTCGTTCGCCATGGACCATAAGAACTTTAAGTAGTAAAAATAGATGTGCTTTTTCACTGTTCTATAGATTTTGCAACTCTGCTTTCATTTCGATGTCCCGCTGAAGCCATTAGGACAGCAACAGCCACCATAAACATAAACAACATGCTGACGAGCAAAGCATATGTTTTCTTTGACGATCGATGGTATTCTCCAAATAGAAGGATTCCCCAAAACGTGCTCACGAGTGGAAGTGCCTGAAACAGCCATTCGAGATCGAAACGACAAGGTAAATAATCAGATAAACAATATTCACACAATATTTATCCAATGTCATCTAATATTTCTATGGTCATATTAGCGTAATATACACAAGGTTCTGTTCAGATAAAGAAATAGAACCAATATTGAGTTATCAAGATATTGCAATCACAAAGGGGGGAAAAGTTGACCTGCACAGCATCTGCTGCTGCATAACCAGCAGCTTGACCGCCCATGAACTGCAGACCATTGCCAAACCCACACAAGAATCCAGCCAAGAAGGCCCATCCTCTACCATTCCAGTCATTCAGATATGCCTTGAATGTTGTTTTGGGCAAGTTAAGTATAGGGCGGTAAATAAAGATGACGTTAAGAATGATGGCCAAGACAAAACACGAGACCGAGAAGTAGAAAAATGTGGTGTAGACAGCTAAGTGTGGGACGCCTTCCTTCAGAGTGTGCCATTGATCGTTTGTGGCCAAATTGAATGCCGGTGAGAAGAGAGAAAAGCAAACACCAGCAAAGAAAGTTAAGGACAGTCCAATTAATGTGCTCTTACCAAAAACCTGCAAAAATGCCATTCTAGCCACTGAATACATATAGGAAGAGGAAGAGAAGTAATGGCTCACAAGTCTATATTATTTGCAGTGGTATTACCCACCTTAATGGATCTTCTATTCTCAAGTTCAACCAGATAGTCTGCAGTCCCAGCTTTTGCCTTTTGTGAAAAATAATCGGCACTTTCCACGTCTGTTGATTCAACTATACATGTCAAAATTCAAAACAAAAAACCCAAACTGCCATTTAGCTTACAAAGGAACAACGAAAAAATAGTAGTAGATAATAGCTACAGAAGATTTACCCTTGCCTGAAAATGAAGGGACATCAGTTGTCCTGCAAAATTTAGTCGATCAATATTTTCTACAAAAGAACAAAACTTGAATAGAATCCAAAAACAAAACTTTGAAAACAATCACACTGCATATAATTCACAGCCAAAATGCAGAAACACATTCACATTTGGATTTGATGGCCACCCAGGCAAACAATGTAATATGAATAAGATCATAAGATCAACAAAACAATGACATATCTTCCAAGTTTATAAAAATCGGTAGAGTGTGCAAAGAAAACATACTTAAACCCTTTTTCTGCATCTGCGGAAAAACTTTCCAGTTTTGCTTTGTTATCAGCTGTGTTGGATGAGTGGACAGCAGAGCCAAGGCATACCGCAATCAAAAAGCAAGCAACACCGGGGAAAAGTACCTCGGCTCTATTAATTTTGTCATCAAGAAAGTAGTTCACGGTTGTACCTTTTTTTGAAAAAAAAATTCAAGCAATGCCCCAGAGGGGGTATCCCATCAGATTTCAGACATATATATTTAAGAGTTTCTTTTCACCTGAAAGACAAGCAAGACAAATAGAGTAAGAAATAGAATGAAGTAAAGGTACAGACCTATAATAACTGTTATGCTTGCAGTGATCACTTCTGTAACTGATAAACCAACAAAAGCAAAAGCATACTGAGTAGAAAGATTCCCAAGACTCAGCACTATACCACCCGCCATTGCAAACATGACAGAAGGCCAATTATCCTGCACACAACATTTTAGCCGGTTAGACACCTATTACCAACATGATTTTACCAATGTAATTAAATCACCAATAACCAAGAAAGCACTGGTAGTGACTTTTGAAAATGTGTTTTAAAAGTGAAACACTTCTTTTATAAAATGAAGGATCTATTTGGAATGACTTTCCAAATGCTTAAAAATACATTTTTAACACTTAAAAACCCTTTCTTAAGCACTTAGAAAGTCATTCCAAATAGGCCCGAAAAACATCTTCTATAAACACTTTTGGAAGAAAAGCTAATTAAGTATTTTTAAGTAGTTTAAAATTTCAAAATCATTTTTTATTATCTAACCAAACACTGAAAATTTTAAGTACTGTTAATTGGTTAAAAATAATTTTCACCACTCCAAGAGTCATGTCAAACTTACCCCTCTAACCCCACAGGATCTAGAGGGGGCAGTTCTTAGTTACTAACAGATGATCAAATTAGTGCCAAAAGATGCCTAGTGATATGGCTGGTCATTTGTCAAAGATCTTAGATATGGAACTAAAAAAATGAAGATGAATGAAATCACACAAGTAAATAAATGAAAGCAACCTGATAAAGTTGTTGGATAAAATTCGGATTATCATCTGAGCCCTGTCCAATCTCACCAAGCGTTAAAGCAATAATTACAGCAGCTAATAAATTTGTTATAGAGTAATCGAGGTAAGTATGCTGAGGAAGACGCCCCCGTCGTTCTAGGAGAGTCAAGAGTGCAGGCCATGTTCCTAAAAAGAAAAGTGCAAACAGCATACATGCTATAGCACCTTCTTTGCTCTCCACCACATACATGTTTAAAACCTCCAAGGATATGAATCCACACCAATTATATTGCCAAAATGCCAAAGAAATCCTGAAGAGAATGGTGATATTAATCAGTCTCATTGTTTTCCTCCAATGAGAAAACATGTAAGATCAAATACCTAGATCATTAAAACAATGACAGCAACAAGAATGATCCAAATACTAGAAAAACCAAAGACTAACAAAATTCAAAGTTATTTGATAATACCCCCTGAATTTCAACAACTGTAGAAACAATATAACAGAAGCGCTAGAAAAAAAATACTGAATAGGCATCTCACTGAGTTAAATCGTTGGAGGTCTGAAAGCCAAGTTACATTTACAGGCGGAATCATAAATCGAATAAGCAAGATGGAAGCAATAAAATGAGGTCATCGGAGCAATTCTATGTTTAAGGTCATATTTCACAAACAGAGAAATGGATAACGGACGAACCAATCGATCGGAGAAAACTAAAGGGCACAATCTATGAAGCCAGTAAAACACTCAAATCGCAGTGGATTTTGGGAACCTCAAAACGAATCAAACCACAAACAAATTAAAACCACTGGCACATTTCAAGAAATTGGGGGAAATGGATTAAAAGAAGCCACAGGGTCCTTAGAGATACATCGGTTCCTCTTCTCGTTGAGAACGAAATTGCTTCACTGTCGATGAAAGTTCATGCACATGGCTGGAAATTGGAATCTCAAAGGATGATTCTGTTGAATCCAATTTTTTTACCTGATGAGATGAACGATGATGACGATGTTCTGCCACTCTCTCCCAATCAAACTTCGCAATTTGCACACTAAAGTCAAAGATTCTTCCCCTTTAAATTGAACTTTTTCTTTCCAATTGTACGGTGATGGTCGTTTTTCTCTTTGAGTTCCACAACGATTTCAACCTCAAAGTTATAAATGGTAAATTCCATAATTAGTTTTTGACACGATTGCTTCTTAAAATTTTTCTTGCATTGAGCCACCATTTTTTTTTTTTTTTTAATGTTGTTTTTTGGTTCAATTACAAATTTAGTCTTTAAAATTTGAGATTTGTATCTATTTGGTCCCTGAATTTTCAAAAGTTTATAAGAGGTCCTTATGCTTTCAATTTTGTGTTTAATAAATCTCTAAACTTTTAATTTTATGTCTAATAAATCTTTGTCAAATTCTAAATTTTTAAAAATTAATTGATCTAATAGATAGGTTAAAATACCATTTGGGTCCTTATACTTTGGGCTTTGTTCCATTTTGGTCCATGCACTTTCAAATGTTCAATTTTAGTCCATGTACTTTCAATAAAGCTTAAAATTGATCCTTATGACAAGTTTGAAGTTAATTTTTATCAAAATTAGTTAAATAATAATAATAATTTTAATACAAGAAAAAACACCATGTGAACATATTTTCAAAATTTATAGAGGAAAAACTAATAGTGACTAACATTTTTTTAAGAAAAAATAACTATAAATTAATAATAGGGACCAATTTTAAGTTTTATTGAAAGTACATAGACTAAAATTGAACATTTGAAAGTACATAGACCAAAATGGAATAAAGCTCAAAATACATGGATCAAAATGATATTTTAACCTAATAGATATAAATTTGAATTTTATGTCTAATGTAACTCTAAAATTTCAATTTTGTGTCTATTAGACCTGTGAATTTTAAAAAATTCGAAAGTCCAAGAACTAAATTTGTAATTTTGAAAGTTCAGAGACTAAATAGATATAAAACCTCAAAGTTCAGGACTAAGTGTGTAATTTAACCTTGTTTTTTTCTTTGAGCCACCGATGTTAACAATGCAACTCTGCAACGTAATAATCTGTTTTATTATTCAAATAAGATATACTTTATATTTAAATTTGATAACAATTAATTACATACTGTCATTTTTTTTTTAATTTAACATAATCTATACTGTATATATCTTAGAGGTTATTAGAAAAAAAAAATTGAACTTATACCCTTGAATTTTGGAAGTTGTATCAACAAAAACTCCAACTAACAATTTTTTTAAGCAACCAAACTAATGATCATATCAGTTAGAACTCTAATGTTTCACAAGTGAATTAATTTAAACTCTCGATTAAAATTATGTTTTAAAATTGTGCATGCATAAGTTTCAAACATGTATAAGACTTAGTTAAATACAGAATGTTGAAATCAAATGAATTAGTAGCATTTTTCATTACTATAAGTGGTTTTTCACCTTCTTGTCTTTCTCTATCTTTCTTCACTTATCTAGGAAGATTACATAATAATTTTTCTTGCTACTATAATAAAATTTTGAAAGAGATTATGTTAGATTTTTAAATTTAATATTATCATTAATGTGACCCATATACATTTATTTCTATCTTAATATTTTAGGCCCACTACATTAATGGATCAGTTAATTTAAAATGTAATTTCCCAATTTAAAACCCTAATGGAAGGTGTATATATAAAGATAAAACCCTAGGGATTGGTCATCTCTCTACCTAATGAAGTAGAAGTTTCTCTCCATCAAGAAACCTAATCAAGTTATAAAGAAAGGCCAAGAGAGAGATACACAATCCTCCTTTACAACAACAATATCATGGATCACGGTATGTTATTCTAACTCATGTTATTGTGAAAATCATCTAGTTCAAAGATCTTGGCTTTTATTGAATTATACAATGTTAGGGTTTTATTTTATTGAAAACTTACATGTGGTATCAGAGCAAGGTTGAGAACATGAGATTTTCCATTGATGTTTTAATGTATGAATTTATGTTTCCGCTGCAAATAACTATGTTTGCTTTTTCCTTAATGAAACAAGTAATCAAATTTATGAGGATCAAGAATTCATTGTTATTGCATTCAAGAATTGAGTTTCTTGATTGATTTAGATTAACATTCAAGTTTTAATGTATTATATGAGCTAAATCCAATTAGAATTCAATTTTATTCATGAGTTTTTGTATTTAAGAATTCTTGAGAATTTTAGTATGACTTGTTAATTAAAAAAAGAGTGTTATTGAATTTTGGTCATTGAGAATTGAGAATTCTTGAGAAATTTTTTCTATCAATTGCATTATTGATTATTGAGTTTCTGGAAATCAAGTATTAATTCTTATTGATTGTAATTTTCATATTCGTTCTTGATTGTGTTGGAATTGGGCTTCTGGAATGTTGGAATTGGGCTTATGGAATTCATTATTAAATTCTTATTGGAATTCCATGATCAAATTTCAAGTTTTAAATTCCAATTTAAATTTCAGTATTAAATTCTTATTGGAATAATAAAATCAATTATGCATTCCAATTGTACTAAAAAAAAAAAAAAAAAATTATGCATTCCAATCCTCTCACATTTACCAAGCATTCAATTGGATTATGATTGTTGTTTTTGTTCCTAATTGAATTTGGTATGATTTCCTGCATTCAAGAATTGGCTTGGTTTAAATCTAACTGTATTAAATTTTCAAATTGTGTTATGTGAATTACTTATCGTTATTTTATTATGATATCTATGTTATGAATAAATTTGTTAGCCACAAAAGTTTCAGAATTAGTAAGTTTTATAGATATCAAATTAAGGTTATTTCAATACACAATTTGGAATGCATGAAGTTTTCCTAAATTTTCTTTTGATAAAACTATTTGTAATATTAATGTTTTGCAAATTATGTGATGAAAATTACTTATCATTATCATGATATCTATGTAATGTATAATTTGTTAGTCACCAAAGTGGCCGAATTAATAAGTTTTGTAGATATCAAATTAAAGTTAATTCAATTACTCATGTTTATGTGATGCTAATGAATGAGATGATATTAATGATTTCATCATGAGTATATTGATATTCATTATTATAAAACATTTTGAATCGCCTAAAGGTTGATTAGTAGTTTTATAATTTTGAACCTTATCGTGGTCAATTGAAGTGCTTGGTTAGGTATGTTAAGTATATCTAAAGATAACTAATGTATCTAATTTGAGTATTTTAATTACCAATTATGTGAAATTAAATCTAGCATCAATTATATTTGAATGTCGTATATTGGTGTATCTCCCAAAGGAGAAATTCAATGTATGAAAAATGTTTATTTAAAGTTTTATGAATCTGCATTATATATATTTAAGTTTATTTATCAAAGCAATAATGTGTAAACATATATTCTGTATTTGCAGTAACTGCTCCAATTTTTCTCCATTCGCAAGCCACATCTATTATTAAGTTTAATGGACTCAATTTCTCTGATTGGTGCGAACAAATCCGATTCCATCTTGGTGTTTTGGATCTTGATTTGGCACTCTTAAATGAGAAACCTGCAACAATTACTAATGCTAGCAGTGCTGAGGAAAGATCTTTCTATAAAGCTTGGGAAAGATCAAATAGATTGAGCTTAAATGTTTGTGCGAATGACTTTGGCAAGCAATATCAAGTCCACAATTGCAAAAACTGAAAATGCTTAGGAATTTATGAAATTTGTAGAAAATTGTTCCCAGTCTGAGTCGGCTGATAAGTCACTTGCTGGAATACTGATGAGTACCTTAACCAACATTAAGTTTGATGGTTCTCGTACTATACATGAGCATATCCTTGAAATGACAAACTTAGCAGCAAGGTTAAAGACCATGGGAATGGAAGTTAATGAGAATTTTTTGGTAACATTCATCCTTAATTCCTTACCTCCAGAAACCAAAAATTCACTCTGCTAATCTCATGGGTCATAAAGGAGCTGGAAAGAAACCAGGAAAGAAGTATAGAAAGGGCAATAACAGACACTTAAAGATAAATCAGCCATCTGTCCAAATCCACAAGAAGGAACAAATTAAGGATACGTGTCGATTCTGTAACAAGCCAGGACACTATCAGAAAGATTGCCTGAAACGTAAGGCATGGTTCGAAAGTAAAGGTAAGCATAATGTCTTAGCATGTTTCGAATCAAATTTAACTGAAGTTCCTTATAATACTTGGTGGATTGATTCTGGTTGTACCGTTCATGTTTCAAATACGATGCAGGGATTCCTTACGACCCGAACCACATGCCCAAATGAGAAATTCATCTTGATGGGAAACCGAGTCAAAGTTCAAGTTGAAGCCGTAGGAACTTATCGTTTAGTTTTAAACACTGGACATCATTTAGACCTTTTTAATACCTTTTATGTTCCTTCTATATCTTGTAATTTGATTTCCTTATCTAAACTTGATACTTCTAGTTATTATTTTAAATTTGGGAATGGGTGTTTCAATTTATTCAAACAGAACATTCTTATTGGTTATGGTACCCTTTGTGATGGTTTATACAAATTAAAGCTCGATGATCTTTTTGCTGAAACTCTTTTAACCATGCATCATAATGTTGGTACTAAACGTGGTTTATCTAATGAATCATCAGCCTACTTGTGGCATAAACGTTTGGGTCACATATCCAAAGAAAGAATTGAAAGATTCGTAAAGAATGAAATCCTTCCAAACTTGGATTTTACTGATATTGGAACTTGTGTGGATTGTATTAAGGGAAAACAGACAAAACAAACAATCAAGAAAACAGCCACAAGAAGCTCACAGCTCCTTGAAATTATACACACTGATATCTGTGGGCCTTTTGATGTTCCATCTTTTGGTGGAGAAAAGTATTTCATTACCTTTATTGATGATTTTTCACGTTATGGATATATCTATTTGTTGCATGAAAAATCTCAATCGATAGATGCTCTAAAGATATTTATCAATGAAGTTGAAAGACAATTAGATAGAAAAGTGAAAATTGTAAGGTCTGATAGAGGTGGTGAATATTATGGAAAGTATGATGAGAATGGACAGTGCCCTGGTCCATTTGCTAAATTCCTAGAAAATCATGGCATATGTGCTCAAAACACAATGCTAGGAACACCGCAACAAAATGGTGTTGCAGAAAGGCGTACTTTAATGAGTATGGTTAGGAGCATGTTAATTAATTAATCTTTACCAATATCGTTGTGGATGTATGCTTTAAGAATTGCCCAATATTGTTAAACATGGTTCCTAGTAAGTCAGTTTTAAAGACACCTTTTGAACTGTGGACATGAAGGAAACCCAGTTTAAGGCACCTACATGTTTGGGGTTGCCAAGCAGAAGTAAGAATTTATAATCCACACGAAAAGAAACTGGACTCAAGAACAACCAGTGGTTTCTTCATTGGTTATCCAGAAAAATCTAAAGGGTATAGATTTTATTGTCCTAGCCATAGTACGAGAATAGTTGAAACTGGAAATGCTAGGTTCATTGAGAATGGTGAAGTTAGTGGGAGTTTGGAACCACATAAAGTGGAAATTCAAGAAGCTAAGGTACAAATTTCTTCATTTATGACTTCTTCTCAAGTTGTTGTTCCTATAATTGTTGACTCTATTAATAATTCACAGGAACAACAAATTAATTATCAAACACCACATAATGATATTGTAATTAATGAATCTACAATAGAGGAACCAATAGAAACAGAATTAAGAAGATCTGTAAGGCAAAGAAGATCTGTTATGTCTGATGATTATGTGGTTTATTTGCATGAGTCAGAATTTGACTTAGGCATTGATAATGATCCAGTTTCGTTTTCACAAGCCATTGAAAGTGACAGTTCTGTTAAATGGTTAGATGCCATGAAAGAAGAGTTAAAATCAATGGACCACAATGGGGTTTGGGACCTTGTAGAATTTCCTGAATGAAGCAAAAGAGTCGGATGTAAATGGGTTTTTAAAACTAAATGCGACTTAAATGACAATATTGAACGACACAAGGCTAGACTTGTTGCCAAAGGTTTTACTCAGAAAGATGGTATTGACTATAAAGAAACTTTTTCTCCTGTCTCTAAAAAGGATTCATTAAGAATTATTATGGCATTAGTAGCTCATTATGACTTAGAGCTTCATCAAATGGATGTGAAAACTGCCTTTCTAAATGGGAATTTAGATGAAGAAGTGTTCATGGATCAACCAGAAGGTTTTGTGGTTGAAGGAAATGAACATATGGTGTGTAAGCTAAAGAGGTCAATATACGGACTTAAACAAGCTTCCCGACAATGGTATCTTAAGTTTAATGATACCATCACATCTTTTGGATTTAAAGAAAATGTCGTTGATCGATGTATATATCTAAAGATTAGTGGGAGTAAATTTATATTTCTTGTTCTGTATGTTGACGACATCTTGCTAGCTACTAATGACCTTGGTTTATTATGTCAAACCAAGGAATTTCTCTCTAAGAATTTTGAAATGAAAGATATGGGTGAGGCATCCTATGTGATTGGAATAGAAATATTTCGTGATCGAGCATATGGATTATTAAAATTGTCTCAGAAGGCATATATTAACAAAGTTCTAGAGAGATTTAAGATGGATAAATGCTCTTCAAGTGTTGTTCCAATTCAGAAGGGAGATAAGTTTAGTCTCATTCAATGTCCAAAGAATGAATTGGAATGCAATCAAATGGAAACTATTCCTTATGCATCTATTGTTGGAAGCTTAATGTATGCACAAACTTGTACCATACCAGACATCAGTTTTGCTGTCGGCATGTTGGGCAGGTATCAAAGTAATCCAGGAATGGATCATTGGAAAGCTGCAAAGAAAGTTTTAAGGTATCTGCAAGGAACGAAGGATTATATGCTTACTTATAGAAGATCTGATCATCTTGAAGTGATAGGATATTTAGATTCAGATTTCGCTGGATGTGTGGATACAAGAAAATCCACATTTGGCTATTTGTTTCTATTAGCTGGAGGAGCAATTTCATGGAAAAGTGCGAAGCAGTCTATCATTGTTGCTTCCACTATGGAAGCTGAATTTGTAGCATGCTTTGAGGCTACAGTTCATGGTTTATGGCTGCGGAACTTTATTTCAGGACTTGAAATTGTCGACAGTATTGCCAAGCCGCTAAAAATTTATTGTGATAATTCTGCAGTAGTTTTCTTCTAAAAAAACGACGAATATTCGAAAGGTGCTAAACATATGGAATTGAAATATTTTTCCGTTAAAAAAGAAGTTCAGAAACAAAGGGTGTCAATCGAACACATTAGCACTAACTTTATGATTGCGGATCCACTGACGAAAGGATTTCCACCTAAGACATTCAAGGAACATGTCGAACGTATGAGTATTAGTGGATACCATTATTGATATTACGATTATGTTATTTGACACTTTGAGCTCATTTATTTATTGTTTCTGATTTTATTTTGTCACTCATGTTTCTTATGATTGGTATATACATAAATGAATTACGTAAATTAAATAGGACATTGTCTTTGATAAAGACAATTAGTGTTGGACCATTATTGAATACCTTTATTATAGATCATGTTAAGTGAAGAACTAATGTTGTGATACATTGAAGGGATTATGTCGATGTAATGATATATGACCGCCATGATCCTTATCAGTTTCTTGACTTGATATTGATATCATGATGTGAAGATGAAATTTATCTTCTATGCGCATTATGTTTATTAATGTATATATAGCAAATAATGTCAAATGGGCCAAGTGGGAGAATGTTAGATTTTTAAATTTAATATTATCATTAATGTGACCCATATACATTTATTTCTATCTTAATATTTTAGGCCCACTACATTAATGGGCCAGTTAATTTAAAAGGTAATTTTTCAATTTAAAACCCTGATGGAAGGTGTATATATAAAGATAAAACCCTAGGGATTGGTCATCTCTCTGCCTAATGAAGTAGAAGTTTCTTTCCATCAAGAAACCTAATCAAGTTCTAAAGAAAGGCCAAGAGAGAGATACACAATCCTCCTTTACAACAACAATATCATGGATCAAGGGATGTTATTCTAACTCATGTTATTGTGAAAATCATCTAGTTCAAAGATCTTGGTTTTTATTGAATTATACAATGTTAGGGTTTTATTGTATAATCATGTAATATAAAACTTACAGATTAATTTTATTTAAGTGATTTTTAGTTGATTTTAAATGGAATAAAGTAAAACTAGTTATAAATCAATTATGAAAGTTTAGAACTTAAATTGATAAAATTATTAGTTTGAGATTTTAATTGATACAATTTCCAAAATTTAGGAATATAATATACAAAGGGCTTTTTTTTTTCTTTTTATAAATTATATGCCTATTTTACTTGTCATTGTCAAAGTGAGCAACTCAACGACATGTATCGTATCTTCGATCAAGATGTCAGATATTCGAATTCTCCCGCCCCCAAATATACGTTTCAATTTTGCTTATTTCAATCTAAAAGTTATAAATGGTAAATTCCATAATTAGTTGAGCTATAAATGGTAAATTTTACTAGGATTGAGTTCCACTAGAATTTCAACCTGAAAGTCATAAATGGTAAATTCCATAATTAGTTGAGCTATGTTGGAGGGGACGATGTATATTGACGATTGATTCTTAAAAATTCTTCAATCAAATTTTCTTGTTTTTTCTTTGAGCCATCAATCTTTTTGTTGTTGTCTATTTCTTTGGGCCACCGATGTTAACAATGCAACTCTGCAACATAATAATATGTTTTATTATTCAAATAAGATATACTTTTTATTTATATTTGATAACAATTAATTACATACTATCATTTTTTTAATTTAATATAATCTATATATGTTTTCGAGGTTATTAGAAAAAAAAAAGAAAAAAAAATTAAACTTATACCTCTGAATTTTGGGAGCTGTATCAACCAAAAAAAAAAAAAGAAGAAAAACTAACTTTTTTTTTTTGAAGCAACCAAACTAACAATTATATTAGTTAAATTGTAGACGCTATTTGAGGCGTTGAGTAAAATAATAGTCTATAGAGTTATATAATTTGTGTTTAGAATTCAGAGTTATTTAATCTGGATTATAATAATATGTGTTTGGGGTATAGAGTACTTCATAGATTATTATAACTCATGCTCCAAACAAACTCCTTATGTTTCACAAGTGAATCAATTTAAACTCTCGATTAAAATTTTATTTTAAAATTGTGCATGTATAAGTTTCAAACATGTACAAGATTTAATTTAAATGCAGGATGCTGAAATCAAATGAATAGTAGCATCTTTTCATTAATATAAATGGTTTTTCACCTTCTTGTCTTTCTCTATTTTTCTTCACTTATCTAGGGAGAATTATATAATAATTTTTCTTTCTACTTTAGTAAAATTTTGAAAGAGAACAATTTTATTTAAGTGATTTTTAGTTGATTTTAAATGGAATAAAGTGAAAATAGTTGGAAATCACTTATGAAAGTTTAGAGCTTAAATTGATATAATTATTAGTGTGAGATTTTAATTGATACAATTTCCAAAGTTTACTATTTTACCTGTCACTGCTAAATTGAGCATAGCTCAACGGTAATTAACATGTATCCTCGACCAAGAGGTAAGAGGTTCGAATTCGTCCACCCCAAATGTTGTTGAACTAATGTATATATTTTTACTTGTCAATTCTCATTTTTTTTTGAGTACGTCACTTCTTGATTTGATATATACCTGTTTTGCCTTTCAATTTGGAAGTTTTTTTTTTTGGGTACGGATAACCTTTTTTTTTTTGTGGCCAAAACAATGGATTACCTGGTCTTTTAAAATAACGATGGATAACCTTCTGCTGACGTCACACCGAGAGCGAGAGTACGATGAACCCAATGAGAGCGAGAGTCATCTTCAACCTTCTTGACCGAGAGCGAGAGTACAAGAAAAACCCAACAAAAGTTAGAGGCCATCTTCAACCTTCTTCTCGCAGACGCCATTTTCAACCTTATTCTTTTCCTTCATGCACGTTGGCGACAACTCACCTCAAATCTAGGTATCAAATCTAGAATCCATTTTCAACCCACCTCAAATGCTTTTATCATACTCGCTCTGGGAGAAGAAGGTTGAAGATGGGTTGAAGATGGTCTCTTGCTCTTGTTAGTTTTTCTCGTACTTTCACTCTAGGTCAAAAAGGTTGAATATGGCTCTCGTTCTCGTTGGGTTTTATTGTACTCTCGCTCTCAATGTGACATCAACAGAAGGTTATTCATCGTTATTTTGAAAGACCATATCATCCATAATTTTATCTTAAAAATAAAGGTCACATGTACAAATAATTCAAATAATCCCAATTTTGGTGCCAACTTTGGTTTTAGTTGTTGGTCCTGTAATTCTGATTGACTGTCTCTAATATTATTAAGTTTCGATAAATTCTGCTGTGGAAAATTATCTCTCCCATGTATCTAGGTTGGTCTATTACATTATATAATTTAAATTAGATGGTAGCTCAATTTTATCGATATAATTTATTACTTATTAGTAAAGCTATTTAGTTATCAAGTGAGAGTGAGACATTTCTTTGCCAGGATTACATGGTCTTTTTTTTTTTTTTTGGAAGATAAAAAACAGAACAAAAAAAGAGTTAAACACCACCCACAACAAGACCATCCTCGACAATGACGGAGGAAACCCACCCAGGATACAAAGAGTCCCAAAAACCTCCCTGATCTTCAACAGAGGAAGAAGAAGCCCCAACACGTTGTTTATTCTCACCCACTGCTGCACGAGCAAGAGTATGAGCAACCACGTTGCTAGTTCAGGGGCAAAAACGAAATTCGATTACATTTGCCTGATTGGCTAAATCCAGAATGTCTTCCACAAGATTCTTTATTTCAGAGAGATCCATGCTGCTACCGTTGAGGAGACGAACCATTTCCAAAGAGTCAGATTCAATAATTAAAGGAGGAGTCGGGCCTAGAGACTTTGCGATGAAAGACTTAAGCCCCTCCTTGATAGCCATTCCTTCAAGCGCTTTAATTGACCACTTCCTGCGAAATGGAGAGTTCCCTGCGCAAATCGAAGATCCACGGGAGTCTCGGACGATCCAGCCGAATCCTCCTATTTTTTCCTGCTCGGACCACGAAGCATCTGAATTCAACTTCCAAACATGCAAGTTTGCAAATTGTCTTTAGACTTTCCTACTTAGACATTTTGAAACCGAAGTTTCATTAATGCTACATGCAATGCAATAAATTTTTCTTTTCCAATTTTATAGGTTTCATCTTCTATTTTATAACTCCCACCTATATGTTGTTGAACTTAAAGAAAAAAAATATATATTTTATAAGATTAAATTATATTCAAGTTTTTAATTGTTTTATTAATTTGTATATTTTTATACTTTAAAAAATAAACCACAAAATTTCTTGAGGATCGCATATATTTTTTCCTCGTCAGTGGTCACTTTTAAAAAGCACTTACTTTTTTTACTTTAAAAAAACAAAGCACTTACTTTTTATATATTTTAAGATTTTTAAAAAATATTTTTAAAATAATAATTATCTATTTTTCTGATTGGTCAGTAAGAATCTCCTACCCATAGTATTAAATTTCCATTGAGACATTTCTATATATTTATGAATTCGACATCGATATAAGGAGTGAATCGTCATTTCCATTATACCATACAAAATTGATGAAATATTAAAAAAAAAGAGCAACAAAATATAACTTAATGTGAATATAATATTATAACAAGTATTTTAATTTATTTAAAAAGTATAAAATGATTATTTATTACTTTAAATATATTTTTTGAATTTTTTATTTTTAAAAATTTTCCAAAAATATCCATCAACTTCTACATTTTATCGATATTTCCATAAAATTGAGACCTCAACATTTTCATCGACATCGACATTTTAAACCTTGCTCCTACCAATCACCATTGTGCTTTTGACAACTAAATCAGAATAATGCAAAAACAAGAGAGAGGTTTTCTTTTCCTAAAAGAAATAGCTGTTAAATTTTTAATGATGGTCAATAGGAATATTCCTACCGAAAGGTAAGTTTGTAAGTATTATTCTTATTTTTACTTCTATCGCCAAACATGCAAAATATAAAGTAGTTTTTTTTTTCTTTTCTGTTGAGTACTAAAATATAGTGTCATTTTTATCATTTTATCAACGGTAAGAATAATAGATATATATTTGGGCATAAAAGGCACCACATAAAAAACTATTAGGAGGTGTTTGGGCCCCACTTTTCGTGGGTTATTTTAGCCCACTCACTGTTTGGGCTGCATGTTAAAGTAACAGAGGGGTAAGGTTTTGATTACCCCCTATTTTGCTATAGTCCCCTCTATACATAATCGAAGGTTGTTTTTTTGGTTTCATGAACTCTCTCTCCTTATCCTTCATCGCTTCGTCTTGGCTTCATCTATTGCCTCTAGGGATGGCAACTGGGCTGGGCGGGCCGGGATGCACTCCCCATCCCCATCCCCATTAGGAATTTTTATCCCCGTCCCCGCCCCATTCCCCGTTTCGGGGAGTCGGGGTCGAGGTCGGGGAATCCCCGTTCGGGGATCGGGTCCCCACGGGGAAAAATCCCCATTTTTTATTTTTATTTATAATTATTTTTTTAATTAATAACTAATTAAACATGTATAAATATATTAAAATTATAACTTTTATGTTAAATTAGTATTATTATTGCTATATTTATGTAAATAATTAATTTTTAAAAATATATAACACTTTTATTATAAATTTAATATAAAAGTTATTATATTATGAAATTAAATATAATAAATACATATACTAATGAAATTAAATCAGAAAATAAAATATAAAAACAGTGCAGTAAGGTGTTTTTTACTATCTATCTATCTATATATATAATGTTATTAATAATATTATTATAAATAATTATAATATATTTTTAAAAATTAATATTTAAAAAAAATATTCGGGGCAGGTTCGGGGACGGGGATACCCTCCCCGTCCCCGACCTGGGACCCGAAAAAATCCCCGGTTTGACCCCCATACACGGTCAAACCGGGGATTCCCCGCCTCGTTTGGGACGGGGACCCGTGGGGATCCGACCCCGCGAGGATTTTTGCCATCCCTAACTGCCTCATTACTTCGTCTTCTTCCTCATCGCTTCATAGTTTCGTCTTCTTCATTTTTCTCTCTCTCTCATCGCCGTTGTTTCTTCATCGGCGTAGCTAGCTCGATCGATTTCATCTTCTCCCTTTTGCTCACTAGATCTACAGTTTTTTATGTTTTCAGATATGTATTTTTTTTTATCAAATCTGAAAGCCTCTCCACTCCCTATTTCCTTTGAATGATTTGTAGATCTATGGTTTTTTAGGTTTTCAGATCTGTGTTTTTTACTAGATTTGAAAGCCTCTCAACTCCCTCTTTCCTCTTCGACATTCTCCATCACCCACCTCACTCGTCTCGCAGCTTCAAAAAAAATGATCCCTCCCTTGCCGCTTCCTTTCCATTCCCTGTTTCTATGAGATTGCATGTTTTATTCGATGGTGGAGGTTGGGAGAACGCTAGGTAGGGGATGCACGGATCGCTATTTTGGAGTTTGGTGGGGGGACCAACTTCGAAGGTATGTCTTATTTCCTTTTTTGGTCGGCCAATGATGAGTCCAACTTGTTGCAATCGTTTGTTTATCATATTACTTCATCTGATCTTCATTTTGCTCTCTGATTTACTGTTGTTGCTAACCATTGTTGAACAATGTCATCACTGATTTTGCTGACTTTTTTTTAGAGCAATCTGTTGTATACAACTTGCTGCAATATTGTACACTTGCATTGAATATGCCATATGTTTATCAATTTTGTTTTTCTATTACTTTCATTCAATGGTCTGTTTGCTCCTAAATCTCACTGTATCATCTCTCTGATTGAGTTTATTGTTGATGTTATGGTACTATGAGCATTTCAAATACTTTCCACTCAATATTTGTTCACTTTGCTCCTAAATCTCACCATATGTTATCTGTAATGAGTTTCTATTGTGTTGTACATTTGGTTATGATTTTTTTGGTTGATATTCTTGTTAATATGAGAAATTCAAATACTCCCCATGAATGAATTTCATATTTCTGAGGTCGGTTTGTCTATGCTTTTGTTTTGGTCAATACTTGTTTTGTTTGCTCCTAAATCTCACCATATCTTGTTGTGTTATAATTGTTATAATTGGGTTGGAAAGTGGTATGTTTGTATTATATGAGTAATATTTTTAAATATTAATGGTGTGTTTTGTTTGCTCCTAAATCTCACCATATCTTGTTGTGTTATAACTGTTATAATTTGGTTGGAAGGTGGTTGGTTTGTATTAAATGAGTCATATTTTTAAATATTAATCGTGTGTTATTAATGTAAATGTCTTTTCCCACTTGTTTTTCATAATGACTTTGTATTGATGACTTTTGTACTTACAACGTTTTATTATTATTATTTATTCATAGCATTCTCTTGTTCTTCATAAATGACTATTGATTTATTTACTATTGATATTTAATATTGTGGTTAGGTGCACTTATGATAATAAGTGCACCAATGTCTTTTTGTCAACCACCACCCTCCATCTCCTCTTTAAATATGTTCTCATTTTATTCAAAAGCTTGAGGACAACCCTACTCTCCAAACTACTTCTCCTTAAGGCAATTGGTGAATGCCATTCTCTTTTACTCATACATTTCCTTCAAACTTCCTTTTTAATCTTCATTCATATCTTTCCCTATTCCATTCTCTTTTACTCCCTTCCTAATGCATCATTTCTTTTGATTATAGGGTTGGAGTCCTTCCAAATCTAGCACGTTCTTCTCACTGTTGATCGATCATTACCTCTTCTAAGGTGACATGTCCTCTTCTTCTACAAGTTTTCTAATAGTAAAGTTAAGTACTAATTTTCTTTTGTGTGTCTTAACAAGGTCGGAACTAGTACATTGATCCACCTTAGTTCGAGGTTTGTTTATTTTAAAGCATGAACATTTGCTTATGTATATTTTGTTTGTTTATGAGAAAAAGAACATTTGTGTATGTATTTCTTTATATGAAACATTTGCTTACTTGTGTATTCATTGGACTGTTTTGTTAGTATTGGTGTAAGAATGTGTTTTTTTTTTAATAAAAAAAAAACTTGTTGATATATTGTTTGTATTCATTGGGCAAAATTATTTATTTTAAAGGTGATTGTAATTTGATTATGTATGTGCTTTGTTGTTATCATTGATTTCCTGTTATTCATATTGGTTTTTTGAATTAGAATGAAAAAAAAAAAAAGGCTTTCTTCAAATATAATTTTAAGTTAACCATCTATATGTTCTTTGAATAAATGGTTTTATAAAATTTACCATGATTTGTTAATCACTCCAACAAGATAAAATGGATGAGTAAAATGAATGTTTGAAAAAGGAAACAAAGGTAATTTATTGAAACACAAACATGGTTAGTACTCCAATGTCCAATCTTATGTTTTTTTTTTAAAGTCATGTCTTAGAGCAAAAAAGAAAAAAAAGGTTAATTGATGCAATCGTTTTTTCTAAATTAACAATAAGCAAAAAAAAAAAAAAGGAAAAAAGAAAAAAAAAAAGAACTATGTCCAATATATATTTTAATTCAATCAGCAAGTGCACAAAAGAAATCATAAGATGACCAAGTTGTTTTTAAGAAAATATTGTTTTGCAATATGATTTTTTTATTAAAATAATACGATATACTTTTTAAACAAGAGAGGGGGAGGAATGTTTTTTCAAGTACAATAAAAAAGTGACCAATTTATATCTTTTTCAAGTATAGACGGAAATGTCATTGCAAGGATAAATATCATTTTCAAGGGTGTTTATACTTTTTAAACAAGAGATGAATGTTTTTTCAAGTATAGGGATGTTTTCAAGTATGTTTTTCAAGTATAAATCAAACATGTTTTATTTCAATTGTGATAAAAATATTTATATGTCATCCAATCACTAAACCCAAACATTAATACATTTATATGTCATCCAATCACTAAATCCTCTGTTAAAAACCAAACCCTAGACCCATAAACGAAACTCAAATTTAAAAACTAAACCTTAGACCCATAAACCAAACCCAAAACTTAAAAACCCAACTCTAGACCCATAAACCAATCACTAAACTCAAAACTTAAAAACCCAACTCTAGACCCATAAACCAATCACTAAACCCAAAACTTAAAAACCAAACCCTAGACCCATAAACCAATTACCAAACCCAAAACTCTTAAACCAAACTCTAGACCCATAAACCAACCCCAAAATTTAAAAACCAAACCCTATACTCATAAACCAAGCCCAAAACTTAAAATCCAAACCCTAGACCCAAATTGATCACTAAACCCAAAACTTAAAACCAAACCCTAGACCCATAAATCAATCACTAAACCCTAACCATAGACTCGTACTAGAATAAAATTTGATTCACTGATTGTAACTTCAATCTTAGGGTTATGAGGAAATCAAAGTCCTATGTCGTCTTCATTGGACGTAACCCAGGGTTTTACACATTGTGGGTTGCATGCCACCGAGAGGTGAACGGATTTAGTGGAGCGGTCCACAAGTCATATGTAAGTTTTGCAGAAGTAGAGTACGCATTTGTGTAATATAAGGTGACGAGAGACGCTAACTACTCTACAATTGAGCCTGAAGAAGTTGCATGTTGTATACCACACCCGAGTACGAGTTGGGAACCAAGATCACATAGTAACGTGTTACTACTAGTAGGGTTCATTATTGGAATAGTCGTAATGTATAGTTTAGGAATTATGTTCAATAGTAAGTGATTCTCATGTGACCTATAATTTTCGAGGGTAGTAAATAATATATCAGTCGTTTGTCTTTCAGGAGGGAAGTTAAATACTTTCTTATATTATGGACCCACGGGAACTAGTTGCCATATTGGTAGCCTTCACCTTAACACAACATCAGTTACTTCTGATATTAGACATGTAAATGAATGACCATAGGAGGATAGAACACCAATCACCCTTACTCACGCATCACATTAGGCTACTAGCATTCTTTTGACTCATCCACGAGTCTGACTTATGTTGTCGTGAGAGTACGAGGATGGACATGAGATGTTTTGCCATACTTTGTACCTTACTCAAGACTATAGGCGGTTTAGTCGTTACAGAAATTGTAGATGTGGAATAAATGGTGGCCATGTTTTTGCACATCTTAGCCCACAACGTTAAGAATCTTGTAGTTCGTAGGCAATTTGCTAGGTCTGGTGAGACCGTTTCTAGGCATTTCAAATTTGACATTAATGCAGTGTTGTGACTACACGATGTGCTGCTGAAGAAAACCAGAACCAATCACAAACACCTGTACGGATGAGAAATGGAAATGGTTTGAGGTATATATCACTTTTTCATTCAACAATTGTAATCATGATGTGGGGTCCCTAGAGTTCTCCATGTAAATGAACATTCCATTTCTTGTGTGACCGCATAATTGTTTGGGTGCGTTAGATGGTACGTACATCAAGGTCAATGTCAGTGCCATTGATCAACCAAGGTATAGGATGAGAACCAATGTGCTTGTTGTTTGCGATACTACTGGAGAATTCATATTCGTCTTATCTGGGTGGGAAGGGTCCGCAGCTGATTCTCCGGTGCTTAGGGATGCAATAGCACGACTGAATGGACTGATAGTTCCGAAGGGTAATTGAGCACTTTTTAGTTAACCTTTGTAATACTAGGACAATGGATTAAACGATTACACGTTGTACAAGATATTATTATCTATGCGATGCTGGGTACCCTAATGCAGATGATTTTTTGGCACCATATAGAGGTGAACGATACCATCTGTCCGAATGGCGTTGAGGAGGGAATGCACTGACTACTCCAATATAATTTTTTAACATGAAACATTCTCTTCTGCAAGGAATGTGATTGAGATGGCGTTTAGACTACTAAAGGGTAGATGGGCCATTCTTCGAGGAAAATCATATTATTCAATACAAATCCAATGTCAAACTATCATGGCGTGTTGCATCATTCACAACCTTATTAATCGTGAGATGGGTGAAAGTGAGATGAACGATGACTTGGATGAGGTTGACTCAGATTCAGCTATGATTGAGGGAGACTACATCAATTTCATTGAGACCTCTAATGAATGGAGCCAGTGGATAGATGATTTGGGCCAAAAAAAAAGTTTTCTGAATGGGAGTTACGAAATAATTGATGCGTTATTGGTGGTTGTTTTGTTGTATTATGACTTTTTCTTTTATGTTGTTGGATGTAATTGAATTAACTATTGTTTTGGAATCACAATATTTGACTATAATTAAGTATATTATGTATTTGATTTCAACAAGCAAACAAACCATTGTCTTACGTATGCATTTAGTAGAATGTCAAGTGCAGCGAGAGCCCCCAAGCACTCATGCACGAAGCATGAGGATTCAAAGTTAGTGAAGTGCCTTCTATACTTGGTCCAATCTGGCATGTGGAGATTAGACAATGGGACATTCCGACCAGGGTACTTGATGCAACTATAACATATGATGAGGGAGAGAATACAAGGCACTAAAATTCAAGCAACCACCATCAATTGCAGGATTCGAACCCTAAAACACCAATATCATGCGATTGCAGAGATGTTAGGGGCAGGCTGTAATGGATTTGGTTGGAATGACGAATTTAAGTGCGTCGAGGTGGAGAAGGAGACTTTCAACGGATAGGTAAAGATAAGGTTGCATAGTCCCCTTATATATAATTGTTACGTGACATTGTATAATATATACTTTTATCTTCATCCAGGGTCATCTGGCTGCAAAGGAGTTGCGCAACAAGTCGTTCATCTACTTTGATGATTTAGCCCTTGTCTTTGACAAAGACCGTGCTATAGGAGTAGTTGTAGAGACCCCATCGAATGTAAGAAGCATATAGATGAAGATATTCACTTGGACGGCTCATACGAATACTATGTCCCAATCCCCCAAGTTTCAACCTAAAGAATGGACATGTCTCAAGATGAGATGAATAAAACACCCACTAGTAGGAACAATGCAATAAGTGCTTCAACATCCAGAGGTAGCAAGAGGAAGCGATCTCATTATCACTCTGAGATGGTTGATATGGTACGAGATGCTATGGATGTGAATTCGTCCCACCTAAAGATGATTGCATAGTGGCCCAAAGAGAAGCATGCAGTGGAGGTCGAAGTACGCTCAGAAATTTTGGCCCACCTATACAAGATCCCAGAGTTAGATAACTGGGCCAAAGCACAGGTTATGAATATCCTATTTCGTGATGTCCAAGCGTCGGAGAGTTTCTTGTCTGTTCCTTTAGAGTTGCAATTGGAATACTGTCACATCCTCATCGAGAAAAACACTTGATTAACCCTTCTTCAGAAAAAATATCTTATTTTTGTTTGAAGTATGTATGTACTATCCTATTCTTTTGTGTCATCCTGGTGGTAGCTCATGATTGACAATTCTCACGTGTAGAAAAATCTTTTTGTGTACTTAAGAAGTTATATAATGAATGATAGCAATTCTTTTGTGCATCTCAAACTCCAAAATGGTCAAAGTATGAAACAAATTTTTTTTATTTAAAATTTAGAAAATTGAAATTTTAATATATCATTATTTGTGAAATCCAAAAAATGTTGGAAAAAAAACTGTCAGCCTAAACTAACATTCAAAACTCCATGTTATAATAATTTGCACATCAAATACAGACTATTATAACCCAGACTAAAATAATCTGCACTCGAAACACACACTATTATAATCCCACAAACTATTATAATTCACAGACTATTATAACCAACTCTACACTCCAAACAACTCCTTAGCATTTCTAGTAATTACGTAAACATTTGAAGAGATTTAAGTAAATCATTGAAGATTTTATAATTATTGAGATGAAATTAAAACCAAACTCATATCACTGTAGAAACTATGAGGAACAATTTCAAACATTGGGATAAAAAAGGCACGAGCAACTGTGATTCCTTTCTAATTGGCACAAAGGGCTGAGCTTTTACAAGATTTCCCTAATGATTTTCCAACACCTCTCTCATGTCGATGTCCTGCCGAAGCCATTAGAACCACAACAGCCACTGTAAACATAAACAACATGCTGACAAGCAAAACGTATGTTTTTCTTGAAGATCTACGGTATTCTCCGAACAGAACAACTCCCCAAAATGTGCTCACCAGTGGAAATGCCTGAAACAATCATTTCAGATTCAAACAAGGTAAAATGATAGGGATATGAGGATATCAGTTACTAAACTCATTGGTATTATTCAGTATGATTGTACTCGATGTCGTTAAGAAGTAAGACTAGTTTGAGTTGTCTATATCGAGTCGCCATGATATCTCAATCATGGAAAACTTTCTAGTGCCTCCATTGTACCAATTCCTTCCATTCACACTATAATAAATGACTTTATAGAAAATTTTAACGTGGTTGACAATAAATGGGAGTAGTAACTATATTGCTATAGTGGAAATTTTCACTTGAAACCGTAGAGGTGAAGAAACTGACCTCCACGGAATCTGCTGCTGCATATCCCGCAGCTTGACCGCCCATGAACTGCAACCCATTGCCAAATCCACACAAAAAACCAGCCAAAAAGGCCCATCCTCTACCATTCCAATCATTCAGATATGCCTTGAATGATGTCTTGGGTAAGTTCAGCATAGGGTGGTAAAGGAAGATGACATTAAGAACGAAGGCTAAGATGAAAAAAGAGGTCGAGAAGTAGAAAAATGCGGTATAGACAGACAAGCGTGGGACGCCTTCCTTCAGAGTAAGCCATTGATCGTTTGTGGCCAAATTGAATGCAGGTGAGAAGAGAGAAAGGGAAACACCAGCAAAGAAAGTTATGCACAGTCCTATTAGCGTGCTTTTACCAGACACCTGCAAGTATGTGCCATTTCTAGTCACTGATTACATGTAAGAATGCAAGAGAAAGAGAAGCAATGGTCTCAAATACAATACATTAAGGATTCTTGAAAACCCGTGTCAAAAATTTTCTTTTTTGAAGGGATGCGTTCATTAATGTAGTGGCATTACAGACCTTGATGGATCTTCTGCTTTCAAGTTGAATAAGAAAGTCTGCAGTCCCAGCTTCTGCATTTTGCGAGGAACAATCAGCATTCTCCGAGTCTGTTGATTCAACTATACATGTCAAAATTTTAAACCAATTCAATTTCAACGAATTGACTAAAAGACAGTAGTAGAGCATAGCTCCTGAAGATTTACCATGACTCAGAATTGGAGAGATTTCAATTGCCCTGTCAAAAATAGATTTGGAAGTAAATATTATCATCTAAATATATTCAAATATTCAATCAAAATTTCCAGTGGAAAAATACAACTTCAGTAGAATTCAAAAACAACCAGCATATGGTTCACAACAAAGCTTTGGATTTGAGTGGCCAACCAGGCAAGTTATGTGATTATGAATAAGATCATAACATCAACTAAACAACGAAACATCTCATAAGTTTACTCATTAGTACACGTAAAAAACATACATGGACTCTTTTTTTGAATCGGCAGACAAACGTTTCAGCTTTGCTTTGTTATCAGCCGTGTTGGACGAGTGAACGGCAGAGCCAAGAAATACCGCAATCAAAAAGCAAGCAACACCGGGGAAAAGAATCTCGGCTCTATTAATTTTGCCATCAAGAAAATAGTTCAAGGTTGAGCCTTAAAAAAAAAAAAAGCAACAAAAAAAGCAAATCCCATCAGACATATATTCGAGTAACATATTAAGAACTGATAGGTTAATTTCAGAGAGAATGGAATAAGTATAGAGACCTATAACTACTATTATGCTACAAATGAGTACTTCTGTAACTGATAAACCAACAAACGCCCAAGCATATTGAGAGGAAAGATTCCCAATACTCAGCGCTACACCACCGGCCATTGCAAACATGACAGAAGGCCAATTATCCTGCACATAATATTTTAGAAGATTATACACCTATTGCAACATGTTTTTACAAATGTACTTGAATCAATGATAGCCCAGAATGCACTATGATTCATCATACAATCTACACGCTAATCGTTAATCGCATCTAACAGACATAAATGGGGATGGTAGAATTGGAAAAAACATCTTAATCCTTCAGAACTATAAATAAGATAACGTGGAAATTAAGCAATATTAAGGACACATAAGATGAAAGAGATCCAACCAACTTTAGTTTTCTTCCTTTTGTATGCATCATTTCTATCACAGAAAGTTCTTAAGATTACGTGTAACATGCCAAATCAAAAGTTACTTAAAAGGCAAAAGATTAGGATAGATTGAATGGAATTTTCTTATAGGTCAATATTATAAATCTAGAAATTATAGCCGAATCCCCTCCAAGCTTCCTACATAAATTGGAAAAACAAAACTAAGAAAAGCTAAGGCCCTATTTGGTAACCATTTGGTTTTTAGTTTTTGGTTTGAAGATTGTACTTGTTTATCATCATTTCTCTACAATATATTTCATCTTTCTTAAGAACCTATTTGAATTCTTAGCCAAAAGTCTACGAATAAAAACAAGTTTTTGAAAACTATTTTTTTTAGTTTTCAAAACTCGGCTCGGTTTTTGAAAACATATGTAAAAATTAGATAACAAAATAAGGAAATCCGTAAGTAGAAGTAGTATTTATAGGCTTAATTTTCAAAAACCAAATGGTTATCAAATGGACCTAAATATTGCATATTAATCTCTAAGGATTACTTCACAAATGATGATTCAACTCATGTGGAACAATACCAAAAAAAGAAAAGAAAACATACAATATGGTAAGAGGAAAGGGCATGATATCAAAAAACGAGGAGATGAAGTCAATCCATAACCAAAATTCCCCCACGCCATCGTATTACTCAACAGTTTCTCATCTTTCCAGTCTGTTAAGATGTGGATATTATTTTAACAATTGATCCAATTAGTACCACAAGAATTATAGTGATGTGCCATTTTACATAGCTATGGAACCAAACAAATGATGCTGAATGAAATTTCAAGGGTAAATATATGAAAGCAACCTGAGAAAGCTGTTGGATAAAATTTGGACTATCTGGTGAGCTCTTTCCAAACTGACCAAGTGTCAAAGCAAAAATTACAGCAGCTAAATAATTTGCTATGGAGTAATCAAGGAAAGTATGCTGAGGAAGACGTCCCCGCCATTCAAGAAGAGTCAAAAGTGCAGGGAAGGTCCCCAAAAAGAAGAGGGACAATACCATACATGCTATAGCACCTTCTTTACTCTCCACTACATACATGTTTTAACTTACAACTTATAATTCCACTCTGGTTATATGTTCAATGAATGAGGAAGTACCAAAGAATTCCTGCAGAGAAAAGTGAAATTAATCAGTGTCATTGTTTCTCCAATAGAAAAACAAACCAGTTCAACAAGAATTATCGGTCATAAGACATGTTTGAGAGTGATTTTTGAATGATCAAAAGTCATTTTTGTCATGCCCAAAATAACAAAAAATCGCATGACAAGAGTGATTTTGGTCATTCCAAAAATCACTCCCAAACATGACCTAAGACCAATGAAATTCAAAGTTACTTGAGAATAACTCTTGATTTCAACCAACATACAAACAATATAGCAGAAGCCCAAGAAGAGAATTCAAATTTTCCAAAAGATTCAAAACATTTCAAAGTTAAAGGTCACAAACAGAGAATATCTAATCCCAAATTCAGAAATGGGTAGTGTTTTAATAAAACTGACCCAACAAGTTTGAAAGATGACGACCAATCGCTTTAAACATCCAAAACTCAAAATCAAACTCCAGCAGATTGTAGGAACCCTTCAAGCAAGAACAAAACCACTGCTAATTCCAGAAAGTTGTGGGGAAGTGGAATTATACAAAATCACAGAGTGGTTGCAGATACGTCAGTTTCTATTATTGTAAAGACGGAAATTGCTTCGATGTAATTGATCCGGATTGCAACAATGAGACAAAGGAAATATTAAAAAATAAATCAAGCTCGTTCCTCAAAATGCAGTTATTTTAGATATAGACCATGCTCTGCCAGTTGCTTTCCGATCAACGCTTACTTTTTTGCACACTAAAGTCAGAAGATTCCAGACACTGACATAAAATCTTTATTCTAACTTTTTTTTTTCAACTGCTCGATATAAAATTAAATAATGATGTTACGGGCTTATTTGACTAATATGGTAGATTGACACCCTTTAAAAGAAATTGATATATTGCTCAAAAAACTACGAAGGTTTACTTTTGAATCACATTTTTTTTAAAATGGTATTCTAAATACTTTCTGGAAGAACGTAATACTGTTCATTACAAGGAATAATAACTTTACAGAGCAACCACCAGAAGCCATCATTTCCTTCTTTTGAGAAGAGAAACAAATTTCATTGATAAATGAAATAAAGGGAGCTAAAACAAACTCCCAACACCTGATGATGATTACAAGAAAGTTCTCCAATTGGAAATTAAATTTGAAAGACTATAGTTACTAAAAGGGTGTTTATTCTTACACCAATACAAAGAATAAAAAAGAATCAAGTCAAAGAAACTATCAAAAGATGACAAAGAGTCCCTAAAAATTCTTCGATTCCTTTCACACCATAAATACCAGGAAAAAAAAAAACTCAATTAAAAGCATGAAATAGTCTTTCGAACACCATGAAAGGGATGTCCCATGAAAACTGAACCCAGGAGCTCATAAACGGTATTTGGTAAGACCATAGACCATCCGAAAGCATCAAACATAGTTAACCAAGAAAATTCTGAGCTGGAACAACACATCACACAATATGATGGTGAAAGGACAAATTGAGACATCCTCCTTTGCAAACGATCAGCTGTATAGATGGCTCCAAGACTAAGATCCCCCATCATTTCCTTCTAACTGGTTCAAAAGGTTGTGTCTTTATACAATTTCTCTGCAGAGTTTGCAATCCTACTCTGATGCCGATGTCCTGATGAAGCCATTAGGACCACAACAGCCACTGTAAACATAAACAAGGTGCTGACAAGTAGCATGTATGTTTTACTCGATGATCTATGGTATTCTCCAAACAGAACAATTCCCCAAAATGTGCTCACGAGTGGAAGCGCCTGAAACAACCATCCGATCCGCGATTGAAACAACAAGGTAAAATGATAAGGAGATTATGAAGTTAACATGGGATTGGATTGCAATCACAAAGAGGTGAAAGAAACTGACCTGCACAGAAGCTGATGCTGCATAACCAGCAGCTTGACCGCCCATGAACTCCAGACCATTGCCAAACCCACACAAGCATCCAGCCAACAAGGCCCATCCTCTACCATTCCAGTCATTCATATATGCCTTGAATGTTGTCTTGGGCAAATTAAGTATAGGGTGGTAAAGGAAGACGACATTAAGAATGATGGCTATGACAAAACAAGAGACTGAGAGGTAGAAAAATGCGGTATAGACAGTCAAATGCGAAACACCTTCCTTTAGAGTGTGCCATTGATCGTTTGTGGCCAAATTGAATGCTGGTGAGAAGAGAGAAATGGAAACACCAGAAAAGAAAGTGAAGCACAGTCCAATTAGTGTGCTCTTACCAAACACCTGCAAGTTTGTGCCATTTATAGCCACTGAGTACATGTAAGAATAAAAGAGAAAGAGAAGCAATGGCCTAACAAGCCCACATTGTTCGCTTTTGCTTTGCTACACAAAATCATCCAGTAATAAATACAATACATTTAGGATTATTGGGTCAAAACAATACTTGAGCAATGTGGATCTTCTGATAATAAATGCAATGGTATTCGTATTATGGACCTTGATGGATCTTCTATTTTCAAGTTGAACAAGAAAGTCAGCAGTCCCAGCCTCTGCCTTCCGTGAAGAATAAGCAACACTTTCCAGGTTCCTTGATTCAACTATACATGTGAAATTTAAAACAAAAATGTTCAACAGTTATATCACTTGCAAAGAATGAACGGAAAGATAGTAGTAGATCGTAGCTCTAGAAGATTTACCCATATTCAAAATTAGAGCGATTTTAGTTTCCCTGTCAAAAATGGATTTGGAAGTTAATATTGGATTGGAACACGACTTAAGTGGAATTCAAAAACAAAACTTTGAAAACAACCAAATGCATATAATTCACAGCAAAATTGAATAAACACAATCACAAATTTGGATTCGAGTGGCCAGCCAGGAAAATTATGTGATTATGAACAAGATCATAACATCAACTAAACAAGGAAATATCTTGCCAATTAGCACATTCATACAAAAAAAAAACACACTTTGACTCTTCAGAATCAGCAGATGAACTTTTCAACTTTACTATGTTATCGGCCATGTTGGATGAGTGAACAACAGAGCCAAGAAATGCAGCAATCAAGAAGCAAGCAACCCCAGGGAAAAGGATCTCGGCTTTATTAATCTTGTTGTCAAGAAAGTAGTTCACAGTCGTGCCTTTTACCAAAAAAACAAAACCAAAAGGGTGAATCCCATTAAACTTCAAACACACATTGAGTAACAAAATAATGACTGATAGGCAAATTTCTTTCACTGAAAGACAGAGATAAGTAAGGAGAGTAAGAGATAGAAAGGAATGGAGATAGAGATAGAGACCTATAACTACCACTATGCTACAAGAAATCACTTTTGTCGCTGATAAACCGACAAATGCCCAAGCATACTGAGATAAAAGATTTCCGATACTCAGTGCCACACCACCAGCCATTGCAAACATAACAGAAGGAAAATTATCCTGAATACAATAATTTAGAAGATTAGCTACCTTTTACTACATGATTTAACAACAAGAACGCATTACTCATCACCATAAAATCTACAGGCCAATTGTTAATCACACCTAACAACATAATTGGGGATTGCAATATAGAAAGATTGAAAGGAAAAGTTCATGGTTCAAGAATTCATAAGATAACATGAAGTTCAAGCAAAATTAAGGACGTATGATTTACAAGGGATGCAACCAATTTTAGTTTATGCAGGGAGACAGTGATTATCATGTTTCAAATTATACATTGCCTACAAAATTTCAGCATTTCTTTGCAACTTTAATAGTAAAAACCCTTCACATTAGTTTTACGAACACTGGATACATCAAGTTAAATGGGATCAAATATTTTCTTCCTTTCGGTATGCATCATTTCCATCACAGGTAGTTCTTGAGATTATCTGGTACCATCCCAAATCAGAAGATCCCAAGGCAAAATAATAGATGACAGATCGAATGGAAGTGTCTTATCAGTTTATATGCAACCAAACCCATGAAGTTGAATGAATTTCAAGAGTAAATAACTGAAAGCAACCTGAAAAAGCTGTTGGAAAAAATTTGGCCTGTCTTGTGAGCTCTTTCCAATCTCACCAAGTGTCAAAGCAATAACTACAGCAGCTAAAAAATTTGTTATGGAGTAATCAAGGTAAGTATGCTGAGGAAGACGACCCCGTCGTTCAAGAAGAGTCAAGAGCGCAGGGAAGGTTCCCAGAAAGAAGAGCGACAACATCATACATGCTATAGCACCAGCTTTACTCTCCACCATATACATGTTTCGACTTACAAGATTCAAGAATATTGGTCCACTCTGGTAATATGGTCAATGATTGATGAAATACCAAAGAAATTCTGCAGAGAATGGCGACATTAATCAGAATCATCATTGTTTTCCTTCAATGAGAAAATATTAAAGATCAAGTAAAACAATGGCAGCAACGAGAATTACCCAAATGGTAGAAAAACCAAAGACTGATGAAATTTAAAGTTATTTGAGATATGAGTTTCAATTCAACAACTGTAGAAATAATATAACAGAAGCCCCAAAACAGAAAATGCATAGGAGGAATCTTACTGAGCCAAAGCGCCGAGTCTGAAAACCAAGTTACATTTGCAGGTGGATTCCTAACTCGGGTAAGACAAGATGAAAGCAAGAGAATACAGCTTTTCGAAAAGATCCAAACCATTTCCAAGTTCAAGGTTCCAAACAGAGAAAATGTAACCCCATACGCTGAAATGACTGATGCTTTAATAAAATTGAACCAACCAATCGGAGAAAATACCAATCGCTTTCAACGTCTGAAAATAGTCAAACCCCACTAGTCAGTGGGAATCAGTAATTAGTTTATTAATTACATTGTTTAGATCTATCTAATTAATAAACTAATTTTAAAAAAGTATATGATTCAATTCATTTTAATGTTTTCTCAAAAAAAAAAAAAAACTCATTTTAATGTTGTAAAAACAAATCATTTTAATAAGGTTTAAATTCATTTTTGTCCCTGAACTTACTTTTTTTCATTATATTTTGGTCTATGAACTTTTAAATTTATTTTATTTTAGTTCTTGAATTTTCAAAATATCTAATTTAGTTCTTGAAGGTTTAAAAATAACCATTTTGATCCTTGTTGTATATTTTTTCCATCTAATATTTGTTTGTCTAATGCTCATTTCTAACTTATGTGACTTAAAATCAAGCTCACATTGACGTGCTAGTACACTAACTCGAAGCTATATCATTAATTTGTTAAGGTCAAAATAAAGGTGAGGATTAGAATAGTTAGTTTTTTGAAAGTTCAAGAACTAGAATAGACATTTTAAAAGTTGAATACCAAAATAAAACAAATTTAAAAGTCCAAGGACCAAAATGGTTATTTTTTGAGTAAAATAGAATAAATTTGAAAGTTCAAAAACTTAAATAAAATTTAAACCTTTTAATTAATCAAACCTGATTAATAAATTAATTTAAACTATTTTGATCTATTTAATTATGAATTCTTAAAATTTGAGTATAAATTATTTAATTACAATTAGTATTTAATTTATATTAATAATATCTAATTGATAAAATATTTCTAACCTCGATTAAAATAAATCTATTGGATTTTTAGTAATTTATCCTTAATATTAATTTATGTTTTTTTTTTTTATTTGAGTTCTAACTAGACGTGGAATGTGAATTTGAACCTCTTACAATAATCAAGATATACTGCATTAATTAATTGAGCTATGTTCAGACAATTTATATTAATTATGTCAAACTATTAAATTAATTATATGCAATGTAATTTTAATTTATTTCTTTTTTCTTTTTTTAGTCATTATTAGTAAAAATTAATTAATTAGTTTCAGTCCAATTAAGAAAATAATAATTAAACATAGTTTAAATAATTAATAATATATTTTTTTAGTACAACCATGAGGGTACAAACCTTTGATTTTAGTCGAGAATATAATCCCATAACTAGACGAGCCATGCTCAAGTTTGCAATTAATTTATTAACCTATTTAATCAAATCTTATTAAAAAAATTAATTACAAATTATATATATTATATGAACATGAGATTTCATCTTAAAATCAATTGACAATAAGAGGAATAACCATGAATTTTATAAAGATTATGAGGCCAATGAGGATTCTGAACAATATGATAAAGTAGTAGACACTTTTTTTTTTTTTTTGAATAAGAAGTCGTAGACACCTATATACTAAAATAGTACAATTTACATCCATATAAAAGCTCAGTAATATTAGGAACAAGATTTTCTTCAAAAAAAAAAGAGGAACAATATTTCTTCTCTGTCATTTCATCTCTCTTATGCATACATATATTACAGATAAGCTGTGTATAAAAAATTTCCAGTACATTACAAGGAACAATATCTACACTCTGAGGCTGAAAATCAACAAAAAGAAAAGAAAATCTACACTCTGAGGCTATACCGACTTAAGATTACATGAAGTTCCATCTCAAAACCAATTGGCAATGGAAGGAGTAACCCATATATCTTATAAATTGTGAGGTCACTCTTCATCTTTCAGATGTAGGATCCTCAATAAGCAGCCACCACCAGCTGTGATTCCCTTCTGACTAGTTCAAAGGTTTCCGATGTCCTGAAGAAGCCATTAGGACCCCTACAGCCACTGCAAACATAAACAACATGCTGAAAAGCAACACGTACGTTCTCCTCGACGATCGACGGTATTCTCCAAACAGAACAACTCCCCAAACTGTGCTCACCAGTTGAAATGCCTGAAACAATCATTCAAGATTGAAACAAGGAAAAATGGCATGGAGATAAATAACTAAACTCATTAGTAGTATGTACACTACATTTATGATTTATCTGATATCGTCTAATGTTTCTATGATCGTACTAGTATAATACATGATTACGTTACGCGTAAAGACCAGTTGAAGCTGTCAACATTCAGTCGTAATATTGCAATCATAGAGAGGTGAAGAAACTGACTTGTACAGAATCTGTTGCTGCATATCCAGCAGCTTGGCCACCCATGAACTCTAGACCATTGCCAAAACCACACAAAAATCCAGCCAAGAAGGCCCATCCTCTAACATTCCAGTCATTCAGATAAGCTTTGAATGTTGTTTTGGGCAAGTTAAGTACATGGTGGTAAAGGAAGATGACGTTGAGAATGATGGCTATGAAAAACCAAGAGGCCGATAAGTAGAAAAGTGCGGTATAGACAGACAAGTGCGGGACACCTTCCTTTAGAGTGTGCCATTGATCGTTTGTGGCTAAATTGAATGTAGGTGAGAAGAGAGAAAAGGAAACACCAGCAAACAACGTTAAATTGAAGCTTAAGTAAAAGCAATACAGAGAAGACAGAAAAGCCAAGAACAGACTAAGTTCTGTATGTTCGAATGCAGTTTTAGAATACAAAGAATTGGTATTTATAAAGAAAGGAAATGCTGAAAAGACTAAACATAACCACCCACTCTTCTACCCACTCTCTCAACAGAAGACATAAACCAACTCTCAACTGTTGGACAAGAAAAGACAGAGGAAGGACAACAAGCTTTATGTCTTAACATCCCCCCTCAAACGCGGCGGGAGTGAAGCGAGGCCAAGTTTGTCACGTAAATACAGAAACCAAGAGAGGTGGAGAGGTTTGGTGAGGCAATCGGCAAGCTGATCAAGAGACGGCACATAGCGAATGTCAAGTTGACGACGAAGAACTTGATCACGTACAAAATGAATATCAATCTCAATATGCTTAGTCAGATCATGAACCACAGGGTTACGAGCAAGCGCAGCGGCACTAATGTTATCACACCAAGAGATCGGTGGAGAGTTGAGAGGAACAGACAATTTGGACAGCAAGGAAGTAATCCATTTCAGCTCACAAGGGGCATGTGCTAAGGCACGATACTCGGACTCAGTACTCGAACGAGCAACGACTTGCTGCTTCTTAGAGGACCATGAAATAAGTGTTGAACCGAGGAAAATACAATATCCGCCCACAGACCAGCGATCAATAGGACAGGCTGCCCAGTCAGCATCACTGAATCCCATGAGAGTGAGGGAAGAAGCCGGTTGAAGAGCCAGACCGATGTGCAAAGTACCCTTAAGATAACGGAGGACACGCTTTAAGGCTTGCCAATGAGCAATAGAGGGACAATGAGCATGCTGACTAAGTTTGTTGATAGCAAAAGCTATGTCTGGTTGCGTGAGAAGAACATATTGAAGTGAGCCGAGAGTGCTGCGGTACAGAGAGGGATCAGAGAACAATTGGTCTACATTGGCCAAGGTGGACATGGTAGCCGTGATAGGTGTAGGAGCGGCTTTGAGATGACACAGATTGAGGGGAGCCAAAAGATCACGAACATAGGTGGCTTGAGAAAGCTGAAAGCCAGAGGAATAGCGTTCTGTTGGGTTTTATGTCCTAAAACTCGTGGTTTTGTAAACTGAATGTATATTCTATTTTACTATAAAGATGTTATTGAGGTTTATTCAGTAAATGTGTTATTGAATAAAGTGAATTGTGTATTCAATAACCCAAATCCAATGAACTAAGTACCCTTGGCTATAGTATGTATACTTGAACTTTATGTATGACATAAAAGTGGATCAAGTTCGAGTTATAACCAGAACGGTCTATAGTATAGGGATATGGCTGGGTACCTTATCCTGGGGACACTATGGACGCGGCCCACTTTGTATAGTACTAACGATGTGATCCTAAATCGTTCATGTGGAGACATGCGAGTGGGGGCGTCCTATGCAATGAGTTTGCATAAGACTGGACCGCGAAATAGTCACTTAGACTTTTTAACTCCGTTTACTATTTTAACTGACTATATTCATACGATGACCTAGGTAACTCGATCTTAATCCTGAGCGTGCTATGAACTCCTGTTTATTCGAGATTATCCTTAGATTTGCATGGGTGAGAGTGGCCCGAGATCGCCGACTCAATAAGCCTCCCATTTTTGGGATAAGACCGGATAGATAGTTGGGAACATAGTCATGCGAGATGGAATTCACTCCTACCCGCTTTAGGGTTTAGTAGAGAGGTTGTTCCCTTAAGTACTGACTCCAGGTCTTGAACAATGGGCCCACCCTCTCGTTGGCCCGAGAGGGATACAGTTTGTTGGTTGGACCACAAACCAAATTGTTCATTAGAGGATCAGTGGGACTTAAGGAACAAGAAGTAATTACAGGGGTAAAACGGTTTATTTGACCCAGCTGTAATTACGAACAACCTGTGAAGGATCGACTTACTAATCATGGTTATATCGAGTGGACAGAAATATATCTACAGTGAGGAGAGTGCAGCCACTGGGCTTTAGTGGAGTGTCCCGATGGTTAACGAATGTTGATTAGCTAGGCTAAAGAGTTTGGCCGGTTAATCTCGTATCGTTGGAGCTCATGATCTGTAGGTCCATTAGGTCCCCTTACTAGCTCAGACTAAGCCTTGGAATAATTTGAGAGAAAAGAATTTGAATTGTTCAAATTCGAATTTGGGAGAAAAAGTTAATTATATGCGATATACTTAACGTATCATAGCTTAATTATGAATTAAACTATGATAAAGAAGAGGTGGAAATATTTATATATGATTTAAATATTCGTTCGGTTTAAAACATGAATAGGGATTCATGTTCGAACGTTCGTTTTGAGAAATTAGGATTGGTCAAATTATTTAATTTGATATTTGATATTAAATTAAATATTTATTTAAAATTAATTAAATTGTTTAATTAATTAAAAATTGATTTTAATTTAAAATTAATTTTATATTAATTTTGAATTAAAATTAAAAAAGAATTCAAATTCATTTGGAAATGAAATATGGACCAAGTTCATAACTTCTTCACCAAGCTTATTGTTTGAAGCATATCTTCTTTCAATTGGCTTCTTCACAAAGCTTCTTGTTTGAAGTTTATCTTCATTCAATTGGCTTCTTCACTAAGCTTGTGGTTTTCTATAAATAGAGAAGAAACACAATGGAGAAAGAAGATAAGAAAAACAAGAGATTTTTGTAGAAAACTCTCTAGCTTTTTTATTTAGATCTTTACTCATTCTTCTCCCAATTTCTCTCAATCAAAGATCCCACAATCCATTCCAAGGGCTGAGAATAGTAGGGAAGACTCTAGTGGTGGTCCAAGTAGTGTTGGTGATCCAAGATTTGCAAAGAATTTGGAGATTTTGAGCTACAAAGGTATGTGTTCATACTTTCCAGTTTTTTCCAATTTTGAGCATGTTTTTTGTATGATAAAATTGATCAAATTAGAGTGCTCAAGATCCAAAATTGCTTCCGCATTCTTAATATTCACCCTTTCACGTTCAACTTGAATGCCCAAAAAATAGTGAATGGGGCCAAGGTCACGAAGAACAAAATTGCGATGCAAGCGATGAATGAAGCCATCTACTACCGCCGTGTTAGATCCCGTGATGAGAATATCATCGACATACACCAAGATAATGGTGAAACTATGAGACGTGCGACAATAAAACAGAGAAGTGTCGGACTTGGACTGAATGAAATCCCAATGTACAAGTGTATAACGCAGCTTTTCATACCAAGCGCGAGGAGCTTGGCGAAGACCATAAAGAGCCTTGTTCAATCGGCAGACATAATGAGGGTGAGCAGAATCAACATAACCTTGAGGCTGAGGCATGAAAACAGTTTTAGTGAGACCACCATTTAGGAAAGCATTACTAACATCGAGCTGACGAATAGGCCATTTTCAAGTAGCAGCAAGTGTAAGAACAATACGGACAGAAACAGGCTTAATGACTGGACTATAAGTGTCGCCACGTACCTGCGACGCGGAGCGGCCGACATCCTCGAAAAAGGAGGTTTTAAAAGGAGTCGCCACCAATCTTTTTATGGTGTGATTGGGCACCAAAATAAAATAAAACAACTTTTTTGAAAAAAGAAGGAAAAAAAAAACGGCATGCGGAAACCAGATTTGGGATCGGAAGTTACTTGTGTGTGGGGAAGGTGTTAGCACCCCAGAACACCCGTTTAAAACGGTGGCCAAATTTAAATCTTGAATTGCAAAAGATTTTAGACAAAAAGCATATTTAGGGAAAAAAAGATTTTTTAAAACAATGTCTTATTTTACCTCTCATTTCTCCAATATTTGAAGTCATGATCCCATAAAATAAGTAGATAAATATCCATCAATTTGACTATATTAGAAATATTCCCGAAAACTTAGGAAAAATTTTCCACCTCAAGAATATGAGAAAATTTTACAATTTCTCAACTCCGTCATAGAATAGCCTTTTTATAAAAGAAAGTTTTTTTTAAAAAAAAATGTTTTAATTAAATTCATTTTTTTCTTGGGATCAAAATCTCGGACTCCCAAAGATAATGATCCCTCACCTCAAGAATTCTAGAAAATCGGACTCCCAAATATTTCTAGATTCCATCGTAGGATCTTTTTTCTTTTTTTAAAAAAAAGTATGAATTTAAAAGATTACCACAATTTTTCACAACAAAGTAAATATATATCAAATTAACCATTGTGAATATATATATATATATATATATATATATATATATATATATATGAAATAAAGAAACGATATATATATAATAAAAATATAGTAATAGTAAAAATAATAATAATAATTACATTATTATTAATGTTAATCAATTTCATTATTACAAAAGTAGATTGATGTGACAACTCAAATGGAATTTAAATAATAATTAAAGAGAAAGTTAGAAAACTGTGTTTGAATAGTTGTGCACAAGTACACATGTGTACATATATAAAATATATAAAAAATAATAATAATATAATAGAAATAATAATATTCTTTAAAAAAATTAAAAAAAAATTAAAACGCGTCAGTGTGCACTGACGCGACAGTAAAAAAAAAAGTCAGAACTTTGCTCTGCCTCATGTAAACATATATATATATATAATAATAATAATAATAATAATAATATAAATAATAATAATAATAAAAAGAGGCATCCTTACGCCAGAACACAGAACTCATATGTATATATATTAATAATAATGATAATAATAAGAATAAGAATAATAATAAAATAACAAAACAAATAAAATCTATTTTTTTTTTACTTTATCAAACCATAAACCCTCTTTCTTTTCACTTTCTTCTTCCCACTTTCTTCTTCCCACTTTCTTTCACTCTCTTATTCTCTCTAGAATTTCACTCTTTTCTTTCACTCTCTTATTCTCTCTAGAATTTCACTCTTTCCTCCTCCTTTTCTCACTTCTCCCCTTCAAAAAAGTTATGTATTTTTATATATCCGAAGTGAAGTTTCACTCACCCAATCTAAGGTATGTTATACAACTTTCTTTTGATTTCATAACATTGTGCTTCTTTTTTTTCCTTTCTCTTTATCTTTTCTTTGCCCATTTTTTTTAGTAGCAAGAACTTAAGAGCCAAGAAGAAGAAGATGAGAAAAAAAAATGGTAGATAGGTAGGGGAGAAAAATCATAAAATAAAATCAGTAGCATCAACATAACAAAGGATCTAAGGCATAATGAAAAATAGAGATAGGTAAAAATTCACATAGTAATAAAATTAAGAAGATATGTAATAAACAATAAAAATGAAAGAAAATTCATAACGCCCTTACTCAACTATTGTTTTTCAGGGGTATCTCAAGATATAAATTGAGATCTAGAACTCGAAACGCCCTTACTCAACTACTGTTTTTCAGGGGCATTTCGAGATAGAGATGAAGATCTAGAAGTTGAGATCGAGAATAACCAATTAGCTCGTTGTTTGAGGCGCGAATCCTTGGGACAAGCCCAACCAAATGCAACCTCCAACTAAGTTTGGTTTTTTTTTTGTGTTATAGATTTTTGTTGGCTTTGAATGAAAGCTCACTGTTTTTTTTTTTCTCTACCTCTCAAGGCATGTGTGGTTGTGATGTGTTTGGATGTGTATATGGATATGGGGATTGTAGGATTTTTTTTGTTTGTGTGGATGGATGTAGTGGTGTGTTGTGCTATGGATGAGAGAAAAAAAGATTGAGAAAAGAAGAGTTTCTTCTAGGGTTTTTTTTTTTGTGTATGGATGGAGATCCCCCCTTGAAGAAGGAAAAGAGGGGTATAAAAACCCAAAATCATTTCCTCTTTTGTGTATTAAACCAAAGACCAAGTTTTTTTTTTTTGCAATTTTGAAAACATGCCAAAAGGAGCTTAGCACCAAAATGGACCAACAACCTTTGGTCAAGCAAAAGAAAATACCAAACTTACTCACTTAACCAAAATTTTGTTTTTATCCAAAAAAAAAACCTATGGTTTCTCCAACTTAAAAGAAAGAGATAAAATAAAATAAAATGCATAGAAAAGTAAAATTAGCAAATAATAAACAAATATCAAAGTGGAAACATTCCAATAATGAGCAAATTTAATAACAAAATAATGAGCAAACATTAAAAAAAAAAAAAAAAAAAACTAGCAATCAATTTTATAAAAAGAAGCCGGGCAAAAATAGGTGGCTACAATAAGTCTCATGAAAGTCAATACCCGGTGTTTGTGAGAAGCCTTGAGCAACCAATCGAGCTTTATATCTTTGAATAGCACCAGAGGAAGTGCGTTTAAGCTTGTAGACCCATTTGTTGCCTATAAAATGTTGAGACTTATCCGGAGTAACCAAATCCCATGTATGATTACGCATAAGGGCAGCAAATTCTTCATCCATAACATGGTGCCATGAAGGGACAGAGATGGCATCCTTGAAATGGAGAGGTTCAGTGAGAGACTAGTCAGGTGAATGAGCAGTCTGGGATAAACAACCAAAGAAGTGTTTCGGTTTGGTGATGCCAGCACGAGCACGGGTGATCATAGGATGAGATGGTAGTGTAGGAAGAGCAGATGAAGAAAGAGAAGAATCAGGTCTTGAAGTAAGGGACTGAGGGCTAGAGGAAAGAGATGCAGAAGGAGTTGACACAACCTCAGTGGATATAGGAGATTTATGAAGAGATGAGTCAGATTGAGGACTGGTCATAGGGGATAAGGGGAGGGCAGAGGGAGATGCAAGAGGTTTAGAAGGAGATGTTTGAGGTAAGGATGGTATAGAGAGGGAATCCGTTATGTTGACAGGCAGCCAAGATAAAACTTGCTGAGATAAGGGATGGTTAGAAGGTGGTTGATTCATGAAGCCATCTGCAAATGGGAAATTTTCTTCATTAAAACAGACATGTTGAGATACATACACCTTTCCTGTAGAACTCAGACATCTATACCCTCTGTGATGATTGTTGTACCCAAGAAACACACACCGAGCTGTGTGAAAATCAAATTTGTGATGCTGATAAGCTCTAAGGCACGGATAACTAGCAGAACCAAACACTCTTAAACTCTTATAATCAGGTTGAACATCATGTAGCACAGTAAACGGAACCTTGCCTTGTAGCACAGGTGTAGGCATTCTATTGATTAAATACACAGCTGTGTGAAAAGCATCCCACCAATACGTCAAAGGCATCTTGGATTGAGCAAGAAGGGACAACCTTGTTTCCACAATATGTCTATGCTTACGTTCCACCCTACCATTCTGAACTGAAGTGTAAGGACAAGCCAATTGAATGTGAATTCCGATTTCTGAAGCATAGGATAGTAAAGGACGAAATTCTCCTCCTTCATCACACCGGACTGTCTTAATTTTGCGGTCATAAAGGTTCTCAACCTGACTTTTAAACTGCTTGAATACGATAATGGCATCACTCTTAAGTTTTAAAGGTTATCCAAGAAAACCGAGAGAAATCATCAAGAAAGCTTATGTAATACCGATATCCATTATGGGACACTAGGGGGGCAGGACCCCATAAATCAGTGTGAATGAGTTGTAACGGATAAGATGCACGAGATTTAGAGTTAGAGAAAGGTAAGTGATGAGCTTTTCCATACTGACAAGCCTCACAAAACGGTATTGTCTCATTGATTTCAGTTTTCAAGTTACAATAAGCTAGGACTTTATTTAAAACTCTAGTTGAGGGATGGCCAAGTCTACTATGCCAAACACTCTTAGAGCAATACAAAGCAACTTGACCTCCAGGTGATGTTAACAACATAGAATCAAAGACAGTTTAGAAACAAAAGCAACAAAGACAGTTTTCTTCCAGGAGTCTTCTTGTAATAAACCATGAGAAGAGGCTTCCAATGAGTTGATTTGATACAGACCATCCTTAAGGTTCCCTTCCAGAAGGACCTTCCCCGTGAACTTGTCCTTAACAATACAAAAGGAATCATGAAATTCAACTATCACAGAATTATCCATGGTTAAACGAGAAATGCTAATCAAATTTTTGCTAATCTGAGGCACATGTAATAACTCTTTTAAAGCAAGATTCCTGATATGAGACTGAATAACTGAACTGCCTATAGACTGAATAGGAAGTTTGCAACCATTTCCAACAATAATTTGGTCCTTACCTGTGTAGTTAGAAACAATAATTTGGTCCTTACCTGTGTAGTTAGACTTTAGTGACAGATTGCCTAAGTCTAAAGTCAGATGATTGCTAGCCCCACTGTCCAAGTACCAAGCACTATCACCAACATGCTCAGGAGTTGCTATTAAGGCAGAAGAATTTCCAGATGGTTGCTTAGTTTGCGAACTAGTTGCTGAGTTGTTGAAACTTCTCTCAAAACGAAAATAACAGACAGTTGCAGTGTGTCCAGATTTGCCACAAAGTTGACATATAGGCTTAGATCCTGAAGAGAATCTCCCTCTTCCTCTCCCACGATTATGCCTCTGATAGTTATGACCATGATTTCTGCTTGGCTGAACATGTTGATTCGTTTGAGACTGAGTAGAGGCAGCAACATTAGCCAAAGGGTGGTTGATAGAAATGGCTCTTTTGAGAGCTGAAAGTTGCTCTTGGCGCACTTCGAAAGTTAGGAGTTGAGAGTGAACTTGCCCCCATGTCATTTCTTTGTTTTGAATGACCACCACAATGGGTGTATACTCCTCATCAAGGCCAGAATAACATATGAAATGAGGTCCTTTTGCTCCACAGGAGAACCTGCCAAACACAAATTATCTAAGTAACCTTTCATAATACTAAGATACTCGGTCATTTTCATACTCCCTTTTCGGGTTTGCTGCATCATTTGTTTGAGATAAGCCTTCTGGGCTGAAGCTTGAATGCCATAAAACTCTTGAAGAGCAGCCCATAGTTGTTCAGCAGTTTCACAACTAGTTACTTGAGAAGCTACCTCCGGTGTCATTGAGTTATAAAGCCAGCCTACTAGTAGTTGGTCAGCGGTTTCCCAAATATCATATTCAGGGTTGGGGATTAACAAACCTTGAGGTTCATCCTCAGAGGGAGGTATAGTTATGGTCATATCAGGACGAGGCTCCTTGCCTGTGAGGTGCCCATCGAGCTTGTAGCTCCTTAGAAGAGGCAAGGCAATGTTTTGCCAAAGCAAGAAATTGATGCGGTCCATCTTGATCGAAGTCGTTTGATTCAGAAGGTTCACAAAAGATGGGTTCCCCACGGATGTTCCTTTGGAACGGACGTCCATGGTTCCAGAGGGTTTGGTAACATGTACTGGACCAGGAGTTTTAAAGATAGGAGAATGAACTGGGGATTTCTGAGTTTCGGAAGATTTGGGAGATGAAGTCGATTGTTCGGTGTTGGCCATTTTTGTCTCTGATACCAAATTGAAGCTTAAGTAAAAGCAATACAGAGAAGACAGAAAAGCCAAGAACAAACTAAGTTCTGTTCGAATGCAGTTTTAGAATACAAAGAATTGGTATTTATAAAGAAAGGAAATGCTGAAAAGACTAAACATAACCACCCACTCTTCTACCCACTCTCTCAACAGAAGACATATACCAACTCTCAACTGTTGGACAAGAAAAGACGGAGGAAGGATAGCAAGCTTTATGTCTTAACACGTTAAGCACAGTCCAATTTGTGTGCTCTTACCAAACACCTGCAAGTATGTGTCATTTCTAGCCACTGAATACATGTAAGATTTAAGAAGAAAGAGGAGCAATTGACTGAGAAGCCCAAATTATTTACCTTTTCTTTGATATACAACATTATGCAATATTAAATACAATACATTGAGAATTTTAACATACTTGGGTCCAAAAACTATTCTTCTGAAGGAATGTGTTCATTAATACAGTGGCATTACAAACCTTGATGGATCTTCTGTTTTCGAGCTGGACAAGAAAGTCTGCAGTCCCAGCCTTTGCCTTTCCCAAAGAACCATCAGCATTCTCCAGGTCCGTCATATCAACTATACACATCAGAATTTAAAGCCAAAAAGTTAACCTGTCATTTCACTCACAAAAAATGAACACAAAGATATTAGTAGACCATAGTTCTTGAAGATTTACCCCTACTAGGAAATCCAGAGACATCAATTGCCCTGTAAAAAAAGGATTTGCAAGTAAATATTATCATAAGGATACTTTCAAATATTCAATCAATATTCCCACTACAAGAACATAACTTCAGTAGAATTTAAAAACATAACTTTCAAATTACGTGAATGTATCCACTAAAAGATGAAGTATATCGAAAATTATCACATTGGTACACAGAAGATATACTTTAGCTCTTTTATGGAATCGGCAGATAAACTTTCCAGCTTTGCTTTGTTATCAGCCGTGTTGGATGAGTGAACGGCAGAGCCAAGACATACCGCAATCACAAAGCAAGCAACACCAGGGAAAAGGATCTCAGCTTTATTAATCTTGCCATCAAGAAAGTAGTTCAAGGTTGAACCTTTAACAAAAAATAAAAATAGAAAATCAAGCAATATCCGAGAGGGGGAATCCAATCTGCTACAGACACATATATTTGAGTAACATATTAAATGAAAGATACAGAAATAAATAGAATAAGGGATAGAATGGAACAGATATAGAGACCTATAACAACTATAATACTACAAATGAGCACTTGGGTAATGGATAAACCGACAAATGCCCAAGCATATTGAAAAGAAAGGTTCCCGAGGCTCAATGCTACACCACCAGCCATTGCAAAAAAAATGATAGATGGCCAATTATCCTGCATACAATATTTTAGAAGATTTAGCACCAATTACGACATGATTTCATAAATGAAATAGAATCAGAAATAGCCAACAATGCATGAGAATGACCACAAAATCTACATGCCAATTGTTAATCGCATCAACCAGACTATATTGGGATAGTAATATTGAAAAAAACATCTTGATCTTCAGAACTATTAATAAGTTAACATGGAGGTTAAGCAATATTGAGGACAAATAAGTTGAAAGGGATTCAGCCATCTCTATCACAGCAAGTTCTTATGATTATATGCTAACATGCCAAATCAGAAACTCCTTAGGCAGTCCCTTCCAGTTGCCAACATAGATCAGGAAAAACAAAACTAAGAAAAGCTTAATATTGCACATTAATCCCCAAATATGAAACCAAGAGTAGATAAATGAAAGCAACCTGAGAAAGCTGTTGGATAAAATTTGGACTAGCATGTGAGCTCTTTCCAACCCCACCAAGTGTTAAAGCAATGATTACAGCAGCTAAGAAATTTGTTATGGAGTAATCAAGGTAAGTATGTTGAGGAAGTCGCCCCGTCGTTCGAGGAGAGTCAAAAGTACAGGGAAGGTCCCCAAAAAGCAGAGTGACAATACCATACATGTTATAGCACCTTCTTTACTCTCTACTATATACATGTTTTAACCTCCAAGATAATTAATCCCCTCTGTTAATATGGTCAATGAATGATGAAATACCAAAGAAATCCTGCAGAGAGTAGTGATATTAATCAGTCTCATTGTTTTCCTTCAATGAGAAAGCATTTAATCTAAAGATCAAGCACATTGATCAATAAACCATTGACGGTAACGAGAATTCTTCAAATGGAAGAAAAACCTAAGACTGATGAAATTTAAAGTTATTTTAAACTACCCCCTGGAGTTCAAATTTCATCAACCATAGAAACTATATCAGAAGCCCCATAACAGATGATAATAAATCGTTGGAGTCTGAAAACCAAATTTCATTCACGAGTGGGTTTCTAACTTGAGCATACAAGAAGGAAGCAAGAGAAATAAATTTCTTAAAAGAAAGTCAAATCAAACGAATTACAAGTTTCCATATTCAGGAACGGAATGACGTCTCAGCAAGATTGAACAAACTAATCAGAGAAAATTAACGACCAAAATCGGAAGCCAGTAAGTTCGAAAGATGAACACCAATCGCCTTAAACATCAAATACTTGAAGTCAAACCTCAGTAGAGAGTTTGGGAACGCTTGAAGCAAGAACGAAACCACTGCTCATTTCAAAAATATAACCACAGAGTCGTTGTATCAAACAAACATGAGCTCCATCTCAAAATCAATTTTGAATTTTATAGACTCTGATACTATATTAGAAAATTATGAAGTTCCATTTCACGTATAAGATCTCTCTAATGGTGGAGAAGAAAATCGCTTCACTGTAAATTTTTCAATCCTGCAACAATGAGATCATGAAAATACTCACTCTCCCAAATGCAATTATTTCAGCAAGTTGATGAGTTGATGACAAGACTCCGCAACTGCAATTCCAGTCGACTTTTGCACACTGAGTCAAAAATTCCATGCAATATAAAATTAATGTACGCTTCAATTCCTAATATACAAAAAATATATTTTTAAATAATTAGGAAGTTATTGAACCGAACTAAAAAAAGAAACAAATAACGGTTGAATGATTTAAAATAAGGTTAAAGGAAGGATGAATTAGAATTATGCAACCGATAGTTTACCGATGTGAGATTTTCTTTTGAAGTTTAATTTTACACTATGAGATTTATTTATTTTTAGTATAACCAAGGGAGTGGAGATATGAAACTCCGTTTTTAAAAGGAGTAATTCTTTAATCTAGGCTCTTATCGATAATTTTACGCTACAAGATGAATGAGAGAACAATTGAAATATACATTTGGATAAAATACAATTTTGGCCCATGATTTAAACTCAATTTATATTTGGAAATTTTTAAAAACTAATTTTTCATTTTTTATTATTATTACGAATTTACGACAGTTATAATAATTAAAAAATAAATAAAAATGTTAGTTTTATAGTCTGAATTTTTAAAACTAACATTTTCATCTTTTTTATTATTATTACATTTTCTAGTCTTTGAGCTTTGAATTTTGGTCCCTAGTTTCATTTTGGTCATTGAGGTTTAAAAAATGACATATTTGGTTTCCACTGTTTGAATTTAATTTCTAATTAGTCTCTAAATTTAATTTTCAATTACTATTTTTCTCAAGTATAAAAAATAAAAAATATAAAAAAAAATTATTTCTATTTTCCTCGAATAAAAAATATAAATATAAAAAAATTTCAACTCATTCAAAAAATATCAACAAAGTATAGTCAACACATATTAAATACAACGTCTTCATTTTGTGAGGTAATTGATGTCAAAAAAAATTTAAAAGTTGAGCCTTGAAGTTTTTCCGATTTGGAAAATTGCCCCAATGTTTGAAAATAAGTTTTTTACCCTCTTTGGAGAAATTGCTATTTTTGACCCAAAAAGGTTTTGGATATACAAAATTGTTGTAAAATTGAGAGGCGAAACCGAGCACCAAAACTTTACCAAAACATATAATAATAATAATAATAATAATAATAATAATAATACTTTACCAAAACATATAATAATAATAATAATAATAATAATACAAGTGTTAGAATATAAAGGGAGTATATATATATATATTATAAACAAAAGAAAGTGGAGATTTATGGCAAATTAAAAACAAATGAAATTAGAGAAAATGGGAGAGAAAAAAAGGATTGGAGAGATTTCTTTACCAATTGTCTCAATTTATTTATCCATCAAGAACCACTATATATAGGCAATTAGGAGAGCATGATGTGGTCCATTTGGACACCAATCTATGGTCTTTGTTGGACACATGGAAGACACTTTGGCTATGGATAAAATGCCACTTGGTATGAATATCAAATGGGCATGTGGAATGGGCATTTATATTTACAATAAAAATAACCTTTTTTGTAACAAAAAATAACCTATTTTTTCAAAAACAAGTTTTTATGACCTTTTTGTATTATTCCACAATCTTTTATTGAGCCCCACATGGTAAAATATCATTTTGTGTCACTATTCATTATTAATATGAAATTAACATGAGGTTTGAAACGAACAATTTAGTCCTAAAGTTTGAAAAATAATTTTAAATGATCCCTAAGTTAAGTTGATAGAAAAATGAAGTGAAAATTTTTAAATGATGTGTCAAATTTTATATTATTTTAATCTTAAGTGGCTTTTCTTTTTCTTTTTTCTTTCTTTTCTCTCCCTTTTTCTTCCTCATTCTTCTCCTCCTCTTCCGTTCTGCAAGATAACCAAAATCCAGCCGAATGCAAGTTTTTCTCTGCTGGCCGCTGCAATGAGAATCTCTCCACCTGCTTTTCTTACTCATCTTCTTCCTCCGGTGTCGGCTCCGATTCCGTCTATAATAATAATCTCTCCGCTCATTCATCGGCCACAATCGGGAAAAACCAAAGCCAAACGGCAAAAGAGGAATCAAGACGAAACAAGATGCAAGAGTCGTAATCACAAGGCAACAACAACAACGCCTCACCCACTTGTGTCAAAGCTCCATTTACAGACGAGGAGTTAGTTTTTTTTTTTTTTTTTCTTATTCATGTTGAATTGAGATTTCTCAATTATAATCTGATTGGAGTTAGTCCATCTTGGGATTTTTGTCAGGAAAACAAGGTGAAGAAATTTAATTGAAAGATCCTGTTTATTACGAAAACAAAAGTTAATTATTCCACATTCTTTTATTGGGCCTCATATGGTAAAATGTTATTTTTGTCATTATTCATTAATCATATAAAATTAACTTCCACCAAATTTTTTTTATCTAATTTTACCTAACAAAAATTTCAACTTTAGTTAACAACAACACGTGTTTATTAATTTCAAAAGTCAAAACTCACGTTTTCCATTTGAGATATATACAGATCGTACATACCAAGTTCATATTTTGAAAATTTTGAACAAAGTATGTAATAAACTAATCTATTCTATACTTTGATATTGTTTTTGCGTGTTTTGAAAATAAAGAAAATTGTTGAGACATAGAAATAATTTTTTTTTTCAAAATTGGTGGAAATTGGTGTCTCGTATAATCACAGACTATGAGATGTTGAATCTTGATCGAGATTTATAGATATTCGAACCAAAAATATCTATGAATCGATGTGAGATCCTCAACATGCTCCGATGGTACCTATTTAGGTTCACTATTCTTAGATTAAATTTTAATTTTTTGACTGAATATCCGTTTGGATTTCATGGGCTCTGATAGCATAAAGGAAATCAGAAAATGACAGAATTCTCATGACATTGTTTCATAAGCACTAAGGCCATATTTATACAAAATACAAAGAAGATCTGGTCAAATAAAATAACTGCTATCAGAGTTACCAACAGGTTTATTAACAGAATAATAACTGATGGACAACTGATTACAAGAGTTTACTATCATGAATCTCGGGGACTCATATTCCTAACCAAGAAATCCTGGCCATGAGATTCACAGATGTACCGTTTAACATAAGGTTGAAGGAAAAAACTGATAATGCTATGAATTATAATTATGTAATCGATACTTTAGCATTGTGATTTTTTTTTAAAATTTAATTTTACACTAAGAGATTTTTTTTTTTTTTTTTTGTGGAAGTGGAGATATGAACCTTTGATTTTGAAGGAAAGGAGTAATGTCTTTATGGCATGTTTGGGATGATTTTAGAAATAGTGATTTTAGCACAATTGATTTGTTTATAATTGATTTATGAAAAGTGATTTTCATATATTCATTTTAATGTTTGGTTCTACACTTTTAATGTTTTGTTCCACACTTTTAATAGTGATTTTCATACAATTAAAAGTGACTTTCAATGATTAAGGGCATTTTTTAGAGTGACTTTAAAATAAGTATTTTAAGCTAAGTGATTTAATTATAATTAATTTTGTAAAAATTTTAGTTATAAATCATTTTAATATTTGGTTCCACTCTTGTAAAAGTGATTTAAATTTAATTAAAAGTATTTTTTAAAACGATTAATGTTTATTTTCAAACGTGATTTTAGAATCATCGAATTACTAAAAAGAGCATTACATTTGAAATTTAAAAAAAATAATAATAATAGAAGGTGGTAGAAAAAAGTTATATCGAGAGAACTAAAAAATTAAGAGAAAAAAATAAAGCTAGAGAAAATTAAAGTTTCAAAGAGAAAAACATGTTGAAGACATGGAGGGATAGAAATTTTAGAGCGATAGACAAAAAATTTAGAGAGAGAAATTTAATAGAGAGCGAAAAAATCGACAGATAGAGAAATAAATTTAGAGAGATATACAAAAAAAAATTGAAGAGAATGATAAAAATTTTAGGGAGAAAAACTTTAATGAGAACAAAAAAAGTTCAAAGTCAGGGACAAAATCTCAAGAGCAAAAAGTTATAGCAAGAGGTCAAAGATAAGAAAGAAAAAAGTTAAAGAGATACAAAAATTATAGAGAGATGAACGAAAAAATTTAGAGATAAAAAAAGTTAGAGAGAGTTAAAACCATTGGAGAGAAAAAAAGGGAGAAAATGAATAAAAATGTTAAAAAGAGAATAAAGTAAGAGAGACATTATAAAAACTTTAGAGAGAAAAAATTCGCATTTTTTAAATAATGATGGATGACCTCAATGGTGACGGTTTTGAGAATACATGTTTTTTGATGGAAATTAATGAATTTTTATAAATGATGACGATTTTTACCCATCACAAAAAGTAAGATTGTTTTAAAATATGAAATAATAGTCATTTTAAAGACAAAATCACTTGGGAATCACCTCCCAAGTGATTGACCGAGAATCACTTAAAGTGATTTTTTATGTTTCCAAAATCACTTTCTTATTATTGCCAAACATCACAATTTTGAAGGATAATTGATTTTAGGCATGTCAAAAGTGATTTTGGACATTCCAAAATCACTCCCAAACATGCCCTTAATCGTTGAGATATGTTCATATTGATAATTTTACACTACAAGATGTATGGGGGCAATTGGAATATATATATATTGGGTAAAATACAATTTTGGTTCCTAGGATTTGAACTCAATTTCTATTTGGTTCTTGAGTTTTCAAAACTAACACTTTTAGTCTTTGAGATTTGAATTTAGTTTCATTTTGGTCTCTAAGGTTTCAAAAATAACATGTTTAGTTTTTCTCAAAATACAAACCAGAAAACCATAACAAAGAAAAGGAGATGCAAGAGAAAACCTATGCTTTTATATATATTTGATGAACAATGAATCAACCATATATAAAGGCCTGGAGAGAAAACTCTCACAAATAAATACTCACACATTGGATAATTTTCACTATAATAGGAGTTTATAGAAGATAATCCTAATCGAATATAACAACAAAAATAAAAAACAGTCTACCCTAGCCCAACCTTAGGCTTTACAATTTAATAGGCTATCTTAACACCCCGCAAACCAATGTCAGAGGCAGCACGAACATTGAGCTTGTTTTTCATTCTATTAAAACCAACAGCAGACAATGGTTTGGTAAATATATCAACAATCTGTTCAATTGATGGGAGATGTTGAATCAAAAGCTTCTTGTTGAGAACAAAATCACGGACAAAATATATGTCTAGCTCAATATGTTTAGTCTTGGATTGAAGTATAGGATTTTCACTTAAATGCACTGCACTCAGGTTATCACAGCACAAGATCGGAGGTTTAGGTAAAACCATATGTAAATCATTAAACGGGGATCGAAGCCATACCATGTCAATTGCTACCAAAGCAAGGCAACTATATTTTGCTTCCTTACTCAACCCGAGATATAATAGATTGCTTTTTAGATACCCAAGCTACAAGATTTCTACCAAAAAATACACAAAACCCTGAAGTTGATTTTCAATCATCGAGATCTGATGCCCAAGTTTACAATTTTGAATTTCCTTATCTGAACATGATACTTACAACCAAATGAACTAAAACAAAAACTGAATTAAAAACAAAGCAATTTCAACAACCATTCAAGCCAATGTTCATAAATCTTCACTTAATCTCCAATTGACTCAATCCCCCAACTATTTCTAAGAAGAGATTGAGTCTTAACAACCCAAGTTTTTATTGAAGATCCCACATTGGAAAGATTGGGAGACTTCACATTCTTAATAAGATGTTTGGGTTACTCCTCTCATTGCCAAATTGTTTTGAGATGGAACCCCATGTAATCTATTATGGTATCAGAGCCATTAAACCCAAACAAGTATTCGGTCCAAAAATTAAAATTGAGATCTGATCCAAGAATGGTGAACCCAAAGAGGCACCATCTTGAGGGGGCATATTGAAGATCCCACATTGGAAAGATTGGGAAACTTCACATTCTTAATAAGATGCATGGGTTACTCTTCTCATTGCCAATTGATTTTGAGATGGAACCCCATGTAATCTATTAGTTTTCGCTTGAATTGCACTGGAAAAATCAAGGAAGAATAACACTACAACTCACAGCAGCTTTTCGGCCAGAAAACAAAGGAAAAAGGGGAAGAAAACAGAGGACAAGGTGGAAGAAACAGAGGAAAAACGGGAGGAAAACCCATGAGAAAAACTGAGAATTTCGAGCTCCCCAAAATCCATCATTCTCTCATCCTCTTCTTCTCCTTTTGTAGGCCTTCATCAGGGTTGAATATTGCCCAGAAATCATGCTCAAGAACCTCCAAATCGTGCAGTAAATAAAGAATTTCCTTATCTAGTTCTGTAAAGATTCTTTCCTTTTTTTTATTTGTTTTCTACTGCTTTAGAATTGCAATTTCATCTTGCAATTTCAATTCTACAATTTCCACAATTCCTACACAAAAGAAACTCTTCTTACTTTATCTTTCTCTTTTTCTCATTCTTTCTTTCACATGCATTTCTCACAAGTTATTGATGTTTTTCAAGCATTTACCAAATTTCTCCTATGATTTCTAAAGCAGAGCAATCATATTTTAAGCTTATGAGCATTAAATAAGCCTTAATTCTAAGGCTTATCACACCCTCAAACTTAAGATATTGTTTGTTCTCAAGCAATTAGAAAACAAATAGCAATATACACAAGCAAACATTTCACAAAATGATTTCAAATGGTGTTTTTGAAAAAAAAAAAGAAAAAAAGAAAATGTTGTCTTTCAGGAAAGGTCTCAAACTCTTAGTACTTTATACAATTCTAAAATTTTCTCACATAAAACTTTTTCTTTTTCAAGACAAAACATTCTTACGCAAACCCACATATTATGTTTATCCTAACTAAGTCATATTCATAGAGTCTAGGGTGATGTTCTTTGTTCAATAAGCTAAGCTCACTTACATTACAAGCATTATCTTTCCCCCCAAACTTATTTAAAGCTGCTACTAGGCCTCTTTATAGTGTTTTTGGAGTCTCGCCATATGTCTAGGGTTGATGTTCAGAACTTATTTCTAAGCCTTTTCCTCCATTGCTTTTGTGACATCCGCTTTTCCTAACCCTTTTGGTATTAAGTTCAAGCTTGACAAGCAACACTAGTTGGCCGCCTAGGTTTACCCAACGTTAATTCAACAAAAACAAACAAAGTTTCAAGTGTTAACTAGATTGTTGTTACTTTTAAGTTTTATATCTTTCCTCTAGGACATTCACCAACTTGAACCCCTAAAGAAAATTTAGCTCATTATGATGGGGATGAAAAACAGTAAATTAAAGTGTAGAATATCCATAACAAGTTTAGATAAAGAGAAATTGAGAGATCAACTAAATTATGTGATCAAACTAAAATAAATCTTATTGAATTTAATTTCCAAGACTAACTAACCAAAAGAATTAACAATACAACTTGAGTTCAAAAGCTAGAATGGAAAGAAAGATATAATAGGAACTTAAATCTAAAATTACAGCCATTAAACTAAAAAAAAAAACTGAGGAAAAAAACTGAAGTTGATGCTAACAAAGTACTTGAAATACAGTGCAATAAAGCACTGTTCTCGCCACTTTCATCAATCGAACTCAATCCCACTTCTTTCTAAGGGAATCAGGTCTTTACAATCTGAGATTTTTGTCTAGATTGGACTGATTTTTGGGGCTCGAAGGTGCTGAAAAAAAAGAAGAAAAACAACATAAAAAAAAAGAAAGAAAACAACAGAACAATGGACTAGGGCTAGCAGAAAAACTCATTCGCATTTTGCTTCGTTTTCCCCATTTTTATAGGCAATGAGGGCTAGAGTTTCCATCTTCATGCTCCTTTAATCTTGGGTTAACTTGTAGGCATGAAATCGGGCTGAAAAATCTGCCAAATCTTGTGAAAATCTCCATAAATTTTGAAATTTCCGTAAATCTCGCATTTTTCAGATTTTTCAAAAAATGCAATTGCATTTCAAAAGTGGAATGCAATTGAATTGTTCCCTTTCTTCACCATCTTGTTTTCCCACGGAAATGCAATTGCATTTCGAAAGTGGAATGCAAATGCTTTTTTGTACTTGCTCCAAATCTACACAAAAACAACAAATTTGTTTAATATCCATTCTCTTTTCAATTTCTTTCCTCCTTTTCAATACTCCGACAAGCTTTCATGAATTAATCTCATAAACACCATTTTTAGTTTGCTCGTCATACCATAAAACACACAAAAATGACAAGAACAACCTAGTTTAAGGCTAAATAATCCTCATAAATGAGAATTATCAGCTAGCTTGTCGAGGGCTCATCAAATTATAATTTATAAACCGATCCTAAGCTACTTGTAGCATTGAGTGGACCGGGTCGATCTTAGGGAACCAAATATCAATTTCTCAAATTAAATTTGCAAAGGAGAAAACAATTAAAAAGTGAGGTTTTGTGTTTTTATAAATAAAATAAAACATAAGCAAATAACAATAAAGATAGATCAAATCTTATCAAAATCCAATTCATAGGTATGGTTTTGTTCAATTGCAAAATCGATCATAGGCATACAAAACATTTTAACTTAATCATGCAAGAACTCGGTCAACTTATTAGGAAGCTCCGAAAAGCAACAAATCCCTTAAAAATCAACCCTAACAAACGTCAAAGTTAATGCTAATTACCTAAACAATTTGGCATGAAACCGTTCCAAATTATTTAGATAAAAACATTAAGTACTTTGGAAAGACCAAGACAAACCGGTTAGACAAAATAACTTCAATCTAACCAAGATGCTCTTTTAATTCCTAGAATTAAACATCCAAGCTATGCAATTTTGGAAACCCATAAAACACACACATGTAATAACCCTAACGCTACAAGGTTCAATCAACACGACAATTACAAATCATGCACATGAATAGAAATCAAGCATATTGATCGGTGTTACACGCAAGCGCACGCGATCGAAATAATATAAATTGGTATGTGAGTACCAAGTATCGAATCCCAAGGGAACGGAGTAACAAAAATATCGTAAAGCAAAATGTAAGGAAAATTGCAACTTTGAAAACTAAATTGCAAAAATAAGGTTGGATTGTGTGTTGGAAAAAGAAAAATTGCAGAATCTAATTGCAGAATCTAAAAATGACAATAATTGAAATAACAAAAATTGCAGAATTGAATTGCAGAATCTAATTGCAGAATTGAAAAATGGCAATATTAGATAGTAAACTAAAATTTCAAAAGGAATTTAGATAAAGATGGGGCTCAAGAATGTCATTGCCCTAAGTCATAATTGCAAGCCAAAATTACAATTCCAACCTACTCCACACTCAATTGTAAACCAAAATTGCATCTCCTATTCACCTTGAATTTAGGTTTTTAGGAGGCTAAGTGAGTGACTTATATGTCTATAGTCCTTCTATCTTAGATCATTTGGCTCAACAATTTTATGGGTTTTGGAGTCCTTAATCCCTATGTCTAGGGTAAGGATTGGCTTATTTCTAAGTTCTTTTTCTCCATCACTTGTGTAAAATCCGTTTATCACTAATCCCGTCGGTATTAGATCTAAGCTTAAGTTGCTACCCTAGTTGATCAATTTAGGATCTCAACGGAAATTTATTCAACACAAGCAAACAATTGAGATGTAGGCTTGGTTTTTATTGAAATTTAGGCTACAATTACTTCTTAGGGAATTCACATCCTTGAACCTCCTAAGAAGTTTTAGCTCTTATTAAAAGTAAAAATCCTACAACTAATTTTTGAAGAAAAATTCATACTAGAAAATTGATTAAATTGCTACTGATGATCGAAACTAAATAAATTGATACAAAAATTTATCCTGACAGCCTTGCTTATTGAACAATTAAGACCATAATCTGGGCAATAACCATAGGGATTTCCAAAAATTCTTAATTGGATTTAAAAACAAAATAAATCAAAGCATCTATTTGGGGAATGTGTCTACTTCCTGCTGCCTTCAATTCTAATAGACTTATGACCATACAAATAGATTTTGAAACTTTTATAAACCAGAGACAGAATTGACAAAAAATAGAAGTAAACTTGATAATTATTCAATGGATTCTCACTCCGTTTCCAATCGACTCAATCCTTCACTATTTCTAGGAATGATTAGCCTTAACAATCCAAGTTTTGCTTGAATCGGGTTGGAATTCGAAGGAAAAACAGGATGAGTATGGCTGAAATTCTTGTAAAAACATAAAGGAAATTTGCAACAGAAAAACAGAGCATTCGATTGATGAAAACCCACGAATTCAAACCCCAACTTCTTCACTTGAATTGATTGGATAAATCGGAAGAAGAATATAAATAAATTTACAGTAGCTCTCGGTAATTCAGAAATGAAATTGAAGAAATACAAGAACAAAGAAAAAAAAATACAGAAAAGAAACAGAGCATCAACGTTAAAATAAAACCCACGAAATTGACTTCTAAATTCGCCTCCAAAAACCGATTCGATAGCCCCTCCTATTCTTCCCCATTTATAGGCCTTCATTAGGGTTGAAGATTGCCCAAAAATCGTGCTCAAATTTCACCAATTTAGGCGGTAATTTAGTTTTCCATATATGGGTTTCTTTACTTGCGAAGGGTCTTTTTTTTCTTTCAATTTTCATAATTTCCTTGCCATTCCTTGCTGCCCAGAATTGCAGAATCTGATTTTGCAATTTCAATAATTCCTGCAAACAAGATCAATTTACTTAGAATTCTATTCCACATGCCATCATATTCATTTCTTCCTTAAATTTAAGCAATATTTCAACTATTTTCAAATGGTCTTAAGTCAAAACAAGAATATTTTAAGCAATTGGTAGTTAAATAAGCCTTAATTCTAAGGCTTATCACATATACAGCGATCAAGACGTCAATTCAATCAAAAATACATGCTCATAAAATAAATATAGGAATCAAAGAACACTTGCAATGATAAGAAAACTACATTAAAGTTCAAGCCTCACAACATTGCAATTGGATACATCGACCTATGAATTGGAACACTTACCTTAGTCGCTCATTGTGATGATATAGCCAAGGTTCGTCATTGGTTTGATATAGTGCCAAAAGAAAAGTAAAGGAAAAGGGAGAAAAACTCTAAAAACTATTATCTATAAATATTACACTAGGAGAGCTCCTGCAGCTGTCCAAAAGAAGGCTTAAATAGCCTTGAAGTAGACAACTTGCACAAGTAAGAAATCCTAAATTCTATAAAGATATTTTCTCAAAACAATTAAGGAATAATATTTAAAATAAAATAAAGTAAAGTAAATGATTTTCTATCTTACAAAATGCTGGAAAATACATCCAAAAATCGAAAATCCTTTCCTAAATTCTCAAAACAAACATAGAAGGTTGCAAATAAGGAAAGTTTCTGGATTGCACAGTCTTCATATGTTGCAAATAACTTCTTCTAAAAAAATTGGATCAATGTGATCTTTATATGGATGGAAAGATCCTTCAGAGAGCTTTAAAATGATATCTAATTTGGCTATATTCCCAAATATTATCAACAAGATAATGGGAATGGAAGTTAGCACAAAGCATTCTCGGGTATGGCAGTTTTCCAACAGGGGTAGTAATTACTCAAACTATCATAACTGTCATAATACTTGGTGGAATGCAATGAGTCTTATACCGTTAGAAAGATAATTCAATATGATATGATATGATCATGATATGATCGGTCAAAGTTGGTATAGAAATTCTATTGCTCGAATCACCTCCAATTTGATCAGAATTAACTCCGAAATGTTGCAAACTCTCCAAAACACGTGAATTGCTCGAATCCCTAAAAAATAATAATAAAACACATAAAATCCTTCTAACTAACAAGAAATAAGTGTGATTAAATAGAACTTTATAGGTCCTATCATAGACTTTGATGACTCAAGAGATTTATATGTGTCTTTGGAAGTACAAATTGTGGGTGCAATTCGTGTCGCATACTACATGTTGCCATCCTTCATGCTCTCTTTTCTACATGCATCTTCCTTTAGTGTTTTCTGCAAGCTGCAATAAGCGAAAGCATGGCATTCTAGTGTCAGGAGCACTTTGGATGTCAATTGCTATAAATTGCCAGTGCATAGTTCACTGCAATTTTCTTTGGTGGTTTCTTCTCTTCTTGAGGTTGTTTTTCTTTGGCCTCTTCTCTCCCTTCTGGCTCTTTAATGTTGTCAAGCGTTGGAGCACTTATTTCTTTTATTAGGAGTTCAAGGTCTTAAAATTCCCATTAAGTTCTAAGTGTCACCACCTCGCATTATTATTTTTCTTCTTGTTTTGAAGTTGTTATGTTCTCGAGCAAGATTCCTTGGGACCTGTTCAGCAATTTGTTCCACCTGGATTTTCAAACTCCGTAGAGATGTGGTTTGTCGTTGTATCACAACATCGTTCTTTGCCCTATATTCTCTCACAAGCTCTTCAATGCTAGGCTCTTTTGGAATCATTTTCCCTTGCTGGAAACACTGATACTAACACAAAGAGTTAGGATTATAAGAACAATTTTCAAATAAATAACTTCATTTACAATAAATACAAGAAATAGAAGAGATAGGGTTAAAATGAGTTATGAGATTTTCCATCATCAAAGTTTCCATCATGTAGCTTAATGATGAAGCTTGTGCGCTCAATGCTGCAATCATGTCTTCTTCCATCTTGTGAATTTTCTCAAGCAATCAACCCTATGTTGTGTCTTTTTCCTCTTGTAATTTCTCTTCCTCAACAAGTGAAATCGAGTTCCTCCTGTAATAGAAGAAATTGTAGTTGCAATCTTCTTTTACAATTTTTGCTATTTTTTTTGGTTAAAACTGTCATTCCCCGACAACAGCACCAAAAACTTGATCGAGTGAAATTTGGGTAAAGAAAGGTAAATAAATACATTCAATCCCAGTGCAAGTGCACACTATCGATGCAAGTAATAAAACAAGAGTATTTCTGAGTATCAATCCCACAGGGAACGATGTAACAAAAATATTGTAAAAACAACAACGTAAGTAGAATTGCAACTTGGAACTAAAAAGTGCAAAAATAAATTTTGGGTTGGTGTGATGTAATAATGGAAATAAAAGTCAAAATGCAAAAACATATTGCATAATCGAAATTGAAAAATCAAAATTGAAAAAACAGATTGCATAATCAAAATTTCAAGAACAAAATGTAGAAACATATTATAGAAACCAATTTGCAAAATCAAAATTGTAAGAAATTTAAAATAGAAATAAAGGTGCAAGGAAAATTACTCAATGAGGGAAGATGCGGCTCAAGTATGTTATTGTCCTAAGTTGTAAATTGCAAAACCAAAAATTGCAAATTCAACTTACTCTACACACAATTGTAAACCAAAATTGCTACTCCTATTCACCTTGAGATTAGGTTTTAGGAGACTACGTGAGTGGCATATATGTCTATAGTCTCTCTATCTTAGATCATTTGGCTCAACACTTTTATGGGTTTTAGAGTCTTTAATCCCTATGTTTAGGATAAAGAATTGGCTTATGTCTAAGCTCTTGTCTCCATCACTTATGCGAAATCCGCTTATCACCAACCCTGTCGGTATTAGATTTAAGCTTAAGTTGCTACCCTAGTTGATCAATCTAGGATATCAACGACGTTTTATTCAACACAAGCGAACAATTGAAATGTAGGCTCGATTTTTATTGTACTTTTTGCTAGATCTACTTCTTAGGGAATTCACATTCTTGAATCCCTTAAGAAGTTTTAGCTCATAATTAATTCAAAGACCACAAAGCAAAAGTTGAAAATAGACCCATGTAAAAAGAATGTGTGAACTATTGTACTACCCTAGGATAAAATTAAAGAGGAATGAAAATGCTTGTTGTAGCAAATAAAAGTGAAGGCTGGAGGTAAGAGATGAAGAAATAACTAATTAAACTCCATTAAATTGAGAATAAGCTTGCTAGACAAAATACCCATAACCAAAACTTCAAGAAAAATAAACTTCAATTGCTTCCTCAATCCAAAACTCAATTCCAACGGTTAATACATAAGGTAAGGAACAAAAAAAAAACATGAGAATTACAACCAAATAAACTAAAACTGAAACTGAATTAAAAACAGAGCAATTTCAACAACCATTCAAGCCAATGTTCATAAATCTTCCCTTAATTTCCAATCGACTCAATCCTCCAACTATTTCTAGGAAGAGATTGAGTTTTAACAACCCAAGTTTTCGCTTGAATTGGATTGGAAAAAAATCAATGAAGAATAACACTACAACTCACAGCAGCTTTTCGACAAGAAAACGTAGGAAAAAGGGAAAGAAAACATAGGAAAAATGGGAAGAAAACCCACGAGCAAAACTGAGAATTTCGAGCTCCCCAAAATCCATCATTCTCTCCTCCTCTTCTTCTCCTTTTGTAGGGACCTGAGATTATGTTCCTAGCTCCCTATTTGGTCAAGTCCCCAAAATGATAGGCTTATTGAATCGGCCACAAAATTCATTCTCACCCATGCAAATCAAAGGACAAACCCTCACAGGCAGGAGCTCATAACTCACTCAGGATTAAGATCGAGTCGTATATGATCATCCTGATGAAATATCAATCTTCTCAATTAACAGATTTATAAACAGAGATTAAATATTTTGTGGTCCAATCTTATATAAACTCATTGTATAAGATACCCCCACTCACATGTCTTCACATTAACAATTTGGATCAAATCATTAGTAACTATTACAAAGTGGACCGTATCAATAATGTTACTAGGATAAAGCACCCAACCTTATCTATATACTATGACTCTTTAGCTTATTTGTTGAATATGATCCTCCTATATGTCAACCACATACTGTTCAAGATTACACTAATAACCTTGGATTTTTCATATAATGGATAATATTATATTGTAAATAAAATAATCAAAATTATTATTAATTATTAAATAAATCATTAATTACGAAGTTTTAGGGCATAAATCCCAACAACTATATGACCTAATTTCGTATAAATCTGACATTGAGGCTTATTTCGATTATTCCAAGAACTATTTGAACGTTCTCCACGATTTGAATTTGAACGACATCTAGCCTCTCTACCTCTCTAACTTTGATTGAATTGATACTGATTGTTCAACTTCTGAGAATCACCTTCTTTTTCAAGAGAATTTATGTTGAGATTGTCAGATGGAAGAGATCTATCACTGTTAATCGTTTTACTTTCAATGCAACTTTCTTGTGTGAGTAATAGAGATGTAACCTCTTGCAATGTTGGTGAATTAGTTTTAGCGGAAACATACTCTAACCCAAGACCTGCAAGGATATACATAATATGGTCATCAAGAGGAACTAGTTTACCTACATAGGCGAGTGCATCCACATATTGTTGGATTTTCATGAAATATTCCTTCATTAGCTTTCCCCCTTTCTTCATTGTTTGAAGTTTATTTTTAAACTTCATCAATTGAGCAAGACATCTCGCAAAATAAATTTGTTGCAGCCAAAATTCTTTGGCTGAAGAGAAATGAAGCATCTGATTGAGAACTTCTTTAGACATAGAACCGAGTAACCAAGACGAAATTAATCGATCTTGTCATTTCCATCGTTTGAAATTCAGATTGGGAGTTTTTGTCGAAGATGATGTTTCTCCTTGAGTTGATGAAAATTTGGAGGAGGAACGTCTTCACCATCAAGAAATTCTTCTAGATCATGCCCTTTTAGGGCTATAAGAACTGAAAACTTCCATAGAAGAAAGTTATCGTCATTTAATTTCACTATAGACACTTTGTTACCAGGATTAAAGTTCTAAGATCTCGAATTTGTATCCTCCATCATAGCCTCCAGCGAACTTGTAGACAAAGTCATGAATTTATTTGCATATCTCGAATTGAAAAAATAACCTTCAATCGTTTGACGTGAGGCTCTAAGACCATCTCATTCAATTAGTCCCTGAAGTTTGAAATTAATTTCTAATTGCCTTGAGTATAAAACATAAAGAAGAAAAAAAAATCCAACTCATTCAAAAATATATATCAACAAAGTATAGTTGGCCTATGTTAACTTTAATGTCATCATTCTATGAGGTCAACTAATGTCAACTCTACTCAAAGACCCATTTAGAAACTGATGACTTGCTAGAGTAATGTGAATTATTATGCGATATTATGATGTCTATGTGCAAGTGTACACATATTTTTGTAGCAATCGATAAGTAAATTATCGTATCCACAGAGACTATTAATTCTTCTATTTACCTCAAATTAACCCTCAGTAACTCCAATTGTAACCATTCAAATTCATCAATGAATGAAATAAAAGAAATCACAATTGATGGAACAAAATACTTGCTGGAACAGAAATGACAGAGGAATCGTAACGGAACAAATAACAACTGGTTTAAATACTTTAGCTAAACAAGGCTCGGATTAGAAGTAAATTATGCTTTAATTAAGTTACAACTCGAGTACATATCCATTCCATTCGACCCACTACAGAATTCATGGCATTCTCCCGAATCACCTAAATATACTGTTTCATTTCCATTACTTCAGCACAAGTTAACCCACTGTATTTAGTGTGCGTTAGGAGAGTGATTATCCCTAACCTACTCACTTAGCTAGTTACTAACCCTAACAAGGAGCTAACATGGTTTTTAAGCTCTCGGCCCCTCCTATTCTTCCCAGAAATCAAAGGAACACTGCTCACATCGGCTGGCCAAACAGACATGAACTAATGAATAAAACCTCTTAAAAACCAAATCGAATGAAATAAAATATACTCAGCTATAACAATAATCAAAAGCAATCATCCTCTAATCCTCACCTTATGGTGGTTAGTTCATATTACAGGAAAAACAGAAAAGAAATCCAAATGTAGACATAACGGACATAATGCAGAAAAACTAAATAGAATAAGGAAAAGTAGCAGAAGAAGAAGAAAAGCTTCCCCGAAAAGGTTGGTTCAGCATCGGCGTCAAATCCTCTGGAGTAAACCTTCCATATTTGGAAAACTTCTGTCCATGGCCTTCAAAACCGGAGCCCTTCTCCTCTTTCTTTCTCTCTGCGAATTTTCGGGATCTCCCCTCTCCTTTCTTCAAAAAGCGGCTGCCCAACACATATATTCCCTTCTTTATGAAAATCAGGGCTGATTAGACAGGTCCCGTGACGTGGCAGGCTCCTAATGGCTGAAACACGCTGATTAGACTGACATTTTTTAGCTCATTTAATGAGCAACAATTCTCACGTGCGAAATTCACGCTGGCTGAAATTACCCAAATTGCTCTAGCAAACTGTTGTAAAACTGCTGCTTTTGGCTTCTGGAGTTCTCCTTAATCAAACCTGAATTAATCACATAAAGCTCCTTAATTAAGATAATATTGCTCTAATAATAATGTTACTATATCAAAATCAATCTCAGAGCAAAATACATCAAAGCTTGGAGTTTTTTGCAATATGATGAGATAAAAATCGACAATTTAGTCCGGAAATGCTAGCATATAACTCTTAATTTAAGAGTTATTAGAAATCAATTTCATGATAGGGACAACTGACCATCGACAAATCTCTATATTGGTATGATATTATCCACTTTAGGCATAAGCCCTCATGACTTTGTTTTTGGTTTTACCCAAAATGTCTCATACCAATGGAGATAGTGTCCCTCACTTATAAACTCATGATCTTTCCCTTATCTAGCCGATGTGGGACTTTGGTCGCACTCCCAACAATCCTCCCCTTGAACAAAGTACCAACCGAGCCTCCCCTCAAATAGTCATCTATCCGTTTAGCTCTTATCCTGGCCACCAACTCTTTTACTGGAGCACACCGCCTATTCGATAGAGCTCTCTAGCACAGATCTCCACCATGACTACACCTTCGAGGTTTGCCTCCTTTGTTCGGCACCTGAGGATTCTACCGACCACGGCTCAGGGGCATGCCTCTAATACCACTTGATTGGGACAACCGACCCTTGACAGATCTCCACATTGGTATGGTATTGTCCACTTTGGGCATAAGCCCTCATGGCTTTGTTTTTGGTTTTACCCAAAATGCCTCATACCAATGGAGATAGTGTCTCTCACTTATAAATCCATGATCTTCCCCTTATCTAGCCAATGTGGGACTTTGGTCGCACTCCCAATATTTCAAACCTTGGAGACCTAATATGTCATTTTGAAACCTCAATGACTAAAATAATGTTAGTTCAATGGCAAAAAATGTTAGTTCTAAAATCCCCAAGGACCAAACAATTTATAAGTTCAAATCTTATGAACTAAAAGTATATTTTACCCTATATATTTTGAATATACATTGTTATCATATATAGTTGTAAAGAACAAATTGAGAAAACTAATCTATTTAAAAGTGAACCAATTGAGTTTTTCTTTTAGTACTACAAATGTAGGTGTGGGGATTTGAATCTCCGACTTTAATAGTGTATTTGGTTGCTCAAGATTTAGAAAATTTTCAAATCATAACAAATTTGAAATGAATTTTGTTGTTTGTCATCACATGAAGTAGAATGATTTAAAATCTAGGGTGATTTTTTTAGTACAATATAGAATAATTTCAAATCATGCTTTTACGTAAAAAAAAGTTTTTCTGGCAAGATTTCATAGAATTCGAAGATAAATTACCTATAATAGCTTTGTCATATTTTAATTTTCTACTAATAAGTCAAAATTAAAAGTCTATATTAGTAAATTTTCTATTTTCTTTTCTTCTAACTACCATCTAAATACAAACTTTTAATTACATTCACCAAACAATATAAAGAATTTAAAAATATTTCTTGAACTTTTTTAATTCCAAATGGAGAGTAAGGGAAGAAGCAAATGTCTTAATCACTTTTTACATAAATACTTCCATCTATGAGTTTTCTTGTTTTGTTATCTACTTTTTACATATGTTCTAAAAAACCAAGCCAAGTTTTCAAAACTAAAAAAATAGTTTTCAAGAACTTGTGTTTTATCTAAGAATTTAAATGTTTTTTTAAAAAAGATGAAATTCATCGTAGAGAAATAACGAGAAAACAAACACAATTTTCAAAAATACAAAACCAAAATCCAACTCGACCCATAATACTGATTATGAGGAGCAATATTTTCTTCATAATTATGAGGAACAACAATATTTCTTCTTTGTCATTTCATCTCCCTTATATATACAATACATACAGTACAGATAAGCTATGTATATAAAGTTTCCTCTTTCCTGTACATTACAAGGAACAATATCAACACTCTGAGGCTTGAGTAGCCACCACCATTTGTGATTTCCCTTCTAATTACTTCGAAGGTTTCCGATGTCCTGATGAAGCCATTAGGACCCCTACAGCCACTGTAAACATAAACAACATGCTGACAAGCAACACGTACGTTCTCCTCGACGATCGACGGTATTCTCCAAACAGAAGAACTCCCCAAAACGTGCTGATGAGTGGAAATGCCTGAAACAATCTTTTGAGATTGAAACAAGGAAAAATGGTCTGGAGATAAATCACTAAACTCTTCAGTAATATGTACACAACATTTATCCGGTATCATCTAATGATTCTATGATTGTATTAGCATAATATACGATTGCATTACGCATAAGACCAGTTTGAGCTGTCAATATTGAGTCGTTATGATATTGCAATGCAATCATAGATAGGTGAAGAAACTGACCTGCACAGAATCTGCTGCTGCATATCCAGCAGCTTGGCCGCCCATGAACTCCAGACCATTGCCAAACCCACACAAAAATCCGGCCAAGAAGGCCCATCCTCTACCATTCCAGTCATTCAGATATGCTTTGAATGTTGTTTTGGGTAAGTTAAGTACAGGGTGGTAAAGGAAGATGACGTTGAGAACAATGGCTAAGACAAAAAAAGAGGTCGAGAAGTAGAAAAATGCGGTATAGACAGACAAGTGTGGGACACCTTTGTTCAGAGTGTGCCATTGATCGTTTGTGGCCAAATTGAATGCAGGTGAGAAGAGAGAAAGGGAAACACCAGCAAAGAAAGTTAAGCACAGTCCAATCAGTGTGCCCTTACCAAACACCTGCAAGTATGCGCCATTTCTAGACCATATTATTATTATATGCTTTTGCTTTGCTATGGATAAATTAAGGACTAGAAAAATTACTTTTTTTGAAGGAATGTGTTCATTTATGCAGTGGCATTACACACCTTGATGGATCTTCTGTTTTCGAGCTGAACAAGAAAGTCTGCAGTCCCAGCCTCTGCCTTTCGTGAAGAACCATCAGCATTCTCCAGGTCCTTTGATTCAACTACACATTGTCAATATTTAAAACCAAAAAGTTAACCTGTCATTTCACTTGCAAAGAATGAACACATAGATAGTAGTAGACCATAGCTCTTGAAGATTTACCCCTACTAGGGAATCCAGAGACATCAATTGGCCTGTATAAAATGATTTGGAAGTAAATATTATCATAAAGATATGTTCAAATATTCAATCAATATTTCCACTACAAGAACACAACTTTAGTAGAATTTAAAAACATAACTTTAAAACCAGATCTATATAACTAATCACAAAATTGGATTTGAGAGGCAGGCAAATTTTGTGGATGTGAATAATATCATAACATCAACTAAATGATGAAATATCTCGAAAATTAACACATTGGTACAGATAAGAAACATACTTTAACTCTTTTGTGGAATCGGCAGATAAACTTTCCAGCTTTGCTTTGTTGTCAGCCGTGTTGGACAAGTGAACAGAAGAGCCAAGACAGACCGCAATCACAAAGCAAGCAACACCAGGGAAAAGGATCTCAGCTTTATTAATCTTGTCATCAAGAAAGTAGTTCAAGGTTGAGCCTTTAACAAAAAATAAAAATAAAAATCAAGCAATACACTTACAGGGGGAATCCTATCAGACTTCAGGCACATATATTTGATACTTAAAGACATACAGAGTTAAATAAAGAAAGAAAGAGAAAGAATGGAACAGAGATGGTGGAGACCTATAACTACTATCATACTACAAATGAGCACTTGTGTAACAGATAAACCAACAAATGCCCAAGCATATTGAGAAGAAAGATTCCCGACACTCAATGCAACACCGCCAGCCATTGCAAACATGACAGAAGGCCAATTATCCTGCATACAATATTTTAGAAGATTTAGCACCAATTACAACATGATTTCACAAATGTAATTGAATCAGTAATAGCCAATAATGCTACTAATCACCACAAAATCTACTTGCCAATTGTTAATCTCATCAAACAGACATAAATGGTGTGGTGATGGTAATATTGAAAGAAACATCTTGATCTTCAGAACTATTAATAAGTTAACTTGGAGATCAAGGAGTATTGAGGACAAATAGGTTGATTTTAGTTTACAAGAGGAGACAACAATTAGAATGGGCTAAAAATTATTCATTGCCTCCAAACTTTCAGCATTTCTTTTACAACTTCAACTGCAGATAACCTTCATGTTAGTTTTACGAACATCCATGTTAAATGACATCAAATATTTTCTTCCTTCGGCATACACCATCTCTATCCAGGAAGTTCTTAAGATTACATGCTAACATGCCAAAACCCATCAGAGTCCCCTCCAGTTACCAACATAGATCGGGAAAAACAAAACTAAGAAAAGCTTAATATTGCACATTAATGTCCAAGCAATTAAATATGGAACCAAGAGTAGATAAATGAAAGTAACCTGAGAAAGCTGTTGGATAAAATTTGGACTAGCATGAGAGCTCTTTCCTGCCTCACCAAGTGTCAAAGCAATTATTACAGCAGCTAAAAAATTTGTTATGGAGTAATCAAGGTAAGAATGCTGAGGAAATCGCCCCCGTCGTTCGAGGAGAATCAGAGGTGCAGGGAAGGTCCCCAAAAAGCAGAGAGACAATATCATACATGCTATAGCACCTTCTTTACTCTCTACCATATACATGTTCTAACCTCCAAGAAAATTAATCCCCTCTGTTAATATGGTCAATGAATGATGAAATACCAAAGAAATCCTGCAGATAGTAGTGATATTAATCAGTCTCATTGTTTTCCTTCAATGAGAAAGCATTTAATCTAAAGATCAAGCACATTGATCAATAAACCATTGACGGTAACCAGAATTCTTCAAATGGTAGAAAAACCCAAGATTGATGAAATTTAAAGTTACTTTAAACTATCCACTGGATTTCAAGTTCCAACAACAACCATAGAAACAATATCATAAGCCCCATAACAGATAATAATAAGTCGTTGGAGTTTGAAAACCAAATTACACTTACGGGTGGGTTCCTAACTCTGGCATACAAGAAAGAAAGCAAGAGAAATAAACTTTTCAAAAAGAAACCCAAACGAATTACAAGTTTAGAAGCACAAAGACGGAAATCTAATCCCATATTCAGGAACGGATAACGTTTTAGTAAGATTGAACGAACTAATCAGAGAAAACTAACGACCAAAATCGGAAGCCAGTAAGTTCGAAAGATGAATACCAATCGCTTGAAACATCAAATACTTGAAGCAAGAACAGAACCTTAGTAGAGATTGGGAACGCTTCAAGCAAGAACAGAACCGAGGATTAAATAGAACCACAGAGTAATTGCAGATATATCGGCTTCTCTAATAGTGGAAAGGGAAATCGCTTCACTGTAAATTTGTCGATCTTGCAACAGTGAGAGCAAGGAAACACTTGCACACTCTCCCAAATGCATTTATTATAGCAGATTGATGGACGATGAGTTGATGATGACACTCTGCAAGTCATTTCGACTCAATCGCTTCACTACAAAAGTTCAATGCAATTTAAATTTCTTTGAAGTATAATTTAAATTTAAAATTAGTGTAAGCTGTGTTAAGAGGACACGTATACTTTCTGATTTTATCAGCCTGTGAAATTTTCCAAACTACGCCGCGCTAAGGGTGTTCTTGGTTTGGGTTGGATTAGATTGAGGTACGTTTTAGACCTAATCCAATTATTCGGGTTACAAATTTCTTCAACTCAAACAACCCTTATTAAATAATGAATCTAACCCAACCCAACCATGAAATATTTGGGTTGGGTTGGTTCGGGTTGGTCGGGTTATAAACTCAAAAATTTATTTTAAGAAAACGTTAAGTATTGATATATAAAATATATATTTATTTATTTTTAAATATTGGATTAAGATTAGCAATTCAATTTCAATTTATATCATGAATTTTTACCTTCCAAAGACTCAAAAACTTATTTTAAAAAGTTGTTGAATAATAAATAATCTAAAAATAATTATAAAATTAAAATAAATATATGTACATATAGTTGTAATATAAGTAAAAAAAATATTTTTTTTAAATTAATAAGAAGTTCGGGTTGGTTCGGTTCAACCCAAACTCCTTTTTGGTGAACCCACGAACCAACTCAACTCATAAAGTTTCTATTTGTTTGAACCCAACCCAACCCAAACAAGTTGATAACCCAACCCAAACCGTTGAATTGGGTTGGGGTTGATCGGGTTTTTCGGGTCATCGGGTTTTTTGAACACCCCTACGCCGCGCTTCAATTCCTAATATTCAAAAAAAGTAATTTTAAAAAAGAGGAATTGTAACGGATACAAACAAATATTAAGATATTTGTAAATCTAGTCTTAGCTTTTTAGATTTGCAAATATAACAACAAATTTTAAATTTGGTTTTCATTTTTTATTATTCCAATTTTACTCTCATTAGCATGTATATCAATAGTATATCTATGATATACTTTATTTTTGACATATCAATAGTATATCTGATATACTTTATGTTTGCAATGTTTTTTTTTTTCCTTATGCTATATATCAGTTCATACCCTGCTTATTAGATACATTAATGTTGGGTATATCAATAAAAATATGTACCTAAAATGAAGTATATCAGTGATATACAACTGATATAATTTATTTTAGATATATCTGATATACTGTAATATGAATTATTGATATATTATTGATACACTTCATATTAGGATATCATTTCATTGATATACCTAAATAAACTATATCATTAGTATATCACTGATATACTTCATTTTAGGTATATATGATATACTAAATATGAATTATTAAATTGATATACATAAATAAAGTATATCAATAATATATCATTCATATACTTCATTTTAGGTATATCTGATATACTGAATATGAATTATTGATATACTCTTGATACGTTTTATATTATGAATGTCATTTCATTGATATACCTAAATAAACTATATAAGTAGTATATCACTTATATACTTCATTCTAGGTATATTTGATATACTGAATATGAATTATTTATAGGGTAATTATAATGGGTAGCAAATTAGAGTTTGTTATTAGCAAATATAACAACTTTTAAAAAGATTTGCAAATATGGCAAATCTTTTAAATAAAATTTCATTATTCCCTTTTTACCCTTGATTGTTTCTGATGGGAGTGAAAAATGGTCATCAAAAGAAGTGAAGGCCAAGAAGCAACCAAAACGATGTTTAATTTTAATTTTTAAATGCCTCCAAACAATTTCACGGGGGACTTTTTTTCCCTTTTTTTCCATTCTCTTTTAATTTTATTCATCTTCCTCTTCTCCTCCTCCTCTCATTCCACATGTGAAAATATGGCAAATCTCTTAAATAACTATTTCTTATTCCCGTTTTACCCTTATTTTAAAGATGAATTTGCACGCGTTCTTCCTTCTCTTTCTTCTTCCTTCTTCATTTATTGTGATTAAAGTCTATCAGTGATAGAAGTTTATCACCGATAGACTTCAATCACAATACATGTACTGCAGCTATCATTGATAGACTACAATATTGAAGTCTATCAGTGATAGAAGTATATCACTGATAGACTTTAGCCACATTGGTAGTCTATCAGTGATAGACTTCAGTCCATGATGGTAGTCTATTAGTGATAGACTCCTATCACTAATAGACTTCAATCACAATATATGTTGTCTATCAGTGATATGCTGCTATCACAGATAGATCTGTACAACAACAACTAATCAACAATAATTGCAACGGTGATACATTCATAAGTTAGGTAAAGTACATTGTGCATTTCCAATCTTTCTTTTCGTCATGTGCTTTTTTGGTCATCTCTGTTCTTCTTCCTCGTTCTCATTTTCTATTTCTTTTTCATCTTCCTCCTCGTCATCATGCTTCTCATCACTTTCATTTATTAGTATATCAATGATAAATAAATAAATAAATAAAGTAGAAGGGTTGAATAATTTTAGCCTACTATTATTGATAAACTTTTATTCATTATTTTGAAGTCAATAAGTGATAGTCACTGATAGAATTTAAATAATTAAAGTCTATCAATGATAGACTTATCACTGATAGACTCTATCAGTGATAAGAGACTATTACTGATAGACTATGTCAGTGATAGAAGTTTATCACTAATAGACTTTAATTGTAGAAACAACAGCTAATCAACGATTACGAAAAAAAAATCACTTCAATCTTCAATGCTAAAAGTCAAAATTAAATCTAAGTGTTAAGTGCCTTCCCATGGACTCACGTTTGCATTACATGGCCTCTCGCTGATTTGTATGTGATATGAAAGTCAAAAGTATATGATATAATATTGAGTATGAAAATGGATTATCTCTAATTTGTATTACATGATATTATGGTACTAAGTAGATTTATAGAAGCAACTAAACATCAAACAAAATCAAATAGAAGATTACATTTACTGTGATTACTTCATCAGTGATAGAAGCCTATTATTGATAGACTTCATTCATCACATGCAGCCTATCTCTTGTACAAATCTATCAGTGATAGCAAAATCTATTACTGATAAACTAGTACAAAAACACCTAATCAGCAATAATTGCCATTTTGATTGAAGTCTATCAGTGATAGACTTCTATCGACTTCACTCACAATGGTAGTCTATCAACTAAACATCAATGATGCACCATTTTGATGTGATTAATCAACAACCAAACAAAGAAAAAACATAATCCAACCAAACATATTAGAAGAAGCATAATACAAAGAAAAAAATAGCAAACTAAACCAATTAAACAATTTGGATGCATCTAAACATCAAACAAGACCAAATAGAAGATTAAATATGAAAGGACTTAAATTCATATGAAAGAAGTATATCAGTATGGAGTTTATAAGTGCAAGGAGTCTATCAGCGATAGCTTACAATTTTTGATAAACTTCTATTGATTATTTTGAAATCAATAAGTGATAGTCATTGATAGACTTTAAATAATTGAAGTCTATCAATGATAGACTTCTATTACTTATAGACTACCAGTGATAGGAGTCTATCACTAATAGACTCTGTCAGTGATAAAAGTCTATCACTGAGGGGTTTTTAGTCTTTTGATGCAAGCTTGATTTAATTTTTTCCATATTTGCAAATAGTTTTAAGATTTGCTATTTTTGCTATTTTTTTGGCCGGCTTTTCTATCTGTGCAAGTATCCCTTATTTATATACTGATCTTGATATACTTCATATTAGGTATATCTGATATACTGAATATGAATTACTGATATACTGTTGATACATTTCATTGATATCCATATATAGAGTATATCAGTAGTATATCACTTATATACTTCATTTTAGGTATATTGATATACTAAATATGAATTACTGATATACTCTTAATATACTTCATATTAGGTATATCTGATGTAATGAATATGAATTATCGATATATTGTTGATATTCTTCATATTAAGAATGTCATTTCATTGATATGCTGAAATGAAGTATACCACTGATATACTTTATATTAGATATATCATTGGTATATCGACAATATATTATTGATAGACTCTTGATATACTTTATATTGCAAAAACGTGGAAACACATAGGGCTATTTTTGACTTTTTGCAGGTTTCATTTGAGTGGATCGATTTTTTTGCTATATTTGCAAATGGGATAAACCAATGTTACGCTTGCAATTGGACTATATATTTTTGTCATCATTGTAAGTGACCCTTTAAATAATTATGTATTGTGTAAGGTTTTTTTGTTGGACAATATGTTGTAAGGCTTAACTAAGGTTGATTAGACATATAACTTCTTATAAATTTATAATTAGAATAATATGACCAATAGTCTTATATGATAGTCAATTCAAGTCTAGCTCAGTAGATAAGATATCAATTACTATTATAAAAGTTAATGGTTTAATCTCTTTACTCGTGTAATTGTTACATTCTAAAAAAAAAAAAAAACATTACACGGTAGGATTTTTTTAATTCAATCTACATTGCAAGATTTTATGGTGGAGTAATTCAAATATATATTTGGAAGTATATATACATTGTTATTAATTATGATGTACATTGTTTTTGAAAGGTTGCAAAAGAAAAAAAAAATATTATGCAATCACAAAGATCAAATTGATATTTTTTTTAATAATTATTTTATTGTTTTTTTTAACAATGTTTGAAATGCCTCAACAGTTAAATGCTTAGGTTGGTGAGAAAACTAATCCAATAACTAAATCAATTAAGCTAGTTTTTTTTTTTTTTTTTGGATCAAAATTAAGCTAGTTTAAACTTGAACTTCATTGGTTCCGTTACAAGTATTGTGATTTCAAAATATTGATTCAATATTCGCCCCTACTTGTAACTTATAAGGGTGTTTAGATAAACTAACATTCCTGGGACGTAAGTCTACTAGGTCGAATCATTCCCTATTATATATAATCGGTAATTTTGCAAAGTTATTATTAACCTAAGATTTACTTCTAGTTCTACTTCAAGCTGATTTGTATTTCTAACCAAAACTTAAATTGGATGGGATGAGTAAGTTGTTCGAAATTTTCAGGTAGTATACTTTTTTTAACACTTAAAAAAAAAAATAGGACACCCATATATTTCTTATTTTTATGGATTTGGTTCATACCTTAAAAAAATATTTTGGTTATAGGAATTTACAACCCAACAAGTATCTCACAACTCAACTCAACCCCATGAAGACAAAAATTATTCAAGGATGTGGCCATAATGTGGTTGACAATTTTTTCCTATTAGATGTACAAGAAAAACTGTAAAAGTATCTCGAAATGGTATCCAGTAGTTATTAAGAAACATGTAGATTTTCAAATCCAAATTCAACAATTAGTGGCGGATCCAAACTTTATGTTGGAGGAGCTTGGTATATTTTGATATTTTTGTTCTTGTCCATATACTTTAGGTCTCGTTCCATTTTAGTTATTGTACTTTCAAATGTTCAAAATTTAGTCCTTATATTCAATAAATTTTAAAATGAGTCTTTATTGCTAAAATTTATAGAAGGAATGTTAATAGTAACTATTTTTTTTAAAAAAAATTAACATTAAACTAACGATAAGAACTAATTTTAAGATTTATGGAAAGTACGGAGACTGAGCTTGGACATTTGAAAGTACATGGACTAAAATAAAACAAGTTCCAAAATGATACTTTAACCTATTTTTTACATAAATTTATAAAAAAGAAGATGAAACTTGAAATAATAATTATACTTTTTTTTTATAATTATTATAGTTTCTTATATAATTAATTATTAAAAAATAATTTGCTAGCATTTAAAAATATTTTTATTCATTTCTATTTATATTTAATATCAAGAAAAAAAGTCAAATTTGAAGAAGAAATTAAAACAAAAAATATTATATTATATATTTGTAAATTATAAATATTTGTATATGAAATTCTTTAAAACTTGAAATAATAATTATACATTTTTGTTTTATAATTATTATAGTTTCTTGTACAATTAATTATTAAACAATAATTTACTAGCATTTAAAAATATTTTTATTTATTTCTATTTATATTTGATATCAAGAAAAAAAAGTAAAATTTGAAGAAGAAATTAAAACAAAAATATTATATTATATATTTGTTGTTATTTTATATTTGTAAATTATAAAAGTTGTATATGAAATTCTTTAAAGGAAATGTGACTTGCCGTTTAAATTTGTATTAAAAAGATTCAAGTTTAAGTTATTTCCATTAGAGAAAAAAAATAGTTTTTATATATTTTTAAATTAATAAAAATAAAAATAACAACATTTTACAAACGTATATATAAAAAAATATTAAACAAAAAGAAGAAAAAGTAAAAAGCGTGAACTCTCCAAGGCTTGAACACAAGCACAACGGCATGCAAGGGGGACTTGAAACGTGTTTGCCAGTGGGATATGATAGGATTTTGAAAATTTATGCGACTTTTTTACTACTAATAGTATTTATTCTAACATTCAGAGGGCTCGAGCCCCCTTGGACCTACTGTAACTTCGTCGGTGCCAATGATTATTATGAGACGACAACATTATAGTGACCTCATTGATTTTTCTTTTTTTTCATGAAGACACCTTCCCACTTGTATCTCTCAAGCCCCCACACCACCTTTCATCTTATTAAAAAGAAATTATTTGATTTTTTTTTTTTTTTTTTGTCTTTCAATTTTATTGGAAAATAAGAAAAGGGAGGAAATTAAAAAAGAAAAATAAGACAGATTATATAATGAAAGGATAAAGGAGCGTGTGAAAAAAAAAAACTAAACAAAAAATTGGGTGTCTTTAGATTTTTCGATTTCTACAAAGAAGAAAAGGGGAGTACAGAAATTCAAGAAAGAAGAAGAGGCAAGAGAGCAAAAGAGGAATTTAAAAAAGAAACTAAATAAAGAATAGAGGAACAGAATAAAAAGATTGGTATGATTTATTAATTTGTAATTGGTTTTTGTTTAAAGTTTAATTTATTTTGTTGATTTTTGCAAATCTTGATTATTTATTTAACTACCTAAATACAAGTTATATAAATATAAATGAACAATCATGGTCACAATACAAACTAACCGCTAAGAACAATAAGCACTTCATACCATTCACTTTGGACAACCCTCGTAGCTTTGTTTTTAGTTTGAAACATAATGTCTTATATTAATGAATGATGAAGAAAATCCTTACATAAATATTCATGATTTTTTTCCTTTTATGCTACATGGGACTTTAGGTACTCCAACACTTACACAAATGAAAACATTATAAATTTAAAATACCAATTAAAAACTTAGCTCATTTTTTTTTTTTAGAATATTACATCATAGTAAGGTGGAAAGATACAAATTTTGCTCTTAGAAAAGATGAAACATTGAATTGGCAATTTAAAAATTACAAGACAAAAATGTGTAATTTGCCCGAAAAACAAAAGGGAATTTTTAATGAGTTGCAAGCAAATATAGTAAAAAAAAAAAATTATAATTTTGCAAATATAACAATTAAAAAAAATCTCACAAGTATTTGGATATTTCTACATAATTTCTTTTTTATCTTCGTACATCACTGATATCTAATGAGGCCGTCACTAATAGACATGTTACTTACTAGTCGACGAGTGAAAGAATAGTTTGATAACATAAATTGTTGAATGAAAAAGTAGCTTCATTTTCAAGGCTATTTTAATCTTTTCCATCACGATTGCTTGTCAATGCTATATTTGCAAATTCAAAATGTTGTTACATTTGCTTGTTTTTTAACATTAAATTTAAAAATGTTTTAAAACCAAAAAACAGAAATCAATATGGAAAGGGATCACATTATAATTAATTATGACAGGCTAAACATCATTCCAACTAATTTTTAAAAGAGGGGAAAGGAAGTAAGATTCATCAAAGTGAATGGAGAGTGTTACATTACACCAACCCAAATTAGAAAATAAATAACTCTAACCACATATACAACCAAACACCAAAAATTAACAAAAAAGGAATCAAACATTCTCCCCATCTTCCCCAATTTTTTTTCTTCTTCAATGGAATAACATTTTGAAATAACAAAAAATTAACCAAAAAAAAAAAAAAAAAAACCTAGTGGGGTTTCCCTCTTCTAGATCCTTCCTTACACAGCCAATTGTCAAAAGTAACCCCCATTCCCTACATACGTGGCAAAACCTCAACCATTCATCGAGATCCACCATCCGATCCGCCATTTTCATCATTCCCAGAGCAACAATACGGAAAGCCACAGAGTTAGGGCCACAGCCGAAAGCACGTTTCTATTCTCATTGAAACCCACCCCGCCGCTGCCGTCGTTGAAACCGGAGCCGCTTCCGCTCGGGCTGATTCCGTTGCCGAACACCGTCGGTGTCATTCCCGGATTCGTCGTCGACGGCGTCCCTGGAGTCATCGTCGGCGTGGTTCCGCCGGAGTTCGTCGGTGAGGTTCCCGCATTGCTTAAATAAAACAAAAAAAAAACCAGTAAGACAAAAAATTTTAAAAAAATACAAGCATGATTCAAGCTTCAACAACAGACGACATGTCGCGACAACAGATGGAATAGGAATCGGGAGATCTGGAGAAGAAGACGACAAGGAGGTGATGAGAAAAATCAATATCATGGACAGCTCACAGCACCAGACCGAGTGGTTCAGGTCAGTTCATATGATATTTTCACTAGATCTAATAATATTTTTTTTAAAAAATTAATCCAATGATTTCTCTAAAGCCAAACATCGGCATTGAAACGCAAACCCATCACCGACAAATCTCTGATTTTAGTCAAAAATGTTGACATTGAAGTTTAAAGAAATTGAGGGTTACAAATAAACAACTAGAGGAAATATTTGCTAAATCTGACGGAATATGAAAGCAACAGGGCAAGAATAAGACCACAAAGGGAAAAATTAGGCATCATTAAAGATGAGAAAATGAATCAAGCTTAGAAAAGTACCTGGGGCTAGAAGGATAGACGCAACCAGAGGGCGCAGCTGCAAAAAAAAAAAAAAACACGGAAGAAGATGAAGTCAGAGAATGGTGTAAAGAGGCAAAAGGGTAATTTCGAGGGGGGGTCCGGCTTACAGGTGGTGAGGGTAACGCTGGGAGTGGCGGCGCCGGAGAAGTCACAGCTTCCTTGGACTTGTCCCTTTCTCTGGAAATAACTGTTAACGGCGTAATTGCAGTGATCTTTGACAGTGTTGGGCTGAAAACAGGCGCCATTGGAGAGGATCGGAGAACAGTCAGCTCCAGCTCCACAGGCATAATCCAGTGCCTTTTGAAGAGCTTGTTGGCCCACTCCATCTTTACACAAGCAATAGTTGGCATCTGAAAAAAAAAAAAAAAAACCCAAAATTAATGAATACCCATAAAGGTAAATGATAAATCTGAAGAAAAATTGTTGAAAAAACTTAAACCCAAGTCGGAACTTACAAGATCGAGAAGTTAGGGCAAGGAAAAACACTAAGAACACGAAAGCCGCCATGATTGGACGCAGTATTCAAGCTGAAAAACTTCAAGAACTTGAAGAACCCCTAGAGAGAGAGAGAGCTCAGATTTCAATGGGGGGCAGGCAAGAAAGTGAGAGCTAGGGGAGAGGATACTGGTGGCGAAAGCGGTTTATAATTTTTTTGAAAATTAAAGAGCATTAGAAGTGAAGGGACATTATTATATACGAGCACGAGTAGGCTAAGTTTTAAATTTTTTTTTTCTTTTTTTTACGTATTTTGAAGTGAATTAAAAATGAGGGATATATAAAGTGTTGGGCTGTGGGAAAATGAGCAGAGCAGAAAGCTTTATGTCATGTATTTGACCATTTGTGTAAAATTCCCTCAAACGGTCTTAAACCCACGTGGGTTATCATAACCTAACCCCACTTTCACTTAACTCAACCAGGTGGTTAAAGTTGGGTTGGTTTGGTTTGGTGCTGCCAGTGGCCTGCCTTTGGTCCTACGGCTGGCACACTAGCCGGTGGCACCACAATCCCTCTTTACTCACATGTCTTTGTATTTTTCTATTCTATATGTCAACTCCATTTTTACTACCTTAATTAATTGCAAAATATAGAAATGTTTTATATAAGTTTTTTTCTTTTAATTTTTTAGTTCAACCACAAGTAGGGATAAGAGATTCAAATGTTTTACCTCTCGGTAAAAAATATATATTTTAATCAATTGAGTTATGTTTAAGTTAGTTTTTTATGCAAGTTCTTTTAAGGAGAATTGTAATGGGTAGCAAAAAATATTATAATATTTACAAATCTAGCTATGATTTTTGAGATTTACAAATATAGCAAAAAAAAAATTAAAATCTAATTTTCATTTTTTATTATTCCAATTCTACATTCATTGGTATATCAGCAAGTATATCAGTAATATATCAATAATATATCTGATATAATTTATATTTAGTATATCAGTAGTATATCTGATTTATATTTGGTATATCAGTCAATTAATATATACCTAAAATGAAGTATACTAGTAGTACATTATTTATATATTACTGATACACTTCTTTTTAGGTATATTAGTTAAATGATATACTTCATATATATCCATAGCATATCATGGATATTTTGAATATTTGGTACATCACTGATATACTTCATTTTAGGTATATTTATTTCACTGATATACCTACATTTAGTATATTATATGTGAATTACTGATATACTCTTGATAAACTTCATATAATTATATCAGTAGTATATTAGTGATATATTTTATATTAGATATATCATTATTATATCAACGATATATATCATATGTGACATACTTATATACTCTTAATAAGCTTCATATAAGTATATCAGTAATTTATAGTGATATACTTTATAGTAGGTATATTAGCAGTATATCACTAATAGACTATTGACATACTTCATATTGAAAAATGCGTGCAGGAAATATAGAGGTATTTTTGACTTTTTGCATTGTCTATTTGGACTAGGCTTTTTTTTTTTTTTTTGGTTGCTATTTTTGCAAATGGTGTCTACTGCAATTTAAGTTTTTTTTTTTTTTCTTTCATGCAAGTGGCCCTTCTTTTAATTTTTTTTTTTTTTTTAATAAAGAAAACAAAAAAGGAGACCATTAAAGACAACTTCCACTTAACAAGGTAGTGGGGGTTATCAATAAGTTCAGCTCTATAAACTCGAACATCCTCCATCCAAACCCTGCTCCATCGCGAACCTCGCTGCACTATAAGCCACCAAATTCAACATACATCAACACAAAGAAAAGGAGTAGTGCTGAAATCGTCGAGATGGCTCTAGAATTTCCTTCACCAAAGCACCCACCTCACAAATGTCTTTAAACTTTGAGCGAAGAAAGTTAGATACTCGTAGTCCGTTTTCATTTAGAAATTAATAGAATTAATAGTTTTTAAAAACCGTCAATCGGAGCACAGGTCAACTAGTTAAGACATTATATTTCAACAAAGATATTCAAATTTTCTACTCTAAATGTTGTTGAACCAAAAGAAAATAATAATAATAAAATTCTAGAAATATTTTTTCAAATTTTTGTTATAATAAATATTATCGAAGTTGAGAATTCGGTAATGCTTGAATTAATTATTACATTTTGAAAATATAATTGCTGAAAAGTTCTTAATAATCAGATTTTCTTTCAGTTGATAAATTGTCATTAATTTTTAATCATCCATAAATTGTGTTTTGCACTCAAATCTCTTCCCAATTATATAATTAATCATTTTGACGGGAAATGATGAAAAATCCCTGAGTCACTCAGATTGACTCGGCAAACATATTGGGCAGTGCAAACTGCAACGACAGCGAAAATTCAAAATACTAATTTTTATAACTATTTTTAGTTTGTTTTGTTTTTTGTATCTAGCAATTGTTTAAAAATATATATTTTTTAATAATCTTGATACACCGTACACGTTATAAAAATGAGTCATTATGCATTTAAAAAAAAGGATTTACCTTAGTGTATTTGAATAGTTATTTCATAAAATAACTAATGACACTTCAAATTTTAAAAATAAGATTTCTTAATTTAAACTTCTTTTAGACTTTTTTTTTTTCACAAATAACTCACAATCACCGTTTTCGAATAGATTCTTTAGAAAATTGGTCAAATGACATTTCTAATTTGAAGATGGTAACAAGAGTACAATCGCTTTGGATTGATCTAGTAGTCATCAAAGCAAGATAAGTGAAGAAAGTAAGTAAAGACACTTTTGAGAATGAATTCAAATTCAACAATAACCATCACGTAGAATATTAAAATCCTAGGACCTTCCTAACAATCAAATATTGCCAATCTGAATGTAGCTTACTGAACACCTTATAAAGGAAGGGATGTATTGCTAACCAAGATGGTACCTAACATGCTCTCACAAGATGGTATCTCTTTGGATTCACCATTTTTGGGTTGGATTTCAATTTTTTTGAACCGAATACCCGTTTGGATTTTATGGGCTCTGATACTATATTATATAAACATGAAGTTTCATCTTAAAATCAATTGACAATGAGAGAAGTAGCACATGTATCTTATAAATTGTGAAATCTCTCTTCATCTTTTTGATGTGGGGTCCTCAACAGTAGAAAATATATTTCTCCATTTGTGTGTATTGATTCACTTATTATCATCTCTAAAGTTGAAGTTTCAATCTCCCAACCTAATATATTTCGCAAAATCAAACAAAAATGTTACGGCAAATAAGTTGATGCAAGGAAAAGAATATTATGTTGCCATCTAAAACTTTTTAGGTTCACTATCAACTTATGATTTGAATGCTTCCAAAAGGTAACAAAAGGCCAGCTTTTGGATTCCCAAACAGGCCGTATTTAGATTAAGTAGCTTTCTTGTCAACTTACCATTATTAATTAGTATGTGAGAATAGATTCATACATAAAGGACTGAAAATTTCATCTTAATAAATCTTTTTTGCAGATAAAATAAAGTGTGGAGAGCCAAAGGGGAAACATTCTTTGAATTCCCATGGCTGCTTTTTAGGTCACTTTGTTTGATCAAAGTTTAAAGCGTTTGGATTATGTTTAGCACTTTATTGCGTTGAAAAATTTCAAGATTGGGCCACAAAGGCCCCCCAATGCAATAAAAGGAAAAAAAAAACATTTATCATTTTCTCGCAAAAGTACTATTATTTTGGTTAAAAAATACTTTTAGTTCTTCAACTTTTAGTAATAATTAAGCATCTGAACTTTAGTTTTATAACAATTTAGTCCATGAATTTTAATGTCTAATAATTTAGTCTTTATACTTTAAATTTTGTAATGATTTAGTTCTTATAGTAAAAAATATTGTTAAGATTTAATGGAATATTGTAAATATGTAGATCGATTAACTAATTAGAGACCAAATGTGTTTATAAGCTATAAGATAAAGCCATTCCATGATAAAAATTGACACTTAATTTTAATGAGATTTTTTTATGATAGAGATTAAATTGATAACAAATTTTAAAGTACACAAACTAAATTAAGGACTAAATGATTATAAATTTAAATGTCTAGGGACTAAATTGTTACAAACTAAGTTAAATGACTAAATTGTTGCTTTTATGAAACTTTAGGGGTTGTTTGGCCCACTGTTTCGAAATCAGAATCCTGAGGGATTTGTTTTAGGGGGTTTGAAAACCTGAAAACCATAAAACAATGTTTAGACTGCAGTGTTCTGAAGTTTGGAGAATCAGAAAATAGTGTTTGGAGTGCACTGTTCAAAACTACCGAGTTGTGTTTCAAAAATCATGAATTTTGAACACAGTGGCCCAAACACCATTTTGGGTTTGGATTCTAAAATCAGTCAAACCCAAAACGATGGGCCATACACATCTTTAAGGATCAAAAGTGTTAAAAACTTCTTTTTTTTTTTTTTTTTTGAAATACTCTCCTTTTAAGTTTTAACCATAGTTTTGTGATAGAAACAAAAGCCGTCGGCTCGGCTTTAAAGTGATCTCTACGGTCCTATGACCCATCGCTGGATGCCTCTTTGGGCCCCCCTTCAATGGTCCCATGACTCTTCGCTGGATGCCTTTTTAGGCCCCCTGAATATAAAGTATGTCCTCAAATTTATGTCTCTTGTGATTTTTTTAGGATATTGTATATATAAAAAACGGGATATAAGTAAAAATTCCACAATCATTTAGCTATGCTATACTCATATTTACATATTTTTGTAATTTAAATTATTTTTATTTTATTTTATTGAGCATTGGAGAATGTGAAAAAAAGTAAAGTTCCTTTTTAAAAAAATGAGTTCAAACTAGAGTCTTAAATTTCTATCCACATTTTCACGTGTCTATGGTTTTGACATTGACATGAAGAGTGAATCAATATTTCCATTATATCATATAAAAGCCGACGCAATATAACTAAAATATCAACAAAATATCATTAATGTAGGCCTAATATTAATAATAAGAAACTTAAACTTATTTAAAAATGGTGAAATGCTTATTTGTTAATTTAAATATTTTTAATGAATTTTTATATTTATAATTTTTTTAGAAATATCAATCGACATTGACATTTTATCGATATTTCTATAAATTTGAGACTTTGATATTTCCATTGACATCGACATTTGAAACCTTAGTTCAAACAATATAGTAGAGGTACGTAAGATTAATCGAAATGCACATAAAGCTAGTCCACATCCCACACACAATCCATTCTATCTATAAAATTTTAGTTTTATTTTCTTTTGATCTAAGTTTATTTCAATGTCCAAACTTTATATAAAAATAGTTTCTCTTTACTTGTTAATTTTTCAATAATTTTTTTTTTTAAATTGACATAAACAAATCTTTTAGACTCCATTTGATAACTATTTTGTTTTTTGTTTTTGAAAATTAAACCTATAAATACTACTTTCACCTATGAGTTTCCTTATTTTGTTATCTACTTTTTACGTATGTTTTCAAAAACCAAGCTAAGTTTTGAAGACAAAAAAAAAGTAGTTTTTGAAAATTAAAATTCTTTATAGGAAAATTGGAAGAAACTAAACTTAATTTTCAAAAATCAAAAACCAACATGAAGAAAGCCTCAACCACAGGTGGTGGGGGTAAGGATTAAGTTCCAAAACGAATTGATTTAGCCTTTAAAACTACAGTCTACAAGGAATAAAAATATACTTTCTTTTCTTAGTATAAAAATGTCTCAAATTAATGTTTTTTTTAACCCCAAGCGAATTTTCTGTATGCTTTATGAATTGGGGTCCACTCAATTATTAGATTCCACATCATGATACAGTGAAAATTATCTGTATGCTAGTCAAAGATAAAACAACCGAGTGATTAATGAAATAGCTATTACTTTTTCATTACTGAACATCCCAAGTTCAACTTCAATCTCAGACATTTATGTATTTGTCGGTTTGAATTCTGCAAATCTGATCCAGTTCAAGAGCAAAATAAGATGGGATTTCCCTGAGAGGGTCGGGTTCGATTCGACAATGTGTTCTTGGTAAACGAGAGTGATTTTTTTCCATATGGTACGAAATGTATCGTCAAGTATTCAATGTCATTCCACGAGATCTAGTTTCGTTTAAACAATAGATTCTTATCGATTGTATGGATCTTTTGATCGATTTAGAGATCGATTGAATCATGTGCTGAGATTTTGAGTGAGTCAGGACATAATAAACATTGTTCATTGCAAGATGGATTATTCCTAAACTCATATGTTAAGCTGTATGAGTATCAGCCAGCAAATTCCAATTGGAGATGCTCTTAGCCAGGGGGGATAAAAAAATGTTTATCAACTTAAATAAAGCCTGGATAAATATTCAAGAAAAACTAACTTCTCAAGTGGTTTAAGTTCATTGTTGCTGTCTCTTCTTCCATCCTCTGGAGTCTTTTATTTTGTGAATGTACAGAAAGCTCTTCAAGTGAGTGGTCAACCAACTGCATCAAATTACGAAACTCAGGCAAACGCAAATCCCTCGGCGTCGTTTATAAATACGCTTTATCCACGGTCGATTGTGCCAAACTTCTATGATGCTGGAATTTTAGCAGCCCTCTAAAATCATGGAGAGAATTATAAGCTTGGTGCATAGTACTAGAAATGGAGAATGAATGCTAAAAGAAGAGTTTGAATGATCTTCTTTTCCCTCTCATTTCATATGTGATGTCTATGAACTAAACAGATTAGCCAAAAAATGTCAGTTTGAAGTAATTGGATCAATGTTATTCAAAAAGAGCATCAAAGCTAACCCGTTTTTTCTCCTCCAAGTTTGCTTTAATCAAGGAGTAGATGGCGACACCGGCAATTGCTATAGCAGTACCGATTCCAGTTTGAGTTGAAATCTTATTGCCTGCAAAAGTTTGAAACATCCATCTGTGGTTAGAAAGCCTTCTGAGTAAGGTAGTTGTTGGATGTTCTGACACCCCAAAAACTTGTACAGGGGAACAATTTAGACAGGAATAACTGAACTTCTTGTAGAGAATCATAACTTGCTGATTGACATTTTGGAACACAACAAACAGAGACATATATGGCTTTAGAACAGAAAAGACCATGTTGTGTTTTTCAGCTCCCATCAAAACAGCTCAAAAGATCCCCCACAATGTAAAGAAAATTTTAGTCGTCCTTCGGTCGAATGTAACAAGCATTAATTACATTTATGTGCATCTAATGCGATCTAGTCACAATTATTTATGCAAAGTATTAACAGAAACATACCAAAGACAACAATGGAAAATCCAATCACAAAAACTCGCTTCAATACGTTTCCTACAGCATGTGTTAATGGTGCAACACGTTCGAGAGTATTAGCGGCAAGCTGCAAACAAAGTAAGCTCAGATGTAATTGAAGAGATTGCAAAAGAAACGGGAAATGATTTGTGGAAGAAAGTAGGGTAAAGTAAGATAAGGTAACAAATGTTAAGTGCTCATCCAAGCCTCCAATAAAATCAAATGCCTTTCATATGACAGCATTCAGCAGAGTAGGACTTTCTAAGAAGCATAGAACAAATAACAAATTGGCTCTCGCCGTTGCGAGCCGAGTAAAGTAACTCGTGATAAACCCAATTGCAAGAATGAAAAGAATAACTCCGGTCCAAACTCTTGTTGACAGATACCTGATTGTATAGATGATAAAACATGCCGATCCAGAAAAGATCAGACAGGAACTTTTGAAGACCCACTTTGGCGATGGCATCCTTAAAACCATGCTGCAGCAACTGCGGTCCCTCAATCTGAAAGCAAACTCAATGGTGCCGTGTTATTTATGAAAGCTACTAATGGAACAAATGGTTTCATCGACGAGTACACTTACCATTACTGCAGGAGGAATGCAAAACAAAAGAGCAATTATTGAGGTGTATGCATACACGTTCGTACTGTCCATTCCTGTCTGTTAAAAAGAAAGTTATCTCAAACAAATGAAAGAAGAAAATGGTAAAACTGCGGGCGAAAAATTCAGTTCTTACCATTGCCTTCTTCGAATAGATACTTCTATAGGTAAATGCGATGTTTGAAATCATCGCACTAACAAAGCCAGTCCAATTGAAGGAAAGTTCTGTTAGTGATGCCATTGACACACCTAATACACATATTATTGCATGTTTAGAAAAATGCATACTGAGAGAAGTTAAGTACAAACTAAAGGAGCATGTTGTTCAGGAAAATGGTGAAACAAATCAAGTGAAGATGAAGGCAAGATGTTATTGAGTTACCTAAAACAACAGGTGCTAGAGAAAGCCACAAGCTGAAGGGAATTTGATGTCCCAAAACAAATTGAGAAGCAGCAGCGTTAAAGAATGGCTCCAGAGCTGAGGAAAGAAAGTGTGAAAAGAAATTAGGACCTTGTTTGTTTCCAGTAAAAATCTTCCTCTTTAAGCAAACAAATCCAATCCAGGCATGGAAAAATTTTCTTCTGTTGCATCTATATTCCAGTGGGAAAACAAAAGGGGCAACATAATGCATATCAAGGAACAAGCCATTGAGGCACAAGGCTCTGCCTCGCATTCTCGTTTTCTATGATATAGATAAGCAGTACCAAAATTCAACAAAGAAATCTAGGACAATTATTATCTCCCACATCTCATCTGTTTCTTTTAAGCAAAACAAGCAAGAATGTTCATCGAAGGACAGAGAATGAACGGCCATAGCAAAATGAATGGTAAGTGAAGGATTCTGTACCCTTAATGGTGTGAGTGAAGGACACAGCAACAGCTGCAAATGAAACATTTGACATCACATGTCCAAGTGCATGACATAGCGAAACTGGAGTCAATAATAGCAAGAGCTCCTTATCTATTGGCTAGAAACAAGGAGAACTTTATTAGAGCAAACTACATTACAATTTCTACCTACATAATACAAAGCAGAAATGGAGAATTTGGAAACTTACAGCACGTTTTGGCAGACCTACAGCCCAAGAAATGAGACAATATCCAACTCCAACAAGAAGATGTATGACAGAGACGAAGCTGCAGATTAGAGACGCCAAAACAAATAAAACAGGTGCAAATCTTCATAGGAGCTCAAGAGGAAGAAAAGTTGATGCAGTAAGCAATCAAAACATGGTCCTCAGAAGAAAATGATAGAGAGTAACTGATAGAAGCAACTTACTATGGATATGGGAAATAATTGTAGACTTTTTTGTTGAGTATGTTGAAAATAACATTTAAGAAGTACCTGCACGAAAGATCAAGATTTGACACATAAAAATTAGATACACTTCATTAATAAAAGATTGATGATAAAACAGAAAAGATGGTTCTTAAGGTCAAACTTAGCCATCTTATGTACTTTGATATAAGGTTAAGTCCAAGAAAGAATTATCTTAGTAAAGATATCCACTCAGTATAAAATTCCAATGTAATGGCACAATTCAGTTGGGTTTTAGAGGCAGAATGGCAAAGAAACTGCATACCACATAAAGAAGTAGAAACCAGTAATGAGTGCTGGAAATCTTGCAGCAAAGCTCTTCGAAGGGCTAGTCAACCTGATTTTGCAGACATTAGCATCAAATTAAAATAAATAAATAAGAGGAGAAATATCCAGTAACAAGTGATTTGTTAAATAAATTGTAGGGATAAACATCTTTCACTTTCCTTGTAACTAGCTCTCTTAAGCTTAAATAAATTGTGTAATTGATGCTTCTTTTTTTTTTTTTTGTAAAGAACACCAACAATGAATACCTTTTGCACACTATTACCTTTTTTCAAACTATGTTCTAAAATTATCCAAAAATTGACTAGAAAATTATTCAATTCTGGCCAACAAAACACCGAAATTTTAGTTTAAAAAATTCCTCAATCTGAACTCCAAAAAAAGCCAAACCCAGCTCTCCAATCAAGAAGCCAAGAAAAGTCCAATTTCATGATTGGAACGGCCAAATTCAATTTAAAACTACAAGAAGAATCGCGGTCTCTAAAATCTCCAAAAAGAAAAGAAACGACTCACCTAATCGAGTGTAATACTTTTACAGAACTTATTTGAGTGTACAGTTTAATTTGATGAAAGTAGAAGTATAAGGTCAAAATCAACATAATCAGCTAATCGCATTGAAGTTTACAACCATAACTAATGAAATAAAAAAAAAAAAAGAAAAAAAAAGAATGATGATAAGAAGAAGAAGAAGTTAAAGATCATCGAAATCGAACCCATCGGAAGCTCCGTCGGCATCAGCTGCAGCCGCCCTCACCACCGGCCGACGAACAACACTTCGAGACGTTAACGGTTGTCTAGAGCTTAAGAGCCCAATAGCCTTGCTAGATAGTTCCACCCACGGCGAAACAGCTCGGTTCTCCGTCAACGATGAAAACGGCGAGTTCAAAGCTTTAGAAGCAAGTGATCGACATCCGAGAACGAAAGAATTGGCGGGAACTGTTCTATTCGGAGGCAATCGCAGGGAAGGTAACCGATGTGTACAAATTGGAGACTGAATTACATTTGTCATCGAAGCCATCGCATAACCCAAACAAAAATCAAGCCAAAGAAGACCCAGAATCCGGCAAAGTTCTACCAGCAGAAAATTTTCACTGCGATAGAATCAGAAGTTCAATGAGCCCGTGTTCGATTGTTGAAGAACACGAAGCCGCGAGTTCTACGGGCTGTGTTGGTTGACTGTGAACTGGAAATGAAATGCGGAATCCGAAGAGAGAAGAGAAGGGATAAAGACAGAAAGGCATTGATCCGATTCTGAGGTTTTTATATTCCTTATGCCTCAGACTCAGAGCTTCGTTCTGAGAGAGAGAGAACATTGGCTTTACGTTTCCCTCTAAATTCTAAAATACGATATTTGACTTTTTGTTTCCATTAGAGGCTCAAGGTTCTTAATAGAAGAATCTTTCTTTTGAAAGTAAGAAAATAATAATATAACATTCGCCCATACCAAATTTCTTCGACCATGAAATTTATTTGGTTTTTAAGTACAAAATATACGTAAGTGCCTGATTTTTAGGTTATTCTAAATTTGATATTTAATCTTTTTTAATTTTTCAATTTAATTTTTTAGTTAGTAAAAATTCTCAATTAGATCCGTTTGAGAAGAAAAAAAAAATTGGTAAACAAAAACTTTGATATGTTATTGCGTTATTGTTTTATTAGCATTTTCAAAATTTCAAATCATAATCATGCCACTTAGAATGTTATTAGACACATAAAATCTAATTTGTCTATTAATAAAATCTAACCAACTCATCAACAAAATTAAGTATTTTCCAAAATATGTTAATAAAACAAATAATCTAACGATCAACCAGTTAAAGCATATACTCTCAAAACAAAATGTTAGAAGTTCGAATCCTCATCTCATATGTTGTTAAATTAAAAAATAATAATAATTATATATTAAGTTTTTGTCAACAAGTTTTTACCACGTGTAAATAAAAGTTTTCAATATATTGAGAGTAAAATTGAGAATTCTAAAAGATTAAGGATCAAATTGGAGAAAGAAAAACCTAAAAAATTAGGAACTATTGGACATACTTAGCCTAATTTTTTTAACGTTTTTCTAAAATGTTTTTTTTCCCTTGTCTTATTGAATGATTCCATGTCAATTAATCAAATGCAACTATTGAGGTTAAAGGTATACCTCCACTTATTTCTGACGATGCAATATTCTGAAACTTCATTTTTTATTGAAGATATTCTATCGCTAGCTAAGAATATCCATTCCATCTCTTTTTGTAATATCCCTAGAGAAGAGAACAAAGTTGTCCATGAGTTAGCGGCTTTGGCATCTTTTTCAGGGTGTTCTTTGGTCTGGAAAGATAGTTTTTCAGAGGACATTCTTCTCCTCTTTTATGAGTTGGGGTGTGGTTTGTAGAGCGGTGGTTTGTTGTGTGTTTTTCTTTCAACTTAAAATAATAATAAGACGTAGGGATGTATTCATGTTTCATGAAATTACATTTCTATTTGTTTGATAGCAAAAAAAAAATGGATGATTTTATATAATGCAAAAGGGATACTCTTAGATCAATAACTGGAAAATATATATTCTTTAAAGAAGATTAGATCGAATTTTGTTTTGCATTATAAAGAAACCTTTATTTATATCAGAAAAGTAAAAGTAACTTTAATGGGATGCATGAAATTAGTAGAACATTGAAGCATGCGTGTGTGATGTACCATGTAAGTTTGGTCCAAAAAAATCAAATATTTCCCAAACTTTTTTTTAACAAAAAAAAAAAAAAAATAGTATTGGGTTTTGTTTGTTCGTCATAAATAGTAAGAAAGTCTATAATAAATTAAAAAGTCACCATCTTTAAAAAACATTTTTGGATACTTTTTTTTTTTTTTTAGTACAAACATTTTTGGATACCTTTACTTTAATTTTTAGATTTACAAACATTCTATTGACATTAAAAAAACATTTTTAGACTATTGTATCTTTACTTTAATTCTTAGATTTACAAACATGCCATTGACATTAAATATCAATAATTATTTTATTATTTTTTGGTACAATTATTTTATTATTTATTATTTATAATATATTGAAAAGCCACTATCTTTGAAAAACATTTTTAGACTATTATACCCTTACTATAATTCTTAGATTTACAAACATGTCATTGACATTAAAAAAACATTTTTAGAGTATTGTACCCTTACTTTCATTCTTAGATTTACAAACATGCCATTGACATTAAATTTCAATAATTATTTTATTATTTTTTAGTACAATTGTTTTATTATTTTATTATTTATAATATATGTTAAAAGTCACCATCTTTGAAAAACATTTGTTTTTCTATCACCTTCAACTATACAAATGGAGTTTCTTTCACCATTTTTTGTTCATTACCAACCTAAAACTCCTTTTTAGTTGTGTGTAAATGTGTGGATGTGGATGTGAATTGAGCGACTCGACTCCAAATAGAGATAGAAAAATGAGGATGTGCACTTGCTTGCTTCGATGGCACTAGAAGATGGAATGGATTTAGCATAGATGGAAGATTTTTCCAAAAGCTTTTCCAAACAGTTCTTGAACTTGAAGCTAGATGAAAACTCCAATAGTTTTAATTTGCTTTTGTTTGTTGTTTTTAATTATTATAATTACTATTTTAGTGTATTCCAAACAAAATAGAAAAAATAAAACTTAAAGCACTTCTTTTTCGTTACTTTTTAAATCACTTCGTCAATCTTGAAAATTTATAATATATATTATATTATATTATATATTAAAAAGCTACAACGTTTGGAAAACATTTTTGGACTATTTTGTCCCTATTGAATTTCTAAATTTACATATTCTACCACTAATCATTAATTATCAATAATAATATAATATTAATTAATATTAAAAAGCTACAATGTTTGAAAAATATTTTTGGACTATTTTGTCCCCATTGAATTTCTAAATTTATATATTCTACCAATAATCATTAATTATCAATAATAAAATAATAATTTATTGTTAATTAACACAAAAAAAGTTTGAAATTTAGGTAATGTCATAATTCATCATACGGAAGTTACAATAAAATTTTAAGTAAGCTAAAAATGAAAATAATAAAAATTATTCCAATGTAATGTTATATTCTAAAAATATAATATTCTATTTGACATTCATCAATCATATTTCATAATAATTAATTATAATTAGTTAATTATTAATCCTAATAAATACATGGAATCTAAAAGGTTAGGAATATGAAAAATGTTGTTATTTAATTATCAATAATTTAATGATTTTTATTAATATTAATTAATAATAGAGTTTCAAAAGTTTTGGGAGCTCAAGAGATTTATAACATTTTCATCTTCTACTATTATAAAAAAGGTTTTCTTCCACCATTTTTTCAACAAACACTTTGAGCTCTATTTTTTCTTTACTTCCAGGTATCTCTCACTTTTTTGCTCTCAAAATTTCTTTGATATTGAAAGCTCAAGAGGTACAAGATACATCCAAGTTGAACAAGATGTATGTATGAATTATATCTAATTCGTAAGTTTGAAAATTTACAATTATACTTTGATGAAGTTGAATAATGGTGTTTGTTTAAAACAAATATATTTTCAAGAATGTGTATATGGATTGAGTTTTGATTTTTTTTTCTTATCATTGTTTTTTTTGTTATTTTATAATTGCTATATTATTATGTTTTATTTTTGTAAATACTGTTTTTTATAATTATTATAGTTTGTTGTGTTTTTTCTTTTTAAAATGTTTGTGCATGTTTTAGTTTGAATTTGATAACTAAATGTCTCCTCGGTTGAAACTTTATAAGAAATTTAGCATGCTTATTAAATTATTTTATCTTTTTTTAATAACAATAATTTAAATGTTTTGTCTTAAATATTCATTTTTTAAAAATAACATGACAATTGTGGTAAATATTAAACAAAAATATTTTAGCTCCAAATTAAACCTTCAATCTTTTTTATTGTGAGTTCATTAGAATTTGTAAGAAACTACCGTAAATTTATAATTTTTAATATAAAAGGTTGTAATGAAAATTTTAACATTTTGTTTTCAACTCTAAAATATAACTATGATTTTTTTTAATAACAAAATAAGAGGTATGTTAATATAAAAAATTAACAATGATGTAAAATGAAAATTACATAAATTAATTTTAATTATTATTAAATTTATAAATTATATGATATTATATTAATATTTAATTTTTTTTTTTATTTTCTACGTTAAAAATTATTTTATTAATTATAAGAAAAATATACATAATTAGATATATAAGCATGCATTGCATGTGTTAATACAAACTAGTATATGAAATGAATAAATAAGATGACTCAAGGCGGGGTCCAAGCGTTGCCAATCGTCAGCAAGTGGACTTCCAATGCTTCTACAAGTCATAAAAACCTAATCTTTTTATTTGTTTTTTAATTTTTTTACATATAAACCTAATTTGGCATGACATGCCAACAAGAACATAATTTAACTGACATAAAATATGAATTTATGATTAAGAGGTCATTGGTTCGAATCCTTTTATTTTAAATATTGTTGAACTCAGAAGAAGAAAAAAAAAAGGGCCTGACACGTCTACCCCTAATATCAAAATAACAAGTATAATACATGTTTGTTAATTAACAATTGCTAATGATTATTTTATTCAATATTTAATTTGAATACTTGTTACTATAGTGATTAAAAAAAGGAAAAATTGTTAATCATGTCGACTTCTAATGATCATGACAGTCATGAAATGTCAGGACTACCATTTGTATTTAGAATATTATAATTCAGATAAGAGGGTAGGATTTAAGATTGCAATTTACAAATAAAGTTATTGATGTTGGTGTTATGGGTGAAATTGGACCAAGAGTAATGAGCTGGCTAAAGGGCTGCAATGAAGGGCTAAATAAAGAAAGAAGTCTAATACAAAGTCAAAACGGACCGAAATCGACAGGAGACTGACTCAGGACGAGAAGGGACGAAGAAACGGGCCGACCACATGGCAAGGCCCCATTTTGGGCCTTGCCATGGTCTAACATCATAGGGGTGAAGACCGAGGCTTGGGCTTGGCCCAAGCTCGTGGTCGCCCTTCGCCTACCAGTTTGGCAAGGCCCAATTTTGGGCCTTGCCTAAGTCCCTCATGGCCCGTGTGCCCTTAGTTCAGCCAATTCGACCTTTCCTTTCCCTATTCGAAGACGGAAACTCATGAAAAACCCTAGGAATGAAGCTATTTAAGCTCCCCCTCAGGGGGAGAGCAAGGTAAGTTCATTCCAGCTTACAACACTTTCCTAAAACTCCTAAATTCTCTCAAAACTCTCTCTGACTTAAGTGACACACTTGCTAGAATGATGTGAATAATTTGGCAATATTAGGATGTCAATGCGCAAGTGTACACATTCATTTGTAGCAAGTGGTAAGTAAAATTATCGTATCCACAGAGACTAGTAATTTACTAATTTACCACAACGTGATTCTCAATAAACTCAATTGGTAATCATTTAAATTTTATCAAGGAAACAAAGTAAAATAATTCAGGTTTGCTGGAACAAAATAAATGCTAAAACATAAATGACAGAGTAAGAATGCAGAAAACAGAGAATGGCTAAAATTGTACTTTGAGTTGAATGGAAGGCTCGGATTAGGGGTAATTGTCCGTTTTAATCTATTCTATAGCTTAGATACATGATCAAATAGCTCAATCCACTACAGCTCACGTGGTATTCTCCCGAATGACCAAAATTTTGCTGTTTCATTTCCATTACTCCAGCATTAACTATCCTGCTGTATTTGTGTACATTAGGCAAGTGATTATCCCTAATCCCCTTACTTAGCTAGCTACTAACCCTAACATTGGGGCTAATGTGGTTCTTAAGCAATCAGCTCCTTCTATTCTTTCCAGAAATCGAAGGAACACTACACAAAATGGTTGGCCAAACGAAATTGTGATGAAGAAAATAAAAGCACTTAACAACCATATTGAGTTAAAGACAATGTATTAAGCTGCAAGAATGATCAAAACATCCAACCCCCAATCCTCACCTTGTAGGTGATCAGTTCATAATGTGAAAAACACAGGAAATATTTTGGAAATAAAACATCATCCTAACAACGTAGCTAAACTAAAGAGAAGAAGAAGAGGAAAAAGACGAAATGTTGCCACATAAAGGTTGAACCAGCATTCGGCGATAGCTTTAGCGGCGGTTCCTTCCTCTTTTGGTAATATTCCGGCAGCCTCCTTCTTCTTCGGACTGAAGTTCTACCGTTCCTCTGTTTTTCTCCCGATACCCAACCTCTTTTTCTTCTTCTCTCTCCCTCAAAACGCTACCAACAAAAACTTAAATACCACAGGTGTTTCGCTCAAAACGAGGGCTGACTAGACAGAGCTGACGACGTGGCAAGCTCCCATTGATTATAACAGGCTGAGTCATCTCTGACATTTGCCAACTCATTTAATGAATTGATCTTCTCACGTGCGAAAATGGTATTGGCCCGAATTGCCAGGTTTGCTCCAGCAAACTGTTACAAAACAGCTGTTCAAAATCTCCAAAAGTCCCTCTTGAATTAGACCCTAAATTAATCACATAAACTCGTTACTTAAGATAATAATGCTCTAATAAGAATTTTACTACTTCAAAATTAAACTTAGAGCAAACTAAATGAAAGCTAGGGTATTTATAAGATAATTCGAGATAAACTATGACAATTCAATCCAAAAATGATATCCTATAACTCTTATTTTAAGAGTTATCATTAAGCATCGGAGCCTGTGTGGCCTACACCATATCGGTGTCCAAGTTTTTCTTGTCTTGCAGGCCGCGTTCTTCTCCCAAGAATATAAATTTACCGTGGTTGTCACGTGGAAGTCAGGTGAGATTCTTCTATCCAAATTTTGGCAACAACAGTTAGATATTATACTCCCAATCGAAAAGTTTGAAGTTCGAATTGTTAAAATTAAAAAAAATTGAGTTATGCTTAAGTAGTCATGTACAAGTTGTTGTTCACATAAAGAACCTTTTGTTTTTTTAATAATCATGTCTCAACTAGCTAAGCTATGTTTTGGTTGATGCATAACTTTGACTTTACATCATATTAAAATTGATTTAATTAAACTTAGTGTATTAATTAATTGGCATAAGATTTCAAAAATGGATGTGTATTTTGAATTTATACCGTCCAATAATTAATTATAGTAAATCAATTATCCACGATCAATGATAAAAATTATAAAGTATTCAATAAATTTAGCACAATATAATAATGTTCAATTAATTAAAAACTGTTTTTTATTTTTAAATTACAAGCATGTTACTAACTAACTTGAGCATAACCAAGCTGGTTAAAGTGTTATATCATCAATCAAAAAGTTAGAGATTTGAATTCTCACCCTTACACATTGTTGAACTAAAAAAATTAAAATACAAGCATGGCTACTTTTGCCACACTTCACATAATTCCAAATTTTCAATAGAAAATTATGCGCAAAATATCAATTTTTACTCTAGACTTAGCAAAGTAGGTCAATTTTGTTATTTAAACTTATACTCTCTTCAAATTGCACCTAACTTTGTGAAGTGGTGTAATCTTTACCTTAAACTTAAATAAGTATTGCAATTTTTACCCTCTAATTAACTTTCATTTGAAAATTTATTAATGAAAATATTCTTATGTATATTTAATAAATATAAACACACATGTCTAATACTAAATGAGTGAAGCTTCAAAACCGATATCGTGTAAAAAAAAAAAACTTATATTGTAATGAGGAGGGGATATAGAAAAACCAAATGACACACATTTATTGTTCTTTGAAAAAAAAACGAAAATAGGGTGGAGGGAAAATCGAAAATTATAAAATTAGAACAAATAAAAAGTTGAGATTTGAAATCTTTATTTGAAAGTAAATGTCGCTATTCACACATGATTTCAAAAGAAATTTAATTCATGGAAGCGAATTTGAATTTGTGTAGTAGCGATACAATTTCTATTGTATGATCATTTGATTCTTTCTCTCGGACATGTAATTGACTAGAGGATTAGAGCACTTGTTCTCGAGTAGACTCGATCTTCTTAGGTCAACCTTTGGCTTGTCCATCTTGTTGGAACGACAATTGACTTGTTGATCTTCTTGGGTTGGCCTTTAGATTGTTGACTTTTTTGGATGATCGGCTATTGGCTTGTTGATCTTCTTGAATGATCGACCCTAAGCTTAGTAATCTTCTTGAATAATAGCCTTTGGCTTGTTGATTTTCTTAAAAAATCGATCAAAGTCTTGAAGTCTTATACGTTTCAAATATCTTCAACTTATTTTTAAAGTCTTCATATCTTCAAAGAGATTTTGGTCTTTAAAGTCTTCAAGTATTCCAAAAGTTTTCAATCTTTAGAGCATCTTGGGTTTTCAAAGAGTTTTATGTGTTCTCTGAGTTCTCCTTTATGAATCTTCTTCTCTGAATGATTTCATTTAATTATTCGGCATCCTTCTTCTTTGAATCTTCTCTTCTGATTCTATGAATGTCTCATAAATTCTCCTTGAAATAGAGGGTATCTCTTCTACTTATAGAGCTTTATATGGACATTATGTGGGCTTGTGCTTAGTTGTCTTTGGACTCAATCCTTTGAATTTGGACTTTGGATCAAATTATCATTTAATGAGCTTTTGGGCTTATTTGATCTTGGGCCCAATTCTTATATGACAAAATTGATCAAACTAATTTTGTGCGATCAAATGGTCATCACTTGACATTATTTGGATTTGCAATTTTTTTTGTCTTTAAAATTTAATTGACATTTTTTAATTTGTAATTGGTCCCATAAATAATAATATGCAACTTTGTCATCAATTTAAAATAATAATATGAAAATTTGTGATTGGCCAAAATTTCTTATTCAACAGCCACAAATCTAGGAATTGTTATCAATTTTAACTCTAAACTTTCAATTTCATCAAATTGGACCTTAGACTTGGTTAAATGTTGCAATTTCTATCATCTATTCAATTTATGTTTTATAATTCATGGAAAGCATGTGAAATTATATTTTTTTAGAAAATTTTCAAACGAAAACTTATCCAATGATAAAAATTCTAATACTTTTAATTTAATAAAATTAAAAGTTTAGTGTAAAAATTAATACAACATGACAGGTTTATGAGTAAAAATTAATTTTTCCAAGAAAAAAAAAGAAGGTTAAATTATGTAAGGATCCAATGGGCCCAAGCCCAGAAGACGAAGAAGCCCACGATCTTCAATAGGGAGGTGGAACAAGTTGGACCGGCCCAGAGTACTTAACGAAACCAACCGCAAACAAGTTTCATCGTCGTCGTTTCCGTTCCCACGGATCAGACAGCCAAAACCCTAACCAGAAATCACGGGAAAAATTTTAATTACAAAATTCTGTTCAATCTGGAGGGAAAAAAAAAAAAAAAAGAAGAAAAGAGGAAGAAATAGAAATTAAAAACTCTCAGGCAGTGCTCTTCGACACACAGCATCTTTCGCTATTGGCAGTTCATGGAAAGCGGCGGCAAAGGGAGAGAGGAAGAACAAGACGGCATGTCTGTTCACTCTCCATGCAAAGCTCCGCCGTCCTCCGCTTCCTCTCTTCCTAAGGTTTCTCTCTCTCTCTCTCTCTCTATCTCTCTCTTCTGACATTGTCTTATAACCGCAGGAATTTGATTTTGTTCTTGTTTTTGATATGTTGTGGTTAGGAGCAACCACAGATTGAATTGGAACTCAAACTCTTGCAAGCTCTTGAAATTTATCCACTAGTCAAACTACAAGGCAAGTTTTCTTTAACTCTATTCTATCTGATTTTTAATTGTTTCTAATATCAAAACGCGTGTACTTTATCAGTTTCTTTCATGCTCAGCATAATCATTGCTGAATCCTTTATTTTGGTTAATAAGTGAGAATTTAACCTATTTCCTAGTTGCGTATTCAGTGATAATGATCAACGTCATTATTGTTATTATTATTTTGTGTTGTCTGATGAAAAGTGGTATGGAGGACCAGAAATTACGAATGATGCAGCTATTCTTACGGTTGAGAAATGACTGGAAGAGAGTACTCTGGTTAAATTTGTCTTCCCGGAATGTCATTCTGTTGTTCACTTAAGGCTTTTACCGATTAAGAATAGGGAGGAAATGTTGTGAATTGAATATGCTATAGTCAATAAAATCACATAATCTTGTACCACTATCGAGAACTTAAGCAGTCAATTCTCGTCATTCTAGGGGTACTCATTCTTAGACTCGCAAATCGCAATGAAAGGAAATAAACTTTGATGTACTTGAATCATGATCTCGTTTATGAATCTTTTCTTTTCCCTTCTATATACGAGCTTGCTGTCAAAGAATTATCATTATTTTTCATACAGGCATACATCGTCATTTTGTCCTCTTCGGGTTGATGGAATTTCTGCGAAGAAGGTTTTCTCTGCCCCATGTACCACTTTCTTTCATATATTTTATTGAGCTTTGACAATAAAATCTAGTGGCTTCTACAATTTATTTTGTATTCTCTATTTGGTTTACCATCTTCTTGTCACAGCTTTGATCGTCAGTTCTCTTCTGATGAGGTTCTACAGTTGTTGGATCGGTTCTATAACCTGGAAATGCTGGTAAAAGGAATCACTAATGCCTATTTTTCTTTTTCCTTGTTTCTTTTTTGGGCTGCGGGCTTCATTTTATTTGAAAAGGAAGATAATCTAAATAGCATAAATATATATAAGCTAGAAAGTTCACTTCTCTTGCATTCAGTCATAATCATATTTATTCTAGAGGGCCATGAATTTGTGACATGTTTGGGTACATTCTAAGTAGATCTCTGATTTCACATCTGACCTGAAGAAGATATCGTTTCCAGCTTGATTAGGAAATATGTCTAGAGCTTTGTCCACATATTCAAATTTGCTTTTTTGAAGAGTTAGAACCAAAGAACGTGGGGGGCGAGTCTTATTTATTTTCCACTCCTTAAGTCATCTTTTTTTTGTCCTCCTTTTGATAACTGATGAGATATATGTGCTAATATTCCTTTCCTCTCCATCACACTGTATTTCAGAAGCCAGATGATGAGGAAATGGAAATTCTGAATCACGAAGAAGATTTTTGCTTACCACAAACCTTCTTTGTCAAAGAAGAGTCTTAAGGGAAATTGTTCATATGGATTAGTAACTTAGCACTTCCTGTTATACGATAGTTTTATTAATTTTATCTGCCATCGTTCCCTTTTTGTTTTGTAAATGTCAATATTGAATCTTTTGCTGGTTAGTATAATTCAAAATTTTCCTTTACAAGGATGAATTCTTTAGTGTCTATACACGAGGGGATCTACTTAATTGAGCTAAGCAATATGCTAAATTCTCTGTTCTGCATGCCATACTTCGATTAAGATGCCCACCAATTTGGGAGTTGACTTTTTTTTTTTTTTTTTTTTTTTTTAATTTTATTAATTTAATTTATTTTAATTTTAATTTTTTATTTTTATTTTGTGCTGATGCTACCTGAAGTCTCTCTGGCATCGGATAGATTTAGCTATACATAACACCTACACTTTCATTTGTCAAATAAATCCTTCCCTTTTTGGCCAGTTGTGGGCGAGGAGGGATTTGAACCTTGACAACCTCAAAGGATGAGAGTTGAATGGTGACAATCACTCATCTCATGACTAGGTGTGAACTAGGAAGTAACATCCAACAAGGAGGCTGCCTCATAGAACTCTCCATTGTGAAGAGCATGATGAAACCTAGAGTGAAAGGAATTTGAATGAGAGAACAAAGGAACAACGTGTACATTAGGAAAAATTATTGGATGAAGCTACCATAATGTGACTGTCTCCTAATAATTGTTGGATATAGATATGAAAATATGCATGCTTTTTAATAACTGTTGGAAATAGATTCAAAATACTTTTATAGCTTTTCTATCATAAATCCAACGATATAAAATTGCTAGTCACATTGTAGCAGCCTCCAATTATTTCTAGTGTATGAAGACATAATAAATGCTTAGAAATAAAGTAGGCAAAGGACCATTTTTAATCCTATGATTCTCCCATTACTAAACATACGTCTCATCTCCGATTGTCGAAAAGGAGACAAAATATTTGAACAAGTGATAATTTAAAATACTCTGCCATAAATTCTTTTGGGTATCATCGTGAACAAACTTTGAGTTCTACTAACCAAAAGAGTTATTCTTTTCAACTAGGTTCCAACATGGAGAACTCCTTTGTTTGTACCTTTGGACATGTCACTTAAACTATCTCTTAAAAAGTCTCTCAGAAGAAGGCGACAAATCTAGAAGGATACCGTTCGTACCCAAACCATTTTCCTTGAAGGATCTTGTCAAGTAACTCCTAGTCTCGCAATCTTCGACTTTCTCAAAATCAATTTTGAAGACAACTCCACCTTGTTGATGAAGTTGATACTTGATAAGAGCATTGTCAACAACGAGAATTCCATTTGCAATTCATCTCCATTCAACACAGGAACTACTGCCCTCAAATCTCTCGGCCAACATCTTAGAAAGAGTCATAATAGCCACAAACTAGTGGACCTAAAATCATTCACATTGGCTTCCTCAGATTTCTTTGAGAGAAGGCAAGAAGGCAAATAAAGGTTCCATTCATTCATGAATGGATGGCGCTTCTCTCAAATAGTTGTTAGAAGAAGGCTTTAAATAACTAGTCTTTCACGACCTCCCAATTATTTTGGTAAAAAAGCCAACCAAAAACCATTAGAACCAGGTGCATTTGTCCTAATCGAGACTTTACACAACCCTCTTGCAACTAAAGCGGGAAGGCCTTTTAAGCCACTCCCTTACTCAGCCCTATAAGAAGTTGCTGGTGAAGATAATCCATGAAAGGTCTTGGCTCCCTAATTGGAGCATACAAGGAAGAGAAAAGCCAATATTACAACCTCTTGACCCATTTCAGTTTCGAGTTTTGACACCAATTATAGCCACAACAGAAGCTCCAACTCACATTTCACAGTCTTTTTTCTATCAACAAAGGAGAGAGCCTTCCCTCCGATCCCAAATTGTTCGAGTGTTTGTAGGGTGATATTGTCACCTTCACTCTACTTGTACATAAATAATACATTCCGGATAACTATTGAGAGCTCGTGTTTAACAAACCTAACTTTCTTTAAAATTGTTCATATTTCACTCTGGGAGTTTAGATTTGGTTGGAATCTAAAGGGTCATATCAAGAATCCCACTTCAAACTATACATATCTAGCAATTTGGCCAGCAATGAGACATGACACAAAGGCAAACCAAAAGTCTAGGCCTATAAAACAACTTCAAGCCATGAAAACAATGAATCCATCAAACTTTGGACATGTAGGATTTTCACGAACAATTTAAAACTTCCTATTAACTGTAAAAGATGACTCTTCGGTGGAGTTGTTAAAGGAACTCATGGAATAGGTTACATTAAAATCTCCCAACCAAATACCAAGGACTACTTGATCCAAAAAGGCCCCTCAACTTGTTCCACTTTGTCCTCTTCTCTTGCTATGGCTAGAAGTAGAAGGGCAGTAAAGTCTTGTGGCCCACCAGCTTAGAAAGCAAAAAAGAATCTTTAACAACTTCTAAGCGAGGACGATTGAGAGTCCCAAATAATCGAAATGTTTCCGACAGATCTGAAGCCTCCTACTCTACCTACTCTACCTAAACTAGAAATCTATTGCTATATTGATATTGACCAACGATGTTTTAGGGTTGTTAGAAAGCCTAGTCTAATATTAATGATCATTTTAACTTATTTTAGTAGCATTACATTTTTATTTAATAAAATAAATAATTTTAGTCCATTTAAGCAACGTTGATCACCAATTACCATTCTAAAGGTTAATCATTTGATCTTCTAACTCCGTAATCGTTGAATTTAATAATAAATAAATAAATCAATAATTTATCGAGCTTTGTATATTTCTTAGTTTTTTTAAACTATTCATTATCATCGATTTGTTATTGATCTTTCTGTCAATTTCTTTATATATATATATATATATGACATTTTGGTCCTTCATCAAATTTAAAAATGTCGCTTTTGCACATATAGAGAACAGAAGGAAAGAATTGAATTCTTTTTTTTTTTTTTTTTTTTTAAATAATCGCACTAACTAGGTAATAAAATTTCAACTTATATCAACACTTCCATATTTCTTGTTGGCTATATATTTTGCTTAATCGCAGGAATAATGGTCTAGCTGTCAAGAAAACAATCATGTTCAAGCTACTGACACCAGCTAATTGGCCTCAACGAAAGTATCTCAATTCTATGCTTAACTTTAAAAAATAAAGCCAATTTCTAAAGCCATAATGTTCTATATGTGTCCTTAATTTACATTGGACTTTAGAAACTAAATTCAATTCCTAAAACCATCGATCTACTGATTAATCCAAAGGTCATTTAAATCTCCACTTCACAATGTTGATCTTAAAAAAAGAAGAAAAAAAATTCTAAAGATGGTCCTCTCTCAATAATAGCCCACAGCATTATTTTGAGCTGTATGTTTCTAAACATGTCTCGGTACTGTTACCTCAATTACAGACAATAATGGCGACCTAAAGTCAAAGTCCCATGTGCAAGCAATTCGACATAAAGAGGTGTCAAGAAGAACACCCCATCCATACCACAATGATCTCATCCATTTTGCCCAATTTCGAACAAGGTAGTTTACATTTAAACATTCCCAAAAAAAAAAAAAAGAAAAGAAAAGAAAAGGAGACACGAGAAGAGGGAAAACGGACAGGGAAATGACAATTTAATACTTCAGAAGTTCAACCCAATGACGTGAAACTAAAAGTGGTGAAACAAAGATTCAATAAATGGATCTAATTAATCTTTCTGGTTTTGGTTGAACCAAAAAGTAGCTAATATCATCAAAGGCCACCATTGTTCGGCTCCATCCTCCACAGTATGCTGTCCAATCCAATTGTTGTGCGAGGGGCTATCTCATTTACCATTAATGCTGCTGCACGTAACAAAATTTAGATTTTTAATAGCTCGCTAAAGTAAATAATGGAAACTTGCTAAAAGTTCGTGGAAAAGATCGTGCATGGAAGGAAATTACCTGGGGGCTGGTGCTGCCGGTTTGGAATCCTCACCTTTGAAGTTCTCTTCACCTATACAAAAGCATTCCAGAGTAAGTCCACGCCTTAGAGACCATAAAATTAACTTATTTCATCAGAAAGGAGCATAATTTCTGCATTTGATGATTAAAAATGACTGAAAGTCTTGACTTTTTATTTTTTGGGGTGGAGGGGAGTGGCTAGAGGAAACCTGATAATTATCCATATTGAAAGAGTAATGATAAAGATTTGAAGAATTTATACAAGAAATTGGCCCACAGATGATCTAAGTTCCTCTTCGTTTGGATATGGGTAAACACTAAACAGAGAGCGGGAGAGATGGTGCCGTTTGCACCAAAAAAGTATATGCCCTTTTTTAGGTGTCTTTTACAAAACTACATCTATGTCTAGCCTTAGCTACAAAATACCTCCATCTTCTGGTAAATCAGATGTCCAGAGAGTGAGATTGTCTCTCAGCAACTGCATTATGAGGGTACTGTCCTTGTATGATTCCTCACTCAAAGTATCCAACTCTGCAATTGCCTCGTCAAAAGCTTGTTTAGCCAAATGGCAAGCCCTAAAAGAATTAGAAAAAGTTAGTCAACTAATCATTGTATGGAATTCATTAAAAAAAAACTAAGCTACTTTTACCTTTCAGGAGAATTCATAATCTCATAGTAAAAGACAGAAAAGTTGAGAGCAAGCCCAAGACGGATCGGGTGGGTTGATGGGAGTTCGGTATTTGCGGTGGTCGAGGCATTCTATCATGAATTTGACAAAGGGAGCATAGAGTAAGATAGTTGATGAATAAAAAAACAAATCATTCAGTTCTGGAAAAAGAAAGATTGAGAAATAAACATGCCTCGTATCCCTTCAATGACTGGTCAGCTGCCTCCTTTCTTTCTTGATCTGTTTTGAACTCAGCAAGATATCGGTAATAATCACCTTTCCTAGAATCATCCATGCCATAATATATGATTAGTGATTCCATCCCAAATAATTTCTCGTGTTATTAAGCACAAAAAATATCAGTTTAAATGTTCAAGATTTTGACCATGCTATAATCAATTTGGAACAAAAAATGACTCCCACAAAACTCACATCTTGTAATAGAAAACCGATGCTTCTGAAGAGGTTGAAGAAGGGATGAGGTGCTTGTCAATAATAGTCAGAATATCGGTGCAGATCTTGGAAAGCTCCTCCTCCACCTTCTGACGGTAACTTTTAATAAGTTTAACATTATTCTCATTGCTTTTGGACTCTTCCTTCTGTTCAATCGAGGACATGATACGCCAAGAAGCTCGCCTAGCACCTATAACATTTTTGTATCCAACAGAGAGCAAGTTTCTCTCTTCCACGGTTAGCTCAACATCTAGTTTAGCAACATTCTTCATACACTCCACCATTTCTGTGACATTGAAATACAAAATATACAAAACTTTATTGCACCGTACATTTTCAAGAATTGATAAAACATTAACAGCTTCCTTCATCAGATGAAATGATGAAGATGACTGGACTTGTATTGCTTTTGAATAACAAGATGAGCTTACATGGTGATCTGAAATGTTCAAGACTTGGAGGATATGTAATTAAATACGAACTACATTCCAAATCCAAGCTATAAATAACCAATGAACAACGATCCAACCATTCACATCAAACCTCCCCAAGCTCATCAACGCCATCCGTCAACTCGATTCATAATATATCATCAGAGAAACAAGCAATAACTTAATTCCTATCTTACCGTTCTCCGATAATCAATAACGCCAATTCCAATCTACTGCCTCATTATACAAATTTCTAAACGACAGATTAAATCACAACAGCATCCAATCTAAGAAAGTAAGAAGCAACGCATTCTGATCGCGACAACGAAATAACGCTATTTCACACATATACGAAGGAAGTTCCAGCAAGGCAACGAAAATGCTAAAAAAATCGATGCAATCAACAACATTTCGAAAGTACATTGCAAAAGCTGAGATCGAAACCGAAATGCAGGATATTAAAAACATGGAAGCCGTACCGTCGTAGCGTTCCGCCTGTTCGGCGAGCTTGGCCATATAGACCTGCGTCTCTCTTTCCTTCTCGGCGGACGACATCGTAGGGTTCACCGGAGCGAAGAGAGAAAGAGAAAATGGAAATTGAACGGAGAAATGTGAAATGCGAGCGGGGGAAGAAGAAGAAGAAGAAGAATAAGAAGAAGGCGAGTTTGTGTGAAAAAGGAAGAGAGATTTGTTGAATTTTACGAGTATATAAAAATAGAGGGGAGAGGAGAAGTTGACGCCAGGGGTAAAGATCGAGCAACTTGAGGGAAGGGAGAGATTGGATCTGGACCGTCCGTTTAGGGGTATAATGGGAATTTAGGAAGTGAAAAGCGCGCAAATCGTGTTGGGCTGTTGTGAAGCTATACGACGTCGTATTGTTGCGGTTTTGCGTAATAGTTGGATTTGTTCAAAATGTGCGATCCGAAGGGTTGGACGGTCTCTTTCGTGGCTCCATATCTGCTTTCGGTGATGCCATTCTTTCTCTCTTTTTTTTTTTTTTCGTTTGGATCTTATTTTTCAAAATTATATTTGTATTTTATTGTCTTCTAAAGTTTTTAAATTAGAAAAATTAAACCAATACGAGCATAGTTCATCTAGTATAGAATATGTACCACCCCATATTGGTACTAAAGAATTTGTCAATTGACATCTATCATTATATAGGAGTGGCAAGTCTATCATTTTGTCAATCTAAGCATAGTTCATAAATAAATACACACATTGTTAATTCGAGCATAGATCGGTGGATAAGACATTTATTATCATTTCAAAGTTCAATTGTTCAATCTTTTACTTTACAATTTTTTTAACTACAAAAAATGTATATAGATAAAGACATTTATTACGTTGCTTGAAGAAATTATTTGGTGAAGTCCTCACAATATGTAACTGGCAGTTTTTTATCGTTGAATGTAGGGAGAGAAATATCTCAACAGTGGTTATTAGAGGGCATCTACATCCAACGATTATTATGAGTAGCTACCTCATTGAATACTTTATCTTTTTTTTTTTTAGGTTTGAGGTTCAATATTTTGTCGTTTTAATATCTTAAAAATAGATAGAATTCTACAATTTTTTTTAACAAAAATAAATAATAAGATGGTGAAAATGGGTTGGGAGGAATTTAAGAAATTTAGAGGACAACATAGATCATGGAAACTGAAAATGGGTTATTTTGCTACAAAAGGAGAAAAGTGTAAAATATAATAAATTAAATAAATTTTTAACGATAATATCAAAGGGGATGTAGCTCAAATGGTAGAGCGCTCGCTTTGCATGCGAGAGGTACAGGGTTCGATACCCTGCATCTCCAATTTTTTTAAAGATTTTTTCCCCAATCGCTTAAAATCATTTGCCGCTAATAATCAATCAACACGTGGTACCACCGTACAAGGAATGTGAATATATGTCTGTTTGTTTACGTTTACTGTTTCCAGTAGAACCTTGCTGTTCTTTTCTAATCTTATTTTCGGATCTCAAACTTCCACTGCAAGATATTAAGACAAACACGTTTATTTATTTATTTTATTTATTTATTTTAAATTTGTTAAATTCTAAGTTTAGTCGTTAAACTGTTATGTTTTAATTTGATAAAAATTGTCTAATCGATCTTTAAATTTTTTATTTTGTATCTAATAGAACATTAAACTTTAAAAATATTTACTAAATTCCTAACTTTTAATTTTATGTATAATATGTTCTTGACATGTTCGTCATTTTTTAAAATTAATTAATCATATAGAATTGGATTACTTCCACTGCAAGATATTAAGATAAACGTGTTTTTTTTTTAATTTGTTAAATTCCAAGTTTAGTTGTTAAACTGTTATGTTTGAATTTGATAAAACTTGTCTAATCGATCTTTAAATTTTTTATTTTGTATCTAATAAGACATTGAACTTTAAAAATATATACTAAATTCCTAACTTTCAATTTTATGTCTAATACGTTCTAGGCATGTTCGTCATTTTTTAAAATTAATTGATCATATAGAATTGGATTCCGTGTCTAGTAAGACACTAAACATTTAATTTTGTGTCTACCAAGTATATCAATTTTTAAAAATATTGAATAGGCCAAGGACTGTGTAAATTTCTGTATTTTATTGATGTATGCTCTATATTCAGTGAGTAATAAAAGGAAAAATATATACACAAAGTAGTGAATACAAGAAAGGAAAGTTCTAAAAATTGTAAACCTAAATTTCATTATAATTAGCATAATTCACGTTAACACCCTCCCTCAAACTCAAGGTGGTAGAGTAGCGACCAACTTGAGTTTGTGAAGAGACCAACTTGAGTTTGTGAAGCAATTAAATGAAGCAACCATGTGACAATGCTTTTGTGAATATGGCATTTGGTTGCTCTGTAGTGGAGATGGTGATAATTCTCATTTATGAGAATTATTTGACCTTTATACTTAGTTATTCTTGTTATTTTATGTGTGTTATTAGATAAAAAAAAACTAGCAAATAGTTGGTTTAAATTGAATTATTGTTGGAAGCCTTTTAAATTAAGTAAATTGAGAAAAGAAAGCAAAAGAAAATGAAAAACACACTTTACTTGATGTTTTTGTGCAGGAATTTGAAGAATACAATAGAAATTTAATTGCATTGCAATTGCAATTTCGAGAGATCTGGAAATTAAAGGTAAATCTCCAAATCTCCTAAAATCTAAGAATTTTGTGTGATATTATCTCTACGATTTTAGCTGGGATTATAGTCATATTTGTGCATCATTCAAGAAGGAAACCCTAGCCCAATTCCTCTATAAATATTGGAGAAGAATCCTCAAGAACGAAATCAGTTTTCTGCCGTTTCGGGCACGGTCGCTGCTTTTCAACGATTTTCAGCTATCAATTTTCAGCTGTTTTTATTTTCGTTTGCTACTGTTTTTCAGCCCATTTCAACTTTAAAATTCAATCATTCCTCAACGAAAATTGAAGGAAGTGAAAGCTCAATTCCCTTTGAAAAAAGTGGAGTTGAGTCGATTGAATAAGAAGTGAAAAAATAGGTTGTGTTCTTCCATTTTTTAGAATTTATTTTATGTTTTATTTAAGTTATTTGCTTCTGTTTTAGGAATTTAATTGTTGTTGTAATTTTGAGTTTTTAGCTACTGTTTTATTCTTCCCTTTTGTTCTTGAAATTAATTAGTTGCTGAATTTATTTTGATTAATAGAATTTTGGTTGTTCTTTCATTATTGTTGAATTGTTATTCAAGTATTTATTAATTATATTTTAGTTATGCACTTTGATTCTTTTAAATCATTATTTTTCTTTTCTTTAATTATGAGCTAAGTCTTTCTTTGGGATTCAAGAATGTGAATGCCCTAGAGAAAGGAATAAATGCTTAATATGTAAGAGCAACCTTGTTTAATCTTATAGCATTGTTTGCTTTTATTGATAGAAATTGTCATTACTAGTTTAGATTGATCACCTAGATTAGTATACAACAATTTGAGTCTAATTCTGAAAATGTTAGATAAAAATTGGGTTTTCATAAAAGCAATAAAGGAAAATAGCCTAGACATAGTAATTTGTTTTTGACCCTAGACATAGGGCAAAACCTTTAAAACCAAAAGAATTGTATTTCAAAATTAACTAAGTTCATATTAGCCATAGAAATATCGGTTTAATTGCTTAGCCTCCTAAAGATACTTCATAGAAGGTCGAATAGGTGTTGAATTCGGTTTACAAAGCTTAAGTGTTGAGTCAAAGAATTGTAATTGCAATTAGGCCGAAAGTTCTTTCAATGGGGCAAAAACACGTTTGAATCCCTCTTTATTCATTTTTATTTCTTCTTTTCAAAAACAACAAAAAATCATCCCACTTATTGTTTTACATTGGTTACCCACAATTGCAATTTGAAAACGTCTTTGCTTATTCTCTTAAATTTTGTTGTATCTGTTCCCTGTGAGATCGATACTCTAGAATACTTCAAGTTTTATATTACTTGCATCGACAATGTGCACTTGCACTGGACTGGAGCTTTGTTTTAATTTATAAATATTTTCTTTAAGCCCCACGTTTCAGTTTGATCAGATGGGACGTAAGAGGACAATGTTGTTTTGGAGATGATGACAAATGAAATGACAGTCATTTTCAATGTGCTTGGTGCGTTCATGAAATACATCATTGTGAGCAATTTGAATAGTAGTAGACTGTTGAGGAACACCCAATGAAGTATAGTAGTAGACTGTTGAGGAGCACCCATATCAGTAAGAAGCTAGTGAAACCATAGTAACTTGGAAGTAGCATAAGCCAATGCATGGTATTTAGATTCTGTGCTGGAACATGAAACAACAGTTTGCTTCTTACTTCGCCAAAAAATAAGAGAAACGCCTAAGTAAAAGCAATAACCTATGGTAGAACGTCGATCAGTGGGATCTCCAGCCCAATCAGCATTAAAGTAGCCAGATAACACCAAGGATGACTGAGAAAATAACAGAAGTCCATGACCAAGAGTGCCTTTGACATGACGTAGAATGCAGAGGACAACAGAAAAATGTATAGTATGAGGAGTAGCCATGAACTGATTAACGATGTGAACAACATATGCAATATCATGGCGGGCCACAGTCAAGTATATAAGATGCCAAGAAGTTGTCGATATAGAGTGGCGGGCCACCATCGAAATGAGTCAAGCAAACATTTAGATTCAGAGGTGTTGACGATGTGGCGGAGTCAGTAAGACCAGATTGAGCCAAGAGATCAGAAGTATATTTTGCTTAAGATAAATAGTACCCATCAGAGTGGGGGAGACTTCAAGACCATGGAAGTAGTAGAGTGGTCCAAAATCTTTAATCTCAAAGTGCTTCCCAAGATAACATTGCAAATCAGAGATAGCCTGAGGATCATCACCTGTAATAATCATGTCATCAACATATATAAGGAGAATAACCATACCACGAGGAGTCTGACGTGTAAAAATGTTGTATCATGGGGACTAGAAGTAAACCCAAGTTGGGTTATGATAAAACTGAACATGGCAAACCAGACTCGTGGAGCTTGCTTCAGACCATATAAGGCTCGTTGGAGAAGACATACTTTCTAAGGTGGAACAGAAGTACCAGGTGGTGGTTTCATATACACTTCCTCAGAAAGTGTGCAATTAAGAAACACATTTTTAACGTCCAACTGAACAAGAGGCCATTGTTTAGCAGCTGTGACAGCTAAAGAACTACGAATAGATGACATTCTAGAGACTGGTGCAAATGTTTCTTCATAATCAATACCGTATTTCTGAAAGTAACCTTTTGTGATAAGACGGGCTTTATATCGTTCAATGGTTCCATCAACTTGTGTTTTGATTTTGTAAATCTACTTACAGCTAATAGGTCGTTTACCAAGGAGGTAGATTTACGTAGTCCCAAGTATGAGTCTTTTCTAAAGCATGTAGTTCCTCATTCAATCCTTGTTGCCAAAGAGGGTTCGTACTAGCCTCATTATAAGATGAAGGTTCAACTAGAGACATAATAGTGGAAAAGCAATGATAGTCCTAGAGATGTTGGAGAGTTTCTCTTACCCAAGTGGAGCGACGAACGGTGGTGACAGGTGCACGTTCAGGTTCCGCAAAGGAGACATGTGTTAGATCTAAGCAGTAGAGGCAAGAGCATATTGGTCAAGCTCAGGGATATGCAGAGGATCAAGAGATGGAACTAGATCATTGGAAGTCAATGTCAGGTCTAGAGAAGCGGAGTTAGGGGCTAGGTGATCAAGGTTGGGGACATATGGAAGATCAAACGAGGGGAAAAGATCACTGGAGAGATCAATGAAAAATGGTTGGGGGCTAAAGAGAGAGACTGGAAAGATGAGAGACTGGAGAACATACTATGTTTCCAAAAGGTAAGATGTCAAGAGACTCGTAACATTTTGGAGATAGGATCCCAACAACGAAAGCCTTTGTGCTTAGTGCCGTAGCCAAGAAAGCAACATAGGCGAGCACGTGGTTCAAGTTTTGTATGTTCATGAGGTTGAAGGAGGACAAAACATGCACAACCAAAGACTTTAATATGAGAGTAAGAATGAGGAGTACCATATAAGCATTCAAATGGAGAGATATTCTAAATAACGAAAGATGGAAGACGATTGATGACATGGACAGATGTGAGAGCAACCTCCACCCAAAACTTCTCAGGGTAGGATGTAGAGAGAAGTTGGGCACGAACATAATCCAAAATATGACGATGTTTGCATTCTTCTCGTCCATTTTGTTGGGAGGTGTGCGGGCATGAGCGTTGAATAAGGGTGCCTTGTTAGGTAAGAAATGAGAGAAGGCTCGAATCTTTATACTCCATGGCATTATATGTGCAAATAATTTTAATGGTTTGAGAAAATTACATTTGGACTATATTGGAAAAAGCAATATAAACTTGAGATAAGGTAGAACTATTTTTCATAAAATATATCCAAGTAAAGTGAGAATAATCATCGATAAAGAGAACAAAGTAACGATAGCCACTAAAAGTAGGAGTTGGAGTAGGAACCCAAATATCAGAGTGTATCAACCCAAAAAGAGTATCACATGAAGATGATGAAATAGGAAAAGATAGAGTAGGTTGTTTTGCAAGCTTACAATTTAAACAGTCGAAGGGAGTAAATTTTGAGACATTATTTAAATTGCCAACTAACTTGCGAAGTTTGCCAAATGAGGTGTGACCAAGGCAAAGATGTCATTGATACATGGTTGAATCAATGACAGATGCATAGATTGATGGAGAATTAGAGAGCTGAAGAGATGTGAGCTCAAACAAACGTTCCACTTTGCGTCTTGTACTAAATATCTGTCCTGTTTGCAGATCTTGAACCTGACAACCACTAGGAGAAAAAGAAACAGTAAGACCAAGGTTGCTTAATTGACCAACTGAGATAAGATTAAAATTCAAATTAGGGACATGGTAGGTAGTGGAAAGAGTTAAAGAGGATGTCATAACAGTACCGATACCGTAAATAGGCATACAGTTTCCATCAGCAATATAAATATGGGGAAGTGAAGGAGTAGGAGTTGAGGAAGACAAAAGTGAAATGTTAGAGGCCATGTGGTTGCAACAAGCAGAGTCAGAAAACCAAGAGTTACCTGATGCAACCGCAAGGACAGAAGAATTGGAGGAGATTACCTGTTTCAGTATATCTTGAAGGTTACGAAACCTGCGGTGAGAAGGATTATCAGAGGAAGAAGCAGCAACAACAATAGATGAGGAGGAATCGACCTTAGGTAAGTTTCTTGGTTTGGTGGATCTACCAAGAGGGCGAGGTGGTCAAATAGGAAAATTTTCCAAAATATGACCACGTTTGTGGCAATACCTACACTTAATTGTAGGACAATTAGCAAATTTATGATCATGTAGTTTACAATTCGGGCAGACAAGAGACTCATAAATTTTCGCCCTTGAAAACAATAAAGGAATCAATGGAATCTAATAGACAATTGAACAAAATTAGCTGAACTAAACCGAAGTGAACCACGTTGATTGAAGCGAACCAAACTTAGAATAGTAATGAACCAGGCAAAGTAAGTGAACCAAAACGAGCTAGTTTGACAAAATCGAATCGGTTTGGTAGATATGAATCGGTCTGGGTGAACTTTCTGTAGGGATTTTGGCAATATGTTTGAAGAGAAATTGTCCCACATTGGAAATGTACAAGAAAGTCATGGGCTCCAAGCACTATAAAAGGAGACTATGGCTTTGGTTTCAAATCATCCCAATTCGAAATACTTTAAGCCTGGTATACTAACTCTAGTTAAGTGATTGGTATAAAGCTTTGAGATAGTGTTTCTTTGTAATTGGGGTCGGAGAGAGAATTCTGTGTGATTGTAATAATTTTTCACATAGTAGAGTATTTCTTTCTGTCCGTGGTTTTTTCTCCGGTTTTGGAGTTTTCCACGTTAATTCTTGTGTTTCTTATTTTGTTGCTTTCTTTTAATTTCTCAGTTATTTTTCTGCTTATTCCTGTGGTAGTAGTGGGAGGTTTTTTCCCAACAAGTGGTATTAGAGCTTTAGGTTCGTAGTTTCTTGAGTTTCTGAGTATGCTCTGTGGTTGCAACACTGTCTGAACTTCCACATCAGAAAAGATTTCTTGAAACGAGCTACAGCTGTTTTGTGAATAGTGTGGGTTGTTCACTATTTGCAGATTCGCTAGGAGTGAAAGCAGATATGTCAAGCTTTATGAGTCCAGTGAAGATTGACGTGGAGAAGTTTGATGGAAGGATGAACTTTGGCTTGTGGCAAGTGCAAGTCAAAGATGTGCTGATACAATCTGGGTTACACAAGGCTTTGAAAGGAAGACCGAGTGGTGGTGCTTCTGAAAAGTTAAGCGGTGATGGTGGTCCAGTGGAGTCCAGTGGCGGTTCCAGCAGAGGTTTTAAGAAGTCCAGCATGACTGATGAAGAATGGGATGAATTAGATTTGAGAGCTGCAAGTGCAATCAGACTAAATTTGGCTAAGAATATTCTTGCAAATGTGCATGGAATTTCGACAGCCAAAGAGCTTTGGGAGAAGCTTGAAGCGATGTATCAGGCAAAAAGCATCTCAAATCGACTGTATCTAAAGGAGCAGTTTCACACGCTGCGAATGGAGGAATGTACGAAAATCTCAGATCATCTGAGTGTTCTCAATGGCATCGTCTCTGAGCTGGAGGTGATCAAAGTGAAGATAGAGGATGAGGATAAGGCACTCAGGCTTATCTTGTCACTTCCGCCTTCTTATGAACACATGAAGCCAATCTTGATGTACGGGAAGGAGACTTTAAATTTTGCTGAGGCTACTAGTAAACTTCTATCAGAGGAAAGGAGGCTGAAGAGTGACAGGCGTACTTCACAGGAGGATTCAGTCTTGGTAGCTAGCAATTGGAAGAAGAAGAAAGACTTCGTGCAAAAAAAGGTTGCTAGGAATGCGGACAGTCTGGACACATGAAAAAGAATTGTCCTAACAGAGCAAGTTCGTCAAAGGGCTCTGGATCGGATGCTGACATAGTCTCTCTTGTTAAGGGAGATGGTGATTTCTTCTGAAGAAAGACAGAATTCATCCTCATGGTATGTCCGCTTTACCATGATAGAGGATGTGATGTTAGCGGTTCCACAAGTTTGCACACGGGCATTGGCTTGGCGGTTTATGCAAGGTGTGTGTGGTGGAAGTTATGTCGATGGCTGAAGAACTTCCGGGTAAGCCAAGTAGGTGGAAGTTGCACCATAAATTTCAGTAGGGTTTATCGACATGTGACGAAGAAGAAAAGTCTTGGAAGGTGACATTCCAAGTGGTCTACTTTTATGGTGGAGTAGATTATAGTTCTCTGTGTTAAGGATTATGTTTTTTCAATGAAGACAATTGGTGAAGCAGAAGCTGTGAATTCTTCAAATATCTTGCCAAGGTGGAATTTGTAGGGATTTTGGCAATATGTTTGAAGAGAAATTGTCCCACATTGGAAATGTACAAGAAAGTCATGGGCTCCAAGCACTATAAAAGGAGTCTATGGCTTTGGTTTCAAATCATCCCAATTCGAAATACTTTAAGCCTGGTATACTAACTCTAGTTAAGTGAGTGGTATAAAGCTTTGAGAGAGTGTTTCTTTGTAATTGGGGTCGGAGAGAGAATTCTGTGTGATTGTAATAATTTTTCACATAGTAGAGTATTTCTTTCTGTCCGTGGTTTTTTCTCCGATTTTGGAGTTTTCCACGTTAATTCTTGTGTTTCTTATTTTGTTGCTTTCTTTTAATTTCTCAGTTATTTTTCTGCTTATTCCTGCGGTAGTAGTGGGAGGTTTTTTCCCAACACTTTCTTCTTCACGTGGACTGAACGATGGTCTGAAGCAGTGAAAATATGGATATGGAGTGGTGCAGATGGATGACGCAGACTTGAGTAGAGTTTCGTTCGCATATGGGGTGAATCTGATGAGGGGTTGGGTCTAGGGTGTCGCGCAAATGGGCAGAGTTCACACAGGTGGGTTGCGCCGAATCTGGACGGCAACGAGTATGGGCGGTGGGACGATATAGGCGGATTTGAAGAATGGAAGAACGCAGCGAATTGGTGTGGGCGAATCTGAAGAATGAAAAAACTGATCTGGACGGAGGCGGGGGTTTTCGTGAGGCCTGAAGAACCTGGATGGAGAAGAACACAGTCAGATTCGCACGAGTTGTCGCGAATAGAGCTGAGGCTGATTTGCAGAAGACTGAGGTAGATCTGGGTTTGGTCGGAGATTTGAGTCTGGTCGTGGAGACTTTCGTGCTGCCGGAGAGGAAGAAAACGATGGACAGACTGGTATTTTAGGCAATTGTCTTTGATAACATGTAAATTTCTGTATTTTATTGATGTATGTTCTATATTCATTGAGAAATACAATGAAAAATATATACACAAAGTAATGAATACAAGAATGAAAGTTCTAAAAATGGTAAATTTAAATTTCATCATAATTAGTATAATTCACGTTAAGAGACTGAAAACCCATTTTTTATTATTCTTGAAGTTCATTTTTTTTGGATAAGTTCTTGCAGTTCATTTAAACCCTGTTAAAGTATCACTTGTAATATGGTTTTTTTAGAATATCAAATGTCAGTTTTTAAAGCTATATATAATCTTATTTTTAGAAAAGCAACTTCGTAAATTTGTTTTGTAGAAACAAGTAGCTTTATTTTTCAACTACTTTTTTTTTTTAATTCAACAATAAATCAAACTATTGACCTTTTGAATTAATATTTTATAGCTATCCTTAAATTAATATTTCCTGACTATTTATTTAATAATATTGTTATTTTATTGTTCACGTCTCATATAAAGGTGCCTGCTTTCTCCATTGCAAGAGAGAAGGAAATCAATCATATCACAAGGCAACTAAGGTGGAATGACCCTTTAAAGGTGGATATAGGCTATTGATCCTTTTAATGTTTTTTCTGAACAAAAAAACTTCTATTTTACCATTGATGTCAAATTAATCCACGTCAATCTAATAAACATGTCACATTATAATTTAGACTTCATTTGATAACTATTTAATTTTTTATTTTTGAAAATTAAGCCTATTAATAAAACAAGAGAGTTTCCAAAAATCAAAAACCAAATAACTATCAAATGGGACTTTAGTTAATCATGTTGATAATAAAGACTATATAAAATCACTGTCCAATTTGAAAAAGGAAATTGAAACTTTCTATTTAGAAACTAAGGCCTCGTTTGATAACTATTTGATTTTTAAAAATTGTGTTTGTTTTTTTTTCACAATTTTCTACAATGGTTTCCATCTTTCTTAAGAAAACATTTGAGTTTCTAATCAAATTCTAAAAACAAAACAAGTTTTTGAAAACTACATTTTTTAGTTTTCAATACTTGGGATTTTTGAAAACTTATGTAACATATGTAAAAAGTAAATAAGAAAACATAGAAAGCCATAGATGAAAGTAGTATTTATAGGCTTAATTTTCAAAAACCAAAAACTAAATGATTATCAAACGAGACCTACATAATACAATTATCAAAATGTATAGACTGTATTTTTAATTTAACTATAAAATAACTGATAAGTTATGAAATCTAAAATTTTTCCTTCAGGAAAATACCAGAGAAACTTCGTCTACAGATCCAAAAGGAAATGAACTTCAAAATAGATTCAACCACAAGTAAACTGAAGGGGGTAAAAAAAAGAATTGTTGGCTTCTCATTGAGTACAAGTCTACAGAGTATTTATAATCGCCGGGTTAACAAGCTAAAATTACAACACACAATATTATTTACAAAGTAAGCATTACACCTCTCAACATTATCAAAAATAATGTTTTCTTACAGATACCAAGCTGTCCTTTCATTTTTCATATCACATTCACATGCAAATATTTTGCCCAACAATTTGATATTCTCATTCATATGAATATGGTATTTTCCTATTTTCAAACATTCAACTTATGAAAGGGGGAAAAAAATATCAGGAACAGTGTTGATTTCTTTACCACAGTTTTTGATCGAGAGAAAGGAAGAGAAAATTGCCCTTATATTTCGTGGCAATTGGACATTCTTTACCAAAAGAAAAAAGAAAATCATGGTTCAATAGAAATAACATGGTCTCAGTATCAAAATAATGAAGACATTTTAAGGTAGAAAGCCAAGAAGAGAGGTGAGGGGGAGAGGGGATAAATGAATTTCTAAGAATAGACTGTGGCAAAAATGAATTGCAGCTACTTCTGCGAAAAATCTCAAAATCTAAAGATTCCACGTGCCTCAAATTTCTAGTCATCGACATCGTCGGATTGGATCCATCAGGTTCTTCATCAATATGATTATATGAACTCCCTATTACCCTGTGATAACAACCGAGACAAAAAACACATTCAGGTCGTTTCTGAAGCAACCATTTCTCATCTCGTTTGAAAAAGATTTGGAGTAAATCTTAGCATCTAATGAGAAAAAGAGCATTGCTGAATCAAATTCCTACAGATAGCTATTAGCTAGGAGAAAAAGAAATACATGTTATACTTGAAGTTCATGGAAAAGAAACACTGAAGAATACATGCAGTGGAGAAAGGCCAACTACATTATTTTTCTTAAAGTTGCTTTCTAGTGCTAACTATATATCAGAGAGAGGAATCAGCCTTAACTAGCCAATTAAACAATTAAAATAGTTTGCAACCATCATGTGTTTGTGTTTTAATCATTTATCTATTGGGGTTTGGAGTCTTACTAAAAAGCTAAAAGAGCTATTAGAACAAAAACTACAGATCTCATGAAAAATATTTCAGCATGCATAGAGGAATTACCATAGCAAAACAACTGTACACGTTCCTGTTGTGAGATTCCCACATAACAAATCGATCATTTTTTCACGAATGGTTTCTGGCAAACAAGGAGCCTCTGGTCACTGCCATTCTGAAAGTCGATCACCCTTGCCTCCCAACGAATCTGTGTAGCAAGCATTCGCGCCTTCTCTATCGGTCCCACTTTGTCATTTAGAACAACCCATCCCTGAAAAACAACAGTCAAAATGATAAATATAATATTTGCACGGTCGCACCAGGGAGAAAAAGAGGCCCTGACTTGATTTTTATGAAGGACTAGTACCTCCGGGCGCAGCATACGATCCATCTCCATTAATAATTCAATCATGCCGCACCTACTTGAAAGTAGCTGTGAAAGGAGCCCATTTGCATGGAGCAAATCATACGTTCGTGGATAAGTGGGGAAAGGTTCACACCTACAAATAGACGGTGGTAAATTAAGTCTCGTTCAAAGTGCCCATACATTTGGGGGGAATCCGGGATGGGGAAGAACCAGATTAAAACTGACTGGAAACAATTACATCATATGTCATCTGACTGGAAACAATTACATCATATGTCATCTGACTGGAAACAATTACATCATATGTCATCGATACTCAAAAAAATTGAAATAGTATAATTTAAACGTGCCAAAGGTTCAGATACTTGTTGCTTCTTGAATTTAAATAATGAAAAATTAAAAGAAAATTAAAAAAAAATAAAAGCAAGAACCAACAGTGACCTTCCATGACAGAAAGCTATAAGCACAATATGTAATCATCAATAAAAAGTTGAATATTTGTTTCTTTAAGAAAAAGGTTAGTGTGGTGCGAATGAACAAAAACCAGGATGTTTCCAATTCCAACTCAGCACAACAAACCAATTGGACCAAGAAGTACGCATGCTCTTAGAAAGATAAATTTTTATGAAGACTGGAAGTAAGAAATGCATACCAATCGTGCAGAACACCAGCAAAACCTTGATCAAGTATGAGCGGAAGCGTATTGGGAGACCCAACAGGCACAACATTCATGACCCAAACTGTTTTCTTCTCCTCCACAAACGCGGCATTTAAACCGCCATAATGGGCATTCATGTCCATTACATTGCGTATCATGTTAAATGGAGGTAATGGATCTTCATCACCAGGCCTCTTTGGATGGTCAGAGAAAATTAAAGGCGTAAGTAAGGACCAATAGTTTTTCAAAGCGGATCGCCAAATTTGTAAGTCATCAGAGTAGTCTTCTGATTGAACACCTGCAGATATAGACACAGGAAAATAATCAATAGCAGCACGAAGTGCATGCTAAGTTTCAGTGCACATTGAACAGATCAATATAACACAAAAAGAACAGAAGATGAAAATGGTTCCATCATAACACAAAAAAATACTTTCCATGGATTTCAGCAAAGATGGAGTTGTTTCATGATTAAAAAAAAAAAAAAATGAATAAACTACGATTCACATGAAAAAACAATATAGAACCATTATGGAAGAATACTTTCCATGAACTTCAAGTTCAGCTGAACTCAAATGAGAACCAGAAGACCTGTTCTGGATTGGAATCCACCGCTTGCTGGTAGTACTACTTAGGCATGGTACCAGAGGTTGATAATATGATGGAGTATCATGCCCTTCTTTACAAAGTGGTACAACTTCCTGCTTGCTAAAAGAAGAAAGAAGTCGAATCATTACTAAATTATTATACAACAATTACCAACGACAGAAAATGGAGAAGAGAAGGTTCTGAGTTCTGACTGAAGTTCAAAAAACGACACAACAGAGAATGAACTCAAAGGTTAATTAGGAGGTAAATAAGTATTGTGCTCACCGAGATAAATAGCAATGAGGATCTGTAGTTTTCTGCCAAATATAAGTTTCATACTGCTGAGCCAAAAGAGTCCAACATAATCTTCGGGTCATCTCTTCCAATGGTGTCAAAATGTTTATCTTCTTGGAAGACAGTGAACCACCAACTGTCTTGCCTGTGGGAGAGGTTAAAACAAAATAACCTCCAGGTCTTAGTAACCGGTCAGCTTCAATAAGGAATATCCCACCTGCCCATTATTCATGAAGCAACAAAACAAGAGAAATATCAAGTCAATTAAACTACACTGATACTGGCAAAATCTCATGAAGATTCAAGAACATAATATGCATTAAAATGCATGCATACAGTTGTTTGTGGTTTCTAAGTGCACCATATTGTTTTGGCATATCTGTAGAAAGCAATGCCCATCCTATATCTTTTTTTAATCTTATCGATTCATAACAAGTGTCTCTAACTCAACCAAATGCATCTAGGCTTTTATGAAATACCCATCAAATAAAATAAGATACATCTAAATTTATTCTCAAGTTACCTTTATCGTTCCAAGAGATATCACACTGTGCACAGTGAACCATGTCAAATGACAAGGATGGATATGGAAGCTGTTTTGTAATAAAGTTGCCAAGCATCGCTGGGAGGCCTCTCTCGAGAGCCATTTGAACTTGGCTGCCAGTCGCCTCATAGGTCGCAATGCACATAACCATTACATTCATTGATATTAAATGAGCACCAAAGCTACCAAACCCACAACCAATATCAAGTATCGAGCGTACCTATAATTGACATATGAAATCCTTGATATATTAAATACATTTACTGCACCGAATTGCAAAAAAGATTGAAAGGACAAACACGGGTTACTATTTACTACTTAATATGACGTTTATCCTTTGGGTAATTTTAAAGAAAAACATTTAACTTGATTCACTGCATGCTGACATTAAATACATAAACTTACTATAACAAAGAAGACAAACAGCCTATATTTTTTAGATGAGATTAAGACTTACACCAGCTTGAAGAAATTCAGAGTCAGTGCCTAAACCAATCATCTCTGCAATTTGAAAAGAATACTCTTTGACTCCATCTCCATCCTCTGAGTGGAAAGCAATTTGGTTCTCTTCTAACAACATCAACCTGATCAATTTATTTAGAAAAGTAAGATGACTATTAATATTAACATCAATGAAAATGACCATGAAAACAAAAAGAAAACAACTGATGTGGTTCTAAATACTTAATCCTCAAGGGAAAAAAATCTAAGTGCTTGATTCATGCTCGTCGAGTTGAGGGTGAGTACCTTTTGGTAGGGCTCCCAGAAGACAGAAGTTGATCTCTTGTTACCTTCACATTTCCACTCCATATTATATCCCTACCAACAGGCCAACTCAGAGGGATCTTGTAGTCTTTAGGAGGACGAACCAGGCACCGCTCTGCTGTTCTAGACACTTCACAGTGCCTATCATGCTCCTCCCCTTCTTTGTATCCAACTAGCATGTTTGCTGTAACATTGTAACATGGCACATGGTTTTCTCTTTCTTTTCCACAAAGCCCAAACTCTTTGAGTCGAGTAGTGGCCAATGAAAGAGACTTTAAGTCAAACAAATCAATTGCAGCCCTTTCTTTTTGCCTTCTATAACTAGTATAAATGTCAGACACTGGCGTGGTAGTAACTGAATCAAAGGCATTTGAAGTAGACGTTCCTAGTACTGCAATTAATGCAAGCACGCTGATGAGGCACAAAATTAACCAGCTGAATGGTGGTTTGGAGCCTAAGATTACAGATATTTTATTGACCCAGGAGCTTCTCATGTCCAATATTTCTGAAGTCCCTTCAATAATCCAGTTCAGAACCACTCTAAATGGGAAGTGCCTTCGGTTTAAATCTCGAAGCAGAGCATAAAGCATAACCTACTATGTCGCCTATACTTCTATATAGATTAGTACTAATACGAGCAATCACAACATTCATTGAAGACCTACTTATGCTCCTTCCCAATTAAAAATGAATATATCACATAACGTACCACCAGATCAGAATGTTATAAGAAGAAACATAAGGAAGTAATACAAAGGCCCGTCATAAGTGGGAACTTCAGATCGAAGCCACAATATTTGGACGCGCAATCATGGATCAGAAACCAATAAACTGATTATGAGCAAACGTCAGACCCCAATTGCACAAAAATTCTTCAAACCAAACTTCAATGCGACCAATCCCAACGCGATCAATGGGTAGAAATTCAATTTCCAAAGAGTCACCAACCGGATCAACCTGCAAACACAAGTCAAAGATCCATCACATCAAATTAGCATCATACACAACCCCAACGATCCCGTTCAATAGACTAAAAGAAAAATTGAATCTCACGACAAATTCCACACACAAGTATTCGAAATTGTAACCTTCCATTTCCCGAAATTCCCGGCACCAAGAACCAAAATGACGAAAAAACAAGATAACACAACTTTCCAATTACAAGTCAAAGAGACAAACCCAGATCCCAAAAAGGAAACAAAATCGACATAGATCCAAACATAAAAAGCAAAAGCACTCAACACATGAATCAGCAGCAAGCCACAATACTTAACAATTACATAAGGATCGAGTAAATGACAGAAATTACACACCAAGAAACACGTTCCAGCAACAGGAATTAGGGTTTTGGTGCATTAAACTCCGTGTTGGGTGGATGAAGAGTAAGATTCAGAGTCGCAAAAGCAAGAGAAAGAGACGATCTCAACAAATCAGAATAGAATTTCTAGTTTTTAGGTACCCGTTAAACTGGAGCATGTGTATTTATGGCATATGAACTCCCTTCCTTTTTTTTGCTTTATATATTATTTTTCTCAATATCTTTTGGAATTGGAATTTTCATTGCGATTTACGAGCCAATAATTGTTTGGCCCAATCGAGACCTTTAAAATATTTTAACAAAAATAAAAAGAAAAAGTGACGGCTCAGATGTGATTTTGATGCCTCCACATTGCTTAATTTTTCATCAATGCTTTGTTGCAAATTAAATAAATCATCATTGAAAAGGCCACTAATTAATGAACTGTTTGGAAAAAAAAAAAAACAAGTGCTTAATTAATTGTATCATTAACCGGTTTATTGATTGAAATAAACTTTTTTGTATTATTACCCAAATAATAAATAATAATAATGGCGTCATTAAATATATATATAAGAAAGAGAGACACCAGCTTTGGATGCCACATGTATAGAGAATAAGAGGTAACTTTTCTCACAACTCATAATAAAAAATTGGGATTTTTTTCTATTGCATTTAATTATTTTTAAAATATAACATTAAAATTGAGCTATGCTTCTGGTTGATTCATTGTGTTTAGTTGTGGGACAATTTTAGCTTTCAATTTTTTAGTTTTATTTTAAAAAAAATCAATTTATATTTCTAAACTTGGAGAGTTGTATCAATTAAAACTCAAAACTAATAATTTTATCAATTTAAATCCTAAACTTTCACAAGTGAATCAATTTAGATTCTTGATTAAAAAAAACCACTCATATTAATGAATGCCACTACTATCTATTTGATTCCATCATTTATTTCTAATATTTTGTTAATCTCTACATTTAAAGAAGTCTTATACACATGCGGGAACTATGCATTAACAATTTTAAAAAAGAATCTTGCTCTAAATGGATTCACTTAGGAAAGTTATTTTTAATTGATACAATTATTAGTTTGGAGTTTCAATTGACACAACCCTCAAAATTTAGAGATATTAATTGATTTTGACACAATTCCCAAAATTTAGAGGTATTAATTGGTTTTTTTTTCCTTTATTTTATTATGTTATGCATTTTAATAAGTGGTAAAATTAATATTTCATCAATTAAATATTTTTTCATTGGAAGATTTGTGATTGAATGCGAACATCTCTGTCCTTGGGTGAGATTTTTTTTTCAAGTTTTGGGTTAAGATTGAATTTTTATATTTTTTTTATGATCAATTTTATGTTTGGGTGGTGTGTGTTTCATGTGGTAGGAACTATATATTTCTATGACTAGTTTTGGATGTTATGTCAGTCCCATTTTGGGCACTTTATTTAGTACTTGCATATGAAATTTCATAGTTTGATGCAAATTTTGAAAGAAAGCCTATGTGTTAAAAATCAATAATAATAATAATGTATAAATCATATTTTTCTCGTTAAACTCTTACATTTAGACCTTAACTCATGATAGAATTATAGTTCCAACCATTACATTTTCATTTTTTTAAACATAAATTTTAGTCAATAGTTTTTATATTTATGGTACACTCAATAGTACATATGACTTAAAACACAAGTTAATATTGTACCAACATAAGATTTTTGACAAATGCACGAAGGATATTTAGCAATAAGATTGAAATAATATTATATTTCATTTAAATTTGAGGATTGATATTCAAAATATAACATTTAAAAGCATAAAATTTAAAATAGATAAAAATGTAAACGTCCTCACTCCCAAAATAAGATTTAAAAGACAAAAAAATTCTGAATGAAAATAATGGTTGAGAGAGCAAATGTGAAGAGATTGTTGACACACAAAGGAAGACAGCCAAAAGATAAAAACATGTTTTTGTCTTTTACAATACTGACATTGTGTTTAAAATATAATGGACAGTTTAAAAAACAATCACATTTGTCATAATATGAAATTATTTAATTGTCTCTGTTTTATTATTTTTACTTTATGGTGAAATCTTGTCATTTTTCTTTTACCATTTTATGAATTATAATGATAACCAAACAAAATAAAAGGTTAAAAAAAAAAGCACTAGCTAAGTAACAAGTTGCATGATAATATTTTGAAATTGTGAATTATAATTGACTCATACGACTAAACATATAATATATAATTTTCTCTGTCAGCAATTGTTGAAAAAAATGATGTTACATTAGATGGAAAAAGGCAAAAATCAATTATGCCCTAAACTTTGAGGTTGTACTAATTAAAATCCTAAATTAATAATTGTCTCAATTTAAATTATGAACTTATATAAATGCGTCAATTTATATCTTTGTTAGATTTCATTTGAAAAATGTTAGTTCACAAGTGTTCAGACTTATAATTGTATCAATTAAACTTTTGAACTTTCATAAGCAAATTAATTTTGACCCTTCATTTCAAATGCATGAATGCTTTTCAAATTGAGGGTCTAAATTTTTTAAGAAGTCTACACATGTATGAGAATTAATGCATTGACGATTTTCAAATGCAATGTCTAAATTGATTCTTTTATGAAAGGTTAAGAGTTTAATTGATACAATTATAAGTTTGCACGTGTGTGAATTGACGTTTTTGAAATGAAATTTAACGGAATGTGTAAATTGATTAACATATGAAAATTTAAGGTTTAAATTGATACAATTACTAGTTTAGGGTTTTAATTGAATACAACTTCAAAGTTTAGAAATATTATAAATGATTTTTTCCAAAAAAAAATGATAATATAGGAAAATTAGAGTCCCTCTCAATAAGAAAAATGATATTGATCCAATACTGTTGGACAATTCAAATTTGGAGATTTATATGTTAATAAAATTATAAATATTGGCAAGTTGCAGGTATAATAGTTAAAACTTGGGAAGGCAGAGATAGAAACACACTGATAACTTAGAGGCAAAGCAAAAACATGAATCAATTTTGGTGAGTCAAGGTGGTGTGTAAGCTCTATAATTAACTTTTTATATTATTATTACAATTTAAATATAGGTGAAAATATGACTACATTTTTCAACTAATTGAATTATTCTCAAACTAGTTTCTTTTTTAACTACAACTATTTATTATAGTCTTCTCAAAATAATTGAAAAATTAAAACAATATGAAATTTCTTTTTAAAAAAAGGATAGGTTTCAACAATTTTTGTTGAATTGCCACACTCGAGAAATAGTTTACTATAAAACGTAATTTATTTTATGTATTAAATTATTTTTAAAATGCTAAAGATAACAAAAACCCCCCCAAAATAGTATAGACTAACTAACTAATGGCTTATTGTATTTTTAAATTTAAATTACAATTTAGTTATTGAACTCTTAGAATCGTATATATTAGGTTTTAAATTGTCAAAGATGTTTCGGCTCATGTTTGTCCACTTTGGAGTCTTTACCTTTATATAATAAAAAAAAGGTGTTCGCCTCGACTACGTTAAGAGTTTTTCCTTTCAATCGTGTGTCACGTAGGGCAATAGGACTAGGCCAAGTTAGAAGGCTTCAATGATATAAGATTCATATTAGGGAAAGGAGAGTGAGGGGAAGAGGGGCTGCTCTTGGCCCAATAATCCTATTTACTCCCACAAACATGCATGGTTCGTTGTAGTTAAAGCAACTTCATCACTTTTGTGTACACATCAAACGGTAGCCCTTTCGAAGTTCTTTAAGAACCGACACATTATGCATAGATTGATTGAATGTAAAATGCCTTCCATTGGTAGGCAACTGTGTTTTTCACAAGATTTCTCATTACATGTGTCATAATTCTTACTTATGTTATCTCTAGGTCTTGTCACAAAAAAACCTTCCTTAATTGACAAAATGTCCCGCTAACACTTGAAAAAGCCACTTTCAAAGGATAAATCCACAAGATTTCTCATTACATGTGTCATAATTCTTACTTATGTTATCTCTAGGTCTTGTCACAAAAAAACCTTCCTTAATTGACAAAATGTCCCGCTAACACTTGAAAAAGCCACTTTCAAAGGATAAATCACTTGAATCCACATACATTTCGGTGCCATGAAGCTAGATTGAGCTATTATGCTTTCTACAAAGGATAAACCCACCTTAATTGTCATTACTTAATCAACTCAATTTCTTTTTCATTAAGTGATTATTTAGGGGCTTCCTTCTCAACTTTGAATCTAATATGCTCTCTAAATTTTCAATTTTATATCTAGGTTTTCAATCTTTAAAATAACTAATATGTTTTTTAACTTTCAATTTGATGTCTAATAAGTTTTTGATGATTAAAAAAAAATTAAAATTCACAAGTCATTTATAATTAAAATTTTGAGTTCTTAATCACACTATATTAAACTCTTTTTTTTTTACTACATTAAACTCTTTTTTTTTTTGTTTTTTTGAGTTCAACATGGGGTGGGAGGAAATCGAACCTCTAACCTCAAGGTTGATAGTACATATTTTATGTCAGTTGAGCTATGGTCACTTTGGCTACTATATTAAACTCTTATTCGTGATAATTCAATTGTAGAGTAAATAGACATTCTATATCTTATTGAATTCCATAATTAAAAAAATAATAAATGTACTAATGTTATGGTTTTGTTGGTTGTTTTTTCTTTTCTTCTTTTCTTCTTTTTTTCCACTTAACATATCTTCAATTCTACTGTCACAATTTTTTTCAATAAAAAATATATACTTATTTTCACATTAGCTTAGTGGATAAGTGCTCAAATAAGTTATAATTTATCGACAAATAAAATCACTCTAATTATTGTTTATATTTGCTTTCTGTTTTTAAAAAACCGATCCATCTATTTTGACAAATAAGTGGACAGCTTTAAATTAAGTCTATAATAAATTATTACCTCAAAATGAACTCCAAATTAATAAACATTTATAAATTCTCATAATTGGGGTAAATACTTTTTGAATATAGGTATTTGAACCTCTGCCTCAAATAAAAGAGTAGACGTCAATTATTGCAAAAATAGGTTGATGTTGGCACTTGCTAAATGCTAACCATTTTAATTAAACAAAATGACAGTATAATATTCTCATTTATTGTCTCTGCTTCTCATTTTGGAAGAATGATATTTTTTTTAATTTTTATTTTCACCCATATTCAATAAAATTTTAAAGCTACGTGAAAATTAAACTAATTCCTTTTTCAATTTAATTCTGTTCTCTACTATTAAGGTTAGATCAAACTGCAAATATAATGTAATAAGAAACAATGTTGTACAAATAAATGTTAAAAACAAGGGAAAAAAATCAATTTATATTAGATTTTATCCCTAAAAATTTCAAACTAATAATTGTATCAATTAAAATCCTAAACTTTCATAAATGCTTCACATGTGTATAAGACTTCTTTAAATGTATAAATTAACATAAATTAGCATAAATTAAAGAGAAATGTTGAAATCAGATAGATAATAGCGGTATTTCGTTAATATGAGTGGTTTTTCATCTTCTTGTCTTCCTCTATTTTTCTCTACTTATCTAGAAGTAATTACGTGATTTTTTCATGTTGTATTGGTAGAATTTCGAGAGAAGAATAATTTTATTTAAGTAATTTTGAGTTGATTTTAAATGAAATCAAGTGAAAATAGCTATGAATCACTAACGGGTCTAAATTGATTCACTTTATGATTTAAATTGATACAATTATTAGTTAATAATTTTAATTGATACAACCACAAAATTTAGGAGAATAAATTGATTTTTCCCCTAAAAAGGCAATTCCAAATACAGAAGGAAAAAATGTTAGTACAGAGCCAACCTTGTGATTATCCCCATAAATAAAAATGATGTGATTACTATAATTATCTCAATCCATAATATATATATATATTAATGATAAATTAATAATTTTTTTTGACAAAGGATAAATTACTAATTATTGTAAGAAGTAAAAATAATAAATTTATTATCATTATTAAATCAATTAATGATCAATACTTTTTTCTAAAAATATTTACGTATACAATTAATTTGTAATAATGATATATTTACAAATATTTTTGAAAAGGAAACTACTTTATCAATTTATTTTTTTTTCCTTTTGAGTTCAACAACTTTTGAAAGGGAAGGGTTCAAACCTTTGACCTCTTGGTCGATGGTACATGTCAATTACTGTTGAACTATGCTTACTTTGGCAATTTTTTTTTTTGGAGTTATGAAATGAATTAGAATGTTGCATTACTTCATTTAAGACTATCTATAAAACATATCTCAAACCGTAACAATAAAAGTAAAAAATCAAAAGCTCGTTTGACAATAATTACAAATTCTGAACTAAATTTTAACAATCAAAAGAAAAAGAGTTGTTAAAATCTTATTTTTAATTTTAAAAAAAAATTATATTAAAATTCTAAGAGTTTTCTAAACGTTGATCCCCCTTTTTTTTTTTTTTTTAAAAAAAAAACAAGCTTAAATTTTAAATCCAGATAATTTAAAAATAAAAATCATTGTCCAATTTACTTAAAATTCATTTTCCTCTTTCAAAAAAATTGTAAAACATAAATATTTTATTGAGATTAAAAATAATTTGTCAAACATAACAATAGATTTCTTTAATTAAAAAGAGACCTAAAATGTGTTAGGTCTAGATTAAGAGTCTCCAGGGATGCTAATCTGGATGTTGTTGGAATGCATCAGAAAGAGTTTCCACTTCCCAAATATGAAACAATGCATTTTAAGGCTCTATTTAAAAATGTAATATGTGAGGAAAAAAGGCTTTGATATAAAACCGGGTTGATCTAAGATAAAGTGGGTCATATTCGAAAATTTATATATAGTCTTTTGCGTTTTTAAAATACAATTTATATTTATAATTCCAGTTTTATATTTTTAGACCCTATTATTTTTATATTTATTTTAAATTCCATTATAATACCCACAACAATTTTATTAGATACTATACAAAGCCAGACCCAAAACAATTTAGGAATTTGGTAAAAGAAAAAAAGAGTTTATGTATAATTATTAATAATGAGACCTAAAGGCAATTACTTCCTTGGTTAAAGTGTCATCTTAGTCCCGTACTTTGAGTTTCATTCCATTTTAGTCCATATATTTTCAAATGTCCAATTTTAGTCTATGTACTTCCAATAAAACTTAAAATTAGTCTCTATTATTAGTTTATTAAATCTCTATTAGTCTTTCTTCTCTAAATTTTAGAAATCTGTTCACATTGTATCTTTTCTAGGATGAGAATTATTATTGTTGTTTAAATAATTTTTTTAAAAAAATTAACTTCAAATTAATGGTAGGAACTAATTTTAAGATTTATTGAAAGTATAGGTACTAAAATTAGATATTTAAAATTATATAGAGTAAAATAAAATCAACATAAAATACAAGGACCGAAATGTTATTTTATCATAGTTCATTCGTCTATCCCTGGTAGCTGGAAACAAAACGGTTGTAGAATCCGACCCTTTACTTCTCTGAAGTTACCAGGAAAGACAAAGTCAAAGATACATTTTTATTATTTTATTGTTTTGCAGTCTGCAATATCAGGCAGTTGCAAACTTGCAACTCATCACATCTGTTGATTCTTGACGACTTCCACTAATCCAGACCGTCGATTGGAACAGCGAAAGGTCTTCTTTTGGTTACACGTGCATTTCATCTTTTGTTGCCTTTTTCAAGCTCTGCTTTCATGCATGGAATGGAATAGAATTCTTCTCCAAACTATATAACAAAATTTAGAGGGAGGAAGATGGACTGAGAAGAGAAGAGACAGGAAGAGCGATGGTGCAGTTCTGATTGCTACTCTTATCATCACAATCTTGCAAACAAGTTTGTTCGAAGTTTTAATTTTTTTTCTTCTTCTTCTTCTTCTTCTTCTTCTGATTTTTCAGCATTCTAAGAAGGATGCGAAATAGCTTTGCAGAAATGAAAGTTACTTCTTTTATTTTTGTCAGATCTTGCTCCTGACCAAGGTTTTTCACACCTCGAAGAAACTATACAGAAATTTCTCGAATCTGGATTCTTTTTCTTTACAAAGATCAAGAGAATGCAGCAGATGTTGAAGTGATCTTCTTGTTCTAGTTGGGGTTCTTTGGTTGGTGATCGTATGAATTATATCCATGGAGAATTCTAAAGAAAACAAGTTTGTATGCAACTTTTGCCACAAGATCTTCACATGTGGGAAGTCCTTGGGAGGTCATATCAGAATTCACAAGAATGAGAAATCACCCCGAGTTGCAGAGAAACAGAAGGAAAGAACCAGCATCGTGAAGCTTCAAGTTCCGAAAGAGAGGAGAAGAAGCAAGAGAGATTCAGAATCCGAGGTTGCCAATGGGAATTCAAGCTATGGCTTGAGAGAGAACCCCAAAATAACACAGAGGTTTGCTGATTCGGGATTCACTTCAAGGCAGGACAAGTTTTGTAGGGAATGTGGTGAAGGGTTTCAGTCCTCGGAAGCTTTGTTTTGGCACTTGGATTGTCACTTTGAAAACGAAAGGGAAAACAAAAGGCTTGAATATGATTACAGGACCACTCATCAGAAGCGGGAGGTTATAGAAAATCGATCGGACGAGAGAGTACAAGAGGCGGCTATGAGCTTGATGATGATGTCTAGAGCTTTGAGATTTTCAGGATTGGAAGGTCTGAATTCAGTTGCGGAATCCTCTGATAGCAAATCATCTTCTCGACATTTTAGGGAAAGTGACACATCTGCCTCTAACTCTAATGGGGGGCTAGAAATGAAGGAAGTCACTGGTAGGATCAAGAAGTTGGAAGTTTCTGAATGCGGCGGCGAGAATTCCGACTCTGAAAATTTCAGAAAAGTAGTCTGCAAGAAGGTTAAATTGAAAGTGTCTGTTAATGGACCTCTTATGGATGAAGAATATAAGAAAAAACCAGATGTCAAATTTGGAGTCAGGATAGGAAGATCAAGTACAGATATGCTAAAGAATTCGATGAAAACTAAAAAGAATTATGATCAAGTGCATGCATCTTCTTACAAGTATGAGCTAAGAAAGAGGCTGAAAAATGATTCATATGGTCCTGATCTCTGGGAGGGTTCAAGCAAGAAGATGAGTAATGGATATTCAATCCATAGCGAGATCGTCCGTTCACATCACAGAAACAGCCATACAAGAATGAGCAATGGCTGCGAGTGGACGCATCAATCAGGTGAAAACAGTGTAAATACCACTACCAATTCCATCTCCATACTAGCTAGGGAGTTAATCGAGTCAAGCAGTGGCAAAAACAAGAGTCACCAGGACACTTCTGGAAATGAAGAGAAGAAATTAGGGCCCAAAAGGAAACACAAGTGCCCAATTTGCTCCAAAGCCTTCAAATCAGGCCAGGCTTTGGGTGGTCATAAGAGGTCCCATGTGGTCGGAAGTTTAGAAGATGCATCTATTGTGACAAGGCAAGAGTCCAATGGGGTCACTGGTCTAATTGATCTTAATGTTCCTGCTCCTATGGAAGAAGAGGAAAGTGGGAGATGGGGTTAATTGCATCAGTAGGTTGGAGGCAACTACAAAAGAAAGGCTAAGTTGCTGATGAGTCTGATCAAGGATCCAGGAGGGAGCATAGAGCCACCAATCCAATAATACAGGCAAGTCTGTGATAATTGCTTCTATCTTGTCCTGATAATGTGAGGTTGTCAAACTTGCAATTGAAGTCTGTAGGGCAAGTTTTTGGCATTTGTTTTTTGTCTTTCTCATTCTTTTAGGTTCCTAAATTTTTTTACTGATTTTTTTTTTTGGACAAACATAAGAGCTGAATCCTCTTTTTCAAATTTGGTGTCATGTCCAAATATTTGGGCTTTAATTGGCTTGAAGATGAAGGAGAGGTTGCATAATTCCTGAATGGGATGTTAATTCTTTTTTTCTTTTATCCTTGTTATAATTTCCAATACAAAGAACTCCTGACCAATTTCTCTATTTTTCCCTTTTCGTTTCTGTCATGAATCTAAGGTAGGATTGCAGTGATCTTAGTTGAATTCACTCGAGGATTCAAGTTACCTCTAGGGATACTGAGTTATGTAATTATAACAAAACCCAAAAAAATCTCAGAGGATGGTAAATTGATTTAACAGGCACTTAACCAACTCTTAACATTTATCAATAGGACTGTTCCAGTGGGTTTAAGTTCTTCATTGACGAACTTCTTATGCAATCAAGTAGCTTTAATTTTGAATAGGCTAAGATATTCAAGTCCATCTCCTGTTTCTGTCTTCCCATCTCATTTGGCAATTACAATGGCAATGAGTTGGAGAGCAAATTTTACTAGAAAAAGAAAAGAAACAAAACCTTTTAAGATAGCACTAGCGGAGAAATCTTCCATATGTCTCTTGCATACTCATGAATGGTTCTGTCACTGCTGAACTTGTATGAACCAGCTGTGTTTAAGATCGACATCTTGGTCCACCTCTGTTCAGTACAAGTAGTAAACGATTAGGAGATTAGCAACGTGGCTTCATTAGAGAGTGTTGAATCTGGTGCTTACCTTTTGATCTCGATAGGCCTCATCAACCCTCTCTTGGCACTCTATGTAACTAGGGAAGTCCTTGCCAACGAGGAAATAGTCTGCCCGACCAAAACCTTCATTTCCTTCTAAAGATCCCATGAGTTCTTCATAGTTATAGGGACCAAAAACCCCACTTCTGACGAAGGCCTTCACTTCCTCAAACCGTGGGTCAGGAACAAACTATGCATAAAATCAGAATCATGAGATATGCAACCAAACTTAGTAGAAGAAATTTGGTGCTCTTTTCAAATGTATGAAATGGTTTGAATTAGTTCTTGGCCACAGTTTTTCACTAGTGACAGTAATAGGAAAATGATGTAATAACTAACATGGTGTAAAAAGGAGAGCAAAAAGTCATATAAGCAAAATAATAATAACAACAACATTTGCCAAGTGATCTAAACGATAAAATAATCACATAAGCAAACTAGATAGTAATTCCGAAGACTAACTTAAACCATTTATGAAGTTTCAGGGATTAAAATATCATATTTGAAATTTAGTTACCAAAAAGTAATACTTTTCTCAAACTCAAGGGATCAAAGTATACCTTTCCCCTTTTTCATTGAGCTTTTATGTTTAAAAAATTACTACAAATCCTGCTTGGTTTCTAGCAAAGAGTTTCTAAGCTTACCTTGCCTTCAGCTCTTTCTTTTCTTAGGCCAGCAATTTCATGCACCCTTGCACCAAAGAGGAAAAAGTTGTCTTCTCCAACCTCTTCTCGTATCTCCACATTTGCCCCGTCTAATGTTCCAATTAGTATGCAGCCATTCATCGCAAACTTCATGTTGCTGGTTCCACTGGCCTCCATTCCAGCCGTGCTTTTCGAAATCAAATTACGTGACATGCAAAAACAGTGCAGAAGTCAATACCAAAACCAGAAAAGTAATATTGAAGGCTAACTTCCAAACCAACTGTAAAGCCTCGACTTCGGAAATAATATTTATTTTTATTTTCATTAGTTTAATGTTTGGTCGGATGAGATTGAACTTGAAGGCCAGCAAGGTAATCCAAACTTGTCAAACTTTACTACCTGATATGCTGGGATAGATCACTGCCAGGAATGAGCACTTCTGCTACACTCACGTTGTAATCTGGAACAAAGACTACCTATAACAAAAACAAGTTTTAAAGCCGGAAGTGCCAATAAATCGATAAAGCTAACATTGGTTTCTGTAGCTGCAAACACTTTCGAGGCAAGAGAACAAGACTTGATAATGTTTATCTGCCACAATATACCTTCAAAAGGTCTCCTATATCAGGATCATTATTGACGGTAACTCCAACATCAGCAATGAATTTCACAATCCTTTTGGCTTGGACATATGTGGCAAATGCTTTCCCACCAAATATACATACTCGAGGAACAAACTTGGCTTCTCTTTCCTCGAGGGTCATTTCTTTCATTTGTTTATAACGATAGACGACCCCCAGGATGTTCAACAACTGCCGCTTGTATTCGTGGATGCGTTTTACCTGAATATACATATTCTGGCGTTAATCTTATAAGCATATAAGCAATGATAATTTAATGGACAACGGAGTTGAAATAAACGAGCGAGTGGTCCATATCACTTTGGCCGTAATACGAATGCGAAAAATAAAAATTTCTACCGTATAAGCTCGCTGCAGAAAGTAAAAATTGTTGAAGTCTTTGTCTACAAAGTTAAATATCTAAGGACAGAAAATAACCTGTACGTCAAACATTGCATCAGGGCTGACTAAATAGCCAGTTTTTTCTTGAAGAAAAGAGACAACTTTCAATTTGTTTCTTCTTTTAGCTTCCTTCCACATAGACTGGAGATCCTCGTTATCAGCGAACTGCATATAAAAACGTCACGTTATCACGAACTGCATATACAATCGTCAATCACATTAATATCAAACCTAATTTGTTCGAGCTACACAATAATTTCCTGTTCAAACGACAGTATGAATAAGGAAATGGAGACTTACTCCACCTTGAATTGAACAGGCGAATATATTTATGAAGCTAGATATAGCAAATGGAAGTTAAGTTTATCTGTTAGATAAATCTTCACTGAAGTAGAGACTTGAAAGTTTCGTTTTGTGACCAGTTTTACCTTTCGGAGTATTGCCAGTTTCTCAGTATCTGTCACCCAGTGCTCTGTTCCAGTCCACTTTGTGATGATTTTACTCAGGTCCGGATTGCAAAAACGAATCCATCTTCTCGGTGTCACTCCGTTCGTTTTGTTTTGAAATTTCTCAGGCCACAACTGACAGTAGATGTGATATATGCGAAGTGAGTAAAGTTTAGAATGGTGGAGAAGCTCAGTTTCATGTCCATGATGGTAAACTAGATCTTCAAAAAGGTGAAATTTTAATTGGGAATAGATGTAGTCCACAACAGTATGTTGCTAGGTGGAAAAGGCTGTGCCATTAGTGGGATTTACCTCATAGAAGTCGCTAAAAACTTCGGTTCTAACAATTTCACTATGAACTTCAGCAACACCATTTACAGCATACCCACCAACAACAGACAAATTAGCCATGCGAATCATCCTTGGATGCTTTGGATCAACTTTAAACGAAACATCTACTTTCTTTTCAATATTTTTGTCTTCAGACTCGTCTCCTCCTTCATCAGGTAACGATTCCTCATCTAGAATTTCAGCTTCCTCAACGTGGTCGACCGCAGGCTCCTCCACTGATTTTACTAGCAGTTCCATGACCGAGTCTGGTAATTCAAAATTTTCTAGAATTCTCATTTGCTTCAGCTTTTGTTGCAACAACTCAAGTTTTTTTGTACCGTACTGAGCAATGATGGAATGGATAAGCTGAAGCCATGAAAAAAATATTTCACTTCATTTACTGGAAGTTGGTACGTCTCGAAGAATTTGGTGCATTTGTGTTTAGATGAATACTTGGGTGCAGTCTGGGCTGCACCCATCTCATGCAGCCCACTTGAAATACACACAGCAGAAAAAAAAAAAAAAATTGCTGTCTAGAAGAGGTGGGTTGCATGGAGATGGGTGCAGCCAGTATTTCCCTTGTGTTTATATGGGAGCTCAAAAGTCTATACTATTAACAATGTCTAAAATCAAAGGTCAACCCATTGATATGTTTACCTCCTCGTCAATCATTTCAATTATCTGAACATGTCGAGGAAGTAATTCCTGCATGAGGGGGAAACTCCATTTTTCCAGCGCCTCGGGCAGAACTGTATGATTTGTGTAGGCTACAGTTCTGGGAAAGAAAAAGAAGGGAAGAAACAAAACAAACAAAGAAACATAGAATTAAAATAATCTAGACATTCAGTTGTTCGTATAAGCTTTAATGACGGGGAGTTCTTCGCAATAATAAAAAAATGGGAATTGGCAAGTGCATAAAATAAAACAAAAGAGAGTATAAAATGACAAACTAAATTCAATGAGGATAACGTATCACAACTGATTTTATAGTTGGTTCTCATGGTAGCAGCAAAAATATTTGTATGCCAGTAAGCCACTAAAAGTACCTTCGAGTGATGTCCCAAGCTTCTTTCCAGCTCAACCCTTTTACATCCATCAATATTCTAATCAGCTCCGGGATACAAAGTGTAGGATGGGTATCATTCATCTGCACAGCAACCTTTTCTGGAAAAATTTTCCAGTCCACTGACTCGCCGGATCTCCTCTCAAAACGTGCGACAATATCTTGAAGGGAAGCAGAGCACAATGTGTACTGTTGTTTCAGTCTTAGAGTCTTTCCCTCCAGTGACTCATCTCCGGGGTACAGTACGTAACAGATCTTGCAGAACAGGAACGTAAGAATTTTCTCCATTTAACCACTCGGAGTAATCAATAAATGCATGTTAAGACTCCGTGTGATAACCATTTGATTTTTAGTTTTTAATTTTTGAAAATTAAACTTGTAAACACTGTTTATACCTATGAGATTCTTTGTTTTGTTATCTATTTTCAACTCATGTTTTCAAAAACCAACTCAAGTTTTGAAAACTAAAAAAAGTAGGTCCCGTTTGATAATCATTTGGTTTTTGGTTTTGGTTTTTAAAAATTAAGCCTATAAATACTATTTCTACTTATGGTTTTACTTGTTTTGTCATGTACTTTTTGCCTATGTTTTCAAAAACCAAGCTATGTTTTGAAAACTAAAAAAAATAGTTTTCAAAAACTTGTTTTTGTTTTTAGAATTTGGCTAAGAATTCAAATACTTCCTTAAGAGAGATAAAAACCATTGTAGAAAAATTGAGGAAAAACAAGCTTAATTTTCAAAAACCAAAAATCAAAAACCAAATGGTTATCAAACGGGACCGTAGTTTTTAAAATTTTGTTTTTGTTTTTGAAATTTGACTAAGAATTCAAATATCTTTAAGAAATGTGAAAATCGCAATAAAAGAATTGTAAGAAAACGAGCATAAATTTTCAAAACAAGGTTATCAAATGGGCCTAAATAATTTAAATTTGAATGTGAATAGTAGAGAGGAAGATTCTAGAAGCAGTCAGTATTTGTTTTTTCATTCTGATTCTATTATTTCGGGACAATCAATGGCCTACATAGTAGCTGAATTTTGCATTGAGAAATTAGAAGCTACATAAGGTACTGAGAAGATGATAAAAATTGAAACAGAGTTTAGCAGGACGTTCATGAAATTTCCATACCTTTTCAGCTTTCTTGATGGCTGCATATGCATTGGCATGATCTCCAACATTGAAAGAACTCAAATTAAACTGTTCGGGAGCAACCTTTGTGGACCACAAACGGAGGTTTATGGTGGTTTTAGTTTTATAACCTGGTACTGGGACATCATAGGCAACAGCAGTTACATTTTCTCCTCCAACCCATTGCTTACTTCCATCTGCGCCTGAAATGACTTCACCATAGAATTTCACAGGATAGGAGATGTCATTTCTTGCAATTTCCCAGGGATTTCCCATCTGATGAAACAAAATTGACTAATCAACACAGGAATCATGTGGCCACCAACCATGTTAACCCGCAGCAGTCAAGTTTCTCCCAGATAGAAGATAGAATAAATACTAATAATGTACCTCTAGCCAATTTTCAGCCACTTCCTCCTGTCCATCTTTTGTAATGAGCTGTTTGAACAAACCATACTTGTATCTGAGTCCATAGCCCCATGTTGGATAGTTTAATGTTGCCAGGGAGTCTAGAAAGCAGGAAGCAAGCCGCCCTAATCCTCCATTTCCTAGTGCAGCATCCGATTCCTACAATCAAGATATCCATTGACACCGACCATATGTACATAAATTAACGCACATTACAATTTAGAAAACTTGTTAGGTTAGTTTTCATTTGAAGGAACTTGCTCCTTTTAAATATTTCTGCCACCTTTTTCTAGGCAACATTACTCTTGTTTTAATAAGGCGATGTTTAATGGATATTAAAAGCTCTTTGTATCATTTTTTTGGAATGAAATTAACATTTATTGAAGACCAGAAATTGGCGGAAAACTTTTTTCCTCTCCTATTTAAGTTACAGCCGTAAGTTTGTACAGGAAAGGAACTCCAAAAATCCAGAAATTGAAAGTCGTTCACCGAAGCAGGAAACAAAGAGACAAAATGCAATTATAGGATATATCACTCACCTGCCGTGCTACCTCCTCGAGATTACATCCTAACATTCTTAAAGCATCTGCATAAGTTCCTGATAGTTCTAAATTTCCAATTGCATTTAGCAATGCTCTACCCTGCAATCAAACCATAAAATCAAATAAATTTGCATCAATGACAACTAACAGGCTTCCTGCAGATTCAAAGTAAGTAGCAAACTATAATCAGTGATTCGGTGACGATAAGAACCTGTAGAAACTCCATAGACAGATAGTAAGCTTGCTTCACATTCATCTTTTCATAGTAGTCATACGTATCATTCCAATTGATGATAAGCATATCACGAACACTTTCGGCAGTTGCATAGAATGCCTTAGAAAGCCCAAAGCCCTCCGGAGAGAAAGAAGGCGTGAATTCCGAATGATACTTAATACTCGCAGCAATAGATGCGGAATCTGGAAAAAAAGCATCGAAGTCATCATAAAGACAATCGTCGGATAAAATCTCAAGCAGTTTCGCGCAATTTACCTTCTCCGTTGACCGGATCCTTCAGTTCCTTCTGTTGATCGCTGGCTACGTTCCTAATGCACAGATTCCTTCTTGAAGAACTCGAGAGCGAAGTTCTAAACAACAGAAGCCGCGTCCAAGTAGTCCGAAAACTGGACTCTGCAGTGAAGCCGGAGAGGAATTTGGATTTTGAGGACTCTGGATTAGAATGAGCGCAGGTCCATGATAATCTCAATCCCGCCATTGCTGCTCTTTGTGAGGAAGATGAAGATTATTGGCACAAAAATGGAAGGTGGAAGGTAAGAATGAATGAAGATGGAAGTTGTTCTGTTTCTTATCTTCAGTTTTTGTGAGTGCAGAGAGTTCCCTCTTGGCGGTTTCTACATAATGCACGTTGGAAGCGCGGGAGCAGAGGCTAAAACGTCATGGTGGGACCCTTCATCTTTTTCCACGCTTTGGTTGAATTTTTTTTTTTGAATTTTTTATTTATCAAAGTAGAAAATTTGAAACTCTAATCTCTTTATCAAATATATACATTTTATGACAGCCAAGTTATGCTCATGAGTACTATTGATTTTTTTTTTTCCTTTTTGTCTTATTTGCAAAGTGTGTCAAAATTAATAATAAATATAAATTTATTTTTGAAATATAAAAATATAAATTTATTTTTGATACATAATAAATATAATTATAATTAACTAAAATTTAAAGAAATATTTTAGTCTAAAAATATATTTTTTAAAATTCTTACTTTCAAATATAGTATAGATATTGATAAAACAAAAGGTACACACAAATAATATTTTCTATTAAATATAAGGTCGAGAAATTTTCTTTTTCTTGTCAATGCTAATTTTCTTGATTAATTGTGTTATATTGTTTTTTTTTAGTTCTTGGATATTTTGATGCTGAGTTTGAGTATTTTCTGTTACTTGAGATATTATGGTTGAATTGAGATATTATGGTTGAATTTCAACAATTATGTAGTTTGATATTATTTTGGTTGAGTTTTGTGTTATTCTTCTTTTAGCCTAACTGCTGGAGGTGAGTAGAAAATGTATAATGTCTTAATCATTGAGTTATGTTCCATCGCCAAATTTTATGTGATTTATGAATTAATTTAGAAATAACTTATAAATTTAAATATTGTCAAAGAAAATATAAAATGAATCTTACGAATAAGAAAGTTTAAAATAAAATAATTATTACATTGAAAAAAAAAAGAAAAAACCCATGTGAGTAGAAGAGTAGCAAGCTACAACTTGTTCATTGTTGTTTGGTGCCTGGTGGTGCTGAAATTTCAGGGCTTATTATTGGGTGGTCCAATTCTTTGCCCTCCTTGGAATGATATTTTTGCCTAATAAAAGTTGAGCCCCACACCGACCAATTGAAAAATCTTCCACTTGTTAAGCATCATTTGATAACCAGTTTGATAAATATTTAAATTCTATTTGATAATTATTTCAATTTTTAGTTTTTGATTTTTAATTTTCTATTTTTAAAAACAAAAATCATACATATTTGATAATTATTTTTGGTTTTCTATTTTTTAAAAACAGAAAACCAAAAACATGTTTGGTAACTATTTTTTGTTTTATGTTTTTCTTTAAAAGCTAAAAACATGTTTGATAATTGTTTTTATTTTTAAAAAAATCAAAAGAACATTTGATGAATGTTTTCAATTTTATACTTTTTTTATAAAAATAAAAACGAACTATTTTTACAATATTTTTCCATCTAATATACATAAGGAAAAAACAATTAATTTTTACACCTAAAACTTGTTAAGTTGTATCAATTTTTGCCCCAAATTCTCAATTCAATCGAATTGCACCCCAAACGTACATAAGTGTTGCAATCTTAACCTTAAACTTGAAAAATTGTTTAAATTTGAAAATTCGTTAAAAAAAAAGTATTTTCATTTGCTTTCAATGAATTATAAAACATATATATGGTACAAAATTGATATCATTGAAATTATTGAGTTTATGAAGATCTTTACATTACTTTTTTGTTAAAATTATTGCGTGATTTAGCAAAAATTGAATTGAGGGTAGAAATTGTTAAATCACCAATCAACCTAAAAGTTTAAGTTGATGAGTTATGGTAAATTTAATTGAATTGAGGCTTAGAAATTAGAAGAAGACCCAACAAGTGAAAATCAATATTAATTGGGAGGAAACGACTTCACATGGTTTGAACATAGGACCTCCTATTTTGATACCATGCTAAATCACCAATCAATCCAAAAACATGAGCTAATGGATTAGGGTAAACTTAATTATATCAACACTAAAACAGAAATTGTAACATTTTTTAATACAATTTTGAAACAATTCTCTTAATCATGGATATATAATATATTATATGTATTTTCAATTTTTGTTAAGTACGTATTTTTCCAATTTAACTTTTCTTTAAGAAAAACACTAATGATAGATATATTGTTTTTAAAATAAAAAAAAAAACAATGATGATATTAATGTTTTAAAGTAAGAAAGGAAAATGAAAAAAAAAACTTTAAAAAGAAATAGCTAAAAGGTTAAAAACCTTTCAATAATGATTTTCCCAAAATCCACAATGGTGGCCCACAAACCGAAGTTGAATCGTTGGTGTGACTGTGAGGCGGGGCAGGGTTTTTGAATTTTTAAAATTCCTTAACAATTTAAAAAACGTTTTAAAAAATATAAAAACAAAAAATCCAATTGCTTATCAAACAGACTTGGTTTTTTAAAACAGAAAATTAAAAACCAAAAAATAAAAACCAATTGATTATCAAATAGAGCATAGTTTTTAGTTTTTGAAAATTATGTCTCATCAATTCTCTACAATGCGTTTCATTTTTTTTAACAAAACATTTGAATTTTTAACTAAATTCAAAAACAAAAACAAGTTTTTGAAAGCTATTTTTTTTAGTTTTCAAATTTGGCTTGCTTTTTGAAAACATAGGTAAAAAGTACTAACAAAATAAAGAAACTCATAGGTAGAGATGTCCATTTTTCCTACAGGGATAAGGCCCCGCCTCTAACAGAGCAAGAAATCCCCGTTTAGGCGGGGAATGGGAAAGGAAGTGGGGAAGAATTTTTCCCTATTAGCTAAACGGGGACAGAGATGGGAAATACATTCTCCGTCCCTATCTCCGCACCAATTTCTTCTTTTTTTTTTTAATATATTGTTCACACGTTATTTTAAAATATAAATAAATGAGACACGTGTAAAGGAGTTTAATTTGTATTGATTCTGTGGGCGTGGTACAATCTCTAATTTGTTCATCTAATTTTTTTCCTCTCATATACAAATGTCTCGAGTGTTGAAAGCTTGTTCTCGAGGTGCTTGTTGATATTTCTGATCGGCCTTTGACTTGTTGACCTTTATCTGATCGGCCTTTGACTTGTTGACCTTGTTGGATCAGCGTTTGGCTTGTTGACCTTGTTGGATTAGCCTTTGGCTTGTTAACCTTGTTGGATCGACCTTTGGCTTGTTGATCGTTGGATCGACCCTTGGCTTGTTGATTGTTTGATCAACCCTTGACTTGTTGATCCTTTTGAATATACGATCGAAGTCTTGGAGTCTTGTGCACTTCAAATGACCTCAACTTGTCTTCAAATATATTTTGGTCTTTAAAGTTTTCAAGTCTTTTGGTCTTCAAAGCGTCTTTGGTCTTCGAAGAGTCTTCAGTCTTCAAGGAACGTTTAGCACCTACGGACTTGTCTTAGAGGGTCTTTGGTATTCCAAGAGTGTTTAGCACCTAAGGACTGATCTTGAAGAGTCTTTGGTCTTCAAAGAGGGTTCAACACCTAAGGACTTGTCTTGAAGCGTTCAGTACCTAAGGACTTCATGGAGCGTTCAGCACATAAGGATTTTGGTCTTCTTTGCTCTCAATTCTCTCTGAGTTCTCTGGAGAATAAAATTTCTGAACCCCTTAAATAAAGGAGAGCTCATCTATTTATAGAGCTTTTTATGGGCATGTGGGCTTGGACCATAATGGCTTTTTGAGCCCAACCATTGGACTTGGGCTTCGATAAATTTGGGTCTAGCCCTTTGAATTTGAGTTTTATTTAACTTTGACCCAAATTTCATATGACCCAACTTGACCAAATTAAATTTGACTATTTTGGTCAAATGAAGACCTGTGGCTTTTTTAATTTTAGAATTTGCCAATTTTTGTCTTCAAATTACATTTGGGACACATGTAAATTTATAACTGATCCCAAATTTAATTATTTGTAGTTTCGTCATTAATTTGGAATAATGACGTGGCAATTAGGCATTGACCGAAATTTCTCAATCAACATATATATTTGTATATATATAATAAACAATAAATCCAAATTTTTTGTAACGGTCAGTTTATTCAGGGGAGTTAATTTTAAAATTTTGGAGTTAAAATTTGTTTATTTGGTTGTTGGGCTAAATGGAAATTTAGTGCGTTTGAAAAGGCAATTTTGGAATGAAAATGTGGTTTGAGGGTATTATTGGTTTTTGCTAATAAGAAAAAAGAAAATTCTTTCTCTCTCCCCAAAGCCCTTTCTTTTTCTTATTCTTCTTTTTCTTTTTCTTCTCTCTCTCTCTCTCTCTCTCTCTCTCTCTCTCTCTCTCTCTCTCTCTCTCCATTTCGAAAACGCGAGCAAACCGAGCCCCCACTCACAGCTTATTCTTCCTCCTTCGTGCAGCACCGCCATGAAGACCTTCGCCTGAAGTCGCATGCGCTGGGGGGAAGTTCAAATCTACGTACGTCGTTGCAGCCACACGCATTCACCATAACACGCAGATCCATTGCCGATCGAGTCACCGCGTCTCCAGCCCATGCCCTGTCACGCAAATCCAGCTGCGCCGCTCCTCCCAACCGTTTGTGCACCATCGTCTCTATTGTTGCACGTCGGAGCTCGATTTGGTATAGTCACAAAAGGGCTCGATTTGGGTTTGAGTAAGTCTTCTGGTGATGATTCAAGGTAGTTTTTGATTTTTAAAGGTGACTTATTGTGCTGTTTTGGTGTTCGGAGGCTAACCTTTTGTTCGTCAGACTTAATTTTTGAATACCCATAACTTTTGGGTCTTAGATTTGCAAAATCGAGCTTATTTGGAGTCAAACTAGTAAGCTTCTGATTCGTTTCGAAGTGGGTAACGCTCCTTTTGTCGTGGGTAAGTGTTTCGAAAACGATTCGAAGTAGTTTATGGGTTGTTTTGATGTTTTAAAACTTATCCATAATGCGTTGGACTTTGTTCAAGGTTACCCATTGCATTTGGAGGTCAAGTTGTCGAGTTCGGACCAATTTGACATCAATTTCAGCAAGTGAATGTGCTGTTTGGGTAAGTTTTCTTGGGTGATTTTCTTCTCAACTTGTTTGAACTCATGGTTAGATCTTTAAATGGTTTGTTAATTATTGTTAGGACTTTGTTTGGCGATTTGGGCTGCTTTCGAAATGTCTATTATTGTTACTTAAAAATGTAAGTAATCATTTGGATTTCAGCCTCTTTAAGTTATTATTTGATCAGTTGATGTTTGCAATTTGTGAATGTGTCTGCATGCTTAAAATTGTATATGTGGGTCATGTGGTTGTTGGCTGAACTGTTCTAAAATCTTTCTTGAGTTTAAGTTGCCTAAGCATGTATTGTATTGTATTTGTATTAAGGGGTTTAATTTTTGGAGCGCTTAGGACTATCGAGTGCTAGCATGTGTAGGGGCCATGGTCCAATGAATGTCTTATTATACAATATTCTTGAGAATTACACGTGAATATATGGATAGTTGATTTAAACCGAATGAACATGGATGTTTGGGTTGTCTGAGAGATTTGGTTAGCGGCAGAATGCAGAATACTTGAGTTATTATAATGAATGGTTAAGTAAGGTCTTGAGGTGTTGGGGTGTTTAACTGAGCACGGAATGCTTGAAACACTTGAATGGTTGGATGAGGTTAGTTCCCTTGAGATGTCGGATGAGTTGACTATGTGCAGGGCATTGGAGTTGTTGGATTGGGATAGTGGAAGATTTAGAACACCTTAAAGGTATGCAGTGCTAAGGGTCATTATTCGTGTTTCGTGTATTCAAAATGGTACAGATGACTAGGCATGTTTAACATGTTTTTATTGGGTTTGAATATGGATGGGAGAATAATGACCGTTATGATTCCTAGAGTGTTTAGGGAGTTAGCACTGGAAGAAACTACTTAGGGCTATAAGCTGCTAGTAACTTCCTAAAAAAGGGAGAAGTTGGTTGCCTTCGTGCTGGCCTAAGAGGTAAGTAGCCATTTGGATTGACTTGTTAAAAAACTGGCATGCAAAGAATGTGGGTGTGAGGCATGCTGAGCTAGTTTATATGAGAGGCAAGCTTGCTGGAATATCGAGGATTTGTGTTTTGCTTCAATAGGTATGAGGCTTGGGTGATGTGGGATTCATTTGAACTTATACTTGAGTCGAGTCTACCTAAACTTGTTTGACGTTGAATTCGTATCTCTAGCTGTGTTTGTGAACCTTGGGCTAGGTTGTGGATGTGGATCTTACATGATGGATAGATTTGGTATGGTGGATTACCCTGGAGGTTCCATAAGCATTGCGAATGTATAAAAGCTCGTTAGACTAATGCCACATGCCCTTGTGTCTCCCATGGGCGAGTCTACAACTCTAGGTTGATGTGATTGGAGTGGGCATGAAGGTTGCTTTCCTTTTTTGCTTGTGCTAGTTTAGGGGGCGATTCCCCCATTGCGTCCAGATTGAGGGTTGTTGTAAACCCGGAGTTCCTCCTTGAAACTTCTTAAAAATTAAAAGGAAAGAAGAAAAGGAGGTTGGTATATTGTTTTGGGAAGGAAAAAGAAGAAAAAAAAAAAGAAAAGAAAAGAAAAATGAAAATGAGAGGAAAAGGGCCCCACCATCAAACTCTTTCTCTTTAATTATTGTCCATCCATTTTGCTACCCATTTTGGTGAAATAATTAGGGTTTTTCGTGGTAGAGGCTGAGAGGAAGAAGAAAAGGGGTTTTGCTGAAGTTGAGGTTGAAGAAGAAAGGGAAAAGCCCAATTCAAGATGCATGACAAAGTTTGTGATCAATCCTGACTACATCTGATGTTTGGATCATTCTGAGCTCCACGAGAAGTATTAAGAGGTGAGGTTTGATTTTCTTGAAAGTTAACTCATTTTAGAACAATTTTCGTGAAGGAAGCTCGAGCAAAATCTGAAGTTATGTTATGGGTTTTTGAAGGGGAAGTCAGAGGAGTGTTTTTACTGTCAAATCCGGGGAACCTCTGGTTTTTGAGATGTGCTGATCTGTAGACTTCGAATAAGAAGCTTTATTAGGTATGGATGGAAAGCTGATTTAAATTCCTATAACTTTCATTAATAAGTCGTGGTTATAAATTGAATGGAAGTTGCCTTAAAATTCATGTTAAGTTCAGGGTGCAGCAGGAAAACGAGTCTGGAAAGTGCAGAAACCGATTTTGTAGGAAGTGGCTTTCGAGGTATTTACGGATACATCCTTTAGGAATTTCAATTTCATTCCTTCAGATAAGTTTTAGAGGGTTAAAAAAGGAAGAGTTTGGTATAAAGTACATCATTTTTGAGCAAGTAATGGAAAAGTTATAGGTGTGTGAGTTTAAGGTATAAAATCTGTAAAGTGCAGGAAATTGATGGGGTGGTTTTTGCAACCCTAGGCCTTAAGTTTGTGAGGTCAAGATTCTAATGCTTGGTTTTGTTTTGTTTGACAGGCCAAGAAGAAATAGGACAAATTTACGGACCAAGAATCTATTATTAACGCTGTGAGTGACAAAACGAATTTCGGAAGTGTATTCTATGCTTGAACTTATGCTTACGAAAATAAAAGACTTTCTAAGAGTAATTTTATTTAAAGACTTTATGTCTCTTGAACACGTATTTATGAGCATATATGGTTTCCTAGAAATGATTTAATTGTTCGTTGTGAGCATATGTTTACTATTTTACCCGAACTAGTGAAAATACCATAATTTCGGGCCAACATGTGTTAGCAAGTAGTGTCAAAGGTTTTCATGTGTTTCTATGAGGCCCGAATGAGAAAATGTTTGAGATTCTGAGCCCGAGGCTGTATAGTACCGTGTGCACACAGGTCATTTTCTGTTGTCGACGTTGAGTGTACTCCGTGACAACAATGCTGTCGTGAGTGCTGGGCGAGCCCCACTACGACAAAGACGATGGGAGTGCTGGGCGGGCCCCACTACATCGTAGAATGAGTGTTGATTGTACTGGACGAGGCTTACACAAACTAGTTTGTCATATGTTTAAAATGGTTAATATTTTTGACACACTTGCTGGACTTCTGTAAAAGCTATTGATGTTATATGTTATGATTTACGAGTTAATAGATTTAAACTCAGTCACTCACTGAGCTTTCCAGCTCATTCTTTCAATGTTTTCCAACTTTCCAGGTAGAGATCGAGTTCCCGGTGCCTGAGATCCTGCCACAGCCTGCTGAACGCTCTACGAGTCTGATATTTTTGTACGTGGTTGGAGTAGTATAGCAAGTCTGCTCGTATTGTACATAACTTAATAGGGATGTGTAGTTATGTTGTATATGGAACTAGTGGTCTTGGGTGTATAAAGCACGTCTGGTCGTGTCTGGCTTGTTCAAGTTAGGTTTAACCAGAACCGCTCCGTATGTATGTGTAATAAGATTCCTAATTTCCTGCTGTGTGGTATGTATAGTATCTCGTATACAGGTATGGATTGTTTATCAGGAATTAAAAGGGTCATAGGTATCGTTAAGAAGTGAAACGATGCCTGTTGGCTTCACGCCTTCCTCCGGGCTAAGATAACAGGTGTTTCGGGAGGGGGTGTGACAACTTGGTATCAGAGCAGTTAGCTCCATGGGAAACGAGATAGAGCGAGTTAGCTCTAAGGAAAAAACTAGGAAATAGAAAGTATGTTAATGAGTTAGTTCAGATAGAACTAGTAAAGCATGGTCCAAGTAAGGACAAGAGTAAGTCTAGTCAGGACTAGAATATGAATAGAAGTTTAGTATTGTACATTTGAGTTAAGTATCCATAGCATGTCTGACATGTTGATATGTTATAGGAGTCATGCCACCACGTACAAGCAGACAACGCAGGCAGGATCAGGATGGGACGCAAGATCCTACCCAAGGCCAATCTGTGAGGGGATCTAGTGCCCCAAGAGTTCAGACTAGGGCAGGAAACGAGCAACATGCTAGTTCCTCACAAGAGGAAGGTAGGCCAGAGAGAGCATGGCCAAGTGATCCAGAGAAGACATATGGAATAGAACGCCTGAAGAAACTAGGAGCCACAGTGTTTGAGGGTTCCACAGACCCAGCTGACGCCGAGGTTTGGTTAAATATGCTGGAGAAATGCTTTGATGTGATGACTTGTCCTGAGGAGCGAAAGGTCAAGCTGGCCACATTTCTGCTGCAGAAGGAGGCAGAAGGATGGTGGAAATCGATACTAGCCAGGCGTAATGATGCACGTATCATGAATTGGAATTCTTTCAGAGGCATATTCGAAGACAAGTATTACCCTATCACGTATCGTGAAGCAAAGAGGGATGAGTTCTTAGAATTGAAGCAAGGGTCGCTTTCAGTGGCCGAGTACGAGAGGAAGTATACCGAGCTGTCACGGTATGCTGATGTAATTGTGGCATCTGAGAGTGACAGGTGTCGAAGATTTGAAAGAGGGTTACGCTTTGAGATACGTACCCCGGTTACAGCTATCGCTAAATGGACAGACTTTTCTCAGCTAGTAGAGACTGCCCTTCGTGTGGAACAGAGTATAGCAGAAGAGAAGTCAGTGGTGGAGCCTGGTCGTGGGATTTCGACGGCTAGTAGCTTCCGAGGTCGTGAGCAGCGAAGGTTCACACCTTGGGTGAATGTTTCAAGTCGTCAGGACTTTAAGAACCGATCTGGTGGCCAGGCATCGAGGCAGACGAGTGTGGGTAGTACCTATCAGAGGCAGAGTCAGAGAGCACCCAATCAGTCTGCTAGATTTGTAACAAGACCGCAGGCAGGGCAAGAGTCTATTGCCAGTGTGACGAGGAGAACCCCATGTATGAATTGTGGCAAGAATCATCGGGGCCATTGTCTTGTTGGTGCCGATGTGTGCTACCAGTGCGGACAACCAGGGCATTTCAAGAGAGATTGTCCACAGCTGAGAGTGGTCGCACAGAGAGACCTGGGGGTTGAGTCCCAGACTGTTGAGCAGCCGAGGGTTCCAGTAGCTGTAGGGGAGGGCACCAGTGGTGCTAGACAGAAAGGAGTTGTAGGGAGACCTAGACAGCAGGGAAAGGTCTACGCTATGACTCAGCAAGAAGCAGAGGAGGCACCAGATGTTATTACTGGTACGATTCTTATTGATAATGTACCTGCACGTGTTTTAATAGATCCAGGTGCTACGCATTCCTTTGTTTCTAGCATGTTCCTAACTAAGCTAAATAGGAAGCTAGAGCCTTTATTTGAGAAGTTAGTTATATACACTCCAGTTGGTGATGCTTTACTAGTCAATGAAGTGTTGCGAGATTGTGAGGTCTTAGTAGAAGGTCTCAGTATGATAGTGGATCTTCTTCCACTAGAGTTGCAGGTGTTAGACGTAATTTTGGGGATGGATTTCTTATTCACTCATTATGCTTCCATGGATTGCCATAGGAAGGAAGTAATTTTCAGGAAACCAGGTTGGGCTGAAGTAGTTTTCAGGGGAGAAAGGAAGATTATACCTATGAGTATGATTTCAGCCCTAAAAGCTGAGAGGTTGTTGAGGAAGGGTTGCACGGCATTTCTTGCACATGTAGTGGAGGTGCAGGAAGAGAAGTTGAAACCAGAAGATGTTCCTGTCGTGAATGAATTCCTTGATGTTTTTCCAGCTGACCTGGCAGGTTTGCCACCTGATAGGGAAGTTGAGTTCACTATCGAATTGTTACCAGGAACAGCACCTATTTCGCGAGCGCCGTATAGAATGGCTCCAAGCGAGCTCAGAGAACTGAGGATACAGTTACAAGAACTAGTTGACAAGGGATACATCAGACCTAGTGTATCGCCTTGGGGAGCTCCAGTGTTATTTGTAAAGAAGAAAGATGGTACTCTAAGATTGTGCATTGACTATAGACAGTTAAACAAGGTCACGATACGTAACAAGTACCCTTTACCACGCATAGATGACTTGTTTGACCAGTGAAGGGGAGCATCAGTGTTCTCCAAGATTGACTTAAGGTCAGGATACCATCAGTTAAAGGTTAGGGAATCAGACGTTCCTAAGACAGCATTCAGAACGAGGTATGGACACTATGAGTTTCTAGTAATGCCATTCGGTTTAACAAATGCGCCAGCAGTTTTCATGGATCTCATGAACAGGATTTTCCATCAGTATTTGGATCAGTTTGTGATAGTGTTCATCGATGACATACTAGTTTACTCAATTGACAGGGAAGCCCATGAGAAACATCTGAGGATTGTTCTACAAACACTACGTGATAAACAGTTGTACGCTAAATTTAGCAAATGTGAGTTTTGGATGAATCAGGTAGTGTTTTTAGGGCATATTGTTTCGGCAAATGGAGTTAGTGTGGATCCGCAGAAAGTGGAAGCTGTGGTCAACTGGGAGAGACCAGCTAGTGCGACAGAGGTACGTAGTTTCCTAGGCTTGGCAGGATACTACAGACGGTTTGTTGAGGATTTCTCATGACTAGCATTACCCTTAACAGCTATGACAAGGAAGAATGCTAAGTTTGAGTGGTCAGATAAGTGTGAACAGAGTTTTCAGGAGCTGAAGAAGAGATTAGTAACAGCACCTATCCTGGCACTCCCTGTAACCGGGAAAGAATATGTGATTTACTGTGATGCTTCGAGGCAAGGATTAGGGTGCGTGCTTAATTTCTGTTATTGAACTTTGATGATAACTTGTTAAATTTAAGTTTTGGTAATTTTACTTTCTGTTATTTGAACATTTTGGATGCTACTGGAATTCAGTTTTCACCTATATATAATTGTAAATTTCTTCAAAATTTCAAGCTACTGGTTCTTAGTTTCAAGTTTCCGTGAGTTAATTGGTATTTTGTATCTTTGGGTTGTTTCTTTAAAATACTTACTTGCATTGCATTTGCAATTTAATTGCATTATTTCCTTTGAGTTTCTTTTAATGATCTCCTACAATTCTAATTTACCATTTTCAAATTATTCCATCATGAAGAGCTAAATTTCCTTTGGGATTCAATTTTGTGAATGCCCTAGAGGAAAGATGTAAAGCTCGAGAGTGAAAACAATCTAGCTAATTCTTGAACTCAAGTTTGCTTTTGATGAGTAAATTATTGGGTAAAACTAGCTGGCCATCTAGTGTTGCTTGCCAAGCTAAAACTTAATACCGAAAGGGTTAAGGGAAGCGGATGTCGCAAAAGCAATGGAGGAAAGGGCTTAGACATAAGTCTGAAACATCGACCCTAGACATAGGGCGAGACTCCAAAACCACTAGAATTGTGCGCAAAACTATCTAAGTTAGATTAGCCATAGACATATAGGTTTAATCACTTAGTCTCCTAAAGATATTTCAAAGAAGGTCGAATGGGAGTTGAATTCGGTTTACTTAGTTCTTGAGTTAGCTACGATTGCAATTGCTTTCTTGTTGCATTTTCTTTCCAAAGGGACAGCAGCATTCTTGAATCCCTTCTTATTTCCATTGAATTTTCAAACACATTTTGATAACTCTTAAATTAAGAGTTATATGCTTGTATTTTTGGGCTAAATTTCTATATTTTATCTCTATAATTCTTGGAAATTCCCTAGCTTGGAGTCATTTTGCTCTAGGAGTAATTTTGATATAGTAATATTTTTATTAGAGCAATTTTATTCTAATTAAGGCATTTTATGTGATTAGATCAGGGTGGATTAATGAGGAGTTACGAAGCCAAGAACAGCAGTTTTTCAACTAATTGCTGGAGCAAATTTCACGCATCAGGCTTTTACGAAATTCGCACGTGGAAGCTGTATTCATTAATTGAGCTGGCATCTGTCAGTCCAGTCATCTGCTTCCAGCGAATTAGAGGCCGCCACGTCACTAGGTCAAGCCCAGTCAGCCCTCGTTTTCATAAAAGGGTGACTATTATAATGGCCAGCCGTTTTTTGTTGTTAAGGAATGAGGCAGATATTGAGAAGAAAGGTGCTGATCCCGAAATAACAGCAGAGGAGAGCTTGGACCAGGAGCCTTCACCGGAGTTTGCCAAAAACGGAAGGATTCCAGTTGGAGCAACGCCGTTGCTGTGGCAAGAAACTTGGGGCAGCATTTCGACTTCTCCTGCTACAATTTCTACTGTCTTTTAGTTGTTTCTGTTTTTATTTTCATCATGTTTCCATTTCTACTGTTTTTCCGTTTTCACTGTAGCATGAACTAATCCCTCTTAGGTGAGGATTAGAGGATGATTGTTATTTGCTAATGTTATAGTTGAGTAGACTTCATCTCCTTCGGTTTGGTTTTTAAGGGCTTTTATTACTAGTTTGTTTTCGCTTGGCCAGCCATTTCAAACACCGTCTCTCTGATTTCTGGGAAGAATAGGAGGGGTTGAAAACTTAAAAACCACGTTAGCCCCTCGTTAAGGTTAGTTGCTGACTAAGTGGGTAGGTTAGGGATAGCCACTCGCCTAACGCACAGAAAGTACAGACGGTTTATTGTGCTGAAGTAATTTAATTGCGGCAGCATATATTCGGTGATTCGGGAGAATACCGTGTAGTCTGTAGTGAATCGATTGGAATGAATGTATACTCAGTTTATAACTTAGCTAATGCATGACTTACCTCTAATCTGAGCCTTTCCTTTAATTAAAGCACAAGTTAATCGTTCTCTGTTTTCTGAAGTCTTTACTCTGTTTTGCATGCTTTAGCATTAAATTTGCTCCAGCATTTATTTGAAAAACTGCTGTTCTTGGCTTCGTAACTCCTCATTAATCCACCCTGATCTAATCACATAAAATGCCTTAATTAGAATAAAATTGCTCTAATAAAAATATTACTATATCAAAATTACTCCTAGAGCAAAATGACTCCAAGCTAGGGAATTTCCAAGAATTATAGAGATAAAATATAGAAATTTAGCCCAAAAATACAAGCATATAACTTTTAATTTAAGAGTTATCAGTGTGGATCCGCAGAAAGTGGAAGCTGTGGTCAACTGGGAGAGACCAGCTAGTGCGACAGAGGTACGTAGTTTCCTAGGCTTGGCAGGATACTACAGACGGTTTGTTGAGGATTTCTCATGACTAGCATTACCCTTAACAGCTATGACAAGGAAGAATGCTAAGTTTGAGTGGTCAGATAAGTGTGAACAGAGTTTTCAGGAGCTGAAGAAGAGATTAGTAACAGCACCTATCCTGGCACTCCCTGTAACCGGGAAAGAATATATGATTTACTGTGATGCTTCGAGGCAAGGATTAGGGTGCGTGCTTATGCAAGAAGGAAAGGTAATAGCTTATGCGTCAAGGCAATTGAAAAAGCACGAGTGTACTTACCCTACCCATGATCTTGAACTAGCAGCAGTTGTTTTAGCATTGAAGATCTGGAGGCATTATTTGTTCGGTGAGAAGTGCCACATTTTCACGGATCATAAGAGTTTGAAGTATATTTTCGATAAAAAAAAAGCTGAATATGAGGCAGAGGCGATGGCTAGAACTGATTAAAGATTATGATTGTACTATAGAATACCATCCAGGTAAGGCGAACGTAGTAGCAGATGCATTAAGTAGGAAGTCGAGACTTCCTAGGGATGCTTTATGTGGTATGCGAGCAACCTTCTTAAGTACGCTAAGAGGTTCAAAGGCGGTTGTGACTGCAGAGGATTCAGGAAGTCTTTTGGTTCAATTTCATGTCAGGCCTTCGCTTATAGCAGAGATTGTGAGGAAACAGGCCGAGGATAGGGACTTGCAGAAGAGGTTTGGGAAGTCCAAACAGGACCCAGAGGGGGAGTTTCTGATAGGAGCAGATGGAGCTATATTGAAGCAAGGAAGACTATGTGTTCCGAATATTAGTGAGCTTAAAGATGCTTTACTAGAGGAAGCTCACAGTTCAGCTTACGCTATGCATCCAGAAAGCACCAAGATGTACAAAACTTTAAAGGGATCGTATTGGTGGCCTGGGATGAAGCGGGAGATAGCTAATTATGTTGATAAATGTTTAATTTGCCAACAGGTTAAACCAGTTAGACAGAGGCCAGGGGGACTCCTTAATCCACTGCCATTGCCGGAGTGGAAATGAGAGCATATCACTATGGATTTCCTTTTTGGATTACCACGTACTTCTGGTGGACATGATGGTATTTGGGTAATAGTGGATAGACTCACTAAGACAGCACGGTTTATACCGATTAAAGCGACGTATACACTCGATCAGCTTGCTAAGCTATACGTCGACAAGATTGTGAGTCAGTACGGAGTGCCAGTGTCCATAGTTTCAGATAGAGATCCGAGATTTACATCTAAGTTCTGGCCTAGTTTACAGAAAGCTATGGGGACAAAATTGAATTTCAGCACAGCGTTCCACCCCCAGACAGATGGTCAGTCAGAGAGGACCATCCAGACCTTAGAGGACATGTTGAGAGCATGTGTCCTTCAGTTTAAAGGAAGTTGGGATACCCACTTATCACTTATGGAGTTCGCTTATAATAACAGCTATCAGACTAGTATCGGCATGGCACCGTTTGAGGCTTTGTATGGAAGACCATGTTGAACTCCCGTGTGTTGGAACGAAGTGGGGGAACGGAAGCTAATCGGACCTGAGTTGGTACAGGTTACGACAGACAATGTGAAGGTGATTAGAGAAAATCTTAAAGTAGCTCAAGATCGTCAGAAGAGCTACGCAGATAAGCGGCGAAGAGACTTAGAATTCCAGGTCGGGGATCAAGTTTTCTTGAAGTTATCTCCGTGGAGAGGTGTCCTTCGTTTTGGACGGAAGGGTAAGCTGAGTCCTAGATATATTGGTCCTTATCAGATAACAAAACGAGTTGGGCCAGCAGCGTACGGACTTGAGTTGCCAGCAGAACTATCTCGAGTGCATGATATCTTCCATGTGTCCATGTTGAGAAAGTATATTCCAGATTCGACACATGTGTTGCAAGCACAACCAGTTGAGCTGGAGGAAGATTTGAGCTACATAGAGGATGCAGTTCAAATTCTCGATAGGAAAGAACAGGTTCTGAGAAACAAGACGATCCCGCTCGTGAAGGTTCTTTGGAGACATCACGGAGTGGAGGAGGCAACTTGGGAACCAGAAGACGAAATGAGGAAGAATTACCCGACGCTTTTCACCTAAGAACTACTCAATTTCGAGGACGAAATTTCTTAAGAGGGGGGTAAGTTGTAAACCCGGAGTTCCTCCTTGAAACTTCTTAAAAATTAAAAGGAAAGAAGAAAAGGAGGTTGGTATATTGTTTTGGGAAGGAAAAAGAAGAAAAAAAAAAAAAGAAAAGAAAAGAAAAATGAAAATGAGAGGAAAAGGGCCCCACCATCAAACTATTTCTCTTTAATTATTGTCCATCCATTTTGCTACCCATTTTGGTGAAATAATTAGGGTTTTTCGTGGTAGAGGCTGAGAGGAAGAAGAAAAGGGGTTTTGCTGAAGTTGAGGTTGAAGAAGAAAGGGAAAAGCCCAATTCAAGATGCATGACAAAGTTTGTGATCAATCCTGACTACATCTGATGTTTGGATCATTCTGAGCTCCACGAGAAGTATTAAGAGGTGAGGTTTGATTTCCTTGAAAGTTAACTCATTTTAGAACAATTTTCGTGAAGGAAGCTCGAGCAAAATCTGAAGTTATGTTATGGGTTTTTGAAGGGGAAGTCAGAGGAGTGTTTTTACTGTCAAATCCGGGGAACCTCTGGTTTTTGAGATGTGCTGATCTGTAGACTTCGAATTAGAAGCTTTATTAGGTATGGATGGAAAGCTGATTTAAATTCCTATAACTTTCATGAATAAGTCGTGGTTATAAATTGAATGGAAGTTGCCTTAAAATTCATGTTAAGTTCAGGGTGCAGCAGGAAAACGAGTCTGGAAAGTGCAGAAACCGATTTTGTAGGAAGTGGCTTTCGAGGTATTTACGGACATATCCTTTAGAAATTTCAATTTCATTCCTTCAGATAAGTTTTAGAGGGTTCAAAAAGGAAGAGTTTGGTATAAAGTACATCATTTTTGAGCAAGTAATGGAAAAGTTATAGGTGTGTGAGTTTAAGGTATAAAATCTGTAAAGTGCAGGAAATTGATGGGGTGGTTTTTGCAACCCTAGGCCTTAAGTTCGTGAGGTCAAGATTCTAATGCTTGGTTTTGTTTTGTTTGACAGGCCAAGAAGAAATAGGACAAATTTACGGACCAAGAATCTATTATTAACGCTGTGAGTGACAAAACGAATTTTGGAAGTGTATTCTATGCTTGAACTTATGCTTACGAAAATAAAAGACTTTCTAAGAGTAATTTTATTTAAAGACTTTATGTCTCTTGAACACGTATTTATGAGCATATATGGTTTCCTAGAAATGATTTAATTGTTCGTTGTGAGCATATGTTTACTATTTTACCCGAACTAGTGAAAATACCATAATTTCGGGCCAACATGTGTTAGCAAGTAGTGTCAAAGGTTTTCATGTGTTTCTATGAGACCCGAATGAGTAAATGTTTGAGATTCTGAGCCCGAGGCTGTATAGTACCGTGTGTACACAGGTCATTTTCTGTTGTCGACGTTGAGTGTACTCCGTGACAACAATGCTGTCGTGAGTGCTGGGCGAGCCCCACTACGACAAAGACGATGGGAGTGCTGGGCGGGCCCCACTACATCGTAGAATGAGTGTTGATTGTACTGGGCGAGACTTACACAAACTAGTTTGTCATATGTTTAAAATGGTTAATATTTTTGACACACTTGCTGGACTTCTATAAAAGCTATTGATGTTATATGTTATGATTTACGAGTTAATAGATTTAAACTCAGTCACTCACTGAGCTTTCCAGCTCATTCTTTCAATGTTTTCCAACTTTCCAGGTAGAGATCGAGTTCCCGGTGCCTGAGATCCTGCCACAGCCTGCTGAACGCTCTACGAGTCTGATATTTTTGTACGTGGTTGGCGTAGTATAGCAAGTCTGCTCGTATTGTACATAACTTAATAGGGATGTGTAGTTATGTTGTATATGGAACTAGTGGTCTTGGGTGTATAAAGCACGTCTGGTCGTGTCTGGCTTGTTCAAGTTAGGTTTAACCAGAACCGCTCCGTATGTATGTGTAATAAGATTCCTAATTTCCTGCTGTGTGGTATGTATAGTATCTCGTATACATGTATGGATTGTTTATCAGGAATTAAAAGGGTCATAGGTATCGTTAAGAAGTGAAACGATGCCTGTTGGCTTCACGCCTTCCTCCAGGCTAAGATAACAGGTAGTCGGGAGGGGTTGTGACAGTTGTTTTCCTTCTTCTATGTACTAGCTTAGGGGGCGATTCCCTCACTGTGTGTAGGTTGAGGGTTTCTTTCCTTCATTCGATGTGCTAGCTTAGGGGCGATTCCCCACCATTTGAGCATGATGGTTGTTTTCCTTTATTGCTCTGTGCTAGCTAGAGTGGGTGATTCCCCAAAGAGTGTAGCGCGTGAGAGTTACTTTCTTTCACTGCCTTAGTCAACTTAAGTTACATGACTCGTAGGTAGAGCTCGAGACAATACCATACAGGGGTGGACTTGGGGTAAGGTGTGCGAGCTTTAGCTAGTTGGATGGTGAGTTGAGGTTAAGTAGGAGCCCATGAGTGCCAGGGCAACTTTTTTGATGTGATTATGAGTTTTGGACCATTAACTGGACTACTTACTGAGTATGTTTATACTCACCCTACTACCTTGATTGTATCCTTGCAGATGGCGCGAAACCACGAGACGGTTGATGATGGCGACGACCTGACGAGGCTATGTGGCATTCTTGTTTACTTACTTAGGCTCATCTTTTTCTGTCTTTGTTATTCCGCTGTCTCACGTTGTACTTGGTTATGAATTTTGTTGGTAGAAGTTCTTATGTTTCCTGAACTTTAGTTTTTGAGAAATTTGCAACTGTTTAGTCTGTTGTGTGTGAGCTCAGCCCATGTTCTGGTAATTGGTGGGCGATGAGTATTTCATTGTTATAATAAGTGTTATATGTCTTCTTCCAGGTTTTTAAAATTTTCGAATTTCTTGTAGTTACACCATTATGGTGTCGAAATTTTGGTCATAAGCGGAGTAACCCCATTGCACTTTCTAGGTAATTTACTCTAAGTTTTAGAGTCGTTACACTTTTATTAAATATTATTTTGTGTTTTCTAAGGAAATTAACAAATTTTCTCTTGAAATCTATTATTAGGAATTAACAATTTAAATAGAAATTTCAAAAAAAAAACTTTATTTAATCAAATTAAAAAAAATGAAAATCATAAACGGAAAATTTTTCCTCATGGGAACCCAATCCCTATAATTCCCTGCGGGAAATCCCCGCCTCGTTCCCTGCAAAATTAAATGGAGAATTTTGTTGGGATAGAGAATTAAAGGGGGGCGGGGCCGGGGATGAAGATGTCATTCCCTGGCCCTACCCTGCCTCGTGGACATCTCTACCCATAGGTGGAAGTAATATTTATAAATTCAATTTTCAAAAACCAAAAACTAATGGTTATCAAATGGGGCCTTAGGCCCCGTTTGATAACCATTTGGTTTTTTGTTTTTGTTTTTTGAAAATCAAGCTTATTTTCTCCAAATTTCTATACAATGGTTTTCATCTCCCTTTAGGAGGCATTTGAATTTTTAGCCAAATTCCAAAAATATAAACAAGTTTTTGAAAACTACTTTTTTTAGTTTTCAAAACATGGTTTGGTTTTTGAAAGCATAAGTAAAAGGTAGATAACAAAACAAATAGATCCATGGATGTGAGTAGTATTTATAGGCTTAATTTTCAAAAACTAAAAACCAAAAACAAAATGGTTATCAAACGGGGCCTTAGTTTTTAGTTTTTGTTCTTTGTTTTTTTTTTGAAAATTTTGCTTGTGTTCTCACAATTTCTCTACAATAGTTTTCATATTTCTACAATGGTTTTCATCTTTCTTAAGGAAACATTTGAGTTTATAGCCAAATTTCAAAAACAAAAACTACTTTTTTTAATTTTCAAAACTTGGCTTAATTTTTGAAAACATATGTAAAAAAGTAGATAAGAAAACATGAAATCCATGAGTAGAAGTGGTGTTTATAGACTTAATTTTCAAAAACCAAATGGTTATCAAACGGGGCCTAAAATACAAAATTAATGAGTATAAGATAGTTCAACTTATGAAGTATTAATAACTTCTTATAAATGTTGGAAGTTTAAATTTCTATTTCTATGTTTGAATTGCAATACTAAAAGTATGGTTGAGCAACTAATTTGATTCATATGGTTCGAGCTTTCACCTGTCACCATTTTTTTTCCAAATGTCTTACTCTAATCTAATTTGTAATGTTGTGAATTAATATAAATAACCAAATGTTAAAATAAACTACATTTTAATGTATGTGTATATATACTCATTATCACACAAAATTGAAAATGTGTCATATATTTCATATTGCAAGTGCAATGACTATATGTGAGACATGACCAAGCTATATGGATCAAATTTAACCTTTCAAAAAGGTAGTTGAAACTAAGTCTAGGTTTTAAAGACTAAATTAAAATTATAGTCACCAAATTAAATTTTGAGTCATCAAATTAGTAATTTAACCAAAAAAAACCTACAAAATTACAAAACCAATAAAATTGAGATGTGAGTAATATCAAATATATTTTTACACAAAATATATCATATCAGTCCATCGATAATTAGATTGATTAGCATTATTAACTAAATTCAATAATTACTTTAAATTAGATTAAAAATCTAAACTCTAATGATTAGTATATTAACTAAATTCAATCATTATTTTAAATTAGATTAAAAATCTAGCAATAATTTAATTCCTAAACTTTAGTTTGTAAATATAGTTTAGTCTCTATACTTTTAAATTTGTAACAATTTAGTCTATGAAATTTAGTATGTAACGATTTAGTCTTTATACATTAAAAATTGTAATAATTTAATCTCAACCAAGAAATATCCCATAAAATTTAATTGTCAATTTTTATTATTTAACGACTTAGTTTTTGTTGTTTATAAAGACATTTTATGCCTGATTAGTTTATTGATCTAGATACGTAAGAAATCTCATTAAATTTTAGCAATATTTTTTCTGATATGAACTAAATTATTACAAAATTTAAAGTATAAGAACTAAATTGTTACATACTAAAGTACAAGTACTAAATTGTTACAAAATTAAAGTACAAGGAATATTAAATCGGTACAAACTAAAATATTCATAGACTAAATTGTTATTTCTATCAAAGTTGAGAGATTAGAAATGTTTTTTTTTTTTTTTTGAATTTAACAGCATTTTAGATGGGTATTCAAACCTTTGATTTGGGTACTTGCCAAATAACCCTAAATTATGTTCAGCCATTATTAGAAATGTTTTTTACATTAGTAATAAGAAGAACGTATATTTTCTAAAATTTAACTAGAATCTAAAAACTACTCGCTAGGAATTTTTTTCCTATATCATCCATTTCTTTCATTTTAAAACCGTTGGATTTGCCCATCACAGTTTTTTGTTTGATTGGATTTTAAATGACCATATCAACTATCTATTTTTCCTTCTAGATTTTAATTATTTCATGATTAATAATATGACAAGTAATAATCCATAATTTTTCCTTCTAGATTTTAATTATTTCATGATTAATAATATGACAAGTAATAATCTATAATTTCTTTTAAAAAAATATATCTCATAAATAAACTACCAACGGTTTGATCAACAATATAATGTCTTAATCATTCAAATTATTTAACTAAAATTTGTAACATTTTATTCATTAATGTTGTCTCAATAACTTCAATATGAAATTGTAACGAAGTTGAAATCAGTAAAAAGATGTATATTATATAATTGTTCACATGAAATTTTTAAGAAATTTTGATGTCGTGAAAATGAAGATTTTATTGAATTTTCATGTCGTGGAAATGAACCTAATTTTACTGAATTTGAAGTAGTGTTACCGTCTCTAATGTATGAAATGTAAACTCTCATTCGAGGGCTTGTGAAGAGACGATCAATTTCTTGAAGTCTTCTAGTATTTGAATCTACTTTAAATATTCTCAATTCTCTGGTTTCTGACTCTTTTAGATTCTCTGGCTGAATCTAAATGTCCAAGGGTGACCTGAGTTTGATGAGTTTGAATTTGGTTGACTTTGGACCCAACTTTTAGACTTGGACTTAGTTAGACTTAATCCAATCCTATGCTTGGATTATTAAAATTTGACCCAATTCTTTTTTAATGATCTCGCGCTAAATTAGGTTCGGTCCAATGGCATAATTTGATTGGAACTTAAGTCGTCCAATCAGATCAATATTATTTTATTTGCCAATTTTCTATGATTTTTAATTTAATTGAAAAATACGTGTAAATATGTAATTGGTCTTAAATTTATCAATATATTTTTATCATCAATTTAGATTAATGACAAAATTTGTTATTAAAAAAAAAAACAAGAAAGCTAATGAAATATTTGAAGCACTCATTCTCCCTATTAAAGTTTTATTTGATCAAAATTACTTAAACTTATATCACACAGACACTTTTTTTGGAAAGAAAAAAAGAAATTCTATACATACTTCCAAATTGATCTTTTAGAATCACAATCATTGAATATCCGTTTAGAAAAAATGATTCGAGCGAAAATGGGGGAAGCACGCGCGCCGCGCACTCTCAACAAAATTCACACTTTATTTTTCCCTTTTAGAAATTGAATTTAAAATAAATGAAAAGAAAAAAGGAAAATCGCTATCTGAGAATCCCAACGGTCTAAATTCGTAAGGGAGGACAACAAATTTCAAAGTGTTTCTTATTTTTTTAGCGAGTCGGAGACGCACAGTTCTCTGCTTTTCCGCGTCGCCTCCCATCAATCTGTTGCGCCATTTTCAATTCTATCTGTGTTAAAGGATCGAACACACAGAAAATCCTCAAGAACAAAAGCCATTATTTCGCTTTCGTTTCATTCTTTCTTCTTGCTTCGGATTCCCTCTTCCAATTTTCAGGTACCATTCTCTCTCATTTTCCCCTTCTCTATGGTTTTCGTTGAGGGTTTTATTTCCAGTTCACGGATTTGGTAATTCATCTATCTGTTGATCTTATATTTGTTTTTACACTGCATTTCTGTAATTTTTCTCCGTTTTTTGAACCCTCATTTTCCGTTCATATTTTTTTATCTGTATCGTTAACGGCTAGATTACTCGGATATCGGTTTGGTTTAGCTTTCGATCCCCAAACTTACGCTCTAATTTATGCTTGAATTGCGTTCTACATTCTTATTTCCAGTTGCTTTTTGTTAGTCTTTAAATGGAAAAATAGTAATGTTATTTTGTTTTGTTTTTGCGAATCTATTGTCCTCTTAGATTTAAGATATATTTGAAATTGATGGCGTTACTTAGAAAGAACGGCCTTCCTAAATAAATCTTCCCTATACAATTTACAGGTACCAGTTATATTCACCAGATCCCTTGTTTTAGAGCTGCTTAGCTAATAGTTCATTAAAATTCAGGAGTCTCTTTGTACAGCCAGGATGTTTAGTTTCATGAAATCCCCCGCTAAAGTTTCTAAGCAGAATTCTGTAGATCCTGGATTATCAGCCGGATCTGGCACTAATCCTTTTGATTCAGATACTGGACCTGGAACCAACCAAACTCCTAATCCTGCAAGAAGAACTTCTTCCGAGCCTGCGCTCGTTATACCGAACTCCAATTCCTCCAATCCTTTTGATGATGATGATGATGATGGTTTTGTTGGAAGAAGAGGTACTGCAACTTCTTCAGCCTCTAAAGACAGGTACAAAAATGATTTTCGCGACTCGGGAGGGCTTGAGAACCAGAGTGTGCAGGAATTGGAGAAATACGCCGTGTATAAAGCTGAGGAGACCACAAAATCTGTTAATAACTGCCTGAAGATCGCTGAGGACATAAGGGGAGATGCTACCAGGACCCTTGACATGTTGCATCAGCAGGGTGAGCAAATTGAGAGGACCCACATGATGGCTGCTGATATGGATAAAGATCTAAGTAAGGTAGGCTCTTTACTAGTTTCCATCAGACACCTTTTTATTTTATTTTCTACCCTATGTTGTTATCCTGAAATGATTAGTTTGCCCATGTTAATCTGATATAGTTAAAAAGGGAATCAGATTATTCAAAATTTGAAAGTCAGCTGTTATGAAATACTTGGCTTGCAAGCTTTTGTGATTAGGTTGTGGATGTCCTACTCTGTAAGAGATGGAAAATGATCAAGAACAAATAACCTTTTAGTTTGCAAGGAATCTGATATGCTAGCAAGAAAATGAATGAAGTTATTTTATCTTGCTTTTGCTTTGTTTATGTTCTCTGTGTTTGTTAATTGTTTCCTATTCATTATTATTAATTATAGGGAGAGAAACTTCTGAATAATCTTGGAGGCATGTTTTCTAAGCCATGGAAGCCAAAGAAGACCAAAGAAATTACCGGCCCTCTTATAACAGCAGGTTACAATTTCACTGGTTCTTTTGCTCACTAAATAGTAAATACTTTCATTCCTGTAACTTACTGCCACTCCTATTTTATCTGCTATTGATTATGTCCATTTTGGCTGTCCAGATAATTCCTCTGGGAGAACTGAAAACAAGGAGGAAAGGGAAAAACTGGGTGTATCTACGGGCAAAAAGCAGTCGGCTACTCGAACACCGCCTTCTGAATCATCAGGTGCAATGCAAAAAGTTGAGGTGAGAGCATTGGCTGTTATCATTTCACTATCTTAAGAGCATAGCATTATTATGGTTTCAGATTTAACCCCAATGGGTAAGAATATTGTTGTTTCAGGTTGAGAAGGAAAAGCAAGATGATGCACTCTCAGATTTAAGTAATATCTTGGGTGATCTGAAGAATATGGCTGTGGACATGGGAAGCGAGCTTGACAGGTCATATATGCATGCCATCCTCTTTTCTCAACTTAGACATTGTTGTATTATTATCTCATCAATCTGTTGGCTTACTACATGGTTCTGAATGCAAATTTTCTTGAAAATGCAGGCAAAACAAAGCTCTGGATCATCTAAGCGACGATGTCGACGAGCTGAATTCTAGAGTGAAAGGCGCCAATCAACGAGCTCGCCGTTTGATTGGGAAGTAAAATCAGACACTCTTATTCTTTCTCCCACCCCTCTCCCTTCTGTTTGTTTCTAGCTGTGGAAGCATTTCGTTTAAACATTCTTTAATTGTTGGTGTACTTCATTCTTTTCTCTTGTGGTTTTAAGATTGTAATAAGTACAAAACTTTGCTTCTATTCTTTCAAAAGAAAAAGCTTATTCCTTCATCTTGTTGAAGATAGATAGCAGCCATGGATTTAGACAATTAGAGCTGGAGTACATTTAGTTGTTACCATTTTCTTTTCTTTTCCTTTTCAAGGGATTGACTAAAATGGAAGATGAAAAGCTACAGTACAAAAGGGAAAAGGAAAGCAGTAGAAGAAACTCAAAAGGGGCTTTTACTACATACATATGTTTCCATAGATTCAGAACAGTACATAGCCTATACAGCAAAATTACATTAATTCCATAAACAGTAAAAGATATATGAAAGTTCCATAGTACCCTTCCAAAGAAAGAAAACCTCATGAATCCTGCCATGTCGGCATTTTGTACCTTATACCTCCAAAATTAATGAAACTCATGGGTTTCTTTTGAATCTTGCCTCCGGACCCGACCACCTATGACCTAATTTAAAAAAAAAAAAAGAAGTCCAAATCTTAAAGTAAATACCTTGCCATTTCCATGCTTGTTTTTGCCACTTTCCAGACCAAAATGAACTCCAACGTTCTCCTTCTCTCCATGATCAAACTTTTAAAGTTTTAACACACCAAAACTCGAACGCATGGACGCAAAAACAAGAATGGAAACAGCCCAACGATAACCTGAAACAAGAAAGAAAGGAAAGACCGAATAAAAAAGAAAAACAAGACAATACGACATTGGACAAAACTCGTCAACTAATTAGCATATAGTCTTCTTCTGCCTTCGGTCACGTACGAGGATTAAATATTCTTCTTGATCCTTAACTAATAGGATTCAAGAACCAAGGGTGCATGATATATTCTACTGTAATAGCAAGAAAACTGAGAAGAGAAATGGCTGAAAATGGCTGTTTTTAATAAAGAAAGATTCTCTTTGCTCTGTCTTTGCTTTTCTTTCTCTCTTGTTCAATTGTGAAGAGGGTTTGGCCCCGAGGGCACGAGTCTCTTCTCGACGCCGTATTGGGGGTCAATCTCATTGTGTGTCAGCAACGGCGGCGACAACGGTGGAACATGAACAGAAAGGCGATGTTGGTAAACTCTATGAAGGTGAATACACAAAGAACGTGAGTTTTCACGAGTGAGAGCATCACAAGGATGACGCTGCAGTTCATGGCGAGGCGGATGGTGGTGAGAGGTGGTTGGAGAACCTGGCACGGCGGTGGAAGGTGGATGATTGGAGAGGCTGGTGGCGGATGAGGTGATGAAGACGAGTAAAACTATCAAGATCATCATGAAGAGCTGGGCATTGGTGGCAAAAGATGTAGAAAGAGAGAGAGAGGTTTTCATTGTTGAATTCTGATATAGAGAAAGAGAGAGAAAAGGACGGGGAAGAAAAAAGGAGAGATGAAAGAAGCCGGGGAAGAAAGGAGAAGAGATGGTGAAAGTGAAAGGGAAGAAGTTTAAATGCAGAGCGAGAGACTCATGAGGAGGGGGGAGAATTTATTATTATGGCCTTATTGAAAGGAGGACTGGCTTGAGGGGCCTCCATTGTGGCCAAGGGTATAGTTGGCAATCACTTTCACTCTTCATTATAGCTTTTGCTTTCATTTTCACGTACGTTAAACACCATCGTTTGATCATTCCATCTATAATTCAACGGTTCAGATCCATTTTCTTTTCCAATATTTACTAACTCATGCAAATATTACCTAATTTTTATTCAATATGTCATGAATGAAATAATGAAATAAATATATAATAATAAATATAATGATATGTTGTGACACCTAAGCTATTTGAGGAGGGTTGGTTTGTAGTCGTCAAGAAGCACAAACAACGAGCAACTTCTAACAAGTTTCTAAGCAAAATGACTAAACATAAGAATGACAAGGATTTCGAAATAGTTAAGTATAGAATGTTGTAGTCAAGAATGCTTAAGAGTGCATTTGGGACATGAGTTTGACTTACTAGGCCTAACCGATGTAAATTTGGGGGTAGAGTTGTGTAACTTGAGTTTAATTAGAGAAATTAACTAGCTTGAATGATAGCTTAATTATTCACACACACATGATTTTCTTAAGCCCAAATTTTTTAAACTTACACTACAAACATGGCTTTCCTAAACTCGAGCTTTTTTAAACCCTTCATTTAAACCTTTAGACTTACTAAATTTAGACTTAAGATGTCAAATTCATGCTCTAATACAAGCGCTCTAAATGTGTTGATAAGTACCATCTATACTATTAAGATGCACTTTTCTTTTCGTTGACTTATATATTAAAAGCTTCAAGTTAAATCGTTGAAAATAATGTCTTTGGTTTAGAGCAATTTTGTGCTATGTGATCTGCTGTGTAGTACTAGTAACTAACACCTAGTGCAAATGTTAGTAAAATAATTAAATAATTAACAAAAATACATTTAATGTCTCATCATTATGTGTTTAACATTAACATTTATATAGCTATATAAAAAAAAAAAACATTAACATTTGTCATGCTTATCTAGTGGCTTACATTTATTTACTTTGCAAAAAATTTGTAGTCAATAAGACAATTACAATATTTTGGCTCAATCCAAATTTATATAATGGACATTTCACGTCAACATTATGTAACCGTTTCTTTTAGTTCAACAAGTGTAGGGTAGAGATTGAACATTCTATCTTCGCTAAGTTATTTATATAATAGTATGTTAAATTATAAGTTTCGTCTCTAAAATTTTAAGTTTTTAATAAGTCTTTAAACTTTCAATTACGTGTCTAATATGACTTTGAACTTTAAAAAATGTGTAATATATTTACAAACTTTCAATTTTATTTGCAATAGGTTTAGAAACTTCCAATTTTGAGTATTAAGTCCTTGACCTTTAAAAAAATTCATGAACTTATTAGACATAAAATTAAAATTTTGAATCTTATTAGACACAATATTCAATTTTATATTGAATAGATCCATTAATTTAAAAAAATATATCAAATATATTACAGATCTATTAGATACAAAATTGAAAGTTCAGATCTTTTTAAAAAAAATTGAAAGTTTAGAGACTTACCGAAAATTCTTATAATTGAAAGTTTATGGATTTTTTGAAATTCATAGATGTATTAGACATAGACTTTAAAGGTGGATTTAACTTATAATTTAGCCTATACCAGTATCAATAATAAATATTAAATAAGAATCTAATATGAGAAATTTAAGAATATAATTTTTAAAAAGCCTTAAGGACTACTGTTCGCACGTAAATTTCAATAAAGAAATAAGAACACGTGCAAATGAAACTTTGTATTTGTATTAATTTGAATGTAGTAGAATACAATATCTAGTACTTGATCCTTTGATTTTCTCTCTTGCTTGTATGTTCACTCGAGGGCTGTAGAGCTTATTCTTGAGATTGAAGCTTCAATGGATTCTTGAGATTTCGAAGAAGTGTTCTTGATCTTCAAGAAAGTGTTATTTGTTTAGGAGGTGTTTGATCTTTAAGAGCTTAAGGAGTTTTCTAGCTTTTGTTTCTGAATTCTCTCTGAGATCTCAAATTTCTAAACCCAAAAATGGAGGAGGGGACTCTGTTACCCAGGGCCCCCCAGATAGGCTTAGGCTTGATTGTTGGACTGGGCCTAGTAGACTTTGGGTCAAAACTCTTCTGGATTGAGCCTTACTGACCTTGGGCCTAGACTTTGCTAGATTAGGGCCTCCCATTTGGGTTTTATCTAAGATCAACCCAAATTTCATATAACCCAATTGCATATTTGGATTTGTCTTAATTTAATTTAGGGATACTTGCAAATTTAAATAATCCCTCATTAAATAAATAATTTTGTCATTAATTTAATTAATGACATGATAATTTCTGATTGGCCAAAATTTCTATTCCACCAACTACTTAACCACGATCATTGAGCATTAAATTTAAAAGTTTTGTTAGTAAAAATAAAAACAAATTCAATATGGTAGATGGTCAAATGATAAGTATTATACTGTATTATATTTGAATTAAATTATCTGAGAAAAAATAGACTTTTAGTCATTGAGATTTGCGTTTGTTTGCATTTGAGTCTCTAAGTTAGATGGCGGTAGTCGACGCTGGCTGTTGTGTAAAACCAAATTTAAAAAATCAGGATATATTTGTTGAATTTGAAAATTCAGACTCAAATGCAATCCAATCCAAATCTTAGAGAATACCAGTGTATTTTTTTTCCCAATTATTATTTATCTTTTGTAGTTCAAAATTAGCTATTCCTCTTTCCTTTATGATTTATCTCAAATAATAAATAATAAGGTTAAGTTAAGCCACCGACGATTAGCAGCTTTTCCGCGTTTGCTGAACGAGCAAACTCGAGAGAAAGGAGTTCGTAGTGAAAAGAAACTGGAGTCTCTGTTTGAGGCGCGCAAGTTCCCATAATTGTTTCTTCTCTCAGATCTGTCAAATCAACATCGATTTCTTCTCTGCATTTTCAAATTCCATTAACTTCTCGAAGTTAAGGAACTCACAGATCTGAAAAAATGGCGCGGCGACTTTCACTGCCCGCGTTTTCTCTATTCCTTATCTGTTTCTCTCTGCTAAACGATCCTGTTCTCTGTAAAACCCTTAAACGAGATGGTATTTACAACATCATCACTTTTTGCTGTGAATTTTTCTCTATGCGTTTCAAGGGATTGAATATTTTGTGTTTTTGCAGTGAAAGCATTGAATGAGATCAAGGCTTCTCTTGGCTGGAGAGTGGTGTATTCATGGGTTGGAGATGACCCGTGTGGCGATGGTGATCTTCCTGCTTGGTCTGGTGTCACTTGTTCTACTCAAGGAGATTACAGAGTGGTTACTAAATTGTATGATTTGATTCAACCTCAAGGCTCTTTTCTCTTTTGTTCTTTTAGTTTATCGAATTGATCATAATTATTTGCAATTCGCCTTGTTGTTCGTTGTTTGGTTTCTCGCTTATCGTTCAATCCTCGTTCGATTTATTGTTATAAGTTGGGTATTATCTGTATGATGCGTTAAACTGGGGTTATTTATCTGCTACTGTAGGGAAGTTTATGCGGTTTCGATTGTCGGCCCGTTTCCCACTGCTGTAACCAATCTCTTGGATCTTACTAGGCTGTAAGTATTTCCTTCCCCAAATGTATTAGAAAATTTTGTTTATTCGTCCAAAACCAAGTCTTTGAATGAAGCAATTAACCCGTGTGAAAAATATTGATATTCTTTGTCAAGATTTTACTTTTGTTTCTGCTTGTGTATCTTGTCATAACTTTTGATACACTGTATAATGATGGTTGTTGCTTTCTTTTATACCAAAACTCAGCCTCCTTTTGTTTGAGAGAAAATAGTTTTAATCACTTCAATCAAAGAATGTTTAAATGTTATTGCAGGGATTTTCACAATAACAAGTTGACTGGACCGATTCCTCCTCAAATTGGACGGTTGAAGCGTCTCCAGATACTGTACGTCCCTTGCCTCACTCTTTCAGATATGTGGTGTCCATTGTGACATTTTGCCTTACTTATGCATACTTTTCAGTTCTATTATGTTCAGCTTCCAGTAACTTGACCTGGAATTTTATTAGCTCATCTAGTTTAAGTAGGAAACAAAATTTGAGGGCCACCCACACTTTGAGTGTAAAATTACATATTCTAATCTAGGATGTCTTTCACATTTGCTACGAATTTCTGAACTTTGGGTTTCTTTCTCAACTTTCATTGGTTACTGATTTTTGCTGTTCCCCCCCGTAGTAACTTGAGATGGAATAAGCTGCAAGATGTCATACCTCCTGAAATTGGTGAACTCAAGAGTTTAACTCATTTGTAAGTAATACTAGTTCTTGCAGTTGGTCTATTCGTTTCTTTTGATTTAGGGATTATTATTTTTGGTTCTTCTGGCTCCTTGCTGTTTTACGTGTGGCTAAATTGGGTAGTTGACAAAATTATGTAGATATTTGAGCTTCAATAATTTCAAGGGAGAAATTCCAAGGGAGCTTGCTAGTCTTCCAGAGCTTCGCTACCTACACCTACAAGAAAATCGTTTCATTGGACGAATTCCTCCTGAATTGGGCACCCTTCAACATCTTCGCCACTTGTAAATTTCACTCACTGCCTTGTACTACTGACAGATCTTATCTTCCAATTATATTTCCGAGTACCAGTCTGATAACTCTGATTGTGCTATTGATAGGGATGTTGGTAACAATCACTTGGTCGGCACCATTAGGGAACTCACACGCATTGATGGCTGCTTTCCATCTCTTCGCAACCTGTATGTAGTCTATGTAAATTTAGAATTCCAATGTTTTATTTTCCCATTGGCCCTTTGGATATTGTTGAAATGTTGATTTTGACTAACTAAATGTAATGTTGTGTAGGTATCTTAATGATAATTATTTTACTGGAGGAGTTCCAGCTCAATTGGCAAACTTAACAAACTTGGAAATCTTGTATGATTCACCTTCTTTCTTTGTGATTTCCTTTGGGATTTTGAAGCCTGATAATGTTCTAGTTATAGAAACATATTCTTTTATTTTCTTGATTCTTTTATTTTTTTTTGTCATGAAGTCAATGGAAGTGATTTTTTCTTTTTGGGTCAGGTATCTATCACACAACAAGATGTCTGGAATAATTCCTGCTGAATTAGCGCGCATTCCTAGACTGACTTATTTGTAAGTACTTCATCGTTATATCTGTTTCTCTCACATTTAGTTGGGATTTGTCAGTAGTAAAAGAATATTTTCATTAAGCTGGAACTGCAAGTAGAGCTTTGCTGTTCGAGTTAGATTATTAATTCTAGGCATCCAATGGTTTATTCAAATAATTGTGATTGCATGTAAGGGAGAGAAAATTTATGTCAAGTGTAGGTTAGCTAACAGGGTGAAGAAGCTTAAGAAATAAGCAGTGCACTTTTACTGATGATGACAATACAATTCTCTTTTAACTCAATTCCCCCCTCCCCTCCCCAACAGCCATGGCTTCCCTCTAAAAAAGAAAAAGACGGCTCTTCAAAGTTGCCAGTACTTTTCCTCCTGCCTAAACACTACGACAAACGCCTTTTCGTGTCTTCATAGGCAAATATTTTTTGCTTGACATTCTTAGCTAAAGCACAATACACTTGATATCATATATGTGAAGCCTGTGTTAGTAATGCGGTTCCATGTCTTTTCACATTTCATGCTGTCTTGACCAACATTCACGCCTTCTTCCTCTATCATGGGCAAACTTTTCTGTCTTATGCTGCATTACCTTTGAAACTGGCAACTCCCTTGCTTGATAAGATATTCATAAAATAGGAAATTTTGTTCACTCACAGGTTCTTGGACTACAACCAATTTAGTGGGAGAATTTCAGATGCTTTTTACAAACATCCATTATTGAAAGAGATGTGAGTTATTTCTTCTTCTTCTTCTTTTTCCTGCCATTATCACTTGATTAAGCAGTAACTGAAGTTTTTTTGTTTTTTTATATATGGTTGATAGGTTCATCGAGGGTAATGCCTTTCGGCAAGGTGTGAAGCCAATAGGCTTTCACAAAGTCCTTGAAGTTTCAGACACAGATTTCCTTGTTTAGATCACACCTGTCATTCTTTATTGAATTTGAAACTTCTTTTTTATGTTTTAACCCAAAGGGTTTTTTTCTATTCTTGGAATTATAAAGAGAAAAATGCTTCTTCCATATAGTGGGAAGTGTAGCTTTATAGTTTTCATATTTTTTACGAGATGAACAAACAGTTTTGTTAGGCGTTAACTTGTTATTTTAGTCCAAAATTATGAATACATGATCCAGCATTTGAAATTTTTTCATGGTTTGCCCAGTGAACAGCATCAATGCTTGTTGGCTGTCGGCGGGAAAGTGAAGATTTATCAACCACGTTAATATTTTTTAAAAAAATCTTACTTTAATCAAATGTGATTCAATTATGATATGATTTGATTGGAGATTTTTAATACGAACTTGATTGTTACATTTTTTGAAGTGCGGGATCTAGATCTAAAATGTTTAACATGTTATGCATTCTTAACCACTCTGATTTTGAATCCATAATAAAAAATTAACAGAAAATTAACATTTTCTGTTAATCTATATATATAAAAGGGACTATGAGGGGAGACATTCTTATTTTGTCCTTACAATTGTATTAAATTTCTATTTTATCCTTAACTATTTTTGATGGGACACAATTCTTTGAGTTAGGTGTCCGTTGAAAGAACTTTGAACAATGGAGGTGGTTCTTCAAACATGACTATTCAACTTAATGTATGTACGAAAATTGAATTTTTAAGTAAAATTAGATAATTAGGTCGATTAGTTGAATTTATATGCTAATGGGATGTGACTATTAGAGTCATAGCCCCCCACTCGAAACCCATCCTCGCCTCCATTGTAATGGAGTATATCTACCGAGAGGTTTCGTGAAGAAGACAAATAGGCAGAAACTTGCTGACATTTATTGAATGCATTATACCATCTTTTTCATCTCTTTATTTTTTCGTTTCTCTCTTTGGTATAGGGCATTTATTCAATGCATTATTATCTTTTCATTTGTTCTTTCTCTCTTTCCGTTATTCTCTCTCTTTTTCTTATTTTATATAAATTTTCATAAATTTAAACTTGAGGATAAAATAGGTATACATTAAAAAATTGAAGGCGTACTGAGAAGCTAAGGCCCCGTTTGGTTTGTGATCCAAAAATATTTTTTTGAAAACAAAGAATTCAGTCGAAAACAAAAATAAATTTCTTATTTCCATTATATCTGAAAACACATTTGGTTCCAATTTAAAAACTTTAAATTTGAATTCAAAATTTGAAAACTGTGTTTGGTTGAAATTTGAAAATGTAGGAAAAGATTAATATGTGTTTCATAGAATCAATTCTTTAAGAAAAAACTAATATAATTATTTCTTACCATAACGAATTTGAACTTATTGTAGCTGAAAAGGAAAATGAAGATTGTGGAGATAGCAAAGATAACAGAAGGAGAGATGGTTCAAAAGATTTTTGGTTTCTTGAAATGCAAGCGGTAAAATTTATAAAATGAATAAAACTTTTCCAACCAGAAAAAAGAAAAAAAATTCTTTCCGTAAGAGAGAGACAAAATCATTTATGGAAAATGATTAATGTTTATACAACGTTATGCTAGTTAAATCAATAGCATAATCATCTATAAATATTCTCAATAACTTTGGTTTGTTGATCTTTATTTTTTTGCAGTTTTTGTAATAAAAATTTATTCATAAAAATTTAATGATAGATCCACTTTGTAGATAGAGGTACGCTTATGAGTTTTGAAGAAAAAAGATAAATTGTAATATTCAATTTTGTTGTTTTGATGAAAACCGTGTTTTTTGAGGAGTTGTTGTTTTCATAATTTTCAAAAACAAAGAAAACAACAATTTTATTATTAATGATTAATTTTAAACAATAATATAATCAATTATTTTATTACTTATATGTTAGAAATACAAATTAGGAATAGATTATTCTATTATATCACTTCAAGAATTTTCATGAAAAAGATGAAAATATGAAAACATCAAAATTGAATTTGTTGCATTATCTATATTAAATTAATTAATTATTAGCTCAATTTTTCGCTCTGTACTATATAGAAAGTTTTCATGAAAAAGACAATAATATGAAAACATTACAATAAAAATTGTTGCATTGTCTAATTTTTAAAAACCTATAGTAATTAAAATAAAAATTATATAATATTTATTTATTACATAGTAGAAAAAACAATTATTTTCTTTTATTTTAAACAAATGCATTGCACGTGTTTCTTGACTAGTTTTAATATAGATTGATTGAAAATTTAGAAAATAATGTTTGGTTAAGATAAGACTACATAGTATCATTTTCAGAATGTAAGATAATATCGCACATAAAAATTTAAGATACACTTTAAATATATTTAATAGATTACTAATTTATTAATAGTTTCAATAAATACACAATTACCTTAATTTAGTTTATTTTTATAAAAGAAAAATCAAAATTTACCTATAAACATACCACCTAGTATCAATTTTCACCATAAACTTTTAATTTCATCAAATTAAACCCTAGACTTAGTTAAATGTTGCAATTTCTACCATCTATTCAATTTTCACTAATTTTAACAAAAAAGTAAAAATTGATTTTTTTTTCCTTTATATAAATGAAAATGAGAATTTGTTGGGTATATTTTTAATCAATCAATTAGTTATGATTAATTTATTATAATTGAAAAATTAATTAATTTAATTCAATACATTATTATAAATAATTTTTTATATAATATGATTGATTATAAAAATTATTTTTAATAATATAATTAATTAATTTTAATAGAATAAATAAAATATATTTAAAAGAGAGATGAATATTAAAAAAATTAAGAAAGAGAAAGAAAAGGACATGAAGAAAACTCATACTTTTGCAAGGGTATCAAATACCCTTACTCATGGGTATACAAAATCCATGGAAATAACTCATTCCTAGTCAATCCTCTGAATCTTGTACTAAACAAGAGATTATATATATTCTCACTTTTATTTCCATTCTCATGCCCTCAATCCAAACGGCTTCTAAGGATTTGTTAGCATGAGAATTTAAAAATCTAAAAGAAAAAGATTTCAATGGTGAATTATGCAAAATAGGTTGTACAGGGAATTTTTAGCCAATCTGAACTAGTTTAGGAATTATATTCTCAACCTAAAGACCTGAACTAAAAAAGAAAAAAAAAATTCATCTGCCATGATTGTTTGAGTTGCTTCTTTATTATTTTCTTTTAAAAAAATACTCAATTTAAAAAAAAAAAAATCTTTTTATGATACTCAGAGAGTTTGTTAATATTAATATTTTGAAGTTATTTGAAAATTTTTTTAAGATAAATTTTGGATTACGTTTTTTTTTAATATTAATATCAAATATCTATACTAATAAATTTTTAATTTAATCTAATTTTCAGGTTTTATCCAAAATTTAAAAATTAAGACTTAGTTTGATTACAATATTATTTGAAGTAATCAGATTCTGATCACTCTATAAAATACTATTGAAATTTTATTCAAATTTCATAATACAAATTTCTCAAAAACTATCTTTTAGCTTTTAAAACTTAGTTAGAATTTTATATAACTGTCCAAAATTAATAGCTTAAAACTTATTTAGAATTTTATATAACTGTCCAAAATTAATAGATTACAAAGAATTGTGGATAAATAAACACGATTTGTAAAATATAAAAACAAAAATAAAAATAAAAAACTGAAGATATAGAAATATGGTTAGATTATATTTGAATTTGATAAATTTTGACTATTACTGTTATAATTAATATTATATATATATGATAAAGATTTGTTTGAAATCTGTAGTTCATTTATCTTATGCTTAATAATTATTATCAAATCAAATGTGAATTTTTAGCGGCTTAAAAATAAAAATTTTAATAGAATTAATTAATTTATTAAATGCAATAGAAGTGGGTTATATTAAAAAATGCAGGAAAATCTTGTTTTCGGCCTCGGTCCTCTTAAGTCACAAAAACCATCTTCAATGCCATTTTTTATGTTTATTTTTATTTTTTAAAAAACAATAATTAATGTTTTTTAAAAAAAAAAAATTATCAATTCTAATTATCTGACAAAGTTTGATCTAAATGTAACATAACTAAAAATAAATAAATTTTTAAAAAATGTAACAACATTTTGAAATCCTAGAAATTCAAAAAAAAGTTCTGAATAATTTATGTTACACCCATAATCGAATATTAGCTCTTTATCCTCATCGGTATATTTTCCTCTTCACATTCAGAAAAACCAAATTTAATTCCCTTTATGATTTTTTAATTTAAAAAGATATCAATTTTAATTATTAAATCTATCCGTATCTGAAAAGGTTTTATCTAAATGTAATAAAATTTTGAAATCTTAGCAATGCAAAATTCAGATTGAATATTTTCTGTTAGTCCTAAAATCCAAATTTAGCCCTTTCTCCTTCTCTATAAATACAGGCTCGCAGTCTCAAGATTCTCCCATCTCTGCTCAGACTCTTAAATTCTCTACACAGAAAAAAATGGTTTCCAAAACTTTGATCCTCCTTCTCATCTGCATCTTTTCGTTTTCATCTTCCATTCTAGCAGAATTTGTTAAGGTTTCAGTGAAAGGAGTGACCACCATTGCTGAAACTGACAATGATTTCATCTGTGCTACTTTGGATTGGTGGCCTTCAGAAAAATGCGATTATGACCAATGCCCATGGGGAAAGGCTGGCCTTCTCAATTTGGTATCTTCTTCTTCTTCTTTTTCATCTGATTTTTTGTTCTGTTTTCTGCTGTAATTTACTGATCATAGAAGCTCTGTTTTTTCTCTGTTGTTTTACAGGATCTGCAGAATGTGATCTTGTCCAAGGCAATCAAGGGTTAGTTTTCTGTTCTAGATTATCAGTTTTAGTTAAAAAAAAATTTGTGGGGTTCACTAATTTTACTGTTTTATTGCCTTTTTAGAGTTCAATCCTTTGAGAATCAGACTTGGAGGATCACTTCAAGATCAAATCATTTACAGAGTTGGAAACGCAGTGAAGAAGTGTCCTCAAATGAAGAAGCAGGATGATGGTTTGTTTGGATTCAGCAAAGGTTGCTTCCCCATGGAAAGATGGGACGATCTTAGCGATCTCTTCAACAAAACATCGTAAGTACTAACCAAAACATCATTAAAAATCGAAAGAAAAAAAACAAAAAAACACGTTCTTGTACAGAAACAGAGTAAATCAATGTTTTTTCGTTTTGGTTTCAGAGCTCGGATTACGTTTAGTTTGAACGCATTAATTGGAAAAACACCAGCCAACGATGGAACTATCAATTGGGTTGGTGATTGGGATCCTCGTAATGCTCGAGATTTCATCAGATACACTGCCTCTAAAGGATACAAAATCGATTCTTATGAACTGGGTAATTGCCAAAATCTTACCTTTTTTTTTTTAACTATTTTTAACTATGGGTAAATTCTTCTTCTTTTGACTGATGAGTTTTGGTTTTAAACAAACAGGCAAAGAGCTTTGTGCTGATGGAGTTTCTGCAAGGCTTGAGCCTGATCAATATGGCAAAGATCTGACTCTCATGAGACAAGTTGTTGAAGAAGTTTATCCTGATCCAAACAACAGGCCCAAAATTCTGGGTCCTGCTGGTTTCTTTGACAAAGAATGGTTCAAAACTTTCCTCCAAAACACTGACCCAAATGTTGTCGATGGAGTCACCCACCATATTTACAATCTTGGTGCAGGTAACTTAAAAGTGAAAATAATTTATGGGGTTTTGATTATTATTATTATTATTTTTTGAGTTCAATAAAAAATTTGCATAATGTAGGTGTTGATCCAAATCTAATCAACAAAGTTCAAGACCCTTATTTTTTGGACCAAATTGCTCAAACATTCAAGGAAGCGGCGGCGGTTTCAGAGAGCTTTGCGCCGTGGTCTAAGCCATGGGTTGGTGAATCTGGTGGCGCTTTTAACAGTGGTGGCAAAACTGTTTCTCACACCTTTGCCAATGGCTTCTGGTTTAATTTCAACCCCTTTTTTTTTTTCAATTGAGAATTTTGTGTGGATGAATATTGAATTAGGCTAATTTATTGTATGTATTTTTCGAATTTATTAAGGTATTTGGATCAATTGGGCATGACGGCCACATTCAACCATCAGGTTTACTGCAGACAGGCCTTGGTTGGTGGAAATTATGCTTTGCTCAACACTACTACTTTCATCCCTAACCCAGATTACTATAGGTGAGTTTCTCTCTGATTTAAATTTTGCTGAATTTTATAGATCAATTACACATTTACATTGTTTTTTTTTTAAGATTAGAATTAGAACCATGTTTGAATTGGGTTTAAGATGTAGGGTTTCACTCAAAATAGTCAACCCTAAACTCATTCATGAGTTTACCTTGATTAAACTAGGGTTTCAACATAACTCAAATCTACTCCCTTAAATTCAATAATAAGTTTGTTACTTAAATCTAGTTTTCAATAATAATACCCTAAACTCAATCATATTTGTTAGTTAAACCCTCAAATCTACCCCTAAACCCATTCAATAAATTTGGTTTTCAATATTACTCAAATTTGTTTAGAATTTTGACATTTTCAAATGATGAATCTAATAATTTTTGTTCCATTCTTTCTTGAAAACAGCGCTCTTCTATGGCACAGATTAATGGGAAAGAAGGTCCTCTCAGCCTCTCAAGACAGTTCTCCATATCTTCGTGTCTATTCTCACTGCACCAAAAACAACGTAAATCTCAAAACCCTTCTATCTAAAACAAACCTTAATTTTGATTCTCATGTTTTTTTTTTTTTTTAAAATCCTTTTCAGCAAGGCGTCACTGTTCTTCTAATCAACATGTCGAACTCGACCACTTTCGATGTCAACATTGTGAACGACAGAAACATTTATCCCAACTTCGTTGGCGGCCGATTACAGCCAAGAGAAGAGTACCATTTGACTCCAAAAGACGGCAATATTCAAAGCGATGTTATGCTTTTGAATGGAACTCCTCTGCAACTTACACCAACGTTGGACATTCCCGACATGTCGCCCAAGCTCGTCGATCCCACTTCAGCTGTGTCGGTCGCCCCCGATTCTTTCGTCTTTGTCACCATCAAAGACTTCAAAGCTTCTGCTTGCGCATAAATTAGATAACATTTTTTTTTTAGGTTTTAGATTTTTCTATTCTTTGAATTATAAAGAGAAAAATGCTTCTTCCCCTATGTGGGAAGTGTAGATTTATAGTTATCATATTTACGAGATGAACAGACAGTTTTGTTAGGCGTTAACTTGTTATTTTAGTCCAAAATTATGAATACATGATCCAGCATTTGAAATTTTTTCATGGTTTGCCCAGAGAACAGCATTTAAAATGTTTAACAACATCATAGCATTTCTTGTAATGTTATGCATTCTTAACCATTCTGATTTTGAACCCATAATAAAAAAATTAACATTTTCTGTTAATTTTATTATAGATTGATTGAAAATTTAGAAAATAATGTTTGGTTAAAGTAAGACTACACAGTATCATTTTCAGAATGTAAGGCAGTATCACACATGAAAAATTAAAATACACTTTAAATCTATTTAATAGATTACTAACCTATTTTCCTAAAAAAAAACTAATTTATTAATAGTCTTAATAAATATACAATTACGTTATTCTAATTTGGAAAAGAAATCAATTTTTACCCATAAACATGGCACTGTGTATCAATTTTCATTATAAACTTTTAATTTCATCAAATAAGACCCTAGACTTAGTTAAATTTTGTAATTTCTACCATTTATTCAATTTTCATTAATTTTAACAAAATGTAAGGGATAAAAATTTATTTTTTTTTCTTTTTATATATGAGAATTCTGATAAGTTCATTTTATATTTATTTATTATATCTTATTTAGGTTGTTTTTTTGTTAGTTTTCCTATAGTTTTGGATTTTAAAAAAAAAAATTACAGCGCCTAAGGTGCTACAGTTAGTGCGGGAGAACAAAATACTAGCGCCTAGGCACTACGAAACTTTGAAGCTTGAATTTGAGACGCTCGCCTAGGGTTTTTTGGCCTATAAATACACCTCTTTGTCAAATTTGAAGAGAATTGGAGGGGGAGAACGAAAGGAAGACGATTGGACAATATTTTGGAGGATTCGAGCAACTGAACGGAGTGAGAGCGACGATTGAAAACTCGTGGAATCACTCCAATTTGTTTCTTTTCCCTTTTCCGTCTCTTTTTCTGCTTGTCATGACTCCATTAATAATTTTAGCTAGTCTTGTTAAGTTTTACATTATGAATTAAGTTTTTCTTTCTAGAGCTTTGATGTAACCGATACTCGAATCCTACTCTTTCTTAGTTAATAGACGATGTTTCTATTTCAATTGTGGTAGTGAAAATTCTTCTGAACTTAATGCATGTTTAGATCTGGCCATTCTTTACGTTGTTTTTGTGTCAATAATTTGAGGTTGAGAGACAATAATTGTTGATGAACTAAATTGTTTTCCTAAATTTGTACTTGAAATAGTGATATCCTTGTAGATTTTGTGGCAATATTAGGTTCTACTGGCTTAATAGTTGAATTGTTTGAATTATCATAGAGATATAGGTAATTTACTATTTAACGAATATCGTTATTGCTTGAAAAAGAATATCGAGTCTATATGGTAGAACTTGTCAACAACCTAGAAATAGAAGAACACATTAGCTATTAATGAATAAAGGGTAGGAAGAGAGAACGGTGAAGTCATTGCTCTAGAGCTTTTACCACTTAAGTTTAATCCTTTATGTTTAGTCACATTTATTTTTTAGCAAGTTAAATTTTATTAATCTTTGATAATTAAGTGCTTAGATAAAATTGAGGCTATAGAATTTGGTAATTGGTAGAATTCATTCCCTGTGGAGAATGATCGTGGTATTCAATCACTGTATTACTTGTAACGATTCGTACACTTGCGAATTTGACCAACAAGTTTTTGGCGCCGTTGCCTAGGAGTGAATGTTTATTTTACCAATATCAAAATCAATAGCTTTAATCTTAATCTGAGTTTTATTTGATTTGTTTTAATTTTTGTTATTTGTTTTAATTTTTGTCAGAAGTTTAAGCAAGTGTATGCGAAAATTTGGAAGCATTAATCTACTTACTTTTGATTTTGAGATCGAACGCACTTGCAGAAAAAACAGAAAGGAAAGGAGAAAGTGTGATGCACTAGAGCAAGAAAGGATAACAAACGACGAAGCACAGAATGAGAAAAAAACTTTGAAGGTGTAAGTGACTAAGATACTCTCTCTAATAAAATAATAATAATAATAAATTAATTAATTTTAAAAAAATTAAGCAAAGTAAAGAAAAAAAATCCTGGCTAATATTCTTATTTATTAGAAATTCCTAATGATCCTAGCTAGTTGACATGGTTTTGCTTGAGTGAAGGTTGGCCAAAATGTGAGGTCTTAGAGTCCACTGAAAGTTGGGCAAGTTCTGTTGTGGTAAAAAGTCCTTGTGAGTTGAAGGGTAGTAGAATACCAAGAATTGTACACACATGTCTAGGGCTTAAAATGAAGTCAACATAGCTCATTGGTTAGAAATGATTGGCATTGTTTGCATCTTATGTTCGTTTATTTTGAAGGTTGATAAAACTTTATTTTGAAGCTTGAGACCATCTACTTTCCATGACATTTGAGCTGTTGAGTTTTGTTTTCATGATTCCTTGCTCGAGGGCGAGCAAAAGGCTAAGTTGGGGGTACTCGATAAGTTCATTTTATATTTATTTATTATATCTTGTTTAGGTTGTTTATGGTTAGTTTTCCTATAGTTTTTGGATTTTAATTCATGTATTTTTTTTAAATTTTTGTAAGTAATCAAGAATTTCATTTTGAAGGCTAATTTCACAGATTTTCAAGTTGAAAGCTTTAAAAAAAATAAATAATAAAAAAAATACATTGCCTAGGTGCCACAATCAGTGCGAGAGGACAGAATGCTAGTGCTTAGGCGCTACAAACTTTGAAGCATGAATTTGAGACGCGCGCCCAGGGTTTTTTGGCCTATAAATACATCTCTTTGTCAAATTTGAAGAGGATTGGAAGGGGAGAACGAAAGGAAGACGGCAGGACAATATTTTGGAGGATTCGAGCAACTGAACAGAGCGAGAGCGACGATTGGAAACTCGTGGAATCACTGAATTGGTTTCTTTTCCCTTTTCCTTCTCTTTTTCTACTTGTCATGACTCCATTGATACTTTTAGCTAGTCTTGTTAAGTTTTACATTATGAACTAAGTTTTTCTTTCTAGAGCTTTGATGTAACCGATACTCGAATCCTACTCTTTCTTAGTTAATAGACGATGTTTCTATTTCAATTGTGGTTGTGAAAATTCTTCTGAACTTAATGCATGTTTAGATCTGGTCATTCTTTACATTGTTTTTGTATCAATAATTTGAGGTTGAGAGACAAGAATTGTTGATAAACTGAATTGTTTTCCTAAATTTGTACTTGAGATAGAGATATCCTTGTAGATTTTGTGGCATTATTAGGCTCTACGGGCTTAATAGTTTAATTGTCATAGAGATATAGGCAATTAACTATTTAACGAATATCGTTATTGCTTGAGAAAGAATATCGAGTCTATATGGTAGAACTTGCCAACAACCTAGAAATAGAAGAACACATTAGCTATTAATGAACAAAGAGTAGGAGGAGAGAACGGTGAAGTCATTGCTCTAGAGCTCTTACCAATTAAGTTTAATCCTCTATTTTTAGTCACATTCATTTTTTAGCAAGTTAAATTTTATTCATCTTTGATAATTCGGTGCTTAGATAAAATTGAGGCTAGAGAATTTGGTAATTGGTAGAATTCACTCTCTGTGGAGAACGACCGTGGTATTCAATCACTGTATTACTTATAACAATTCATACACTTGCGAATTTTAACTCCTAATTACTTAAAATATTCTTGTTTTGTTTTAAGATCATTTGAAAATAGTTGAAAGTTGCTTGAAAATAAGAAATGAATAAGAATGAAGGCAATTAGATAATATTCTAAAAAAGTTAAGTTTGTTTGCAGAGAATGTGGAAATTGCAAAATCAAATTGCAAATTCGTGATTTTGCAATTGTTTCTGGAGCAGGGAATGTAGAAATTGCAAAATCAAAATGCAAAATCACAATTCTGCAATCTGGAGTAGTAGAAAAGGAAAAAAAAAAGAAAAAAAAATCTGCATTTAACCCATTCCGAAAATCTTCAATTATAGCATGATTTAAGGGAATTTGAGTACGAAATTTGGGCATTCTTCAACCCTAATGAATACCTATAAAAGGGGAAGAAGATGAGGAGCAACACATTCAGTTTTTGGAGGCCATTTTATAGCTAAATTTCGTGGGTTTTTAATTTACGTACTTGATTTTTCTGCAGATTTTTTCTACTCTGTTTTCTGCAGTTTTCTGTCTTTACTTTTCTGTAATTTCTTCTTGTTTTATGAAGAGTGGTTGGTTGTATAATTGTTGTTCTTCATTTGAATCTTTCTTTTATTAAGTTTAAGTTTTAATTCAATCTCTATTCATGGTTTTTCTTGCAAGCAACTCTGTTTTCTGATTTTTTTTTTTTACTCTAATTCTACCGAAAGTTCTAGATTTTTAATTCTGTTTCTTGCAAGATTTTAATCTTGTTTTTAGGTACTTTTGTTCCTTGGATTGTTACTTGCAATTAATTCTGTTTTGAAATTTTCTACTGCTCCAGATTGCATAATCACGATTTTGCAATTTCTACATTCTCTGCTCTATAAACAATTGCAAAATCACGAATTTGCAATTTCTACATTTCCTGCAAACAAACTTTTTTAGAATCTCATCTAATTGCCTTCATTCTTATTCCTTTCTTATTTTCAAGCAACTTTCAACTATTTTCAAATGATCTTAAGACAAAACAATAATATTTTAAGTAATTATGAGTTAAATAAGCCTTAATTCTAAGGCTTATCAGTAAGATTTCATGAAAAAGTCTCCACATAAAAACCTTGATTTTAGAAGGGACTTGGAGAGCCCATAGGGATTTCCACCATTTCTCCAACCTGTTCGAATTTGAAACTGATGAATCAATTATGCAGTTAATAAACACTTTGTAAGCACTCTTTGTGGAGAATTGACCATCCTTAGTATAATGCCATAGCCAACTATCAGGAACTATAGTTTTGCAAATGGGTATAGTTTGTATGATTTGGACCTCCTCTTCACAAAGAATTGTTCTCATCTTTTCAACATCCCAACGCCCAGACCCATCAATTATATCAGACACCTTCAAATGTTTAGCCTCATCTAAGGGACTAGTAAATAGTTTAAATGTAGTGGCTTGAGAAATCCATGGTTGGTCAAACAAAAAAGTATCTTCTCCATTCTCAATTCTCCTGCGGATGCCTTTAAATAAAAGCTCTCTTCCCCAAATCAGATTCCTCCAAATATAAGAAGGGTTATAACCCACTTTAGCCCTTAATATAGTCGAGTTTGGAAAATACTTACCACTAAAAGGTCGAGAAATTAGTGATTGGGGATTATGGAGGATTCTCCAGACCTGTTTTGCAATCAGGGATTGGTTAAAGCCTTCCAAACTCCTGAATCCCAACCCCACTTTCTCTTTAGGTAGATGATAATTCTCAATTATGAGAATTATTCAACTCTAAAACCAAGTTGTTCTTGCTAATTTTGAGGATTTTGTTGATTACCGAGCAAGCTAAAAGTAATATTTTGTATAAATTCATGAAAGCTTGTTAAAACTTGATGAATAAAAGAATTTTAAGAAAAGATAAAGAAAGTAGCTCAAGTTGTTGTCTTTTGTGCAGAATTGGAGACTTTGCAATTGGAATGCGATTGCAATCTATTTGTAATGTAACCAGAAGAACAGAGGAAGGGAGATTGCGATTGCAAACCAATTGCATTCTATGGAACAACAAGTCAAGCTCGAAATTCGCGGGAATCACCAAGATTTGCATGATTTGCACAGTTTATGGAGAATTTGGATTTGAAGAAATGAAGACTTTGCAAAAGGGAATGCAATTGCAATCCATTTGCAATGTAACGTGAAGAACAGAGGAAGGAGAATGCAATTGCAATCTAATTGCATTCTCTGGAATTACAGACCAAGTCCGAAAATCACGCAAATCACGCCAATCATGGATTTTGTGCACGATTTTGGAAGATTTTCATCCCGATTTGATTCCTAGAAGTTAGCCCATGGATTGAGGATGATTTATATGGAAACCCTAGCCTTCAACGCCTATAAAAATGGTGGAAAACGAAGCAAATGGTGGCTGGGTTTTCTGCTGCTCGCCCACAGTTAAGAGTTCGTTTTTGGGTTTTTAGTTTCTGTTTTTTTTTCTTTTCTTCCGAGCACAAGCTTCTGGTTTATTGTTTTTTCGAAGACAGTAGTTGCTGACTTCAGGTTTTTATTCGTTCAATCCATTGTATTTCTTTGTTATTTGCGAATTTCTTCTCTACATTGTAGCGCAAGCAATTTTCGATTTAATTTCAATTTAGCAACAACCCAGTTTCTGCAGATTCGTTTACTGTTTTCCATACTTTCCAGCTTCTGTTTTCAGCTTCTGCAACTTTGTAGTACTGTTCTTGGTATCTTCTTTTCTTTTGGGTGTTGTCTTGCTATATTCCCGTGGGTTTCCTCTCTTTTTCTTTAAAAGTTGTTTTCAGTATTTTCTCTTCATTCTCGTGGGTTTTCTTTCATTGTTTTTACAGAAATTAATTCCAGACTTCTTTCCTTTAATTCCTATGGTTTTTCATTTAAAACAGAAACTTATTTCCAACATTTCTCTTTTCTTTACATATAGGATTTCCTTATTCCTTTTGGAAAACACAAGTTTGAACTCCAGTATTTAATTTTAGAAGAATTTGATATTTTCTTGTTCGTAAGCTTAATTAGGTTTTCTTTTTAATTATTTTTCTTCACTTTAAAACTATGAATTTTTCAATAAATTATTTTGGGATTTTTCCTTTTTCTACAATGAGCTAAATTTCTTCTAGGGGTTCAAGTTGGTGAATGCCCTAAGGAAAAATGTAAAGCTCTAAAGCATAAACAATCTAGTTAGCATGTGTACTTTGTTTGTTTTTGTTGAATTTAATTTTGGGTAAACCTAGCCGGCCAACTAGTGCTTGCTCATCTAGCTCGAACTTAATATCGAAAGAGTTAAGGGAAAGCCGATGTCACAAAAGCAATGGAGGAAAAGGCTTAGAAATAAGTCCTGAACATCGACCCTAGACATAGGGCGAGACTCCAAGACCACTAGGGTTGTGTGCGAAGAATCTAAGTTAGATTAGCCATAGACGTATAGGTTTAATCACTTAGTCTCCTAAAGGTTTTGAATCAAAACCGAATAGAAGTTGAACCCGGTTTACTTCGTTTCACATGTTAACTATGATTGCAATTGCAAAGTGAGTTGCATTCTTCCAAAGGTGCTTGCATCACTTGAATCCCTATTTTATTCTTTGAATTTTTACTCATTTGTTAAAACCAAACTCTCGCATTTTGAACTTTTGGTTACCCCTGTTGTGATTTGCAAACATACATTGTGACTTTCAAAATAGATTTTGTTAAACCCCGTTCCCTTGGGTTCGATACTCTGGAATACTTCCAGTTTCTTTATTACTTCGATCACGTGCACTTGCGTGTCGTCCGATCAGTAGACATAATCGCTCCCACTTCAGCCAATGAATCTTTGGTTTATGTACAGAATTCCACCACCAAAATCTAGCAATATTATTGTTTAGGTCTTCACAAAATGTCTTAGGAACCCTAACACAATACATCACATATGTTGGAATGGATTGGGCCACTACTTTAATATGTTGGAATGGAGTTGAAAATCTTTTTTTTAATAAAGTCTAGGTCACGTTTCTTATTTTTTGAGAAATGGGATGGAAGACCTAGATATTTGCCCAAATCAGTGACCACCTTCATGTTCATACTCTGTCCCACCATGTGCTTTAGATCTTCCTCAATATTAGGGCTAAACAGTATAGCTGATTTGGAAGTATTTACACACTATCTTGATGCTCGTTCATAAATGTGCAAAATTCGTTGGATAGATTCAAACTCTAAACCTTTGGCATGATTAAATAGGAGGCTGTCATCTGCAAAAAAAAAATAGATGTGAGATATTTGGACTTCTTTTTGCGATTTGACAACCTGAAACAACCTTCTGATTTTGTGCACATAATAATAGGTTAGATAGACTCTTGGCACAAAATAGGAAAAGATATGGGGATAAGGGATCCCCCTGTCTCAATCCTCTTTGGGGTTGAATAAACCCTCTGACTCTCCCATTCAACATCACTAAGAAACTAGATGTGGATATACAATTCATTATCAACGAAACCCATGACTCATCAAAACCCAATCGAAGCATAATTTGTTCAAGGAAAGACTACTCTACTTGGTCGTAAGCTTTACACATATCAAGTTTAATGGCAACCATCCCTCTGTTTCCTTTTCTCCTGCTCAAAATATGATTTATACATTCATTGCTAATCAAATAATTATCTGAGATCAAACGACCTGGAACAAAAGCACTTTGAGGTTTAGAAATCAGTACTTGTAGTATATGTTTTAGTCTATTAACTATAGCCTTTGTAATAATCTTATAGGAAACATTACACAAGCTAATAGGTCTAAAATCAGTAACATAAAGGGGTTGTTTCTTTTTTGGGATAGGAACTATATTGGTGTGATTTAACTCTTTCACTGATGCTTTATTATTCAAGATATTGAGGCATACAACTACAGTTTTTTCCTTAGTTGTAGCCCAATATTTTTGATAAAATAAAGCTGGAAAGCCATCAGGATCTGGCGCCTTAGTAGGAAACAATTGGAAAAGTGCAGTTGTTATCTCTTCTTCAGTGAAAGGTGTCAAAAGAATAGCATTCATATCCTCTGCAACTTTTCGAGTCACACCAGTCAGTGCTGCAGCAAAGTGATCTACATTAGGTTTACTGGAATGTAAGATCCCTTCAAAATATCTAATAAATAATTTCTTCATATCCTCATCTTTCGAGACCCATTCTTCAACCTCATTTTTGATTTTATGAATATAGTTCCCCTCCCTTCTCAGAGATGCCTTTTTATGAAACCATCTTGTGTTTCTATCACCCCATTTGAGCCATTCCTCTCCTGACCTTTGCTTCCAGTATATTTCTTCTTTAGTCAAAGCTTTATCTAGGTTGCTTTCTATGCTATGGATTGTACCAAAATCCTGACCATTCACTGAATCATATGCTTCCTGGAGTTGCTATCAATAAACATTTATATCATAGAATAATTCTCTCCTCTTCCTCAAACCCCAAGGTCTTAAATATTCCCTACTCTGTGCAATGGCTTTTGTAAATTGTCTCATAGAATGATCATTTTCAACAATCTCATTCACCTCCCCATTCCAACAATTACGAATTATATCTCCACATTCTTCTTCCTTAGTCCAAAGCTCTTCAAATCTAAACAATGGTTTGCCCTTTGTATTATTATTTAGATAAGAAGATCGTTCCAACTGAACGCATATTGGTCGATGATCAGAGCCATACCAGTCAAGATGAGATACCTTAAAATTCTCAAACATATTACAAAAAGATACATTAGCAAGGAATCTATCTAACCTTTTAAAAATAGGAAGGCCTTTCTCCCATTTGTTGGTCCATGTGTAGATGTTGCCTTCAAAACCCAAGTCCTTCAATTGAACTTCATTGATCGTTGCACGAAACAACTCCATACTTGAAGACACTCTAGAAGACCCTCCTTTCTTCTCCATAACCCAAAGGCACTCATTCAAGTCTCCTCCTATAACCAAGGTGACTCATTTGCATTGGATAACCGACGAATAAGATCACAAGTCATTTTCTTATTACTTCCTTCAGGGGCTCCATAGATGTCAGAAAAACGCCAAAATTTATCCTTCCACCCAATGTTACAGTCAATATGATTTTGAAAAAAATATCTAAGGGACACATGACCTCAAAAATATCTTATTAGGCTTTTAAAACTTATATAGAATTTTATATAACTGTCCAAAATTAATAGATTGCAAAGTATAGAATTGGATAAATAACACGATTCGTAAAATATAAAAACAAAAAACTAAAGATAAAGAAATATGGTTAGATTAAATTTGAATTTGATAAATTTTAACTATTACTCTTATTATTAATATTAATAATCTGTAGGTCATTTATCTTATGCTATATGAGATAAAGATTTGTTTGAAATCTGTAGTTCATTTATTTTATGTTTAATAATTATTATCAAATAAAATGTGAATTTTCAGCGGCTTAAAAATAAAAACTTTAATAGAATTAATTTATTTATTAAATGCAATAGAAGTGGGTTATATTAAAAAATGCAGGCAAATCTTGTTTTCGGCCTCGGTCCTCTTAAGTCACAAAAACCAACTTCAATTCCAATTTTTATTTTTATTTTTATTTTTTTTAAAACAATATTTAATTTTTTAAAAAAATTATCAATTCTAATTATCTAACGAAGTTTGATCTAAATGTAACATAACTAAAAATAAATAAATTAAAAAAAATGTAACAAATTTTTGAAATCCTAGAAATTCAAAAAAAGTTCTGAATAATTTATGTTACACCCATAATCAAATTTTAGCTCTTTATCCTCATCGGTATATTTTTCACATTCACAAAAACCAAATTCAATTCCCTTTTTTGATTTTTAAAATTTTAAAAGATATCAATTTTAATTATTAAATCTATCCGTATCTGAAAAGGTTTTATCTAAATGTAATAAAATTTTGAAATCGTAGCAATTCAAAATTCAGATTGAATATTTTCTGTTACACTTGAAATCCAAATTTAGCCCTTTCTCCTTCTCTATAAATACAGGCTCCCAGTCTCAATATTCTCCACTCTCTGCTCAGACTCTTAAATCATCTACAAAACTAAAGATGGTTTCCAAAACTTTGATCCTCCTTCTCATCTGCATCTTTTCGTTTTCATCTTCCATTCTAGCAGAATTTGTTAAGGTTTCAGTGAAAGGAGTGACCACCATTGCTGAAACTGACAATGATTTCATCTGTGCTACTTTGGATTGGTGGCCTTCAGAAAAATGCGATTATGACCAATGCCCATGGGGAAAGGCTGGCCTTCTCAATTTGGTATCTTCTTCTTCTTCTTTTTCATCTGATTTTTTGTTCTGTTTTCTGCTGTAATTTACTGATCATAGAAGCTCTGTTTTTTCTCTGTTGTTTTACAGGATCTGCAGAATGTGATCTTGTCCAAGGCAATCAAGGGTTAGTTTTCTGTTCTAGATTAGCAGTTTTAGTTAAAAAAAATTTGTGGGGTTCACTAATTTTACTGTTTTATTGCCTTTTTAGAGTTCAATCCTTTGAGAATCAGACTTGGAGGATCACTTCAAGATCAAATCATTTACAGAGTTGGAAACGCAGTGAAGAAGTGTCCTCAAATGAAGAAGCAGGATGATGGTTTGTTTGGATTCAGCAAAGGTTGCTTCCCCATGGAAAGATGGGACGATCTTAGCGATCTCTTCAACAAAACATCGTAAGTACTAACCAAAACATCATTAAAAATCGAAAGAAAAAAAACAAAAAAACACGTTCTTGTACAGAAACAGAGTAAATCAATGTTTTTTCGTTTTGGTTTCAGAGCTCGGATTACGTTTAGTTTGAACGCATTAATTGGAAAAACACCAGCCAACGATGGAACTATCAATTGGGTTGGTGATTGGGATCCTCGTAATGCTCGAGATTTCATCAAATACACTGCCTCTAAAGGATACAAAATCGATTCTTATGAACTGGGTAGTTGCCAAAATCTTACCTTTTTTAACTTTTTTTAACTATGGGTAAATTCTTCTTCTTTAGACTGATGAGTTTTGGTTTTAAAAAAACAGGTAATGAGCTTTGTGCTAGTGGAGTTTCTGCAAGGCTTGAGCCTGATCAATATGGCAAAGATCTGACTCTCATGAGACAAGTTGTTGAAGAAGTTTATCCTGATCCAAACAACAGGCCCAAAATTCTGGGACCTGCTGGTTTCTTTGACAAAGAATGGTTCAAAACTTTCCTCCAAACCACTGACCCAAATGTTGTCGATGGAGTCACCCACCATATTTACAATCTTGGTGCAGGTAACTTGAAAGTGAAAATAATTTATGGGGTTTTGATTATTATTATTATTATTATTTTGAGTTCAATAAAAAAAATTGCATAATGTAGGTGTTGATCCAAATCTAATCAACAAAGTTCAAGACCCTTATTTTTTGGACCAAATTGCTCAAACATTCAAGGAAGCGGCGGCGGTTTCAGAGAGCTTTGCGCCGTGGTCTAAGCCATGGGTTGGTGAATCTGGTGGCGCTTTTAACAGTGGTGGCAAAACTGTTTCTCACACCTTTGCCAATGGCTTCTGGTTTAATTTCAACCCTTTTTTTTTCAATTGAGAATTTTGTGTGGATGAATTGAATTAGGCTAATTTATTGTATGTATTTTTCGAATTTATTAAGGTATTTGGATCAATTGGGCATGACGGCCACATTCAACCACCAGGTTTACTGCAGACAAGCCTTGGTTGGTGGAAATTATGCTTTGCTCAACACTACTACTTTCATCCCTAACCCAGATTACTATAGGTGAGTTTCTCTCTGATTTAAATTTTGCTGAATTTTATAGATCAATTACACATTTACATTATTTTTTAAGATTAAAATTAGAACCATGTTTGAATTGGGTTTAAGATGTAGGGTTTCACTCAAAACAATCAACCCTAAAATCATTCATGAGTTTACCTTAATTAAACTAGGGTTTCAACAGAACTCAAATCTACTCCCTTAAATTCAATAATAAGTTTGTTACTTAAATCTAGGTTTCAATAATAATACCCTAAACTCAATCATATTTGTTAGTTAAACCCTCAAATCTACCCCTAAACCCATTCAATAAATTTGGTTTTCAATATTACTCAAATTTGTTTAGAATTTTGACATTTTCAAATGATGAATCTAATAATTTTTGTTCCACTCTTTCTTGGAAACAGCGCTCTTCTATGGCACAGATTAATGGGAAAGAAAGTCCTCTCAGCCTCTCAAGAAAGTTCTCCATATCTTCGTGTCTATTCTCACTGCACCAAAAACAACGTAAATCCCAAAACCCTTCTCTCTAAAACAAACCTTAATTTTGATTCTGATGTTTTTTTTAATTCTTTTCAGCAAGGCGTCACTGTTCTTCTAATCAACATGTCGAACTCGACCACTTTCGATGTCAACATTGTGAACGACAGAAACATTTATCCCAACTTCGTCGGTGGCCGATTACAGCCAAGAGAAGAGTACCATTTGACTCCAAAAGACGGCGATATTCAAAGCGACGTTATGCTTTTGAACGGAGTTCCTCTGCAACTTACACCAACGTTGGACATTCCTGACATGTCGCCCAAGCTTGTCGATCCCACTTCCGCTGTGTCGATCGCCCCCGATTCTTTCGTCTTTGTCACCATCAAAGACTTCAAAGCTTCTGCTTGCGCATAAATTGGATAACCTTATTTTTTGAGGTTTTAGATTTTGCTGTTTGAAGTAGGGTTTTTGATTTGTGAAGTTAATGTAGGGTTAGTTTTGTTTCTTTTTTTTAATTTCTTCTTTTAAACATTGATTGAGGATATGAGCTTTGTTATTTTATTGGTAATTGCAAAGAAAATAGTTTTTTTTTTTGTTTAACTATGGTTATTTTTTCCATTCTTGTCTTTCTTCTTCGGAGGTATTTGAATCTTTGAATTTCTATGAATTCTATATTTTGTTGGTTTTACACAACCACGATTTAGAAACTAAAGTTATAGAAGTTTTCTTTTGAAATCTTGTATGAATCAAATCAAATCTCAACGGAACCTACCACTTAGGGATATTTAGAGACAAAAAAAACTAAATTCAAATCTGTGGAGAGATAAATAGGTCAAATAATAACTAAATTCAAACCTTAAATCATTTGAGAGACAAAAAATAAATAAAGAAATTGAGACTAAATAAAAACTAAATTCAAATCTATGGAGAGATAAATAGAAATCATTTAAGAGAAATATAAATTATTTGAAAGACTAAATAAAAGCTAAATTCAAACAAACCTCATACAAATAGAAATGACTAGAGAGAGACCAAATGAAAATTGGCTAATTCAAACCTCATGGAGAGAAATAAAAATCATTTGAGAGACCAAAGAAAAACTAAATTCAAAGAATACTTTGGAGAAAAATAGAAATAAAAACTAAATCCAAATCAGGTTTTAAATTTCCATCGACATCTGGTGAATCGATATTTTAATTATAATAGAAAAATCAACTAAATATAATTAAAATATCAATAAAATATCACTATTGTGAACCTAATATTAATGATAATAAATTTAAACTTATTTAAAAAGGTGAAATTCCTATTTGTTAATTTAAATATTTCTTTATGAATTATATATATATAGAATTCTTTATTTAATTCATATTTCCATCAAATTTTCATAAAATTGAGATATTGACATTTCCACATCTGACATGATTCAATCCTAGAGATAAATAGATCATAAGATGATAATTTTTCTCTAAAATGAACAAAATATTAGAACATAAGATTATTAACAAAAGAATTTAAATTATTTAAAAGTGTGAAATGTGAAATGATTAATTTAAATATTTTTGATAAATTTCTTAGATTCCTACGACATCCTGCACTTTTAAAACCTTGACATTCTTCTCCAAAAACAAACAAAAGAACCTGAATGATGAATCTGAGTATTTTCAGCTTTTGAAAAGTTGAAATAATATTCTTAAAAGACAGAAAAAAAAATAATTAAAAGGGATACAGAATGCTTAACTTTTGAAGAAAGATATCAGCTGCTGAAAAATGCTTTAGAAAGAAAGAAAGAAAGAATACTTTCCTTTAAGTGTAAAAGCTGTTTCAAAGATCCAAACCCATTAATTGCATGCAAAGCATATTTTAAACTTCACTTCTCTTCTATTCCCTAAATAACCTATAAAGTTTTTGACTTTTTTCTCTTTTACTAATTTTCTTTTTACTTGACTTGCTCTTCAAATAAATCCCACCCCTTCCTCTACGCCATCACAATCAATTTTCAATTTCCTCACACACAAGAAATCTCATTGCACAGCTTTTTCTTTCCAACTTCTATGGATAATTTGCTCAGACAAATGAGGTATATTTATTGGTTTTCTAGTTCTAAGAAATTTATGGAATACAACAATCGATTTCTCTCTCTTTCTTTCTTTAACTACTGGTTTCAGGTTGAAATATCCCGGGCCTAGACGAGAGATAAATAAAGAAGAACAAGGCAGTAGAAGAGAAAGATATTTGGCTCCTCAGGACTCTCAATCTTTTAGAGGTAATTAAAAAAAAAAAAACATGGGTTTAGTTAAAATATTGTTTTGGTCTCTATACTTTGAGACTTAATCGTTTTATTCTAGTTTTGTACTTTCAGATGTTAGTTTGAGTTTTGAGGTTTATAATTTCATTATATTCTATTTCTATTCTTTTAAAGGGTTATCATGTCTCGAAAATAAAAGGAATAACTTTAAGGTCGCACCATGAATGTTATCTTAATTTCTAGAGGAAAGAACCATGGTATAGGAACTAAATAAACTAAATAAATTATTTAATATTTTGGCTTGTTTTCTATGTGGATCAAACTATTAAAATCATTTTCTAAGAAGACATCATGAGAATCGAAATATTCAAATAATTTTCTAAGACGTCAAATGTGTGGCTAAATTTTAAACACGATAAGAAAATATTGTGATAAAATTTAAAGTACAAATGACGAAATGTGTAATTATAAAGTTAATAGTATAAACCACGAAAATAATATAGTGTGAATGTGTTTACCAAATTTCTTGTAAAAAACTGTCTATAAAAACTTAGATCTCGCTCTCGCTTAATAATTATTTGATTTTTTATTTTTTATTTTTGAAAATTAAGCATGTAAATACTAATTTCACTTATGAGTTGCCTTAATTTGTTATCCACATTTTACATATATTTTCAAAAATCAAACTAACTTTTGAAAACTAAAAAAAAATAGTTTTTAAAAACTTGTTCTTGTTTTTGGAATTTGACTAAGATTTTAAATGTTTTCTTAAGAAAAATAAAATTCATTGTAGAGAAATGATGAGAAAACAAGCACAATTTTTAAAAACTAAAAATAAAATACTAAATGGTTATCAAATCAACCATAATTATTGTTGCAAAAGTTAATAGTTGAATGCTATTTTTAAGACATATATGAGTTTCAAGCCCTCAAATGTTTATCTAAAAAAAAAACCCTCAAATGTTATCTAAAAAAAGCCTTCAAATGTTACAAATATACGACAGAGAAGCGACGTCGTTTTGAGAAGTGTTTATGGTTTAATTTGTGCAGAGAAAAAGACGACCGCGGGCTGGTTGGGAAGGCTATTGTCGAAGCAAATGAGTCGAGGGAATGAATTTTCCGACGACGGAATAGAGCGTGTAACCGCCGTAGCCGCCGCCGTCTTTGCAATTCATTCCGTTCAAGATTCAGAAATTGCGAGACGCAAAAAGAATGCCGATCGTCCAGAAACGTCGTCTTTCCCACAGTTCACAAACCTCAAGGAGGACACTCGCCCCCCCGCTCCTCGTCCGGCGCCGGAACCTGCTAAGGTTCCCCGGCGGTTATCAGGTATCTCTTCCTTCACATTTCTTCGGAAAATTCATCCTCCTGAGATAAGTTAATTGATTTTTTAAATATATTAATGTTGAAAATTATTTTGAAACCAATTTGCAATTTATAAAACAATGATAATAAAAAATTTAAATGTTAGGAAAAATATATGATTTTTTACCCTAAATTTGGCTAGATAGACTAATTTTTAACATTTTTTTTAAGTTCAACAACATTTAGAATGAAGGGATTCGAATCTATAACCTTTTGATCTGGAGGCATGCCAATTACTGCTGAACTATACTCACTTTAACATTTTTAACATAAACTTTTAATTGTGTCAATTTTAACCTTACATTTTTAAAAAAAAATTGTTATGATATTTACCCTGTATTCACTTTTCTAAATTTCAATTACTAATAATTTTAATTAATAAACAAGTAAAATTATTTTAAAACACACCAATTTCAACCAGCTTTGCACAAAATTGCTCTCGATTCATACACAATATCAGCTATTGGACAAATATCTTAAAACTTACCATTTCAACAAGGAAAAAAAAAACAACTTTTGCTACATTTTCTCTAAATTCCATCAATTTTGTAGATGATATAAGCTATATAATTCATTCTGACACATAAAAATATTATTTTTAACAAATTTTTAAACAAAAGTCTATTAAAAGGTATAAATTGCAACACTTATTTCAAATTTAAGATGAAAATTGCAACACTTAGTAAAGTTGAAACTATAATCGAATGAAATTAAAATTTTAGAATACAAATTGATACACCATGTCAACTTAATTAGAAGCAAAAATTGATTTTTTCCTAAAATTTTAAAATTATTGAAACTAAACAAAATTCACAATGTAACCTTACGTTATCACGTTGATAATAACTTTGTTCAAACTAGAAGAAACTAATATCGTCACCAACCTGAGTATAACTCAATGGATTGGGCTGAACTCAAAGAAAAAAAAAATCTACGATCTATGATTATATGGTCTGATTTTAAAGCCAAATTTGGATTTGAATGTATTGAATGAGATGATTTGTATTAGATAAAGATCTCCTGCGAGATCCTGAAGAAAGGCCAGGCAGGAATGTGGCAGTGATCTCCGAACAACAAAAACAGAAACCAAAAGAAAACATAACCGATTCTGGTGACGGTGCATATTTCAAAGAGACAATTTCCTTTTCCGGCAACAAACCAGACATCTCCGGCGGCGGAAGAACAGAACCAGAAAAACCAGTGGCAGTTCCAATTCCAAGACCTCCAACTCCGCCCATCTCTCAAAAGCCATTTACTGGGCCGACCGACACAAAAAAACCAGGCCCAATCCAAACCAGGCCTTCTGACCCAAGAGAAACAAAAGCAGATCTGTGGGAAAAAGCTGAGATGGCTAAAATCAAAGAGAAGTATAATTCTTCTTCATTTTCTTCCTCTATTGCCAATCAATTTTTTTTCATTTGTTTCTTTTTAGGTTATATTTAAGTTGGTTAGTTCGACTTGTTGTGTCTATTTAGTTCTTGTGCTTTTAACGAGATAAGATTTCTACTTAATTGCATAAATTTAATATATAATTTTTAAAGGACAATACTTCCTTATTAGCTAGGCAGTTGAAAATTCTGATTACTCATTATTAAATTTTTTACCGTTAAAAAATAAATATTTGTTAAAAACTTAGTGGTAGACAACTAGAAGTTTCTATTTCTCAAGCGGAAGTATTTTCTTTTTTAAAAGTATTATAAGTTTTTTTTATATATAATAAATAGAGCATAAATTTGAATTTTCTTATTGTGTTTTATATTATATTTGATTATGAATTAGATTTTGATTGCGTTATTTTTGTAAAATTTTGAACTTGTTATATTTGGAAAAAAGAAAAACATATTTATATTATATAATTACCTTATAAAAAAAACAACTTTAGGTACTCTAAACATTTCTAAAATATATCTAAAGTTTCAAATTTTTATGTTTATTTTTAATTGTTTCTATTACATTCATGGATTTCATTGCATAAGAATGAGATTAATGGAGTTGATGATAGAGATCTAGACACAAAATTACAAACGAAAGTATTTAATAGAAACTTTTGATTCATGAAATAAACTTATTATTTAACATTTGTGTGTTTACTAAACTGGAGAAAACATTTCAGATACCAGAAAGTGGACGAGACAATTTCATACTGGGAAAGCAAGAAGAAGGACAAAGCCATGCGAAAATTGGAAGAATCACAGGTTCATAATCAGTTTATCTCTGTTTAAAGTTCGTTAATTTACTCAGAAACGACATTGACAGTGATTGATTAATGTTTAAACATTGAAGGCTTTGGGGTCGAAGAGGGCGAAGAGACAAAGGGGAAGAAAAAAGTTCGACGAAGACATGGAATTTATAAAGCAGATTGCAGCAGAAGCAAGAGCCAAAGCAGATGGAAAACGAAGAAACGACATTCTTAAAGCCAATCAAAAAGCAGATATTATCAGAAAAACAGGGGACCTCCCTGTTACTTGTTTCTGCTGCTAGCTGAACACTAACAAATTTAAGTGAAATTGTGCTTCTTTTAATATCATCGAACTTCATAATAACTTTGTTGACCATCAAACTGTAATGATTTGACTGCTTTTTTTTCCTCTTTTTTTTTGTACACACTACCGAATGATTGCTTTGTAAAAAGCAAAAAAAAAAAATCAATAATTCATGTTGCTTGCAAATGGGTTCTGTTTTGCTCTGTTTTCATCATTTAACTCTCGGAATTTGTCCAATTTTCATTTTTGTTAAGAACAAGATAAAATCACAAATCTAACATATAAACTGCTAGTAAAACAGAGAACGTACTGATAGTTATTGAGGATCTCACGTCTGAAAGATGAAGAGTGACTTTATAATTTAAAGATATATGATTATTCCTCTCATTGTCAATTGATTTTGAGATAGAACCCATATAATCTTACTAATAGTCTAGAACACACTACCGAATGAATGATTGCTTTGTGAACAAAATAATCAATAATTCATGTTGCTTTTAAATGGGCATTATATCCTAGCGGACAATTGTAGGAGAGAAAAACTGCAAAAATACTTTTATTTTACATATCATTAGAGGGCATGAAAATTTTCAAATTAATATCCTACAATTATTAAGAGACGGCAACCTTGTTGCAGTCTCATAAAATAATTTCTTTAGCAGTAGCTCAATTTTAATTTTTTGTTAAGAACAAGACAAAGATCACACATCTAACATATAAGCTGTTAGTAAAACAGAGGACATAACTGGTAGTCTAAAACACACAAATTCATCATAGGTTTAGCAGTAAATGCAAACCTTTATTTACAGAATCACACAAAAACACAACACAAACAAACTAAATAAAAGACCCAATTGCAAAAGAGGGTCATTTCTTCAAGAAACCTTCAGCCACCTTCATATAATCCCCAAACCCAGATCCTCCACCTTCCTTCTCGCCGGAGTCCACTTTCTTCGGCGGCGCAGCCGGTTTCGGCTCAGCGGCGGAACCATGAGGAGCAGAATTAGACTTCTCATACTGATTGAGATAGTCCTCAGCCTGGTCAACATACTTACCAATTCCCTTGGTTTCATCCAATTTGCCGTAATCGGAAGCAGCTCCGAGAAGATCGGCGGCGGCTCCTGCAACTTTGCCCTTGTCCATAGCGTGGCCGTCGCCGCCACCGCCGCCTCCGAAAGAGGATTTGGCGGCGCCGGCGACCAGCTTGGCGCTGGAGAAGAGCTCGGAACCCGATGGCTTGTGGTGGTCTGGATTTTGGTCCTGTGGCTTGTCGGTGGAGCCGCTGAGTTTAGACAAGAAGTTCATGATTGTGAAAATGGATACGAAATTGAATCGGTTGGATTTTTTTTTGACGGAGATTTTTGCTGATGCTAATTATTATATAGAACAGAGGCAAAGTGGATATGGATATTGGTAAAAAGAAAAAAAAAAAATAGATTTGGAAAAATGAGTGGTTTGAAATTGAGGGGAGTTGCAGATATTGATTCAACCAATTGTGGAACAGGGAAAGCTTTTAAAAAACCCTCGGTGTGGGTTACGTGGGTGTTGTCAGTTTTCATATTTAATATCATAAATACTCCAAACGACCATGTCGGCAAGCCCAGATCTCACCGGGCCTGACTTGGGCTTGGGCCATTTTAGAAATGGGCTTTCGTTGTGAATTTGGACCCATTGGAAGGTGCCATTTTCAATTTTACCTTGCATTTTTTTAAATTTACACATCTACCCTGTTTTAAAGGTGCTTTTCAGTTTTACCCTTTGAATGTGTGTTTTTTTTCCTTCAAGATTATCGTTTCTTTACTTTGTAAAATAGATTATAATTTATGGATTAACCCTGTGTGCGGGTTTAGAATAGGTCGTAATTTTGTATTTCCTAAATTGTCCTTATCTTAGTTTTATTTTAATTTAAGTCTAAATGTATCATGATAAAAGTAGCTCTTAAACGTAGCAGTTGATTTTTCAAAAAGAAAAAAAAAATGTAGCAGTTATGTAGTTGGGGAAGTTTTCAAATTTTAGGTCCTAGGCTTGGTGGTGCATGAAATTCAAATATCCCATTGTAACAAGTTATGCCATCCACCCCAAAAATGCAGCAAAGTAACAGCCGGAGAAAAAATAGTTCACAATCCAAGATTTTTGGGGAACTGAGCATGGAAGATTATTAGAGGGCATACACCCCTAAAATGGAATGGACATTTGAATTACTTTGTTTGTTTTGTAGTAATATAGAATACTCAAACATCTCGAGGTGCTAGGATATTTTATAATGCTCACCCAAGAGGCATCCCAGGAGCTTCAATCGTAGAGAAATGATGAGAAAAAAAACACAATTTTCAAAAACTAAATAGTTATCAAACGGGATCTAACTCTCAATTTTGAGTCTAATAAGTCATTGACATAATCAACGTTTTTTTTAAAATAAAATTTATTAGACATAAAATTCAATTTTGTATCTATTATAACCTGATAAGTGTTGATATCAAAATTTGGATCGCTGAATCAACGGTTAAATTGTATTACTAGGAACTAAATTGTACCTACAAGATAAGAGAAAAGAACACCGGCGTCGTGCCAAGTTACTTATACTCCAATTTAAGTTAGCAATTGGGTTTTTAAGAAAACTTTGAAAGTAGAAAGTATAGTATTAGTTGCGTACCTTTGAACGTCGTTTTCACCGTATTTTATAATCGTATATTCCTAATGTATACTTGAGTATCCCAACACTCTTCGGGAATCTCGTCGGGCTGTCGAGATGTCATAATTACGAAACGGTTACTCTTTCGCTCGAGCTTCAACGTGACCTTTCGAGTGCTACGGAATTGACTCAGAGAACAATTCTTGGCATTTTATTTCTTCATTAAGGTCCTCAAGGCTCGTGAAAGCTTACTTGGCCATTTTTCCAAGGGATTAGTGAAAGACTTTGCTAAGCAAGGCCATGTTGGTTGACCAACATGCCCTTGGCAACCTCCTCAGGGTCAGCCAACAAGGCCTTTTGGCCGACCTCTCAAAGGATTGGCCAAACAAGGCTTTGGCCAACCCCTTGGCCTTTCTTGGGTTCAATCGAATCCTTGGGTCGTCCCTTCAAGGGATCTGGCCATGTTTGGCCGAGCATCCTCTTAAGTCGTGGACCATCTTGTCCCATCTTATTTGGGCCTTTTTAAAGTTGCCCTTACTCGAATCCACATGGCCCAGTTATTATTTTTAGTCTCGCTTTCGGATTCTCTCTTTAGGCCATAGTGGATTTTAATTCAATCCATTGGTTAATTTTTACCCTTAACAATAATTTCATTATATATTTATCTATTTTATCTTGTTTCAGTTATTTTTAGTTAGTTTTCTATAGTTTCTTGGTTTTAATTTATGCATTTCATTTATTTTTGTAGTTGATCAAGATTGCATTTTGAAGGCCAAAATCAGAGAATTTCCAAGTTGAAGATTTAAAAAAAAAAAAAAATTACAGGGCCTAGGTGCCATAGACAATGATTGTCGCTAACACCTAGGTGCTACGAACTTTGAAGCGTGAATCAGAGATGCGCCCCTATGGTTTTTTGGCCTATAAATGCATCTCTTTGTTAATTTTGAGGAAGATTTTGTAGAGAGAAATACGGGAAGACGGCTGGACACTGTTTTTGAGGACCCGAGCAACCAAACGAAGCGAAAGCGACGCTTGGAAACTCATAGAATTGTCCGGACTTGTTTCCTTTCCCTTTTTTCCTTCTCTTTTCTTGTTTGTAATGACTTCAATGGTTTTGGTTAGGACTTTTGTTGAGATTTTCGTTATGAACTAATTTTATTTTTCTAGAGCTTTGATGCAATTGATTATTGATTCTTACTTTTCATAGTTAATAGTTGATATTTCTATTTCATTTGTTGTTGTGAAAACTTTTTTGAGCGTAATGCATGTTTTGATTTGGTCTATCTTTCCATTGATTTATATAGTAATTTGAGGTTGAGAGACAAGAATTATTGATGAATTTGCAGGTTTTTCCTAATTTATACATGAGATATCTTTATTGATTTTGTGGCAATTTTTAGGTTCTACGTTTGTCATATTTGAGTGGTTGGAATTGTCATAAAAGTATAGGCAATTTACTTTTCAAAGAATATCGTTATTGCTTCAGAGAAAATATTGAGTCTATATGGTAGAACTTGCCAACAACCTAGAAATAGAAATTGTTTCAACCATTAATGAATGAAGAGTATGAGGAGATAACAATAAAATTATTGCTCTAAACTTTTAGCAATTGAATTATCCATTTGATTTTGTTAATTTTAGATTTTTAAATAGTTTAATTCAAGCAAGTTTAAATTTCATCCTTCTTTGATTGATTGGTGTTTAGATAAAATTGAGGTTAACGAATTTGATAATTAGCTAGTAAGCATTCATTTCTTATGGAGAACGATACTAGTACTCACACTACTATATTACTTGTAACGATTTGTACACTTGTGAAATTGAGCAACAAAATCGTGAATTTGAGAAATAATGAACATGTTAAAACCTACTAGACACAAAACTTATTTGATAGTTTAAGGACCTATTGACACAAAATAAAAAATTGAAGTCTCATTTAATAACCATTTTATTTTTAGTTTTCTGATGTTTAAAAATTAAATTCATAAATACTACTTTCACATATAATTTTTTTACTTTTATCACCTACTTTTTAAAAGTGTTTTAAAAAACTAAGCTAAATTTTAAAAATTAAAAAAGTAGGCCCTATTTGATAATCATTTAATTTTTTGTTGTTGATTTTTGAAAATTGTGCTCGTTTTCTCTATCATTTCTCTATAATAAATTTCATCTTTCTTAAGGAATGATTTGAATTCTTAGTCAAATTTCAAAAACAAAAATAAATTTTTGAAAACTATTTTTTTTAGCTTTTAAAATTTGGCTTGATTTTTGAAAACATATGTAAAAAGTAGATAACAAAACAAGAAAATTCATAGGTGGAAATAGTATTTATAGAATTAATTTTTAAAAACAAAATGATTATCAAATGGGTGTTAGGGATTAAACTTATAATTTAACAAAAAGCTATTTCATTAGTGGGAGGGTATTTCTGAAACAAATGAAATGGGAGGAGGGCATTTATGAAAAATCCCTGGATGTGGAGATGATGAGGACATTTGGAGTGTTGAGAGAATGACGACATGGTGGCAACTGCAATAAGAGGTTTTAGTATTTAAAAATAGAAAGGAAAAGGAACGAAGTGAAATCGAATATGTGTGTAAGTAACAAAACAGATGGTAATCCCAGAGGAGTGAACAGAGAACACAATTGGATTTGGAATTGGCCAATTGGAAATTGGAATTGAATTCTAATTCTAATTCAAAATGCTCTTTGTGTTCTCAGGTCACCCCTTTGGGAGCACTCTGTTGTCTTCTTTCCTTTCTTCATCTCCAATTCATCATTCTGGTTTGCTTTCCTTTTCATATTATCTCTGCTTTCTTTTGTATCTTTCACCAATTTTTAATTTTTTAGTTCATCAGGTTGCTCTTGACTTTCAACCAAGTCTAGATGATCAGTATTTGCCACTAGTTGCATCCAGTTATTGCATATCACCTTTTGTATGAACATTAGTTACACATTAAAGTCTCTATAAAGAGTGTAATTTTTGTTTCGTTGTACATGTGATGTCTATAGATGAAGTTAAGTCATGAGTTAAGAGAGAAAGTTGACAATAGGTTCCATTACACAAACGGGGTCTATTGTAATCACAACTTGCCTTAGGTTTGGCAGGGCAAACTAGGGCAGGATAAGACAGTGACGAAACACATGTTTGGAAGTGATTTTGAAATGCTTAAAACCAATTTTGTTGTATTCAAAATCACTTCAAAATATGTTTTTTATTATCTAACATTAATTTTTATGGAATGAAAATCAAATTTAAAAGTATAAAATCAAACATTAAGTTGATTTTGAATGATTAAAGACGTATTTTGAAGTAATTTTGAACCTGACAAAAACATTTCAAAATCGCTCCAAACATACCTTTAATCATTCAAAATTAATTTTGATAGTAAGAAAACTAGGTCTAAAAGTGTAAAATCAAAGTCTATAAAAACCACTCTTGATAAAATATGATTTCTGAAATTACCATGGGTGGTGGATGTTCGACTCTGGAAGCATGAAATATTGTACATACTTTTTCTCCACAACTACTCACACGAACTGGGATATGGAAGACGCTTTACAGCACATGGCTCTTAAAGTTACTGCTGTAATGAAGCAGCAACTTTCTTGTGGCTCCTGATTGTACACATAGCTTCATTTCTCACACTCTTTGATTTGATTGAAGCAATTTAATTTACTTTGCGGTGGTAGGTGGGAGAAGCGGCTCACATCGGCGCGCATTAACAACTCCCATTGCAGACGGTGCATTATAATCCACAATCTCTTACCGCTTCCAGATCTAATCTTCACCGGAAATGTCAAATTCCGAACAACCCTCCGGCAGCCAAACCCATGTTGCTCTGTTCCCAAGTGCCGGCATTGGCCATCTACTCCCCTTCCTCAGACTGGCACACAATCTCAGCCGCCATAACTGCAAGCTTACTCTCGTCACTTCTCACCCTTATGTCTCTTCCGCCGAGTCTCATCTCATCTCCCGCTTTCTCTCTGCTTTTCCCCAAATCACTGAACTCAAGTTCCATATCTTACCTCTTGACCCTTCTGTTGCTAACTCCGATGATCCTTTTTGCCTTCAATTTGAAGCCATTCGAAAATCGGTTCATCTTCTCACTTCTCCCCTTTCCGCTCTCAATCCGCCTCTTTCCGCCCTTGTGTCTGATGTCAGCTTGATTTCCTCTGTTCTCCTACTCACTGCGACCCTCAAGATACCCAATTACGTGCTCTTCACTTCCTCCGCCAGAATGTTCTCTCTCTTTGCCTATTACCCGTTCGCTAAAATGTCTGATCCATCTCCGGACTTCATTCGCATTCCTGCTATTGCTTCAATTCCCAAAACTTCACTCCCTCCTCCCCTCCTTGTCAACAATTGTATCTTCCAGAAAATATTTACGCAAGATGGTCAGAGGATCAAAGAACTCGATGGGATTTTGATCAACGCGATGGACGCCATGGAAGGAGACACTCTCGCTGCACTCAACAGTGGGAAGGTAGTGGATGGGTTGCCCCCAGTGATAGCGATAGGACCATTGCTGCCGTGTGAATTCGAGAACCCAGAAGCCAAATCTCCCATAAAATGGCTGGAGAATTTACCTCCCAGATCGGTTGTTTTTGCCAGCTTCGGCAGCCAGACCGCCGCTTCGAGAGACCAAATCAAAGAAGTTGGAATTGGGTTGGTGTCCAGTGGGTACAGATTCTTGTGGGTAGTGAAAGATAAGGTAGTGGACAAGGAAGACAAAGAAGGGTTAGAGGAGGTAGTGGGGGAAGAACTGATGGAGAAGATGAAGGAAAAGGGAATGGTGGTGAAGAATTGGGTGAATCAAGCGGAAATTTTGGGGCACAGAGCGGTGGGTGGATTTATCAGCCATTGTGGGTGGAATTCTTTGATGGAAGCGGCGTTGAAGGGCGTGCCAGTTTTGGCGTGGCCGCAAGGCGGCGACCAGATGATCAATGCTGAAGTGGTTGCAAAGAAAGGACTTGGAATGTGGGTTGAGAAATGGGGATGGGGCCAAGAATGTCTGGTGAAGGGGGAGGAAATTGGAGGGAGGATTAAAGAGATGATGGAGAGTGAAGTTTTGAGGGCAAAAGCTCTAAAGTTTAAAGAGGAAGCAACGATGGCAGTGGAAGTTGGGGGAAGCTGTGACAGAGCAATTGAAGGGCTGATTGAAAAGTGGAACAATGGTACTTGACAGCCTCAAACGGCTGTATGAAGTCTCGACTTGCCTAAAAAATAAAGAGGTTTTCAAGTTGATTTGCATTGTTTAAAACTTTGGAAAATGTGGAAGTCTCAATTTTATTAAAGTGTTGATGGATATATCCATAAAATGTCCATGTAATGAATATTCTTGAAAAAATTAATAAAATATATTTAAATTAATAAATAAATATTTTACACTTTTTAAATAAGTTAAAATGCTTACTATTTATATTATATTTACGTTAGTGACATTTTGTTACTCTCGTTTTATGTCTCATCAATTTTTTTAACGATATAATGTGAATGTCGATTCATCTCCTATGTCAATGTGGAACTCATTCACATGTGAAAATGTCGTCATGTCAATGGAAATTTAATATCATGACTTTAGGGTTGTTTTGATGACATCATAATATTAAAAATAATCCAAATAGATAATATATAAATACTATTAGGAAAATTAGACCTAAAAGTATGTCATATAAAGAGTTCAACAACATTTGGAAGTTGAAGGATTACCTCTAACCTCTTGATGTCAATTACCATTGAGTTATGCTCACTTTGACAATTTCATATAGAGAGATTGAAACTTGAAGTGAAAGTTGAAAATATTGTACATTAAATAAATGCTAAATATATCAAAATGTTTATAATTTTTTTAAGTAATTCTCCATATGGTCCTTTATTTTTTTTTAAAGTTAATAATAAATTTTAGGTTAAAACACCATTTTCAACCCTGTCTTTTGGGTTTCATTTCATTTTAGTTCATGTAGTTTCAAATGTTCAATTTTAGTCCATGAAAATTATTATTGTTATTTAACTAATTTCAATAAAAACTAACTTCAAACTAATAATAGGGACTAATTTCAAGATTTACTCAAAGTACAGAAACTAAAATTGGGCATTAGAAAGTACATAGACTAAAATGGAATGGAATGAAATCTAAACTGCAAGAACCAAAATGATATTTTAACCTAAATTTTATCTTTAATGTATTAATTTTTTTTAATTAAATCCTTGAATAAAAATATTGTTTATTTATTTAAACTTATTATTATTATTATTATTATAATTTTGACAGGTAATGAAGAACCTTATGGAACTTTACGAAACCATGAAGAGTTCTGAGTTTTTTCCTCTAAACCCACACAATAATTGCGGCTACTATGTACTCAAAAGAAAAAATGTGATCACCATAAATGTTTTTTTTTTTTAAGTTCATCAACAATGGTGTGAATGATTCGAACTTGAAAATATATACCTTGAGGCCCCGTTTGATAACCATTTGATTTTTGGTTTTTGGTTTTTGAAAATTGTGTTTGTTTTCTCACCATTTCTCTATAATGGTTTTCATATTCTCTACAATGGTTTCCATCTTTCTTAAGAAAATACTTGAATTCTTAGACAAATTTCAAAAACAAAAACAAATTTTTGAAAACTACTTTTTTTAGTTTTCAAAACTTGGCTTAGTTTTTGAAAACACATCTAAAAAGTAGATAAGAAAACATGGAAAGCCATAGGTGGAAGTAGTATTTATATGCTTAATTTTCAAAAGTTAAAAACAAAAAATCAAATGGTTATCAAACGGGGTCTAAGTAATTAAATGCTCATGTCACCCATAAGGTCAACAACACTATCACACATTATTGATATAATCGTGCAGTTAGCTTACAATTATATTACATTAACTCATATAATAATTTGATGCGATGTACTCTTAAATTGTTATTTATGGATGCAGGTTATGGAATGTCGATAGTTTTATAACTACTCCAGTCTCGTAATTTATTTTTAACTACATAATTTTATTTTAAAATCTTCGAGAGAGAAAAATATGGTTTCAAATTTTCATCGACATATCGATATTTTCACCATTATTTTTACATGTTCATGGGTTCGACATCAACACAAGGGGTGAATCGACATTTCTATTATATTATAGAAATATTAGCAAAATAAATTTAAACTTATTTATAAGAGTGAAATGATTATTTGTTAATTAAAATATTTTTTATGAATATTTTATATTTATAATTTTGTTCTGAAATATCTATTGACATCTATATTTTATTGATATTTCTATAAAATTAAGACCTCTACATTTCCATCGACATAGAAATTTAAAATCTTAGAAAGAACACTATATTTTTCAGAAAAAGAAAAAAAAAAGAGAGAGAGAGAAAGAAAGAAAGAAGTGTAAAATAGAAAGGGCAACAAGAAAAATATCTAAATTTAACCCACCAAACTGGAAAAATTTCTAAACAAGTTTTATGGTAAAATAGTTTTTCCCTAAAATATACTATAAGTGACACACCCCACCCCAAATTATCCTAACTAACCTGGGATGAGGCATGCTGACATTAGATCCCTACTACTACTATGGAACCCAACGTCAAACTTTGCAAAACAAATCTTAGTTTTGAAAATCACAAGTGGCTAACCAAAACTTGTTGATACAAAATTAATTATTTAATTTTGTTAAAAAAAAATTCGGCAGGGTTTCCCCTGAAAACTGAGTAAAACACACCTGAAAAGAAAACATATACACTCCCAAATTAACCTATTCAAACTCCAACTACTATTTTTGAAATTCAGCACAATCCAACAAACTTATTAGTAGATAAACATGTGGGTTTTATATTACAAACCAAAGGAAATCCCAAAATGGTACTAGCCACATCAGTTACACAAGAAGTATTTGTAAATATGTACATACAAAATGATATGCAAACTATCAAGTCTGGTGGCAGATATCAACTTCTGTAGGCTCGTTAGAAACTCAGTCGTTACCTGGAGGAAAAATTTAAGAAGAAAGAATGAGCTAATAGAGCCTAGTGAGTGGTAAGTTAATAGGAAAAATAACCTCTCGACAAAAACCTTTTATATTAAAAGGAATTCAAAGTTCAATAAAACTTTATATACTAAGCACAATCTAAATACACAAGATAAGTAAAACATCATAGAGATTTGCATCAATAACTCTTTAAGAAAGCACAAAATAATAGGCCAACAAAACTCATCACCAAACTTGTACCCAAATCCCTGCCATACTATGCATCGAGTAATCTCCAGATACATAGCAGAGCAAATTATGTCATACGTGCACGTAAAACAAACTCTAACATCTGTAATGCCTCAGGTCTAGGATTTGGACCAGGATTCGGAATCCGGATTCGGCACCTAATGGCCCAGGCATTCCCTTGCATCCCCTGCAGCCTGAGCACACTAGCATACTATAGAAACACATTCTCATAGCATACGGGTAATAACCATGGGTACAAGCTCTAGTGGTTTGAAAACAATTTCTATATAATAATCATCATAAGTTCTCAAACCCCACACATTCTCAAATTGTGGTTTCATAACTTTAAGCCATAAGTCAAAAACCAACTAAAATCATGATTCAAAAATCAAGTTATTTCTAAAACTCACAAATACTTGATTTCATCTCAAATAATTTGAACTTTTTGCCAATTGGCTACAATCAAGAGATTTCCATAAATTCACCTTTCATAAGCTTAATTAATTCAAATAATTAAGTCATTGTAGCTAAATTTCAATAAACATAAATCTCTTCAAATTCAAATATGCTAAATCATGAATTCAATTTAGTGATCATATGTCACTTTCTTATCAAATTAGTAAATCATCAATCTTAATAATAAACAATTTGTGAAATACACGTAATTTCCTCCAAATTTTCAAATAACTAAATCATTTGCATTAATATTAATTGCAATTGATTTCAAATCTCATAAAATCTCATCAATTACTAAAATAATTGAAATACTTTATAAAATAACCACTCACAACTACTACAAACGATGTTTGTTCGGGTCGTAAATGGTTCCAATCTCCGCTTGTCCTGAAATCATAATTTGTCAACATATTACTAACCTCTTAATGCCAAAATTAAAGTATAACAACGATAAATAACCTCAAGACTTTAGTTTCTCTTTAACTCATGAGTTAACCAAAATTTCCATGATCCTACTCTTAAATTACCAAGAACTTAAGACCATAAACTAGAAATAAAGTTTCAATAAACTCTATTGTATCCCCTTTCCATAAGAAATCTCATTCTTCTCATTCCTTCTTCTCCATGAAAACAATCATTGGTTTTCTTTTCCATAAAAGCTTGAAATTTCTACAATAAGCATTTGGACGAAAATACCCTTGTTAGAGATTTATGGGTTTCTAGTACCTAAAATTTTGGCTAACAAAATTGATCGTATCTAGGAGGAAAATGTGTAGATCTTTTTTTTTAATAATAGAGGGAAATAGAAACGTTGTAACAATTCAAATAATCGTTCTGTTAAATTCAAATCATCATTCTATTTAATTCAAACAATAGTGTGGTTACATGAGTTTACTAATGAACAAAAAAAAAAAAAAAAAAACCCCGCACATAAAGAACAATTAGAACTCGATGAAACTAAGTTAACAAATGTCTAAATTAAAACATAAAGATCTCATAACATCTGCATATGCATGTATTTACAGGCCAGACATCCAAAAACGAATAAAATTTTAGTAAATAATGCTAGTTCTCCCCAAATGTAAATTAATTCATTCATAATCAAGGCACCTCAACCACTAATTTATTATTGAAAAATTGTAAGAAATGTCTAAAAAAAATGGTAATGAAATATGGACAAATATGTTTCATATTTGAGATTTGGGATTTTGAATCTGACTTCTTGGTTGATGGTGTTGGAATTTATGTCATAAATGCTCGTAATTAATAATTTATTTAATAATTAATAATTATTTTGATTATTTTATTTGTAATATAATATTATTCATTATATGAAAAATCCAAGGTTATTAGTGTAATCTTGAACAATATGTGGTTAACATACAAGAGGATCATGTTTAAAAAATAACCTAAAGGGTCATAGTATATAGATAAGGTTGGGTGTCTTATCCTAACAACACTATTGATACTAGGGGTGATAGTATTAACCGAAAACCGACCAAACCGAACCGAACCAAACCGATCCAGTGGTTTGGTTCGGTTTTTTAGAAGAAAATTGGACATCTCGGTTTTAATTTTTGAAAAACCGAAAAATATTGGTTCGGTTCGATTTTCATACCAAAAAACCATTAAAAACCGAACCGAACCGAGGTGTATATATACACCTAAAAAAGTAAAAAACCCTAACCCTTAATCCATTTATTTTCTTTTCACTTTCAGACTTCAGTCTTCCCTCCCTCACATTCGATCGGACTCCCAGGCTCCCAACACACGCTGCCCTCCCAGCACACCGCCGCTGCCATCCGCAAAGTATCCCGCCGCACAAGCGCTTCCAGCCGCCATCCAGCACGCCTTCGCTCCCAGCAAGAAGTCGCACGCCTTTGCTCCCGTCGGCAAGCGCTTCCAGCCTCCCAGCCCGTCGCCCTGTCAACCCCAGCCTGTCGCGCCACCACTCCCGCCTGCACGCGCTTCCAACCTCCCTTACCCTCCTCTTTTCATCGCCTTCTTTGTTTCCTTCTCTCTCCCCCTCCGATTCTCAATCTCCCTAGATTTCTTCTCACTTCCTTCGTTGCTTCGCTCTTAGTGTTGAAAGTGAACTTAATTATCATATTTTTGGGATTGTTGTTAACCCTGTTTTGGACTTTGATGGTGATTCCTTTGTGGATATTAGGTATTTGTTGGCTTATACTATGTATTCTGTTGAATGGTTTGTTGTGAAAAATAATGCAACTGATTCGAGTTTTCCAACTAAAATTTTTGAAACTCTTCTTTTTTCTTACTTGTTGAAACCTAAAGAACCAAAATAGAAACTAAAGTAGCAGAAATGCTAGGAATTTGCCAAAAAAAAAAACAAACAAAAAAACAAACAAAAAAAAACAAAACCGAAAACCGAACCGATGGACAACCGAACCAATGGACAACCAAACCAATGGTTTTATCCTTCATTGGACATTGGTTCGGTTCCTATCTTGCTAAAATCAAATGGATCGGTTCGGTTCTCGGTTTGGCCTAAAACCGAAGAAAACCGAACCGATATCACCCCTAATTGATACGACCCACTTTGTAATAGTTACAATTGATTTGATCCAAATTGTTCATGTGGAGACATGTGAGTAGGGGTATCTTATACAATGAGTTTGTATAAGACTAGACCACAAAATATTTAATCTCTCTTTATAAATTTGTTAATTGAGAAGATTAATATTTCATCAGGATGATCATATGCAACTCGATCTTAATCCTGAGTGAATTATGAATTCCTGCCTGTAAGGCTTTGTCATTTGATTTGCATGGGTAAGAGTGACTTTTGTAGCTGATTCAATATGCTTATCATTTTGGGGACTTGACCAAATAGGGAGTTGTGAATACAATCTCACAAGATGGAATTTACTCATTCTCATATAGGATAAATAGACGAGTAGTTCCCTTAAGTACTGATTTCGAGACTTGAACAATGGGACCCCACCCTCTCACTAGCCCGAGAGGGACTTAGTTTATGGTTGAATCATAAACAAATTGTTCATTATAGGATCAGTGGTACTTTAGGTTCAAGATGTAATTGTAGAGATAAAACAGACTTTTGACCTAGCTGTAATTACGAACAACTCGTGATTGATCGACTTGCATGTAGTCATTATATCTATGGACACAACTTGTCCTACAGTGCATAAGAGTGCAACTCTAAGTCTATAGTGGAGTGACCTATAATTAATGAATGAAAATTAATTAATTGATTTTATATCATTGGAGCTTATAATCTGTAGGTCCATAAGGTCTCCTTGTTAGCTCATAATAACACTAAAAGATCAATTTAGTTGAAATAAAATTTTGAAATGTTCAAATTAATATTTAATATATTATATATATTAAATATAAAAGATGAAAATATATTTATTGTATTTGATACATTAAATATTAAAATAATTAATGTATATTAGATACATTAAATAAAAGATATTTATAGAATTTGAATGAGATTCAAATAAATATAAGATATATTTTAATATATTAGATATTAAAATATAATATTTTAATTATGACAAAAAAATTTCCTTATTCTCTATAAATAGGACATTTGGATTGAGTCATTAGACATAACACATATCTCATCAATAGAGAATTAGAGAATTCTCTCTAGACTTCTTCCTCTCCAATCCTTGTAGATTTTCTTTCAAGAGACTCCCACAAACCTTGGTCCTGTGTTCGAGTCATAGCCATGAAGATTTTATGGAAGAGATAAAGATCCGCCAGAAATATCTCCATATTTATTCTAAGTAAGTTTGCTTAATCTTATTATTATTTAGTTTAATTTTAAATAAAATCAAAGATGATCTGATACTTCCACTGCGGAGTGAAACATTCATTCCTTCAACTATGTCACCTAATGCACTGTGATCTCGACGTGCACGCCATAGTGATATAAATAATGCATGATGTCATCGCCAATCGTGATCATGCTTACCTCGTAAGTCTAATTGATGCAACTGTGTGCTTGGGTCACAATATGGTGGCACTGTCTCTCGCATTTAAACTGTCTCAACACTCAATTAGGTTGATGATACTCTACAATATGAAAGCATATAAGAGGGATTATAGTCAACCAATTGTCTTGTCCATTATGGCAATATTCATGTAATATTCATTGGTATACAATATTTAAAGTTTCTATTGCATGAGCAAATGACCAAAAAACTCGACCAAAAATATGATGATCTGGTATGTCAGTTGGAATCAAATCTCATTGAGTTTGGGTTCCTACATTGTAGTGTATAAGAGCATTTAACCAATATGGAAGTTCTTCATATGGTTTCTCCCAATCACCAAAAACTTTAATTATAGTTTTTCGTTTAACTTGCCATACACGTCTGTAGTTCACACAATACCCAAATTCTTTTTAATAGTTTCTTGTAGTACCGATATTTTCACACTATGATCACATCGAACAAGATTCTGAACTTCATTACACATTAAATCTGAGTCACGTTGTGAATGATCATGTGTGAGTTCTGGGTACAAACATGAATGTTCTCCTTCAAGTTTTGTAATTTCGAATATTCCATGGGTTTTATGTCGACATGCACAAAGCCTCCACCTGCAACCCTCATTCCATTGTTTTCATTTCACATATCAGATATCTTGATTTGATTCCATCACAGTAATCTGATAGTGTTGTTTAACACAATATTTTTTTATGTCAAAGTTGTAGATCTTCTTTACTCTCAAATAATAATCCTTTACTTATTATACGTGATCAGTCCATTTCCACACATCTTGCCTCTTCTTCTAAAGTAGACCCTACTTCACATATTGAATTAGTAATCTCCCAATTTATATCTGTAAAAAAATTTGAAGGTTCCTTTTCATTTTGACTAGGGGAAATAAGATTCGAGTTATCTTCATATAGTTCATCAAGTTCTTCCTCTATATCACTATCTCCACCATTTCCAGGTTCAAGAGTATCACTAATTCCTCACAATGCAATGACATATTTTACCAATTTGATTACAACTGTACAAAATTTAAAAATATATATATATATATATATGTTAACTAAATATTAATTAATTTATAATTAGTTTATAACAAAGACTTAATTAGTTTATAATATAAAATTTAATACTTTATAATTAGTTTACAACAAATAGAATTTATTAGTATATAATATAAAATTTATTACTTTATAACAAAAAATTAATTAGTTTATAATATAAAATTAATCACTTCATAATTAGTTTACAACAAAGAGACTTTATTAGTATACAATATAAAATTTATTACTTTGTAACAAAGACTTAATTAGTTTATAATATAAAATTAATCACTTTATAAATAACAATGACTTAATTAGTTTATAATATAAAATTAATCACTTTATAAATAACAAAGACTTAATGAGTTTATAATATAAAATTCATCATTCTCAATTTTAATTTAAAAAAATAACCTAAACTAATAAAATAGGCCTTTATTAGTATATAATATAAAATTTATTACTTTATAACAAATACTTAATTAGTTTATAATATAAAATTAATAACTTTATAAAAGACTTAATTAGTTTATAATATGAAATTAATAACTTTATAAATAACAAAGACTTAATGAGTTTATAATATAAAATTAATTATTCTCAATTTTAATTTATAAAAATAACCTAAACTAATAAGATAGGTCAAAGAAACTTTATTAGTATATAATATAAAATGTATTACTTTATAACAAAGGCTTAATTAGTTTATAATATAAATTTAATCACTTTATAAATAACAAAGACTTAATGAGTTTATAACATATAATTAATTATGCTCAATTTTAATTTAAAAAATAACCTAAACTAGTAAAATAGGTTATTGATCCAAATCAGCCAAATCCAAAACTAATGTAAACAACTACAATCATAAATCAGTCCAAAACCCATATGAGTTATGAATCTGTCCAAAAGCATACAATATAATATAGTCCAAATTAGTCCAATTTAAACTAATAAAACACAACCAGAATTGTAAATCATATAAATCAATCCAAAAAAACATACAAAATACTTCAAATCAGCCCAAAACTGTAGCTAAAATTATAGATCAGATAAAAAGCATGTAGATCGATCCAAAATCAATCCCAAAACAAATAGATCAGTGAAAAAACTATACAAAAGAGTCCAAAATAAGCCCAAAACTACAATTAAAGTCATAGATCAAATAAACCAATAAGTAGATCGGTCCAAAATCAGTCCAACAAGCATGTAGATTGGTCTAAAATAAGTAAAAAATTATATATGTAGATTAGTCCAAAAAAACATGTAGATTGATCTAAAATAAGTCAAAAAAATATGTATATTCGTCCAAAATAAATCTAAAATGTAGATCTAACCAAAATAGAGCATAAATATGCAAAATATTCACACAATAGTCAAAAGAAAGAGGGAAAAAAAACTATATCTCGTAGAGGTGATGGCGGCTGGCGGCGTCGCTGTGGAGGTGAGGAGAGGCGGCAACGATTTTGCTCCGAGGTTGGAAGAAATCTTCAGAGAAACGGCAGAAAGAGAGAGTGTGTGTGGCAGAAGCATTTTGCGTTCATTGTTGGGTGGGGAGCTTAAAGAGACCACCAAATCGTGTATATGGTACACGAGATCCATATGGAATTCGTGTACCATGTACACGAGTTACATGTCAACCATCTGGCATTGAACGCCACCAGGTGGCGCGAGGTGACATAAAAATCATGTACGTGGTACACAAGTTTACTCTTCCTCATAGACATGGGCCACGCTTCATTAAAGTATACGTCTACACGGACCCTGAGTTAGCTAATTCGCGTCCCATGTACATGAATCATCTACCCTATATTTAGAAATACTTTCAAAATTATCTTATTTCTGTCATTTTTTTTAATTTACATTATTTAAAAAATTCCTAAGGATGGAAAGAATTCAAATATGCAAAATGTAAATTTAGGGGATATGGAATTTGGGATAACTAGAAGAAGTTTTCATCTTGGATTTATGTTGGGCCATATTTCTTTTCTTTTTCTTTTCTTTTTTTTTTTGGTTGTTCATTGAGAAATAGAGACAGAATGAAGGGGTTTTTGTACAGATGTCCCCTTTTTCAATGTGTTAATGCGATCTGACCTGACAACCTAATTTAATGAAATATGACCCATTCTGACGTGGCAACGCGTGCAAAAATACCCAGAATGGCAGTATGAGACCGGCTCACTTGTTCACGCTCTCGGATAGGGTAACGCTCTCGCTAACCATTCTCGTTCTCGTTCTCGTTTGCCACGACAGCAAATTTTTGGACCTTGCGAAATTATCGCCTCCGGAGAATCGCTCTTGCACACGGTGACTCGTTCTCGTTCTCGTTCTCGCACACGTTCATCTTTCTCGCAGTACTCGTTCTCACTCGTCACTCTACCAATGTTTTGCTCGCTCTCGCACTCGAACATTATTTGCCGTCACTCGAACGCTGTACTCGTTCTCGCTCTCGTTATCGTTCTTTTATGTCACTCGTTCTCGTTCCCGCGTTTAACAACATTCTTTTACGAGAACAAGTGACGTAAAAGAAAGAGTGACGTAAAAGAACGAAGAATGTTGTCAAACCTGGGCACAATAATTAACGAAAAATGTTGTTAAACGCGAGAACGAGAACGAGTGACGTAAAAGAACGACAACGAGAGCGAAAACGAGTACAGGTACAGCGTTCGAGTGACGGCAAATAATGTTCGAGTGCGAGAGCGAGCAGAACATTAGTAAAGTGACGAGTGAGAACTAGTACTGCGAGAACGAGTCAACGTGTGTGCAATAATTAACGAAAAATGTTGTTAAATGCGGGAACGAGAACGAGTGACGTAAAAGAACGATAACGAGAGCGAGAACGAGTACAACGTTCAAGTGACGGCAAATAATGTTCGAGTGCGAGAGCGAGCAGAACATTGGTAGAGTGACAAGTGATAATGAGTACTGCGAGAACGATGAACGTGTGCGAGAACGAGAACGAGAACGAGTCACCCGATTCTCCGGGGGCGATAATTTCGCAAGGTCCAAAAATTTGCTAACGTGGAAAACGAGAACGAGAATGGTCAGCGAAAGCGTTACCCTATCCGATAGCGTGAACAAGCGACCCGGTCTCATACTGCCCTTCTGGGTAATTTTGCGCCCGTTGCCACGTCATAATGGGTCATATTTCATTAAATTGGGATGACAGGTCAGATCGCAATAACCCGTTGAAAAAGGAGTCATTCATACAAAAACCCCCATAATGAAGGCTTATTTGGCTATTCATTAAGAAATAGATATAAATAACCTTGTCGGGTAGGTCTGACAGAGTGGCTTTCCTGCCCCGCCCTGAATTCTCTTCCCCTTGAAATTTTCTATTTAATTTCGCAAGGATCGGGATAAGAATTCTCAGAGAAATTGCAAATATCGAGTTTTCTTGCGACAAATTATTCCTTTTTTATAATTATTATTTTCTTAATCTTGATTGAATCAAATGAATTTTTTTTTTTAAAAAAAATTATATTTAAAAGGTTAATTTCTAATGAAAATTTCAAACATTTTTTTTATAAAAACTATTTAGAATTAAAACATTCATATGTTTTGTTACATTTTCTTAAAAGTATTTTTATACACAAGTTTGTTTGATTTGCTTTACACTCAAAATGCTTATACTAATATCAAGTTACTATGAAGGGCGATTATTAAACAACTAATAAGTCTAAATTTGTATTTAAAACATTATGACCGACCGACTAACACTGGCCACCGCCAGAGTAGTAGTCACAGGGGTCGCCATAATGGTCGCCGGTGTAATCACCAATGGTGAGAGGGGTAGTGTAAGAGTATTTTGGTAATTTTAATATATCATGAAAATTTGGGTGGAATTTCAAGTTAAACATCTAAAAACTCTTTTTCTGAAATTTGATTTCAAGTGTTTTACCCAAAATAACTTATTTCTCAAATTTATTTTTTAAACCTTTATTTTGAGTGGGTGCCAAACACTTCAAATTTGGTTAAATGACTTTTTTTAAAAAAAAAAATAAACACTTGAAAAGGTAATCCAAACGAACCCGATGTAAAATAAAAAAAAAAAAGGAAATCGGGTAAGGGACAGAGAATGGAGCGGGGTTAAGGACAAGAACAGAAAATATAGAGCTCGTTTGATAACGTTCCTATTTCTTATTTTTCAAGAAACATACATGTTTGATAAACCATCATGTTTCTTGTTTCTAAATTTTTTAGAAACGTTTCTAAAAAAAATGGCAGATTTTGAGAAACTTCAAAAAGTAGTTTCTCAAATTCTGTTTTTTTTTTTTTTAGATTCATGCATGTATTCTTATTTCTCTTTTTATCCATCTATCCCCTCTCTCTTCTTTCTCTCTCTTCCATTCTATTTTTTTTTTTTCTTTTAATACCTTTTAATTTTTTGTTTTTTCTTCTTTTTTATTTTAATTTTTTGATTTATTTCTTTCTATTCGTTTTCTCTCTTCCATCATAATCTTTTTTCTTTTAATAGTTCATTATCTTTTTTTTTCTTTTTTCCTTTTTACTTTTCTCTTTTCGTTTATGTTTTTCTTTTCTCTCTTATTTTCTTATTTTCTTTTACTTTACATTAATGAGCTTATAGTTATTATTTTCTATGTAATTCTCTATTATTTTACCTTTTGGTACGATCTTATTTTTTTATTAAATAAATAAACTAATAATGTATTTCACGTTTACCATTAAATGTAAAAAAATATATACATTCTCTCTCTTTTTCTAATTTTACTTGCGTGTATTATTGGCTAATGCATTTTTAAAGAAAAAATAAAAATAAAATTTATTATTAAATTACAGAAATGTGGGTATGTTCGATTGTCTGACCTTAGACAATTTACAAATTCGTCTAATTGAACTAACTCTTGTAAGTCAAATTCGTTCAAGGTGAATTGATTGAAGTGAGAAATAACATTACAAATCAAATTTGAACAACATTTGAAGGATAAAATTTATTATTATTATTATTATTATTATTACTACTACTATTATTATTATTATTAATTAGGTGTTGGGCCTTAATAAAATACTATAACTTCTTTATAATTGTTTTATATTTATTTTAATGCATGTTATATGTTTTATTATAGTATATGTTCTAAATTTTATTTTTACCAAAAAACAAGAAACAGAAATAGTTATCAAACATATTTCTATTTTTAGTTTTTAAGAAACATAAACAAGAAACGAGAAATAGAAACATGAAACAAGAAACGAGAACGTTATCAAACGGGGCCATATTGTCTATCCTATCTCCATTAACTAATGGAGTAACATTTGTACCCGTTCCTTCCCACATTAAATACCTTTGTACCCCCTTTTTATATCTTTTAATCAAATACAACAGCCTAATTAGATACTTAAATCCTAAGTCAAGTATAGTTCAACTAGTTCAAGCATATATCTTTAATTGAGAGGTCAAAAGTTTGAATCTACAACTCCATAGTATTGAACTAAAAAAAATTAAATCATAAACAAACTCAAACCAGCTTGTAGGGATATTTAATTTTCCTCGAGTCCCACCTCAAACAAGGCAAGGATTTCTTAATTTTCTCAAGGACACTCAATTTATAAGATTAAATTACCTGTTCCAAAAGATTTTCAACAAATTTTTTCAATGTGATAATTTTTTTTATGAGAAATTTCATCATATAGCATAAATTGAATCATGTTCTAAAAAAGATTATAACGTTTGCTTTTATTTTTTAGTACAAGTGTAAACTTAACTATTGTATTTTATTTTTAGTACAACAAAATGAAGAATGTGAACACATTTTATCTAAAAAAATGAGTAAATGTATTGACGGTTAGACTATACTTTTTTTTGTGGTTCAACAATTGCGAGTGGGGATTGAACTATCACCTTTGGGATGATAATTAGTGCCTTATCTACCGAGTCATACTTGAATTGTCTTCTTTTTTTTTTTTTTTTTTTTTTTGAGGAACACAACAAAAAATCATTAAACAAAAACTAAAGACATCCTAGTTGAACTATACTTATATTGACAATTTGAGTTTGATTTGAATTATACTATTTTTACAAAATTTCAAGCTTTTTGTTATATTTAAATATACATATTTATTTTATGTTATTTAATTAGATATTTATATTTAAGTTTGGCATTCAATAGAAATCTACCAAAAGCCTAAACGCCATTGTTCCACTTTTCAATCAGCCCTTCAATTGCTCTGTCACAGCTTCTTCCAACTTCCACTGCCATCGTTGCTTCCTCTTTAAACTTTAGAGCTTTTGCCCTCAAAACTTCACTCTCCATCATCTCTTTAATCCTCCCTCCAATTTCCTCCCCCTTCACCAGACATTCTTGGCCCCATCCCCATTTCTCTACCCACATTCCAAGTCCTTTCTTTGCAACCACTTCAGCATTGATCATCTGGTCGCCGCCTTGCGGCCACGCCAAAACTGGCACGCCCTTCAACGCCGCTTCCATCAAAGAATTCCACCCACAATGGCTGATAAATCCACCCACCGCTCTGTGCCCCAAAATTTCCGCTTGATTCACCCAATTCTTCACCACCATCCCCTTCTCCTTCATCTTCTCCATCAGTACTTCCCCCACTACCTCCTCTAACCCTTCTTTGTCTTCCTTGTCCACTACCTTATCTTTCACTACCCACAAGAATCTGTACCCACTGGACACCAACCCATTTCCGACTTCTTTGATTTGGTCTCTCGATGCGGCGGTCCGGCTGCCGAAGCTGGCAAAAACAACCGATCTGGGAGGTAAATTCTCCAGCCATTTTATGGGAGATTCGGCTTCTGGGTTTTCGAATTCACATGGCAGCAAGGGTCCTATGGGTATCACTGGGGGCAATCCATCCACTACCTTCCCACTGTTGAGTGCAGCGAGAGTGTCTCCTTCGTCCATCGCGTTGATCAAAATCCCATCAAGTTCTTTGATCCTCTGGCCATTTTCCTTGAATAGTTTCTGAAAGATACAATTATTGACCAGAAGTGCAGGGAGCGACGTTTTGGGGATTGGACGTATGCCAGGAATGGGAAGGAAGTGGCTAGATGTATACATTTTAGCAAACGGGTAATGGGCAAAGAGCGAGAGCATTGCGGCAGAGGAAGTGAAGAGCGCATAGTTGGGTAGCTTCAAAGTGGCAGTAAGCGTGAGAGCAGAGGAAATCAAGAAGGCGTCACAGATTAGGACGGAAAGAGGTGGAGAGAGAGCGGGAAGGAGAGGAGTGAGAAGGTGAACAGAGCAATGAATGGCCTCAAATTGAACAAAAAATGGGTCATCGGAATTTGCGATAGAAGGCTCGGGAGGTAAGATATGGAGCTTGAGTTCAGTGATTTGAGGAAAAGCAGAGAGAAAGCGGGAGATGAGATGAGACTCCGCAGAAGAGACAGTGGGTTGAGAGGTGATGAGAGTAAGCTTGCAGTTATGGCGGATAAGGATGTGTGCCAGTCTGAGGAAGGGTGTTAAATGGCCCATTCCGGCACTTGGGAATAGAGCCACATGGATTTGGTGGCCGGAGGTTTGATTGGAATTTGACATTTTCCGGTTAGAGTTAGATTTGGATGGGGCAAGAGGTTGAAGGAGAAGTGGCAGAGTATTGAGTTATATAGGAAATTTGTGGTCTTTTTTTGATAACTCAAATAAATAGAGTTTTAATTGCTTTTGTTAACTTTCATACCCCGCTACTTGCAGAGAGCTCACAAAATCTGAAATTTTTTACCGTTGGAAAAATTCTCAAATCTGAAGAGATAGTGAAGTAGAGCTAAGGGTGAATTGAAATGATATGATAACTCTAGTGAAGGGGGGAATGATATGAAAATCCTAGTTAATTGAATTTAGGAACTCTTTAGATATATGAACCTTTAGGCCCCGTTTGATAACGTTCTTGTTTTTCGTTTCTTGTTTCCTGTTTCTGTTTCTCGTTTCTTGTTTCTGTTTCTTATAAACTAAAAACAGAAACATGTTTGATAACTATTTCTGTTTCTTGTTTTTTGTTTCTTGTTTTTTGGTAAAAATAAAATTTAGTACATATACTATAATAAAACATATAACATGCATTAAAATAAAAATAAAACAATTATAAAGAGGTTATAATATTTTATTAAGGCCCAACACCTAATTAATAATAATAAAAAAAAAAGTTATCCTTCAAATTTTGTTCAAATTTGATTTGCAATGTTATTTCTTATTTCAATCAATTCACCTTGAACGATTTTGACTTACAAGAGTTAGTTCAATTAGACGAATTTGTAAATTGTCTAAGGTCAGAAAATCGAACATACCCACATTTCTTTAATTTAATAATAAACTTTATTTTTATTTTTCTTTAAAAATGCATTAGCCAATAATACACGCAAGTAAAATCAGAAAAAGAGAGAGAATGTATATATATTTTTTAAATTTAATGGTAAACATGAAATACATTATTAGTTTATTTATTTAATAAAAAAATAAAATTGTACCAAAAGAAAAAATAATAGAGAATTAAATAGAAAATAATAACTATAAGCTCGTTAATGTAAAGTAAAAGAAAATAAGAAAATAAGAGAGAAGAGAAAAACATAAACGAAAAGAAAAAAGAAAAAAAAAAGAAAAAAAAAAGATAATGAACTATTAAAAGAAAAAAGATTATGATGAAAGAGAGAGAACGAATAGAAAGAAATAAATCAAAGAAGAAAAAAATGAAGAAAAAAAAAGATTAAAAAGTATTAAAAGAAAAAAATAGAATGGAAGAGAGAGAAAGAAGAGAGAGGGGAGAGATGAGTAAAAATAGAAATAGGAATACATGCATGAAAAGTGGAAAAAAAACAGAAACAGAATTTGAGAAACTACTTTTTGAAGTTTCTCAAAATCTGCTATTTTTTTAGAAACGTTTCTAAAAAACTAAGAAACAAGAAACAGGATCGTTTATCAAACATGTCTGTTTCTGAAAAATGAGAAACGGGAACAAGAAACAGGAAACAGGAACGTTATCAAACGGGCCCTTAATTTTCATATGCTAGAACTCTTCAAATTAATTTCATTTCAATCCTAACTATTAGTTTCATCATACAGATTATCTTATAAATAAAGCTCTTGAGACAAAGAACAAGTTTTATCACCCAAGAGTTGAATACTTCACAAGATAGGATGATCAATTCTACTTGAATATTATTAGCATGCAACTCAAGACATGAATTGCAAAACTGGGTTAAAAAAGCTTTTAGCTAAGCTTCAAAGGAAAAACTCTAATGCTAAAATTCATTTACCATTTGATTTCTTCTATACATGCTCATGGTAAGACTTTAGATAGCCTCCCAACCCACTAGCCCTTAGTAGCCTCCCAACTAACCCTAAATGTCATATCATCAAACATAGCAAAAAACTAAGAGATCCCTATTTAATGTGTTTTAGAAAGGATACAATTGAAATACATCAAAATTAATAAATAAAATGTGAATAGTTATTTGAGTCTTTGGCGATTATCACAGAAAAATGAGGGGTTTTTGTACGGATGACCCCTTTTCACAGCCTTAATCCCATCTGACCCACTTCTTGAGATTACTGATATGTGACCCATTCTGACGTGATAATGCGCGTAATGTAACACCCGACTCTTCCTAATAGATTTTCTAGGGACGTTACTACTTGCATGCACATGAAAATTTTGAAACTTTAGTATTGGACAAAAAGAATTAAATTTCTTCATAAACAACCAAAGAACCTTTAATTCGGGATCCCTTTTTTTAAAACATTTCAAAAGATACTTGGAATTAAAATGTCAAAATAACTGATGTTTACTTAATAAAATAATTTGAGTTAAAACATAAACTAGATGCGGAAACTATACACTTCATGACACCCATGACCCTTTCAGCAAACTACCTTGTCACTCGCCTAAGATATGTCCTTGCCTTTACCTGAAAAGAAAAACATTTTGAAAAAGGATGAGTATTTAAAATACTCAGTAAGTGACCTTACTACCGGGTCAGGATATGCATACACATACATAATGAGTTTTTGAAAACATTTTCTTTCTTTCCTTTCGTGGGACCTAAATTCCTTTCATAGTGGAAACGTTTCTCTTTCAACTTTTTCTCTTCGGCTTAATGTGGACAATTAACCCAACCTAACTTTTCCTTTTCATTTAACCTTTTCAGGTTCCTTTTCATTTAACCTTTTCAGGTTCCTTTTCATATAGCCTTGTGAGGCTCCTTTTCATATAAATGTACATCAATAAATTTAGGAGGGTAATTGCCACAGCCTTCGAAATCAATTTTATCATGAAAACATAATGTATGCATGAGGTCCCAAAGCATTTTAAACTTTTCATTCCATGATGCAACACAAGCAACATTCTCACATCATTTATCATAAATCAAAGTCATAAATCATGCATAACATTCATGAGAAGATTTGGCAAAACAAGTGAAAATCCATAGTAAAATATTTATAAAAACTTTTTAATTCAAATATATATATCTTTTTTTTCAATTCAGTTCCTGACTTGCATTCAAGCATACCGGCATAAAGTCCCTTACCTTGGCTAAGCTCAATAGTCCAAATCACCCAATTGCTCACCAAAATTCCTTCGCCTTGAACCTCAACCAAATAATTTGGAGCCTAAATCAAACCATCCCTAAGGTTAGAAACAATTCCTAAAATCCATAATTAAATCTCAAAGTTCCTTACACCAACTAAAGTTCCAAAATTTAGAATAAATTCCTTAACATTTAACTTAATCTCAAATTGGTGGTTAAACTCAATTCAAAACACAAGGTTCTTGATTTAATTGAACTCTCAAATTTAATCTACCAAAAATCCAAAACTCCAAGGATTTGCTTGATTTTAGGATGGAAAATTTACGGGAAATTGTCAAAAGTAGGACAACTTTAAGGGTATTAAAGAGATTTAGGATGAGTTTTAAGGTTGAAGACAAATAGGACTTTTGGGGGTATGAAATTACAAATTTACCCTCTTTAAAAAAATCCTTTAACTTCACTTCTCACATTCTTTTCTCCTTCTTCCTTCCATATTTTTCCTTCCATATTTTTCCTTCTTCTTTTCTCATCTAACATTTCTCCTTCACACGGCGGCGGCGGCAGCGGAGACGGAGGCGGCGGCGGCGGCGACGGCAAAAAAAAATTATTGTAAAAAAAAAAACTTCATTTCTTGAAATCTCTCTTTTGGGTTGTTAAAAAAATTTGCTTATCTTTACTTTGTTGAGTTAGTTTATTTTTTTGTGTTCGTTTTGTTTCTTTTTCTCGCAGTTTCAAGTACCTACAAAGCAAACAAAAAAATGGTCTAAGAAAACTTGTTTTTTTTTTCTCGCAATTTCTCGCAATTTCTTGTGCCTATAAATCAAAGTTCAGAGTAACAAATCATATCTAGACATTCCACAACAACCATAACAAACGAGTTCTTTTAAAAAAAAACTTTTTTTTTCTCGTAGTTCCTTGTACCTAAAAAATAATCAAATATATCAAAGTGGGTACTTTGCGTTCTGTTTATTTTCTAACAGATTTCTCACACCTAGAAAACATGACAATAATAAGGAGCAAGCAACTTGACATTCAAACAATGTACTTAAAATAATGAAATTCTCATTATAATATATATTAAAATATTAGTCATTTAATACATTGGAGTATTTGTCCATAGTTGGAAAGTCGACTCTACCATTACAATAGGTCAATATTTTGTATGTCTAAACTCTCCACCCCGCCTTGTAAAAAATTTGGTACATTGCAACGCAAACATACGAACGTATAACTTTGAATGGTGATATCTCTGTCACATCTGACTCCTCACGATCTCTGGTTGAAGTATTTTGAGTCGATAGCTCATTAACGGGGGCATAGAAAGAGTGAAATATGTCAGAAAACAATGGGTCAATGTTTTCCCGCACCTATAAAACAATGAACTAAATAATGATAAACACCCTAACAAACCTATCCAGCACCAAGACATATGCAGAAACTACTTAATTTATCATGCTGTTTTTTTTTAGCATGCTGTTTTTTTTTCTCGCACCTAGAAAAAATGCACTAAAGAATGATAAACAACCAAGCAAAGCTATCCAACATTCAAACATATGTAGGGACTACTCAATGGCCATAGCACAATTGAAAATTTTCAAAAAAAAAACTAAATTTGCATTCTGTTTTTTTTCTCGCACCTTTCTCGCACCTAGAAAAAATGCACTAAAGAATGATAAACAACCAAGCAAAGCTATCCAACATTCAAACATATGTAGGGACTACTCAATGGCCATAGCACAATTGAAAATTTTCAAAAAAAAAACTAAATTTGCATTCTATTTTTTTTCTCGCACCTTTCTCGCACCTAGAAAAAATGCACTAAAGAATGATAAACAACCAAGCAAAGCTATCCAACATTCAAACATATGTAGGGACTACTTAATGGCCATAGCACAATTGAAAATTTTCAAAAAAAAAAACTAAATTTGCATTCTATTTTTTTTCTCGCACCTAGAAATAATGCACTAAAGAATGATAAACAACCAAGCAAAGCTATCCAACATTCAAACATATGTAGGGACTACTTAATGGTCATAGCACAATTGAAAATTTTCAAAAAAAAAACTCAATTTGCATTCTGTTTTTTTTCTCGCACATTTCTCGCACCTAGAAAAAATGCACTAAAGAATGATAAACAACCAAGTAAAGCTATCCAACATTCAAACATATGTAGGGACTACTTAATGGCCATAGCACAATTGAAAATTTTCAAAAAAAAAACTAAATTTGCATTATGTTTTTTTTCTCGCACCTAGAAAAAATGCACTAAAGAATGATAAACAACCAAACAAAGCTATCCAACATTCAAACATATGTAGGGACTAATTAATGGCCATAGCACAATTGAAAATTTTCAAAAAAGAATTCATTGAACATGCTGTTTTTTTTCTCGCACCTTTCTCGCACCTAGAAAAAATGCACTAAATTAGGATAAATAACCAAGCAAAGCTATCCATCATCCAAACATATGAAGATACTACTTAATGGCCATAGCACAATTGAAATTTTTCAAAAAAGAATTCATTGAACATGTTGTTTTTTTTCTCGCACCTTTCTCGCACCTAGGAAAAATGCACTAAAGAAGGATAAATAACCAAGCAAAGCTATCCATCATCCAAACATATGCAAAAACTACTTAATGGGCAAAGCACAATTGAAAATTTTCAAAAAAGAACTCATTGAACATGCTATTTTTTTCTCGCACCTTTCTCGCACCTAGAAAAAATGCACTAAAGAAGGATAAATAACCAAGCAAAGCTATCCATCATCCAAACATATGCAGAGACTACTTAATGGCCATTGCTTAATTGAAAATTTTCAAAAAAGAATTCATTGAACATGCTGTTTTTTTTCTCGCACCTTTCTCGCTCTTAGGAAAAATTAACTAAAGAAGGAAAAATAACCAAGCAAAGCTATCCATCATCCAAACATATGCAAAAACTACTTAATGACCATAGCACAATTGAAAATTTTCAAAAAATAACTCATTGAACATGCTGTTTTTTTTCTCGCACCTAGAAAAAATGCACTAAAGAAGGATAAATAACCAAGCAAAGCTATCCATCATCCAAACATATGCAGAGACTACTTAATGGCCATAGCACAATTGAAAATTTTCAAAAAATAATTCATTGAACATGCTGTTTTTTTTCTCGCACCTTTCTCTCACCTAGAAAAAATGCACTAAAGAAGGATAAATAACCAAGCAAAGCTATCCATCATCCAAACATATGCAGAGACTACTTAATGGCCATAGCACAATTGAAAATTTTCAAAAAATAATTCATTGAACATGCTGTTTTTTTTCTCGCACCTAGAAAAAATGCACTAAAGAAGGATAAATAACCAAGCAAAGCTATCCATCATCCAAACATATGCAGAGACTACTTAATGGCCATAGCACAATTGAAAATTTTCAAAAAAGAATTCATTAAACATGCTGTTTTTTTTCTCGCACCTTTCTCGCACCTAAAAAAAATGCACTAAAGAAGGATAAATAACCAAGCAAAGTTATCCATCATCCAAACATATGCAAAAACTACTTAATAGGCAGGCAGCCCAAGAGAGAATGATGGTAGTGATACCTACAAGAGAAATAATTATTTTTTTGAATAAAAAAAATGTTAGTCAACTAGAAAGTAAAGCACCAAAAGCTATGAAATTAAAGAAAATATAAACCTCATTAATGGAGCATCCTAGTTCTTCAAGATGTGAAGCAGCAGCACGTATTGCGGAATTTACTTAACCATCAACACCATGATCAAGACTTTCACGAATTAGGCCAACCCTCAATCCTTTCAAGGGTTTAGATTCCAACGAATCAACACCACAGCCGCACTTTTTACCATATAACATGCTCGTTTGTTACCAGTAGGAAATTAACACCACAGTCGATACCCTTCGAGAATCCGAGACCCACCAGTGGAAGGCATATCGGCAGTACAAATATTGTCCTTAACGCCCACAAGCACCCCAGCCAAAGGACCCAATTCGTAGCCATTAGCTGCAATCGGAGTTCTCGCCGTCGCCGTGCGTGCTTGAGGAGAGCTGGTCGATTTTCCCTTTCTTCGTGTCGAGCAAGAGAGATGGAAGAGAACTGGAGATTCAATTTGGGAATTAGGGCTCAGTTTATTAAAGGGTAATAACGTCTTTTCCCTCTTAAAAAGTCCTATAACTCTATATGTTAAAAAAGTGTACTAAAACTCTTTTGTCCCTTAAAATATGTCCTATTTTTGACAATTTCCCAAAATTTACCTCTGTTCTTTCTCCAAACCGACCCAAGCTTTACTAAATAAATGGTGGTTTGATTCGATCTTGTCACACCAACCTCCACCTACAATGGTTATTCCAAAATAGAGCCCAAAAATTAATGGGTAAATCTCCAAACTTCCATGTCAATGCCCAAAACTACATCTATTATTTGAAAACTGTAAGATTATAGCTAAAATAAGTTTACCCACGTGCAAAAGGAGCCAAAACAGCGCTGTGCAGTACCAAAAATCCGCCAGAAAAATCAAACTGCAGCAGATCGGCGGCGGTTCGTGGAGTTCGGCGTATGAACAGTACTCGCGGTATGAACAGTACGCGCGTGAACAGTACCGCGATGAACAGTACGTGCCGTGAACAGTACCGATGAACAGTACCGCCGTGAACAGTAATTGCATGTGAGGGACAAATTCGGCGATGTATGTTTGTTGAAGAAGAAGAAGATTTCGAATGGATGGGTCTTTTGGTGGTGAAAGATAGAGAGAGATTGATGGTGGAGATTGTTTTTCATGGAGGAAGATGAGAAGGTTGAAGAAGATGACGGCTTCCCTTGACCTAGGGCTACATGCTCTATAAAAATAATAGAGAGGGATATTTGGGCTTGACTTCTCCTTGGGCTTGGGCTTTGCTCAAAGTCACCTAATTAACAAAAGTTGCCCCCAAACCAATTAATTCCCCTTTTCCCTTCTTTCTTCCCTATTCACCCTCAAATTTCTCAAATTTCAATTATGCAAATTTCTAAAATTAACTTTCAACACAACTTTAAACATGAAATTAGCCTTACAATTAATTCAAATCTCAAAATTAAAACTTTAATTAATACTTGAAAATGTTGGTCGTTACACGTAAAATTACCCAGAATGGCAGTATAAGGTCGTCTCGCACGCTCATGCTCTCGTTAGTCACTCTCGCTCTCGCTTGCCACGTCAACAAAATTACCTGGATGTCACTCGATTCTTGCTCTCGGAGGCTTGCCCTCACCTACGGTTGACATGTCACTCGTTTTCCTTTTAGGCTCATGTTGTCGTTCTCATTATCTCGCTCTATTGCTATCTCGCTCTTGCTCACAACGCTTAAGTTGTCGTTTTCTTCGTCTCCCATTTTGTTAAGTTATCAATTGTATGTACGTCTAAATGAGATGACTTGGGAGTGGATTAGCCGAAAACACTGACAATTAAAGACCACAATACTGACAATTGAAGATCTCAATCAATTTTTTCCAATAAACATTTAATATCAATTATATCAAACCGAAAACATACAACACTTGAAACCTTTCTTCAACCTTACTTTTAAACGTTCTTTACGTATAACCAACGTCCAAGCAATCAACCAATCCATATTCAAAAAATAGATACGTTCAAATACGTTGTTTATATGGTTTAAAGCTTTCTTTCTACATTTGAAACATAGAAACAAACATTTTAAGGTTTAAATTTTGAAAGCTTTCTTTCTATGTTTTCTATGTTTCAAACGCTTTAAGGTTTAGGGTTTGAAAGTTTTTTTTTAGTTTTAGAACGTTGGTTACTATGGCATTGAAAGGAGACAAATAGAACTAGAGTGAGAGCACCTAGAGCGAGAGTACCCTAAACCCTAAACCCTAAACATAACGAGAGTATGAGAACAAGAGCGTGAGAGCTAGAGCTAGAGTCTCGAAGCAAGAGCGAGAATCTAGATTTGCATTTATTTATTTTTTTTTTTTTTACAGCTACATACTATTTATTTACTGTTGTTTGAAGGATGGACAAGAAATCCATATTCATTAGATATGGAATCAGTTGGGATAAGAATGAGAACAGTTATATTGGAGGTTGATTAACAAGGGTTGTGGCGCCAAGCAATATCAGATATGATGAATTAAAAGGTGTGTCAAGCAATGGAAAACGAGTGACGTGTCAAGTGAAGGCAAGAGCAAGCCTCTAGAGCAAGAATCTATTGACATCCAGGTAATTTTGCTGAAGTGGAAAGCGAAAGCGAGAGCGAGAGTAACTAACGAGAGCGTGAGCGAGCAAGACAGCCTCATACTGCCCTCCTAGGTAATTTTGCGCGCATTGCCACGTCAAAATGAGTCATATATCATTAATCTCAGGAAGCTGGTCAAATGACATTAAAACGCATGAAAAGGGGTCATCCGTACAAAAACTTCAAAAAGGGAAGAGTAGGGGAGAGATATTTTTCGTTTTCCTTTCTTTCTTTTTTTTTTTTTTTTTTTACCTTTTTATAAAAATTGTTGCATCACCCCTTAGGTATTAATATGTTGAGTAAATAATAACTTTTATTGTATCAAATTTGACCGTAAACTTTTGATTTCATTAAATTAAAATTTATACTTGAAAATATGTTGCAACTTTTTCTCTAGGCTCAATTTCTGCTAAATTCACTCATTAATTAAAAAAAAACTCAAAACTCACTAATTTCAACAAAAATTAAGCCTTCAACAAAATTAAGCTTGATTAATACACAAATTCAACGATTAAAGGAACCTTTCAAAACTCACAAATTTCAACAAAAATCTAACTCTAGTGTCAATTTTCTTTGAAGCTTCATTTTTTTTTTTTTGAGTTTTTCTTTGAAGCTTCATTAGTTTCATATTAGACATATTTTATATTCATTAAATACATAATGAAAAATATTTATAAAAGAATACATAACGAGAATACTTTCATTAACAATTTTTAAACAAAATCCTACCAAAGGGTAAAAATTACCATGCAAGTTTAAGGTAAAAATTACAATACTTATCAAAGTCAAGGGGTGACCCTCTCATCCCAATAAGACCCCGCTATTGTATACAAGATAGAATTCGAACATTATATTTTAAATCTGTATCAAATAGTTGTTACGAGAAATAACTTTTAGATCTATACCAAATAATTTATTACGAGACAATCAAATTTAGTTGTGACGCACGATAGGTAATTTTTAATGTAGCATTAAAACTTTTATCTTGCGGCAGTTTGCTGCCTTTAGAGCCTCTCCTAGGTTCTATTGTCAACTCTTCCTATGCTAATACATTACGCACAATAAATTCCTTCATCAAGAACTGTGAGATGGCTCAAAAAAAAGTGTGAGAAATTAACTTTTAAAAAATTCCTTCCATCAAGAACTGTGAGATGGCTCAAAAAAAAAAAGTGTGAGAAATTAACTTTTAAAAATTAATAGAAGAATATGATAAAAAATAAATATATAAAAAAAAATTTAAGCATTTATTAAAAATAAAAAACGTTGAGTACAATCGTCAGCCACAAGAAAATCGAAATAGATTGATAAAAGTAGGAGTTTGCTATAGTGGCGAATCCAAAACTTTAAGTCAAGGGCTTAAATTTGTAGATATTATTCGACTAGATTTTTGACGAAATGTAATTCGTTGAATGAGTCTTTAAATTTGTATTGATTTATGTAGTATAGTGGAGTACAATCTCTAATATATAGTCCTCTGATTCTTTCTCTCGTATGTATACCTGACTCGTGGAAAGTCTTCAGCTTCGAGTTTGTTGAAGGTCTTCAGCTCGTAGCTTATTGAAGGTCTTCGACTTGTAGCTTTTTGAAGGTCTTCACCTTTTAGCTTATAGAAGGCCTTCAGTTTGTTAGAAGAATTTAAGTTAGTTTCAGTTTTCAAGAAGATTGAAGCTGGTTTCAGGAGTTTCAGTTCAGGAGTTTAAGTTAGTTGTCGACCTTTAACATCACCATAACAAAGTCTCTTCAATAATATATTGCTTAAACCCTGAGAATTAAAAAAAATTGGATACAAATGATCCAGTTTATTGAAAATAAATATTAGGCTTATACAGCCATAGGCATCAATGAAAAGGGGAAATCAGAATTCTTCCTACATAGTTTTTGGAATCACTTTAGAAGACAAGAAAGAATTCAGTTGTGTAATGCACTATATATAGATTGATGATGTATGACATTTAATTTATGTATTGTAATCACAATAGATCAAAATCTAATCTTTTGTTAATATACTTATTTGAAAAATCTTATCTTTATTTTTTTTTAAAAAATGTATTTTAGTATTATTTTAATTTCATATTCTTGTTCAAATCATTTTAGAAGACAAGAAAGAATTCAGTTATGAGATGCACTATATATAGACTCATGATATGACATTTAATTTATGTATCTTAATCACAATAGATCAGAATCTAATATTTTGTTAATATACTTATTTGAAAAATCTTATATTTATTTTTAAAAAAAAGTATTTCAGTATTATTTTAATTTCATATTCTTGTTCAATTTTTTTGATTTTTTGTTCTTAACTTTTTAAATATGCATTAAAAATCTTTAAATATTAGTTTATTTTTTTTAAAAAAATCTTTTATAATAATTTCATATTCTCAAAAAATATAGGTTGAAAAATATTATTTTATTTTTTGTTACTAATTTTTAGTATTCATTAAAAAAAAAATCTTTATTTTAAAATATGCATTTAAAAAATCTTTAAATATTAGTTTATTTTTTAAAAAAAAATCTTTCATAATAATTTCATATTCTTGAAAACACGTGGGTTCAAAAATATTATTTTAGTTTTTGTTATTAAGTTTTTAGATGCTTGTTCACACGTAATTTCAAAAAAAAAAAGGAATAAGGCACGTGTAAATAAATTTGAATTTGTATGAATTTTGTGGGTGTGGTACAATATCTAATTTGTTACTCTAATTCTTTTTGTCTCATACAGAAATGTCTCAAGGGCTTAAAGCTTGTTCTCAGGCGCGCTTGTTGGTCTTTTCTGATTGGCCTTTGGCTTGTTGATCTTTGGATCGGCCCTTGGCTTGTTGATCGTTGGATCGACCCTTGGCTTGTTGATCCTCTTGAAGATACGATCGAAATCTTGGAGCCTTGTACGCTTCAAATGCCTTCGACTTGTCTTCAAAGATATTTTGGTCTTTAAAGCCTTCAAGTCTTCTGGTCTTCAAAGTGTCTTTGGTTTTCGAGAAGTCTTCAGTCTTCAAGAAACGTTTAGCACTTAAGGACTTGTCTTGGAGAGTCTTTGGTCTTCCAAGAGTGCTCAACACTTCAACGTGTTGGGTTTTATGTCCTAAAACTCGTGGTTTTGTAAACTGAATGTATATTCTATTTTGCAATAAAGTTGTTATTGAGGTTTATACAGTAAAGTTGTTATTGAATAAAGTGAATTGTGTATTCCATAACCCAAATCCAATGAACTAAGAACCCTTGACTATAAGATGTAAACTTGAACTTTATGTATGACATAAAAGTGGATCAAGTTCGGGTAATAGTCAGAATGGTCTATAGTATAGGGATAGGGCTGGGTACCTTATCCTGGGGACACTATGGACGCGGCCCACTTTGTATAGTACTAACAATGTGATCTTGAATCGTTCATGTGGAGACATGAAAGTGGGGGCGTCCTATGCAATGAGTTTGCATAAGACTGGACCGCGAAATAGTCACTTAGACTTTTTAACTCCGTTTACTGTTTTAACTGACTATTTTCATACGATGATCTAGTAACTCGATCTTAATCCTGAGTGTGCTATGAACTCCTGTTTATTCGGGATTATCCTTAGATTTGCATGGGTGAGAGTGACCCGAGATCGCCGACTCAATAAGCCTCCCATTTTGGAGATAAGACCGAGTAGATAGTTGGGAACATAGTCATGCGAGATGGAATTCACTCCTACCCGCTCTAGGGTTTAGTAGAGAGGTTGTTCCCTTAAGTGCTGACTCCGGGTCTTGAACAATGGGCCTGAAGGAATGAACTTTTCATCCCGCAGCGGAAGCATTGGATCGTCTTTGATTTATTTAGAATTAAACTAAAATACAAGGGTTAAGCAATAAATACCTTCCAAATATGGATATTCTTCTGGCGGGTCTTTATCTCCTCCACAAAGTCTTCATCGCTATGACTCTAACAAAAGATCAAGGCTTGTGGGAGCCTCTTGAAAGAAAATCCACAAGGGATTGGAGAGAAAGAGGTATAGAGAGAATTTTCTAATTCTCTCTATTTTAGGAGATGTGTATTGTGTAGAATGCCCAATGGCTCACCCCTAGGGTGCTATTTATAGTGTCTAGGGAAGATAATAAAATAATATATTTTAATATCTAATATATTAAAATATATTTATCTAAACAATTTGAATCGTATTCAAACCTTTTAAAATTCTCCTACGACATTTATTTCCTAATTTGAATCCAATTCAAATTTAATAAATATCTTTTCTTTAATGTATCTAATATACATTAATTATTTTCATATTTAATGTATCAAATACAATAAATATATTTTCCTCTTTTATATTTAATATATCTAATATATTAAATATTAATTTGAACATTTCAAATTAAATATTAATTTGAACATTTCAAATTAAATATTAATTTGAACATTTCAAATTTTTCTTTCAACTAAATTTATCTTTTAGTGTTACTGTGAGCTAGCAATGGGACCTTATGGACCTACAGATTATAAGCTCCAATGACACAAAATCAATTAATTAAACTCTTTAATTAATTAATTTTCATTCATTAACTATAGGTCACTCCACTATAAACCTAGAGTTACACTCTTATGCACTGTAGGACAAGTTGTGTCCATTGATATAATCACTACATGCAAGTCGATCCTTCACGAGTTGTTCGTAATTACAGCTGGGTCAAAAGTCCGTTTTACCCCTATAATTACATCTTGCACCTTAAGTACCATTGATCCTCTAATGAACAATATGTTTATAATCTAATTATAAACTAAGTCCCTCTCGGGCCAATGAGAGGGTGGGGCCCCATTGTTCAAGTCTCGAAATCAGCACTTAAGGGAACTACTCATCTACTTACCCTATATGGGAATGAGTGAATTCCATCTTGTGAGATTATGTTCCCAGCTCCCTATTTGGTCAAGTCCCCAAAATGGTAGGCATATTGAATCGGCTACAAAAGCCACTCTCACCCATGCAAATCAAAGGACAAGCCCTCACAGGCAGGAGTTCATAACTCACTCAAGATTAAAATCGAGTCGCATATGATCATCCTGATGAAATATTAATCTTCTCAATTAACGGATTTATAAAGAGAGATTAAATATTTCGCGGTCCAGTCTTATACAAACTCATTGTATAAGATACCCCCACTCACATGTCTCACATGAATGATTTGGATCAAATCATTTGTAACTATTACAAAGTGGGCCATATCAATAGTGTTACCAGGATAAGGCACCCAACCTTATCCATATACTATGACCATTTAGGTTATTTCTTGAACATGATCCTCTCGTATGTCAACCACATACTATTCAAGATTACACTAATAACCTTGGATTTTTCATATAATGGATAATATTATATTGCAAATAAAATAATTAAAATTATTATTAATTATTAAATAAATTATTAATTACGAGGCTTTAGGGCATAAATCCCAACAGGACCCACCCTCTCATTGGCCCGAGAGGGATTCGGTTTGTTGGTTGGACCACAAACCAATTGTTCATTAGAGGATCAGTGAGACTTAAGGAACAAGAAGTAATTACAGGGGTAAAACGGTTTATTTGACCCAGCTGTAATTACGAACGACCAATGAAGGATCGACTTACTAACCATGGTTATATCGAGTGGACATAAATATATCTACAGTGAGGAGAGTGCAGCCACTGGGCTTTAGTGAAGTGTCCTGGTGGTTAACGAATGTTGATTAGCTAGGCTAAAGAGTTTGGCCGGTTAATCTCGTATCGTTGGAGCTCATGATCTGTAGGTCCATTAGGTTCCCCTTACTAGCTCGGATTAAGCCTTGTAACAATTTAAGAGAAAAGAATTTGAATTGTTCAAATTCGGTTTTGGGAGAAAATGTTAATTATATGCGATATACTTAACGTTTCATAGCTTAATTATGAATTAAACTATGATAAAGAAGAGGTGGACATATTTAAATTTGATTTAAATATTGGTTCGGTTTAAAACATGAATAGGAATTCATGTTCGAACGTTTGATTTGAGAAATCGGGATTGGTCCAATTATTTAATTTGATATTTGATATTAAATTAAATAATTATTTAAAATTAATTAAATTGTTTAATTAATTAAAAATTGATTTTAATTGAAAATTAATTTTATATTAATTTTGAATTAAAATTAAAAGAAAAATCAAATCCATTTAAGATTGATTTTTGGACCAAATTCATCAATTGATGAATAACCTACTAGCTTTTTCAAATTCACCAAAATTCTCCACCTCCTTCTTGATTTATCCTCATCATTCATGTGTTGTCTTCTTCACAAAGCTTAATGAAGCTTTTGGTTTGCTTTAATTAGAGAAGAAACACAAGAATTTGATAAGAATTTTGCAGAAAATTGGAGAATTTTCGGTTTTTAGACCTTTGCTCTCTCTCTAAAAAATTCTCTCAATTAAGGATCCCACAATCCGTTCCAAGGCCTGAGGATAGTAGGGAAGATCCTAAGGGAGATCCACGAAGTGTTCGTGATCAGAAATTGGCCAAGGATGAGGAGAATTTTGAGCATCAAAGGTAGTGTTCTTATTCTCTGTTTTTTCCGTTTTTGAGCATGCTATTTATTTGATCAAATTGATGTAATTAGAGTGCTTAAGATCCAAGATTGCTTCCGCTTTCTTAATATTAACTCTTTCACAACGAGTGTTCAGCATAGACTGTTCTTGAAGAGTCTTTGGGCAACAATATATAAAGAACAATGGTCAAAATGTGAGTAATTTATAGAATGAACAAATGTTGCATAATAGTCCAATATGATACACGTAAGAAATAAAAAAAAATCGAACCTCAAACTAAGATTTATGATGTAGAGGGTCATACCCTAAAAATAGTACAAGTGAAAACTAGATTTGTATGACAATATAAACTTAGATCATAAAGATATGAAATAAATGAAAAGGGAACGAGCACCTTTAGTTACAAGGTTCAAGTCGAAGGGATGTTAAATGTGGCTAGGAATGAACAGAGTACTGTAACATATGAATGAGATTAATGAATACATGAACAAAACAAATGTATTATCATAACATATATATAAAGGAGAGAATGAAGGGAAAACAAAGTACTCACAAACTATGGGAGGTGCTCAAGTCGTGGAGTTGTGCTCAAAGGGTCTTAATGTGTGATATTGTGTATGTATAGAGGAAATGACATTCAATAAAAATAGCAATGCTTAGAAAGATAGTTGGGTGCACCCACCACCATTAATTAGAAGGGATTGAAATGAAAGTAGAGTTTAATACGCACCAGATCATTTAAACCAAATGCCACAACACAAAATAAATTATTTAATATATTAACAGCATTAAACACAATACCAACCTAACACACATCCAATATTAAACTTAGCCTCAGAGATACACGTGGGAACAAAATGACAAGTGAAATAAAAGCATCATTTAATACACACCATGTCATTTAAACCAAATGTCACAACATACAATAAACTATTAAAATATAAATACCATTAAAACACCATTAAACTATAAACAGAAAGAGCTGTTGTAAAATTAACACATCCAAACCAAACAAAATTTCAAACTACATAGTATATTAAACTTGGCCTTAGAGATACATCGTTTCATCCATCAAAATAAATGGTATATTAAACTTGACCTCAGAGATACACAATTTCATACATCATAATAAAATTTTAGAGTACAAAGTATAACAACATGGTATGTAATTTGAACCAAATAGACTGAGGAAAACACAGTGAAAAATCAGCGAAATTAAGGATGAAAAATAGAGAATAAAATTAGGAACTAAGGGTGAGAAACAGAGAAGAAGAATCGAAAAGGTAAAAACAAAATTATGAATTGAAGGTGAGAAACAGAGAAGAATAATAGAAAACGTACAAAAAAAAATTTTGAAGTGAGGGTCAAAAACAGAGAAGAAGAATAAAAAAAAATTATCAGTGTTCATCATCCACCTTCATAATACAAAGAATTCCATTTAAAAAAAACAGTGTTCATCGTCAACCTTCAGAATACAGGGAACTTCATTAAAAAAAACCAGTGTTCATTGTCAACCTTCAGAATTTCGAAAAATACATTATAAGTAAATCATGCTCATCATCGGCCTTCAGAATACAGGAAGTGTGAAAAAAAAAACAGTGTTCATCATCGGCCTTGAGGGAAAAGAAAACAAATCTCATTGAAAAAAGCTCCCCCCACCAGGCTCCAAGACGTGTCGATAGGCTCTACCAAGCACTTCCTTGGAGCATGCAACCTCACATGAACAAGCATCAATTGAGAGGAAACTAGTGTGGATGAGGAAATAGCAACGAGGGCGACAAGGACTAATCTCACGACTGAAGCGACAATGGGAGTAAGTTAGGGTTTCAGATCTAAAAAACAAAAAATAAAATAATGTCAATAACCATAGTTTCGAGTTCGTTTGTTGAAGGAAAAGACATGCAGTGGTGGAGAGCCATCGTCTAGGGATTCAGATCTGGGTCAAAGATCTGATTTAGGGATCTTGATTTCAAATGTTCAACAAATAGAAAGAAAAAAAAAACCAAAGCAGAGAACGATACCACCACATAAGAGTGGGAGAAGATGATCGAAAGAAGAATCGGAGTAAATGAAGTGAAAAAGAATCGAAGAAGAAAGCGAACTTCGGGGAGGGAGAGAGACATACGAGAGAGCATGCGTGAAGAGAGAATGAGAGAAATGAAAAGTGACGATTCACGCGTAAATGCTTGGGATACTATGCAGACTTCAACAGTATTTACTGTTGAAGTATGCGTATTTGGTCAAAGAACTTCGGGCTTAAAATACTCGCGGCCCAAACAGGGAGTAGATAAATGAAGTCCCTGTTTCACCCCATGCTTATACTTCAAGTTGTATAAGCATGCAATGTGTGAATATGCTCCCAAAATTTACAAGTTTATTAACTTCAAGTTGTGTCTATTAATCCTTGTACTTTATAAATGTTCTAATTAGTTCATCAACTTTTGAAGTTGTCCCTAATTCCATGCTTATACTTAAAAAATATTGTAATTGTCAATAGATTCATTGTCGTTAACTCCATTAGTTTAATGATTTTGTGGCATGTTGAGTCTATTATTTAAGGATTACATGGTGGGTTGATTTTAGACCTTTAGAAGTGTGATTATTAAAGTAATTGAATTAACACAAGAACATATTAGATACAAAATTAAAAGTTAATAAATATATTAGAAATTTTGAAAGTACATTAACCAAATTTATAGAACCTTGGAAGTTTAGATATCTATTCTTTTTTTTTTTTAATTAAATTACAAGTTTAGTTATTAAACTTTAAGATATGTGTCTATTTGGTCCGTGAACTTTTAAAAGTGTCTAATAGGTCTATAAAACTTTCAATTTTGTGTCTAATAGCCTCCTAAACTTTAAAAAGTGATTAATAGGCCCTTGAATTTTCAATTTCGCATCTAATAGGTTATTGACGAATTCGACATTTTTTTAAATTCATAGACCTACTAGAAATAAAATTGAAAGTTTATGGCTCTATTAGACATAAAATTTAATTTTATATCTAATAAAACAGTTAATTTTAAAAAAATTCAAATATGTCAAGTACATATTAGATGTAAAATTGATAATTCAGAGACTTACTAAATACAAAACTGAAAGTTCATAAACTTATTAAACATTTTTTAAAGTTCATGAACTAAATAAACACAAACATAAAAGTTCATGAACTAAACTTATAATTTAGTTGAGTATATAGATTAAATAGATATAATTGTAAAAACGTAAGGACCATAACTTAATCTATTATTTTTAGTATTTTTTTTTCTTTTCAACAACACTGTGGTGATGAGGGAAATGTATTAATCGTGATAAAAATTCTATATTTTTTAAATATAAAAAAGAATGTTGCATAATAGTTTTTTTTTTCGAGTTAGATTGCAAAAGTATGAAAATGGGCTCAAATAATAGCAAAAATAGAAGCCCATAAAATTAGCCGCAAAGCATGAAGTCCAAACCCAATATGTGAAAAGACAAAATACTCCACCTATGATTTAATGCTATCACGAATTCACCAATATTGTTGGTTCATTAGCATTGTCCATTCACTAACTTATTAAATGTGTATAATTGATTCATCAAAGTAGGATTTCAATTTTATAGATGGACATAATATCGTGTTCGTTAAATTTTTTTTTTTTAATTTAAAAAAACAATGTATTTTTTCCAATAAATGTAAACATCAAATGTCATAACTCAAAGTGTAAATAATATTAAAAGAATAAATGGAAAAGGAGGGAACACGTGACATAAGCGTGGGAAGTAAAAGACAGATAAGGGAGTGGGACAGCGAGTGAATGAGGAAAAGGAAGAATGTAATTGGATGACAAAGAGCTTGGGTGGGACCCACTCATTTAAATTAGGAAACTGTCTGTACCACCAAATCCACTTGGACACCGACATGCCCACGCATGTGCACATCCCTACTCCCCCTAAAGATCTTCCCCTTCTGTTTCTTTTGTTTCTAATCCACCCTCCTCCCCCCACGCGCCACCCCCGAGCGTGTGCCTCACTCTCCCCATTTTCCAAAACTTTTAAAAGATTTTTTATCCCCCTCTTTCTCGATCCTTGAACTTTTCAGTTCGTGTCTATTTGATTCATCTCTAAATTTTAAAAGGTATGTCTTTGAACTTTCAATTTTGTGTCTAATAAGTTATTAAACTTTTAATTTTGTGTCCAATAAATACCTGATATATTTAAAAATAAATTAAATCAACTAAACTATTATATATAAAATTAAATTTTATGTCCAATAGGAAATTTTGAATTTTGTGTCTAGTTATATCTATAAATTTTAAAAAACGTCGAATAGTTTGATGACCTATTAGAAACAAAATTGAAAATTCAAGAATTTATTGGACACAAAATTGAAAATTTAAGGACCTATTAGATACTTTTTAAAGGTCATGAATAAAATAGACACAAATCTGAAAGTTCAAAAATCTATTAAACATTTTTTAAAGTTTAAAAACCAAATAGATACAAATCTGAGAGATCAATGACCAAACTTGTAATTTAACCATCTAGTCCTTTTAATTGAAATTATAATACTTTAACCAGTTTAGTTATGTTTAGATTGACAATTTTAATCAAATCCCTGAACTTTAAGCTCTAGTTGGTCAATTAGCGATCTCAACCAAATTTATGTAACAAACATGTCTTCAACATGAGTTGCGTGATGATATCCTTATATAGTACAATATCCAAATTAATAATATAACCTAAAATGCCTTTTAGTAGAACTTTTGTTTATCAAATACTAGAATTTGAGTGATCTAGAATGATTTCAGAAAAGTAATTTTAGAAGCTAGTGCTGTCTTCTTTATCAGATGGATGAATGGTCTGTCTCCTTTTTCTTAGAATTGGAATATTTGAAGTTGAACCCTGTAAAATTTTGATCCTTTCATCAGCTGAGCTCTCGTCGAAAGTCGAGCAATCCTCGGTCAGTAGAAGCAGAAAAGAATAGCACATCAAGAGATCATAACAGAATCCATGTCAAAACCCAAAGCAAAGTGTCATCAATTAGCTCACAGGTTTAGGAACTCTGGTGGTATATCCAGGAACAAATCATGCAACATTATTTATGAATAATACAGAATTGGCAAACACCCAACGACAGATGAGAACCCAAATCTTCAGCTATCAAATGTACAAAGAGCAAGGGGGGGGCTGTGCTCCATGGAACTTAAATCTCAACCTAGAGCCATACAAATAAACTTCCCAGCTTTCCTCTATAACATCATGCTCAATTAATAAATCAAAGCCTCCTACCGTTGATTAAGTTAAAGGAACGGGCGGAGGGTTACCGGCCGGGCATCTCTGCCGACGGGGCCGTCTAGTTGTCTTGCCCCAACCAGTCAGGCTTCCATCCTCCAGACCCATTTCAATGTTACTTAGTTGCTGTATCAGCTGATTACATGCTGAATGCACAGGGGGTGGGGGACTGATCACCGATCGTCGTCTTCCCCTACCACAACCATTTCTAATAGAGTTCCTCCTCGTAACTCCGGAATGCCAAGAGTGGCCTGTCGCTCGCATTAGGCCGCCAAATGTCTGAAGATCTTCTGTAACCTCATGCCTTGATAGAGACGAAAGACCTGGAAGGATGTCCTTTTGGAAGTCCCTTCGCTGCCTACCTCTCCTCGTCTGGCCCTTTCGGGGCCGATTTTGCAACAAATTGGTTCCATAATCTTCAATTTCCATATTTTCCGGAACCAGGGGCTTAGGCATGTAGTCTTCTTCACCAACCTCCACCAGCCTCAAAGTCATGTATTCGAAGTAATCAATCCCTCTTAGAGAGGATTCCTCATTATCCTTGTCATCTTTGGCTCTCAATACAGTGTCAGACTTGGTCTGTACATCATCTCCGCGTGTGGAAACTATCTCGGCGAACCAATTTAGGAGGTCGCTCGAAGAATCTTCCGACGCATTGCTAATAGTATCATCCAAATGACAGGAAGGACTGCAAGAAGAGATGGCAACTATTGCCTCTGCTGCTACAGCCATAAGATCCTCCTGAATATCAACAGCCTTATGCTGAGGAGATTGTGGTTGCTGTTCATGCCGTTTCTCTACAGATTCTTCTTCTGCAATGATGTCATCTTCAGTCTCAGGCATTGCCGGCGCTTCTAAATCTATCTCTATCACAACCTTTTCCTTGGCACTTGAAGAAGCCAGGGGTAGAGGCCTCATAGATGCTTCTTCATCGTTGACACATGAGTTCAAATCAATATGAACTCTAACAGTAGAGATCTTTGTGTCCTTTCCATTCTCTACAGTCAGAACTCCGGTAGTAGCATTATCTGACTCGAAAACTGAAGGATCACAAGGCAAATTGATATCAAGTACTCTAGTTTTCTGGTTATGTTCCACTTCATTCTCAGATGGATTTGGAGGAGGTACCGATGGGGATGTAAGAGAAAATGACTCATTCTTAGAAATGTGTGGCCCTTCAAAAATGGGAAACCCGAGAAGTTTTCTGTTAGTCTGGCATTCGCCATGTTCCGACATTCTGGGCTCAATGTTACTACAATGTGAATTAGACTGGATGTTCGGATAACATATAACTTTACTGCCATTTTCAGTTTCATTTCTGTCTGAAAATTGATTCTTAGGAGAGAGCACAAAACTAAGCTCTCCAGTCATAGAGAATCTTCTTGAATTGATCGTTTCATTCTTACTAGCAGGTACAGCTCTTGACCATGGTAATATATTATGATGGTCCTCATTCTTTTGTTCTGCCTCTCTGGTCCTGTAATTTGGTTGTTGACCTGCATCATTAGATAAACTTTTTGAGAGCACTACATTCAAGTTAATGTCTTTTGGAGAATTTGTGCCCACACAACCAGAGCCCTTGTAGTAGTTCGTCGAATGGTCGTGCCTTTTGGTAGAGGAGAGAACTCCTCCTTTGGAACCGGAGGTAGACCCGAGATAAAATCCATTCTGGTAAGGAGTTTCACAACCAGACCCAGGGTTTGATCTAGAGTCACTACTCAAATGCCATCTATCTCCAAAAATTCCATTGTTCTGAGCCGATGAAGGAAAACTCTTGTGAACAGCAGCAGACGATTTCAAACACTGCTGTGCATGAAATGATGTCGACTTTTGGGAGATGTTTCCATTTGGCTTTTCCCAAGATGAACCAGAGTGAGCCCAAGACTTGCCCACGTCAGAAGGAGCAATCGGATATGTACGAGATGTCTGAGAAGCTAAAAGAAAACCAGGATCCCCAGTATTGGACATTTCATAACTTCTTTTGGATAATAGCAAATCACTAACTGGCCTGTCCAACTCCTGTTGAACCTTGCTTTTATCATTGAGATAGAAGACTGGAAGTTCATGAATCTTGTTAAGTGGAACTTGCATTGGATTAGAAGAAAAATGGAATTTTTCCATCTGACCATGAGTAAAAGGTTTCTCGCTGTCCTTACTACGTCCTGAAATAAAATAAGTCAAAGGGCATTAAAAACAAGTGATAACTTTTCTAAAGAAAACTACTGCTATGGTCATAAACCTAAGACATTCCAAGTCAAGATTTGCAGTTAATATAGTTAACCACCAAGGGTATAGAGATATCAAAATTTTCAGATTTCATGTTTTCTTTTTCTGTTCATATACTCAAACCATTAAAAGTGGGGTTTTTGTAAGGATTAGAACATGAGAGATACATCTACAAATCAGGCAAACTGACTAAAGAAAGTTGGGGGAATAGCAAAAGAAGAAATAATACCTGCTTCAAAGATGTTAGGGAATGCCTCTCTTCTATTTCCATTCTCAATATACGAATTCATATTTGTTGCATGTCCACCTTCATTACTGGAGCAAAGAAAAATTTCTTGCTTAGTAGATGATAGAAAGTGGCCTTGAGTCTCCCCATTGCTGGAGTCACGAGCACTAGGGAGATCAAAAAAATTGGACCCATTTGTCTCTTCGACCTGAACAGGCTCGTTTAAGTCAGCCAAACCACATCTGTTCCATAAACATGAGTCAGATCTCAAAGCAGCACCTCGGCCACCACTTTTTTCACCAGGATTCACATACAAATTTGCCGTCACACAACTCTGAGTCTCAAGTTTCTTGTTACCATTTGAATGGCAAACCAACGTGGAAGGCACTTTTTCATCATGAAATACCTCCCCTTCTTCGCTATCAATGTACTCGTCTGCAGGAAGTTGAAGATCGAATGTTTTCCTCCTAAACTTTGAGGGTCTGGAGTCTAGTACCTCGCAGTCTTTTGAACTAGTTCCATTTTGGGATGGTAAGAGACCATCGCTTCTATTGTTTTCTTTCAAAGAACTTAAAGATGATTTTACATCTTCAACGCCAGGTACAGATGGTCCACCACTGGAAGAAATTGCATGAGGAAAGTTTGGGAGATGCCATTTCCTCGCACCGTCAGGAGTACTTTGAGATGCTAGAGGACTAGATGAGAATGATATGTCAACTGGTATTGGGTGTCTGTGTTCTGATCTTTTAATATCGTTCATTAACTCTTTTTGTTTTATATATAACCGATGCAGCTCACGAACCTGCTTGATGACAAAAGATGGAAAGAAACTCAAAAAACAATGCAAGCATAACAACGGAGGTTCAAAGAAACACTTGGAACGAATGTTACCTGGTTCTTGAATATGGCTTCATGCTCAAGCATTGTCCTCTTCACAGCATCTCTATCACAGCCTAGATATGCATCTGAGGTAGCTCTTGGCAAAATTCCATTATAATATTGGCCGCTCTGACACACTTTTTCACTGTAATATAAGGGCCAGCTACAACCATGAGAATCTTCATTTAGATCCCTCATTGAGTGATATCCTGGCAAATAACTTTCATACTGCACCTTTGTTCCCATTCCTGAGTCAATGAAGATTCACTGAATTATTATATATTCATAATGAACAGAGTCGAGATTATTAGAAACGTAACTATTAGCAAATCTAAAGAAGCAGAACTACTCGTATGGACTTATTAGATAATAAATGGGTATTCATAAGAGCGCATCTCTCTCTTCATATTGTAGTGTGACATAGAAGAAAAAATCTCTAAGCTAAAAGCATAAGTCAAGCCAGAAACAAGAAGGACATGGACCTTCAACTATGAAAGTGATGGTCGTCAACTTGAGCATCCAAATGGTTGGGGACAAATTGAGAAACGAGATAAAGTTGTTATCTGTAGGGTAACAACAAGAGTAATTTTTAGGCGATTTTTCTTGGCAAGGGCGAAAAATTGAAGTCCTGAGGGGTACCTTTAATACAAGGATGAAGGCTCGCATATTTTTGTCTCCCTAACACTGTTGCTTCTTTTATTCTCCAAGGTGCTGGTAATTCTTTAGTCCAGCTCATACCTCTGCAAATCGAATGTATCCTCCCTGCTTACCTTGGAGATATTCGTCGTAAACAAAATCTCACCATCCTCCCGTTTTCAAGATCAAGATTATACCCTCTAGGCCTAACTTTACAGACATAGCACATTGGCCCACAAGAACGTCGTGAACTAGTATCGGATCTGAACAGTCCTCGTTAACCAAGTCCTCGTTAACTAGTATCGTGAACTAGTATCGGATCTGAACTAGTATCGGATCTAATCTCAGAATGATCACTCGTGGCCTGGTATCATCGATAAGACCCAAAAGATGCTTTAGATATAGGGATTAGATGACTCCAGAGGTAAGAACAATCTACTGAAGGGAAGGTTTACTCGATTGGGGGAGCAACTTGTAGGTATTTCCAATTGAAAATTTTGAGTGAAATGCATATAAAAGCTAAAATCAGGTTTCTTGTCAGATCAGTTGGTTCTTCTAGAAGGTATCTTTATAGAATCTAAGAATGAAGAGAAAGCAATTATGTTACAACAATTACTTTTGTTTCTACTTTTCCCAAACATATATAGCTGACTGTCACTGTGGTGAAGTACCAAAAATGTCCTCAAAGAGCAAAAACCAAAAGATGGAGAACAGTTATTCGATAAAGAAAATTTCAATTGCAATGAGCTTATTTAAAGAAATCATGTTTGTTGATTGCCAGTCTGCCACTACCTAACTTACAATGCACTTTCTCAAGTGCAGGATCAAACAGTTGCCCTCTTACTACCATATCCGAGCAATTTGCTTCAGCACAAAGAAAAAACAAACTGCTCCAATGTCCAAGAACATCGGAATAAACTCTTTACCCATGGACATGGAAATAGAGCTACCAGTATATAATACAATGCTCAACCAAATTAGTATATCCAAGTCCTGAAGACATTCCATTCATCAGTTTGATAACCAGTAAGCATGCACAGTTGCCACTCTAAAGCAACACTATAATGGGAGCAGATAATGAGTTTTCTACACAAATGGCACGGGAACTTTTGCAGAAAATGTGCTCCCAAGAAATTCGGTGTTAAGTAAGATGGAGTGTTATAGTATGCTCTACACGAGTTTTCACAATATATGCACAAATCTTCTTCAAACTCCAATAAACCAAGTATTTCAAGCACCAGAATGCTACTCATAAGATAGGGACTTAATGGCAATCGTCTTCAACTCTAAGAAGCTACTGACAGATAACTGAATTACTCAGTAACAACTTATGGAGTAATTCAACTAAGGCAGTTCAGATCAGCTACTAAGAAAATGTGCACAAGCAGCTAAAGCATTACTGCAATCATCTCAATCCCCACACAAGCCTACTCAGTAACGATTTGCAACAAGACAGCTGCTATAAACTTATTAAGCTATCAGTTGCAACTCCAAATACAGTGCATTAAATTGAGCAATGCATCATCAAAGCACCCTTTCAAATAGCTAGTTAATCAGAACCAGTAAATTAGCCCCCTATCTTGAATTTTAAGCAGGAAGAAATGGATCGTTAAAAATCCTTGAAAATGCAAAAGCAAGTCAGAGAACAAAGAGCAGGAAACAACGAAAACCACTCAAAAAATTTAAAGCCAGAGTGCAATTAAATCTTCCCAAGCTCTACAGAAAATCCAGTATAACGAAATACAAAAAACGAAATTACGATCAAAACGAAAAAAAATCGATTCTCCATACAGCCACAAAACTAGCAGAGAAACAAACATCAACATCATCTCCAAATCTCAACAAACAAATTCCCAAATGTACGAAACACAATCCACGACAATCACCAGCAAAAAGCAAGCAGTCGAATCCTCAAATTTTTAATTGGGAAACAGTTCACGAGTAAAAAAGCCTGATTAGAAAAGAAAATGCACAAGGCAAAAGCAACAGACCCGAATGGTAAAGGGTCAGAGGCATAGCAGCAAAGAGTCTAAGAAAGTGAGAGAGCAGAATACGAAATTAAGATAAAATTAAGAAAACCTATGAAAAAGGAATCATCGGAATCCAAAAGAAACCCATAAATCAAATTGAGAAATGAATAGATGGGAAAATTACCTTAAACCCACATCGTCCGATTCGAGAGCTCAAGAACCCCTTACGGATTCAGCCATTTAGGCAAAACCTTGAGAGAAGGGGAAAATTTAGAGTGCGAAACTCTCACCATCAAAGAAGAAAAAGGAAACCCAATAAGAAAAAAAAGGGTAGAATAGAATTTATATATATATTATGTACAAATAAATATTGGACATCGACATAGAAGAAGGTGGGTGTTTAAGAAACAGCAGTGAGAGAGCTTAGATCGTCATCGGGGTGGAGGAAAAAGAGGAGATTTTCGATCTGCTGGGCCACTCTCTCTCTCTCTCTCTCTTTCTTTTCTTCCTTTTCTCTCTCTAAATGTAAGGAAAGAAGAGAATTTTCAGGAACGGAGAGAGAGAGAAAGGGAATGAAAGAAAGAGCTTGTTAATTTTTATTTTTTGGAAAAATGAAAAGAGAGAGAGATCCCAGATAAGAAATCTTCACACAAACGAACGACCTTCTAAGAACAGTGACATGAAATTTGTCAACATCCGGTCTCTTTTTATTCTCTGCTTTTTCTTCACTTCCTCTCTCTCTCTCTCTCATCCATATTTTACTTTTTTTCAATTTCTATAAATAAAAAAAAATAACTCATTTTTCTCTTTCTCTCTGTGATATATTGAAGTAAACAAAAAGAAATGGGCATTTCTAGATTCTCTCCACCTTCCTTGCTTTTGGTGCACATATTAATTTAATATTATATCTTACATTTCAAACTATTATTTATTCACTAAAATACATAAACATATCTAACTGCGTTTTTTTCTTTTTCGTTTTTTTTTTTTAAACTTTGTCAAGGAAAAGATTTTTGTTTGTGCAGTGGTTGAATCCTACTAAGAATTAATAGAATTGTTAATTTTAATGACATTTTAAAAAGTCGCTCTCATCCTTTTTATAGTACAACAATGTAATTTAGATCAGATTTAGCATTAATTATCATAAAAGAAGAAGGGCAGGCATTATTGTTATATTAAACAGAAAGATAATGAGGATTACTTTTGTTATAGATGGAAAATTTTTAAAGCCCAACTTTGATATAATGAGGTGGATCGTGGTTAATTAGACTAGCGGGTCGGACTAGTTCAAAAGTGATCAAATTGATACTAGCCCTACTAGATCAAGTGGGGTGAGAATCTAAGTTAGCCGACCAATCACCGGGCCTAACCCACCTAATGAGTCTGACATCAGCATAAGGTAAGACAATGTAGTCATGGCGTCCTAGCACGAGACTCCATGTGATAATTTGTGTGCTACCACTCTATTGGAACAACTTTGCTTAATTATAGTCATCTCACTGAACTACTGTGACCTATAAGAAATGACACAGGTTCATCTCTATATAAAAAATAGAGTTAAATTCTCTTGATATGTCGAAATTTTTATAAATATAGACTCTACTAAATTCATCGTCACTGTATATTCAACACAATTTCTTACTTTTTTTGTATATCAGACAATATCAACCGTGCTCTCTATCATTGATTTCAACTTTGTTATCTCACCCCTAACTGTATTGACATATAAGTCTATTGGTTACTAATCCAAAACCACAGAAACAAACAAACATTGGAAAAAAAAATTAATATTAAAAAATGAAGTGAAATTGTTCTCCAATTTAATTGTGTAATTTATGTCTTCATTCTAAGTAGTGTTTAATTGGTTAATACAACAGACATGGGTGGGGTCCAGTTGATACTGTGAGGAGGGATGAGGCTTATTGAGGTTTGAGTTTTGCTATAAAATGCCCTTTAGATTATCCAGAATTACGAAAATGGTACTAGTGATTTTTTCTGAAAAAAGAAATGATGACTTATCTCCTCTGTTTTGTTTTGAGCAGCTGGAAGTTTTTAAGGTAAGATATATATATATATATATAATAAATTTGCAAGATAAACTAACACGTCGTTCAAGATATGACTTTAGCAGCCCACGTGGCACATTTCGATGGGCATGGTCTGGTAGAATGTTTAATCTTCTATTTATGTTTCTATTATTTAGTTTCTAAATTTTGTGGTTTGTGTCTATTTGTATTTCAAATTTGAATATTAATCAAAATTTTGAAATTCACACATCTATTTGATATAAAATTGAAATTTTAAGATTTTATTAGAAATAAAATTCAAATTTATATGTAATAGATTAATTAATTTTTAAAAATTTTGAATTTGTCAATGACCAATTAAATAGAAAATTAGAAATTCTGAGATCTATTTGACAATTTTGAAAGTTCAGAGACCAAATAAACACAAAGTTCATGGACCTCTTGTAATTTAACCTACTTTTATTTTATCTAGAGTTTTAAATTTCGACATTTTCATATGTTTATAGATTTGACATTAACGTGAGAGATGAATCGATATTTTTATTATATTATCAAAAAATCGACAAAATGTAATTAAAATATCACTAATGTAGACTTAAGATTAATAATAAAAATTTTAAACTTATTTTAAAAAGGTAAAATACTTATTTGTTAATTTAAATATTTTTATGAGTTTTTATATTTATAATTTTGACATTTTATCTATGTTTTCATATCACATTTTTATAAAAAATCTTTTCTAAGAGATTTGAAGTTCTAACCTTCTAATTAATGATATATGTCAATTATCATTAACTATGCTCATTTTGATTTGGTTGGCATGTAAATCGCTATACTATTTGATCATATTATTTTAATATTTTATGACATTTTTAAGAGAAATGTGAACTGAAACATTGTTTCTGAGCAGAGAAGTTTTTTTTCCTGATATTTGGCGATTTTTTTAAAAACATTTTTAAATATATAAAAGAATGTTAACAATTTAATCCTGAACATTATTATATTTGCGGTACAAGAGTGTAAAAAAAATATATCAAACAGTTTATTGATGTATTAAGAGAATTAATATTACCAAATAAATTAAAATGACCAACGGAACTTTTTTCTTAATTATTATTTAGTGCTAATTGCTAAAGCTTTTTGTTTTAACAGAATTGATAAAAGGTTTTTTTTTTTTTTTTAATAATGCTAAAGCTTTTTTTTTTTTAAGCTTGCAAAGTAACTGGAAATTTAATAATAAAAATTAAGATCCGTTGGATAAACATTTGTTTACATTTGAATTCTTAGTGATATTTCGAAAACAAAACACAAGTTTTTTTAAACTATTTTTTTAGTTTTCAAAACTTGGTTTGGTTTTTGAAAATATCAATAGTAAAGAACAAAACAAAGAAATTTATTGGTAGAAATAGTATTTATAAATTTAATTTAAAAAACTAAATAGTTCTCAAATCAGACCTAAGTAATTATTAATAACACATCTTTTTTTTAGATTGCAAATTTAGCTAAAAACTAAAGGATAAATATTGAGTGTATATTAAATAACAAGAAGATAGAGAATCCTAAGAGTCTGTTTGGTAGTTAATTTGGATTTTGTTTTATGTTCTCGAAATCATTGAGTTCAGTGAATATGCATTTGGTAGATGTGTTTTCAAAAATTATTTTCGGATTATGCGATCCAAATAGTATAAAATTCTGAAAACAGTATTTTTATGTTTTCATTGTATCCAGATTTTGAATTTGAAATTTTAAAATGCATAATTATATTAAAGAATATAAAAACTTTAATAAATATAATATTTTATGTTATAAACTCAATTTATTTTTGTTAAATTAGAATATTTATAATATTAATATATTATAAATCATATGATATTGTAAAATAATAATTATACAAAATTTATAACAAAAAACATGTTTATAAATTAATTAATAAATGTTTATATTCAACATAATATTTAGTTTTGCAACTACAACTAGTTTCATGGTCTATCAATACATTATAAAACACACTTTGAACAATTGCTCAAATTAGAACCCAATTGTTAAATCTACTACCAAACACATATCTGATAATACAAAATAGAACTTTGTTTCCATTGAATCATTTGTTTTCAAAACTCTATTTTTAGATTGCCTATCAAACACGCCCTAACTTTCTATTACTTTCTTTGCAAGTATTCATCTTAGAATAGTCGTAGTTACAATTAGTCATACTCTTTTATTTTTAAAAAGCAAAGAAATAATTAATAAAAATGACTTGGAGAAAAATGTACGTCCAAGATGAAATGAAATTAAGTGGTGGCAAAGTTCTCTTCTTTTTTTCTTTTCTTTTTTAATTCAACATCATTTCAGGATTGAGGATTCGAACATCTAACTTCTTGATCAAAGGGAGAAAAATAATTAATCAGAAAATATTATGTAAAATAGTTGGAACAAAATATTTTTACATTGTTGTACGTATCACAAAATTTTTAAAAACTATCTATCAACTCATGTAATTATATAGCTAGGTTAGTTAAGACATTAATATTTCTAATGTTAAATCACAAGTTTAGTATTATGTCTAATATATCTCTAAACTTTAAAAAAATGTATAATATGTCATTAAACTTTAAAAGTGTCTAATAAGTAATAGGTTATTGAACTTTCAATTTTATATCTAAATGGTTCTTATATATTCAACATTTTTAAAATTGAACTTCGTGTCTAATAAGTCTATAATTTTTTTAAAATGTCGAACATATCATACATAAAATTAAAAGTTTAGAAACCTATTAGACACTTATTAAAGTTCAAAGACTTTACTAGATACAAAATTGAACGTTTAGAGACCTGTTAGACACAAATTTAAAGTTTCAAAGACTAATTTATAATTATTTTTTAAAATAAATATAGAGATGAATATTAGAACTTTCGACCTTAATAAAAAGTATAGGTGCCTTAACCATTGAGCTTTGCTCAAATTGGCATAGGTTAAAAGCTCGAAACTCTACCTCCAAATGCTTATAATTAGCGAAAAAAATCACACATTCTACCGATCATAAAAGAGATTGTCACCTCATAGTAGCGAAATTCAATAATTTGAGTTTAAAAAGGAGGAAAAAAGTTAATTGAATTATATAGTAATGTGGGGCCATTTGTTCATATGAACTGTGAAGTCGAAATCCATGGCCCCAAAAACTCTTCTCTCTCTCTCCTTCTATAGTAATGAGGTGGTACTTGGAGCATCACACATTAAATCTGGGGATGTCCGAAAAGCTGGAAATATCAGTTCATAATGCCGCTGAAAAATAAAAATAGGTTAAATTACACATTTAGGTCCCGTTTGATAATCATTCAGGCCCCGTTTGATAACCATTTGGTTTTTAGTTTTTAGTTTTTGAAAATTAAGCTTGTTTTCTCCCAATTTCTCTACAATGATTTTCATTTCCCTTAAGGACACATTTGAATTCTTAGCCAAATTCTAAAAACAAAAACAAATTTTTGAAAACTATTTTTTTTTAGTTTTCAAAACATGGCTTGATTTTTTAAAACATAGGTAAAAGGTAGATAACAAAGCAAGTAAATCCATGGATGAGAGTAGTATTTATAGACTTAATTTTCAAAAACCAAAAAAAAAAAAACCAAATGGTTATCAAACGATGCCTTAATTTTTGGTTTTTGGCTTTTAAAAATTATGCTTGTTTTCTCATCATTTTCTCTATAATTCTCTACAATAACTTTCATATTTCTTAAGAAAACATTTGAATTCTTAGCCAAATTTCAAAAACAAAAACAAGTTTTTGAAAACTACTTTTTTTAGTTTTCAAAACTTGGGTTGATTATTGAAAACATAGGTAAAAAGTGATAACAAAACAAAGAAACTCATAGGTGGACCTAGTATTTTTAGGTTTAATTTTCAAAAACTAAAAACCAAAAACCAAATAGTTATCAAACGGGACCTTAGTCTTTGAACTTTGAGGTTTATATATATTTAGTCCATGAATTTTTAAAATTACAAATTTAGTCCTTGGACTTTCAAAATTTTTAAAATTTACGGGTCTAATAGACACAAAATTAAAATTTTAGAGTTCCATTAAACATAAAATTCAAATTTATATCTATTATATCAATTAATTTTTAAAAATTTGGAATTTGACATGACCTATTAAACATAAAATTGAAAGTTTAGAGACCTAGTAGACACAAAATTGAAAGTATAAAGACTTATTATAAACTTTTGAAAGTTTAGGGACCAAATAGACATAAACCTCAAAGTTTAGGAACCAAACTTGTAATTGAACCATAAAAATATTATTAATAAAATCAAAAAAAAAGTTTGGAATAATTCATGTTCCCATTATTATTCTGTAAAGCACAAATTTGTTAATAAACACGTTATGCTAAAATACTTTATTTGGTTGAAAAATTGGCTACTTTATATTTATTTTATTAATTTCCGAAGCCTCAATGCCCTTTTAGAAGACTATAAATGAAAAGAATTTATTTATTCGCTGGTCAAAAATAAAATTGATTAAGGTTCGTTTTTCTTAATGCATTTCTTTGGAGTTGGCTCAATGGTACCTTGTGCAGGGGAATTCAATTGTTGAAATCATATCAAACAACAAATATTTCAAGTTCAATTTGAAGTGGCGGTGGTTAGTACGGTAATTTTTTTTAACCTCTTGTTATTGTAAATAAAGTAAAATATTTAACCTAAACATAACTCAATTAGTTAAAACATATACTATTGTCTTGATCAAGAAGTCAAATGTTAGAAAATTTTTACCTTACATTGTTGAACCTAGAAATAAATAAATAAAGTGAAATAGATTTGGATTAACTTAAAAACATTCTATGAGTTACAACTATATTAGTTATACACAAATTATAATTTGAGTTTAGTAATTCGAGAAGTCCGCTAACTAAATATAGCTCAATTGTTAAGATATATACTTTCAATCAAAAGATTAGAAGTTCAAATCTCTCTATCCTATAGGTAAAAAAATAATAAAAATAAAATAAAATAAAATAATGTTCTCAAATAATGCAAGCTTCATTTAAGATTTTTATATTTTTATATTTTTATTTTTATACTTCAAAATTGAGCTTATTTACTATTCAATTATTTCTTTAGACTAATGTAGTTTTGGAATCTCGTTTAGAATTTAAAAAGGATATAGACAATAAATATGTTAATAGAAAAAATAAAATAAAACACAATATGAGATGGGATTAAAATATATTTAGTGACATCGTGACTTAATATGAATAATAAATAAATGAGTTGAGAGGGAGAGGGAGAGAGAGAGGATATTTTTAATTTGTTTTGTTTTGTAGAGAGAGAGAGTGGGTGTGGTCCCATTGGAAAATTGATTATCAATTTCATGGAAAATGAGTGAGGCTTTCCAAAGTTGCAACTAATAAGGAAGATTTGGGAAAAACTGGGAGTGGGCCCACCATCCCCATTTCTGATTCACTCATACCCTTTTTATGTTTAACCATGGTTTCATTTCTGGATCTCATTCATAAAAAAATCTTTTTTTCTTTTTTTTTTTCTTTTCATTTTTCTCTCTCTTGTGGTTCTTCTAAAAGGGGGATAGGAGTGAGGTGTGATGATGATGATAACATCTGTCTGAAACCATCAATGTTAAGGTAAAATTGTAAAAAAAAAAAGGAAGCTCAATCAGACCATGCTAACCATATACCTTTTACATATACCCACTTTTATTTTAACCTAAAGTTAACCAATGTTTTTTCTTAAACTTCATTTTCATTTCTAAATTTTCACAATTATTCTACTTAGATCTTTAAACATTTGAAATGTATAATTTAGTCCATGAACTTTGAAAAACGTTTTAATTCTGGTTATTTTGTCGTTAAAGATTAAATGGATAACGTGACATCTATTGATGCGAGAATATGATCACATGTCCACTTCAACTCTGAGCCGAGGTGACCAATCGTATGATTGAACAGACCTAAAAGTGCAAGGAAAATACTCATATCGGTGTAGTGTTGTGTCAAACACACTCTAATGCTTAAGTTAGTGCTTCAATCGAAGTGATGTTGAGCTTAACTTTAGAGTAGCTTGCTTATACCCTTTTGGAAAGATGAGTCTCTTCTATTTATACCTTTCTTCAGGGTCCTATTGTTAGGATCATACTTAGCATATGGCACCTGCAATCAATAAGAGGTAGCGCATACCTCGACTTGGTTAGTACCTAGCTCAGTAGGTTACTTAATTATCTTGTCTTCATTTTATTGTATCTCCTTGACTCGGTCCTCCTAAAGACCTCATCAGGGGTAAGTCACATGTGCGATCCATATGGGACCAAATGGCCTACATGGGTTGTGGGCCCATAGGCTTTAGATTTTACCCATAACATCATCTAATGTGTTTTTAATTGTTGGATGTAGACATGTATTGAAGCCACATAGGTTGATTAGTGTGAGTATTAGATAGACATTTATTCTGACAAAATATAGGAACTAAAATAGATATTTTAAAAATTTATGAAAGAAAATTGTTATTCTTTTAAAAAAAGATTAATAATCAAAACAAGCCTTTCAAAAATTTATGAACCAAAATGAGATTTAAATTCAATTATTTTCGAGACAAAGTAGATTTGAAGATTGAGTTTGCTTTTCTAAAATATTCAATGTATTTCGTTCCACTTATTTATATTTAACTTTGTATTTGTAATGGGTACTTTAAATTAATTGGACCTAGTCAATTGAATTGCTATTACTAATATTAAATTCATTTAAAAGATAATTCTTGAATTATTAAATCTAGTCATTTGTCATGAGAGAATAAAGAAATTCTATTTTACCCCTCTTTCATATATATAGCAAACAAATTTCAAAGATAAAGTAGGTGCAGAAAGAGAGTGCAGAAGTTAATTAGTGAAAAAAGTAATGTTTCTTTTTAATGGAAGTGAAAAAGTTTTTTTCTTTTTCCGAGTCCAAGAAAATATGAGAATGGATAATTCGAATCTTTAACATCTTGGTCAATGATGTATACTTAAATCAATTGAATTATGTTCAAATTAACATGAAAATAAGTAAGTTAAGTTGAAGATAATTGATAAAACATTTATCCTATCTTTTAAAATTAAAATTGATTAAAACCATAGCAAAAAATTTTTAATTTATGTATGAAGTGATTTTAATTATTTAAATTAAATGTACTTCAAGTTTCAACCTAACTAAATGTACTCCCAAATATACCCTTCCAAGAAGGAGAAAAAGGGACTTTTGTTAATGGGTCAAGTCATACTTTTTCTTATACCAAAAGAGAAAGACATACTTTAAAAATAATAATAATAATAAAATCAGCACATTTAATTTAATTTAGATATTTTTTTATGCGCCAATAATTAATAATTAATAAGTTGACAAAATTCCAAAAAAAAAAAAAAAAAAAAAAGTTGACCAAATGACTTGGAAGAACTGAAACAAATACTTAAATAACAATTGAATATTTCTGTGAGGTAGAGGGAACCGAACTTTGGTTATGGAACAAAGAAACAGATTCGAAAATAGGGCAACGCGAAATGGTAAAGGGGAATTTAGTCCAATTAAGTTTGGTTTATGAATTTTAAGCTGTGTTCATTTATTTTTGAGAAAAAACAAAATCAATTTATACCCTAAAATTTGAGAATTATATCCCTTAAAATTTCAAACTAAAAATGATATCAATTAAAATCTTAAAGTTGTACTATTAAAAAACTCTCTTTAAAGAATTTTGTTTTAAAACTGTTATTTCATAATTAACATGAGAGAAAAATGTTGGAATCAAATGGACAACAATAATTTTTCATTAATACGAGTGGTTTTTCATTTTCTTGTCTTCATTTATTTGTCTCTATTTATTTATGAAGAATTACGTGATAATTTTTCTTACTACTTTTGTAAGATTTTGGGAAAAAAATAATACTTTTAAAGTAATTTTGAGTTGATTTAAAATAAAATGATGTGAAAATAGTTATAAATCACTACCTGATGATCTTAATTGATTCATTTATAAAACTTTAGGATTTAAATTGCAACAACCTCCGAAGTTTAGGAGTATAAATGGTTTTTTCCTTTATTTTTTAATTAAGAAGTTTTAATAACTTAATTTGTATTTATTTAATCTTTATACTTAAAAAAATTATAATAAATCTTTAAGCTATCAACTATGTGTCTAACATGTACCTATGGTTAACTTCCTCAATTTAATACTTATACTATCGAATGTCTCAATCTACCCAAAATCAACCACAAGGCACAATGCATCTTACAATAATATAATCAGCCACCACATAAATATTAAAGAGTTAACAACAATGATTCATTAAACACAAAATTAAATATTTAGGCCTCATTTGATAGCCACTTGGTTTTTTATTTTTGAAACTAAGCTTATAAACACTACTTTCATCTATGGGTTTCTTTATTTTGTTATCTATTTTTTACATATATTTTCAAAATCCAAGTCAAATTTTGAGAACTAAAAAAATTAGGTCTTGTTTGATAACCTTTTGGTTTTTGGTTTTTTTGTTTTTGAAAATTGTACTCGTTTTCTCATCATTTTTTACAATGGGTTTCATCTTTCTTAAGAAAACATTTGAATTATTCGCCAAATTCAAAAAACATAAACAAGTTTTTGAAAACTATTTTTTTTTAGTTTTCAAAACTTGGTTTGATTTTTGAATACATATGTAAAAAGTAGATAACAAAACAATGAACCTCATAGGTGCAAGTAGTATTTATAGGTTTAATTTTTAAAAACCAAAAATCCAAAACTAAATAGTTATTAAACGGGACCATAGTGTTTAAAAACTTGGCTTTATTTTTGGAATTGGTTGAGAATTCAAATATTTTCTTAAGAAATATGAAAACGATTGTAGAGAAATTGTGAAAAAACAAGCACAATTTTCAAAAATCAAATGGTTATCAAATAGAACCTCAACGATCTTGTGAAAAAAATTAATCTACAAGGAAAATATTAAAATAATCGAAGTACAAATATTAATTAGACACAACTCCAAAGTTAAAAAATCAAACTCATAATTTAAAAGTCAATCCACACATATCTAAATAGTTAAGACATCTTTTGCCTCCTAAAAGTCATAGATTTGAATTACCACCTTCGTGTAATGCAACGTGGTATATATTTTGGGAAAAAAAAAATTAATGGAGCCTAAAATAATTGTAAATTGTAAAGTAATAGAGGTGTGTGATTTAAAAGGACAGGGGCAACATTGTTTAAGGTAGAGTACAGGGTATTAAAACCCTTATGGGACATTGGATTTTTGTTGAAATGTTAAAAAAAAAAAAAAAAAACAGCTATTTGCCTGTGCATAGGTAGACTGGCAACCGAGTTAAGTGGAGCCTGTGTCCACTTCCCCACAACTCTGGCCGGCCTTCGTTTGTCGCTTTAACTGAATCCATCCACTTCCCCAAATTTCTCCATTATATCCTATTTTTCAATTTATACCAATTTAATTGAATTAAAAAAAAACAAAAATAGTTTTCTTTTTTACTTTTTAAGCTTTGGTTGTTTAAATATAGAAACGCATGGTGATTAGATTTTGGTAAGTTTTAATTAAGTAACAAGAATGATGAATGTTATGGGTAAAATTGGATCATAAGAACAAGTACAAAATACAAGCAAAATCAAAGGTCGAATAGGGAAAAAGAGTCCAACACAGACTAAAACGGACCAAAGCATGGAAGGAATCGAACCACCAAACAAAAGGAAGAAGGGAAATTTATGTTGACCCAAGTTTCCTAGTCGGCCTAGGTGCATGCCCTTGGTCCATGTGATCCTGGTCCAGTCCAATCCGATCCTTTTTTAACCTAATCCAAAAAGGAGTCAACAAAAACCTTAAGGAGTCGTTTGGTTCGCAGGTTTGGGTGGTTTGTTAAGCCTGAGTTTATTAAGTCTGGGGTTATTAAGTCTAGGTTTGTTAAGTCTGTGTTTGGATGGTACAGAAAATAGGTTTGTTAAGTCTGAATTTGTTAAACCAGTGTTTGGATGGTGCAAGTTTGGGTTTGTTAAGTTTGTGTTTGAATTCTAATTTGTTAAACCTGAGTTTATTTAAAGTGTATTTGGTTGGTACATTTAAATTTTGTATAAATAATAGAAATTATTTAATTAAAGTAATAAAAACTATATATTAAATTATATACAAAATGTAACTTTTATGATGAAATTAGAGATTATTATTTTAATAATAAATAAAATATTTTTAATACATTTGTCCACTCAATTTTCTTCTAATAATTATTTTATAGAATAAATATTTAATTGTTCATGAAAATATTTCAGACTATTTACCAATGTAGGAACAAAATACAAACAAATTCCTTCTTATAAATTTATCATTATAATTGCTCTAAAACATGAGGTATAACAAATCGACATATCGGTTTATGAATTAACTATTACTATTTGAAATTTGAACTAAATTTATTTATTTATTATAAAGTTATCATTAATTAATTATTTTTATTTAACTAATATATTTTTATTAAAAATCTAATGCATTTTAAAAGCATAATTAAAGACAAAATATGTACTGTAGCAAACTTTGGGAGTATGAATAAAGTACTGTAGCAAACCTGGGGGTAGAATAGTATGTACTGTAGCAAACATAGGTTAACAAAACTGCCAACCAAACATGAGTTTGTTTAAACAAACCCATACTCCCACTTCCAAAACAGGGAACCAAACACCCCCTAAAGGGTCATATAAATGTCCTTCAATTAGAAGAAGGTAAGTTCTTCCCCATTCTCTAAACTTTTGCTCAACTAAATTCTTCATAGATAATTTAAACATCGGAACTTGTGTGGCAAGCACAACATTGGTGTGTAGGTTTTTCTCGTTTTGCAAGCCACGTTCTTCTCCCTCAAACAAATTTTACCGTTGTTGTCATGTAAAGGTCAAATGCATTACTCTGTCTGGATTTTAGAAACAAGAATGAAGAAAAGAAAACTTTAGAAGTTTAAGAATAGGTATTTTTTTTTTTTGTTAGTTCAACACATGTGGGGTGGAGGATGCAAACCTATGATCTCTTGATCGAAGGTATATACATGTAACTAGTTGAGCTACATTTAGGTTGGCTTTAAAAATAGGTACTTCGAAAACTAACTTGAGATTTAAATTTCAAATAAGAACAACAAAACACATCAACCAACTTTAGCTCTTTTATAAAAAGAAATTTTTTTCTTTTTAAAAATGAAGATGGTCAAATCAATAGTGATTTCAGGCTTTTCAGCTCAATTTTTAACGAGTCTGGTTTCAAAGAAATGACTTTTGTCACTCCCTATTGATCAATTAGTCAATGGAGGATGAGATAAAATCAAAGATGTGCTTTTCTGGGAAAGTTGTTTGCAACAAACCTCTGGATGTTGAATTCTCTCTCTCTTCTAACCATAAACAAAACTATTCTATTTTGCCCACTTATGTTTTGTATATCATTAATGAAGCAACGACCTTTCATCTATATTTTTTCTTTTATTAAAAAAAAAAGGGAGCAAAACATTTTTTTTTTTTTTTAGTTCAACAACATTTGAGAGTTAGGGAATTCGAACCTCTGATCCCATAATCGAATATATATGTCAATTACTACTGAATTAAGCTCATTTTGACAGAGTAAGACATTTATATAATCGTAAAAAGGTACATTCAAACTCTCATATTGATCTCTTGATTAGTCGCATCGGTTCAATGGCCTGGGGAATATTGAAGTTCACAATGTTATCATTAAAAAAAGGAATTTGAAAAAGATGATTTGAAAAGATTGTGGGGGAAGGACACATATCATTTTCTAGTAATTTCCAAACCTAGGTGCTAAAACTAGTAAAACATAGAATCTACATTCTAATTTCCAACGTAGATGACATCGAAATGGCAACCCGAAGTGGAAAGCTGAGGGGACCGTGTGTGACTGTGCACCATCAAAGTCTGGCCATGGAAGCCCAAATATTCAACCTACGATTCTCTCCTCATTTTGGTTCCTTTTTCGACACGTCTAGTTAAAAATTAAATCTCCAATCCGTCAAATAACATACATAACGTTCCTAATCATTTTATTTTAGTTCAACAACGTGTGAGGGTGGAAGGTATTGGAGAAAATACAAATTACATATGGAAATGAAGTAAATATTGAGAAACAAACACGTAAACAATCAGGTTGAAGCACGGGTATCTCGCTCTCTTTAAGGAGATTCAAGTCATTTACAGTGTATATTTTTTATCAACCATCAGTGCAGAAAGTCTTTATTGGTCTATCCCCTTCAGAATACAACAATCTAATTGAAACGTTGTGTAGCACTGTAACTCAAATCACTATGCACTAAAATGTTAAGCTCAAAGATCCACAATAAAGAACACCATTTTTTGACCAATTGCTCTTAAAAGAGCAAAATAGAGAAATATGAGAAAGTAGAGAGAATATAAGATTGAAAATGTTTTGTATTCGAGAGTGTGGTAAGAGAGGCAGTGTACATGAATTTTAGATCTAGGAATTTAATACAAAACTAAGTAATTAAATTGTAAACTTTTTAACCTCTATTAACAATATGTTTTCTTCTTTAAAAAGATTTAAAAAAAAAACTCTCAAAAATTAAAATTTAAATGGAAACTCATATTTAAAACTAATTAAATATTAAAATGTTACAATAGGAGGATTTGAAACATAACATACATAACATCTCTAATCATTTTTTTTAGTACAACAACCTCTTAATCGGGGTATATGCTTTAACTAGTTAAACCATGTTTTAAGGTGACATTTTTTTAAAACTTAATCTCTTTCTCTTTGGAGAAAAAATACAAATTTTATTTTCAAAATCAATGCTTTTAGTATTTCTTTTTTTTTTTTTTTTTGTGTAAATTCCAACTCTGTAGTTATTGTCCAATAATAGGTTTAAATTATAAATTTTGTCTCTATATTTTTTAAGTTATGTTTAGTATATTCCTAAACTATAATTGGTTTACAAAATTTCGAGGTTATGTCGAATAAGTCTTTAAATTGTAAATTTTATTAGAGACTTTATAGAATTAAACATTTAAAATATTAGACAAAATATTAAAAGTTTCGAGGCATATTAGATTTTGTTGAACTAAAAAAAACTCTTAGACATAACGTTAAAGTATATAAAGCTATTACACTTGTTAAAATTAAATGACTTATTAGACACAATTCTTAAAGTTCAATAAACTATGTTTTAAGGTGACATTTTTTTAAAATTTAATCTCTTTCTCTTTGGAGAAAAAAATACAAATTTTATTTTCAAAGTCAATGCTTTTAGTAACACCTTTTTTTTTTCCTTCTTTTTTTGTAAATTACAACTCTGTAGTTATTGTCCAATAATAGGTTTAAATTATAAATTTTGTCTCTATATTTTTTAAGTTATGTTTAGTATATTCCTAAACTATAATTGGTCTACAAAATTTCGAGGTTATGTGAAATAAGTCTTTAAATTGTAAATTTTATTAGAGACTTATATAGAATTAAAATTTTAAAATATTAGACAAAATATTAAAAGTTTCGAGACATATTAGATTTTGTTGAACTTAAAAAAACTCTTAGACATAACGTTAAAGTATATAAAGCTATTACACTTGTTAAAATTAAATGACTTATTAGACACAATTCTTAAAGTTCAATAACTAAGCTTATAATTTAACATTGATTTTAAATATGTTAACATACTATTTTAGTCTCTGTACTTTGATCGTTGTTCTCTTTTAGTCTATAATATACTTTGATAGTGTCTAAATTTAGTCCAATACTTAAAAATAGTCAATAACTATTAGTTTGGAGTTAAATCAACTCTCTTTACCCTTGTCATCCACCCCTCCTCCTCTAGTGGAGGAGAGATCTGCGTTACGAGGTTATCCATTAGGCAAAGTTGAGATATGACCCCTCATCATACTTCTGAACTTGCTGAATTCTCCACTGTTATTCAGTCACGTGACATAACTGTTGGGTTTTATGTCCTAAAACTCGTGGTTTTGTAAACTGAATGTATATTCTATTTTGCAATAAAGTTGTTATTGAGGTTTATTCAATAAAGTTGTTATTGAGGTTTATACAGTAAAGTTGTTATTGAATAAAGTGAATTGTGTATTCCATAACCCAAATCCAATGAACTAAGAACCCTTGACTATAAGATGTAAACTTGAACTTTATGTATGACATAAAAGTGGATCAAGTTCGATTAATAGTCAGAACGGTCTATAGTATAGGGATAGGGCTGGGTACCTTATCCTGGGGACACTATGGACGCGGCCCACTTTGTATAGTACTAACGATGTGATCCTGAATCGTTCATGTGAAGACATGAAAGTGGGGGCGTCCTATGCAATGAGTTTGCATAAGACTGGACCGCAAAATAGTCACTTAGACTTTTTAACTCCGTTTATTGTTTTAACTGACTATTTTCATACAATGACCTAGGTAACTCGATTTTAATCTTGAGTGTGCTATGAACTCCTGTTTATTCGGGATTATTCTTAGATTTGCATAGGTGAGAGTGGCCCGAGATTGCCGACTCAATAAACCTTCCATTTTGGGGATAAGACCGGGTAGATAGTTGGGAACATAGTCATGCGAGATAGAATTCATTCCTACCCGCTTTAGGGTTTAGTAGAGAGGTTGTTCCCTTAAGTGCTGACTCCGAATCTTGAACAATGGGCCCACCCTCTCATTGGCCCGAGAGGGATTCGGTTTGTTGGTCGGACCACAAACCAATTGTTCATTAGAGGATCAGTGGGACTTAAGGAACAAGAAGTAATTATAGGGGTAAAACGGTTTATTTGACCCAGCTGTAATTACGAACGACCTGTGAAGGATTGACTTACTAATCATGATTATATCGAGTGGACATAAATATATCTACAATGAGGAGAGTGCAGCCACTGGGCTTTAGTGGAGTGTCCCAGTGGTTAACGAATGTTGATTAGCTAGGCTAAAGAGTTTGGCCGGTTAATCTCGTATCGTTGGAGCTCATGATCTGTAGGTCCATTAGGTTCCCCTTACTAGCTCAGACTAAGCCTTGTAACAATTTGAGAGAAAATAATTTGAATTATTCAAATTCGATTTTGGGAGAAAATGTTAATTATATGCGATATACTTAACGTTTCATAGCTTAATTATGAATTAAACTATGATAAAGAAGAGGTGAACATATTTAAATTTGATTTAAATATTGGTTCGGTTTAAAACATGAATAGGGATTCATGTTCGAACGTTCGATTTAAGAAATCGAGATTGGTCCAATTATTTAATTTGATATTTGATATTAAATTAAATAATTATTTAAAATTAATTAAATTGTTTAATTAATTAAAAATTAGTTTTAATTTAAAATTAATTTTGAATTAAAATTAAAGAAGAATTCAAATTCATTTAGGAATGAATTTTGGACCAAATTCATATATTGATGAATAACCTCCTTGATTTTTTAAATTCATCAAAATTGGCCACCTCCTTCTTGAATTATCCTCATCACTTGTGTGTTGGCATCTTCACAAAGCTTAAAGAAGCTTTTGATTTGTTTTAAATAAGAAGAAACACCATGGGTGAGGTGAATTTTGCAGAAAATTGGAGTGATTCTCAGTTTTAGACCTTTGCCCTCTCTCTCAAAAATTCTCTCAATTTAGGATCCCACAATCCGTTCCAAGGCCTGAGGATAGTAGGGAAGATCCTAAGGGTGATCCACGAAGTGTTCGTCATAAGAAATTGGCCAAGGATTAGGAGAATTTTGAGCATCAAGGGTAGTGTTCTTATTATCTGTTTTTCCAGTTTTGAGCATATTTTTTGTATGATAAAATTGATCAAATTAGAGTGCTTAAGATCCAAAATTGCTTCCGCTTTCTTAATATTAACTCTTTCAATAACATTGTTAGGGCTGCACAAAAATGTATGGAGAGGGGGAAGGACGGTGAGGAGGCGACCACTGCACATGTGAGTCATATGGATTTTACTTCTTGATGGAGAGAGAGAATGATGAAAATGGGTGGTTGAAGGATGATTTTTTATTTTTTTTCAAATCAACTAATTTTAACTCAAAATGAATGATTGAGGACTATTTTTTAAATTTATTATAAAAATATAGAGACTAAAATTGAACAATTTCAAACAACAACAATACAAACGTTTTAAATACATCAAAGATCCTAAAGCGTAAAATCAAAGGGAAGGTGGTGTTTTAGTAAATTCACGAGGTTAGGAATGCGATGGAAAATTGGGGTATTATTCCAATCCAATCCAATCTAATCCGTACACATGTTTCGTGCTGTCCAAAAGGGACTTGCGGCAAAGCAACCAAAATCTCTCCGCTCTCAAATCCCCAGGTCGATTTCCGTCCACGAATCTAGGCCACCAAGAATTCTCTTCCCTTTCTGCCCCTCCAAAACCCTTAGCCCCAAATTTAGCACCTAATTACAAAACCACCCCACTATTTTCGTCGCTCTTACACAAATACCCCTCAGATGATGATGGTGGTCTCCGCGCTCCAATATAAAGATTATTCGATAATCATTTAATTTTTTATTATTAAAAATTAAGCCTATAAATATTAAGTTCACATATAAATTTTTTTGATTTGTTTTACACTTTTTACAAATATTTTAAAAAATCAAGCCAAATTTTAAATTTTTTTTAAAAAAAAAAAGTAATTTTCAAAAATTCATTTTTATTTTTAAAATTTAGCTAAGAATTCAAATGTTTTTATACGAAATATAAAACTAGAAAGCAAGGATAATTTTCAAAAAATAAAAGTAAAAAATTAAATGGTTATCAAATCATTTTATTTTAAAACATTTTTTTTTTCTTTCTTGGTCGTTGGTTCGTCCTTTCGAGGCTCTCCTTCGTCACCATCCGTCTCTTTCCGTTTTATCCATCCCTTCCCCCCACAGACAAATTTTAGGCCTTTTTCAGTAACTCTTGTCCACTCCCTTTCCCCACCCTCCGGCTCCGATTAACCTTTCTTTCTCTTCGATTTAATGGCTACGATTAAATGTTGTCCTTTTTTGGTATTATTTTTATTTTGGTTCAATTCCCATTTTAGTAATTATGATTTTGACTTATTCTCAATGCCATAATACTTAAGTTAAATAACAAATTTAGTTCTAAGTTTCTGTTTAAAATATCTCTAAACTTTTAAAAAAATCTAATAAATTTTTGAACTTTCAATTTTGTGTCAAATAGGTTGTTAAAATTTAAAAATATTTAGTAAGTCTCGGAACTTTCAATTTTGTATCTAATAAATCTCTAACATATTCAAGATTTTAAAAAATTAACTAATCTATTTGATATAAAATTGAATATCATGTCTAATAGGACTCTAAAATTTCAATTTTGTGTGTAGCAGGTCCATGAATTAAAAAAAAAACGTAAAATAGGTCAATGATCTATTAGACACACTATTAAAAATTCAAAGACCTATCAAACACATTTTTAAATTTAAATACCAAATAGACATAAACTTACAAGTTCGGGAACTAAACTTGTAATGTAACATAATACTTAATTGCTTTCTCTAATTTGAGCATAATTCAATTGGTTAAGACATATTATCGATCAATGGGTCAAATATTTGAATCTTCATCTCATATGTTGTTGAACTCAAAAAAGAAAAATACTTAATTACTTTTTTTATGCCAATCACTCAACTTTTTTCTTATGGATAGGAAAATAGAACTTAAGAGAGTAAGTGAGAGATTAGATAATTTTACCTTTTTATTTTTCTCTTTTTAAATAAACTCCTTAAAAAAAGTATTGGTTTCCTACTTAATCAGTAAGGAAGTACTGTTGTATTTAATTTGGCTCTTATAAATTTATAATTAATTTTCTGGTTTGGCTATTCATAAATCATTTTTAGCCACTCTTTCTTCAATTTTTTATTCAGTCATAAAGTCCATGACTAAAGTCATCTAACACCAAATAAAAAATATCAACCCATTGCCACGTGAATAAAAAATACGTAATATATTCAATATAGTAATAGTGAAGTTGGATCAAACCATGGAAATCAATTCAAAAATTTTAAAAGCACCTCAAAGTTAAAAGATTAAATCCAAAAAATTAAATTGAAACTTTTGAATTAAATAAAATAGAAATTGAGTTTAAATTATAGGCATTGATCAATAATTTAGAGTAATTTTAGGTGCGTGTGTATTTGGAATTTTTTTTTTAGTACACGTATGTCTTTGGATTAGAATTTTGGACATATATTGATAAAATTGTAAATATAGTGCAACCATGTGGATGCCTTTAGTCGAGACAAAATAAATTATTCAGCCAAAATATTTATGGATAGTAGCCAGTTATAGCGACATAATCATCAAATCACGTGGTTTTCACTATTTAATGAGTGCAATAGGGTCAATTAGTGATTATTTCATTTTTTAAAATTGAATTAATTTGTTTAATATGGCCAGGCCAGTGTATTTAAAATGACAAAATTTTATTCAATCTGCCTGTGATCGGTTGAAATGAATTTAAAAAGAAAACCATTAAAATAAAAATTCATGAGGTGAGAAGACGTGCGTTAAACATTTTTTTTTCCCAACAACAACTTAGCTCAACTCACATGAAATATATATTTATGATCAATAGGTCATTTGTTTTAATCTCCCACTCCCAAATTTTGTTGAATTAAAAAAAAAATCTTTTTTTTTAGTTTGTCTAACGTTAAACTTAACTACACAAGAATACAACAAATAAATAAATATTTATTCAATTCTTAAAACACAAAGACTAAGGTTATATTTGCATGAAAATAAAATTACAAGTGTACTTATTAAAAAGAAATAACATCATACTTGTCACAAATTTAAATTTCTTTAATTTATAGGTCGCACTATGAAATTAATAGTGAATATTTTAAGCCATGTTTGATAGCCATTTGATTTTTAAAAATTAAGCTTATAAATATTACTTCCACCCATGGGTTTCATTGTTACTTTATCTACTTTATACCTATGTTTTCAAAATTCAAGTTAAGTTTTAAAAGCTAAAAAAAGTAGTTTTCAAAAACCTATATTTGTTTTTGAGAGTTGGCCAAGAATTCTAATATTTTCTTAAAAAATATGAGACTAATCGTAGAGAAATGATGAGAAAATAAGCACAACATTTTTATAAAAAAATAAAACCAAGTAATTATCAAACGGAGACTTAGTTTTTAGTTTGAACTCAATGAAATTTATAACGATTGTCTAAATTTATCGCATTTAATTATTTTAACTTCCCAACATTATGTCTATTTTTATTATCTTCACAAATACAATATGATGGTTACGTGAAATTTATGAAAATGGAAAATTAGGAGAAAATATAGACAACTCTATAACTTCTATGAGTAGATATAGATCTAATAATTTATTTATACTAACAAAATATAATAAAATATTATTCTACTTGATCTCAAATCATGATTCGAATAACACAATCTAAACTATATCTAATTTAAATAACATAATCCAACAATATATTCTAACAGATTAAAATTTATGACCATTTAAAAGAAATAAAAATGCTTTAATTGGAGAGCTATATTCGACCTGTATAATATTTGTGATACCTCTCGCATTTAATTTAATTTCAATATTTTTCAATTTGATTTTTCCCTCTTTTTTTTAATAATTTTCACTCTCATTAACTAAACCGGTCCAGGAAAAGAAATCTATGTTTCTTTTTTTTTTAAGTTGACGGAGACAAATGCAATCGCTATTGTGGGTCCCAATTCACATGTCATATGCACCAGGGCCCACTTTTGACGTGGCCCAGCGATCAGATTTGTCATTTTCACACATTTTTAAATTTTTATTATCATAAATTTATTTACCATAAATTAAAAAATAATAATAAAAAGAGCTTAATAATACTAATAAAAGGAAAAAAGAAAGGAATTATTTTGATTGGATAATACGATTTTATTCCCAGGGTTGCATGGACGGCTCCCGTATAGAGTACACTACAACAACCACGATACGATTTCCATGTGCGCTGCCCAGTTGCCGTCGTAACACAAAATTCATTTTCTTTTTTTGAAAAAACTATGTTCTATGTGGACCCCACCCTTTGGTAAAGTATACAAATCCTAGGGTTGACCGCTAATCATGAAAGCGTCCTTTGTTTCCAAGTGGCCCCACCAAATTGCTCCCCTCCACAGTTACTGGGACTGTCGAGTCAATAGTCAATATGGCCAAGCTTTAGCTGGCAGCTAGGAGAGTCAACTTGGGCCTTGCCTGGCCCAATTCGAATCAACTTATTTGGGCTTTATTGCCGGCCCAGACCCAGATGTCCCATTTGGGCCTGTTTGGTTGGAAAATAAGAAGAAAGGACGAAGGGTGGGGATATTTTGGTCAGAAAATAGCTGTACAACATCGTACGGTGGTGATTGAGCAGTTAGACGTCTTCTCTGATCGGTCTCAGCGACCAGATCTAATGTGTTGTCGTTTTTCTAAAGTCCGTTTCACTCACAGCCTAAAATATTGTGCTGTGGTATTTATGGACCAATGTGTGGGTCCCACCCGATCTCCATTTTGGTCCTCCTTTGTTTTATTATGATAATAATGAATGGGTGGAGAATCTTTTTTTGGGATAATAGAGAAATTTATAATATAAATATCTTGTTTTGCGACATTTACATTTATGTCGATATTTATTGTGTTATTTATATTTCATTGACATTGCACATGTATGAATAATTTTATTTTTTTTAGTTTTCCACAAGAACATTTGAAAATGAGAGAATTCGAACTTCTAACATTTTGGTTGAGAATACATGCTAATTATCGCTGAACTATTCTCACTTTAACCATGTATGAAGAACAAGGATATTTCGTTTAACTCAAAAAAATAGTAATAATAATCTTTCAATTTAATTTATATAATTTTTTATTAAATTATTACGTTAATTGTAGATTTAATTAATGTACGCATTAAATGTATCTATAATATTTAAATTTTAAAAAAATTTAGTTACTTTTTTAAGTTTTTTTTTAACCATATATGGTTGACCTATCCATAAGTTGGTTATGTTCGTGAATTTGACACTGTATTTTTTTTTTAATTTAGTCTTTGGTATAGTGGATTGAGTGTCTTTCACAACAATATTTGGGGTGGAAGAATTCAAACATCTGACCTCTTGGTCGAAGATACATGTCAATTACTGCTGACTTATGCTCATTTTGACATTTTGACATGATAGGTCAATTAGAGAAATTTTAGTTGAATTAGCATGATGTGTCAAAAGGTTAACCATGTTGATGACATGTCATTTTGTATATTAATAATGTTCATTTAATGAGTAGATATAAGTATAATTCAAAATTTGATGATGTGATAATAACTTTTCAAACTCTATGGGCTGAAATAAATACAACGTTGTCAAAGTGAGCATAGTTCAACGGCAATTGACATGTACTACATTTCTTGAGGTCAGAGGTTCAAATACTCCATTCTCTAAATTTGTTAAATTTGTTGTACTAGAAAAAAAAAAAAATACAATGTTGAAAATACATACTTGCACTGAATTTGTAATTTAATATTTAACATATTGTTTGCTTCCGAGCTTTTTTTTTTTCAATAAAGCAAACCCTGCGGCTGGACTAACTTTATAAAACAAATTATTCTACCGGCGTAGAAAGGGATCAAAAGGAAACTACTTTTCTTTTTCTTTTTTTTTTCCTCTTTTCATTTTCGCGAATTATACTTTTATTCCGATTCTTTCCTTGTTACTTTCACCATGACTATGGTTTTGGATCAATTTTAATCAATTTGCCATTATCCATACTGTAAATAGTATTATCTATTAATCAATCTTGTGTTTAGGTTTTCATAATAGTTATATTTATTTTTATTAATCTCACTCTAATTATTTTGTTTTGCTAATTTCATTTTAGGTCCTTCCTACTTTTTTTTATGACGACTTATGTTGATTTTCGTTTTAAATACAATAAGATGCAAAGCCAATTAGCTTTCCACAATATGTTAACTATCTGTGATGATATCTGTTGAACGAGTTTTAAATTCCAATCATTTAAATAAAAAATAAATGATAAAAATTAGCATTTAAAAATTATCAATTGATATAAAAATAACATTTTTTAAATATCCCAAAATTGCTATATTAAATAATCTCAACAACATCACCGTCTCAATATTTGATTTACAAAATTTGAAACACACAAAAGAAAAATGAAAATTTTCAAACATTAGAGTTAAAATCAATAAAATCTGCCAGGTTATAATTTTCCTGGTCAAAGCACTACCCTCCGTCGTTTGTTTGAAGTTTTAAACTTTTTTTTTTTTTTTAAATGGTTAATTGTTTTCAATTTAAACTGTGAATTCATAGAAAAATAACCTTTCTCAGCCCAATCTCGACCACATGTTAACCGGGGGATTCGGGAAAAAAATGGATAGCAATCGAAGACTCGGGCACTAGAAAATGCTTTCCTCCAAAGCAATCTCTTCCTTTCGTAATTTTTGAATCTTTTTTTTTAAATGGTTTAATTATTTCAATGTATTATTATTCTTAATTACCAACGTTTCATTTAATAAACATTCGATTTTTTAGGTCTCATTTGATAATTATTTAGTTTTTAAAAATTGTGTTTTTAAAAAGTAGAAGTAATATTTATAAACTTAAATTTCAAAATCTAAATGGTTATTAAATGGGGCATTAATTTTTTATTTTTAAAAATTGTGCTTGTTTTCCCTTCATTTATATACAATGGGTTTAATGTTTTTTAAGAAACACATTTAAATTCTTAATCAAAATTCAAAAACAAAAACAATTTGGTTTTTTAAAATTAAACTTGTTTTCTCTCAATTTCTCTACAATTGTTTGCATATCCCTTGAGGAAACATTTGAATTCTTAGCCAAATTCTAAAATAAAAATAAATTTTTGAAAACTATTTTTTTAGTTTTCAAAACATAGCTTGGTTTTTAAAACATAGGTAAAAAGTAAATAACAAAACAAGTATATCCATAGGTGAGGGTAATATTTATAGACATAATTTTCAAAAACAAAAAAAGAAAAACTAAATGATTATCAAACGAAACCTAAATTTGTTTAGTTTTTAAAATTTTGCTTCGTTTTTAAAAACCTATGTAAAAAATAAATAACAAAATTAGAAAGTTATAAATAAAAATAGTACTTATAAACTTAATTTTAAAAAATAAAAAATTAATTAGTTATGAAACGATACTTAAATAACTAAATTTATCTCCTGCATTATTTCTCATCTATAATTTTCTATCATTTAGATTTAGCACCGACTCGTAGGTAGAACCAAAAAAAGAAAAAACAAAGAAAGAAAGAAAAGAGAGACAAAATTTTATGGCAATATTGAAGCAATGTAACAAAATTAGCGAATTAATTAGAAAGGAAAAAAAATAAATAAATGGAAGGGGGTGTGTCTTTATCAACTTTTGAGCTGTAAAGGATGTTGAGTTGACCCCTCCACCCATGTGCCAATCATCTAATCGAATCATACTTTGTCTTTCCATTCACGATTCCCGAGAAAGTGATGGAAATTTTTTTCCAACACTCTCCTCCTTTTTAATTCTCTTTCTGTTTTTGTGTCTTCACGACCTGCTACCGTTTTGGAAAAAAAAAGAAAGGAATAAAACACCTAAGTACTAATTGATGTATAAATTTTAACACGCTATTTGGGGCAAGAGTTATAATAACTTGTAGAGTACTCTGCATTCAAATACAGACTATTATAACTCAAGACTAAACAACTCTGCATTTTAAATAATATTCTATTATTTCACAGACTATTATAACTCATGTTATTATAACCCACTCAGTGCCCCAAACAGCCCTTAAATCTATTTGGTAAGCAATGTGAAGATAGAATTTTAAAAATAATGAATTCAATAAAAATATAGTTGTATTTTATGTTTTGAGATATGTGTTTGGTAGCAGATTTAAAAATTGGATTTTGATTTAAACAATTGTTCAAAATGTGTTTGTAACATATTTATAGACTATGAAACTAGTCACATTTGTAAAACTAAATATTATGTTGAATACAAACCGTTATTAATTAATTTATGAACATACTTTTTTTTTTTTATATAAAATTTGTATAATTATTAATTTATAAAATCATATAATTTATAATAAATATATTATATTATACATATTTTAATGTAACAAAAAAATTGTGTTTATATAATAAAATACTATATTTCTTAAAAATAAATTATATGTTTTAGTATAATTCTACATTTTAAAATTTCAAATTCAAAATCTGGATACAATAAAAACATAAAAATGTTGTTTTCAAAATTTTCACTATTTGAATTACATAATCTAAAAACAGTTTTTGAAAACACATATGTCAAACACATATTCATAGGACCTATGGATTTGATATTGTGTAGGCTTATTTCAATTCATAAACTTTTGTGTAAATTTATCTTTAGGAAAAAAAGAAAAAACACAAAAGAGAACTTTTGTTGGTCTATAAATATTTTATGATAGGTATCTTTTTTAGTCCATGGTTTTTTGAACAAAAAAAATTAAATTATAATTGTTATGGGTAAAATTATCGACTGTGTTATCCTACCAAGAGTAAAAGTCCAACCACGACATCGACCAACCACCAAGGCCCTTGAGGTCGACCCCCCTAGTGCGATTGACCCCACAGGGGTCAACCATTTATTGAGAAGGCTAAAAGACCGAGTATTGGGGCATGGTCAGTGAAGGTCACAATGAAAAAAGATTTTGAATGAGTAACGGTCCAACTTTGTAACTGTTTCTCATGGTTAAGGCACCGAAAGAATCTCAATACAATTTTAGCACTCCATTATGACTACGGTTTCTAAACCACCTTATAAGTACGACAAGTTAGTAGATGAAAGGTACATCAAAGCATGCACATTATTGCTCGCTAGACATATTATCGACTCGATTACTGACTTGAGCATCAGAGTGGAGGTAGTTTAGCACTACCCCATTGTTCATCTCTTTCGTCTTGTAGATGCATTCCAACTCTTGATAATATAAAATTACCGTTGATCCGTCGATCCAAAATCAAGTATCAACAACAGTTTTGATTTTAAAAAGTTCACACTATTAAAAACATTGTACTTAAATGATGTTATTACATGTAGATAGGACTAATCAACAATGATTTAGAACAATATAATTACAAGGGACACAAAGAAAGAAACTAGTTGAATAAGTGGATAAGACATATACTATACTACGTTTTCAACATTGAAGGTTAGAACACTCATCTTACGTGTATTGAACTAAAAAAATATTAAAAAAAGATTAACATTATTTGTAACCTCCAAACATGTAAGGTATGTCAATTTTCATCATAAACTTTCAATTTTATAAAATTAAATCCTAAACTTCAAATGTTGAAATCTGTACATTAGGTTTGAATTTTGCTATATTCACCATTAATTTTAATAAAAAAAAATTGTGACTATTTCTCAAATTTTAATGAGAGGTAAAGCTTGACACAAAATGAAGATCAATCAATACACAAAAATGGACTATTGAATGAATCTTTCACAACTCACACATTTCAACAACAATTCAATTAGAGGCTTCTAGTGTCGCATTCATTGAAGCCTCATTAATTTTGTACTAGGCCTATTGAAAAATTTATTCAAAATTAAAGTAAAGATTGTAATAGTTAAGCTAGTTTAAGATCACCAAGTTGCCAATATGAACATAACTCAATTGACATAAAGTGTATACCATCGATCAAGAGGTCAGAGGTTCAAATCACCTATTTCACGTGTTGTTAAAAAAAAAATCACCAAATTAAATAAAATGAAAAGTTTAAGGTAAAAGTTTTTCTCTTTCCAAAAAATAATTTGATGAAATACAATAATATATTTAAACGACTAGAGAGAGAGAATCCCGCCCTTTTTAACCAAACCTAGCGTGGCATTAGATTAGCAAATGACAATCGCAGTAAAACCGCTAAAAACCCCGAAGATTAGCTCTACGCTAATTGGTCCTCCCTTCACCAAATTACCAAATTACCCTCTCTATTCCATTTCACAACAATTCACACTCACATAGCTACAGCAGCACAGAACAGAACACACAGCGCCACAATTCACAAATTGACAGTAGCGCCTTTGTCTTCTCCAGGTATCTTCAGATTTATATGGGTGTGGCTCCCATTCTCTCCAGTATTCCAACTTCGCGATTTTCGCCTCTCACGGCCGAGTTCTAGAGGAAGAGAAGGTCGGTCCGAGCTGCGAAAATGGAGAAGGCGTTGACGAAAGTGGGCAGCTTAAAGGTTGGGAGCTTGTGGATTTCGAAGAAAGCCAAGGAGGAAATCGCTAACATCACCGACGATTTCCATGTGAGTTTCTGGTTTTGTTTCTGCTTTTTGTTTGTTGATTTTGTTAGTTCGTTCGTTTGTTTATTGTACCCTCTGCCTGTGTTTTTCTTTGATTTTGGGGGTTGGGTTTCTTTTTGTTTGTCGCGATATGAGTAATGCAGCTCGATTTGATTGTCATTAGCGGTGGATTTTGTGCTGATTTTTCTTTGTTTATCGCTTTCTTCCATGATTAAGGCGAGATCCGTTGGTTTCTTCCCACTAATCAGAGGATTGAGCGATAGGGTTACGATGGAAGTGAAAATGGACTGAAGGGGCTTATTGGGGTTTGGTTGTTTGTATCAGTTTGATTGAGAAAACCTTAGGACAAAGATTGATTGAGAAAACCTTAGGACAAAGATTGAGAAAATTCCTCCAGTGTAGGATGGCCTTGTTTGGTTGGGGGAGGGAAATACTGGAGGATGAGAATTTTGTTGATTGACCATAATCTGTTGGGATAAAACTCCATGATCTATACTAGAATGAGAGCATATTCTGAGATATCTGTGAAAAGGGAGGATTCCTCTTGTTGCAATTGTTCTGTTAAGGAGATGTTGATTGTCAAATGTCAAATAGGACACTGGATTTAAACACAACATATTAAATAAACATGAGGTTTTATCTCAAAACCAATTGGCTTGGAGAGGAGTAACCCGTGTATCTTATAAATTGTGAGGTCTCTCTTCATTTTTCCGATGTAGGATCCTCAACACAACAATAGCAGATTAAATTTGAATGCTCAAAACTTACTTCAAATATCAATTGGCGTCAGCTAAAACTCTGAGCACCTCTCCATTTATGTAGAGGTAAACATTAAACTTAGACCCTGGTTAGAATCTCATACGTGTTATCTTTTATTGCAGACTTTTTCAAATACCGTTGAAGAGAAGGCAAAGTGGATTTTCAACAAGCTAAAAGGTGACTTCTTGCATATTCTCTCATTTTATATCAGAATAATTGCATATTTAATGATGGATTTGATGGATGTTGCTGCAATATTTGATTGCATTCATTGGGAAGTGCAGGACAATCCCCATCTTAGCCTCCAACTTCTCCAAAATGTCCCTATGAATTAGCCCTAATTAGGCAGTGCCTTGTTTGGTAGTCGGGGGTACATCTAATCTATCTGAAATTGTGAATGGTGACAATTATCATTAACTTCCTCCATTTTATGCATCAAATTACATAGACATTTTACTCTGACATTATTAGACAGTTTAATTTTCCCTTTTAAATCGTCATTCAGCTGAGTTTTATTGAGGAAGTTTCCTATCTTGTTTTTCCTTTTCCTTTTCAATGAGTTCCTCTGTGAATGTGCTAGTACTCAAATTTTGCCTGCGCTATATTTCCAAGATGTGATTGTACATTATCTCTTGACCCTTTCTGCATTTTTGTTTTGTTCATATTTCATCAAACTATCTTTCCGTTCCTTAAGACTGCTGCCTCTCTTCTCTTGTGTTAAGTTTTAAGAGATTTACGTGAGCATAATACCGAAGAAAACCACAAGCCACCTGACTATTGATCATATCTTTTTCCTCCCACAGGAAAGCCATTGAAGAGCTTGCCAGATTTGCTTCGTGAGTACAACTTACCGCCCGGCCTCTTTCCTCAAAACATAATCTGCTATGAATTTGATGAGTCCAAGTCCAAGCTGATTGTATACTTGCCATCCGTTTGCGAGATAAGCTTCAAGGATTCCTCTGTAGTAAGATATGCAACACGGGTGAAAGGAACTCTTCAAAGAGGGAAGCTTACAAGCATTGAAGGAATGAAGACAAAGGTCCTAGTGTGGGTGAAAGTGACAAGCGTGACGGTTGAGGGCTACAAATCTGATAAGGTCTGGTTCACAGCAGGAGTGAAGAAGTCGAGATCGAAAGATGCATACGAAAAGCCCTGTGATGCCGTTAGGGTAGGAGAATTCTGATATTCAAACTATGGCACATTGTTAGGTACCAAGCAGGGAAATGAACCCTGTGGTTACATATGCTGCATTATTCAATCTGCATTTTCCAAATATAGTAGTCTCAATCTTGTCAACTTTATAGATATTGTTTTCCATGAGGTTTGTAGATTCTCTGTTTTCTCTTTCTGGTCCAATGTTAAATTCTCTCATGGAGGAGTGGCAGAACCAATTGAACCACAAAATGTAATACCTACCATGAAATAGCAGAGCAGATAGATTATGAAGAGACTATAAGCTATGGGGGTACAATAGTTGAGAGTTTCTTGTTCTTATTTCTAGTTTTATTATTATTATTATTTTAAAGAGATAAACAAATATGCATTTAGTGACTTTCTTTTGCGTTCCTTCTATTTTTTGTTTGGTGACAATAAACCAAAATTTCATATCTTTAATACTTGTAAAAATGCAAGAGGAATTATATTACTTGATGTACTAGTTTTCTCCTGATTCCTGAATTGGGCATGAAAAAACTGTTCTTGAAAAATAGAGCACAAAGACAAACAGAAGATGAGAGATGACAATGTAACCAAATGGCTCATGGCTCAAATAAATGTTTTAAAACATAAAGTAGTAGTTTTTAATATTGCATTTTTTTCCCTTCAAAGTGGTAGATACAATAGATTGTTTAACATTATCTTGTTTTTACTTTGATACAACAGAGTGGAAAGGGCTATAGCAGAAAACAAAAGCAATGTAGATTGTGGTTGCATTTTGCTTTATGTGATTTGTTTTTGTTTCCCCTTAGGGGCCAATTTAGTCGATGGTGGTAGACCTAGGCTAGTAATGATGGCTCGAATAATAAATTCAAATTTGTGCAGGTTTCTTTCTTAGAATATTAAATCAGTATATGGGAAAGGCACATATTCAAACATACGACTTTTTAAAAGTATATGACTTAAACATAACTTTTCTAAATTCAAATATGCCACATGCTTTTGTTTAATTTTATGTTTATTGATGTAATTTTTTTTCAACAAATTGTTCTCGCGTTGATTTCAAGTTTCTTTCCATTTCTAATCAACTCAACTCTGTCATTCACTATTGCGACCGTTGCTATCTTTTATTGCCATAGCTGCTGCTAAGCTTCCATCGACAAGAGGTCTTTCATGAACGAAGGAGATGAGCTTTTGACCCTCCTTCGAATATTCTTCGTAAGACAAAGCTGTTCCAGTTATAGATTAGGAATAATGTTTCAAATCTGAAACCATTAGAGCGAAGGATATTTTCGTTCCAAATGATTCCAGATTTGGAATATTTTTCAGATATAGAATTGGATGGAGGTTCTTCATTCATGAACGACAAAAATGACGACGGTGATAAACGATAGCAACGATGACGACAAAATATCACATTTTTGTCCATCAACTACCAATCAAATGAGTTGGAACCATTTAAAATTATTTTTTAAAATTAGACTAAAAATGTCACTTTTGTAAACTTGGCAGATCAAAAGTGCATTTTAAAAAAAAAAAAAGGGTTGAAGTACAAATTTAGTTCATAAATTTGAAGGTTTGTGTTTATTTGGTCATCGAACTTAAAAAAATGTCTAATAGATTTTTGAACAATTTTATATCAAATAGTCCATGAACTTTAAAAAGTGTCTAATAGATCCTTAAACTTCTAATTTTGCTCTCAATTTTGTGTCAAATAGATTCCATTAGACATAAAAATTCAATTTTATCTCTAATAAATTAATTAATTTTTTAAAATTTTGAATATATGATCAAATAACAATTCGACACAAAATTAAAAGTTTGAGATTTATAAGACACTTTATAGTTTAGGAATCTATTAGACACCAAATTAAAATTTTATATACCTATTAGACACTTTTTAAAATTTAGAAATTAAATAGATACAAATTTGAAGGTTTAGGGACTAAAATTTGAATTTAACCCAAAAAAAAAAAAAAGTAATTACACGTAATATAGTAGACGGCGTCCTTCTAATGGGCATGAGTGCGGATATACAACGTCGTCGTTCAGGCACTTGTAAGTTGTACCGTTGCTCAGCACCAGAGCCTGACAGAATGGTCCCAGTTCCCTGGGGTAAAGAGAGTGAAAGCGCGGGAGAACGAGAAGTCGGGAAAGAAAACCAAACTCGAAAATGGCGATTCCTGGAGATCCAAGGGCTTTTGCAACACTAGCTTCTTGTTATCCATGGCATTCTCCTACCTCTCTTCATCCTCTTAAGGTCTGAAAATCATTTCTCTTAATCTACATTTCTTCAATACTACACTTCCTTATCTTCAATTTCATCCGAGTTTGTTGGCATTCGTCAAATTCATCTCCATTTCTCCAACAAATGCATGGAATAGACATAGATGTTCGGAAGAAGGAACTAGGTTAGTCGTTAGCCTTGCAACTAGCCTTTTAAGCGACATCGAATATGTGTATAGTTTGCTAGTTATTACTTTCTGGAATTTGATTTTGTGCTTTGCGTTTTGGCTATATCATATCGGGATCGCAGTTCTTGGCTTCTTTCTTCATATCTGACGGCTGCGTTCAAGTATTAATCGTTTAGTTGCTTCTCCGGGTCTTTATTAATTCTATTTGTCGCTTTAACATGGTTTCGTTTACCTAATCCAGGTTTTCCTGTTCTTAATAGTTGTCCTGGTCAAGTAATTGCATCGAGTCAGGTTTAAATTTCTATAGTTGAAATGGCTTGGACTGCGTTTTTTGCTGGTTTGGTTTCTCCCAAGTTGCGTCGCTCGTGTACCTATAAAAATTTTCATGTCACTTGAGTAGATGGAGCCATGCTTCTTATGTGTTTCTTTGTAATTGTTTTTAGGCCGAACAGCTAGCATACAGGGCTTAGATGGCTTATCTGTGAACATTTTTTAAACCTTGCTTAAATTTTTTTTTAGTTCCGGAAACAATCGAACACGTTTTCCCAGATTTTACTGAATATTGTGTACAGTGATTGGTATGGAGAAAATTTAGAATGCAGGAGGAGCCTTCTGGAAAACTTGCAAAGCGGCTTTCTTTAATTTGAGATTCTTGTGTTGCACTGCAGGTGGGTTTCTCTAATTTCGTTCATAGAAGAGTTGGAAATAAAGGAATCAATCCAAAATGGCACAACATGGCACATGAAAATGATAGCATACATAGTATCTCCCTGCAAGATGTTGAGAGCTCAGCAAATTATGAACGATTACCGGAATCCTTAAGCCAAGAAAGCTTTATCCTTAGTTCCATTAACATGAACTTTTTGGAACGGTTAATATTGGCTTGGAGGATAATTTTTCCATCATCAACACCTAAATTGAACTCTAATGCTATGATTGCCAAGCAGCGGTTAAAGATGATTCTCTTGTCTGATCGATGTGCAGTTAATGATGAAGCTAAACAAAAAATTGTGGACAACATCTTGAGCACACTTTCAGATTTTGTAGAAATAGATTCAGAAGATAAAGTTCAATTTAATGTCTCTACTGATTCAGATCTCAGAACTATTTACTCTGTGACGGTGCCTGTGCGAAGAGTGAAGGCTGAAAATCAAGGCAGTGAGGAAGATGGAGAAAGATCTGGCTCCGAAGGTCTCATGTTTGACTCATTAATTGCAGATGGAAAAGGTTCTTAAGTCCTGCTTCATCTATCTTATTTTTGATACATGAAGACTTAGTCTAGTAGTAAAAACTTCAATTTGTTTGATCTTGTTGTAGTATGTTTATTGTTTTTCGGACCATAGTTATTTCATTTCCATCAGGGTAAGCTACAAATTCACAAGACTGCATTCTGGCTTCTCTCTGTCTGCTTGTTGAGTTCGGTGTTTGCTGCACCAAGTATTACAACACTTGAAGCTTAAAATCTTGAGCTGATTTGAATAAGGTATGTTAACTTTCAAATCCTTAGAACATTTATTTATAGTATTTTAGAAGGTGGTGTTGGAATTCAACTAGGATGGAACTTGGAAGGGTTGGGTGTTTGTGACGGATAAAGGGCTTGGCATTGAATTACAAAAGATGACTAACGTGTCCAAAATTTGAATATGAAAAGTTTGTTTTATAATCATTTGGTTTTTGAAAATGGTGCATGTTTTCTCATCATTTTTTTACGATAGTTTTTATCTTTTTAAGAAAACATTAAAATTTTTAATCAAATTTCAAAAACAAATACAAGTTTTCAAAAAACCAAAAAGTTATCAACTGCGGTCTGAGGAGTGAAATTGTATTTGAATTTTCTGTTGTAACTACTGTCTCAAGAGTCGTGGTTTTGAAAGGGAAAGAGAGTGATTCATGTTCTTAGGCATTACAGATCCAGGCTGTGCGGCCTGTAAATCAAGTCCAAACTCGAGCCCAAGCCCAATTTAGAAAGGAAGAAGTTAATTTTGGAAGATTCGTATTATCAAAAGAATCTGGGAAAAATTAAAAATGGGTTTTGAACCCGACGTGAATCGAACACGCAACCTTCTGATCTGGAGTCAGACGCGCTACCATTGCGCCACGGATCCGCTGGTGGTATGTCCTTTTAAATTCTTTGTATTGGTATGATTGCTAACAAAATTTTAATATGTAGGAGTAGGATAACTAAATAACAATAATATGTTAGGTTTTGGCCCGACGTGTAGTTAATGATGAACATAAATAAAAAATTGTGGACAACATCTTGAGTACTCTTTCAGATTTTGTTCAAATAGATTTAGAGGATAAAGTTCAATTCAACGTCTCTATGATTCAGATCTCATAACTATTTACTCTGTAACGGTGTCTGTGCGAAGGGTGAAGACCGAATGTCAAGGCAGTGAGGAAGCTGGAGCAACAACAAATACAGACTTGAAAGATGATGGAAAAAGGTCTGGCTCTGCACGTCTTATGTTTGACTCATAAATTGCAGATGGAAATAAGTCCTACTTCATCTGGCTTAATTTTTATATGTGAAAACGTTGTCTAGTAGTAAAAACTTCAATTTGTATGATCTTGTTGTAGTATATTTACTGTCCTTCGGACCATAGATATTTCATTTCCATCAGGGTAAGCTGCAAATTAACAAGACTGCCTGCTTGCTTGTTGAAGTTCGGTGTTTGCTGCACCAAATATTACAAAACGTGAAGCTAAAAATCTGGAGCAGATTTGTAAAAGGTATGTAGCTTTTCAACTTCTTGGAACATTTATTTATGGTGTTTTAGAAGGTGGCGTTGGAATCTTTCAACTAGGATGGAAGCGTTGGATGTCCGTGCCGGACAAAGTCCATGGCCATTGAATTACAAAAGATGACTCTCGTGTCCAAAATTTGAATCTGGAAAGTTTAAATTGAGGAGTGAGATGGTATTTGAATTTTCTGTTCCAGGCAATACAAGTCCAAGTCCAAGCCCAAGCCCAAGCCCAATTTAAAGAGGAAGAAGTAAATTTTGGAAGATTCGTATTGACAAAGACTGGAAAAAAAAAAGTTAAAAACGGGATTTGAACCCGACGTGAATCGAACACGCAACCTTCTGATCTGGAGTCAGACGCGCTACCATTGCGCCACGGATCCACTGGTGGAAGGAATTCGTTTTAAATTCTATAATTCTATACGATATGAGCTAAACAAATGAATCGTGGACAACATCTTGAGTTCTCTTTCAGATTTTGTAGAAATAGGTTTAGAAGATAAAGTTCAATTCAACGTCTCTACTGATTTAGATTCCAGAACTGTTTACTCTGTCACCATGCCTGTGCAAAGGGTGAAGGCCGAATGTTAAGGCAGTGAGGAAGTTGAAACAATATCTCTTATCAAATACAAACTTGAAAGATGATGAAAGATCTGGCTCCGTGGGTCTCATGTTTGACTGATTAATTGCAGATGGAAAGGGTTCTTAAGTCAGGCTTAATCTGTCTTATTTTTTATATATGAAAACTTAGTCTAGCAGTAAAATATTTAATTTCTTTGATCCTGTAGTTTTGTAGTATATATTGTTCTTTGGACCATAGTTATTTCATTTCCATTAGGGTAAGCTGCAATTTAACAAGACATTGCACTCTGGCTTCTTTCTGTCTGCTTGTGGAAGTTCGGTGTTTGCTGCACCAAATATTACAAAACTTGAAGCTCAAAATCTTGAGCAGATTAGATTAAGGTATGTTGAATTTCAACTCCTAGAATATTTATTTATTAGTTTTTAGAAGGTGGTGTGCAACCTTTCAACTAGGATGGAATATTTTTGGGTGTCTGTGCTGGACGAAGGGCTAGCCATTGAATTGCAAAAGACGACTTCTATGTGACCATGTCCAAAATTTGAATCAGGAAAGTTTGGTTTTGAGGAGTGAAATGGATGGTAATTGAATATGCCATTGATAACTACTATCTTTAAACGTCAGGGGAATTATTGGAGGATTCAATAATTTTTCTTTCGAACTAGTTCATCAATTTTGAAATTCTAACTTCTAAGGCATTGCAGTTCCAGGCTGTGGCGACTGTAATACTAATTCAAGCCCAATTCAAGGGAGAAGCAAAATTTGGAAGATTCGTATTTATGAAACTGACAGGAAAACAAAAAAAAAAAGCGGGACTTGAACCCGACGTGAATCGAACACGCAACCTTCTGATCTGGAGTCAGACGCGCTACCATTGCGCCACGGATCCACTGGTGGTACGTTTTCGTTTTCAATCTTAGATAACTATAAGAGATATTTTCATTTCTAATTAAATAATCGGGAAAAAAATAATTTTTAATATTATTAAAATGAAAACAAGATATTTGTCAAATCGATTTGAACCGTTCATCTCTAATCCTACGGTGACATTATTTACACCAAGGCACTTTTTTTTATCCTTTTTCTTTTTTGAAACCCTAGGATGCTCACTTCCCTTTTTTGGTATCCACCCTTTTCTTCTTCGTTTTTCTCGTGTATATAAATTCGTTTCTTTTCTTCAACCCACTCCGTCGCACGTATCTGAGCCTAGTTAGTTTTCCGTCATCAACTCTCCTCTTTGCACTTTTTTCCCCTACAGAACCATGTCGGACGAGGAGCACCACTTCGAGTCGAAGGCCGACGCCGGAGCTTCCAAGACTTATCCTCAGCAGGCTGGAACCATACGTAAGAATGGTTACATTGTCATCAAGGGCAGGCCTTGCAAGGTTTGTTTCGTTTTCATTCTAATTCCTCAATTCTCCCTCATCCTTGGGCCTATCTATCCGCATAATTCTTGTTTTTACATATGATTTCCATGCGTTATATCCTCTGCTTCAATTTTCCATTTTCTTGTTGCGTTATGTATATAGCTTTTTCAAGGGCTTTCCTTTTATCCCATCTTGTTCTGTGATTTTTGGTTAATTCTGTTTCTGTGATTTTTGGAATGATCATTTTCCACTGTTTTAGGCTTTATTTATGCATGTATTTATGTTTGTCTTCTAGTTTTACTTCTAGATGTCGTTGATCATTGAATTTAGTTTTCTAGATCAAATTTCTTTTGGGTAAAATTGAATTGATGGCCAATCTAGTCAGCTGGAATGAAACTAATGAATTGTATGAAGCTACCATATTTCAGTCTGTTTCTTTCTAGGGTTTCCACCTTTCGTGGTTTCTGCATGATATTTGTTACGTTGTGTATATGTTTTTCCATTAACAATCTTGACTTACGGCTTATGCATTACCGTTTGTAGGTTGTTGAGGTTTCAACCTCAAAGACTGGAAAGCATGGACATGCTAAATGTCACTTTGTTGGCATTGACATTTTCACCGCTAAAAAACTTGAAGATATCGTCCCCTCTTCACACAATTGTGATGTATGAAGTTTTTTTTTCTTTTCCATTTTATACTTTTCTTAGTGTGTTGTAGGTTTGTTTGTGCTAGTTTGTAATTTCTGATTCTTGTGTTCTTGAAACACAGGTTCCCCATGTCAGTCGCACTGACTACCAGCTCATTGATATCTCTGAGGATGGATTTGTATGATCAAATTCTCTTTGTTTATTTCTTGTATCAGTTTCCCCTGCTTGTCCATGTAGAGCACCGTGGCTAACACCAATTTCAATGAAAACTTACCAGATTAGCCTGCTGACGGACAGTGGTAACACCAAGGATGACCTGAGGCTTCCAAACGATGAGAATCTGCTGTCCCAGGTAATATTTTCCTTTTGGCTGTTGACATTTTTCTGCGCTGTTGTGTTCAATTGGCCTTGATTGGTAGATCACATTGCTTGTTATTCAAGGGTTGAAATGTCGACCTCGATGGAAACATCGAGGTCCCAATTTTATGGAAATATTGATATCGATAAAAATTTTAGAAACAAACCACTAAAAATATGAAAATGGTTAAAAATTATTTAAATTAGGGAATGAGATTTTAATTATAGCTTAATTATGATAAAATTGACCATTTTTAGCCTCATCTAAAAAAATTATGAAATACTTGTTACATAATAATTGACAAATATAAGAAATATCCATATAATAATGGTAACATTTTGAAATATAAAATTTTATTAGCATACATGAAGAAAAATGAAAAAATAATCTAGTACAAAAAGATAAGCCAATATAATTTAACAATCTTAATAAGTCTTTTTCAAGAAGAAAAAAAAGAACAATCTTGATAATGTCGATATAAATTAATAAATGAACTTTTAATTTTATAAAAATAAATTATAGTTTGTAATTAATTTTCATATCTCATACCCTATTATTTAATTAAACTATATAAATTAACACAAAATTAAAATGTATAAATAAAATTAAATAATTTAGAAGAAGAGGAGAGTAAATATACTAAAAAAACGAGTAAATAAAATATTAAATTATATTCTATAATATTAAATAGTTGTGTTGGTGTGTGAGGTGAGGGAGAAAAGATGAGAGAGGGGGTGACTAGCCTTCCCACATCGGAACGAGAAAGAGGAACAGTTGTAAAAAAATTTAAAAATCACCCTTTGTCCCACATCGGAAACACTCAAAAGAAAAAGGAGCACTAACCTAAATAAAAAGCTATTTCCAGACTAATGGGCCAAGTAAAGTGGGATTGCAAGTTATTTCACTGTGCGGCCCAACAGAATTTTTTTTTTGTTAGATTACATTTTTGTCCAGCTGGCTTGTGGGGGAAAAACGATGTTTCCCCTCCTTGATATGTTGAGGCTACTGAAATTACGAAATGTCAAGCGACATTTCCGTGTGTCGCTCAACATTTTATACTATGCTTGTTACAACGAAACTATATCTTCCTCCACTCCTTAAAGTATATTAGACGGTCCTTGTTTTTATGGGACTTCAATACTCACTCTGGGATTAGGAGTTATAAGCGTGGACGCGGCTTTCTTCTTTTTTCTATTTTCCCCCTCCCTTTATCATGCGTGAATTTTGTATCTGGAAATGCTAAATAATTAACTAGCATTCAATATTATTAGATAGAAGAAGATCCCCATGATTCCTAACCAATCTTACTTGAGAAAAACTAATTATATTAGTGTCTGAAATTGTTATCTTGTGCATAGTACTAATCTACAGGACCTAATTAAATAGTTAATTGACAAACAATGTTATGTGGATCAACAAGCCAAGAAGTATGGATATTGGATATGAGACATATATATGACACGTAGATATGGCATGACATAGTGACACGTCATTTTTTTTAAAATCTAGTACATGGACACAGCAAAGACACGTTTCTTAAAGTATACATTTTTAAAAATATATATCATTTTTATACAAATATATATATCATTTTCATGCTTAATATAATGAGTTTGATGTATTTCTCTCTCAAAATTTATGATTTTTTTTTTGTTCTATATTATTATTATTATTATGAGTCTATTTAGTATACTTAATAAATGTTTGATACGTGTCTAACAAATGTTGGATCTCTCTTGACTTTGTCAATTAGTGCTTGATACGTGTCCAGTTACTGGACACGTTAGTCAAACTAAAGTGTCCGTGTTTCTTAGTCTACAAGTTTCATGGTTTCTTGCAAGATGGGGTCTTACTATGAGATCAATAGCTTTTGTTTGACAATCTATATATGCAGATCAAGGATGGATTTGCTGAGGGGAAGGATCTGATTGTGACTGTCATGTCTTCAATGGGAGAGGAGCAAATCTGCGCTCTCAAGGACATCGGCCCGAAATAGATTCTTCCTTTGATAAATACAAATGCAGCAAAATTTTAAAACAATATGCAGATCATAGTCCATATAGTCGTTTGACATGTTTGAGAAGCTTGGTTCACTGCTCCTCCACTGGAATATTCTCAATTAGCGGTTTCTTTTACTCTCGAGACTCTACAATTAATATTTATTTTTCTCCTCCTTATTGCTGTTTGAATTAAGAGTCGTTTCTTCTTGGCTAGTCTTCAGTCATCAAATTATGTAAACTTTCATAGCTGCTATAGTTGTTTAAGAGTTGTAGGATAGATTCATGGTTTCTGAGGAAGTATAATATTTATTTACCGATAGGAGTTTCTTCTTTGTTTCTATTGCTTTTCAGATTGCAAATTTTCTTTGTTGGCCTTCTGAAGCTTGATTTTATGTTTTCTTGGGGCATTCAATTATTTAATAGCCAATATGGTGTTATTTTTGCTGTGTACGACTGTTTTTGAGTAGGCAACTGGTGAAACTAAAATGAGGGAAAGCCAGAGGAAAACATTGGAAGGTAAAGGAAAAGGAAAAGCAGGTCTTAGGCCTCAACGCACTTGATAATCATTTGATTTTTTATTTTTCAAAAATTAATGTTATAAATATTATATTTACTTTCATATATGAGTTTCTTTGTTATGTTATTTATTTCCTAAAAATGTTTTTAAAATCTAAGCAAGTTTTCAATACTTTAAAAAAAAAAAATTTAAAAATTTGTTTCTGTTATTGGAATTTCACTAAGAAAAATTAAAAAAAGTAAATTTTAAGAATTTGTATTTGTTTTTGAAATTTCACCAAGGGTTCAAATGTTTCTTTAATATGGTGAAAATTGTAGTAAATGTTTCTTTAAGAGAGGTAGTTTATATAGGTAAAAACTATAGTAAAAACTTATTTAAGAGAGGTAGTTAACTAGTTCTAAATGTTTCTTAAGAAGTTGTGTGGAAACAAATACAATTTTTTAAAAATAAATGGGCCTAATCACTTGAATTACATTTCATAATGTGATTTATCAAATTTGCATGAACTAGTATTTCGATGGGCGGAAATTTTATAAAATGATTTTCTTAAATAGAAGTTTTATGAAATCATTTTCAAATAAATTAATGGTTAAAATTTACAGAAAAAATTCCCTCTTTTCAACTCGAATTCGATAAATGATTTTCTTTTGTTTTTCTTTTTTCTTTTTAATATATATATTTTTAAAATAAATTGATAAATGGCTTAAGGGATCAAAATGGTAGTGTAAAATGAGAAAAAGCAAAAGGCCAAACGGAGTTGATGTTGTCTCTCCCCTCTAATATAATCACGTACAATCTTTTTGATGTAACATATACACGTAATTAACGAGTAGACAGAATAATTATAAGAACTCCAAAAAAAAAAAAAAAAAATTTAAAGTATGACATAAATAAAAATATATATTAATCAATAAATTGTATATAAAAAAAGTATCAATCAGTAATAATGGCAACATTTAAGGAATGAGTTGAATATTATTATTAGGTTTAATTACAAGTTTAGTTCTTGAATTTTTAGATTTGGGTCTATTCGGTCTTTGAATTTTAAAAAGTGTCCAATAGGTCTCTTAACTTTCAAACTTGTATTTAATAGATTTCCAAGCTATCTATTAATAGATTTTCAAGCTCTCTATTAAGTCATTGAACTTTCAATTTTATGTCTAATAAATTCTTGAACTTTCAATTTTGTGTCTAATAGATCAATTAATTTTTAAAAAATTTGATTATGTCAAGGATTTATTAGACATAAATTTGAAAGTTCAATGAAGTATTATACATTTTTTAAAGTTCAAGAATCTATTAGACACATTTTAAAATTCATAGACCTTTTAGATACAAATTTGAAAGCGTATAAACTAAACTTGTAATTTAACCTAATTATTATTAATTCAATCTGACATTTAAAAAAAAAAGAAACATATATATATATATATATATATATATATATATATATATATATATATATATATATATATATATATATATATATATATATATATATATATATATATATATTACTAGTTTTTCAAAATAAAAATTACTTCTTTTTTTTTTTTTTTTTTATAACAAACACAATTTACCTTTTTAATTTTTCTTAGTTCTTATGAGGATTCAAACGTATGCCATCTTGGTCGAGATTATATGTCTTAGCAGAGTGTGCTATGCTAAAATATTTTTCCTTTTTTAAGTTCTAAAACAACTACATTTTATGAACTTTACATTTGTAATGATTTTTAATTAAATTAATAGCTACTTGTAGATATATGATATATGAGATCAAAAAACGTTTTGTGTTTATTTATTTTTAGTATGAAAGTGGTTAAAGAAATAGGATAATGACTTGGCATTTAGTTGCATTTTTTTCCATCCCTGTGGTCCCTACGACCTTAGCCTCTTCCTTCAAAATCAATGGAACATTAATTGGGACTTCACCACCCCATCGATTGAATTGGTGCCAGCTGGCCCTATGAGGTCCACTCTGTCCTATATTTTGTTTCTATTCCGATTTTGTCCCTCTTCTCTCATTGAAATGACAATTTCAACCTCGGGTGGGTGGTTGATATTTAAAAAAGTAGTGTACAGCTTAATCCTGGTTGGTTGTTGTGTTGTGTTTGTGCCTCACTGCATCTCACCCACTCCTCTCATTTAACAGCTTTCCAAAAAAAAAAAAAAAAAAAAAAAAAAAACCCATGTTGTCTTGCTAAGTGAAAAATCTTCAACGTACCATTCTTTTACCATCTTTTAATCAAGTTCTAAGACAAATAACATAATACTTCTGACATGAGCATTGGTCCATAGTCCACCTAATCTGTCTAGGCCACGTAGATTGCTCATACAACCAAGCCCCTCATGAGGCTGACCAAGGTAGCTGAGTTGAAGAGGCGCAATCGAGGGGTTTGTGATAAGTGACCCATTGAGCTCAGACATTTGACAAAGAAGAACTACGAGAGAAGACTGGTTAAGAATTGAAGTGGTAGTAGAAATGATAGCAATGATGAAAGAAGAAGAAGAGGTCATGTGATAGCCGTGAGTAGTGGATTTAATACCATGAAACAATACTCTTGTAGTATTATTTAATCAATATTCTCAATACAATTACAAGAGTAACTAAGCTGTATATATAGAAGAACTTAGTAAACAGTAATAACAAACTGCTCAAATAACAATCGTTAGTTAAACAGAAAACTAATTACTAAACAAAGTACAAGAATACAAGTAGATATAACACACTTAGTTTGGTTTTCTAAGACGAAGTAAGGGATTTGATGAGAAGTTCTCTGTTTTCTTATTCATTTAATCCTCGAAGGCAAGTGATCGGGTGAACTTTCGGTGAAGAAAAGCAAATAAATACGTTCAACCCCAGTGCAAGTGCACATTGTTGATGCAAGTAATAAAACAAGAGTATTCTTGAGTATCAATCCTACAGAGAACGGTATAACAAAAATATTGCAGAGCAAAATGTAAAGAGAATTGCAACTTGAAAACTAAAAATTGCAAAAACAAGGTTGGGATGATGTGTGTAATAAAAACAAAATAATTGCATAATCTAATTGCAAGTTAAAATGACAAAAACGTTAAGTAAGGAAAACAAAGATTGCAGAATCGAAAATTGCAAGATTGAATAGAAAAACCAAATGGACTTGATAAAAGAAATGGTAATTTGAACAAAATATCACCCTAACAAAATGTTAACCAACTGTTGAAAATTGGTTGAAAATTGCAAGGAAAATTCCTTAGAAAAAGGAGAGGCTCAAGAATGTCATTGCCCTAAGTTGTAAATTGCAAACCAAAATTGCAATTCCAACATTCTACATTCAATTGTAAACCGAAATTACTACTCCTATTCACCTTGAAATTAGGTTTTATGAGACTATGTGAGTGACTTATATGTCTATAGTCCCTTTATCTTGGGTAATTTTGGCTCAATAATTTCTTAGGTTTTGGAGTCTTTGCTCCCTATATCTAGGATAAAGAATTGACTTATGTCTAAGCTCTTATCTCCATCACTTGTGCGAAATCCATTTATCACTAACCCTGTCGGTATTAGATCCAAGCTTAAGTTGCTACCCTAGTTGATCAATCTAGGATCTCAATGATGTTTTATTCAACACAAGCGAACAATTGAAATATATGATCAGTTTTCATTATAATTTAGGCTAGAATTACTTCTTAGGGAATTCACATCCTTGAACCTCTAAGAAGCTTTAGCTCATATTTAGAGTAAAAGAAATCAAGCAAGAATAGTGGGCCTTCTTCATTCTAACAAAGGATAATGTAAAACAGTAGCTTAAAATAAGAAAAACAAAACAAAACTCTTTTTAAGTCTTCAATTCAATAACATAAGAAATAAAGCAGAGGGAAGGAAGAAAAACCCACGGACTAAAATTTTCAAAAAATCAACTTCAATTGCTTCATCAATCTTAACTCAATTCCAATGCTTAATACAATAGGTAAGGAACAAAAAAAAAAAAAAAAAAGAAAGAAAATTACAACCATATGAACTATAACAGAAACTGAATTAAAAATAAAACAATTTCAACAACCATTCAAGCCCTTAATCTCCAATCGACTCAATCCCTCCACTATTTCTAAGAATAGATTGAGTCTTAACAATCCAAGTTTTCACTTGAATTGGACTGGAAACATCGAGGAAAAACAGAACCAAACTTGCGGCAAAATTTCGGTTAAAAATAAAGGAGAAAACTGGAAGAAAACATAGCAAAAATTGGGAAGAAAACCCACAGCTTCAACTCCAAGAAACTGCCCTATGAAAAACTGCTCTTTCTCTCCTTTTATAGGCCTTCATTAGGGTTGATATTGCTCAGAAATCGTGCTCAAGAATCTCCAAATCATGCAGCAAATAAAGATTTTCCTTATTGGTTCTGTGAAGATTCTTTCCTAAGAATTTTTTTCTGCTGCTCTAAAATTGCAACTTCATCTTGCAATTTCGATTTTGCAATTTCCACAATTCTTGCACAAAAGAAACTCTTAGTTTATTTTCTCTTTTCCTCATTTTTTCTTTCACATGTACTTATCACAAGTTATTGATGTTTTTCAAGCATTTTACCAAATTTCTCCCATGATTTCTAAACTAAAGCAAGCATATTTTAAGCTTACGAGCATTAAATAAGCTTTAATTCTAAGGTTTATTAGCATGGCCCTTAAATAGGTGACCAAGGATTCAACATAAATCTAGAGGATTATTACAAGAGGAATTTGTGGAGAATTAGGTAGGATAATGACCTACTCTCATAAAAGAAACATAAGAAAAACAAGCAAAGAAAAGTCAACAAACAGTAATAATGACTACACAGTGAAGGTGTCATTATGTTTCAACTCAGTTGGTACAAATTGACTATTTCTCTAATTTTCACTCTCATTTAGGGTACATTACTGATAATAAGATAGTGAGAGTATAAATAGAAGGGACTCATCCTTGCAAAGATACACAACACCACTCTGATCTAAGCATTGACTTGCGCATCGAAAACTTTTGAACATAGCACCACATCAGTACAAAAGATCTTCATTGCAGGTTAGCTCGACTTTTCAACGCGTCATCTCAATTCTGAGGCTGAAGCAAACCTACAACCAGATTCTCGCATCAATGTGATCCAAAATAAAACTAACTTAAGCCGAACCCATTAAAAATCATCTTAGTTTGAGCTCAATGAAGCCGTAGAATTTGAATGTGGATGTGTCATTCTGTTTCAATGTGATCCAAAATAAAACTAACTACACAGTGAATGTGTCATTCTGTTTCAACTCCCCCTCTCAAACGAGACATAGGCCTGAACCGGAGGTCGAGTTTGTCCTGAAGGAACTAATGTTGACGTTGATATAATGGTTTGGTGAGGCAATCAACTAGTTGCTCATGAGAGGCAATGTAACGAATTTGAAGACGACGATTGAGAACCTGATCACGAATGAAGTGTGCATCCAATTCAACCATGTTTAGTTCGTGCGTGGAATACTGGGTTGTGAGCTAAGGTAGCAGCACTAATGCTATCACACCAGATGATTGGAACGTGAGGAAGAGAGACCCGAAGTTCCTTCAACAAAGATTAAAGCCATAGAATTTCACAAGCCACATGGAAGAGAGTCCAGTATTCAGATTCAGTACTAGAACGAGCGACAATAACTTGCTTCTTGGATGACCAAGAGATGAGATATGGGCCAAGAAATAGAGTGTCTTAATCTTGTTCCCATAAAGATTCTCAGCCTGTTTTTGAAATTGCTCGAAGGTAGTAAATGTTTCTCCTTTGGATTTGAGAGGATAAATCCATGTATATCTAGAATAATCATCTAAAAAGGCAACATAATAACGATGGCCATGGATAGAGGCCATGGGTGCCGGTCCCCACAAGTCAGTGTGAATAAGGTCTAAAGGTCTAGATGCTTGAGAATCCGAAGTGGAGAAAGGTAGTTTGTGTGATTTGCCAAATTTACAAGCCTAACAAAAATAATTTTCCTTGCATTTAACTTGAGTTTTACAATGTTTTAGCACTTGATTTAGAATTCTAGGGGAAGGATGGCCCAATCTATGGTGCCATACATCAAGAGTACGGGAAACAAAAGCATAACTAACTATAGTCTTCAAGTTCTTGTTGCACTGCTGTCCTTGAGTAGAAACAGTGTTAACTAGCTCCCTTTGAGTGTTGTCTTTGCAAGCTTTATCCAAAATACTTTGAATTGAGGCATCATTAACTCCCAACACTTTGTAAAGGCCATGTTCAAGGTTTCTTACCAAGCACACCTTTTTGAACCTCATTTCCTTTACAAGACAAAGGATATCATAGAACTCAACTATTACTAAGTTATCATAAGTAAGCTTGGATATACTTATTAGATTCTCTTTCATAGTAGGAACTATAAGAATATCCTTCAGAATTAAGGTAGAGTTTAAGCCTTGGAAATGATGTTCCTAAACATAAAATAGGAAGTTTGGTACCATCTCCCACCATGATATGTTTCAAGTTGGTATACTTACCTTTTATAGATAGCTTGGCCATATTTGAAGTCACATGGTGCGTGGCCCCATTATCAAGATACCATGTTTCATCTTGGAAAGTTTCAGGATAGGCCATCAAAGCAGTAGGACGGTTGTTGTCTTGGTTGCTGGATGTTCCACTCGAAGCATTTGTGGAGATATTAGCAGCTATAGAGTCAAAATGCTCATACCTGTGGTGGCATATGACTGTTGTGTGGCCCATTTTGCCACAAATTTGGCAAGTTGGCTTTGAAGGATAGGGAGAATATCGTCCTCTGCCCCTTGAGCGACCCCCTCGGCCATTTCCACTGCCATAATGCCCTCTATTATTGTTGGAGATTTGAGTGTTTGTGGTTGGAGTAGCTACCTTTGGCTTTTCAGTATTCACATAGTTAATTGAAGCTTGGTTTACTAAGACAACACCCTTTAGTTCATGTAGTTGGTCTGATCTGTTCTCATACATCAGTAGTTCAGATTGAATTTTATACCAAGACATCTCTTGATTTCTGATGACACACTATAAGATTATAGTCCTCATCTAGTCTAGCAAGAACATAAGAGACAAATGTTCTCATGTCCATGGGAAATCCAGCAAGAGTTAGATTGTCTAGGTACTTCTTCATTGTCAATAAATATCCCTCTTGAGAGCTTGAATGAAGTCCATAGTAGTCTTGTATGGCTGTCCAAAGATCCTTCACTCGTTCGTGTCCCATTACTTGAGCTGCCACATCCGAAGTCATTAAGTTATACATCCAATCAACAAGAATTTGATCACCTGTTTCCCATAGGTCATACTCGGGATTGGGAAGTTTAAGTCCCTTTAGTTCATCTTCTGAGGGTGGAATGATGATGGACATGTCAGGGGCTGGAGTTCTCCGGTTAGGTGGCCTTCAAGCTTGTATCCTTTGAGAATGGGCATCACTATACTCTTCCATAGAAGGTAGTTTGAACGATCAAGCTTTACTGAAGTGACATGATTCAAAAGGTTGTTAAAGGTTGGGCTACCCAAGGATTGATCCTTTGAGCGCACTACATAAGTTGGTTTGGAGCTTGAGGATTTACCTTGCTTTTTCAGGTTTTGGACAGTTCGGACCTAGGAGATTTAGAGGCATCATCCATTAGAGTGCTCTGATACTAAGTTTGGTTTTCTAAGATGAAGTAAGGGATTTGATGAGAAGTTCTCTATTTTCTTATTCATTCAATCCTCGAAGGCAAGGCCCAAAAATAGGCGACCAAGGATTCAACACAAATCCAGAGGATTATTACAAGGGGGATTTGGGGAGAATTAGGTAGGATAATAACCTACTCTCATAAAAGAAACATAAGAAAAACAAGCAAAGAAAAGTCAACAAACAGTAATAGTGACTACACAGTGAAGGTGTCATTATGTTTCAACTCACTTGGTACCAATTGACTATTTCTCTAATTTTCACTCTCATTTAGGGTACATTACTGATAATAAGATAGTGAGAGTATAAATAGAAGGGACTCATCCTTGCAAAGATACACAACACCACTCTGATCTAAGCATTTGTAATGACTCGACTTTTCCTATTAGACTTTCTAGGGACGTTACTACATGCATGCTAATGAAATTTAGAAATCTTTGGTAAAAGACAGAAAGAATTAAACTTTTTTGCTAAAAAATCAAAATCTTTTAGTCCGGGATCCCTTTAAAAATCATTGCAAAACATAATGTGAATCAAAACGTTAAATCAAATGAAATAGTTTCACTTCAATTAAGTTTACTTAACAAATTATTTTTAAATAAAACATAAACTAGATGCGGAAGTTATACTCCTCATGACACCCATGACCCTTTCAGCAAACCACCTTGCCACTCGCCTAAAATATGTTCTTTCCTTTACCTGAAAAGAAAAACATTTTGAAAAAGGATGAGTATTTAAAATACTCAGTAAGTGACTTCACTACCGGGTCAGGATATGCATACACATACATAATGAGTTTTCGAAAACATTTTTTTTTCCTTTGGTGGGACCTAAATTCCTTTCTTAGCAGAAACGTTTCCTTAAATATTTTTCTTCGGCTTTTAATGTGGACAATTTAACCCATCCTAACTATGCTTTCATTCATAAAGCCTCGTAAGGCTCCTTTACATAAAGCGTCGTCAGGCTCCTTTTCATATAGCCTCGTCAGGCTCCTTTTCATATAGATGTACATCAATAAATTTAGCAGGGTAATTGCCACAACCTTCGAAATCATTTCATCATGAAAACACATGTATGCATGAGGTCCCAAAACATCTTTCATTTTCATTCAGTGATGCAACATATAGAAACATTCTCACATTAACCATCATACATCATAATTCATGCATCACATTTGTAAGGATATCTAGCAAACATACATGTGAGAATGACTTTTCACACATAGAATTTCAAAACTCATAAGCAATCATGAATATAACATTTTTAAAATCTTTTTATTTCAAAAGTAGTTTTACATGTAAGAATCCTTTTCGAAATATAACATTTTAAATTCATCACAATCATAAATAAAACATTTAAAAATCTTTTCATTTCAAAAATAGTTTTTCACTTCAGACCCCAACTTGCATTTAAGCATACCGGCATAAAGTCCCTTACCTTGACTAAGCTCAAGAATCCAATTCACCCAAATGCTCACCAAAAATTCTACTGCCTTGAACCTCGGTCAAATGATTTGAGGTCTAATCAAAGTCATCCTTAAGGTTAGTAAAGATCCCTAAAATCCATAATTGAGCCCAAAGTTTCTTCCACCAACTAAATTCCCAAAATTAGAATTAATTCTATAGCATTTAACTTAATCGCAAATTGGTGGGTAAAACTGAATTTAAATCATAAGATCCATGGATTAATCTTATTTTCAATTGATCTACCATACAGCCCAAAACTCAAGGATCTTCGTGACTTACCGAAAATTTCGCTCCAACAGCCCAAATCCTATTGGACAGCGACACGCTCGTGCATTTTGATGCCGAAACGGAATGGGTATCCTTGAAACAAAGTCAAGATTCATGAATTAAATCTTACCCAATCAAGATCATCAAAGAACTATGTAGAAACCAACTGCTTACCCACAATTGAAGGCTCGCTGGACTGGAAGAGGCTGATCGGAATGGCGGCGACGTGAACAGTGACGGCGGCGTGAACAGTAATCGCGATATGAACAGTAATCGCGGCATGAACAGTATCACGGTATGAACAGTCCCCCCCCTCGCGCGCGTGAACAGTGCGCATTGTGAATAGTGTCGCTGCGTGAACAGTAATCGAGCGTGAATAGTATCGCGGTGTGAAGGACAAATCCGGCGATGGATGTTTGTTGAAGAAGAAGAAGCTTTCGAATGGATGAGTCTCTTGGTAGTGAAAGGGAGAGAGAGAGGGATTGATGGTGGATGTTGTTTTTCATGGAGGAAGAGGAGAAGGTTGGAGAATATGACAGCTTGGCTTGACCTAGGGCTGCGTGCAGTATAAAAATAATAGAGATGGATATTTGGGCTTGGCTTCTCCTTGGGCTTGGGCTTTGCTCAAAGTCACCTAATTAACAAAATTGCCCCCAAACCAATTAATTCATTTTTCCCTTCTTTCTTCCCTATTCACCCTCCAATTTCTCAATTTTCAATTATGCATATCTCTAAAATTAACTTTCAACACAACTTTAAACATGAAATTGGCCTTACAATTAATTCAAATCTCAAAATTAAAACTTTAATTAATTCCTGAAAATGTCGGTCGTTACAACATTGACTTGCGCATTGAAAACTTTTGAACATAGCACCACATCAGTACAAAAGATCTTCATTGCAAGTTAGCTCGACTCTTCAACGCGTCATCTCAATTCTGAGTCTGAAGCAAACCTACGACCAGATTCTCGCATCAATGTGATCCAAAATAAAACTAACTTAAGCCGAACCCATTAAAAATCATCTTAGTTTGAGCTCAATGAAGCCGTAGAATTTGAAGTTTTAACAAAGGTTGACCTTAGTTTGAACATGACAAACTTCCCAAGTAGATGAAACGTTTTTTAAGTGCACCAAATGAGCGAATGGCCATTTTTCCCTCTCCCACTTGGCGCAACCCATTTTTCATATGCTTGCTGGAGTCTTTGTTTGTGGGTGAATTAACAAAAAAAAAAAAATCTTCGAGGTTTTTTTTTTTGATGAATAATATCTTTGTTTGTGGGTGAATAATATCTTGGAGGTTAATTTTGTCATATTCGTGGCCTTATTGTGGAAGCGTACTTGTCTGGTTTAATCAGAGCTATAAGCTCAGAGATTATAGAACATGGAAACAAAAAGTTTTTTCTTTCGATTAATTTAATTACCCTTTTTCTTTTTGCGTGTATTGCGCCTTTGCGGCGTGGACTTTTTTTTTTTAGCTTTCAGCTCAAGTTCAGATCCCGAGACCAAAACCCAGGAACCGAAACTTTTGGTATATTCGAGAAAGAGCTGATTGTTTTCAGTTGATTTTTGAAATTTGGTTTTATGGGTGACGATGAACAAGAGTTGCCACCGTTGTCGGTGCCGCCGCCGCCGTCGAAATCTAAAGCTTTTCCGTTGCGGCCCACTATTAATCTGCCGCCACGGAACTCTATGGAGTCGCTCTTCAGCGGTGGGCCGGGTTTGGGACTCGGGTTTAGCCCAGGGCCCATGACCCTCGTCTCGAGCTTCTTCTCCGATTCCGATGACTGCAAGTCTTTTTCTCAGCTACTCGCCGGAGCTATGGCGTCGCCGGTGGCTGTTCCTCCGACGGCGTCTGAGCTCAAGGGCCCTGCCGGTCTGCTCGATTCTCCGGGGTTTTTTTCGCCTGGTCAGGTAATTGCTTAAAATTCACTTTGCGAACTGATTATCTGAAAGCTCGATTTCATTTTCTTTTGTTGGAGTTTTGCTAAGGAAAATTTCCGTTGAATTGAGTGTAGTGTTTGATTACAGAGTACTTTAATAGTTGTAGGACAATTATGAGAAAAATTCGGATCATGTTTTCTTTATTGTTTTTCTACGGCTTTTGGGGACAATTGATTTTGCATATTAAGCATGTACTGCAACAGAGTAGAAATCAGTTCATTTCGTTCCATTTTTTCAAATGGGTGTCGGTTTCTATGGCATATGTTTTCTCTTTCGAGCTTGTTCATAGTGGAAGAAGCAAAATAGTTGTATTGATGAAGAGAACTGATTCGTTTATTTTGTTGAGTCTTTGTTATGATGTTAGATGGCTCTCTCTTCCTCCTGTTTTCCATGATAATTTTGATCCCGCTTCATTTGCAGTTTTGAACCATAGCTCCTTTTGAAATTTTCATCTTTTGAATTGTCTTAGAAGGAATAGAGCTGAGCATTGATCTCTAAATGAATTAAAATGACAATGCATGGAACTCAGTCTACACTCTACAGATGGATGTTTGTCTTTTTAGTCCAAATCAATGATCTCCTCTAGAGCCAATCCAAGCATAACTCGGTGGATAAGACACTAATTACCATGCCAAAGGACAATGGTTTGATCTCCCACCCTCACAATTGTTGAACTCAAAAAATAAAAAAAGATCCCCTCTAGAAACCTGTTATGTTGTCCTTGATTCATTTATCTATGTGATTAGTGAAACATTATAGCTATGGTTTATACTTCACTTGTGTGACTTACTCCATTGTCGTCTAGATAAAGCTCCATTGTAGTCTAGATGAAGCGGATTAGCCGTTAACCATGTGTCACACCCCTTTAAGGATCGTAGATTAGACAGATCAGATATGTCAAGAAGTCTGACTGCCTTCTTTTCAGGCCGAAAATTTTCATTCATGCTGGTATAACGATATTACTTTTTCGATGGATTTGATGACAATGATTCTTGGTGCTGAATGACTTGATCATATAAAGTTGCATATGACAATGGCGTTCTTTATTATTGTATGGCTTTATTATACAAGGTTGTTGTATATAATGACTCTCCTTTTCTTTTACTCATGGCTTTGTTATAGGGACCTTTTGGAATGACACATCAGCAGGCTTTGGCTCAGGTTACTATGCAGGCTGCACAAACCTATTCTCATAAGCAAATACAAGAAGAATCTTTTTCTTCATCAGTAGCACGCTCTGCATCCTCCTCAAAGCTTTTGACAACCTTTCCGGGCGAGAAGGCTAAAGATCAGCCGGTGCCACTTTCATTGCTGAACTCTGCGGTTGCATCCAAGCAATCAGATCAGAGATTTCAATCTTCTTCGTGTAATGTTGATAGACCTGCTGACGACGGCTTCAATTGGAGAAAATATGGACAGAAACAAGTGAAGGGCAGTGAATTTCCTCGAAGCTACTACAAGTGCACGCACCCGAATTGTCCTGTCAAGAAAAAGGTTGAACGATCTCTGGAAGGCCAAGTCACTGAAATTATCTACAAGGGCGAGCACAACCACGAACGACCTCAACCGAACAAGCGGGCAAAGGATGTTGGACATTCTAACGGGTATTCAAGTATGCGTGGAAGTTCTGAGCTATCTTCTCAAGTTCAGAGTGGATATTTGAATAAATTGAATGAGCAGACAGCTGTGTCTTCCATTGCAAAGAAGGATCAAGAATCGAGTCATGTTACACACGAACAGTTGACGGGTATTAGTGATGGTGAGGGAGGGAGTGAGATAGAAACTGGAGTGAATCGAAAAGATGAAGACGAACCTGATGCCAAGAGACGGTAAGGCACTTTTATGGATAAGAATATACCTTCTGAACTCACAAGCATATCGCTGTTTTTTGTTTCTTGATTGATATGCACAATACTCTTCCTCAATTATGCAGGAATACTGAGGTTAGAGTTTCTGAGCCAGCGTCTTCTCATAGGACGCTCACAGAATCCAGAATCATTGTGCAGACTACGAGTGAAGTCGATCTATTGGATGATGGCTACAGGTGGCGAAAGTATGGGCAGAAAACGGTTAAAGGAAACCCTTACCCCAGGTGTGTTTGCTTTATATCTCATTCGGCTTCAGTAGTTCAAGTTATAGAAACATATTGCTATTGTATCAACAAACAGAGTGGTCTTAAAATTTGAAACCCTTAAAAACTAACATCTTCCTTGGTTGTAATTTGAAATATAAAGACTGATTTGGCTGGTGGCTAATAACTATGTGAATTCCTTTGTGTGCTTGAGATGTTATTGATTATCTTGTGGATTGTTTTTCTAATTTTATCAAGTGATCTTCATTCCATTGCAGGAGCTATTATAAATGCACGACTCCGGGATGCAATGTCCGTAAACATGTTGAGAGAGCTTCGACAGACCAGAAAGCTGTCATAACGACGTATGAGGGTAAACACAATCATGATGTTCCAGCTGGTAAAATCAGCAGCCACAGTACAGTCAACATTAACGTTTCTCAGCTAAAATCCCAAAATATAGTTACTGAGAAAAAAATTTCAAGTAACAACACTCCTGGGAACTCTCATCAACAGCCTGTCGGACTTCTACGGTTAAAGAAAGAACAAATAACATAGTTTCTTCAACTTATGAGCAAAAGAGGTCAGACCACATCATGAGAATTAACTTCTCTGGCAGATGCTCTCTGCTTGTTTTATATTTCCCACTTCCTAAGCCATACTTTAAATCAATACCATTTTGTCCACTTGTTAATATACAGTTAAAAGGAAATGAAAACAGAAGAATTCACATCAAGAGGAACTAGATTGTAATGGTTGTTGTATGTAAGATATGTGAAAGAAACATAATGTATCAAAATTTACTGTTGCATTCTTTTGTAAATGAGATTACAGGTAAATGATTCTATATTATTTACTTATGATTGTGATCTGTTCCATCTATAGTGTGACCAACCAGAATCTCTCTTTTTTACTGGAAGCTTGCAAAATTTTCCTTTTTGGGTCAAGCTGTTTGGTGGGTCTTGGAAAAAATTTTGTTTCAAAGACAGACAAGGAAATGCATTCTTCTCTTGGCAGCCTTGGCTGTCTGGCTTGGTTCGACACAGGCAAGCAAGAGAACTCTCTTTCTTCTACAGTCTGCTTTCTGTCTGTACTCGAACCAATAGAGGATCATCTTCATCAAATTCTTGACCACGACAAATGGAACTTTAGGATTTTGACCATCTTATTTGTTTATCTACTGAAAGATTATACTTAGTTAGTATCCACATCGGCTGGGATGAAATGGCTCGATTGACACGAATGAGCCATAATAGAGCTCTCATCTCAACTTTGTTGAATGGTCCAAGGAAGATCAAGTTGATAGTGAGATTCAACCCAGATGTGGTTTGGAGGCGCACACGTCAATTGTGAAAGTTGTTGAATGGTTGTATATCGGTTGGCTTATAAGAGTGAGGCAAAATTAGAATCTTCATTTGATTTGTTGAACTAGCTTTTAAGGTTAGAAGGTCCAAATGAAACTGACAGTTAACATTTTGATTTGTATGTTAGGAATCAAATCTGTTGTTAATGCTGCCTAAAGTTTGAACATTTCAACACAATTTACCAGAGAAAAAGCCTGTACTAGCCCACAAAGCAGACAGTTCCCTTCAGCAATTCCTCAGCTGTGGTTGGTAATGGTAACAAAGGTAAAAACATATCCAGGTAAATATTCCACTTCATAGATCAGTTTTTTTTCAACTCATGAGCTACTCAATGACATATTGGAGATGAATCTGTGATGGTAACATATCATAATTGGATGGTTTTGTATGGGACTTAGTGAAAGGGAAAATAACAGAGAGGGGGTGAGAAATGGAAAGGGAAGTTAAAAGAAGAAAGAGAAGAGAAATGAGAAGTGGAAATTGGTGGGGCTTGTTGGGGGGGTCCCATAGATGTAATAAAAGAGTCACATGCTTGTCCACAAATTACATAATGAAATACACCCACCCATTTCTCTTTATAGTTCCCATCATTTATAAGGGTGAAAATGTGTCCCTCATCCCTTTAATTTGCTTTGTCCCCACTATCACCTTAACTAGACAGAATGAAAACTTGTGGCATTCCTTTGTTAAATAAAGAAAGATACTGAGCTTCAAAATTTCCTTTTGGGTGGGTCAATGCAAAGAAAATTATATAAAAAAACAAATATAAAGTGTTAGTGTTTGAATCAGCGGGTTATTCTATTTTGGTATCTAATCTTTTAAATGTTAAAAATAACTATTAGTTAATGAACTTTCAAAAGAAATTTTTTGTTGTCCCTCATTCCTACATGTTGTAGAACGAAAAAAAAAAAAATCTTACTATCAACCACTAAACTTTTTACAATTAAGAGAGATGGAGAGAAGAGACCTTTCTTTTTAAAAAAATATATAGATGAATAAATTTAAAAAACTTAGCAGTGGATAACATGAAATTATTACTTTCTAATCAATAGGAAAGTATTTTCCCTTTCGAAATATTCACATTAGTCTTTGAATTTTAAAAATTAACTATTGTTCTTGTACCTATTCTGCTACCCCGTACTTGTCTTAACCAATACTCCAATATATGTGTACATTAACATATTAATACATACATTTGAAGTCATCCATATTTGTCCATATTTTAAATGATCAACGAAAAAATAGTGACAACCAAAGTGAGCATAGTTCAATAGTAATTGACATGTACTCGAGGTCTGAAGTTCGATAAATGTCTACATTTTTTTGTTGTACTAAAAAAAATACAAAATAGTAGTAAGATAAGAACTAAAATGGTTACTATTTTTGTTTTCTTAGGAAGTCGAGGGACTAAAATAGATATAATCACAATTTAAACCAATAAAAGGAAAAAAAAAAAACCCAAAAAAATAATTGAACAATATCCACCAGTCTGCTACCTTTTCCAGGGACTGGGTCTTGAAAATCCAAAACTTTCTGCAAAATTTGGATTGAAATCAGAAGAAAAAAAGTCCATATGTTTTAAGAATTTCACAATTTTGCCACTAAAGTTATGAGTTATTAGGAAAAAGAACAAATAAAACAGGTGATCGAAATGAATGATATTATAATATTTGCGGGACACTTTGTTTTGCTCCCCATTCAAGCAAGCAAACTCTCTTTTCATTATTTAATTCTCGTCGTTCTGATCCCCTTTGACTTTTTCTTTCCTTTCAATTTGTCTATTTCAATTTCCCTCTTAATTTTGTTCTCGAATCTCTTCCAAACACTAAACGCCACTCATAATTTCACCTCCTAAATGCACAATTTTTGAGATATTGCCCTTTTTTTTCTATTTAACTATTCCAATTATTATATTTTATTGCTTAGATTATTTATTTTATTACTATATTTTAACCTTAACTCCAGTTTAGTGGTTTTTAAATTTCATTACTATCCCTACCACCTCCCGGTTCAAATTTGTTAATTTAGTAAAAATCAAGAACCCAACTAATCCAACTTGGATTATTGGCCATAACCCTCTTCAATCTTCTTGCCTATGATTAAAAAAAAAAAGGGATTTAGGAATTTTACTTAATATGATGATTTTAATATGTATTTTAAAAAAGTATTATAACTTTTTGTTCTTTACAAATAGGGTATAACTTTTCTTGTTTTATTTTATATTAGATTTGAATCTCAGTTGGGATATTGGTTATATTGTTTTTTTTGTAAATTTTTAAATATTGCCATGATTAAAAATACATATTTATTTATATTATGTTATTGCTATAAATATCTCATACTGCCTTAAAACTTGACCTAATGTTTTTTTTTTAATATATAACATGTGCCCATGTGAGGTTAGAGATTTGAACTTCTAACTTCTTAGTCGAGAGTATACACTTTATGCTAGTTGAGCTATGTTCATGTAGACAAATAAATTGACCAAAATGTTACGCTATAAAGTTTATTAATATATCAAATGATGATTGGAACTTTAAAAAATATGTAGTCTATAATTAAAATACATAGAATTGTAAATCAACCTATTTTACATCTCAATCTCCAAATGGTCAACCTATTGTGTTTATTAATCATTGAAATCACGAAAATTGATTACTTTTACTTACAATTACCATTAGAAAATTTTTGAATTTTAAATACCAATGGCTTCCCTACTTGTATTTAAACAGAAGAAGGGGGGAAAGCATTAAAAAAAAAAAAAATTAAAATGCTTATGGTGCATATGTCTCAATGTAATCCAGTACGGGAGCTCACAACTTGTCGAAAGCGCTAAAGACGAACCAGAACGGTCCGATGAGAAGACGAATCACGATCAAGAAAATCGACGAATCGAAATCGACGGTGGAGAGAATTCCTCGGGTCAACGCGATTTTTACAAATTTACTCGGCTGGGAATGCGTGCTTGTAAAGTGCATATATACTGAAAACCCTATCGAGGAGCGACAGTGAGTCCTCCAAAAAGAATTTAATGCATTGAGCTACCCTGTCAGAGCGCTGCGTTTAACACTTTTTCTATTTTTTAATTATCTCAAATTTACGTTCAGAGTATTGGTTGTCTGCGGTGAGGTCTACGGTGACCTTGTGCACCTCTTGAAATGGATTTTCGAACGGTTGATGTGATGGGATTTGATATTGGGGATGATAATTCTAGGCTAAATAATAAAAAAAAAATACGAATGATTTGTTTAAAAAATACTCGTATTCTTTCAAAAATTACAACATTATTCGTGACTTTTCATAAACGTTTCAAAATTATCGTAGAAATTTTTTATAATGTTGAACGAAAAATCGACGTGACAGTGATCTAAAATAATGTAGTAATGATTAGGGTGTTTGTTTGAATTATGTTTGAGAGAAATGTATTTAGACACGCAATTTTTTGTCTAATATTTTAACTGTTTTTCTATTTCGAGAATAGTTTTGAAGCGTGTATAAAAGTTCAAAGGTAATATTGCAATTTTTGAAACATTAAGGATATTTTTGAAATAAAGGGTAAATTTTAGGGTGTTTTTTTTAATGATTTAGCCATAATTCTATAAATGGCTACTTTTTTTGATTAACATGGAGCCCAATGTCTGACAATAAAATGCCAAATTTCATTTCCAAAACTTTGCTTTTCTTATTTTCTTTCAAAAGAAAAAAGAGCTAAAATTAGTCACTAAACTCAATGCACTAAACTACACCACAATCCACAGTCATTGACCCACATCTCACGTTTCCTTTACTGTAATGTCATTCTCTCGCTTTGGAATTTATTGAAGTTCAAATGTTGTTTGTTAATCTCACTTGTTTATCAAGTTCTGTTCTTGGAATTTCATCACCCAGATAAAATTTTACTAAAAAACATGGTACCTTTTTTTTTGTGGGGAAGTGTATAATTAAGAGCAAAGGCAAAATTTCAATCTAGAAGCTTGAAAATTTGCCAAATTAATCTAGTATTCAGTATCCACAGCATGTTTTTCTTTTGTTTTCTGATTTTTGCATATGATTTAAAAAATGAAGGAACAGAATGGAATTGTCAATAGAAAAGAAGATGGTGTCGAATCGTTTTCTAGGTACCAACTAACCAATTCAATACAAAAGGACAGATTCGAAAAGAAAAGCAGAAGAACATTTAATGTTTGGTCCAATTGGCTTCAAAAATAGTGAGAGTAACAGAAGCTAAGAGGTGTTTGGGCCTTTGAGCGTAAGGGGGTCTAATTTCTATAGTCGACTTGTTTGTTTTGTTGGTCGAGAGAGAGAGAGAAGAAGAACGGGGCGTTGAATTGATTGAAGAGGTCCTTAAAGGGAAATGGGGTTTGGTTCTCGTAGTCGTTGAGCGATTGAGAAAACGAGAGGTAGAACAACAAATTGTTGCATTGCGAATGGCAGTGGCTTCTCTTCTGAAACACATGATTTGCCCAGGGAAAAAGGGTGACGCTAGAAACAAAAAAAATTAAAGTAAAAAAAAAGGGAGGTTGCGATGTAATTATAGGCTTGAAAAGCAAAACCCAGGCCTGCCTTCTATCTTTTTTAGTTCTTACATCTCTCCTTCACGGGTTCACAGATTCCTTTAGTAAATATACATACGGAAGCTTGCAAGCAACCGAAGAGAACCCAGAGCAAGGTCAGGCCCTCTTCTCTTCTCTTCTTTCTCCTTTGGCTTCGGCTTCCATGACTGCAAAGCCAAGCCAGACAAATCATCCTTGCTGTCCATTCTTCTATGCCCACATTCTCTTTTCAGCAATACCCTTATCTCTTTCCCTTTCTCTTCCTTGTTTTTCTTCTGATTCGAATCCCAAATATGACTAAACTTCAGTGGCAAATGCAAATCTTTGTAGTTTCTGTGGGAAATGGAGAAAAGGGGGAGTTAGTCATCTGAATTTTGGGCTCTAGGAGGAAACCACATCTCGTTTCCTTGTTATTTTCTCGCTTTTTCACTTTCGCCATTTTGATTATTCTTTGTATTCTTCTTCTGGGTGTGCCCAATGAGGAAGCATGGATGGCAACTTCCTTACCATCCTCTTCAGGTTTGTATTTTTTCCCCCTTTTCTTTTTTCGTTCTATTATACATTTGTTTGCAACTAATTTAACATTCTGAGTGTGATTTTCTTTTTCTTCTTAAAGGTTGTTGCCGTTGCTGTATTTCTAGCTCTGGGGTTTGCTTTCTATGTCTTCTTTGCTCCTTTTGTTGGGAAGAAGATTTTTCAGTATGTTATGATTGGACTATATACTCCTCTTGTAAGCTCTCTTCCCATTATCCTTTTATATGCAATGTTCTACTTGCTCTTCTGTATTATGGTTCGAACGGCTGAGATCTACCCCTTCTGCGTTTGTTTGTCTCTGATTTAATCGTTTGGTTCTGCGATTTTGATCTTTCCCCACTTATTCAAGATCTCTTCTCTTCCTGGATCTCCCTCCTTTCTTCCCCTATGATCTAGTTCTGGCCGTCCATAAATCCATATTGGATAATTGCGAGGAAACTTTTTCCCTTCGTTTAGTTTCTTTCTGAACTTTAAAGCTAAGGATGCCGGATAGGGAGGTCCAATATTTCAACCCGAAATAGACCAGAACTTTATTGCTTGTGGGCAGTTGTATGTACTGATTTTTCTCACGGTCTTGTACCATGGAAGAATGGGATGGTTCTCAAATTTTAGAGACCGGTTCCAAACTCTGTTTACTATAAAGTTGGAACCCCGCAAGTCTCATTCGCTTCCAATTTTTATGCAAAAGATGAGGTTGATGTATGGAACAGACAAGTTTTTCCGATGGAAATGAAATCTGAGTCTGGTGATTATTATATAGTGGATAGTATGTTAAAAGATTTCTGATGGAAATGAAATCTGGGTCTGGTGATTATTATATAGTGGAGGGAATGAGCTCTAGAATTTGAATTCATTCCGTGGTGTGTATGATATTTGATTGTTTTAAGCATTCAGAAACGAAATACAAGGCTTGTGTTTCCATACAAGCTTTGATGATAATACCAAGACCTGGAGAATGAAATATGCAAGTCACTTCATGCTGTCTCTTCTTTGTGATTGTTTTCTTTTTATGGAACTTGGTTTTTCATTTTCTTCTATAGTGAAGGCTCACAACATCTCTTTTGTTACTAGATTACATGTGTGTTTGGCCTATATATCTGGTGTGCGGCAGCTGACCCTGCAGACCCGGGAGTGTTTAAATCCAAAAAGTACGTCAATATTCCGGATGAAGGGAAGTGTTCTCAACAAAAAAGTTCTAAGCTTGGTGGGGAATCGACGACGTTCACACATGATCCCAATGCTGCCTCTATGGAAGAAAAATCTGTTGATAAAGATGCAACTGGTGCGGATGCAAATTCTAAGGACCTTCTGCAGACAGAGAAGGATAGTCCAGCATCAAGGAAATTATCCTGTCTTTCGTTGGCATGCTTCCCTTGTGCATATGTGTGCAATTGTTCGAGTTCAAAAGAGGAATCTTCCGAGCAACACATGAGTGAAGATGGCATGTTTTACTGCAGTTTGTGTGAAGTTGAGGTGATTGAACTTTCAAATAGCTCATAGTTTCAGAAACAAGTCAGTTAAGAGAACAAACCAAAAATAAACTTCTAACAGACGTTTACCAAAACATATTTTGAAAAAGGAAAAAAAAAAAAAACTCAACTCAGAATCTGTCTCTATGTTTCTTTGATATGTTTACATTGCGAAAAATTGATTTCTTTTGTGAACATTGTGTAATTGTATTCACATCTATTGCATTTAACCTGGCTGTAAGCATTTTTACAGATTGTTTATTGAGGTGGCCTTTAACTAATCTAAGCTATATTCTGGTTCAGGTTTTCAAGTACAGCAAGCACTGTAGAGTTTGTGATAAATGCGTTGATCGTTTTGATCACCATTGCAGGGTATACAGAATTTTGAATTTTCACCTCATTCCATTCTCAGTCGGGCGCCATGGATAATTTTCTCACAATTTGTTTACTTGTGGTTATGCAGTGGCTTAACAACTGTATTGGCCGAAAGAACTATCGACAATTTTTCACCCTCATGGTTGCTTCTCTCCTCTTGGTAAGCTCGAGCCTCCTCTCTGTTCTTATACAAATTCCAAAGCATAGCTTCGTCAAGTCCTTTTAACCTTGGCCCTTAGCCTACTTCTCAGAGTGTAACAATTGGATAGCAGAGAAATTTTTTAATATGCTGAACTTTGGAAAAGCCATGCCATGCCTCTCAACCATAGATATATCAATTTCTTGTTAGCTGCTCTTAGGTTTCTAAAATCTTTACCAATCAACTGAGAAGTTTTCTGAATTTCAAAACCCACCTACTACCCTTTAATTCTATGATATGACTCTAATCCCTCCTTGCAACATGACAGCACCTCAAGACAATCCCACCAGAGTAAGGATTTATTTTTATGTCAGTTTCATTTTAATTAGTTATTGACAGGTTTATACATGGTTTGTGCACCTTGGGCTTGAGATTGCAGCTTATTGTACAATGGTCGAGCGGAATCCTTGTGCTGATCTGCTGTTTTGTCGAGAAGAAACGGTTCTCTGTGGAAATCTCCTCAAAGTTGGGTAGCAGTTTTTCTTTGGCACCCTTCATTATTGTAGTGGTAAGTGGTTCTGACCATGCCTGGTTCTTTTGTGTTTGGCTTAACTTTCTGAATTCTGAGCAACAATCTAAACTGATTTATTTTAAGCGTGATTGGTTCGCCCAATGAAGTTCAAATGTCGAGCAAATTGTATTGTTTTTTCCTGCTAGAAACATAAATAACATCAGCATCCATTGTGTGAACTGATCATTAGAACTATCGTTTTCAGGCGGTTTGTACGATCTTGGCTATGATAGCAACATTGCCACTTGCTCAACTCTTCTTTTTTCACATCCTTCTCATAAAGAAGGCAAGTATAGCAACTACATGTTTCCTTTTCTCTGCTTTTATTATTGTTACTTGCCTGAAGGGATTTGTTTTGTTATGATTAATTAATTGCCTACATAACTACATTTGAAACAGGGAATTACAACATATGATTATATCATAGCTCTGAGGGAGCAGGAACAAGAGCAACAGGGAGGTGGTGGCCAGCAAAGTCCTCAAATGTCTGTTGTCAGCTCATTAACTGGACTAAGCAGTGCAAGCTCGTTCTCTACTTTTCACAGAGGTGCATGGTGCACTCCGCCACGCTTGTTTCTCGAGGATCAGGTAATTTAACTCGGAAAAATTCTAGTACTACTGTACCTCCATTCATTGCTTGTCATACCAGGAGCATTTAAGAATAGTGTGAGATCCATAAAATAAATTAATATTTCATTTAATGACGTGTCTAATTATGAATGGAATGAGTCGGTACTATTGGAAGTTTTCCTTAATTTAACCGAGTCTATCTTCGGTGGCTTATTTGATCTTGTTATACATATTGAAAAGCAATCTGCATTTGCCGTTGGTTGAGTACCTGTTTCTTTTTTTCCATTCAGTTTGATGTGATTCCACCAGAGACGGGGTCTGTTAGTTCTCTAGGAAAGAGGACGGTCAGTGAAGAAGCAACAAAGAAAAAGAACCCTGCTGCTGTGAGGATCAGCCCGTGGACTCTGGCAAGACTAAATGCTGATGAGGTTTCAAAGGCTGCTGCAGAAGCAAGGAAGAAGTCCAAAATTCTGCAGCCTGTGGTTAGATCAGCAACTCCTTTTGAACGAGAAGCAGATAGTGGTTTCGGCAGTAGCGGTCGCCGAATGGTTTCACGACCTGAAAATAATAGAAGGCGAGGGAATAAGCGGGTGCGACTTCCATCTGATCTACCTATGCAACACTTGACCAATATTCCAGGAAAAGCTGTTGAAAAAGGTTTCTCTGGCACATCAACCAGCCTTGGTCCTCTTCAGCTTGAAGCACGCAGTGCTTTCCAAACAAGCAGAGCAATGTCGAGCTCCACCATGGTCGCCTCGTCTCCGGAGAGCAGTTTGGACTCGCCTGACATCCATCCATTCCGAATATCCTCCTCCGGAGCTGAAGAGTCTAAGAGACTCACGGGCTTATCTGCAGCTAATGCAGCTGCCCAAAAGGGACTTCCACTGTCAAGGTCAACTAGTGATGGATATGAAGCCTCAGGTGGGGAGGACAGCGACCGAGTTCCTTCGAGGATTGTTCAAAGACCGATGAGCTGGAACAACGTCTTATATGGTTCAGATCAGGATGAGAGGCTTGCCCAACTGCAAGCATCATCTTCTAACCAGATTAACAGCAAACATACCCGATTATGAGCTTAACGAACAGGTTCATCTTGATATCGTCGTGGTGCAAAGTTGATAATTCTTTCATTCTCCATCCAAGGAATTCAAGCACCAATCAAACAACCTATTCTGTAAAGTGAAATGTAGTCTCGGCTTTGCAATCACAGAATCAAGGCATCACAGAAGACGTGGGAAAATATAAAACTTGAGTTAGCTGATGCCGATCTCGACAGTCGAATTTATTAGTTTATTCCTTGCAACTCCTGGATTTGCCTTGTTTGATATAAACGAATTCCTTGGATTGCTTTTGTTGAACTTGTGTTAGTTTCAACAGATGAATTCTTGTTATCATTCATCTACAGTTTTTTCCAGTCATGCTGTCAATTCTGTACCTATTTGAACTTTGACATCCCCAACAGTCAAATTTGTAGAGTAATCAATCTCTTCAAGGAATGGCTAAATTAAACATTGTCTTTGTACGTTTACATTTGTCATTTGTGGCGATGTCTTTTTTTTTTAGTACATTTGTGTCAATGTCTTTATACTATAAAATTCTCAATTATCTCTGCATTTTTTTTTTTGAAGAAACGGTGCCTGATGTTATTGATGTAGTGTTGGTGGTGTGGTTTATTAGATCCGGTTGGACCCTATTTAGTTATCAAATCAAAACATTTCAAGAAAACGGGAAAGAAATGAGTTTTTATTTTTGAAAATTATCATTTTTGAGTTGTTATCTACTTTTTAGAAAAAAATAGTTTTTAAAAACTTGTTTTGTTGTTTGAATTTGGCTAAGAATTCAATTCTTTCTTTGAGAAAGATGAAAATCGTTGTAAAGAAATTGTGAGAAAACAAACACAATTTTAAAAAACCTGGTTATCAAATGTAACTTTTATTTTTAGGTTCCGTTTGATAATTATTTGATTTTTACAAATTAAGCTTATAAACACTACTTCTATCTATAAGTTTCCTTATTTTGTTATCCACATTTTACCAATGTTTTCAAAAACCAAGTTTTGAAAACTTAAGGTCCCGTTTGATAACCATTTGGTTTTTGGTTTTTGGTTTTTGAAAATTCAGCCTATAAATACTATTCTCACCTATGGTTTTACTTGTTTTGTCATATATTTTTTACCTATGTTTTCAAAAACCAAGCCTTGTTTTGAAAACTAAAAAAAGTAGTTTTCAAAAACTTGTTTTTGTTTTTAGAATTTGGCTAAGAATGCAAATGGTTCTTTAATGAAGATGAAAACCATTGTAGAGAAATTGGGAGAAAACAAGTTTAATTTTCAAAAACCAAAAACCAAATGGTTATCAAACGGGGCCTAAACAAATAGTTTTTAAAAACTTGTTTTAGGAATATGACTAAGAATTCAAATGTTTACTTAAGAAAGATGAAAACTATTGTAGAGAAATTATGTGAAAACAAACTTAATTTTCAAAAACAAAAAATGGAGATTGAGTTTTCTCTTTCTAAAAATTGTGCTTATTTTTTCACAATTTTTTTACTATAGTTTTCTTAGAAAAATGTTTGTATTCTTAGCCAAATTTTAAATTTCAAAAATTGACTTGAATTTTGAAAATATTTTAAAAAATAGATAATAAAAGAAATAAATTCAATAGTGTTTATAAACTTAATTTTTAAAAATAAAAACAACAAACCAAATGGAAACAATGCCTAAAAAGTTAGGAAAGAGTAGGACCGTTCAAAAATCGAGTTGAACATTTTTGTATTTTTGTTCTGTTGTCAACATGTCCGAATATGCAAAAGTGGAGTATAAACTTTAGATCTAGAGGAAGATGACAGAGGAAAAATCAAGTTGCAAGCATCAAGCAAGCATTGATTCTAATCTTATTAACTAAATTATTATGTTAATTTTTTAGGAACTAAAATAAACTATATAAAATATTGTAGAGTTTAAAGTTTAATATAAAATAATATGGAAATTATGAAAAAAATGTTTGGAAATAAATTAGTAAAGATTTTATTGATTTAATCCTATTTTATCTTTCCAACTTTAATAAAATAGAACTGTCTTAGCTAACAACACATCACGTATGTAGCTCTTGTAGGTTTTTTTTTTTTTTTTTTTTGAAATTGAACCTATATTAAACACCAACAACCCAATTACATAGCCCGATCTCTCTCAAGAATGATGGAAAGAATGTCTTATGGAAAACCATCTTTTCAAACTAAAGAACACTTAGAAGAAGATGCCAAAGCCGCTAGCTCGTGCGTAGCTTTGTTCTTCTCTCTAAGGATATTGATAAGGACAACGGACCCTCCACATATCTCCACAATGGTATGATATTATCCACTTTGGGCATAAACCCTCATGGCTTTGCTTTTGGTTCCCCAAAAGGCCTCGTACCAATGAAGATAATTGTCCTCACATATACACCCATGATCACTCCCTTCCCTAGCCAATGTGGGACATTTGTTTGCACCCTAACAATCCTCCCCTCGAACAAAGTACCACAATTGAGCCTCCCCTCGAACAAATCCGTCTACTCCGCAACGGATCATGCACATTGTGGGACATATTTCTTTGGCGTCGATTACCTATCGCACCATCCACTTCCTCCCCCTCGAACAAAGAACTACTCCTCTACCAGTGCAACTTGATAGATTTACTACTTGCTTGCCGCTCCAAGCACTTTTTGTTCGACTATTGAGCCCATCCACAATGTCAACATGAGGCTTCGTTACTCTGTTTCACTTTGAAGATTCCTCCAGCACACAGCTAGGTTTAGACCATGGCTCTGATACCAATTGATAAGGATAACAGACCCTCCACATATCTCCACAATGGTATGATATTGTCCACTTTGGGCATAAACCCTCATGGCTTTGCTTTTGGTTCCCCAAAAGGCCTCGTACCAATGAAGATAATTGTCCTCACATATATACCCATGATCACTTCCTTCCCTAGCCAATGTGGGACATTTGTTTGCACCCTAACAGATATTACAAAAAAGAATAGAACTAATACTCGTGTGAGAATATCCTCTACAAAAAAAAGAAGTTTCAGACAAGTCTAAACCATTTAAGAGAAACGCAACCTTCATTGAATTAGTTTCCATGATCAAAGATGGCAACTGCCCTTTCGTCCTTAAATTGCACTCTTGTAGTTGCTAATACACATACTTGAGTTTGAAGCTATGATATTTATTTGTTCAAAATAAATTTAACGGTAAATACTTAAATGACCACATTTTTTAAGTTTAAATATGAAAAGTTTAATGATTTAGTTTAAAAAATATATATTTGGTCATTATATTTTTTCGTTTTTTGAAAAAGCTCTTTATGTTTCATTGAAGTAATGATTTAGTGTTTGAATTTTCAAATGCAATAACTTAGTCTATATAGTTTAAAATTTGTAATAATTATCATAATCATCTAATCCTTATTATTTAAATTTGTAACAATTTAGTTCTTATAGAAAATCATGTTAATATGAAGTATCAATTTTTAGTGATTTAAAAATGTATTTGTCCATAAAAAATTCATTGATCTACAATTTTTTTTTTTTTTTTAATTTCAACAACGTATTTGAGATGGATGGAGAGGGTTCAAAAAATCTAACTTCTCTACATTTGTAGGAAAGCTCACAGGGACAAAATGCGATTTTAAAGCGGATTAAAATAGACATTAAACCAAATTGAAGGAAACAAGAAATTTATAATTATAATTTTCAACGATGACGTTTGACGCCGATGCATGTCTGAGGAGGACTGTCCCCGAAAGAAAGCCAACACAGATGACAGATTGAAGAAAGGACGCGGAATTTGACGTCTGGATCCCCAAATCCCCCTTCGAAATAGCCCTTATTCTTCTTCTCCATACGACCTTCCCCTCCTTTACTTCTTCCCATTTCCATTTCCCTCCGAAAACTTCTTTTCCTCTTTCTCTCTCTCTCAATTCCCTCTCAACAATCGCCATTTCCGCCTTCCATTGCTCCTCCGCCACCTCTCCTCCATTTTCACTCCATCTTCCCCACTTCCCTCAATTTCAACCATCGTTCCTTGTCAATGGCGTCGTAATCCCTTTTTTCACCTCCCCAGATCTGATCCTTCTGCATTGCCATTGCCATTCGCCTATTGATGCTTCTTTTTCTGATGGGTTTCTTGCCCTTTATGTGGGTTCTATTCTTTTAGCTCCACCGGATCTCTTTCTGGAAGCAGAGTTTGATTTGGGGTGGTCTGGAAACTGGAAATGGAATTGTCTTCTTTCGTCAATTCTCCCGATATCCACCGGGATCCTCCTCCGACGGACAAAGAATGCCAGGATTTTCGTTTTCTTACCGTGGCGTCAACAAAACCCTCTGAATTTGGGATCGAACCCGACAATCAATTCCACTCGATGAGCGCATTGGAGATCTTGAGAGAAGCCGTTCGGATTCTTCGCTACAATTCTACTGCGTTTGTGGTTATTGCTATTTTACTCATTTGCCCTGTTTCCGCTGTGTTTCTATCCAATGTGTTAGTCGATGAGTCGGTTGTCAAGATGCTGACTATTCGGTTGGTATTAGTTGCCAGGTCCAGTGGGCTCCCATTGATGCCCATCATCGAACATTCATGCCAGAGATTTGCAGAGTCGATTCTTTCTTCAGCAATGTGCTTTCCTTTGTTCGTTACCCTTTCTTTGGTATCGAAAGCTGCTGTCGTCCATACGGTGGATTGTACATATGCCAAAAGAAGGTTCGAAGCAGGCCAGTTTTTTGCTTTAGTTCGTAATATATGGAATCGTCTTCTCTCCACGTATGCTTCCGTGTGTCTAGCGATTGTTGGTTGTCTTACAATGTTCTTGGTTCTGCTTGGTGCTGTTTGCAGTACTTTTTATGTATTGGGATTTTCGCCTGATCTAATTGTATCTGCTGCTGTGATTGTGGGACTTGTCTTCTCTGTTATATTTGCTAATGCTGTCATCGTCTGCAACATTTCTATTGTTATCTGTGTGTTGGAAGACGTTGCAGGCCCTGGGGCATTGCTTAGATCGTGTGTTCTTATTAGGGGTCAGACTCAAGTGGGGCTTTTGATATTTCTGGGATCTACAATTGGGACAGTGTTTGTGGAGGGATTGTTTGAGCATAGGGTTAAGACACTGAGCTATGGAGATGGGTCTTCCAGGATTTGGGAAGGCCCTCTTTTGGTCGTTATGTATTCATTTGTCGTCCTTACTGATTCTATGATGAGTGCAGTTTTTTACTTCAGCTGCAGATCTTCAAGTATGGTGATATCTAATGGCGAAGATGATTCGATTTTGGATATTGCAGTTTCTGATGGATCAACTGGTATTCTTTGATTTGATGATAGCTTCATAGATTGATTAGACACAGATATCTCTTTCTTGATGATACCGAAAAAGATGATAGTGCCGGTTAGGAAATATGTACTTTCTTTATAGTTGCCTTGATATTGATTTCCCTTCGTCAAAGTCACAAAGATGTCTGAGATATTGGGGAAGATTACATGTAATGGCAGTGTCCCGGTCTATTCTTACAATGTTGATAGATACTTCATACAAATGGATATACATATTGCTTCATTGATGAGCATAAGATGCAAAGAAAGAAAAATTTTCACAAGTTGGAGCATCAAATATAAGATGTCTCTTTCGTGTTAGTTAGATCACAGAAATGCTTGGAAAACTTTGGTTGATTAGTTTTCTAACAGTACAACTGGGGCCTTGAGTTCTAAAGAAATGACTTTGGCGTGCAGTAGAAAGTTGAAGATAAGTTAAGTGGTGACCAAATTCCTTGTTCAAACATTGTATTCAAGTTGGAGGGCGGGAAATGAGTGTAAAGATTTGATGTTCATTTGGAAAAACGCATTAAGTTCCCAATGAAGATGTGGGATTTTGGCGAAATGTGCAGTAGAGGTCGTTTATCCGTATGATATACGATTATTTCTAAAGGGTATTGTTCATTTTGGACAGCATTTTTCTGCATTTGTTTTGCTCTATTGTTACAGTTCGAAACTCGAGCGCATCGGGAATATGTTATAGATCAATTTCTTCGGCACCTGAAACTCGAGGTCCAGCTTCCAATTTTTCTCCTATTTCATTGCTTTGCTTTCTTCAGTTGGTTGGCTGCACTTGCTCTTCTTCTTACCCTTTTTTGCTTTGCCATTTCTCAAATAATGGAACGATGTGATGAGAGATTGATTCAGTGGCAATAATTTAGATCTTATAAAAATCTGTGCTTTGAGTTTTTTACATCATTTATTCGAAATATACTCATGAAAATGTTTGTTTCCAATATCCTTTATTTGTGAAAGTAGGATAGCTCGAGTCAACTTAAACATAGCTTAGTTAGTTAAGACATATATATTCGACCAAAAGATTATAGGAAAAAAATACCTTTTTAGTTTTCGAGTTTTCAACAATAGGTGCATTTTAGTTCATGAGTTTTCAAAATAGACATTTTTAGTCTCTGACTTTAGGTAAAAATACATTTTGGGTTCATGAGTTTTGGAAATAGACCTTTTTAGTTCTTGATTTTTGAGAAATATGTTTAAAAGGTCTCTCGAATTTTTTTTTTAAAAAAATTGTTTATGAAATCAATATTCTTTATTAATTTTTAATATTACTGATTTTTTAAATTAAAAAAAAATCTCTCTTCCCTCTCTACCCCATTCTCTCTCATCTCTCCTCCATTTCTACCCTATTCTCTCTCCTCTCTCCTCCTTCCACCTTCCTCCTGTTTTCTTCATCCTTTCCCTTTCTCCCCACCATATTTTTCTTCCTCTCCCCTCCCTCTCAATACATCAATCAATCTTTGTAAAAAAAGATAAATGATTTTTTATATCTAAGATTTCTTATCATTTTCTACCATAATCTTTCCTCAATCTTCAAACTCAAAAGACCAAAAAAATGGTCGATGGCTACTCCAAAATCAAAGCCAACGCAAGAGATGAAGAAGAGGGCAGGAAGGTGGAAGGAGGAGAGAGGAGAGAGAAGGGGGTAGAGATGGAGGAGAGATGAGAGAGAGAATGGGGTAGAGAGGGAAGAGAGATTTAATATTAAAAATTAATAAAGAATATTGATTGTATATAAAAAAAATTAAAAAAATAATACCAGAGATCTTTTAAACTTATTTTTCAAAACTCATGGACTAAAAAGGTCTATTTTCAAAATTCAGAAACCAAAAAAGTATTTTTTCCAAGTTTATATCTCTATTCTCACATATTCTTAGAAAAAAAGTTGTAGCTGGGAGTAGGTAATATTTATTTCATTTCAACTTTTTTCTTTTTAAAAAAATCTCCTATATTAGTTTGTTATAATATTGTTATTAATGAATTTAATTTTATTTAATATACAAAATTGTTAAAAAGAATCCCATGAACAAAAACTACAACCTTGATTCACAAGCATGTCAAAATTGTTCTTTTGCAAATGAATTCTATTCCCAAGATTCTCATTCCGATGCAAAACTTAATTAAAAGGTCCCTTGAACTCGAAAAAGAAATTCTGAGAAATAAATGAATATTGTACGTGAAGTACCTAAGCTGATGTCCTTGAGTCTTAACAATGACAGTTAACTTTATGTTGGATTAAAAACAAAGCAAAAAACTACTTGCGTTAATCTAGCTCACATGTTCAAGATTATCTCCATAATACCGTTGTTTTAATCTTGTTCTTGACTAAGGTTCCATCAAAATAGAGGCTCCACAACTCTCTTCTTTTGACATTGACTTTATTAAAATTTATCGGTTAAATTACAAGTTTAGTTTATGAACTTTTAAAGTTGTCTTAATAGATACTTCAACTTTCAATTTTGTGTCTAATATGTTATTACCATATTTGACATTTTTTAGACTTCATGCACATACCTATTAGGTATATAATTGAAAGATCAGTTACAAATTCAATTTTGTGTTTAATAGATCTTTAAAATTTTAAAAATGTCAAATATAACAATAACCTATTAGACGTAAAATTGAAAGTTCAGAAACTTATTAGACACCTTTTAAAGGTTAGGTTATATCGGTCACTTAATTTAAGCCATTGTTTACAACATTTTCAGAAAAAGAACGCGAATATAATGCGTCTAGAAGAGACCTACAAGACGTTAGCCCAAGTAAGAAGGTTCCGGTTGGATATCGAGTGTGGGCCCAATAGTTGAATGTACATCGAACACGGGCCAGGCCCAGGTTCAAATCACAAAGAAAGCCCATCATGGATCCATGGCATTTCCTTTTGGGCTTCAGGTCAGAGCCCACAATTCAAAAGGAGCAAGAAAAAGGCGCGCGTGAATCTAAATCGGAAAGAAAGAGATGAGACGAAACTCGAAAGAGATGCGAATTTGGACGAAGAACTGTGAGGTTTGGTGGAGCGATTAGGAAATGCGATGGAGAGCGTTAGATAAGAAAGAGAGATGTGTGCGATCAAATCAAGGGCAAAAGGACGAAGCGTCGATTGGATAGGTCTGAATGAAGAAGGGGACCCGGCCCTTCTTGAAAACCGACGCAACGTTACGCCACAACAAAATTAAACGTCATGTCGGAAATAGATAGCCCTTTGGCGCGACGCAGATGCCGATCCTTGGGGACTGAGCCGGCTGATGTAATTGCAGCCTCCTTCAGAATAAGGTTCCATCACCGACACTAACGAATCTTGTTACGTATTTATTACATTTACTGCTTACTATTAACCTTTTTTCCTTCTTGTAAATTCGCCTCGATTTTCGATTTTCGATTTTGTGATCTGGGATTTCGTTTTAAGGATGGATGAACGAGCAAAGGGGGAAGGATTGTGTGAGTTGACATGACTGCCCTTTTTAACCTCACCTGAGCTGAGAGAACTTTTGACTGTTAGTTGGCGAAGGACCTCTCAGCGGGCGGGTTGAAGAAGACAACCTAGTCTTCTTTTGCACAAATTTCAAGGCCATCTCCTCTAAACCTATAACCCATATAACCCTAATTTAATTGCTTGGCCAACTCATTCTTCATTCTGAGCTACAATTTGGATCTAAGTTTCTAACAACATTTTTTTTCTCGAGAATATCACATCATAAATTGTGTTGAAATTTGAATTTTTTTATTTTTTTATTATTTGAGTTCCAACTGGTTGGTGGGTGGATTTCTATTCAATAAACTCTTGAGGAGATAAAATAATTTTGTTTTTAGTGAATTCAAGTTTGGTCATTCAACTTTCATGTCTGTGTCAATTTGATCCTTGAATTTTAAAAAATATCTAATAAGTTTCTAAATTTTTAATTTTGTATCTAATACGATTCTGAATTTTTTATTTTGTGTCTAATAAATCATTAACCTATTCAACATTTTTTAAAATTCATGGACCTAGTAGATGCAAAATTAAAAGTTTAGAGTTTCATTAGACATAAAATTCAATTTTTTATCTAATAGATCAGTTAATTTTAAAAAATTTTGAATATATCAAAGACCGATTAGACACAAAATTTAAAGTTCATGGAACCTATTAGATATTTTTAAAGTTTAGAAACTTATTAGACACAAAATTGAAAATTCAGAAACTTATTAGACATTTTTTAAAGTTTAGGGACCAAATAAATACATTCTGAAAGTTCAAACTTTTAATTTAACCATATTTTTATGTTTTTAGGGTATCTAAATTATGCATTTTATGTTGGTTAAAACTAAAATTTAAAATATGTTTTAAATTATATTAAATTTATGACATAAAACACTTTCATAAATTTATTAATAATAGTTGAAGATTCAACCAAATATTAGTTGACAACTACAACTATTTTTATTATTTATAAATACATTATCAAGTCCATTTCGATCAACTTTTTGAATTGAGATTCAAGGTTTGTGTGGAACAACTTTTCAAGTGCTTAAAAACCATTTTTAAGCACTTAGAAAATCATTTCAAATAGACACTTAACTTCTAAATCAACTATCAAACAAATTAAAACCACCTAAAAAAAAATGCTTAGTGTTCAAATGTATTAACAATACTCATTTGGTTATTTGAAATCCGTGCAAGTGTTTGAGATGTCTCATACTCAAAGATATCAAGGGGTTGGTAATAAGAAAAAAAAAATGCAATGAAAACTAAAAGTATTTGAATAATTTTTTTCCAAAAAAAAAGTTCGAATACTATTTGTTTGGTAGAAGCTGTGCTTGTGAATATATTATTTTAGATTATTTCAATAATGAAATTGGTTTCACATCCTGTCATTTTATCTTAGCTAAATATATATTTAAAATAAAATTCACATTGTCCAATGACAGTGACCCAATTTCAAAAGAAAACAAAAAATGTCAATGACTCAAGAGTATCCTAGCAACAAGGGTTTGGAAAGCTTGGAGATACCATCCAAATTCAAAAGTCTTAGGTTCAAATAAAACACAATAGCTTTAAACCGACATAAAACCTTCTAAACAACATTAGATTCTTTAGACATAGAATAATTCGTTGGCATTAGTTTACTTTTTGTACTCGACAATATAAGTCGAGAGCCCCTATCAATTTAAGTGATTGACAAGAGATAAAAGTGTACCATCATACATAAGAAGTGAAAGATCCCCAAATATAGAGATGATAGATTTTAACAAGTAGGAGCTCAATAGTGAGTTGTCATGTCATTCAAATGAACAAGATATGTGGAATATAACCACAAATGAGAAAATTTCCTATATCTATTTATTTTCGGTCACATTAGCATCATTTAAGTATAATTTAGGCCCAACAACATTACAACTTTGCTTAAAAAATCAAATTAATAGTGTCAACGAAATGTTCGCTGCTCAAGAATTTTTGTTCTGGCAGTTCATACCACCAATCCATACATTATGTTTTGATCTAAAATTTCAACTCTTTTATGTTTTAGCAATAGTGTATTTTTCCATTGAGCTAAGGTGTAAAATAGGGAAGAAATTGGTGTATTCACAACTCTATCACCCAGTCAGTTTTGTTCTACTTAATCGTTATTTCATGGCCACATATTTTTTCAACTAAGGAATGGAAAACATTTCTCTTGTCAAACAAAATCCATTAGATAATGAACTATTGATTCTAAGTCATCTCTGGTAATGAATCAACAATTCCTAGTCCTATTCACACGTATTCTTGATAAACCAACATTTATATATAGATATAAAAAGATCTATTTGAGAAGTAAACAACCCTTTTGACAAATCTTCATCTACAAGGAATTCTCCATCTAAATTAAAAAATTTCCCACCACAAATTACCAATCAAATGTTGAACCAACAATATTCAATGAAGAAGATATCAACGTCGATATCAATATCAAAATTTCAAGATCAAATATCGATATCGACAAATATTTTGTAAATAAAAAATTATTTAAATTAATAATAAGTTATTTCTACATCCAAACTAAGTTATAGAATATCTTGTTATTACTATGTATATTTATATTGAAGTTAATAGATGTTGTCTTCTTATGCTATATGGATATGTATAAAAGATATTGGATATATCAATTAATCATCAATATTCATGTCAAACTCTCCGCTTTACGAATATATCTACATATCGACTGATATTTTCATCCTTACAATATCTAATGGGAGTTGAGAATGGAGATGGGGTTTGATAAATGCACATAATTACCCAAAAAAATTGAGCTTATGGCCTACGGCGAGGTAAAAATTGGGGCAGGGTCCCACAAAGAGCCCTAAAGGGTTCAATAAATTATAGAGTCTTTCTGTCTCGTCGGATTCAGAAGCCGTGCAGTACTTGAAAGTGTATCTGACGAAGGGACATTAATGGTGGTGAAAAGCTGAAACCACACAGCCCCATAAAATAAAATAAATAAATAAATAATCTTCCCTCTTATTTATTTTCCCTCTACAGACAAAATGGCAACTCCAAAAGTCAGAACTTCACTTACTTCTCTCTAAAACCCACTCTGCCTTTTTTTTTTTCTTCTCTATTATTCATCATGGGATTGCATTGCATGATTCTGTAATGTCAGCTACATTTAATTTATTTATTCACATTTTCATTTTTGCCTCTCTTTTCTCCAAACTGCCCTTCTCTGTTACCTTCTGTCTTTTGCTATGGGATCTTTCTGCTGTTCTGTCAGTATGAGGGGTTTGGACTTTTTCTGGGGTCAGTTTGGACAATTTGGATCAGTGAATTGGCTCTTTCGTTTTTTTTTTCTTTTTAATCTAAGGCTGGGGGAGGTTCTGCATTTGTAACACTTTGTCCTTCACTTTATTTAATAATATGATATCTTCTAAAAAGTTCTTTTTCTTTTTGTGATTTTTCTCTCATCATTTTTCTTTTCCTTTTGCACTCACCTGATGAACCACTTTCTTTCACTAGGCTTTTACTTTAGAGGCATAATAATAGGAGAATAATTTAGTGTAATCATAGAAATTTTTTGCATGGCAGAAAATGAACAACTTGTGATTAGAATTTTTAGTATAATTTAATGATAGTTGGATGCCCATTAAACAATAATCATTGTACCATAACAGTTTGATGGAATAAAATATGATGAACTATGTTACTGTTCACTAGAAATATCTGCAAATATAATTCTATGGCCTAGCTAGCTTCTACATCTTTTGAGAGTCAACAAGAAAAATAATGCAGATGTAGTTAGTGGGTTCAAATGGAAATTTCCTGTTTCACTTTCATCCATATTAAATTCATTTTTCACCAAGTTATTTTCAGATTGTGAGTCTGTGATGAAGCTTCACTTCCTTAAATCATTCATGGTGATGGATTAATTAACTTTCTAATTCAGATGTTGCCATTTATTACTTCATCTTGTTCATGTAAGGGAAGAACTGGGTGAGGTAGTTGGATTTGGATGCAGTTTGATCAATGGAATCAAGTATACATTGGTTGCATCAGTGATGGAAACAACAAAATTCAACAGTAAAACATGAGTTTCCTAACATTTTCGCTAAGTTTTGGTAGCGGCATTGTTTTCGGAGGGGCAGCTCGAGAGACACCGGAAACTCCTCGACTATGAGCCGGGGAATCCGATCGTTCGAGGTAAAGTCTGCCTCTATAAGCAGCTAGATGAGCATAATAAGCTGGAGGTACTAATGAAACAGGCTTGGTGCACCTGTTATACGTGTAGCATAAGTTGTAAACCAGCTTTTGTAGTTCATCAGAAGTGAATTGGTTCTCATCACACAGTACATGATAATGTGTAGGCCTGCTTGTTCCCTTAACCCCCCAGTGACTGCAGAGATAGAAATCGAACTCCTTCGGGTGAGTAATTACGGTATCGACAACCGTCCCAGGAGGAATATTTTCATCAAGAACCTCATTTTGATTCGAAGATGGATCGACGTTGAATGGAAACAATCTCGTGTGATGCCTCTTCTGAACCACAGCAAAAGTTATAGGAGGTTTGTAATTGTGGAATCTAGAACATGCTGTTTTAATAGCCTGCAATTCCTCTTGTAGCACTTTGTAGAATTGGGTTTCACTCACACCATCTCTGAAGAATATGATTCGCGATGGTAGTTCGTTCACTTCTTCATAAAATTCCTCAAGCAGCTCTTCGACCATTGCTTTGAGATCCACGATAATTTCTTGTCTGTGTGTCTGTGATCTCATTCTGGAGACATACTTGTTTGCTGCCGGCCAGTTCATGCTACCAACCACAGCAGCTATGGAGGGGCTAAAATCATCCAAGGGATGAGGATGAGTTACATCAGCGCCCATGAAGATCACAGGCTTATCGGTTCGAAGTAGCCGAGGTACTTGGGAAGGTAACGAATTGTATAAAGCAACAGTGCAACCACCAACCTTGGCATTAATCTTAAGAGCCAAGTTAGCCAGAAATTGGGAGCTCAACTTGGCAAGATTCGGATAGAGGCAGCATTGACTTATGACGCCAATGCTAGTCTCGGCGATGCGTTTCAAATCTGCATAGCCTTTGTGTTTCCGCTCCATCACACAGATCAAGAGTTGAAGGTTGTTAGATGCAGCTCCATGAAGCTTCTTAAGCTTAGATTCCAACAGCGAGACACTGTTAAGTACTTGAGTTGGTTCAAATCGAGGGGGGACGACTGTTTTACTGTTGAGAAATATGCCTAATTGCTCACATCTTCTAGAGAGCTGGTTTATGAATCTTGGAATGTTCAACCTCTGATCTGGGCTACCGCCGAAACTTATCAATGCCCACCTCTCAATTCTTGTTCCCTCAAAAACATGGCAATCGACGAGATTCCACTGGCGGTCATGGCGGGAGGGAATAAGATCTCGAATCTGGCCACCATCGCCAAGCTTTAGCTTGGGAGGTTGAAGAACTCTCCCATTGAATTTGCTCATTTCCCTCGAAACTTGGAGGCTGAATTCTCTTCCATGGACGCCACTGTCAGCCAAAGTACACATGTTATTAGAGAGTGAATATGAATTCAAAGCAAACTGAGAATCAAATTACATTCAATAGCAAACTCTCTTTGGAGATTTCCAAATTTACCTTGTTGGCCCAACAGGACCTTGCATGACACCATCTATATTAGCTTTCCTTTCCTTTGGTCTCTGGCAACCCATCTTAAGCATTCTTGCAGTCTGTTCATCAGAAAGCTTCCCAAGAAACTTCTGTCCTTCACAAATCATACAAAGCTCCATTGGAAGATAACATGGCTTACTCCTACTAATCTGCAAACAAGGCAAATTCCTGTATTGAATATCATAGTTGTAATGATCCTTGAAGTAACCCACCAATCTTAGATTCTTCCCATTCCTATCTGCAAACCAAAGACTCTCAGTAGGTTCATCTGTTAAGCCATAAACTGTATATCTCTGAACACTCTCTCTGTGACAAACAAAAACTCTGATATGCTTTAAAGCCTTCTCCACTTCTCTCCTTTCTTCAATGGTTAGGGCCCTTGTTTTCCTCTGAGAAAGATCTCTAAGAAAATCAAGACGCTTCTGCAAGTAAAGAATCACTCCAATGCTTTCATGGAAAGCAGTGACGGAGCAATCTACATTCATAGCCAAGCCTTGCTGTGTGGGTCTAAGGCTTTGGAAAAAGCCTCTCAAACCAACAACTCCTCCCCCAATTTCTTTGCCTCCCCACATTGAACTTGAATACAGAGATCTTCCCACAGGGATGCATTTCTCATTTGGACCCTCCCTCAATACAACATCTAAAGCATGAAGATAATCCTGAGGAATTGGAATCCAATCATCTCCCTCTTTTTTCAAGTATCTATTCAGTTCCATCCCATCAAATTTTGAGACAAGTTTGATACTTATCCTGAAGAGTTTGAACTCTTGTTTATGTTTAATCTCTCCTCCAGTAACTTTCATCTTGCTGGAGGGAATTGGAAGGCTGACATAGAACTCAAGCCTATCTCGTACAAACTCAATTGGGCTGTAAAGATTCTTGCGGCCATCATATGCAGGAGAGGCCCCAGAGAGCAAATCCGAGTTGTCCTCTACAAGCTTTTGTTTGATCATTCTGGCAACTTCTTTTGAAGGGTTGGGAGAGATTTCTACATTGTAATGGTAAATACGTTGAGAAGGGTCAAATTGGACTAAGAAATGGTTTGCTAAAAGAGGAATAACAGACCCTTCTACACCTCCAGAATCTGGTCTTCTTGCAGCCACTAATACCTCTGGTTTACTTTCACTCACCTTTCCATTCTCTCCTATCAGTGGCAAACTGCTTTTCAGTCGTAGCCCTTTTGGAGCTGAGTGAATGCACGTGTTCAAAGAACAAAAACAAAAGAAAAGAAAAGAAAAATGTCAGAATGATTACAATCCCCACCCACTTGAGAAACTGTGGAAATGCAGAAGCCAAAAAAATCCCTAATCATAGAAAACAGAAACACAAAACAAGGGCTTGCATAGAGTTTTTACCTGGAGAAATCTTTAATATTGGGACATGGGTATCAGAGGTAGCTGCAAGAGGAGGGTTATTGAGCCTGCAAGAAGGCTTCTGCAAGTGGGTTTTTGGTTTAGTGGTTATATTAGGAGGAAGAGCAGGAGCAAGAGCGAGTTGCAGAGGAATAGGAGGAGGAAGAGGAAGAGGAAGGGGAAGAGGAAGAATAACAGGATAGCATCTTTGGAACTGGTTTTGGTTACAAAAAGCATATGGATTTGAGTACTGCCATAGCTGGTGATGCTGATATTGGTGATGAACATGGTGATGATGATGGTGAGGGTTAATCCTGGCTTTGAAACTCCCAGTTTTGTTGTTGCATTTGCTGGTAGCATTAGGGTCGTCTGACTGTTCCATGATTCGATTAAGAGAGAAATGGTTTCATGCGCATGAGAAGAGAAAGTGCAGTGCTGAAATACAACAGTGTGAGAGAAATGGGTTCTGTTTTTTATTTCTTTATATCCACTGCAAGGTATCTCAGTCCCTGCTGAGACTGTAGTTGCTGTTGCAGAGAGAGAGAGAGAGAGAGAAGGTTTTAGTTTCTTAAGGTTCAATATGTCTGGGCCTGATGGAGGTTTTTATGCTGGTTTGTATATCTGGAATGGAAAAAGGTGGAAGTGGGGTATAGGGTTTTGGTGTAAAGTTGGAAACTTGGACACATGGGATTGGAATGGAGTGGTATCTTCATCTATCTCTCTATTTATTTATTTTTATTTTTATTTTTATTTTTTTTGAAACTATCTATCCCTCTATTTATGAGCTATGAGAATTGTTTGTTTTCATCTCAAACATTATAAAGCAAAAGCTAGGATCTCTTTTGGAAAAAATGAAAAAGGTACCTTTTTTAATCCTTCAACTAAGATGGATTTGATACCCATTTTGCATTTTATCACATTCCACTTTAAATTTGGCGAATCTGATTTAAGACATATATCATCGATCAAGATATTAGAGGTTCAAATCTCTCTATCTCTACATGTTGGAGAACTCAAAAAAGATATTAGACTTCAAATTTGAATAAGTGATAAAATTGAACTTTTTATTCTACTCGAGTTTGATGATTTTAGTAAAGATTTTGTACTTTTGTTAGCTTAAGATACTTTTGAAATTTGGATACTATTTTATTAGTTGTATGAGTAGGATTTAATCAGCTTATAATTTTAAGGCTAGAGTAAAAACTTTTGGATAGAAATGAACTCTATCCAATGAATTGGGTTCCCAAAGCAGCATTTTTGCTTGAGGTAATTGAATAAAGCATTGATTTTTCTGCATTGTTGGGTCAATTCATTATGCCTTAATAAGAGTTTGTACTTCACAATTTTTTAATGAAATGATTTGTACTCATTCTTTAATTGCAACTTAGAGAGCAAAATATGACCCACAATTATAGATATTCGCTGAATAATTTTTGTCATTTTCATTTTGTATCAACTATCATGTCTTCATTTTTGGAGAGAGAAATATTCGTCAATTTTATTGAGACAAAGATAGAAATGTAATTTCCATTTCAATTCTACTCAAATTTATATGTAAATATAACATTATACATAAATATGAAAATATAATTAAATCAAACAAATTTCAAAAGAAAGGCACATATTGTTGAGGGGTTCCAGTCCATCAAATAATAGCCTTCCCAATTGTGAGGATTATTTTGAAATCGGATCATAAATTGAGGCTATTAATAAATTTGATATGACGCATGAATCATGCATATGTTAATTTTGTCTATAAATTATATATAAAATTTCAATTATGTCCTCAAACTATATATAAAATTTCAATTTATTCATTAAGCGAAGTATTTTCTATTTAAAAGAGTTATTATAAAGGATAATTTTGAAATGGTAACAAAAAATAATAATAATAATAAATTTGAGGCTCAAACTCAACATTTTTTTATTTCTACTAGGATTTATTCAAATTTTGTATAAATTATCTTGAACCAACGGTATCAAACTCATTTTCAAATTTGTAATATTTTATAGTACTAGAATTTGAAAAGCATTAGATCCATTCATTCCAAGAGGTTAACCAAGAATTATCTGGAAAAAAAAAAAAGAATTAGAATTTGTTCAGTCAAAAGGCTTTGAATGTAAAATTGGAAGGAAATAGTTAATGAAAATGAATAATTAATAAGTTTGCAGTTTTCTGGGTCCATTTGTAGCAGTGTGAAACAGTGGAAAACAAGTAGGAAGGAAGTGAAAAGCAACAGAATGTGTAGACAATGGAAAAGACAAGCCTGTTTGGTACCTGATTTTGACATTCAATTTGCTTCTGAATTTCTAATCATAATTTCTTATTTGGATTATCATCCACCAAACAGTCCTTATGACAAATGATATTTCTGTATACCATATACATTATACATAAATCTTCAAGACAAATGAACAAACCAGAAAAAGTAGAAGCTGTCTTGTTAGCAATAATACATGCACCAAGGCTCAAATGTGCATTATTAATCACACTTCACTCTAAAAAGACTAAAAACAGAACTCCATAGGACATAGTGTCATGCATGTTAGTTCGATTTTTTAAGTATTAAAAAAGGCACAATAAAAGGTGTTCCAACCATGGCGACAATGATAACAACAATTTAATCAACAAAGCTTGATTAGTGGGGTTCAAATCTCTCGCTCCAATTTGCGCACTCCATTAGGGAAAAATAAAAACAAAGAAAATTGAAATTGAAATAGAATAAAATAGTAGAAGGACATTTGCAATATCCACCTTTTTGTGCTCTTTTTCTACATTTTCCATGTTAACATGATTGGTGGGAGTGAATTGAGGTTAAAAGGGGCATTCAGCACTTGGGAAAGGTGACTCTCCTTTTGGCCTTTTTTTGGGTTTCCTTTTCTTTTCTTTTGTTTTCCTAAGAACATTGTATCTGTATGTTGAGATAATGGTTTTTGGATGGTCAATAAACCATATTAATTCAGCAGCTCATCACATCCACTAATGTCGACTGCTTTTTTTATTTTGGCCATTAATATATAACCCCGTCGCCAATTTTTTTGGCTTTCGGTCGGATCGGCCAACATTTTAGGCTTTGCTTGACCTGACAAGAAAAGTCAGTACAAGTCTAAGTCAATCAAATCAATAGAAAAATGCATCTTAAGTTCTTATTTTAAGGGGATAATAATCACAATTGAGAATACATATGAAAAGTACCCGATAATTATTATTGCTGGTACTAAAGGAATTTACCTGTAGATTATGATAACTTCAAGTGGAAAAGTGGTGGTCTCTTGTTGTTTATTTTAATCATAGTTTTGGTGCAATGAAAAGACCAAAGTTGATTTCAGTGGAGGTGATGGAATCCTAGCAAGAGTTGAAGAGACTAGAAGTCTTCCAAATCCAAACATGAATGTGGTGGATAGTGAAGGAATAAGAAGCAGACACATTATCTATCCTAAATTTAACCTCTTCTTTTGAGGGGTAAACAAAGCCAACCACTTGACCTGATTCTCATAATCTTTGCTGGAAGACGAAATTCAAACCCAAAAGAAGAAATATCTTTGGGAAATGATGATGAATTTCTTTGGGTTTCACCAATCAATGAGAATCCAAAGAAGTGTCAGTTGTAAGATACTCACACCAATAATACATAGTGGGGGGTGGGGGGCATAATTCCAATTTAGTGGTGCTGCTGATCATAATCATAAGCTTCAACTCAACTTATTCATATATATCATTCAACAGGAAATACATCTCTCATTCAGAAATATTTTTAATGGCTACACCTAATTTACTAGTTGGATTGGGGTTTGTTTTGTTTGTTTTTCAATCTAAATATGCATCGGGAGAAGAGAAAACTAGGTTATCAAAAGAGGTGTGTGTCTCTTCCAAATGATTGTTCTTTCTTTCCCCTTGAAGAAGGAGTCATCTATATCTAAAAATAAGGAGCCAATGGCTTGGAGAATGAAGAAAATATCAGAAGCTAGATCTCACACGTTGAAATGAGGTGAGGCAGTAGTTTTCATGAATGTAGAAACTCACACAAGGAGAGAGAGAGAGAGAGAGAGAGAGAGAGTTTCTTTTGTACCTTTTTCTTGGTGGATTTTGAATGTGTAGAACTGAACCTGAGTCAAAGTCATAGTCATAGATACAGGAAAATATGGAAGTGGAAAAACCCACCAGCAAAAGTAAGATACATTAGTCCTACGAATAGATTGTAGTGATAACTGGTAGATAGGCCATATAATCTAGATTCTAATCCAAGGGCAGCACACTTAATTAGTACCTAGAAATGGATTTCCTCTCGACTCTGTTCATTTTTAGTAAAAAAAAAAGTATAACTCAACCCAATTTACCGTGACCCCCCCGGGGGGCCAAAAGAGAACAAAAGTAGAAGTCATTAATGGTGGAGTTAGCAATAATGATGTTTTAGACCAACGAAAAGGAATAAAAATAATGATATGTGAACAGTCGAAACACTGTGGCCCTCATGAATGACTTGAGCTGGCTCATCTATTTTACTTTCTGTCAACTTTGTTTTGCTTCAATGGATTCAGAAATAGATCAAATTCAAAAAAAGAATCTGGTTGAATTAAAAAATGAGAGAGCGGGAATCAGTTGTTGGGTACTGTTTAGTAGACAAGACACCATAAGAACAAACATTGCAAATTTAAGCCTTTGTTTCCTTCACGTTGTCCTACTGTTATTAGTTAATTACAGAGTTATAGAGGATGCTTCAATAATGCACTAGTCAGCAATACTATTCTAATATGACTGTTTGTTTGGACTTCCAATTACTGTACATGGTAAACAGTATCTTGATGAATAATTTATTTGCCTATTCTAATTCAAACATTGGACTATAAGTTGAGAGTTTCGATGATTTTTGTGTAGAATAATATTGACGAATCATTGAAACTCGGAGCCAAGAAGATGGAATTGGCTTGTGGATTCAAGACCTGGTCCAGGGAAATATTTGAAAACTAAAGGACGGAGAGCCTCGTTTTCTCTAATCAATCATAAATTTATATAGAGAAGAGCCTCACCTCAGAGATTGTTCACAGGATTCAGAATAAAAGAAGACACAATTCATTTCCAATTTACAGCCAAACTTTATGCTTCACTCTTTCACCCCAGCCTATATGATATTTAGGCTATTCAATCTTTCTATTGGTATTATGTTACAAAAACTTGAAAACACTAATGGTACTGAAAGTTTAATAACATTCTCTCTCAACTAAAGAGCAGGCAAGTTTGCCTAACCTGATTACAGATGTACATTGTAATATACATCATCACCAGTTACTAAAGATATATCCATCAATAATCTTTAATCTTCACCATGAGCCATCAGCGGGCGGTTAAGACTGTCAGCATTTGCAGTGAAATTTACAGGCACCAAGGCCGGGTCACGATATGCAGTAACCAATTTATCTAGAAACTCAGCCATTGCAGGATCATTCACGTCTTCTCTATCCTTCTTTATCAAAGTCTGAAAACAACAATATGCGGTGTCAAGATCAGAGATTTGGAGGCAAGATCATCGGCAAAGAAAAAAAAAAGGGTGTTAAAGGGAGTTGAAGAAGAATGTTGCGGCAAGTAAACTTACTTCCGCAGAGTAAGCAGAAAAATTGGGCAGGAAGCGTTTCCGACAGTAATCATTGAAAAGAAGCGTTAAAATTGGAAGTGGAACCAATAAACTTGATGCGAGAGGGAGCCCCTTCAGTGTGAATATTCCCACGGCTATAGCATGCATGAGTACTAAAGAAAATATCATGCAACTGTGCGCAATAGGCCAGAACTTCCCAGCAGTTTCATACTTGGGTGCATACACATTTATAAGCTGCACTTATATACATAAAGCAAAAAAGCATTATTGCCATGCATACGACAAATAGCTTGCAGTTCCACCAAAAGAGAAAAATATGGTAACCACAGATCAATATCACAGCTAAAACACTCAATAGAACATTTTCAAATTTTTGCTTAAAATTGGAACTTACACCAAATTCTATTTTCAGAAACTTGGTGAACAAATATTTTTAATTTATTCTGCATTTTTTTAGTTTATAGAGACGATTATTTTCTGATCCCATAGCAAATGACATAAAAAACTGAATTGAAACCAAAAATGAAAGGCATTATTTTTTGGTGATAAGATTATATACATGCTATTTATTTAAGTTCCATCCGAGAACTAAGAGAATAATTCGAAGTTGTTGTATTGGCCATGAACTTGGAGGGTCCTAGGACAGATATGACTTCACCACTTGAAAATATATAAAAATTTAACAAGATATGTACAATAAGGTTGTATGATGAAATCCACAGAAATCTATATTTTAACAAAGAAATCTCCAGTCATTGGTGAAAAAAATGTATAAACAAGTTAAAATTAACAATATTTCACAGGACAATAGCTAAAACCTAAAATATAAATATATACATCACTTGATTTATCACTATAATTACAATGTAACTTATTACATGAATCATCAAGCCTTATCGTGAGGAGAGTGAGAGAAGGTGACAAACCTGGTTGCGATAGACTATGTATTCGAGACTGAAGTAGACAAGAAGGAAGGGCAAAATAAGTGGAGCTAGGAAGAAATAAGTGACGCCAAGAAGTACAAAGAAAAGAATTCTCGGAATATCCTTGTGGTAAGGAATGGCTGGAACTTCTGGTTCATCGTCGGAGTTTCCACTGAAAGGTTTTGTTACCAGACTACTAATAAGAGGGAAGAGGTTGGTAAGTTCAGATAGTGAGCTCGTCCATCCCGATGTGACAACATAAGCAATGAAAAATGAAGCCTACAATTAAGATGAGAGTGAGAAGTATAAAACACTGCCTCATGATCATATAAAGCACCGAGTTTTATAAATAGATGTAGTATTTCTGTGGCATGCCCAAATTAATCCTTTATTCAACTTTGGGAAAATACTGAGGTAATCATAAAATCTCCTCTTGATTCAGGCTTCAGAGAAGTTTGTGTCAGACATAGGATATATGCCTGACTAAGATTGTATCAACCAGTGTAGTCAACTAACGACTCCAGAGACACCCAACCTGAAGTACGCTATTTATGAAGCCTAGCCAAACATGCAACCAACAACAATGTTTTTCTTTTCATGGGTTGTTCAAGAAGATCAGTAATACTTATGGCAGCAGACCTAACCTTTTCAGCTAGGGAAAACACAATACATCCACATAAATTCACTGAGTGCGATTAAATTTGGAGATAAAATATATACATAATGAACCATAAACAAAATATGGAATTAATATTTTTAATATTGTGACTCACTTTCCTAAGAAGATAAGAAATACCTTCTTTTGATAAAAAACCAAGCTTTCATTGAGAAAAAATGAAAGAATACAAGAGCATCCAAAAACCACAGCCCACAAAAGGGAATCCCATTAAAGAAAGGGGCTCCAATCAAGTAAAATAAAACCTGCAGAATCATTACAAAACAACCGTGTCACCGACGCCCATTGAACCTAACAAGAGACCACACATCACTAGGGTTCCTCTGAAGCCCTCTAAAGGTCCTACTGTTCTTCTCACCCCACAACCCCCCATAAGATAGCACAAATCCCAGCCTACCACAAAAACCACCCTTTCTCCCAAAACAGCAGATGGGGAAGAAGATAAGAAATACTAAAACTAGAGTTGTTTATAGTGACAATTAAGTATCTGTTTTTGATAAACTTCAAGAGATCAATGAGGATGACAGAAGCAGATCAAAATATGTGAATGCAGCACAAAATCCAATCCTGATCTTCAACCAACTTGAGGTGCTTCAAGTTAGAATCATATACAATTCTAAAAAGTTAAAGAATAAACAGCTTGGCTTGGTTGCATTAAAAAAATAATCATCATTGACAAGCAACCATTTCAAATAACAAACTAGTTTCATAATCTAGTTAGTATATGCATATCATGGAAGGCTGTTAAAATCATGAATCACAACAATTGTATTTTTAAATGTAAATCACATTTTGTAATTTAACACCCATTTATCATAAGTGAATTCTAAAAGAAAATCAAATAAAAACCTAGGAATTAACAAAACGTGCATCTTCATTCAACTTTCATATAACTCAAACGGTCATGTCCTTTTCCATCAGCTACAAGAACCAAGCCTAGAAAAAATCTTTTTAGTTAATAAAATTTAACTTTCATAAGTCGATAATCACTTTCTCTCCTCCTGTAACACCATTCATAATTCTTATTACCACGATCCTAGTCTCCACCAACCCTATTTCTTTCTTTTTCCTGGTTAAACACATTCACTTCTAGCTTAGGTGCATTGTCCATCCTTCAGTGACGTATTAGTGCAGATCTTAAGCAGCTACCCTCGTTTCATGGTCCATCCCCTCGCTAGTTCACTTAGATATTCTAATGTTCCACTTGAAGCCTCAGGTCATCATAGACCCTCAACAGTTAAGAGTTGTAATAGAGGGGAATTCAGTGAAAGAAAGGGGAAAAGATCCATGTTTTCTTACCCCCACAATTTTGAATCACAAATGAGTCTTTGACCTTTTACTGTGATAAGAACTTTGTCCAATTGATATGATCCACAAATAGAGGTGTGAGATTACCAATTTATGATTGAAACTAAGTTTTAAATTGACTGCCCTACCATTTGATTGGACTTGTACAATAAAGTTCATACAGCTTACGAGTTTAACAACCTTGCCTAGCAAATTTAGACAAACACTGATGTGATAACTGAAGACATTGTCGCCAAATTTCATTGAATCATATAAGTTTAGGCTTGAAAAGATATACGAACGTTACAATATTACAAACTGTCTCCAATTTCTTTACTTGTAATTAAATATTCGTTCGTGGTTCAAACTATTTTCAGTGATTTATAAAAGCTCATAGGGACATAAGTCTTCACCTGTGCAGGAACTGCCACAGCAAGCCTTGTAGGAATAGTCTTTGGCTCAAAGGCCAATGAAAGTTGAAGCAGAGCTGTTCCCGAGAAGACAGTAGCAAAGAAAATATTCCATATAGTAAACCACAATACTTTGAAACATGCACTCTTTTTTATGTCACTTAAAGAAATGTATCCTTGAATGGACGAGAGACATTCCATAATAGGGGGCACCATCTTCAGGAACAATTGGAGGATAAGGCTAGGAAGATATCCTGTTATTATTTGACTAATGAATGTTCTGCAATAAAATTAGAGGTTAGACCATCACAAAATCAAGCAGGAAAAGGTAAATCATATGCATAAAACATTTAGCATTTATGGATTATCATCACACAAAAAATGATCATCAACTGTTCTTGATCATTACAAAACAAGGAACGTGATGTAGGGATAATTAGATCTTAGGAAATTCCTAGGTTAATTCCCTTTTACTATCTTCTTGTGTATAAATAGGGAGTCCCCTCTCATGTATTACATACAACTCTCATTTTAATAAAGACTTGGTTTAGATTCTTGGAGAATTATCTCCTTAGTCTCTTTAGGCTACACCAAGTAAAAGGGAATTAACCTAATTCTCCCTACATCAATTAATCACTCGTGTGCTTATTACGACAAATCTATATTATTCAGCATCATATACAAATTGGCTTTAAAAGACTTTAACTTCAATTTTTTTGACATTGCTTTGAAAAAGGAAAGAAACACCACTTCTAACAAGAGCTATGTGAATAGTGATTACTTACATGGTAAGAATGCTTTTAAGGAACGGAAACCAAATTTGCAACTGATTAAGGTTAGTCAGTCCTTGCACTACGAAAACTGGTATAAAAAATAGTACGGTAAGAAGGAAACATGCAACCGTAACTCCCAGCTTAGATATCCATCTTTGCATAAATGTTGAAGAAAAGAAAGGCCAATATACATCATGAGGCTCAGGAGCTTGCTCTGTCACCCAATGAATGGGATTATTCGACTGTTGCATATGCATAGCAATTGCAGCACCATAACGTGACTTGAAGGATACAAAAGCAGCTGGAACTTCCTTTTGCAATTAAGAAAAAATGTTAATTAGTTCGATTCAATCTACCAAGCAGCTTAACCAGAAGACACCACTCATCATATTAAACAATCCCTGAACACTGGCATAACGAGAGATATTGACATGCCACTCTCCACCCAATCACAACAGGATTAGAACTAAATCACAATTTTAAAGATAAACAAATAAACAGAAACTGCTGACATGATTTAATGAAAGCAATCCAATTGAGTCATGATGAACTCCAAACGAATAAAAATAATAATACGCAACTATTTATTGAAGTTCTAACTGGATATCATGGAAATTACCCAACATATTGTTCAAAAATGGCAACTCTTATCAATTACCTATTTAAAAATAAACGAAGGTGTTGATGCTTGAAAACCATAGTGACTTAATTTTCAATCTCCATGTTGTGGAAGTTACCTTGCTAAAAGGAAAGTTTAGGATAGAAAATCAAATTCAATTTAGGAGAGAACGAAAGGCCCACAAAACTCCTCCCATTGTATTTCCTTCCTAATCAATCAGATTTTACCCTAGTGCTTTATCATTGTGGCATTTAGAACCAAGTAATCATCCTTGAATTATTGCAATAATTTATGAAGTTTTAGTTCTACTTTGATGTGTTATTCATTATAAACTAGAAAAATTGCAAAACAATAAGAATACATGTAAATGTTTGCTTTTCAAGATTGACACTAGCCACTTGCTCTGTTCACATACTTATAAGTTTAGTCATTTGCACTCGCAAGTCTAATGTCCAGAAGCATAAAATACCATGGACTGATAAGAATTTCTACAAGTATGTGGATGTTCATTTTTTCGTAAGTGTTCTTGAACTTTCTAGAAACCTTTACAGGTGAATCACTAAGGGGCTATTTGGGGCATGAGTTATAATAACATGAGTTATAATAGTCTGTGAAGTACTCTGCACCCCAAACACAGACTATTACAACCCAGATTAAACAACTCTGCATTTTAAACAATATTATATAACTCCACAGACTATTATAACCCATGTTATTATAACTCACACAACGCCTCAAACAGCCCCTAGATGTGGTAGTGTTCATGGCTAGGATTATGTTGGGGAACAAATATTTTACATTCGACAAGGAGCAAATTAAGGCAAGGCCTAAGTGTCCAATCTAATCTCACTATGTAGTATTAGTTCAGGTTTGTTTAAGTCATTTACTTTAAATTTTCATCAAGAAATTGTGAAAATAAGGAATTCATTACCTATTTTCACATATAAGATTAGAAAATAAGGGTTCAATATGATATTGGTTTAAATCTCATTTTGATCCTTGAACTTTCAAGTTTATTCTATTTCTGCCCTTCAAAATGTCCATTTTGGTCCTTGAACTTTCAAATCTGTTTTGGTCTATCAAAATAAGGCTTCAATATGATATTGGTTTAAAACTTATTTTGGTCCCTAATCTTTCGAGTTTGTTCTATTTTGGTTCCTCAAAATGTCTATTTTGGTTCAACTTTTAAAATGTCTATCTTAGTACCTGAACTTTCAAAAAATAATTGTTTTGGTCATTACCTTTCTTTGATGTTAACAAATTAATGACAGCTTTAAGTATGTGTACTAAAATGTTAATATGAGCATGAGCTCAAGCCACACATATTAGAGACAAGCATTAGGCAAGTGGATATTAGATGGAAAAATAATATAGCAAGGACAAAAATGGTTATTTTTAAAAGTTCAAGGACTAGAATAGAAATTTTCAAAATTCAAAGATCAAAATGGAAAAACCTTCAAAATTCAAGAACCAAAATAGAACAAATTTGAAAGTTCAAGGACTAAAATAAGATTTAAACCTATGATATTTTATTTCATGAAAGCAGATAGTCAAAAGACTTGAACAATTGTGGGAGAGTAAAAATAAATAAATTGTGAAAGAATTTAATAAAATTAAAAGAGACAGGCATAACTAACTTTATATAAGAAAAGATATATTTTGTTAGTAAATTTGTGTTAGCTCATTCAATCCAAATTATTTTAAGAAACCACCCTGCCCATATCGGCTCAATTCATTTGTATCCAATTCCAGACAAACTAACAACCAAACCCAACTTAAATGAATTTGAGTTAAGTTGATCATGTTACTCCATCGTCAATGTTTTTGGGCTAAATATATGTTTTAGTCCAAATGTTTTGGTTTTCTTTCAATTTAATCCCTGTTGTTCCTTCATTTTTCTCCATGAGAGCTCAGTTTCTCAAAAAAAAAATAATAATAAACAATTCCTATTATTTAAAAATTTTCAATTTAGTCCCTTGCGTTTTAACATTTTTCAATTATACCCTCACCATTGACGAATGTCAAAATTCGTTGATGATGAACTCACAATGCATGGTGTTAAGTGAGTTGGAAAAAAAAAAATTAAATGAGGAATTAGACCATTTAAAATAAGAAAAATCAAATTTTCTATTAATTTTTTAGAAATTGTAGGAAGGAATTAGAAACTTTTCTCTTTCAAGTGTTCAAATTCCTGCTCTAAATTTCTATCAATTTACTACATACCATGCCATTAAATTTACCATTGGCCAAATTTTAACATTCACCAGAGAGGAGGGTATGATTGAAAATTTCTAAAACATAAGGGGCAAAATTATTGAAACTTTTTAAATAATACAGACGAATTTGAAAAAATACCTAAACATCGAACTAAAACATATATTTAGCCTTTTTATAAGGCCTTTAACTAGATGCTGCATTACTTTATTTCATTTCCCACTGAAATTTGTTTCTCTTCTAAAAGAAATACTTTACTCAATTTCCCAAATCTGACATGCTGTCACTCTCATATATTATGCAATATCTACCAGATTAATTATACAGTGGATTATTTTTTAACACAAAATTCAGGAAAAGATTAGAAGTGCATCAAAAAGAAAAAAAAAATCATTCAATAAGCAAGTGCATACTTTTCCAGCCAATGAAACCTCCGCTTGTTCCAATCTCAGATGCTGTTCTAAGTCTCCAAACCTTTTTTCATATTGATCAACAAGATCAACCTTCCTTCTGAACAATCCAAAACAACTACCACGGTTAGAACTTATTTGTGTGGGATTCGATTGTAAGTGGACGAGCCTTCTGTAATGTGTTTTTGCATCATTCTGAGAAACGAAGAGAAAGAAATCAGAAACAAAACGTATTAGGTAATTATAATAGCATATTAAGTGCATCGGAAAGCCAGCTTTCATATGCAACTCCAACATAAGACATGTAGACAAGGAAATGAACCTGGTTTTCCTGATACAAGTTTCTTTCAGCATGTGAGAAAAGAAGAGAGGAGGGTGAAACATAAGTTTGAGGCTTACAATGAGACCTCGAAGTTTGCTTGTTCGACGGACAACTGTATGAGACAAATAAGTTGAAGGGTGATACTCAGTGAAGAACTTCTCAACACTGTCACTGATGTTTCTCCCAGCAGAAGCAGGAATTGCACGAACTAAGATGGTAAACTGATGAAACAGAGGCTTGGATGAACAAAAATATTCAATCCTTTTTGCAGAAATGTAGTCGTACTCCTGCAGATTTAAACTTCAAGGTTAATCAACTTTATTAATTAATAATACATATTGCCTTGATCTGAAGCTAAGTTTAGGAGGTGCCAAGAGTTTGTACATATTGATTAGGTGTGAAACTATATCCTCTGTACTATCACACTCAAGCACGAATTTAAGAAGCTAAGATAATAGGTTTATTTTCAAAGATGGATTATTCCTTCCGAAATATAACTGTTGATCGTTTTTTTAATTACAGAATGCAGATATTATTAATACTCATAATTTTCGCCATTATAGCATCTGAGGATAGAATGCTACTAGTCAAGTGGCTGCTGAAATATTAAATAAATATCACTGAAGCATATATGCAAAGAAGCACATATCTTTTACCGTTGTTAGTCACCTACATAGTAAAGTAGACAGCAGACATATGCAGTGATAAGATACACAGCTGAAAAGTGGATCCATAACCTGCCAACTAGAAGAAACTGAATTAGTTTTGTGATATTTGCCTAAAAATTAGCAAAGTTGAAGTTGTACTGATCCGGAAAAATGTGAATTTCACTGGTCACTAATCAAGGTATAAATATTAGAAACAAAATCAGCATATCTAACACATTTTTCTGTCTTCAAAGCAAGCTACAATCCAAGATAAGACCCTTAACAATTTATGCAACATGACGAGTTAAGATTAGGCCAGCACGAATATAGAAAGAAAACCGATGATAAGTTAGTTATTTGACTCGGTGATCAAAATAAAATACCAACAATTACGTTGAGAAGAACTTAATGAATATATTGACAGATTTATTAACAAAATATCAATATTTCAGAAAATATAGACAAATTTCTTCATGTTAATCCATTTTTCTTAAAAAAAAAATGAGGACTTTGTGAAACTTTTCTAGTAAATCCAAAAAATGCTGCTAAGTCGTCTCAGTTGAGAATTTTGGGTTGAGCACCCGACCTTTGATAGAACATGGGGCGTGTTCAAACCTTACTGAATTAAGGATGCCATGCATTAAAATGATGAATAGCATCGAAAAAGAAAGCCGATAATATTCAAAACTTTCATCCTATCATTTAGTACACTCGTCAATCCTTTTTAAAATGAAAAACAGAACATTCTTAAGAAGTACAAAAATATTATTAAAAAAAAAGCAGTTAATGAAAACAGTCATCAACATTTTTAACCTGTATATAATTTAGTATAATAATACAGAAAGCGAAAAACACCAAGAATATGCAAATCTTTCATCCTATCATTTAGTACACTCATCAAACATTTTTAAGTGAAAACAGAACTATCTATCTATCTAAGTATAAAAAAAACCCCAAAAAAAGGCAGTTAATAAAAGCACAGCCACACCACACCATACGAAACAGACCCTACATCCCAAAAAGAAAAATGCAACACAAACACACAAAATAAATTAAGAGTAATATAAGAAACTCTCATTAGAGTTAAATTGCACCATATCAACACCCCATAGTGCCATCAAGTGCATTAATTAAACTAATATTATTACTATGTAAATGAAAATAAAACCAAAAACACATTCTAATTGAAACATCACTAACAAGAAATTCTAATTTCATTACTTTGTAAACAAAAATAAAAGCAAAAAAACATAGTCACTAATATCCTATTTGTTTTGTAAACATTATAATTACATATGAAACAGCTATCAGAACGCCACACCACTTGCATCAAATCATGTGTTTCCAGAATATATGTGGGTGGGTGACAGAGCTGAAACCATTTGAGCATAAGATCATTTGAATATCTACTCTGAAAATTAAATCATCTACACTTACAAAAGTATTGTAATTTAAGCATTCATTTTATATTAAATATAAAATTATGATTAGAACATACCAATGCGATCCATCCCTTACATTGGAAATAGTAAATACATCCAGGGAGTTATTTGAAATATTAACAATGTCAACATCCTCAAGTTGATCTCCTGAGCAGTTCACTGGAAGGAGAACAAAGATTCCAATGACCCCAGCAAATAAAAGCACTTTCAAGCTGCAACATTTGTCAAACAAAAAAATAAGAAAGTTGAAAACGTGGGTGAACAGAATTACCTGATCTAGCCAAATATTGAACAAACGTGGCAGTATAACAAAAGATCTAAAAGGACCATAATGAGAACATGCAATAACACCCATGAAAAAGATTCAACTACTTAATACGGGAAAACTTTTTCTTAACAGAACTTGCATACTCAACAAGAAAACGTAATTTGAATTAATAGGCAATGTACAATACTATGTAAGAATGGTATGCCAGCCCAGACAACGGATATATTTTGAATATTAATCAAGTAATATTTTTAGTTAAAGGTAGAGAAGTGACAGCGAGAGAAGATAAAATGAACAAAAAACAAAAGCAAACCAATGCCTACTGCTGGGGTCTCACTTCCACAGGTTCTTTTCCTCCAAAAACTGGTAAAAAAAAAAGAGAATAGTACACGTAAAAGAACAAAAGACGGGAGTCATCCAATCACACAAACAAGTAACTTTGCCCAAACATAACTGTAGGAAAAAAGAATGTACTTCTTTCTTTGCTTTCAGTTTTTAGTCTTAAAAGGAACATGCACTAAATAGCTCCTGCTTTCATAGTTATTTCTTCATCCTTCTTAGTTTCTACTTCACTGTAAAAATTCCATAATTCTTCCGTGAATCTTTTTTAGTTCAAGGAGAATATCATAAAGAAATTTGATGCTGATAAAAAACTGAATTCAAAAAATGTCACTCTCAGTCTCAAATCCCTCCATATGCAACCCCTCCCCCTCCTCCAGTCCAGACAATGGAATAGAAAAATAATCGCCTGAATAAACTCTTAATTACCTGAAAGTTACAATTCGCATAAAAACTACAGCATCCAGGCCCGAAGATGACAAAAGCTCCTCTTCAGAAAGTATCCAAGCTTTTTTCAGCCAATTGGCGGAGGGTATTAATCTTTCTAAGTTGAAATCACTTCTCTGTTTAGTTTTTCCTTCAGCAACCAAGCGTGGTATGTAGATGCCATAGTAAGCCGGCTGTTTCCTCAATATAGAATATAGCACGAGGAACGACAAACATATTGCAGAATTTATTCCCACAGACGTCAGAAGTGCAGAGACAATCATTGCCCCAGAAGTAAAATTCAAAGCCTCAGCAACGATGCGCTAAATAATAAAAACGCCGAACCGCAGAAAAGCAAACAAGAATATTGCCGATGACCAAAAACGCTGAAGTTTCAGAAGACCAAATAAGATATCCACGAATATCTGTGTGCACTTTTTCTGCAGCTGCATACACGAGACCGGTTTGCACTCAAAAGATTTCTGGTCAACGACCAATCAAATGCGCGCACGAACAATTCGCAATCGAAAGAAAAATACACATACGTAGAACTGTAGCAGTATATTCTCAGAGTTCAAATCTCGGGAATTTTCAAGTCCAAGAACAGAAATACACTTTCATCATGAAAACAGCAAATGAAAATGAGGAAAGACGATCGAACAGAGTAATTGACGAAATAAGGCAACAAAAATGGAATAGAATCTAAAACCTCCCGCAGAATCTGGAAAAGCCAGCAAGAATCGAATTCGAACTCACTCAGTAAAGCATCATATCGCGAAGACGAAGAAGATTCGCTAGTTTAATTCGAATTCAGATGGTGACTAAAACTAAAAAAAAACTAATCACACGTCCCTCGATTTTCGAGACAGATAACTTAAACAATGCAAGTGATCACATGGAAAAGCGCACGAGCTGTAAATTTTGACTAGGTTTGAACGAAATTTAGTGATCATTAACTTAGGGTTTAACACCATAGAATAGATCATTAATGCAAATATTACCCAATATCAAATATTTCTTGTTTAATTATGGAAATGATTGCAGAATACAGGAAAGAAGAGATAAACATTAAACCCTAAACCCTAGAATTGGAGTCAGAATTGTTGAACTAGATTTGGAGGGGCCGCGCGAACGCAGGCCCCCGCTGCCACAAATTATGACGTAGGCTCTGCCACTTTGGGCAGACCTTAGGCGGGCACCCCTCCTGAGTGCAATGGAGGTCACCAACCTAGGCCATGGGCCTTATTGATCGCCCATTAACCCCGTCCAGGTAAGTATGTTTCAGAGGCTGTAGTTCCTTCCTTTATATACTGCGTCTAACCTCTTCCCATCTCCAGCTTTCTCGATGTGGGACGAATTTAGTGTAGCTTCCGTTCTACGCGAAAATGGGCTCTTGGACTTTCTCCTTGTGAAGAGCCGAATGGGCTCTCGAAGTTCAATCTAGCGGCATTTTCGCCGACTTTTATTTAAATGCAGATTTTTTTATTATATTGTTTTTTAAATTAATCTTGCTAGTAGTAGTGGTGTTTCTCATTTTCTGTTTTATTTATTTAGGTCCATCCAATAATTTTTTGGTTTTTTAAAATTATGATTGTTTCTCATCATTTCTTTACCATTGGTTTTATTTTTTTAAGAAAATATTTGAATTTTGTCAAATTTCAAAACAAAAACAACTTTTTGAAAACAATTATTTTTTAGTTTTCAAAACTTAGGTTGGTTTTTTAAAACAATTTTTTTTAGTTTTCAAAATTTAGGTTGGTTTTTTAAAACATGTGTAAAAAGTAGATAACAAAACATAAAAACTCATAGGTAGAAGTAGTATTTATAGGCTTAATTTTTAAATGTTATAGTCTTAAGAAACATAAGGGTTATAGTGTCTCTCAATCTGAATATGCAAAAATTATAGGCAACATTATGTTTTTGATGAATTATACTAGAACTGATATTGCATGTGTTGTTAGTATATTGAGTAGATATACACATAATCTTGGTAATGATCATTGGACTGCTCTTCGTCGTATATTAAGATATCTTAAAAGTACAATGGATTTTTGTTTGCATTTTAGCAAGTTTCCTGCAGTGTTAGAAGGATATTGTGATGCAAACTGGGTAACATATAACAATGAGGTAAGCTCTACTAGCGGTTATGTATTTCTTTTAGGTGGAGGAGCTATTTCTTGGAAATCAGCAAAGCAGACGTGCATAGCACAATCCACTATGGAATCAGAATTTATAGCTCTCGAGCTAACAGGGCAATAGGCAGAATAGTTGAGAAGCCTACTTGGAGACGTACCATTGTGGGGGGCGTCTGTACCTGTCTCTTTACATTGTGATTCACAAGCTGCCATAGGAATTGCCAAAAACAGTGTGTATAACAACAAAAGAAGGCATATACGCCTAAGACATGAAGTTGTGAAACAAATGTTGAAGAGTGAGTTATCTCTTTGGAGTATGTGAGGTTTGAGAGAAATCTAGCGGATCCTCTCACCAAATTCCTAACAAGGAGAGTAATTCTAGAGTCTTCAACATGTATGGGTTTAAAACCCTTGAAATGATTCCATAACCCAGTTTGTTTGGGTGGTCCAAATATGGACTTGATGGACAATTGGAAAGTCTTCATAACTCAGTTTTGAGTGGTTTGTCTATGACAGACTTGATGAAGCAATTAACGTGATTGTGAAAGTATGGCCGCCTTCTATGAAATAATCTAAGGATCTCTTTCTAGAGCTTTTACGGTAATCCGAGGTTTTATGTGCATGGTCGTAAAAAGCACAAGATATAATGTTGTATCATGGAATGACGATAAAACACAAGGACTGAAACGTGTTGTGGGGGTCTCAACCATAATTACTGAAAGTTCAAGAGATAACTCACTTTATTTAATTACTTCACTATGTTGTTGGAATTTATGCCCTAAAGCCTCGTAATTAATAATTTATTTAATAATAATAATAATTTTGATTATTTTATTTGCAATATAATATTATCCATTATATGAAAAATCCAAGGTTATTAGTGTAATCTTGAACAGTATGTGGTTGACATACGGGAGGATCATGTTCAAGAAATAACCTAAAGGGTCATAGTATATGGATAAGGTTGAGTGCCTTATTCTGGTAACACTATTGATACGGCCCACTTTGTAATAGTTACAAATGATTTGATCCAAATCATTCATGTGGAGACATGTGAGTGGGGGTATCTTATACAATGAGTTTGTATAAGACTGGACCACGAAATATTTAATCTCTCTTTATAAATCCGTTAATTGAGAAGATTAATATTTCATCAGGATGATCATATGTGACTCGATCTTAATCTTGAGTGAGTTATGAACTCCTGCCTGTGAGGGCTTGTCCTTTGATTTGCATGGGTGAGAGTGGCTTTTGTAGCCGATTCAATATGCCTACCATTTTGGGGACTTGACCAAATAGGGAGCTGGGAACATAATCTCACAAGATGGAATTCACTCCTTCCCATATAGGGTAAGTAGATGAGTAGTTCCCTTAAGTGCTGATTTCGGGACTTGAACAATGGGGCCCCACCCTCTCATTGGCCCGAGAGGGACTTAGTTTATAATTAGATTATAAACATATTGTTCATTAGAGGATCAGTGGTACTTAAGGTGCAAGATGTAATTATAGGGGTAAAACGGACTTTTGACCCAGCTGTAATTACGAACAACTCGTGAAGAATCGACTTGCATGTAATGATTATATCTATGGACACAACTTGTCCTACAGTGCATAAGAGTGCAACTCTAGGTCTATAGTGGAGTGACCTATAGTTAATGAATGAAAATTAATTAATTAAAGAGTTTAATTAATTAATTTTGTATCATTGGAGCTTATAATATGTAGGTCCATAAGGTCCCCTTGCTAGCTCATAGTAACACTAAAAGATCAATTTAGTTGAAAGAAAAATTTGAAATGTTCAAATTAATATTTAATTTGAAGTGTTCAAATTAATATTTAGGTTAAAATACCATTTTAGTCCCTGTACTTTGGGTTGAATTCCATTTTGGTCCCTGTACTTTCAAATGTTTAATTTTAGTCCCTGTACTTTCAATAAAGTTTAAAATTAGTCCCTCACGTTAAATTAGCTTAACACCGTTAAAAGCAAATATCATTTTAGTCCCTGTACTTTGGGTTGAATTCCATTTTGGTCCCTGTACTTTCAAATGTTTAATTTTAGTCCCTGTACTTTCAATAAAGTTTAAAATTAGTCCCTCACATTAAATTAGCTTAACACCGTTAAAAGCTCATATGAGTTGGCAAAAAAATATACATATAAAACTCCCACGTGGCACAGTCGGCTTGATGTGGTTAAAAAAGATGATGGGTTTTTTTTTTCTTAATGGGTCGGGTAGGGTTCCAATTTTATACATATAAAACTCCAACGATCCCTTCTTCCCTTTCTTCCCCCTTCCTTTTCTTATTTCTTCGAAAATTCTATTTCAGTTTCACCATGGAAATAAGGAATTGAACAAACTAATCATAATCCTAATTAACCAAGGAATTGATAAAGATATCTAATTAATCACTAATCTTACTTCATAGTCTATCCCTTCCAAAAAAAAAATTCGTCCACGAGTTTTAAAAAGAAGAAAAAATGAAGAATCATGTCATCTCTTTTGATGGTTTGAAAAAGTTCCTACTGAAAATATTTTCTTCTTCAACATTTTCGGAGCATTATTATGAATAAAATAAAGGTTAAATTATCAAAAATATCTCTGAACTATGGGGTTGGTTTCAATTATACTCCCAAACTTTGAAAAAATTCATTTTAACCCTTGAACTTTGATATTTGTTTCAAAAATACCCTTGAAGGCTTTTTTTCATTAAATTCATGGTCGGAAAATGATATTTTTGCATTTGTATAGTTGCTTATGTGAACATATTTGAACATATACGTTGAAAAAAAAATTCGAAGAAGAAGAAGAAAGAAGAAAAGGAAGGGGGAAGAAAAGGAAGAAGGGATCGTTTTTATATGTATAAAACTGGAACCCTACCCGACCCATTAAGAAAAAAAAAAACCCATCATTTTTTTTAACCACATCAAGCCGACTGTGCCATGTGGGAGTTTTATATGTATATTTTTTTGCCAACTCAGATGAGCTTTTAACGGTGTTAAGCTAATTTAACGTGAGGGACTAATTTTAAACTTTATTGAAAGTACAGGGACTAAAATTAAACATTTGAAAGTACAGGGACCAAAATGGAATTCAACCCAAAGTACAGGGACTAAAATGATATTTGCTTTTAACGGTGTTAAGCTAATTTAACGTGAGGGACTAATTTTAAACTTTATTGAAAGTACAGGGACTAAAATTAAACATTTGAAAGTACAGGGACCAAAATGGAATTCAACCCAAAGTACAGGGACCAAAATGGTATTTTAACCTAATATTTAATATATTAGATATATTAAATATAAAAGAGGAAAATATATTTATTGTATTTGATACATTAAATATTAAAATTTGAAATGTTCAAATTTAATATTTAATTTGAAGTGTTCAAATTAATATTTAATATATTAGATATATTAAATATAAAAGAGGAAAATATATTTATTGTATTTGATACATTAAATATTAAAATAATTAATATATATTTGATATATTAAATAAAAGATATTTATAGAATTTGAATAAGATTCAAATAAATAAATATCGTAGGAGATTTGAATGAGATTCAAATAAATAAAAGATATATTTTAATATATTAGATATTAAAATATAATATTTTAATAATGACAAAGATCTTCCTTTGGTCTCTATAAATAGAACCCTTGGGTTGAAGCATTCTGAACAACACACATCTCCTCAATAGAGAGAATTAGAGAATTCTCTCTAGACCTCTTCCTCTCAAATCCCTTGTGGATTTTCTTTCAAGAGGCTCCCACAAACCTTGGTCCTGTGTTCGAGTCATAGCTAGGAAGACCTTGTGGAAGAGATAAAGATCCGCCAGAAGAATCTCCATGTTTATTTCAATGTAAGTTTTTGCTTAACCTTGTATATTTTGTGTTTAATTCTAAATAAATCAAATACGATCCAATGCTTCCGCTGCGGGATGAAAAGTTCATTCCTTTCAATTGGTATTAGAGTTTACTTTGATTTTTATTTAGAATTAAAAATTCGTATGGTGGGTATTTTAAATTTGTTCATATATGTGATATGTGATTGCAAATTGATTGTTTAGACTATTTGACATTAGATTTATTACTTTGATTAGATCAAATGTAAATCCAAAAAGGATTAGGAGTTCTATAATTTTGTAGTTTTCAAATTTATATAATTGCTGGAAAAGTTAAAACCCAATCAGTGAATTTAACTTTAATTCGAAGTACTAAAGGTACTTGAAAATCGAAGTCTAATCGCAAATAAATAGTTGTTTGCAAGCTATACATGTGTGCCATCGACCGTGAAGCAGCTGTATGTGATTATGATTCATGCTGACTTCAAAGGTAAATTATGGATGTAATTGTGCATGCTGTGATGGAAATTCAAAAGCCCATATCCAAATTTAAAAGCCCATATGTTTATGGTGAATTTATAAAATTAAAAATAAATAAATAAATAAATAAATAAAAGTAAGATAGTGTCATGAGTTAGTTAGTGGTGATTTTGGTTGCTTTAATCGGTGGATTTCAAGCAACTTGAAGATAAATTCCCTCTTAACACATGAAGACAAGAAATTGGATTGCTATTGAAATTGAAATTAGATTTCAATTGTTTTTAATACTGGAGTTCAAAATAGGCATTATGCATTTAAAATTGAATTTCAATTGATTTGAAATTGGATTTGAAATAAACGGTGTGAAATTCAAATGAGATTTCAATTGATTTTGAAATTGGATTTCAAATAAGTAGCATTAAATTGAAATTAAAATCCTAATGACACAAGATAGAAAAAGATATTGAAGACCAAGATATGTCTTGGATTTAAATTATTGTAATTTAAATTGTTATCAATTTCTTAGGATATGCCAAATATACCAGTCAATTTTGCTAGTTTTAATTTAATTATGCATGAGATGTATGTTTTAAATTGTTTGTTTGTTGCATATAGTATGCCATTTAAATTTAAAATCCCACCATAGGTTAAGCATGATCATGCATCTTATCTTAATTTTGAATATAATTGTTATATTTAAAAATTTTGATTAGGTTGTTTCCTAATAGAGATAAGATGTTTTCCTAATTAATTTAAATTTTCCATATCTTTGACTATAATTGTTATATTTGAAAATTGATTGGAAAATTTAATTAGAATATTTTCTCTCTTAAATGGAATGCATGTTAACCTAATAAGATTAGGATTTCCATTTATTAAAGATATTCTTGATTATTGTTTAAAATAGTTTAAATTTAGTTCATTTATTTATTTCTAATTGGATTAGAATTTAGTATAATCTTTTAATTTAGTTTTAAAGGGTTTAAAATGGTAGAATTTCAAGATTATCCATCAAGTGAATTAATTTTTAATAGAATTAAAAACATTGTTTAAATTCACTTAGGTTCATTAATCTAGTAATTAATAGTTAATTAAAGATTAATGAATTTGAAATAAAAATTGACTATAAGGGAACTCTGTCTAAGGAAGGTTCTGTCTAGATTGGGGTATTTAAGCTGACCGAAAGGGAACACCTCTAACTGGGAACCGACCTGGGAGTTGAATTAGTCAAATTTTATTTATTTTCACTAAGCATGTTCATAATGTTGTTATTATTTTTTAAATAGTTTTAAAACTTAGTAATTCACATTAAAATCAATCTAACAACATAAGGGTTATGAAGGTAGATTGAAGAACTTAGATAAATGAGATTAGCCTAATTTTTCTAAGTAATAGAAAACCCTATTTCAAAATACTTAGTGGAAGAAAGACACATGTCAAAAATCCAACGGTCTCTATTATTGATTCACAACGTGAGATTCATGTGGGGCCTCGTGGCGGCTTTTGGACCGTCCTCCCTACGGAAGGTGTTTGCATGGATTAATATCAGGGTGAATCTTTTGAGAAAGTATTATAGTAAGTGGGAGAAAGAAATGTGTCAACATATCCTACGGTCTCCATCATTAGTTTACATCGTGAGATTCATGCGGGGCCTCGTGGCGGCTTTTGGACCGTCCCCCTACGGAAGTTGTTTGCATGGGTCAATATCAGGGTGAACTCCTGAGAAGGATAGGATTGTAGTTTTGTTTCCAATACTTGACCTACCCTACAACGGCACTTGTTGGGATAAAACTACGGGATCTAAAATTATGGGTCACACTTACAAAGGGCTCATTAAAGTTGTTAATGATGTCTTTGACCAAACTAATGGTAACTAAATATTATAGGAATAAGAGTTATTCTGGTATAATATTTGGTTGAGATTGTCTCAGTTTAGTGAAGGAATACTTGACCTACCCTACGGCGGCACTTGTTCTAACTCACTAAAGTACCATAGCATTATAAATGATTTATAGGGTTCATTTTTACTAAATGTTTGATTTTTATGCTAAAATTGAATGGATAATTGTTTGCATGATGTTAAATTATATATTTTATATATTTCAATATTATGTCAGTTTATCTCATAATTTTTAATTTTATTACTGATAAGTCAAAATTGAGAAATTTTATTACTTGGAAAAGTAACATTAACACTTGTAATGGTAGTGTAAAATTCTGAATTTGTCTTTATTGAGAAATGTTCTCAAAACCTGTTGCTAATGCTATTCGAATTGTTTGTGAAGCACATGATTAATGAATCAAAAGTAAACGAGATAGCTTGTACGTATTCTCCTAGTTGACATGTTAAATGTCAAATTTAGAAGATAAATAAAATGACAACAACATATGAGATGTTGAAGTCAACATAAGCTAAATTTAGAAAGTTGTCTAAATGATCTCAAAACTAAGTATTACAAAAATCCAAGTAAAGAAACTAAATGATTGAAGCTATATAAAAGGAAATAGTTCCTACATTAGCTAGGACAGTCATAATAAGAGGAATTTTTGAAATACCTCCAGGAAGAAAAATATAAATGAAAGTAAATTTGATTTACTAGATTTTTGGTGAAATATAAATAATGTCACCTAGATAGTCGATATAAGATCTACTATCAAGATTTATTCTTCATTACATTTAATATGTAATTCTTGGAAAATACTTAACATGTAGAATAGTTTCTACAAGTTAGCACCAGGAAGCCTATCTCAGTTAGTGTAGTGGGAGACATTAAAATGTCATTAAGTAAAAATTGTTACATAATGCTGAATATGGTGTTTTTAGTAACCATAAGAGAAATTCAATTTCTCGAATTTTATTACAAAAATGTTCATATAGTATGAATTACTTTAAAGTATGAAAGTTTATATTTTCAAAATTGTTTGAAAATACATTCAGCTGAAAATAAGAACAATTTGTATATGTTAAAAATGTTGACATATATTATACTATAAAATACTGAGATATTCAGGATTATAGAATCCAAAATAGAAAGACATTGTTTTCTCCTAAAAGATGATACTTGATTTTGGCTGTTAAGGTTGTTTAACATCAACTTGAATAGAATGAAAAGACTAGTAAGAAGTAATTCTCTAAAAGTTAGTTAATTACTTTACCTGTCTGTAGATCTTGCCTTTCATGCAAGATAATCATTGGGCCTTTATTAGATAGGGCTAGAACGCCAAAGAATACTTTGGGCTTACACATTCTGACCCAAGTGGTCTGGTGAATATAAAAGTCAAATAAAGTCATGAATATTTCATCACTCTAGTTGATGATCATTCAAGGTATAAGTATCTTTACCTAATAGAACATAAGTCTAAATTTTTGAAAAGTTCAAGAAAATTAAGACTAAAGTTATAAAAAAAAAAAAAAAATCGATTAGGTAATTAAATCTATCAAGATATTATGATCAGATCATAATAGAAAGTACAGGAACCTTACGTACTAAAACTAATTAATAGAAAATGGGTTTTTATCCCAATTATCTTAATACCAAGTGCAATTTTATGAAATTGTGCTGCAAGAGGAGAAACAAGACCTTGTTAGACATGGTCACATCAGTAATGAGTTACACACCATTACCATACTCCAGTTAGGAAATGCAATAGAGATTGCATGGTGAACATGATTCCCTCTAAAAGTGTCTACGAGACAATTTTAAAGATTATAGAAGAGTAGTAAAGCTAGTTTACAACACTTCACTATTTGGGAATGTTAAGCTCACATGCTGAACACATGCCTAAAAAACTTGTATATGTTCAAAGATAAGCCTAAGTGTAGGCCACCCCTAAGGAGTATAAAGTGGTCTTTTATGTAGTCCTAAAACGAATAAGGTATTTGTATGACAAATAAAAGACTACAAACCTTTAATAAGGTGAGATAGTGTTAATAAATTGGTTCCAAGTGAAGTCACTAAATAGTTAACAAAAGTTGTTAACAATTTAATTATATTTGAAAGTCAAATGGATCCTAGTCATGAATTGGATAAGCCTCGTCGTAGTGGGAGAGTTATGAGATGACTCAACCTTTACAAGGACTTAATTGAAGCCCAAACTCAACTCGTCATCATTGTTTGGCCCCTTGAGTTGAGTTTAGTTGGGTCTTAAACTCAACTCATCGTTTGGCCAATGGAGAAATTAACTCCCCATATAATATTAAAAAAAAAAAAAAAAAAACCTCAACTCTACCGACTTGCTACAATGTTAGGATATTAACTCCACTAACTTGTACAGTAACCCTATTAACATATTTTTATTAATGTTTCTCCAACAATTGGTGCCCACCGCTGGCGACCTTCTCCGACGACCGACAACCATATGCGACAATTGACGGCTAATGTCGACTACCTTCTCCAACAATCGATGACAATCGTTGGCGACCATATCCGGCAACCGGTAGTACTGTCTCCGACGACTATCGCCGGCAACAATTCTCAGCGACCGACGGTACTCCCATGGTTCAAAATAAATATGAAATGCACATGTACTTAGTTGGTCTGACTCTCTGCTCCAACAATCTTTCTTCAGACTTATGAACTCGACCCATTGTTGGCCATTACTTCTATTATGTGAACCATAATTATATTTTGTGAATCATGTAAATAGGCCCTTGATGACCTACTAATATTTTGTGAATATTTCACTCCTACATGACACTAATGTTGAAATATATCGTCGTTTTCTTGTCATTTTGAAAAAGTAAAATATTGGCATTCTCTTTTCCAAAGATGTTCAATTTAATACATGTGTTTAAACAAATATAAACAAACAATGTTCCCTTGCCAAAAACAAAAAAAAAAAAGAGGAATACATAATGGTCAATGTGTGTGTGTTTTTTTTTTTTTAAAAAAAAAACTCCTTCATAATGAAGACCCCATTAGTAATTGAAAAAAGTCATAATAAGGTTCTCATTTGTAAGTTTAAAAAAAGTTCAATGTGTGTTTAGAAAATGAAATCTTAGATTTCTATATTTTGATAGAAGTTCAATTTGTGCTTAAAGGAAAAAAAAAATACATATTAAAAAAAATACATTGTCTTTTTCCATTCATCAATTGCTATTTGTTGTTTTAAAGAATGCATTTGATTTCTATAGATTGAAAGAAGTTCAATGTCTAATGCAAATATTTGATTTCTATAAATTGAAAGAAGTTCAATGTGTAACATAAAGATAAAAGGTTAAATTATCAAAAACACCCCTGTACTATGAGGTTGGTTTCAATTATACCCCCAAACTTTGAAAATTTTCATTTTAACCCTTGAACTTTGATATTTGTTTCAAAAATACCCTTGAAGGCTTTTTTTCATTAAATTCATGGTCAGAAAATGATGTTTTTGCATTTGTATTGTTGCTTATGTGAACATATTTGGACATATACGTTGAAAAAAAAAATCAAAACATATGCAAATACGTCATTTTTCATCTATAAATTTAATAGAAAAAACCTTCAAGGGTTGTTTTGAAACAAACTTTAAAGTTCAATGATTAAAATGAAACTTTTTAAAGTTAAGGGGTATAGTTGAAACCAACCCATCAGGAGTATTTTTGATAATTTAACCAAGATAAAACAAAGCTACATTGTCTATAGTTTGGAAGAAGTCAATTTCTAAAAAAATGAAGATAAAGAATGATGTTTTTTTAAAGATCAATGTTGAAATATAATGTTTTTTTGAAGTGAACATCTTAATTCAATGTTGGAAAGTTGGAAAAATATGTTTCTAGATGAATTATTGAAAAAAATAAAAATAAAGAAAACAAAAACAGTCAGTTAAAAATCAGTCTACTTCGAGTTACAAAAAACTGTACCAAATATCCATGACAACTCAACTCAACTCTGCACCTCTAAACACAGACTTTTTGACTCAATTTAACCTAACTCTGTACAACAAACACAGATTTATGAACTTACTGACAAACTAACTCTGCTCAACTCAACTCAACTTTGCGTGCCAAACGCCTTCTCAAATTCATAGTTATTTGAAAATTGGTTCTTGAAAAACTTACTAAAAAAATTTAAATGGTTGGTTAAGAAAAAACGTTTTTTCCTTTTTCATATATCAAGTTTCTTTTTACGAACACTTATCTATTATTATTATTATTATTGCTTATCGATTATTTTTAAGTATTAGTTTTGTTTTAGGTTCAATTACAAGTTTAGTCCCTAAACTTTCAAAAGTGTCTAATAGGTCCCTAAACTATTAATTTTGTGTCTAATAGGTCTCTGAACTTTCAATTTTGTGTCTAATAGGTCCCTATCAAATTCGAAATTTTTAAAAATTAATTGATCTATTAGATATAAATTTGAATTTTATGTCTAATATAACCCTAACATTTTAATTTTGTGTCTATTAGACTCGTAAATTTTTTTTAAAAAATTGAAAGTTCAGGGACTAAATTTGTAATTTTGAAAGTTCAGGAATTAAATAGATACAAACCTTAAAGTTCAGGGACTAAATGTGTAAAACCCAATTTCGTTCTCCTAGCAATTGGATATGCAGTTGACATGTGTGTTTTTTTTTTTTTTTTAAAAAACAATATATAAAGGAGAAGAAAGTTGGAATAAAATAGAGAATTAAAGGAAATTGAATTGTGTACATGTTGGAATTGAAAAATAAGTAATTTTTGGAAGAAAAAGAAAATAGAGAAATTTGTGTTATTTATGGCATAATTTAGAAAATAAGAAAAGAAAGAAAAGAAATTGTGTGGCTCTATGGAAGCCATACCACAAAGGAAAATATATTACTATTATATATATAAAAAAATAAAAAGAAAAAAAGAAATGAATTAAAGAAAAGGGGAGAACTTTCGGGAGAACTCCCGAGAGAGAGAAAAGAAGAAAACAAAAGAGAAAGAGGTTTGAAAAAAAAAAGAGAAGGGAAAGCAAAAGGGTTTGGGAGAGAAAAGAACAGAGGAAATGAGAGCTTGAAGGAGAAGATTTAGGAGCTGAACCTCGATTAGATTCGTGAAGCAATATCAAAATTGTGGACTATTGTGGATTGGTAAGTATTTCTATGTTTGAATAGGAAAATTTATAAATGATTGTGATTCAAGGGTGGATTATGTTTGTGGGTTTTTCTTTTTAAACAAGAACATTTTTTTTACGGAAGAAATTGGTTTGCTTAAAATGAAGAGAAAAAGGAATTAGTTTCTATTGTAGCTTGTAATATCATAAATTAATTTTGAAAATTGGATGAAAAGATTGTCTTAAGTAATTGGAAATTAAGAGAAAAAGAAAAGAGAATGTTGGTTGGAAAAAGAAGACATAGCACAGAGGAGAAGAAGAAGAAGAAGAAGAGATGGCAATTAAGTAAATTAGAAGGGGAAATAATTGTTTTGTACACAGTGAAGTTATGAAGAGAGAGAATGCAATTACAAAAAATAAACCAATTCCTGAAAGAAAAGTGGAGAATGAAGGAAATAAAATTTTTTATATTTATTTTTTTTACATAGAGATAAGACAAAATAGTGCTTGAAAATTAAATGCATGAGATAAGAGGAGTAAATTGAAGATTTGGCTATTTGGCAAGGATGAAGAATTGGGTTAATTGGTTAAATGAAGCTTATTTTATTTTTCTATTGAAAATAGTTTTAAATTAGAGAAAGAGACAAAATGTACTTTGCTAATGAAAAGATGAAGTAGAGATGTCCATAGGGCCGGGGAATGGATTCCTCATCCCCGTCCCCGCACCCCATTTCATTCCCCATTCCCGCAAAATTTCCCATTTAATTTTGCGAGAATCGGGGCGGGGATTCCCCGCGGGGAATTCGTGGGGATTGGGTTCCCCGCGGGGAATTTTTTTTCCCTTTTTTTTTTTAATTTATGATAAAAATTAATTATTTCTAAATGAATAATTTTCAATATAATTTTATTTAAAGAAAATGTTATAAAATTTCCTAATAAAAACCATAATATACCATAAGTAAAAATACTATAATGTCAAAACAACTTAATTTCTAAAAATTCAAATTTCAATATTACAACATAGTCTTTATTTATTTATTTTTAATAACGAAATAGTCTTAAACTAATTCCTATTATAATTTTTTTTTTTAAAAACTTCTATTTATAGGTAATAATATATATATATATATATATATATATATATATATATATATATATATTACTAATCGGGGCGGGGGCGGGGGCGAGGTCGGGGACGGGGACGGGGAATCAGGGATTCCCCTCCCCATTCGGGGGACCCCGCGGGGCCCTGGCCCCACGGGTTAAATGGACATCTCTAGATGAAAGATAAAAGAGAGATGTGATTGGTGGTTGGGAGAATAGAAAATGGTAATACTAATGTTTAGTTAGTCATCAAATTACTTAGTTGGAGAATTATTATTGATTTAGTTATTAGAATTTCAGGTTAAACAGGAAATTGGGAAATAGTTTGTAAACATGGCGTTATCGATAATAACCATGTGAGTGGTTTATTTATGAAATTTTTTCATCATTTAATTTTATTATGAAAATTTCAAGAATTCCTTAATTATGTATGATTTTAGAGAATTGTCAGTGATTTTCAATATTGTATCATTCTAGCTCCAGTTATCATTTTAGAGATTTATTTGAGAAATTATAAGAGTTTTTATGTTTATTGAGGAATATATGAGGTTTATAAAATGTAGTTTTAGAGAAATAATGATTTTTTAAATGTTCTATGAGAGATTTGATGATAAATTCAGAATTTATAAATTTGGCTAATAATTCAATTGTTTCTTTAAAAAGATGAAGATCATTCTAAAAAAAATGTAAGAAACCAAGCATAAATTTAAAAAACAAAAACCAATGTCCCGTTTGATAACCATTTAGTTTTTAGTTTTTGGTTTTTGAAAATTAAGCCTATAAATGTTACTCCCACTTATGGTTTTACTTGTTTTGTCATCTACTGTTTGCCTATGTTTTCAAAAATCAAGCCATATTTTGAAAACTAAAAAAAGTAGTTTTCAAAAACTTGTTTTTGTTTTTAGAATTTGGCTAAGAATTCAAATACTTTCTTGAGGGAGATGAAAACCATTGTAGAGAAATTAAGGGAAAACAAGCTTAATTTTCAAAAACCAAAAACCAAAAACTAAGGCCCTGTTTGATAACCATTTGGTTTTTGGTTTTTGGTTTTTGAAAATTAAGCCTATAAATACTACTCTCACTTATGTACATACTTGTTTTGTTATCTACTTTTTACCTATGTTTTCAAAAACCAAGCCATGTTTTAAAAACTAAAAAAAGTAGTTTTCAAAAACTTGTTTTTGTTTTTAGTATTTGGCTAATAATTGAAATGTTTCCTTAAGGGATATGAAAACCCAGAGAAATTTGGAGAAAACAAGTTTAATTTTCAAAAACAAAAAACCAAATGATTATCAAGCGGGGCCTAAATGGTTATCAAACGGGGCCTAAATAATTATCAAACGGAGCATAAAATTGCAAGTTAAACATCTAAAATTTTATAATAAAATCGAGAAATATGCTCAACTGACGCATCAGTTATTAAAGAGATGCAAACGCAATTTTCGATTTTTTTTTAAAAAGAATTTTAGATTAATTAAAAATAGAAGTAAAAAGTATATCAGTTATACAAACTTATAAGTTATACCCATGACGTAGGAAATCGAACTATTATCAATTTGTGTTTGAACACTTAAGGGTTCGTTTGATAACGTTCATGTTTCCTGTTTCTTGTTCCTATTTCTCATTTTTTAAGAAACATACATGTTTGATAAACGATCATGTTTCTTGTTTCTAAATTTTTTAGAAACGTTTCTAAAAAAATGGCAGATTTTGAGAAACTTCAAAAAGTAGTTTCTCAAATTCTGTTTCTGTTTTTTTTTTCCAAGTTGTATGCATGTATTCCTATTTTTCTTTTTACCCATCTCTCCCCTCTCTCTTCTTTCTCTCTCTTCCATTCTATTTTTTTCTTTTAATACTTTTTAATCTTTTGTTTTTTTCTTCTTTTTTATTTTTATTTTTATTTTTTGATTTATTTCTTTCTATTCGTTATTTCTCTTTCGTCATAATATTTTTTCTTTTAATAGTTCATTATCTTTTTTTTTTCTTTTTTTCTTTTTTCTTTCTCTTTTCATTTATGTTTTTTTCTTCTCTCTTTTTTCTTTTATTTTACATTAACGAGCTTATAGTTATTATTTTCTATTATTTTTTATTTTGGTACGATTTTATTTTTTTATTAAATAAATAAACTAATAATGTATTTCAACCATTAAATATAAAAAAATATATATACATTCTCTATCTTTTTCTGATTTTACTCGCGTGTATTATTGGCTAATGCATTTTTAAAGAAACAATAAAAATAAATTTTATTATTAAATTAAAGAAATGTGGGTATGTTTGATTGTCTGACCTTAGACAATTTACAAATTCTTCTAATTGAACTAACTCTTGTAAGTCAAAATCGTTCAAGGTGAATTGATTGAAGTGAGAAATAACATTGCAAATCAAATTTGAACAACATTTGAAGGATAAATTTATTATTATTATTATTAATTAGGTGTTGGGCCTTAATAAAATACTATAACCTCTTTATATATGTTTTATATTTATTTTAATGCATGTTATATGTTTTATTATAATATATGTACTAAACTTTATTTTTACCCAAAAAAAAAAAAGAAACAAGAAACAGAAATAGTTATCAAACATGTTTCTGTTTTTAGTTTTTAAGAAGCAGAAACAAGAAACGAGAAACAGAAAATAAGAAACGAGAAACGAGAACATTATCAAACGGGGCCTAAAAGAGTTCTGCTTAAAATTCATTATGGCCTAAAATGCCGCTTTGTTGATTTAATTTATTAAAAACACGATATTGAAAAATTCAAAGGAATTGTCTTTCCCCACTGTTCCTTAAGAAGGAGGAAATTTAATTTTAAAACAAACCAAATATTGTAGGAATCGGAACAAAATGAAAATAAATATTCAAATTCTGAAATTACAGCCGTCAAATTCTTGATAAATTATTTAATGAGACAGTCACAATATATTTGCTTCATAATAATTATTAGATGTAGATCCAATAATTTTATATATTTAATAATTATTTAATATAAATTCGAGATACTGACAAAATTTCGACTGGTGGGGCGGCTGAATAATTTCTCCAAATTCTGTCCCACCCAAAGAACACAAACCTGTCTTACGATTTGCTCATAAATTCACATCCGTTCATTTCATTTGGGCCATACATTTTGACTAGATCCAATCCAACCGGGGCGACGTGGCTGTGGCCTCCGGTCCCACCGCCACCGCAACTTAACTGATTAAACAGATTTTTTACCAAATGACATGATATAATAATTTGAATTTTGAACAAATAAATAAAGCCAATTTGAACTAAAATTAGTGAATAAGATACCAATTATCATTTTAAAATCTCAATACTTCACTCCAATAATTGTTAAATATATATATATATATATATATATATATATATATATATATATATATATATATATATATATTATCTTCTTTTGCCAACATGATTGTATTTTTTTTTTGGTAAATTATAAAAAATACCATTGAATTTTGTTTTTGTTTAAAAAATATTCATATTCTTTCAAAAATTGTCATATTACCCTTGACCTTTTATAAACGTTTCAAAACTACCATTGAAGCATAAATTTGTTAAAATGTTGACGGAAAAGTCAACACGATGGAATGTGGTTCTTTCAAACTTAATCTAAACAAGCATCCAAATGACAGCCACACTGTTCTAGGTCAACATCACGCCAATTTTCTGTCCAACATTCTAATGAATTTATACTATAAGGGTAGTTTTGAAATGTTTATGAAAGGTCAAATGTAATATTACAACTTTTGAAATAATGAGAGTATTTTTTAAACAAATGGCAAAGTTCATGGGTATTTCTTATAATTTAGCTTTTTTTTTTTTTTTTACAATATGTAGGGGTGGAGGTGGGGGGGATCAACGATGCAATGTGATGTAGTTGAGAGGTTCGAATTCCCACTTCCACATGTGTTTTTTTGAAGTTACATCTCATATATTTTTGAATGTATATTAGCATATTCTATAATGCTATAGATATGTTATTAGGATATTATAACTACCACTTTCGCGAGTCTAAAAATGTGCTATATATACGTATGCACGTATGTGTGTGTATAAATTAAGTTCAATCATAAGTTTGGTCTCTTAAAATTACAAATAGTGTGTTAATAAGTTCATCTACTATACGTTCTTTAACAAATAACAAGCTTTTGACCTAAGAGAAAACAAATAACAAGCTTTTGAATTTTTATAGTTTATTTTTTTTTAAATTAGCAATATATGGGGTGAGAATTAGATTATTAGACATTTTGATTGAAGATATTATGTCTTAATCAATCAACCATGAGTTTAACTATTTAGTATTTATATTTTACAAAATTTCTAATAAAGTAAGAAGTCTTACAACCTGAACAATAATTATAGGTAACTTCATGTCACATTTTTTTTTAGTTCATTGTATCACATTAAAATCATATAGTTAATGAAATATTTTTATTAGACAAACTTAATAACTTATTATAAATTTTCTACAATACAAAAGTTAGATAGACACAATTTTAGAACTTTAAGAATTATCAAAATGAATATAGTTCAATTAACTAGTTTGTATTCTCGACTAAATGTGAGAGGTTCAAATCTCTCTCACACCAAATATTATTAAAAAAAAAAAAAAAACTTTAAGAATTACCTTAAATTATTTAACATATGGGACTAGATAGACTCAACTTGCCAATTGTAATTAAATATATTTTTCATTTTTCTCGAAAAAACGAAGCAGAGAAGAAAGAAAACGAATGAACTCAAAAAAAAAAAAAAAACAGTTGGTATCATCAAATCATCAACGACAAAATAGAGCGTAGAAGTTTTACCTCTTTGGGAGGAAGATGAATATATACAATTGAAAAGGTGAAATCCTTCTCGTTTTCCACTTGTTCAGATTCGGATGCGAGTTTATTCTCATTTTGGCATTTCTTTCTTGACTTTCCCCTCACGCTCACATGATCTTAAATTACAATTAAAGCAATTTTGAAATCCATACGCCAAAAATATCCAGAGTCACATTCAATCCAATTGAAGTTCAAGTCAAGGAAGAGTTTCGGTTTCTTTCCCCCCTTTCGATCCGATCCAGAAGATCCGGAATTTTTTATCATGAGCTTCGAACCTTCCGGAAGTGCCGCCGGTTCGCCGGCGCCGGGGAGCTCAGGAGGTAGGGGAAGCTCGCCGTCGTCATCGGCATCGGGGACGAGCAAGGAGAAGCAAAAGGAGAAAGCGAGAGTGAGTAGAACGTCACTGATATTGTGGCACGCTCACCAAAATGACTCTACCGCTGTTCGGAAGCTTCTGGAGGAGGATCAGTCCCTTGTCCATGCCAGAGATTACGACAGCCGCACCCCTCTCCACGTTGCATCGCTTCATGGCTGGATCGACGTTGCCAAGTGTTTGATTGAACACGGCGCTGATGTTAATGCCCAAGATCGCTGGAAGAACACTGTAAGTTTTATCTACCTATTCTTTACGGAAATTATTCTTAATAGGAACTCCATTCTGTGTTTATATGATGGCTCGATTACTATTTGACGTTTCTTTTTACATTCACTCGTGCTGTATTTGGTTTTGATTCGAGTTTTCTTGGTAGTTATAGCTGCACGTTTGAATTTCAAGCCAGTACAGTAATTCAGCCATATGTATAGTGTCGTTTAGTGTCGTTTAGTCTAGGCTAGTGGGCAATCCGTGGTATTTTGCATACAATACGCGGTTATCAGCTTAGAGTTTATGCGAGCAAAATAACTGGGGAAAAAATTCCAATTCAATCCTAAATGACCGTAAGCCACATTTCCCCACCCCCAATTATTTCTTATGTAAACAAAATAAAAACCCTTGATGTCTCTTGGGTCTGGGCCTTGGGGCTGGTGTGGGTGCCCCCGGTTATAGGGGAGCAATGCTCCGACTCCCGACTATAAAAAAAAATTATTTCTTATGTATACACAGTTCTTTGAGTTAAAAAGTTTGTCTCTTCCATATATGTGGGCATGTGATTAAATTTATAAATGGAAAAAGAGTATATGACACAGCTCAAGGGCTTTATGATTGTACTACTCTGGGAAAGACTTGCCTTACCCGGTTTATCTGAACTACCTGCACTGCGTGTGATTTAAGTCTGGTCAACTCTGAATGATGGATTTTATTTTGCAATTGGTCCATTGCTGTAAAGTTGCTCTTGCTCTTTAAGTGGAGTTAAGCGGCTCTATGCATATTGCTAGTTTAAAAGAATGTCGTTTTCCTGACTCTATTGGTAAGAAATATAATGTGTCCAAAATAAGCTTGCTCTCATATTTACTAGTTATATGTTCTGTTTCTCCATTTTGTTGTTGCTTCGTGTAAATGTTTAAAGTTCTATTGTTGAGTGCAACATTCGCATAAATCACTTAGTACCATTATCCTCTTCAAGGTAGTCTAGCATTTCTTTCAATGCCCAAGCATCTCTGGTTGAATTTACAAGGATCTTGTCTCGTCTATTACAGCCGCTAGCTGATGCGGAAGGAGCTAAAAAGCATGGTATGATTGAGTTATTAAAATCGTATGGTGGCCTTTCCTATGTAAGTGGAGAGCTTCCCTTTTGGCTTTTTGTATTTATGTTAGTTTATGTGTGTGCCAATTGGCCGTGTTAGCATAATTTTATTTTTATACTATTCATTCTTCTTCGCAAGCAGACATCTCTTCCTTACTTTCTATATTTTCCTGATTACTGTGAAAATCAGATGCTTCTGTTTACATCCATACCATGTTCAGTCATATCTCATATTTCCTTGCATTTTCTACGAGTCTTCAATGTTATTGCTATCCTTTTATTGCATTTCTATGTTTTATCTTATATCCTTGTCTTACTAATCTACATGTTTTTAAACTGACTGCATTTAAAGATTAAGATATTTCATATTACTCCATGAATATTCTTCTTTTCGATTCTTGACAGGAAACAAGAGAAACTGAATATTCTTCATATCAGGATTTTGTTTCTTACTAATTTCTGTCTAAGAATGCAAATATATGTTGCAGGGTCAAAATGGAAGCCATTTTGAACCAAAGCCTGTTCCTCCTCCTCTGCCAAATAAATGTGACTGGGAAATTGATCCTTCTGAACTGGACTTTTCAAACTCAGCTATTATTGGCAAGGTAAAAATTATCTTTCTTGAAATTGCTAGAAAGTAGGATTTTCACCATCCAAGAATTCCAATCATTTGAAATCTTTCCACATGATGATTGAACTAGAAAGTTGTTTGTGTTATTTCGGTTTCTGTATAAGAGTACATAAGTTTAGCAATTTATAATCAAAATCTGTTCTGTTAGTTAACTGCATCAAGAAATGCAAGTACAGGTCTGAAGTGTGTTAATTGATTGAAAAAAATGAAAACTTTTAGCCAATAGAAACTGAGAACTTTAACGTTTGAGTTGTCCTGGAACAGAGAGCCTAAAAGATTCTTTCAGCCAGTTACCTCATATTGTTACTGGGAGGCTTTTTCCCCCCATATTTTTTCCTTTCAATGGGTGTAAAAACTGATGCTTGCTTCGGTTTTTGTTGGACATCCCTTCCATGATTGAAGAAGACTTTATGGATAGCTATCAACCGAGTTTTTTCTGGAACCTTTGGTGCGAGTGGAATGGGAGAATTTTCAGGGACATTTACTCAAGTTTTGATAGCTTTATGGACTTGATTTTCTTTCATGGTTTGTATTGGTGTAAATGTAAATACCCTTTTAATGACTATAATCTTTCTTCTTTGATTTCCAATTGGAAAGCTTTATTATATCTCTTTTGGTGTTAGGAGTCTTTTAGCTTCCTTTATTTCATTCATCAATGAAATTCGTTTCTCTAAAAAAAAAAAAAAAGTAAAAACTGATGCTTGCCTTTTGGTTACAAAGATGGGGAAAAGAACTGTCATCTTTAAATTTAAAATCACTGATTCTGTACATGTGTTCCAGAAAACCTCTTTAATCCATTCCCCTCTCTATATGAATGCTGAAATAATTTAATGTTAGGCCTTTTATCTTATTTTGTTTTGTTTTGTTTTGTTTTTGTGGTTTGAATGCTTTTTGTTCGTATGATTCTCAATCCATTTAAGAGAGTAGTTTTCACTTATGAATGTCTGTCTTTTGCAGGGGTCCTTCGGGGAAATTTTGAAGGCCTATTGGCGTGGAACCCCTGTAGCTGTCAAACGTATTCTTCCATCACTTTCCGATGATAGACTTGTGATGTAAGATCCAATATCCATCTGATGGACCTGTACCTTTTCTCGTTGCGATTGCACATGTCCCATTTTTTCTCTAATTTATCAAAAATATCTTGAAGAAATAAAATCAGAAAATAGCGAACATTTATAAAAATATTTGATTTCTAAATTTTATATGTATTCCTTAGATAGAACAGAACAGTGAATTCTACAGAATATATATATATATAAATCTATTTATTTTCTATTGCTTTTCCTTGCACCAGCAGCCTGGAATCTGATTCCAACAGTCACAATATCCGCCAGAACCCCTCAAAACTTTATTTTTTTTAATTCAAAGTTTAAAAACCATATAAATCTTTACTAAATCAATAGGACTGGAGTTAATTGTATGTGTTGGCTTTTCTCATCCAGTCAGGACTTCCGACATGAGGTTAATCTGTTGGTGAAGCTACGCCACCCGAACATAGTCCAATTTCTTGGAGCTGTCACTGAGAAGAAACCACTTATGTTAATCACTGAATACTTGAGAGGGGTAATTGATAGAGTTTCTTTTTATTCTAATTGTGCAAATTTTCAGGTTTCATTCTTTTTAAGTTGTAATTTACTCATGCTGTTTGACATTCTGCCCCTTAGGGTGATCTTCACCAGTACCTCAAGGATAAAGGTTCACTCAGTCCTGCAACGGCCATCAATTTTGCACTGGACATTGCCAGGTAATTGAACTTGATTCCTTGAAACTTTCATAAAAAATGAAATAAGATGCCTTGAAGATTGTTCAAAATAAAAGAGCAAATCTAAAGATTTTTATAGTTTAGCTCTTGACGTTGCCAGATAAATGAATGTTGCGCTGATTTGGCTCCTCACTGCCCATAGCAAAATGGAAGATCCTTCTCTCCATGATATATCGTTATTTCCTTTTAAACCTTGGTATTTCATGTGGGAAAATTCATCGGATCTTTCTTAAAAAATTTCATACATGATTATTTTAATGTAAAGGAACACGACTCCTTGAAAATTTTGCGAAGAAGAAATAAGATTCTTCGAAAATTGCTGGAAATAAAAGAGCAAATGAAAAGATTAATTTTTCTTTCTTTTATTTGAATTCTACTTCTGCCAGAACTGATCTTCTTACATTGCTTTTCCATACGTTGAGAACTAGGCTTCAATATCACGATTCTCTATATGCTTGCAAATACCTAAGATGTTTAATTTTCAGCTGCCTGATTTTGGCATTTAATGCAAAGTGATGGGGGCATTTTGCTTTACAAATTGCCATGTTGGAGTACTTTGAACCTCTCATATAATTGATCAACCTACTAAAAAAACATGATGAAATAAATAGAAAGAAATATCCTGCAGTATTGCTTTATTTGCAAAATCATGCTGCTTCTATGATGCTATCTATAACAATAAAGTGATTTTGTTTAAATCTGTTTATTTTATCAAAAAGATATCTCTGTCATCTAGTCTCTAAACTTTCACAAATTTCCTGGCTGGTGTACAATCTATTTGTGAACAAGCTCATTTGATGATTGTTTGAGACATTTTACTGATTTTCATGTTGGGGTTTCCTTGATTAGGGTAGGCTATACATCATAGTATCTAAAATCACATCTTACTCAAACTTTAGAAATGAATGGTCATAAGTAATTTGTTTTACATTTAACCGAGTCCAGTATTTGCTCCTTATGAATTTACTAATCGTGCTAATTAGTTTGATAATAATTTCTGTTCCAGGGGAATGGCTTATCTCCACAATGAGCCAAATGTTATAATTCACCGTGACCTAAAACCAAGGTGAGTTTGAGACTTTGATCAGCATTCTATCTCTCTCTCACTCCAGAAATCTTTTGCCAGGGGTTAACTTTTTAAAACTTGACGAGCTTTCTGCTGTCATTTTGTTTTCACATTCTTTTGAACTCAGCGTAGATTCGATTGAGTTCGCTGTCATCTACTTTTATAATTGGAAGAGTATTTTGAAATTCCAGGAATGTTCTTTTAGTTAATTCCGGAGCCGACCATCTAAAAGTTGGTGATTTTGGTCTAAGCAAGCTCATCAAGGTTCAGAATTCACATGATGTTTACAAAATGACTGGCGAGACTGGGAGCTGTAAGTACATATCATACAGCTATTTTCAGTTTTATATGACTCTTTAATGCTTAAATCTTCTTTATCACGTCGTGCATATGGAGAAAAGACCGGTATATGGCCCCTGAAGTTTTTAAGCACAGAAAATATGATAAGAAGGTGGACGTGTTTTCTTTTGCAATGATATTATATGAGGTAATTTTTGCGTTCGCAAGTATAGAAGTAAACTTTTATTGCAGGAGACTATATTTAACTCGCAACATTCCAACTGGTGCAGATGCTTGAGGGAGATCCTCCACTGGCAAATTATGAGCCTTATGAAGCTGCCAAATACGTGGCTGAGGGTCATAGACCGATGTTCCGTGCAAAAGGATACCTTCCCGTTCTAAGAGAGTAAGTCGATCATTCCTGTTTCAAGTTTCAACCTAATCATTTAGTTCTTTTTTCTCACGTTTAATATCTCCCACTCGAACTTACATTCCCTCCATGTTTACTCCCGGCATTGAGATTGCTTCTTCTCATGTAAAAAACACATGCCTTTTAGATCAATTTATGGAGATAGCTTCTCATTGATTATACTACGAGTAAAGAGAAACACGGACAGAAGTTGCTAATTCTTCTTTTTCCCTGTTCTGGTTTCATTCTTCCCAGGTTAACAGAAGAATGTTGGGCTGCTGATATGAACAAGAGACCTTCTTTCTTGGAAATTCTCAAAAGACTTGAAAAGATCAAGGAAAATCTACCTACCGATCATTCCTGGAATTTGTTTAATGCATAACATTCGAAGTTATGGTATGATATCATATGTGAATGAAGATAGTATGCCGTTCTGCTCGATTATGCCCATGAAGTTACAAGTTTTCTCGACTAGCAAAGATTGTGAAAAATTTTTTTACGGCTGCTTTCACTCTGTTCGAAGTTACAAGTTAATTTTGAACAGAGCCTGTGATTTTGATTGAAATTTCTCATTTTTCTTCACTTGAACTAGTATCATCATCCCAAATCCCTGTCCCATTGTCCGTGGGGTAATGTCCTCCAGAATGTGGCTTTCTTCAATGTCTCATAGGATTTAATTGTTTCCTCTCATCTTTCAATTGTAATTTAGACAAAGCATTCTATGCCTTCTCTGACTCTGTCTTTTCATGTAAGTAAAGAATGGATTTAGACAAAGCATTCATGTCTTTTCAATTGTAATTATTACTATCCATTATTTTTATTTTCAAGTATAATAGGTTTTTTTTTTTTACAGTATATATTGATTCGCTCGTGCTCAATGTCCCTTTTTTTAATTCAATAATTGAATTGACTGAACTACCGACCTTTAGGATAAAAATTTGTGTCTTATCTACCGAGTTGTTTAATATCCATTGTCATTAAAATGTCTGGTTTTATATTTAGTGGATATTATTTGATCTATATTTTATCAAATAAGATTGTGAGATGGCCCATCCAAGTTCTGGAGGGTCTGGCGCATAAAGTAACATCAAATACCATTTGAAGTTGGGGTTTGATTCGCTATCGGTCATCAAACTCTTAAATCAGACCTGACGAAAATCAATAGTTTCGTGAAGAAGATTTGTAATATAGGAGACACTGTCTTTTCAGCACATCAGAAGAGATGAAATCTCCATTGCTGACATGTTAGCAGGGTAGCTTTTGCTATGTATTTGAAACTTGGGATCTGACTCCCCCAATTTGGCTTGATCCATAGTTAGGAAAGATCATTTACTCGTGTTTTAGTTTATTTCCTATTTCCCGTATCAAAAAGAAAATGATAAAGTTTTATTTCATCATACTCTTGCTTATACATTTTATATTAATGTAATGTAATATTTATTATTATTATTATTTTTTAACAATATGTAGGATGGAAGATTCAAATATCTGACTTCTTGATCGATGATACAATATTTATGTCAGTTAACCTAAGCTCATGTTGGCAATATAATATTGTTTCTTTAAATTATTAACGTAACAAATAATTAGCTTTTTTTTTTTAGTTCAACAACATTTGAGGGTGGAGGATTCAAACTTCTAACCTCTTAGTCGATGGTACATTCCAATTACGAGCTAAGCTCACTTTGACAATTTCTATTGAGTTTAAAGAGAGGGTAGGGTGAGAATTTCAATATCTAATCAAATGTAGTAAGATCAGGTGGTTGACCGGTGAGATTAGTCTAGGTGTGCATAAGCTGATCTGGACACTCACCGATATTAAAAAAAAAGAATTTCAATATCTAATTCTAAACTATTTAATGATTTAATCGATTTAGCAATATTAAAGGGTTTTTTTTTTAAAAAATAATAAATTTATGGCATGGTCCATATTTTTATAAGATCACGTTTCATTTTCAGAATTGAGCTGTAATTGGCACTTAACATCAACCAAGAGGTCAGATGTTTGAATTCTCCTCTATTAAATATTGTTGAACCCAAAAGAAAAAAAAAATCATTTCCAGAAGCAATTTTCAGGTATTGTGGCGTCCATGTTATAAACATAGTATTAAATTTCCGTTGACATGTCGATATTTCCACATGTCCATGGGTTCGACATCGACATAAGGGGGAATCGACATGTCGATATTTTCACATGTCCACGGGTTCAACATCGACATAAGGGGGAATCGACATTTCTACTATACTGTATAAAATTGATAAAATATTAAAAAAAATAGTAAAAAAATGTAACTTAATGTGAATATAATATTGTAACAAGTATTTTAGCTCATTCAAAAAGTGTAAAATGTTTATTTATTAATTTAAATATTTTTTTTGAATTTTGAATTTTTTATTTTTTTTTTAAAAATATTCATCAACATCGACATTTTATCAATATTTCGATCGACATTTCTATAAAATTGAGAATTCGACATTTTCGTTGACATTTTAAAAGTTGGTTATAAATACAATCTGGTACGACTTTCTCTTATGTCTCATTTACAAGAATTACAAACATTATTGATTGATACCGGAGTTCACGACATTCACTGTTAAACTTTGTAGGGATCGGCCTGAGGATTGTGAGCTTCAAAACCTTCTTCAAGCAACCCAGGTTCATGAGCTTAGCCCATGCCTTGTGCCTGCGGCGGAATTTAAACATTTGGTCCAAAAATCTCAGCCATGCCGTTTCTTCAGATGATCAAAAACTCCTTTTTCTACTGCAATCATGTAATGGAACCTCAGAAATATCTCAAATCCACTGCTACATGGTCAAGACTGCTCTTGACCTCGTCCCTTTCACATTAAGCAAACTTCTTGCTTCCGCCATACTGGATATCAAGTATGCAGCTTCCATTTTCAGGGATATACGAAACCCGAATCTCTTTATGTTCAATACTATGCTCAGAGGTTATTCTTCTAATAGAGATGATTCAAAAAATGCTTTTGTTATTTTCAATGACCTGAGAAATCAGGACTTTTTGCCTGATGAGTTTTCTTTCATAACAATTCTGAAAGCTTGTGCTCGAGAATTGGCAATTGATACTGGACAGGGGATTCATGGGATTGTTCATAGATCTGGGCATCGTTTATTCAATCATGTTAATAACATACTTCTACATTTTTACTGTGCGTGTGGCCAAATTGGAGATGCCCGTAAACTGTTTGATGAAGTTCCTCAAAGAAATGATTTGGTCTCGTGGAATACTTTGATGGGTGGTTATCTTTATGCATCTCAGCCCATTGTTGTTTTAGATTTTTTTAGACAAATGTGTAGGAGAGGTTTGATAGCCGGCGTGAATACAGTATTAACTGTTTCATCTGCTGTAGGTGATGTTGGCAATTCTTTGGATGGAAGGTCTCTTCATGGACAATGTATCAAGTTGGGCTTATGTTCTGATCTCAATGTGGTTACGTGTTTGATTGATATGTATGCAAAATTTAAAGATTTGGAATCAGGACAGATGATCTTTGATGAAGTTGCTGAGAAGGATGTTATTCTATGGAATTGTTTGATAGATAACTATGCTAGAAATGGCATGTTAGAAATAGCAATAGCTTCACTACATCTCATGAAACTTGAAGGAAAGAAACCCAATTCATCCACATTGGCAGGATTACTCTCAGCTTGTGCTACCTTTGGTGCTGTCAGTACAGGTAAATACCTTGGCAATTATGTGGAGGAGGAAGGATTGGTTCTAGATGCTGTTCTTGGAACCGCTCTGATTGATATGTATGCTAAATGTGGGTTCCTAGACAAGGCGATTGACATTTTTTATAAGATAAAGGATAAAGATGTGAAGACTTGGACGGCCATGATAACTGGTTATGGGGCTCATGGCCAGACAAGGAAGGCTATTGAAACTTTGTATAGGATGGAGGAGGAGGGTTTTCGGCCTAATGAGATAACTTTCTTGGCGATCTTGAATGCATGTAGTCATGGAGGCATTGTGGTAGATGGGATGAAATGTTTCAAGAGAATGTTGTATGAATATAGCATGACACCAAAGATTGAGCACTATGGATGTATTATTGATCTTCTTGGTCGTGCGGGGTTGTTGGAGGAAGCTCATAACTTAATCAAGAGCTTGCCTTCCAATGGTGATATTACTGGATGGCGTGCACTGCTGGCAGCTTGTAGGGTATATGGAGATGTTGAACTGGGAGAGTCTGTGAAGAGAATGCTGGTTGATTTAAATGATGAACACCCCACAGATTCAATGCTCCTTTCTAGTACATATGCCATTGCTGGGAGGTTGTCTGATTATACACAATATCAGCAAATTAAGGAAGAAAACAGAACGAAAGAAGTAACCAGATCATCCCAAATGCAGATTGAGAAGGCAAAAAAAGAAGCTGGTCGTAGTATGATTGAGATGGATAATTTGTATTAGGAATAACTGACCTGATGACAGCACAGGAGCTGTACATAATCATAATTTTAGTTTGATTTAAAGTATTCAAATCTTTGTTCGCCAGAAACTGTCATGACCCAAAGACAGAAATCTTTGTTCGCCAGGAGCCGTACATAAGCACAGGAACCGAAAGAAAGGTGAACACGTTGCCTTAGGCGTACATCAGGAAATAGAGGTGCTTAGTAATTTTCTGTTACGCACAACCCATTTTTTATCTGAACGTTCCTTGATAAAGCCACGCAGGATCTGGTATCGTTCCAATTTTATCAGATGTCCCCCAAGGGACCAAAGTATCCATTTTTCTCATAATGGATAGATTTTACTGTTTTCTTGATTTTGGCATGTGCAAGCTGACTAGAGCATAAGACATGGATTACTTCAAACCTCCACAAACCAAAAGACAAAAAATGCAAAATACTGAACTCTAGTCTGTCAAATTTTTGAAGTTTACTCCTCCAAATCAAATATTATATTTGCTTTTATGGTCATCAGTAATTCTTTCTCTATTTGTCTATTGACTCTTTATCATTAATCGCATTTGTTACTTGGCCTGATTTTGAAGCAGGAGCTATAATGCTTTTCTTCTTTGCGCACTAACTCATGGAGAATAATGCTGCTACCCATATCAACTTCATGGAGAATAGCTTATGTCATAAGGGTAATCGAGCATGACCATTATAGCTAAACGCCAATCTCTTCTGTGCTGAGTTTTCAACCTTTTTAACAGAGTACCATTCAGGTTCTGATATGACATGGAATCACCTTCTTTTAGAATCCCATGAGATGAAGGGGATATCATCAAAGGAAGTACTGGAATAATTATTTTTGAGGTAAGCACTCTGTATTCTTATGTTTCTCCTTGATGTTCACAAATCACAACAAAACTAACTTGCTGCAAAGATGTATATATCTGAATCTCAGTTTGTTTAACTCTGCTGCCGCTAGAAAAGGTTCTGTCTATCATGTGTGCTAACTCATTTAACTGAAGTACTTGGCTATCTCCAAAAAAATCATTGAACCTTTGCTCTGTCCCAGTGCCCAAGATTCTTATCATTCCATCCACATCATACTTTCAGTAAAAAAGTTTGCTTTGAGGAAATTGTACTTTGAAACTTTGCTAAATTGATATAGTTTCTGGAGAATTTTTTTTGTTATCTAATTTTCTGATATATCTAGATAATACGACCAACTTAGTATGTTGCTCTTCGAAATGTTTCTCGTTTGAAGGAGGTTGTATGAGTAATTATTTTATATAGTTTATAACTTTACACTGTTAAACATATGACCATGCATTTAACGACCATGCCTAGAGTAGTCGATACGTTGAATAATTTTTTTATTTTTATTTTTAACAAGAGGACTTGATATTTAACCCTCTCCCTCGTATAAGTAACAATTTGGCCCCAAGGCTTTTTTATTTTTTTAGTTCAATAAGGGGTGGAGATTCAAATCTCTGATTTTTAAATAGTAAGGAATGTCTTGCCGAGTTAAGCTATGCTCATTGGCTAACTTTCTTTCTTTTGATCTTAAAGGGTTTGAATAATCTTCCTATTGCATTTGTGACACCCTCCATCTTTTTTTTTTTTAGTACAACCCTCCACCAATTGTAAGCTTAATTGAAGTCCAAATTTCTCTCAATGTATTTTACAACCTTGGTCACTTTGTATATATATATTTCCTTTTACGAATTCCACAATAGAAAGCCAATATATACTTCACTTTCCTCTTAAAACTTAATCATGATCTCTCTTGTCAATCAATATCTAATCATTTTCAATTATTTATATCTTCATCATAAAAAATAAATGGGGCAAGAAGCATGGTTGATGTTATTGCTGATGGGATTACAGGAACTCTTCAGATAAAGTGTCTCGTTCTAACTCCTTTTTTTTTTTTTTTTTTTTTTTTTTTTTTTTTTTTTTTTTTGAGTTCTGTCTCCTTCTAAAATTATTTCGAATTGTTTATTTTTTATGATTTCTTTTAAATTATGGGCTGTTCACACGAGTTTGGATGTATTAAATTGTGGAATAAATATGATTATTTTTGGATATTTAGTGGTTACATTATCTAATAATAAATGATACTTCAATTATTTCTCTTATATATAAATTAATTGTAATTATGATCTCATATAGAATTCATTTACTTATTTAGCTTTTTAGTTTGATTTTACAAAATTCAAATTTCTTTAGAAAAATTAAAGTTGTTCTTTCTTCTAAATTTCAGGTGGGTACGTTGTGATCTCAGACATTAACTTTCTTTCTATTTTTTGGAAAAATTGGACAATAAACTCAATCTATATATGGTGATTGTCAAAGTAGAAAAAAGGTTGGAGTATTTACTACGAGGCCAAATTTATATAGTTTTATTTTGTTTAATTTTAAAATGAAAGTACATACAACATTGACATGGTTATGCTTTGTTATTTTAACTTAGAAGTAGAAGTGGACAACATTCATTTTAAAATGATTGTCATTTAAAAGTGAGACTATTCAATAATAGTTGTTTTTTTTTCTTAATAATAGTGTGTAGTTTAAATTCTTTTTGGTAACATAGGTGATTCCACCCAAAAAAAATTAATGCAAAATTCTATTTAGCATGTCATAGAATTTCCAAGATGAACTGATTTTCTTTTACGATATATATATATATATATATATATATATATATATATTCTATGGATGATGTTTTAGAAATATGCAGATAAATAAGAGTCTAATTTAAAGATTATTTTGTTCTTGATTTTTTTCTTCAAAATTTAAATATAAACGTCAAAGTGAGTATAATTCAATAGTAATTGACATGTACTCATTCTCTTGAAGTCAGAGGTTCAAATCTTCATTCCACACGCTTGTTGTATTAATATATATATAAACATATGCATTTTGTAGAAATGTATTTACTTTATTTCTATTTTGAAATCCAAGTAAAATTTTAAAACAAAATAGAGTTTTGAACATAACCTTTTAATTTATCTTATTAGATTTTGATCCAGACGATGAAAGGCATAAAAGAAAAAGTCAGTAAACAAATTTATTTAAAAAGTATGAACATCTTCAAATTATCAATATATTTGCAGTTTATTGTTCATTAACTGCCCAATTTTTTTTTAATCCTATAACTAAGTAGTTTACTGTTTATTTACCGTTCAATTTTTATCAAACGCCCACTTGGTGTAGTGGTCGAGTGCTTGCCTTGCCACACTATGGTGTAGAGTTCGATCCTGCAATTATACGCTTGGCACTTTGTTTGGTTGTTAGCCTTTGTTATTTGTTCCATGCCTTGACCTCAGGCTGTGAGGTCCTTTTTAAAGTAAATTAAAAAAAAAAATTCAATATATATACATTAAAAGATAATCATCAATTTGTATATTGATATTGCCTTGAGAATAAATATTGTATTATAAGATCAATTTTGTGATATCATAAAAAATGTCATTTTCTCCAGCAGAAGCAGAAGGAGAAGCAGTTGTTCTAAAAATAAGAGTACATTTACATTCGTCCATTTCAGAAGGAAAATAATAATAATAAAAAACTAAAAACAGTTGAAGATGAGAGGAATCTCTCTAAAAATGGCATCAAAGTAATTAAAATACATCAGTTTTGTAGACTTTCTAACCAAACCAAACAAAACAAACACTAGTCAGTATTTTCCAACTCCCACGTACATTTCAGCATTCTTTAATTTTCCCTTTTTCAAATTTGTTTGAGTTTCAGAAATACGATTGAAAAGGGGAGAAATTTGCGGGAAAGTTTAGTGAGAAGGCATTTATTTAGTTGTTCGGATTTAATTTTCTTCATTTTTAGCTCGTGAATCACCACCTCCACTCCGCACCCCCATCCATAATCTCTCCGTTTCTGACGAATCCAAATAGCCCATTAGCTGAAGTTGATTGCCGATTGCCCGATTCAGCTTTTTTAGATTCAATTCCCCGAGCTTAACCCATTTGCATGATTGCGACAATTTAGTTTCTTGTAAGCTGTTCGTGTTTCTTGGCTTTTGAGCGGGCTTCAATCCCTGAACGGTGATGCAAATCTGGAAATCGTAAGTGCCAGAATGATTTTTTTTAATGTGGGAATTGGTTGGATTGGTGAGGACTTTGAATGAGGCAGCAATGTGGTGTTTAGCGGAGCAATGGAAGTTAGATCTGAGGGTATACAGGTTAGGTGCGATAAACTCCCAGCTCCTGTAATTCCGAGGACGCGTTTGCAGGTTTGGTTTGTTCGTGTCTGCTCTAGCATTTTGCTTTGGACATTTTTGGTTCAGCTCGTTGCATTTGGGAAGCTATGGCATCCCCTTTTTATATCCAATATTACCAATCGGATTTCGCAAGTTACTGGGATTCCGCTCTCTCTACACGTCGAAGAGTCCATTCAATCGACGCCGCTTCTTCCGGCAAGTGAGTTCCTTAGCCTCAATCCGTCTTCAATCCATCTTTCTTTTATCGGAGATAGTGCGATATGTTATGTGTTCGATAGGTGTAAATTTGTAATGAGCTATGCATAAATACGTTTGTTCTTGCTGCTGTGTTCGGCTGGTGGGTTTGTTTAGCTTAAGGGCATGCACTATGGAGTTCATTAACGCTTCTTAGTTGGTCCTTCTTGCTTGGGATTATAAATATCTAAGAATTTTTGAACCACCAAGGTTCTTTTATGTATTACAGAGTTATACCTAATGTTGAAATGCTTTATCCGATCAACGAAGCTTATTTCATAGAGGTGTTTATTCTGTTTCAAGCAATGATATCATCATCCTTTTTTTAATTCATGGAATCGATTTTCCTTTGTTCTCTTCCAATAAATTAAGCTATGGAACTTCATTGGCATCACTAGCGAACTTCTTGGATAACTCATCCATTCTTGTCTGGCTACCATTTCATTCAATCTCTAAAATTACCTTTTCTGCTAACTGCTGCGGGAAGAATTTGACTTAAAAGGACCTCAATTTGTGCAGGAAACTATTCAAGTAATGGTTATCTTCGGGTGTCCTGCAATGGGGGCTTAAATCAAATGCGTGCTGCGGTGTGTACTTTTTGACTTGCTATTTCTTTCCCCCGTCTTCCTAATTCACGCCTATATTATTGTTTGTTCTTTTCCTTGAAAGGATGATATATTGGACTCATCTAATTAAGCATTTCAGATCTGTGATATGGTGACTGTTGCTCGCCTTTTGAACTTGACATTGGTTGTTCCAGAACTTGATAAAACATCTTTTTGGGCCGACCCTAGGTATGTTCCTTTTCTTGCAATCTGTGACTTGGTTACTTACTTTTACATAGATTTCAGTATGTTAACACTGAGCTCTCGTGCAGTAATTTTGATGACATATTTAATGTGAACCATTTTATTGATTCACTGAGAGATGAAGTCCGCATTGTCAGAAGACTACCCAAAAAGTTCAATAGGAAATATGGATTTACACCATTTGCCATGCCTCCTGTTAGCTGGTCAAATGAAAAATATTATTTAGAACAGGTTTGTATTATTTTTTCTAATTTGTACTCTAGTTTTTCATATTACTTATTTGATGCAAATCTAGGTTCCTTGGATGGTCAAATGAAGAATCTGTGGTATTACCAAATTATATGTAGATACCAATTGAGTGCAGCTTTGAGATTATTATCTTGTTGGAGAATGCTTGGTCTGAATTGAGTCTTCCCTGACTCGGTGGTCTCACTGGTACTCTGGTCTGGAATACTATGAATTTTTTGTTGTCTTTTCTCGAACCTAGTGAGGCTGCCTGCCCCCCAAACTGGAATGTGAACTCATTTCTGTTCAGTCTCAGAGAGATTATACAGCCTAGGAAATAGAACTCTTAGAGGATTATTATTGCATGAAACGTCCTCCAAAATCTTCTGAAAGTATCATCACCCACCCTGTAAGAAAACCTCCCAGTTACCAGATTCTTACACTTAGCAATTGATGTATAAGAGCTAAAGGAAGGCTGCATAATCTTTTTACTGAATGATGTGAGTTATGAGGGTTTAAGGAATATTTTACGCTTCTGTGCAATGTAATTGTATCAAGACATCTACATTATGATGAGAACTGATAAATGTTTTAGACATATTTCTGAATTTAGAAATTTCTGTAAGGTGGGTTGCAACTTAACACATGCCCTATTGTGTCAGATAAAATGATGGATGTAGAAAAATTTGGTTTATTTTCTGCTCTATAAAAAGATTAAAGTAATTGTCTAGACTAAAAAAAAAGAGCCAAAGAAGTTATTCAGTTTGTTTGCATGGAATTTCTTCCCGGAAAGGATTCTTTTTTGGATATTTGGGGAGAGGGGAGTTGTTTGGAGAAGTGGATCAAAAAGGGGATGAAGATGATACTTTTAGCTCTTTGCATACATTCTGAAAGAATGATTTCAGTTTACAGCAAAAGTAGTTGTAGATCATGTGAGGCAAAAACTAGATGAACAAAAAATACATGAAACCATGTAAAAATGTTTATATGTGCAAATGCTACATGACCAGGTCGCCTAAGCATTTACCAGGAAGTGAATATTGGTGTTGGACATATTTGGTACATTGACATGCCCAAGCATGCTGAACAAACTTTAGACATGATGGGATGTAATTTGGACACGTATAGGGTGAGAGAAAAGGAAAAGTTGAGATATAAGAGGGGAGATGAAATCAACCGGGAAATAAGGTGGAGAGATTATGGGGTGCTTTTTTTTTTTGGGGGGGGGGGGGGTCAAATCTAATTGGGAGGTGTTTGGTTTAGCCATCACATCAGAAGACGAGAAACCCCCAAGTATATTCCTTAAGTTGGGTTGGAGGTGGTCGGTGGGGCATAGGAGGAGATGTAGAAACCCATATATAATTTCCCTTCTGGTTTGATCGATGTGTTTGTTTCCCTCTTTAACCATGTGTATGATTAATTTCCACAGGTGTAAAAAATAGATGGAGCTTCTAATTCCTACGTTTTTCCAAATTAAAAGAATATCATTGCAAAAGTTATTTTGAAGATTTATTTTATTTCTTTAAAGTTATTTACAATATAACATGATTGTACAAAATTTTTGAAAATTATTAAAAATAAAAGTTCTAACATTCATACACTTATAGAAAATATCTTCAGGATATATAAAATTGTGAATTACTTTTTACTATATAAAGACAATACTTTGCCTAATAATTCTCAATTCAACGGGAAAGTTGTGTCATTGTGTGTACATAGCTTGTTGGGGCCATTTGCTGATTATTTTATTTTGTTAAGAAGGAAAGTGACTTCCACTGAACTTAGAGGGTAGAATGTGTAAACATAGGAAAAACCTGTTGGTGGATATTTGTAATGTACCCTTATTCATAAACCAATATATTAATTATGAAAAAAAAATGTAATTTACTCTGCCATAAAGCCTTGACACAACTGACTACAAAGTGTTTTGGGTAATACTTGAATGAGAAAAAAAAGTATACCAAGTATAGTATGAATATAAAATAAAAATAATGCCCATTAATACTTGGAGTATGGTCATGTTTTTTACAGTTGTAGTGCTTATTTATTATTTAAAAGTATTATAAGTACAAGTACATTTATTAAAGAAATATGTTCTTCATTCATGTCTTTGTTCTGTATGTGTCCTAATTTCTTTTAGATGAGTATGATGTCTTTTGTCTTGTCGAGTTGTATTTGATGTTTATTTGCGTACTTTATAGCTTGTGGTATGACTTATTGATGTACTGATATGACATTTCTCTCTATTCTTGTTGGTTGCAGTTATTTACTTCTTAGATAAGTCATAATTAATGTGCATGTTGGTGTATTTCCATAGCAGTTTAAACTATTCCACTACACTGCTGAAAGTTGGAGCTTAAGAAACAGAAATTTCAAGAATATTTTTTATGGTCAACCATAGAAACATCTTGTGCTCTGATCTATATCTCTCTATTTTGCTTTTTGACCTCTTAATCTAATGCCGTAAAATCCATTGTGCACAGATTCTTCCTCTCTTTAAGAAGCATACGGTGTTACATTTTAATAAAACAGATACACGCTTGGCAAACAACGGAATCCCACTTTATCTACAGAAACTCAGGTGTCGTGTCAATTTTCAGGCACTGAAATTCTCTCCTCAGATTGAGACATTGGGTTATAAGTTAATTAGTCTACTTCAAGAAAAGGGACCTATTGTGGTCTTGCATCTGAGATACGAGATGGATATGCTGGCCTTTTCAGGTTGTACACATAGCTGTACAAAGGAAGAAGCTGATGAGCTCAAACAGATGAGGTTCGTAAATTTGAAAATTCAACTTCTGAGGATTCAATCACTGAAAACTTTCGTTATTACTGTTCATGATATGCCTAATAACCCACTACAAATTTCTGATGTATCCAATATTTCTAAGAAATATAAAATGCTGCGTTGGTGGTTCTCCATTGCAAGAGCAAGTTTTTTAACCTGTCTCAAATTTGGTATTTATATTTTCTCTCTCTCTAAATATTTATATGTACCTTCTAGTTTGTCTACAATCAATGTGGTTTATACCAAGCTGATGATTTAGAAATGCTGCTTAGGTGAAATACTAATCTATAGTTGAACTTTATCCAGATATGCATTCCCTTGGTGGAGGGAGAAAGAGATCTTGTCTGAAGAGAGGAGATCACAAGGTCTGTGTCCTCTGACCCCAGAGGAAACAGCACTGACATTACAGGCCTTGGGTTTTAACAAGGAGACACAGATATATATTGCTGCCGGTGAGATTTATGGTAGTGAACGGAGACTTGCAACTCTTAGGGCAGCCTTCCCACTGATTGTGAGTACTATCATAATATCTTGTGCTCAAAATTTCACCTTTTGATGTGACTTTATTTGAAATATGTCTGTGAAGGCAATTGGCTGTCAGATGACTTTATAGTATTATGATGTCATCTGCATGAATTTCCAACTCTGGTGCAACTCATTTAGAAAATGTCTTTGAAGATAATTGGCTGAAGCTTAATCAGCATGACTTTCTGGGAAATCTTTCTTAAAGCTGATTTTTTCGTTTGAAAAAAAAGAGAAGACATTCTGGGAACAGAAAAAGTAAAGCTACGCTGTCATTGGACACTGTCTAGTAGCCAAGAAAGCCGTCTTTAAGGCTCTCACTACAGTGAAATTTAATTCTTCTAAGATGCATTACCCTATCTACTGTATCAGGTGAAAAAGGAAACCTTGCTATCCCCAGAAGAATTGCAGCTATTTCGGAATCATTCATCGCAAATGGCAGCTTTAGATTTTATGGTTTCTGTAGCCAGTAACACTTTCATTCCTACCTATGATGGTAACATGGCAAGACTTGTTGAAGGTCACCGCAGGTGTGCTACATCATCTTGTGCTACACGATTATCGTTTTCTTTCAGTTGTAATATTCATGAACGTAGAGCATCTAATTTCCATCTGAGGTTTTCAAAACTGTCCTGATTTAATTTATACTGCTCACAGATACCTGGGGTTTAAGAGAACAATAACACTGGATAGAAAAAAGCTTGTGGAATTACTGGATATGCATCAGAATGGTACACTTTCTTGGGATGACTTTGCAGCTGCTGTAAGATTGGCTCATGAGCAAAGACAGGGACAGCCAATGCAACGAAGAGCAATTCCAGACAAGCCAAAGGAAGAAGATTACTTTTTTGCAAATCCTCATGAATGCTTCTGTGAGGGAATGAACTGCGACGACTCACTAAGCCATAGTAACTCAAGTAAAGTACTTTGACTGCCACTGACCAAATCCAGAACCAAACTGCCATGGCGTTCCAGGGGGAATTTTCCTGTTCAATGTGGTGAGCAAATCTTCTCACTTTCATTGCACAGTGCCCGGTTATGTCGATACTCAAGCCTGAGAGTTTTTATACAAAGCTATATAAATAAGATCCTTCAGAATTCTCCCTTGGACATCCAAGCATTTGTTTATATGATTTATTTGTTTTATGTAACTTCTATCCTGTCATAAAATTTTATCATTTGTATCAGATGTGAGATGTCAACATTTTTCCAGATGTTTAATACAGCTGATCGAGGTATGAGCTTTATGCTTACTCCTAAACTCACTAAGTAAACCAGTTTTGCTTCTTTTCACACATAACTGAAAGCAATCCCACGTTCTTCACTTCTCTGCTGTTAAGTAACAGAAGAGAAGAGATAAATACAAGTATAAAATGTAGAAATATATAAACCATCATGAGTTGGCCTAGTGGACAATAAAGACCAAGTAAATAATAAAAGGACGTAGAGGAAATGAGATCAATTCATAGTGGCCATCTACGAGTTACTTTGGAGACTAAATGTAGTAGAGTCAGGCAGTTGTTCTGTGAGAATAGTCGAAGTGCAAGCGTATTATTACAAACCGTTTAAAAAAGTCTATAGGGCTTGGGGGAGGGTTGAAGGAGTGATATGTTACAGGTTTTTAAAGCATTACACTATTCCCAATTAGGCAATTATTATTTAATTACATGCATTTTTTTCCTTGGAAGATAAATTGGTTGTGATTATGTCACACTGAAACAAGAATCAACTTTTTCTTGGATAAAATTTTGCTGACTTTCAGTATATTTTATTTTTCTTCCCCATAGAAGTAGTAACGGTCTAATTATGTTATTAGGCTACTAGAAGTTGAATGAGGAGAAAATCTTGAAGCATATTGGACATTTTGCGTCTGTTCTCTCTCCCAGAATCAGGTAAATATAAAAACATTACATGGTAACAAAGTTCAAATTCAGTCATTTTCCAGGAAATTTCTACTCTTCACTAGAAAGAATGAGCCCACAATTTCGTCAGCACCGTACAAAAGGAAAGCAGCCATTGGTCTAACTCTAACTAATCTCACTGCTCTGATTCAAAATACATTGGTCAATGTTCTAGCATCAGTGAAAAGTATGCAGAGTTGATTTTACCATTTTTTGTCAACATTTTGGCTCAGAAGCTGAGGGTTTTGGAAACAAACGGCCAGTAGAATTTTGCCATAAAAACAAACGGCCATATCTCTGTTTTATGTCAATGAATTGGTGGGATGGAAAAAGAAAGGCTAAATTATAAAAAAAATACCTTGCACTTTGGTTAAAAAATACCCTTATTCTTTTCAAAGTTATAATATCACCCTTGACCTTTCATAAAAGTTTCAAAACTACCATTTGGAGTAGAAATGTAGTAGAATTTTAGGCCGATAGTCAATGTGGCAGAATATCGTTCTTTCAGACTTAATCTAGGCAAGCGTCTCAGTCATCGCCACATTTAGAGATGTCGCCTGCCCCCATCCCCACTCCCATTTCATTCTTCGTTTCTGCGAAATTCTCCATTTAATTTCATTGGATTGGGGTGGGGATTCCTCGCGGGAAATTAGTTGAGATTGGTTTCCCACGGGAATTATTTTTTGTTTATGATTTTTATTTTAATTTAATATTTTTTTTGAAGAAATTTTTTTTAAAATTGTTAATTTAATATTTTTTTTGAAGAAATTTTTTTTAAAATTGTTAATTCCTAGTGAGAAATTTTTATTTAAAGATTTTTTTTTAAATTTCTTAGAAAAGTAAAATTATATTTCATAAAAGTTTAAATTTAAGATTTATTATATATATATACATATATATAAAGAAATTGGGGCGTTCTCCGTCCCCGTCTCCGTTTAGCTAACGAATTTTTTTTTCCAACTCCTTCCCCCATTTTCTGCCTAAATGAAGATTCTCTGCTCCGTTAGGCCTGTCCTCGTGGAAAAAATAAACATCTTTAGCTACGTTGTTTTAGGTCACAACCATGTGACTATCTGTTCAATATTCTACTGGATTTCTATTCCAAATGATAGTTTTGAACCATTTATGAAAGACTAAAGGTAATATTGTAACTTTTAAAAGAATAAGAGTATTTTTTAAATAAATACCAAAGTTTAGAGGTATTTTTAAAAAATAATTTAGCCAAAAAGAAATATGGTTAGAAACGGCTCTTTCTCTTGGTTTGTAAGTGGATATTAAAATAAAGCCGCCGTGAGCTTTGAAACGATGACCATAGAGAAGACCAGAATGAATATTTTAAAGACTTTGGTCCGATTTATTAATTTAAAAACCATGCATGTACCCCTTCGAAATGACTCTAAATTTCAATACTATTGACCATTTTAGCTTCACTCGTCTTCTATTCTATTCTTCCACGTGATTAAAAAATATATATTTTTACTTTATATTATAATTTATTCTTATAAAATTTAAATATTTGTCTAATTCTTATTAGTCACGGGCATTCTATGATGTACTTTAGATTTTTATTCTATCTAGGATGGAATATAAGGATCATGATGTTTTATTTTTTAAGTATTAAATCAAGGTTTTTTAGTACGGTATTAAATTTAGAATTGTAATTAATAAAAACAATTGTTATTGGTAAAATTCGACCATAAAGACAATTTTAAAATACAAAGAAAATGAAAGGGAAAATATGGAAAGAATGACCCAAAATTAGGGATGTCCATTTAACCCGCGGGGACCCGCCCCGAACGGGGCGGGGAATCCCCGATTACACGGGGAATGGGGGAGGGAGCGAGGAAGTTTTTTTCCCGTTGGCTAAACGGGGACGGGGACGGGGAATATATTCCCCGCCCCGCCCTGATTCTCCGCCCCGATTCCCCGATTAATAATATATATATATATATATTATTATTATTACCTAAAAATAGAATTTTTTAAAAAAAAAAAAACTATAGTAGGAATTAGTTTAAGACTATTTCGTTATTAAAAAAAAATTAAAGTCTATGTTGTAATATTGAAATTTGAATTTTTAGAAATTAAGTTGTTTCGACATTATAGTATTTTTACTTATGGTATATTATTATTTTTATTATGAAATTTTATAACATTTACTTTAAATAGAATTATATTGAAAATTATTCATTTAGAAATAATTTTTATTATGGTTGAGAATAAATTTAAAAAATAAAAAAGATAAAAAAAAAAAAAAAAAAGAACGGGGAAAAATTCCCTGCGGGGAACCCGATCCCCGCGAAATTAAACGGGGAATTTCGCGGGGACGGGGAATGAAATGGGGGGCGGGGACGGGGACGGGGAATCCATTCCCAGGCCCCGACCCGCCCCGTGGACATCTCTACCCAAAATAGGCCAAAAATGGATCCAATTGGACTAAAAGACAAAAGGGACGGGACCTCTGGACAACATGGGAGGTGAGAATTTGGGCTTGAAGGCCAAAATCTCTAGTTGGCCTCGGCCGACCTCAAAGGCCGACCCCACTATGGGCCATCCTCCTCTCTCTACGGGAATATGTCAATCGATTCAACAAGGAAACATTGCAAACACAGGGTTTCACTGATACAACAAGACTAGGGAGAAGCGATCAAACTTCTGACTATGATAAAGCACAAGACAACCATCATCACAAATCGAAAAAGAGGAAGGTCGAGGACGAGGGCTGAGGCTGACTTGACCCTAGGGAAGGCCAATGTAAAAAAATTGAAAGGTATACACCAACAACACTTCCTCCAGAAAAAATTCTAATGGAAATTCGCAATTCTAGGACCATCAATTTCCAGAAAAGATGAGAACTCTAGCGGACAAGAGAAGCAAACAAAAGTATTGCTTATTCCACCGAGGTCATGGTCATGAGACTCGAAACTGCTTTCAACAAAAAGATGAAATCAAAGCCTTAGTCAGAGAGGGCTATTCGAAGGACTATTTCAATGATGACGACCACAAAGAGCCGAGGCCAACCAGACCATGAATGTCCAAGAGAGATCAGAACAACCTTTGGAGGACCAGTCAGTGGAGAATCAAGCCGAAAAAGAAAGGTCATTACAAGACAAGCAATGTATGAGCCCGAATGTTGAGGTATATACTTTGTCAACTAAGAAGACCTGAAACAAACCTTAGAATTTACTGAGGTTGAAGCTAGGGACATACTTCAACCCCATAATGATGCCCTAGTTGTCACCTTAGACATAGCAAATACTAAGGTCTTTAGGATCCTCATAGATGGAGGAAGTTTTGCAGATGTCTTATCCCTAACAACGTTCAAAGCCTTGGGATTAGATCACAAACTACTAAAGGAAAATCACTCTCCCCTAATTGGATTTGGAGGAGAGAGGATAACTTCTGAAGGTAGTAAAGAACTTCCTGTTACCTTTGGAGAAGGAAAGAGTGCAATTACTAAGATTATCAACTTCCTCGTGGTGGATTGCACATCAGCCTACAATGCAATTCTAGGAAGACCTACACTGCATGAGCTCAAGGAAGTAGCCTCCATTTACCATCAACTTGAAGGAATGAACGTTTCACTCCGCAGCGGAAACATTGAATCGTCTTTGATTTTATTTAAAATTAAACTAAAAAATAAGATGAAACAAATTTACTTGGAGTAAATATGGAGATATTTCTGGCAAGTCTTTATCTTCTCCACAAAATCTTCCGGGCTATGACTCGAACATAGGACCAAGGCGTGTGGGAGTCTCTTGAAAGAAAATCCACAAGGGATTGAAGAGGAAGAGGTCTAAAGAGAATTATCTAATTCTCTATTGAGAATATGTGTTATGTCTAATGGCTCAACCCAATGGTTCTATTTATAGAGACTAAGGGCAAATCTTTGTCATAATTAAAATATTATTTAATATCTAATATATTAAAATATATCTTATAATTATTTAAATATCATTCAAATTTTCTACGATATTTATTTATTTGAATCTTATTCAAATTTTATAAATATCTTTCATTTAATATATCTAATATACATTAATTATTTAATATTTAATGTATCAAATACAATAAATATATTTTTCTCTTTTATATTTAATATATCTAATATATTAAAGATTAATTTGAACACTTCAAATTAAATATTAATTTGAACATTTCAAAATTTTCTTTCAACTAAATTGATCTTTTAGTGTTATTATGAGCTAGCAAAGAGATCTTATGGATCTACAGATTACAAGTTTCAATGATATAAAATTAATTAGTTAAACTCTTTTATTAATCAATTTTCATTCATTAACTTTAGGTCACTCCATTATAGACTTAAAGTTTCACTCTTATGCACTGTAGGACAAGTTGTGTCCATGGATATAACCATTACATGCAAGTCGATCTTTCACGAGTTATTCGTAATTATAGTTGGGTCAAAAGTCCGTTTTACCCATGTAATTACATCTTGCACCTTAAGTACCACTGATCCTCTAATGAACAATTTGTTTATGATCCAACCATAAACTAAGTCCTCTTCGGGCTAGTGAGAGGATGAGGTCCCATTGTTCAAGTCTTGAAATCAGCACTTAAGGGAACTACTCATCTACTTACCCTATATGAGGAGTGAATTTCATCTTGTGAGACTATGTTCATAGCTCCCTATTTGGTCAAGTTTCAAAAATGGTAGACTTATTGAATCGGCTACAAAAGCCATTCTCACCCATGCAAATCAAAGGACAAACCCTCACAAGCAGAAGTTCATAACTCACTTAGGATTAATATCGAGTCGCATATGATTATCCTGATGAAATATTAATCTTTCCAATTAACAGATTTATAAAGATAAATTAAATATTTCGTGGTCCAGTCTGATACAAACTCATTGTATAAGATATTCCCACTCACATGTCTTCACATCAACGATTTAGATCAAATCATTTGTAACTATTACAAAATAGGTCATATCAATAGTGTTGTCAAGATAAAACACCAAACCTTATCCATATACTATGACCTTTTAGGTCTCTCACGTGGGTGTTTTTCAATTCAAGCATACTGATGACAAAATTGTTGGTAATGTAAAAGAATCACGTGGATGTTTTTCAATTCAAGCAACTGATGACAAAATTGTTGGTAATGTAAAAGTATATATGGATTCGTGAATCATATATTAGTTTGAAAAATAAAAATTATATTAAGTACCACCGTGACTAAATGGGAGTATATATTTTATGCATTATAAATTTGAAACTGTACGTCATAGATGACAACTAATTATATGGTTTACTTTTCATTGTATTGTTATTTGTGGAGAGAATATATGATCTAAAATGTCATTAATATTCTAGAAATCAAATGTAAAAGTTTACAATAATTACTAAAATAAATGACTAGTTAAATTTTATTAAAAAAATTAATTTATTCATATTAAGTAATCAAAATAGTTGATCGTTTATTTATTTATGAATTAATTTTTTTACTGCTTAAATATTATTTTCTAATTTTGATGATATTTCTTTTAATTTAAATAAATAGTAGGTATACTTTTATCAAATATGTTTTTTTAATCTATTTTATCAAGTATGTTTATTACTTACAATTAGTTTTTAATATTTTTAATGTACAAATTTAGGCAATGGGAAAACACCTGATCTGCACGTGATTCAATAGTGAATTTGTTTTACAGAAGGAGGTGATTGACAAAACAAGAAAACTACACACCGATGTGGTACCTGCCACACAGGCTCTGATGTTTAAGTAAGATCAAAGTTTTAAGATTGTAACAAGAGTTTAGAGTATGAGAATGACATTATTTTTGATATAATCATAATAAGGTATTTATAGGATCGTTTGACTTAGATTTTCCATTTTCTTTTAAGAATTGGACCAAGAGGGGGTTAAATTGGATCCACAGAGTCTATAGGGTTGTGTCCTACCTACATGGACTTAAATTGAGAGCTTGGCTAACCTCTGCTAACCTCGGCCTCAGCTCGGGTCGAGGTTGGCTATTGGACTTGGCCCAATAGTCCTTCTTTGAGGGCCTAAATGGACCCTAGAAGCGTTTTGGTTGGACCGGGTGAGCTCAACTCCACTTGGTTCGGTCCAGACTAATTTTGCACGGAACTATTCTCTTTGTATTTGGCCCCTCTTTTTAGTTTCGAGATGATTGGTTAGTCCAAATTACACATAAATATTTATATTAATTTAAAATTTTACTAAAAATACGAGTACCTTATTGTCAAAGAATTTTTTTTTTCGCTTGACAATTAGAATTAATAGTTGTTGAAGACCCGACTGAGTCAATTTAAAATCTTGCTAGATCACTGTGTGATTATAATTTTCAGGAAAAAAAAAGAAATTAACGAGAAGGAAAATTTGTTTATGTCATCTTAGAAGAGAAGTTATTTTCAAGAGTAGAATCCTTGTTGAATATTTTTTTTCTCTAAAAAGTTAGGTGCTATTAATCAACCATCCAAATTTAATGCTAAAAAAATCTTACTAAAAACACATGGAAAAATTATATAAATCCATTATGATCGCATCATTGTCGCTATGATATAACCGTCTTTTATAATTGCTCGAGTGTATATATATATATATATATAATATCTTTAATCTATATAATTTTTTTTCATAAATCTAACCGCTATATGATAATTGGTCCCATGTTCAAATAATCTCGCCAAGAGTCAAGTCAATTATTTGCAAATAAATTATATTTACATTTTTAGACTAAAATGACTTTAGCTTTACATTTTAGACTAAGATCATCACATTAGTTTAAAAATTAAATCGTTATACAAATACCAAAAAAAATAATTTTTTAAACTTGGATACTCTTTAGTAAGCTCTTATTTAAATAATATTTATGTTTGATTGAAATGACGTATGTGTCATGCATAATGACAACTTTATAAAATTAGTTTAATATTGATCACTGATTAAAATAAAGTAATGTGATAATCTCATAGTCAGAACCGATCAACATGTCCACATTCCAATGATCTAATTGTAAATAGGATAAAGTTATTGAAATTATGAAATTAGTGGTAAAGTTTAAGCAACAAAAGCAAAAATTAAGGTCTATAACTTAATAGACATTTCCACACTTGGACTGTGAACTGAAACCAACCCCTAAAATATGCCAAAAAAAAAAAAAAAGATTGGTTTCTTAGAAATTTCAAAAAAGTCAAAGCACTCAACTCAGAAAAAGTTAAACCATGTCAAAGAAAGTGGTTGAAAAAAGTTGTTGTAACTTTAGCTTTGGCCAGGCGTTTGGAAAAAGCCAGAGTCTTTTTGTTTGGCACAAAATTGACTTGTTGAAAAAGGAATTCCTTTTTTTTTTCTTTTTTTAATTATTGTACTTTTGGAAAGATGACCTAGTTTGGATAGTTTGAAAAATAGTGAAAAAAAAAGGAGAGTACGTAATAACATAAAAATAGGATAATTTGAAAAGTAAAGATTAAAAAAAAAAGTTTCTAATAAATCCTACCCTACTAATTAGGGGGTGAACATTGCATCATTGTTGATTTAGAGCATAAATTGATGCTAAAAATGTATGAAAACCTTTTCCAACAGTTTTTTGTTGGCTTATTTAAATGAACTGATTAACTAGCGGTTCTATCTATTCAATTTTGATGCAAGTGAAAAACAATGATTAAAATATAGATGCCAATATCGATATCGAGATTTAAATTTTATAGATATATCGATATCAACGAATATTTCTTGTAAATAAAAAAATTATAAAAATTAATTATTAAGTTATTTTTACTTCCAAATTAAGTTATAAAACTTGTTAATAGTATTTATATTCATATTAGAATTAGGGTCCGTTTGGATTACTTTCTAATTTAAACACTTTTGAAAAGAATATTTTCAATAAAAATGTTATTATATCTTACATTTTTAAAAAAAAATTATTTTAAATAGCAAATTTGTTTAGTTCCACTATATCCAATCGTGATTCCATTAATTATAAATTTATTCTTATTTTTTATTACACATTTTGAGTATTTTTAATTAGTCACTTTAAAGTCATTTTTGATAATCCATCTATCAATTGTTTATTCAAAATAGCTTTTTAAATGAATCCAATTTTTATTAAGATGTTTTTAAAAATCACTTTTGATCACATAAAATCATTCAATAAGCTATACTAAACACATTTCAAATAATTACTAATTTTAAGTGTTTATAGAAAAATTAATTTTGTCCAAAAATTTTTTTTTTTTTCATAAATTATTCCAAACACACTATTATTTTTTTAAAAAATAATTTATGGGTATTATAAAAGATATCAGAGATATCAATTAATCCATAATACCGATTTATGGATATATTGACATATTGATGAATATTTTAATCTTTCGTGAAAAATCATATTGCTAGTGTGTAAAGTGATAGAGTGACAGGGGTTGAGACGTGAGTGAGCAGTAAGACTAATAGCTAATAAGTAGAACATAAGCATAATATAAGGTTACACCAAGCATAATTTAAGCATAACATAAGCATCATATAATTAAGGTTACACCAAGACTATGATGTTTTACTCAAGCCTATTTGATAACCATTTGATTTTTGGTTTTTAGTTTTTGAAAATTGTGCTTGTTTTCTCCTCAATTCATTTCTTAACAAAACATTTGAATTCTTAGCCAATTTTCAAAAACAAAAAACAAACTTTTGAAAACTATTTTTTTTTTAGTTTTCAAACTTTGGTTTGGTCTTTGAAAATATATGTACAAAGTAGATAATAAAAAGGTTAAAATACCATTTTTGTTCCTATACTTTAGACTTTGTTTCATTTTGGTCCCTATACTTTCAAATGTTCAATTTTAGTCATTCACTTTCAATAAAGCTTAAAATTGGTTCCTATTATTAGTTTATTATTAAATTTCTTTAAAAAAATTAATCTCTATTAGCTTTTCCTCTATAAATTTTGAAAGTATGTTCACATTGTGTCTTTTCTTGTATTAAAATTATTATTATTATTTAACTAATTTTGATAAACATTAACTTCAAACTTATCATAAGACCAATTTTAAGTTTTATTGAAAGTACATAGACTAAAATTGGACATTTGAAAGCATATGGACCAAAATGGAATAAAACTCAAAGTACATAGATTAAAATGGTATTTTAACCTAACAAAAACAAAGAAATCATGGGGGAAGTAGTATTTATAGGCTTAATTTTCAAAAACTAAAAACTAAAAAATCAAATCATTATCAAACAGAGCCTAAACAAACTGATTGACCAACAAGAAACCGACTATATTGGTTTAAGGAGCTTTTCAAATTTATTATATCGTTCACCCTAGTGCTAAACATGTATTACCTAATATTTGACCATATATTTGAGTTATTTTGGCCAATATAACTAACCACTATATAGTTTTTCTAACTTCTAAGTTTAGAAAACATGATTATAAATCTAGCATAAACTGTTCTAGATTTATTACTATTTTTAGTAAAATTATTTTAATATTAACCATTATTCTATGAAACAGAGAAAACGAGGGAAGAAATTGTAGCTAATTAAATCTAGACTTAGTCAACAATTTTTTTTTGCTTTTTTGGTCTAAAACTTCAACCCCGAGTAGAGATGCACTTTATATGCAATATCTTTCCTTTGATTTTCTTTTGGAAAATAATTCTAATTCCAAGATGGCATGATAATGCGTTTCACTTTCCCCTAAAAGAAATAAATTAATAATGGCCATTTCGTGTAGTGGGGGCATATTGAAAATTGATTCTGTTATCACTTATAAGTCTTCGTTTAATTATATATTTAATAATTTTCATTAACGAAAATCAAAGACAATTTTTTCGAACTACAAAGTTTCTAATGATGAACAGTGTTCGTGTTCCTTTGATTAATCTGATTGACACAGTCTATGTATATATATATATATATATATATATATATATATATATATATATACATACGTGGTTGCTTTTTTTTTATAAAGAAACTCAGTCAATGATTTTTATTCTTGTTTTTTTTTTCATCTTTCACTGTTTGCAGTGCCTTATATAATATGATATCTAATTTAAAATATAATTTCCGTTCCTATATTCTAACTTGTACTTTTAAAAGTTTAAATTCAGTAATTTTTGGATAAATCTTAAAAATAGTATCAACCATTAGTTTGTGTGGTTATTTTCCTTCTAATGAACAAATTTCCAGTGTAAAAACCTATGGAGAGACCGATATATATTTATTTTTAATAATACTTACCTCGTCATTGGTAAGTATCTACTATTGACTATCGTTGTATTTTTAACGACTAAGAAACATGAATGCAAAGAGGGAGATAGAGAAGGAGAAATTATTCGAAGAGGCCCTATATTGTAAATGATAGTTTTGCACGGTTTAATGTAGGAAAGAGAAATTGCAAAAGTACTTCAATTTTGTATAAAGTAGTTAATTAAGAGACATAAAGGACCTTCGAATCTGTGTTATATAGTCACATTATGACGGTCTCATTGAATAATTTTGGTTAATATACCATTTCGGTCTATATACTTCGAATTTCATTCCATTTTGATCCCTATACTTCCAAATGTCTAAATTTAGTCTCTACTTTCAATAAAGTTTAAAGTTGGTTCCTACTATTATTTTGAAGTTAATTTTTATCGAAATTGGTTAAATAATCATAAGAATTTTCATGGAAGGAAAGACATAATGTGAACATATTTTCAAAATTTATGAAGGAAAGGCTAATAGAGACTTATTTTTTTAAAAAAAAAATTAACAATAAACTAACAGTATGGACTAATTTTAAGCTTTATTCAAAGTACAGTGACTAAATTTGGACATTTGAAAGTACATTAACCAAAAATGGGATGGAGCCCTAGAGACTAAAATGATATTTTAACTAATATTTTTTGTAGAGAAGAGAGTTTTTTCTTTTTTTCAAAAAAATAAATTGCTATCAAACGTTTAATAGTAGAGGAGATATACCAACTAACTGGTTAATATATAAGTATTATATTCTATTTTCTTTTAGCATAAATTAAAATTTTTGGACTAAATTACAAATCTAATCTTCTAAACTTCTAGAATTATGTGTAATAACAAGTCTCTAAACTTTTAAATTTTTATGTCTAATAAATCTCAAAGACATCTTTTAAAATTCATAAATTTACTAGAGAAAAGAAATTGAACAGTCATAGTTCAGATCTTATCAATCTTGTGTTCTTTGTAAATTTCAAAGAGGCTTGAAACACAAAATTGAAATTAAAAGCTAGTAGACTGACCAAAACGATATTTTCACATGTATAATGAAACCGACTCATTTTCTCATTACCCCATATTGCATTTACATGACGCGTGTTTTCTCTTCCCAGCATTTGTTTGAAATTTCATGCTTAGTCATTTCATATAATGTAATAAATAAATACTATTCAAACCTATCAAACCAAAAAAAAAAAAAAAAAAAAAAAAAAGGAAAAACTCGGGCCACCTTTTGAAATGTCTCTTTCATACTTGGAATCTTTCACCTATAAATACCTTCAATCTGTCCCTGTTGTTTTCCCATCATCACTAAAAACATCAGCTTTCTGTTGGGGGTTTTATTATATTCCCCCTCTCTGTTTGATGCACATACGTGAAAGAAACTTGCTCAAGATCATCATCATCATCATCAAAAATGAAGTTCGGCAAACAATTTACTGCACAGATGGTTCCAGAATGGCGCCAAGCTTACATGGATTACGATTTTCTCAAATCCCTCTTGAAGCAAATTGATACCTTCAACAAAACCCACGCCAGAAACCACCCTCCGAGCCACTCCGGCCAGCTCAGAAGGACCCTCACCCTTTACCGGGCTTTCAGCGGCCTAACGCTCCATCGCAGCCACAGCCACGGCCACGTCCTTGCGAGTCCAGGTTGTTAAACCAAGAAATGACATTATTTGAACACAGTACTAGACTCTCATACCATGTGAAGTTAACTTTAATTATATATATATATATTTTTTAATGCAGGTTCGCCGCCGGATGTGGAGGAGCAGGCGATACTGGTGAACGCAGTGAACCGGGACGGGACGAAGAAGTATCGGACGACGTTTTTGATGGCGGAGGAGGAAGGAGGGGAGTATGAGCTGGTGTACTTCAGGTCGTTGGATAGGGAGTTCAATAAAGTAGACAAGTTTTACAAGTCGAAAGTGGAGGAGGTTGTGAAGGAGGCGAGTTTGTTGAATAAGCAAATGGATGCTTTGATTGCTTTCAGAATAAAAGTGGAGAATCCAAAGGGAGTTTGGGATTTTTCCGGCGATCGGTCGGAGGAGATTACAAGGCTGGCTACTGATATTGCTGTTTCAACGGCTGCTTTGTCATCTTCAACTCCTTCTGGGGTCAGAGCTAGCAGTAAGTTTTTTTTCAAAAAAAAATTATCAATATTGACCCAGTTATTAGTATTTCTATTGTAGTGAACAAATGATACATATATATTTTTTATGTTTTGTGAATATTTATAAAAAAGAGATTGATTAATGTTCGATATCCATGTCGAATGCTTTCGATTTACGGATATATTGACATATTGATGAATATTTCATCCATGTTCTTGACATACTCTCTTATATTGAAAATTTGGGTATGACTCAACAAATCACTATCAATTTTAATTGAAAAAGTGATTGGGGTTAAATAACAAACTCCTATTTTAATATCAGCTTAAAGTTTGATTATGCTTAAAAGATTAAGTTAATCGAGATTACAGTATATTTATTTGATATTTTGATATTCATATTTTAACATAATATACGAGCTAAATAATATTAGTATGAAAAGAGTTTTTTTTTTTTTTTTAAACTTATTTATTTAATATTTTTTTTAAGGATTGATATGGGTTAAAATCTCATATAGGTCAAAATAAGATTCAAAACCCTATACATATCTTTAGGTTAGGTTAATGTTTGGCTAAAGGCAATGAAAAGAGTTTTTTTTTTTTTTTTTAATATTTTTTTAAGGATTGATATGGGTTAAAATCTCATATGGGTCAAAATAAGATTCAAAACCCTATACATATCTTTAGGTTAGGTTAATGTTGGCTAAAGGCTCTTTTACCAACACCGAAAGCATTTCTAATTCTACCAAAACTTATCATTTTTAGATAAATTTATTACTGTTTTGAAAAGAAGTCAAATAGCATCTAAAGTGCTTTAATTTATGAAGCATTTATAGTATATTTTTGGCAGAAGTAAATTATGAAAAATTCCCTTAAAAACACCTTTGAGTCTACAAAGTGGTCCTTCTAGAAAAACTTCTCACTAAAGATTTTACAATATTTAAAGTATTTGACTGGAAGTTAACTTATTTCAAAAGCACTCTCAAACACATACATCTTTTCGTTTACGAGCAGGAAGAGTTCATATAGCCATGGACGCCATAGAAGAAGGCGAAGGCGGGTCGAGCCACAACTATAATCATAAACCAAATACTGAGTCAAAAGATGAAAATGGAGAGAAAAAATCCAAGGGTGAAGAAGGGAAGCCAACAAAGATGAGAGCCAACAGGCCACCTCCACTTGAACTTCTTGATCGTGTAACAATGAACACAACTGTAGAGACTCCTATATCCACCATTAAAGGCCTTCTCAACTTCCCCAAAAATTCAGAACTTCAATTCAACAAAGAAAATCTCAACAAAATTGAGAACCAACTCAAAAAGGCTTTTGTTGTGTTTTACCACAAGCTTAGGCTTCTAAAGAGCTTCAGGTACGTAATTAAATTAAATCCTTGTATATACATAATTACATGCATTTTTTTTTAATCCCTTCCTTTATATATATTGTGGAATGGTCTAATTTTGCTTTGATGAAACAGCTTCTTGAATACTTTGGCATTTTCAAAGATAATGAAGAAATATGATAAGGTAATTATTTAAGATATGAGCTTAAAGGGGCATAATATTTCAGCTCAGAACTCTAATTTTGGACCATATTATTTGAAAATGATGGGTGCAGATTACTTCAAGAGATGCAGGAAAGGCATACATGAAGATGGTGGACAGTTCTTACCTTGGGAGTTCTGATGAGGTTGGCAATATTTTCTGATCTTTAGTTTGAATTTTCAAAATCCTTTAGCTGTTAATTATTTTGAATTTATGGAACAATATGCTTTTTTCAAATGTCTTTTTTTTTGTTTATAGAATATAGAATGCAATGTTTCAAATCCCATTTTTCAAAAAGTTATTTAAAGAGTAAAAATTCTCTAAATTCCATTTCACCTACCTACTATTTTCAAAATTATATCCTTATCCTTACATTTTAAAATGATTTTAAATACTCACTTGGTCAAGTGTTTTTTTTTTCCTTCCTATTTTATCCTTAGGTTACTATTGCATTATGCATAATAGTCCAATTTGATAGAGTGGTAAAACTAAGTCAAAATATATACACAAAACTATGACATGCTTTCAACATGTTTGAATAATATTTCTAATATGGACGTATAGAGTTCCATACAGTTAATTCATTTGTAATTTTTTAAAAAGTTGATGGTTTGAATTTGATCGTCTACGTAATTGCAATGTTATATTCTAAAAATATAATGAACATGTCTGAATAATATCTCGAGCTTCCTCTAAACGTTTTTTTTGACATTATTGGCATTAAACCAGGTTTCCAAGTTAATGGAGAGGGTGGAAGCTGCATTTATCAAACACTTCTGCAATGCTAATCGAACCAAAGGAATGAATATCTTGAGACCCAAAGCAAAGAAAGAAAGACATAGAACTACTTTTTCAGTTGGTAAACAACCATAATCAATTGTTTTTATTTCTAACTTTTTCCAACATATAATTCTCTTCATTAATGTTTAAATTTTTCCCTGATCACTTTGGAACAAAAATTTCAGGTTTCTTTGCTGGCTGCACCATAGCTCTTGTTGTCGCTCTCATTTTTATTACACGAGCTCGACATATACTCGATAGAGAAGGCAGCGCCCAGTATATGGAAACCATGTTTCCTCTTTACAGGTAACTTAAGACCCATCGTTATCATTTCTCGTTTTCTGTCTTCTATTTCTTATTTCTTTAAAGAAAGAAAAAACATGTGATGAGTAACATTTTGCTAACGTTTTTTAACACAGAGAAATGAGAAACATGAATAGTAACCAAACATTAATGTTTCTAAAACAATGGAAACACAAAAAACAGAAAACGAGAAACAGAAATGTTACAAAACAACCTATTACAAACTCCACCCTTTCCTGCTAACTGGAGTATTTTAACTCATTCCTCTGATTGTTTAATGCAGCTTGTTTGGATTCGTTGTCTTGCACCTGCTAATGTATGCAGCAAACATATACTTTTGGAGGAAATACCAAGTGAATTATTCTTTCATATTTGGTTTCAAGCAAGGCACTGAATTGGCTTACCGTGAGGTTCTGCTTCCCAGTTTTGCTGTGGCAACTCTTGCTTTAGCCTGTGTTCTTTCTAACCTTGACATGGAGATGGACCCTGAAACCAAGTCATATCAAGCAGTCACTGAACTTCTACCTTTAGTTTTGCTCCTTGTAAGATTGGTCTCACATAAACCAACTCATTTGGCCATAAAGCCAATAATTTGTGGCTAAAAGTCTAGTCTTTTTTCCCTGCTTGCAGCTTGTGATTGCAGTCTTCTTGTGTCCATTCAACATCTTATATCGCTCGAGTCGCTTCTTCTGCATAAGAACGCTGTACCGCTGCATATGTGCTCCCCTCTATATGGTAAGAAAGATGGGAATAGTCTTTTCCCTTTTAAAAATATAGCAAAACAATTGTAAGGATGGAGATTATAAATTTTGACTTATAGGGAAGGTTGTTGAATATACTCTAATTTTGGATACTTTTCTTCTTCGGCAGGTCATCTTCGCCGATTTCTTCTTGGCAGATCAGTTAACCAGCCAGGTTAGTAACATCAAGCTTTTTTCTCTATCCCACAAGGTTTTCCAATTCAAGAAATTACCTACATCTTAGATCCTCAAACAATTACCTTGAATCGATTCAGGTGCAAGCACTTCGTAGCTTGGAATTCTACATTTGCTATTACGGTTGGGGAGATTACAAACATCGACGAAACACTTGTAGAACAAACACTGTCTTCAACACTTTCAGTTTCATCATTGCTGTTATTCCATATTGGTCACGTCTCGTTCAGGTTTGAATCTCATCATCAAACTTTTGAGCTCCATCTAAAGCTTGTGAAAGTTAGATCACTAACACAAAAGTTGGTTCTCATTCTTACAGTGTCTCAGGCGACTTTATGAGGAGAAAGATGCAATGCAGGGATACAATGGAGTGAAGTACTTCTTGACAATCGTAGCTGTTTGCTTGAGGACAGCTTACAGTCTGAACAAGGGAGTAGTAACCTGGAAAGTGCTAGCCGCAGTTTTCTCGGCTGTGGCTGCCATTATATGCACATACTGGGACATCGCCGTCGACTGGGGCCTTCTGCAGCGGCATTCAAAGAACCGCTGGTTGAGAGACAAGCTACTTGTTGGCCACAACAGCGTGTACTTTGTGGCAATGGTGAGTTTCTCATAGAGGTTCACTGCTAAAAACAAGTAAGGGTCAATACTCAGGACACTTTTTCTAGTAATCTGAACAAGTTGTGGTAATGAAATGCAGGTCTTGAATGTTTTGCTGAGGTTTGCTTGGCTGCAAACTGTGTTGGATTTCCAGTTCTCTTTCCTGCACACACAAGGTTTGATTACAATAGTTGCCAGCCTCGAGATCATTCGTCGTGGCATATGGAATTTCTTCAGGTATATCTACGACAATTCGATTCTTTTAGGCTCTTTCCTCAAACTGCCTGCAAAAATCATACTTCTTTCGGAAATCTCAAATGGTCTGTTGACTAAATCTATTGACCCTTTTGGATTAGGCTGGAGAATGAGCATCTGAACAATGTTGGGAAGTACCGTGCATTTAAATCTGTACCGCTGCCTTTCAACTATGATGAAGATGATGACAAAGATGATTGAAGTATTCCGGACAGTATTCAGTCAACATATACCAGTTCAAAATTTCTAAATGTTAACAAAAAAATTTTACAGTATATATCAATAACACATCATTTCAATATCTTTGACTCTAATATTCTCATGATTCCTCCAGTCCTAATGGAATTAGTTTAAAAGGAACAATCAAACTATGGTCAAACCAAGTTTGAACGACAACTAACAAAACTTAATTTTACTTTGAGAATATCATTTGCACTTCCAAAACTTAGTTTGTGTTTAAACATAATGAACAATTTTAGAGAGAACACTACACTGCCTGCTTTTATTGGAGATCTGTCTGGTGTCTGCTTATACATTTCTGGTACTTCTCACACAGCACAGTCTTCTTTCACCTCTAACAACCTCAAGAATGTCGTGTGTTAACTGTCTATACTACTACAAGAAAGATACTCAGGCAGACACTGCTATTTATTCTAGTAGGAAGATGGAGAAAATTCAAACACAATTGCACTAATTGTACAAAAGAAAAGTTAAGCCTCAGAAACTGGAAATTGCAATAAAGAGATACGCTACCAGCAATTTTCCCTGTAAGACGCCTAAAGAGTGATCAGCCTTTACATCAACAGAGGTTATGTGCTCTGGAACTCAACAATACCAAGTTTATGCACACCCCCATAGTATATGTCATGACTCATGAGGAGCCTAAAGAGTAAAAACCAGCATCTACAAGCGGGATCTGTGCTCTGGAGCTGAAATGAAAACCAAGTTTTGCCACGCACACAAGCAGATACATGCATGCACAGACCCATATATTTGCGACTCAAAAGTGTTCTATTCAATAGTTCGACAACCTTACCTCACCATCCATCTCAAAACATCCTTAAAAGTAGCATAAGATGGGCCTCAAGAGTATTGCACCTAACTTCAGTGTACATCTGAAAAACGAATATTAGATTGAAAAGCATCAAAGAAAACTCCTATTATGACACACCTCCGGGTATTAGTGGGGTGACTTTATTGCACTTTTGGAATAAAAACACAAGCTTGCTGTGATCCATCTCATTAATATCAACCTCGTATATCTCAAGAATTTGCACGAAAATTTTTGAAAAAACTATGACTTGACTGATCCATCTCATTCAATGGCTCCTCTAGCTGTAAGTTCGAAAGAGAGTGCTCCTCTAGCTGTAAGTTTGAAAGAGAGTATTCCAGTGTAGATATCTTTTCTGACCGATCAGGAAAGTTACCCATCTTGTAACTGTCAATTGGTCACATTCACGCAAAAAATAGTACTGGTTCTACACTAATTAAACATAATTCTTCTTGATATACTTCATAGTGACAGGGCGTAATTCACAAAAGATCAAATTCGTGTAACTAACCATCCAAGGTTCAAATCCCAAAACTCCAGTTAACCTTAAAGGAGGAAACAGAAGGGCAATTCTTGTTCAAACTTTCCCCGATCTAATTTTATGTCATGTTGTCTTATAAGCTCCAAATACTTTGCCATCACTACTTTGAAACGATCATTAATTTTTCTTCGGTCATACAATTTTGAAGGTAAGGAGGGTAACTTGATCATGCCAGTTGAATAATCACAAACTCTAACATTAGAAACCTGTAACAACTCTAACCAATATGTAGAACGATCAGAAGGATCCTATATTGAATCATACACCATACTATCATCGCAGCCTATTTGCTCCAGACAAAAACTTTGATTCATCCACTCCAGAGAGAGAGAACACACCAACGGTTTAATCTGAAAATGGACAACGGTAACATTCTGACTTCTTTCACATGTGATATATCTCTCACCTCTTTCCAAGGAAGTGGAAGACGACAAACAAATAGAAAGAACAAAAAAGCAAAACTTATAACTAAGATATAGTTATAATTCTAAATCACAAAGCATCATAATAGATCTCTTTGTTTCTTATCAAAAAAATAAATAAATCACAAAGCCTGGTTGCCTTTCAAAAACACCTCTTTTCACCCATTGACAAGGCTTAATTTCCATGCCACAAACAGGGAACCAACAAATCATCAAATTAGTTTTCCACAAAGTACAGATGAAAAATTAAACCACACAATTTTCATACATACAAACCAGAAAGTTTCTAAAAGGAAAAAATCACGTATTATAGTTCATAAATGAAGTTCTTATTAAGAAAATACATAGTTCATAAATGAAGTGACAGGTAATGATTTTTGCCCATGTTTCCAACTATAGTTGAAAGGGGGAATTCAGATGGAGCCTCTATCCAAATGACAACGGCAGCATTAAGGAAGATGACTCTTGGAAAAATGATATTAGGCAATAATGACATGAACAATTATTCAGAAATTTGAATTAAATGATAAGTGGTGTAAGGTAAGACCTCTCCTTTCCTATGATATTTTGAAATGAATATGATCAGCTTTCGGTGCACTAAGACAAAGAGTTCAAGGAAGATATCTTCCACAGCCTGCTAAAAGATCAACCAGAAACTAAAATAGTCTCAAAAAATTAATGCTTTCCGCCTCAGGAATCAGATCAAACGAGCAGCAACCAACTTCACTTACCACCGGCAGAGGCCTTCCGTTCTTCCAAATTCTCGGAACTCACATTTACCTCCAGGTCTTTGGAATTCGTATTTTGCTGGGAAGCATTTGGAGTTATTTCCTTCTCCAATTCGATAATCGCCTCCTCCTCTGCCATCTTCTCCGCCTTCAGAATCGGCTCGTAATAATCCGCATGAGCCTCCATACACTTCTTCAGAGCTCCAGTCACTTCAAAGCACTTCTCCACAATATCCTCCTTGTTCTTCTCCGCCTCCTCAATGCATTTCTCCCACTCTATGAAGCTATCTTTGCAACCACCCCCTTTCATAAACAAGCAAAACCCACACTCCCCCTCCTCTTCCTCTTCTAGATCCTCCCCTCCTTCATCCTCACCTCCACTTTCGGGAATCTTTCCTGATTGACCTGATTCCTCGGAAGATTTTTCCTTAGAGTGAATTGGGGAACCCGATTGTTGTTGATCCTCCAGGGTTTTAGTGGCGTCGGCGTTTGATTCTGCGTCTTGGAGTTTCGACTTCGAAGTGGACATCCTAGTCGGTGCCGGAGGAGTCGTCGGATTCGAAGCTGACAGTGTTGATGTCGCTAGGTTTGTTGAGGCGGAATTGTTCGTCGTTCCACCGCCGGCTTAAACCCCCAAAACCCTCAGAAATGACTGCAGGGATTCCTTTTTTGCTATACCTTGTGGTTGAAGTTAAAACGGTCAAAGGATGAGGGCTGACTATAAAATTGGGTAAGAAAATAGGAAAATCTATAATTTCACTCCTCTAAACTTACTTTCATCCTTAAATTCACCTCAAAGAATTTCAAATCAGACAGATATATCTTCAATTAAATAAAGGTTAAATTATAAATTTAGACTCCAAATTTTTAGGTCTATGTCTATTTGATTATTAAATTTTAAAAATATCTAATAGGTCTTTGAATTTTTAATTTTGTATCTAATAAGTCCATGAACTTTAGAAATGTCTAATAGATCCCTGAAATTTTAATTTTGTGTCTAATAGGTTCCTGAAATATTGAAATTTTTAAAAAATTAATTGATCTATTAGATATAAAATTGAATTTTATATATAATAGGACCCCAAACTTTCAATTTTATGTCTAGTAGGTCCATGAATTTTAAAAAACGTTGAATAGGTCAAAGACTTATTAGACACAAAATGAAAAATTCATAGACTTATTAAACACTTTTTAAAGTTTAGAGACCAAATAGACACAAATCTAAAAGTTCATTAGCTTATTAGACATTTTTTAAAAGTTCAATGACCAAATAGATATAAACCTGAAAATTGAGAGTAAACTTATAATTTAACCTTAAATAAATTAATTTTAAGAAATAATAGTATATTAAAATAATATTTTATGACAAATTTAAAAATGGTATAAATAAAAAATATTAAAAAATTTATTGACTAAAACAAAATATAAAAGGTATAATATTTTACTTGATTTAAATTATTATAAGATCAAAATTCTCTTAGATGATCAAAATTATTTCTTACTGATGGTTAAGATATCTACCACTTTGAAGATTTAAATTCTCACTCCCCATTTGTTGTGATAAAAAAAAACTTATTTTTTTTTACCATTCGTAACGTATACTATTTGTCATATTCATGTTTTTTAAAAGGTGAAGTCATAGTAAAAAGCTTTCCAATTTCTTCTTTTCATTTACATTTTACCAACGAAAATTCTCAATTCAACTTTAAAAAAATATTCCTTCTTATTCTAGCTCGACTAGAATACTCTCCTTATTTAAGTTCTTCCTAATTCTAACTCAACTACTCTTCTAGAGTTCTCTTAGAATATGTTTGAGAGTAATTTTAATAAAAATAATTAGTTTATAAGTGATTTATTAAAAGTAATTTTTACACAATTATTTTAATATTTAGTTTTACACTTTTAAATACAACTTTTTTAATACATTTTCATACTATTAAAATTGATTTTGAAAGATTATAGTTTGGGAATGATTTTAGAAATAGTGACTTTAGCACAATTGATTTGTTTATAATTGATTTATTAAAAGTGATTTTCATATAATCATTTTATTTTAATAGTGATTTTCATACAATTACAAATATTTTTCAATGATTAAGGGCATGTTCGGGAGTGACTTTAGAACGAGTGTTTTGAGCTAAGTGAGTGATTTTCATATAATCATTTTAATGTTTGGTTTTACACTTTTAAATGTGATTTTCATACAATTAAAAGTGACTTTCAATGATTAAGGGCATGTTTGGGAGTGATTTTAGAATGAGTGTTTTGAGCTAAGTGATTCAATTATAATTAATTTTGTAAAAGTTTTAGTTATAAATCATTTTAATATTTGGTTCCACACTTGTAAAAGTGATTTAAATTTAATTAAAAGTATTTTTTAAAAATGATTTATGTTTGTTTTCAAAGGTGATTTTAGAATCATCAAATTACTAAAAAGAGTATTACATTTGAGATTAAAAATAATTAGAAGGTGGTAGACAAAAGTTATACAAAGAGAACTAAAAATTAAGAGAGAGAAATATATAAAGCTAGAGAAAATTTTCAAAGAGAAAAAAATGTTAGAGACATGGAGGGATAAAAATTTGAGAGAGAGAGAAAAATTTAATAGAGAGAGTGAAAATTCGAAGATAGAGAAATAAAATTTGAGAGATATACAAAAATTTTGGGGAGAATAATCCAAATTTTAAAAATAAAAACTTTAATGAGGAGAAAAAAAAATTAAGAGTTAGGGACAAAAAGTTCAAGAGCAAAAGAGGCAAAAAGTTAGGGCAAGAGGTAAAAAAATAAATTATAGAGAGAGGAACAAAAAAAATTAGAGATAAAAACAATTAGAGAGAGCTAAGACCATTAGAGAGAAAAAAAAAAAGTGAGAAAAATGAATTAAAAAATTTAAAAAGAGAATAATAGAGAGGCATTATAAAAACTTTAGAGAGAGAAAAATTGACATTATGTAAACAATGACGAATGACTTCAATGGTGATAGTTATGAGAAAACACACTTTTTGATTGAAATTTATGAATTTTATAATAGATGACGGTTTTTAACCATCACAATAAGTTAGTTTCTTTTAATGTGAAATAATAGTCATTTTAAAAATAAAATCACCCACCATCACGACAAAAATCACTTGGGAATCACCTCCCAAGTGATTGACTGGGAATTACTTTCTCACAATTGCCAAACATCACAATTTTGAAAGAAAAGTGATTTTGGGCATGTCAAAAGTGATTTTAACCTTTCCAAAATCACTCCTAAACATATACTATTTAACATGTTTAAAAGTGATTTTGAACATGACAAAAATGATTTTAACTATTTTAAAAACACTATTTTTTTTAGTAAAACAAATGTGGAGTATGAAAATTGAACCTCTAGCCTCAAGTAGCCTCAAGGAAAGGAGATTTTAAAAACACTCTCAAACATGCATTTATTGTACAACTCAAATTTTAAGAAAAAACCAACCTAAATATAATGTATAATTTAATGATTAAATTATTTATGAGAACATGAACATAGGCAACAAACAAATCCTCTCGAATACTCCAAATAATAGTACCTATGTTGTAATATCTTTAAAAAAATGATTTAAGACATTCCTACCATTTATCTCAAACCCACCCAATTTATGATGTAATCTGCTATAGTAGAAAAAAAAAATGAGCAAAATACACTTTTGGTGTCCGAGGTTTGAAGTTCAAGTCTATTTAGTCCTTGAAGTTTCAAAACACACACTTTAGTCCCCCAAGTTTGTAAAATCATTCTAAATGATCATTGACTTAACTATAGACTAATAGAATGCTGACTAAATTGTTATGTGCTGACGTAGATAGGATGACAAGTCTATTTCATTTGATTACTTGGCAATTTTATTTGATTATTGGGTAAAAAAAAATGAAAAAACTAATTTAGAAAAATAAACTATTTAGCAAAAAATAAAATTGTTTAAGGAATGTTAAAATATTGGGAAAAATACTTTTTTAGTCCCTGAGTTTTCAACAATATGTGCATTTAGTCCCTGAATTTTTAAAATAGACATTTTTAGTCCCTGAATTTAAAGAAAAATACCTTTTTGGTCCCTGAGTTTTGGAAATAGATCTTTTTAGTCCCTGAGTTTTGAGAAATAGGTTTAAAAGGTCCCTCACATTATTATTTATTATTTTTTTTTATATAAAATCAATATTATTTATTAATTTTTAATATTAACCATTTTTTAAATTAATATTACCATTTTCTAAAAGAAACAAAATTTTAAATTGTCAATTTCTTCAACCCCAGATCTACCCAATCGCCCGCCGCCACAGTTCATCCTTGCCGGCGTGTTCGCCGTCACTCTGCCTCGAGCAGCCGCCTGAAGTTCGCACGCTCGCCATCTTCCCATCTCCGATTCGCCTCAGCCGCTGACTCCCGCTCCGCCAGTAGTGCCACACGGGCGCTAGATTCGCGAACAACTCACCTCGCCTAACCACTGCTGCCCCTTGAGTCCAGATCTGAAATCCACTATCGCCGCTGCATCAGACCCACGCCGTTCACCTCAGTATCCACGCCATCGCACGCCGTCTCCGTCTCTTTGATTGCATCCTCAGATCTCAGATCTCCGTTTGCCGTTCGCGCTCTATCCAGCCTCTCCTTCCTTAGACCTCTTCGCCGTTCGCCGTTCAGTCTCTCCGCTGCTTGATAAGTCCATGTCGCCTGACATTCAAGGAAGAAATTGTTGAAGAAATTGACAATTTAAAATTTTGTTTCTTTTAGAAAATGGTAATATTAATTTAAAAAAGGGCAAAAATCAGTTTTGACCCCTAAACTTGGCAGATTGTATCAATTTTAACCCTCAACTTTCAATTTCATCAAATTAGACCTCAAACTTGCATAAGTGTTGCAATATAAACCTTCTGTTATCTCCTCCCCTTAAACCACCGTTCAAATCATGTGATGACCCTTTTCTTTTTTTTCTTTTTCTTTTTTTTTCATTTTGTATTTACATGTGTGGGTTGAGTTTCCATGAGAGAAACTTGTTGGAGAAGCTTTTTCATTAGAGAACTCATTCAATCAATCTAAGAACTGAAAGAGGGACAAAGAGAGGACATTCAATCGATTAGGAAGGAGAAAAATGGACGCTCAATCATTCTAGGAGGAGAGTCTCGTTTGTGCAAAAGGTGAGAACGATTTTTTTTTTTTGTTGCTAAGAAAAAGAATCAAAGAAAATACAAATTTGGGACTTTTTCCCTCTCATTTTCAGGGTTTCTTCTAGTGTTTCATTTATTTTAGTATTTTGTTGTTGCTGAGAAGTTGTACATGGCTTTTCTCTCATTTTCTTCTCACTGTGTGGGTTTCGTTGCTTTTATTTTAGCTACCTAGAAGATGAAAGGAAAAAGTACTTTTGAGATTTTTTTTTTCTTCTCACTTTACATGATTTTTCTTTTTGTTGAGAACTTTGTGGGTTTTTTTTTGTAGTTTTTTTTTCTTCTAATATTTGCGGTTTTTTTCCTATTGCTTAGAACTTGGTGGGTTTTTTTTGCTGCTGTTTTTTTTTTCCTGCTAGTTAGAAGAACATGCAAGTGTAGGAAACAAAAGCAAAGCAATTTTGGTTTTTTTTTCCTCATCTTTGCAGCATTTTTCTTGTTATTCCTTGTTGTTCCTCAAACTCAACAAGAAAGTCTGTATTCGATTTTATGTATTCATTTTTATTACAAGGTAACTTAAATATTGTCCTTTTACACTGACTTGAGAGGAAAAATAAGGAAATGTGCAGAAGGAAAAGAAATGTGCAGCAGTTCCTATTAAACCTGGATTGTTTGAGATCTTCAAATAAAAATTTCTCCAACAAATTTCAGAAAAGAAACCTACTAATTAGGTGCAATGTGAATTAAAAAAAAAAAAAAAAGAAGGAAGAAATAGTCAATCACGTGCTTTAACGGAGATTTAAACAGAAAGTTAACCAAAGGTTGAAATTGCAACACTTATGCAAGTTTAGGGTCCAATTTGATGAAATTGAAAGTTTAGGGTTAAAATTGATACAACCTAGTAAGTTTAGGGTTAAAATTGATTTTCTCCCTTTAAAAAATGGTTAATATTAAAAATTAATAAATAATATTGATTTTATATAAAAAAAATAAAATAAATAATGTGAGGGACCTTTTAAACCTATTTCTCAAAACTTAGGGACTAAAAAGGTTTATTTCCAAAAATCAGGGACCAAAAAGGTATTTTTCTCTAAACTCAAGGACTAAAAAGGTCTATTTTGAAAACTCGAAAACTAAATGCACATATTGTTGAAAATTCAGAGACTAAAAATGTATTTTTTCCTAAAATATTTCAAAACAAACTATTCTTCTCTTACGCCCTAACCTAACGATTTCTTCCACGCTCAACAACCCATACGCATCGACAACTTCTACCCATCATCACTGTCTGCCAGTCGTCACCGTCGTTGTCCAGCTACCAGACTTAGGAAGTGGCAGCGTTGGTTCTGTGGCGTATTGAATGCAAAAGCAGTTGATTTCAAGGTCCACAGGCTTGATCCAACGAGGGGAAGATGAGTGGAATTAGGCGTTTGTTTTGGGGCTCGATTGTTTTTCAGTTACAGCCGCTGATGTTGAAGGTTTTGAAGGGAGTTGCATATATTTTTCGCATGAACAAATTTTTTTTCCATTTGCTTTGGCAACCGAGGTTGCAAGAAAGTTGCAGTTGCTCCAATTCAGCCTAGAGCTTTTAACCCATACATATGTTTTTTTAGACTACGGAAGGTTGGCACCCAAGCAAACAGGTTGCTGAATGACGACGGTGACGACTGACAGACAGCGACGGCGGGTAGAAGAAGTCGATGTGTATGGGTTGTTGAGCGTAGAAGAAATAGTTAAGTGAGGGCGTAGGAGATGAATAGTTTGTCAATTTTATCTTTTGCTAACTAGTTTATTTTTCTAAATTAATTTTTTTCAATTTTTTTACCAAGTAATCAAATGAAATAGATTTGTCATCTCATCCACGTCAGCACATACAGTCCAATCAGTATTTTGTTAGTTTAAAGTTAAGTCAAAGACCATTTAAAATGATTTTACAAATCTGGAGAACTAAAGTGTATGTTTTGAAACTTCAGGGACCAAATAGACTTGAACTCCAGACCTCGATGACCAAAAATGCATTTTGCCCAAGAAAAAAAGGAAAACTCTCAACTACCCTTTGTTAGAAAGAGAGAATGTAATGAAGTCTCCAACTTCAATTATACAAAGGCTTTGCAGTGCCTGAAGTTGACAAGTACTGTAGCACATGAAGTCTCCAACTCCAATTCTCTTTTCTTAACGTCATTTTCTTCTTGGTCTCTTCTTTCAATCATCCTTTTCATTATCATCGTCGGAGTATCTGAATGGAAGTGGAACTGACTTGAATGATCGATACTTATTAACGTTGTTCAGATGCTCGTTCTCCAAACTGATGACATGCGCAAAATAGTTATGAAACATTCAAGGTCAAGTTAAAATCAAGCCAAAATATTGCCCTGCTCTACATTATGGTTGGTGTTTCTAGTTGTGGTTCGTTTTCCAGTCTATAAATGTTTCAGATAATCGAAGAATTTAGCTCAGATGGCTTCAAGACAATATTTCAATCTGACCTAAGATTTTAAGGACGGACTATTGCAGCAACACGAACATTTAAAGTACACCTTGGTTGAAAGTTCAAGAAGTTACCTGAAGAAGTTCCAAAGACGGGGGCGAATTATTTCCAAGCAAGATATTGATGTAGTCGCAGCAACCTTTTGAAATGAGCGCAAGTTGCATGCTAACACCAACTGAATCCAAGCAATTCTCAATAGTACATTTAATAACTGTTCAAAATCCCACAGAAACATTGTTGGATAAGTAGTAGTCATAGGGCAAAAGGCATAAACGATTGGTTCAAGCTGGCACTACCATGGCTGCAAAATAGACACGCTTATTAGACACTAAAAGCCGGTCTCTCAAGTACTTGTTCTTTGAGTGTTTTTGCAGCAGTCCCCAGTCGACAACAATGTCCCAGAATGTATTGATCAACATGGCAATTGCAGAACTAATCAAGGGTAACACCATCCAGGTAACTCCTTTTCTTAATTCAAAAGCAGTTCTAATGAGGACTGCAACAATTGTCGAGAGGTATTTCAGAGCATTGTAGCCATGCATCGCATCTTTTTCTTCAAGCAATCGATGGACGCACTACATAACCACACAACTTTTGTTAATTGCCTATCCAAATGCAACACCTTTTTAAACATTAATGTATGCATAACCATGATGAATTGATGATTTAGGACATAAGATGTCCAATCTCATTGTCATATCAGAATGTAGAGAGAACAATTTGCAACTTAGCATATTCTGAAGTAACGGCTAATTTCTTTCCAATAATATTATATTAAATAAAAAGATTCCCCTGAATCTATCTTTTTTCATGTCAAGGAATTAAAAGTTGATGAATCACAGTTCACAAGTTCCTATGAAACATGAGTAGATATTTAGTTATGACAAACAGGATCAGAAACATGTCATACACTAGTCAGCTTAATTTTTTCATGAGTAGATATTTAGTTACGACAAAAAGGATCAGAAACATTGGCATACACTGGTCAGCTTAATTTTTTCACCAGCTTCGACAAAAGCATCAGCGGTGAAATAACTAAAATTATCAACAAAGAAAATGTTGGTTCATACCTGTAAGAACCGGAGCCAAAATGGTATGACAGCAATAATGAAGGAGAGGTAGACACCACGTGTGTGGCACGATACATCTTGAAGCTTGTACTAAAATCATTAGCAGCACAGGCCTCAATAACAACAAAGTTAACTTTCATTTTCCATCATATTGAGAAATTATTTAAATGTAGAACCTGACTAGTAAGCTGATCTGCCAAGAAATAATCTGGAAATCTAACCTGCAAGAAAAAAAACAAAAATCCAAGAGCAGCATATACTTAGCACGGTCATTTACTCATTAATTGGTTTGACTCATCTTATTTTTATTACCTTGCACAGAGGAGTGGATATACAGCGTAGAATACAGCAGATAAAGAAAAAACGACTTGACTTGTGTAGAATGTTGAACGGGCAAAAGGTGATGAGAAGAACAAACTGCACAAAAGAAGAAATTACTGAGAGAAAGAAGTTGTATAAAGAGGCATCTGTACAGTAGTTTTTTTTTTTTTTTTTTTTTTTTTTTTTTTTGGTGTGGAAAGCCGTAATTCTGTGTGTTTCAGCGATCTTACCGCTGTTGTGCCTAAAGGGACCTTCTCAGCTTCTGTTCGATACTTTCGAGTACTGGGATCCCTGTCCAAGTATAAACTTGACAGGAAGCTGGCCGATGCAAGTCCTGCAAGACCAGCACCAAGCAGGAAAACTTCTTGACAGCCCAATTCAGTTCCTCTCTTGGAACCAAAGATAAATGGATAGTTAACTCGACAACGTCTCCAGAAGTGTAAGTCTGCTGCATACATGAGCACATGTAGGACAATAAAGCCAAATACTGCATGATAAACCACCAGTATCTCAGAGAAAACTTCTGGTGAAGCTACGTACCAGTATCATGTAGATACACGTGTAGAAACTACAGGACACTATTCCTACCTGTAAAGTGGAAATATATTTTCCATGTAATGAGTGCCATCTCCCCTCTACATCAATTTTTGAGATACTATTTTCAAAACAGTTGCCGCAAGTAGGGCCATTGTGCAACCAGATAGGAAGCCTGAAAATAAGGTGGGGAAATGAATCTAATCAATCTGGGGAATTTGCCAACATGATGATCAACTCTACACTTGAAAATGAAATAAATCTGGGCCATTTGCCAGCATGATGATCAACTCTACCCTTGAAAATGAAATAGTTCAGACTTTTGTTGATGTGTACTTTTGTTTTAAGCATTAGCTTGATAAGGGAAACACCTGATGAAAATGTCACTCTGTGTTTTTCTCTTTTAGTTTTTGGCTTCAAAAGCTTCATGCCTTCTGTATAATTTGAGTTTGAAAAGCTCTTGATAAAGGTAATTTCCACCATCTTCATGAGATCAGCAACCTAGTTCAAAAAGAAATCAGCATCTACCGACAAATAATACGATAAAGATGTCTGAGTCAAGTATTCATATTCTTGTCAAACATTAATAAGCCATGAAGATGCAAGACCAAATAGAATTGCACCATGTTCCTGTAAATCTATTTGGAGATACTAGTAAAGCTGAGGTTTTCTGAGGTGCTTCTTGTATTCGTCAAATATGACAATTGCTGCAAATGAAATTGGTATGAGACCAGAAAAGAAAACAAATGAAAAAAAAAAAGGAAAAATTTAGTAATTTTTTTTATCCATATTAAGCATGGACCTGGAATGCCTGATGCATAAGATGAGCTTAGTTGGAGAAATAGGTCTGATTGGTATGGGAGTGTAAGGATACTACTAACTTCAACTCTATTCACAATTCCAAAATACAGATTACAGTAATAACCACCATTCGAGAGGGTGGAGCTCTCCCTTCACATACCTCAGTCTAGCGACTAAGTATAATCCCACTACTAACTTCAACTCTATTCACAATTCCAAAATACATATTACAGTAATAACCACCATTCGAGAGGGTGGAGCTCTCCCTTCACATAACTCAGTCTAGCGACTAAGTATAATCCCAAAACATACATACCCACCCTAACAACAAAATATGCTTAAATACTAAAACAGAAACTAGTTGGGGAGTGGGGTATTTCCCTCTTTGCCCCTCCTAACATATACATTTACAACTGGGGGCCTTACATCTCCCCCGGGGTTGAAAAACACCTTGTCCTCAAGGTGGAAGTCTGGAAATTGTTTGCGAATAAATGCAAGTGATTCCCACGTTGCTTCGTATTCCGGCAGCCCCTTCCACTGTATCAGCAATTGGCAGTCGTTGTGATCCTCATTTCCATGGTAAGCGATGACATCCTGTGGTTGCGCTTCCCATTCAAAATCCTCGGTGAGTCGTGGAGCGTGTTCTTCTAACGGTGTGGCATCGCCTAGGACCTTCTTCAATTGGGAGATATGGAATATGGGGTGAATGGAGGCCGCTGCTGGTAACTCCAATTTATAAGCAACCTTCCCAATACGATCGATAATGCGGTAAGGTCCATAAAATTTGGGGGATAGCTTCTCATTTCGACGCTTCGCGACCGATGCTTGTCGATACGGACGTAGTTTTAGGAATACCCACTCTCCCACCTCGAACTCCACTTCTCGTCTCCTACGATCGGCAAACTTCTTCATTTTCTGTTGAGCTAACTCGAGTTGGCCTTTCAATTTGTCCAACATTGCATCTCTCTCCATTAGTTGCTGGTCAATCGTCGCATTACTGGTCTTTTGGCTGCCGTAAAACATGATCGGCGGTGGATCACGCCCATATACGACCCGGAAGGGGGTAGTACTAATAGAAGCATGATACGTTGTATTGTACCAAAATTCTGACCAAGGTAGCCATTGCAGCCATTGTTTCGGTTTCTCCCCACAAAAACATCGGAGATATGTCTCGAGGCATTTGTTGACAATCTCGGACTGTCCATCGGTTTGTGGATGGTATGCCATACTTCGGCGAAGCTGAGTCCCTTGTAAGTGAAATAACTCGGTCCAAAAGTGGCTAATGAAAATCTTATCTCTATCGGACACTATCGAACGAGGAAATCCGTGCAATCTTACGATCTCTTTCACGAACAGGGAGGCCACCCCTTTTGCGGTATACGGATGGTTCAACGCAACGAAATGGGCATACTTACTCAATCTGTCCACCACTACTAAGATAGTATCGCATCCCTGTGACCGTGGTAGCCCCTCGATGAAGTCCATGGAGATATCTTCCCACACTTTATCAGGTCGCGGTAAGGGTTGCAATAAACCAGCCGGTGCTAAAGATACTACCTTGTTGCGTTGGCACGTCTGACATTCCTCTACGTATTTCTTTACATCTCGTTTCATCCCTGACCAATACAACTCCCCTGTGAGTCTTTTGTACGTGCGTAGAAATCCTGAATGCCCGCCAAGGACCGAGTCATGATATGCGTACATCACCGCTGATCGGAGTTGGGAGGATGCGGACAGGACCAAACGACCTTTATATAGCAAGGTACCTTGGTGTATAGAGAACTTTGGGTGTTTGGTTGGATCCCCCACCAGTTCTGTTTGATCCCCCTTAGCTCTGGATCATCTTCCACCTCCCTCTTCACTACTTCTATGTCCAGCACGGCGGGTGCAGTCAAGGTGGCTAATTGGACTGTGGGTGGCCGGCGGGATAGGGCATCTGCGGCTTTATTTTCCAAGCCTGGGCGATATTGTATCTCAAAGTCATATCCCAGTAGCTTGTAGACCCACTTCTGATATTCGGGTTGAACCTCACGCTGTCCCACCAAGTGCTTAAGAGCTTGTTGGTCCGTTCTTACAATAAAGCGTTGTCCCAACAAATAGGGGCGCCATCTCTGAACCGCCAGCACTATGGCCATTAGTTCCCTCTCGTAGACCGATTTAGCTTGTGCTCTGGTTGATAGTGTGTGACTGTAGTACGCGATCGGTCTTTGACCTTGGGTCAGTACTGCTCCCAAACCATACCCCGAGGCATCGGTTTCGATCACAAAGGGTTGTGTGAAGTCAGGCAATGCGAGAACTGGTAGAGTCACCATGGCCCGCTTCAGAGTTTCGAAGGCCACCTCGGTTTGTTCGTTCCATTCAAAAGCATCTTTCCTAGTTAACTGAGTTAATGGCAACGAAAGGGTTCCATAATTATTCACGAACCTCCGGTAGTATCCGGTGAGACCGAGGAAACCCCTCAATTCTCGAACATTGGTGGGAACCGACCATTCTAACATCGCACGGACTTTCTCAGGATCTGCCTCGACTCCCGCTGCTGAAACCCAGTGACCCAGATATTCAATGTGTTCTTGGGCAAAGTAACATTTCTTAAAATTGGCCGTTAATGAGTGTTTTCGCAACACGTTCAGTACCACATCTAAGTGTTCCACGTGGGTGGTCAAATCCGGGCTGTAAATCAAAATATCGTCAAAGAAAACCAAAATAAATCTACGTAAGAAGGGTCGAAATACCCGATTCATCAATGCTTGAAAAGTGGATGGTGCGTTGGTTAATCCGAAGGGCATGACAAGAAATTCGTAGTGGCCTTCATGTGTTCGAAAGGCCGTTTTCTGTATATCCGCTTACTCCATTCGGATTTGGTGGTAGCCCGACCGTAGGTCTAACTTGGAATAAACGTGTGAGCCGTGTAACTCATCCAATAATTCTTCGATGACGGGTATGGGAAATTTGTCTGGGACGGTGGCATCATTGAGCGCTCGATAATCTACGCAAAACCGCCAGCTCCCATCCTTCTTCTTCACCAACAAAACAGGGCTGGAGTAGGGACTGTGACTTGGTCGAATGATCTTCGCCTTCAGCATTTCACTGATCAATTTCTCGATCTCTCCCTTCTGAGCGAACGGGTATCGATAGGGTCGCACATTAATCGGTCCTCGTCCCTCCTTCAGCGATATACGTGATCCAACTCCCGTGGGGGCGGTAAATAGTTTTTCTCTTGGAATACGTCCGAGTAGTTTTCAATAACCCCTTGTATCGGGCGGGGTAGCTGTGAGGATGGTGTTGCCTCATCTAATTCCAGCCCCTGTAGCTGTGCTGATAGAGCACGAAGTTCGATCAAGAAACCTTGGTCTTGTCTTCCCCATGACTTTCGGAGCTTTTTTAGCGATATCTCAGCCCGCGTTAGAGATGGGTCCCCTTGTATCACCATCTTGTCTGTTCCACTATTCACTGTTAATTTCAGGGCTTTCCAGTCCACTTCGGTTACTCCCAGGGTTCGCAACCACTGCATGCCCAATATCACGTTAATCCCTCCCAATTCTAGGGGTAAGAAGTTCTCCACAATGGTTAAATCAGCCATTGTAATAATGATCCCCTTGCAAATTCCTTTTCCGTTGACTGCGTTTCCCGTCCCCATGATGACTCCGAAGCTATTTGTTTCCGAAACGGGTAATCTCAGCTTCTCGACCAGCCGTTGTGAGATGAAATTGTGGGTTGCTCCGCAATCTACCAACACTATGATCTCTTCGTGTTCTATCTTACCTTTAAGCTTAATCGTGCCTGGGGTTGAAATTCCTACGACTGTGTTCAGTGATAATTCGGCCACCTCTTCCATTTCGTCCGACACTTGAACTTGTTCCTGGGTTTCTTCCTTTTCGACTCTTGCTTCGGCGGCTAACTCATCGCTCATCACTAAGAGTCTCAACTCCTTGCCCTTGCACTTATGCCCCACAAAAAACTTTTCATCACATCTATAACACAGCCCCCTTTCTTTTCGTGATTGTAATTCCGTGTCAGTGAGCCGTCTATAGGGTACTTCCCTACGTGGAGTAGGTTGATGACTTGCGAGGGTGATCGTGCGGATGGGATTCGCGTCAATCGCTTTCCCTGTGGACCTCACGGACGCGTTTGACAGGCCGTCACCAATCGTGTGGCTGAGATGGTTCATTTTTTGTGTTTTACTTGGGCCGGGCCCAACCCGACTTACTCGGGCCATATTTTTGTCTTCTACTCGTTGGGCCGCCTTCATCATGGCTTCTAAGCCTAATGGTTCAAAACATAACACTTCTGTACGAATCTCTGCATCCAAGCCATTGAGGAACATTCCCTCTAATACGTCTTCTGACAGAAAAGACAAGGGTGCAGATAATTCCTCGAACCGAGCCCTGAAATCGGCAACTGTGGTTTCTTGACGGATGGCGAGAAACCGGGCGCACAAGGAGCCTTCCTGTGATGGTCTGAAACGATTCAATATTCTTCTTTTCAAGTCCGGCCAGTTTTCAAAAGGGTTCCTCCCTTCCGACCAACGAAACCACCGTAGAGCTACACCGGCAAAGCTGATTGCCGTAACTGTCAACTTCTCACTGTCTGATAACTGGTGGATATCGAAGTATCGTTCTGCTCGGAATAGCCAATCGTCTGGTTGATCTCCCTCGAACACGGGCATGTCGACTTTCTTGAATTTGTGTCTTATGAATTGCCCTTCATCTGTTTTCTCCTCACCTGCTTCTATTCTCGCACTTCCCTTCCCACTCGATGACCCTCCCTCTGCTTCGGGAGTCTTTCTCTTTTGGCCTATATCTTTTTCTTTTCGTGAGGCCCCTCGTGAGTATTCTGATAACAGCGTAGCCAAAGCTTTTTGATTATCCTTTGCGGTTTGGCGTTGGTCCTCCATGCTGGTAAATAACCTTTCGATGTTCCTATTCATTTCCGCTATCGATTTCTCCAACTCAGGAATTTTATCGCGCACTGATTGTATACTTTTTTCCGATTCTTCCATTCGTTCCTCTAAAATACGCTGAGACATACTCCTCGTTCTCCCCAGGATGACTGCTCTGATACCACTTTGTAAGGATACTACTAACTTCAACTCTATTCACAATTCCAAAATACAGATTACAGTAATAACCACCATTCGAGAGGGTGGAGCTCTCCCTTCACATACCTCAGTCTAGCGACTAAGTATAATCCCAAAACATACATACCCACCCTAACAACAAAATATGCTTAAATACTAAAACAGAAACTAGTTGGGGAGTGGGGTATTTCCCTCTTTGCCCCTCCTAACATATACATTTACAACTGGGGGCCTTACAGGGAGCTATGTACTTCAGGGCCAGACTTCTTTGTTTCTTCTTTTTGGCTCCAGAGTATTAGTGCGCAGTCTCATAATATCTGCATTCTATGGACTTGTTTCCTTACTAAGATGATATACTATGTCCTCCTAACCTTTAAAGGAAAATACACCTCTCTAACAGCAAGATAAGCAATCTTGTTTTAAGAATGACAATTCGTTACAGCATCCTTGCCTCAACGGAAGTAAAACACTTTGTTCTGACCATAGTGACCTTACTACCAAGTCAAACAAGAGACCATGTTGAAAAACTAGTTAAGCTACTAAAAGATTCCTGTGACAAATGTCTTTGTTAATGAACAACTTTCCATTATAAGCACTTGTTTATCTCCCATCAATGATCAATGTTGACCATTATATGAATAGGATCTTATGCTATTAGAAACCTGCATCTCTAGGTGAGAACTCAAAGATTTAAAATAATAGTGATAACAATAAAATAATACCTCATCAGAAGTTCCAAGATATGAATTATCCACGATTTCCATTTATGACCTTGCTGCTGTCCTTGATGAAATCTGGAACCTATGGATATTGCTCTATTTTATAAAAAATAATCCAGGAATTAAATAAAATATATTGCTATTGATTCAATGCCGGACCTTCTCATACTTTTTCATGATTCTCGCAAATGCTGAAAGGTTCATAAAACTGGTTCATCCAATTTCAGAAGTATGAAAACAAGAAAATTGAGTGGTTGAAAATCATAAACAACAGCATACGGTAATTTTGCAAATCTTCTTTGAAGCATTCTATATGCCTCTATTGCTTTAACGAATGAAGCTTCTGGTAGAATTCAGCAAACGCTTTTTCAACTGTTCTTCAATCTTGCTTCGGTCATCTTTATCAACATCCAAGTCATCCTCTCTAGAATTCTTGAAAATATCTTTTGCTGTACATTTACGAGAGCTGAACACGTCGAGGACTTTCACATGCTTAAGAATTTCTTGGGAATATTGGTTGTTTTCCTGTGTTGTTATTTCTTCTAAATGTTCACTGTTACTAACTTCTTTGTGAACTTGCTCCATTTCTGGACCCCAATTAGACTCTTTTTGTCCAGGCTTATCATTAGCATCCACTTAAACTGCTGAATTTATGTGCACGCTTCCTTAAAAATAAATATGAAGTTATAGAACTTAAAAGGTAAAAAGAGGCATAGAGGGCATGCTAAAACTTGATTCATTTGAAAGTAAATCAAGCAGTTGTCAGTGATTTTTTTATCTGGTAGGGTTGACCATCAAAGTTCAGTGTATCTGACAGACTGAACTTCATTAACTTCAGCATTTAGTTGAACGCATGTAAATTGATGAAGGTTTAAGCTGGATCAGTTTAAGCGGAATCAACATTTTGAAGTCTTCAAGCTGTTTCTCATTATCTAACTACATTATACGTGTACCATGAGATTTGAACCTAAAAATCTACACGTTTCATATAACTCTGAAAACCTTATCAGTCGTACGTAATGAGATAAAAAAAAATAGATTCCATTTCATTCTTTCAATGAAAACTCCAAGTCCTTTTTGGAACTATAGTTGGGACTCTAATTTTAATAACTTCTCCCAAGCCTGCAAACCTAACTAATAGCACCTTAAACCATACACAGAACGTCTCCAGAAACTGAAAGCATGCATATACCTGAAGGGCAAGGCGTGTGCAAAGTGGTGCTTAAGGGGATTGTAGAAACTTCAGCACGAGAATCTTGTCTTTCATTCAAAGGAGAGATCTCCATCTTCCTTCGCAATGCAATCAAAGTCTCCATTTGTTTATTTAGAACACTTGCTTCTTTGGTCACAGTCTCTACATTCTCCTCGTAGAAGGAATTTACCTTGTTGAGCTCTTCATCAACTTTTGTAAAAAAGGTCACCTCAATCTCTGATATTTCTTGGGACTTCCTGTGGGAACTAGACTTGGAAAGTTGTCTGAGATCATGTTGCTGTGATTTGTCACTATCTTCGACTTGGTTCTCAATATCCTTCATGATATGGCATTTTCTTGGTTGAGAGGTTAACTCACTGCATTTTCTGTCTACTGTTGGTTTCTTCTTTGAGTGCCCAGATGATGCTCTAGGCTTCTTAATCTGTTTCTCGCAGGAAATCTCACGCAATAATCTTTTGAGGCCATTATAATCCACATAAGCGTCCGTCCATTCAGGCACCATTTGTTTCTTGAATTCATTCTCGAACTTCATATTTGTATTTCTTTAAATGTCAGCCAAACTCTCTCTATTCCTCTACCATGTAAGAAGTAAAGTCTCAAAACAGAAAGAAAAACAAACAATATATAGCTAAATTTTCTCATTTTATGTCTTATTGGGAGGGAATTCAAGTATTCCGATTCTTGAAATTAAAATGTTGTACTTTTAATCCTATAGGATACCTCCACCTCAAACACCCTTCTCTCAGATGAAAGAAAAGCAATGAAATATATATGGCATATAAATAATAAATATACCATGCAGAAGAATGACACGAGGCATTTTTCATTTTCTCCTTTCTGTATAGTACAAATACTCAGAATCGCTCCAAAACTTCGCGTCTTCCACAGAAAAAGAAGACCAAACCATTCGTTATAAGTTTTCCTTGTAATCTATAACTCATTGCTACACTGGTGATTGATGAACATCATAAAGATAACACAAGAACATGAAAATCAAATAATTTAATATTTGTTCTGCTTACTTTCTTTCCCGTTCCAATGTCAAAGCCTTCTTCCCTCCAGCGCGAAAAGTTCCACGAGACTTGAACGCCCAAAATCTATCTCGGCAGCATTAATTCAGTTTGTTTGCCCAAAAATCAGATTTCTAGAAGAACGCGATTGCCGATAGGGTTTGCCAATCGGCTAGACGACATTATCCGATTCCTGACAAGCAAAGTTTGAGCTCATTGGCCGAGTGCCACACCCACAAATCGGTCGATATGTCGGCCATGCGGCAGCTCATGCTTGAGTGACGGTGGTGGAGAAGATGCATCGTCACCATGACAATCACACGCGTCCTCATTTGAGATCTTCAATCAGAGTGAACTTGGGAAAGAAATGGATCTGCAAGATTACTTCTTCATGATCCCATGTGAATTTAATACGAAGCTCTGCCTCGAGGATGAAGATGATTGATTTGCCAGGAAGAAAACTTGGCTCGTTGGAGACGTGGAGTGTGTTCGTGTAATTATTTATTGCCACCCTGAAAATTACACATTTTATTTTGGACGATATTTTCATTCTGCTCATAACTCATAAGGAGGGGAAGAAAAATTATTGGACGTGGCCGTCACAACATGTTTATCTCTATAATAGTTTATATAAATCCAAATTTTTACTTACTCTAATAATTATTAAATATAAATTTAAAATATTTTTGCAGACTTCTATCATACATTTATGACACAAAATTGTTAGCTAGACTGTTAAAGTTGGTAGCTATTCTTTCGTTGAGGCAGAATGTTTAAATTTTTATTCTCCACATTTATTCTACTAAAAAAAATTGTTAACTATATTGTGACGGCTTCTCCAATTATTTCTGAAATAGAGAAACCAAAAAGAGATTTTTTTTTTTTTTTCATTTTATTGTAAAAAAGAAGTAAACACATAAAAAGTTTAATTAATTTAGTTCAATTGCAATCCTACTTCTATTATTTCTGAAATAGAGAAACCAAAAAGAGATTTTTTTTTTCATTTTATTGTAAAAAAGAAGTAAACACATAAAAAGTTTAATTAATTTAGTTCAATTGCAATCCTACTTATTTTCTGACTTGTCGATATATGAATTTATCATATAATAAAGAAAACATTATAATAAAGGTAAAATTGATTTTTTTTAGTTCAACAATATGTAGAAGTGTGAATTCGAATCTTTAACCTTCCGATAGATTATAATGTTTTAACTAATTTCAAGTTAAAAAATAATTTGCAATATGAAGTTTTCACTACCAGCCTGGTTCACTTTCCAGCAATACCAATGTTAAAGTATACAAAATGTTAAAAGAGTCAAAAATAGAAATTCAAAATGTTAAATTAAATATAAAGTTTTCACAACCAGCCTGAGGATAGTTTTCCAATAATACAAATGTTTGAATCCTCCCCCTGCAATTATAACGCAACTAAAGAAAGGAAGAACTGTCAGTTTAGACAACTTTATGTTCACCTCCACCTGCATGGTAGAAATTCTGGAATAAAAGAAAGTAAAATCTTCACCAACCTAAGCATCAAATTGGTTAAGAAATATATCATCGATCGAGGTCAGATATTCAAATCTCCCTATACATGTCGTTGAACTGGAAAAAAAAAAAAAAAAAAAAAAAAAAAACTTCTATGGAACAAGTGGTTTAAGCAAAACAGAGTCACATTCCAGACTTGGTAGAACTGAAGTCTTCTGGTTAAGTACAAAGCAATGCTGTGCTCAGAAGTTAATTAATGGTTATAACATATTGAAATCTTACAATCTGCCATACAATGAGCGTCCTTTTTGAAAGGGAAAAAGGGAAGCAAAATTTAAAGAACCTAATAAAGAAGAATACTCAAAAGGAAACCGTAGCTCCCAGGTATGGGGAAAAATTCTATGGGATTTAACCCGTTTCAGTCTGTCCTTTTTACTCTGCATTGGCTCATCTGGCTGAGTTATCCTGCTCTTCTGTCCTTCCACTGCAACAATAGAAGTGAGGCAACTTGACTTTCCCACAACTCCTGCACTAACAACAGAGTCAGCCAAGAAATTTCTTGAAAACCATGGGCATTTTACATTATCACAAACATTATGTGCTGATTTATCAAAATACCAGATAACTCGGCCAAACCAGACGTATTTTGAATTTTCTTATCTTTCATATGAACCAAATATGTGTCATATCATTGCAAGGCAGGATTGATGGAATTCATCGAAAGAAAAATTAATGGACATGTTTAGGGCTTTATGGAATTAGGGGAGAGATTCATTTCCCAATACACTTAATTATTTGATGACAGACGAACAGAAGAAAGAAATGCAATGCTTAGCTAGTTATGCACAAGCAACCCTTCAGCATGTGCAAAAAAATAGAACAGTTCAAACTTTACTCGTTAGCTAAACACTAAAATCCCTCTTTCTGTGCTCCACTCGACATGTTAAAGATGACTAAACAATTTCTGCTATCAAAAATATTCTTATTTTTACATTTCACGATGTTTCTAAACAATACTGTTCTGGGATTTATTTCAAACAAAATATGTAGAATGAAGGGATTTTATTTTTTTTTTTATGAAACTCTGGCTAGCTATCATCCTTGTCATTATCACCCTTGACACCAGCTGATTCCATTTTTTTTCTTGAAAGACTACATCGTAAGCATCAGTTTTCTCTAACATTTGGCCTCAATCACTAACTAGAAATGACCAATTGTCTCGGTGACCTGAACTACAGGTAAAAAATTTGTGAGAACTTAACTAGTCATACTGAAATATGCTGATATGAAGCATAAAATTACAAAGTCATAATCAGGTAAGTTCAGTTGTTGTGAAAACACAGCTCCCAAACAATGATACAATAATGTATGCAATTACTAGATTTTGTGTTCAACAACATATGTGGAGGTGGGGATTCAAACCCTTGACATCTTGGTCAAGGGCATATGTGTTAACCAGTTAAGCATGCTCAAGTTGTTTGTATGCAATTACTAGATTTATTATGTTTTGATATCACAATAGAAAAAATCCGAGCAAAGTAACTTTCCTAGAAGCTAAGATCAATGTTGAAGACTAATTTGGTAGGGCAGGGAGGGGAGAGTCTTACTTGCACCGAATTATAACTGGGATAGGTTTTAGAGCCTTTGGGCCATTTCTTATGCCCCTTTTATGTGGAGAAACCTGCAAAGCATAGATATGAACTCTTCTCTCAAAACTTCCAATACATCCAAACAAGAACAAGTTATAGAAGAGAAACTTTCAAAACCTAGCAGAGTCCTAAATGAATGTTTCAAACATACATATAAACAGTGTTATGTATTCAGATATCAACATTGTACAGTCATAAGAATTTAAAGTCCAATAGAAAACCTAAGGATTCTAAAACCACACAATCTTCACAGTGCTTATCGCATTAAAAGAGAAACAGTCACTACTACCAAGTACCATACGATATCAAGCGCATTGACCAAAGAAACATAACAAAAATGAAGTTCTAAACAATTCTCTTAAAGCAAAATCTGAAATATCCAGAAGAATTGATCATCAAAGTGCTACTGGCAATACTCCCTAAAATCTTCGGAGTCTATAAGTCCATATCTAACACTTCCAATAACATCTTACATATCCCACAACTTCAAGCAATGTGAAAATTTAAGTTTAAACTTCTTCCAAAAGTAACAAATAGTTTAAGTTTCTATTATAAGAATAGGATCTTCTCAGCGTTTGATTATTTGAAAATAGGAGGAAATTCAATACCTTCCTCTTAGGAACAGCCATGAGCTCCATGGACCCGGAAAAAGATAAACTAGGGAAACCAAATCCCACAATACTGCAGTTGTTGATCCTATCCCTATCAGATTCATGGTTAAACTCCGGCAGAACAAGCGGCGGCGCGGAATCCTTACGGTTCATGATCCCAGATATCGGCGAAGAATGGGATAAAACATTAGCCATCGCCTTCAACCCTAGCATCGAACCCGTCTGACCCTCGACCGCCCTCATAATCCTCAACGCCATAGCTGCGAGCAAGTGCCAGTGCTGATTTCAGTATACCGGCGGTTGAAATCGGACTAAGAAGACGACGGGTTTATGAACTTAGGAAATGCCCACAACACGAATCGACGGCGTCGTTTTGACCTTGTCCTGGACCAATGGGTCGGTAACGGGCTTGGATCCCTTCGTTCGGCCCAACATCACAAAGCCCAGCATCACGGAGACCATTTTCCACATCATTGATTCATGAGATGAGAACATTGAAGAATCTTTTTTTTTTTTTTTTTTTTTGAGCTCACCCATTGATTGGAGATCAAACCAACCATTTACTAGATGGTAATTAGTGTTTCATCTACTAAACTATACTCGAATTGAAAGAAACAATTTAGGACTAATTTCATATCTTTTGTTTTATCCAAAAAAAGTCACATACCAATAAAAAGAAGGGTAAAATACACTCTTGGTTTACGAGGTTTGAGATTGATATCTATTTAATCCTTAACGACTGAATCAAGGATCTTCCCCTTTCTTAGCCAATATAGGGCTTTGTTTGCACTTGAATTTGAACCTCTGATCTCTTAGTGAGTGTACATGAGTGTTTACTAGATGAGCTATGCTCATATTTACGATATTATCTTCCTTTTGATTTAATTATTATTATTATTTTTCGTATATTTGAAATAACAACCCCACCCTTATACCTCTTACTTACTATGAGAATTACAACAATGTTACAAAATAATAAATGATAGGGGCAATTGAATCAATAACAAAAAAGTTTGATCCAATTGCAAGCGTGTCTCCTCTTTATCTCCTTTGCAAATATAGCAAAAAGAGTCAGTCCAGCCCAAATGGAACTGCAAAAAGTCCAAAATAACCCTTCATTTAATCCCTTTTTTAATCTCAAGTTTTTGCAATATGAAGTTGATCGATGCTACACGCAAGCGCACGTGATCAAAGTAATAATAAACTAGAAGTACTCCAGAGTATTGTACCCAAGAGAATGGGTTTTAATAAAATTTATTAAAATGGCACAAAATTGTTGACAGATTGCAACTAAAGTAACTGTTGGTATAAAAATGTTTGTGAGATGTTTTGGCTAAAAGAAAAATTGTTTGAAAAACAATGGAAATGAAGAATGGATTCAAGATTGCTAATGCCTCTTTGGAAAAAAAATGCAACTAGAAAGCAATTGCAATCATAGCTAACACAAGGAACTAAGTAAACATAATTAAACTCCTATTCGACCTTCTATGAAGTATTTTTAGGAGGCTAAGTGATTAAACTTATATTTCTATGGCTAATCTAACTTAGATATTTATGCACACAACTCTAGTGGTTTTGGAGTCTCACTCTATGTCAGGGTCGATGTTCAGGACTTATGTCTAAGTTTTTTCCTCCATTGCTTTTATGACATCTGCCTTCCCTTAACCCTCTCGGTATTAAGTTAAAACTTAACAAGCAACACTAGATGACCAACTAGGTTTACCCAACATTGAATTCACCAAAAGCAAACAAAGTTCAAGTGTTAGCTAGATTACTTTTGCTATTGAGCCTTACATCTTTCCTCTAGGGCATTCACAAACTTGAATCCTTAAGGAAATTTAGCTCTTCATAATGGAACTAACAAAAAACAGTATGTTAAAATTGCTAAAACTCATTGATACAAAAGAATGAAGATATAAAATAACTAGCAATTCAAACTTGGTTTAAATACCCAATTGCCAAAAGGATTAATATGTATTCAATACCCAATAGAGTTCCATCAATTAAACAACTTCAAGAAGAAATTTCAAGGGAAAAGAAAGAACATAACAGTAGCTAAACTTCAGAATTTAACTTACAAAAAGGAAATTATAGCAATTTGAAGAAATGGAAAGAACACACAACACTAAAACTTGTTGCTCTTTGCTCAATCGAACAAGGAATTTTTCTTAACTACCGCCAACTTTCGTTGTGATGGGATTGAATGAGAGTTCAAGGATTGAAATGTAGAAGAAAATTATAACATCAACTAAAAAAAATAAAAATAAAAACTACATACGGTAAGAAAATAAAACCCAAAATTCTCTTCCAAAAAACGAGCTCCCCTCTTCACGGCTTATTCTCCAAAATTTATAGGGACCTTGTGTTAGGGTTTCCTTCTTGGTTGATGAGCACTAAATTCGTGGGTATTTTCCTTCTCGGAATCCCTTGATTTACAATTTTCCTTAATTTCCAGATCTGTTGAAATTGCAATTGCAATTCTGTTGCATTCTGTAAAAATCTGTACCAAAATATTAAGTAACTGTGAGTTTTCTTATTCTTTTTTCAACTCAGTGTGGGTTTTCTTATTCTTTTATTCTCTTTTTTCAACTCGCTTAATTTAAGGGTCTTCCAACAATAATGTAATTAAATTCAACAATTTTCCTACTTTTCATCCAATAATATGAATAAAATCATAAACATAACTAAATTTAAAAGTCAAATAACCCTCATGAATGAGAATTATCAGAAGTATATCAACAGTCTATCAGTGATATACTGTTGATATACCTAATATGAAGTATATCAGTGATATACTACTGATATACTTTATTTAGGTATATCAATGAAATAGAATTTCTAATATTTAATATATTAGTAGTATAACAAAAATACATAATATGAAGTATATCAACGATATACTACTGATATACTTTATTTAGGTATATCAATGAAATGACATTCCTAATATAAAATATATCAACAATATATGGGTAATTCATAATTAGTAGATTAGATATACCTATATGAATTATATCAAGCGTATATCGGTAATTTATATATGAGATATACATAATATGAAGTATATCAATTAAATACTATTGATATATTTGATTTTAGTTCTTGATTTTATTAATGGATTTTGATCACTACTATTTTGTTGATACACTAATTTTTAGTCGATACACTTATCTAGTACTATATCAGTAGTGAATGAATAATATAGTACTAATATACTTCATTTTAGATATATTATTTCATTGATGTACCTAATATGAAGTATGTCAATCGTATATCAGTACTATATATTAATTATATTAGATATACTAATAATATACTCTATTTTAGTTTTTGACTTTATCAACAGTTATTCGTCACTTAAAGTGATGAAGCATATAATTAAATGAAGTATATCACTGATATACTCAAGGTTAGGCATATCGATGATATATCAAATATGCAAAATATCATTAATATGTTACTGATATACTTCATGTAGAGTATATCATTTAACTGATATATCTAAAAGAAGTGTATCAATAGTATATCAGTAGTATACTACTAATATACTTCGTTTTAGGTATATATCATTAATATGTTACTGATATACTTCGTGTAGAGTATATCATTTAATTGATACTAGTTTTTTTAGCACGTGCATTGCACATGTAATCAAAATAGTATGAATTAAATTGAATTTACAATTAATTTACTAATTAATTTTTTTTTATGCATTCTTATATTAGTTTTGTTTTTTCTAATTCTATTATGATTTTATACTTTTTAATCTGACTAATTTGAATATAATATAATATTTATATTATATTATATTATTTCTATTATAATATAAATTTTCATATAATATAACATAATTTTAATATAATATAATTTTTTATTAAGTTTTTTTTTAAAATTTTAATTTCTATTATTATTACTATTATTTATAATATAATATATATTTTTTTAATAATATATTTTGTTTAATTTATGCAATACTTGTTAATGCAATTTTATAACGATTATTTTTATCTAAATTTAGCATACAATTATTGACAGAGAATTAATTAAAAAATACACACACATATATATGTGACATATCATAGCAAATGTAGTAACAATAATTATGCTAAATAATACAAAAATACATTTTAAACAAATTGGTTTACAAAGTCAAAACTTTTTTATAGACAATGTATTTGGTCAAATTTTCATTTTGCACTACATCAAATGAGGACCAAAGAGCTATGTAAATTTTAAAAAAAAATGTCATTCAATATAGTTGTGGTTTTTTTTTTTTTCTTTTCAAAATATTTTTTTAAGAAAGCAAGAAACTTTTTAAATTTAATAAACATCCTCTTAAAATTAAAGAGTACCTTCTAAAATTAAAGTGTTTACATTATTGCTAAAATTTTAAAATCAAAATAATATTTTAATAATCAAACACAAAAATAAACTAACCCCTAATTCAAAACTCAAAATAATAATTTAGTTATAAATAAATTAAAACAATGAGTAAAAGAATATGTAAAAGAAAAAAAGCGAGCTAACGAAATTTAAATTAAAAATAGAAAGAAAGAGATACCTTATTAAAAATTGGATGAGATTGATATTTTAGATTTGGAACAAAGAAGCATCAACAACACAACATAAGTGGTATCAACTAACATAATTTTGTGTAAAAAAACATGAAAGAAAACGAAAAAAATTTAAATTTATATATAAAAAAAAGATACCTAATGAGAGTGCTAGAGATACCTCATTAAAGATTGGAAGAGATTGATATATTTTAGATCTAAAAAAAAAGAACATCAACAACAAAACATGGATGGTATCAACTAAAATAATTTGGCATAAAAACGTAAAAGAAAAAGAAAAAACTAATATATTAATTTGCACGACATCAAGTGAGAACCAATTGGTTTTTTTTTCTTTTCTTTTTGAAATATTTTTTTAAGAAAGCAAGAAACTTTTTAAAATTTAAATTTAATAAACATCCTCTTAAAATTAAAAGAGCATCTTCTAAAATGTCACTCAATATAGTTGTGGTTTTTTCCTTTTCTGTTTGAAATATTTTTTTTAAGAAAGCAAGAAAAATTTTAAAATTAATAAACATCATCTGTAAATTAAAAGAGTATCTTCCAAAATTAAAGTGTACATTACTGCTAAAATTTTTAAAATCAAAAGTAATATTTTAAAAATCAAACACAAAAATAACCTAAACCCTAAATCAAAACTCAAAATAATAATCTAGTTATAAATAAATTAAAACGATGAGTAAAAGAATATATAAAAGAAAAAACGTGGACTAACGAAATTTAAATTAAAAAGAAAAAAAGAAAGAGATATCTTATTAAAAATTGGAGGAGAGATGAATATTTTAGATCTGAAAAACAAAAATCAACAACACAACATCAAAAAAAAAAAAGTGGTATCAACTAACATAATTTTGTGTTAAAAAAACATGAAAGAAAATGAAAAACGCGGGTTAATTTAAATGTATATATATATATATATATATATATAAAGATACTTGATGAGAGAGTGAGAGATACTTGATCAAAAATTGGAGATGCATGTTTTGGATATGAAAAAAAAAATATCAACAACGTAACATGATGAAAAATTAGAGGAGATAGCTATTTTAGATCTGGAAAAAAATTTGGAGGACATGTGAAATTTACAGAAGAAATTAGATTCAAATTCTAATTTGATTTGATTTTTAATCAAATTAGATATCTTATCAAAATAAGAATAAAAATTAATTCAAATTCTTTTCAAATTTTGAATAAAAAAAACGTGAAAGAAAAAAGAGTTAATTCAATTAAATTAGATATCTCATTAAAAGAGTAGGATAAGAATTGATTCAAATTGTTTTTTAATAAAAAAATCTGAAAGAAAAATAAATAACTCGATCAAATTAGATATCCTAACTAATGAGTAGGAATTGATTCAAATTATTTTTGAATAAAAAAGAGAAAATAACTAATTTAATACAATTGGATATGCTATCAAATATCAAATTAAGAATAACAATTAATTCAAATTATTTTTGAATTTTGAATAAAAAACGTGAAAGAAAAAAAATTAATTCAAATTCTAATTAGATATATGATCAAATGAGTAAGAATTGATTCAAATTATTTTTGAATAAAAAAAACGTGAAAGAAAAAATAACTAATTCAATCCAATTGGATATGCCATAAATTATCAAATTAAGAATAACAATTAATTCAAATTATTTTTGAATTTTGAATAAAAAAGCATGAAAGAAAAAAAAATAATTCAAATTCTATTTTAATCAAAGTTGAAATTAATTAATGTAATTAAGTAAAATTTAAAGAAATATTTTGGTCTAAAAATGTTTTTCTGAACTTTTGTTTTGGTCTAAAAATGTTTTTCCAAATTAATCAATTTGAAATTAAATCAAATTATCAAATCGGATTAGGATGATTTGATTAAAGTAATCCGATTTGAAATTAAATAAGATATTCATTTTGAGTCAAATTATCAAATCAGATTTGGATAATTGGATTAATATAATTAATAATTAACTAAAATTTTAAAGGGTATTGTGATCTAAATATGTTTTTTAGAAACCCTTGTTTTTTAATATATTATAGAATTATAGATTATAGATTATAGATTATAGATATTACTAATAATATTATTATTATATTATAGATATGTTTTTTTAATTTTTTAAACTAAAATATTTGGATGCACAAAGATGTAATTAATTGGAGGTACCTGGTTTTTTTTTTAAGCCAAAAACTTAATTTGAAAAAGAGATAGAATAAAAAAACGAAAAAGATTGAAAAAAATAAAGAGAACAAATGTAGCAACATGATGTCCAAGAGTCATACCAAAAACTTAATTTGAAAAAGGACAAAGTTCTAGAAAAAAAATCAAAAAAAAAAAAGAGGAAAGATACGTGATCTAATGAAAAATTTGAATATGGCCCTGATGAAAAATTAGAGATGACTACTTTTAGAATTGAGAAAAATAGTTATTTCTAAAAACTAAAACCTCATATGAAAAAAAAAAAGATAATTGGATGCAAAAGAAGTTAGAATAATTTGAATGCGTGAAGAATTGTGTATATATATACAAAGACATAATTGTAACAAAAAGAAAAAAGGAAACAAAATTAGCATCCAGCCAGTTCAGATTTTTGGCCTATTGCAACTCAATAGCATAAAAATTATAATTGTGCGTATATAAGAACTAATAAGAACTATAAGAACTCTAGTTAAAAAAAAAAAAAAATATATAAGAACTTCAATTTAAAAAAAAAAAAGAACTATAAGAACTAAATAAGCATTATAAGAACTTCAGTTAAAATATATATATATATATATAAGAACTTCAATTTTTTTTAAAAAAAACTATAAGAACTAATAAGAAATATAAGAACTCCAATTTCAAAAAAGAAAGAAGAAATATAAGAACTTCAATTTCAAAAAAAAAAAAAAAAGAACTTTAAGAACTATATGAAAAAAAAAAACATAGAAGAAGAAGTCCAGTTTAAAAAAAAAAGAACTAAATGAAGAAAACGTACCTGAGGAAGAACTTCTGTTTTTTTTATAAAAAAAAAAACTATAGAACAAAATAAAAAAAACGTAGCTGAAAAATTGGATATAAGAATTGTGTATGATAATTGGATATAATTTATAGAAACAAATTTGATTTGATTTTGAATCAAATTGCCTATCAAATTAAAACTATTGATTCAAATTCATCAATTTGAAATTAAATCATATATTCATTTTGATTCAAATTATCAAATCGGATTAGGATGATTTGATTAATGTAATTAACTAAAATTTAAAAGGGTATTTTAGTCTAAAAATGTTTTTCAGAAACTCTGGCTTTTTAATGTATTATAGATTATAGATATAGATATCTAAAAAGTGTATCAATAATATATCAATAATATACTACTAATATGTTTCATTTTAGGTATATATTAGTTGACTAATATACCAAATGTAAAGTATATCAAATATATCACTGATATACTATTGAAATACCAAATATAAAGTATATGATATACTTGATGATACATTAATAAGGTAAAATTGAAATAATAAAAAAATAATAAAAATTAAAATTAAAAATTTTACTATATTTACAAATCTCTAAAAACTATAGCTAAATGTATAAATATTCGAATACTTTTTTTGTTACCCACTACAATTCTCCTAAATGATATCATGATTAGCTTTAGAACCAGCCAACTTGTACAAATTAACTAGCCATCCTGTTTTGGCTCTTTCTCACTGCTACCTCTTTCTCATTCTGGTAGCAGTGAAAAGTAGGGAGAAGCCATTTCTCTGAACAAATTCAGTTGTCCCAATGGCAGCCAACAAATTTCAATTGGCATTAATTGATATGGATTCGATTGTTCTGTCATTATCCTTATCTCGCCATCACTTGTCGCAGGGTGACCTATGTTTTAAGAATTGGAGGGACCATACATTATACAATGTTGATCATAAAATATTTCAATTATATATTTCAATTTTAAAAATTTATATCTATTTGGCCCAAAACTATATTAAAAAAAATGGTCTATTTTAGGTCCCGTTTGATAATTATTTGGTTTTTGGTTTTGTTTGTTTTTGAAAATTAAGTCTATAAATGCTACTTTTACCTATGAGTTATTTTATTTTGTTATCTACTTTCTAACAATGTTTTCAAAACTCATGCCATTAAAAAAAAAAAAATCTATTTTTATTTTTAGAATTTGACTAAAAATTCAAACATTTTTTTAAGAAAGGAAGCATAAATTTTAAAAGCTAAAAAATAAAAAACGAAGTCATTATCAAACGAGACATTAATTATCAGACTTTCAAGTTCCTTCTATTTTGGTCCATAAATATTTTAAAGTATAATTTTTGTTTAATTCAACAATATGTGGGGTGGAAATTTGTACTTCAAACTTTTTAGTTGAGGTTATAATGTCTTAACTAGTTGGGTCAGGTCAACAATTTATTTTAGTTCATACCGTTATTTTCATTCTAATAAATGGATAATGTGCATATTAACGCACTATTTTTTGTGGTAAAATAGTTATCAAAGATACCATTAAAATTCAATAATTATAGGCTAAAGTGTGCATAGCTCAGTAGTAATTAGCACGCATTTCTTTCTTGGAAGTCGAATGTTCAAATATTCTTACCTCACATTTGTTGTACTAAAAACAAAATTCAATAATTATAGAAATTTTTAGTGCATTTTTGCTATTTTTTAAATATAAAATCAACTGTAATATTTGAAAAATTATATAAAATTATTATTTTTTAGGTTAAGTCTAAGTTGCAACTTAACCTAACTCAATTGGTTCAGACATATGCAATCGACCAACCAGTCAAAGTTGGAATCTCCCTACTCTTAAACTGAAAAAAGAAAAAGAAAGAAAAAGTTAACTTTAAATTATATCTAATCATAGAAAATTATGCTTATCATAAAAATACATAAATCACAACAAAATCTCCAAGATATAATAACTAAACAACTGTTTGAGGCACTGCGTGAGTTATAATAGTCTGTGGAGCTATATAATCTATATTTAAGATGCAGAATTGTTTAGTTTGAATTATAATAATATGTGTTTGGGATGCAAAGTCACAAACTATTATAACTTAGACTATTATAACCCGCGTCCAAATAGACTTTAAGGGGGTGTTTGGATTGAGGAGTTGAGGGAGTAAAGTTGGGAGGAGTTAATAACTCTCCCCAACTCCTTGTTTGGCCCAAGGATAATTTTACTCCTATTGTGGACCCCACAGATTTATTAACTCCTTCTCCAACTCCCCATCGTGGGTCCAACAAACTTATTAACTCTTTCTTCAACTCCTCATTGTGGGTCCCACAACTTTCTTATCTCATTTTTTCTTCACCTCACCTCACTCATACCTCTCTCTCTTCTCCCATCTCCTTTCTCTCTCTATTTTTTTACATTATTTTTTTTAATTTCTTAATTTGAAAAATTTTCTTTATTTTTTATATAAATTTTCTCATCATTGTTACTAATTACTAATTAAATATAAATAATTATTTTTTATTCTATAATTTTAATCAATTTTTTAACAAAAATATTTTTCTTTTTATTCTATAATTTTATTTTTTAAATATAAATTATATAAGAATATTTTAGACATGATACTATTATTTAAATTGAAATTTTAATATAAATTAGAGTACTACATAGCAATTTTTTTAATTGATAAAAATCTTCCTATTTCACTTCCTCCATTTGTCATCTACAATTTTTTTTAAGTTTCAACTAAAATTACTTATAACAAATAACAATCTCATCTTTTTTAAGCTTATTTTTTTATTAATAGCTCAAAAATATATATAATTTTATGATTTGAAGATAAGAAAAACATATTTTAACAAAAGTATGTATGATATTCATTTTGAATGATGTTAAAAAACATATATATATATATTCATTTTGAACTTAATTATTTTAAAATAGCATAAATATTTGATATTTTATTTTTAACTTAGTTATTTTAAAACTTCAAAGAATATATTATTTTCAAATTAATCAAACTTTAGATAATTCATTACATTGGTTAGTTAGAAAAATAAAATCTTAAATTATGTAAAAAATATATATTTTATTAAGCCTGAAAAAGAAATCTTAAATTAAAAATTTTAAATTGACGAAAACAAGTCTCTAATAAAATTTTAAAATATTCATAAAATAATATAATTTAAAATCTCAATTTTAGGATTGACGGAACCAAATCTATATTATTTCTAGAATTGAAAGAATAAAAACGTAAAAATCTTGAAGGTTGTTTGAATCCCTTTAAATTAATGGATTGAAATATTTCCAAATCACATGTAATATTTTAAAAAGTATTGTAAGACTTTTTTATTTGAAAACTATCTACGATAAATGAATAATTAATGTGAGATATATTGAAAAAAAGAATGTGGGGTATTTTGTTCAAAATTATTTTTTTTACTTTAAAGAAATTTGTAAAATATACATAAATTAATAAAAACAAAAAATCTCAATCTTAGAATTCATGGAAACAAATTCTTAATAATGAAAATTTGAGAAATTGTAGAAAAAAACTATATAATAAAATCAACTTAGACTTCAGAACTTCAGGTTTAACAAATCTGCACCCCAAACACAGACTTCAGAACTCCTACTCCCTGCAACTCCTTGCCCCAAACACAGACTTCCTAACTCCAGATTAAACAACTCTGCACCCCAAACACAGACTTCCTAACTCCCCAAACTTTCTAACTCCCCAGACTTCCTAACTCCCCATACATATTAACTACTCCCTGCAACTCCTTGCCCCAAACAGCCCCTAAAAGTTATATTCCTAACCTTAATCACTACTCCCTATTTTATATCAAATTCCCACTATTTTTTTCCTTTTTTCTATTTTTATTGCATTCGTTACTGTCCAAAACGACAAGAATTGTCCATTGAACCAACATTTTACACCTTTTAAACCTTTGATGGCATTTGATCGTTTTCTTCAAACGCTCGACATCCCTAGAGATTTTTCAAATTAATTCGACTTGAATTACTTGACAAATCAGTGTAGATTAGTTTAGATCATGGGGCTGCTCTACATTTCGCTTTGCGATAAATACCTTCCGCAGTCAATGCTCAATCAAGGGCGATACCGACTGCAAATACTAATAAACAACTGAATAATCTCCCCACGTTTATAGAACCCTGTAGAAATTTAAACCTTCGACCCAAAAGCTGCTCTGTTTCGAGCTTGCCCATGAAGGCCATTTTGCTTCTTCCCACATCGCGATCGAATCGAGCAAAACCTGAAGAAATCCCTTATAACCCATTTGAGAATTTTGAATGACGAGAGCTTTTAGAAGACGAACTTTGTATTCAAGGCCAGTAGATAGCCTCCGATTCCGAGCATCGGCGGGCGGTGCTTCAAAATCTGGATTCTTCAGAGGGATGAAGATGAAGGAGATCTTGATTTCTTTACTAATAGGTCTTCCCTTGGTCGTTTTTGTTGTTTTGGTGCTTAGGAATCCGGCGGTGGATCTCTCTTTGGGTTTTGCCGAGGCCAGAGCATTGGAAAGAGTGGGCACTAATGGCAGTTCTGAGAGTTCAGGTTAGTATTTTCATGTGATGGGTATTGAAGAAACTTTATACGGTCATCTGATTTCTTTAGCTGTAGATCCTGCCAAAATTTCAAGCATTAATGTCCCTGATTTGAAGTTGCTGGGCCTTTGAAGAGAAGGTTTTTGGACTGTCTTTTTTAGCTCTGTAGTCTTTGCTGATGTTATGGATATTATTATTAGACCTTTTTTGGTTGGTTCTGCTCATAGATGCACAGAGTAAATATTTGGGTTTGTCAACTCAAGAATGAGATCTGAGTTGTACACGTTTCCATAGAATCTTTAACATTTTCCCATCCATCTCTTTCTTCTGTTGAAAGAAGCCAAACAGTGTCACTTGCATTACATCTGAAAACTTACACCTGTAAAATGAATTCAATTTTTTCTATCTCAACTGTTAATGGGAGCTTCTCATATAATTACATCCGGAAAAAGATCATTGGGGAACCCTCTCTTTCATAAAAACTTTGCTTATCTTTTGTCTCAGTTTCCATTATCTATATTGTATCTTGCATGTTCTTAAAGTATCTGTTCTTTCCATGAGCAAAAACGAATGAGGTGTTGCAAGTTTTTGTTTCTTTTACAACATAAGACCAGTTTTTTATCAGCTTAATTCATTCTTTATGAAAATCCTTTTAATATGAATACATCCATTTTTTAGTAATCTATTAATGTTACTCGGGTTGTGATTGGATCTCTATCAAGCATAAGATAGACAGAATTACGATATTAAGATTTGTGGTTTCAACTTCCTATCTGATATCACAGAAGAGGAAACAAAAAGATTGAAATATGTGCATTTTGGATTCTTCAAGTCTATATTGAATTCTAGTGTTCGTCCATTCTTTTGCTTGCTAATTCTCTACATTTTTTTGTGTTTTCAATTTATAGGTTCAGAAAACGGTTTCTCTCGGCTTTCCAATAGAGACAAACTTATTGGAGGCCTTCTCATTCCTGGATTTGATGAAGGATCATGCTTGAGCAGATATCAATCCAGTTTATATCGAAGAACTTCAACCCACAAACCTTCTCCATTCCTCCTCTCGAAACTTAGAGACTACGAAGCACTTCATCGACGCTGTGGGCCCCATACGAAACCTTATGATGAAGCAGTAGAGCAACTCAGATCTGGCAGTAGTGTTAGTTTGACAGAGTGTAAATATGTTGTATGGATATCTTTTAGTGGCTTGGGAAACAAGATACTCACTTTGGCTTCTGCATTCCTCTATGCCCTCCTTACCAACCGTGTCTTGCTTGTTGACCCAGGGAAGGATATGGCTGATCTATTTTGTGAACCTTTCCCAGAAAAATCTTGGTTGCTACCAAATGACTTTCCCTTGATGGATCAATTGGGAAACTTTCATCCGAAATCTCCTAATTGTCATGGAAATATGCTGAAGATGAACACTCTAAACACGTTAACAGGATCGCTCCCATCGTATCTATATCTACATTTGGTACATGATTATGATGATCATGATAAACTATTCTTTTGTGATCAAGAACAGGCTCTTTTAGGCAGAGTCCCTTGGCTAATACTCAAGACAGATAACTACTTTGTTCCATCTCTCTTTCTGATCCCATCTTTCGAGCACGAACTAAGTAACTTGTTTCCCCAAAAAGACACCGTCTTCCATCATCTGGGCCGGTATCTTCTCCACCCATCGAATCATGTTTGGGGATTAATTACGAGATACTACAAAGCATACCTATCAAGTGCAGATGAAAGAATAGGAATTCAAGTAAGAGTGTTTGAGAGTGAACCGGGACCATTCGAACATATAATGAATCAGATTTTAGGTTGTACTCTCAAGGAGAAGCTACTGCCTGAGGTAAACATGGAAGGCTTGTCTTCCAGCACTTTGGAACGCCCAAGAGTGAAAGCTGTTTTGATGACATCTTTAAGTTCTGGATATTATGAAAAATTGAGAACCTTGTACTGGGAAAACCCGACCACGACTGGAGAGGTCATCGCAGTTTACCAGCCGAGCTACGAAATGTATCAGCAGACAGAGAAGAAGACTCACAACAGGAAAGCATGGGCAGAAATGTACCTTCTGAGTTTAAGTGATGTATTGGTGACCAGTGCGTGGTCGACATTCGGCTATGTGGCTCAAGGACTCGGCGGATCAAAGCCGTGGATTCTTTACAAGGCGGAGAACATGACCATGCCCGATCCACCGTGTCGTCGGGTGATGTCGATGGAGCCTTGCTTTCATGCTCCTCCATTCTATGACTGCAAGGCAAAGAAAGGAATAGATACTGGTGCAGTTGTACCCCATGTAAGACATTGTGAAGACATGAGCTGGGGGCTTAAGCTTGTTGATCATGAGGATTTATTTAACATCCACTGACTTGTAATGAAATTTGTTCCCATGCCTTCGATCTGTTTTCTTTCAAATACTTTCTTTTTAAATACATGAACATGGATATCCCAAAGAACAGAAAGTTCTCAGCTCCGCTCTGGTTGTAAAAGTGGTAGAAATATTTAAATGACATGTTAAACTTAAGGTTTTTTTAAGAGAATGCTACGTTACTAATACAGAGATAGGAAATTGAAACTATGACACTTTTTTTTTTTTTTAGTACAACAAATGTAGAGATGGATTTAAATATATAAACTTTATAGGAAATAGTGCATATCAATTATTGTTGAGTTATGAATTTATGACACTTTTAAAATAGTAATTTTTAGTACAACAAATGTAGAGATGGATTTGAATATATGAACATTAAGGGGCTGTTTGGGGCAAGGGTTATAATAACCTGTGTTATAATAACCTGTGGAATGTTCTGCACCCCAAACACAGACTATTATAACCCCAGACTAAACAACTCTGCATTTTAAACAATAATATATTATTTTACAGACTATTATAACCCACAGACTATTATAACCCCCTGTTATTATAACCCACTCAGTGCCCCAAACAGCCCCTAAGAGAAATAGTATATATCAATTAATGTTGAGTTGTGAACTTATGACACTTTTAAAAAAGTAAAGATGTCATAATTACTTAATAAGGTAAATTCTATAAAATACTCTTGAACTTTGGGGTGAGTTTTAATTATGTCTTTACTCTTGAACTTTGAAATTTGTTTAAAAAAATAAATGATAATAACAATCTTTTTTTTTTTGAATTCAACAATAATTGGGATTGAGAGAATTTGAACTTCTGACATTTTGGTTGAGATTACATGTCAATTACCACTAAGTCATGCTCATTTTAGCAGTAATAACGATTTTAATCTTATATATAGTTATAAATAATATCACGCTTTCTAATTTTTAGGCATCTGTCACGTCAATTTTCATTATTTATTTTAAGGAAAAAATTATTTTTGGATCAATTTTAAAGTTCAAGAATAAAAATGAAACTTTTCAAATTCTATGGTATAATTGAAACTTACTCCAAAGGTTAAGGATATTTTGTATAATTTAACCTTACTTAATATTGAATTATGCTTTGAAAATTTTAGACAAAAAATTGAAAATTCAATTTTATGCTTATTAACTAAGAAGTTTGTTAATTTAAAACATGTTAGAACATCTTAAGGACTTATTAGATACAAAATTAAAAGTTCAAGAATTTGTTAAATAATATATTAAAAGTTTGTGGATCTACCAGACACGTTTTAAAATTTAGGAACATAATACAAACCCAAAAATTCAACAACTATACTTAGAATCTAATCTGAAAAAAAGGAAATAAAATTGAAGTCAAGAGCTAAACTTAGAATCTAATCTAAAAATATTGACTAAAATCGAAGTCACTCAAAATAGAAATGAACTATTGGACCAGCAAGGGAGTCCGGCTCGGTTTTCAACTGGTTCGGGCGGCTCGGTTTCCGGCGGTTCTGATAAACCTTCTTATTGTTGCCTAATTCTCGAATTGGAGATTGGCTGAACTCTCAAGTTCCATCGTTGTCGTCTTCGTGTCTGCGTCCCTTCTTTTCTTTCGTTTGTGGTTGGTAAATTTTTCTGCTCGATTTTTCTTCATCTTAGTTATTCAACCTAGTTTTTCAATCATCCTGATTAGTTGGTTTCAAACCCTAATGATATAGTTTTGTTTTGTTATAATTTTGATTTTCCTCTGGATTTCTCATTTTTATTGTATCCAGTAGACCATTGGATCGAATCGAAGTCCAAAAAGGAGGAGCCATGTCCTTCATGAAAGGAGATTTGCTAACTAGGACTAGAAAGCTCGTCAAGGGCTTGGCCAAAGCAGAACCTGTCTGGCTCAAAGCCATGGAACAGTCAGTTCTTCTATTCTCTACTCCTCGCACTTTAGTACTCTTTACAAGTATTTCATTTTTTGAGATTCTGATCATGTTTATTTTTTGTTCTTACATTTTAGTGGGACGGCTTTACATACTCCTTTTACGTATATTATAATCCTTACCCTTTTTAGCTTGTCAAATTCAATTTGATTACCTTTTGATCTTATCTTCAAATCTCATTTTTCTTAGATTAGTAGAACTATTTGGTGTACTATTAGATTCAAGTTTCTCAATTTATCATGTTTGTGATATCAGTTTTTGTGAAAAAATTTCGCAGCAGGTTTCTGTTCATTGAATTAAATAAATTAAAACTACTTATTGAGATTAATTTCTGTTGAATGTTCGTGATTTGAGCTCATTGTGGTATCGATGAATTCATTACGCATGCTGCTAGCTTCTATGTTTTTGAAACATTCATCTTATCTTCATCCATTAAACTCTTTCTCAGGGCGCCACCTCCTACATTTCCTCGAGTAGATGGAACAGTGAAGACAATCAGTCTTCCTGAGGATGTATATGTAAAAAAATTCTTCCAGAAACATCCAGATTCAAAATATGAAGATGCCATCAAGTATGCTGCTCCTCTTATATATGTAGTTTGTCACATTTTACTCCATCATATATGTTTGAAATGAGGGATTGAGTTCATTGTTTGAGAGCAACCTGTCTGCCTTGAAGTAAGATTAGATTCTCAGGTTTTAAGGTTCTTGTGGAACATCCACCTTTAAGAGTTGGGAGTACAAGTAGAATACTCCTGATGGATAGCCATGAATTGAAGTTCCATTGAGTACAAGTAGAGTACAAGTGGCTTTGCCATTGCTTGTTGATTGTTTGTGTGCATTGTGCTCTGTATATTTAACCACGTGTGTGCCTACCATGAAGAATTTCAAGCACTGCTAATTCTTCTGAGGGCCCAGTATTATCATAATTTTAGTGAAGCTACTTTTTATGTCTAATTATACCAAGTAAGTTGGGTTTTAAAAGAGCTGACCTTTTCTTATCAAAAAAAAAAAAAAAAAGAGCTAACCTTTTGTTCTATTTCCTGTTAAATGGTATGTTTGTTGGCTTCTAATCAATTAGTAGAGACATCCTGGGTTTAGAATAGATCAGCTGATAAAAAGTTTCTGATGTCACTTTTCATTTTGGGAAGGATGCTGAATTGAGTTTGTCATTTGTCGTGCATGCTCTCAAAATTTGCCCTCTTCTTTGAGATAGAATTTCTAATAGACGTCAGCTTTGCTAAAATAGGTGGTTCAATTGGAAGCACATATATCTATGTGGAGTTTTATCTTGCATTAATGAATTCTGATATCCAAAACATGAAAAAAAAAAAGAGAGAAAGTTCATAAGTAGTTGCATTTTGTTGCAACAGGTTTTGTAGTTTTGATCCTCCTCCAGCTCGAATATTCGGCTTGCGGGTGCTTGAATTGAAGGAACAAGGTGTCAGTGAGGAGGAAGCCATGGCAGTAGCCAATGTATGGATTATGGCTCTTTTGTTCATATAAACTTCTCTTGAATCTCCCCATTTTGTCAATAATGTCTTTTGCATCCAGATGGAATACCGGGCAGAGAAAAAGGCGAAAAAGAAAGCTTACTCTCGCTTGAAGCAAATTGCTCGTCTTCAAGGGAAGAAACCTCCTCCTAACCCTTATCCAAGTGCTATTAAGGAGATACAAGCCGAGGAAAGGAAATTCGTTCGGGATCGTTTCTTCAACCCCAAGATTAAAGAGATTGCACAAAGGTTGAAGGAAGAGAGAGCAGCTGAAATGCAGGACAGAATGCGAGGCAGTGGCTGGTGATGAACAGTTCTAAATTACATCGCTGAACTTTCATTCCATCCTCCCATCTTAACTTCAGGAAACTAGCTTTTGCAATAATTTTGGCGGTTTAGCAATCGAGAAGTACTTACAATTCTTACATTCAAGCAAATACCACTTCTGAAGCATTGGATCAAACATGTTAAAAAAATTTCTTTTGTTGATTGCTGTTCGATTAAATTTTTGTTTTCCTCTCAGAGAAGGTTGCTAGATTATTCAACAATGGCTGATGATGCTGTCATAAGGTGGCGATGGACACCTGGATAATTGAACCAATTCAGTATAAGTATCAATTTTTTAATTATAGTTTCAAATATTACATGATTGTAATTGTCTTTTGACATTGAATCATACATAATTCTAATATTAAATAAACTTACAAAATCGAACTGGTTCAAAATCATTAAAACATAATTCAGTTGATCCAAAAGCATAAAGATTTCTCACAAACTAGTTCTGCTCATGACAAAGCCAATCAATATCGAATTCTCAGCCAATCACCCTTTATTTGCTTCGGTTTACTAGCTTTGGCACAAAAAATTTCAAGCCAACAAATAATTCCTTGGATACAATTATACAAATGCATCTACCATGTCGGCTCTCTACTCCAACTCTAAAATAACAAGTGGCCAAGAAAACAACATTGGAGAACTTCTAAATCACAGAAGTGCTTATTAACTAGAAGGAAGAGAGCCCAGCAAGTTTACGAAACTTCTCATAAGACACCCAGAAGACAAATTGCCAAGGACCAAGCCTCGCCCAAGTAGGAAAAAACCCCTTCCACAGAGCTCTCAATCCTTCAACTTTAACTGTCTTCACAAGACAATCATAAGAGCTATTGTACTTGATCGTTCCTTCCTTGCTAGCAGCTTGATTCATTATTCTTGTCTTTACAACATCAGCTGGACAACTCAGGGCAGTTGCAGACAGACCCGAAATTACAGAAGCAAAGGTGTGACCAAAAATGTTATCCCCAGCTATTTGATTCTGAATAACAAAACGTTTTGCATGGTCATAGCAGGCTAATTCTCCCATGTTAACCAAAAAAGCTCTTTGAACATTTGGGACAACCCCTTTCCAAAGCCCAATTATCCCTTCTGCACGCACTATCTTGGTTAAGGCATCGAGAGGTCCTGAGTATCTGGGTTGCAGACCTTGGCTCATTAGACGCCCATCAGCTTGCATCCTCACCTTAACAAGATCTGCAGGACTTGCCACTACCTGTAGTACTAATGGTAGAAACAAAACAAATTGATATTTAGCAAAGGAAGTAGTATGTTAAGAAAATAAACAAAAGATTACATTTACAGTAACCTATCTAAAGTACCCGTGTTCGAATTTCTATAATGTCATTTCAATTAATATTGAAATCACTTGTTTATGTCTGGTGCCAATTTTCAAACTCACAGATGAGGGAAGTGTTAGGATTCAGTAGTATAGATATAGCCCAAGGCGAACAGAAAGTTTAGACAATAGCAGTGATTTTGATAGTCATCCTCGAATCTAAAATTTAAAGCATTAGAAGAATTCTAAAACATCAATTCCAACATGTTACGATTAGGTACCAGAGATTATACATGTCACGAATTGTTCATAACTCGATTTGCTAAATTTTTCTCCACATTTGAAGCTCATCGGCAAATGCTAGTCTCTCAAAATGTACCATCATACCATTAATCACAGCCATAGTAAAAGCATAAATGTGGAAAATTCGAACCTGAGCAATGGAGCCGGAGATTCCACCGACAAGGGCCTTGGTATGGAGGGAAACAGAGCCGCCATCGGAGGCAAGGAAGAGGGATCGTAGGTGCTCGTATCCAACGATTCGTATGGGCGTATAGAAGAGGTGCCTGAGAATCGCCGGAGACAAGCCCTTGTAGAGGCCAAAAGGACCTTGGTCCTTGACGATGGCTGAAGCCACTCTGAAGGCATTTGTGGAGCGAGAGGAAGAGGACGACTCGCCGTGAAGCTGAAGCCTGGTCTTAGTGAGGTCTATTGGGAAGGTGGTGGACTCGGCCACCATGGCGGAGAGAGAGGTGAGCAACATTTTGGTGTAGGGATTTTGGCGGTCCATGTTCTTCGCTTGATTTCATCGACCAGTCCCCAAAACCCTACTCCACTCCAGATCCCACAAGAGAGAGAGATTCAGCGCCACCAAACCAAAAAGTCCACCTTTCTGTTGTGGCCAATTCTATTAAATTTGGTTAAATTATTAAAAATACCATGAATTATGGATTTCTTCACAAACTTTCAAAAGTTTCAATTATTTAAATGACCATTGAAAGCTTTTATTATTAAATACATAAAAGGAAAATGATGTATTTGCATATGTATTGTCGCTTATGTAAACATATTTTAACATATACATAGAAAAAAAAAATAAAGATACATGTAAACATGTCATTTTTCGTCCATGAATTTAACGAAAAAAGCCTTCAAGGACGTTTTGAAACAAACTTCAAATTTCAAGGGCTAAATTGAAACTTTTCAAAGTTTGGGGTATAATTAAAACCAACCTCATAGTTCAGTGGTATTTTTAATAATTTAACCATTACATTTTTGTGGTTAAAATATCATTTTAGTGTCTGAACTTTGAGTTTCATTTCATTTTATTTTTTGTATTTTTAAATATTCTATTTTAGTTCCTATAATTTTAATAAATCTTAAAATTAGTCATTTGAAGTTTTTTTTTTTTTTTTTTTATTGAAATTGGTTATATAATAATTGTTATTGGTGAAATTAAACCAATAAGAACGGGTTGAGTGAAAGGCTGCTAAAGGGCCAAACGAGGAAAAGAAGCTCAATACGAAGTCAAAATAAACCAAAAATGAAAGAGGGTCAACCAAGGATGCAAAAGGACGAAAGCCAAGGCCGACCACATGGAGGAGGGCCTTACCATGGTCCCCATGGCCCTTGTACCCCAAGTCTAACCCTGATCAGTCATTTCGTTCCCAATTGAAACCCTAGGGAGTAAGGTATTTAAGATCTCTCTAGAGGGTAGAGTAGGATAAGCTCATTCCAGCCGCCTAAGCTCTCATAACTCTCTAATTCTCTCCAAAAACTCTCTTTGACTTAAGCATCGGAACTTGTGTGGCCTACACTAGATTGGTGTCTAGATTTTTTTTTTTGTCTTACAAATCGCGTTCTTCTCTCAAGAATACAAATTGACCGTCGTTCTCACGTGGAGGTCAAGTGAGATTTCTCATATCCAAAATTTGGTAACAATAATAATAATTTTCATACAATAAAAGATATCATGAGAATATGTTTCCAAAATTTATAAAATGAAAACTAATAGAGATAAAATATTTTTGAAAAATTTAACAATAAAATATCACTCATTTTAAAGCGTAGAAACTTAAATAAAATAAAATCTCAAAACCAAAAATGGTATAACCTATATGGTAATTATTAAAATAATGTCGAAAATGAAGGCCCCAACATAACCGTTGTTCGGTTACACTTTTTAAAAGCATTCGAGTCAAAATGGAAGAGAGAGAGAAAGAGATTCGCAATATGACCGTTACAATCCCACAATTCAAAATTTCCCCAGAAATCACAACGATCAAAGACAAGAACCATTTTCATTTCTCAACTCAGCTTTGAAAATTGTAATGGAGAACCAACAGCTCAAGGACCCAGAAATGGCGGAAGCAGAAATGCAACTTCTCAGATCCAAAGCCACAGAGCTCCTTCTCAGAGAAGAATGGAACGACGCCGTTTACACCTACTCCCAATTCATCACCCTCTGCAGAAACCAGACGGCTGCAAATCACCATCTCCCCAAGCTTCAAAAATCTCTCTGTTTAGCCCTCTGCAACCGAGCCGAAGCCCGATCCAAGCTCAGAAATTTCGACGAAGCCTTGAAAGATTGCGAAGAAGCTTTGAAAATCGAAAGCACCCACTTCAAAACTCTGCTCTGTAAAGGTAAGATTCTGCTGCATCTCAACAGGTACTCTTCGGCATTGGAATGCTTCAAAAAAGCTCTGAATGATCCACAGGTAAATGGGAACTCCGAAAATCTTAATGGGTATCTCGAGAAATGCAAAAAGCTCGAACATTTGTCCAAAACTGGAGCTTTCGATCTCTCTGATTGGATTCTAAATGGGTTTCGTGGGAAATCCCCAGATTTGGCCGAATTCATCGGTCCAGTGCAAATTAGAAGATCTGGGATCAGTGGACGTGGGCTATTTGCGACGAAGAATGTAGATTCTGGGACTTTACTGTTAGTCACCAAAGCAATCGCTATTGAAAGAGGGATTTTGCCAGAATATTACGACGAAAATGCCCAATTGGTAATGTGGAAGAATTTCATCGATAAGGTCACAGAATCCGCCACAAAAAGTTCCAAAACGAAGAATCTGATTGGTTTACTCTCTAGCGGTGAAGCAGAGGAAGGTCTCGAAGTTCCTGAAATGAACCTCTTCAAGCCAGAAACAGAGGATCAGATTAGTTCCACTGAAATGAGTAAAATCCTTAGCGTTTTGGACATCAATTCCCTCGTTGAAGATGCAGCTTCCGCGAAAGTTCTAGGCAAAAACAGCGATTACTATGGAGTTGGCCTATGGATTTTAGCTTCATTCATCAACCATTCATGCAGCCCCAATGCCAGACGCTTGCACATTGGAGACCACATCATGGTCCACGCATCAAAAGACATAAAAACAGGGGAAGAGATCACATTTGCATATTTCGACCCACTTTTGCCATCAAAAAACCGCAAGAAAATGTCGGAGACTTGGGGATTCAATTGCAACTGCAAGAGATGCAGATTCGAAGAACAAATCAGCAACAAAGAAGAGCTAAAAGAGATCGAAATGGGAATCGAAAAAGGCATTGAGATGGGGGCAGCAATTTACAAATTGGAAGAAGGGATGAGGAAATGGATGGTGAGGGGAAAAGAGAAGGGGTATTTGAGGGGCTCATTTTGGGGGGCATATTTTGAAGTGTTTAGTTCAGAGAAGGCAATGAAGAAATGGGGAAGAAGAATTCAAGCAGTGGAAATGGTGGTGGACAGTGTAGTTGATGCAGTGGGGAGTGATGAGAGAATAGTGAAGATGATGGTGGAAATGTTTAAGAGAAAAAATAATGGTGGAGTTTTGGAAATGGAGAGGGTTTTAAAGTTGGGGAGAGGGGTTTATGGGAAAGGGATGAAGAAACAGGCTTTGAGGGCTCTTCTTGAACTTGACAGCCATGAATATGGCTACTAGCTTTTGTAGCTATGGCAATTTTTTGTTCTTCTCTGTTTTGTTCTTCCATTTGCTTCTGATTTGTGAAGCCTATATGTCATAGAGAGTTTTTTCTTGTCTGAATTGTTTCCTCAAATGAAGAGGAACATGTTCAATAAAGATTCAAACTTTTTTTGTTTTGTTTTAATTTGTGAGTGTTCTGTCAGCTTGCACGCACCTCGACTAATTTGATGGGACAGCTGTCTAACTCTATTATATTTGGTGTCGAAAAATATGGAGGATATTAAATCCTAAGTAGATGGCTAATGTGAATTGAACCTATTCCATCCAAGCTCCAAACAACTTGTTTTTTAAAGAGAAATTTAGATTTGTGTAAGGTAAATTTACCTGTTTTTTAAGGTAAATTTGTGTTAGTGGTGGGGTTTAGATTTATAAGGTTTATAAAATTGTTTGATGCTATGGGTATTTTTTAAAAATAATTTTGAATCAATTTTATTAGTTTAGATTTAAGTCTCATTTTAGTCTCTAAACTTACAAGTTTGTTTTTTTATGGTGTCTATGTAGCAAAAATTACTTACTATACGGGTCAAGTTTTAATATCGATGATGAAAAATTTGGTGATAATCAATTATGTTATTTTTCCACTAATTATTAGAATATTTGAACAATTCTAGATCCAAAATTCTAACTGACAATATACAATATTAATAAATTTGAACGTCAATAAATCAATAAAGTAACAATTTAATTAATCATAAAAAATATGTGAATAGAAAAATAAAAAATAATATGCATTTTAGATCTCACAATCCCCAAAAAAACAAATCATTAACTAATCTTTAATTGGAAAATAAAGTCTAACAAACTTGAAGAGCGGAAAATCCTGGATATAAATAATACTGAAAAATGGAATGTGGAAAGGAATGTTAAATGCTCTAGAGGGTTCTTCAATTTATAGAGATATTTTTTTTTTTGTATCCTCTTTTAAGAATGAATTATGTTGAATTAATAAAAGAATTCCTAATTAATTGATAAATCTTAATTAAAAAATAATTATCTATAAGCTTAAGATATGTATTGATTACCTTATAGTTTAAACACTTTTGGAAGAAAAAATATTTTAAATAAAAAAGTTATTATATCTTACATTTTTTCAAAAGTATTTTAAATAACAAATTTGTTTGGCTCTACTATATTTAAAAGTAATTCTATTAATTATAAATTTGTTTTTATTTTTTATTTCATATTTTTAGAATTTTTGATTAATCACTTTAAAGTCATTTTGGATAATCCATCTATCAAGTGTTTATTCAAAAAAAAGTTTTATTTATATATATGAACATTTAAAAAAAAAAAAAAAAACTCACTTTTGATCACATAAAAATCACTAAATATAAGCCTAAGCATACTTTAAATTATTAATTTTTCCAAAGGTACTTATAGAAAAATCGATTTTGTTAAAGAAAACATTTTTTTCACAAGTTATTCCAAACATATTATAAATCAATTAGGAAACATGGGTTTAAAATTCATTATTCTTGATCTGAGTGTCTTCAAATTGTGTCCTCACTTCATATATAGAATGATTCTAGAATGGAATACTTTGTGAAACTTGAATTTCCTTCTAAAATGTGATTTTGAATCAATGTTGATCTATTTCTCCAATTTGATCACAAATATTAAAATACAATCAAATTCAAATATTTAATCATAATTTATTAATAAAATAAAAGGATAAATATTAAAATTATTAGTATATTTTGCATTTTATCACCACCTCTTCTGAGCATAAGATTTAGATCTAACATTAATTAATTCATGATCAAGAGATTAACAACAATAAACGCATAAGTACATGAATGAAATAAAAGAAATCAATGAAGGCAATCAATTAATCAACTCATAAAGCCTACATCAACCCCTAAGAACTTAAAGCTTATCTACTGATGTTTAGTAATACACAACCAAACCTAAGGAAAAATTCCATAAGAATGGTACAAGAGTAAAGCGAAATGAGAAAAATTAAATTCAACCCGTCAATCGTCCGTCTCTGTAGCGATATACATGATTTCGAGCTTTAAAAATTAACTTTTCTCTACTTCAATATCATCTATTTGCCCTTCAATCTGGAACTTTCTCTCTCTTAAAATCCTCCTAGGCCATTATTGCATTGAGATGCTAGGTGTCACGGTCATGCTTGTCCAGGGCGTGTTGCCCGTGGCCTCATGCCTCTTCAACCCCTTTTTATCATGCTTTCATGTTATGTCTTAGTTTAGTATTGTTATTTACTTTGCTTGTAAATTTGTAAATGTATGACTCCTCGCCCACTTCCATGTTCAAGCATGTCATAGACATAAATTTTAGAATGTACTATAAGGGGGTATGACTAGTTGTCCAACCTTCCTACCTGGAGTTATATGCTATTTAAGCCGTTATTGTCCCTTTCTTGCTTACCAGTGTATAACAATATTGTTTTCAAATATTTTCATGTAATTTCTCTCTCCCGTTTTAATAAAACATTTTTTTTCGAAACATGAGGGGAGGCTAGACCATATACGGAAGTAGTCTGCAACTTTCGTTTTTCGTACGGCTGACTTGCTCGCCAGGTTAGATTAAGTGCCACACAATCGTTGTCTCATTGCCAAAGAGTACGATTGTGACAAGTGGAATCACAGCCTAGTTGGCTCCTCAAATTGAAAAGTTGCGATCATGTCCGTGACCGAATAATTGGGCAAGGCCCATGTCGACCGATTGATTGACTCTTCCTAATAGAAGTGCCTAATAGTGTGCGGTTTTTGGAATCTCGCCTGGATGAGATTGCTGTCAAGGCCGATACGATTGACGTGGTAGCTGGCCGTCTAGACGAGATGCTCGTCCAAGAATTGATGGTAAGGGCCCTAGAAGATAAAGCCAAACGACCAAATGGCTTCGAGCATGGGGATAGCTAGTCGAGCTCTATTGCCCACAAAGAAGAGCACGTCGAGAGTCTAGACAGTGCACAGAAAGCAATAGCTCATATGGTGTCTGACCTTTATGAGGATGTGAGAGCTGCCATCAATGTTGTGAGAGCAAAAGTGGCGAATTTAAGCGCCCGAGTGAATCTCACCATGAGAGCGGTGAGAAATCACGCCCTAATTAGGGGCATAGTCCAGTTGAATAAGGTGAAAGTGCCTGAGTCGAAGCCCTTCTGTGGGGCTCGAGATGCAAAAGCCCTGGAGAACTTCATATTTGACATGGAACAATACTTCAGGGCCACAAGTACAGTGTCCGAAGAATCAAAAGTTACCCTAGCGACAATACACTTGACAGATGATGCAAAATTGTGGTGGAGGTCCCAATATATGGACATTCAAGAAGGATGATGTGTCATAGATACATGGGGAATTTCGTTCTCGAGATCTTAGCAAGACGCAAGTTACGTGAATTGAACCACACTGGGACAATTCGAGAATATGTAAAGCAGTTTGCTGGGGTTAATGTTGGACATCCGAGACACGTTAGAGAAAGACAAGGTCTTTTGCTTTGTTGAATGGTTACAACCATGGGCAAGGTCCAAACTGTATGAATAGAGAGTACAATGCTTGTCGGAAGCCTATGTGGCTGTAGAACGTTTGTTCGATCTCACTACCGAAGTAAGCAATGAGCAGTCTCAAGATGCGAGATAAAGCCAAACTTCCCCAAGTAGAGATAATAGAAATTATCAACTTGGCTCTCCCAAAAGTGGGGGAGAGAACGAGCGGAGAATTGAAGGGGGAGATCGAAGACATTTCCAACAGAATGGAGGAAATACATGGAGAGCGTCGGTTCAACAGTATAACATTAGTCCAAAGCCCCCTTCATGTTATTTGTGCCGAGGGCCCCATCGAGTGTATGAATGCCCAAACAGAGCTGCCCTGAAAGCTTTTCAAGCCTTGTTGGCAAGTACTTCAGGGGCCAAAGATGAAACCTCTGAAGAAGATGGGGGCAATACCCGCATCGGAGCGTTGAAATATTTGTCAGCCTTACAGAAGAGAGTGGAAGGAAGTAGACAATCCACTCCACGTGGTCTTATGTACGTCGACACATGGATCAATCAGAAACTCATGAAAAGTACCATGGTTGATTCATGAGCGACCCATAACTTCATGAACGAAGTAGAAGCTCGACAGTTGAACCTACGTTGGGTTAGAGATGCGAGGAAGATCAAAGTTGTCAATTCGGCAGCCCTACCCATCTTGGGGGTCACACGAAGAGTGTTAGTGAAGATGGGTGATTGGACTGGTCAAACAGATTCTGTGGTCGTCAAGATGGACGACTTCGACATTGTGTTGGAGTGAAATTTCTCCTCGAACACAAGGTAATATCGATGTTTCTGGCAGAAAACTTAGTAATCACTGGGTTTAATCCCACCGTGGTCCTTGCCGAGTTTAGACAACCAAATGGGGCGCAATTGTTATCAGTCTTCCAACTGAATAGGGGTCAAAATAGACATTGCGACACCAAGGTCCATTTCGCTGATTAACCTTGGGGGAGAAAGAATCACCACACTTATAACTCTTCTGTGGAGTGGAGTCCTAAGCCATAAGTTGCTCAAGAGTATGTAAAGGAAGCACCACGGTGCACAAAAGAATGGGTCAAGCAGAAACGGTCTCATCCGATGAGAAGGTAGGAAACATTGATTCCACCAATCACCCTGAAGAACGCTTTTGAGGCATTGGCCGAGAGGGCGCCTTAAGAAGTCAATCAAAGCGAGAGTATGAAGTGTTGGGTTTTATGTCCTAAAACTCGTGGTTTTGTAAACTGAATGTATATTCTATTTTACTATAAAGATGTTATTGAGGTTTATTCAGTAAATGTGTTATTGAATAAAGTGAATTGTGTATTCTATAACCCAAATCCAATGAACTAAGTACCCTTGGCTATAGTATGTATACTTGAACTTTATGTATGACATAAAAGTGGATCAAGTTCGAGTTATAGCCAGAACGGTCTATAGTATAGGGATAGGGCTGGGTACCTTATCCTGGAGACACTATGGACGCGGCGCACTTTGTATAGTACTAACGATGTTATCCTGAATCGTTCATGTGGAGACATGAAAGTGGGGGCGTCCTATGCAATGAGTTTGCATAAGACTGGACCGCGAAATAGTCACTTAGACTTTATAACTCCGTTTACTGTCTTAACTGACTATATTCATACGATGACCTAGGTAACTCAATCTTAATCTTGAGCGTGCTATGAACTCCTGTTTATTCGGGATTATCCTTAGATTTGCATGTGTGAGAGTGGCCCAAGATCGCCGACTCAATAAGCCTCCCATTTTGGGGATAAGACCAGGTAGATAGTTGAGAACATAGTCATGCGAGATGGAATTCACTCCTACTCGCTTTAGGGTATAGTAGAGAGGTTGTTCCCTTAAGTGCTGACTCCGGGTCTTGAACAATGGGCCCACCTTCTTGTTGGCCCGAAAGGGATATGGTTTGTTGGTTGGACCACAAACCAAATTGTTCATTAGAGGATCAGTGGGACTTAAGGAACAAGAAGTAATTACAGGGGTAAAACGGTTTATTTGACCCAGCTGTAATTACGAACGACCTGTGAAGGATCGACTTACTAATTATGGTTATATCGAGTTGACAGAAATATATCTACAGTGAGGAGAGTGCAGCCACTGGGCTTTAGTGGAGTGTCTCGGTGGTTAACGAATGTTGATTAGCTAGGCTAAAGAGTTTGGCCGGTTAATCTCGTATCGTTGGAGCTCATGATCTGTAGGTCCATTAGGTTCTCCTTACTAGCTCGGACTATGCCTTGTAACAATTTGAGAGAAACGAATTTGAATTGTTCAAATTCGAATTTGGTAGAAAAAGTTAATTATATGCGATATACTTAACGTATCATAGCTTAATTATGAATTAAACTATGATAAAGAAGTGTTGGAAATATTTAAATATGATTTAAATATTGGTTCGGTTTAAAACATGAATAGGGATTCATGTTCGAACGTTCGTTTTGAGAAATTGGGATTGGTCCAATTATTTAATTTGATATTTGATATTAAATTAAATATTTATTTAAAATTAATTAAATTATTTAATTAATTATAAATTTATTTTAATTTAAAATTAATTTTATATTAATTTTGAATTAAAATTAAAAGATAATTCAAATTCATTTGGAAATGAAATATGGATCAAATTCATAACTTCATGACTAAGCTTCTTGTTTGAAACTTATCTTCTTTCAATTGGCTTCTTCACTAAGCTTCTTGTTTGAAGCTTATCTTCTTTCAATTGGCTTCTTCACTAAGCTTGTGGTTTTCTACAAATAGAGAAGAAACACAATGGGATAGAAAGGATTAGTAAAAAAGAGATTTTTGAAGAAAATTCTCTAGCTATTTGTTTAAGACCTTTACTCATTCTTCTCCCAAATTCTCTCAATCAAAGATCCCACAATCTGTTCCAAGGCCTGAGGATAGTAGGGAATACTCTAGAGGAGGTCCACAACTTTGTGTTCAAAGAAAGCCCACGGATTAAGAGAATATTGAGCTACAAAGGTTTGTGTTCTTATTCTCTGTTTTTCCAGTTTTGAGCATATTTTTTGTTTGATAAAATTGATCAAATTAGAGTGCTTAAGATCCAAAATTGCTTCCGCATTCTTAATATTAACTCCATCATGAAAAGTTCCTAGAAGAGTGGAAGAGAAGCTAGAACTCAGAGGTCCGTTGGGACCGCCTCGAAAGACCTGAAGACGAACTGCTCGTGAGACTGCCGAGTTCGAGCAGAGTCGGTTGGCAGGGACGTCAATCATTTAAGTGGGGGAAAATGTCACGGTCATGCTTGTCCAGGGCGTGTTTCTCATGGCTGCATGCCCCTTTCAACCCCATTTTTTTATCATGCTTTCATGTTATGTCTTAGTTTAGTGTTGTTATTTACTTTGCTTGTAAATTTGTAAGTGTATGATTCCTCGCCCACTTCCATGTTCAAGCCCGTCATGGGCATAAATCCTAGAATGTACTATAGGGGGGGTATGACTAGTTGTCCAACCTTCCTACCCGGAGTTATATGCTATTTAAGCCATTGTTGTCATTTTCTTGTTTACTAGTATATAACAATATTGTTTTCAAATGTTTTCATGTAATTTCTCTCTCCCATTGTAATAAAACATTTTCTTCTATAACGCGAGGGGACGCTAGACCATATACGGAAGTAGTCTGCAACTTCCATTTTTCGTACGGCTGACTTGCTCATCGGGTTAGAGCAAGTGTCGCACAATCATTGTCTCGTTGCCAAACAATACGATTGTGACACTAGGGATGCTAGGGACAGTGTCTCGACATTGTACCTTAAATAGTGCCTCCTTTCTATCCATAACTTTGAGACACTACGACCAAATTGTAAGCACCTGTTTATCAACTTTAATAGTAAAATATATATTTTAGATTATGTGCTTTCTTCAACTTTGGGATGGATTTTCCTTGTTTGGCCTAATATCAAATCAGCTGCATCAATTGGTATCATAGTCTTAGAACAAGCCTTTGGAGACACTAACATCAACGGTGGACTGCCCACCATGGATTTGTTTCTTCTTCTAGGTATTTACCAACACCATATACCTCAACTCCACCATTATCACTTCCATATTCATCAACCTTCCATCATCATATTCCATCCAAACATCTCAAACCATATCATAAATCATCCAAACATTCCAACACATCCAACCACAGAATACAGAAAATAAAATACAATAACAACTACATCTACACATCTGTTTTTCCATCCAAAATTCTTCGAAAACTTCATCGAAGAATAGATGCCAACCGTGTACCTACACAAAGAGACTACGAAGGTGAAGACGAAGTAAAGGGCAACCATGGAGAAGATGAAAATAGTGACATTGAAGAAATCGAAGAGAAGAAGAAGAGATCCTGAACATCATTAGCATCCTTGGATGATCGAAGAAATCCGAGAAAAAAAAAAGAAATCAGAGAAGAAGAAGAAACCGAAAAAGAAGAGGAAATGCAAGAAGATGATGCCTAATCCGCCGGGAAAGAAGTCGAGAAGAAGGATGTCGGCGCTGATGTAATCAACACTGAAGGAAAATACGTTGGAAACGATAGCGAAGTAGAAGAGGAAGTTGGAGAAGAAGATGACAACGTTGGACAAGCACACACCACGTCGGTTGTTGCATTATTCATCGGAGGAGTCTTCAATCTTCGCCACAGCTACACCGGAGAAATGTTACATCCTCATTAAAGAACCATCGTTTTGTCGTGGCTTCCACTGGCGGCACTTTGTTGCCCTAATGATGAATCCCTAATTACTAATCAAATGGACCCAACTCATTTAATGGGCCAACATTTAAATTTCTTAACCCATTATTTGTCCTTTTTTATTCCTTTTCCCACTTCATTCATTTCTATTCATTTCTTAATTCCTTTTGTATCACTCCAACCCAATTAGAGCACCATTATCATTTTCTTCTTCAACCTAATCTCCAATTCATTTAGGGGGCGTTTGGAGCACCGTTTCGGAATCAGAACCCTTGGAATCGAAACCCTGGGATTTAGAAAACAATGTTTGGGGTGCAGTGTTATGAACCCTGGGAATCAGAAAATAGTATTTGGGGTGCAGTGTTCTGAACCCTGGGAATCATGAAACAATGTTTGGAGTATAATGTTCTAAACCAGGGTTGTGCAGTTTTTGTTTTTCCTTTTTTCCTTTGCTACTTTGGTGTCTTTTTTTTCCTTTCCTTATTTTCTAGTGGCAATCTTTGGTTAGTTGTAGAATCGTTTGTGTAAGTTGGGTAATTTTTTTTAGTACTTTTGAACGTACCTTTTAATTAGTATAAGAATGAGAAATTTGTTACTGAAAATGCAAATAATTACTTCGTAAAATACGAAATTTGGTTAGGTTTATTACATGTATAAAAAAACAGTTGTAATAATTTATTGTTTTTTACAAAAAAAAAAATGTGAGTTTCCAATGAAAAATAATTACTTTGTCAAATATCAAATTTGGTTAGGTTTATGACAAGTATTAAAAAAAATATTTGTAATATTTTATTATTTTTTACCAAAAAAATGTGAGTTTCCAATGAAAAATCAGCATACTTTGTCAAATATCAAGTTTGGTTAGGTTTATGACAAGTATAAAAAAAAATATTTGTAATAATTTATTGTTTTTTACAAAAAAAAATGTGAGTTTCCAATGAAAAATCAACGTACTTTGTCAAATATCAAATTTGGTTAGGTTTATGACAAGTATAAAAAGAAACATTTATAATAATTTATTTTTTTTTATAAAAAAAAATGTGAGTTTCCAATGAAAAATAATTACTTTGTCAAATATCAAATTTGGTTAGGTTTATAACAAGTATAAAAAAACAAAACATTTGTAATAATTTATTGTTTTAAAAAAAATGTGAGTGTCCAATGAAAAATAATTATTTTATCAAATACGAAATTTGGTTAAGTTATGACACGTATAAAACAAACATTTTTAATAATTTATTGTTTGTTACAAAAAAAAATGTGAGATACCAATTAAAAAAAAAACAATGGAAGAGACGGGAGAGAGATAAGGAAACGTGATAATGAAAACGGGTGCCAAATGAGGAGCAAATCGGTGTGTTGGAAATCAAACCCCCCATTTTTACTATGCAAAACTATGGGGTTGTGTTTCAAAACCATTGGGTTTTGAACACAGTGACCCAAACAAGGATTTGGGTTTGGATTCCAAAACAACCCAACTCAACCCATTGCTCCAAACACCCCCTTACATTTTCAAGGAGCATTCCTTTATTTTCATTATGGATTTAAAAAAATTTCCGACCAAAATTTTTAATTGTAGTTTATCACACTCAAAAGAATCAAGGAGAGAGTTTTCATTTTTAGATTAATTAGTACTTAATTAGTATTTTAGATATAATTACTTATTTGCTTATTTTATTGTAAGGCTATAAATAGCATCTTTTGAGAATTGTAGACAGCTTTTAGAGAATATCATTTGAAATAGAACTTTGTTCTTTTTAGAGAGTTTTCTCTCAACTTTGAAGTCAAACATTATATTCAGTTTTTTTTTTCTTGTTGACAACATGTCGAGTGGGGGATTTAAACTTTTAATTTTTTGATCGAGAGTATATATTTATGTCAGTTGAGTCATCCTCATGTTAGCGCCCACTATATTTAGTTAATATTTTTTATAAAGTTGTTTTTTCAAAATATATATACACACATGGAAACTACATGGTTGGTTAGATATTTTTTAGGCACAAGGACTAAAATGTCGTCATTTTGTTTTTGTTTTTTTCCCCTTTTTTTGATAGATACTTTTTGAAAGTTTTAGGATAAGGACAAGTTAAAAGTTGTGTAAGGTTAGACTAATTAAAATGAGATTTACACCTTATGAAGAATATCAGAACCAAATTGGGAATCTTTCAAAACCTAAGAAATAAAGGAGTTTCAAAATGAAATCCAGCTCAAATCGCAAGTCAGAAAAGTAATTTTCTTAAAACAAAATGATTATTACTCAAAAAAAAAAAAAAAAAAAAAAAGAAATAAAACAAAATGATTATCTAATCCAAGAAACAAACCATGTAACCTCATCCACCAGATTGTTCGACTTTAATGTAGTTGTCACATCTCGATCGTCATTTCAAATTTTGTCATGTTGTATTTTTTTATATATATAAAATTATAATTAAACATTTTATCTGACATTTTAAATTTGGAGTCTACAGCAGCCATATCTCTTTGGGTCCGCACGCAAAGTTTATCTCATCACATTATCATCATGCATCACCACTTTCCTCATTTACCACTTTATTTTCCAAAATTTTTAATTCATTATTCTTTTTTAATTAAATATTTACTCAATAATATTTTTAATTTAAATAATAAAATAACGATGTAATTCCAAAAATATTATTAGACAAGTTGATTTAAAATAATGCCATCATTTAACGATGTCTAATAATAGATACAAATACCTTAACTATTAAACTATACATGTTAATTTATATTCCATGTCCGAGTAATATTGTTCAGTAAATTTTTAATGGAAGATTTTTAAAATATTGAAGATGAAAATAACAAGTTTTAAAATATAGAAAAACAAATTTTCAAAACGTGCATGGTTAAGTTACAATTTTAATGCACGTGCTTTAATAGTTGTATTTCTTTAATTCTTGAAGTTTAACAAGTTTTAATTACATCTCTAACTTTTAATTTTTGTTTCTTCTAATGAGTTGTTGTTGTCAACATTCAACTTTAATTATATTTAACGAGTGATAATTTTATATAATGTAATATAAGAGCAAAAGTAGAGCAAAGAAGGAAATAAGGAGCATTTCGGTTCATCTTAAGTTAAGAAAACGGTATAAAAATTAAAAATTTAAAGTTTTCTTCTCACTTTGTCTCTCCCTAGATTTTCAAAATTAATTGAAAGATTACATACCTGAAAAGTTAAGTTGTAAAACATTGTCTCTTCTTAAGAAAATTCATAAATTCGCTCTTGCACAAGAGAGTAGAAAATGTTACATGAACATTTAAATACCGATTTTAACAATATAGACATGGACACGTATTAGAGTATAAAGTTCAAATTTTAGGTTAAATATATATGTTTTAGTCTCTAATGTTTAAAAATTTTCAATTTAATTCCTTTATGTTCTAACATTTTTCAATTACATACTTATCATTTGGAAATATTAAATTTATCTTGTGATAAACGTGCATAATATGATACAACTCGAGTTAGAAAAAATTTTGAGAACAAATTTAGTCACCTAAGTGAGAAATTTTTATAATTCATCCTCTAAGTCAGCAAAATTTTCCAATTACCTTATTTTACGAAACATAATTCCTCATTTAAAGTTCTAATAACTTACTAATTATCATGTAAATATTTTTTGTGAGAGTATAATTAAAATAAATTAAATAGACACTGACTATTTACTAAAGCACCTTTAATCATTATTCCCATCAAATCCATGAGAGCCATATACTGAAGTTACATCCTGATTGGTACGAAAAAGAAAAATTCAAACATCCAAGTTTGACTGGAATTCCACGTCAGACGAACAACAATGACCATGCCGCCAAACAAAAAAAATTCCACCTCATAGAGAATATTCTTTTAATTAACATCGAAAATTATGGAATCCTCACTGATCCCCATTGCCACGCGTCCATCTCTGCTGTCGTTTTGCGCAGAAATTAAATGCCTTAGAATATAAAATTTGTCGACGTGGATGGCTGACCTGGTTGGATAACAACCACAAGCAATCAATCTTCTCCGCCTAATTCGCGTCCTTTTAGTGCTTATCCTAATCTCCAAGTTTAAGGGACACGAGGCTACCACTTGCTACGTGGCAGCTTCTAATCAGCTTTCAGTTTCCAGCCAAAATAACGAATCACCTAATCACAACTCTCTCCCTATCCTAGGTGGGGACGGTTCTCTTTTGTCCTTCGTGAAACTTCTATAATTATCTAGGTTCTATATTTCTACAGATATGTACCTAGAAATTTTGTTTTTAGTTTCACGAGAAATGTTTTGTAATAATAAAAATGTTGTTATTGTCTAAATATCTTAAAGTATTCTATATTTCTAAATGTGTTCACACAAGCAATAAATGTTTAAAAATTTGTCCATGCGATTTTTTTTTGTTAGAAATCTTAAAATACAAGTTAGGGAAAGTCATTTGTCCGCCTTAACTAAGATCCATTTTGAACTCTTGATTAGTATCTTGGATATTTCAAAATTCAATTTTAGAAATTTCTTAGACGAAAATTTTATTGTTTATTGTTTATTTTTATTTTTTCAGTCTAAAAAAACTTCACACCAACAAAAAAAATTGTTATGAGAGCTTTCACACGTCTACATAAAGTTGAGAGTAATTTCCGATCATGATTGTGAAATTTTAAGCCTAGAAACGCGGCATTGACAAAATGGGTTATGAACACTTGATTAGCATATTAGAATATTTGAAATTTTCATTATTCGAGATTTGGAAAATTTTTACGAATTTTTTTGTTCTTTATGCCGTTTGGTTTGTGTGCATTAAATGGGAAAGAATGGAAAACAAAAGAAGACTCGAGGAAAGAAGAAAGTCCCAAATGTTAAATATTCAATGGAAGAAGAAGATAGAAGTGTGAAAGATAAGACCAACTGATGGTTTAAAAATGGCATCTTCTTCAATATTCGGATAAGGTTATCATGTCCAGAAAGTAAAAAATAATAAAATAATAAAATAATTAAAAAAAAAGGAAATGAACTTTCACCCAAAAAAGAAAAAAGAAAAAAGAATTATGGGAATGGGAACTTCAAATTTGTTCGTTGTGCTAACAATGGGCTTCTAGGAAAGCCGCCAACAAAGGAAGAGGAAGTCAAAGAATAGACCAATCAAAAACTGCCACGTACACAAAACGACAAAACCCACCAGACATAAAAGCCCCATCCATCTCCTTTCCAACATTTCAAACACTTTCATTTTTTCCTCTGCTTGCCTTATCCTAATTCCCAACCCATTTAAAATTAATACCACATTCTTTCACAAACAATTCATATTCCTCTTCCTTTTTCCTCTTGTATACTGTTTCATTGCCTGTTAAAATCCCAAAATCAGTTCAGAAATGAAGGAAAAAAGTTGTACTGAGCTTCCCCCTGGCTTCAGATTTCACCCAACTGATGAAGAATTGATCATGTTTTACCTCAGAAACCAAGCCACTTCCAAGCCATGCCCTGTTTCCATAATCCCAGAAGTTGATATCTACAAATTTGATCCTTGGGATTTACCTGGTTAGTTTCCAAAAAAAAAAAAAACTTACCTAATTAAATTCATGAGCTTTCTTTTATGTTCTTTTTACTCATGTTTGAAATGAACTTTTACAGAGAAGGCTGATTCAGGTGAAAATGAGTGGTACTTCTTCAGCCCAAGAGACCGAAAATACCCAAACGGGGTTCGGCCGAATCGCGCGGCGGTATCGGGGTATTGGAAGGCGACCGGAACCGATAAGGCGATTTACAGTGCATCAAAGTACGTTGGAGTAAAGAAAGCTTTGGTTTTTTACAAAGGGAAGCCACCAAAAGGTGTTAAAACTGATTGGATCATGCATGAGTACCGTTTGATTGAATCAAACAAGCAATCAATCAAGCAATCAGGGTCCATGAGAGTAAGTTTTCAAGGCCATTTTAAAACTCTCTTTGTTGTTGTTTTATTGTTCAAATCAGCTAACAAATGTTTGGTTTTTGTCAGTTGGATGATTGGGTTTTGTGTAGGATCTACAAGAAGAGGCATTTGAACAAGGGATTAGAGGAAAAAACAGAGGAATTACCAGCTCAAAACGACGTCGTAGAAGGCAATGGACAACAAATGATGAAATTTCCAAGGACTTTTTCAATTACCCATCTGTTGGATTTGGATTATTTAGGCCCCATTTCTCAGATTTTCAATGACAATTCAAGTGTGAACCCAACTCTTGGGTTTCAAAACACTGCAGCTCAAACAAATGTCGGCAAAATAGAGCAAGGGGAAATGCCATTTGACTACTCTGGTGTAGCAGATTTTCAAGTGAATCACAACAACAATTTCTTTAATCAAGCCATATTCGTCAATCCTGCTTACGATTGGAATGGCTTGGGCCGCTGAATGAAGAAAAAAAAATATATATAGGGTAACCATTAAAGAAATTAGATCCAATTACTTTTAGAAAAAATTGTGAATATTGTTTGTTTAAAGCTAGAAGATGATGATATCTTTACATGATGAAATCAGGAAAGTGACAGTTTCCAAAATAGATTCAATGAGCAGAGATTCTGTGTGTAATTAGTTGATTGATTTACGCCTTCTCCAAATTCGGTCTCATATGCTTAAAAAATTATTGGGAGTGGCCGATAATTTTACACTATTAAATGTAGAAGAGGAAAATTATGACACGTAGTTCGAAGATGAATCGAACATTTATATAGATTTTTTCGGTGGATATTAGGGTTTTTTTTTCTTCATGTGGGCTGGAATGAAATTGGCCAATGGCTGCAATTATGAATATATATTTTTGTTTATGTCCAGGCCAATTCTCACACGAAAGCCATCGGCATTCGACAAGGTGTTGCTTATCCAAAACGACAAGTCGGTAACAGCAAAGAGACAGATAATAATAGTTAATAAAATGGAAAAGAGGTCAAAAGAAGCGCGTGGAAAGTAATGGAGAACGAACTTGTTCCAATTTGGGATAATAAAGTTGGATAGCATTAACAGGTGTTAACAAAGTATATTATATAAAATATATCAGTGCGATTACATCATAAGGTTGAATGGAATTAGTCACTTAATTATTAAATTATTGGCAAATCATCGCCTAAACTTGTGGAATTTGAGTTTCATTTGTCGGGACATGTGTTATAAAGCACTCCTTTTATATTCTATACAGTGGGCGAAGTTAAGGAAACATGATTTAGTTGTTTGATTAGTTTAATAATTTATTCGTGTATGGCACGAGCCACGATTATATGTTATAATTTCTTTTATTTAATTATTTTGGAAAAAATGATATAATTCTTGAATTTGAATTATCACATAGCTATAGGCTCATTAAATTTTGCTGATTTTTTGTTGTTTAAAAGGTTGGTACTCGTTCAACGATCGACAAAGTCCTTTTAGATTTTCAAGCCTGAAAATTTGACTTTTTTATTTCGTGGTTATCTCCTCATCTCAATTTAAAACATGGAAAATGATTCAGAACACTAGAGTATTCGAGGTATTTATTGTTTTATTGAAAAGTTGACAAGTAATACTTGAAATAAAACTAATCGATTTATTCTTATTATTGAACCTTGAATTTATTGATATTGTGAATGCAACTATTGTCCTACCGTGGCTAGATAAAGAGACAATATTTCTATTGATATGATATTTTTTGGACGAAATAAAAAATAAAATATTGGTATCAGAGTCATACCCCAAACTTAGCCATGTTGATAAAATCATCGATGCCAAACGAAGAAACGGTGAGCCTCAATGACGTAGTCATGTGGAGAACTATGGTACAACTCTATCGAATAGGCGATAGGCAATATGTTCTAGATAAGACGAGTTGGCATAAGATCAATGAATGGATGGATGACTATTTGAGAGAAGACTCGATGATCCTTTGTTAGAAGGAAAATTATTGGGGATGCGACTAAAGTCTTATATTGGCTAGATAAGAAGAAGATCAGACATATAAATAAGAGATGACATCTCTAATGGTATAAGACATTTTGGGTAAAACTAAAAGCAAACTTATGAGGGCTTATACTCAAAATGGATAATGTCATATCATTGTGAAAATTTGTAGTTGTACGTTGTCCTTATTAATAGATTTGTATCGATGTTATATTTATGTGGTAGGTAACAACGAGTCGGATAATATGGCCAAGTATTAGGTCTCATGAGAACAATGAATTCTAAAGATTAATGAAAATTCAACTCAAAGTTGGAAATGATAAAATAAAATAAAATAAATAAAGTCAAGGGAGAGCACAGTTAGATCAACTTATTTTATCTGGGTATGATATACTATATTGTACCCTAAATCAAAGGTTGATTCTTGAGAGGCCTAGATACTTAATATAATTAGCTAGGGTACGTAAGGTTGTTGATTAAAGATAATTTAACATTAATTCATTAATCAAGACTTTTCCAATTGAGGTCCCCTCCAATTTAGGCACTAGATGAGTGTTTACCTTTCCTAAAATTTCAATAATTAATTTTCATTTAGTGAAATTTGACTTTGAACATGGTCCAATCTAATTTGGTCTTATAGTATTAGGCCCTTTATTACTATTTTATTTTGATAAGCAATGACATCAATTGAAGATGTTATAGATAAAATTAGCTCCACACCCTAGAAGGCCCAACGCCATGCCAAAGTAGCCCAAGTTAAGCCCAACCAGTCAAACCCGATAGATGGGCCGAGCCAACCAGTCGACCCGACCAGGGTGGGCTGGGCTTTGCTTTGGTTGATGTTTGGGCCCAATGGTTCTCCTTATCGATGCGTCTGAATTTCATTCTACAAATAGGAGAAAGGAAGGTACCACCAAGGTAAGCAAGAAAACCCTAGTCATCTTTACTATCTTCCTTCAGCTCGAAGAACCCGAACTGACTTTAGCATTAGAGTGTGTGTGGCCGAGCGTTGCACCGTCACCCCTTTTTTTTATTCTTTTGCAGGTAGTTTCGTCCTTTTGTTAGTTTGGCGCCGTTTGTGGGGACGAGTGCTCTACCAACAAAATGAGTGAGAATGCGAACAACCGAGCTATGGAGGAAGAAGAATCTCACCAGAATAGGCACCTTCTCCAGGTAATGATTAGAGGACAAAGGTCTCAAGTCGACCCAAGTCCCGAGGACCGACCCCCTATCACAGATCTGTTCTAGCCTCCTTTTATCTCCACCGAGAAGAGATCATACTAAGGGTAAGCATGTTGCTCTAGATCAGTCCCTTATTATAGATCCATCCCGACCTTAGCCAAAGAGAGGTCGGTTGAGAGGCAATTGTGTAGCCTTAGACAGTAAAACCAAAGAGGCCGACCAGGCCAACGTAGATCGCATTCATGGTTCGGATGTAGAAGAAGTACCAAAGCATGGTGAATCACATGCTCTTGTTCGTTAGATATCTGACCTCGACGAGAGTAAGCAAGTCGTGTCCAAACGATAGAAGTGTAGGGAAGAACGGTACCAGCATGAGGAAAGAATCCAGGGACAGGAAAACCCTAGAATCCAACCTATGGCAGAAGAGTCAATGCAAAAAGAACAACAAGAAGACAAGCTCACTACCCTTGAAGAAGGATTCAAGAGATGAATCACAACCTAGTATGAGTACTCGAGATTTTGAACCACCTAGAGCTGCCTATGGAGGGCATACAAAAAATGACTAGGCAAACCTCCGTGGTCTTGAAAGAGCAAAGGATTGACCATATATGTGTCACTAAATACAATTTTGACCAAACTTCCGCTGACAAGGAAGAGTAGAAATCAGACCAAAGAAGAGTAGAAGATCAGATCAAGGAAGAGCAGAAGACTAAGGAAGAGCATGAGGTCAACTAGGTCTCCGTAGTTGAAGAAGAGCATGGACCGACTTGATCTCTGACATCGAGGAAGAGCAAGGGACCAACTGGGTCGCGTCGCCATAGAAAGACATGACATCTAATACACATTTTCCTAAAGTCTAACATACATCTATCCAAAAATGGATGCATCTTTAACAGCCACACGATGATGTGTTAATAATAACATTGGAAGTTGCTAGCATTTGAAAATTCTATCAAGTGTAAAGCTCAATAGACGTTATATCTCAAACCACCTTTAACGTCGTGAAGTTGAGGAGAGAAAAGTTAAACAATAGTCCAACATCAAGAATTACCTCATCATGGATCTCTAGGCCCTGACCAATCATGCCATGGGTGCCTATGTCATGGCCAACCTTACCACGAACATCTAGTCGCACATTTGGAATGGACACATTCGCCTAAGGAAAGGGTCATGCAAGCCCCGTGAGTTAAGGTTGACTTGTCGAAACGTCATTAAGGAACTAAATTCTAGAAAGATTCAACATCGAGAAAGTACACCTAACTGAAAAAGTTGAGACCCCATCTCTTATCCAATTCACCGATTGCACCCTAGAGATGTAGATCCACTGGCAAGTTCTACGATACAAGATGCAGCCAAGCTCACGTGGGTGGACTCATCCAAGTCAAGCTTGTCTAAATCAAACTCACTTGGGCCAAACTCACCTGAACCAAGCTCAGCTAGGCAGAGCTCACGTGGGCGAGTCAGACAGCTTGAGCCAAACTCACCCAAGTTGAGTTGCGTCGGCTCACAAGGCCTAATAGGTCGAGGTCGACCAACTCAAGGTGCTAAGCAGAGCCCAATTAGAGTATGCATAGAAATTTCAACAATGCTCAAAAGTTGTTGGTGAAGGGAATAATCTAATTAAACCCAAACGGAAGCGTATGAATCAGTTTGAGTTTATTTAGAATTAAATAATAACATTATGGTTAAGTATAACATACCTTAAAAATATGGAGATTCTTCTGGTGGATCTTTATCTCTTCCACAAAGTCTTCCTGGCTATGACTCGAACACAGGACCAAGGCTTGTGGGAGCCTCTTGAAAGAAAATCCACAAGGGATTAAAGAGGAAGAGGTCTAGAGAGAATTCTCTAATTCTCTCTATTGAGGAGATGTGCGTTGTGAAGAATGCACAATGGCTCACCCCTCGGGTCCTATTTATAGTGGTCAAGGGAAAATAATAAAATAATATATTTTAATATCTAATATATTAAAATACATTATCTAATCAATTTGAATCTTATTCAAACCATTTAAAATTCTCCAACGACATTTATTTCCTAATTTGAATCCAATTCAAATTTAATAAATATATTTTATTTAATGTATCTAATATACATTAATTATTTTAATATTTAATGTATCAAATACAATAAATATATTTTCCTCTTTTATATTTAATATATCTGATATATTAAATATTAATTTGAACACTTCAAATTAAATATTAATTTGAATATTTCAAATTTTAATATTTAATGTATCAAATACAATAAATATATTTTCCTCTTTTATATTTAATATATCTAATATATTAAATATTAATTTGAACATTTTAAATTTTTCTTTCAACTAAATTGATATTTTTAGTGTTTCTATGAGCTAGCAAGGGGACCTTATGGACCTATAGATTATAAGCTCCAATGATACAAAATTAATTAATTAAACTCTTTAATTAATCAATTTTCATTTATTAACTCTAGGATCACTCCACTGTAGACCTAAAGTTGCACTCTTATGCACTGTAGGACAAGTTGTGTCCATTGATATAATTACTACATGCAAGTCAATCTTTCACGAGTTGTTCGTAATTACAACTAAGTCAAAAGTCCGTTTTACCACTGTAATTACAACTTGCACCTTAAGTACCACTGATCCTCTAATGAACAATTTGTTTATAATCTAATTATAAACTAAGTCCCTCTCGGGCCAGTGAGAGGGTGGGGCCCCATTGTTCAAGTCCCGAAATCAGCACTTAAGGGAACTACTCATCTACTTACCCTATATGGGAAGGAGTGAATTCCATCTTGTGAGATTATGTTCCCAGCTCCCTATTTGGTCAAGTCCCCAAAATGGTAGGCATATTGAATCGGCTACAAAATCCACTCTCACCCATGCAAATCAAAGGACAAGCTCTCACAGGCAGGAGTTCATAACTCACTCAAGATTCAGATCGAGTCACATATGATCATCCTGATGAAATATTAATCTTCTCAATTAACGGATTTATAAAGAGAGATTAAATATTTCGTGGTCCAGTCTTATACAAACTCATTGTATATGATACCCACACTCACATGTCTCAACATGAATGATTTGGATCAAATCATTTGTAATTATTACAAAGTGAGCCGTATCAATAGTATTACCAGGATAATACACCCAACCTTATCCATATACTATGACTCTTTAGGTTATTTCTTGAACACGATCCTCCTGTATGTCAACCACATACTGTTCAAGATTACACTAATAACCTTGGATTTTTCATATAATAGATAATATTATATTGCAAATAAAATAATCAAAATTATTATTAATTATTAAATAAATTATTAATTACGAGGCTTTATGGCATAAATCCCAACAGTTGGGTCGAGGCCGAGGCCGACCAACCCAAAATTTTTGAAATCATGAAAATTCAGTTGTTAATCTCTAAAACATTTATGTGTCAAACATACAAACATCACATGCAAGAAATTATGGCATCGACCTAATTGAACGAAAAGCTTTATCATCTTGAGCAAGCTTTTTTAGCAATCAAAACCTACTTTGGGGGGGGGGGGGGGGGGCAATGGAGGATAGGTAGAAAACAGGTTTCTCCCTTCTTCCCTAAACAAAAAAAAAAATTGATAAGAGGACAGGAAGAGAATAGATCTCTCACTTCCTCTCGAGCCCGACCAATCAAGGGCAACAAGGACAACAAAGAACGTAGGACAGTACATGATAGTATCAAGGCCACTGCTACACAACTTAAAGGCAGTTCCACCAAATGACTAAATTTTCAATACCTCAATGGGTAGAGGTGATCCAAGACAAGCAGATAATTTCAAGCTAAATCAATTCAAGCTATTAAAAGATGAAGAATTTGTCCTAGTATTGCGAACTAGGAAAAAACGATCAACCTTGGAGGAAAAAAACCCAAACATACCATGGAGCGGCAACGTACCAAGTACATCAAGCATGTACCAAAAAGCCTTCCCAAGCCGTACAAGGAACGTACACCAAACAAGACTCATACTCTTTCACGCCATGACCCACCATATGACGACCGATCAAATCACGGCTGATCGAGACCAGGTTTATGGCCACCTAAGTCACCATTAATCATATCCATGGTCAACTGCTCTAAAGTCGCTCGAAGTCACGACGACCTAGCCATGGGTGATTAAATCATGATCACCTAGGTACATGGGCAATTAGGCAATGAATGGCCAGACACAAAACTGAGTAGGCCACGATTGCCTGGGCAATTGATTGATCAAACCACAATCATCCGAGCACATGGTCAACCTCGCCACAGCCAAGGCCGACCACACCTTCCGCACACAATGCAATCAACTGATTTAATTGAGATGAGCCGAGCTGATCTGGTTGAGATGAGTTGATCTGGTCGAGGTGAGCAGATCTTGTCGAAGTGAGTTGAGCTGGACGAGTTAAGTTGATCTACCAAAGTGAGCTGAGCTGGCGAGCTGAGCTAAGCACACAGCCCATCGACGCACAAGAATAAATAAGCACGAAAGCTTAGCAGGTCCGACAGGACTGAGCAAGATTATTCCGGGTCCTAACCCAAAGAACTGAGCAGTGACTTAATGGGCTCTCTTCTCACACCTAAGCATGTCTTCATTAGACTAAGTGAGGTATTGAGCATATACCAAGGCTAAGTCAGTGCCTCTGAGGCCGAGTATGTCTATGGTATACCCCTCGATGCATAGAGGGCATACGCACGAAAGCTCAACTAGGTTCGATAGGACTAGGCAAGAATTTTCCTACCACTAGCCTAATGATTGAGTAATCATTCAGTAGGCTCATTTTTCACGCCTAGGCAGGCTTAGTAAAGGTGTGGTCTCATCTTGAGTGTTCTTCCCTAGAGGGAGTAAGTGGCTATTCGGGTGTCGTCTATCGAGGACTTCCTCGAGACGTGATTAGTATGATCTATCCAAGGGTTGAAGGCATGCTCAGAGTATCATACTGAAATCTGCCTACCTGGTAGAAGGTTTCTAGAAGGCAAACGATACCTCATGGTCAACTTGTGTAGTTTGAAAACATCAAACCACGCCACGGTATGAGAGCACCTGAGCATGGAAGCTTAGCCAAGTCCGACAGGATTATGCGAGAATATTTCGAGTGTTAGCCTAATGATTGAATGATCATTCAATAAGCTCATTTTTCACATTTAGGCAAACTTGTTACAGGTTTAGCAAGGGTGTGGTCATCCCGAGCGTCCTTCCCTAGAGGGAGTAAGTGACTATTCTAGTTTCGTCTATCGAGGCTCTCCTCAAGACGGGCTTAGTGTGATTTATCTGGGGAAGGACGCTCGGGATGACCACACTCTTGCTAAACCTCAGGGTTAGTTCGTGTATTTTGGAAATGCCAACCCATGCCACAGTGTGGAAGAACTCAAAGTGCCCAAAAGCACGAGCGATGCTCCTGAGAAGAAGTTTAAAAACTTCAAACTCAAGAGTAGGGGCCACTGTTATGGGTAAAATTAGCTCCACACCCTAATAGGTCCAACGCCACACCAAAGTAGCCCAAGTCCAGTCCAACTAGTAAAACCAGATACATGGGCTGAGCCGACCAGCCAGGTCGACCAGGGTGGGATGGACTTTACTTTGGTTGATGTTTGGGCCCGATGATTCTCCCTACCGACGCGTCTGAAACCCTAATTTTGTTATACAAATAGGAGAAAGGTAGCACCTCCAAGGTAAGCAACCTAGTCATCTTTACTATCTTCCTCCAGTCCGAAGAACCTGAACTGACTTTAGCATCGGAGCATGTGTGTCCTAGCGCCGCACCGTCACTTCTTATTTTCTTCTTTTGCAGGTAGCTTCGTCCTTTTCTTAGTTGAGTTCCTGCAAATTTAGCCAGACCAGATTCGTGCATCAACCGAATATATCTTATCTCACATATTAATCTCATAATTTTGTTCATGGTGATATAAAATATCATGTGGAGAACAAACTTTTGAATTACGACCAAAAATTATGAACTTTGATAACTATTTGTTTTCTGGTTTTTTATTTTTGAAATTTAAATTTATAAATATTATTTTCACGTATGTGTTCATTCATTTTACTATCTATTTTTTAAAAGCATTTTATAAATCTAAGTTAAAATTTGAAAATTAAAAGATTAGTTTTAAAAAACTTGTCTTTATTTTTAAAATGTAACTAACAATTTAAATGTATTCTTAATTAAGAAAGATGCAAAATATTCCAAAGAAATATGAAGGAAGTAAACATAATTTCTAAAAATTGAAAATTAATGACGAGTTCGTTATCATATAAGTAATTGAATTATATACAAGGAAAAAAAAAACCATTTAACAAAGTGTTGATTATATCTTTTTCAACCTAAAATTGTTTTATATATTCAATAGCTACAAGTTTAATAATATTTTTAAGGGAAAACTTGTCTAACTTGTATCAATTTTAACCCTATACTTTCAATTTCATCAAATTACACCTCAAACTTAGATAAGTATTGCAATCTTAACCTCAAACTTTAAAAAGTGTTGCAATAAACCTTCTAATAAGTTCTCACTCAAAATATCATTAAAATACGTTTTCTCTTATGCATTCAATAAATTATAAAATATATGTATGGTATGAAATTGATAAAATTTTAGAGAAAAGTAACATTCGAGCTAAATTTTTTGGTTGAAATTTATGAATTTTGGCAAAGTCATTTAATGGTTAATGTGTACCTTGATCAAACTTATTTTTATACAAAACTTTATTTGATTGAAATTAATGAGTTTATGAAAAATTTTACACTGTTTTTTGCTAAAATTAATGGGCGAATTAGAGGAATTTGAACCTAGGGTAAAAATTACAACACTTATTTAAGTACGTTTAGAGTCCAATTTGATGAAATTGAAAGTTTAGAGTCCAAATTGATACACCCTCATAAATTTAGGGTCAAATTTGATTTTTTTCCTATTTTTAACATTTTTTTAAAATAAATGTTTCTAACATGTTTTTGTTGTAAAATTGAGAGGCGAAACCGGGCACCAAAACTTTACCAAATCATATAATAATAATAATAATTATAATAATAATAATAATAATACAAAAGATGAAATATAAAAAGAATATATATATATAGTATAAACAAAAGAAAGTGGAGATTTATGGAAAATTAAAAACACAAAAATTAGAGAAAATGGGAGAAAAATTGGTGTATTTTCTTTTCCAAAAATCTCTCTATTTATAGGCAATTTAAGAGAGGATGATGTGGTACATTTGGACACCAATCTATGGCCTTTAGAAGACACTTTGGCTATGGAGAAAATGCCACTTGGCATGGATAATAAATGGGCATGTGGAATGGGCATTTACATATGTCATATTCATAATACTCCCCCTTAAATGCCCATTTATATAAAATATGCCTCGTTAAAACCTTACTAGGGAAAAACCCAATGGGAAGAAAAACCCTAGTGAAGGAAAAAGAGTACATATTTTATATAGTTTACTATAATACATTCACTCCCCCTCATGGAGACATCACTTAAAGTCTTTGAGTCGCCGCATTCCAATGTTATATACTAATTTATCGAAGGTTGCAGTTGGTAATGCCTTTGTAAATAAGTCAGCCAGGTTATCTTTTGAACAAATTTGTTGTACAGTGATATCGCCATTTTCTTCAAGATCATGAGTATAGAAGAGCTTTGGTGAGATATGCTTTGTTCTATCTCCTTTGATATATCCTCCCTTGATTTGAGCTATACATGCTGTGTTGTCTTCGTATAACATCGTTGGAAGAGGTTTACTTGAAGACAAGCCACATGTCTGATGAATGTGTTGTGTCATCGATCTTAGCCATACACATTCTCGACTTGCTTCATGAATAGCGAGGATTTCAGCATGATTTGAAGAAGTGGCCGTTATAGTCTGTTTCACTGATCGCCACGATATAGCAGTTCCTCCACATGTGAATAGATAACCTGTCTGAGATCTAGCTTTGTGTGGGTCAGATAGATAACCAGAATCTGCATAACCAACTAGATCATACTTTGATTTGTTAGAATAAAATAAACCCATATCAATTGTCCCTCGAAGATATCGGAGTACATGCTTAACTCCATTCCAATGTCTTTTTGTAGGATATGAACTATATCTAGCTAATAAATTTACTGAAAATGCAATATCTGGTCTTGTGTTATTAGCCAAATACATAAGTGCACCAATTGCACTAAGATATGGTACTTCAGGACCAAGTAGTTCTTCACTGTCATCTCGAGGTCGAAATATATCTTTCTTTACATCTAGTGAACGAACTTCCATTGGAATGTTTAATGGATGTGCTTTATCCATATAGAATCTTTTTAAGATTTTCTCTGTATAAATTGATGGATGAACAAATATCCCATCTGCTAAATGTTCAATTTGCAAACCAAGGCAAAATTTTGTTTTTCCAAGATCTTTCATCTCGAATTCTTTTTTAAGATATTCTATTGCCTTGGATAACTCTTCAGGAGTTCCAATTATATTTAAGTCATCAACATATACAGTTATAATAGCAAATCTTGACTGAGATTTCTTTATAAAAACGCACGGATATATTGGATTATTTTGTTATCCTTCTTTCAACAGATATTCACTCAGGCGATTATACCACATTCGTCCTGATTGTTTTAATCCATATAATGATCTCTGTAACTTTATTGAATACAATTCCCGAGAATTTGATTCATATGTTTCTGGTATTTTAAATCCTTCCGGGATTTTCATATAAATGTCATTATCCAGAGATCCATATAAATACGCCGTGACTACATCCATTAGATGCATATCAAGCTTTTCATATACAGTCAGACCAATCAAATATCTTAGCGTTATTGCATCCACCACAGGAGAATATGTCTCTTCATAATCAATACCAGACCTTTGCGAGAATCCTTGTGCAACAAGTCTCGCTTTATATCTTGTGACTTCATTCTTTTCATTTCTTTTCTTTACAAATACCCATTTATATCCCACAGGTTTGACGTTTTCCGGTGTTGGGACTACTGGTCCAAAAACCTCACGTTTTGAAAGTGAGTTCAACTCTGCTTGGATTGCTTCTTTCCACTTCGGCCAATCCTTTCTACGTTGACATTCTACGATAGATTTTGGGTCAAGATCGTCACTTTCATGAATAATATCGTGAGCAACATTATAAGAAAAAATGTTGTCAATAATGATATCATTTCGGTTCCATCTCTTTCCTGTTGTAACATAGTTTATAGAAATTTCATTATTATCCTCAAGCGTTTGATTTTCACCAATACTCTTTTGAGTAGTTGTATTCTGGATTTCTTCTGGAACATCCATACCTTTTATTGAATCATTTTGATTCTCAACTACTTTTCTTTTTCGAGGATTTTTATCTTTAGAACCTATTGGTCTACCACGCTTCTGGCGTGCTCCAGACTCATTATTGACAACTTGTTCCTTTGGGATATCAACTTTTGATGGAGCATTTGCAGCTGGTATATATGATTTAGTCACACTTTTAGTATCTGTGAATGCATCTGGTAGTTGATTTGCTATATTTTGCAAATGAATTATCTTTTGAACTTCAAGTTCACATTGATTTTTACGCGAATCTAAATGAGATAATAACGATGCATTCCATGTAATTTCTTTTTCCAACTTCTTAATTCCTCCCCCTAATGTTGGAAAATTTGTCTCATTAAAATGACAATCAGCAAATCGTGCAGTAAATACATCACCCGTCAGGGGTTCAAGATATTTAATAATTGATGGGGAATCAAAGCCAACATATATTCCTAACCTCCTTTTAGGACCCATCTTAGTACGTTGTGGTGGAGCAATCGGTACATATACTGCACATCCAAAAATTCTTAGATGGGAAATATTTGGCTGCTGGCCATAAGCTAATTGCATTGGGGAGTATTTATTATAAGCTACTGGCCTAATACGTGCCAGTGATGCAGCATGCAAAATAGCATGACCCCATACCGATGTAGGAAGTTTAGCTCTCATAAGCAATGGTCTTGCAATTAGTTGCAGACGTTTTATAAATGATTATGCTAGACCATTTTGTGTATGAACGTGAGTTACAGGATGTTCAACACTTATCCCAATTGACATACAATAATTATTAAAAGTTTGGGATGTAAATTCACCAGCATTATCAAGTCGAATGGTCTTAATTGTATTATCAGGAAATTGTGCTTTTAACTTAATTATTTGAGCAAGTAATCTTGCAAATGCAAGATTTCGACTTGATAATAAGCATACATGTGACCATCTGCTGGATGCGTCAATTAATACCATAAAATATCTAAATGGACCACTTGGTGGGCTAATAGGTCCACAAATATCACCTTGAATTCGCTCTAAAAATGCAGGTGATTCAATCCCCACTTTAGCTGGTGATGGTCTAATAATTAATTTCCCTTGAGAACAAGCATCACATGACAACTCATTGGATTGAAGAATCTTCTGGCTCTTTAAAGGATGTCCATGTGAATTCTCAATAATTTTTCTCATCATTATTGACCCTGGATGACCCAATCGATCATGCCAAACACTGAATATTTCTGGATTCATGAACTTCGGGTTCATTATTGCATAACTTTCGATTACTCGTATATGAGTATAGTATAATCCAGAAGAAAAAGCAGGCAGTGTTTCTAATATACGTTTTTCATGTGAAACAATAGATGTTATATAGAGACACTCTATTTTATTTTTACAATCAGTTTCAACATGATAATTATTTTCACGTATATCTTTAAAACTTAATAAGTTTCTTTTCGATTTGTTAGAGAACAGAGCATTATTAATTGTAAATTTTGTTCCTCTAGGCAAAATAAAGTTTGCTTTTCCAAAACCTTCAATCAGATTTGCAGAACCTGATATAGTATTGACTTTTGCTTCCAGCATTGTCAATCTAGTAAAATATTTTCTATTTATGAGTATCGTGTGCGTAGTTGCGCAGTCTGCCAGACATAAATCCTCATTGCTCATTTTCGAGTTACTCAACATATTGAAATTGTTCATATTTCTTCATTGAAAAGAAAAGAAAAACGATTACAAAGAGTCTTAAATATATATACAAATAAAACAACAACAAAAACATACTAAACAGTACTTAATTATATATTTTCATACAAATCATCATCTACTTGTTTGATTGCATCAATTCTCTCTCCAGGAGATTCAAAATAATCAGCTACATCAAGATGCATCATATTGGAGGGGTCAAACACATCATCTTCTTGAATGGCAAGATTTACCTCCACATTCTTTCCTTTTCCTTTTTCCTTCAGGGAAGCTTGATAGAGATCAACAAGGTGTTTTGACGTACGACATGTACGTGACCAGTGCCCAGTCATTCCGCACCGAAAACATTTATGTTCATCACCTTTCGAACTTCTATCTTGTGGAGCATTTCCTTTATGATCATCACTTCGTGTGGGTTTCTTAAAATTATAATACCCACCACGAAAATAGGTATTTCTTCCTCTACCGCGGTCCCGACCTCGACCACGACCACGACCTCGACCACGGTTATTAAAATTCACAACATTCACTTCAGGGAATGGTGTTGCTCCAGTTGGTCGGGATTCGTGATTTTTCATCAATAACTCGTTATTTTGTTCAGCAACGAGAAGACATGAGATAAGTTCAGAATATTTTGCAAAACCCTTCTCTCGATATTGCTGCTGCAGGAGCATATTCGAGACATGAAAAGTGGAAAATGTCTTCTCTAACATATCAACATCAGTAATCTTTTCTCCGCATAATTTTAATTTTGAACTAATTCTGAAGAGTGCGGAATTATACTCACTTACTGATTTAAAGTCCTGCAACCTTAGATGCATCCAATCATAACGAGCTTTTGGAAGAATAACTGTTTTTTGATGATCGTACCTTTCTTTCAAACCTTGCCATAGAACGTAGGGATTTTTTATTGTAAGATACTCCATTTTCAATCCCTCGTGAAGATGATGGCGAAGGAAGATCAGGGCTTTTGCTTTTTCTTGATTTGATGCATCATTTCCTTCTTTAATTGTTTATCCAAGATTCATAGAATCTAAATGGACCTCAGCGTCAAGGATCCATGACAAGTAGTTATTTCCATTAATATCCAGGGCCGCAAATTCTAGCTTTGTAAGGTTTGCCATAATAACACTATCAAAATAATAATATATATTTATATTAGAAATTTAACATAAACCAAATGCGTAAAAATGGCTTACCTATAAGACTTACCTTTAGCGGGAAAAATGACAGAGATTCGTACTGATAACGTGTTGTAAAATTGAGAGGCGAAACCGGGCACCAAAACTTTACCAAATCATATAATAATAATAATAATAATAATAATAATAATAATAATAATAATAATAATAATAATAATACAAAAGATGAAATATAAAAAGAATATATATATATATATATATATATATATAGTATAAACAAAAGAAAGTGGAGATTTATGGAAAATTAAAAACACAAAAATTAGAGAAAATGGGAGAAAAATTGGTGTATTTTCTTTTCCAAAAATCTCTCTATTTATAGGCAATTTAAGAGAGGATGATGTGGTACATTTGGACACCAATCTATGGCCTTTAGAAGACACTTTGGCTATGGAGAAAATGCCACTTGGCATGGATAATAAATGGGCATGTGGAATGGGCATTTACATATGTCATATTCATAATAGTTTTTTTTTTTTTTCGAATAAATATTTCTAACATGTTATCAACTACAAAAAAAGAAAGATTGAATTTTCTTGATATTTAACAACAGAAACACTAAATTAGAACACAAGTCATTAGTTTTTTTTGGTAGAATATACAAACGTCATTAGTTAAAGTACATATAAATTAAAGATCTGATACTTGAAATCAAGGCGATTCTACACGGGTTGTCTTTGATTATTGATAAGGACGTTCTTCTAGAAGTGGGATCAGATTCCCTTGTTGGTATTCGACTTATTGAGGGTCAAGTAGAAGATTTTACCGAAGTTCAGGATTTTGTACACAATGTTCAGGCATTGGCAACCGGTTGACCCTCGATTACTTTCACTCACATTTCGAGAGAACTCAATCTGGAAGCGCATAAATTAGCTCAACGAGTGATCCATTTGAAGGCAGATGAAGAATGGAAGGCGGAGCCTTTTACGGGTCTTAGTTTTTTTCTTAATTAGTTCTTCTTTTATTTTATGTACTAAAAAAAATCTGATACTTGAAATGAGGTAGATTCAAACATATATGAGATAACCCTTAAGGTAAGCTATTGAAAAACCTTATAATATGCATAATTAAGGTAGACCTCAACTAATAAATAAATAATTCAAAGATAAGACCTCAACTAATAATAACCTTATAATATGCATCATTAACGTTCACTAAAGAGAGAGAAAGAGTCATGTTTTTTTTTTTTTTTTTTTGAGTTCAACAATATTTGGGTATAGGGGAATTCGAACCTATGATCTCTTGGTCATAAGTCCATACTTTATGCCAGTTGAGCTATACTTTTATTGGAGAGACTATTATCTCTCTAATAACTAATTTACTTCTAACACTCTCTACCTTATGGTATAAAAAAAACACACTCTACCCTAGAATATTCGAAGTATCATCCCACCTATGGGGAGCCTCTTTTCAATATTCATCATAGCAAGAAAAGAAAAGTCTTATTTGGATAAAGAAGTTTTGACACAATATTTTCCACTTTTCAACCTCTTCAATACACATTCAATGAAAATAAACACACAATTAAAAATATTAAAAATTTCCTTATTTTTAGAATATAGCATCACAAATATAGGGATTGATTAAAATCTTTAACTTCCTGCGATAAGTTATTAATGTTTTAACTCTTGAACTATATATATATATATATGTTAAAGTAGATAATTGTGTGGAAGTTTCTTGTTTATAAGGTTACGTATTCATGATTCGTCGAGACATAGCTATAGCCGAAAGAGTAATTAGAAGTATTAGAGCAAGGACCGCACTAAAAGAGCCAATCAAAGATCCAGAGATGTGTCGACAGAAGGAGTCGAATTGGGCACAAAATGAAACCCAATTGGCAGCAGCATTGCCTTGATATGCCAAGTAGACTATGGATGTTGCAACCGAAGCGCCAGCCGCCGTAAGCGCCATCACCATCTTTCATGCATTGAAATAATGCCACAAACAATCATAAAAAACACTCAAAAACAGAAAATATGCACAACTAACGGTCCATTTGGAATGACTTTCAAATGCTTAAAAACACTTTAAAAGTGTTTTTAAGCATTTGAAAAGTCGTTCCAAACAAAGAACCATAAGCAAAACATACCGTGTCAAGGATGAGCAAAATGAGCCTTGGAGTGACTGATGCAACTTTCACCATTTGGAAGATAGATAGAGGCAGAGAAAGAAAGAGATACCCACAAACTATGGAATTTGCAAGCACAAAAAACCTATAACATTCAAATTTATATAATATCTAAATCAATTTGTTTGGGTATAAAAACAATGCAGACGTCTATGGAATTTGCAAGCACAAAGAGCCTATGACAATTAAATTTATATAATATCTAAATCAAATTGTTTGTGTATAAAAATAACGCAGGTTTATAAGACGGTAAAGCATTGGTAATTTTGCCAACCTGAGCATTGTTCAACTAATTAGAACATATATTTTTACTAAGAGGTTAGATAGTCGAATCATATATTTTTACTAAGAGGTTAGATAGTCGAATCTCTCTATTTCACATATTGTTGAAGTAAAAAAAAAAAAGAACCAAGGATTGAAAATTTTACATGAACATGGGAAGATCTTTATAGTTGGCTTTGAATTGGGAAGACTGTGTTGAAAATGGCAGAGTTTGATTGGCTGTGCCCATTACAATTGCACTGCTCAGAGTTGCCATGGCTGCCAGTACTCTCAGCACTAAGTCCACTATGGCCAGTCCCCTCTGAGCTCCTCCAATTGAGTGGCTAATTTTTGAACCCAATGGAATTTCACTCTCTGATTTTTCCTTTGTCTGATCCCTTCCCATTTTTTTTTTTTTTGCAAAAGAAACACAAACAAAATCTGATCAAATTCCAACTTCTCTGTTTATTCAAGCTCTTGTTAGTATAAGTATTGTTTGTGCAAGTTGGATTTGCTTAAAACTCCAAGGGTAAAGAGACAAATAAAAAGTGGATATTAGGTGAATTTGTGATGTGTTTGAGGTTTTCATATGATCTAAGCCATATTTGATGTGTTATTGTGCCATTGGATGTTATGGGCTAGCTTGACTGTTTTCTTTTTGAAGTTATTCCACCTGCTCTCTTTGGATAAGTGTTTATCTTGATTATCTTATTAAATATTTTTAATCCAAGTTACTTAAATCAATATTGAAATCACCTAATATTGCCCCTACCATCTCAAATGTAGTAATGGATCGTATTGCAAACCTAGGTGGATTTGAGGGTGATTTTAAAATAAGTATGGTTTGGGAGATGTTTGGAGTGTGAGTTGATTTAGAGTGAAATCCAACTTATAATTTAGAGGAGTTGTCAAACCCGAATGTAATTAGAAATCAGCAAGGGATTTGTGATTAGGCCAAATCCATGGCCAACACATGAAAAATTCATCCCAAAAGTTAGAGAGAACACTCTTTAAGAACAAAGTTCTATGTCAAATAGTATTCAAAGAACTCCAACAATTCTAAAAGAGGCAATTTATAGCCAAGGGTAGATCCAAACCTTTACGAAGGGGGACACATATTCATATAAGATTAAATAAGTTTAGAATCCATGAACTTTTTAATTTTGTATCCAATAGATCTTTTATATATTCGAAAATTTTAAAAATTAAATGTTATATTAGACATAAATTTTAATTTTGGTCTAATTGGTCCTATTGGACATTTAAAAAAAATTAATATATCTATTAGTTACAAAATTTAAAGTTTAAGGTTCAATTAGACACAAAATTCAATTTTATGTCCAATAAAATAATTAATTTTTTTTTAAATTTAAATATGTATAAGATATGTTAAATACAAAATTGAAAGTTAAAGAATCTATTAGGTATTTTTAAAGGACCTATTAGACATACATTTTAAAATTCAGGGACTAAACTTGTAATTTAACATTCATGTAAATATAATTTTTAATGCATTGATATATAATATTTAGATGAGAAAAGTACCTTTTTGGTCCCTCATGTTTCAAGTTTCTATTTAGTCCTTGCAATTCAAAGTCAAACGATAAAGTCTCCGAATTTAATTAAATAGTTTTATTGGGTCCTTGGGCCATTAATTATTTAACGAAGGTTAACAAAGGGCTGACGTGGATGTTTTTAATGTTAAAATAATAATTTTTAAAAATAAAAATAATAACTAAAATAAAATAATAATAATATTATATAAAAAAAAACAATTAAAATGAACTCACCTCTCTTCTTCCCCTTCCTCTTCCCCTCAACTCGTGGCCATGCCCCTTTTTCCTTCTCCAACTCTGGCACTAGTGTCGATGTAGGTGTCCTTCCTTGCCGGCAAACCTTTGTCCCCCTCTCTGCCATTTTCTTTTCTTCTTCTTTTTTCTTTTCCATCGTCGACAAACTCGAAGAAATCTGATATCGGTGTCTTTATCTTCTTCTTTCTCTCTCTTCTTCAAATCCTCTATTCCTTTCCCCCTTCCCCTCCTATCCTCTCTCTTCCTCCCTCATCTCTATTTTTTTCTTTTTTATTTTTCAGATCTAGGTTAAACCCAAATCTGGTTTTTTTTCCCTTCCATATTTTGGGGACGACAGGACCATGACAAGCAGTGGTGATAAGGAAATAAATGACTGAAGAGATGACAAGAGAAGCCCACAAGATGAACATCAAGCTCAACCAGTTCAATCTAGCTCAATCAAAGCTCATACACAAAGTCAATGGAAATCAGCTCAAATTCCAACCAATGATGAGCCAATCATTATGCTACAAAGTCCAATCATTTGAGCTAAGAGACTTCAAGAAGCATTGAATATCCATCTCCAAGCTAAGTTGTCTATACAATGTGAAGAGTTGCAACTTTTCAAGCTTGATGAAGCACATTTTCAACCAAGAGTCATAATGAATCTAAAAATCCAGATTCATTCACATTAATAATGCATTATGTATCTATTTATTCAATGTTTTTATATTTAAGAAGATTCATGTATGGAGGTGAAGGGTTGGGGGATGTATTTAGACCACATTGGTGAAAGATTGTGTTCTTTCAACATGACTTTTCAATTAGTATAAATAGGGTTGTAACTTTGTCATCTTCAACTAAATCATGTCTCCAGATGGCAAAGTTACAGCCTTATTTATACTAATTGAAAAGTCATTTTGAAAGGACACAACCTTTCACCAATGTGGTCTAAATACATCTCCCAACCCTTAAACTCCATACATGAATCTTCTTAAATGTAAATACATTGAATAAATAGATACATAATGCATTATTAATGTGAATGAATATGAATTTTTAGATTCATTATGACTCTTGGTTGAAAAGGTGCTTCATCAAGCTTGAAAAGTTGCAACTCTTCACATTGTATAGACAACTTAGCTTGGAGATGAATATTCAATGCTTCTTGAAGTCTCTTAGCTCAAATGATTGGACTTTGTAGCATAATGATTGGCTCATCATTGGTTGGAATTTGAGTTGATTTCCATTGACTTTGAGTATGAGCTTTGATTGAGCTAGATTGAATTGGTTGAGCTTGGTGTTCATCTTGTGGGCTTCTCTTGTCATCTCTTCGGTCATTTATTTCTTTATCATTCTCCCATTCTTCAAGAAGATTCGTCCTCGAATCTAAAGGATCTCCTTGTAAAGAAACTGTGTAGTCATCATCTCGAGCTCGTTTAAACACTTGAATTGGAACCTAATCTCTTGGATCATGTGCCAACTTTTTTAGTACGGAAATCCTCTCCCTTGGTTGTTGATCAATAACTTCAAACTTAATCCATTATGTCTTTGACAAACCATAAAGAACACTAGGAAAACATTGGAAGAAAACATTAGTTGGAAAACAAACCTCACTCTCATAATTTTTTTTTGCTTAAGCACTTTTTTCCATATCTAATTTTTTTTTTCTTCATTTGCCTCCTTTTTCTCTATTGTCTCACTTTTCTCACTTTCTTCTTTTTTCTCTTCACTCTTCACACATTTTTCAAGAGATTTTGTCTTCACCTCATTCTCAACACATACTTCAAGTATCCTTTTATCTTCTATAATAACCTCACCATTTGTCTCTTCCTCTTCTGAGTTTTGATGATGACCTTCAATTTGAATTTGTTGGTCATCCTTTTGAGGCATCAGACCATTTTGATTGGATTGTGCAGCTTGTCCCTTTATGGCTTGGTCTTGCAAATTCATTTCTTGACTCAATTCAACCATGTAATTTATGGATTGGCGCATCTCAGCCAAATCCTTTCGAAAGTTCTTCCAAAATTGATCATCATTATTGTAGGTCTCACAATGTGTTCGTCCCCAGTGTTACATGTTGCAAAAGAATGTAAAATGACAAGAAATGGACCTCACACACTCAACTCACTGATTTAACACTCGGGGCACTTGTGTTTACACACAAAAGTAGGCTATTTGGGAAAAGTGGCTAAATATCAATTTGGGTAGGCTAATATGGATGAAGCAATTCTTGTGATAGTGAGTTATTCATGGCAACCAAGTCAAGATAATTATGAAATAACAACAATTTAGAACAAAGAAAACAAAGAAGCAAAGAAAAGATCAAAAGTAGGAAAGATGCGGGAATTTTCGGATAAATGCACACTAACTTGAAATTTCAAAAACGAACATACTATGTTATGATTTTGACAAAACACTCTTCTTAACTTTGAAAGCTAACACTTAGATCTAGCTTTTCACTTCAGCACAAAGAATCAAAGTTGGAGGTTATCAAGAAGTTTAACATGGAATTATGAGCATTAAGTGCAGCAATACTGGACAGTTTCAACAAAATGTGTTTGAAAAAACTGATTAGATCTTCAATAAACATGCAATTGGTCTAACACTTGATAGAAAATAATGATAATTGATGTCATAACACTATTATCTCATAAATGTTCAGATTTTATAGATCAAACACCAAATTTGCATGAACAATCCATGAACAATTTCTAGATTTTTTTTCTTCTTTTTTTTTTTTTGAACTTTAAGATGGATATGAGATCAAAATAAAAAAAATTTGAAGAATAATGGATGAAATGGAAGGAATGAAATGAATGGACAGAATTTGAAGAAAAGATAACAATTGCATAAACGTAAGATAGAATCAATTCTAGAGTAGGCCACAAAGATGCAACCTAGGCTCTGATACCAAAATGATAAGGCAACCTTAACTTTCAGCTCAAAGATCCAAGCTTTGATTAAGCAAGAACCTTTGAATTAAGAAGTTAACACCTCCTTATACGAATTTTGGATCAACCAAGAGATAAGGCTAAAAATTGATTACCTCTTAGATCAATGATCTAGAAGCAAGATTGGGAAATCTTGTTCTAGATTGAGTCACTCCACAATCTAACTTGATCAAGGTTGGATTGAATGGCTCGATTGCATTCTATCACAATAAATGCTTGGAAAGGTCTTAATCTTGAGAGAACAAGTTTTCATTCAACTAAATCATGTCTCTAGATGACAAAGTTACAACCCTATTTATATTAATTGAAAAGTCATTTTGAAAGGACACAACCTTCCACCAATGTGATCTAAATACATCCCCCAACCCTTCAACTCCGTACATGAATCTTCTTAAATGTAAATACATTGAATAAATAGATACATAATGCATTATTAATGTGAATGAATATGGATTTTTAGATTCATTATGACTCTTGGTTGAAAAGGTGTTTCATCAAGCTTGAAAAGTTGCAACTCTTCACATTGTATAGACAACTTAGCTTGGAGATGGATATTCAATGCTTCTTGAAGTCTCTTAGCTCAAATGATTGGACTTTATAGCATAATGATTGGCTCATCATTGGTTGGAATTTGAGTTGATTCCCATTGACTTTGAGTATGAGCTTTGATTGAGCTAGATTGAATTGGTTGAGCTTGGTGTTCATCTTGTGGGCTTCTCTTGTCATCTCTTCGGTCATTTATTTCCTTATCAGGTGGGGTTTCAGGCTTGAAATAAAAGATAAGGTGGGGTGTCCTCTTCTTTTTTTCTTCTTCTTCTTATTTTCATCTTCTTTTCTGTTTCAAATTTGAGTTTCTCCTTCTTCTTCCTCTCGATCTTGATGTGTTTTGTGCAACTAGATCTAAGAAAAACCAGATCCAGGTTTAACCTAGATCTGAAAAACATAAAAGAAGAAAAAGAAAAGAGAGATGAAGGAGGAAGAGAGGGGAGGGGAAGGGGAGAAGGGAAGAGAGAGAAAGAAGAAGATAATGACGCCGATGCTGGAGCTCGGGGAAGTAGAAGGGGAAAGAGGAGAGAGAGATTTTCTTTTTTTTTTTAATAATAATATTATTGTTTTAGTTATTATTTTATATTTTTAAAATTATTATTTTAACATTAAAAATGCCACGTCAGCCATTTGTTAAAAAGTTAACTGGGGAGTGTACTCAATAGAATTATTTTACAAAATTCAAAAACTTGATTGTCTGATTTTGAAATACATAGATTAAATAGACACAAACTTAAAATATGAGAGACTAAAAAGATATTTTTTCTTATTTAGATTAAGTAATATTAATTACAAAACTATACTAAACCATTACAGAATTGCCCACGTAAACAAAGAATGAAACTTGAAATATTTATAAATTTTTTTTAACAATTAACTTTTCTAAAATAATTTAGCAAAGATTTAAAAGTATTTGTATATTTTTATATGTATACATATGTGAGAAAAAAAAAAACAAATTCTCAAGCGTAGCGTACTAAAAATTTAAATAGTGAAAATTAAAACAATATATTACAAAATTGAAAATCGAAATAAAAAATAACATTTCAACGTTACACAGGTTTCGAAACCTGAAACGCAAGCGCGAGAGCGCCCTTTTTGCCCCCTCTGGCCAACGAGCCCACTGAATTGAATGCTAAGCGAAAGCATGTAGGTATATATAAAAAACTATAATATGAGGGGCCATGCCCCATCTTAGATCCGCTTCTGTTTATAGACCTATAATAAAATCAATAAATAACTAATTAGGCACTAATTAACCTAAAATTAATACCTAAACTAATATTGACTACACTCCAAACATGACTCTAAACCCATTCTTTATGAACCTTCCACTTAAATTAAACTCTAAGGGGCTGTTTGGGGTAAGAGTTATAATAACCTGTAGAGTACTCTGCACCCCAAACACAGACTATTATAACCCCAGACTAAACAACTCTGCATTTTAAACAATATTATATTATTTCACAGACTATTATAACCCATGTTATTATAACCCACTCAGTGCCCCAAACAGCCCCTAAGATTTACTAAATCCAAACTTGAGAATTTCAACTAGTGCCCTACACGTTTTCTTAGTAAAAGTACTTAAATTGTGAGTAAAAGTATTTACTAACATATTCATTTAATATTTGGTACTTAAATATTAAAGTACTTTCTAGTCAAGCACTTGAGTCAAAAGTACTTAACGCTGTCTTGTAAAGTATTTTTAAATGCTTTTAACTTAAAAAAAAAACATTTATATGACTCTCAAACATATTCATTTTGAGAGAGAAACACTCTACCTTCACCATTCCAAAAACACTCCAAATCTACTCATCTCTTCTATATGATTTTTTAGAAACAAAAATATTATCCCTAGTACACACTTTAAGATGGAAATGAACAAAAGTTGCAGGGTTCCTCATAGAACCCAGTTGGGCCCAAAATGAAAGAAGCCCAATAATCACAATAGATGAGAAGCCCAGATCTTTTGGCCCACAAAGCATCGCCACCAACCACGCGCTCTGATCTCATGCAATTCGCGTAACTTCTAGGCTTTACAAACACTGTTCAATCAGACACTGGATTTACGCAGAGGCAGAGATACAATTGCTTCTGATCCGTCCTCGGATCCTCCGCTTCTAATTTATTCATCATTTCCGATTGCGATCTGAGCCTCCGGTAACGTAAGTCACTCATCTAAACTTTCTTCCAATTTTGGATCCTGAGATTGAACAACGATTGTCAATCAAACGACTGATAAGCCAATTTCGTTGTTCGTTTGATTTTTATTGTTTTGGCACTGTCCATTCGTTTCGTTAGGTCTGTGGAAGTTCGTTTGTATGTTGAATATGTTAATTGCTTCTTGCAGGTAAAGTTCGTATTGGTTTAGATTTAGCTCCATTAATGAATCGGATTAGTTTTGTTTGGACTTGGGGGGCAATGATATTCGGGTGAATGTTTTGAATTTGGACTTACTTTTTTGGTTTTGATTAAATACGTGATTTAATTTGTTACGTATGATTCTGGAAAATGCAAATTTGCTATGGGTGATTATGGAAACTGTACGATTGACAGAGCGTCATAACTCATAAGATTTATTCCAATTCCAATTTGATGCACTTTTTTTTTTTGGGCAATAATGGTACGAAAGAGGCTCTCTCTTTGTCGTTTTATGCTATGTTTCGTGTTTGGTTGAAATAAGTGACTTTATCATACTTCTCTATAAAGTCCAGCACTTGGACCAATTACATCATTTCGGCTAGTGGGAAGTATATCATTTGAATTGACTTGGATCCGGATGTATAATTATCTTGACGTGCTTTAGTTGAATTTTCTAGAAATGATAGCATTTTCGTGCGAAGTGCTCTCTGTCAAAGAGCGCTTTACTTGGGAATGTGATTATCTGAATTTGAACGGGGGTTTTTAGTCCGTGATTGCAGGGAAGTGATTTTGAGCAACCTTTTTGACTCATTTTATTACTTGCAGTTATATACCGTTCACCTTCACCTATAGTTTTTGTAACGAAGGGGAACAATGTCAGAAAAAAATATCGAGGAAGTAAAGGAGAAAGTCATTGTTGATAATCCCCCTCAAAATCAAGATCATTGTGAGAAATCTGAGGAAGAAATACCAGGTCCAGATAAGAAAGAAGAAAATCCTATGCCTTCACAGCAGCAAGAGGTTAGTGCTGTTTCTGTATTTATGGCGTGGTTTTCTTGTGTGTGTCTGTCTTTGGAGAATTTTAGAATTCTCGATGCTTGAAATGTAATAATTTGTTATTTCCTGTGTCATGAAGGTCCTTAGAAGGAAATTTTTATGAAAATACTCAAATAGGAAAATCTCTGGTTTTTATGCCAAGATTTGGATTTTGTAAGCAGCTTTTACTTGCCTTTGCATAAAGCTGACCATATAGGGGAAAAGATAAATAAAAATATCCTTGATGAGGCAAGAGAAAAAATGTTTCTTGTCCTGTCTTGGTTCCTGTTTTTAACTGCATGTGTGTAAGCGCAGGAATTTGTCTCAACTTTCCCAGAAACTGTTGGTCATGTGGTGTCACTAAGGTTTGTTATAATTTGTTTGTTAACAGTCTGATATTGGTTTTAAACAGGAGGAGACCATCAAGAAGAAGTACGGAGGAATAGTGCCAAAGAAGCCTCCTTTGATATCAAAAGTAATTATTAGTTATCTTTCGGTTACCCTTTTGGGATATTAGTTTCATGCAAGTCCTCTATGGTGACAACTGCAAATGTTCCTTTTGTCTAGGACCATGAACGCGCCTTTTTTGATTCTGCTGATTGGGCATTAGGGAAGGTACTCATTTAGATTTTCCTAGGACTTTAAACTGCTCATTGGATGCTAAAATATAATTATCCATTTTGATGTTCACTGGATGTCCCACGTTTGATGCGATTGTCTTGCCTAACCACTCTTTTGACTTCTGTAACAGCAAGGAGGAGCTCAAAAACCTAAAGGACCACTTGAAGCACTCAGGCCAAAGTTGCAGGTGCGTGATGTTTAATAATAGTGGGGAATCTTTGTCTGTTCATTATATTTGACGTAATTTTTAAATGTATAAATCGGTACACTTTTGCTCTTTAGTAATAATTTAGTAGCTGTTAACCAACAGTGATATCCACCCACTTGTTAACGATGAACCAAATGTTTAATGTGAAGTTGATTGGTCTTCCCGAAAAACAACTGAAACTTTAGTAAGATAATATACTCTCACTAATTACCATTGCTGGATTGTGTCTTCCAAACTATATCTTTCCTCTTCCAAACTATCTTTCCTGTATGTGATCTTAGACCACTTGGAATCTCATATGGTTCAAAATTTGGTTGGAAGCTATTACCTACAGGATATTACGTCTTTGTTTTAAATTGTTGTGGTTTGCTTCAATTTGTCTTTTGAGACTCGTTAACCCCTCTCCCCGGGCACGTACTTTTTACTTCTTTTGCTTGTGCATTATTTCATCCCAAAAAAAAATAAAGCATCATTTCAAATGGAATGTGTGTTGTTCACTGTGTTCGTATGTCTAATGCAGTGACTATGCTGTTTGTAATATTTGCTGATGTTTTTATTACCCTTGTTGTCATAATCAGCCAACCCCACATCAGCAAGTCCGTTCAAGGCGCTCAGCGTATGCTCCTGCCGATGCCGATGATGGTGAAGGTATGAGCTACCAATTCTCTTTTTACTGCCAAGGCTTCTGATTTACGACAGGAAATGATAAAAGTTTCCCTTCATGTTTCTGTACTCGGCAGCAAATTATGGCAATATCGACCCCGCTGCAGAGGATCAGCAATCCACATTAGAAAGTGGCTGCAATGACCACGTTCCTGAGGATAAAGTGTGCAAGGAATAGCTGTCTGGACGAAATAACTTGATCTACTCAGACTGAGCAGCATTCTGAAGTCCTTGAATGATGCCAATAAGTGAAACATGCTGAATTTTAAGCTTCACTTGTTATGATTGATCATGCTATGTGGGAGGTTGTAATGCTTTCTATATGCTTTAAAAGTTATGAATTCAATCCTTAGATTGCATTCGAGAATTATTTAGTCTTATAGCTGGCTCTTGCTGGCCAAAGTGCATTCAATACCATATGTTATACAGCAATATACCTTCTGTTATAATGCAGAATTTATACCCACCAGGTTTCCTATTCTGCATTTCTTGCACGTTCTACCTGTTTGACGTATTAATATAAGAATAAATTTACCGTAATTCATTAGTTTAAGCTTTTGGGGTCAGTGGTGATTATCACTGCTGGATTCTTTTACGCTTTGAAAGATATTTTGAATCAGTACACCTTTTACCTCCACAGCTTGGAGAACACAAATTCGTTTGCAGTTGTTTGGTTAAGGATATTTTGGCTGGCAGAGCCTTCAACTGTTGGTTTAGTAATTTATTAAATTTGTTACGGAGGGAAGTTCTTGGTTTGAATCTCTTTTGAATTTGTGATGTAATATTCTAGAAAGAAGTAAGATGACAAAAGTTGAACCACAACCAAAACTTTTCAGTAAAATAATTTCATCGCCCAAACTTTGCAGAAGAATTACTCTCCACTAACCAACAAGGCAATAGGAAAACTTACAATTCCAGCTGTTTAAAATTTCGGAATATAGAGTTACACTATTTCCTTTTCAGTCCAATAAATTTGGGACAAGAATTGAACTTTAACCTTCAGTTCTTGTCTAAGAAGCATGGACACGGACACGACACGGCAATACGTCAATTTCTAAAAAATTAGGACACGGACACGTTGGGGATACGTTCTTTTATTATTATTATTATTTTCACATATATGTAAATATAACATAAAATACTAAATATACTCTACTAAAATGCATTAAATGTCAAGTTAATTAAGTTTAACTTACTCTAATTTAATTTAACTTATAGAAAGTTAAGGAAAAAAAACATACTTCTAAATGGTTAACAACAGGTGGTGAAGAGGACTAACAATAGCGAAGAGAATTGACGGCTAGCGGCGAGTGGTTGGCGGTGTTACTTGTTAGGGGTTTTAGATTTCATGATTTTATGTTCTTTTTGTTTTTATTTTTTTAAATTTAAATGATTTGAGCCTTTTTTTTTTCAAAATTTTCCCAAGCCGTGTCCGAGCCGTATCCGAAATTAAAAAAAATAAAAATAAAAAAGGACACGTAAAATAGCGTGTCGGACACGTGTCGGGAGCCTGTCCGGACGTATCCGTGTCCGACACGTGTCTGACACGGACACTTGGCCTAAAATGAAGTGTCCGTGCTTCCTAGGTTCTAGCTCTTTGTTCCTCTTGACTAGGAGGAAACTTGATACCTCCTCCTGATCCTCCATGAATTTGGTTCTCGACTTTGCTGTTGTTTAGGCAGGTCTTCACTTTCAAAAAAAAAAAAAAAAGAAGTGGTTTCTCGTTAAAAAAAAAAAGTGGTTTATGCTTAGATTGATTCACGAATCACGTGGTGACCTTTTCTTTATAACAACGACAAATATCTCTGTAAGCACAGAAGATTTCAGATTTTTTTATCTTCTTTTTTGGACAGAAATCCCACGTACACAACCTGGGTGTGGTGTCAATAACTGGGCCAAATCAGGCACCGACTTCAAGCAACATGATCCTTTACGCCTCTCCGCAAAGTTCAGTCATCTTCTCCAAACGCAATGCTCCTCAACAAGCCACACCAAGAAGTCCATTCTCAGCATTCTGTGCGCACCAGAGCAGTCAAGCAGCGCCAACGGGAACCAATCCAAAGACAGTGCCACCATTCCCACGTTTGTTTTGCCACAACCTTTCTTCTTGCCTATGCGGAAGGAGGCTTTTCATTGAAGCGGCAGCCACATCTCTGTTCCCTCTATGTCCTTCAATGGCTTCTTCTAATTCATCCTCTGATTACACTGTGCGTATTTTCTTTCGAAGCAGACTGATGGGTTTTTCTCCCTAAATCAATAACCACATCTTACTTATCGAATTTTCTCCTAAAACCCAGATGGTAAACTTAATTAGTTTTGGTTGTGTATAGGCTATACTGAACAGGGTTCATCCTCCTAAGCCAGACTGGTACGAAGATTTCTATGCGTCTGCTCTGGCTAAGGGCATGAAATTGTATGAAGCGGAGGTTGGCGCTAACTTACGTTACAGTTGATTGAAATTTGTGGATTGCTAACATTGTTGCTTTGTTTTTGATATCTTACTTGTTTGGTTAGATTGCAGATTACAAGTCCCAGATGTTTGCCAATTTGAGAGGGAAGGCCCAGAAAGTCTTGGAGATTGGAATTGGCACGGGTCCTAACCTTAAATATTACGCTGGGGATGAAGGTATGAAGGTTTATGGTGTGGATCCAAATCCAAAGATGGAGAAATATGCTCGGGAAGCAGCACAGAATGCTGGCCTTCCACCTGATAATTTTGAGTTTGAACAAGCGGTATGGCACTTTATATAACTCTGCTGTTCTTTAGTGAACTTCATAGAATTATTGTATAGAATCCGGGCTGTATTTTCAGGTCATTTTCTTTGTTATTGAATGTGAAAACCTTTCTAATTTAGGTTAATTTGACCCATCCAGTTGGTAGAAATGGGTTTCTATTTTCAACATGATTGGTTAGACAAGTCTGATGGATAGGGTCACTTCCATTGCCTTATCAGTAAAGTTTTCTGCCTTTTTACCTACTTTGTTTGATAAGAAATGTTGTGTTTCCGAGATCTTGAAGCAATTGGATGCCGAACTAAAATCTTCATCTTAAACAGTTGCATCTTTAGAATTAGAAGTTGGTTAACTTAACAACTGACAATATCAATTTGTAAGTAGGCCAATTTTCCTTTAGTTACTTCAGCTGAGTTTGTTTTAAACACATGTTAGATTTTTTCTCTAAAAGCATCTAAAAGTATCTGTTTTATGTTTTGGGGGATCATATGTGCTTTTTCATACATTCAACACAAAGATTTGAATGTGTTTTAGTTAGTTGAAAAGTACTTATAATATGCTGAAAAGGACCTCCAAACACACTGTTATTCTAATAGTTTAATGCTCAGATAGAGTTGGTTGTGCTTTCGATGTTTTTTATTGCAAGAATGAAGTTCACTCATTATTTGGAAATTTGGATTTTCTAATCTTTGATTATAAACTAGGTTGGGGAGGCTATTCCATTGCCCGATGCTTCTGTCGATGCTGTTGTTGGAACACTTGTCTTGTGTTCTGTGACTAACGTTGACATGACTCTAAAGGGTAATACCTTCTTCTCATTGTAGTGTAATTTGGTAGAGAATCTGACATCCATTAGTTAGAGATAAGCAACGTTTCCCAAACTCAGAAACTTCAAATAGAGACTTTGTGCTGACTTTGTTTAACTTTGGTTAGAATATCCTGAGCTCCCAGTAACCTGAGAATTGACTTTGCTTCTGCTTTTTGGCAATCTATCGATTGTTCAATTGATGATAGCGTAACAATGTATACTTGCTTAAGAATTTAGGCAGGAGAAGAAAAACCATATACTTAGATAATAACTGTACATGGATTAACTTAGCTTTTCTGTCCATGGCATTGGCATTAGACAGAAGAATCTCTTTTGAAGATATAGTAGTCAAAGTCATTTCCATCATCACATATTGATAAGATTTAAGAGTGGGCTTATGCAATGGAAAACAAAGTCCTGTCCTTTGAATCATGATAGATGAAAACAAATGAAATTATGCTACTAAAACTTGTCTAGTTCTCATCCTCTTTTACCTTTAGACTGACAAATATACCAAATAAATTCCTCCATGGGACTATTGGAAGTATTATAAACTTTCTTAATCACAGAATGTATTTGCCAAACTTGTAACTATATGAATCTTAACAAAAGGTACATTTCTTTTGGTGGTGTGCAGAGGTGAAGAGGGTTCTGAGACACGGTGGACTATACATATTTGTCGAACATGTCGCCGCAAAAGGTATTATACCGAATCTCCAATTCATTGGTTCGGAAAGACCACATGTCTAGACATAATATAATCAATGGAGCATGTTTGTTGTTGTTGCGTCGATGTAGAAGGAACTGTGCTTCGATTTGTACAGGACGTACTCGATCCCCTGCAGCAGATAGTTTCTGATGGATGTCACCTTACCCGCAGGACAGGGCAGAGTATAATTGAAGCAGGGTTTTCAAATGTTGATCTAAACATGGCTTCCTTCTCTAATGCTGCCTTCGTAAATCCTCAAGTTTATGGAATTGCTTATAGATGAAAAGAAATGGAACACCCCACATTTTCACTCAGTATCCTCTTTCATTGTCTTCTTCTTCTTCTTCTATGATTTGTTTTGTAGTTGCAGGCCCATGTTTGAAGCAGGAGAAACACATAAATCAACTAATTGCATGAAGTGCATAAAATATTAAAATCCTTCTTGTCCATGATGAATCTCTTTTCTACTACACCATACATTTGATTTAGGTCCAGTTTGATAATTTTTTCAGTTCTGTTGGATAACCATTTGGTTTTTGAAAATTGTGCTTGTTTTTTTATTTTCATCTTGTTAAGAAAATATTTGAATTCTTAGCCAAATTCCACAAACAAAAACAATTATTTTAAAATTTTGCTTGAATTTTGAAAACAATTTAAAAAAATAGATAACGAAACAAAGAAATCCATAGTGGAACAGTATTTAAGTTTACAAAAAAAAAAAAAAAAAATCAACAACCAAATGGTTATCAAATTGCGTCTCATTTTTTGTTTTCTACTTGTAAAATTTAAGCTCAAGACCTCTAATTCTACTTTTGTGTTTATTCGTTTCGTCATCTATTTTTTAAAAACGTTTTCAAAATCTAAACTAAAATTAGAAAATTAAAAAATATTTTTATTTTTTTTTGGACTTGGCTATAAATGGTAAGAAAGCAACATAATTTTTAAACATAGAAAATTAACAATGAAATCATCCCTAAATGGGACTTTATTTTTCACTTTTTTCATTTTGAGATTTCTACATTATTGTTTTGAGGTTTAGAAGTGGTGTAAATTACAGGTTTTAATCTTGTTTGAATGAATATCTAATCCATTATTTTAGACTGTACCTTAGCTAGAAAGAAAATTTTAAAATGTAGATGAAAGGTCTTATAATAGGTATTTTAAATTTTTTTATACAATAACAAAAAAGGATGATGATTGCCCCCTCAATAATAAATTTTTTATGCACATTCACCTTGTCTTTGTACATAATTAATTATGCTATGGATTCTGTTAATTATTGAGATTGAATACTTGAGACAAAGTTGTTGAGTGTGCATTCAATCTCCTAATGATGATTAATGCAATTTTTGGTAGGTATTCTCTAGGTCTTACCTTGAAGACCCCCTAATAAATACAACAATCATTGGCAAAAAAAAATGCAAAAAAACTTCACTTTACTTGTTTCATTAAATTATAATAATTGTAATCTTTATTTCAATTTTTTTTTTTAAAAAAATACAAATCAACATGGTTTTCCAAAAGGTTTAATGCCATTAAATAGCCAGCTTTGTTTGTTTTACATGCAAATGATTGCTTTAATGGCAAAACTTGGGACATATTACTTGCCCAAAATGAAAAAATAGGATATATTCTATTCCTTGATATTGGAGACTTGTGTGAGGACCTTACTGCAAAGTTCAGAAATTTAAGGGGCGTGTAAAGCAATTTCCTACATCTTCGACACCCTGATGCGAAAAGTTCCTAACCCCTTTCTGTCTTCACTCATACACACAAAGCTCACAGTCCCTCTCTTCGTCTCCGACAAACTAGGGTTTTCTTTCCGTTCCGACAGCCGGTCACTGGTGTCGCTCAGGCTTTCCCGCAGAATAGATGCTACTTATTCTCTTCCTTTTCTGTCCATAAAAAATGTAAGCTTTTTCTCGGTCTTTTTGTTTCTCAAAGTATTGCATAATTTCGTCCTTTGTTCTGTGTGGAACTGTTTTGATTACAGCCCTAAGTTTTAGGCTCAATTTTTTCTATGATTGTTTGTGTGTGTTCGTTTTTTAAGTATGGATGCTTTTTTTTTTCTTTTTTCTTTTTATCTTTTTCCCAAGGACCTTGTTTTGTGTCTTCTTTTCTCCCCCCTCTTTCTTCTTGAATAGTTTCCTTTTCTAGTGCTGTACTTTTACCTCTGTAATTACTCTGTGTCAAATTATTATGGATTCTCGTTTGTTTCACCTTCAATTTTCGAAGTCCAGCTTGCATATTTTGTAGATATTCATTTATGAGGGTTGTTAAACATATATATAGTTTCAGGAAACTCGTAAGTTGGCTTGTTGACCTCTGATTTCGGTTATTTGACGCTCTTCTGGTTTCCCCATTGTTCTTCTCATCTTCATTTATTTTTGGGGCCTCCTTGGGGTTGAGGGTGTTCAAGGTCGATAGTTCTGTTTAATATTTGCATGATTCTTTGCTTGACATGTATGTTCTTTAGCTGATTCAGCTATTTCCAGCACCTCATAACTTCATTATGTGCTCTTAAATGTGCATATGCACCTTCTTACTGTTGGCTTGAAGTGGTTATGACTTATTATGGTTACATTTTTTCTGATGGCAGTTAAGCTGTGGTTGGCTCGTGACTTTGTAGGAATCTGGGATATAACAGAGTCTGTGCTTGTTATCTGTTGAAGAGAATCAAGGCATTTGTGAATTTTTTGTTATCTGGAGTGTGGGTTTTGACTTCCAGATGTTATTGTATTTTATGATGTAGTTTGTAACAGAGAAACGTGCTACATGAAGTAATTTTAAGTGGCATGGTCTCTGGTTAGTGTTTTAAGAGTTGAACGCAAGCAGAGACAGCCTAAGGAAGCTGATAGCTAAATGGGGTCTCTTTGTTGTGTGGCTGCAAGGCCACATGGATCGAATGCAGCTAGCAGGGACTGGTCTCTAGGTCCTCATGAGCCTTTCTGGCATACAAATACGAGCTTTTCACCACCTCCATCTCGATGGGATATCCCGTTCCAATCTGAAGGGTTGCCACATGGTTGGCATGATGGTGTACAACTGTATGGATCATCAACATCATCAAATAGTAAAGAAAGTCGCAGCTGGATAAGGGGCAACAACCATCTTTATACTCACAACTCTGCATCTGATGGTGCTGGGTTGTTTTTGAGTAGTCCATCTGACATCTCACAAGGCCCTCAATGGACACCTCCAGCAAGTCAGGAAATCAATATTGATGGTTATGAAACTTCAACCAAAAGGGGTACTATTACTGTTATTACATCATGTTTTTCTGTAATCTTATCATTTTTCTCATCATTGCTAGTGCATATGAAACTTTATAGGCAATTGAGTAATCTGCTATTGAATTTAATGTCTTTCTTGTGTTATATTTTTCTAGGTTGTAAAAGAGTAGAATTGTTACTTTTCTTATCATGGTTTCATCATTTCTTATAGTGTGTCTGTGTGTGTGCTGCACGCACAAACATATGGGAGAGAAGTTTTAGTTACTGATAATTATAGCTTTCTGTAGAATTGTGTGTGCGCTATGTGCCTTTGTGAGAAAATTTTAAACAGATAACTATACAGTGTCCTCTGTGTGCGGGAGAAAGGGAGGGAATATCTTTTCCATCGCAGACAATGGGGAATGATTATTTGATATTCTAGAGTATAGAAAATAATCTTAACCTTTGAGGCAAGCTATGTGTCTGCTCTGATGAAACGATCTGTAGTCCTTTTTTTTTTTTTTGGGGGGGGGGGGGGGGGGGGGGTGTATATTCCCCTTTTATTTGTTTTTTTTCTTGTTTGCATTATCAGATGTCTTCGTTCTAAACTAGTGAGTCTCACCCTGCCCTTTGGCTATATTTAACTGGTTTCATCCCTGTGTTCAAGTGAATTTTTCATGAAATTTATGGACAAGTACAAATCATGGCATTTCCTCTAGCAGCTAGTTCTACAAGTTTAACTTTTCCGAGTGTGATATTATGTTTTGCACTAAAGAATTAGTTCTTATTCTTACCAACAAATAACATTGATTCCATGACAATGTGATGTTGGTTCAAAATCCTAAATATGTTACAGGAAAAATTACGGAAAAAAAAAACTAATGATGTGATTCAATTACAGATTACAAAAAAAAAAACAATTAGCTGATGCTCAAGTCAATATTGTATTTCTGTTAAATTTAAAAACAAATGTAAATATCATCAGATGCTTGTTATAAATCGTAATCAGTAGATTCTGATTATTTTAAGTGGCAACTTTTTACTAGGAAACGTCCTTGTGTATCTCTGCACTGAAATGTTCCATCAGTTTTTACTTCAGACGATTGCTGCTTATTTTTACATCACTGAGAAGGGCATGGCATACTTAAGAGTATAGGATAATGTAGAATTCATCAATATTGAAACGGTTTTGTTTTATCGCGGCTAATTATGGTTCATCAACTGAACTGTTTTCTTGTTTTTCTTGCTCCCTAGACCCTTCATTGAGGACATTTTCCTTTTGGCCTGCAGCAGAGGTATTGAGTTTTGTGTCATCTCCCTGGTACAATGATTTGCATAAAACTAGCAAATTATAAGTTGTTTTCATCGAAACTTTGCAGGCTACCTCTGAAAATCCAGATAGTGGGAGCTCTACTTTCTCGCATTCAGACAGTAGCGACGAACCCACAGTCAAGTTACGCTCAGCCTCTAATTGGAACTTCACGAGTCGTCGTTCTTTCATGTCCAAACCTATTCATCCTTTGGCCATTCCTATGCAAACTTCCTCAGGAGAAGCTTTTGAATCTACCAATTTAGGGTTCACAGAGTTTGATTCTCCTACTGCCCAAAGAGACACCCAACGATGGAGCAGTGCAAGTAGCAGCATTGATTTTGCTGATGTGTCTGAGCCACTTGAATCAGACATCTATTTCAGATCATCATGTAGATCTGATGGTTTCAGATGTGGTTTATGTGAAAGATTTCTTTCACAGAGATCGCCATGGAGTTCACGTCGGATCGTGAGAAGTATCGATATGCCAGTTGCTGGCGTTCTTTCTTGTCGACATGTTTTTCATGCTGAATGCTTGGATCAGACTACTCCAAAGACACGTAAGAGCGACCCGCCATGCCCGCTTTGTTTGAAACAAGAGGACGATCATTCACCCGAGCAAAGACCAAATTCAAGATTGAGGAATGCAAATTCCTTACCAAGGCCAAGACCCTCGACCAGCGAGGATGGGCCACCGAGGCCTTGGGGTTGTGCTCAGGTAGGAGATTGTGTTGAAGGTGCCTTACACGCACCTCCGCGAAATTCGATGCTTTTCGTTAACCGAAATCGTGTAAAGAACCTTTCTTTCAAGGGAAATTCCAGCAAAGAATTTCCAGGAAAGTTGAGAAAAAGTGGCTCATATTCTTCACGATTGGTGAGTGCAAGACCATTTGATCAAGAATTTGTTGGCTGTTCGAGAACTTCAGCTGGACCCAGTATGAAACGATGATTGAAATATGTAGATAACTCAGGAAAAAGAAATTCTAAGAACTTTTCTTTTCGAATCAGCTTCCCCTGTATTTTTGCTTATTCGTTACAAATTCTTCAGCTGGGAAAATTTTAGCTTCTCCAGATTATTAGATTTATCTATTGATGTATAGTTGAGTTGTGGCTATTCAAGATGAACATCAACTAAAAAAGTAGGCTTTCTTTTCTTCTTATCCTTTTTTTGTGACAGATACCAGCAGATAATGAAGAACATGCTAATGAATTACGCTTACACTATGAAGAATATGGGCCATATAAGTTAAAATTATCTTGTTTTTAAACTTATATTTTTATAGATAATTTATTTTAAGAATTATTTTTAGAAACAATGGGAACCATATTCTTGTGATTGTGATAGTGAGCCACAGAACTAGACATATCATAAGATAAAATAGAAAGAATCTTATGGAAACTTTTTTTTTTTTTTTGACAAGAAATCTTTTGGAAACTAGAAAGTAGACAAATGAGGAGAAATTGACTTTATTTCTAATTAATGGCAGTAATTTTTTTGGGGGAAAATATCAATTTATACATGATGTATTATTTGTCATTGTCAACTTTCAATTTTTTGGGTTTGGAATAAATTTTGTTCAATTTTTGCTATTTCATTCACTAATTTAGATAATGAGCAAGTAAAAATCTTCTAAAACTCATGAAATTCAATAAAGACCAAGCTTTGCACAAACGTGAGCTCGATTAATGTATAAGTCGATCATTCAACAAATCTCTCAAAACTTACAAATTTCAACAAAAATGTACTTATCATGTCATTTTTGTATAAAGTTCCATCTATTCCAAACCTGATGTATGTTTTATGTTTTATAATTCATTAGATGTACAAATATATATATATATATATATATATATATATATATATATATATATATATATATATATATATATATATATATATATATATATATATATATATATAAGATAAAAATTGCAACACTTGAAACATGTTTGAGAGTGATTATAAAATGGTCAAAGTTATTTTGTCATGTTCAAAACATTCTAAACATGCATTTAATCATTATCATTTTAATATTTGGTTTTATACTTTTAAACGTGATTTTCATATTATCAAAATTGATTTTAAATCACATTATCAAAATTTATTTTGAATTATTAAATGTATGTTATGGAGTGATTTTGAACATAGCAAAAATGATTTTAACTATTTCAAAATCACTAACCAAATATGCCCTTACTCAAGTTTAAGGTAAAGATTACAACACTTGACAACGTTTAAGGTGTTTTGATGAAATTAAAAGTTTAGAGTAAAAATTGATACAATTTGTTTAGTTAAAGAGTAAGCATTTATTTTGAATATTACTTGGGGTGCAAGATCAATCTTCTACAGTATGGAGAGAGAAAATATTTTCCACATTTTTTGGGAGTTGATTGCACATATAGCAAAACCAACCAAAATAATAGCAAAAATGGAAAACTCTAAAACTATTTGCAAATATAGAAAAAAATAAATCCAACCCAAATTAAAAGACTAAAAACTCCTTCTAATAGGAGTTTATCGCTGATAGACTGCCATTATGAGTGAAGTCTATCAATGATAGAAGTCCATCACAAATAAACTTCAACAGTTGCAATTATTGATGATTAGGTGCTAGTCTATCGGTGATAGCAGTCTATCAGTAATAGAAGTAATAAACTGCTATCATTGATAGACTTGCTACATGTTATGAATGAAATCTATTAGTGATAGGTTTCTATCACTGATGAAGTAATCACAATAAATGTAATTTGTTTGAAAAACAACTATTGGAAGCTTAATCATAATTTCAAATTACTGCAAAAAATAATAAAAAAAAATTAAGTTAATGATATTGATAGCAATCTATTAGTCACATGTCTATCACTGATAGAATGATATTATTATTGAAGGCACCAGTGGTTTATCACTTCTAAAAATTTGTCTCTCAATCTAAAAGGCCCCAAAGAACCACGAGAAAAACACATGCCACAAGTAGTCTATCAATGATAGAATTCAATGTGTTATTGAAGTCTATCGTTGATAGACTGATATTCCTCTTTAATATCAGAGAGGAATATCAATCTATCAATGATAGACTTCAATAACACATTGAATTCTATCACTGATATATTGATATTGCTCTTTGATATCAGAGAGGAATATCAGTCTATCAACAATAGACTTAAATAACACATTGAACTCTAATGCTGATAGGCTTGTTCATCAAGCTTAGATCTCAGGACTTGATCAATGTTGGAATGAGGAACCCTTTGTAGGTCTTCAAAATTTTATTTCCTCTTAACTTTCAACTTAATTAGATGTTAAACTTGTCGTTGTCCCTCTCCCCAATGCCATTTGTCAACACCCCCACCAGATCCTATGGTTGTGGTTCCAACGTCTGTGCTGCTACTAAAATTTAGCCTATAGAACTTTTAACGGAATTACAGGGCATGAAGGAACGAACCCTCATAAGCATATCTCAGCATAACTGGCGACAGAATTATTTCAGAAAAAATAAACAATATTACTATTGCGAGTTTGGTTTAATTTAAGACCAAATAATTATGGATTTGTTTATGCTTTGTGATCTTAATTAACTTGTTAAAATTCATTGATTAGATTCTAAATTTTTGGTGTAGTGTTAATGGATAAGATTGCAGTGGATGATTGATCGCGGTGGATTCTAAATTTTTGGTGCTGCACAGTTAGTTATTTAAAATAGAGTAAACTGGCAAAGGAAGAATGAGAAAAACAGCAAAAATCACGGTGAAAAATAGCAATCAAATAACCCACTGAATTGGAGAAGCACACTCGGAGAAGAAGAAGCAAAACCCAATCGCGAAACAATAAGGAAGAGGAAGAAGAATGTGTATGAATACCCTTATTTAAAATAAGGGTAAAAAAGAAATAGCGAAATATTATTTTCAAGATTTGCCATATTTGCAAAACTTTTTAAATATTGCTATATTTTCAAATAAAAGGACCTAATTTACTACTCATTACAATTATTCTTTTTTTTTTTTTTTTTTTTTTCTCTTAGCAGTGTTTTTTCTTTTCTTATTGTCAAAGATTGAATGGTGGAGTCTAAGAAGATACCTGCACGCACCCACCCTAACAATACTTGGTCTAGGCAAGTATGGTTGATTTATTTTTATCATTTTTTTAAACTTTACTTTGAAAATGTAACCTTGCAGAATATTATGCGAGTGATTTTTTTCTCGTACTTTGGGTTTAAAACATTGAATGATTGAAAAGAACCAAACTATGATTGGATGAAAAAAGAATAACCATAATTACGTCTCGGTTAACCAACGACATATAATCATTAATTTACTTTAGGCCATTTCAATTTAGAGCGCAGACTCATTCACTCGAGTGAGGATGTAATTTCATAAGATTATTGTCTTGAATGTTACCTTGAAGGTAAAAACTATTGGTCTTTTTTTTTTTTTTTTTTTTAAATAAAAAAAAGTAAAAACTATTGGAGTAAACAGTGCTCATCCTTTAAAGGGATTTTTTAAAAAGAAATATTTATATGTTATTAGTAGATATAACATCACAAACAAGAGAGTAAGAGTTCAAACCTTTGTCTTTTTTTCTTTTTCTTTTTTTTTTTTTTGAAATATTTAATAAAAATTCAAACTTACGACTTACAAAAAGAAATACAAATTTGAACTTGAAAGTGAAAGCTATTCGGGAAGTATTGGCTCTCCTTTTAATTTTTTTTTTTTAAATATTACATAAAAAACAAGAAAGTAAGAGTTTAAACTTATGACCGATAAAAGAAGGTGCAAATAACTTAACCATTGAGCTATGTTTAAGTTGTTAGGAGTGCAATCAAAAGTATGATATCAGCTAAGCAAGAAAAAGATAACGAGTAGATAAGTAAGGAAAATGACCTCCATTAGTATGACATATTTGGAAATGATTTTATAATAAACAAAATCACTTTTATCATGCCCTTTTTAGTTTTTTTTTTTAAAGCATGACAAAAGTGATTTTGGTCATTTTCAAATTACTCTCAAACATGCCTTGAAGCCCTTTGAATGAAACGAAATGTAAGGCTATGAGGGCATAAGTCGAAAATGGTCAATGTCATACTATTGTAGAATCATGAAGAGTATGGTCGTAGAAAGGGAATAGAAGAAAGGAATTTTTGTTGGAAAAAAAAGATAATAAGTAGTCAAGGCACGCTTACAAAGCGCTGTCATGATGACAATTATTCTCTCTGCACGGATTGCAAGCATACTATAGCAATCGTCTCAGTAGGATACAACGACTAACTCCTATAGAACAACAACCTTGAACTACTCAGATATGACAGAACTCTTGGATACTTGCTCTCGACTTGACTCAAGATTAAAGAGAAGAAAGAGAGGAGAGAAGAACTCTTCAATTAGAATGAGATATTCCAAAATGGAATAAGATACTTCAAATGAAGAAACAAGTTGCTATTTATAGACTAGAAACTTAGTAACTCTCCAAAAATAAAATTAATATAAACAATATGAAACATACATCAAAATTAACTCAATTGTATAGTTACTTAAAAAATTTCAAACATAACTCACAAATTTAACATTTAAGTTAAATTTGTAAAAGAAACATCAACACATTTTGATGTTTCAAACTATTTTTAAATTTTTAAATTTCAAGTCAAGTAACAACAACATAAATGAAACATCAATTCATTTTAATGTTTCAAACCAACACGTTCTTTCACAAAATTTTACTATAAAATCCAACAATTTTGTTTTTCATGAATTTTGAAGTCAATAATGGAACAAAGATAATGAACATTATTAATGTCTTGATTAGTTGAACTTTTCTATTGGTGTATCTTTTAGATATCACATTACTTTAGAATATGGTTGATATGGTTAAAAAGAAAGGGATGGTAATAGAAATTGATACTATTTCTCCGGAGAAAGGGGATAATCTCAGGAACAAGCAGCCAAAAATGGGGAACAGTGATTGGTGGGAAAAAAAATAATAACAATAAAAAAGTTTAGCAAATGGGCTAAATCCATGATGTTGTTTAACAATTGGACAAGATTAAGAAATGATGGTGACAAAGATTGGATTTTACTGTACCCACTAGACACGTTTGCCTCCTTCAAATCTAATGTCATTTTCTCTCCCAAAAAAAAAAAAAAAAAAAAAAAGTAGAAAACATACCCTCAAACACTAATTCTTGTAAAGTAAGATACACTGAATTAGAATCCATCACGGGATTTTGGAATTCCCTGTTCCTCATTTCAATGCAATGCTCAAACTTTTCTTTTACAGTAAAATTTTTAATTTTTACTAACACATCCCATTTTGGAAAAAGAGCATTCAAGATTTTCCAAGATGAAATATTTTCTTCGTACATTTAGGTAGAATAAAGAGTGGGAAAATTTTTGAAAAATTAATCTCATAACCTATTGCAAAAGAAGAATGAAAGGGACAGTGCAGAAAGGTGGTTAGGACGAAAAATATAAAGTTGGCAAAATGAATAATGGAAAGAAATGAAGTGGGAATTTGTTGGTGATTATGGGAAAAGTGAAAAGATTATATATTGGCTTCCAGCAAGCAAGAAAAGAAGGTAGAGAGCATGTGGTGGGCCCCTACTCTCCATTGATGCAATGTCTCAATCCAACCTCAAAATCTAATCATGTGAAATGTTTGCAATTGATGCAAAAGTTTGTGTACACCAAAGAATTTCAGTTGGTCGTAGTTTATCCAATTCAAATGCGACTTACGTAAGGGTGTAGGTTGAAATTAAAAAAGAATCGAAATTGCGTTGGTTCAGTTTGCATTGCACTATTCAATCAGTTAGTTTAGCTATATTATAGATTTTCTAAAATATAAAATCAAAAAATAGTCGTTAGTTCAACTGATTAAGACATATACCATCAACTTAGAGGTTTTAGGGTTTAGTTTGGATAAATTTTGTTAGTTTTAGTCTATTCGATTTGGTTTTGGTTGGTTCAATTTTTTTCTTAAAAAAAATGATGAAAACGAACGAATTGAATTGGCACAGTTTGTTTGAACTACACTATTAAATGGACTAGACTTTCTAAAGTATAAAATGAAAAAATAGTGGTCAACCTAAACATAGCTCAACTGGTTAAATGATATATATTCTTGATCAAGAGGTCAAAAGTTTGAATCTTCAAAGTAATCCTATTATTTTGGTCTACAAAGTAGGCAAAACCAAACTAAACTCCTTACCCCTAGTTAAGTGATTCGCCTCTACTTTTGATGGATTTTATATTTTAAATTTTAGGGTTTGAAAAAGCATTAGGTTAGGTTAGGTTTATTTGAAAAGAAATGGATGTGCCTTTTTGGGTCAGTGCCTTACAGCATCATTCGTTATAGACTTTTAATTATTTGTTTTTGCTGAGACTTTTATTTTATTTTGCTTTTTGGTATATATACCAAAGAATTTGACAGTTTGTGTAGGCTTTGCTGTGCTTGTGGTGTAAAGTTTTATAACATGAAAGGTAGCATCCCCTTTTATTTCTTTTTATTTTTCTTATTTGTTATTTTACAAAATCTTTATATATTTTGGGTCATGTACCAGTCAGGCTTACGCATTTTTTAATCTACAAAAAGCTCTAAGGATTCTTGTGTTTGTTAATTATGGACCCTTTGTTGATAAAGTTCATTTTTTTTTCTTTATAAAGAAGGGATTTGTTTTGGTAATTTTTTTTTAGTTTATTATTCTTTCTTTTATTTTATTTTATTTTAATTAAAGAGGTACAAATATTTTGGTATCCGTTCCTTAATTTTTATTTCTTGTTCTCTATAATTTTATTTTTTAAAAAAAAAAATGAAGTTTCGATTTTAATTTTAAGGTAAAGTATTCAAACTTACCTGGACATTCTAATTTTTATTCATATTTATTATACATTTTATCAGTCAAATATGAAAATGTGTAATTTTATTTTTATATATTTACAAAAATCAAACGAGAAAATAATTTTTTTTGTTAAAATTTGTATATGAATTTGAGAACCGTTTTTTTCATAAAGATTGAGAAATAAGTAGCATGAAATGATTAAAAAATGGCAAAAGATACACAATAGTCTCTAATCTTTTGGATAATATCCAATTTAGTCCTTAGTCTTTTAAAATTCTCAATTAGGTTCTATAATAATAAAAAAAAAGTAATTTGAAATTTGTTAAAAAAAGTTGGTTGATGATTAAAATATTATTTTATTAACATATTTAAATACATAGACATGCCCTCTAGATGTCATTTTGACATATAAGATCCAACTCTATATTCTCAAAATTTGACCCCCCATCAGCATTTTTTTTTAAGTGGCATGTCTATGTGTCTAAATATGTTAATAATAAAACAGTAATTTAATGAGAGATAAGTTTTTTGTTAACAAAATTTTTTCCACAATGACTTTGTTTGAGAATTTTCAATACATTAAAAGTAAAATTGAGAATTTAAAAGGATTAAAGGCTAAATTGAAAATTATTTGTCAAAGTGAGCTTAGCTCAATAATAATTGGTATGTACTCTCAATCAAAAGGTCAGAGGTTCGAATCTCCCCACTCTCAAATGTTAATGAACTCAAAAATTAAAAAAAAACGCAATTTGAACTTAATTATACTAAAAATTAAGGCTCCGTTTAATAACTATTTCATTTTTAGTTTTTGAAATTTAGACTTGTTTTCTTGCAATTTCTTTATCGTGGTTTTCACTTTTCTTGAAGAAACATTTGAATTCTTAGTCAAATTCTAAAAACAAAAACAAGTTTTTACAACTATTTTTTTAGTTTTCAAAACTTGGCTTAGTTTTTTAGAACATAGGTATAAAGTAGATAACAAAACAAAGAATCTCATTGGTAAAAATAGTGTTTATAAGCTTATTTTTCAAAAACCAAAAACCAAATGGTGATCAAACAATACCTAAAATATCAGTAATTTTCTTCTAAAATCTAATGTTCACATTCTCACCTTTTTATTTAAATTTTAGGGCAAAAATCAATTTATACTCTTAAACTTTAGGGGTTGTATCAATAACAACTTTAAACTAATAATTGTATCAATTTAGATCTTGAACTTTCTGTCAATTTAGACCCTCTGTTAGATTTCATTTGAAAAACGGTAGTTTACCAAACTTATAATTATATCAATGAATTAAACCTTGAACTTTCATAAGTGAATTAATTTAGATAATTCGTTTCAATATAATTGATAATTTTCAAAAGAATGGTTTTGATTTTTTAAGAAGTCTACACACATGTGAGAATTGATGCATGGGCAATTTTCAAATTGAATGTCTAAATTGATTCACTTATGATAGTTTAATAATTTAATTGATAGAATTATAAGTTTGTGCACGTGTAAATTAACTTTTTTCAAACGGAATCTGAAATAGTGTATATATTGATACACTTATAAAAGTTAATGTTGGTTTAAATTTATATAATTACTAGTTTAGGTTTTATATTGATACAACTCCCAAAGTTTAGAGTATAAATTAATTTTTACTCTAAATTTTAATACAAAAAATGTTTAAATATTATTTTAATATCTTTAAAAATGTTGATTTCGTGTACATTAAAAAAAGTAATGAATTTATTTTTTGGGTTTAATAGTCGTACTTAAAAGTACCAACTACCAAGGGCATAAAGAATACTATTGGGAGTTGGGAGTAGAGCTGAAAAATTGAGTATACGTTTCAAACATTTTAGCCAAATGGGGGGCAGCGTTCTGGTGAAGCTGAAAATTAATTAATTGCACATCATTACAGGCCCATGCATTCCATTTTACGTCTTTTTTAAATTTTACTCATTTAATTTTTTTAAATGCACAGTTTGACTTTTTATATACATATATATATAGTGTCAGAGTGAGTATAACTTAGTAATGATTGACATATTATCTATAGTTTTATAATTTTTTTAAGGTTAAATTACAAGTTTAGAGTAGCTTTTTTAACTTAAAAAAAAATTAATCGATTTTTTAACTTTTAATTTTGTATCTAATATTCTTTGAACTTTAAAAAGTGTTTCATAAGTTTCTAAAATTTTGATTTTATATTTATTAAATTCTTAAACTTTCAATTTTGTATTTAATAGGCTATTGACTTTTTTGATATTTTTTTAAAATTCATGAACCTATTTGACATAAAATTAAAAGTTTAATATTCTATTAGACACAAAATTGTTATCGAAGTGACAAAGGCTTTCAAGGCTTACACCCCCGACCTAAAAAAAGGCTCGTCCCATCTTAGTTTTGAGTAGGGGGACCATTCTAAAAAGTTCTTCTTCTGCTTTTCCTCTAAAGTTTATGTCTAATAGATTTGTTAATTTTAAAAAATATTAAGTATGTTAGAGATTTATAGACATGAATTGAAAGTTTAAAGACATATTCACATTTATAAAGTTTAGGGACCTGGAACCTATTAAATACTTTTTAAAGTTCAATAAGCTATCAGACACAAAAATAAAAGTTCAAAGGTTAAATTTGTAATTTAATTTTTTCTTAATAAATAAAGAGCATAACTTGGGTACAGTTGAGGCTGCACCCATATTTGTGCAGCTCATTCCAATCATAAAACAAAAGAAAAAAAAATCTAAAATATTAAAAAAAAAAATAGTTTGCCACACGACAAACTGTGAATGACACTTGAGTAAGCTGCACAAAGAAAGTTGCACCCAAGTTTTTTCCATAAATAAAAGTATCAATTTTGAATACTTTATTTTAAATTTTAACCCTATATATTTGATAATTTAAACCCATTAAAAACTTATATTTAATAAAATATTTAAGACAAGTACTTTAATGTTGCTTATCAACTACTTAAGTTTGGTATGATACATAAATGCATAATAAATTTGAGAGTCCATGTGATTCATATGAGTTCGTGGCTTTGCCTATTGTTACGGTGGTCGGTACTATTTTTTTTTTTTGAAGACAAGGAAACGCATAAGCCTAATTAGTAAACGTACAATCCCCTAAGGCTAAATGCCTAAGCCAATATGAAAAGTCATAATCCCCTATAAAAGAATCCCTAGTTGTTAGGGCACGTTTTGCTACTCCATCAGCCGTATAATTGTTTGCCCTCCCCCTATGAGTAAAGACCATTGACGGAAAATGTTCAATGAGATGCAAAATGTTATTCTTGCCTCCGTTTAATTATCATCCACGTCGTGAATCAATTGAATTTCTGTTGAAGAGTCTGATTCCACTATCAGATTCTGTGAATTTCGAAACTGAATTAATTGGAGCCCTTCCTCGATGGCCAAAAGTTCTAGAACCTTTACATTTCGACTGTCAACAGCGAAGTTTCTGTGAACTTTGGGAGAAGCTCGTTGTGTCAACTCTTGCCATTGTTGTCGAATGATCTTCTCATATACACACAGATCGTTGAATGCTTTTTACATACGAAATTTTAGGGTGGTTTAGAGAATTAGTTGTAATTGAAAATAATTTTTAAAGAAAACTACGATTGTTATAAATACTAATATTAAATTTTAGAATAAAGGTTAAGAACACAATCTATTAGTAAAGAAAAAAAACTCTACTTACTTTCATATATAGTTTATTATTTGATTATTTGTATTACATTTTGTTAAAAAAAAAAAAAAAAACATGATTTTTTTTGCCTTTGACAAATTCTTGTGGAGCCAACACTAATTGATATAAAATATAATTGGTGAGTTGAGTTTTTTCTCTTTAGAATGTTGTATATTACATATGGGGTGAAGAATTCAAATCTACAATCTCATGGAAGAAGTAGAAATGTCTTATCTTTGATTTTTTTGTTTGTTTGTTTTTTTTTTTTTTTTAATATTTGTGAGTGTCTGGGGCTAGTTTGTACGCATCTCGACTATTTTTACAAGACAACCATCTAGCCCTACAACATTTGGTTGTCAAAGTAACTCGTAAGATATTAAATTTTAGGTAGGTAGCACTACAAGATTTTAGGATTTTTCCGACGCAAAAAAGAGTTGAATTTTTTTTTAAAAAAAAACGTCGGGTTAACTTTTTTCGACGTAAATTGTATGTTAGTCAAAATCATCAGCGTAGACTCGTCGGGCGATGGGCCTTGCTTCAAGATAGATAGTCATGGTTATCCTGATGCAAGTGGCCTCAGAATAGATCAGCATTTCTCTTGACGCAGGTATATACATCTGGAGAAGTTCCTTTATAATTGAGATAAAGATCAATTTACCCAATGTTGCCTTATGCGTTGGGATAAGTTGGCTATGCCAACATTGCATGCATCGGGAGTAATGGACTTTTTTTCAAATATTCCATTCAGAAGCGTCATGAGGAACATTTATACCGACATAAGTTGCGTTAGAATAGACAGAACCACTTTACCTTTTTTTTTTTAATTTTAATTTCTATCATAACCTAAAAGTTTATTATTTTACATGAATAATAATAATAGTACCATCACAAAAAATAATAATAATAATAATAAAAGTCAATATATATAATAAAATGTAATATTCTTACAAAAATATCTCCCATATTTCAGTACACGATAGTCTCGAAAGTTATATAGATACAACAAAAATAAGAACAAATTAATCTAAAAGGCCTGTGTTTTATCTTCATTTGTTTCTCTAAAAGCAGCCTTCAAGTTTACGTAGCTACAAACTTGAAAGAAAAAAATAAATAATATGAAAAAGTTTGAACATAAATTTAAAAAAAAATAAAAGAATGTCTAAAATGCACAATAGTTTTTCAAAAGAAATCCTAGTGTCATTTGACCTTAAAACGTCAAAGAAGTGGAACTCATCCCTCCGAACCTACACTAGTGTCTTAAAAGTACTTAAATGTCATCTAAGGCCAAAATCCAACTCGTCTTAAAGTTTCAATGTGCCATTTGAAGCTGAAAACTAGTTTCAAAAGAGGTCAAAATGTCTATCCCGCCTTCCAAAACCTACAAAGTAGTCCAAAATCTCCTAAAAAATGCCTAACTGTCTATTGAAAGCCAAAATACACTTATATATGCACCCTAAGATGGCATAATGCACTTCACCCCTCTCCGAATCTACGTTAAGTATCTTTTTTTCACCTTTCTCACAAGAAAAAATTCAAATTCTAAATGTAATGGAAGTTTAGTTTAACTATTTAAACAAGTAGTAGGTTCAACGTTACTTAGAAAGACATTTGTTAAAGAAAGGAAATACAAAGAAAATTTTAAACCTAACAACAGAGAATGCTTGAAACTTGGAGCTCACCATCAAAATGGGAAACAAACTCCACATTTGAAAATTCATGACCTATTAGACACTTTTGAAAGTTAAGGACCTATTATGTGGGATTTTCTTTTTTTAATGGTTATTCATGAGCATATTATATCTCAACAGTTAAGGTTTTCTCTCTCTCTCAAATAGTAGTAGATTCAAATCCTCATATTTGTAAAAAGTATGTTATCTTTATTAGAAATAGGGAAAACTAAAAAGTAGTTGATAGCACACAAAATATGTTATCTTTAGGCCTTATTTTATGCTAGTTTTGTAGCTTAAATGTGTGTTTTCACATCTATGTTTATTTTGTAGAAATCGAGCATTTGGAACAAACTGGAACTTTTAGAAGAATATTGGTGAGAAAGGAACTAATTTGGCATCAATTTGAGTAACCAAGTGAAGAGAAAAAACAAAGCGTTGAGACGCTCAAATTGTAGCAACTCAAGCAAGAGAAACCTCACAAATTGTGTCTGATGTGATAACTCTTCAAATAAGAGTTATAGGATAGCTTTTATAGCTCAAGTTTGGGAGTTTTAGGAGAAATAGTGCATATTTTTCTATTAGAATTCTCCGGTACTTGCTAGTGTAGTTATATGCCACTTATTCGCCTTTATTGATTGAATTATGTACTTTTTGGAAGAAGATAAATTGGATAAAGCCAAGTGATAAAGCATGGGCCAAAAGGATGAATGATGCTAATGTGATATTATCTGCTAGAGCAAATTCTAGATTTGGAGTTCGTACGGAATTCACACATGAAAAGAAGTTCATTAACTGAGCTGGAAAGAAATATGTCAAATAAAAAATCAGAGCCAATCACAATTTGCCATTTCGCATGAGACGTTGAATCGGCCCTGATTTTGAGATAAAGGGAGCTATTAAAAAGGCAGCAGCCATGTTCATTGGGGCAGATCAAAAAGATAGACAACAATATTCGAATGAGCATTTTCGTGATAGAGATCTTCCCAAGAAGGAAAGAACTCCATTGGGGAACCATGGAAGCCTTACCTCCTGAAGCCATTTCCCATTTTCTTCTTCTCCTTTGGTCTTAGTTGTTATTTTCTTTACATTACAGCAAGAATGCATGCTTTTTACTGTTTTATTACTCCTTCATTTTGTATCATAAAGTAAACACCATAAGGTGAGGATGATTGTTGTTAATTAATTTTGTAGTTGAAGTTTCATTTGCTTCCTCATTTGGTTTTCGAGAGTGTTATTTGTTTGAGCTCGACTCTGTCTGGCCAACTGAATTGTGGCAGCGTTTTTCTGATTTTCGGGAGAAATAGGAAAAACTGAAAGCTTGAATTCCACGTTAGCTTGTGAATGAGTTAAAGTCTGTCTAAGTGAGGGTATTAGGGATAATAACTCATCTAATAGTACACTAATAGAGCAGTGAACTTAATATAGGGCTTTAATGGGAGTTAAACAACTAATCTTAGGTGATTCCGGAATTTTATGTCATTCTTTTCCACGAATTCAGCAAGGCAAGTTGACTCAAGCTGCACATGAACAAATATGGAAACTCTAACCCATAAAGCTTATAAAAGAATGAAGAAATGGAGGCAAAACATATGAGTTTTTCTCACACAAACATACCTTCGGGCTGCTGTTTTTTCTTCTCTTTTGCTGCTATTTTTTTTTCTCTATTTTCCAGCCCCTTTCAACTTCGAAACTCAATCATTCCTCAAAGAAAGTTGAAGGAAGTGAAGGCTCAATTCCCTTTGAAAAAAGTGGAGTTGAGTCGATTGAGTAAAAAGTGAAAAATGGGATGTGTTCTTCCATTTCTTAGGATTTATTTTCTGTTTTATTTAAGTTATTTTCTTCTGTTTTAAGAACTTAGTTACTGCTGTATTTTCATTCATTTAATTGTATTTCAAGATTCAAGTTAGTTTTTTAAGTTTTTATTGTATTTTCGGCATTGAGTTCTTAGTTCTTAATAAAATTTTCAACTTATTCAAATTAATTTTCTTCTACCAAAGTTTTATTCTAGTTTATGTTCTTTAAGTTTTGGTTAAGTTATTTTTATTTCTACATTCTAGAACTTTATCTATTCTTTCTTTCATTCACAGTTATGCATTTTTATTACTTTAAAGATTTATTTTTTGTTTTTGCAATGATGAGCTAAATTTCCTTAGGGATTCAAGTTTTTGGATGCCCTAGAGGAAAGATGTAAGGCTCGATAGCAAAAACAATCTACCTAACACTTGAACTCTGTATGCTTTTGGTGAGTTCGATGTTGGATAAACCTAGTCGGTCAACTAGTGTTGCTTGTCAAGCGTAAACTTAATACCGAAATGGTTAAGGGAAGGCGGATGTCGCAAAAGCAATGAAGGAAAAGGCTTAGACATAAGTCCTAAACATCGACCCTAGACATAAGGCAAGACTCCAAAACCACTAGAGTTATGCGCGAATATATCTAAGTTAGATTAGCCATAGAAATATTGGTTAATCACTTAGCCTCCTAAAGATATTTCATAGAAGGTCAAATGGGAGTTGAATTCGATTTACTTAGTTTCTTGTATTAGTTATGATTGCAATTACATTTTAGTTGCATTTCTTTCCATAGAGGCATGAACAACTTGAATTTCCTTTTTCATACTTATGGTTTTTTTTTATAATTATTTTCTTTTGCCAAAAACACCTCCCAACATTTTTATAACCTTGGTTACTGAAATTGCAATTTGAAAACAATTTTTTCTATATTTTGAATCTTGTTGTGTTCGTTTCCTGTGGGATCTATACTTTAAAATACTTCCAGTTTTATATTACTTGCATCAACAGTGTGCACTTGCACTAAATTGGAGCTTTGTTTTAAAACTAAAAATATTTTCTTTAGCCCCATGTTTCAGTTCGATCACTTAGTGGCTGCTTCAGCTATAAAATTTGATTAACGCATGATTTCACCCTAATCTGAACCTGTCTTAGTTTATAATACAAGCCCGTTACGCTTTATTTGTTCACTCTATTTACCTGCTTTAGTCTCTGTTTTAGCATTTAATTTTACTTAAGCATATTATTTTTCCGCAACATTTCTTGAACCTATTTTTTTTATTACCGATTGAGTTTGTTGAGATTTAATGCATGCTTAATTGAAAATATCTTTGTGGAATATGCTAATTTTCTTACTGCTTGCTATAGCTTATGTGTACACTTGCGGATATTATCACAAAAATTATTGCTGAAATAATCCCAGACATTAACACTTACCAAGACGCTAAGTATTTAAGGCTTTCGTCAACGAAAACACGCACGCGTGCTTCTTTGGGCGATTCCATCTGTAGCAACGAGACACTGCCCTAGAGTGTCTCAACGCTATTCTTCTTTAATGTGTGACTTTCCTTACTTGGAGCAGCGTCGAGACGTTGCGGTGTAGATTCTCTATAAATTCATCATTTTGCAACGTTTTTGGGGAGCCAATTTGGAAGGACACAACCCTAATTTCAACTTCTATATATTTTGGGTAGTTATAGGAGGCTTTTGGAGGATGAGAAGGATATTTTCAAGCTCGAGTTCGTTGAGATCACAACAGGGATCAGAGATCGATACGCTCAGATAGTTGTATCTTTCTTTCCCTTAGTCTTGCAGTTTTTGTCATGGGATTATTTTTTAGTTTAGATTTTGTATTCGTGAACATGAGTAGCTAAAGTCTTTATCTTAAGTTTTGATGTAGCCGTTAAACTGTGTGATTTAATTGAATGCCTTTATTGAATGTGATTAATTCCATTCATGCTTTTATTTGCTTAATGCTTATAATCTTCTAGCCTTAGATTATTTGTTTTATTGGTTTAGATTCACATTTGACAAAGGGCGGTTTAGATTAAACTAATTACATGATTAAGTGTAGCTTTAACTTGTCAACGATTAGAGCTCCTGTAGAGGCTGTTAAAAGAAGAAGGTTAATGTCTTACATGTTATTAAAAGTCATTAGAGATGTCGGTTTTATAATTTTGCAAGAGAATTAATTGTGCTCGTTAGAGTTATTTATGATTTAAGACTTCTTGACTTATGGAATGTATGCATGATCAATCTTGGTTGTTTAATTGAATTGTTGGTGTAATTGGTGAAATCAATTTCCTGAGGCCTCGTTTGATAACCATTTAGGGGCTGTTTGGCGCGCTGGTTTGGAATCAGAAACCCTGGGGTTCTGGAACCCTGGGGTTTCTTGGCTGGAATCAGAAACCCTGGGGTTTCTGATTCCTGTGTTTGGGGTGCAGGGTTGTGTTGGGCTGGTTTGCTGAAACCTGTGTTTGGGGTGCAGGGTTGGGTTAGGCTGGGTTTGTTTAGTTTGTTTTTTTTTTATAATTTTTCAAACTGTTTATTATTTTTTTAAAAATTCTTACACTGTTTTTTTTTCCTACTCCATTTTTTTAACTTCATAATTTTTTTGGTGTGTTACATACCAACTATTTAACCAATTATGTAGAGCAATTGTTACAACTATAGTTCAATTTGAATTATACTATGTGTAGTTTGTATAACTATATGCTATCTCATTCACTCCACTCATGATGACATAAAAGTGAAGATTATGCGTAGCAACAAATAATTAATAGGAGCAATGTAAGAATGGTGTTGCCAATGGTAAAGTAAAACCAAAAATTAGAACTAAGATCTAGTTCTAAAAATATCATAACACACATTCCAGATGAAATGACAAGAAAGTAGAAGTAGTTGTCCAACCACAAATGTAAGTCATAAGAGTGGTAGATGAAAGTGATGAAAAGAGAGTCAGGTTCTAGGTGCTTTCCCCAAAATTTTCACGTAGTAATCATATTTCCAATCTGGGTTGAATGTAAAGAAGAAGTTCAACATCATACTATCCGAGAGAATAGTCTTTGCAACAGCCATTCAGTCTTGCCTTGTCATCCCTAGGATCGCCTTTAGTTTTGCATATAGCTCGTCCACGCTGGCCCTTTTAAAATATTGACTAGGTGGTTGGGTCGCTAGGGTGATTGTTGGAGTGGTCGTTGGGGTGGTTGGATTGATGGGGTGTTTGGGTATGCCGATGTGGTCGCCGGTGGTGATTACACGGTGGTCAGGTCGCCGGAATGGTCGTTGGGTGGTTTTCAGCAGTAGTTGTCGGGTCGCTGGAGTGGTCATCAGGGTGGTCATGTCGCCGGAGTGGTCGCTGGGTGGTTGTGGCAGTGGTTGGGTTGTTGGAGTCGCCAGGGTGGTCACCAGGTGGTCGTCAACAGTGGTTTTGGGTGGTTGGGTTACCAGGTCGTTGGGGTAATCGCCGAAGTAGTCATCGGAGTGGTCAGGTCATCGGAGTGGTCACTAGGTGATTGTCTACGGTGGTTGCTAGGTGGTCAGATTTTCGAGGTGATCGTCAACTATGGTTGTCGGGTGATCGGGTCATTGAAGTGGTTGTTGTCGATGGTTTGGGCAAGTCGGGTTGTTTGAGTGGTTGGGTTATCGGGGTGTCTAGTTGTTGGGGTGGTCGAGTCGCATGTGTAATCGTCAGACTGGTCTCTCGAGTTCTCATCGTAGTGGTTGTCTAAGGTAATCTTCAGCGGAGGTCGGGTCACCGTTGTAGTCGTCAGAGTTGTTGTTATCGGTGGTTGTTGGGTGGTCGCCGGAGTTATCATCAGAGTTGTTGTCGAAGTAGTCGCTAGAAATGGAGAATGGTAAATGGAACTGGTCTCTAGAGTTCTCATCGCAGTGGTCGTCGGAAGGAATCGTTAGCGGTGGTCGGGTCACCGATGTGGTCGCTGGAGTTGTCATCGGAGTGGTCGCCGGAGTTGTTGTCGGAGTGGTCGCCGGAAATGGAAAACGACAAATGGAAGATGAAAACATGGCACAAACCCCATGGGGTTGCACTGTTGTAACCCATGGGGTTGTGTTTCAAAACCAAGGGTTTTGAAACACCTTGTGCCAAACATGGTTTTGGGTTTGGAACCCAAACCCATCCCAACCCAAACCCATGGGCCAAACGGCCCTTTAGTTTTTGGTTTTGGTTTTTGAAAATTAAGCCTATAAATACTACTTCCACCAATGGTTTTACTTGTTTTGTCATCTACTTTTTACCTATGTTTTAAAAAACCAAGCCATGTTTAGAAGACTAAAAAAAATAGTTTTCAAAAACTTGTTTTTGTTTTTAGGATTTGGCTAATATTTCAAATGCTTCCTTAAGGGAGATGGAAACTATTGTAGAAAAATTATGAGAAAACAAACTTAATTTTAAAAAACCAAATGGTTATCAAATGGAGTCTAAGATATCTGTCTGTTGATTTGTCTCCATATTTATCGCTTTATTTTAGTTTTGATTCATCTTTCGGTTTTTTTCTCTAAATAAAATTGAGTGATTGTTTTTGTGGTAATTAAGTGAACTAGAACCCTAATCCTGAGGAAGATACTCGAACACTCTTATCACTATATTAAATTTTGACCCATACACTTGTAGTATTACAAAAAAATTTCGCAACAACAGTTAGTCATATTTTTCACTAATTATTTCTTGGGACAATAAAACAAATTGTAATTGCAGAAAAAAAAACATTGATCTTGTGGTTAGAAACTAAACAAAACTTGGGGTGTTGTTTGTTTTAGCACACTCTTCTTAATGACTTCATTTGTTGAAAGCAACAAAAAAACAGGCAACACCCAACAAACAACATGGTTGAAGTTGAACATACATGGATGAAGATCCGAAGGTAGCAAATGACATTAACAACATAAAGTTCTAGTATATAAACTAAACTGTCAAATTGTGTTGCTTTCTTTAATTTTTCTTGCAATTAATTTCTCATTGAACTATTAGATTTACACTAACATGTCATTCCCTTCATAGAATTTACTATCTAACAACTTGATGATGTGTACATAAGAAAAAGTATCACATAGGTGCTCTAATATAATTTGTACTCAACTTGATAATAAGAACTTAGGGTGTGTTTACTAAACCGTAATGAATCTGGGCATAATCGTAATGAGATTGTGGCGCAAACATAATTGGGATAAAACAAGATGTAACACAATGGAACTACGATTTATTGTGTTTACTCTACCTACCTCTAGAACTGAAATGAAGTAGGTATGATTACCATGATGCCATTTTAAATTTATAATTAATTAAAATGCAGTAACTATTCTATCAGAATTAAGATACCATTCTTCAATTTTATTGACTTATTCAAAATTTCTAAAATGATTTTTTAAATTTTCTAAAATGATTTTTTGCAACAGATCAAATAAAAAATAACATATAAAAAATCCAAAAATCATAACAGATTTTCATTCCGCAAATATTTGTACATCGATATCGATATGGATTATCAATTTTGATAATCAAAATATGGCCTGGCCAAAACTCAGGAATAAAAAAATATTGATATCGATCAAAATATAGTTTGGCCAAAACTCACGCCTAAAAAAATATTGATTATCGATTTCAATATCTATATCAATATAAATCAAAATATGGCATAGCCAAAACTTGCTCATAAAAATATATCAATTATCAATTTTGATATCGATATCGATCTAGCAAAAACTCACGCATAAAAAAATATCGATATGGTCAGGCCAAAACCCACATGTAAAAATTAAAATATAGCCTGACAAAAACTCATGCATAAAAAAATCAATTATCAATCTCATCTAAATATTAATATCGATCAAAATATGTCTGACCAAAACTCACCCATAAAAAATATCAATCTCGATCTCGGTAAAACAAAGTCTCGAAGCCTAGCCAAAACTCACGCATAAAAAATATTTTATCGATCTAAAAAATCTTGTATTGATTCAATTATGGCAAAAAATCACAAACAATAACCCTCAAGAATGAATCTCTTCTTCTCATCCAACTAAAAATGTGAGATCATGGACAAAATGATGGTCAAGAAATGGATGAATAAATTTTTAATAAAGCCAAAAAAATAATTATGAGTTTTAATGTTGTTTATCAATCTAGATAAATTCCAGAAAAAGAAAGAAGAAGAACAATAAAAAAAATAATTGAGATTAGAAGAGAGAGAAATGACAAAGCGTGAAAAGTAAACCAAAAAGATGGGCGGGTCCCATGTAATATTTCATGATAATCAGATAACATACCTTTTTAGATGTAATCAGATTACGGGCTAGAATAACATGGGGCCCATAATTGATTATCATTGCGGAATATGATAAACACCATCAATCGTAATCATGTGGGACCCACAATATAAATTGTGTTTGATTCATTACGATTACAGGCAGGTAAACACGCCCTTAAATCATAATTGTTCCTATTTCTTATTAAGAACACAAATCATACTCAAATTAAACTAAAATCATACTCAAATCAGCCACAACCTCAAAACAAATGAAGAAGATAAGAGGAATTTTACCTATCGTTTCAGATTATCACAAGTTATTACCATAGCTGGAAAGGGAAAACGTAGATGCAAGGACCGTTGTTGGAACACAAATAAACTCACCTCCTTCGGAATCCAAATCGCCATTGTCTATTGTTGATGGAGAAAAAAAGTGTCGTCGCTTTTGGAAGTAAAAGAGAACAATCTCACCGCTGTTGGAACAAATGTTGGGATTTATGCCCTAAAGCCTCGCAATTAATAATTTATTTAATAATTAATAATAATTTTGATTATTTTATTTGCAATATAATATTATCCATTATATGAAAAATCTAAGGTTATTATTGTAATCTTGAACAGTATGTGGTTGACATACGGGAGGATTATGTTCAAGAAATAACCTAAAGGGTCATAGTATATGGATAAGGTTGGGTGCCTTATCCTAGTAACACTATTGATACGACCCACTTTGTAATAGTTACAAATGATTTTATCCAAATCATTCATGTGGAGACATGTGAGTGAGGGTATCTTATACAATGAGTTTGTATAAGACTGGACCACGAAATATTTAATCTCTCTTTATAAATCCGTTAATTGAGAAGATTAATATTTCATCAGGATGATCATATGTGACTCGATCTTAATCCTGAGTGAGTTATGAACTCCTGCCTGTGAGGGCTTGTCCTTTGATTTGCATGGGTGAGAGTGGCTTTTGTAGCCGATTCAATATGCCTACCATTTTGCGGACTTGACCAAATAGGGAGCTGGGAACATAATCTCACAAGATGGAATTCACTCATTCCCATATAGGGTAAGTAGATGAGTAGTTCCCTTAAGTGCTGATTTCGGGACTTGAACAATGGGGCCCCACCCTCTCACTGCCCCGAGAAGGACTTAGTTTATAATTAGATTATAAACAGATTGTTCATTAGAGGATCAGTGGTACTTAAGGTGCAAGATGTAATTATAGGAATAAAACGGACTTTTGACCCAGCTGTAATTATGAACAACTAGTGAAGGATCGACTTGCATGTAATGATTATATCTATGGACATAACTTGTCCTACAGTGCATAAGAGTGCAACTCTAGGTCTATAGTAGAGTGCCTCTAGAGTTAATGAATGAAAATTGATTAATTAAAGAGTTTAATTAATTAATTTTGTATCATTGGAGCTTATAATCTGTAGGTCCATAAGGTCCCATTGCTAGCTCATAGTAACACTAAAAGATCAATTTAGTTGAAAGAAAAATTTGAAATGCTAGCTCATAGTAACACTAAAAGATCAATTTAGTTGAAAGAAAAATTTGAAATGTTCAAATTAATAGTTAATATATTAGATATATTAAATATAAAAGAGGAAAATATATTTATTGTATTTGATACATTGAATATTAAAATAATTAATGTAAATTAGATACATTAAAGAAAATATATTTATTAAATTTGAATTGGATTCAAATTAGGAAATAGATATCGTAGGAGAATTTTAAAGGTTTGAATAAGATTCAAATTGGTTAGATAAATATATTTTAATATATTAGATATAAAAATATATTATTTAATTATCCTCACTAGACCACTATAAATAGGACCCTAGGGGTGAGTCATTGGGCATTATGAACAACACACATCTCCTCAAAGAGAGAATTAGAGAATTCTCTCTAAACCTCTTCCTCTTTAATCCCTTGAGGATTTTCTTTCAAGAGGCTTCCACAAGCCTTGATCTTTTGTTAGAGTCATAGCCAAGAAGACTTTGTGAAGGAGATAAAGACTCGCCAGAAGAATCTCCATATTTGGAAGGTATTTATTGCTTAACCCTTGTATTTTAGTTTAATTCTAAATAAATCAAAGACGATTCTTATGCTTCCGCTGTGGGTTTAATTCGATTATTCCCTTCAACAAAAAGAAGAGAAACTCGGTTTGGGATCTGCCGAAATGAGAAGGAAAGAGGTGACGCCAAAACAAGTATAAGAGAACAATCGTCGCCGCCTTTATTGATGCTAGAAGGATAAAATGAGAAATGGTGTGCGAAAAGAAGAAAAGAGAAACGAAGAAGAAGAGGAAAACGATGTTGCGTGAAAATGAAGATGTAAGGTTTTTTTACTTGCGTCAAAATATCCCAAAACGTACGTTTTGCATATTGAATATGTCCTGATGCACTACCTTAAATTGCGGGATATCTAAAACTTAACCCGACGCCATATGCATTGGGAGAAGCAGGCTATGTCGACGAATTTAGTTTGTCGTCGTTGGAAAATCCAAAAATTCTTGTAGTGTGGTCATCATGGCTTGAATCTATTCCCTCTAAGTATTTTATTATTTATAGGACCCTTCTTTTTTACCACTAGGCCAATCCATGGTGATTTTACCGTTGAATTCTGCTCATTTTGGTTGATGAGTTGAGATTTAGTCATTGATAATGACGAGAATAGTCGAACTAAACCCATAACGGAAGCATTGAAATTGACTTTGATTTTATTTTAGAATTAAATGAAAAACAATTTTAGACTAAGCAAAACATACATTGAATTAAATATAAAGAAATTTATGATGGTTCTTTACTTCTTGTGTTTCAAGACTTCCCCAAAGACTCCCTCACTATGACTAGAACACATGACCACGACTTGTGAGAGCCTCTTGAAAGAAAATCTACAAGGGATTAGAGAGAAAGATGTCTAGAAAGAATTCTCTAATTCTCTATTGAAGATATGTGTATCTCATGGCTCAACCCAATGGTCATATTTATAGGGACCTAGGAAAAATCTTTGTCATAATTAAAATATTATATTTTAATATCTAATATATTAAAATATATTATACTTATTTCAATCTCATTCAAAACTCCTACAATATTTAACTTATTTTAATCTCATTCAAATTTAAAAAATGTGTGTGTGTGTTATATGTGTGTGTACACACACACATTAATCATTTTAATATTTAATACATCAAATACAATATATTTTCCTCTTTTATATTTAATATATCTAATATAGACCTCGAGCTGCACTCATATGCATTGTAGTACAAGTTGTGTCCAGGTATATAATTACTACATGCAAGTCGATCCTTTACAAGTTGTTCATAATTACAGCTGGGTCAAAAGTCCATTTTACCCATGCATTCACATCTTGCACCTTCATCTTGCACCTTAAGTACCATTGATCCTCTAATGAACAATTTATTTATGATCCAACCATAAACTAAGTCCCTTTCGGGCCAGTGAGAGGGTAGGGCACCATTGTTCAAGTTTTGAAATCAGCATTTAAAAAAACTATTCATCTACTTAAGAGAACTATTGATCGGGTGTTACACGCAAGCGCACGCGATTGAAGTAATATAAAATGGTCTCTGAGTACCAAGTATCGAATCCCACAGGGAACGGAGTAACAAAATTATTGTAAAGCAAAAGTGTAAGGAAAATTGCAACTAGAAAACTAAAATGCAAAAATGATGTTGGGTTGGTGTGTTGTTGAAAAACAGAAATTGCAGAATCAAATTGCAGAATCTAGAAATGACAATATTGGAAATAACAGAAATTGCATAATTGAATTGCATAATCTAAAATGGCAATCAGCGAAATAACTGAAAATTGCAGAATTAAATTGCAGAATCTAAAATTGGCAATATTGGAATAACAACTAAAAAAAAACTTAGAAAATGAAATTGCAAAGGGAATTCTAGATGAAGATGGGGCTCAAGAATGTCATTGCCCTAAGTCGTAATTGCAAGCCAAAATTGCAATTTCAACCTACTCCACACTCAATTGTAAACCAAAATTGCTTCTCCTATTTACCTTGAATTTAGGTTTTTAGGAGGCTAAGTGAGAGACCTATATGTCTATAGTCTCTCTATCTTAGATAATTTGGCTCACAATTTTATGGGTTTTGGAGTCCTTAATCCCTATGTCTAGGGTAAGGAATTGGCTTATGTCTAAGCTCTTTTTCTTTATCACTTGTGTGAAATCCGCTTATCACTAACCCCGTCGGTATTAGATCTAAGCTTGAGTTGATACCCTAGTTGATCAATCTAGGATCTCAACGGAATTTTAATCAACACAAGCAAACAATTGAAATGTAGGCTTGGTTTTTATTGAAATTTAGGCTACAATTACTTCTTAGGGAATTCACATCCTTGAACCCCCTAAGAAGTTTTAGCTCATATTAACGATAAAAATATTAAAACTAATTGAAGAAAAATTCATATTAGAAGAATATATTAAAATGCTAAATTTAACAAAGATTTAAAGGAATTAAAGAATTTTTGCCGTCCAAAAACCGAATTAAACAAAAATGAAAATTAAACCATAAACTTCAGAAAAATAAACCCACAAAATAACACTTGAAGCAAAAATAGAATCATAGCCAAAATAGAACCTTCATAAAAATTAAAGCAAAAATAGAACTAATGTGGCAGTGGCTCTTTGTGAAGAACAAAAAGAAAAAGAAAACTAGAAAACAGAGGAGTAATTGGACAAAAACCCACGAAACATAGCATGGAATTAAACAGAAACTTAATGCAAAACTGAAATCGAATGAAGAACAATGATTGTATTGCAAATGCTCTCCATAAAACGAGTAGAAATTGAAGGAAAAATGAAACTTAAGTTGAAATCCTTGGCTAAAAACAAAAAAATAAGTTGCAGAAAAAACAGAGTTCTAAAACAATGAAACCAACGAAATTTGACTCCTAAATTCGCCTCCAAATCTGATTGCTTAGCTCCAATTCTTCTTCCCCATTTATAGGCCTTCATTAGGGTTGAAGAATGCCCAAATTTCGTGCTTAAATTCCTCCAAATTGGGCTGTAATTGAAGATTTTCGGAATGGGTTTAATGTAGATTTTTTTCCTTTTTTAAAACCCAAAAACCCACGAAATTGATCCTTCAAATCGCCCTCAAAATCCGATTAATAGCTCCTATTCTTCTTCCCCATCTATAGGCCTTCATTAGGGTTGAAGATTGCCCAAAAATCATGCTCAAATTTCCTCGAATCGTGCGGAAATTGTTCTTCCCATATATGGGTTTCGTCATTCACGCGGATATATTCTCTGCCCAGGATTGCCAAATCGGGTTTAGCAATCTGATTTAGCAATTTCTCGAATTTCTGCAAAAAAAAATCAAATTACTTAGAATTTTCTTCCAATTGCTATCACATTCAATTCTTCCTTAATTTCAAACAATCTTCCACTATTTTCAATTAATCTTAGGAAAAACACGAATATTTTGAGCAATTGGGAGTTAATTAAGCCTTAATCCTAAGGCTTATCAACTACTCATCTACCTACCTTATATGGGAATGAGTGAATTCCATCTTGTGAGATTATGTTCTCAGCTCTCTATTTGGTCAAGTCCCCTAAATGGTAAGCTTATTGAATCGGCTACAAAAGCCACTCTCACTCATGCAAATCAAAGGACAGGCCCTCACAGGCAGGAGTTCATAACTCACTCAAGATTAAGATCGAGTTGCATATGTGATAGGACCTATCAAGTCCTATTTAATTACACTTATTTCTTGTTAATTAGAAGGATTTTATGTGTTTTATTATTATTTTTTAGGGATTCGAGCAATTCACGTGTTTTGAAGAGTTTGCACCATTGCGGAATTAATTCGGACCAAATTGGAGGTGATTCGAGCAACTGAATTTTTATACCAAATTTGACCGATCATATTGGAGATGAAAATATATTCAAATTTGGTATCAAATTGAAGCTTATTGAATTATCTTTCCAACGGTATAAGACTCATTGCATTCCAATAAGTATTATGAAAGTTATGGCATTTTGAGTGATTACTGCTCCTGTTGGAAAACTACTGTACCCGAGAATATTTTGTGCCAACTTTCGTTCCCATTATCTTGCTTCTCACGTTTGGGAATATATCCAAATTAGATATCATTTTAAAGATCTCGGAATGATCTTTCCAACCATATAAACATCACGTTTATCCAAGGTCTGGAGAAGAAGTTATGGGCAAAATAATGAAGACTGCGCAATCCAGAAACTTTCCTTATTTGCAACATTCTATGTTTGTTTTGAGAATTTAGGGAAGGATTTTCGAGTTTTAGATGTATTTTCCAGCATTTTACAAGAGAGAACATTATTTACTTTATTTTATTTTATTTTAAATATTATTCCCTAATTGTTTTGGGAAAATATATTTCTAGAATTTAGGGTTTCTTACTTGTGTAAGTTGTCTACTTCAAGGTTATTTAAGCCTTCTTATGGACAGCAAGGGGGGATCTCTTTTTGGCCTCTTGGCCTAGACGTTTTTAGAGAGCTTTTAGACTCCTTTTCTCTTTTCTCCTTAGACAATAATGGTATCAAAATTTATCACGATGCTCGGCTAAACTCTGCGATTCCAGTTCAGAGGTCGGTTGTAATCAGTTGCAACATTGTGAGGCTTGAACCTTAACTTAGTTTTCTTTCGATTGCAAGTATTCTTTAATTCCCGTGTTAATTTTATAAGTATGTATTTTGATTAAATTGACGCCTTAATCACTCTACATGTTTTATTGCTAATCATGATCATGATCCGTAATTGTCATGTTGAATGAACCGGTAGCATTAGGATTATCACATGTGTATGTTTTGTGGGTTTCCATATTACATGGCTTGCATGTTTAATTCTAGGAATCAAAGGAGCATCTTAATTAGATTAAAGTTATTTCATCTAATTAGTTGTCTTGGTCCTTCTAAAGCACGTAATGCCTTTATCTAAATAATTTGGAGGGGTTTCGTCAAAAATTGTTTAGGTAATTAGCGTTAACTTGACGTTTGTTAGAGTTAATGGCCTTAGGGAAATTGCTACTTTTTGGGGTTTCCTAATAAGTTGACCAAGTGCTTGCATTGTTAAGTTTAAATATTTTGAGTGTCTATGATCAATTTTTGCAATTGAGTAGAACCGCACATTTGGATTGGAATTTGGTAAGATTTGATTTATCTTTCTTTTATTTGCTTATATTTTATTTTATTAATAAAAAAAACACAAAACCCCCCCTTTTTATTTGTTTTCTCCTTGGCAAATTTAATTTGAGAAATTAATATTCGGTTCCCTAAGATCGACCCGGTCTACTCAATGCTACAAGTAGCTTAGGATCGATTTATAAATTGTAATTTGACAAGCCCTCGACAAGCTCGCTTCAATATGATCATCTTGATGAAATATTAATCTTCTTAATTAACAGATTTATAAAGAGAGATTAAATATTTCGTGGTCCAGTTGATAGTGGACTTGTTGAAGGCCCTATCAAGATTAAATTTATAAAAATCAGACCTCTAAGTATTTTGCAATAATAGTGGCCATGTCATCCACAGGGATTGGAGTTCTTAGATTAATTAAGTACCACAGTTAATTATGTCTAATTTTATTTAGAGAAACAAACTTTGAAGTGATCAAAAGAAAAATAAAATCTAAACTACTATGTACATGCTTTGGAGTCCAATTTTGAGAAACATGCATAGTTGTTTACCTTAAGCCCAACTTGAATTGATTAATAACTTGATTTTATACTAACAATCTTAAGCCAAGAATTTCTAAATAATCAATATCCTCTCTCGAGCTCAATTGAACTCATGTCTAGCAACAAATCAACCTCTCGGTCTATTTTCATTACTAAACATGGCATTAAGTTATTCTCTTAAGGCTTCTAGAATTAATCTACTCACTCTCGTGCAATAAATTAAATCTAGTCATGCATCTAATGTTCTATAACTAAACTTACTCTCTCAAGCTAAATTTAGTTAAACATGCAAAACCATGGCCAAAGGTTAAGACAATATAGCAAGATGCATAAAAGATGTCAATATATAAATTAAACTAAAAATCAACCAAATGTTCAACAACTACAACCAAGCAAGGGTCTAAACACATAGTTACAACATAAGTACAACCCACAAAAACTCCTAATTTCAGGAGAAAGGTAAAAGAAATAGAGAACAAACTTAGGTCGCATGCCAACACTCGTCTTCGACTTGATGTAAACGATCTCGAGCTTTGAGTCTCCTCCTCGGCTCTCCAAAGGTCTCCTCTATGTCCTTAGACAGTGCTTGAATCGAGTTTAGGGTTTTTTGTATCTCAAAACGGCTCCCCTTTTCAAATAGCAAAACTTCATTTTTACACAGTCAAGACAGCGTTGCAATGCTGTCCCTTCGAATTTTATACAAAAGGAAAAAAATCTGCTGAGTAGCAATGCAACCCTATGTATAGCATTGCAACCCTATGTCTGCAGTTTCCAAGGCTGAAAGGCTGCTGAAGTGGCGTTGCAACGCTATACTCTCGGGTTCACAAGCTTGTTTACTTCTCTTCAACACTTGGATATTCAATTATAGCTTCAATTTGCTCCATATTCATCCAAATACTTCTCCATTCTCCGGTTTTGCTCTAAATGCTCGATTTCTGAGAAATATACATAAAAACACATGAAAGTACCCACGATCATAGCAAAACTAGCGTAAAATCAAGCCTATAAATAGCACACTTATGCATGCTATCACCAGTCTTATACAAACTCATTGTATATGATACCCCCACTCACATGTCTCCACATGAACGATTTGAATCAAATCATTTGTAGCTATTACAAAAATAGGTTGTATCAATAGTGTTATCAGGATAAGACACCCATGTCAACCACGTAATGTTCAAGATTACACTAATAACCTTGGATTTTTCATATAATGGATAATATTATATTGCAAATAAAATAATCAAAATTATTATTAATTATTAAATACATCATTAATTACGAGATTTTATGACATAAATCCCAACAAATAAAATGTTAATTAAAATTGAATCATTTAAAGAAGAAAAAAAAACATATTTGAATTATTTAGGAAAAGAACCCTAAAGCATCTAGGTGAGATAACAAGTGTTTATGGATCATTTATAATTGGGTTAAGTATACAGATAGCATGTTTTCAACTCTATATTACACAAATGACACATTTTGTCAATATTTTCAGCTTTATCACTTTTCAAGCCAACAGAAGCCAAAACTAGAATCGACATCACATTTTTATCTTTTAGTTTATATGTAATTAATATAAAATAAAAAAAAATAGGAAAGAGAAAAAAGTAGGGAGATATTTACCATAACGGTTGGGATTTTATATTTCCTCCAAACCCTCCACCTTCCAAACATTACACCTTCCAAAAACAACCTAGAGTAGCGTGAACCTTTACTCCTTCAACTTCCCTCCAAACTCTTTTTTGTTTATTCTTCAAATGACTGGTTTCTTTAATGGTAAGAGAGCTCTCGACGGCGACAGTGACGGCTTCTGTCATCAACGGTGAGCGGTTACTACGGCGATTCCTTTCTTAGCGACAACAATGGATTTCTGTGACAGGACTCTACGAACTCTGACTGTTGTTATCAACTGCAGGAATCTGAACGACGATGGCTCTGACTTCTTTAATTTACTATTGATAATTCTCATTGATGAGGATTATTTGACCCTAAACTAGGTTGTTCTTGTTGATTTTGTGTGTTTTGTTATATGACGAACAAGCTAAAAATAGTGTTTAATACATAAATTCATAAAAGCTTGTTGGAGTAATGAAAAAAGAGGAAAGAAGTTGATCAAAAGAGATTGAAAATTACACTAATTTGTTATTTTTGTATAGGTTTGGAGCAAGTACAAAAATGAAATTGCATTCCATTTTGGAAATGCAATTGCATTTCTTCAGGAAAACAAGTTTGTGAACAAGCACAAAATCCAATTGCATTCCATTTTGGAAATGCAATTGTATTTCTTCGAAAAACAAGTCTGAAAAACAAGCACAAAATGCAATGGAGGAAAATGTTTAGAAATAAGTTCTAAACATCGACCATAGACATAGAGCGAGACTCCAAAATTACTAGAATTATGCACAAAATTATCTAATTAGATTAGCCATAGAAATATAGGTTTAATCACTTAGTCTCCTAAAGATTTTGAAGCAAAGTTGAATAGGAATCGAATTCAGTTTACTTAGTTTTCTTGTGTTAGCTACGATTGCAATTGCATTTTAGTAACATTTCTTTCCAAATGGGCATAAACAACTTGAATACCTTTTTTCATACTTATTATTTTTTTTAATTTATTTCTTTAGCAACACCACCTCCCCACATTTTTATAACTCTGGTTATCGAAATTGCAATTTGAGAACTATTTTTGCTATCTTTTGAATTTTGTTGTATTCATTCCCTGTGGGATCGATACTCTGGAATACTTCCAGTTTTATATTACTTGCATCAACAGTGTGCACTTGCATTGAACTGGAGCTTTGTTTTAAAACTAAAAATATTTTCTTAAAGCCCCCACATTTCAGTTCGATCAACTGCGGGATTCTGATCGGCAACGACTTTTGTCATCGACTGCGAGATTTTGAATGGCGAGCCTCTGTTGAGCGACGGGCATGTGAACGATCGGATGACGGACTTCACATTCTGAATGGTAGGCATATATGTCAATAGGCCAGATATATAGTGAGAATGATATGTCAATAGGTATATATTATATTACATAGGATGTTAACTATAGTGATATGTATAAGTGAAGGGGTATATATTGTATTATCCAAAAGTATATCATCCATATCTACGTATGCTTGTATGATATATATCGGAGAATATAACTATGATTATTACCTATATAAAAGATAATAGGATTACATACTGATATTTATATAATATATTTTTATGTATATATTTATGTGTACAATATACTGAATAGTATATATTTATCATCGTGTATTTTCAATAATGTTCTATATAACTAATGACGTTATAACACATATACCTTGTATAATTTACTTAATTTATATTATATATAATTATAAAAGTTTATATACTACTCATTTCGAAGAAAAAAAGAAGAAACATAACAACAAACATAATGCATAAATACATAAACAAAACGATATATATAGTGAAGTTTATGACAAATAATACATATTAAAACCTATGTTTTGAGTAAATTGACCATAACATCAATCAAAAAAGTGAATATGATTGTCCGACATTAATTCAAAATGCAAGCCCAACGTAGCTATTACAAGTGATAGTCCCACGAGATTAGGTTATTATACGGCAAAGTTAAAAGGTCAAATTTAGACAATAGCAATCACAAGGCGGAACAAATTTTTTCAATTTCTATTCCTACGTCAGAATTTATTCCAAATTTTGGACTATTACACTATTAATCTTGAAAAAAATATTGCATCAAGGGAGATTACATCACTTCATCGAAAATGATACTAATTTATATTTGAATTTTTTTTTTGTAATTTTTTTTTTCAAAATATCAACTTATACCCCTAAACTTTACAAATTGATCAATTAAAATTCTAAACTAATAATTTTATCAATTAAAACCTTAAATTTCTGCGAGTGAAACAATTTAAACCTTTGTTTGGTGATTCATAACTATTTTTACTTAATTTTATTTAAAATCAACTCAAAATTACCTAACAACATTATTCTTCTCTCAAAATCCTACCAAAAATAGCAAAAAAAAATAATAATTTTTTTTTCTACATAGATTAAGAAGAGAAGATGAAAAGCTACCCAATATTGATGAAAGCTGCTACCACCCACTTGATTCCAACATTTTCACTCTAATATTTCATTAATCTTGCATTTGAGGAAGTCTACACGTGTAAATACTAAAAATTATGCATTAACGATTTTCAAGTAGAACAAGGGTCTGCATTTGATTAAAACAATTAGGTTTAATTGTTTCAACCTACTAACATTAGGAGTATAAATTGATTTTTTTTTCCTTGAAAAAAGAGATTTTGCTAAGAACTATAATATAAATGAATGAATCATGATTACTATTTAATTGAAGAGCTGTTTGGATTGTCCTAAGATCACCACCCCATGGGTAAAGGAAGCTGTAATAAAATATAATAGCCACATTTGTCGGCACCATAAAGTTTTATTATAGCAAGTTTCAAAAAAAAAAAAATTAATTATTTCATTTTTTTAAAAAAAGAAAACCTTCAACGTACACGTACAGAGGCTATAACTAATTTAATTAGCTAGCTCCTCACTTTTACTCCTCTTTATTTCTCTCCCTTCGATAACAATAACAACAATAATTACAACAAACAATAATTAATAGCTAGGCCTTGTATTTTTCGGATTTTAGCTAACAAATATTGGGAGATCTTTTTTCGTTAAAAAAGGCTGGCCCACCAAATCGGAGTAGGGGTTAGATTGATTTTTAATTTTCTAGGTGGAGTGTTTGGTTCACTTTTTAATTAATGAGATTTTAATTGTAATTGTAAAAAAGAAAATTAATAAATAAAAAAACATTACGGTAGTTGTTACGTTAGTTGATTGAGTTGCCTACCTAAAACCTACCGCCCATGGTAGTTAAAAGACGCGGTATTAGCAAATTCGCTCTAAATATTTGCATTCTCACAGATTTTCTTTTCTAGCTTAAGCTTGAATAAACCCTTTCTAAATATTAAAATTGAAAGGCCAAATATATATTTTAAGCCTATATGTTTAGATTTTACTTTTTTATAATAACTTCTTGTCTAATCTGTCACTTTAGTGCTGTTTATTATCATAAAATGTTAAAAATTATTGAAAAAGTTATGGTACGTTTATAATTCAATGAAATAAACATACAAATTATAAGATAAAAAAATCTAATCATTTCACATGACTTAGCACGTAGTAGTTAACTAACTAAATTTACTCATTGATATAAGAAATTGACCAATTAAACTGTGGGTATACTAATAATTAGCAACCTCATAAAAAATGTCATTTCTAAACTCATATATCATCATTCTTTTAACATTGAGTCATGGTATAAACTTTTGAAAAGAAAATTTTAGTGGACATTTTAAAAATATTAATGATGAAAATTTTAAAAAGAAATCCTAAGAGTAAAATATATATTTAGCCAAATGGAAAAGAAAAAATGAGAGAAAATGTTGTTGGGGTTGTTAAAGTGAGCATGTGAATTCCACAAGTGAAAAGTAAGAAGTCAAATCAAGAAAGTTGACTGGAATTTTGTTTTTTTTTTTTTTTTTTTTTTTTTCCACTTCGAAAATCTCATTAGTGGTTACAAAAAAAAGGTGTTAACTTTCGCAGCATTCTTCTCTTCTCTTTGGTGATGGAAAAGAAAGAAGCATGTGAATTTGGCAATTTGGTGTCGCATTGGGATATGGGGGAGACATCTATTTATCAAATCTCTCAAAATAGATCTCCTCCCCAACATTAACAGTGAAAGTGCCTACAAAAGTTAGAAAGAAAAAAAAAAAAAAAAAAACATATATGTCGTGTCAACATCTAAAACTACATCTCTCTCTCATCACACAATTTTAAACGATCACTATCGTATTTCTAAAAAGTAATCATCTAGGTTCAGATCTTAAACATATATACATCGAGCGAGTTATAAAAAGATCAACCATATTTAATAATGAGATTTTTCGAACATTCATGGTAGCTAGCTATAGACTATTAAGGTCCCGTTTGATAACCATTTAGTTTTTTATTTTTGATTTTTGAAAATTAAACTTGTTTTCTCTCCATTTCTCTACAATGATTTTCATCTCCCTTAAAGAAACATCTGAATTCTTAACCAAATTCTAAAAACAAAAACAAGTTTTTGAAAACTACTTTTTTTAGTTTTCAAAACATGGGTTAGTATTTGAAAACATAGGTAAAAAGTAGATAACAAAATAAGTATATCAATAGGTGATAGTAGTATTTATAGGCTTAATTTTTAAATACCAAAAACTAAAAACTAAATAGTTATCAAATTGGGCCTAAATTTTTTGCTTTTACTAAAACACAATATCTTTTCTCAATGACACTTAGAAAAATTGTCATGGAAACCTGGTTGAATATGTCTTCTTCAATGGATTGGTTTTTTCCCCTCTTTATCAGAGGGAAAGAAATAAAATCTCTCTATCTCTTATGCACAATAGTGTGGGCCTAAAACATTTATTTTAAAATATTGAATTATTGCATATGTTCATATCATATGAATAAATAACCCACTGAGATTTGCAACACTACTCTTAAATACATGAGAATATATATTGGCTTTAAATTTCAAAATAATTGCCAACTCTATAATGACACGCATGGTCAAAATTCAAACTTCAAAAAAGTAAATAAGTTGGGGCACAATGCAGAAAATTCAAAATTCACTTTACTCGTAAGTATATTTTTATAACTTGAAGTCTAGTCTATTATATGTAGTCTAAAACCTATTTTCTCACGTAACTAAAACACATAGAGTACTAAAACTTTACTAGATGTCAAGTGGTAGAGTTTCTAATAAATCATAATTATATTAATAAATTATACCGAGAAAAACAAAAGAAAAACATATAACATGGATATGTGATTAATTAAAAGGTGTTTATAATTAGTACAAAGATAGAGAAATTTGAGTGAATATTATGATTAAAATCGGAGGAAAAATAGGAATGAAAATTTGAAAAGACATTGATGTTGTTGTCGTGTGGGTGTGTTGTTTTTGTGCAAATTTGTAATAAAGAAGTTTGGAAGAATGTGTAGAGAGAGAAAGGGAAAGGGGAGATTTTGAGGTAAATTAGAAGACAAGTTGGATTCGACTTGGAAGATGAAGCCAAAATAACTGCATGTGCAGTTGCTGCATTCGCGGCGTCAAAACATTACATTTCGCTTTCTTTTTCTCTATTAATTTTTCTTTTGTTTTTTTTTATTTATTTATTTCTTCTACTTACAAATTTATTACTTTATCTTTTTTTTTTTTTACTATTTTTATACTGCCAAAAATTTCATTTTCCCACTCCCAAATTGCAATAACTCCATTTCTAGCTGGCCAACCCTAAACTAGTCCATTTCACACCATGTGAGAGTAAACCCAACAAATTATTCTAAAATAAAATAAACTCAACAAATTAGGTTTTTCTTTTTTTCTTTTAGTTCAACGAGGAGACTAGAATGGGAAAATTTGACCTTGAGAAAGGTAAATAATATCTTGACTAGTTAAGCTATAGGTTTGTCGACAACCCAACAAATTAGGTTATTTGCTAACAAAAGTATACTAGTATAAGTCAGTGAGTTAAGACATTTTTACTTTCTCATATAGATTTTAGGTTCAAATCTCCACTTCATCTATAGTGTGATATATTCTAAAAAAAGTTGTTTTGCAACTTACGCATTTGTTCAATTGGTTAAGACAATAATTTTTTTTTTTTGATAAGATGTATGTTTGAATATTTAACTCTTTTTTTTTTAAACTTATAATACTTAAAAAGGATAATTTATAAATTTAGTCTATGAACTTTCAAGTTTGTGTCTAATAGATTTCTGAACTTTAAAAGTATCTAATGGATCTTTAAGGCTCCATTTGATAACTAATTGGTTATTGGTTTTTTTGCTTTTAGAAAATTGTACTTGTTTTCTCATCATTTATCTGCAATGAGTTTCACCTTTCTTAAGAAAACATTTGAGTTCTTAGCCAAATTTAAAAAACAAAAACAAGTTTTTGTGAAAACTATGGGCCTTGTTTGATAACCATTTGGTTGATTTTTAGTTTTTGAAAATTAAGCCTATAGATACTATGCTTTCACCTATAGGTTTACTTGTTTTGCTATCTACTTTTTACATATGTTTTCAGAAACCAAACCAAAATTTGAAAACTAAAAGAGGTAGTTTTCAAAAACTTGTTTTTGTTTTTGGAATTTGGCTAAGGATTCAAATATTTTGTTAAGAAAGATAAAACCCATGGTAGAGAAATGATGAAAAAATAAAGCACGGTTTTCAAAAACCAAAAACCAAATCGAGGCATGCATTTTTTAGATAACAAAACAAAACAAGAAAATCCATAGGTGGTAGTAATATTTATAGACTTAATTTTCAAAACTAAATAGTTATCAAACATGATCTAAACTTTCAATTTTGTGTTTAATAGATCCTTAACGTATTCAACATTTTTTAAACTTAAAGGATCTATTAGACATAAAATTAAATTTTGTGTCTAATAGGACTCTAAATTTTCAATGTTGTATATAATTCTTTAAAATGTCGAATAGGTTCAACGACCTATGGACACTAAAATTGAAAGTTTACACTAAAATTGAAAGTTTAAGGATTTTATTAGACACTAAATTGAAAGTTTAGGGACCTATTAGACACAAAATTGAAAATTTAAAGATTCATTAGAAACTTTTTAAAGTTCAAAGACCTATTAAACAACACATAAAAGTTTATGGACTAAACTTGTAATTTAACTTATTAAAAAAAACGATGTTTTTTAAAAGTTTCAAAATCAAATTTTTATTTTTAATATTTGACTAAAAACTCCAAATGTTTTTCTAGATATGGCATTGGAATACTTTAATATTGCGAAAAATAATTATTTTTGATAGACAGGTGTCAAACATCAATAACCAAAATATTGAAGTTTGTAAGCAGAAACTATTAAAAGTTTGACCAATAACCGGCCAGGTAGAATCGAATGGGTTCCATTTTGTACCTATTTGACGAAGAATAATTTGATTTTGCAAATGAATGTTGATGAGAATGGTTGAAATTAAAAATTAAATGTGAAATTGACTTCAAAAAAAAAAAGTTTAAAGGCAAAATATGAGGAAAATGACTAAAAAAAGAAAAAGTAAATAAAAGTCCAAGAAGGAAAAACAAAAATATATATAATGGTTGGACTTTGGCTTTCAAGGAATTGACCCCAAAAAAAATAAATAATAAATTCGAGACACAGTGCCGTAAATCTCGGTTGTGTTAAGTCTCCGATTAGTGAAGAATCTTTCTAATTTCGACGTCGCTTTCCATGCAGATCTTATTTTCTTTAATATTAATCATGATTAATTTCTTCTTAAATCCACCTAAGTTATCATTTTATTATAATGTACAACATCTGTCACAAAGCCAACGCCCACACATGTGGCCAATTTCTCTCATTACCCACGTGTGAAACCTTTTTTCCCCCCCATAATTTTCTTACCAAATCTAATCTTGAACGTTATTTTTCTTAAAGGGATCTTTGATCAAAGAAAAAAAATTGCAGTAATCAATGCACCTTATCTTGTAAGTCGAAATAGAAGACTTTTTTTTTTCTCTCTCTCTCTCTCTCTCTATTTTATTTTTGAGATAAGTTGAAATTTTGGACCAGAAAGTAGACCAGCAGTTTAGTCTTGAAAAAGGTGGAACGTAAAGAAATGGATAGAAAGTTCTTAGTATGAACAAACTTCTGACATCTTTCAAAATGGCTAATTTGACTCATCTCCATGTTCCAATTTTCTTTTTACTCTCTGTCTCTTTGATGGATCCCAATTTATTAGAAAACACAACGGTATGGCCAAGGTAAAAAAAAAAAAAACCATTTTACCTCTTTGGAGGTAAAGAATTATTCAACTCATTATTAGGACAAAACCTTTTTTCTTAAGAGTAAAGTTCAATTCCTTTTTCCTTAAGAGAAAAGTTCAACTTTTTACCCTTTTTAAACTTAGTTCGTAAGTGTTATTAATTTCCAACTTTGAGGAGGTATTAATTGAAAGTTGAAACACATATATGAGGTAGAGTTTAAATAGATGAATTTAAAAGTTTAAGGTTAAAATTGATTTGTTAACATGAGCATAGTTTAACTAGTTAAGACTTATACCTTTGACCAAAAAGTTAGAGCGATTCGAATCTCTCAACTCCACATATTATTGAACTAAAAAAAATTTAAAATTAACTTACCCACTTAAGTTTATGAGTAAAAATTGAACTTTCCATTTTTTCTTCCTATAAACTTACATGACTTTACTTTTGATTTCATTTGAAAGAAACCTAATACTAACAAATATGTTGTCATTTATTTATATACTATGAATCTTTTCTTCTTCTAGTCGATGTAAGACTTATATTCATATTTCCAATACTAATTTTTGAGTTTAATAAATCTTATCGAATTATGTTAATAGATAAAGGAGATGAAAGAATGAAAAGTAACATATTTTATAACAAGAAGCACACGTAAATAAACTTTATGAAAAGGATAAAGAATGTGGAAAATTATATGGTCGATTCATTATGATGGGTTCATTAGTTGGAAATTGGAAGGTTGGTATAAGACAGCTAAAAGATGTCATCAGCCACGTGCTATGCAATATATGCTCTTCTCTTTTTTTTTTTATCATTCTTTGAAATTTGATATATAGAAAGGGGGGTCAGCTTCTATTTGAATATGTTCAGATTGTATAGCAACCCTTCTTGGACCCTCCAACCAAAGAATATACTTCAACTGTATGTGGGCTCCATTTTAAAGGGGAAAAAACCTTATTTTTCAAATCAAGTTAAAAATTATTTAATGCATTGTTTGTTTCTTTGTTTTTTGGTGTAAAAATCTCACCAACAATTTAAATCTCACAACCTTCGATTCTCTTTTCTTACAACATTATCACAAGTTTTGATATCTCAAGATGAGATATGACTTTGGATAATACGTTCGGTCCCTGAATTATCAAAACAATGTCTAATAGGCTCCTAAACTTTGATTGTTGTGTCTAATAGGTCCATGAACTTTAAACAAAGTCTAATAAGTTCTCGAACTTTTAATTTTATATTTAATAGTCTTCTAGACTTTCAATTTTAGTGTCTAATAGATTCCTGACTTATTAGACACTTTTTAAAGTTCGAAGATTTAATAGAGATGAAATCGAAAGTTAAAAGACTTATTATACACTTTTTATAGTTTAGAGACTTAGTTAAGAGATTTATTAAACAAAATCCTTAAAATTCAAGCTTGTATTTCAATCGTACTAAAAAAAATTGTAATTCAATCTAAAACATTTATGCAAACAATAATACATAGTTTAATATCGAATTGAACTCCAAATTCAATGTCAACCTAGGAATGACGAAGTACTAATCCTTTTTCTAAGAGTTGTAGGGTTGAATCTCCTCCCTATCTTCTCATTTGTGACATTGAAAAAGAACTCCAAACTTACCACGACGTAACATTATTCTCTTTTCATGCCTAAAATGATTGACAGGGAAGACATAAAATCATAGTTTAGAAATGAGTGAAGCAGACATTTTGAAGAAATAAACAATGAAAAAAAAAACAAAAAAGAAGATAGGGGCAAAGGCAAATAGGTCCATGAACTTTAAACAAAGTCTAATAAGTTCTCGAACTTTTAATTTTATATTTAATAGTCTTCTAGACTTTCAATTTTAGTGTCTAATAGATTCCTGACTTATTAGACACTTTTTAAAGTTCGAAGATTTAATAGAGATGAAATCGAAAGTTAAAAGACTTATTATACACTTTTTATAGTTTAGAGACTTAGTTAAGAGATTTATTAAACAAAATCCTTAAAATTCAAGCTTGTATTTCAATCGTACTAAAAAAAATTGTAATTCAATCTAAAACATTTATGCAAACAATAATACATAGTTTAATATCGAATTGAACTCCAAATTCAATGTCAACCTAGGAATGACGAAGTACTAATCCTTTTTCTAAGAGTTGTAGGGTTGAATCTCCTCCCTATCTTCTCATTTGTGACATTGAAAAAGAACTCCAAACTTACCACGACGTAACATTATTCTCTTTTCATGCCTAAAATGATTGACAGGGAAGACATAAAATCATAGTTTAGAAATGAGTGAAGCAGACATTTTGAAGAAATAAACAATGAAAAAAAAAACAAAAAAGAAGATAGGGGCAAAGGCAAATAGGTCCATGAACTTTAAACAAAGTCTAATAAGTTCTCGAACTTTTAATTTTATATTTAATAGTCCTCTAGACTTTCAATTTTAGTGTCTAATAGATTCCTGACTTATTAGACACTTTTTAAAGTTCGAAGATTTAATAGAGATGAAATCGAAAGTTAAAAGACTTATTATACACTTTTTATAGTTTAGAGACTTAGTTAAGAGATTTATTAAACAAAATCCTTAAAATTCAAGCTTGTATTTCAATCGTACTAAAAAAAATTGTAATTCAATCTAAAACATTTATGCAAACAATAATACATAGTTTAATATCGAATTGAACTCCAAATTCAATGTCAACCTAGGAATGACGAAGTATTAATCCTTTTTCTAAGAGTTGTAGGGTTGAATCTCCTCCCTATCTTCTCATTTGTGACATTGAAAAAGAACTCCAAACTTACCACGACGTAACATTATTCTCTTTTCATGCCTAAAATGATTGACAGGGAAGACATAAAATCATAGTTTAGAAATGAGTGAAGCAGACATTTTGAAGAAATAAACAATGAAAAAAAAAACAAAAAAGAAGATAGGGGCAAAGGCAAAAGAAGATAGGGGGATGCTACTTGGTTGCACATGGCTATGGAAATTCATTAGCCAATAGAACAGAAACCTCCTTGCCCCACTTGGATATCTCACTAGCAAACCTCCAAAACCACACGTTTTGGTCCTTCAAACCACCATTTAATGCTTAGAAAAAGAAGCTCTTTTTATTTTCTTCTTCTTGAAGTTTATTTTACTATTTCAAGACTGCCCCTTTTTGAACCCCAGCGGTTTTAGGCCCCAGTACCTTAAAAAAATAGTGTTGGTCCGTAGTGACGGTGGTTAATTAGTCTCAGCCAGCCTTTCCCCACCCTCAAAATTTCTATATATTGTCCTCTAAACTCTCCTACTTTTCTCACTCCTCTGCCTCACATTCTCTCTCCTTTCTGTTACTTCATTTCTTACTTCTTTTCTTCTGGTAATCATCCTGTCTTCTCTCTCTCTTACACTCTCATATTTCCTTTAGCTGTAGTGAAAATGTGCAATAATGTTGGTTTGAAAATGGGAAAAGAGAAATGGAAGATTTGCTGAATGAAAGTTTGAACTTTCTCTTTTGCAGGAATGGCTTCTGTCCTTTTCTTTTTGGCAGGTTTCTATGCCATAGTTTCCTCTGTTGATGCTTATGCAGGTGGAGGGTGGACTGGCGCTCACGCCACGTTCTATGGTGGGAGTGATGCTTCTGGGACAATGGGTATGATCCAAAACAGCCATCATTTACTTATGAGCTCTCTGAGGATTTTTTACAAACAGTTGGCAGGCAATATGAAATATGGGCTGAAATTGATGAAATTGTGCAGGTGGGGCTTGTGGGTATGGCAACTTATACAGTCAAGGCTATGGAACAAACACTGCTGCTCTGAGTACGGCTCTGTTCAACAATGGGTTGAGCTGTGGGTCTTGTTATGAGATTAGGTGCGCCAGTGACCCTAAATGGTGCCTGCCAGGCTCCATTGTGGTCACAGCCACCAATTTCTGCCCTCCAAACAGTGCCCTCCCCAACAACGCTGGAGGCTGGTGCAACCCTCCATTGCAGCACTTTGATCTCTCTCAGCCTGTCTTCCAACACATTGCTCAGTACAGAGCAGGAATTGTGCCTGTCGCCTACAGAAGGTAAGCCATGAAAACAGAGTTTTAAAGTGCAAGGGATGTATTTCACAGAGCCATTTAATTTAACAAGTTTTGGTGGGGGTTTTTTTTTTGTAGGGTACCCTGCGGAAGAAGGGGAGGCATAAGGTTCACCATCAATGGCCATTCCTACTTCAACCTGGTTCTCATCACAAACGTGGGTGGTGCTGGTGATGTACATGCAGTTTCCATCAAAGGTTCAAGAACTGGTTGGCAAGCAATGTCAAGGAACTGGGGACAGAACTGGCAGAGCAACAGCTACCTTAATGGCCAAAGCCTCTCCTTCAAGGTCACCACCAGCGACGGCCGTACAGTCATCTCCAACAACGTTGTCCCAGCGGGCTGGTCCTTTGGACAGACTTACAGTGGTGCTCAATTCTGATTCATTCCCTTCTCTAGCTAAAATAAGCTTTATGGTTATTCAGAGTAAAAAAAAAATTCTAGTGTGACTTTTTTTCTTTTTCTTTCTCTTTTTGTTTACCTTAAAGTATACTAGAGTATTAGATATATAGTATACTATGTGAGTGTTTGGGTCAAAAAATGAGGAAAGGGCTTATTTTGGGAGGCTCTTTTTTATCATTTTGATTCAAATTGCAGCATTGAATGAGTACTGGCTACTTAGTACTTAATTGTGATTTTTTACCCTAACTTTTGCTGTAAAGCAGCAAAAGTTGGCAGAGGTGGGCTTTAACCACCCGCCTGCATTTTAGTTACCATTGTGAGTTCATTGTAATCATTAATCAGCTTTCTGCTGGGCTACCTGTATTTTGTTGTATTATTGGGGTTGCTGAAAGTGTAAATTTTCAGTTTCCTCAAGTAATGAAAGACGCAGACTTTTATTTATTTCTGTTCTGTTTCTCTGTTTTTGTATTAATGTTTTCAATCCCTTGTGGGGCGGGCTTCCTCTGTTAGTCTCTCTCCACCAACTGCCCCAAAATGAAAAGTCAAGTCACATTAAGCAGAAAACAATAACTCACATTAAGCAAAAACCAGTAATTTGCACAGTAAAAGGTCATTTCTAAGCCCAATTGTTTGAAGTCCAAGCCTTGGGAGTTGGGCTGAACCTTTTGATAATAGAACTTGTATTATTATTCTAATCCACCGTCTTCATGGGGTTCAGAGAGTTGGTTCAAACTTCAAGGTTTTTGTACAGTATAAAGCTAGAAGTTCTAATCCAGCAATAAAATGAATTGTTAAATAAGGGATCCATATTTGAAGTTGGAAATACAACTTCTGAAATGATATCATCAACAAAATTTGTCTGCAAAGATCATATCTATGGCCGTTTACTCATGAGAGCCAAACAAAGGTGTTGTACTGCAATAAAAGAAACACGAAATAAAAAAATGTTTTGCTTTTATTCATGGCCATCGTCGCATAGGACGGATAAGTTACTAGACATGTTGGATTTGTATCAGCCAACTGAAGAACTGAAGAAGACATTTAACTATAACTTGTATGCTATGTTGCTATGTTTATTTACAGCTCCATGTCAGCGGGAGCAAATGAAAGGCAGTACCTTAGCTGCCAAAAGCCAGGTATAAGGCAAAAAACAACTCCTTGAAACCTCATTTCATGGAGAGTATGCACCGAGCCTCCTTCGTCCGCCCAGTGACAGCCTCGTGAGGTTAGTCCTGAAATTGTGTGTATTAGGCTATTGGCTTCTTGCTGTATGCTACGGTTCCTTGGTATAGATGAATTTGACCGAAACAAGAGTCGAACGTAGTTCAAAATCATCCTCAAGCTGTCACATCTGCGATCAGCTTTTCCAGCATTGCTATAACTGTATGTAATACATAAGTTCAGTTAGTTGCTGCAAGACATGTAATACTAGCTTTTGACAAAGTTGAATCTATCATATTCACTCAGTAGTCAACTGGGGCAGAGAGGACAAATAATAAAGTAGAACAAACAGGCAGTGGAAAGATCTTATGTATCGATTTCGATCATACATCAGACCAAGTTCAATAGGATTCTGCAATAGTAAACACAGAACCTTGATTTGCCAAAATATGTTCTGTGCTATACTATTTGGCTAAGAATGCAAACTTCGATGCATAAAGAGTTTGAATGAAAAGAAGTGTTAGTTTTTGAATACTCTGAGCAACAAAATCATCTTCAAAACATTGTGATGACAAAAGCAGTTTAGAAAGGTAAACTTACTTATGGAAATAAGCGATCGTCTAGCAATGAAACAGCACAAGGGCCAGAAGAAGAAGCCCAATTGAGTTGGGTGGTGTCGTAGTTCCCATTAACATGATAATCTACAGGATTTACTGGCAGGTTCATCTCTGCTGTTGGTTGAAATCTCGGGTCATTAAAAAAATTGACATTATAAGACATGTAGGAATTTTGCCCTCCCAGCTGGGGCCTTAGAGGTTCTGTTTTGCATAGTTCAGGGAGGACGCCATTTTCTTGTCTAGAATTAGAAATCTCCGGACTTCTACCTGTGCCGAAATAACCAGGGTAACTAGCAAAGGAGGAACTTGCAGAGCACTCCACATCCCTAAGAAAGAAAAGTTGATATGTTTAATACTAGTTTTCTGTAAAATTATCACCTTCCAAGCTCACTCATACAGTAATATAAACAATCGTCTAATTTCGCGCATGCTCGTAATTGCATTATAGTGATGATCAGCTTCAGCTTTTAGTCTAATTACATAGTCATACTCATAGTTGGTTTCAAACTTACCTATGGGGGACGAAGTTTGGATCATCCTGTAAAACTATATTTTGACTATCACTGGGAATCCAAGAGAAGTGTTGGAGTTGTTGAAGCTGTTGCTCAACACTCATATCGAAAGGTAGATGCATTCCCTCCTGCATCTGCAATCAAAGTAATTTTACTACTTCTTTGAAGTAACAAAAAGTACTACCACCAAACTCAACAATATAAGTTGATAGGTCAGGGCTTTAATATATATTCTTAATGCTCTCCCACCCCATTTGTAAGTGTGGAGATTAGAGCAAAACGCCACAAGAGATCATAATATTAATGGGGGAGGAATAAGTTTTAAGCACAAGACTTCCTAATTTAACACCATGATTACCAAACCCAAAAACTTAAGCGGATTGATTAGGACTTTTACATACATTCTTGATAAGATCCTAACTAGTTGAGGCGGTCTTTACCTGATTAGTGAACTCTAATGGTACTGGAGGATGCTTCTGCAGATTTTCCTGCCAAAATAAATGAAAATTTTGGTACAAGTTCAAAATCCCAAATCCTTGTTTTTTTCTGTCCTATAAGATTCACCCACAAAGAACACTGAAACGTAAAGGAACAATGTAGCATGTAGAGAAAACAGGAATTAAATTAAATTGCTATGATTTAAAGGATTGTTCTCCAACACTTCAACTATAACAGAAGCGAAGTGATTGACACCTTGTGCGCTCGAACTTGATTAAGTGATTCTCTCAACGAATCCTCCATTTGGGCCAAATGATCCACGTTGTTTATCTTATCAGGATTACCCCAATAGCTGCAGAGATGAAACAAGAAAATACAAAATTTGGGAACAGCAAAAAGTTGGCTTAACAAACTAGATTTAAAAGATTTGTCGCCATTGACCTTAATCTCTGATGTACTTCAGAAAGTTGGCTCCGTAATAACTTTGCTTGGCCAGCCAAATCCTGCCATTATTGATCATCAACAACGAGTTCTAACAAATCAAACATACCAATAAAGCTAGTCCAAAGGTGTACCTCGATCGTTTGGCTACTGAAACAAAACGAAAAACAAACGAAACATATCAAAAGATTGTTGCGCAATTATGAACTCCACGAGGGCGAAACAGAGTGTAAAGTACCTTGTCCCAAGGAAATCTTGTATGTTGACATCGTGATCCAATTTCTTAAAAGTCTTCTGCAGTGCCTAGAAGATTCAAGGAGATCAAAAATTTATGAAACGCATAATGGTGATAAGTATGTAATGAAATTTTGATTCCTGTGAAAAGTGGGAAAGAATCAAGTGAAATGGATTGTGAAATTACTTACTTCAAGGGTTTCCAATTTCCTGATCCAATCAGTGAGAACACATGTCAGTTGCGAATTATGAATCCAATAAAAAGTGCTTGAAAAAGAATTTCTAAATATCAAAAACGAATTTTTAAGTATTTGAAAAGTTATTCCAAACCAAAGTTCAATACTTAAATTATATATTTCATTTCATGTACAAATATAATGACGGGAAGGAAATGACAGAGCTATGTTAATATTAGCATTAATCACATATGATAATATTTTTAGATAAATTAAGGCGTGTTTGATATGTAATTTTGATTACATTTTATGTTTACAGATTTACTGAATTCATATTTGTGTTTTAAAACTGTTTTTGGATTTTATAGTTTAAATAGAGAAAATTCTAAAAACAACATTTTTGAGAATGTATCTAGATTTTGAATTTGAAATTTTAAAATTAAAGATTACATCAAAAAATAAAAACTTTGATAAACGTAGTATTTCAGACAATAAACTTGTTTTTTTATTTTTTATTTTCTTTGTTAAATTGAAATATGTATAGTATAATATAATATATTGTAAAATAACTTCACAATAAATATATATATATATATATATATATATAGTAAATTATATGATATTGTAAAATAGTAATTATATAAAATTTATAACATAAAATATGTTCATAAATTAATTAATAATAGTTGAAATTTCTCCTTATATTTAGTTGGTAACTAGAATTATTTTTATGGTTTATTACTATATTATCAAACACATTTTGACCAATTATATAGCTTAAATTGGAATCCAACTTCTAAATCTACCAAACACATTCAAAAACACTAAAACATGAAATACTAACTTTATTTTTTATTAAATCTCTTGTTTTCAAATCATAACCAAACACACACTTGTATTTTTCTTTTAATTTTCACTAACATAATTTCTTTAATCAGTCTACATTCCCACCCTTTCATATTAACACACAATTGAAAATAAAAATACAAATAAGCATGATTCAAAATTAAAGAAAATAATTAAATTTTTTAAGGATTTTTTGTGTGTGAGTTCATCAACAATAGGATTTGAACCTCTAATTAGTCAAGAGTATATTACTTTCCAACTTACTTATAGATATTATTTATATTTTTTAATGTGGGGTATGAGAATTTGAACTTTCTAAATGTCAATTACTCTCGAACTATGCTCATGTTGGAAGATAGTATTCATATTGGGATTAATAGATATATTTTATTTATGTTTTATGGGTATTTATAAAAGATATTGAAAATGTAGAACAAATATTTTAATCCTTGTTTGAAATATGCACCATGCTTGAAGAAATATGTAATTCAACTTGATGTTACAAACTAAAGACTTTGATCCTACCTTTTTGCTCTTTCCTGGGGAGTTTGTTGAGCAAACTTTGCAATCACCTCTTCAATGCTACCAAAACGAGAAGGAAGAGAGAAGATTAAACTTTGAAGAAAAATGAATTGCTTATTGAATACTAAGTCAATCTGATTACGAACATAATAATTAACTAGTGAAAAACTACGCAAGATCAAGATTTACTCATACGAACACACTTGAAAGAAAAAAAAAATTTAATTGTAAAATGGTTAAACAAAAGCATACCTGCGTTTTCCAGAGCAGAACGAAGGTTTTCCAGTGGGCGAAAACATGAGAAGAATAATATCAATATCACATAAGATGGATAACTCATTAGCCTTCTTCACGATGCCGTGCTTTCTTTTGGAGAAAGTTGTTTGGCGGCCATTAGTATTGTCCAGCCTCTTGATCTTGAGCTTTACCCTTCCCATTCTTCACAATCACAAACCATCATCCTTCTCTTCCTCTTCTCACTCTGCAATAAACATTCCTTTCCAATCTGCTTTTCGTTTCCACCACGAATTTCCAATTGCATTGTACCAACCAAAACTCCGCGATCTTCTTCCGATTGCTCCAATGGTTGTTTCGGACCGAGATAGGGTTTGTTGTGATTTTTTTTTTTTTTTTTTTTTTTTTTGGTTCTGTTACAGAATTGATGGGATCTGTTTATGAGATGCGATGGTAAGTAGTAGTATTAACCACATGGTAATAATTTGCGGTGGAAAATGAAGAGCCGTTTTTAACCACTAAATTGTGTACGGTTAGAAATGAATTTGTTTTGAACATCTTACTAATTTACCGTTGCGAAAAGTTTGTGCTTTCGTATTGGACCTTTAATTTGTTACTATTCTTCATATCCTAAGCATTATTCAATAATGTTTCAAAAATAAATAAATATATCAAAAGCATTATTCAATAGTAGAGAGTTTGAGTGAAACCTTAATGAATTGATGATTGGATGATGGAAAGTGAAAAATCCAACATCAAGAAAGAAAAAGCTAGAACCAATAAAATACCGGGAATTTTCTTCAAAAAAAAATAATAATAAAATAAAATACCGGGAATGATTTTAAATCTTGTGATTTCTTTGAAATTCAAGCAATGATTTTGAATTCTTTACCTCGTTTGGAATCAACAAGATTTGAAATGAATGTATTTAAAATTTTGTATTTAGATGGTAACTAGAAAAGAAAGAAAGAAAGTAAAAAATTTATTAATATAGGCTTTTAATTCTGATATATTAATGGGTTAAAATATGAAAAAAAAAATTTAATAAGTACTTTATTTTTAAAATCTATGAAATCCTGTAAAATCCGACCATTTTAGTTAGATTTCTTTTTTCACTTAGATTTCAAATCATTTTAAATTTCAAATTATTCTCTTTTATGTGATAACAAATGAGAGAATTTATTTAAAATCTATTATGATTTCAAATACCTCCAAATCATCGCCATCACAAAGCATAAATCTCAAAGCTTTTTATTTATGAAAATTTGATTTAATTATGCTAAAGAACACGTTTTCAATCATATATTTCATAGATACTCATTTTAAAAAAAGATAACAATTATAGCATGATTCATATGTCTGCAACTATTTTATTCTATTTATACTCTTGAAAATTCTACTATTCTTTATAATAATGCTATTATTGTGTTTTATTGTTTCCATAATGAAATCATTCAATTTAGGTAAATAATTTTATCATTAATTACATAAAACTATTTTTTAGAATGTTAAATATTTTATTATCTAAATTAGGTATTAATTATTTTTTTACCATTAATTACATATAGAGTTAATAAAATAGGTGTTAAACTATTATTGTCCTTCCACCGTCAACCCTAGCGCAAATTACCGTCAACCACATTATTATTCTCTCGATATGAGTAATGTTCCTTTCTTCTTTTTTTAAAAATTTTTCCTGTAGTTTTTTTTTTCCAATTGTACTATAGACTTTGATTGAATTTTATGTGTTTTAGTTGTTTGATTAATTATTATATTGCTTTATATTGTTGACTATGTTTTTTGTTGAAATTTTTCTTTAAAATTGTTTTTGAAATATCTGCCATATTCTTGGTCGATAACTTCAATTTCAAATAAGTAGCAGGGGCAAATATGTAATATCAATGTTATATTTCGCTTCTATTGGCTGAAATTTTTTGTGTAAAATTAGGTTTTGAATTTCCTAAAGGGCCCTAGGCCACAAGTGGGCTTGGGCCCATGGGCTACATAATGAATCATATTAGTGGGCTAATCCAACCAGGTTCATAATGGGCTAGTTCAAGCAGATGAGTGATCCAAGCTTAAGCCCAATTTGTTTTTTAATTTTAGGGAAAAATAATAATTTTTTTACACTAAAAGTGGTATCAATTTTTACCATATGTTTTTAATCTCATCAAAATATAAATCAAATTTAGATAAATATTGTAATCTTAATCTTAAACTTTAAAAAGTGTTGCAGTTTAAACCATTTGATAAATTTTTGGGCTTTCTACATGGGTAGCCTACTAATTAGACTCATATTACATTGTTGTCTAAACCCACTATTTTTTACAAATATAGCCAAGAGGCCCTTGTTTATTACACAAAAGTTAATATCCGTTTACTAAACAACCCTCATCCATGATTTGACAGGTTTTAAAAAAATAAAAAATAAAAGGAAATACCATAAAGGCATGTGAACGGTTTTCAATCTATTTTCAAAAAAAATAGAATAACAATTTTATGTCCAAGAAAGGAAAGAACAATAATTTTTCCGTGATTTTGGTTGAAGAAAAAACATTATCTAGACAACCCTCATACATAATTTGACAGGTTTTTAAAAATAAAAAATAAAAGGAAATACCATTAAGGCATGTGAACGGTTTTCAATCCATTTTCAAAAAAATAGAAGAACAATTTTATGTCCAAGAAAGGAACGAACAATAATTTTTCCGTGATTTGGGTTGAAGAAAAAACATTATCTAGCATCTTCTGAAACCCTCGAGTATTAATTGAAGAAGAAGAAGAAAATCATTGAGAAGAAGAAGAAGACAAAGGCCGCTTTCGTATATACAACTGGTATGTTCCTGTTCCGCTTTCGTATATCCCGCTTTCAATTTATATGAATGCAGTATATTTGATATTTGCCCTAGGGTTATTATATATATTAACATCAAAATATATTAGCTATTATATATGAACATAGTATATAGAACAGTATATAATATAACATATAAATAAATAGAATTTTCGATATAATACATACTATATATACTATGGTATATAGAATATGGTATGTTCGATATAATAGAACAATATATAATATACGAGTATACTATATATTATGGTATGTTCATTGTAATATATAAGTATATATATACATTCGATGTTATATTCTGGTATGCTCGGAACCATATATATTGAATATACTGTATATTGAGCAGACCATATTATGTTTGAGAGTATATCTTGTTATGTTCCATATAATATATATAAATTCAAATATATATAAAGCATAATTACATCATATATATAGATGTCCGTGTACATTATAGAAAATTACATGGAATATCTACATAACAATGTACATTGGTATATTCTCATAGATAAAGCAAATAAATGGGATTATGCAGTTAATAAACACATAGAAAAGGAAACTTCATACCCATTTGAAGGACATTGAAGGTTGAACAGTTAACTTGCAGAACAAATATGGTAGCTCAATGATGAAAATGTGGTGGATGGACGTTGAATACGTTGGTCGTAGAAATGAATAAGGTTGGTCGTAGAAATGATAAAAGGTTGTTGGGAATAAAGGATTGTAAAAGATAAATGAAATAAGGTTTTTTGTGAAATGTAAAAATCAAAATCGTGGATGTTGACAAAAAAGAAAAAGAAGGAATCATGGAAAAATTAAGGAGACAAATTGCTAAAATCGTGGTGAGAATAAAATAAAATATAAAATAAATAAGAATCTTCCTAATTACTATACGGTTTAATTAAAGAGAGAGAAACAAATAAAAGGGTATAATAGACCAAAATTGCACATTAAATCTAGATATGAAAATATTCAAATATTTGTACATTTATGAAAATACCTATTTTAAAATTAATTATATGTGTAAAAATTCCTAAATTTTTGTTGGAAAGATCACTAAAAAAAATATTATTATAGCATTGAATGAATAATAAAACACATGCATAGTACAAAATTTATTAAATTTCATAAATAAATGACATTAGAACTAATTTATGTTGTTGAAATTTGTAAATTTTGGCAAGATTATCCAATAATAAGTTTATGCATTGATGAAACTTCATTTTGTGTCATGCTTGATTTTATTTTTTTTTTGAAACTTCATGCTTGATTTTATTGAAACGTAAAAGAATAAAGATAAAATTTGAGGTTTAAGGACTACTTTAATGGAATTAAAAGTTTTAGCAAGTTTAAGAATAAAAATGAGTTTTTTTTTTTTCATTAAATTTTATAAAACACTCAGGATGCATTTTTAATAAGGTATTAAATAAATAAACTTTAATTAAAATAGAAATTCTGGTCACGTTTCTTCTTCTTCCTCTTTCTCCACGGGAAAGAAACTTTCGGTCTCTGAAATGATAAACAGAATCCAAGTTCCTCCTCCATGCATCCTCTTCCTCTTTCCTCGGTCCTCAGCCCCATCTCTCAAGCCTCTGAGAAATCCTAACTTCAGAAGACCACGGTTCACCATTTCCCTCAATTCCCAATTCTCCGACCATTCCGACTCCGGCCTTCTTTTCCGGCAGAAAATACTTTACCTTGAGGACCACCTTCATGTCGATTTCCGGAAAGCCTTCCGTGAAAACCCCGATTCTCGCTCCGCCACTCTCTCCTCCCTCAAGTCCGTCGAGGCATGTCTCTCCTCCATGGGACTCGAGCTCTCTGCAGTCGGCCGTGTCCTCGACATGTACCCTCAACTTCTCACTTCAGAGCCGGACTATGATCTTTACCCCATCTTGGACTTCCTTCTCAACGAGGTTCAAATTCCATTTCCCGATATTCGAAAATCCATAATTCGATGCCCTAGAATTCTTGTCTCCGACTTGGACCTTCAATTGCGACCTGCGTTGAAGTTCTTGCGCGACCTAGGTTTCGTTGGGTTGAATGCCATCACGTGCCAGACGACAATGCTTCTGGTCTCGAGTGTTGAACATACGCTTTTGCCCAAGATTCAGTACCTCGAGAGCTTGGGCTTATCGCACAAGGATGTGGTTAATATGGTATTAAGGTCTCCGGGGTTGTTGACTTATAGCATTCAAAACAATTTGGTTCCTAAAGTGGATTATTTCTTTGGAGACATGAAGGGTGATTTGTTGGAATTGAAGAGGTTTCCGCAATATTTTTCGTTTAGTTTGGAGAGAAAGATTAAGCCGCGTCATCGTTTGTTGGTTGAGCATGGATTGTCGCTTTCTTTGTCGAAAATGCTTAAGGTTAGTGACGGGGAGTTCACTGCAAGGTTGATAGAAATGCGATTGCAGTCGTCGACGGCTGATGATTGAAGTGAGTTACTTGCTTCTTTTAGTTTTGTAGTTTCTTTCTTCGGATGTGATTATTTATGGAACTATATGTCTATATTAGTGTCTTTTCGCTGTACATTCTGGCAAATCATTCCTTTTTTCCCCATCCCTGTGGGGTTGTTGGCCTTTTAACGTGAGAGAGTAATTATAGAATCTTCAGCCTGTTATTAAAACTGAGTATTTCACTTGATTCAGTTTGTGGCCCTTTTCAATTAAGGGAAGTGAGTTTGGCAGGACTTGAAATATGTATCATATGATAATTGTGGAAGATTATGACCTAGAACCAGTGCCTTGTTACTGACGAAATATATCGAAAATAGCGAGTCCCCCAACTGATGCGTAGTGTAGTTATGGAGTTAACTTTCAAGTGATATTAGTAACTAGTAACTAGTAAGGCCAAACTCAACATAATTGGCTTGTGCTCTCAAGCAAGAGGTGAGAGGTTTGAATCCCCCACTTCGAAACATTGTTTAACTCCAAGAAAAAAAAAAAAAAAAAACAACTAGTAACTAGTAAGTTATGCACATGTTTCATGTTGCTGCAGCCGGAATACATTCACAGTTACTTTCTTTGCGGATCTTGGAAGGTGAACATTTGGTTTATTTCTATTTTGATTTTGGATTAAGGGATATCCGAAATCTACTAACTGGCAGTTGACATCAGGACGTTCTTGGGTAGCAACATGTAAATTTTACTTGTGTTGCACTTTATGATGTGAGATCATGATTGACGCTGCAGCAATTTGTACATTTGTAATTATAACTGTCTAACTTTCTACAGAATGTCCTCAAGCTCACCCCGGTTAACTGGTACTTGTGAATTTTAAGAATCTGTAATTTTACAAGTATCATATGGCATGGTGATGACTCCCATCGTAATTGGTCATTGAATCCTATGTCTCAATGATACCAACCCATCTTGTTTAACGACACTTTTGGACATCTTTTTAATTTTATTGTGGGATTGACTCCGTATGCAGTACTTTCACTAAAGAGATCAGATACTACATAGCTGCAAGGACCTGTGGTTCTTAATATTATGCTAAAACTTGCAATCCTGAAATCTTGGTTTTGAGATAAAAATGATATTGTATACACAAATTACACAATGCCTGCACTTAAATAAGTGGCACACATGCTTGTTGGTTGTGTGTAACCAACACAAGAACTGCTGCATGATAATAGACATTTTACTTATTTGATGCTTCTTATAATATGTCTGGCAACAGTAATTTAGTAGATGATGCTTCACTTGCAACAACAAAAATATATGGATCTTTATCTTCCTTGGGGTTCTTTTGTGTTTTTCGTTTATTTTTCATTTTTTCTTTGTAATGAAGTTCAACATTTTTTTGATGGAAATTAATCAGATGGTTGTAGTCAAGTAGAGAGGGTGAAGAAAAAATTTGCATTGCCCCGATATATTCATTATTGTACTATTACACTGGAACTGGAATCCCCATCTGTCCCACACACACGTGCTGCTATGTGGAAATCATGGATGAGCATCGCTGATGTTAGTTTATGTGAACCTTTTCCTTCCTATGTGCAGGAACTGTGATTGAAATGATCCTACAGCTCGATCGACAAGACCAGGCATTCCACCATGTTCATCTGTTAATGCACGCAGGCCTTGACTATCTAAAGTGGCTGGAGTTATTCACAAGATTGTTCCCATCTTGAGTGAGATCATCAGTCAGAATGTTTTCTGTTTAAACAGAGAATACGTAAAATACAGAGACTCAACGCTTCCGCAATTACCACCATTTGTTGATGCAATGCAGGCCCTGACTACCGTAATTGGTTGAGAGACTTGCAAGGTTGGCCCCATGCATCGCAAATGATATCATCACATCTGGAAGATTGCTGTTTAAGTATAGAATAACTGGAAAACAGTCGGACAGTAATCAAATTATCCTCGACCCCTTCCATCACTTGAATGTAATTTCCTGTGATCATTGAAAGAACTCTCAACTCTTGTATATTCTAACCCTTGGCCATTGTTTGAAACTCATCAGAAGTTAGAACATGTGGTTGGGTTTGCAAAAGGTTCAAACTTCAAGGAAGAAAGGGAAGGGTGAACCCCCCTAAATCATATCATAAGGCAATGTTCGTCTCTGGCTTATTAATGTTGTCTACTGAATCATGAGTTGGACTAGAAATTTTATTTCTGGTGGAAGAAAGTTAGTGTGAAAAAGAAACAAGATCTTGTCCCACCAAAGTTAGAAAACAATGAGAGATTTCATAGTGCATGATGATTCATTTTCTTGTTGAAACATGAGCCGAGCAATACGGTTTCTTGTTGCAGAGATGCATCACTGTCGCAGTCCAGATTCCAGGGTACGTTGTCCATTACATGACAGGTTTTGAGAAGGGTACAGTTTGAGAGGCCTTGCCTCGGGTCATCTCTTTCTCTGTTTCTCGGGACAGCAAATGCAAATGCAAATGCAAATTGGGGGTCTGCAGTCGTCACCTCTGGACCCTTTTATCTCCCTACAATCAATTTGCTCAGACACAGAAAAACAAGAGAGAGGGGATCCTGTCCCATTCTTTAATCATTCACCCTCCAAGGATGGGATGAGTTTTGATTTGAAATTCATGGTCTTCATTTAATTCTGTCTCTACACGGTATTTACTATTTATATATTATGGACCTGTTTGCTTGTCTCTAAGACAGATCTGATTCAGAGGAGAACGAATGTTCTGCACAAGTTAAACTGGTTATATATTGTGCATTTGAGCATTTGATATGATTAGTTTAGTTTATACATTAGGTGTTAAAATGAAAGTGATTTTGATTTTTGGTACTTTCATATTATTTTGTAAATACTAGCGCAGCTGGATGGTATGTAGACCAAAGAGAATTCATAGACAATGAAATTATCTGTTATGAGACAGCAATTTCAGAATCCACATGTTATGTATTTATGGTTGCGTCGTGTGGTGAAGGAATTTCTGTTTGTCCTTGTGCTTTACGACAATCTTAACTGACCAATATGCTCCAATCTTCATGTCCACCTTAAATCAAATTATCAAACCATCTCAATCTTTTCACATTGTTTCATTTCATCCTCTCTTTCTCTCTCTTCTCATCATGGGATTTTTTTTTTTCATTCCAACACAGATATATCTTGATTTGTTCCTCTCAATTACTTTTAACATAGAAACATGGAAAAGTGAGAGATCTTTTAAATGATATGCTTTATGTATTGGTATTTGCAAATCCCAACATAAAGATTCATCTTTGTTTGTTCTCTGCATTGAAGGGTACCCTTCGCCACTACCTTTAGTTTCCATTCCGTATCCTTCCAAGGGAGCAAACCCAACAGAATCTTTTGGCTCAGCCCTACCATTTATATTGTGGGCCATTTCCTTACCAAATTCTTTTATTTCATACTCCTCATTTTCAGGCTCCTAGCTACCCTTTGCTCCTTTGCTGGCCATTTGGGGTTGAAGAAGGTTAGTTGGCACTGCCAATTTAATGGGGTTCCTCTTTTTTTCTATCTAGGAAAAAGCCAAAACAACATTGGGTTCTTCTGTCAACAATCAACATATTACATTATTTAGAACAACATTTCTCATATAACCCAGTTTGATTTACTCTAATAACTTGAAGACATTTTGTAAGATCCAAGTTGATGAAAATTCCAAAGTTTTCACCACCTGCAAAGACATAAGATTTGGCTGATAGTTTTGGTTCTTGTTGTTCATGATGAAAGGGAGAAAAAAAAAAAGCAGAAAAGAATGAAGAGGACAAAGAGTTTGCACAAGTGTTTGAGAAGGGGATCCTAAGTTTGCTTGTTCAGGTAAGCTGTCAAAAATCACAATAATTCTGCTATTAGGAAGCAGTCAGAGGGCTCAGTTCTGTAGGGCAAGAAATGCCGCACGTGGGATTGGCAGAAGAAAGAAACAAATGCCAAAAATTTAACCTCCAAAAAAATTTAAAACCTTTTTTTTTTTTTTTGGTGCAGATCAGACCAGACCAGACCAGAAAGGAAGTAAGTTAACAAAAGGGGGGGAAATTTAGGCGTTGAGCAATACTGTTACACACAGTTTTACTTGTCAACATTGCCTTCATCTTCTGCTTCCTCCCCTTCTTCCTACTGTCCATTGTCTGAATACACACTCCACGAAAACAAACCTTTTTCAAATCTTTGTCACTTTTACTAAATGTATTACATTAATCAATGTCAAATTCCTGTGATTATCTCATAATACATAGTTCAAATGGGCAGCTTTATTTTCTTATATTAATTGAAACCATAGATTAAGAGAACCCTCTTTTTATGCTGAATATAGATTAATGTATGAAACATCAATTATCATCTCTTCTTATTTTTTATGGTTCTTTCTTGATGTGGTGAAGGTGATTGATCTCTTTAAAAATGTGTTTAGTAAAACAAAGTGTAAGCATAGTGATATCGGCTCAACGGAAGGTACTGTTAATAAAAAAGAGTACTTCAAAACAACTTCAATGAAACTGAAAAGGGTTTTTTTTTGTTGGTACTGTAAACATTTAACTCAAAATCTCATGAAATCTCTCTTTTTTTTTGCCTTCTTGTTTTGTTTGGTTTGTTAGCAGGTAAAACCAAACTGTGAAGGCAAGAAGAGTAAAAGGGGGCGATCCTAAAAGAAGCAAGGTTGAAAATTACCTGAAAGGAGATTTTGTTTTGTGTATAAAGCCAAATGGAGTATAGATATATATCCAGAGGAAGCTACGTACTGAAGCAAGAAAGATTAGATTCGTAGATGGTTTTGGAAGGAAGTCCAAACGAAGATGGCATCAGTTTGAGATCTTTGGCTCAGAGAGTATGATAACTCATTAATGGAGATAGTGTCCTGTTTGGTGGGTGGTTGTTGTTCAAAGCTCTCTTTCTTGACCCATTACTGTTCACTCCATTGTCACAGCTGATAGTACATTCCTGATACACTGTGCCAAACAATGAATTGAATGAAACGTCTGATTTTGGGATTCCCAATGAGATAATAATAAAGAGAAGCAAAAAAAAAAAAAAAAAAAAGAGAAGAAAACTTCACTCTAGAATTAATTTCAGTTTCAAAGTTTGTTTTGTTTCAACACTGTTGCAGATGTAAGCCCTAAGCTATTCATGTGATTTTCAAGTACATTCCTTAAGGTGAAAAAATCTACTTTTTTTATTTTTTGCTTGCTTTCTTTTACTGGCTTTCTAGTTAAGGCCCCTCTTTAACTTCCCTTCTCTTAAAGGACAGGTGTAATATGAACAATATCATGAAACTTTCTTTTTGCCACCCATGTGTTGAAAATTTCATAGATATATTAAGAAATGTCCATTGAATGCTGAAGATATCCCAACAAATATGATAAGAATTCAAAAGAAAACAAAAGGAAAGACAAAGTATCAATCACTAGATCCAAAAGCTTGGTCATTTATTTACATTGATCTTAACACTCTTCCTCACTTGTGATTACTTAGATTCAAACAAACAATCATTTCTTTGATACTCACTCATGGTTAGAGGATGTTAAATAGAGGAATTTTTTACTCTAATACTATGTTAAGTTTTTACAAAAGACCCAAAAACTTAAGTTGATAGATTACATAAGGCTAAAAATGTCCTAACAAACACTATACGAATTTTAAAAAAAACAAAAAGAAAAAGAAAAAGTATAATTAGATCCAAAAGCTTGATCATTTATTTACATTCTTAACCCTCACTTGTGGTTACTAGGATTCAAACTAACCACCCTTTTTTTTTATACTCATGGTTAGAGGATTTCAAATAAAGAATCTCCTATTTTGATAGTATGTTAAATTTTACAACGACTCAAAAACTTGAGTAGGTAGATAGGTTAAAGTATTCTTAACAAAAAACCATCAATCTACCAAACCCTCTTGGAGTCAGCTTAAGAAAGAACAGCCATTTATTTTTCAGAAAAAAAAAATGTTAGTTCAAGATGAAAAAAGATGTACAATTTTGTTGGTAGAAAAGCAAAGGTATGGGGTTGAGTCGTTGAGATGAGGCAGAGTTAGGACACAGGAGGAGGGTCAAAAAATTCATCAACAACAATAATCTGGCTACGAGTTAAGAGAGGAGAGAGAGAAGAGTTCATTGGGGACTGTTAAAATTTGTTGATAAAAGGCAAAGGGGGGTGGTTTGTTGGGTCAACCTCAGTTGGTTAAGGGGAAGAGGGAAAAGGAAAAACAAAATAAACAAAGTTAAAAGAGAAAAAAATATGTATGAGTGTGATTGACAATGTTTCTCAGCAGTAGCAGCCAGCCAGGGCAGCACTTAGCAGGCTCTCTCTGTATTCTAATAACTAAGGTGTCAAACTCAAAACTCTCTCTCTTTCTATCTCTATCTCTGTCTTTGTTGTGTTTCTGAAATCTGGATTGAAAAGAAAGGTGTCAAAGCACTGCAACCATAAGCCTACCATCTGGAAAGTGGAAACACAAACAAACACCAGCATCATTTTTATAACTCTTTATTATCAATTGGAGAGGGACAGCCAAAACCAAACCACACACCCTCAATTTCACCCTCATTATCATTCTTACTTTTTTCGGTTCAACTTATGTTTTAACCAGTTAAGTTATATTCAAGTTGACTTATTTATTTTTACAATTATTTACAACCTGGACATATTTGTGAACTTGTGGTTTATCAAATATAGTGTTGTCTATTTAATTGGATTTCTTCCTTTAACTTCAACCAGAGCTCTCCAAGGTTTCTAGTGATGGTGATAGAAATGAATTATGTATATCGGAGACACATAACTTTCTAAACTCTCAGGAGTCGTTTGGTTCGCAGGTTGGGATGGTTTGTTAAACCTGGGTTTATTAAGTCTGAGATTGTTAAGTTTGAGTTTGTTAAGTCTGTGTTTGGATGGTACAGAAAATAGGTTTGCTAAGTCTGAGTTTATTAAACCAGTGTTTGGATAGTGTCAAATCTGAGTTTGTTAAGTATGTGTTTGAATTCTAATGTTTTAAACCTGAGTTTATTAAAAATGTATTTGGTTGGTAAATTTAAAATTTGTAATAAATAATATAAATTATTTAATTAAAGTAATAAAAGCTATATATTAAATTATATTTAGAATGTAACTTTTATTATGAACTTAATAATAAATAAAATATTTTTAATACATTTGTCCACTCAATTTTCTTCCAATAATTATTTTATAAAATAAATATTTAATTGTTCATGAAATATTTTCAGACTATTTATCAAAATGTGAACAAATATAAATAAAAATTTTTATGCAAATATATCAAACATAAAATTAACCATAAAGAAAATGTTATCAATTGTTTATTTAATGATGTATAACTTGTTGTGCTAACAAAAGTTATTTACTACATATCACCAAAATTACTATTAGACTTAACTTTCTATATTTAACTAATACATAAGGTTATAAAGTTAAAGTATTTTAAATAATATTATTTTAAAGCTATTAACTTCAAGATACACTAACCAAAATAGTTTAATTATTTAATTTATAAATATTAGTTAGGGTAACTAAACCCAAACTCTCCCCTTGGTACCTGGGAACCAAACACCTCCTCAACATCTTGGGGATCAGTAAGTCATTAGCTGAAAACCTTAATTTTATTTAATTTAGGGTTCTAATACATTACCTTTTATGAAAAGTTGAATCTAGGTCTATGTTAGTTAATCTTAATCAATCCTTTTTTTTTTCTTTTTTCTTTTTTTTTTTTTGCATTTTCAAGTCCAACTACAAATAATTTGCATCAAACTAAATATGGCTTAGTGGACAATATATCTATTTCCATACTAAAGGTCGATGGTCGATTCTCTACCTCTACAATTGTTGAACTAAAAAAGACTACAAATAATTTATCATGTTAAATTTTCAAGGAATTTCATCAATCATAGAATCATTGGGTGAGTTTAGGTTATAGAATACTAGACATTAATATAAACTTATAAGAACCAATTGAAAGAAAAATTAAGGTATGAGGACTAAGGCAAAATATAATTTGTCAAATTAACCATAGCTTAATTGATATAAAACATGTGTCTTCGACCAGTAGGTCAAAGGTTCGAATCCCCGCACCCAACTTGTTGAACTACAAAAAAAGGCAATATAATTTACTAAAGTTAATAATGCAATTAGATTGAGGAGATTTTATTACTTTGTAACATATTACCTTTTCAAGAAAAGTAATGCATTTTCAAAAGCATTGATAAAAATATGATATTTTTACTCAATGAATATATACCAAAATAAACCTCTTTAAGAGATGGTTTATCTAAAATCGTCAAAATAAAGGTTGATAGTTCGATCTCCTACTTCTATAATTCTTGATCTAAAATAGGTTTCAAATAATTTACTATGTTAAATTTTCATAACTATGATCATTGGGTAAGTTTAGGTTTATAGAATATTGCGACTTCATAAAAAGCAAGAAAATATAAGATTGAAGAGAATGAAACGCATGTAGTGGTGATTATAGCAGTTCCTTCTGATCCTAGAAAACATCCAAAAAAACCTGCTACATAACTACCGAGTAGGGGCAAAAATACAATAAGTAGATACATAATTTCGAGTGTGATCAGACAATGACAAAGCGGCCTGTGATAAATTGATTGACGTCCGTAGAACGCTCAACTGAAGGAATCACTATAATGATCAATTGAACAAATTTAAGGTATAAAGACCAAGACAAAATATAATTTAACCATAGTTAAACCCTGCAATTAGAGTGAGGAGATCTACTACTTTGTAACATATTACCTTTACAACAAACGTAATGCATTTTCAAAAGCATTGATAGAGATATGATATTTTTACTCTATGAATACCAAAATAAATGTCTTTAAGAGATGGTTTATCCAAAATCGTCAAACTAAACTACAAGTACAACTTATCATCAAATTATTTTGAACCCTTTTTTTTTTGCTCTGTCAAAAAAAAAACATCTTAATCATTCAAAAGAGAAACCCCTTCCCCACCCCCATTAATTTTATCTGCTATTTTGTGGGTATAGTATATAATAGTTTAATTTTAATTTATTATCAAATTTCTAACAGTTATGAACGTATTGGGATTGGTAAAAGAAAAATGCATAAGATTTGTTTGGTTTGATTTCTCCACTGGCTTTTCAGAGATTCATAAATAGAGATATCCGTACATTTTTATTTTTTATGTTTATTCCTTTCCTTTCTTATCCTTCTCAATCTCGTCCATGTTTGACAGCAACTATTTCATCTTCCTTTTTTTTTATTTTTTGTTCAACAACGTGTGGGATGTTGAATTTGAATTTAACTTTTTAGTCAAAAATATATATTTTTATCAATAAACTATGTTCAAGTTTGCTTTCGCTAGTGGATGTTGTAATTTAATAATCCTAGACATATAATAATCACAAACAACACTAAAAAGAAGAAGAAAATTGAAAAAGCCCCATGTCCATGGAAAACCAAAACCAAGCCAAATAAATCCAAACTTGTTAGCTAAAAAGGGTTAGCCAGAAATTCGTCAGCATGCTCATGTTGTATTTCTCTTCAGTCAGTTTGAAAAGAACACTTACTGTTACTGTTTACCCTCCTCTAAGTTTTCCCTTCTTCGTACACTGCAATATTCGATTTCTTTCCCAACCCCTTTCATTATTTTTTCTTCTTCTTAGCCAGCTTTCTATTTCTAGTCCCACATTTTTTCATTTCCACAACTTTTTTTTTTGTTTCTCTTTTCTATTATTCATCCTCTTGGAGATGACCTTCAAACAGTTCCATCTTTCGTCATCCTCATCATCATTCCAAGTCTTTGGCCTATAAATCCAACCCCATCTGAAGAAAATGCAATCTTTCTTGTGAAAAAGCCACCAAAATGGGGATGTTGGATGATGATGATGATGATTTTGGTCTCAAGGTTGAGGAAAGTATGAATCTTGATCTCAACTGTGCAATTGTTTCTTCTTCTCAAGAGAGTTGTGAGGTTGTTGAAAATGGGAGAGGTTTTTGGAACTTCCCATTTTCATGTGAATCCATGACTAGAAGCTCAGAGACTGATGTTGGGGATAATGGGAATGGTGCTTCTGATTTCAGTGATGGGTTTGTTGAAAACATGAATAATGAGTCCTTAAATCATAATGCTAACCCAACTTCTTGTTCCAATACAGCCAGTGGGGCTCAGTCTAGACTCTGTGCTAGAGGCCATTGGAGGCCTGCTGAAGACACCAAGTTGAGAGAGCTTGTAGCCCTTTATGGTCCCCAAAACTGGAACCTCATTGCAGAGAAGCTGGAGGGAAGATCTGGTAAGATACCCACAATTATTATCTTTTTTTCGAGTGCGGGGCGAGATTCCAACTTCTGATAGATTACTACTAATCCCTTAACCAGTTTTTGATTCTGCCATGTTATTAATGTCTTAATCAGTTGAGTTGTCTAAATCAGTTGAGTTATGTTCAGATTGCAGAAGCTCTAAAAATGTTTTTTTCTTTCTTTCTTTTGGTTTATGAAGGTAAAAGTTGCCGGCTGCGATGGTTTAACCAGTTGGATCCGAGGATTAACAGAAGGGCATTTAGTGAGGAAGAAGAAGATAGGCTAATGCAGGCTCATAGGATATATGGGAACAAATGGGCAATGATTGCAAGGCTTTTTCCTGGGAGAACTGATAATGCAGTGAAGAATCATTGGCATGTCATAATGGCAAGGAAATATAGAGAGCAGTCTCGTTCATACAGAAGGAGGAAGCTGAGTCAATCTGTTTACAGAAAAATGGAAGAAGATTTGAGCTTCCTTAATCTTCCCAAAGATGGAGACAACCGACACACGACAACTTGTTCTCCTTTTGGAAACTTTCAGGGTTCTGTTGGTGCTGTTGATTATGGCTTTTTAACCCAAATGGCCATTGGTGGAGGAGAACCAATCTCAACTAATAGGCCTAACCATCCTTACTTCAGCTCATGTGCTCAGCTTTCAAGTCTTAATAATGTCCTTCCAGGTTTGTTGTTCAGATCACTTTTCATCCTTCTGAAAAGCATACGTTTATACAAAGAATACAAATAAATGGTTGAATAAGCTCAATTGTGATTTTAACATGCTAAATGAAAGGTCGTACATGTGCATTCGTAGCTTTGTAATGTCATTTCATCTAATTGATAACAATTTGTTGGGTTTTGTACTAATTTTTCAAACGAAACAAAGGAGAGTATTGAAAACATAAAATATAAATAAGTGATTAAACGTCCATAATTTATCAACTTTGGAGTACATAGAGGTGAAAATCATGTCTCCAAACTTTATAACGTCTTTTTGTTTTTTTGAGTTCAACAATCATAAGGGTGGTGGATTTGAATCTCTAACTTTTTGGTCAAGAATACATGCTCTAATTACTACCTATGCTTGTTTTGGTTATAATGTCATCTCTTGTACCCTTAATATTGGAAGTCCTTTGTTGAGATTTGTTTCGTTTTCCACACTTTTGGAGTATATCGTAACCCATCAATTTTGGCTTTTTTTAGGTTGAGGGGTGATTTAATTAAATTAGAAGTAAAATTAGTAACCAATGAATTGGGTTGGTTTGATGGTGTGTGCAGATCCCAAGAGCAGATTTTGGGAAGGAACAGGCAATGGGTTTCTGGTACCACGAAGCCACCACCAGTACCAGCCATATAACACGGCGGCGCCACCGTCAAAGGACGGGGTAGGCGGCTCACAAGCGGCCACATCTCACGTTCTAACAGGTGGATCTTCATCTGTAACGGCGGAGACGGCAAAACAACAATCACCACCATTTATCGACTTTCTTGGGGTTGGAGCCACATGAAGGCTGAATCTGAGAAAAAAAAAATCTCAGATGAGATTTCAAATAATGATCAGAGCCGTAGATTACCCCACTGTTTGTAGTCAAATGATAGCCCAAAATTTAAAGAAAAAAAAAAGGATTGGAGAGGTAAATGAAGAATGTGGAATCGTACAGAGTGGTGACAGTGAAATTTGAGTGGTGGAACATATGTTGATATTATTATTATTATTATTCACATAATAGACTAAATGTTATCCTAAATGTTCGTGTTTTGTTTTGTTTTTTTTTTTTTTTTTTTTTTGCTTTTACTAAGGTTACTCACTCTTTATTCTAAATGTCTTCGACGTGTACTGTTTTATGCCTTTCGAGTCAAGCAACTTCTGGCAATCAGCTACACAACTTCTATATACCAACCTTAGCCAAAATAGTGATTTGAAAGATGGTTTCTCTCTTTTTCTTTTTTTGGAACTTGAAAATCTGGGGTTAAAAGTTAAAACAAAGGTTTTAATTTTTTATGGTTTAGTTTATCACAAAAAAGACTGAAATTTTATGGTGGTTTGAAATGTTTATTGTTTGATATCCATACGACTTTTCTTTTTGTTTCAAATGAAAGTCTTTTTTTTTTTTTTTTTAAAAATTTTTCTTTTGCTTTTGTTTACAAAACATATCCATCGTAAATATAAGGTTGTGATTCAACTTACAATCTCTTGACAAAGATAGGCCATTTAGAGTGTGACTAAATGGTTAAGAAACTTATTATTTTTCGTGACAATGAAAGTTTGATTCCTTACTCTTACTAGTTATTACCACGTGCAATGCATGTGTGTGTATATATAGGTTAAATTACAAATTTAGTTCATTTGGTTGCGAGAAAGTTAGAATTTAATCTTTATGATTTTAAATGTTAGAATTAGTTTTTATAGTTTGATAAAATCCTAAAAAATAATTCCTACCGTGGGGATTATTTATGAGAATTTTATCAAACTATAGGGACTATTTATGATATTTTATCAAACCATAAGGATGAAATTCTAATTTTTAAAACCATAGGGACTAAATTCTATCTTTCTCCAAACCATAAGAACCAAATTTGTAATTTAACCAATATATATATTTAAGTTTTGAATATTAAAATAATTTGAGTTCTAACATTATGGAGTACAATTATTATTTATATTTGTATAATGATTCTTTTATAATTAATTAGCTTCAATAATTTTTTTCTATTCATATTATGATTTAGTGTTCTCACTAATTTTAATATAGCAAAATTGTTTTCTATTATAATATAAGTTTTTTTTAAAATATAATATAACATAATTTTCTATTTTTCTTTTAAAGTTTTTAAAATTTTATTTGTATTTCTATTATTATTGTATATATAATATATATTTTGACACATAATATAGTTTTTTATTTTTGAAGTTTTATTTTTAAAAAAATTATCTAAGGGCATTTTAGATTAAAAAAAATGAAAATGGTTGGAGGCAGAAGTTTTCATAAATTTCCTTTATATAGAAGAACATTAGAATTATAATTTTATCTAATAATGTGAATGATTTTTTTTTTTTTTTTTTTTGTATTTCAAATAGCGAATCTGAGAAATATTACTCTCGATTTTGAGAGGTTATAATTTGATTAAAGTGAAAAGAAAAATATAATATATTGAAAAATAACTTATCATCAATTTTATTGGGGTTAATTTGATCAATTTCCTTTGTAGAAATGATTTTCTTCTTTTGAATTTGTTTTGAATTAATTTTTAGTTTGATTGATACAAATTCTATTGAAAATAATTTAAATGATGAAGAGATAATTAAATATTGGTTATGATTTTGACGACATTTTTTATTTTCAAAAATTGGATTTGAGATTTTAAAGTATCATAAAATTATAAAATAATGATTGATGAATTGATTAATAAATCAATTTAATTTTGAAATAGCTAAACATTTAAATGAATTTATTTAGGAAATCTTTATCTCATAAGTTTTTTTTTAAGTGATTTTGAAAAATTTAAAACTATTTACTTCTATTTAACTTTGTAACATAAATTTTAGAAGCTATCAAATTTGAAAATTACTCTAAATGAGTTAGTTATAAATCTCAATCATATATTATAACATTAAGTTAAAATATTAGATGAAGAAGTAGTCATTTAAAGAGAGTGATTTGATTTATATATTGAAAAAAAAAAAGGAACGTAAGTCTTTTAAAAAAAAGCAAAAAAAAAAAAAAAAATACATACATACACACACATATATATAGTATTAAAAAAGAGAGAAGATATTTGAAATAAATAGAAAATTAGAGATGTCTATTGCAAAAAAAAAAAAATGAGAGTGTAATTTAATTGGAGAATTTAGATTCAAATCCTAATTTGAATTGATTTTGAATCAAATCATATCTTCAATTGAAATATATATATATATGAATTCAATTTTGAACTCATATACTCCATCATAATCTATATATAAAATATATATATTATGATGGAGTATATGAGTTTTGACTGATGTAATTAATTTAAATAAGGAGTATTTTAGTCTAAAAATATTTTCTACAATAAGGGGTATTTAACCTAAAAAAATGATTATACTTAATTATATTATATTTTATTAAAACCTTTTAAGAATTAGGTCATTAAATATAAATTGTATTTGTTTCAAAGACAATTTTTTAATTAATCAAAATTTAAATTATTGGACTATAATTATACTTCCTCTCATCCATGGATTGTATATGTCCAACAGATTTGCATATTAGATTTTCAAAGCTAGCATTACATAAAAGAACTACCACCGTTATTATTATTTTGTTCCTTCAACTTTTAGTTTTTTTCTTCCACTTTAAAAGATAACCATAACCATATATTTTATTTCTATCTTAATTTTGCCTTAAATATTTAACTAATAAATGAGATGATTTTAGATTCAAATTATAATTTGAGCTGATAATTTTGTTTATCAAATTAAAATTTTTGATTCAAACTCATTTTGAATCAAATTATTTCCTTATATAATAGTTGTTTAAATTATAGCATTCAACCAACTAAAACGTAAATTTTCTAAAAAAAAAACTAAATCCTAAATAAAAAGAAAAAGAAAAAATGTGGGTTGACAAAATTTATAAAAAAAGAAAGAGATACCTGAAGAGATGACTATTTTAGATCTGGAAAAAAAGAAGCACCAGCAACAACACAACATTGTGGAATTAATTATTGAAATTGAGTGGCATCCACTAACATGCTCAGGTGTAAATTTTTTTTTTTAAAAAAAAAAGACGTGAAAGAAAAAGAAAAAAACGTGGGCTAACGAAATTTTCAAAAAAAAATTTCCAAGAGATAGAATTCTGGAAAAAAAGTCGAAAAAGGTTGGAAAAAAATAAAGAGAAAAAAAATAGCAATATGATGTGCAAAAGTCAGGCCAAAAACTTAATTTGAAAAGTAGAAAGTATCAACAAAGAAAAATGCAACAAAAAAAAATGTTGAAAACAAAATGAAAACAAAAAAAATGGAGAGATACATGATGAAAAATTAGGGATGGTCGTGATGAAAAATTCAAGATAGCTAGTTTAAGACCTAAAAAAAATAGTTATTACTAAAAACTGAAAACCCATATGAAAAAAAATGGATGCAATGGCAAGAACTAAAAAAAAATACTTGAAGAATTAGAATTGTGTGTATAAGAACTATATGAAAAATAATACCTCGAGAATTGGATATAAGAATTGCGTATATATAAAAACTAAATGGATGATAATTGGATGCAATTTATTGAAGCAATTTGATTCAAATTCAAATTTGATTTGATTTTGAATCAAATTGCTAATCAAATTAAGATTATTGATTCAAATTCATCAATTTAAAATTAAATAAAATATTCATTTTCAATCAAATTATCAAATCGGATTAGGATGATTTGATTAATGTAATTGACTAAAATTTAAAAGAGTATTTTAGTCTTTTTTTTTTTTTTCCAGAAACTCTTGCTTTTTAATATATTATAGATATTAACTCCTTGAGAGACTGTTTGGGGCAAGGAGTTACAAGGAGTAGGAGTTAGTAAGTCTGGGGAGTTATGAAGTATGTATTTGGGGTGTAGAGTTGTTTAGTCTAAGAGCTAGGAAGTCTGTATTTGGGACAATAAGTTGCATGGAGTAAGAGTTCTGAAGTCTGTGTTTGAAGCACATATTTGTTAAACATGGAGTTATAAAAGCCTACGTTGATTTTAGTTTTTTTTTTTGTACAGTTTTTTTCTACAAGTTCTCAAATTTTCATTATTAAGAATTTGTTCCCATGAATTCTAATATTGATATTTTTTGTTTTTATTAATTTATGTATATTTTATAAATTTTTTAAAAGAAGAAAAAAGGAAAATTTTGAACAAAATACCTGAGGGCTTTTAAGAAAAGATTTTTAATTCAAAATAAGCTTCAATCTAGTGCAAGTGCACACTATCGATGCAAGTAATATAAAACTGGAAGTATTCCAGAGTATCCACAGGGAACAGATACAACAAAATTCAAGAGAATAAGCAAATACGTTTTCAAATTGCAATTGTGGGTAACCAATGTAAAATAATAAGTGAGATGATTTTTGTTGTTTTTTAAAATAAGAAATAAAAATGATAAAAGAGGAATTTAAACGTGCTTTTGCTCCATTGAAACAAATTGCGGCCTAATTGCAATTGCAATCCTTTGACTCAACATTTAAGCTTTGTAAACCGAATTCAACACTTATTCGACCTTCTATGAAGTATCTTTAGGAGACTAAGCGATTAAACCGATATTTCTATGGCTAATACGAACTTAGTTAATTTTGAAACACAAATCTTTTGGTTTTAAAGGTTTTGCCCTGTCTAAGGTCAAATACAAATTTCTATGTCTATCTATTTTTCCTTTATTGCTTTTATGAAAACCAAATTTTTATCTAACATTTTCAAAATTAGACTCAATTTTTGTATACTAATCTAAGTGATCAATCTAGACTAATAATACGCATTAAAATCAATAAAAGCAAACAAGCTATAGAGGAAGCAAGGTTGTTCTCACAATTAGGCCTTTATTCCTATATTTAGAGCATTTACATGCTTGAATCCCAAAGAATGAATTAGCTCATATTATGTTTAGAACAAAAAAAATAGTGAATTAGAATATTGAAAATCCATAACGAAGTCAGTAAAGGAAAGAGAATAACAACTAAAACTAAAATAAAGATTTGAATGAAAGAAACTTTTACTGAATCAATTCAATACTCAATAATATTCCAACAACTTGGAATACTACAAAATTTAAGCAACAAACTTTAACAATAAAATTGACAGCAACTAAACCTAAGAAAAACAGAAATTGCAATTGATGACTTGAAAACAAAAATACCCAAACTAAACTAAACCTTTTCGGCTCATGTCTTAATCGAACTCAATTCATTCTCTTTCAAGGGGATTTAGCTCATAACAACCTTCACTTTTGTGAGGAAGGATTGAGACTTTGAACGTTGAAGGTTCTGAAAATTAAGAAGAAAAGAACAACATCAAAAACTTGAGCAAAACAACAGAAACTAAATGGGCGTGAAAAGAAAAAAACTCCAGCCACGTTTTGCTTTGTTTTCCCTATTTTTATAGGCATTGAGGGCTAGAGTTTCCATATTTGTGCTCCTTCAATCATGGGTCAAGGTTTGGGCATGAGTTCGGGCTGAAAAATCTCCAGAAATTTCTGTAAATCTCACATTTTCCAGATTTTTCAGAGATACAATTGCATTTCAATTGCATTTCAATTGCATTTCTGTTGCATTATTTTTTAGATCTGCCAAAATTTTTCAGAAATGCAATTGCATTTCCATTCTAGAATACAATTGCAATTTGTGCTTGTTTTCCAGACTTGTTTTCTCGAAGGAATGCAATTGCATTTTGTGCTTCTTCACAAACTTGTTTTTCTGAAGAAATGCAATTGCATTTCCAAAATGGAATGCAATTGCATTTTTGTGCTTGCTCCAAACCTACACAAAAACAACAAATTAGTATAATTTCCAATCTCTTTTTAACTTCTTTCTTCTTTTTCATTACTCAAACAAACTTTTATGAATTTATCTAATAAACACTATATTTAGCTTGCTCGTCATATAACAAAACACACAAAAATAACAAGAATAACCTAGTTTAGGGTCAAATAATCCTCATAAATGAAAATGATCAATACCCCACATTCTTTGTTCAATATCTCTCACATTAATTATTCATTTACCTTGGATAGTTTTCAAATAAAAGAAAGTCTTACAATACTTTTTTAAATATTACATGTGATTCGGAAAGATTTCAATATATTAAGTTAAATGATTCAAATAAACTTTAAGATTTTTATGTTTTTATGCTCTCAATTCTAGAAATAGTATAGATTTGTTTCTTTCAATCTTAAAATTGAGATTTTAAATTCTATTATTTTATGAATATTTTACAATTTTGTTAAAGACTTGTTTTCGTCAATTTTAAATTTTTAATTTAAGATTTGTTTTTCAAGCTTAATAAAATATTTTTTTTTGTATAATTTAAGATTTTATTTTTTTAACTAATCAATGTATCCGATTATTTAAGTTTGATTAATTTGAAAATAAGATATTCTTTGAAGTTTTAAATAATTAAGTTAAAAATAAAATATCAAATATTTATGCTATTTTAAAATAATTAACTTCAAAATGAATATATATTTTTAATACCATTCAAAATGAATATCATATATACTTTTGTTCAGATTACTATATATTTATGTTATTTATTGTAATAATTTTATTTTATTAAGTTTGGAATGAGAAATTGTTTATTTTTTTACTTTGAATATAATTAATTTGAAAATTAAAATTTTGTTAATACGTTAACTTTTTTAAATACTAATTTCTTAAATTATAATACGGGTTAGTTTAAAATATTTTTTTCTTCAAATCATAAAATTATATATATATATATATATATATTTAGCTATTAATAAAAAAAAACTAAAAAAGATAAAATTATTATTTGTTATAAGTAATTTTTGTTTAAACTTAAAAAACAATTGTAGATGGCATGTAGAGGAAGTGAGATATAGAGATTTTTATCAATTAAAAAAATTGTTATGTAGTACTCTAATTTACATTAAGAATTTCAATTTAAATAATAGTATCATATCTAAAACATTCTTATATAATCTATATTTAAAAAATACAATTATAGAATAAAAAGAAAAATATTTCTGTTAAAAAATTTATTAAAATTATAGGATAAAAATAAAAATATTTTTTAATAATGATTTATATTTAATTATTAATTAGTAATAATGATGAGAAAATTTATATAAAAATAAAGAAAATTTTTTAAATTTAGAAATTAAAAAAAATTGTGTAAAAAAAATAGAAAGAGAAAGGAGAGGATAGAAGAGAGAGAGGTAGGAGTGAGGTGAGGTGAAGAAAAAATGATATAGAAAAGTTGTGAGACCCAAAATAGAGAGTTGGAGGAAACGTTAATAAGTTTGTTGGGCTCACAATAGAAAGTTGAATGAGTAGTTTATAAGTTTGTGAGGTCCACAATAAGAGTTAAAATATCATTGGGCCAAACAAGGAGTTGGAGGGAGTTATGAACTCCTCTCAACTCTACTCCCGTCAACTCTTCAATCAAAACACCCCTTTAATGATAAAGAATACCTTAATCACTAAATTATGTCCACATACACTCTTACAAAAATGCCTTTAATATGTTATCTAGCGCTTTGAATGACCAAGCACGAGCGTCTTGATTATTTTTTCAGTTTTTGTTTTTGGGCTTTTTTGGGGCCTATTCTGTTTGGGGTTTAATAGTAGTGCTATATATAAACCCTCTAACTCTTATATATATATATATATATATATATATCTGTATTATGTACTTTGTTGCTCCTCAAGATAGTAAAATAGTTTCTCTCTTTGCCCGTGGTTGTAGCTAGCACATCGTTAGTGAACTGCGTAAATCTGTGTGTTGATTTTCTTGTTTGATTTTTTGCTTGTCGTTTGTTTCTGTCATAACATACAAAATTTAAAAAGTTTGGTGTTTGATATTTTAAAAAAAAAAGAATGTGCATTTTAATTAAGAAGTTTATTTGCATAGTAATTTATTTATCTTAAAGATTCAACCACATTTTAAATTTTCTATTTTTAAATTATGAGTTGTTTTGATAGTTTATTTTGCACAATAGTTCTTTAAATAAAAAAAAAAATTTGGACGTTTTTCCTTATACAAAGCCTAGGGATGGGAGTTTGAACCCTCCAATCTTTAGAAAAGTTATTAGTGTCTTAATTAATTGAGTTATGCTTAAGTTGACATTTTTTTTAATTGAACTTCAAAAGTAGTCTTTTTTTAATACAATTTTAGTTGATATACTAAGCACATTTAAATCATTGTGATGTTAATGCTAGCATATCTTATCTCTATAATATTACAACTTGATCATTTATATAATTTTGTAGTTTAATGTATAACTTTTTTTTTTTAAAAGTTACACTTTGATGGAGTCATTTTTGCCATTGAACCTAAATTTATTAGCAAAATCTTTCTGCAAACATGATCCTATATAGATTAATCATTAAAACATGGGGCAACAAAAAGAATGTCTAAATTTAACCTCTCCAACTTAAAAAATGTCTAACAAGTTTTAATTTGCAAATATGACTAAAACTGTTTTTAATTAATTTCTACTAATTGCATTAGGACGAAAATACCCCTGTTGGATATTTATGAGTTTATTCTACCTAAAAAAGTGGCTAACAAAAAGCAACGAATTACGGAGAAAAAATTACAACTAAAAAACTATTGATTCTAAAAAAAAGGCTACAAAAAGGGAGAGTTGTTAGTTTAATTCAAATAAAAATCTATAAGGAAGGCTACAAAAAGAGAGTGCATCAAGGAAGAGAAATCCTTTGAATTAGAACAATTTAACAACCTTGAATTTAATTTAACACTTCCAATCAACTAGAATTATTGAACTAGAATACTTGAATAGAACAAAAGACAACTAAAATTGATAAATTACACATGAGAGAGAAACTTTGATGAAAATGATGAACTCTTTAGACCATCTAATTTAATGTATATACTGGAACATACATCTCTATTTTTTCTAACGTAATAAATGAATATAAATATGTGTAAATACCCACTCAGCGTGAATTTAATCTAACACTTCCAATCAACTAGAACACTAAAATAGAATAGAAGACAACTAAATGGATAAATTACACATATGAGAGAGGATCGAAGATGAAAATAATGAACCCTCTCAACCATCTAACTTAATGTATATACTGGAACATATATCTTTTTTTTTTTAAAAAAAAAACTTAATAAATGAGTAGAAATATGCGTAAATACCCACCCACCGTGCAAGAATAAACGAAAAAAAATTAATCCCCACCCACATGCGTCATAAGAGAAGGTAAATATGTGTAATTATCCACCTGACGCCATTAATGCTCCACCTAAAACTCCATCTCCTTTCTCCAACTTAATGTATATACTATGATATACATCTCTATTTTTTAACGCAATAAATGAGTAGAAATATGTGTAAATACCCACCCAACGTGCAAGAATAAACAAAAAAAAATTAATCCCCAGCCACATGCGCCATTAAAGAAAGTAAATAGGTGTAATTATTCACTTGAATATGTCATTAATGCTTGACCTAAAACTCCCTTCACCTTTCTTCTTGAAGAACGAATTTGAATACCCAAAAAAATCGCATGCATTCAAACCCTTAGCCCTACTCTCAATTCAATGTAATTCTTCCTCCCCTCGATTCTCCTTTGTTGCATTGAAGATCAACGGTGAGGTAAGTATCCGAACTCGTTCTTCTGTATTCCAGTTTCCTCACTGCTTCCTCTCGCATGTATAAAAGGTACCAAGGTTAGTGTCCCTCTCTAAGTCTTGTATTCTTCAACCAAGATTCTTCCCGTTCACCGGAAGGGAACTTAAAGGTGTTTTTCTCCGATTACATTCTCCCATTTTTTTTTTCCATTCTTTTGAATTCACCCAAACAAAAAACATATGATTAGATATGTATATATAAATTATTCTAACTTTTTCCGTTTTTAGAATTTAATCCCATAATTTTAGTGATTTTTTTTAAGGCCTTTCGAAATGTTCCTCCCATGCAAATCGTTGTGGATATTTAAATAAAAAAAAAAAAAATCTTGTGATTGAATTGGTCTAAATGTAGATAATGCTATATATTTAGGAGTAAAATGGAGATGTTTTTGTTCTCACTCTTTCCTGAAAAAAATGATAGCCATAATCTCAATTTTGAAATATTTTTATTCTTTTTTAATTATAAGTATTTATTTATAGACATTACTTACAATTTTCTTTAAAACATCTCAATCTCTTCTAAGCGATTCGATTGTAGGTTCGAATTCTCCTACAAATGTGAGAGTTTATAGGGCAGAAGCCAACTTAGGAAATTGGCCCAACAATAACAATGATTTTGGGTTCAGTCAAGTAGATTCTGGATATATAGAGAAATGGGAAGCTGGGTTGAGCCCAGTCTTCTACATTTGAGGAAGGGCATATATCAATAGAAATATAAATATGATAGAAACTCCAAATGGTGAGTTTATTTATTATTATTTTTTTTGAGTGGTCCACTAGAAGGGGACACATCAAAATCACAAGTTGTTCCATCTTTTTCCAATCTGCCTTTTTGGGTGGAATGTAAAGTTGCTTTCACTTTTCCAAACTTTGCTTCCAAGATACTCTCTCCAAAAACCATGCATTATTATTATTTTTTAAATTTAATTTTATTATTATTTCCACTTTCCCCATTTTTCTATTTGTTTCCACCATGGAGATTAAATTCCTACACTCCCAACCCTTCAAATTTCCTCATGCCCAAATTTCTATTTCTTTAACATTAAAATCCAACAAGTCCCCTTCAAACCCATGGAACCTTCTCTTCAGTGTGTGTGTATATATATATATAATATACATTCACATACCACCAACTTTTTTTTTAATCATATTATCCTGATTCATATTTCCAATTCTATGACATATGATTGGTTTCAAGTTTGACAACCAATTCCTATGATGATTTAGATCCCATCTCATAATCACTTCATTTTTGTTTCTCCCCAAGTTTAAAACAATTTCTAGACAAGCCCTTATCTTTTAAGAACAGAAAACTGAATTATTGTTGATACATTTAACATATAAGTAAAGATAATGATGTAAATCCTATGATAATGTTCATAAAATAAAATGTATATAAAGGAAAAGAAAATTAAAGAATAGCCAATGCGGGAATTGGGAACCATGCTAATGAAAGTTTATGGCATCACATGCAATTGGGTCCCCTCCCCAATGGCAATGAATCTTAGTGTAGAACAAGATGTGGTCTCTAAATCTTTATAGCAACACCACCAAATATCAGAATAAAGACTTTTCCGACTTATGCACAAACCATAATCAACATAGCTTAAGAATCATCAATCGAAATTTAGTTCTATAGTACTTAAAGCATCTCTACTTCTCTCTTACTCCTTCATTTGTGATGTAACGGCTCAGTTCGAGGAATAAAACAACTATTGACTCTAGAGATTCAACTAAAAGTAGCAAAAGATGCAAAGAAAACGACCAAAACCAGGCTAGGGAATTGAGTTCATCCATATCCAAATATCTGCAACTTTTTATTAATTAATTTATTTATTTATAAAGAAGATGATGGAATATAATTTATTTCAAAGTGATATATATATAGATATTATATACATCTAAGTTCGTTACAGCCAAGAATCTAGCGCAGAAGTATATATCTCACTTGTAATAATAATGTACAGAAAAGCTCGACAAAAACAAATGCCCCAGCCTGCAAACATGGGTGTTCCACTCAGGTGGAGTCCTCATGTTGGATGTCTGGTCCAGTTTTGTCTTCATTAAACTGTCTCTACTGGAAAAATAACAATAAGTTCCACTCTACTTTTGGCAGTGGGGGATCGAAACTCAGAGAGAGAGGTTAATTAATCTTAACAACAGAATAATTGGGGTTTTGGGTTTGTTTAGTGCCATCGATGGGGTTTTGGGTTTGTTTAGTGCCATCGCTTTTGCTCTAAAAAAACTAAGCAATCTCTCGGAATTTCAAAGCTCGAGAAAAAGCTACTGGATTAGCCTGCAAAAGCGAGCAACTTTCAATGTGATTTTCTTCTTTTCCCTTTGCAGCTTGTTGGAAAGAGCCAAAAAGTCCACCGCCATTGATGGAACTTGCTGCAGCTTTTTCGTTCTTGATTCCAAGTGTTGACCATATGGAGCTCTTTGCAGCTTCTTTTGGATCATCCATTTTCAATGTCTTTGGAATCCTGAGACAGGGTTCTTCGCAATTGCTCTGTTTGACACTTCTCCCATCTCTCAAACGTTTCCCCAAAACAGAGGAATTTGTTAACGAATTTTGGGGATTAATTACTGTCCAAGAAGGCGGCGCTGTGCAGCCCCAGTACGGTGGCGCTGGGTAATACGACACCGGAAACCCCGGCGGGCAGAACGGCGGAGGAGCCATTGATGAATAAGGCCAAAAGGACTGTAATTGAGGTGGACAAGGCAGAACATTTTTCACTATTGATTGCTGTGAAGTGATTTTGCTTCCTTTCTCCGATGAATTGGAAGCTGTAATTGAAGATTTACTCGAATGGTCATCTCCATTTTCTGTACCGATGAGAAACCCATTTGGATTACAGTTTTGTGAGTCGGAAATTGAAGAATCTGAGCCAAAGGTGAGAAAGGTTCCATTGTTGGCTAGAAATTGATGGTGGTGAATTCCACCGTCGGGAATTATTAACTGATGGAAATGTGAGGATGAGGAACTTTTGTTCTTTCGCCGGCCGGCACCGACCGGAACGTTCCTCATGGTCCCGCCGGCGGTCCAGTATCTTTGGCAATTCTTGCAAAAATGACGAGGTTGATTGACATTGTAGTTGTTGTAGTAACAGAATTTTGTGTCCATGCTGTTACATCGAGGACAAGGAAGGATTTTGTCTGGTTTTTTTGAGGTTTTATTGTCAGGAGAGATGCTTGTTTCGCTCTGTTCTTCGTTTTTGGAGGCTTTTGGAGATGAAATTTCTCTTTCTACTGATGGGTTCTGACTGATTTCAGATATTGATTGATCTGTGATTTCTTTTGCACTGCCATTCCCCTGTTTTTCTAATGCCAATTCTTCGCATGAAGTTTCCTGCGGAGGAAAGTTCAAATTTCAACTCTAAAAACAGAGTAACAGAGGATTAAATAACTATTTACCCAAAATTCGTTTGTAAAATTTTCTAATGAAGGGCTGTACTTAAAAAGACACTGAGTAATCTATCCACTATAACTAGGAACTCGGTTCATTCTTTGAATTTTATTATCCAAGAACCAAAGCCCGGAACTTGACTGGCTAAATTTAAAAACTCTTGAAGTCAACGGACAATCGAAGTCTGTTCGTACTATGAAGGCGACAAACAAACAACTGATAATGTAACTAAAACTGGTTAAAACAGAAAGAAAAACGAAAACCCAGAAAGAGAAAGCCCCATAATCGAATTCTGAAACAGTGAAAAAAGCAAAAGACCAAATTGACAGAGACTCTGAAAACAAAGAGAGTAAGTGCAGAAAAATTCCAACCTTTTCGCCATGTTTAAGCACAGTAGCTTCTTCAGAAACAAATTTGCAATCAGAATCCTCATCCACATGGTTCAGTGGCAAATCAATCGTCTTCCCAAATAACTTTATTGTTGGGTTTCTAATTTCAACTTCGTCCATTTTCGTTCTCGGATTTTAAACAAAAAAAAAAAAAAAACCCGAGAATCCCTTCTTCAAATCTCTCTCTTTTTAGTGCTGAATCCAAGTATTTTCTCTGGTCTGATTTTGCTGATCTAAGAGAGAATTAGAAATGCAGAGAGAATATAGAGAGGATGTGTGAAATGGAGAAGGAGGTTTAAGATGACAAGGTGGGCGGTTCCACGTCAGCAATGGGAGAAATATTGTGAACCACAATTTCATGTGGCCATAGAGATCTTTATTTGTGCCGTTAGATTCCCCACATTGGTTAAAAAGATAGTGTTGTGCTGTTTCTTCCTTTTTATTCCATGTCAGCATCGCCACGTTTCTCACTCCCCTCAATTACTCGCCATTTTTTCAACCTTTCCCCCTTCGGTCAAGTCCTCGACCCCCTCGTTTACTTTCTTTCACCCTTTAATTACACTTTCCTATTTTTCCTGCCTAATTAATTTTTTTTTATTAACATTCATTTTCTAGGTACCTTTAGGCTGTTTCTTTTTTTCTCTTCTTCATGATTTACTTTGTTTATGCTTTTATCCTTTGTCATTAAATTTTCCATAGTAATGTTAATAATTTTAACCCAATAAATTCTTGTGCATTCCTAAAATTTGACATTATTGTATTCAATTCTATGGTAAGTCATATGAAAAGTTGTATTAAGTTATAGTTTTAATTACCGACGGATATATTTTCCACTTGATTATTTTACTTTGTTTTATTAGGTTTTGTTTTCTTTAGAATATAAAATGATCTTTGAATGTACCAACAATTTTTTTTTTTTTTTATGACACCAACAAGTTAAGATACTGTGTGATGATTTATGTATATCCACCATAGTAATGTTAATGATTTCAATAATTGAGAAGAAAAAAGATGGTTGAAAATAGAATGGATAGAGACATCTCATATTATTTCTAGACTTATCAAAACTAATTTGTGAGTTATAATTATTATTATTATTATTTTTTAACAATAATACGAATGCAAGTAGAAGAGATTTTGTCCCATTATTTTTTTATGATAATGTGGAGGAGGGTAAAACTAAAAAGGTAAAATTGCAAAAGCCATCTTAAACTATGGAGGATAGATGTCCACGAGCAAGATGGCTTCTCCGTGCTTATCCTCGTCCCTGCCCCCTATTTCATTCTCCTTCCCCGCAAAAATTTTCATTTAATTTTGCGGGAATCAAGGCATGAATTTTCCACGGAGAATTATTCTCCGTTTATAATTTTTATTTTTTAATTTCGATTAAATAAATTTTTTTTAGAAAATTTCTATTTAAATTGTTAATTCCTAATGGTAAATTTCTAAAGAGATTTTTTTTTAAATTTCTTTAGAAAAATAAAATAATATATCATAAAAGTTTAAATTTAGTATTTATTATAACTATAAATATATATTAAAAAAATAAACTAATTGGGGCAGGGATGGAAATTCATCTATACCCCCATTCCCCGCCTAAAAGGCCCCGTGGGAAAATGAACATCTCTACTAAGGGGTTGCCACAATTACACATTTTTGAATTTGATCTTGTTGGGAGAATTACAAATAACAGAAGAGAATGGAGTAAATATTGAGAAACAAACATGTAAACAATTAGGTTGAGAAGCGAGTATCTATCTCTCTTTAAGGATATTCAAGTCCTATGTGGTGTATATTTATTTATCAACCACCGGTGCATCAGTTATTCTCTGGCCTATCCCCTCAAAGATATAACAACCCAATTGAAATGTTGTGTAGCTCAAACCACTCTACACAAAAGAGGTTGAGCTCAAAGTGAAGGGAATAATCAAATTAAACCCATAGCGGAAGCGTTGGAATCGACTTTCATTTGATTTAGAATTAAACAATAAAAATTAAGGTTAAGCAAAATATACTTTGAAAATAATATGGAGAATATTTTGGAGAGTCTTTTTCTCTTTGTGCTCCAACTCCAATGAGATTGAATTCAAAGACTTCTACAAAGTCTTCTTTGCTATGATTCGAACAAATGACCAAAGAGGTTTGTGGAAACCTTCTAGAAAATAGAATGAGAGAATGAGGGAAGAATTCTCTAGAGTTTATTTCTTTTATTTGGAATGCACACAAATGACTCATCCCTAGAGCCCTATAATATATTAAATAATATAGTGACCTATTTAATATCTAATATATTAAAATATATTTATCTAACCAATTTGAATCATATTCAAACCTTTCCAAATTCTCCTACGACATCAATTTCCTTATTTGAATCTAATTCAAATTTAATAAATATATTTTCTTTAATATATCTTAATACATTAATAATTTATTCAATATTTAATGCATCATATACAATAAATACGTTTTTCTTCATTTAATATATCAAATATATTAAATTTTAATTTGAACATTTCAAAATTTCTCTCAACAAAATTGATCCTTATTTGTTTATATGAGCTAGCAAGGGGATCTTATGGACTTACATATTATAAGCTCCAATGATACAAAATCAAATAATTAAACTGTTTATATGAGCCAGTAAGGGGAACTTATGAACTTACATGTTATAAGCTCCATTGATCCATTGATCCTCTAATGAACAATTTGTTTATGATCCAACCATAAACTAAGTCCCTTTCGAGCCAGTGAGAGGGTGGGGCCCCATTGTTCAAGTCTCGAAATCAGCACTTAAGGGAACTACTCATCTACTTACCCTATATGGGAAGGAGTGAATTCCATCTTGTGAGATTATGTTTCCAGCTCCCTATTTGGTTAAGTCCATAAAATGGTAGGCATATTGAATCGGCTACAAAAGTCACTCTCACCTATGTAAATCAAATGACAAGCCCTCACAAGCAGGAGTTCATAACTTACTCAGGATTAAGATCGAGTCGCATATGATCATTCTGATGAAATATTAATCTTTTCAATTAACGGATTCATAAAATGAACAATTTGTTTATGATCCAACCATAAACTAAGTCCTTTCGGGTCAGTGAGAGAGTGGACCCCCATTGTTCAAGTCTCGAAATCAGCACTTAAGAGAACTACTCATCTACTTACCCTATATGGAAAGGAGTGAATTCCACCTTGTGAGATTATGTTTCTAGCTCCCTATTTGGTTAAGTCCACAAAATGGTAGACATATTGAATCGGCTACAAAAGTCATTCTCACCCATGTAAATCAAATGATAAGCTCTCACAAGCAGGAGTTCATAACTTACTCAGAATTAAGATTGAGTCGCATATGATCATTCTGATGAAATATTAATCTTTTCAATTAACGGATTCATAAAGAGAGATTAAATATTTTATGGTCTATAAGATACCTCCACTCACATGTCTCCACATGAATGATTTGGATCAAATCATTTGTAACTATTACAAAGTGGGTCGTACTAATATTTATTGTAACTATTACACCTTTGGATTATAGTATTGTTACAATCAAACTCAAATTCTTTACATCAATCTTTTGTTTTCTTAAATCAAAATGACAGCTTAACATCGATTTAAAAATCAATTTTTTAATGGATATTATACTTTTCAAATTTTAAAAAGTCTTAAAAAATTAGTTTAATTGTAACAATTTTATAATTAGAAAAATTGATGGCAATAATTCTTATATTTATAGGTAGATTGTGTCTTTTGCAATATTTAAGAGTTTAATTGTAAAATTTCATAAGTTGGGAGGGTGATTGATCAAATTCAAAATTTGAGTGTGTGACTATAACCACTCCTATAGTACAAAAGTGATATTTTAAATTTCTCCAAATAAAAACAAATAATATAGAGTAAAGAGTAACAAGTAACAAGTTAAGTGTTTTATATATAATTAAAAAAAAATCTCATGACATCCACTTATATTCCATTGAGTGAAAATAAAACTTTGGTAAGAAATGACATTACTTTTAACTTTTACTAAGAATTCATAAACAGAAATGAAGAGAAAAAGGATAGGTGGAGGAAGAAGTAAAAACAGAGATAAGCACCATTGGCTGATTTGAAATGGTTGCTTTTTGTTGAAAAGCCATTAACTTTTGTGGGGTTTAATGCTTCAAAGTGCAATTGGACAATGCATTGTACACACTCCTCTCCTTCAAACTTACCCATATGTTAAAAAAACTATATTTATTTTTATATAGAATAAAATAATTTATCATCCACGTGTCATAAGCAGGCATTCTTGATATTGCTTGCCTTTTTTTTTTTTTTTTCTTTCATTGTTAAAAGAAAATATCTCAATTCATAATTGATATATAATGTTCATGGGAATGAGGGGAAAATAATCAAAAAAATCTTTTGCTAGATTTGAACCTTATAGATTTTTTTTTCCTCATAATTTTAGAATTGAACCATCATGATTCAGTTCAGCTTAATCTGCATTTTTTCCAATTAAATTAAAGAAACAAAAATAAATTAAATATTTATACATGCAATTCTTTATATATACACAAAATCAAATTAAAACCGAACAACCAATCTATATCTTAGGTAGATAAATGTCCATCATGAAATTTAAACTCATTCTCGAAATGTTGCTCTATTTTTTTTTTTTCAAATACTTCAATGCTATTAGGTCGAACTACATTGATTTTATGTGGGACATATTAAAGGAGATAAATAAAAAAATATATAATAATAGGAATAAATATAAGTTTTTTTAATGAAAAAAATATTAAGTGAGTATGAATAGTAAAAGGTACTCTTTTGTGATTAATAGTTTTGTAAAAACATTGAGAACATTAAACTATACTAGCGTGGTATTTTTCTTTTCTTTTTTGTCAAAAAAAAAAAACTGATAATTGAGTTAGTGGTTTGTGGCCAAAAAAAAGTTAAAGAGCTTTTAGTATTTTGTATGAACTATGTGCCCCTCAAATATCTAGTGATAATTTTTTTTATATAGAGTCACAAGTTTGGACTATCATGGAGTAAGTATCTTTTATAAAGTAGAACATCTTATAAAATAAAAAATTATCAAAGAAAGAATAAAGATAAATTTTGGTAGATAAAATCATGGATGAAATAAAAAGTCGAAAGTGGTATCTTTAATTGAAATAAAGTTTTTAATAAAAATAGCACGTTCATAGAATCGAGTTCAATGAAATTTTGTTTTGTGTGTTAAATTCAAACATGTGGAGAGTAATGACTTTTACAGATATATACATGTATCCATTTCAAGTAGTAAATATCTAGTCTTAATTAAATTACCAGGAAAGAGGAAGTTTCCCACAATATTGGGACATATATTTTCAAATATAATTAAAAAAACCAACTTATTGGCAATAAATGATTAATATATATAATTAAAAGTGAACTATCAGCATTTTCTGAGAATGCCCACCAAAAGTTTTTTTTTTTTTTTTTTTTAAATCCTATTTGGTATGATATAAGATTAGGGTTGGTAGTTCATTTACTATATAGATTACCTACTTTATACTAACCGATTGATGAGTCATACTGTTTAAATTTCCATCTATTTTCGAACTAAAAAGAATCCATCTATTTTCTTAGCTTCTTTTGACAGTGATATCCAAAGTTTGAACATAAATTTCATACTTTGATATATTTCAATTAAAACAAAAACATGACAATATTAACGAAAGGACTTCAATCCTAGCGGGACACCGTGATAGCCGATAGGACGATTTTGAAAATACAATGTCAATATTAGTGCACTTTGATTTGTGAAAGTCTTTTGATGTGATATTTACATTCAAGTGACAGATTGACCTTTTGTAGCATAATTTTTCTTTTTCAAACATAAAATGGAAAACACCATATTATGTAGTCCAGATATCATTTTGTTCAAACAATCTATTCTAAAAAATAGCATAACTCAACAGTAATTTTTTTTTTTTTTTGAAACTATCAACAGTAATTGATATTTGCTTATTTTCTTGAGATCGAAGCTTGAAATTGATAATACACAAAATGAGTTATTTCTATGACTTATTTATTACTTGTTTTGATGCTTAATTGACAAATTTTATGCATGTACATAATTATTTATTTTATAGAAGTCGAGCTTTTGGAGCTAAATGAAGTAAAATGGCTTTATACTGAGAAAATGAGAGTAATTGGGTAAAAATTGAAGAAATCAAGCAAAGAGAAGAGAAATTGAAGCCTAAAAGCCAAGGGCGTAGCATTGAAAGTGAGAAAGCTCAAGGGAACAACGTTGAGATGCTAACGCTTGAAACACAAAAAAAAAAAAAAAACATTCTTGCATTTTATCATAGTGTTTAGAACCTGTTTATAGCGCCTCAACACTACTTATAGCGTCTCGACGCTGCTTATAGCATCTCGACACTCTCACTTGTAGCATCTCAACCCTGTTGTAGCAATCTCAACTTTGTTGCATGGTTTTCTATATAAAGTAAGGTTTGTTTGTGCCGCAAAGGGGGATTTTGAAAAAAAAAAAAAGTTGTTAGTTCACGTTTTTGACCAAATTGGAAGACAAGGAGATCAATAGAGGGTTTAGAAAAGATATTTTCAAGGTTCGAGATCGTGATGATTGAGTTGGGAATAGAAAATCGACACAACGACATTTATTTCTTCTCCTTTCCTTTGACTTTTTGCCACTTTTTATGAAATTTAGCATGGGACTTTGTGATTATATTTTGATTATGAATAGCTAAGGTCCCGTTTAATAACCATTTCAATTTTTGGTTTTGATTTTTTTGTTTTTGTTTTTGGTTTTTGATTTTCTGTTTTTCAAAAACAAAAATCATATATGTTTGGTAACAATTTTTTGTTTTCTGTTTTTTAAAAACAAAAAACCAAACATGTTTAATACCTATTTCTTGTTTTCTATTTTTAAAAAAAAAATAAAAAATTAGGAGGTCATTTGATTACTATTTTTTATTTGATATTTTTCATAAAAAGAAAAATTTAACTATTTTTATTCTATTTTTTATTTAATATATTATTATTATGATTATTGTAAAAAAAATACAATTATTCTAAATGTATTAACTACTAACTAATCGATTAAAAGACAAATAACAAAATATGCATATGACCTAAAACGTATAAGTAACAATTACCACGTTATTGTTTATAAAAACATTTCATCATATTTAATTATAATTAATCAATTAATAAAAAATGGAAGAACAAACATAGCAAAGATAACACTCAACGTCATGCTTGGAGTTGTCATCTAAAGTTTATCAACAATTTGATTCTTCACTTGAGTCATGTTTTTGGGTTTGATTTTGTGTGATGCTCGAGTTTAGGAGGGGTACATGAATGAACCGACACCACATAAGAATGAGAGGGATCACGAGGCTATGCAAAAGTATTGTTAAGAAAGGCTTAAAAGAATTGATAGCTACTACCTATACCAACAAGGTACACCTTCCTTTTCGGTGGCCCAATCGTAGGAACTCTAAAGTTAAACATGCTTAGCTTGGAGCAATGCTATGCTTGGGCCACCGAAGAGGAATGTGCTTGGACCCATACATAATATATGTAACTAGAATCAATAAGATAATATCAAATTTTCAATAAAAAATAAAAATTAATATATACACACATATAACATAATTTAAAATACTTAAATTAGATTAGAGAGTTTGCAAATATATCTTAATTTTTTTAGGTGGTGCATATCTCTTCAATTAACCCAAACAATTTTTAGAAATAGTGGTAAAAAGACATCTCTCATGCTCAATGGGAAGGGTGGGTTTGTTTATTTTTTTTTTAAATAATAATAAAATAAAGATTTTAACGTTGAAAAACCCCCCAAAAAAGGTTAAAAATACTATTTTGGTCCTTGTACTTTGAATTTTATTATATTTTGGTTATTGTACTTTTAAATGTCCAATTTTAGTTAATGTACTTTCAATAAAGCTTAAATTGGTCCATACTCTTATTTTATTGTAAATTTTTCCTTAAAAAAATTAATCTATACTGGATTTTCCTTTATAAATTTTGGAAATATATTTATATTGTGTCTTTTCTTGTCTTAAAATTTTATTAATATTTAACCAATTTCGATAAAAATTAACTTTAAACTTATTATAGGGATCAATTTTAAGGTTTATTGAAAGTATAGGAACTAAAATTGGACATTTAAAAGGACATGACCAAAATAGAACAAAATTCAAAATATAAAGATCAAAATGGTATTTTAACAAAAAAAAAACAAAAACAACAAAAACAAAAACACTAGATTCACCAACTGACATAGGGAGTGAGTGGTGCTTGCAGTGAGTTTTTGAAAACCAAAAACCATTTTTAAAAACCATTCTTTTCCCATTTGCACTTTTCTTTTATAATTCAGAAAGCGTTTTTGAAATTTAAAAAACTAAAAATTGAGATCCCGTTTAATAATTATTTAGGCCCCGTTTGATAACCATTTGATTTTTGGTTTTTAGTTTTTGAAAATTAAGTTTGTTTTCTCCCAATTTCTCTACAATCGTTTTCATCTCCCTTAAGGAAATATTTGAATTCTTAGCCAAATTCTAAAAAGAAAAACAAGTTTTTGAAAACTATTTTTTTTTTAGTTTTCAAAACATGGCTTGGTTTTTGAAAACATAGGCAAAAAGTATATGACAAAATAAGTAAAAACCATAGGTGGGAGTAGTATTTATAGGTTTAATTTTTAAAAACCAAAAACCAAATGGTTATCAAATGGGGCCTTAGTTTTTTGTTTTTAAAAATTGTAATTGCTTTCTCATCATTTCTTTAAGTTTCATTTTTTAAAGAAAATATTTGAATTATTAACCAAATTTTTTAAAAAAAAAAAAAAAAACAAGTTTTTGAAAACTACTTTTTTTAAGTTTTCAAAATTTGACTTGGTTTTTAAAAATATAAGTAAAAAGTAGATAACAAAACAAGAAAACTAATAGGTGGAAATAAGATTTATAGGCTTAATTTTAAAAAGTCAAATAGTTATCAAACGTTGCCTAAATTTGTTATCAAACAAACCTATTTTTCAAACAGCTCCTACACTTCTTGTTCTTAGGAATTGATCTAGCCATTAGTTTTTATAGTTTAATTAATTGAATGTCTTATTGGTTTATTCATGCAATTACTTGCTTAATGCTTTTAATCTCTTAATCACGATTTAATTGTTGATTTTTTTTTAATCTTACGCTAGAGAGAGGTGATTTAGATTAGAACTTAATTTCCTGACTTAGTAGTTCTAAGATCGGGATATTTAGGATTGCTTTTAAAAGTTGTTAAAAGAAGTAGACTTGAGATCGTGCTTGTTAATGAAACTAGATAGGAATATTGGTTTTTTAATTTGTAAGAGAATTAATTGTGCTCCAAAGAGACAATTATGGCCTTAGATTTCTTGACTTATGAAACAATAACATGTTGTCTTGGCATTTACATGAATTGAGCTATAAATCCAATCGGTGAAATCAAATCCCTAAGACACTTTTCCCATATATTCTCTCACTTGCTTTATTTTGTTAGTAGTTTTTAATTTCATCATTCACTCTGATTTCATCTTTAAATAAAATTGAATGTTAGTATTCGTGGTATTTAAGTGAACTAAAAACCTAATCCAGAGGAGACATCCCATATTCACTTTCACACTATAGTAAAACTTGACTTATACACTTGCAGTTAGGTGAAATTTCGTGCATCACAAATCCCTATACTCCCATATTTATTGTACTTAAAAAAATCCTTTATATTTTCTTCCATTCAAATAATTTTTAATATGACATAATAAAAATAATATATTTGTCAATATTTTTGCTTTTATTTAATGACATAATAAAAATAATATATTTGTCAATATTTTTAAGTTCTTACAAAAATTACATATAGCATGCCGTTTGTTTAATCATAATAGAAAAGATATTATAACTCATATTTGAATTTATAAAATAATATTTCTTACATTAAAAATATTGCTAATTATAAATAGCTTATAATGTCTTCAAAATACTTATTCTAGTCCCTAAATTTTCAAATTTATTCTCTCAACTTAAAAGGTTGATTTTAGTCTATGAATTAAAAAAAAAAAAAAAAAACTATTTTAGTTTTCATCATTATTTTTCAAGTTTTTTAACATATGGAGAACATGACTTTGAATACACATATTAATGTGTTGACATTGACGTGTAGTATACATGTATCAAAGCTACATAAATTTACTGAAGTGTGTATCTCGAGAGTGAATTGAAAGGAGAAGAACAATAACAAAGGACAAAAATGGTTATTCTTTTTAAAATTCAATTACTAGAATAAACATTCTAAAAATTTAAGAAAAAAATATAGTTATTTTTAAAATATAAATACTAAAATAAATATTTTGGTTAAATTACAAGTTTAATTTCGTGTCTAATAAATCCATCAACTTTAATATGTGTTTTAAGTCTCTAAAATTTAATTTTGTGTCTAATAGATTTTTTATTTATTATTTATTTTGTGTCTAATAGATTTTTAATCTATTTGATATTTTTTAAAATTCATAAATTCATTAGACACAAAATTAAGAGTTAAAGAATTTATCAAACATTTTTAAAGTTCAACGAACGGTTAAATATGAAGTTGAAAGTTTAGTACCAATTAAATTTTGTGATTTAACCAAATGTTCTTAAAGATTCGTAGATCAAAGCTAAAGCTAAGAAAACTTAAAAGTTGACCATGAAAATGAAATTTAAACCTATAAATAAAGTTGGTCCCATCTTCTTGTGATTTAAAGACAGAACAAAGGAATAGGTTGAGAAGAGTTTGGGCGTCGAGTTTTTGGGCGAGTACTCTGCTCGGGCTAGCTTTGCTGTACAAGCTCCCCACTGGAAAAATAAACACGTGGCTGAGGGCCCACCACGGTGCCTCTATAGCCAGCAGTGACTTAATAACTGTCTCCTTCCACATCAGCACCGTCTCCAACAGGATCCCACCAACAAAAAGATACACGAAAAGCCTCATCTAAACGCATCCCAGCCGTCCATCTACACTACAAAAAGATTAATGGACACGTGTCGGTAGCTTAAGGGGGCATATCGGCCTTTTCAAAATATCTTGTTCTAGTGGCTGTCCTCCGTCCAATTAGGAGGCATATCTTTCTTTGGTGACGGACACGTGTCCAGTTTGAACGAGTCCGGACAAGACATGACCAAATTTTCCTCTCTCATCCAATCATCTTCTTTGATTTTTTTTTTCTTTCCAAACTGCCTCTGTCTCGGTGGGCTTTCCCGGAAGCAACCTTCCTCTTCTATCTATTAGCAGATAATGCCCCCCAAAAAGTTTCGTTTTTACACAATTAGGCCCCTATATTTTCTCCATGGAAACTTTTTTTTTTTGAAGTTCAACAAGCGTGGAGAGATTTCAACGTCAGAAAATAAATAATGTCTTATTTACTTTAATTGCAAAATATAAATTAGTTACAATATATTTTTGCATCATGAAATGATGTATTTAGTATACAATATATTTTTAGGTAGATTAAATTCTAAGTTTGGTACTTAAAACTTTTGAAATTATGTCTATTTAGACCTTGTACTTAAAAAATTTCTAATAGAGTGTTGAACTTTAATATAACTCTACATTTTCAATTGTGTATCTATAGTAATATTTTTTTTTTATCAAATCATTTAATTATTTATTTCTCTTGAAATTTCTCTTCAATGTTTATTTTTACACTCGTCGTTTTTTGGGAGCCTACATCTGTTATTTGGCATTGGGGTTATATCCCTTATGAAACTTAGTATACCGCTTCTACGAATACCTCTTTAATGTTGCATCTCTTTAGAGACTAGGATCCTCTATCATTACTTCTACTCGTTGCATACCCTAATCTACTACTACTCGAATAGAATTTTTTGTTGTGGTTTGTGCAGCAAATGATGTCTCTCTTCTTGTACTTTAAACGACAAGTACCGACAAAGGAGAATGATAACTTTGTTAGTTTAATACTTATGCCACTATATGCATGAATATGTTTAAAATCAAATTTTCACAAAATCTACAAATAATATCCTCAACGTATGACGAGTTAACAATAAATCAAATAGAAATAGGGACTAAATAGACATAATGCTACATGTGCAATTAAACTTATAAATTTAAAAATTAATAAGACATATGTTGACATGTATTTATTTCATATCTAATCTATATTGCAAATGTAAAGATATGAAATGACAATCAAATCTTTAAAAATATGAGAATTAGAAAAAAGAAAGTGTGTTTGGGATAAATTGATGATTGAGATTTGAATAAAAATTTCACTTCATTATTAATGTAAAAGTTTGGCTTATGAAGTTAATAATGACATTGAAAACTTTTGTGGTACCCCAAGTTGGATTAGCTATGGAAACATCTAGATGAGTTGATTTGGGTTATTAAAGAGTTTTGTATGAAAACAAGAAAAAGAAATAAAGAGTCACCGACAAAGTAATCTATATTTCCAAAAATTTCTAACCAATAATGATTCAATATTCTTTTGGTAGAAGGAGAGTTCCCACTTTCCAACTTTCAAGTGCTTTCTTTTGAGTGTTTGGACCATTTTTGTTTCACTCATTCCAAAAGGAAAAAAGAAAAGAAAGAAAAAAGAGAGATCGAATATTTCAATAATTTTTTAAAAAAGAGTTTGTCGATTATACTATGTGGTATATAGTACTTTAGCAAATTTTATATTGAATTTAATTATATTAGGTGGTTTGACAATAGAATTTAAAATAAAAATAATTTTAAGGAAAGTTATGAGTGTCAAATAGTTGCTATATTTACAAAATTGTTATATATATATATTTGTAAATATGACCATTTTTTCTCTCGTATATCACTAATATATCATTTATGTATAATTGATAAAAATATATTTATGATATACCAAATATATAGTATATTATACATTTATGTGATACAATAGGCTAAATTATAAAAAAAAAAATACTCCTAAAAACTTTGTACTATGTTTAAAAAATATACCTATTTTTTCAAAAGTTGCAATATTGTCATTGACCTTTTATAAAAGTTTCAAAGCTGTCCTTAGAGTAGAAAAACGGTTATGATATTGGATGAAGAGTCGACGTGTCTGAATGTCGTTATTTCAAACTTAATCCAAACAAGTGTCTTAGTCATCGCCACGTCATTCCAGGTCACTTGTCATGTTGATTTTTCGTCCAATATTGTAATGAATTTCTATTCCAATGGTAGTTTTGAAACATTTATGAAAGGTCAAGGGAATATTGCAATTTTTGAAAGAATAGGAGTATTTTTGAAACCAAGGGCAACGTTCAAGGATATTTTTTTGATAATTTAGCCGATAAAATATAACGATGATATGTCATTTTTCTATCATTGATAAAATATATCATTGTTGTAATATAAGTACATCACTAATATTATTTCTGTATCATTAATAAAGTGTATCACAATAATGATATAGCTAGTGTGTAATACATTGTTGATATTCATGATTTTGCATTTTTGCTATTTTTACAAACTATTTTATCATATGAAAAGTCACTATTATTTAGTTCAGTTTTAACGTCATTGGAAAAACTCTCGAATTTAAATCTACTCGAGATGCGTAGAAGTATGAGTTATTATATCAACTAATTGTTAACTACATGATCTTGGTCGACTCTCCTTGAAGGTGAAGTTTGAAAACTTGACAATTGTGTTTAATGTAGCTTTATTTTATTTATTTTGGAGGAATGAAATTTATGAAAGTGAAATTTTGAAAAATGATGTATTCTTTTAATCCAATTTCTATGTTTCCAATCTGAATTATTTTTGATGTCATCTTTAATTTTGTTCTCATCTCTAAATCAACCTCAAGACATCAAATTATGGGTATTTGTCATTTCTCTTTATTCTCATTGGACATAAAAGACTTTACTTTAAGGTACGTGAGAAAACTTCTCAAATTGGTCATGTCGAAACATCTCATTGAAAATTATCAGTTTTGTATTTGAAATTTATGCCAAATAGGAGTTTCAACTTTATGCAACTTGTACTTCTCAAAAAAAAACAATTATACAAATTGTAAAATAAATGCAACTAATAAAAAGATGTTAATCACATCCCTTGAACATAAGTTCATGATATAATATAATTGTCCTTAAAATCCACCTTTTTGGTCTAAATGATGTTACAGTGTCCTACCATAGAGAACATATAAATCTAAAACTTCCTTAGTCTCAACAACCATGGCAATAAAGTTCCTGAAAACGAAGCACATTTTATATGAACTTTTTTAATTTTTGAAGTTGTTAAGGAGTCATTTGGTAACGTTCATGTTTCTCATTTTCTATTTTTTCTTTCCAGTTTTTTAGAAACAAAAGAGTTTGGTTACTGTTTTTGTTTTTCATTTATCATTTTTCAGAAACGTTTTCAAAATTGTGTAGAAATTTTAGAAACAACAAAATCAAGTTTCTTATTTTTGAGTTTTCTCAAAACATAAGTAGAATTTTTTCTTATATATATAATTCTTGACTAATAAAATGCCTAATAAATATCCAAAAATAAATATAACATGAAAATTTTAGATATTTAATTTTAAAAACTAATTTTCATATAATTTTTTTACATTTTAATTTAAAATTTCGAAGAACAAGAAACAAAAAATATTAACAAACATGTTTTTGTTTCTTTTTTTTTTTTAATAAAAAACATATAATAAGAAACAAAAAACGGTTACCCAACACAAATTTAAAAAAAAAAAGATTAAAAGGGAACAAGAAACTAAAAAGTTAAAAGAGAAACAAGAAATGAAAACATTACTAAATGAATCCTAAATCTTTTGCTTTTGGCTTTTTTACTAGTCTTATCATGAATCATTGTTACAACGATACCATATTTTATTCCATGGGTATGATGGTCAACTTTTATTACAAATAGAAGTCACCCATATGAAAATATTTGATAATGAAAGTGAAATTAGGATAATAATTCATGGTGTCAAAGTTAAAAGATATGAGTTTGTTTTGGCCGACCAGATGGGATGACATTCGTAGTAAGTGCTTAGATTCGATTGCAACTGCAAGTGCAACAACCAGTAAATTCCCATTCAAAATCCATTACTAAGGTTGACTAAAATGGTTTTCAAATTTGTTCATCATAATTGTCCAGAATTTTCATCTTCTTCCCACTCAAAATATCTCACCATTTCTTGTTTTCTGTGATCTGTTCTTCCTCATTCTCCACTTCCATGGTGGATCAAACAAACTCCATTACTTTTCTTGACTCTCTTCTCTTTCCATATTGCCTTTTCAATCTTCAATCTCTTTCAAAACTGAACTTCAAAACAAGTCATGAAACACGACAATTTGCTCATCATTTCAGATATAACTGTTTTTACGAGGTGGGTAGGCTTAGTTTTTTCCCCCCTGTAAAAAGTCCACTACTTTTCTCTCCTGTAACCCCACCAAGTTTAAGAAAAACTGTTAAATGTAACTATTCTTAATAACCGTTAGATATGAATTTGAAAAATATAAATTCAAAATACTTTAACTATTTCTCTCTCGTACATCTAACCATGCAAAAATGCTAGCCACCTCTTGAATAATTTCTCAAAGTTTAGAGATTTAAAGAAAAGAGTATAAAAGTTGGGTAATCTTCCAGAACAATGTCTGTGGTGCCTTTTTTTCTTCTCTTGACTTTACTGAAATGTTTCTATGTGCTTCATTTCACCAACCCATTTACCTGCAAAAAGCAAATATATATATATAGCTACACACATGTGAGTTACATTACAAGTGGGTGAAGATCAGAGCTGTGTAATGAAAATGGCAGGCCAAACCCAAAACTTTGTTATGATTTTGCTCCTTATCTCTCTCCTCTTCTCCTTCAACACTGTCAATGGATCAAGTACACATACCTCAAACTTTGTTTAATGAAGTTACTTCATTTACATTTACAATTCTCAGTTTATCTTAAAAGGGTTTCTGCATTTACAGGGGCTGCAATTATGATCCAGCTTGGCCAAGATTTTCCTGATTCCCAACCTGCAAACCAGGTAAATATATATATATATATATATATATATATATGATTGATTAATAACTGACATGTGTATTATTAGAAGAGATGATTTAGAACTGATGGAATTCTTCAATGGCAGAAGAAGCAGCCACTGCAAAAGTTGTTGAATGGCAGAATGGATTTTCAGTACAAGGACTATCAAATTTATGAAGCTAATCCTCGCCACACTCCAAAGCCACCGGGGAGAGTTTAATGAAATAAATGTTCATCAAAATGGCTTATGTGAACTTAACTCAATCATGGCTGTTTGAGACTTGAATTGCTCTTAGGCATTAGAGAAAGGAAGTTAGATCAGACTGAAGTTTTGTTGCAAGCCCCACAAAAGAATCACAAATCTATTCTGTTTTGTGAATTATCAACTAAATTGACTCACAATTTCATTCCAGATTTGTTAAAAGTGTCCTTGAGTTAGTATAAAAGATCTTTGTTGTAAATGGATCATTTGAAAAGTGGCATGACTACACACAATTAGAGACAGATCAAAGAGAAAAAAAAAGGAAAAAGAATTATAAGCATTTCACTGTACATAAGAATGATCAGAATCACTTGGAGTTTGAATAGAATCCCCATTTCTCACAGCATTATCAAAAGAGAAACTCACCCAAATCTCCCTTTCTCCTCTCCTCTCAGCCCCTTCGTCTTCAACCTTCTTCCCTTCATCTTCATCATCAACTGGCATCTCATATCGACAAACAGGGCAAGACCCATGTAACTCCAGCCACTTCTCAATGCAATCGCCATGGAATTTATGGCTACAGGGCATTTCTTTAGCAAGGCCACCGACTTCAATCTCCTCCAAACAAATCACACATTCAGTTTGTTCAGAGACATGAACAGAGGGCATGGCTTTGATCGAGGCTTTCGAAGCTGGAGGCTGGCCGTCCTTGGGAGTGGATTGGATCACCATCAATTGATGGGCTAAGGGATTGAAGAAGATGAATGGATCCGGCAAAGTGGGCATTGTTTCAATTCCTTGATTTTGGGGTTGAGGGTCCGTTGTTCGGATCATAGTTGCGAAACCCAAGAAAAGGGGTGCGATTAGAGAGACGTCTCTATTGAGAATCAGTCTTTCGAGGGCAGAGGAAAGCTCAGAGGGGTCTGGTTCGGAAGCCATTGATGAGAAAATAGATGAAAATCGAAGGGATTCGAGATTGGAGAAATGGAGGAATGGGAATGGAGGAAGAAAGGGAGTGGAGAAGGGGTTTAAGAGGAGGTGTTGAAGAAGGAAGAAGAAGGTTGGAGAAGGATCTGGAATTTGGAGGGAGTACGGAGTTGGTAAATGAAGAGACGCACGTTTAAGTTTTTTTCGAGGCAGAATTTTTCCATTCGAGAACCAATTGGTGGGGAATCAAAGTTGATCGGCAATGAATTGCACGCCTTTTTTGGGCAAAATATCCCGCAGAAGAAATTGGTTAAAATACAATTTTGGTCAATGTACTTCGAAGGTTGTTCCATTTTAGTCTCTGTACTTTAAAATGTTCAAATTTGGTCCCTTGCTTTTAACAAATCTCAAAAATCATCCCCACCGTTAGTTTGGGGTTAGATTGACGTTAAAATCTAATAAAAAAATATTTTTTCTCTTTCCTCCTGCTTTCTCTCTCCCCTTCTTCGTTTCTCTCTTTCCCCACTTCCCCCCCTCATTGCACCTCCTCCTTCCCCCTTTCCAGTTCAATCTAATATTTGACCAAAAAAAAGTGATGGATAAGCAAAATTTCGAAGAGAAGAAGAAGTAGCTTTTAAATATTCGATTTTTTCTTTTCTCCAACTTTCTCTCTCCTCCATTCTCACTTCTTTAACTTTCTCTCTCCCCTTGCTATCATTTCTTAACTTTCTCTTTTAGCTTTTTGTCAAGCATCAAACTTAGATTCATGGAATTTCAGAATCTAAGAAGAAAAATAAAAGTTATGCTTCGATAAAAGCCATGGCCATGACCTTCCATCAAATCGAATATGAAGGTTTTTAAGCCATCATCAATGGAGAAATTTTAACTAGCAAAGAGAAGAATATGGAGATTAGAGAGAGGAAGAAGGGACGATTTTTGTTCACCCGGTGGGGACGATTTTTGAGAAACGAAGAAAGGGAGAGAGAAAGCAGGAGGAAAGAGAAAAAATATTTTTTTTATTAGATTTTAATGTCAATCTAACCCCAAACTAACGGTGGGGACGATTTTTGAGATTTGTTAAAAGTACAGGGACCAAATTTGAACATTTTAATGTACAATGACTAAAATGGAACAACCTTCAAAGTACAGAGACCAAAATGGTATTTTAACCTAAAAAATTAATGAAATAACTTTTTTTTTTCTTTTTTCAAATCAATGACATATGGGATGGAGAGTTCGTAATTTATATTTGGCTGATAGTGGTAGTTTTGTACGGTTAGATGTATGAGAGAGAAGTTGTAAAATTACTTTGATTTTGTATCCAACAGGTAGATTTTCGAATTTATGAGACAATCATATTGTAGTAGCCTCTTCAATAATTTTTTCTTTTTAATAGATGTATAATGATGTATTAGGATTAGTTTAATAGATGTATAATGATGTACTAGGATTAGTGATTGATCAATATATTTAATTAATCACTAATCCTACTACATCATATTAGTAATTAATTAGATATCTTGATCAATTTCTTAGTTAATTAGGATTAGTTTGTTTTCCAATTCTCTAGAATTGTCCTCTTGTATTCAATAACTTTTTATTTATAATAAAGATTTGAGTGATTCTTGAAGAGAATTCTCCATTTATCCTCTTAGGCTACACCAAATTGACATATGAGCAACCGTCTGGGCCAACATTGGTTGTCGCTGGTGGAAGACTGGAAAACTCTTGTTGACAACGATCGCGAGAGGGAGCTTCGAGAATTGTGTTCGTTGTTCAACAACCCACATTTATTTACAAGAGGGTACCTTTTTCAGTATTCTTTTTTCAAGAAACAAGGAAAAAACTTCAAGAATTGAATTTTTCAGCACAAGAAGGAACTCAAGGCCAGAAAACCTTCCTTCAAATTTGAATCATGACCAATGGAGGCGGAAAATTATTCAAGAACACCACCTAAATTCCTACATCAACTGTGAAACTAAAGGGAATAATCGAATTAAACCCACAGCGGAAGCATTGGAATCAACTTTGATTTTATTTTAAAATTAAATGAAAAATAATTTAAGCTAAGCAAAACATACCTTAAAAATAATATGGAGAATATTTTGGCGGGTCTTTTTCTCCTTGTACTCCAACTCTAATGAAGTTGAACTCCAAGACTGACACACCCCACCCCAAATTATCCTAACTAACCTGGGATGAGACATGCCGACATTAGATCCCTACTACTACTATGGAACCCAACGTCAAACTTTGCAAAATAAATCTTAGTTTTGAAAATCACAAGTGGCTAGCCAAAACTTGTTGATACAAAATTAATTAATTTTGTTAAAGATTCGGCAGAGTTTCCAATGAAAACTGAGTAAAACACACCTGAAAAGAAAACATATACACTCCCAAATTAACCTGTTCAAACTCCAACTACTATTTTAGAATCTCAGCACAATCCGACAAACTTATTAGTAGATAAACATGTGGGTTTTATATTACAAACCAAAGGAAATCCCAAAATGGTACTAGCCACATCAGTTACACAAGAAGTACTTGTAAATATGTACATACAAAATGATATGCAAACTATCAAGTATGGTGGCAAATATCGACTTCTGTAGGCTCGTTAGAAACTCAGTCGCTACCTGGAGGAAAAATTTAGAAAGAAAGAATGAGCTAATAGAGCCCAGTGAGTGGTAAGTTAATGGGAAAAATAACCTATCGACAAAAACCTTTTATATTAAAAGGAAATCAAAGTTCAATAAAACTTTATATACTAAGCACAATCTAAATACACAAGATAAATAAAACATCATAGAGATTTGCAGCAATAACTTTTTAAAGAAAGCACAAAATAATAGGCCAACAAAACTCATCACCAATCTTGTACCCAATCCCTGCCATACTATGCATCGAGTAATCTCTAGATACATAGCAGAGCAAATTTATGTCATACGTGCACGTAAAACAAACTCTAACATCTGTAATGCCTCAGGTCCAGGATTTAGACCAGGATTCGGAATCCAGATTTGGCACCTAATGGCCCCGGCATTCCCCTGCATCCCCTACGGCCTGAGTACACTAGCATACTATAAAAACACATTCTTATAGCATACGAGTAATAACCATGGGTACAAGTTCTAGTGGTTTGAAAACAATTTCTATATAATAATCATCGTAAGTTCTCAAATCCCACACATTCTCAAATTGTAGTTCCATAACTTTAAGTCATAAGTCAAAGATCAACTAAAATCATGATTCAAAAATCAAGTTATTTCTAAAACTCACAAATACTTGATTTCACCTCAAATAATTTGAACTTTTTGCCAATTGGCTACAATCAAGAGATTTCCATAAATTCACCTTTCATAAGCTTAATTAATTCAAATAATTAAGTCATTGTAGCTAAATTTCAATAAACATAAATCTCTTCAAATTCAAATATGCTAAATCATGAATTCAACTTAGTGATCATATATCACTTTCTTATCAAATTAGTAAATCATCAATCTCAATAATAAACAATTTGTGAAATACACGTAATTTCCTCCAAATTTTCAAATAACTAAATCATTTGCATTAATATTAATTGCAATTGATTTCAAATCTCATAAAATCTCATCAATTACTAAAATAATTGAAATACTTTATAAAATAACCACTCACAACTACTACAAACGAGGTTTGTTCGGGTCGTAAATGGTTCCAATCTCTGCTTGCCCTGAAATCATAATTTGTCAACATATTACTAACCTCTTAATGCCAAAATTAAAGTGTAACAACACTAAATAACCCCAAGACTTTAGGTTCTCTTTAACTCAAGAATTAACCATTCTTTTCATCATCTTACTCTTCAAATTACCAAGAAATTGAGACCATAACCCAAAATAAAGTTTCCAATAAACTCCATTGTAATCCTTCTCCATAAGAAATCTCATTCTTTTCATTTCTTCTTTTCCATGAACAAATGCATTGGTTTTCTTTTCCTAAAAAAGTTTGCAATTTCTACATACAACTAATCCCCTTCAATCTATACTTTGATAAAACTCATGACTTTCATCACATTTCCTTCTTTTATTCAATCATCACCCTTGATAATTCTCAGTTATGAGAATTATTCAACTCTAAAACCAAGTTGTTCTTGCTAATTTTGAGGATTTTGTTGACCAACAAGCAAGATAAAAGTAACATTTTGTATAAATTCATGCAAGCTTGTTGAAACTTGATGAATAAAAGAATTTTGAGAAAAGATGAAGAAAGTATCTTAAGTTGTTGTCTTTTGTGCAGAATTGAAGACTTTGCAAAAGGAATGCAATTGCATTCCATTTGCAATGTAACGTGAAGAACAGAGGAAGGGAGAATGCAATTGCATTCTAATTGCATTCTAAGGCACAACAAGGCAAGCCCGAAATTTACGGAAATCACCATGATTCACGCGATTTACACCAATTATGGAGAAATTCCAGCAAGATTATATTGTCCAGATTTTACCCACGAATCATGGATCCAATTTTGGAAGGAGATGAAGCTCGACTTTGACTTTAAAAAGGGGAGAAGCCGAGGAGAAAGAGAAGTCGTTTTTTAGGGTTTTACTTTCTGTTTTAATTTTCTCCCGATAGCAGTTTCTTGGGTTTACTTTCTGTTCTTCATTTTTAAGCAATTTTTCTGGGTTATTCCCTTCATAGACAGCAGTTATTTCAATTCAATTTTGTATTAGATCAGTTCATTTCAATTTGGTGTTCAATCGTTACATTGTACTCACGGAGATCCTCCGATTTTCAGCTTCAATCGACAGGAAGGAAAATTTTCTACATTTGTTAATGGTTTTTCCATTAGTTTTCAGTCCTTGCTCTCGGTTTCTGCCATTTTACAATTTTGTTCCTTGTATTTCTTTTTCTTTTGGGTAACGTTTTGCCAAGTCTTTGCATTTTCCCGTGGGTTTCCTTTCTCTTTTAAAACTGAAATTTGATTTACAGTAGTTTTTTTTTTTCTTTTCCCGTGGGTTTTCCTTTTTCTTTTAAAATAGAAATTGAATTATGGTATTTTTATTATTTACCCATAGGGTTTCCTTATTCTTTTGAAAACAAGATTTGATTCCAGTAGCTAAATTTAGGAGAAATTAATTTTCTTCATTTGATATTTTTCTTGTTGGTAAGTTACTTAGGTTTTCTTTAAAATTATTTTTCTCCTCTTTAAACTATGAAATTTCCAATAAATTATTTTAGGATTTTTGTTTTATCTACAATGAGCTAAATTTCCTCTAGGGGTTCAAGTTGGTGAATGCCCTAAGGAAAAATGTAAAGCTCTAAAGCATAAACAATCTAGTTAGCATGTGTACTTTGTTTGTTTTTGTTGAATTTAATTTTGGGTAAACCTAGCCGGCCAACTAGTGTTTGCTCATCAAGCTCGAACTTAATATCGAAAGAGTTAAGGGAAAGCCGATGTCACAAAAGCAATGGAGGAAAAGGCTTAGAAATAAGTCCTGAACATCGACCCTAGACATAGGGCGAGACTCCAAGACCACTAGGGTTGTGTGCGAAGTATCTAAGTTAGATTAGCCATAGACGTATAGGTTTAATCACTTAGTCTCCTAAAGGTTTTGAATCAAAATCGAATAGGAGTTGAACCCGGTTTACTTAGTCTCACATGCTAACTATGATTGCAATTGCAAAGTGAGTCGCATTCTTCCAAAGGTGCTTGCATCACTTGAATCCCTATTTTATTCTTTGAATTTTCACTCTCTTGTTAAATAAAACCAAACTCTCGCATTTTGAACTTTCGGTTACCCCCATTGCGATTTGCAAACATATTTGGTGTCATTCAAAATAGATTTTGTTAAACCCGTTCCCTTGGGTTCGATACTCTGGAATACTTCCAGTTCTTTATTACTTCGATCACGTGCACTTGCGTGTTAGCGGATCAACCCTCATCTTTGTTTTCAAGCTATTTTATGGAGTTTCCAACTAAATGAAGAAAACCCACAAGGAAACCCACCAAATTAGGTTCTAGAACTCATGAGAAACCTTAATCAAAAGTTAGAAAACTTACCAAAAGCTTCAATCCAAAGTTGTAAGACGTTTTCTTTGTTTATTTTTTCCTTTTCCACTTCAAAATAGCCCAAAAATCACACTCCTTCTCTTCACTTTCTTCCTCTTCCTCTTCCTTAAGTGATAACTTCTCCAACAATACCCATATTTTTTTTTAATTAAACAATATTTATTAAAGCCACATGTTTTTATTTAATAAACAAATATATTTATCCCACTTTCTCTTTCTTTAATTTCTATTATTTAATTAACAAAATGAAACCAAACCTTATCTTCCAACTAAAACCATAATTATCCAAAATACCTAATTTCTCAAATTTCATACTTTCCAATTATATATATATATTTTTTCCAAAATTATAGAAATAGGTGTAACAAAGACTTCCACAAAGTCTTTCTTGCAATGACTCGAACAAAGGACTAAAGAGGTTTGTGAGAACCTTCTTGAAAATAGAAAGAGGGAATGAGAGGAGAATTTCAAGAATTCTTTTCTCTTGTGAAGAATGCAATGCACACAATGACTCACCCCTATGTTCTTATTTATAGTGATCTAGGAAAAATAATTAAATAATATATTTAATATCTAATATACTAAAATATATTTATTTAACCAGTTTGAATCTTATTCAAAGCTTTCCAAATTTTCCTACGACATCTATTTCCTTATTTGAATATAATTCAAATTTAATAAATATATTTTCTTTAATGTATTTTAATACATTAATAATTTCTTTGATATTTAATGCATCATATACAATAAATATGTTTTCTCTCATTTAATATATCAAATATATTAAATTTCAATTTGAACATTTCAAAATTTTCTCTCAATGAAATTGATCCCTATTTGTTCATATGAGCTAGCAAGGGAACCTTATGGACCTACAGATTATAAGCTCCAATGATACAAAATTAATTAATTAAACTATTTAATTAATTAGTTTTCATTCATTAACTATAGGTCATTCCACTATAGAATGCACTCTTATGCACTGTAGGACAAGTTGTATCAATGGATATAATCATTACATGCAAGTCGATCCTTCACGAGTTGTTCATAATTTCGGTGGGTCAAAAATCTGTTTTACTCATATAATTACATCTTGCACCTTAAGTACTACTAATCCTCTAATGAACAATTTGTTTATGATCCAAACATAAACTAAGTCCCTCTCGGGCTAGTGAGAGGGTGAGGGCCCCATTGTTCAAGTCTCGAAATCATTACTTAAGGAAACTACTCATCTACTTACCCTATATGGAAATGAGTGAATTTCATCTTGTGAGATCATGTTTCCAGCTCCCTATTTGGTTAAGTCCCCAAATTGATAGGCTTATTGAATCATATACAAAAGTCACTCTCACCCATGCAAATCAAAGGACAATATCTCACAGACAAGAGTTCATAACTCACTTAGGATTAAGATCAAGTCGTATATGATTATCCTAATGAAATATTAATATTCTCAATTAACAAATTTATAAAGAGAGATTAAATATTTCGTAATCCAGTCTTATACAAACAATATTTCGTGGTCCACTCTTATACAAACTCATTGTTTAAGATACCTCCACTTACATGTCAACACATGAACGATTTGGATAAAATCATTTGTAACTATTACAAAGTGGGTTGTATCAATAGTGTTACTAGGATAAGACACCTAACCTTATCCATATACTATGACCCTTTAGATTATTTCTTGAACATGATCCTCATGTATGTCAACTACATACTGTTCAATATTACATTAATAACTTTGTATTTTTCATATAATGGATAATATTATATTGCAAATAAAATAATCAAAATTATTATTAATTATTAAATAAATAATCAATTACGAGACTTTATGGCATAAATCCTAACAATCTCCCATTTGCACTAAAGTTGGTGTTGCGTAATTTTTGCGCAATACCGATAGTGTACGAGTCAAGTTTTAATATAGTGAAAGAGTGTTCAAGTATAATTCTTATTTATGAGGATTATTTAACCCTAAACTAAGTTATTTTTGTCATTTTTGTATGCTTTATTGATTACCGAGCAAGCTAAAAATAGCGTTTATGAGATAAATTCATGAAAGCTTGTCGGAGTATAGAAAAAGAAGAAATAAGTTGAAAAGATAATGGAAAGTTGGCTAAATTGTTGTTTTTGTGCAGATTTGAAGCAATGAAGAAAATGCAAATGAAATGCAATTGCATTTCCTTAAGAAAGCAAGGTGGTGAACAAGAGAGAAAATGCAATTGCATTTTCTAGACATATCAATTTATTGTGGAAATCACGAAAATGCTCCAAAACCCACGGCGTTTGGCTCGATTCTAGGAGACTTTTCAGCCCAAAAATGCTGATGAAAATGCAATTGCATTTCTGGAAAATTTTGGTAGAGCTGAAAAATAATGCAACAGAAATGCAATTGCATTTCTGGAAAATCTGGAAGCTGGGGGAATCTCGGGAAAACACCAAAATCCACGGGATTTGCTCAATTTTTGGAGAATTTTCAGCCTAATCTCATGCCCAAACATTGACCCATGATTGAAGGAGCATAAACTTGGAAACTCTAGCCCTCAATGCCTATAAAAATGAGGAAAACGATCCAAAACGTGGCTGAGTTTTCTTCTACTCGCCCACAATCTGCAGTTCACGTTTTTCTGTCAATTTACAGCAGTTTTTCTCTTCATCTTAGTTCTGTAACTTCTGAGGTTGATCCCTCCTCAACAAAAGTTAGAGGAGGTGAAGATCCATTTGTCTTTGAATGGGTATTTGGATTGATCAAAGCAAGGAATTTTCATGGGTTTTGTTACTCTGTTTTTGTAGTGTTTTCCTCTGTATTTCTGCTTGCTTTTACTCATTTAGTTGGTCTCCGTTTACTCATTTTGCTGTACGTTTTAGAAGTTGAATCAATTAATAGATTTTGGGTTTTGTTCTCCTTCAATTTTTTTGTCAATTTGATGAAACTTTAGCTCCAAAGTTCTGAATTTTTTTAAATTAATTTCATCACTGCCTTGAAGCTTTTATTTGAAATTATTTGAAGGTTGATGATGGTGTTGTCTTGAATTCTACTTTGGAATGTAAATTACTTTCTTGAACATTTGGATTATTGAATTAGATTCATAAATCAATACTAAATTTCAATTGTTTGATTCCATCATTGCAGTAGTTAATTTCTAAAAGTTAGGTCATTTAATATGAGATTTTTAGCAATCAACTTTTCGGTTTTCATTACCTCCATGATGAGCTAAATTTTCTTTAGGGGTTCAAGTTGGTGAAAGCCCTAAGGAAAAATGTAAATGCTCTAAAGCATAACCAATCTAGCTAGTATGTGAACTTTGTTTGCTTTTGTTGAATTTAGATCTGGGTAAATCTAGTCGGCCAACTAGTGATTGCTTGCCAAACTTGAACTTAATATCGAAAGAGTTAAGGGAAAGCCGATGTCACAAAAGCAATGGAGGAAAAGACTTAGAAATAAGTTTTGAACATCGACCTAGACATAGGGCGAGACTCCAAAACCACTAGAGTTGTGTGCGAAAATATCTAAGTTAGATTAGCCAAAGACATATAGGTTTAATTACTTAGTCTCCTAAAGATTTTGAATCAAAATTGAATAGGAGTTGAACTCGGTTTACTTAGTTTTCACATGTTTAGTCAAGAATGCAATTGCATTTTTGAATAGCATTTTTCCAAAGGTGCTTGAATCACTTGATTCCCTATTTTAACTCATTGATTTTTTTTGTTTCACTTATTTTTCTTAACAAACCAACCTCTTATACTTTTACACCTTTGGTTACCACAATTGTATTTTGCAAACAAATTTGTGTCATCTTAGTAAATTTTGTTAAAACCCGTCCCCTTGGGTACGATACTCTGGAATACTCCAGTTTTTATTACTTCAATCACGTGCACTTGAGTGCTGTAGCGAAAAGCACTGATCAAGTTTTTGGCGCTGCACTTGATCGGTGCTTTTCGCTACACGCAAGTGCACGTGATTGAAGTAATAAAGAAACTGGAAGTATTCCAGAGTATCGTACCCAAGGGAACGGGGTTTAATAAAACGAATTTTAGTTGGCACAAAATTGTTGACAAATTGCAACTTAAGGTAACCGTGGTTGAAAAGTTTTGTGAGGTGTTTTCACTAAAAGAAAATTATTTGAAAATTCAATGGAAATGAAAAAGGGATTCAAGTTGCTAATGCCCCTTTGGAAAGAAAATGCAACAAGAAAGCAATTGCAATCGTAGCTAACTCAAGAACTAAGTAAACCGAATTCAACTCCTATTCGACCTTCTATGAAGTATCTTTAGGAGACTAAGTGATTAAACATATATTTCTATGACTAATCTAACTTAGATATTTTTGCACACAATTCTAGTGGTTTTGGAGTCTCGCCCTATGTCTAGGGTCTATGTTTTAGACTTATGTCTAAGCCTTTTCCTCCATTGCTTTTGCGACATTCGCTTCCCTTAACCCTTTCGGTATTAAGTTATAGCTTGGCAAGCAACCCTAGATGACCAACTAGGTTTACCCAACATTTAACTCACCAAAAGCAAACTAGAGTTCAAGAATTAGCTAGATTATTTTTACTCTCAAGCTTTACATCTTTCCTCTAGGGCATTCACAAACTTGAATCTCAAAGGAAATTTAACTCTTCATGATGGAATAAATTGAAAACAATAAATGTAAATTAGTAAAATTCATTGGTACAATCAAGGTAAACAATGCAATCATTTGATTGCAAATACAAAGCAATTAGTAGCTTAAAGAAACAATGTCAAAATTTCAAGATACAAATTAACTTAAAGGAGCTTGTATATGCAAAAATCAAAGTGCAGTGGGCCTCCAAATCAAAATTGCTACTGAATTACAATTAACAATACAATGAACCCGTAGCTACTATACTCAAATAATTTAAATTAAACTTGCTGAAACTAAAATTGCTTTTCCAAAATTCAAATAACATAAACTAAATGTGTTGAAATTGAAAACAACCCAGTAGCTAATTTGAATTCAAATAACAGAAACAAAATTGCAAAGCTAGCAAAAATCCAACAAGAACTCAACTATCCTAAAAACCCATTCCTTTCGCATCAATCGAACAAGAATTTTGTTCATAACCACATCCAATTCTTATGGAGATGGGATTGAGAAGAGGATTCTGGATTGAGATGTAGAAAAACTTAATACAAAACAGCAATTAAAATGAAAGTAGAAAAAAGATGCAGTCGGTGAAGAAAACCCATAAATATAAACGAAATTCTTCCAAAATTGAGCTCAATCGAATAAGTAATTGTTCATAACCAACACCAACTCTCGTTGTGATGGGATTGAGGAAGAGATTCGGACTAAGATGTAGAAGAAATGAATACAAAACAACAATTAAAAAAAACTCAAAATGGAAATTGCAGAAAGTAAGACAACCCAAAAAACGTGAACGAAAATCTTCTCTAATCGAGCTCCCTTTGTTCGGCTTCTTTGTTCAATATTTATAGGGATATCATGCTAGGGTTTCCCTCTTGGTTGATGGACAATCATGGCTAATCATCTTGCTGAATTCATGTGTCAATTTTCCTTCAAAATTCTGAAATTCTCGTTTTTTACTTAAATTCTAGATCTGCCAGATTGCAATTACCTATCTATTGCACTGCAGTTGCATTCGACGAAAATCCTATATCAAAACATTAAGTAAGTGTGAATTTTCTTCTTCTTTTGTTTTCTTTTCTCAACTTACTTAATTTAAAGGTCTTCCATCAATCATGTGATTAAATTCAAGCATTTTTTTTTTATTTTTCATCAAATAATATGAATAAAAATCACAAATATAACTAAGTTTAAAGGCCAAATCTCCTCATGAATGAGAATTATCAATCGTCATTAGGATTGGTTTTCTAATTCACTTAAGTACTATGAATATTATCGTCCAATTTTATTTAGAGAATAGAATTAAATGATGGATGCAAGATTTAAATAAAATAATTGTAATAAAAATAGAAACAATCATAGGAGAGAATATCCTAGGGAGTAGGTTTAACCTATTAGACTAAAATAATTAAATTACTTAAACATCTAAGATTGATTAAACGAATATTTCATAAGTCTAGAAGTTTTTTTTTATCATGAATGACTCTCTCGAGGACAAACAATTCTTATGCAATAAGGCAAAACCTACATCTCTGATTATTTTTAACGTTATGCATAGCATTAAATTCTTTCATTAACAACTTCGAAAGGAGCCTAATCATTATCAAGTTAGAACTACTTTTAGTCATGCAATTAGGATCTAATCTAAATTACCTTTCTCAAGCGTGAATTTAGACCAACATAATATTTAATCCATGATCAAAAGATTAAAAGCATTAAGAATATAAAAGCATGAATGAAATAAAAGACAATCAATCATGGAATTTAAATAATTGAAACATAAGATCTAATGGCTACATCAATCCCTAAAATAAGAAAAGAGTTTAGCCACTCATGTTCACTATCACAAAATCTAAACTCTTAAACAACCATCTAAATACTAAATAAAAAGAAAGAAGAAAAACTATGCTGATGTGTCTATCTTTTGTATCCGTATGATCTCCACGAACTTGGCCTTCAATATTTCTATAAAGTCTCTTCTCACTCTTGTATGTATAATTTTAGAGTTGTGCTCTCCAAAGTTGAATGCCTTGAAGTGAAGAAAATGTGGGTATTTATAATGGGTTAATCTATATTCTAATCTAATTAGAAATTCATTATTTAATTAAATTAGGAATAAAAAATCTAATCAAATTAGGAATTCAAAATCTAATCAAATTAGGAATCCATAACCTAATTAAATTAGGAATATTTTTCTTCTCCAAAAATTGGTTGCCTAACTTCTTGCCCAATTAGCTCATTTGTCACCATATTTCTTCTAAAATATTCGTTTTGCTCCAAATGCTCAATTTCTACAAAATAAAAAATTATGAACGTGAAAGTATATATTTAAGCCTCAAAACTAGAATAAAATAAGGCTTAGAGATAGAACATATTGTGTGCTATTAGTTGGCGAGACGTGTATCCTAGTGCATACTCTATACCCAACATGTTCTCCCATTTGAACTAACAAAGATGAGATATGTCTCATAATCCTAGACATTCTAGGTGACCCTCAAACATTTTAGCCTGGAGAGTCTTTTATATAGATTCAAACGACTGTCATTAAAAGTCATCTTGGTCACTACCATGATGCTTTCTCTCTTTTGATATGATTCCCTATACATTTGTGTTTTCTAATTTCCTTGATATTAGTATTTGCATCACTATTATCATAATAAAGAGGATAAGCTAAATCATATTTGAAACATCTTTCAAATCTTTAAGGGATTGTTTGGGCACTGAGTGAATTATCATAGTCTCTAGAATTATATAATATTGCTTAAAATGCAGAATTGTTTAGTCTGGGTTTATAATAGTATGTGTTTGGGATGCAGAGTACTCCACAGGTTTGAAGGAATGAACGTTTCACTCCATAGCAGAAGCATTGGACCGTCTTTAATTTTATTTAAAATTAAAATTAAAAGTAAGGTTAAGCAAACTTACTTGGAGTAAATATGGAGATATTTCTAGTGGATCTTTATCTCCTCCATAAAATCTTCATAAAATCCATAACCTAATTAAAGAGGTCTAGAGAGAATTCTCTAATTCTCTATTGAGGAGATATGTGTTGCAACCCAATGGTCCTATTTATAGAGACCAAGGGAAAATCTTTGTCATAATTAAAATATTATATTTTAATATATAATATATTAAAATATATCTTATATTGATTTAAATCTCATTCAAATCTCCTACGATATTTATTTATTTGAATCTTATTCAAATTCTATAAATATCTTTTATTTAATATATCTAATATACATTAATTATTTTAATATTTAACGTATCAAATACAATAAATATATTTTTCTTTTATATATTTTATATATTCAATATATTAAATATTAATTTGAACATTTCAACATTTTCTTTCAACTAAATTGATCTTTTAGTATTATTATGAGTTAGTAAATGGACCTTATGGGCCTACAATTATAAGCTCTAATGATACAAAATCAATTAATTAAACTCTTTAATTAATTAATTTTCATTCATTAACTATAGGTCACTTTACTACAAACCTAGAGTTGCACTCTTATGCACTGTAGGACAAGTTGTGTCTAGATATAATCATTACATGCAAGTCAATCATTTATGAGTTGTTCGTAATTACAGCTAGGTCAAAAGTCTGCTTTACCCCTATAATTACATCTTGCACCTTAAGTACCATTGATCATTTAATGAACAATCTGTTTATAATCTAATTATAAACTAAGTTCCTCTCGGGGCCAATGAGAGGGTGAGGCCTCATTGTTTAAGTCACAAAATCAGCACTCAAAAGAACTACTCATCTACTTACTCTATATGGAAAGGAGTAAATTTCATCTTGTGAGATTATGTTCCCAACTCCTTATTTCATTAAGTCCTCAAAATGGTAAGCATATTGAATTGATTACAAAAGCCACTCTCACCCATGAAAATTAAAGGATAATCTCTCACATGCAGGAGTTCATAACTCACTCAGGATTAAGGTCGAGTTGCATATGATCAGCCTGATGAAATATTAATCTTCTCAATTAACAAATTTATAAAGAGAGATTAAACATTTCATGGTCCAGTCTTATATAAACTCATTGTATAAGATACCCCCACTCACATGTCTCCACATGAATGATTTGGATCAAATCATTTGTAACTATTACAAAGTCGGTCGTATCAATAGTATTTCCAAAATAAGGCACCCAACCTTATCCATATACTATGACCCTTTAGGTTATTTCTTGAACATGATCCTCCCATATGTCAACCACATATTGTTCAAGATTACACTAATAACCTTGGATTTTTCATATAATACATCAAATTATATTGCAAATAAAATAATCAAAATTATTATTAATTATTGAATAAATTATTAATTACGAGGCTTTATGACATAAATCCCAACACTTTATCCATATACTATGACTCTTTAGGTTATTTCTTGAACATGATCATCCCATATGTTAACTACATATTGTTCAAGATTACACTAATAACCTTGGATTTTTTATATAATGGATAATATTATATTGCAAATAAAATAATCAAAATTATTATTAATTATTAAATAAATCATTAAGTATGAGGCTTTATGACATAAATCCCAACAAGGTTATTATAACCCACACCCCAAACAACCCTTAAGGAACTATTATAGTCATACAAGTTCTTTTGTTGCTTCACAATCAAAATAATTTAACTTGTATATCATACTCCACCACCTAGGATAAAATTTATCTTTACATTGATTTCCGAAATTTTTGTAAGAGCTAATGTATCTTGTAAAGATCAAATCTTTAACTCCGTACACAAAAATTTCTCATTATCCATAGGTAATTTGAGAAAGTTTTAAATTTTCTACTCAATGGTCATACCATTCGTTAATTGATATATGCTAATCAATTGTATATTAAATGTTAAGTCTCATTTATGCATTAATTGTCTTCTAGTTAAAACAAATAGTTAATCATATGCTCTCAATATTTGAGGTGTCTTAGGATACTATTCCTTAGACAAAAATATCAAATATTTGACAACAATTTTGTCAATATAAAATGTTTGAGACAAATTTAACATTTTGTCCTTATCTCAATTTTGGACATAAAATATACAACATCATTCAAAATCATTCATTTAGAATTGGTTAGGTAGTCAAACTTTTATGTTAGATAGAAATCTTACATCATTCGTAATGAGTAAAATATCATCAACATTAAACTTGAGAAATATCCATTAGGCAATTAATGATTTTTTTTGTCTATACAAGCTTCATTAATATTCATCCAAAGTCATAGGTTTTGCTACTTTTATCAAACCTTATATTCACAGATCTAATGGTAAAATTCATTTCATAAATGAACATTTACTATTTTGTAAACCTTTATTCTTTTAATCTTTGAAAATAAACCTCTCTGATTGATTAGTGTAGATGCACTATCTAAGATTTCTTTTCATAAAAGAATTCTAAACATTCATTTTTATATTCCATATGCAACAATGAATTAAATAATGCTTACAGACTCCAGTATGAAAATAAATGAGAAAGTTTACTTGCAGTCTACTTTCTCCTATTAGGTTTAACCATTTTTCATTAGTCTCACTTTGAGGACAATAAGCCTTCAACTTTGTCATCTAACATAACAATTTGGGCTTCAATTAAGTCATTGTAAATGCTGAGTCATCTTATAACTCTCCCACTATGATGAGGCTTATCCAATTCATGACTATGATCCATTTTAACTTTCAAATGTAATTAAAATTGTTAATAACTTTTGTTAGCTATTTAGTGGCTTCACTTAGGACCAATTTAATACTATTTTACCTTATTAAAGGTTTGTAGTCTTTTATTTGACATTCTTTATAAAATATGATATTTGTCATACAAATACCTTATTCTTTTTAGGACTAGATAAAAGACTATTTTTTTACTCCTTAGGGATGGCCTACACTTAGGCATCTCTTTGAACATATACAACCTTTTTAGGCTTGTTTCAGCATGTAAGCTTAACATTTCCAAATAGTGAAGTGTTGTAAACTAGCTTTACCACTCTTCTATAATCTTAAAATTGTCTCGTAGATACTTTTGGAGGGAATCATATTCGCTATACAATCTCTATTGTATATCTTAACCAGAGTCTTGTAATGACGTGTAACTCATAGACTATGTCTAACACGATTTTATTTCTCCTATTGCAGTACAATTTTCACATAAATGTACTTGGTATTTAAAATCCCATTTTTCATCAATTAGTCTTAGTACGTAAGGTTCATGTATTATCTATTATGATCTAATTGTAATGTCTTGATAAACTTACCTAATCGAGTTTCAATTTTAGCCTTAATTTTCTTGAACTTTTCAAAAAAAGAAAAAGACTTATGTTGTATTAGGTAAAGATATTTGTTTCTTGAATGATCACCAACTAGAGTAATGAAATATTCATGACTTTATTTGACCTTTACATTCACCAGACTACTTGGGTCAAAATGTGAAAGCCCAAAATATTTTTTGGTCTTGTGGCCTTATCCAATAAATACCTAATGATTATCTTGCATGAAAGGCAAGAACTACAAACAGATAAAGTAATTAACTAACTTGAATTGCCTCTTACTAGTTTTTTCATTCTATTCAAGTTGATGTTAATCAACCTTAACTACCAAAGTCAAATATCATCTTTTAGGAGAAAACAATGTCTTTCTATTCTGAATTCTATAATTCTGAATATCTCAGTATTTTGTAGTATAATATATGTCAATATTTTAACATATACAAATTGTTCTTATTTTTAGTTGAATGTATTTTCAAACAATTTTGAAAATATAACCTTTATTACTTCAAAGTTATTCATACTATATGAAATTTTTAGTAAAAAAGTTTAAGAAATTGAATTTCTCTTATGGTAACTAAAAACACCCTATTCAACATTAAGTGATATCTTTACTTAATGCCATCTTAATGTTTCCCACTACACTAACTAAGATGGGTTTCCTGGTGCCAACCTGTAGAAATTATTCTACATGTTAAGTATTTTCCAAGAATTGCATATTAAATGTAATAAAGAATAAATCTTGATAGTGGATCTTGTATCAACTATCTAGGTGGCGTTATTTATTCTCTACAAAAAATCTAGTAAATCAAATTTACTTTTATCTAAATTATTCTTCCTATAGAGGTATTTCAAAAATTCCTCTCATTGTGATTGTCCCGACTAATTTAGGAACTATTTCCTTTTATATAGCTTCAGTCATTTGGTTTGTTTTCTTGGAATTTTGTAATACTAAAATTCGAGATCATTTAGACAATTATCTAAATTTAGCTTTATTGACTTTAACATCTCATATGTTATTTCATTTTCTTTATCTTCTAAGATTGACATCTAACATGTGAACTAGGAGATACATACAAGCTATCTCGTTTACTTTTGATTCATTAATCATGTGCTTCACGAACAATTCGATTAGCATTGACAACAAGTTTTGAGAACATTTCTCAATAAAGACAAATTCAAAATTTTACACTACCATTATAATGTTAACGTTACTTTTCCAAGTAATAGAATTTTCTTAATTTTGATTTATCAGTAATAAAATTAAAAATGAGAGAAATAGTCATAATATTGAAATATATAAAACATATTATTTAATATCATGCAATTAATTATCCATCCAGTTTTAGCATAGAAATCAAACAATTTGAAAAATGAACCCTATAAATCATTTCTAATGTTACGGTACTTTAGTGAATCAGAACAAGTGTCACTGCGACTGATATGGACGAAGAAGTTGATGTGAGCAAATGAGGTGGAAGCCTCAACTGAGTGCTTTGCAATGTTGCATGTGAAGAGAAGGAAGAAGACACATATGATCTAATGCCTGCACGACCTGACCCATATGCAAGTTTTGTCCTTTGTGTCCCAAACCTTGCGAATCCTAAGACAGAACCATACCCACATTCTTTAAGCAATCGACCCGCAAGTTGTGTCTTTTACTCTAGAAGTTGCATGACCCAGTTGAGCTCCAAACCCAATTTTTTCGGTTACAAAATTTGACCTGGCCCATATTTGAAGGATTTTACATACCCTCGATCCAACCTAATTTAAATATTTTCAAGATTTGTAGTGAGAGTTTTTTTCGATCTAGCCCATAGAGAAAGATTTTTTTTTTTGTGGGATTGTTGATTATTTTGTTCATGGCCATGCTCCGAAAATGGCGAAAAACAAACATTTTCAGACTTAATTACTTCATTCTCTTTTAAAACTCGAGGATGAGTTTTTTTTGGGAGGGATAGAATATGATCTAGTAGAATTAGTGATTAATTAGATATCTCAATCAATTCGTTCGTTAATTAGGATTAGAATTAGTTTGTTTACCAATTCTCTTCGCTCTTATATTCAATAACTTTACATTCATAATAAAGACTTGATTGATTTTTGAAGAGAATTCTCCTTTTATCCTCAAGCTACACCATATAATATTTTAACTTATTTTCGAACTCTTCATTTGTCGAGCTAAAGAGAAAAAAAACCTGTACATTGTTTACTTTTATACGGTAGTGAATTGTGAGAAACATAATTGGTTAGATATTTGTGTTTGAATTTTAAAATTTTGAATTATAATATTGGTTTAAATTCTATTTTAGTGGGTCAACTTTTAAGTTTGTTTCATTTTGGTTAATGAATTTTCAAAATGTCTATTTTAATGTTTAATTAAAAAAAACATTTATTTTGGTCTATACAATTTCAAAGGGTTTGTTTTGGTTGCTACTGTTTTTTTTAAAGAAACTATTTTAATACTTATTATTATTATTTCGATTAAAATTTGTTGACTCAATTCATCTCAATTAATCAATTCGAACATAGTTCAATAGATAAAACATTAATTACCATCCTAAAGATTGATGGTTCAATCTCCCACCCTGCATGTTGAATTATAGAAAATCACCTCAACTAATTTATGTGGCATAGTTTATTAATCGAACTGGAATAAACTTGAATAGCCAGAGTGAATGTTTTGAAAATTCAGTAACTAAAAAAGAACAATAAGTTTAAGGACTAAGATGAAGTTTAAGCCTGTGATATTTTATCTAAATTAATTTCGTAAACTATTAATACCTTAACCGATTAAGCTAGGTTTAGATTAACATGTTAAATTTTCCCCATTTAATAAAAATATAATATATCAGTATTGTTTCCATCTTGAGCATAGTCAATGGATAAGGCACTTGATTCCTACCTCCATATTTATTGTACTAAATAGAATACATTGGTATTGTTAAATTTTAATTAAAGAATATAAATGATAATATAAAAAAAATAAACTAAAAAAACTAAATTCAAAGTAAAAACGCTTTAAAAGTTAAAATGTATGGAATAAAATTGGGAAAGTTACAAAAACTGCTCCTCCTGAACTTTGGGGTTTGTTACAATCACATGTTTGAACTTTTAATTTGATCAGTCAACTTCTTATACTTTATTAAGTGTTGTAATCACACTCTTGAAATTTTAATTTGATCAATTAGCCCTATTTATTTTGTTAAGTGTTGTAACTAGTCCCATGCATGTTTTTTAGATATCTCAATAATAAGTTTGCTCTTCCATACTAACGTGTGAGTCACATGTGAAGCCCAATTAAACATTAATTAAACAACAACTAATACAAGAGGATTGCAATACTTAACAAAGTATGGATGTTGATTGATCAAATTAAGAGTTCAAGGGTGTGATTACAATACTTAACAAAGTCAGGGATTCATTGATCAAATTAAAAGTTTAAGGATGTGATTGTAGCAAATTCCATATTTAAGGAGGTGTTTTGTGCAATTTTTCCAAATAAAATTTGCCACATAATCGCAATCCCATCCACATACACGTGTAGGAGGTAACATATTTTCTCCTGCCCACAAGGAGGCCAAGACGCCGCCGGCGAGAATTTCAACGGCACTGCCTGTTTGGGCTTTTACAGTACAGAATCAAATAGGCTTCACACAACGAAACCACATTTATTCTGGCGGAACACCGGCTCCACTGGTTGCTTTATAGAGCTTGTCGATGTTTTTGTATCTCTCTTAGCTAAAATCTTCTCTCCCATGTAACTAAAACTTCCGGGTTCGACTCTTGTGGGGCTTTTTCTTCGTTACTTCTTTTGAGTTTCGCTATTTATGAGTCTTTTCTTTTCAATTTGGTGATTGGATTTTTCTTGACTTTGAAAGCTGGATTGTCAATCACTTTTTCAGTGATCGCGTGCAAGGTGTTCGACAAAATTCCTGAATGACAAACACCCTGTCGTACAACGTATATTGGGCACAGGAATCATTTCAAGAATGTCCCCTTTACTTCTCAATACTTTGAACTTTCAAAAAGTATATAGTGGGATGCCTTTTCTAAATGTTCCTGGTCTGCTGTCGAAGACTTGTACGCCCTGCGAGTTCCAGTCAAAGCCATTTAACTTCCGCACCTTGAAAAGTAAAAGTGAGTGAAACTGCACATGCATTAGCTCCTAATCTGTATGATAATCAATTGATCTTTTCTTGGACGAAGTCTTGTACATACTGTATACTGGGTAGATGTAGAGCATATATCTGTCATATATTTCATATACTGCAGGCAGATGGATTTTGTTTTATAATTAGTTCCTAAATTTCGTGTAGATTGTCATTTGAAGCCTTTGACGATCCAAGCAAGAGGAAACTCTAAAACAGAAAGTGCTAAAATTAGAAATAGGAGGATGCAGCAAAAGGTGCGTTATCATTCTTCATTTTTGAACTATCCTGCTGAAATTTTAGGGTCTTGCCCAAAAAAACAAAAGATCTATTGCAGTGTCAAGGTCTTCTAGTTTTTCATTCTTTGAAGTTGGTTCTTATAACGTTGTAGTGCTGCTACTGAGATATCGGCAGTTCGCCTCAGTTGCCTCGTTGACGGTCACTTTGTTTTGTATCTCTGTTGAGACTTGAGATCATTATTTAGGTGGAGTTTTGTGGAAACTTGAGTCCATTTGATAACCTTTGGTTTTTAATTTTTTGAAAATTGTGAATGTTTTCTCGCAATTACTCTATAAATGGTTTTTATATTTCTTAAAAAAACATTTGAGTTTCTAGCCAAATTCCAAAAATAAAAATAAAATTTTGAAAACTACAATTTTTAGTTTTTAAAACTTAACTTGGTTTCTTAAAACATTGGTAAAAAGTAAGAAAATATGGAAACCTGGGAGCAGTATTTCTCTATAAACTTGGCTTGTTATCAAATGGGCCTTGGTTTTCTGTTATTGTTCTCTTTACGTCTCCTCAATTTCTCTTAAAGGGGCTGGTTATTTCGTGGGAGGAGAGAAGTTTAATAGCAGGGCAGCTTGAAGTTAGTGTCAAGAACAATTGACTAGATAGAGACCAAGAACCAAAGTCCAATTGCTTCAACTGCAATGCACAGTAGCTTTTAAATAGGCATCGCATAAACTCCAATAAAATGGTGACCTATCTTAAACATGTAGAGCTTACTTAAAGAAGAATTAAGTTAAATTACAAGTTCGATTCTTGAATTTTTAGGTTTGGGTTAAATAGGTCTCTAAACTTAAAAAAATGTACAATAGGTTTCTGAACTTTTAAAAGGTGTCTAATCAGTCCTTAAATTTTCAATTTTATGGCTAATAAATTTCTAAACTTTTAATTTTGTGTCTAATAGATCATTGACTTATTCAACATTTTTTAAAATTCATGAATATATTAGATACAAGATTGAAAATTTAATGTTCTATTAGTCACAAAAATCAATTTTATGTCTAATATATTCATTAATTTTAAAAAATATTGATATGCCACGGACTTATTAGACGCAAATTTGAAAGTTTAGAGACTTGTTTGACATGTTTATAGTTCAAAAATCTATTAGACACAAAATCGAAAGTTTGGAGACTTATTAAATACTTTTTAAAGTTCATGAATCTATTAAACACAATCATAAAAATTTAAGAACTAAACTTGTAATTTAATAAAAAAAATTATGTATTAATATATACCTGCGAAAGCTTATAGCAGGTTTAAAAACAAATGGAAAGTAGTGTCCGGAAGATTTTAACTGCCTTAAAGTTAGGTGGTCTAAAATGTTTTTAGTACGCAATTTGAGTCGTTAAATTGTGGACCGTATAAAAATTTTAGGCGTAAGATGTTGATACATGGAACTAATAGAACTATGCTAATAGATTTTATGCACAAAATACATTTATACTAACACTGGAGCTCTTTTTGTTTTAAAATTTCGTTCTTCAGTAATCATCATAGTAATAACAATTTTCTCATTACATTTGATGGTTTTCAATGCCAACAGTATAATGGCACTCCTACAAGACCAAGGCTTTCAGTATTCTGTTCTGATAAACAACTATATGCAATGCTGGTAGACGACCAGAACAAGAAGTGCCTGTTTTATGGAAGCACCTTACAGAAATCTATGCGTCGGAGTACCACATGCACCACCATTGTAAGTCTTTGTCTTAGAGCATCTTTGAGAGTAATTTTTAAATGGTTAAAATCACTTTTGTCATATTTAAAATTACTCAAAAACATACATTTAATCATTCAAAAATATATTAATAAATTGATTTTGAATGATTGAATGCATATTTTAGAGTGATTTTGAACATATCAAAAGTGATTTTAACCATTTCAATATCACTCTCAAACATGTTATTAATCTTCTACCTCTATTTCACAAGGACTTGAAAGTGAAACTAAGAGCACAAGAAACTATTATTAAATAGAAAAGTTCTAATTATCTGTTGTTTTTGGCGATTACAGGAAGCTGCTCAACATGTTGGTGAAGAACTAGTGAAGGCATGCGAGGATTTGAACATACACGAAATATCATCTTATGATCGAAATGGGTTTGCTCGCGGAGAGAAAATGCAAGCCTTTGAAATTGCAATCGCACGCTATGGATTCTTACAACGATAAATATGCCAAGAATTAAGGCAAGTTGTTAAATGTAAATGCCTTAATCCACATTTTTAGCACAAACATCACTGAAAATGAATTGTGATTAAACACGATTTGGTAAAATTCAATTGATTACCTATTGCTACTATATACCACTGTACAGGCTACAACTCTCATTCTAACATGATTATCTCGGTCACTTGAAATGTACAAAATTTCAAGCAACTCTTTAATTCATATGCTTCTCTACAGTAACACTAATTACACAGCAATTGTTAAGAGGGTGTAAAATTTCTCATGTTACCTCTTCTCTTTCAGGGGGATCAACCCTGGTATGTTTGTTTAATCTGTACTAGTTCGACTGTCAGAATAGTTACTCGATTTACCGGCTGCTTAGAACATAACTACTCTTAGTTATCAGAACCACAGCATCTAATACCATTTCCTTCCTGAAGTTTCTGCCACAAACACAGCATCTCCCGAGGTCCCTGGTAGTGAGCAACCACATAATCATCCTTACAACCTTCAATATGAATTCTATCGTCCTTCTCGTACCGAACTTTGAGGCCCTCTCTCTTCATGTTTTCTATCCAGATTCCCATGGCTACATCTTCTAATTTAAACATCTGAAGATATAACATCCTGTTTTTAGTTTCTCCTTTATGGAATAATACCTTTTTCGAGCAAAGAAATGACAGATACCTTTAAGCGGCCCTCTTTGTATTTTTTGGATATTGTCTTTGCTATGTCATTAGACACTACATACCCAGGACCATGTGCCCATGTTGGATAATTATCTTTGGGCCATTCCTACATTGGAGCAATCAATAATGAAGGTAAGATGGTAGAGAAGAAATATTAATTTGCCAACATCAATATAGCTCAACTAGGTAAAGCATATATCATCGACCAAGAGGTTAGAGGTTCGAAGCTCTTCATCCCACATATTGTTGAACTAAAAAAAAATTAATTTACTTTATTAACCGAACATGAGCATAGGCAAGTGGCACTATATTCTGAGCAAGCTTGTTAAAAAATGCGAATAATATTCGACAAACTTTTTTAACAGAAATATCAGCCAAACTCATAAATACCAGCTCGAACATGGGTGAAATAATGCTTGCATGTTAGCGTTTCTTTCAGGGGCAGTTCTTTTGTTATTGCAAATCAGAGGTTTTAGTAAAGCAAAGTATAGTCAAGACCCATAAGAGTGAAAAAAAAGTGAAGTGAATCTTTACCCTCGGGTTATCCACGCAATGTTAGAAACTTTGCTCATATAAGCAAAAACCAGTGCTGAAAATTACCTCCATACTAATATACCACTTGCTCTCAGGGTCTCTGTGAGGTTGAGAATCTGAGTTGATGAGTCCATAAAGCAATCCACTTTGTGCATCAATCCTTTTTAAAGAAGCTAGAACTTCATCCACTCGAACAAAGGCATCATCATCTGTCTTCATGATATACTTTGCTGAAGCAATCTCTGCCTGTCAAAGCGATGAGATTGTTAACATGAATCGTATGATAAATTCACATCATTTAGTGAAAGAACAAATCGTTACCCCGAAGATGCAGATACCCAACGTTTTCCAGGTAATAAGGCTGTAATAGTCAACAAAAGGCATCATTTGTATGTCACCATATGTTCGGGCCTCATCCCACAATTCCTCATTGACTATTTGGTTCTTATGCTGCAAATGAGGCAAACTGATTGTAAGGCACTAAAAATAGTATTCTTCATGGATTCACACTTATCATATGAACGGCTGATGAATCATTCCAATTCAAGTATCCAACCAATAAATTTTTGAAATAGTGTGGCAGATCGTATCAAGCACCTCATTCAATTTCACTTGAAAGCATTATGAACAGACTTAGAAGTGGCCTCAAGATAAATTTTGGAAGTAAACTATGTCATTCATGCGACGAACAGCTAAACTTTTTAGTATCATATGAAACCACTAGGTTCAATATGTATGGGTAGTCCGATTGTATTGAGATTCTTTTCAATCAAAGAAGAGTGCATGTGAAGCTCACCAACCCAACAAAAAAGCGAACTGCAACAGACCCTGACTGTACTTCAGGATACTGGATCCATGTTCTTCGAACGGCCATTCGATATTTAAAATTGTTTGCTGTGGAGAAAACACCAATGAAAAGATCTAATGGTCTTTCCGAAGAGAGGGGAGAAGATTTTAATGCTTCTATGTTAACAATATGATCTGAATCCTCGGATGTGGGCAAACCACTTGCAAGGACAGAAATTAATTTCAAGTCTCCCGAAATCTTTACTTCACCGACCAGCCATGGCTCCAAAGTCTGAATAAGAAGCAAGCCAAAACAGGCATTAGATTGATTGTTCAGAGATCAATGTAAAGACAATGAATACAAGAATGGGTGCGATTACTTCACGGTAAGCAAAAGAAGTAACATGCTTTCCATCAACTGTCATCTGGATTCCATCTACTCCCACTCTAAGTGTAGCAGCAAATGGTTGACCAAGTTTGAAGGGGAAGTACGGTCTTGTTTTAGCTCCTTGCACCATAGATTTTGATTTGTTGAAATTCTTGTTCGATTCAGAAAGGCGAGTTTCGACATTGCCCACTATCTTGTTGCATTTTTCCAATTCATCCACTAGCATATAAAATCAACATTAATTTCAAAGTGAATGGAAATGCTTGATTGGGGAAGCGAGCGAAATATGTAAACAGTTCAACATTATGAAGTTAATGGATACTATGTTCCCAATTTCCCAAGCCATTGATAAACCAATTATGTGAACATCGTGTGGCTTGAGTCAATGTGTTGAAAATTATGCAAACATATGCAGTAATAATTTTCACATCAGCAAGCCATAATATAATATTGCACACATGGCCTGCTTTGTAACAAAGTTTCAAGGTAAGATCATATGTAAGCAAACTTGAATTGTTTATAAATAGAAGCAACACATTTCAATCGAGACTCCATATTTTAAATACAGAAATTTGACTAAAATAGTTATTTTACATTAGCATGCATGGACTTATTCAAAGGAAATATGTTAAACGTTTATACCTTTTCCATTCTCGTCAGAACCAGGGGATGGGCATCGCTCCTCATCTCCCCAATCACGAGAAACTGTCCAGGTGTTCTGGACAATTACAGGATCCTCAGTTAACTTATCTCCCAAAAGCCTAACATTATAATGCAAAATGAGGGGTGGATCAGGCTCCCCAGGCAGTGGTTCCCCTGTCAAGTCAATTCGAAAATTTCCAAGAAGACCATCTGGAATGCCAATGACTGTGATGGAAGAACCCTGAGTAAGGCCACAAGGCATTCTCAGCTTATGACCATTGTTGTCAAGCTTTGTTGCATTCATTTTGGTTAGAAAATGAGGGCATTGCTTCTCTTTCGCACGTGCACTTTCATTTGTATAACCAAGCCTTTCCTTTTCAATCGAAGTCTTGAGAATATCCCATACACCTCCAGCTTCCTTAATGGCCTCTACTGCATTAGGCAAACCTCGAGTACAATTAATTATGCTTCTTAAATGGTTCCAAGTCTGAAGAGCTCGATTTTCTCCATCAGTAAAATTCCCCCAAGTGAAGAGACTGGATATTATAGAGTCAGCAGAAATTACTTGAAATGCAATTTCAGGATTTTGAACTGCAGGTGGAACTGCAGGATTGAGCCACTGAAGAGGATCAATGGAATTGTACAATGGCGTTGCATAATAATTTTGCCGAGTTGAACTTCTCGAGATAACATAAACCATCAACACCAACATAAACAAGGATGCAAGCAGAACCCGGCAATAACTTTTCTTCATTCTGGCGATAAAAAAATTCGCTAATCGGCAATAGCTCTAAGCCCAAGCTCCACCATCATTAAGCAACACGAAACTAAATCCCCAATAGCTGGAACCCTTGCTCCTCGAGACTAATTCTGAAAGCATATTTACACGAAAGAATTGATAATAAAGAACAGAAATCTCTCGGAACAAATGGTAGATATAAATTAAATCAGAACTTTCGACATGCATTAATTGCAGAATATCGCATCAATACTATTGCTACTTAATGCACAAGAGAGTAGGACAACTACTTATTACAGCTATTAAACAAGTTTCAGCACTTAATGCTAACATCAATAATCCGAACTTACATCCCGCGTAAATCGCAAAAAACACTTTCTCAAAAACAAAATTGCTAGACTCAAAATAGAACAAGTAACAGTACCGAAACGAAATGGAGAAGCAAAAGAAATCGAAGACTAAACAAAAACAACAAACAATTCATCCGCACTTCACCAGATACAATTTCTCCAACTTCAAACAAGTATAAAACAAACAGAAAAACAAGATAAAAGCAAAGGACGAACTAGAAAAAGCAAACTCGGTCTTCTTCAAGTAGTAAAGCATCAAAACCTCACACACAAACCTCAAACAAAATTCCGGCGACGGAAATCACAACGAGATCGAAAGACATTGTACAGCCGTTCCATAGAACAAGCACTCAGAACCTCAACAGTACATCGGAGAAGAACATATACAGGAAAAGTGCAGATAGAGAGCAAATTTACCTCGAAAATGTGAAGAGGAGCTTCCGCCGTAGAGAAATGCCGAGAAAATGAAGCAAAGGCGGCAAGAAATTTGAGAAGAAGACGGTGTAAGAAGAAGAAGAAGAAGGAGAAGAAGAGAGAGAAAGGGGAAGTTGCAGTGAGTAATAGATCGCTGTCGTTTCAAGCTTGGAGTCGACGTCAAAGCATGGAAAAAAAATAAAAAAGAAATAGAAAAAAAGAGAAAAAGAGAGAGAACAATATTAAACAAGTCCCAGCTCTTCAAACTTCAAATTTGATTTTAATTTTAATTTTAACCATAAGAATAGTTGTCGTTACATTTAATTATAAAAATACGATACCGTTTAATCGATAATTTCAAAAAAGAGTTAAAAAAAGAGGGGGGGAACTATCTTCCGGGTAACACGGTCGGTCACTTCACCCTCCGCGACAAACCAATAGCGTAAAGCCATCTTGACAAATAAGCAAATTCACCATTTGACGTGGCGGATTCTGGTTGGACAGTTCAGAAGGCGGGTCGTTGTTGCTCTGTTTTCATATATTTTTCATTTTTCTTTTTCTTTTTACAGAGTCTTAGCTTATCTTCACGTCTTTGCCTTTAATTTACAATGGAATAAAAACAGAGTTGATAGCTGGCCATGGACGGCAGTTGAATTTTTCCAACTTGACCCAAAATCTCAACAACCTGAACCAGTCGAAACTGTGTCGTTTTTTTATAAAAAAATCTGTAATTTTAGTTTCATCCATACGATTTTCTTATTTTTCAGAATACATGAAAACGAAGCTTTTGACCCCATATAGTGAAACGTTGTCATCGAATACCTATAATGGATTGGATGTGTAAATTACGTTGAATTATCGTGGAATGTTAATTTTATTAGAAATAGAATCTTATCAAAAAAAAAAAAAAAGAAATAGAATTCAATTTGTATCATACCTATAATATAAAGATAACTATCCTATGAACTAAAGAAAAGACACTATGAATATTTAGATTCTGATGTTTGTTCTTGTTGATGTCATATGTAAAAAAGAAAAGTTAATTTTGGTTTTTTTTAACTTATAGAGTAGTTGAATTAAGAAAATAATATATATATATATATATATATATATATATATATATATATAAGAAAATAAACCATAATTGAATAAATTTTTGTTGGTTGAATAAGTCGAATAATTTTTTTTTTTTTTTGGTTGAATAAGTCTTTGGGACTACTTTTCATTAAAAACCCACCATTTGATGGCCCACCTTACAGTACAAATGAAAAGAGACCAAACCGAGGACACAAGCAATAAATGACCTTGGATCAAAAAAAAAAAAAAAAAAAAAAAGCAATAAATGACTTTTTAGTATAACGACCAATAAGAATAAAGTTAAGTGTCATCAATCCTTTTTTGTAGAAAGAAAATTGGGTTATTACTTATTATGAAGGTATTAAAATGATAATTTGGCAAGTTGTTTGAGAAGTTAGAAGTAAATTAAAAACTTATATTTGATGTATTTTGTAATCATGTTTTGGTCCATGAGCTGGATAGCTAAAATAATGTTGATAGTTGATTAGAGCCTCGTCGATTAGTAACGTTGATTTTTTTAAGCAAGATAGAGCCAACGGAATAATAATAATAATCATAATAATAATGAAACATTAGAAACACCAAAATAACCTAAAATAAAATTTGGCTTATAATTTAAGATAACATAGAATAGTCAATGGGTTTAAAGATGCAGCTCAATGGTCAAAAAAGAAAAGAAGAAAAGAAGAAAAAAAAGTAAACGAATCAAAGTTGTTCTCATTTTAAGAGGAGAAAGAAGAAAAACAATCTGTAAGATTTGTTTTTAAAAACGTGTGAGTGGATAATGTGCTCCAAAAAAAAGTAATTGTCACATCAAATATCAACTTCTGTATTGTATTTACCAAATTAATTTTCATTACTTCCTATTTATTGAGTATAGACAATAAATCCTAAATTTTCCACAAGACAAGGACATAAATAGGGGGAAGTAAAATTAATGATAAATAATTTATTTTTTTGATAATAAATTATAAATAATTTATGGAAGAAACAATAAATAAATTAGTATATAGAAAGAGAGTAATAATGCTCAAGAAATCTGTCCACTCAAAATATAGGTAAAACATTAAAGTGAAAACAGTTATAATTGAAACAAACTTTATGAGTCACCAATATTTTATCTCCTTTTGTACTGCATCTTGAACTTCGCTACTGTAATTATAAGGAAATGAAATAGATAGTAATATACATTATTCAACTTCTATGATTGTTGTTAAAAGGAGCCTATGTAGTTTGGCCATAGCAACCAAAATCCATGGTTGACTGTCAAAAGAAGTATATGAAACAAGTCGGCTAAAAGAAAAATTATTCAAGTAGGTCACTACAATGTAGCTCATAGTTTTATACGGTTGGATGTATGAGAGATAAACTACAAAAGTACTTTGATTTTATATCAAATGGTTATTAGAGAACGTGCACATTTTCGTATCCACATCCAACGGTTATTAAAAGGCAGTCTCATTGAATAATTTTTCTAATTGATGGTATGATTTTTGAAAGCATATTAGTTGATGAGGTAGAATATGTTCATCCAATAGTTATATACTTTATTTTGATCCAGAACATGTGATGATCAATGCTACACCGATGAATATATGGGGAGATCCAAACTCCAAATGAATCTTGTTCTGATATCCTTCATGGCTATACAAACATAAAGGTTCCCCATGAAGTTATACTAAATGAATTGCAAATCATGGCCATTGCAGAAGAAAAAAATATCAACTGTAAGAATGGCTTATGATTTCAACATATTCTGTTACCAGAAATCACAACAGGAGCATTTCCCATCTTCAAATCGATGAAATCGTTGAACGTCCCTAATGACGATCTGCCTCCCAAAAATTAAAGATATAAGTTTTGCAGCATTATGACAATCTCCACAAATACGGAGGTTCTTGACTACCCTTATAGTTGTACCAGGGGTTGTATTTAGGAGCCCAAAAGCCATGGCCAATTTTTCACTGTGATATCTCAGGACAAGTTCTTTCCCTTCCTCTTCCATGTCAGCATGATATACTAAAGAAGTATCAGGAACATATCCCACCAACTTTATTTCTTTGATTAACTCGTCGAGTGCTCGGTGCAACTCCACCGAAATGGAGTGAACTCCGTCTCCAGAGAAGAACTCGTGTACTACATTGTTTACCTCCACAGAACTACACCCAGGAACCTTCACCACCCCTCTATCTTTCATCAATTTCCTCAGATGGTTCACATCTTCCCATCTTCCTACTCTAGCACACAAGTTTGATAATATGATGTAGTCCCCTCCATGGGAGTCATCTAATTCAAAAATTCGTTCAATGACCCGTTTTGCCAAGTCAACATTACCATGGTTGCTGCAAGAAGATAACAGGGTGCGCCAGAGTATAGGTGTGGGCTTGATTTCCAATTCATCTATGAACTTATAAGCCTCATCTAAACGACCTGTTCGACCAAGCAAATCGACCATACATCCATAATGCTTGATCCCTGGAGTAATTCCAAAGTTTTTAGACATGCTATGGAAATACCTTCTACCTTCCTCTACTAGTCCAGCATGACTGCAAGCATGCAAAAGCCCCAAAAAAGTAATCTCATCAGGTTGAACTCCTGCCTTCTTCATCTCTTTGAACATTGAGGTGGCTTTCAAGCCATCCCCATGAGTTGCATATGCAACTATCATTGCAGACCAAGCTTGTGTATCTCTCACACGCATGCCCTCAAAGATAGAAATGGCATCAGCTAGCCTTCCGCATTTTGCATACATATCTATAAGTGCAGTGTTCACCTTCACATATTTATCAAAACCTTTCTTCTTAACATATTCATGAATCCACCTGCCCAGGTCTAGTGCTCCCAACAGAGCACATGACATAATTATACTAAGCATAGTAACATCAGTAGGCTCAAGATTGCTAGCTTGTAATTCTCTAAACAACGACAAAGCCTCGTTGGGCTGACTACTTCGAGCATAACCTGTGATAATTGCATTATAGCTAACAATACATGGCTCCTCCATTCCATCAAAGACTCCACGCGCTGCATTCATGTCATTGCACTCCGCATACATTTTTATAAGGGTTGGGCATATGTAAATATTGTGACTAAGTCCAAGTTTAATAGCAAAGCAATGCAACTGCCTACCTTCTTTCAAGGCCTTAGAACTAGCACACGCCTTGAGAAGGGATGAGAATGTGTAGTCATCAGGAAGAAGGCCAGAGCAGAGGACTAGAGCAAAAAGCGAAAATGCAAGATATGGAGAATTAGAGCGAGCATAACCACGTGCCATTATGTTAAACAGGACAATATCCTTGTCAGGAATTTGATCGAACAGATGGTGGGCATGGTCCATGGACGAAGTTGTGAGGTTGAGCGTGCAGGTATTAATGAGCTTTGTGAGAACAGAGATGTCATTCTGAAGATTGGTTTTGATGGTATAGGCCTGAATTTGCTTGAGCTCCCTGAGAGATGTACATTTGGACAAAAGGGAAAGCGGGTGGGGTTGATTTATGAACTCATTCTTGGAAAATGTGGAGTTTGGTTTTGTGAGAGTGAATTGGCATGTTGAAATACACGCGATAGCCATTTCAATACTTAATAGTTAGACTCTTACACGATGTATTGGATTGCAGAGGACAAGAATGCCCAAGAGCAAAGGTATCTCACTACTAGGAATGTAAATTATCTCAACTTCAAAACAACTTGAATAAAATTCCGGCCATGGAAGTGACGAAGTATATTTAAAATGAAATTGGTAAATAAGACGCCGTTCCAGAGTACTAAAAGCAGTTGAAATTCGACCCAGAAAGTAAAACGCGAAAGCAGGATGAAGCTGAATAGTTCACTGAAGAAGGAAATGAATCCAGCAAGGTCAGAGAGAGAGAAAATTTACCTTGAAAATGCGAAAAGGATGGTCTGTTGGAAAGGAAGTTGCCGAGAAAGTGAAGCGAGCAAGAAAAAGAAGCGACCACTTTGCCAGAAAATTTGGTCGTCTCTCCCACCGCCACAAACGGTTAGCGAAAAACCCATCTTTAAGAAAGAGGCAAAAATCCTCTTCCGGAAATTTTACTCTTTGGCGTGGCTTTTCCTGGATGGACGGCTCAGACAAACGATTTGTTTTTTATAATAAATATTGTCATTTTTAAGCTCATGACAAAATTACCTTTTATTTTTCAAAAAATCTCAAATAAATGAAATTTTTTATTTTGAGTACTATTTTTTTTAGGACAAGAAATGTGGGGTATGGAAATTTTAACTTTGACCTTAAAAGAAGGAGTAGATACCAATTACCACTTTGCTATGCTCAATCTTTTTTAACTTCTATATTTTATTGAATTGAACTAATTAATTGACCAATTAATAAAAGGGGTAGTTGTATATATAACAATCTAGTAAAAAATAATTGCTAATCTAGAACAAGATAAAAAGATTTGTAAGTATGATACAATTTTAAGTCAGAATCAAAATTCACCAATTGGGTTTCTTTGTATCTCTAAAATACAAAGGACATCAATTTTATTACCAACCAAATGATTGTTGGTTCATCCACAATGCTAACAGAAGCGATTAGCGAATGAAATTACAAGAAAAAAAAAACACATGTAAAATAATCTAGTCTATAATTTAAAACTTGGGGAATTGAATACTGGAAGCACATTTTCCCTTGGGAAGAACTGGGCATTTCATAAACGCAGAGGCAGAAGTATCCACACATAAGTAAATCTGGTAAAGTTGACTGTTGCCAGCTGAATCCCTGTTACACTCGATCCCTGGAGTAAATCCAACCCCCTCTTCAATGGCATTTCTTATACTCTCCAGGCTGTAGAATTCATCATTTGCTTCAATTCCTGTAATAATTAACAATGCTTCACTTAGAAAGACATTGATTTAAAACGAATTTTTATAGAAGGTAAAATTGTGTCATTCTTTATGAATTTTTTTTGCTATGCCCTTCAGTTAAAATCATTAGCCCGATGATTTGATAATGGAGACGACGATGATCGAGACTTGGGGAGGAACTTATTTTTGCATACCTGCATTATTAAGGACTTTGAGGAGATTGGCCTTCTCCTTGAGTTTGATGGCGGCTTCAAAATATTCCTTCTGGTCGAGTTCGGACTCGGAGCATGTTCCATGTTTCTCCCATTCGTGTGACCAAAATCTTAAGCCATTGCTACTTGGACAGCTTAAGGATGGCCAGTGCTTCTGCATGCTGCTTAACAGCTCTGAGATCTACTTATCACCATTACAAAAAGAGAGAAGAATATGAGTTGTTTTGGTTAAGAATAGTTTATGTTATTTTGTTCGGTGGTAGTTTAACCTGATATCAAAGTAGAAGGTCTTATTTTGTCTGATCTTTTTCTAATTAATATTGATAATCAATTATCGAATAATCTTGTGCTAACTTTCAAGTGGATACGTGTGTTTAATTACCTGAGTTCGATCGAAAACACTGTCGGGATCGCAGTTGGATGGGTAGGTTCCATCTTTGTAATTAGGCCAAAGACCATGAATGCCAAAATCTGCAGAAGGCCTTCCTGTTTTAGGATAGCAGCAGCGTTGTTGCTTCGTATCGCAATACGCTCCCGGCCACTGAAAAACTCACAATAGTTTAGCAAACGAAACTAAACAATTTTCGGTCTAAACCCACATGATTTTGCTTTTGATTTCCAAAAAAAATGTCTCGTATCAATAGAAATAATAATATAAAGATACTCACCTGCTGAACAAAGTAGAAGAAATCAAAATCCTGAGAAAGACAAACGGCTGATAGATACTGCAAAAGGAGAAGGTTGAATATGAAAATTGAGTAGTTGGATGGTTTCATGTTGTCTTTCAGTTGTGTGTTCCTTTTTCTTTGAGTTTCAACAAACGATGAAAACTTTTCTAACTTTATAGGGCCATAAGAATAAGGTGAGAAAATTGGTAAGTTAGAATATCGATCCTTTTTTGTGTTTAGACTACATCATATATTGCTTGCGTCCAGTAATGGATAAGTTGCTTTTTAATTCTTTAAATCCCCGTCTTCTCTGATTGTTTGAAATTTTAGATCACTTGTTGCTTGCATTAATCTTTAAGTAAGGACAAGGTCCTGGATGGGGCGACGTGCAATGTAAAAGTACTTGATTTAAGTCCCTAAGTCGAAGGGATAAATAATTAATGGGTTATTTGTATTAATATATAGTTGAAGACTGAAGTAAAATTTGAATAAATCTGTGGTTTAGAGCATAGGTTCTTATCTTAAAAATTAAAATAATTCAATTGGAATTTGGTGTGTTCGTGCAAGTCAATCTTATTCTTAGGAAGGTAGCCCACATCTACCTAACTTTTAAACTAATAAATAAAGGGAGTTCCTCTTCTTCTTTGCTTATCTCATCTTTTTTTTTTTTATTGTCTTAATTTATTATGTAATAATGCTAAAATCAAATTTCATCGGTATAATTTTGAATTTGATTCACTACAAAAGAAAACTACATCATGTCATGTAAGCATATCAAAAGAAAAAAAGTCGATGTTTCTAACCTCTTAAAACTTTGGGAGGAATTAGATGCTTCCTTTTTTCTTAGTTTAATTCCTTTATCTAAAGATTATATTCTGTGCAAGCTTATCATCACCAATTTTAGCATTCAATAACGAGAGGATATATATATATTTGAAAAATGTTAAAATGTAGAATATCTAAATTGAAATATTTTAAACAATAGAAATTAAATTGAAAATATATATATATTGTTGAACTAAAAAAAAAGGACTAAAACATATATTCATTTTTTTTAATTCTTTTTAAGATCAATAAAATATTTTAGAATTTTGGAGGGTACAATTTCGGACCCTGCTGTTTAAAGTTAAAAAAAAAAATTTAGAATTTTGGATGTAATTGGATACACGTTGAGACTTTTTTTTTTTTAAAAAAAATCGCTAATCATGGTTTTGCACATTCAATAAACAATCAATATATGGACACAAAAAAGTGATTTACGAACTACTTCTACACCATGTAAAAGTGTGAACACATTCAAAATTGTTTCACTTTATTGTAGAGGATTTTTTTTTTCCCGAGTTCTGGAGGATTCAAGGCTAATGAAATTTATCCAAATTTGTAGTCAACTCTTTCTTTCTAAGGAAAAAATTTAATTATTGTTTAACCCTTTCTTTTGAAGATTATAGTAGTGTCAAAATTCTAGAGTGTGAGTCATCGACCAAGAGATCTGAAATTCGAATCTCCCACCCTCACTTATTATTAAACATAAAAAAAAAAAAAAAACATTCTCAAGAAATTATTTAGGAGCTTTTTGGCCCATGAAATTTAGAATTTGGAGGTGTGTCCTAAACCACCTTTTTTCAAGAAAAAAAAAAGTTAAAAATATCATTTTGGTCTCTGTACTTTGAGTTTTGTTCTATTTTGGTTCATGTACTTTCAAATGTCTAATTTTAGTCATTGTACTATCAATAAAGCTTAAAATTGGTCCCTACTATTAGTTTATGGTTAATTTTTCTTAAAAAAAGTTAGTATCTATTAGCTTTTCCTCTATAAATTTTAGAAGTATATTCACATGATGTTTTTCTTGTTTTAAAATTATTATTATTATTTAACTAGTTTTAATAAAAATTAACTTCAAAATTGTCATAGGGACCAATTTTAAGTTTTATTGAAAGTACATAGACTAAAATTGAACATTTAAAAATATAATAATCAAAATGGTACAAAGCTCAAAATACGTGGACAAAATAGTATTTTAACCCAAAAAAATGTGGGGAAAGTAGTTCCATTTAAGCAATATTAGAGTAATAATATATATTGGTAGATGCTTGTAAAAATGGAATTGGTACATAAAATTGAGGCCATATTGTGTGAGAATGTGAAATGGACAAATAAAATTATTGTCCTTACCAATTTGAACACCCAACACATGACTTCAATTAGTTGCAAGCACCGTTTTCACTCCAAGTATGCATTTTTTTTTTCCACTTTACACAATCAAATTTAAGTGAAAGACCACCACACAATCATGCTTAACGTCTAGGTCCAATGTTCTCATGTTCACACACAAAAGAGCTGGTACATGGTAGGATTCATTTTCTTTTTCAAACTATTTCATTCAATAAATATTTTTAGGTATTTTTATTTTTCTATCTCATTTTTTGTTTCCTTGTTTGTTCTTTACTTTTTGGGTTTTGTTGTTAGTTAAATTATCATTTTAGTTTCAAAACTTTTACGGTTATTTATTTTTCGTCCATATATTTTATTTTTTTAATAGGTTTTGAAGTTCTAAAGTTATGTCTATCTAGTCATTGTACTTTAAAATTTTTTTAATTGTTTTTTACATTTTCAATTTTGTAACAAATAGATGTCGTTAACTTTTTTTATTATTAGAGTTTACAATTTGTTAAATCTTTGTTTGTTTTATTATTCCTTGTTATACCAGAGAGTTGGTTGTATTAGGTTGTAATTTGCTTCTCTGGCTCTACCTGTATAGACTTTTTCTATTGGTTAACATTTGTATGTATCTCTCTCTCTATATACATTTTTTCATAGAGAAGTAAATAAAGAGTATTTTTCTTCCCATAGCTCTTTTTCTAATGTTTTTTTTTTCTTTTAAATTCAATGATATGTAGAATGAGAATTTTCGAATCTTTAACTTTTTAGTGAATGTCATAATTTTTAAACTAGTTGAGTTATGCTCAAATTAGTGATTCTTTTTCTAATATAGTATCATTGATCCTACATTTAAATGGGGGTAAATTGGATGAAAATTGTAATTAAAAAAAGAAGTTGACAAAAGCACATGGATTTGAAACTATTTAGGAAAAGATGGCTATTTTTTTGTCCTTATTAGACTTTGTTTGTACAAAAAATGCATACCAATTGAAATTATTAAAAATTATTTTTTTTATTTTGTCTTTTGTGGAATGTGTCTCTTCTAGAGGCGCATTCCACTTTTTATTTATTTATTTTAATTTATTTATGTTTATTTTTTAAACTTATTAAATGATTATTTTTTGTTTGTTCTTTTTTATAAGGGTTTTTTTTTTAAATATTAAATATATATTTTTTTGCAAAAATTGATTTAGATAATTCTATAATTTTATAAATGATATACCTAATTTTTTTTATTTAAACCATTAAATGTTCTTTACAAAATTTGATTTAAAGAATACTATAATTTTACGAATACTATATTATACATCTTCTAAAAATGCATTAAATTTTAAAAATTACATAATTAAAAGCATAAACAAATCTTTTTTTTCTTCTTTTTTTGAAGCTAGTAAATGTTTTTTTAAAAAGGTGATCTTGAAACTTCCATAATTTTACAAGTTGTAACTATATATTTTTTCTTTATTTTTTAATTATGAATTTTGAGACGTAATTTATTCTCAATATTTTTGTTTGATTATTTTGATTTTACTTAGGTTAAATTATAAATTTAGTCCATGAACTTTGAAGTTTGTGTCTATGTGGTTTATGAACTTTCAAAATTACAAATTTAGTCCATGAACTCTCGAATTTTTTAAAATTAACGGATCTACTAGACACAAAATTAAAATTTTAGGGCTCCATTAGACATAAAATTCAAATTTATATCTAATAGATCAATTAATCTTTCAAAATTTTTGAATTTGTCAGATACCTATTAGACACAAAATTGAAAGTTTAAAGACCTATTAGACACTTTTGAATGTTTAGGAACTAAATAGACACAAACTTCAAAGTTCAGGGATCACTACACTTATAATTTAACTTTTTACTTATTTTATTTTATTTTATTTTGAGTTTAACATGTAAAAAATAAAAAATAAAAAAACTTTAGTCATTTAATGAGTTTAAAAAAGCAACAACAAAAAAATATATATATTTAAAAGAAAAAACAACAACTTGTAAAATTGTTACGCTCAAAATAAAATAAAATAAAATCAAAATAATCAAGAAAAAATATTGAGTATAAATTAAGTCTCAAAATTCACAATTAAAAAATAAAGAAAAATATATATATAGCTACAACTTGTAAAATTATGGAAGAAAAAAAATGATTTGCTTGTGCATTTAATTATGTATTTTTTAAAAAAATTTGATGCATTTTTAGAAGATATATAATATAGTATTTGTAAAACTATGGTATTCTTTAAATCAAATTTCATAAAGAACATTGAATGGCTTAAACAAAAAAGAATTAGGTATATCATTTGTAAAATTATAGAATTATCTAAATCAATTTTTGCAAAAAAAAAAAAAAAAAACATTATTTTCATTTAATAGGTAAAAAAATAAACATAAAAAAATAATAAATAAATAAATAAGTGGAATACGTCTCTAGAAGAGGCACATTCCACAAAAAGACAAAATAAAAAAATAACTTTTTAATAATTTTAATTGATGTGCGTTTTTTTGTATAAACGAAGTCCAATAAGGACAAAACAAACGGTTCTCTTTTCTTAATTAGTTTCAAATCCACATACTTTTGCCAATTTCTTTTTTTAACTACAATTTTCATCCAATTTACCCTTTATATGGATTAGATCCCCTAAATTAGACTAAAAAAAATGCCCTACATTAAAGTTATTCATCATTAAGTTACTTAATTTCACATTCTGTGATGAATTTGATACACACCATCATTTGCTTGTAAAATTTAAAAAACCAAGGACCATGATTTATTAAATACATAAAACTAAATATAGAATTATCACAGAAATTTTTTCCTAGATGGAATTCCTTTTCGTACAGATAATATCATGTTTTTTCATTATTTTAACTTTTAAATAATTAAATATCTCAATTTCAACAAGGAAAAAAAAAAAAGAAGAAGAAGAATTGAATATCCCAATTGAAAATTTGATGTAGTTCACGAGGCATGTTTGTTGTCAAGTTCAATTTGATTCTCTCCAACTATGGACGACGAAAGAAGAAAAGTGAATCTTTTTCTTTTTTTTTTGAGTTCAAATGTGAATCCTTCTTAAAGGAGAGTCAAAAATACAAGGAATGATTAATTTCTTTGAATTTATTATTGATGAATGACCTTAAAATACGCCCAAAAATCCACATTTATGTTAAAATATCTATAATTTTAATTGCACAAAAGAACTGCAATAAGCTATTATTTCAAATTGATTTTTTCCCATACTCCAATTTTTTTTGATTGTTTCCCTTAAATAACTTCATTTCAATATCCTGCCGTATATTCTCTGGAGACACCAATGAGCTGACCATTTTACACCCATTTGACTTTTCCATAAAAACAAAAAAAAAACATGTATAATACTTGGCTCTTTCTCGGGTGAGGAGGAATACCTGCTTATCACTTATATGGATCAATACAATAAATATATGTGTCCATTTTTATTTTTATTTATTATTATTTATTAAATGTCAAGATCTTAACAAAATCTCACCTAACAGATGTTCTCTTTACCTTTCACATTCTCTCTCCCTTTCACGTTAACCTATCTCCAACGCTTCAAATTTCTCATTTTTTTCTTTGGCATTTGCTCTTCGTTTCATTGTTCTTTTCTCTACCATCCTCTCAACGGCAAGAAAATTCAGTATTTTGTTTGCACAAGGTAAAGGTAACATAAATTAAACTTTTTTTTTTAATATATTGTGTCTTTTATATACTTTTTTTCTTATCTTTTAAATGAAATAGTATCATCTATTTTCAATAGTTCAAATAAATTAGAAGCTTCAAATAGTACCATCTATTTTCAATAGAACGTGAAAGGAAGAGAGAACGTGAAAAATTTGTTAGGTAAGATTTTGATGAAATTTTAACATTTAATAAAAATAAAAATGGACACATATCCCTATTATATTGACCCATATGAGAATTCCTGCTCACCGAGAGAGCATCTAGCCAAGTACTATCCAAAAAAAAACATTCTCCAAATTTCGAACAGAAACCATTTTAATTACTAACAACATGAACAGATGTGGCCACAGACAGAAAAACAAGACAGCAGAAATGCAACGAAATAACATAAACATAAGAGCATCAAATTCCTAAAATTTGGGGAACTCAACGCTAGAACCACAATTTCCATTAGGGAAAATTGGGCAATCTATGAAATTAGAGGCCGAAGAATCCACGCAGAAGTAAAACTCGTACAGTTGACGGTTGCCCGAACCATCCACGTTGCACGTGATTCCAGGGCTGAGCCCAATTCCTTGTTCAATGGCACTCTTAATCCTATCCAAACTGTAATATCTTCCATCTGGGTTTATTCCTGCTGTTTGGAGAGCTTGGAGGATGTTGGCTTGGTTTTTAAGGTTGAGACTGGTCTTAAAATAACCATGTTGGTCGAGGACGGATTCCGCGCATGTCCCATGTTTGTCCCACTCATGCGCCCAGAATTTTGTGTTGTCGCTGCTTGGACAGGCTAGTGATGGCCAGTTCCTCTGCATATTGCCCACCAAATCTGATATCTATATCACATGTCAAAAAGCCAATCAGTCACAAGTACTAAATTTTATTAAAGTTGACGGCTTACAATAAATTTAAAATTTTATTTATATTTTAATATTCTTCACTTGTGGTGACTTGATCAAAATTGGTAGAACACAGGACCAAGAACAGAAAAAAAGAAAAAAGAAAAAAAAGGAGGCAATTGCACATATCTTAACTGGTTTTAAGTTAAGAAAATTGTAAAAGTATTGATATAAGATTAAGCTTTTGGATTGAATGGTGATTTAACATGACATTATAGGTGGTATTGTGTTCGAACTTTGGAATTAAATTTCTAAGCCCAAAAGTGAGGGAGAGTATTAAAGTACTGATATAAGATTAAATTTACTATAACCCATCTATTTAAGTTTTTTGGGTGTTGCATGGTGATTTAACAAAAATTATCTAAAAACATTAAAATTGTAAAGTTCTACCTACCTTGCACCTCCCAAAATTTCCAAAATTGAAAAATTATGTATATGAAAAGTCAAATTGTAAAATTTTGCTCTCTCTGGAAAGTTGTCTATACACGCAAGTGATTATTATGTGTTTTAATTGAAAGTTGTCTATACACGCAAGTGATTATTATGTGTTTTAATTGAGGAGAAAATAATACTGCAGTTGTTCAAATACAAGAGTTTTACACTGACACGATACTTTTTTTTTGGTTTGATCGAGTTCAACTCAACAACATGTAAAGTGAAGATTCAAGGCATATTGACTTAACAATTAAACTATGTTCAAATGGACTATACTAACACAATGTTAAATGATGACCATAAATTTAATATTTTATCGAACGAAGGTGGAATGAAGGAATTGAATTACAAAATGAAGTACCTGGGTTCGATCGAAGGGGTTGGATGAGTCACAATTAGAGGGGTAAGTGCCATCGTTGTAATTAGGCCAAAGGCCATGGATTTTGAAGTCGGCGGTTGGTTTTCCAGTGCGGGGATAGCAGCAACTTCTTCCTGTATCACAGTAAGAACCAGGCCACTGCAAAACCAAACCAAATAATAGAGAAATGAACAATGGGGACATTAAAAATTGAATCTTTAGAACATGGGTATAGTCTCTGATAGCAATTAAATACTTACAGTTTGAACAAAGTAGAAGAAATCAAAATCTTGAGCGAGGCAGAGGAATGAAAGGCATTGGAAAATGACAAGGTTGATGAGAACAAAGCGAGTGAAGAAACTCATGGCTGTGACTTAAGGAAAAAAGCTAAAATGCTTATTCTTTTGGTAAGCCTTGGAATAATGGAAGGTCGTTTTATAGAGATGTGAAAGGAAGGAACAGCCAAAGGATGCGTTTTGGAAGAATATCCGCTCGACAGCGCAAAATAATTGCCATCTTTTTGGGCTCTATTTAAATAGTAACGTTCATATTATCAATTTGACTGAATTATAAAAAATATGTTAAATTACAAATTTAGTCCATGAATTTTTAGATTTGTACCTATTTGGTCTTTGAACCTTAAAGTATTTAATATGTCCCTCAACTTTAAAAAAATGTCTAATAGATCTTGGCATGTTTGGTAGATAATCTGAATTATGTTTTATATTTTCAAATTCAATGAGTTCAGTGAATAGGCATTTGGTAGACGTGTTTTTCGAAAACTATTTTCGGATTCTATGATCCAAATAGTGAAAATTCTGAAAACAACATTTTTACGTTTTTATTGTGTCCAGATTATGAATTTGAAAATTTAAAATGCATAATTATATTTTAAAAAAATAAAGATTTTAATAAATATAGTATTTCATGTTATAAACTCAATTTATTTTTGTTAAATTAAAATATGTATAATATAATATATTATAAATGATATGATATTGTAAAATAATAATTATACAAAATTTTTAACAAAAAAAACATGTTCATAAATTAATTGATAATGGTTTATATAAAACCAAATATTAGTTTTGCAACTACACCTAGTTTCATGGTTTATAAATATATTATAGAATACATTTTGAACAATTGTTTAAATTGAAATTCAATTTCTAAATCTGCTACCAAACACATATATGAAAACATGAAATACAACTCTATTTTCATTGAATCAATTATTCTCAAAATGCTCTTTTCAAATTGCCTACCAAACAAACCCTAAACTTTCAATTTTGTATCTAATAGGTCATTGACCTATTCGACGTTTTATGATATTCATGAACTTACTAGACACAAAATTAAAAATTTAGGGTCCTCTTAGACATAAAATTTTATATCTAATAAATCAGTTAATTTTTGAAAATTTTGAATATGTTAGGGATCTATTAGACACAAAATTAAAAGTTCAATGACTTATTGGACATTTTTAAAGTTCAAGGACCTATTAGATATAAAATTGAAAGTTCTTGGACTTATTAGACACTTTAAAGATCAAGACCAAATAGACACAAATATAAAAGTTCAGGGACTAAACTTGTAATTTAAACTAAAAAATATCTTGGAATTTTTCTTTTTTTTAAAAAAAAACACTCATATTCTTTTTAAAATTGCAATATTACTCTTGATGTTTCATAAAAGTTTAACAAATCCATTAGAATGTTGAACAAAAAGTTGACATGACAGTGACTTGAAATGACGCGACAGTGACTATAAATCTTTATTGAGATTAAGTTTGAAAGAACGATGTTATGCTACTTCAATTTTTTGTTCAATGTTCTAACGAATTTTCTACTTCAAGAGTAATATTGAAACGTTTATAAAAGGTCAATGGATAATATTGCAACTTTAGAAAGAATAAAATCATTTTTTAAATAAATGACAAAGTTCACAAGAGTATTTTTTATAATTTCACCTTATCATTTCACCATGTCGGCTAGTTTTTTGTTTTTTGTTTTTTTTTGTTTTGTTTTGTGTTTTTTGTGTGTGTGTGTATTTAATTATTATGAGACTGTGGAACGATCTGCTATTTGGGGATGAATCTGCCTCTGCATTGACTTTCTGTCGCATTGGAAGTCCAAGGTTCACACCTATATATTTTTTTTTATAAAAAATAACTAAAAAAAATAAATTTGACTTCACACTCCATTCAACGATAATTAATATCAAGGTTTTTTTTTTAAAATTTTTATAATATGTGAAAGTTTAGATTCGAACATCTGATCTCTTGGTTAATGATATATACTTTATGTTAGTTAAGTCATGTCTATGTTGGCAATTAATATCAAGGGTGGAGTGAGAAAAAGAGAGAGACAGTGTCGTTACATAGTTTGTCTTTGATTTAAAAAATTATATAAACGGTTAAGATTTTAAAATTTTCTCGTTAGTTTACTTTTCTAAAATTTTCTAGTTAAAAGATTATGTTAATTAAAATGTAAAATTTTGCTTCTTTGTGAAAATATTTAAGGTCTAGTTTGATAACCATTTGATTTTTGGTTTTTAGTTTTTGAAAATTAAATTTATAAACACTACTTCTACATTGGAGTTTCTTTGTTTTGTTATCTACTTTTTACATATATTTAAAAAAACAATCAAGACTAAGTTTTGAAAACTAAAAAAAATAGTTTTTGTTTCTAGAATTTAGCTAAGAATTCTAATGTTTTCTTAAGAAATATGAAAACTATTATAGAGAAATGATGAGAAAACAACACAATTTTCAAAAACCAAATAGTTATTAAACAATTTCAAGTCTACTACTAGTTAATATTTATTTCGTGATGCGTTTGTGAGAAATGTAATGGATTAAGTATATTTTGCTTGGAACAATTTATTAACTATTAATTTCTCAAAAAAAAAAAATTACCTATTAAAAGGATTAGTGTTATTTGTACATATAATTTTTATTCTCAAAAGGAGCTCGAAGCATAGGGATGTAAGGAATAGTGGGTTTGTGATAACTTGTGAACTTTTTTGAACCCTGAATAAAAAAAGTGATTAGTTTTTTTTTAAAAAAAATCACTTAAAAAAATCTTAATAAAAAAAGTACTTAAAAAAATAGATTAATTTAAAAACTTTTTTTTAAAAAAAATAAACATGGAATAGATGGATTATAAAAAATGACTTTAAACTGATTAATAAAATATCATCCAAATATATAATAAAAAAATAAAAATAAATCTGGAATCAGTAGTCACTTTTAAATATAAGTGCAATTAAATAAATTTATTATTTAAAATACTTTTGAAAAAATAGAAGATATAATAATATTTTTATGAAAAATATATATTTTTTTAAAATGTTTGAACTAAAAAGATATAGAAGTTTAGAGTGATTTGAGCAATCAACCACGTAGATGATAATATGAAAATATGTAAACTATATTCCAGTATGTTCCTTATTGTATTTGTCAAAATAATAATAATAATAAAGTTAAAATATCATTTTACTTCTTGTACTTTGGATTTTGTCCCATTTTGTTCTATGTATTTTTAAATATCTAATTTTAGTCTCTATACTTTCAATAAAGCTTAAAATTGGTCTCTATAATAAGTTTGAAGTTAATTTTTTTAATCAAAATTGGTTAAAAAATAATAATAATAATTTTAATACAAGAAAAGATACAATGTAATCATACTTCTAAAATTTATAGAAATAAAGTTAATAGGAACAAATTTTTTTAAGAAAAATTAACAATAAATTAATAATAGAGACTAATTTTAAGCTTTATTGAAAGTACATAACTAAAATTAGACATTTAAAAATACATAGACTAAAATAGAACAAAATAAAAAATAAAGATATTTTAACCTAACAATAATAATAATAATAATGTAGTCTAGTAGGCGCAACTTTTGGTTAATGAAAGGGTACGAAAGTGAGAAAGCGAAATATGGATTAGTAGGCGTCGCGTGTGTCCTTTCGTATTCTGCTAGATGTGAATGAGCAATTGCCCCACATTTGAGGATTTTATTTATGTATTTGAGTAAAATACAAATTTGGTGATCGTTTCTATTTGATTTATAATTTTTTTAAAATAGTACTTTTCATCATTCAGATTTAAAATTTACAATAAAATTGTATTTAGTCTATGAATTTTCAAAGTGACATTTGGTTTTTGAATTTTGTTTCTAATTGATCTGTATAAAAAATAAGAAACAAAACTATAACTTATTTTAAAAAAATACATACTACCAATTTTAGTCAGCAACATATGTTAATTATCATGTCATTATTTGTTAGGTTAACTAATGGTCAACTCTACTCAGAAAACATTTATAAGTCAATTTCAAATTTCATGAACTAATTAAAAATCAAATTCAAACTTTAGAGACTAAACATGTCACTTTTGAAACCTCAATAATCTATATTCAAGTGTCAATGATAAAAAATTTTAGTTTTGAAAATTCAGGAGAGCAAGAACATATTTTACCCAATTGATTTTCAACTATTAAAATAGAAGAAATTTTAAGTTTAAATTTGGGTTTTTTTCCACTTTTAGAATTGTTTTATTTTAGTCATTTTATTTCACAATAATTATATTTTCCTGGGTCGCTAAAAGTTCGTCACCAAGACTCAAATTCTTATAATTACTTCATTTTAGGTATATTAGTTACATCAATAATATACCTAATATGAAATGTAGATATACTTCTTATTAGGTATATCACTAAAATTTGAATTTAATATATGAGCAGATTGGAATAATAAAAAAATGATTATATGTTGTAAAATTTTTGTCATATTTGCAAAACTAAAAAGTTGTTACTATATTTGCAAATATGGCAAATATTTTAGCTACCATTACAAATATCACCTTGAAAATATGTAGAATATATTTCATAATATTACATCTAATGATTTTTTATTTTTATTTTTTGTGTGAATGAAATATGAAACGGGAGGGCGAAGTGAGAGAGTGATTAATTTTAAAAAGGAAAAAAAAAAACACTTTTGACAAATGTTTTAGCTATTGTGATAGGATAGGGACATTATATTGATGGCCAATATTATTCTTCCATAACCTCCATAAGGTCATTTACCTTAATTTCCACACAACAAATAATTAAAACATATCTTCATGCAACTTGTAAGTCTAAGTTTAGGTCATATTTAAGATTGATTTTTAAATGGTTAAAATCACTTTTTTCATGTTCAAAATTATTCTGAAATATGTCTTCAATCATTCAAAATCAACTTAATATTTGATTTTACACTTTTAAACGCGATTTTCGTACTATAAAAATTGATTTTGAATAATTAAAAACATGTTTCAAAGTTATTTTGAATATAACAAAAGTGATTTTAACCATTTTAAAATTACTTCCAAACATGCCTTTAGTAGTTTTGAATCAATTCAAAGTTTTTTTTTTTTTTTTTTGGGTATTCAAAATTGTGTACCTCAAGTGGATTGAATATGCTGTAGGGTGTCTTTTGGACTCTGAGCCTGGTCATTAGAAATACGATAACATTTGTAGTTGTGAAACAATTAATTAAACAGATAAATGTTGGACTAGATTGAGGTTCCAAAAAAGTAATTACTTGTTTGAGTGAAGAATTTAATAGGGAAATCGAATGAGAAAAACAAGAAGTAGCGAAAAGGTAGAGAAATATTTAAGGCTTGTTTGGTAAGCAATCTGAAAACAGAATTTTGAAACAAGGTATTAAATAAAAACAGAATTGTATTTCATGTTTTTAGATATGTGTTTGATAGCAGATTTAGAAATTTGATTCTTAAACAATTGTTCAAAATGTATTCTATAATATATTTATAAACCATGAAATTAGTTGTAGTTGCAAAACTAAATATTAGGTTGAATATATACCATTATTAATTAATTTATGAACATTTTTTTATTGATAAATTTTTTATAATTATTATTTTACATTATATATAATTTATAATATATTATATTATACCTATTTTAATTTAACAAAAATAAATTGAGTTTAAACTGAAATACTATGTTTATTAAAACTTTTTTTTTATCATTCTTAATATAATTCTGCATTTTAAAATTTTAAATTAAAAATTTGGATATAATGAAAATATAAAAATGTTGTTTTTAGAATTTGCACTATTTGAATAACAGAATCTAGAAATAATTTTTAAAAACACATCTGCCAAACATATATTGACTAAATTTAATGGATCCAAAAACATAAAATAAAATCTAGATTGTGTGGGAAGACCTTAGGGTTTGGGTGAAAATTGCACAACTTGACCACGGCTTCTCTATTTGGTTCCTTTAATTTTGAGGTCTGACAAATGAAGATGGCGACTGGTAAGTGGTAATGGATGTGAAGATGGAAAGAAATGGAGCCAACGATGGGACTTACAGTTTGATTGTGCATGCGGCCTTCTCAATTAATTTATTAAAAAAAATTATTTAATTTTTTTCATCCTTCTTTTGACCAACGCCAATCTTCAACATGAGATAATTTAGTGAACAGTAAATTTTACTTCTAGTCTCTAAAATTTGGAGTTAGTATCTTTTTGATCATTGCAATTTCAAAAGTAACATTTTAGTCTAAAGTTTGAACGATAATTATACATGGTTCATGTATTAAATTGATACCAACAAAAAAGAAGTGACAGGACATTATTGAGGTGACAATTTTTAAATGACCTAGCAATGTTTATTTATTATTTTAAATATTATGTGGCAATTTTTTCCCTTCTCTTTTCTCTTTCCCTCCTCTCTCTTAAGTTCTTAACTCACTAGCTAACATTTCAAAAAAAAAGAAAAAAAAACTCACTAGCTATTAAAATTGTTTTTAATTAAAAATTGTATTAGTGTAATTCATAAATCCACTATGATTGTATAAGGTTTAAATTAATGAAAAGCTTCATTAGGGGTTAAAAAAATAATGGGGTGAGAGAGGCTCGAACTCTCGACCTCAGGATAACTCGTTAAGCTATGAGACCTACGCGCTAGCCAACTGCGCCACCACCCCTTGATGGAAACTAAGTGTAGTTTTTATATATATCCCATTTTTCCAGTTATTTTGAACTTTTTCCTTCAATGGCTATGCAAATATTAAAGAGGAGGTTATTGGCCCCAACCTTCTTAAAATAAGTTTTACTGAAAGCCAGTGAATTTGATGTATTCTTAACATCATATTATTAATTAGGGAAGGTTCTAAAGAAGCACTAGCATGAATTGTGCTCATCTAACATAAAGTATGTACTTTCGATTAAGATGTCAAAAGTTTGAATATCCTAACCTACGTATTGCCAAAAAAAAAAGTTTTAGAGAAGCATTAATTTAGGTTGAAATATCATTTCATATTATATTTTAGTTCTTATACTTTCAATTGTTTAAATTTATTCATTATACTTTTAAATTTCTAATTTTAGGTCATGTAATTCCAATAAATCTTAAAATTAGTCTTTATTGTTAGTTTGAAGTTAACTTTTATCCAACTTGACAAAATAATTATAATAATTTCAATTCAAGAAAATGCACAGTGTGAGTATGTTTCCTAACTCTTTTGAGGGAAGACTTATAGGGACTAATTTTTTAGTTAAAGTTAACCATAAACTAACGATGATTACTAATTTTAAAATTTATTAAAAGTATAATAACTAAATTTGGAGATTTAAATGTACCAAGACTAAAATAGAACAAGTTTCGAAGTACAATGACTTATATTTTAACTTTTAATTCATGTGAGCTTTGTCTCCAAAACAACTACTTGAGTTGGCTTTACTTATTACTATTTTAAGATTGAAGGTTCTATCTCCCACCTTATATTTATTGAATCTTTTTTTTTTCATAATAGGTTTATATGAGTATTGATTTTGTGGAAGGGTAGAAATGATAATTGGACACGCAAATAAGGGGAGAATTAAGCATATAATCTAGATAGATTATAAATATTTTAGACTCCGTTTGATAACCATTTGATTTTTAGTTTTTGATTTTTGAAAATTAAGCCTATAAATACTACTTCCACCTATGAGTTTCCTTATTTTATTATATATTTTTTACCTATGTTTTCAAAAACCAAGCCAAGTTTTGAAAACTAAAAAGCAATAGTTTTCAAAAACTTGTTTTTGTTTTTGGAATTTGGTTAAGAATTCAAATGTTTTCTTAAGAAAGATGAAACTCATTATAGAGAAATGATAAGAAAACAAACATAATTTTTAAAAACTAAAACCCAAAAACCAAAATGGTTATTGTGCAGGGGCCTTAACTAGTTAAATTATATTTAGGTGGCTTGGACCAACTCTACTTACCATTCACTTATCTTTATGTATGAAATATAATATAAATAAATGAATAAAAGTACTAGAAAAAAAAAGGGAGGAGAGAAAAATTTTGCTCTAGGTGAGATAAATATTATCTCTTTATTTAATTTTTGAAGATTAAAAAAATCCAAAACAAAAAAAATAGTGGGGTTCAATTTTTTTTTACTTTAACATGCCTAGGAGGAATTCGAGGGAATTCAAACCTCTTCATCGTCTTAACTAATTGAGCTAATTGAGCTATGTTAAAGAGCTTATATATTTCGATATTCATTTGTTCAATAAAAAATATGACTAGTATTTTATATATAAATATACAAAAAAAGAGAATGAAACTTAAAATAAAAATATGGATGCGTGAGGACTGGGATGTGTGTGTATATATATATAGTAAAAGTTTAAAAGTATTAATATTGATACACATATAAACAAAAAAAATGTTAGTAAACAGAGAATTAGAAGATTCGAATGGTGTCAATTATCCATCCAGTCAAAGGCCAATTTTGGAAAATTATGTGAATTATCTAATAATAGACAATGTTGATCCATGAATCTGTTGGGGCAATGTGAAATCTCGTACGGTGTGGGTTTTTTTTTTTTTTTTTTTTTTTGAAAGAAGAAACTTCATTAGATCAAGGAGGAACCACTGTCCTCACAAAAAAATGCGTAGCCCAAGAGGGGAAGTCCTAGAACCAAACCACCGAGACGTCCTCCGAAGTGGAGGAGGCCGTCCTATCCACCTGATCCAAAAGTGCCGCTCTCGCAAGAGAGTGGGCAACTAAATTACAAGACCTAGGGCAATACAAGCAGTAGAACTCAGGTCATAGCCTGGAAACAATCTCAATCTCATCTAAAACAGATTTAGTCTCCGAAATGTCCGAGCCCGGGCAACGCAACACTGAGGCGATCTCCAAGGAGTCCGTCTCAACTGTTAGAGACTGGATCGGGTTGCTAGCCAGCGCACTGATTGAACGCAAGCCCGCAAGGATGGCAGCAACTTCTAGCGCTTTGATCGACCACTTCCTCTTCCACTGTTGATAACCAGCATTGAGAGGAAAGCCGCTAGAGTCACGGATTATCCATCCGAACCCACCACGACCTGTTGCTTCACACCCACGAGGCGTCAGCGTTCATCTTAAAGGTTCAAGATGGGGGAGGGGTCCAGGCATTCTGACTCGCGCAGCTCGTGGGTTTAGACGGATGGGGATGGAGCTTGACTGAACCAACATACTCCAATAAACTCTTCTCGATCGCGGCAACAAGTCTTCGAAAATTTGGCAGCAACAACCCATAAATTGTATTAGTAGACTGGAGGCAAACATTCCTAAAATTCCAAATATTCCACATAATAAGTATGGCCCAGTCGATTTTCTCATCATCTAACGTCTTCGTCATCCAGCTCCAGAAATCCTGAGGATTCCAAGAGGCCCTGCAATCAGAAGATATAACTCTCAAATAAGGTAAAAAGTGAAGCCACACGTCGGAGACGCCTTTGCACGTCCAAATTATATGGGTGGTTGACTCCATTTTTTTGTGCAAAATAAGCAACACAAGTTAGCATTAATGCCTCTCTTGAGGATATTTTGGAAAGTTGGTATAGCATCATTAATGATTTTCCAAGCACATATTTTCTCTCTAGGGATCACATTTGCCTTCCACACTTTTTTCCAGCAAAATTGACTTTCACCATTTTCTGAAGAGGAGGCCTCTTTGTTCGTAAGGAGGTTTGAGGCTAGATAATAGGCACTCTTAACCGTGAAAATGCCTGTTGGGTTGAGGTTCCAGATAATGTCATCTCGAGCATTTATATTCCCTAATGGTATGTTCATAATGTCTTCAGCATCGAGGACTGTGAAATTATCTCTGATTATAGGCTCTTTCCACCGATTCTGGTCATCCAGAAGGAACTTCACTCTTCTATTCTGTACCTCTTCCCCCACCCAAACAAGGGATCTACTACCCTTTCTATTCAGCCAGGGATCCTCTTTAATCTTGATATGATTGCCATTGCCCACTTTCCACCGATAGCCTTGAACAAAGAGCTCTTTTCCCCACATGATACTCCTCCAAGATAATGACAGGTTAGGACCCAGATTGGCACCAAGTCTCCGTTCTTAAAATATTTCCCTCTCAACACAGAGGCTACAAGACTCATCGGGTTCTTTAAAATACCCCAGCTAAGTTTTGCAAGCATGGCTTGATTAAACAAAGATAGATCTCTGAACCCTAAGCCCCCATCCTCCTAACTCTTACACATCTTCTTCCAACTCGCCCAGTGAGCCTTTTTTTCTCCAACGAAGAGCCCCACCAGAACCGGGCACAACAGCGGTTGATATCATCACATATAGACTGGGGGAGATGGAAACAGCTCATAGTATATAAAGGTATGGATTGGGTGATGGCTTTGATAAGGACCTCCTTTCCCCCCTGCGAGAAAAGCTTTTCTTTCCACCTCTGAAGAACCTTCCAGACTCTATCCTTGACTTTGAAAAAGAGCTTCCTTTTGTTCCGCCCAGATTGAGAAGGTATCCCAAGATACTCTCCCAGTGAATCCACAAATTTGACTCCCAATATCCTTCCCAAATCCCTCACTTTACCACTACTCACATTTTTACTGGTCATGAAAGAGGACTTATGAAGGTTTACTGTTTGCCCCGAAGTCTTTTCATAAGTTTCCAGAATCTCTGAAATCTTCATGTAATCATTTTCCTCAACTCTAAAAAACAGAAGACAGTCATCTGCAAAAAAAAAAAAGATGCGTGAGATAAGGGCAATACTTATTTAAACGAAAGCCTTTAAAATTGGAGAGAGATTCCTCCCTGTTCAACAGAGCCGAGAAACTTTCTGCCCAGATCAGGAAGAGATAGGGGGATAGGGGTCACCCTGTCTCAGCCCCCTCTAGGGGGAGAACCCTTCTTGTGGATCACCATTAATCAACACCGAGTACTCCACTATTTCCATACAATTCATTATCTTCTTTATCCATTCCCCTGCAAACCCCATTCTGATCATGATTCTTCAGAGGAACGACCACTTAACTCTTTCGTACGCCTTGCTCATGTCAATCTTCATAACGACTACCCATTCCTTTCCCTTTCTTCTAGTGTTGAGAGAATGGATGCATTCAAAGCCCACAATGACATTGTCAGAAATAAGCCTCCCTAGAACAAAAGCGGTGAGAGATAATCATATCCAAAACTTTTTTCAGTCTATTAGCCATGACCTTTGCAATGATTTTATAGATGACATTGCAAAGGCTTATGGGACGATAGTCACCCATCTGAGTAGGATGTTTAAGCTTTGGAATCAGGGAGATAAAGGATTTGTTCAACGGCCTCACACTTTTCCCTTCATTCAGAATTTTCAGACAAAGACTAACAATTTCATCCCCCACCTCTCCCCAGTAATGTTGGAAAAACATTGCATGGGCCCCATCAGGCCCGGGGCCTTCCCAGGGTGCATTGACTGTAATGCTCTTTCGATATCCTCTCTGTTAAATTGGCGCAGCAGATCCCAGTTAATATGATTTGAGATGGAAGTAGGGATTCCTTCGAGGACTCTGGTCATAGCCTCCTCACACGGTTGGGAAGTAAGGAAGAGTGTCCTAAGGTGATCCATTGCCACTTTTGCTATATCCTCCTCGCTATCCACCCAGCGCCCCTCATTGTCAAACACTCCTAACATCTGGTTTCTTCTCTTCCTGCTTGAAGCTTTTGAGTGAAACCACTTTGTGTTTCTATCACCACTATTAAGCCACATTTCTCTAGATCTCATTCTCCAATAATGCTTATCCTCTTCAATCAGACCATCCAGATCATTTTCAGCTCGTCTAATCTAGTCAGAATCATTGTTGGGATTTGCGAGGATGAGGGACTTTATCTCAGCCTTTTTCCTGATCAAGGCTCATTTCAGCGAGCCATTAAGCCTGCGTTTATTCCAAGCACTGAGCTTCTCAAGGCAACTTTCAAGTTTCGAATTGTACATCTGAGCACTTCTACCATCATGATTCTCCCAGTGTTTTTTAATTATCATTTTACATTCCTCGAACTTTACCCAGCTTTCTTCGAATTTCACGCCCTTCTTTCTTGACATTCTTTGGCCGTTGTTTTCTTTAACCTTTAAGGTAAATAGAATTGGTTTGTGGTCGGAGTTATGAAAGTTTAAATGATCCACCTTCACAGACTGAGCCCAACTGTGATAGTTAGAATTAATGAGGAACCTGTCTAACCTTTCTCTTACACTATTACGGTCTCTTCTATTTTTTACCCAAGTAAAGCAGTTGCCTCGAAACCCCAGGTCAATAAGGTTGCACTCATTTACAACCTCTCTGAAGGCCGCCATTTGACTATCACTACGTAAAGCTCATCCCTCTTTTTCATCTACAAACATGATTTCGTTGAAATCTCCCCCAATGACCCAATGAAGATTCCCCTGCTGACTCAATCTCTCAAGGAGGGTCCACAAATCCACCCTCATTTCCTTTACAGGGTTTCCGTAGAATCCCGTAAACCTCCACCACCCATCCTGGTGCTTTACCATGGCATCGATATGTCCTTTCGATGAGGAAGAGATCAGAACGTCAGTCTCCTCATTCCATAGTAGAATAAGACCACCTTTATTTCTATCACTGGGAACACAGTAGCCCACATCGAAACTCAATTGGGCCTTTAAATTATTCATCTTAAATTCCTCACACTTTGATTCCGAAATGAACACTAAAATTGGGGAATTTCTACTTATTTCGTAGCGTAGCTCTCGGATCGTTCGGGGGTTCCCCAGCCCTCAAACGTTCAAGCATAATATTTTCATGACGTCTAGTGGGGCTGATAGTCAGCCTCTGCCGATATCCCTTTGTTCGAAACAAAGCCTGGTTTGCAGTTCTTCTTTGTAACATTCTCATCTTCTTCAATCTCATCGACATCCATTTTGTGTTTTGTTCCCACAGTCCGGTGACCACCGAGCTCCTTTTCTACAAAGTCCTTTTCACTTCTAGCCATCCTTTTCCAATTTTTCCTCATTACCGTTTTTACCTCTGCTGGACTGAGAGCCCTATTGCCAACCATCTTCTCCTTGCCTTTATTAACTTATATTTTTAAGCCCATATTGAGTTCATTATTTTCAGCCCAACTTGGCCCATTCAGTGGATTCAAATTCGAACTGGCCCCTGGCCCAGTTGGTTTGGCCCCTTTTTTCGATTCTTTTTCCTTTAAAACGGTCGTCTGTCATTCGTCCCTTCTTAAATAGCTCTTTCTCTCACTATTTGGATTGAAATTCGCAGCTTCTCCATCACATCGGGTGTCCTTTCCTGACTCAGAAGCCTTATTTACCTGCTTTAGGGTACGAGAACTATCATTACTTTTTAAAAACAGTTCCGCATCTCCTCTTTCCTTTTTGGCAACTTCTCCGACAGTTTCTCCTGTAATGTCTCTGACAGTTTCTTTGTCACAGTGACCGCCTGCTTGTCGTTCTTCTCATTAATCACGCTGTTGTCAACAAAATATTCCCAGCTTCTCTCATTTTTTTTCCTTTCCTTTGACTCTGCTTTTAATTGCAGCTCCTGTTGATTCTGTTCTACCCTCTATCCTGTGGTCTTGGAATGTCCCTTTACCATTCCATTTTTCTTTCATCCACCCTCTAAACTGAAATTCCCCCTCTGACTCGACCTCAGCCTCTTCACACTCTTTGTTCCCTTGTCCCAGTCTACCACAAGTAAAACAAAGGTCTAGGAGCTTTTCGTAGGTAATTGGAGACCAGGTCTCTTCTCTCATCGTTCCCAATTTGAATCTCACCGCCTTTTTTAACGGTCTAGTCACATCCACCCTAACCCTGACCCTTAAAGATTGCCCCCACTAGACCTATCGTCTTCTAAGTCCACACCTTCAAAAACACCCACCTCATTCCCAAGAGCTACCGCCGTTCTCTTGGTAAATCCTGCCACAGGTAAGTTATGGAAGTGGATCCAGAAGGAGGCGTACCTGAATTCGATTTCCGACATCTTACTAGCGCCTTTCACCTTTTCAAATAAAAGTAGTGCTTTTTCGAAGATCCATGGCCCAGCTTTAATCACTCGACTCTTTTCCTTCTTTGTCGCAAAGGTACAGATGAAGATACCTTTCCCTGCTCTGTCTATCTAAACCCTATCCTCTGTATTCCAGATTTTTTGTATCACAGATCTAAACACTTCCAGCACCACGATCCTCCCAGTAAAGACTTTACAAGCCACTCTATTTTCATTATTGCGATCGTAACTATCAATTTCTTCATCCCCAATCTCTATGACAGCCCATTTCATTTCTTCCGTCAGGTTGAGCTTTACTAGTCGCCGAAAAATTTCTGACTTCGCCATCACAAACCCTAATATGCTGCGGAGAAAACCCCGATCCCCAGAGGAAACCCTTAAATGCAAACCTTGAAGGTTGCCCCTTCGCTCATGAAACTCTCTCAGGGAGAGACCGCTTCAGAGCCCTACGGTGTGGGTTAATGTTTAGTTTAGTGTAAAGTTAATATTTAGTTTAGTGTGATGTCGAGCAGAGTTAGGTTGGTAATGAGGAATATGTCCCTTTATTTTATAGGTTGCCTTTTAGACATTGGTGTTGGGATTTTTGGACGGATGAGTCATTCTCACGCGCTTCAATGTCGTTTGACTTGCCTTTTAAAATAATGAAATATGACCCATTATGATGTGGCAATGCACGTAAAATTACTCAGGAGGACAATATGAGGCAATCTCGCTTGCTCAGGCTCTCGAACAAGGTAACGCTCTCGCTACTAATTTTCGTTCTTGCTCTCTCTTGCCACATCAGCAAAATTGCTTGGATCTTAAAAGAAGGAAAGCGAGCAAGAGCGAGATTGAAGAAGAAAAGATTGAAAAAAAATATATATAAAATTAAGTTAGAGAAGAGCGAGAGCGAATAAGAAAAGATTGAAAAGAAAGAAAGAAGAAATCTTGTAAAAGAAATCTTGACTTTTACTAGAAAATGAGCAACAAAATCAATTTTGTTTTCGAAATTTAAAAATAGATTAAAATTCCCGAATTTCTATTGAAAGTCATGTGAAATATAAAATCAAACAATTTTTTTTTTTACTTTTCGAAATTATCAGGGGATAAACTGAGCTCTTTGATCACAAGATACAACAACCCAAACAAATTTGATAGAGCAAACAATATAGAATATACCATTGGATTCTAAATTATTATATCTCATGATTTATAAACGCTCAATAATCTCTTTTACAGAAGAATAGGTACCCACTAGCCCAACAGTCGACCCCATCAGCACAATCACTACAATGACCATTAACTCCCAGCCAAATTTGCTCGCACCTGCTTTAATCTTGAGGTAGCACGCGCATGGGATTAGTACGGAGGTGGTAACATTCAAGAATGCACCTATAAATGCCATCACATATGCAAAAAATGGAATTGACACACCCACAATAAGTGTGGTCACAAGAGAAGCAAAGTTCTTATGAGAATGGTCTTCATCATGCACGTTCTACGCCAAGGAGACGCATCTTCAATGGCATTGGCAATCGGGTTTATTATGGCTGCATATTTTGCCAGAGGATTCATGAGTGCTGTAAAAATGGCTACTTTTGTATTCATTTTATCGTTGGGAAGATTCAAGGTTATTTGTGACTCGATATTTCTTCCGTACATTAGATATCCTAGAATCGCCATGCTACCATAACAAAGTGTGCTTGTTGCAAAGCAACTCAATAGAACCTAAAATCAAATAAAATCAAAAGTTGTTTTCAGTTATATGATTTCTCTAAAGGTTAAATTACAAATTTGATTCTATGATTTCAAGACAATTTTTTAAAGTTAGAATTTCGTGATATCATCCCTTTATATATTCAATGACTTCTAACTGTTAGGGAATAGAAAATATATCAATCTAAATTCTCCAATCAGAGATAAACCAACATAAACTTTAAGTACGCTCAAGAAAATATATCATCCACTACGTCCTCCATTCCCACCTAAATGGGGATTCTCATAAAAAATGTACATCTCTAAATATTTCTCTCATTCTTTTTTCTCATTCTAAATTTTAGCCTACTTTTTTTATTTGCCTCCTACAAAAAATTTGTCATATAAAACTAAAAATAAAAGAGTAAATTTCTTTTTTTTTTTTTATTTATTTATAGAAATTTACCTTTTTAAAACATTTATACTTCTTCCAAATTTCAGCAAGAACCTTATTCAACATTATTATTGTTATTTAGTATAATTAGAATTTAGTTGAACTATTCTAAATAAATAATAATAGTAATAATAATAAAAGCTAAAAGATTAGTATTAATTAAGTAGCTATTTTCCAACTTAAAATAGCAAATAGCTCAACTGGTTAGGGTGTACCCTCAACAAGAAGTTAACGGTTCGAATCTCTCCACTTCACATGTTGAACTCAAAATAATAATTCTTATTATTGTGAATCTTTTCATTGGAACTTGGAAGGAAATGCAGCGGTCGGTTGAGGAGGCCTGTTAGGAATGAATACTTTATCCACCAGTGGAAACATTGGATCGTCTTTGATTTTACTTAGAATTAAACAAAAACTAAGGTTAAACAATAAATACCTTTGTATATTATTGAGATATTTCTGACAGGTCTTTAATCTTCTTGCTTCAACTCCAACGAGGTTGAAACTCTAATTCCATAAAACCTACTTGCTATGACTCGAACATAGGACCAAAGTTTGTGGGAGCTTCTTGAAAGAAAATCCATAAGAGATTGGAGATGAAGAAGTCTAGAGAATTCTCTAATAGTCTATTGAGGAGATGTATATCGTGTCTAATAGCTCAACCCAAGGGTCTTATTTATAGAGACTAATGAAAAATCTTTGCCATAATTATATTTTAATATCTAATATATTACAATATATCTTATACTTATTTGAATCTCATTCAAATCTCCTATGATATTTATTTATTTGAATCTTTTTCAAATTTTATAAACATATTTTCTTTAATGTATCTAAATACATTAATTTTAATTATTTTAATATTTAATGCATCAAATACAATAAATATATTTTCCTATTTTATATTTAATATATCTAATATATTAAATATTAATTTGAACACTTCAAATTAAATATTAATTTGAACTTTTCAAATTTTTCTTTCAACTAAATTAATCTTTTAGTGTTACTATGAGTTAACAAAGGGACTTTATGGACCTACAGATTATAAGCTCTAATAATATAAAATTAATTAATTAAACTCTTTAATTAATCAATTTTCATTCATTAACTTTAGGTCATTCCACTATAGACCTAGAGTTGTACTTTTATGCACTGTAGGACAAGTTGTGTCCATGAATATAACCATTACATGCAAGTCGATCATTCACGAGTTGTTCATAATTACATTTGAGTTAAAATTCCGTTTTACTTCTGTAATTACATCTTGCAACCTTAAGTATCACTAATCCTCTAATGAACAATTTGTTTATGATCCAACCATAAACTAAGTCACTCTTGGGCCAGTGAGAGGGTGGGACCCCATTGTTCAAGTCTCGAAATCAGCACTTAAGGGAACTACTCATCTACTTACCTTGTATGGGAAGAAATGAATTCCATCTTGTGAGATTATGTTCCCAGCTCTCTATTTGGTCAAGTCCCCAAAATGGTAGGTTTATTGAATCGGCTACAAAAGCCACTCTCACCCATGCAAATCAAAGAACAAGCCCTCACAGATTTATAAAGATCGAGTCGCATATGATCATCATGTGAAATATTAATATTTTCAATTAACGAATTTATAAAGAGAGATTAAATATTTCTTGGTCCAGTCTTATACAAACTCGTTGTATAAGATACTTCCATTCACATGTCTTCACATGAACAATTTGGGTTAAATCATTTGTAATTATTACAAAGTGGGCTGTATCAATAGTGTTACCAGGATAAGGACCCATCCTTATCCATATACTATGATCTTTAGGTTATTTCTTGAACATAATCCTCTCGTATATCAACCACATACTGTTCAAGATTATATTAATAACCTTGGATTTTTCATATAATGAATAATATTATATTTTAAATAAAATAATCAAGAATATTATTAATTATTAAATAAATAATTAATTACGAGGCTTTAGAACATAAATCCCAACATGACGAGCATGGTAAAGGACCAGAGAAGAAAGAAGAAAAGAAAGATGATGTGACCATTATTTCAAAAGAGACACTTTAGTCCTTGAGGTTGGTGTCTATTTGATCTCTGACATTTCAAAAGAGACACTTTAGTCCTTGAGGTTTTAAAAATGATTTTAAATGGTTCATGGAGTCAGTTGACCATTAGTTCACTAACGGAAAGATGATGTGACCATTTTAGACTATGATTACATGGCAAAATATATTAATATTATATTTTATTTTGAGAATTACTATGACATGGAAAAATGAGATGGAGTTCTTCTTAACCCTCTCCTATTTCTCTCTCCTCTTTCATATCTCATTTCGTTTGACAAAGTGAAGAAATATCTATTCAATCCTCTCATCATGGTACTGCCAACGCACTTGGCATCCTGCAAGAAAAGGCCATTAACTCTTGAACAAAGCAAGGGATTGAGTAGCGCAAAAGCCATGATAATACGCCCGGTTGTGTAAGGGGGAGGAGAATAAGAGAGGTCAACTAGAGTGGAAGCCAAACGACGGGGTCGAGAATCTGTGATCGATCTGAAGAACCATTGCAGATACGATTCTACTAAACCCTCGCTAACGTGTTCACTCCTGCTTTAAGACCGTAGAATTCTAGATTTTCATTTCCCCTCATTATCGTTTATTGCTTGTATTGTATCGTCATTGTTTGTAGTTCAGTCACTGTACCTCCATTTTACTGGCCATGGCAGTCAGCGAGTTTTGATTTTCGTCTCATTATTTGGTGACGACAATGGCATTGCAGTCTACTCTGAACACAACGAGATGTGGTTGTGTGATAACTCTTAAAATAAGAGTTATTGGGTATCATTTTAGGATTGAATTGTCATATTTTATCTCATTATATTTTGGAAAACTCCAAGCTTTGATGTATTTTGCTCTATGATTAATTTTGATATAGTAACATTATTATTAGAGAAAAATTATCTTAATTAAGGTGCTTTATGTGATTAATTCGGGTTTGATTAAGGAGAACTCCAGAAGCCAAGAGCAGCAGTTTTACAACTGTTTGCTGGAGCAAACTTTGCAATTCAGACCTATACGAATTTCGCACGTGAGAATTGCGATTCATTAAATGAGCTAGAAAATGTCAGTCTAATCAACGTGTTTTAGCCATTTGGAGCCTTCCACGTCTCAGGACTTGTCTAATCAGCCCTTATTTTCATAAAGAATGAGTATATATTGTGGGCAGCCATTATTTGAAAGGAGGAGGTTGGAATTCCCGAAATAACAGAGAGAGAGAGAAGGAGAGGCGGAGAGCTCCGATTTGGAGGCCATGGACGGAAGATTTCCATAAAATGAAGGTTTCTCCAGGGGATCAACGCCGATGCTGAGTCAAACGTTTTGGGGCAGCTTTCCAATTTCTTCTGCTACATTTTCTGTTTTCATTTAGTTTATTTTCTGCATCATTTCCATTATGTTTACATTTCAACTCTTCTGTTGTTGTTTTTACATTATGAACTAATCACCATAAGGTGAGGATTAGAGGATGATTTCTTTTGATTAATGTTATAGCTGAGTATATTTTCTTTCATTCGATTTGGTTTTTAAGAGGGCTTATTCATTAGTTCATGTCCGTTTGGCCAACCGATGTGAGTAGTGTCCCTCTGATTTCTGGGAAGAATATGAGGGGTTAAAAACTTAAAAACCATGTTAACCCCTTGTTAGGGTTAGTAGCTAGCTTAGTGAGTAGGTTAGGGATAATCATTCACCTAACACACACAAAATACAGTGAGTTTAATGTGCTGAAGTAATGGAAATGAAACAGTATACTTAGGTGATTCGAGAGAATACCGTGAAATCTGTAGTGGGTCGAATGGAATGAATATGTACTCAATTCGTAACTTAATTAAAGCATGAATTACCTCTAATCCGAGCCTTTGTTTTAGTTGAAAGCACCTAACCCAGTTTCATTTGTTCTTTTACAATTCCTCTGTTTTCCCTGCTTTACCATTAATTTTGTTCCAGCAATAGTGACTTATTTTATTTCATTTCCTTGACAAATTTGAATGGTTACAATTTGAGTTACTAGGAATTGATTTAGTAAATAGAAGAATTAATAGTCCATGTGGATTCGATAATTTACTTATCGCTTGCTACAAAAGTATGTGTACACTTGCGCATAGACAACATAATATTGCATAATTATTCACATCACTCTAGCAAGTCATCATTGTGCAAATTAAAGCTAAGGTGCAACGAGTCATCGAGTCAGAGTCGGCATTGGCCAGCTATCGATTTTGTCACATTCATCGCTCGAGAACGCGATCTGGTGTGTGTTTCATTCTCGCATCGCCTTCTCAATCACAAGGGATTCTTAGCTTGCCATGTGAGAAGCTATAAATTGCAATTTACTTTTGAATGCGAAGAAACGGTGTTTGTTTGTTGAATTGAATTATTAGGGATTGAAGACATTTTACCTAAATTAAAGATTCTTAGGATTTCAATTTGATGAGTTGAAAATTGAAGTGTTGAATAGATTTAATAAGATTTTCATTGTTCTTTCCTCTTCATTACTTGTTTCCTCCTTTGGTGAACCCTTGATTGGATCGAGAGATATTTAGAACAGAGAAGGAAAAAAGACCTGGAATGAGGTGGGGAGTTTTGGGTCGTTGGTATTACAGCATTGGGATGAGTTGGATTTGGAGATTTGGATTTTTTTTGGCCCCGTGACAGAGAGATTGCGAGCATGGCGAGAAGCAATGACGTTGGTGAAGGGGCGGTAATGACAACAACAGTTCAACGGAGGAGGAGAAGAATGAGATATGGAAGAGAACTTCATCTCATATTGCCATGTCATAGGCCAGTTCAAAATACATAATCATAGTCTAAAATGACCATGTCATCCATTACTCAACTATAGATCAATTAATTCAAGGATCATTTAGAAGTATTTTTGAAACTTCAGAGACTATAGTGTCCCTTTTAAAACTTCAAGCACCAAATAAACACCAACTTCAAACTTCAGGGACCAAAAGTATGTTTAGTCATTTTTTATTTTTTTAGGATAATTAGTAATACTAATTTAGTATGGAATTTTTCCTTTTCCTTTTTCTTTTTTCCTTTATTAGGATAATTAGTATGGTCTTGTATGGCCACATAATAAAGTCATTTCCATTAGGCCACAGCTGAATTATATATGGAAATAAAATATATTTTACCTTTTCTTTAATTTATTCTTTATATTTATTTTTTAAAAATTTTCTGTACTAAATTTAGTATTTATTTACTTTTTTTTCCTTTTTAGAATTTCCCCTAATTTAATAGATTATTGAAATTTAAATTCATTTTTGATAAATATAATAGGTTGATGCACAAATCTGGACAAAAGGAACGCACTTGATTTGCACATGCCAGCAGTGAATTTATATTTTCAAGAGAATGAGGTGACCTGCAAAACAAAGACAACATGCACATCGGTGTGATGATTGCCACAACGACTCCGATGTTTAAGTCAAAGAGGAAAGAAGTGTTGCAAGCTATAGTTTGAGAGTGAAGACTGAGAATAAGTTACCTTTATTGGAGTTATAACAGAGTATTTATATGAGAGGCCTTTTTCTGAATCTAATTGGATTAGGCTTGAGGAGCAAGATGAGCTTACGGAAGGAGTCTAATGCGTGGGGTGTGCGTGAATAAATCTAGGCCCTCTTGCCCTTCCCTTGCTTTCCTCAGTCCGACTCTACCTTTGATCCAACTGAAACGTAGGGCTTAAAGAAAATATTTGTAAATTAAAACAAAGCTCCAGTTTAGTGCAAGTGCACATTGTCGATACAAGTAATATAAAACTGGAAGTATTCCAGAGTATCGATCCCACATGGAACGGATACAACAAAATTCAAATGATAGCAAAATTGTTTTCAAATTGCAATTTCGGGTAACCAATGTAAAACAATAAGTGGGATGGTTTTTGTTGTTTTTGAAAAGAAGAAATAAAAATGATAAAAGAGGGATTCAAACGTGTTTTTGCCCCCTTGAAAGAAATTGCGGTCTAATTGCAATTGCAATCATTTGACTCAACACTTAAGCTTTGTAAATCGAATTCAACACCTATTCGACCTTCTATGAAGTATCTTTAGGAGACTAAGCGATTAAACCGATATTTCTATGACTAATACGAACTTAGTTAATTTTGAACACAATTCTTTTGGTTTTAAAGGTTTTGCCCTATGTCAAGGGTCAAAAACAAGTTCTTATGTCTAGGCTATTTTTTTTATTGCTTTTATGAAAACCAAATTTTTATCTAACATTTTCAGAATTAGACTCAGATTATTGTATACTAATCTAGGTGATCAATCTAGAGTAATAATAAGCATTAAAATCAATAAAAGCAAACAAGCTATAGAGGAAGCAAAGTTGCTCTCACAATTAGGCCTTTATTCCTATCTTTAGGGCATTCACATGCTTGAAATCCCAAAGAAGGAATTAGCTCATCATGGAAGAAATGAAAAACAATGAATTAGAATATTGAAAATCCATAACAAAGTTGGTAAAGGGAAGGGAATAACAATTAAAACTAGAATAAGGATTTGAATGAAAGACACTTTTATTGAATTAATTTAATACTCAACTACATTCAACAACTTGGAATACTACAAAATTTAAGCAACAAACTTTAACAATAAAAATGACAGTAACTAAACCTAAGAAAAATAGAAACTTCAACCAAAGACTTGAAAACAAAAATGCCCAAACTCTAAACCTTTTTTTGGCTCATGTCTCAATCGAACTCAATTCCTTCTCTTTCAAGAGGTTTTGGCCCATAACAACCTTCACTTTCGTGAGGAATGATTGAGATTTTGAACGTTGAAGGTTCTGAAAATGAAGAAAAAGAAAACAGTAGCAAAGTAAATAAAAAAAAAACAGCATAAAATAAAATTAAAAACAGTGCAGAAAAACCCATTAAAAAGGAAGAACGAAATTTAAAGATTCAGTGTTTAACTAAAATTTAACAACTTACAACATTTAGATTAAAACAGAAACTAACTATAGACTAAACAATGAAAAAAAACAGAGGAACACTGCTGGAAAAATAATAGAAAATCGTGAACATCGGACTGTGGGCGAGCAGAACAAACCCAACCACCTTTTGCTTCATTTTCCCCATTTTTTATAGGCATTGAGAGCTAGGGTTTCCATATAAATCATCCTCAATCTATGGGCTAACTTCTAGGAATCAAATGGGGATGAGAATCTCCCAAAATCGTGCAAAAATCCCATAAAATCGCTTGATTTCCGTCATTCTCGAATTTTCCAGATTTTTCAGAAATGCAATTGCATTTCAATTGCATTTTTGTTTTTCAGATCTACCAAAAGTTTCCAGAAATGCAATTGCATTTCATTTGTATTTTCTTCATTTCTTCAAATCTGCACAAAAACAACAATTTAGCCAACTTTCCATTATCTTTTCAACTTATTTCTTCTTTTTCCATACTTCGATAAGCTTACATGAATTTATCTTATAATTGCTATTTTTAGCTTGCTCGTTATTGGATAAAATGTGCAAAAATGGCAATAACAACTTAGTTTTAAGGTTAAATAATCCTCATAAATGAGAATTATCAATCTTCAAATCTCGAATCTACCCTGTATTTGGCCCAATAGTCTTTTGTTTCTTGAGTTTAACCCAGTGATCCAAATTTACAAATAACATAACCAACTTTTAATGTTTACAGAAATGAACTTGATCTTAATTAAAGTTTTTAAATGATTGTAGATACCGTATTTGGTCCGTTAATTTTTATACTTTGATTTGATTTATTTTAAATTTTTGGTTTGTGTTACTTTAGTTCATTTTTGTTTTATTTTCATATTTCTTCAAGCTTTGTTTAAAGCTTTCATGTTTATTAATTTTGTTGATTTTATTTATTTATTTTTTTCTTTTTCTTTTTATTTATTTATTTTTTCTTCTTTTTCAAAATACATTTTCACAAGTCAATAGTCTTCCCCAATTTTCTCATTCTTCCCACTAGCTAGTTTCTTTCTCCCAAATTTTCTCTCCCTCATTGCCACTCACTCTCCTTTCTCTACTTACCATACTATTTTAAGGAGTGTTAAATTCTTATAAAAGGGGACCTTTTGGGTGAGACCAGGGGGGGAAGGAGAAAAGAAGATCATTGAGAAAAGAGAGAGATTGAGGAGGAAGAAAGAAGATCAGAGAGAAAAGAGAGAGATTGGAGAGGAAAAAGAGAGGAGAGGAGAGTTTACTCATATCTACAAATTCCGGCAAGATTACCCATTCCAGCGGCAATTTCGTTTTCGGCGATTTGAAATCAACTCCAACCACCCACTGCTTCTTTTTCTTTTCGTAAGGTGAGGTGTGGAAGAAAGGAAGAGAAAGTTCTTTCTTTCACTCCCATTTTAACCCTCTCTTTTGGTGCTTAATTCCCCAATCTGTCCCTACTTTCTTGCTAATTTTCAATTGGACCATAATTATGGTTTAATTTTAATTGACTACTGTTTGTTTAAACTTTAAATTCATCCAATGCATGTTGTTTAATAAATTGATCCACAGTATGTTACTTAATTTACGAATTGGTCTATAGCATGTTGTTTGATTTTCAAATTTACCAATAACATGTGGTTTATTTTTAATTCTCCAACAGCATGTGGTTTAAGTCTAATTTGACCAATAACATGTTATCAATTTGCAAATAAATGAAAATAAATTAATTTGACATGCTTATTTAGTCGTCAAACGGACCATACTCAAACTTTAATTGTCATTTAAATTACAATTAACTTGAATTGTTGTTTAAATTACAATTAGGTTGTTAATTGACCAATTAATTGTGTGTTCAATTTTTCCATAATATGTTGGTTTAATGTCAAATAGTCCTTGAATGGTTTAATTTCATTTTGGCCTTAATTGTTGTTTAAATGTCAATTAGCTTTAATTGTTATTTAAATTTCAATTAATTTTTGAATGGTTCATTCCATCATTTGACGATTTATTTTTCAATTGATTTATGACATGTTGTTTAATTCGTTATTTCATTCGATTGGAAAATTGATTTATTTCATTTGAATTTGAATTAAATTGCAAACGGTTTAATTTGCTTAATTTGTAAATTGCTTAATTTTCTTAATTTGCAAATTGCTTGAATGTTGATATTTGCTTGTTTTGATTTGAATTAATTTGTAAATTGTTTAATTCGTTAAATTGCTTAATTTGCTTAATTGTCAAATTACTTAAATTTTGCTATTTGATGATTTCATTCAAATTTGATTCGATTTGGAATTTTCTAAGTACAATTTCACTTTAGTTTCAATTGATTTATTTCTAAATTGATTCCAACTAAAGTAAAGTTTTAATTTGGTCTTAATTTAGATTTTCTAGTTGAGCTCTCCAGTTGTAACTAATTAATGAGTTTGGAATAAAATTTGATTATGCGGGACTTGTTCTGTCTAGGCCGAGGTATTTAAGCTGACCAAAGGGAACACCTCTACCTGGGAACTACCCAATTAGTCAAAATTTGTTCAATCTCATCGAAATTTTCTCAAAATTGCATTTTGGCAACAAAAGTTTGAAATAAAACAAATTTGCCCCTTTAAAATTGGATTTCTGAAATAAGAACCTTCCAATTTATCAAAATTACACTTTGGCAACAAAAGTTTGAAATAAAACAAATTTGCCCCTTTAAAATTGGATTTCTGAAATAAGAACCTTCCAATTTATCAAAATTACACTTTGGCAACAAAAGTTTGAAATAAAACAAATTTGCCCCCTTTAAAATTGGATTTCTGAAATAAGAACTTTCCAATTTATCAAAATTACACTTTGGCAACAAAAGTTTGAAATAAAACAAATTTGCCCCTTTAAAATTGGATTTCTGAAATAAGAACCTTCCAATTTATCAAAATTACATTTTGGCAACAAAAGTTTGAAATAAAACAAATTTGCCCCTTTAAAATTGGATTTCTGAAATAAGAACCTTCCAATTCATCAAAATTACATTTTGGCAATAAAAGTTTGAAATAAAACAAATTTGCCCCTTTAAAATTGGATTTCTGAAATAAGAACCTTCCAATTTATTAAATTACATTTTGGCAACAAAAGTTTGAAATAAAACAAATTTGCCCCTTTAAAATTGGATTTCTGAAATAAGAACCTTCCAATTCATCAAAATTACATTTTGGCAATAAAAGTTTGAAATAAAATAAATTGCCTCCTTTAAAATTGGATTTCTGAAATAAGAACCATTTGTTTTAAATTCTTTCGTAAGTAATTTGTTTTTATAAAATAAGGAATTTGTTTTGAAATATCAAAATAAATTCCAAGTTTTTCTAATGGCCCTGAGCCACTCATAGTTATTAGTTCATATTTCATTTTAAAATGTGAATTAATAAATTTTGGGACATTCAAAATAAAACATAAAAATATTTTTTTTCATACTATTAAATAAAAGGATAATTTTGAAATAAAATGTGGTAACCGTTTTTCTAAAACGGGTGTTGTAGGGGTGCTAACACCTTCTCTACACTCAATCGACTCCCGAGCCTAATTTCTGGTTTCATAGACTACCATTTTCCTCTAAAATAGGTGACCAATCACACCTCATAATGATTGGTGGCGACTCCAAATCTTTTACCTCGAAAGAGACTCCTAGGAGAGGACGTCGGCCGCTCCACGTCGTGATGACGTTGCGACAATGATATTAATTATTAATTACATTATAACATTCATTTTTAAAAAATTACAATATATTTGTGACCTTTTATTATACTATAAAAATTTATAAATTTTTAATTGAGATATAATATATATTTAAAATTCATTTTTTAAAAGATTTACACCAACAAATAGTAAGTCGTTTAAATGAGTATCCATGGTATTAAATTTCCGTTGACATGTCGATATTTCCATCGATATTTTCATATGTCCATGGGTTCGACATCGACATAAAAGGGGAATCGACATTTCCACTATACCGTACAAAATTGATGAAATATTAAAAAAATAGTAAGAAAATGTAATTTAATGTGAATATAATATTGTAACAAGTATTTTAGCCCATTTAAAAAGTGTAAAATGTTCATTTATTAATTTAAATATTTTTTTTGAATTTTTTGTTTTTAAAATTTTTTCAGAAATATCCATCGACATCGACATTTTATCGATATTTCCATCGACATTTCCATAAAATTGAAACTTCGACATTTCCGTCGACATCGACATTTAAAACCTTGTGAGTATCTACTATTGTATAAAATTAAACTATATTCTAATTTGGAAAAATTACCTTTTTGGTACGTTCCTGAGTTTTCAAAATGAACCCTTTAGTCTCTGAGTTTTGAGAAATAGGTTTAAAAGTCTCTCATGCTATTTTTTTTCATTTGTTAGTAATTTTTTTTATTTTTTTATTTTTAATGTTGAGATGACATTTTAAATTAAAGAAATATTTTCTCTCCCATCTCTCATCACATTCTCTTACTTCCCTCTTCTTCTTCTCCCCTTTCCCGCAACATGTTCTTCTCCTCTCCAAATAGCAAATTATGTTCTAAATAAAAACTGACAACAAGCTTAACAAGGCCATAACAAAATATAACCTTCATCTTCAAAACTCAAATTTTAGGCAAAAATCTCAAATGAATTTTATTGTCTTACATTTTTCTCTTAAGCTTGCACACAATCATAAATTGATCCATAGCAAATGAAAGATTGAATCTCACAGAAAATAGGTTTTATATATTCAATCCTAACTTGACCCTTTATTTTGCTCTCAAATTCGATCGACTCTGACCATCATAGCAAATGGGTTTTTTTCAAATCCAGTCTTCAATCTTGCAGAACGACCCAAATCAGCAAAGATGAACGATTTGATGACAAAATTGTTCATAGGTATGATTTGCTATAGATCAAGTTATGACTGTGTGTACAAGCTTGAGAGAAAACTGTAAAACAATAAAATTAAACCCATTGAAAATTTTGCCTAAAATTTGAGTTTTGAAGATGAAGGGGTCTATTTTATTGCTATGGTGTATTTTGTTCAAGGAGTTCTTGACTTTGTTAAGCTTGTTGTCAGTTTTTATTGAGAACATAATTTGCATTTGGAGAGGAAGAAGAATGATGTTGTGGGAGAGGGGAGAAGAAGAAGAGGGAAGTATATGGTGGAGAGAGGAGAGATGATAAAGAATGCGGTGAGAGCGGGGAGATAAAATTTTTTTCTTTATTTAAAATATCATTGCTTAACATTTAAAATAAAAATAAAAAACTAACAAATGAAAAAAAAATCGCATGAGGGACCTTTTAAACCTATTTCTCAAAACTCAAGGACTAAAAGGGTATATTTTGAAAATTCAGGGCCAAATGCATCTATTCTTGAAAACTCAGGGATCACAAAAGGTAATTTTTCCTTCTCATTTCTAACTATTGAATCATTTTTTTTTGTTTTTATACTTTAAAATAAAACTATAAGGGGATGTTTGGGGCGTTAAGTGAGTTATAATAGTCTGTGGAGTAATATAATTTGTGTTTAGAATGCAGAGTTATTTAGTTTGAGTTATAATAATCTGTGTTTGAGGTGCAGAGTACTCCACAGATTATTATAATCCACACCCCAAACAGCTCCTAAACCCACACCCCAAACAGTTCCTAAAAGTTTCCATGCATCACGGTGTTTCTTACTAGTGGTATTAAACTTGTGAATCATCATGTCGACAAAAGTATGTAGAGTCCATTTGAGTGGGATGGAACATTCTCTCGTGTACTTATTTGTGAAATGAAAACTGTACATTTCATAAACGATTTACAATTTCCTTTATAGAAGAATAGGTACCTAGAAGACCAAAAGAAATTCCCATGACCAATATCCCTGCAATTACCATCAATTCCAATCCAAATTTACATGCGTTTTTGTTAATCTTGAGGTAGCACAAACATGGGATCAGAATGGAAGTAGTGACACTTAGAAATGCGCCTGTAAAAGCCATCACATATGCAAAAAATGGAATGGACAAAGCCGCAATGACTGTGGTGATTAGAAGTATAGTTCTCATGAGAATGTTCATCATCCAATTGGTGCACAAAGGATACGCATCTTCAATGACAATTGCAATTGGGTTGGTTATGGCTGCATATTTGGCAAGGGGATTGATGAGGGTTGTGTAAATTGCTATTTTTGTGCCGATTTTATGAATTGGAAGATTTAATGTTACTTGTGACTTGATGTTTTCTCCATACATTAAGTAACCCAAGATGCCCATTGAACCATAACTCATTGTGCTTGCCACAAAGCAAACCAGTAGAACCTGAAATCCAAAACCATAATCTATTTGATTATTTACATGATGTACTCTTTACCTTCTGTTTGGAATCGAAAAAGTTCAAAAGATCATGATTTTAAATCATGTAATTTGAAATCTGAAAAATGATTTAAAATTCTTTATGATCTTATTTGGTACAAGAACGATTTGAAATGAACGTAATTAAATTTTTGTATTCGGATGTTAAGTGGAAAGTAAAAGAAAATAAAAGGTTTAATAATATAATATAGGTTTTTAATCTTGATTTATTAATATAAAATTAAAATATGAAAACAAAATAAATAATCTGCCTCAAAATTCTTTGAAATCATGCAAAATCCGATGGCTTTGTTGAGAATATTTTTTTAATGTAAAAAACATGATTTGAAATCGTGTACTATGGACAAAATCTCAAAATCTTGGACAAAACCAAACAAACCATTAAGTATATCTTCCTATACACTATCATTAAATTTTTTATAGTCACGACAAAAAAAGATAGAAAATGAGAATCTCCTACCTATCAAAATTTTAATGGTACGGTGTTGTGTAGCCAAAATATCATTTCTTAGAAAAACATTAATTAGTATGAGGTAGAAAAGTTATGAGTTTACCTTGGAAAATTGGGCTTTATTCTTCATGGAAGTAGAGAGCATAGGAAAAACAGGATGTGCACAATAACAGAAGGCAAACAAGCTTACAGTGGTGGGCAATCCTTCTGGTTTCAAAAGATCATCTCTTTGGTTGAACCCGCAACTGCACCAACCCAAGCAACACACAAAATGGAAATAGCAGAAGCCAAAACTCCACTAAATGAAACATAGGCTATTGATGCCAAATTCGTGAGCCATGTGGTTGGCAATATTATCAAGGCAGTGAGCAGCACAAACATCTGCTTTCCCTGAACTTTTAGACTCCCAATTCTGAAACCCGAGCTTGGAAAAAGCATCGCTAGATTATCACCTTCTAATATCAAGAACTCAACAGCCACCAAATACAACTCGAGGTAAACAAAAATTGAAACTATTACTTTTCCTTTGTTGCCAAAAGCCAATGCCCCAATATCAGGGTAGGTTTTTACATGTGGGTTTGGACTCATACAACGCTGCAGAAGTAAACCCGTATACCAGCTAACAGTTGCCACCAAAAATAGAAGAATCAAACTAAGCCACCCTCCTTGAGAAAGTGCAAAAGGAATTGATAATATTCCCACACCTAGATTTCATAGCAACAAGACTCATGTCATGTAAAGAAGAGAACAATGAAGTAGAAACAGGAGAAATTGTAGAGCTTTTATGTATCTCATTGAAAGTAAAAAACGTCTGTAGTATCCGATCAGCTCTAACAAACGTCTCAACTCTTTCACATTCTTTGGAATATAATTTGAGCATTAGAATAATATATATATTGCTTTTTTGCATTGAAATATATATTGGTTTTTAGTTTTTTAGTTTTTAAAAAAATAAAAACCATACATGTTTGGTAATGGTTTTTGGTTTTCAGTTTTCTAAAAATAGAAAACCAAAACATGTTTGATAGATGTTTTCTATTTTCTGTTTTTTTTTCTTTTAATTTTTTTTTATCATTGATTGGTTTGATAATTGCTTTTAATTTTTTTTAAGACTTTATGACAAAAAATATATAATTATTATTTTATAATATAATTTAAGTTAAATATACCAAATGGTCACTAATTTTTAGGCCATTCTAAATTCGGTACTCAATCGTTTAAAATTCTCAAATTTACTATTAATGTAGTAAAAATTCTCAACTAGATTCTTTTGCAACAAATTATTAACAAAAGTTGATGAATCAATTATTTTTTTTTTACACATTTAGACGTGTGGATATGTCTTTTAAATGTATGTTGCTTGACACATGAAACACAACTTGCTTATCGACAAAATCTATTCAACTCATTAACAAAATCTATTTCCTCAAAGTGACATGTCCAAATATGTTAACAAAAAAATATTTTAACAACATATCATTCTTTGTTAACAAATTTTAATTTACTCTTTTACCAAATAATTAACTTAATTGAAGATTTTAATACATTTAGAGTAAAATTAAGAATTTTAAAAGATTAAGTACAGAATTAATAATTACTTAAATAATTAAAGACAGTTTGATATATGTTGCGTATAATATATATATATATATATATATATATATATAACTTGCTCCAATATGCTTATTTAAACAATAATAATAAGATGAAAAACTTATTTCAAAACAAAAAATAATATGAAAAGCTTGTTTTTTTTTTCTTTTTTCAATTTAATAAGAAGAAAAGTTCACACACACAAAAAACAAAAAGTGAATTATATTGCAGGGCTTGGCAATTTTTTTTTAAAAAAAAAAACAACGCATTAATCATTATCATTACGAAATATAAGCCACCGTCCGCTAGAAAACGAAATCCGAATTTTGAAAATGGAAGACCCCGATAACCATTTGATTTTTAGTTTTTAAAAATTAAATCTATAAATACTACTTCTTCCCGTGACTTTCCATGTTTTCTTATTTACTTTTATGATGTATTTTCAAAAATCAAACCATGTTTTGAAAACTAAAAAAAAAGTAGTTTTCCCAAAATTTGTTTTTATTTTTAGAATTTGGTTAAGAATTCAATTGTTTTCTTAAGGAAGATGGAAATCATTATAGAGAAATAATGAGAAAACAAACACAATTTTCAAAAACCAAAAATAAAAAACCAAATGATTATCAAACGAGAATTTTCCAAAACATTTTTATAATTTTAAAAACTGAAAATTGAATTGGTTGCCAAACACACCTATTTTTCAAAAATAAAAAACATGAAACTAATTGATTATCAAACGGTCTCTTAATAATTTTTAGTCACTAGACCAAAAATCACATCTCAAATGACCTGATTGAAAATCACTTTATAAGATTAATTTTGACACTTTTATACCATTACTAAATATCACTCTTTTAAAATTGAAGTAATTTTGACACTAATTTTTAACACATTGCTGGAACATTTTTACTAATTTTTAACATGTCATATTTCAAATCTAAAGAATACCCAAGGTTCAACATGCATATATAGAGAGAAATGTAGAGATTAGTTAGAGAGACCTGATAATGCATTGATTCCATTGATACAAGTTCTGAAGAAGGTAGTGCCTTCAAGCGCCTGTGAAAGTGGAAGCTGGTTTTGGCTCTCCATTCTGTCTTTAGGAAATTTCTTCTGGCTACCGTTATTGTGCAAAATAGCAAGTAAAACTTCGAAATAAATAGGAAAAGCAACAGCTGCATAAAAAAAATGTTACCCCCTTTTTGTATCAGCTTTAATTTATGTGATCCTAAAAGGATATTAAAGATGATAGACATTTTTTTTCCCCAGCTACGAGAGGAAAAGCCACTGACGTCCCACCCATTCCTTCAATTCAAAAGTTTGGTCTTCTTTTGTTGTCCAAAAAAAAAAAAAAAAGTTCGGTCTTCTTTTGTTCAGTGTTGTATTGGGTTTTGTGAAACTGATTGCATATATATATATATCATGATATGTTCTTGCTAAAAATAAAATAATGAAAAAATCAGACTGGTGGAATTCCAGTAGCCAATGGACAGATACCTTTTTTTCCTTTCCCTACGATTATAATGAAAAACGATGCCTTAATTTTTTTTCTTTTGATATCAAAAGAGGGGTGTTTTATAATCGGCCTCAAGCTTTAATTGATCGAAATTACTGTAATTGTAAGTTGTAGCTAATTTTATTTAAATAATCTAGTATTGAAAACAAAAAAGTTTAACTTATTCATTACTAGGGCTAATTCTATATATTACCCATTAACTTATTCATTACTTGTCCTTCCTTCCTTTCTTTCTTTTTTTTAATCGAACTTCTTTATTATTTGAATTACTATTTTATTATCCAAATTGCATTTAATCAACTCTAACCAATCTTGGCTCTGTTAAAATTTTATTTACTTGAATATTAATTGATAATTTGACAAGGAGTACAAAGAAAAAGAAAGAATTATGCGTAAAATTAAAACAACCACAAAAATAAAAACATATATAGTTTTGAGTTACTTATAGATGAACTTCACATAATTTAAATTATGGAAATACTTATATACTACATATATACGTAATGGATAAATAAACTATCATTTATATTTTATACCCCTTATTTCAGTGTAGTAATAAGAATATTTTTAACTATCAACTTGATTATAGTTCAATTGATTAAAACATATGTCATCGATCAAGAAGTTAGTTAGAGGTTCATACGAGAACATTGTTTTCTACGTTTATTTATGACCCGAAGATTATAAATTTCATAAACGTTTTACAATTTCCTTTAGAGAAGAATAGGTACCAAAGAGACCAACAGAAAACCCCATCACAAAAATCCCTACAATCACCATCAACTCCCATCCAAATTTACGTGCGGCTTTGTTGATCTTGAGGTAGCACGAACATGGGATGAGAATGGAAGTGGTGACGCTTAGAAAGGCGCCTGTAAAAGCCATAACATAAGCAAAAAATGGAATGGACAAAGCCACAATGAGGGTTGTGATGAGAAGTAGAGTTCTCATGAGAATGGCAATGGTCGGCCGGGTGGTGACGAAAGGAGATGCATCTTCCATGGCAATAGCAATTGGGTTGGTTATGGCTGCATATTTGGTAATGGGATTGATGAGGGTTGTATAAATTGCTATTTTTGTGCTGATTTTATGAATTGGAAGATTTAATGTTACTTGTGACTTTATATTTTTCCCATACATTAGGTAACCAAATATTGCCATCGAACCATAACTTGCTGCGCTTGCCACAAAGCAAACCATTAGAACCTGCAATGCAAAACTATTATCAATTTGTCTGTTTATATGATTCATTCTCAAAGTTTAGAAAAAGAAAATAAATTTTTACCCTTCAAGTTACCTTAAACTTTATATAACATTAGAAAATAAATTATGAGTTTACCTTGGGAAATTGGGTTTTATTCTCCATGGAATTGCAAAGCATTGGGAAAACAGCATGTCCACAATAACAAAAGGCAAACAAGCTCAGAGTAGTGGGCAATCCTTCTAGTTTCAAAAGATCACCCCTTTGGTTGAACCCAACACCATCAACTGCACCAACCCAAGCAACACACAAAACCAAAACAGCAGAAGCCAAAACACCACCAAAAGAAACATAAGCTAGCGATCCCAAACTCTTCAACCATGTGGTTGGCAATATTAAAAGCGCAGTGAACAGCATATACATCTGCTTTCCTTGAACTTTTAGACTCCCAATTTTGAAACCCGGGCTTGGAAAAAGCTTCTCTAGATTATCACCTTCCAATATCAAGAATTCAACAGCCACCAAATACAACTCAAGGTAAACAAAAATTGAAACCACTATTTTCCCTTTGAACCCAAAAGCCAGCTCCCCAATATCAGGATAAGTCTTCACAAATGGATTTGCATCCATACAACGTTTTAAAAGTAAACCCGTGTACCAACAAATAGCTGCCACCAAGAACAGAAGGATCAAGCTAAGCCACCCTCCTTGAGAAAGGGCAAAAGGAATTGATAATATTCCCACACCTAAGTTTCAAAAGTAACAAGACTTTATCATCAATAACACAAGATTCTACATACCATATAGAGAGAGATGTTGAGATAGAGAAACCTGATAATGCATTGATTCCATTCATACAAGTTCTTGAGAAGGTGGTGCCTTTAAGCGGAACCTGTGTAGATGGAAGCTGGTTTTGGCTCTCCATTTAATTTGGTCTGTAGAAGTTGGCCAAAGTGTGTAGAGCAAAATGAGTAAAACTTCGAAATAAATAACAACACTCATGTTCTTCAGGAATTATTTGAGGAGGCCGCATAATGTGTGGCTGGCAATTTTGCACCGTCGATGTAAGAGAAAAAAATTGCAAAAGTACTTTAATAATTTTGTATTCAATAATTGTTAGGAATAGACAAATTTTAAGATCTACATCCGACAGTTTTTCGACCTCATTGAAACCTAGTTGCATATGTTTGATATAATAATGGTGTGTTCTTGCTAAAAATAAAATAAGATAAAACATACTGGTGGAAATGGGGTTCGGTGGTAAATTGATCGATACCTCTTTCATGAAATCAAAGGAGAGGTTTTTTTTTTTTTTTTTTTTTTTTTTGGGGGGGGGGGGGGGGGGGGGGTTATTGAGTACCTAATTGTTAGTTACAAGATTGAAAATTGGGCAGATTATATATAATATAGGTGGTTGAATATTAAATAAATAACAATTCACAACATATTCAATCAATAATTATTAAGATTTAACTTCAACCAATATTTTGATCAATTGTCGATCATAAGTCAACAATCAACCATTAATGTAAAACAGCACAAACATATAGGAGAAAAAAAATTAATTTTTACTCCTAAACTTGACATAAAATAAAGGTTAATCTTTCAATTTCATCTAATTGGACTTTAGACTTATTACATAAGTATTGCAATTTTTACCTTGAACTAATATAAGTCTTAGGATTTTATCCTTAAAATTGCATGAGCGTTACAATTTTTACCTTAAATTTGAATAAATATAATGTTGTATTTTTTGTCTTCTAATAAAATTTTGTTTGAAGAATCATTAAAAAACTCTCATGTGTGTTTGATAAATTATAAAACATATATTTAGTATGAAATTGATGGAACTTCGATTCTAAGTAGATTTTTGTTGAAATTTATAAGTTATGGAAGATTTTTCGATTATTGATTTTGTGTATTGATTGAGTTTAATTTCATACCAGCCTAAATTTTAGTTGAAATTAATGTTTAGAGACACTTTACCTTAGCATTTTTTGTTAAAATTAATGGATAAATTTAGTAGAAATTAAAGAAAATATAAAATTATAACATTTATCTAAATTTGGAGTTCAATGTGATGAAATTGAAAATTTATGGTAAAAATAGATACACTAGGGTAAAATTGATTTTTTCCACTTTATTACTCTAATCAGGTGATGAATCAATAATTGACCACCCTTTTTAAAGAATAATGATTATCAATAAAGCCAATTGAAATAAAATTCATATCTATTTGGTGTCTATTTTAGATGGACAATCTTATAATGACTAGGCCTTCCTCTTCATCAATGAAAAGATAGTTCATGAGATTTTAAATATACTTTTAGCTATCTCGTCATAAAAGTACTTTACATGTTACCTAACTTGAAGGTTAAAGTGAACACCGCATATGGATATTATTATATCAAAATTCAATAGTAGATTTGTAGAATTTATTATTATTTTTTTTAAATGACTAGATATGTATTTTTTTTAATTTTAATAATAAACTTTATGCATTCAATGGTATTATAGTATAAACCGTAAGAGTAAAAAAAAAAGAAAAGAAACTTAACACATAAAAAGATAAAATGGGACAATTCGAGAAATAGCACATGTCACACAAACAATAAAAAGAAAATTGTATATATATGACCTAAAAAAGGTCCATTCATAACAAATTAAGGTTAATACTTTTCCATGTCTTTTCTTTTTTGAGAAATTAGACTTTTTCATGTTGCGAAAGAGGAATCATATTGATGGTTGAATTAGTTAATTGGCATATCCATATCCATGGGTGATGTTGTGTCAAATTATTATTTATTAGTCCAATCTATATGTCATGTCATCATTTAAATAATAACATTACAAAAAATAATTTTTAAAATAAAAAGTTAAATAATGTATTTGAAACTTTTTAAAGTTTAGAAACACATCTACCAAAACTTAATTAGTAACTAAATTTGTAATTGAGCATAAAAGAGTATCGGTGTGTTTTGGTATATCTTCTAGTTCAAGCACTTTTTCTTAAAATATTTTTATATTTTAAGGAGTACTTTAAATAACAAATTTGTTCAGTTGTATCACATTCTAAAGTGATTATATTAATTTCAAATATTTTTACATATTTAATTTTTTAAGATTTCAATCAATCACTTTAAAGTCACTTTTTGAACAATTCATCTCTCAAATGTTTATTCAAAAAGAGTTTTTGAATTAATCCAATTTTTTTAAGTACGTATTATTTATTAAGATTTTTTAGAAAAAATAACTTTTGATCCTCCAAAATTACTTAAGAAGCTATACTAAATACATTTTAAATTAGTAATTTTTTCAAATGTACTTATATAGGAAATGTGATTATATATATATATATATATATATATATATATATATATATATATATATATATTGTGAAATGACAAGAAATCTTAATGATTTAAATCTTTTACTAAAGGGAGCATAAGAAAATTTTGGTTATACTTTTTTCTTCTTCAATTTCTTCCTTGTTTTATGGATGTCTTGTTTGTTTTCTTTTGAAATGAAAACACATCCAGTCGCACGAAATTGATAGAGTGAGAAGCAGAAGTAGCTGCTCATCACAGAAAAAGAAAAGAGAAGAAGAAACGAAGCAGTTCGGTGGGTCTTTGTTTTGGGTGTCTTCAACCACCGGTAAAGGCTCGATTATGAAGTTGTAGCTCGCCAGACTAGGTCTCGGTTAAGGGGCAGTGAACTCCGCTCGTGGGGGCTCGTTTATGCGACAGTGGGAAGCATTGGGTCTTGGTGTAAAAGCCGATTTTCAGCGTGGGTTTTGTTCTCCGTAACTTTGAAGGTTGTTTTACGTACAGTGAGATTCGATTGGAGCTCAAGTCAGTCAAGAATTTGAGGTATTGGTCATTTTATCAACACGATTTCAATTCATAGGAATTGGATTAGTTTATTCCCTTATGTATTCTGTAAATTGTGACTTTGTGCTCTCAATAAAAGTCTCTTAAAGCTGGTTCTCAAAGTGGATATAGACCGAAAGGTTGAACCACTATATATCTTGGTAATTCTCCCTTACTTTAATTAATTATAATTTACTTGTTGCAAATTGCATTCTGATTTGGGCATATTCGAAGTTCGGTTTTTATAACACACACTTTAAATTAGTTATTTTTTCAAATGTACTTATAGGAAAAGTGATTATATATATATATATATATAACTTTTTTATCCCAAACACACACACACTATATACATCCTAAATAAAAGGTCAATTTCTTTACAAATATTCTAGTCATAAACTTTATTCATTGTCGCAAAAGAGGAATCATATGTTCCTTTAATTAGATTATTGGAGGAGATGATGGTTTTAGGAATCATATGCTTTTGCAGTTACACTTGCAATTGGCTGAGCCAATGTCACATCCCATTAAAATGAGATTCTCAAGCATAGGAAGAAGAAAGGACGATGGAAATGGAGCCTTCTTGTCATGTAATTGCAGGATTTTAAAAGAGACCCAATTTGAGGAATGAAAAGTGGAAGTATGATCCATCATATCCTATACATTGGTGCCATACAAATTAAAAATAACTTTATTACATCTCAATTATTTGCATTGTTGCTTGATAATGATGTAAAGCTTCCTGCCTCTGCCTTGGTCCAATAACATATATATAATGGATGAATGATATTAATGGCTTTCCCTTTCCCGCTAAGGCCAACACAAGCTTTCACCATATCAACATTTATAATTGAAATAAAATGTGATATATACATATGCAAAACCCTAGCTTTGGGTTGGATGCCACTACAATGAAAAATTATTTGAAGATGTCATCATAATGTGGCTAACAATTTTACACCGTTAGATGTGTGAAAGAAATTGTAAAAGTAATTCGTTTTTGTATCCAATGATTATTAAGAGTCAAACATATTTTTAAACAGTTATTTAGAGACAGACACACATTTTAACCGCTTTATTGAATATTTTGTCTACTTTAATACGTTGGAATTCAATTTCCAATCTAAACACAAAACAAATCCTTTTTGTCATGTGGGAGAGGGGCGGGAATTCATCCATCATATTCTACAGCTTTTCAGTACAAATGAAACTTCAAATGTAAATTTAAATTAATTACGTCCTTATTTACTTCGTTCATCCTTTTTTATTTAGTTCAACAATATGTGGAGTGATGGATTCAAACAATTAATTACGTCTTTATTCAAACTTTTATTGATGGTTGTCTCAATTAGTTGAGTTATGCATAAGTTTGGCTACATCAATAATCATTTAAGTGATTAGATTATTCTGCATGTTTTGTAATTAATTAGGTCTTCCTTCTTACATTAATTTGGTGATTGTTAATTTTCTATTTTGCTTGAAATTTTGGGTTGACTTTAATATTGCTAGAATTGCCTAGTGAAGAAAGCTTAGTTCAATAATAGCTAATTGATTTAATTGATATAAGAGAATCATTGGGGTTTTGATCTTTTCACTTCTATTTGTATCTTTATCTATTGTAGTGTCCTATATTCTATATGAACACAAATCTTTTAGACCTCGTTTGATAACCATTTGGGTTTTAGTTTTTGGTTTTTGAAAATTGTACGTGTTTTCTCATCAATTCTCTATACCAAGTTTCATATTTCTTATGAAAAGATTTGAATTCTTAACCTGTAACACCCTCTTATGTCTTTAAGAACCCAGAAAAAGAAAACGTGCAATGAAGATGCAACATGGAAAAATGAAATTCAAATGCATTCCTTAATTGAATTTCGAGGACGAAATTCTCAAAAGAGAGTAATAATTTGTAAGACCTAATTTTGGTCTTCTAGCAATTGGGGATATATGCATTTGATATATGGATTATTCAATTTTGAAATTGTTGATGGAGAGATTATAGTTTGAGACAAAATAGAAATACAAGAATTTTGAAACTTTGAAAATGGAATACAAATTGTATTTAATAAATAAATAAATATATATATATATATATATATATATATATATATGAGAAAAGAAAGGAAAGGAAAATGGGAGTTTGTATTGTATTATATTGGAAAGAAGTTGGAAAAGAATATATATTTTTTTTATAAATAAAAAATAAAAAATAAAAGAAAGGAAAGGAAAATGGGAGTTTGTATTGTATTATATTGGAAAGAAGTTGCAAAAGAATATATTTTTTTTTATAAATAAAAAATAAAAAATAAAAGAAACTTCTAGTGGAAGCTTTTGGTTTTAAATATATATATATATATAAAAGGGAGAAATTTCGTGTGGCTTTTGTTAAGCCACACAAAAAGAGATGTTTTAATAAAATAAGAAAATGAAAATGAAAAAGAGAGGGAGGAGTGTTCTGGAAAAGGGGGAGAAAAGAAAAATAAAAAAATAAATGAAGAGAAGGAAAAAGGGAGAAGAGGAAAGAGGAAGAGAAAGAGAGGGAAAGGAGATGACCGAAAACTCATTGGAAACTCGCCAGGAGCTCGTCGGAAAGCCTATAACTAATTCTAAAAGTAGTGAAGAAACTTTTAGGCAAAGATCTAAATCCGGTAAGCCTTTCTTTAAGGAGGAAAAAAATGATAAATTGATTATTTATCTCTTGGGTTTCTTCTTATTGTTCAAGAAATTTGATGAATCCTTGGATATATTAATTCTTTAATTTGGGGTTGACTTGAACAAAAGAACGAAGTTTTTATGTGGATTTTTTTTACTCCCTTACACCAAGAACACTTAATGAAGTTTTGATTGATGTGGTTTTAATTATTATTGTTGGTGTGGCAAGATCAATAGGAGAATTTATCATAGAAAGAAATAAAGAAAATGGCTAAAATGAAAGTTGTAAATATGTAAAAAGGGAAGAAATGGTTTGTAGGCTTAAGAAAGAAGGAGATGAATGAAGGAAGTGATGGACTATTTTTTTTTATCATTAAAAGTACATAAAAGAAGTCATTGGAAGAAGAGAGATATTTTTGTATGGGGGCTTTTACGTGGAATTATAGAGATGGATAGATGAGGATTATTTTTATTATAGGAAATAAAACAATGGTTCATAAGGAGAGAGAAGAAAGTAATAGTTAATTGAAGAAAATGACAAAAATGTATCTTGGTAATTTAAAGATGAGAGATGAGGTGTATTTGAAGGTTTGAATAATGGATATTGTTTAAGGATGAATAGTTGGTTTTCTAATTATATGGTTTGAAGAATAAATTGTGATATAATTATTGGAATTTCAGATCGAGCGAAGTTCGAAATGACTAACTGCAACTCGGAATGCTAGCGTCGATAATTTTGTAAGTGGTTATTTTATAAATTATTCTTACTATTTTTAGCAATGGATGAACCTTGGAGATTTGAAATTAAATACGATTTATATTAATGCAACTATTTTAATCATTGAGAAGTATGACAACTTTGACGAATCGATGTTTATTTCGTAAATCGTTTATCTATTGAATCAAAGAAAATTTGATTTGTGAAGAGAATGAATTAAGTTTGCTAAATTGAAATTGTGTTTGAGTACCCTGAAAGTTTTAGAGAATTTATGATTATATTTGTTTTTAGAGCAATTTCTAAGAGATATTCGAGAATTTTGATTATTTTTGAGATGTTTGAAGAGTTTTAATATTTACTGAGAAATGTATGAAATTTATGAGATGCGGATTTAGAGAAAATATGACTTTAGAAATGTTTTATATTATTGAGAGATTTGATTATTATTTGAGAATTTATACATGTTTAGTGTTATTTGAAAATCTCTCAAGTTTATGAGATGTTTAACGAAGGAGCGTGGTTTTCAGAAAGAGTTTGAGAATCAAGCGACGTTTTATGTTAAAAGTGGATTTTTAAACCACTAGATCTTTGTACCCATAGTGATTGCCCGGAATGTTATGAGAATGTGTTTCCATAGTATGTTTGCGTGCTCAGGCCGCAGAGGATGCAGAGGAATGTCGGGGCCATTAGGTGCCAAATCCAGATTCCGAATCCTGGTCCAAATCCTGGTCCTGAAGCATTACAGATGATAGAGTTTACTCTGCGTGCACGTAATGATAAAGATTGCTCTGCTGTGCATATGGAGATTACTCGACGCCAGTATGAAAGAGTTTTGGTACAAATTTGGTGATTAGAGTTTATGCTTACATTTCAAGAGTTGAAATTATGAGATTTCTTTATACACGTTTTTATTGGCCCGTATTTATGTTTAAAGAGTTATTGTTTCCAAGAGTTGAAATCTCGGTTTGCGCAGCTTATATTTCTAAGAGATTTCGTAATAGTGACATTGCTACAAATTTCACTCTATTTTCATGATCTTGAGAAGTTCAAAAATTTTCATTATTTATATTTTTTTTTATAGAGTTTGAATTATGTTTTCCATGTAAAGAGATTTTCCTAAAAGTTAATTTTTCTTATTGACTTACCACTCACTAAGCTTTTTAGCTTATTCTTTGTTTTTAATTTTCCACCAGGTTGCTTTTGAGTTTCAACCAGAGTTAGCTAATCAGAATCTGTCACCAGTCTTATCAAGTCATTGCTTATAATATATTGTAAGTTAAGAGAAATCTTGGCTGTGCTGTTCATGGGATTTCCACATATAAAGTTATAAAAGGAGAGAAGAGATAAAGATATTGCAATAGATTCCATTGCACATTTGGGATCTACTGCCGTCACAGCTCATCCTAGGTTTGGTAGAGTTAATCTGGGACGGGATGTGACATAACCAATTCCAAAAACAAAAATAAGTATTTTTGTAAACTATTTTTTTTTTTTAGTTTTTAAAATTTGGCTTGGTTTTTGAAAACATAGGTAAAAGTAGATAACAAAATAAGAAAATCCGTAGATAAAAGTAGTATTCATGGACTTAATTGATTTTCAAAAATAAAAAATTGGATTTTATGGATGATAGGACGTATAAAGCTTTATTTAATCACACTTACCTCTTGTTAGTTTTATAGTTTTTATGTGTTTTCATGTTTATTTTGTAGGGATTCGAGAAAAAGACGTATTTGGAGACTCTATGTCGAATAACAATTCAAACGAGCCAAACCGGAGGTCATTCGGACACCTGAGTAAAAAGTTAGAGCAAAATTACCAAATCTGTCCAGGGAGCAGCGTCTCGACGCCGCTCAACGCCATGCTCGACGCTGCGGTTTGGCATGCTCGACGCTACTCAACGCTAAGCTTCTGTCTTTGCTCGACGCCGCTCGACGCTTCGGTTTGGCTTGCTTGACGCCGCTCGACGCCACACGTACGAGCAGTTTTTCTTTCCTTATTTGAGAGGGCAGCGTCTCGACGCCACCCCCAGCGTCTCGACGCTGCCTAAGCCCTATTTATAGCACTTTTTCACTTTAGGTTAAGGATCTTTTTTGGGCCTCTTGGCCTAGACGTGTTTAGAGAGTTTTTAGACTCCTTTTCTCTTTTCTCCTTAGACAATAATGGTATCAAATTTTATCACGATGCTCGGCTAGACTTCGCGTTCCAAGTTCAGAGGTCGGTTGTAATCAGTTGCAATATTGTGAGGTTTGAACCTTAACGTAGTTTTCTTTCAATTGCAAGTATTCTTTGATTCCCATGTTAATTTTATAAGTATGTATTTTGATTGAATTGACGCCTTAATCACTCTACATGTTTTATTGCTAATCATGATCGTAATCCGTAATTGTCATGTTGAATGAACCGGTAGCATTAGGATTATCACATGTGTATGTTTTGTGGGTTTCCATATTACATGGCTTGCATGTTTAATTCTAGGAATTAAATGAGCATCTTAATTAGATTAAAGACTTAATTTGTTGTCTTGGTCCTTCCAAAGCACTTAATGCCTTTATCTAAATAATTTGGAGCAGTTTCGTCAAAATTGTTTAGGTAATTAGCATTAACTTGACGTTTGTTAGAGTTAATGACTTTAGGAAATTTGCTACTTTTTGGGGTTTCCTAATAAGTTGACCAAGTGCTTGCATTGTTAAGTTTAAATATTTTGAATGCATGTGATCAATTTTTGCAATTGAGTAGAACTGCACCTTTGAATTGAAACTTGGTAAGATTTGATCTATCTTTATTTTTATCTGCTTATGTTTTATTTTATTTATAAAAAAACACAAAACCCCCCATTTTTAATTGTTTTCCCCTTTGCAAATTTAACTTGAGAAATTAATATTCGGTTCCCTGAGATCGACCCGATCCACTCAATGCTACAAGTAGCTTATGATCGGTTTATAAATTTTAATTTGACGAGCCCCCGACAAGCTCGCATCAAATTTGGCACCGTTGCCGGGGAACTACTATTAGTTTCTCTTTGTTAAATTTGCTTTAAAAAAACAAAAAAAAAAATCAGTGGGGTAATAAATATGCTATTTAGGGGCCGTTTGGCCCACAGGGTGGAGTTGGGGGGAGTGGAGTTCATAAGCCCACTCCCCGTTTGGCCCGTGAAGTTGCTAAACCTGTGCAAAAAAAAAAAACTTACTCCACAGAGTTCAACAGTAAATTACTATTGAACTTCCCTGTTTCTCTCTTCTCTCGTGTTCCTTTCCCTCTTTCCTCCCATGTTTCCATTATCTTTTTTTCAACCCTGAAAAACCCACTCTTCCCCATCTTCTTCTTCCACAAACTCACCCATTCGCACAACAATTTCAACTCATATTCTCTATTACTAAAAAAAAAACCCAAAGAAGCAGCAGGGGAAATGGGGGGCGAACGTGAAACGACGAAGACTTCCTCACTATTTCAGATCTGGAACGGTTGGTTCTCATTGTTCCATCGGCGGGTGAGGTAAAGGGGGGAAGGGATGGGGTGGGTTCTTTATTTTTAGATTTGAGCTTGAGGTTGGCAGTGGGGTGGGGGTCGGTTTTGAAGAAGAAGAAGGTAGAATATGGTGTTTATGGGAGGGATTTCCAACCAAAAATGACCATCTGTATTTTTTTCCATTCACATTCTTGGTCAAGATATCCGTTCGTCTTCTTAGTCACGTTCTTAGCCAAGATTTCCTAGTCTAAAATCAATTGAGGGTCGACATCTTTCTCTAATCATCCACTCGTTTCTTTGATCTCCATAAACCTAATTAATGGGAAGGATGAAAACTTTACGGCGCTTCAACATTTTGTGCAAGAAGCTCAGACTCTGGGAGAGATGTGTGGCTCCACTCTGTTTATCCATATACACATAGAACAATTTTTTTTCAACAAATTAATTATGTGGGAACAATTTGTTTGGGGAATCGCCATCGAATCACCCACATGTGATTATCATCTTTCTCCCTTGAATCGCCACCACATATGATTATCTTATAGCACCAAGTAAATTTTTCCACAGCTTTGACGTTGAACAAATTTCGGAAGATTATTTTAGAAGAAATCAGAAATAAAAGGAGTGGCTAACTGTTGTTTTAATTGGTTGAAGATCGTCTTCTTCATTTTTGATTTTTTCTTTTCATTCCGATCTCTATTTCATTTGCATGTTTCTTTTCTGAAAGAGAAGCCATACAATTTCAATTAGAAAACACAATAAAGTTCTTGACTCTTGTGTATTCGACAAGTGTCTTTTGTATTGACAACTCATGTTTCCACTCCATTTTCGCCTACTCTCTTAACGGATCTAGGAGAACAAAAATAAATTGTGGGAATTAATTTATTTATGTGATAAACAGAATGGAGCCAATGAGCTTGTTTGGGGGCTCCACAATTTGTTAAGGCTTTCATTTGTTTTATCTTTGAAGATTGAAACTTTGTTATAAAAAAAAAAATAATAATAATAATAAAATAAAATAAAAATAAAAATGGTGAGATTAATGGATAAAAATTAACTCAGACTTCAAAACTCTTTAACAAATTTGCACCCAAACACAGATTTCAGAACTCTAGAGTAAACAACTCCTTGTCCCAAACACAGACTTTCTAACTCCAGACTAAACACTCTACACCCCAAACACAGACTTTCCAACTCCCTAGACTTACTAACTTCTACTCCCTGCAACTCTTTGCCCTAAATAGCCCTTTATTAATTGTAGTGAAGTGATATTTTCTTTTCTTTTTTTTTCCTGCATACGATGATGAATTAGTGAATATATCAAAGTAAAGATCCATTTCAAAAAAAAAAAAAAAAACGCAAAGTAAAGATAATATAAACTGAAAAAATGGACTTTTTTTTTTGACAAAGGAAAAATGGACAGTTCTAATTTGCAAGGAAAATGTTGAGGGTGAAATTAATTATCTACCAGTAAAACCTAAAAGTCCAAAGGAAAAACACCCCAAGCTGAAGTCGAGACGAACTTAGGTCGAGCCATCCAAGTTGAGGCCGAGTCGAGCTAAGGCCAAACCACCTAAGTCGATGTCGAATTCAGCAAAGGTCAAGCTCGTTGAGCCGAACTTAGGTCGAGGCAGAGTCACCCAAGCCAAGGCCGAGCTAGCCGAGCCGAACTTAGACTAAGATGCTCAAGCTAAGGCCGAGTTAGCCGAACTAAGCTTAGGTTGGCCAACCCCTATGGGCATGATGTCGACCCCCAAGGCTCATAAAGGGGTATGTTGGCCAAAGCCATGAGGCCGAACCTTTCAAGACCTCTTGGGGGCCCGTTTCCTTTGATTGAAGCATCCTGAAAATTCTAGTGGGATTTCTGACCCAATTAAACGACGATTTCCATTACACTAAATTTCCCTATAAATAGAGAGATATGGTGATATGGAGAGGTACGCCCAATATACTTCTATTATTCTGTCTAAGCTACTTACAAACCCAAGTACTAAATTTAACGTCGGAGTGTTGGTGGCTTAGCATCACACAACTGCACAATTGATCCATTGATCCAAATTTCGATATCAACAGAAAACAAAACAAAAATTATTAGTATTGTAATTATGTTATGTTTCCTATTATGAATTTATTGTTTTACCCAATTTCTTTTCAATTAATATCCATGGTTGATTCATCCTTATAAGTTAGCATCCTTTTTCCGACACCTAAGGCCCTGTTTGATAACCATTTAGTTTTTAGTTTTTGAAAATTAAGCCTATAAATACTACTCCCACTTATTGCTTTTCTTATTTTGTTATCTACTTTTATATATGTTTTCAAAAACCAAGCCAAGTTTTGAAAATTTAAAAAAAAAAAAAAATTCAAAAACTTGTTTTTGTTTATAGAATTTAACAAAGAATTCAAATGTTTTCTTAAAAAAGATGAAATATAATGTATAAAAATAACGAGAAAATAAGTACAATTTTCAAAAACCAAAAATCAAAACTAAAATACTTATCAAACGGGGCTTAATTATTTGCGCATTTCAATTTGAGTATAACTCAATTGATTAAAACATTATATCCTTGATGAAAATGTCATAATTCAAATATCCACCCGCACAATATTGTTAAACTAAAAAAGTATATAGATTTGGCAACATATCTTCCTTACGTTTTTTTTGCTTTTCCTTTTTTGAGTTCTTAAGTTCTAACTGGGGACATATCTTTCTTACTTGTTGGTAGCACATAATGATCAAAGACCAACCATAACCTACAAAAAAAAAATTAAAATAAAATATTTTTCAAACATTAATAAATAAATAAATTTATGTAACATTTTGGATCCTTCTGATGTAGGCTTAAATAGATAATCAATTTTTCCCTAATCTTTAGAAAATGCATGTGAAGTTAAAACTAATATTATGAGCTGCAGCTCATTATTTTTGAACAAATAAACAAAATTAAATTGAATATTTAGCTGGCTTCTTGCGGGCAGGCATATACCGCGCCAGATGGAGTGGACAATTAAGAAGAACCCGGACCCGGTTGTTTACGCGCCAATAAATTACGAAGTGACGAAATTGCCCTTGAGGTCGTTGATAACGAACGTTTCGACAATTTTACAAATCCCGTTATTGGATTGTTCTTTTATTACATTTATGTAACTTAGATTTGTTGTTCTTGGCGACGAAGGCCAATTCCGGTGTTTGACGGAACGGAAACCAGCCCGATTTCCTTGCATTACCACAGGTATATTCTTGGATTTTGCCCCAATTTGATCGAACCCACTTCCATTCGATTAAATCCCTTACTCATCTTCCTCTTTCTCTTCAACACTGCTCCGGAACCCCTCCGGTCCGCTGCCTTCTCAGCGCGATCACCGGGGATTCTGGCTTTCTGGTTATTTTCTCCGAATAGTACTAGTACGTCTCTTTTTTCTTCTTAGGGTCTTTTTTTCAATTCGTGTAGCGTATAATTATTCGGGACTGTGAGCCAATGAGGTTTGTTTTTGGCGACTTAGGTGTTTAATTTCTGGTTGCGGAGCAATGAGCGATCATCTCGTTTTGTATGTGGACCGGTTAATTAGGCCGGTGCCCGTTGATTCGGTGCCCAGCCCGACCGAGGTTGTTCCTCTCTTGCCTGTCGGAGGGAACTTGGACGGCGACTCGGTGGGCTTATCTTGTTCGACGTCCAATTCCAATGTTGGTGAGAGGGAAGAAGAGAATGAGGATTTGGATGGAGAGGAAGATTCATTGAATCAGATAGCTGAGTGTCGCATTTGTCAGGATGAGGACGTAATTAGGAAGCTGGAAACGCCATGTGCCTGTAGTGGCAGTCTTAAGGTATAAAGCTTTATAGGACCTCTGTTTCGTTGTATATTTGTGCCACTGCTAAATGTTTCAGCTTTAGGTTTCGTTGCAAATCGCAAATGTTATATTCCTTCTGGGATTAACATAAACATATATAGGGGATATCCAGCTTGATATGTGTCAAAAAGTGAGCAGCTCAGTTGTTTTTGTGCTTCAAATCACAGTCCTTGGCCATTGTGGTTGGCTAAGTTGGTGACGATGTGAAAATTTACAGAAACCAGTAGTGTATGAAATGTATATGCTAAATTGAACGCCATAATTATGAGGAATATTTTTGTTAGGAATGTTCTATCGTATGGTAAAAGACCATTTACATTTCTCTTATTTTGGTTATCTCAAATATATCTAATGAGGCATTTATTGCTTGTGTTGCATTATGGTTTAGATGAGATGTTAACAACGATTACTTTCTCAGTATGCCCATCGGAAGTGTATACAGCATTGGTGCAATGAGAAAGGGGATATAATTTGTGAGATTTGTCATCAGGTATGTTTACATTCTTGATTTTACTTGGTTATATTAAGTCCTTGCTTGGAATCATATGTGCATTTGATGTCACTATATGCTAGAGGAGAGCACCCCCTTTTGGGATAAGGGCAGAGTTCTTTGGCAAACTTGTTTGCATTGCTGTAGTGTGGGGTGTTTGGCTCGAAAGAAATAGGAGCATTTAAAAGGGCCGAGTGGGCTTGGGTTGATATGTAGTGTTAGATTTAATGCCTCATTGTGGCTTCTACTTCTCAGGTTTTTGGTATTTATCAGCTTGGTTTGATTCTTTTTGGATTTGAGTCCCTTTCTTTGAGGGGACTCCCTTTGTAGGGTTGTTGTATTCATGTTTCTGAATGAAAACTTGGTTTCTTATATATATATATATATACGCGCATTCGACATGTTATGTGGACACATGCTACTCCATTTAATATTTTGCAGATGAGGCATGACACTATCCGGTGAAAGCATCTTGGATTGAATAAGCTGAAAGAAAAGCATTTCTTATGTAATGATATTTCCATTGAAAAATGAAGTCAAGAAATGTTACAGTTTGACTATTAAAAGATTAAAAAATTAAAACGATGAGTGTAAACGCACATATATGGAACAATTCAGCTACTTTGAATGTTATGGTTTTTAGAGGTTTCAGCTTATCTGATTTATACTCTTACATATGATGTACAGCCCTACGAACCTGGTTATACGGCTCCACCACCTCCCCCTCGAATTGAAGAAACGTCTATTGATATTGGGTACCTTACATGCTTCAAATTTCCTTGCTTTAGAAAGTTCCAGGATTATCTTTTGAAATATTTTTGTTTACTTGAAAAATTATGGTAAATTCTCAGATTTTTTGCATTTGAGATATTAAGCTAAACGTGTCCTATCCTTTGTTTGCATTCTTGTTTCTGCAGGGGAGGGTGGACCATCACTGGCACCCCTTTGAATTTACATGATCCTCGCCTTTTGGCTATTGCAGAGGCTGAACGTAATTTATTGGAAGCTGAGTATGATGAATATGCTGCTTCAGATGCCAGTGGAGCTGCATTTTGTCGAGCAGCTGCTCTTATTGTAAGTTTGTTGTTTGATACCGCACATAAGAAATCTTGCCAGTATAATCAAGAATCTTATTGTTATCAAACATTTTTCATAAAGTGATGTCAATATAGATATCCTTCAATCTTACTAACTAGCTAACAGATACACCATTGTGATAATACCTTACTCTTGAAGGTGTTTTCATACATGCCCTGCGAATTACTCACTTATAAAATTGGCATTGCAATTTCATATTCTCATAGAAATTGTATTAAACAAAGAACCTGTTTGCTGAGGATTTTCCATTCAGTTGGGATAACATCTTTTGCTTGATTTCAATATGGCAGCTCATGATCCTACTTTTCTTACGCCATGCACTGGAAGTCACAGATCCTGATGGCGATGATTACGTGTCTGCTTTCTTCTCTGTAAGTCAAGTTTGTAGTTTTAATCTGAAACGAACAACAATCTCCTGCAGTTTTCCTTTTCTAAGATCTTTGACAATGCTCAACTTGTGCATATTGTTTTGAATCATACTGTTCAGATTTTCTTGCTTCGAGCAGCTGGTTTTCTCTTGCCCTGCTACATTATGGCTTGTGCAGTCAGCATCTTGCAGCGTCGACAACGAAGACAGGTGGATATTACCTTCCACAATATCGTTAACTAATAATTCGACAATAAGTTTATGTTCTAAATGTTTGCTTTTCCTTTATGTTTTGCCTAATTTGAGGAACGGGAGGCTGCAGCCTTGGGTGCAGCACAAGTGGCTTTTGTGCTACAATCAGGACGACACAGGGGTCTGCAACTTGCAATAGCATCAGGACCTCAAATGACTTCCCACCAGGAAACTGTTTAACTTACATAGGCGCAAATTGTATAACCTCTTCATTTTTTCCCCCAATGGTTTTAGCACCAAAACGGGCAATCTAGATCTCCCTTAAAATCAATGTCTAATTGTCTATATTTGTAATCTGACATATATTCATTTTGCAAAGTCCGAGTGTAATTCTTCATAAGAATGCAATTGTTTTTCATGATCTGCAATCTCTTGATCCCTGAGTAATTAAGCAACGAAAACTCAACCAAATTTTATTTAGTTAGGAAACTCCAAACAGAATTAGTAGGAATCGTTCGAAAATCTCTGATGTACTAGAAATAACTACATGTTTGGATTGTCTTGTAACTATCTTGTCTTACGCTCTTAATCAAACATTCAACATCGATCTCTTTGCAGTGAGTTGCATATCAAGCTAGACGCCTCCGACTTCCAAGAGCCCTTTGTTGGAAGAACAAAGAAAAGCATGAAGAAGACCAATCGGAGTCAGAACAAGAACCAAGTATAGAGTAAATTTTATGTCACATAGAGAACCGATCTAATGATACATATGGGTTTGTCAAATAGGCAAAAGAAGCCGATGATTGATACACATGGAAAGAAGCATAATAAGTTCTAACAGGCATACTTGGTTTATGCATTAATGATAGCCTCATAATCAGTTTGCTTTCAGAAGTAATCTGTTTTAGTTGATTATTTGAACTGCATTGGTTTCTATAGCAGGTGTACCAAACGAGGTTGGTGGGTTAAGACTTAAAAGGGCCACAAACCTTTTGTCCAGTTGTCCACCTCACCCATCAGACAGATCCAAGAAGAAGACCAATTGATGCTAAAGCAGCAAATCAATCTAGGCATTCTTAAGACTGTTTCCAGGGAGGATATGCACAAAAAAGGGAAATCCATGGCTGTATGCGACAAGTCTGATCCACATCAATCAAACAAAAGAAGAGGTTCATTTCATTTGTTTGAATTACAAAAGGGAATAATAAAGTTGATGCATGATGAACCTTTGCCTTGGCATTTCTTAGTATCTTTCTTTTTTTTTCTTCACAATGGTAGATTCCTTTCGTCCATGCATTTCTTTAAGTGAGCTGGAATTACACTACGAAAAATGAAAATTTAGAACCAAAGAGAATACTTGGTAAACTAAACGTGAGGCCCAAAAGACACATCTACTCATTCTTTGATAGAATTTAATTTATATACTCCTTTTTCAATAATTTAATCTTGATGTTTTTAGAAGATAACAATTAAGTAAGGTAAGATAGTAAAAAAGAAAATGTACTTTTTTTTGGTATATATGAGTCGTTGGGAAATGGAATGCATGTTGGATGGGGTGTACCTGATCCAAAGGCTCAATAATTGCACAAAAAATAAGCTACCCTATACTTACTGCCACGTTCTTTGTTCTGTTGACTATGCCCATTCCCATTTCCCCAATGCCCTTCCATCTACTTGAGTCCAATCCTACTACTTGTCCACCACAACCTTTATTATTATTCACATCTCCTCTATCCATTTTTCTTTTCTTCCCTCTCATTCATGTATTCACTTTATCTTCTTTCATTTATTTCATTTCCACTACAAATCAACTACACCAATAAAGCATACCCTAAATTGCTGAGGTATCACTTCAATTTCCAAAACCTATTATGGACATACATATCAATCCCACTAAATTAATTAGGTACTTGTATTTTGAGCTTAATTTGAATTTGGCTACTACAGCTATAAAATTTTTAATTTACCCTATATATTAGAGCTTTGCTTCATTTTAGTTCCTAAGATTTTAAAAGTTTCAATTTGGTCTCTGTAGTTTAGTTAAACGTCATGATCATTTTTAAAATGTCTTTTTCCCACTTGAAAACTTACTAATTTTCGCCAAAATAAACATAGTTCAACTGATTACGACATATATCATCAACCAAGAGGTTAGATGTTTGAATCTTCTCACCCCACATGTTGTTGAACTCAAAAAAAAAAAAAAACATATTGTTTACTTAGCATAAACTTTAATACGGCCAACTAACAAAACCAAGTAAATGAAAATGCCAACTCATTGATGTGTAAAAATTTTAAAAATTGTCATATATTCAATATTGGTAATGATAAGTATAATTTGTAAGATTTAACTTGACGCTATAAGAACCAAATTAAAACTTTTAAAACCACATAGTTCAAATTGGAACTTCTATAATCATAATAATCAAACTGAAACCATGCTAAGTTATAAAAACCAAATCGAGGTTGGTTGTCCCTAACAATTGATATCAGAGTCATGCATCTGACTTAACAATATCAATAGAATCCTTATGTGCCAAACAAAGAAGTTGTGAGCCTCAAAGACATAGTCATAGTGAGGATTCATGGTTGAGTTCTATCAGATTGACAATGTGTTGCATAGAAAAGGAGTTGGTCTGAATAAGAGTTAGATTGATAGATAACTATTTAAGAAGAGGCTCAGTGATACTTTATTTGATGGAAGAATTGTTGAGAGTGCAACTAAAGTCTCACATTAGTTAAATAAGAGGAAGATCATGTGGGTATATAAGTGAGAGACAATAGCTATTAATATGAGACCTCTTGGATAAAATCAAAAATAAAACCATGCGAGTTTATGTCCAAAATGAAAAGCATCATACTATTGTAAAGATATATCGAAATCTATTGTCGCTAACAACCTTTCTTTCTAAAATCATAAATAGCCAACTAACTCAAACTTAATTCACATTACTACTATGAATTAAATATCTCCATAAGAAAGTAATTGTAGAGTTTGATTATGCCCACAAGTAGGGCGCATGCTGATGTTGGATTATAGTGCCGCACCCCCTAGGCCTATAAATACGGCGGCACCGCCATCTCTGTTGCATTACTTGCCGCACATCCAATGCCAGGCACGCCTTGGATTTTTGTTTTCATAATGTCATTTCAAAGATAAAATTAGAAAAGAAAAGGAAAAAAAGGCCTAAGCTAAGCCGCAAAGATTTTGTGTTGTTTCTTCACTCCTAATTAAATCACTCATTTCAATGACTCAGCACTATCATTCATTAGAGCACCCTATGAGACAAATCTGTCGCCTCTCCCCTTTTATTTTACCCCTTCTTTTCTTTTCTTCCCAAATTTTAAGCCCCTTAATTATGTCTCTTAATGACTTCCATTATGGCACTAAACCCGAAAGTGATGTGTTACATTACATTCAACCATAACATAACATGCTCTGTCCCTGCACTGCCTTCCCTCCCTTTTTAACACGTGTCCACCACTAACTAATTACGTCCTCCCTTCCCTATTCTATATTCTTATCTTTTTGGCTTTTGGATAACTACGATTTAATTTTAAAACACACTATATATCATAGAAATTTCTTCATTGGAAGAAATCAAATGAATGCTTTACATTACATTCTACTTGCCCTTTTATTTTAAATGGTTCTTTCACATTTATTCTGCATATTTAGTCCCTATACAAACTACTTTCTGATGTTTTAATCTTTTTGTTTTTTTTTTTTTTTTGAAACAATCCTTTTATCTTAAGCTATTTCATATTAGTTCTTATATTTTGATAAAATTTTATAATTGAGTTGTTATATTAATTGAATTAATTATTCTTGACAAAAGACTTATGGAGCATAACAGTGGCTTGAGTGGTAGTCGAAGGAGTCAAATGCTTCTTCTATTCTTTTATTCTTTTTCTTGGCGTAGCTTGACCATGCTGGACTTGAACTAGAGACCTCACCCGTGAAATAAATCATTGCACCTACGGTCCAATCAATTGGGAGAGAATCAATAGCTTCATTTTCAGGAACGATTCATTCCTTGCAAATGCAGCATCTAATTCTTTGTTGTACTGCGCTTTCTAAGTGTGATTGTTCCCCCATTTTTCCTTACAAAATACCAAGTACTTTGTATCGATAAGAGATTAATATATAATGATTGTTTTGTAAGTATTGTAAAATTATCAAGATCAAATTATTACAATTTAATGGAAGAAGATCAAAATGATGTAATAAGTTTAACAAAGTATCATAACTAAAAATATATAATTTGACAATAGAAAAGAAAAAAAAGTCACAAACTCACTAAAAATATGTTATTTTCATTTTAAATTCAAGTAGATAGTACGGTTGAAATTTGAACTTTAAAAAAAAAAAAAAAACTTATTATGTTTTAACTATTCTAATATAAGCATAATTAAACTATTAAAATACTCACGTCTTCTCTTGAACTGAGAGGTTTAAATCTCCACTCACAAATGTGGTGTATTAAAGGAAAAAAAAAAAGTTGAGATATTTAGGTAGGCAAAAATTCGACATATTTAAGAATGAATTATCGAATAATTTCAAAAGAGAATAATTAAAAGGATAATTTTCGAAAACACGACCTGAAATTTTCTTTAAGAGACACGTATTGACACGGGTGACCAGATAAGATGATCAAATATCTCCTCCCCACCCGCTTCCCGAAAAATACTAATTAAAAAAACAAAGTAATTGACATTATTCAATAACGAAACATAAATCTAATTAATCAACAAATCGCTTTTTTTTTATTGGTTCAAATCAACAAATCGCAATTAATTGTTGGGTACATATCAAATCAAATATCGAAGGATTTATATCTAATTTGAATCAATACCCAAATTTCTTTTTCATTAATCAGTGGTCATCAAATTTCCCATCTTCTTGCTCTTCCTCTCTCCTCCTCACCCTCCTTAAGCATTTTTTTTATTATTATATTCAATTAGGTTTGAGATTATCTTAATCTCAGTCTCATTTATTATTATTATTTGTTGTCTAATTAAAATGTCACTCTGGTCAAAGACTGAAAATGTTTTATTCCAGATCCCAAATTCTAAATCATCATTGTCGTCACCGTCACGTCGCCCCATTATTCATAATCATCATCATCATATAATGCAAAATTGGACCCTTTTTTCCGTCCATAATCCCTTCCCAATCATTTTCTTAGTGGAAAACAACGAAATTATCTCCAGCATAAAATGAGATCAGCCAATAACACAAATTCCCACTCCATGGAATTACAATTAACCTCCTCTCTCAAACAACCTCAATTCAATCACGCTTCAAAACCAAACCCCATGGTCATCTCTTACAGAGAATGTCTCAAGAATCACGCTGCCACCGTCGGCGGCCACGCTCTCGACGGCTGCGGCGAGTTTATGCCTTCGCTTACCGCCACACCCTCCGATCCCACCTCTCTAAATTGCGCCGCTTGTGGCTGCCACCGCAACTTCCACCGCCGTGAACCGAACGATCCCTGGCCGAATCTCGCCACCCACCGCCGTTACCACCCATATCGCCTCTGCGCGCCGCCGTCGCCGAGCTCGAGCCCAAACATGCCCCAAAGCCCATCTTCGCCGATCCCTCTACCAATTTCGCACATCCCACCGCCACTCCACTTCTCCGCCCCCCACATGTTGCTGGCATTGAGCACCGGAGCGCCGCCCGACGACCACCGTGCTCGTCAATTCAGCCCAAAAGAGAGGAAGAGAAAGAGGACCAAATTCAGCGGGGACCAAAAGGAAAAGATGCAATCGTTCTCAGAAAAAATGGGGTGGAAAATTCGCAAAAGTGACGAAAGGTTAGTGGAGGAATTCTGCAACGAAATTGGAATCGGAAAACGGGTGCTGAGAGTTTGGATGCATAATAACAAATACATCGGAGGAAAAGCAGAGAAAAACAGAGCTTCTCAGAGTAGCGAAAATGGTGGAAATGACTCAAAAGAGAGTACATAATATAATTACGCCATTAATTATTCCTTGCATTGCAAAGAAAACAAAAACATCGCCATGTCCATGTAAAGTAGAGGGATTAATGAAATATTAAGAGTAGTAATATTACATTTTGTGAATTTTACAGAGTTAAGTGAATGATTAGGAGTAATGGCGATGCATAATTTTAGTTTGTGATTGGAAGGAGAGTAATGAATTATGGAAAGTGAGGGAGATTTGTTAAGATATGCAATCTGAAATTTTGTCGTGGTGATAAAAGAAGGCGTAGGTTCCTAATTGTTGCACAAACATGTTTGTTGTCTCTGAAGAATCTCGTGCTCTACTGTGTACTGTTTTGGCAGCTGTTTCTTTGCACCACTGATCTCTCCTCTTTTTACCTTTTTTTTTAATCTATAAATGTCACATATGTTTCCTCCAACTTTTTTTTTTTTTTTTTTTTTTTTTGGGTTCTAGTTTGCTTAAAGTTGATACTCTTAAAGTTGATGCTTCTAAACCATGTAATTTGTAGTTTTGAATGTTTTGGTTCTCATATCTTTTATTTGTCGTTTCATTTTTGTTTTTACTTTTACCTTTATGAATATTTTTATTTAGTCCCTTAAGGCCTTACCTATGAAATTTCAACCTATCATACTAGTTTTATATCATGTTACATCAACTTTTTGTTGTTATTATTATTATTTTATTTAATAATTAATTGACTATATTTCTATAGTTATAAAACTAAATGGGAAATCAATCAGATTATTAAAATTGTTGTACTAGAAATATTATTTAAATTATTAAAATTTGTTGGGTAGCAAGGAACTATCATTTCTTTCTATCTAGTTCCCTAATTGGAGTAGCATGACTTTTTTTTTTTATAAGTTCAACAATATATAGGGAATGAATTATATATGTCTAATTAGGTAAGCTATACTTAGATTGGCATGTAGGCATGATTATCCTACAAATATCATCCTCATATTACATTTAGGATAGATTTTTTTCCTCACTACCAAGTTGAAAGAAAGTAGATGGTGAGAATAATGAGAGAAAGGAAATGTGATTGTATTATATATTTTTTCTTTTGAGTTCATGATTGTATTGTATAGGTAGAAAGGTAGAAGATGATGCATATAACTTGGACCATAACAAGTGTAACAAAAAACGAAAAGAACAATGAGTAGAAACTAGAGATAAATTATACAAGGAAGTGTTTCTATTTTGTTCTTTAAAGTAAAAATAAATAACCAACCATTAGCCCACTAATTAGACCATTGACCTTAAAAAATTCTCTAATCAACACAACTAACAAGTAAAAAATAACTAATTCAAATTATTTGCACCATAACTTTGCATTAATTTTTAACCACAAATATTTTTTACCACGTCAACTATGTAGGTAAAAAAAAAAAGTCATCTCAAAATATTAGGAAAAATCAACATATGTAAATCTAGACATTTCTTTTATTAATAATTACAGTATGAGAAGGATAAGTATTAAGTAGGAAACATGTAACACTTCAATGATAGTAAAAAGGGAAAAACATTTTTTCAGAAAGATTTTATTGTTTGCAGCCTAATCAATTTTCATTTTTAGACTCACTCACTTATAAGAATCTACCGCACTAATTAAAAAGATGGGGCGATAATGATAAGCACGAAACATAAATGATTGTGCAGCACCAAAACATTCTATTATTACATCAAATAAAAAAAGATTTGACTGTAAATTTTTTTTTAAAAAAAAATCGCTTTTCTTTTTCTTTTTTCTGTTTTTTTGGATGAAAATGAAAATAAGATCTACCGACGCCCAAAGGCTAATTAAGCAGTTTGTCACGTGTCTTAATCTTTATTTTAATACTTTGGTTTCAAATCATTTGTGCTTATAATAATGTTTTCTCGAGTTGCCGCTGCACTTGTGGGTTGTGAAATTAAATTAATCTACTTTATTGGAGTATGGGACTGGACTTTGCTTTATTCTTTTTTTTTTTTTTTTTTAAATCTTTGAAGACCTTGCTTTATTAAATTGTTTTCGTTCAATGTATCTTCTTCTTTTGCACTAATTCATTTTTTTTATTCCGCTCTATTTTATTATTTATATGAGATATGAACCATAGAAAAATTTTAAATCTTTAAATTTGAACTTTCAAACTTTCTTTATTCACTTCGGCCAACTAAAGAATAAATTATGATAATTTTATTTATTAATTTGTTGATTAAAAAATTTATGATGTAGTAGTTCAAATATCATGTCGCTATTATCAATCTTAATATTTTCTTCATTTTTCTGTCTTCTTCATTTTTCTGTCTCCTTCATTTCTCTCAATTACTTTCTTGAAAAGTTTAAAACTCCTATTTAGATCTCAATAATTTTTCCTCAAAATGCTACCAATAAAAACAGAAAATTTTAGGTAAGAGGAGATTAGAATGATGATATATACCATTTGAATTAAATCCTCTTGAATTACATCAACAACACTCTTAAAACAATCAAATATTGAAAACAAAATTTTCGCAGACATGCACTAGTAAGGATCATTGAATCAAATGATTAGAAATATTGAATTTAATTTCCCAATCTTCCATCGTGCTCCAACATTTTTTTGTGATGGGATACAATACCAAAATTGCATACGCCAAGGGTAAATAGTATCCTAATCCTAATATAATTTCTAAGTTTTTTCATGCAAAGAACTTCTTAGCATGATAAAATTGATTTTTCAATATAAGTTATAGCATTTAAATTAACACCTAGCTTATTGCTAAGACTCGGTGTTTACACGTAATTTCAACAAAGAAATGAGATACGTGCAAATGAACTTTGGTATTTGTATAAATTTGAATATAGTGGAATACAGTTATCTAGCTCGCTTGTATGTTTCACTTAAGGTCTGCAGAACTTATTCTCGAGATTGAAGCTTTAATGAATTCTTGGGGTCTCGAAGAAGTGTTCTTGATCTTCGAGGAAGTGTTCATTTAGAAGGTATTTGATCTTCAAGAGCTCAATGAGTCTTTTGGTCATTGTTTCTGAATTCTCTTTGAGATCTCAAATTTATGAACCCTTCAAATGGATGAGGGAACTCTCTATTTATAAAGTTCCCCCAAGACCCTCAAGTGGGCCTGGACTTGACTGTTGGATTGGGTCTGGTGGACTTTGGGCCAAGTCCTTTAGACTGGGTCTGGCATTTGGACTGAGCTTAGTTGACTTTGGGCCTAAACTCCTCTTGATTGAGCCTGAATAATCTTGGGTCTAGACTTTGCTGGATTAAGGCCTCTCATTTGAGCTTTATCTAAAATTGGCCCAAATTTCATATAACCCATTACATATTTGAATTTGACATAATTTAATTTAGAGATGTTTGACATGGTAATTTCTGATTAGCCAAAATTTATTTCTTTTTTGAACAAATTGCTCACACTGGAAATATTAGCTCCTTAATATCTATTTAGATCTAATAACACTTTCCATAGTTTAGAAAGTATTTAAAAATTCAATGACATTTTATTAAAAATTACATTTCTCTAAACATAGTAACTAATTACATTTCTTAACTAAACTTTGTTGGCATTAGACAAATTAGTTTGAATCGAATACAAAATTAATATTTGTGAGTCTAACTCAACTAAATTCACAAACACTACTATCATTTTATTTTGAATATGATCATATGAGAAATACTCTTTGAATAGGAGATCAACGAAGAAAGGTGGATGATTTTTTTCTTAAAATAAATAAATAGAGGGGTAAAGTGCAAATTTAGGAATTGTTTAGAACATGAGTTATAATAATATAATTATAATAGTCTGTGAGGTATTTTGTACCCCAAATACAGACTATTATAATTCAGACTAAATAACTCTACATTTTAAATAATATTATATAACTCTATAAACTATTATAACCCACTTAGCATTTCAAACAGTCTCTTAGTGGTATAAAGCTCATGATGCACTAACAAAAAAAAATTGATCACTGATCTTTTTGGGCCTAAAGAAAACAAATTAGTGGAGCCCGGAAAATGAATCTACAGAAATCTCATATTTGTCCTCTTAAAAAGAATCACAGTTGGATTTTGTCCTTTTCAGTGACTACACTGTAGCCTCTGCTCGGCCAAAAAAAAAATTGAAGGAGACCATCACCATATGGTTGACAATTTTACATGGTTAGATGTAAAAAAATTGCAAAAGTAAATTTATATCCAATAGCTGATGGCCTCATATGAATAATTTTTTCTATTATAGGTTCACGTACTTTTAGGACTTGTTTGGGGGCGTTGAGTGTGTTATAATAGTTTGTAGAGTTAAATAATTTTACACTCCAAAAACAGACTATTATAATCCAGACTAAACAACTCTGCATCCTAAATGCATATTATATAACTTCATATACTATTATCACACACTCAGCGCCCTAAACAGATCCTTAATTTCAAATGTAAATATAAAAATAGCGAGTTTTAAGTAACTATTCTTTCTCTTTAGGTTGGAAGTCAAAGTTCAAATTTTTAATTAAAACCAATTTGAGTTTAGCAATTAAAGCATGTACATTTTTCTTGAGGTTAAAGTTTAAATCCTCCCACCATATTTATTGTATTAAAAAAAAATTAACTAAAAAAAAAGGTTAGGTTAAATTACAATTTAATTCTTGAACTTTGAAATTTGTGTTTATTCTTTCTCTTTAAGTTGGAAGTCAAAGTTCAAATTTTTAATTAAAACCAACTTGAGTTTAGCAATTAAAGCATGTACATTTTTCTTGAGGTTAAAGTTTAAATCCTCCCACCATATTTATTGTACTAAAAAAAATTCTTAACTAAAAAAAAAAAGGTTAGGTTAAATTACAATTTAATTCTTGAACTTTGAAATTTGTGTCTATTTAGTCTTTGAACTTTCAAAATTCTTAATTTAGTCCCTAAATTTTTTATTTTTTTCAAATTCACAGAAGTACTAAACACAAAATTGAAATTTTAAGATTCCATTAAACACAAAATTCAAATTTATATCTAATAGATCAATTATTTTTTTTAAAAAATTTAATTTGTCAGGGACCTATTAGATATAAAATTAAAAGTTTATGAACCTATTGAATACTTTTGAAAGTTCAGGGATACAAATTTCAAAATTCAAAGACTAAAGGGTTATAATTTCAAATTAAGGTAAGCCGTTTCTTATCAAGAAAAAGAATTAAGGTAGTCATTGCATGTAGTGGAAGTTGTTTGGGAGAGTAGTAGTGTTTAATTCAATGTTCATTCATTTTATTTAATTAACGAGTACATAAGATTTGCTCATAATCGTAATTACTAATTATAGGGAGATAGTGGTTTCTCTTTTTTCAAAGGAATTAAATTGGGATGGATTTTTTTTTTGAATCGAAGGTGAGAGATCTAATAATTAACTAAAATATGTTCAATTGGCACAAAACAGTAGTGTTTTCTTTCTTTAATTTGATTTCTTCAACTATTATGAGACAATATCAAATCATCTACCTTTGAGATGATAATTAGTGTCTTATCTATTGAGTTAAGCTTGAATTAACTTCTTTAATTTGATTTCATATGAATATTTGATGTACGAGTTTTTTTTTCCTGTAAGAGTGGTTGTATTTATGAAATAGTTAATTTGATTTCATATGAATATTTGATGTACGAATTTTTTTTTTCCTGTAAGAGTGGTTGTATTTATGAAATAGTCTTCATGCAAGATTTTTGTTATATAGTTTCATAATGTGAGGTGTAAATTAAACATCTAATAAATATGTATGTCTTTAATCTTAACTAGCATAGCTTGAATTCAAAAAAATAATAATTATAATATATAAATAAATAAAACTATACTCATATGATTATGAAAAAAAAACCTATCTTGAAAATATGCTTATTAGCCAAAGGAATAAATTACAAGTTCAACTACTTTTTGGAATTCAACTATTAAGGTTCCATGTGATAAGTATTTAGGCTCCGTTTGATAACCATTTCAGTTTTCAGTTTTTGGTTTTTGGTTTTCAATTTTCAATTTTTGGTTTTCTGTTTTTAAAAAACAAAAACCATACATGTTTGATAATTGTTTTTGGTTTCTGTTTTTTAAAAACTAAAAACTAAAAACATGTTTGATAACTGTTTTTTGTTTTTTATTTTTAAAAAAAAAAAATCAAAAGAACATATGATAATTATTCTTAATTTTAAATTTTCTAAAAAATAATAACCGAACTATTTTGTAATATTTTTTCATCTAATATACTATAATTATAAAATTATTTTTTAATTATTTTTTTTTAAATTGCATGTAATATCAATGTTTTAAAGATATTGATTAGTCATTAATTAAATCAAGAAAAAATAATAAAAATAAACATATCGAAAAGATACAAATAACAATTACAAAAATCATACATCTTTCAAAAAAAATTATAAAAGCCATACATGTTTACTCAAATTTTGGAGAACAAATGATTTTGATTTCAAGCTTGCAACCTTCTTTTAGAACGTGATAAAAATATTGATAGATTGTTTGACATTAGAATCTCTCACACTTAAGTTGTCATTATGTGTCTAAAATATTAATAAAATAATAATTTAATGATACATCAATTTTTGTTAACATTTTGTTTTCACAAAAGAAAGTAATTGAGAAATAAAATTATATATATATATATAAGAGATAAAATATAGACTAAATATAGTATTTATTTGAATAAAATTAAAATTTAATATTTAAAATATTAAGTTTGAACAATACCACCTAATTTAAATCTAAAAAAACAATACCACCTAATTTTAATTTTAAACCACTTAATTGGAAATGCTTAACTAAAAAAATTAAAATGTTTTTTTGGGTGGTTATTAGTATTACTAATAACAACAATTATTATTATTATTATTATAATACATATAATAAAGTGGATGAGGTGTTAAAAAAACCTAAAAAAAGAAAATGGATGGGCTTTTAAGCCAAGGTGTCTTTTGAGTAGTGTTGTTAGTGTCAACGGGAGGTGGGTTCGTTTTTGAAAACGAAAATCAATTTTTAAAAACCATTTTTTTCTGTTTCCAGTTTTTATGTGTAATTCTAAAAACGTTTTTGAAATTTTAAAAACTAAAAAAAAAATCAGTTATCAAACATACATGTTCTTTAAAAATCAAAAACTAAAAACTAAAAACAGAAAACGAATTGGTTATCAAACGGGGCCTTAGTTTTTTGTTTTTAGTTTTTGAAAATTGTGCTTGTTTTTTTTACAATGGTTTTCATCTTCATTACAATGGTGTCCATATTTCTTAAAGAAACACTAGTTTCTAGTCAAATTCCAAAAACAAAAATAATTTTTTTGAAAACTAATTTTTTAGGCCCCGTTTGATAATCATTTGGTTTTTGGTTTTAGGTTTTTGAAAATTAAACTTGTTTTATCCTAATTTCTCTACGATGGTTTTCATCTCCATTAAGGAAACATTTGAATTCTTAGCCAAATTCTAAAAACAAAAACAAGTTTTTGGAAACTACTTTTTTTAGTTTTCAAAACATGGCTTGGTTTTTGAAAACATAGGTAAAAAGTAGGACAAAACAAGTAAAACCATAGGTGGAAGTAGTATTTATAGGCTTAATTTTCAAAAACCAAAAATTAAAAACCAAATGGTTATCAAACGGGGCTTTAGTTTTCAAATTTTGGCTTAGTTTTTGAAAACATATGTAAAAATTTGATAAGAAAATATGAAATGAAATCGTATTTATAAGCTTAATTTTTAAAAACTAAAAATAAAAAATCAAATGGTTATCAAATGGAGTAAGGAATGTGATCCAACTATCAACTTTTGAGTTTACTTGAAAATCTGTTTAACCTCCCTCAAAAAAAAATTCTGTTTAACCTGTTATCTGTAAATTTAAATAAAAATTCAAAGAAATTAACCCATCAAACTTCGCCATCTACAAGTAAAACGTCCATCGTCTTCCCTGCATTTTGGTTGAGAAGATTAGAACCAGCGTCTCCATCTCAGTTTCTCTGTCCCTTTACCTTCGCTTTTAATCAACACAAACCTCCGTTGATCGCCTTAATTTGATTTTGATGGCTTCAAAGAAACTTACTCCGTTTAATGCCCTTCTTCATTTCTTTCATAAACGTATTACAGAAGACTATTCCTCACTGCAATATGCTTCCGGTCCTCCTTCCACTGAGGATTTTCCTTCAAACCTACTTCTTGTCTGCCTTCCGATTAGTTCACCGATACGTTTTCAGGTTTGCTTCTATTTACCTTTCTGAAGACAATGCATTTTATCTTTCTGATGTTCTTAATTGGTTCTTCTCTCTGTTTTGTTTCTCTAAAGATTTCAGAAAGATGTTCAAAGAAGTGAGCTTCTGGAGAATGGTCGAGTCGATTCAAAACCCTCTGAATTTCCGGAGGAGGGTAGTGGTGAAATGGAAATGGATGTTCAAAACAATGGGAAAACGAGAAACTCTGTTTTTGGCTCTTTTCCTATGGAAACTATCTCGTCTTTCAAATTGGGAAATTCTGAGTTTACTTGCGGAAGGAAAGAATTTGACATGGATAATGTTGATTGTACTCTTTCTTACGTTCAATCCACCGCTTTGGATGTAATTTCTAAGGAAAGAAACTCTGGTGGCTTGAAAAGTAGTAATAAAATTCTTGATGTTTACTCAGAAAATAATGCTTCCAATGTGTTTGATGTATTGCCTGAACCAGAAGTTCAAGTTCTTTGGGAAGATTATCCCGTTCTATCTGATTCAGAATCTGTAGGGGACTCAACCAATGGCTCCCCAAAGATCAATCATGATCAAGTTGATGATTCATCTTGCAAAGAGATCAAGGCTGAAGAAAACAAGCAACTTGACTCTCTCAATAATTTGGCTCAGAAAGAGGAAGAATCTTTCAATGTTCCAGAGAAATCAACAGAAGCAACTTTGCAGGAGAAGCCGTCCATGTTTAATTATGATCATCGGTATGAACTAAACTATCTACCAGATCACCAGGATATAGTAAAGCAGCTAGAAATGGAGCTGAAAAATGCAAGAACTGGAGGGCTTCCAACAATTTTTGAAGAGGACAATGAGACAGCAGAAGCAATTAATGAAAAATTTAAGTATGAAGAAGTAATGGGAGAGATGCAAAAGGTCTACAGGACTTATGAGGAGAAAATGTGGAAACTTGATATCTTAAACAATCAGAGTATGCATGCCATTGGTGGGTATTCATCTACGTACCATGAAGAAGTTGATACTCTTTCCTTTTTGTCTACTAAATATTTGAACTACTATTTTATTATATGTCCATGAACAAGCCTCAATGATTAGTGAATAGTTGCAGATATAGATAATGTAGTACCACATGCTCTGAAACCATGTTAAAGATGACTGTCAAATTTAAAAACTTAATTATTCAATGAAGTATAGTTTAATAATCTCTTGATGCTTTTGACATAGCAATTGGTTCCAACTCTGTAGGTTTGCGGCAGCTGAAATATCCACTGCAATCAGTTTCAGCGCAGAATCCACAGAACTCACAGCTATGGTTGGGAAAAGCACGAAGGCTGGGAGCTGACCCAAGACTTGAATTCATAGGAGATTTACTAAGGGACATAGAACTGGTTTATGTAGGACAAGTTTGTCTTTCCTGGGAAATTCTGCAATGGCAGCTTAGGAAATCCCTTGAGCTGCAACGATATGACTTGGAAGGCATTTGTCAGTATAACCAAGTCGCTAGCGAGTTCCAACTTTTTCAAGTTATGCTGAAAAGATTCATGGAGGAAGAAAGGTTTCAGGGGAACAGAATTGAAAACTATGTCCAGAACCGCTGTGTATTTCGTTCTCTTCTGCTAGTTCCACCCATCAAAGGTAGAATATGCACCACATTTAGCAAATTTTGAGTACTCTATTGGTTCAGATGATGATAAATCTATGTAATTGTTCTTCAGATGATGGTTCTGTAGAAGCTGAAGGAAGAGAATGGGAATATGATTATGACTTTTCCAGTAATTTTTTAGCTGAAATCATAGAGAAATCAATGTGGGTTTTCTATGAATTTCTTCTTTCTGATAAAGATGATGTTAAAAATATCCTGAAATGCAACAGAAAGCATCAGATTGAACTCAAAAATTCAGAAAATCCACAGCTTTTGCTGGTCAACATACAAGCTCACTTTCAGAAGGTATGCTTACCAATCTTAATCTTATTCATCAATAGCTAGCAATGGTTTTATATCATCTCATACCTAACAAATTCTGTTTCTTGGCGATGCAGGCAGAGAGAAAGCTGAAAGAACTTCTGAGAGGCAACAACAGATGTTCTCTAGAGAAGTTGGGAAAGCAAGAGGAAGCTGGACTGAGTTATTCATTAATACTTCTCATTGCTCAGGTTGACCTGAAATTGGTTTCAAGAGTACTGAGAATGACAAAATTGACTGTTGACCAATTATTATGGTGCAACCAAAAACTTGATCAACTTACATTTGTCAACAGAAAGGTTCACTTGGAGCCCTCATTCCTGCTTTTTCCCTTTTGACACTATATCTCAATTTTCTCACTGTTTAGAACAGAGAAGACTATTGGAATGTCTTCCTTTGCTAAAATGTAAAGTTCCCAAATATTACACTTTCTAGAATGAAATATACCTTCTTAAGAAATCAAATCATACCATAAATCGTCTCAACCTGGTATATCATGAAATGAAATATATCACACTAAACTGGTAAAACTCCTTCCAAGAGGATTTTTATTTATGAACAAAAGCACACTGCCACACATATCTTTATTCATGCATTCACCATCCCTTATTTATTGACTAATATATAGTCGTATAGTCATGAACTGTATTATTATTCTTTCAGCTTATTCATATGGTGGTGGTTCAGTGATCTTTAGGCTTTTGAGGGATCCTCTCTTTCAGCTTCTGAACCATTCTATGGTGAGGAGGAAGAGTTTCCTTAATCAGAGGATGGCCCTTCAAAGCATCCACCCACGAGAAAAAATCAGGATTTATTTTTGAGTCAATTACATCTCCAACAACCTCACGCAGAGCCAAATAGTTGGAGGCATTAAGCCCCACAACTATATCCAGAAGTCCCAAGTTTTTTTCGTCATAAAAGGGACATTTTCCTGGAAAATCTTTCTTCATTCCTTCTTCAAATACCCTTATCAGTTTTGATAGCTCCTCACAAGCTCTCTCTCTTTCTTCTCCTTCGGATTTGAGGATGGGCAAGGCGCCTAACATGATCTGAATATCATATACAGAGCATTTGTCAAAGACTCAAATGGGATCTTCTGAATTGTAAAGACAAATCATAAAGGGGGAAAAAAGAGATTGAAATTAGCAGCATTTGGTGCAAGATTAAACCTTTTGGTCATAGAATTGAGCCCAGAAGCGAACTTTGGCTCTTTCATAAGGGTCCTCAGGAAGAATTTTGGGATGGTGGTTCCAATTCTCTTAGGTATTCAAGAATGACCAAGGACTCTGCAATCGGCTTTCCTTTATGGACGAGCACAGGGACTTTTTGATGAACTGGATTGTAGTTGATAAGCAATTCACTCTTGTTTGCTAAATCTTCTTCCACATACTCAAAGTTTATGCCTTTGATTTTGAGTGCTAGCACAATCCTACTGCAGTATGAGCTATACCACGTTCCAAACAACACAACATCGCTTTGCTTCCCTTCCATCTCTCTCTGATTTCTCTATCGTTGAATTTAAACTGTATATGGCTGATGTTTGGGGGAGGGTTATAATTTATTGAGATTATTTTATTTGGTCTAAGATGTTAGGTGAATCAATATATCCATTTATTCAAATTCATATAAGTTAATTTAACAAGTATGCTTTGAAAAAATAAGAGTTGCTATCTGAAAATAAGATTTTAAAAAATGCACATGATGTTAGTTTCTGACATTAAAGCATTATAAATAAGAAAAATGTTGAATATTTGATCAGAGACTTTGCGTGCCAAATAGAATAAGATCGATAAAGAGTAGAAAAGTTTAAGGTCTTTATTTGAATTCAAGAGACTAACATGATAATAAATTTTCATATATATAAAAATGACTCAGATATTCTCACACTACTTTCACTTTTCTATGGTCATCGTCGCTCACCATCGATAATGTCCACCAACGACTACTGCCGACCGCCACCAGTACACATTAGATTTTGCCACCATCCGTCGCTGGCAACCACCACCAGCGACTATTGCTGCCCGCCGCCGGCAATCGTCACCGACAACTATCACCGGCAACTATTGTCGCCACCGGCCACCATCTCACCACCGACAATCGCTGCCGCCACTGAATTTCACTACCACCTCATCACCAACGACCACTTTGTCGACGATTGCAGCCAGACATAGTGTTTTGAATACAAATTTAAAGTTATTAGTTCACAGTGTTTAATAGTCATATTTTACAGTAATTTGACATTTATAGAAGCATTTTGAGTGTAGAGCACGCAAACTAAATAAACTTGTGTAAAAAAATACTATTGAAAAAATGTGACCAAACATATGAATGTTTAATTTTAAGCCCTTTTTATAAAAAAAAAATGCATTTTTGAAAAATACTTTTTTGTACTGGTTGCTGAGATTTTTTAAGTTAAATAATATTGTTGCAATTATATCATTTTTTTCATGTCTAACTTTTCAAAAAGTTCTCCAATGTGCAAATGGGTTAGTTATGAGAAGTCCAATCCATAGTTTTTTTAAAGAATATTACATTATAAATATGGGTGGAGATTCAATCCTACTATATTTTAAAAGGAAAAAAAAAATCTAAACCATAGTCGATCATAGTTTTGTGCGCATGTGATAGAAAGAAAAACTTTGTCACACTCATTAACTTAGTGTAGATATTTGACTTCCACACACAAAGTTTTTATAAAAACACTATTAATCAGTTACAAAAACTTCCCATGATGCAAGATCTTTTACATATCAACTCAGACTATTTCCTACCATATTAAAAACTGAGCACCTAAATTGCTATCTAACTACAAAAGCACCTAAATAAAAAGCACTTAAAACTTTCTACTCAGCTTCAAACCATCAAGTGTAGAAATTAGTTGTAGCTAGACAAACTTGTGGAAACTTCACTAGGGCATGAAGAAGAAGAATCCCAAATAAAACTTGACTTCCCCAAATCACTTATACTCAAAGGCAAACTCAGTGGATATCCAACAGTGGATCTTATGACCCCAAACTGGTCACCAGATGACTGCATCTCATGTGACAAAGTTTGTGGATAGTTGCTTAAAAGTTGCTGCTGTGCATGCAAATCTATGGTGTCAGTGGGCTTGATGCCAAAATCTCCAAGCACTGATGATGACATGTTTAGCAAAATAGAAGAGAGGTCCACTCTGCATGTTTCAGCTGGTTCTGTGGTGTTTGGTGGTTGGGCTAAAATGGGAAGATGGGAGAGTCTATTGGTTATTGTTTGAGTGTTGAATGGCTTACATGAGGCAACAAAGTCAAAAGGGTAAGTGTTGGAAATGGAAGATTGGTGCGTTTCAAAGGAGGGAAAGGTGGTTTTTGTGGGGAAAAATGTATCATTTTTGGTGAAAGCATGATCAGATGTGTTGGTTTCAGATAATGGTGGGATAGAAGAGAGAGAGAGAGCTCTTTGAGCTGTGGAGTTGGTTTTCTTGAATATTCTGCATATGGCCCATGAATCCTGCATCCACCATTTTGTATAAACTTTAGAATAACTATTCAAATATCTTGATACATAATACAATGTTGATACCTAAAAACCTTAACCTGCTAAGTCTGAGTTTAAGATGACTTTTCAGCTCATTAAAATCACCTTTTTAGTTATTTTTTTTATAAAGAAATCTCAAAATACCACAAAAATACCTAAAGACTTTGAAGAAAAGCTCTTAAATTAAATAATGAGTGTTTTTCTTAAAACCACATTTTTCAAAGACTATCCCAAACCCACTTTTAATCGCGACAGTGAGTATATAAACAAAAAATACGTTCAAATTACCCTCTCAAATCTGGTTGAAGCACATATAATATAATCATAAAAGATTATCAAATAAGTAGGGTTTTGCAAATTTGAATATAGCTCAACTGATCAAACTATTTGTGTAAACATTTTTGTATGTTTGAACTTAAAAAAAAATGTAGAAGGGTTTAGATGTATTACATTTGCAGGAATGGTCTTATCAACGAATCTCTTAGTTGGAGCTGGGTCAGTGAGAGAAGGTAAACGAAACTCATGCATCATCCAGTCAGTTTTGACACCTTTAGCAGCTCTCCCCTTATAGAAAACAAGTGATTTCTTCAACCCAATGCACTTGTTTCCATCAGATGAGTAAATTGGACGGTCAGTTCCAGTGGCTTTCCAAAACCCAGCTCCAGTTACACGGTTTGGCCTTGCACTGTTCCTGTATTTTCTATCTCTAGGGCAGTAAAAATACCACTCCTTTTCTCCACTACCAGCCAACTCTAAACTCAACACAGTAAACAAAAAACACACCAAAAATTAGCTTCACAACAAGGTATATATATCAACACTTTAAACAAAAAAAATGAAGAAAGTTCTTACTTGGAAGATCCCATGGATCATATTTGTAAATGTCAATTTGCTTGATGAGTTCAATAAGAAGAGGCCTTTGTTGAATCTTTCTTTTGAGGTAAAACCCAACAAGCTCTTCGTCGGTTGGATGAAAACGAAACCCTGGCAACATTAGTTCCTCTACTTTTTCAGCATCATTTCTCTCCTCCATTAATATATATAAAAAAAAAGTTTTTTTTTTGCCTCTCTTTCAAATCCAACCCTAAAGTTGTCACCCTTGCTTTGTACCTAAGAAACCCCAAAAAAAGTTTGAGAGTGAAAACAACTAAGAAATGAAGAACAAAAGATAAGAAGTATAGTAAAATTAAGAGCTTTAGAAAAGAGAGTGTTGAAAGTTGAGTTGGATTGAAGGCAATATATGCTTCCTTTGAAGGGGTTTGCCTCCGAGGGATCAGCCGCTATTTGTGGTGGTCTTAAAGAAGCCCTTCTTTCTATAGTAACAATTTAACAACAACCAAGAAAACCCTAAAAGGTCAAGAAAAATGGACTTTTTTCAATTTTCACTCTTTCAGTTACTCTTTTTAAGTTCATAACTTGAAAAAAGAAGCAACTTTTTAAGAACCCATATGTTAAAAATTGAAACTTTAGCATAATTAGACATTTTTGAAAATAATTAGTGTACTTTGTTTGAAATTATTTACGTGTAATTTGGTAATATGTTTGGTTACGGAAATGGGGGAAGAATCTGGAGATTTGAGAGGGAAGGGAGATTTCTTTGGATTCGTTTTGGATTAAGTAAGTTTTTGGGATTAATCTCGTGGAGTTTTAGGTGTGAGTGTGTGTGTATGTATTAAATTAGGTAATGAAAATTGGAGTTTTTCAAAGGAGAGCTGAATAAAAAAAGGATTAATATTTGAAATCAAGACATGGAAACACGGACCTAAAAACGACTTTCGATACTCTGTGTTTAAATATAATGTCAATGAGATTGAATATGAAGATTTTTTATAAATTTTTTATGAGTGATGAGTTCCTCGGAGTCCCAAAATTCAGCTTCTATTCCATTCCCACAGTTTCTATTCCACTGCATTTGTCAGAATTTTAACTAATATTTTAAGATTTGACAAAGCCAAAAATGAGAAAATTGTGTTATTACCAAAGGGTAAAGTGGGTATTTTATTCAACGGGTCAAGCTTTGACCCATTCATGATAATCTTACTCCCTAAAAACACCTCCTTTCAGAGTTAAACAGTACCAGGCTTTTAGAGGGCGTTTGGAGCATCATTTCGAAATCAGGATCTTTGGAATTAGAATCCTAAGTGGTTTGTTCTCGGGTTTGAACTCTTGGAAATCAGAAAATAGTGTTTGAGTTGCAGTGTTTTGAAAATAGTGTTTAGAGTGCATTGTTCAAAATTATGAGGTTGTGTTTCAAACTCATTGGATTTTGAACACAGTGGCCCAAACAACGTTTTGGGTTTGGATTCCAAAACCATCAAAACCAAACACGATGCTCCAAACGCCTCTTTATGGCTTTGTGGGGGGTTTTTATGAAAATATAAGGTTTAAAATAAATTTTAAAAATGTTTACAATGGGCATGGTTGTAAAATAATTTCAAATTTATGATTAATATATTTCTAAAAAAATTATTTATGTTTATCGGAGAGACAGTGAAAATCATCTCTCAATTTTGATTGGGTTTTGATCTCTAAATTCTCTCTATTCAAAATTGTATCTCGTGAGGAGATGATTTTTCTTACTATTTTCTAAATTTTTTTAGTGCTTCTTTCAATTCACCCCAAAGGATTTAAAAAATTAAATGAACAACGTATGAAAAATAAGGGGACGAAAAACTAATATTAACATTTGATGAGGGTTTATTAGTCAAATTGTGTGTTTTCTTTTAATTACACAACTGAATCATGGTGTCTAAAATATTAATTAGTAAACTTCATTTAGAAGCAATGTTACATGCACCCCATTACTTGAATATATACTTTTTTTATTATTAAAACTAAAAATAAAAATAGAACACTCACTTCACCTTTGAAATGGTTAATATATAAGCTTATAACTTATAAACATTTAGTATGTAGTATAAAAACTGTCAACCCTTGATTTATATGACAAGAATTTTGATTATCCAACTTGTAGTGTGGAAAAAGAAGATATAAATACTTAAAAATAGGCTCGATTGTTTAGTTACAAACTATACAAACTTAATCCATAAGTCAAACATTAAACATTATTTGTATGTTTGGGACATATGGGAGCTGAAAGAAAGATAAAAAGATAAATGTGGAGGACAGCAAATCCAATATAATGTAATTGAGTGAGCTAAAAATGTCTGCAGCAAAACCAACAAGGCAAGTGCCCCCCCCCCCCAAAAAAAAAAGGTTCACAGAGTCAAATGCCAAATTAAAGTTGGGACTCCAAAATCAAATTCAGTGAAATTCCCAAAAATCTAGCCCTCGGTTGGAACCCTTTTTGTCCCACTCCTTGACCTTGGGCTAACTTCCCAAGCGTGCAACCCACTTTATTTTAATCACCTTGCACAATCTTCCATGCCTCTTTTTATTACATAATTAATACCCTTAATCACACTTATGTATTTTCATTTAAACTCACGCGTTGCGTAAATAAAAATACACACATATTTAAAGTAGACCCTTGAATTCAAAAATCTGATATTGAAGAGTTCGTTGACTACCAAAGTGAGTATAGCTCATCTGGCATAAAGTAAGTGTTCATGACCAAAAAGTCTGTGGTTCGAATCCTTCCAACCCTATATTGTACTATAAAAAAAAGTGAGAGTTTGTGGACCTTGACGTTTTAATAAGATTTGTTATTATCTTTTTTATGGATGATTAAAGACAACTGGAATAATTAAAGATATGAAGAGATTCTTGAAACTAGTTCGTTTGAAATTTTGAATGATTTATTGGACTTGAAAAGGTTTGACTTGTCCAAATAGAATGCAGGATACCTACTTGATGGCTCTAACAATTTAATTCAAAATCTTAAGAGTTTGAAATGAGTTTTTTTACTTGGCCTGTTTGTTTGGGGACAGTCCATTCGATTTTTAAGGAAATCACTTTATGGTCTGTTCTTATATTTTTCTAATGCAACCTCAACTGTGAACAAAAACTCAGCCAAACGAGACCTAATTACACCACTATGAATGTTTCTAAGAATTTGGTTATAATGGAGAAGACGGTGACAAAAGGCTCATTTTATCAACTAGTTTACGGTAAGATGATCATCTTCATAAAAATGTAGCTTTCAACAACCTATTCACTGGCACAGATTCTAAATTCATAACAGAAGAAACCTCAACTACGTTTATGTTGTCTGCAGCAATTCCTTGATATCGTAGCCTTGGAGCTATATGTAAAAGAAAAGAAAAGTTAAATCAGTACATTTTATTAGTCTGAATTTGAAGCATAAAATTTCACTTTCAATATGAGATTAATGTTTTACCGAAAGGAAGGTAAGAAGCAAAATGACGCCCGAGTTCCACAAAGCATGTATGGTGATGGGGGTCAAGAGATTGTGAGTTTGAGCATAAGAAAATCCCAGAGCAGTTCCTACATGAGTTTTAGGCACAAGGAAACATATTACACACTCGAAATAAAGTCGGCCTAAAGTGTCACTCCAGAGGGACTCTAGAAATGATAATATTTCACTGCAGCTGATTAACATTACCAAGCACAAATAGCTGAGGAAACTCTCCAGGAGTGAGATGTGCAAGGGCAAATACAGCTGCGCTAATCAGAACAGCAATTGGCGTAGGAACCCTGGAGGAAGGAGAAGAAGTGAGGATAAACATACTCGTTCATTATATATAAATGGTAACACAATCAAAGAACATAGACAATGATGTTCACATAATCTCATAAATTTGCGCTAGATAAAATAATGATATTCAGCTAAAACAACTTAATTTAACGAAGTCTCCAACAGGCCCTCCCTTAATGGTCACTTTCAACAAACTTTGGTCAGTCATGTTCCTCATAGCACCTAGGTCAGATAAGTCTATAAATCAATACAGCAGCCATTTATTAGTTCTGGACTTTAATATACACAGTGCCAACCCTCACCTAACATCATCTCATCCTTTCCTTCATGCATGCAGCTTTATAAAACTATATTATGATTGTTTCTCCATTTTGTATCACAAACAATCACCCAATTCTATGCTGCCAGACATTCTATTTCGAGATATCCCAAAGTATGTCTCAGAGGCAGTATTGTTTTTTTACTTTTCTGTGGTTGAATGGCATATAAACTTTCTAAATTCTCTTTTTACTCTGTAAACAGCAAGTGTTTTCATACAAGTTGAAGTCGTGTTTTCCATTAAAACCATTTAATGTTCATTATTATAAGAAAAGCTCAACTCAATTAAGGAATTTGACCAGGGGTTCATGTGCAAAGAAGTGATAAACAGAACTAGGCTCATAGTAACCATTAGTAAGGGACATACCACTTGGTAAGAGACACCATAAAAAATCCCCGGAACACGGTCTCTTCAAGAACTGGAGCAAGGACCCCTGTGATGCCCACCAGACAAGCAGTGCTGAAATGAAAAAATATATGCTGGTTTCAATTGCTTATATCTAAACTAGCTGATGGTCTTTAGTACATTTGGACACCTAAATTATGGCCTTAGAAAAATCTAGACATTTTGAAAGCCAGAATATAGAATTGAAGTAACCTTCCGCCAACTACCTGATGCTGGAAGATCCAATTAGTGGAAGCAAGCGTACTAGAGCATCTGTCTGAAACCAAAATGAAAAGAAAACTTAAGAAGTCTGTGTTCAAAGATACCACAGAACCAAGATCGACTAAGGCCCTGTTTGATAACTATATAGTTTTTTATTTTTGGTTTTTGAAAATTAAGCCTATAAATACTACTTCCATCTATAGATTTCCTTAGTTTCTTATGTACTTTTTACCTATGTTTTCAAAAACCAAGCCAAATTTTAAAAACTAAAAAAAATAGTTTTCAAAAACTTGTTTTTGTTAATAGAATTTGGCTAAGAATTCAAATGTTTTGTTAAGAAAGATGAAATTTATTGTAGAGAATTGATGAGAAAACAAGCACAATTTCCAAAAACCAAATGGTTATCAAATAGGGCCTAATATTTTCAAAATATTAAAGCCAACTTCTTTCAGACTTCACTTCACTAACATAGTAAACAATTCATGCAAGCACACAACAAAGCTTCTCTTCAATCACAAGGAAAACTTAATCAATCAAAACTCATCTTGAACTAACTTTTAATGCTCTGTAACATGAAGCTATCAAGAAGACAAGAACAGCAAAGGGCTGTAGAGCTATATACTTCTCGGCTCCAGCTTAAAATGGACAATGGAAAATATGAAAAGGATCTTTATCATTTCTAACCTCTCTTTGAGGACTCCCACCGTTAAATGAAGACAAGACAACTCCTGTCGCTGCAATAGAAGCCAGTGCACCAACCAGACCCACTCCTGCCCATAAGAGCCAGCCCTTCTGCAGATTCAGAGGGTCCCTCACATCTGAATGATATGAATCAGCAGAAATGTTAGAGCCTGATCAAGAAACCAAAGATCTGCCCAAATTACAACTAATAACATGAAATGTAATTTTTCCACACTGAAGTATAAAACACAACAAAGGCTCTTCTGAGTTCTGACACCATAGTTCATCATGGGGAATCCTTATACCAAATAATAATAATAATGAAGAAATATCAACATATACTAAATGATCGTGATTTTTTTTTAAGGGAAAAATTGATTAAGCAATCAACAATAGCTTGTAATTGAGAATACCATAGCGATACAAGTCATCAGGAAGTGGTTGGAAAGTGTTGGCAATACTGTATAAGATCCCAAGCACTGCCACAGTTGTAATGCTACCAAAACAACCAGTAAATAATTAAGTCTCCTTTTGGGTTCTTAACAATAAATGTAAAGTAGTAGGATACTCATCAGAATATTACATCACAAATCTTAGGTGCTTCAGAAAACATTTTGATTAATGGTCTCTTATGAAATTTACTTGTGAAAAAAAGGACTACAAAACTTATAAGTAGGTTTGAAATTGAAAAAACTAGACGTTTGATCTAAAATCAAGGCATACCCTTGGTCCAGGAAAAGTATTTCAGCCTTCTCGTCTAAGCTTAGCTCTTCAATGCGAATACCAAGATAAGGTATGGCAGCAGATTCAACCAATCCTGTCACAATGAAACTGTCTGGGAAAACATTAACCTTTGCCGTTCTTGCAAATTATGAAAGCAATTACACTTGGACAAAGCAAAAACAGTCGTAAAAAGCCACCTTAATCCACAAGCTAGTGAAGTTAATGAAACTGTTTGCCATCCCCATGGCACCTCCCACCGCCTCAAGATAGGCCATCCAGCCCCATTTCCCTGAAACAATGTTTCAAGTACGTCTTAAACCCAACTCATACCATTTTCTTTTTTCCAACAAATCAACAACAGAGAATTTTGCAAACGAAATGTCTCAAAATAGTTGCAACATTCAGATAATTTCTATTCTCTTCAGCAACCCAGCATATGTACTTCAATTGCCTGCTATTTCGTACTTTTCTCGAAATTCACCAGCAAGTATGTCGAAAATCAATGGCCAATTAGATGAAGAAGACCGTACCTTTTGCTGAAAATCGCCGCCGGATTCATCTTTAGCATTGAAGAAGCAAAGTGGACGAAACCCTATTTGGGACAGAGAATTCGAACGTCGAGGTGACAATCGCAGGGGCAAATTCCGGTAACCAAAGAATAGAATCTTAGGAGTTCGTGTCACCGTAGATTTCAAAGAAGACGACGGTTTCCATGGGTTAGAAAGACAATGGATTGAAGATTCAGCTAAAGTTGCGAAGCTAGTCGAACAGGAAACCTTCATTTGTTAATCAATTTTTATTATCCTCCTCTGTTCGTTTATTCTTTGTGAAACCCGTGGACTGGAGTCCCAGTTCGAATTTGCTCTTACCGAAGTGGATAAGGCAACGAATTTGAAAAAGCAAGAAAAAAGAGCAGAAACTTCAAGAGGCCAACACTCGCGACAAGAGAAAATTTGCAGAACTTCAAGTCCGTGATGCAAGTCGACAGTCGACACAGTGAGGGAACCAAATTATTTTGCAACCCATAGAACATTAGCCCAAACCAACACGGTCGATGCTTGAGCCCGAGCCCAAACTAAGTCCCTCTACCATACCAATAAACTAAATAAAATAATGCAAAATATAATAAAATTAAATAAGGATATTTAGGAAAAGAAAATATAATATAATACACTAAAATAATATATCGAATATGCAGTATATGATTGTAAGCATTTTCTTTTCCCCGTATATGTTTTATAATTACCCTAAGATTCGTTGGTCCTTTGAACAAAAATTCTCACAAAATCACCCAACATAGAATTGCTCCAAGTCAAGTAGACTTAAATTTGAAATTCCTATAATTAAGCCACTAAAAAGGAGGTGCATTGTATTAGTATAGGTAGTAACTATCAATTCTTTTAAGTCTCTTCTATTTAGATGTGGTGTTGGTTCACTTATATACCTCTCCTCTACTCGAGCGTCACATGTCAACCACATTATACTTGGAGAGATTTCGCTTTGATACCATTTCTAACACTATAGGCCTAGAATTTCGACCAAAATTCGAAATTCGAATTTGGCACTTAATGACCCCCAACATTCCCTTACATCTACTCCGACCTTGGTCATACCACCTACTTATCTTGAGCTACTTATGAGAGTGAAGATTGTTCCTACAGACCACCATTGGTCCTTTTAGCATGTTTTGTTCTCAGTCACATGCTTTCTAACATAAGATTGTTCCTATGAGAGTGAATGTTTTCTAAGAATTCACCTAACATAGGATTGCTCAAAACCAAACATATTTAACTTTGGAGTTCCTATAATTGAGCCAATAAGAAAAGTGTATCATGTTAGTATACGTAGTAACTATCAATTCTTTTAACCCTCTCTCATTTGGATGTGGTGTCAATTCATTCATGTACTCTTCTTCTACTCGAGTACCATAAGATTAAACTTCATTGGAGCGTCCTTGAGGACGATGATGAGTTTAAGTAGAAGAGAGTGTCAGGAGATAGTAAGTTGAGATTCCCACTAAATGAGCAAGCGAGTGGCGAAATATATGTATCATCTACCAAGCTAGGTAAGATCGAACGAGAGAAATGTCTTGATATGATCAAGGAAGATAGTATACATCACCTACTGCACTGAGAAAAAAGTGCACAAAAAAAGTCTAGCTAAAGTACATACGAGCAAAATTGGAGGCAATAGTGAGATCGTTGATGCCCGCGGCACGCTCAGTGGGGGCCAAATGAAGGCCATCTCCAATTAACTTTGCTCACACTCCACACCCTTAATCTCTTTTCTTCTTGGATCAATAAGTACTAACGAACCACGCTCCTATAGAACAACCCTCCTGATCTCTAGATTGACCTCCCAACTTGTCCTCAACTTCTCTTATTACTTGAATTCTATTGACAACCACCATGACATGCACCAGTGGTTATCAAAGCCATTAAATTGAACCGAATAATAAGTCAAGTGGATTAAATAGGCCAAATGAAACCACGTGGAAACAAATAGGCTTGGTTTTCCTTGTGCTCAAAGCGACGCTATATAACCAATTGATGTGTACCCTAATTCGCATCACCAACCCTTCCACTGTTCCACATAAAATCTCAAACCAGCAGAAGACCTTTTGATATATCTTAAGTTTAAATCAAAGCCAAGGCTGTTGTATTTTGCAAGAAGCTACCTAATTCCAAAACTTCTCCAATTACATTTAATTAATTTGACGTATCAAACTTCAACCTACATAAGTGAGACATCCAGGCATTTCTAGCTCCAACTCAACGACGAGACACCGTTTTTGTTTCATACTGCCTTTTTTTCTTCATTATTTCCTAATCATATCTCACAAACACAACCATCAAAAGTTCGGTTCAGTTTTGTAGACAAGAAATTGAACAACAACAATTACGCAGGCAAACAAAATGGGCCTCCACTTGAAAATCCATTTGTTTCCATTATGAATGCTCTGCAAACAGTACTGGGATTATTGAAGATGATGGGATTGGGAACACAAAATTGACAAACCAACCACGACGCAAAACAAAAACACCTTTAAAAACTGTTCCTTTTTTTTCTTTTTTTTTTTTTTTTTGGGTGCTACAGAATCTTTTCAGTGTGGAAAGCAATGGGACAAATTAGTCCTCAATATAATTTTGACGTATAAGTAATCAACTGTTTGACTTTGTTTTGAACCCAGAAGCTTCTTTCGAACCCAGCTGGTCGTTTTCCGTAACATTAACTATCGCCCACAAACTTCAACTTCAATGTCTCAACCTGTTTGGGGGAGTGGACCCTAATTATCACTATATTTATCCTCATGTTGTCTCAATTTCAGTTCAATTTGTGCCACCCTCTTCTTTTTCTTACACATAACATTATATGATCAATTTGAATCCCAATGCCAAATTATGTATTACATTCTCCCTTTCTGGTTTGTTGTTCTGCACTCCCATTAATGTAATTTATAATTTCCTCTTAGCTTCAATTGCATTTATCTTCTTTTAGACAGCCTTAGCTTTAAATTCTAAAGTTGGGTTACCTCAAATGAAAGGATAGAATTGATAAGTTGGTTATAAATTTGGTCCCTTTTAAATGTTAGAATTAATCCTTATGATTTAATGAAACCCTAAAAAATAGTCTCTATTTAGAAGATTTTATCAAACTATACAAACGAAATTCTAACTTTTAAAATTATAGAAACTAAATTTTAACTTTCTCTAAATCATAGGGATCAAATTTGTAATTTAATCATTAAAACATTTGATTAAATAAAATCTTAAAATTTGTCAATTTTAAAAACCTATTAAGGCAAATCCATTTAAGCCCCCCACCGTGCTTACCCCACTTATAATACTAAAGTTGGCTTGTACAAAGCCCCGCTGTGATCAGTCCACTTAACTACTTAAGTTTGGCTTCTACATGTTACACACGCACATATTCATTAATGGGGTGTAGGGGGCCAAATTTGTTTAGTCTCTACATCAATCCACCCATACATTTATATTGGATTTTGTTATAATTAATGTGTGAAAGGAAGTGGTTGTTTGTGTCTCTACACAGTACATACATATTCGTGACTAATTTGAATCGAAATAGTTTTTTGGCCCTGTTTGGGGCAAGAATTATAATAACATGTGAAGTACTCTGCACCCCAAACGCAGACTATTATAACCCTAGACTAAACAACTCTGCATTTTAAATAATATTATATTATTTCACAGATTATTATAACCCACAAACTATTATAATTCATGTTATTATAACCCACTCAGTGCCCCAACCACTGTAATTACTCAAAAATACGGTGTATGCGGCTGGTTTTTTAAGTTTTTGTAACCGCCATAAACAATTACATTTATGTTGTAATTAGTAATTGAATAATTGTCTTCAAGTCAGCGTTTTGGAAGTGTGCCTTGACTACCCTATCACCTCATTCTTGTATTCTTCAAGTTTTGTTTGTTTTCTACTATTGTTGCTGTCAATTTGATCGATCATCTGCAACCATGGGAACTTATGATCTTCTCATCTGGTCTATATTGTTGGTTCTGTAATTTTTGCTATATACAAAGTCTATAGTCCATTTACTCTGTAATTGTTTGGCCAATTACACTGTAATATGTTTCTAGTGTTACACAGTTTTTATATACAGTGTATTCCTCCAATACTATTATCTTACCTTCTATTACTTCTTTAAAAGTTTGATATCTCATCCTGCATTTATATATGTGTGCGTTTGGTTTTTTTTTCCCAATTTTGTGCATACAAATGTGTTTTCTTTTAACTAATTTTCAAGGTTTTTTACTCCGTTTTTTATAGAGAGAAGCAACATTGAGCTCAACAAATATTGCTAAAATTAGTAATAATATTAAGAAGAAAATAATTGTGCCTTTTCTAAATAGTTCGGATCATGAGGTGAGTACTCTCGTAGATGTCGACCAGATTTGTATTGATTGATTGATTGATTTGGAATTATGCAAAGTTTGACATGAAACGCATCTTCTCACTTGTTGGGGGTTTCAATACCAAATGATTGCGTGGGTAACCTATTGTGGTTTGTCTTACTTTCTATACTTCAAAAATAAATTTTAATGAGTTTTCAAGAACCTACATTTTCATTTCATATCTACATATACATTTATCTAATCAATTGATTTCAACATTCTTCTATGGAAAAGTTGTGACAATTAATCTCTTTTCAATTGAGATTTTGAAAAATATTTGAACACATAATTTTATTACATGCGTGGCTTACTAGAGAACACGCATGTGAGCTCTCTTTTCGTTATGAATTTGACCTTAAAATAACTAGATTAATTGTGTTGGTTACCATTTTTTTAAAGATGATAGATGATATTTGAAAATGAAGAGATGAAGATGATCAAATCAAGAAGTTGTGAGTAGCCAATGAATACATTCTTCAATTGTTAAGGCCCCGTTTGATAACCATTTGATTTTTTGTTTTTAGTTTTTGAAAATTAAGCTTGTTTTCTCTCAATTTCTCTACAATGGTTTTCATCTCCCTTAAAGAAGCATTTGAATTCTTACCTAAATTCCAAAAACAAAAATAAGTTTTTGAAAACTACGTTTTTTAGTTTTCAAAACATGGCTTGGTTTTTGAAAACATAGGTAAAAGATAGATAACAAAATAAGTAAATTCATGGGTGGAAGTAGTATTTATAGGCTTAATTTTCAAAAACCAAATGGTTATCAAACGGGGCCTAAGGTATTGATTTACCTCATAAATCGAAGCTTTAAATTCCCACTATGTAGATTGAAGTATTTAAATCCCTACCCAATGTTTGCGTTATGTTAAATTATTAAAGTTAAATTTAAAAAAAAAAAAAAAAAAAGTATATGTGGGTAAACTAAACCAACTCCACAGCCCCAGTTGGATATCGACGCTTTAAAGAAACTTTATATCAAACCAATTATTCTTGCTTAAATATTAATATCAGAACCATAATTGTCCTTTATTTTTTTTAGTCAACAATTGCAAGGGTAGCAGATTGAACCATCAATCTTTGAAATGGTAATGAGTATTTTATCCATTAAACTATATTTAGATTGACGAACCAACTTTGTTCTCAACTATAATTAGTGAAATTTTATTTTTATATTCACGTATGTGTCAACGGTTAAAAGTATTTGTTCTTTTTTTTGTCAAAAGTTCAAATACTGATCCCTATGTTTCTTGTACTAATTAATTGATTTATAGAGGTTAAAAAAGCTATATATATATATATATATACTTCAACAACATATAAGTTCGAGGATTCGAATCACTTATCCCTTGATCGAAGATATATATCATAACGGGTTGAACTGTGCTTACATTAGCCTATATAATAAAACTTTAAATATAAAAGAATCTTTTTTGTTATTTTTACATTTCACATGACCATAATTTATGTGAAAACACAATAAAAGGTAACTATGCTTAAGTCAAAGTGAACCTAACTCAATCGTAATTGGCAAATACTCATTTATTTGAAGTCAGAGATTAAAATCCTTTGTAATCCCACATTACATTTCTTGTACTCCAAAAAAAGGAAACAAATGCTAGCATAAGCGAGGGGCAAATGATAAAGTAAATTGCTAACGGAGTCGTCAAGAAAATATTGGGATTTGGAAAGTTAGTGACAGGTGGGAATGATCAGGCTTCACAGAAATCCATTTACGTGTATGACTTGCAACCTTACTTCTCGAACTTTAAATGTGGTTCAAATCTGCATACGGTGTCCAATTTTTTTTTTAAAAAAGGGAGAAATTATGTAATAGATAGAGCACAGAAAAAGCAAAAAAAAAAATCTTTGGAAAAGAAAGGGATTGTACTGTTTTTCTGATGATTTGAAGGCTAAGTTTTGTGATTCAGAAACAACTTCCTATCTTAGCTGAATTGTGAAAATTAAAGACAAAAGAGTCCATCAACTGAGCTGATAGTACATTATGATGTCTGTCCCCTTCATTTCACTTCAGTTGTCTCTGAAAAGAGAGAGAGTTTGTGTGAAATGGCTTATGTCGGATGTGGGATCAGCTGTCCACGTATTGTGTGTTCGGCCGACGACTAAACTCTACCGCTGGCAATGCCATTCCATATATTAATGCCATTACAGGGCCCTGCAGACCAGAAAACAAAGTTGTTATTTTGATATGAAATTAAGAATTTGTCAGTTTTTGGTGAAAGAATCGAACCCAAACGGAGCCCCTTTTCCCCCTTCTTTTTCCTCTCAACAGTAACATCATGTGCATGGCTTATTCTCATACGTACTCTACTTATACACAATCATTCACATCTCTTTCTCACTCATTTCCACTTTTTTCTTTCTTTTTCCTCTGCTTTTCAGACTCTGTCATTCTCAAGGAGTATCCTTGATCTTCATTTGGGTCATTATAGTTTTACTTTTGTTTTTTTGTCTATTTGGTCCATGGGAAGGCTGAGCTTGCCGCCACCTGTTTGCGATACAAACCTCTCGCAGAGGTTGTCTTTTGAGAATAACAACAATAACAATAACCTTCGTGAAGCCTCTTTTTCTTCTTACTTGAACCATGCAGAGAAAGAATTTGTGCGTAAACTTGCTCAATCATCTCGAGATCGGTCTAATTCCGCCATGACGACTACTACAGCTCAAGAAGAAGATGGAGACATAGAAGTTTTTGGAGCAGAGAAGTATTTCAATGGAGGAATTGACAGCCCAAAGCCCCTCAAACTGCGGCCCAAAAGGCAACAACAAAGCAAGAAGCCCCAGCATGCGATTCTTCATCCCAAGAAGCCTAAAAGTAGTAGCTCTACTTGTTCTGGAACTCCAAGTGTTCGTTCTGAAGCGAGTTCGAATAGCCAAAATGCTTTGTTGCAGAATGTAAATAGAAATTCTTCGAAGGCGACAAAGAAGAAGAAATCGTCACAATTGGCAAAAGGGTTGCTTTATAAATGCTATTGCTGCGACAAGAACTCAGTGGAAGTAGATAACGATGATAAATCAAAGCCGAAACGAAAACAGCCGCCGACCAAAGCAGGTATAAATTTCACGTTTCAAAGCTCAATCCCAGAGGCGACCAAAAACTCAGCGCTGAAAATGCAAATTCAAGTAGAAGAACAACAAGGGCGAAAGTCAATTGAGGTTTTTGGATCTTCTCTAATGGGGAAGCCGCCGAATGTCGACACTCTGAACCTGAACCACTTAGAGAAGAGGCTTTCAATGATGACATGGAACGACATCGTTCCAAGAGTGAAGGATTCTAATTCAAATTCAAATATGTCGACCACTAATAATTCCAATCAAATCTACAACGAGGATGCGGAAAGTGATGCAAGTTCGGATCTTTTCGAGATTGAAAGCTTAACGGGGAACCCCAAATCATTTCTCACAAGGCAAGGCTCTGATGGCACTGATTGTGTAACACCCACCTCGTGTTATGCACCAAGCGAGGCCAGCATCGAGTGGAGTGTCATCACCGCCAGCGCCGCCGATTTCTCCGTCGTGTCGGACTACGACGAACGGCGGCTCTCCACCACCAGCCCCATCAGAAACATCTCCACCGCCACCGCCACCACCGCCGCCTACATGATCAAATCTAGCTACGGGAGCGATGTGAAGGAGATTCAGAGGCGGCGTTCGAATCTTCTGATGGGTTGTAAGAATCAGAAAGCGGTGAGAGTGGCCGGAGATAAGTACGATTCTCCGGCGGAAGTTCACCGGAGAACGGAGTCGTTTGGAAGACTGACGAGGTTTGAAGCTGAGACGAAAATTATGGGTGCTGGTTCGAATCAGAGGCTTGCTACAAATTCACTTTCTCCTCAGTATGCGCCTAAAATCTCTAATATTTTGTATGTCTAGCTTTTGCAAAACTGGGACTAGACCATTCTCTAATTTTATCCAATCCTGTGTTGATTTTCCTTTGTGCTAATGAAAATCTTGTTTTACCTGTTTTAATTTGAATCGTTATTCATAATAAAGTGATCATTTTAAGGGAATCTATATAGAAATAAGAGCATAATTTGATTGTAGTTCCATTAGTTAAATTATTGATAATCTCTTTTACAGGATTAAAGGTTCCAATTCTTTCAATCTTCTTGGAACTCAAAATATAAATATAATAACAGTAATTATGGTTTCGACTTTATTTAATATGGTTGTTCTTTTCAATATTTTATTTCCGTAGTGATTTTAACTTTTCAATTGTGGGAATAATGATATCAATTAGGGACATAATATTTCTGGTCACCCTATTTTAATTTGAGATTTTTACACATAAATTACTGATATCTATGTATTTTGCAACGTTAAAGCCATTTTTTAGAATATATTTTAATTATTATTGTAAATTTCTTCTACTAGCAACTGTTGGCAAAAAAATTTATTTCTAAATTTTTTTGTAGAGATAAAAATTAACTAAAGACTTTATAGACATATATGTTTGGTTCAATAAATAAATATATTTAAATTATATGCATGTTTACGTAAAATTTAATATTTATTAGTTTAAATGATTAATTAGATGTTTTTTTTTTAAATTTTTTTACCAATAATTCAATAAGAAGTTAATACATTTGTAGAACAAAGGTTAAAGGTCAAGGTTTTACATGTCCCCATTCTCCATTAAATAAAAAATCATCATCATTATTATTATTAAAAATCAACAGATTGTTGAGGATCTCACAATAGAAAGATGATGAGATTGTTACTCCTCTTATTGTCAATTGGTTGTAAGATAAAACTTCATATTTCTCTAATATAGTATGAATCCATGAAGTTTAAATGAGTATTCGATCCAAAAATTAAAATCTGACTCAAGAATGATAAACTAAAAACTGCATCATCTTGATGGTGCATGTTGAGGATCCCACATGGAAGGATGAAGAGATTGTTACTCTTCTCATTGTCAATTATTTTTAAGATGGAACTTCATGTTCATCTAATATAGATCAAAACTTCGAATCTCCGATTTTTCGATCATGTTTGAAGTAGAGTCCCACAAGGATAGCAAATATTGAGTACAATAATTGAAAAAGGTACCAGAAGTAAGTTTCAAATTCTAAAATTAAAAAAATTCTAAATTATAATTTCTTTATTCAATAATATATAAGGGTACGGGTTATATTCTCTGACATATGTTTTAATTATAACTTAATTATGTCTAATTTGAATGTATCAGCCGACCTAAACATAGCTCAATTGGTTAAGGTGCATATATTATTGATTAAGAGATCAAAGCTTCAAATTTCTAATCATGTTGTTGAACTAAATAAATACATAAATGTATCGAATTACCTAACAAATTTCACAAATTAAGTGGCAAAAATAATAAAACTGTAATTTCATATCAACACAATAATAAACTTCTATAAAGTTCGTGTAAAAGTAAGTAATCAATAAAAAAACTGAAAAAAAAAAAAAAAAAAACCTACGTGCATACATATGATATAAGCAAATTTCTTTTCAATAACTAAAATATATTGTACGAGTGGCTTGTGCGATTGTCTAGAAACATGTTTTGTGGAGTAAAACTGTAATTAATTTCATATAAACACAGTAACAAACTTTATAAGTGTCCAACAAAAAAGCACGTTCATAAAAATAAGAAGTAAATGCACTATTATGTACGCTGTTAAGTAGTTCTAATGCTGTTATATATTAATTATGTTATTAACAGTGATTTTTTTTTTTTTTTTTTGAGTGCTGTTATTAACAGTGATTAGATTAATTACAATTTCGTTAACTTAGGAGGCTCCTTAAGGTGTTAATATGTGATGATGTAGCCATTCTTTAAAATCAATCAATGCAATAATATTTTGCACACGGTGAAAGATTTCATCTACAAATTTTCTTTAGAAACCTAAAATATAATTTACCGATTTTGTAAAAGATAGAGAATAGTACATGTGTCTTACGAGATTTTGTAGAAACGAGATGGTGAGAGTTGAATGCAGCGATAGAAACTATTCAAGGAAGTTGAGAGATTTAAATATAATATTTTGAGCATATATATATCGAATAATTATTAGAGATGGACGACATACTTTAAACATGCATCCAATGATTATTGAGGGTAATCATATTGAAGATTTTGTCTAGCTTGACGATAATAAGTATACCATGATCCACTCGTTGATGCTAAAAGGCCACTTGTATATGCATAAATCTTTAAGAACATGTGTGTTGGATTAGTAAGTGACTATGTACCAGAAGAGAAGAGATATAGAGATGTAGAATGGAGGGCTCTAGAATTTCAATTACTTTTACATCAATGTTTGTTAAATTTGGCAACCAAAATTGTACATCAACCTATCTTGTTAAATTCGGCAACAAAAACTCAATGTCAACTTATGATCACCACCCGACCAAATGTGGACCACAAAATGCCATATTAAATTCACTACTCTTCGCCTGAAATTGAAAATGTCATCTTTTTTTTATAATTAAGGAACGGTCAATTGATTATTAATTTGGTTTCTTTATAGGTTCTTGAAAATGTTCCAACAATAATAAGTTTCAAGATGTAACCCCTTCCCTCTCGGTTTTGGTTTGAATTTTATTCTAAGCCTCTAAATCTTTTGATTTAGTCTATTATAGTTAATGAAGTTTCAAAATATCTATTTTCATCCTAAAAGGAAAAAAAAGATTTTAATTGCCCATTGTTGTGTTTATATGTGATTTTAATTTTGAATTTGTATGTTTACATTCTATCATGAACATATATTGAAACTGTTGGGATTTATGTCATAAAACCTCGTAATTATTTATTTATTTAATAATTAATAATAATTTTGAGTATTTTGCATCGGTTTCACCCGGTAAGCATTATAATCACCCGGTAAGTCCCGATAAGTGCCGGAATCACCCGGTAAGCTCCGGTTGAGCGTTTTAAGGCCGTTTTGGCCCAACGAAGGGTCCAAATGAGTCCCGGTGAAGTTCCAGACTGATGTAAAGACATTGTGGACATGAAGGAGAGTTGAGGGACGATGTCCCAAGAAGCGACATTGAGTTGTGATGACCTTGGCCTAATGTAGAGGCAAAGTTGAGCCTTAGGACTTGGCCTAGAGTAGAGGCAAGTCGGCTAGAGTCGCGTTTAAGTGAACATACACGTACAGGCGACGTGTATGGCCAAGTATACTTCCGCTGCATCATACAAGAAGCTTGGTTGAGGATGAATAACCTCGCCTAAGGTCCGACTAAGCCACAAAGCTGGGCGAAAAGTGGATTGGGGCTTGAGTTCCCCTTAAGGCTGGCCATGATAAGGCGAAAAATCATGGCGCCGCGCGGTTGGAGAAATACGACCGTGACAAAGTGGTATCAGAGCCAACTTTGTTGTGCATAGTCGGACGAGACAGAAAACAGAACCCATAATCGAATTTAAGACTTCACAAGTGTGTCAAGAGTGTCGCGAGAACGGCAGGGCAGTTGTGTTGTCAGTATCAGAGACAGTTGTGGGTTGAAACCAGACTCCTTGAAGTGGGTCTGACCCGTCAGAATGCAAGACCCAAGTACGTTTGCCTAAAACTTGGGGTTACGTTGTGCGATAGAGCGATAATCAGAAGGTGTACCAGGTAGGGTGCCTTCCAAAGAGCCATTTACAGCAAAGGGATAATGCTAATGGCTGCAAGCAGACAAGCCGGTGAGCAGAGTGACATGTGCCGGTCCAGTGCAAAGTTGTGCAGATAAAGAAAGTCTATATGGGTGGACGATTTCGGCGGAGTGAAGCGCCAAAGTTCAGTTGACAGGGAAAGAGCCCGCAAGAATGGGTTGCTTGTCCCTTGAGAGTGCTCCGAATTGATGGAGCTAATTTTATTTACAATATAATATTATCCATTTTATGAAAAATCCAAAGTTATTAGTGTAATCTTGAACAGTATGTGGTTGACATACGAGAGGATCATGTTCAAAAAATAACCTAAAGGGACATAGTATATGGATACGGTTGGGTGTCTTATCCTGGTAACACTATTGATACGGTCCACTTTGTAATAGTTACAAATGATTTTATCCAAATCGTTCATGTGGAGATATGTGAGTGGGGGTATTTTATACAATGAGTTTGTGTAAGACTGTATCACAAAATATTTAATCTCTCTTTATAAATCCGTTGATTGAGAAAATTAATATTTCATCAGGATGATCATATGCGACTTGATCTTAATCCTGAGTGAGTTATGAACTCTTGCCTGTAAGAGCTTGTCCTTTGATTTTCATGAGTGAGAATGGCTTTTGTAGCCAATTCAATATGTTTACCATTTTGGGGACTTGACCAAATAGGGAGCTGGGAACATAATCTCACAAGATAGAATTCACTCATTCCCATATAAGGTAAGTAGATGAGTAGTTCCTTTAAGTGCCGATTTCGAGACTTGAACAATGGGGCCCCACTCTCTCACTGGCCCGAGAGGGACTTAGTTTATAATTAGATTATAAACAGATTGTTCATTAGATGATCAGTAGTACTTAAGGTGCAATATGTAATTACATGGGTAGAACGAACTTTTGACCTAGCTGTAATTATGAACAACTTGTGAATGATCGACTTGCATGTAGTGATTATATCCATGGACACAACTTGTCCTACAGTGCATAAGAGTGCAACTCTAGGTCTATAGTAGAGTGATCTATAATTAATGAATGAAAATTAATTAATTAATTTTGTATCATTGGAGCTTATAATCTGTAGGTTCATAAGAACTCCTTGCTAGCTCATAATAACACTAAAAGATCAATTTAGTTGAAAGAAAATTTTGAAATGTTCAAATTAATATTAATTTGAAGTGCTCAAATTAATATTTAATATATTAGATATATTAAATATAAAAGGGAAAAATATATTTATTGTATTTGATACATTAAATATTAAAATAATTAATGTATATTTGATACATTAAATAAAAGATATTTATAAAATTTGAATAAGATTCAAATAAATAAATATCGTAAGAGATTTGAATGAGATTCAAATAAGTATAAGATATATTTTAATATATTAGATATTAAAATATTATATTTTAATTCTGGCAAAGATTTACCCTTGGTCTTTAGGACCCTTGGGTTGAGCCACTAGACATAGCACACATCTCCTCAATAGAGAATTAGAGAATTCTCTCTAGACGTACCTCTTCCTCTCCAATCCCTTGTAAATTTTCTTTCAAAAGGCTCCCACAAGCCTTGATCCTGTGTTTGAGTCATAGCTAGGAAGACTTTGTGGAGGAGATAAAGATATTCTAGAAATATCTTCATATTTACTTCAAGTAAGTTTACTTAATCTTATTTTTTAGTTTAATTTTAAATAAAATCAAAGACGATCCATGCTTTCGCTGCGGGGCGAAACATTCATTCCTTCATAAACCACATAAACTAGCTAACGTGAGTATTCTTGAGATAGAAATAATAATGATGGTGACCAAAATAATTTTTTTAGGTAAAAATTCAATTTCTACCCCTAAACTTTCAATTTCATCAAACTGCACTCTAAACTTAGATAAGTATTGCAATCTTAACCCTACATTTAAAAAGTGTTGCAATTTTGACTCTAATAAATTTTCTTTTGAAAAATCGTTAAAAAAAAGTATTATCATATGCATTTAATGAATTCTAGAACATATGTATGGTACAAAATCGATAAGATTTCAAAGAAAAATAACATTAGAGCTAAATTTTTGTTGAAATTTTTAAATTTTAGCAAGGTTATTCAATAGTTAATTGTGCATTGATCTAACTTAATTTTGTGCAAAACTTGATTTTATTGAATATAGTAAGTTTATGGAGATTTTCAAATTGCTATTTGTTAAAATTAGTTGGTGAATTAACGAAAATTGAATAGATGATAAAAATTGCAATAATTGTCTAAGTTTAGGGTAAAAATTGATACAACTTGACAAATTTTTCATTTTGTTTTTATAAAGAAAAAAAAGTTCAAATATTAAAAGAGATCTTTTTAAAGTTTATACACCAAAATGGAATAAACTTAAATTTGAAAACCAAAATTAGATTTAAACTCTTAATTTCATTCTCACACATAAATCATTTACTTGATTTCATTGTATTTTACTGTTTTTGCAGGCATGAACTAGTTTTTATTCTATATTAACTTTTTTTAGTACAACAAATATGGAAGGATAGAGATTCAAACATTCAACTTCGAAGTAGATAATTACAAAGCTTCTAGTCTGACCTCATCTTTGTTTATAGATCCATTGATACTTCTCGTAAAGATTCAATCTTTTTCATCATTATCCTTTCCCCTTTTTTTATGTCCTTGATCATCCAACTCATTTCAATCATTAACCTGTTTTTCAATGGCACTTTAATTCAAATCTTAAACATTGCCAATTATTTGCCTCTGTCAACTTTATTTTCTCTTAGTACTTTTATCAGTATGGAAGCAGGAGCATACAAAAAAGGAAAATACAAGAGAAACACATTATTTTATAATACCGAAAAATATATTATAAAAAAAAAGTGTCGGCGACTATGGGCTTCGATATTATTTTAATAATCGATTTCCTAAACTGGGAGATAATGTTATAATTATTGCATTTCTAAATTAGAATGGAAGTCTTGCCTCTAACAATCAAATTGTAAATAATTGGATTCCATAGTCGTTGCGACATCAAGCATTTTAAATCAACCATATATATTGTTTTATTTCATTACTTCAAATAAAATAAGCGACGTGCAACTTGAGAAGGACCCCCAGATGGATCCAAACCTCCCTCGGGAATGATTTTACAGATGGTTATAGTTGGCAATCAACTTTATTTGCTTCTTTTTCATTTAATTTTTTTTAAACATGAAACTATTTGAAACACTGAGTAAGTAATAATAATATAAGTTATAATAATTCCACAGGTTATTATAACACGTTATTATAACTCACGTCCCAAACAGTCCCTTATATTTTATGGTACGTACGCCTACTAAAGATCCTATTTGTTCAATGTGAACCAAAAAAAAACTGTTGTCATATTTCAAGTTCCACAATATAGCTACAAGCAAAGCAATTACATTTCCCTAAAATGAAATAATAAAGAAACATACTGCAGAAAAATTCAAACACACAATCAATTGCGGATTATATCAATTTTTAAAATAAAATAAAATAACATTATATATATATATATATATATTATTCCTGCTATTAACTGGCAGTTGCTAAAAGTCAAGCTGTCTAATCCAATGTTTGACCGACAGTTGCCAAACTTTACCTGCTGTTATGTTTAGTTTCAATGAAGCAACTGGGACCTAAAATAATACATTAATATATAGTTCTTTTCTAATTCATAAATTATATCATTCACTGATGTCTTTATTTAAGAATATCTACTAATCATACCATGTGAACTAAATAAATAAACCTGCAATATCTGCATACACTGAATTTTCTCCTAAGTGCCAAATTTTAGATATGAATCGCCCATTTTAACCTCCCACCACAACCACAAAACCAAGTTTAGCCTAGATTTGCTTCTTTACCATATCAAAGCAATCTATTTTAGCAGAAGAAATATACTGCAGAATGCCATTGTGAAAGGGCTAAGTACCGGTTACCCAAATCCAAAGAAAAAAATCAGAGGTTCTCTGTTCACAGGGAGTAGGTAGAAGAAGAAAAAAAAGTTCAAATCACAACACAAATCAGCTATGAAACTTCGAGGAAATAATAGTATCAAAAGTGTAAGACACAAGAATAGGCGTATGATACAAATTTAGCAGTGTGGTGGCTGGCTAACGGGGAGAAAAGAAAAAAAATTAACACTGGGGCAAATAATATATGCTTGCTGCTATGGAACAACTAATCTTCCTTAACTCGCGCTTCAAAACCACCCCCTGCTCTCTTCTCTAATGAGTAAGGCATATAGGTGCCAAATATTCTATCCCACGTAACAAAAAATGGCTGTGAGAAGTTATACTTACTGCCATATAGCTGGTGGTGGACATCATGATACGCAGAATTGTTTCTGAAGAACACATGGAAAAGGTTCCCGGGAAGCCATAATCCACAATGGTCATCTACTGTTTTGATGGTAGCAAATGAAAAGAAAAAGATGGCGACTCGAGGTGACATCCCAGAAACGAGAAAAGATAAAGCCCCACCAATCGTGTCAAGGAGAAGACCCTCCAACGGATGGTTATATAAAGCTCCAAATGCATAAGGTACAACCAACCGGTGATGCTGGGAATGGACATGCTTATATAGGAACTTATTCTGATGCATGTATCTGTGAATAAAGTATTGCCAAGTGTCCAACACCAGCATCGCAACAATAAACTGAACTATGATTGTTAGCCAAGATCTTGGACCTGTACCAACCTCCCCATCATTTCCAGTCACCTACACGGTAAGTTAAGAACAGAAGCAATTGTCAGCGACAGGCAATGATCAAATCAACTTTCCTATGTCAAATTCACTCAGCTGTAGTAAATAAAACGTGCAACAAAAAGAGACACGCCCAAACATTAGCCACATTATGACTTGCTAATTTTAGTGAATAAATTATACGTCCATTACATCAGATGCAGATTGATAAACGAATGGAACAAGTAATTGTCCAGCATGCAAAGAGAAATGATTAGATCCAGCATATGAAAATTAATTGCAGGATCTACAAACCAATGCGTAACTGATATAATGTTGCAATTTTGGCACCATACAAGTCTGTTCTTCAACCCCTTTATCTTCACGTAGGTTTTCTACCTCACAAAACTGACTACAACAAACCAATTTCTGTTTCTTAATAATATTGGCTACAGGACATTTTCAGCCAGTACTTGAACAGTGAGAAAACAAATATATGTGAAAGAAATCCAACGCTGCAAAAGACTGTAGAGTAAATCAATCTGATAGTGTTCCGGTGGGTTATACCAGAGAGAAACGTGTATTTAAGAAATGTGGGCCAAAATGCTACACTTAAGAAACTAATATTCATGAACTGCAGAACCAATAAAAAGATGCTCTCAATGTGGATGGTTAGAATTGGAGCACGGCAACCCTAAGTAATCTCAGATGTAGTCCAGCTATAAATTAAAAGGTGCACAAAAGACCACAAGTCTATCAACCTAGACTAACAGTCTCTTTGCTAAAATGATATCTTATACAGGACAAAATTTTTAAGTTATTTCTTCTACTTTCAGTGGGCTTCCTTCCTTTCCCTCAACCACCCAAATCCCAAGACAAAGGGGAAAAAAGATCAAAACTTATGCACCAACAACCGCACATCTTAAGCATCAAATTTGGTGACAACCCAAGGATTGAGTTTTGCGAAGGAAAATTTACAACAAAGTTTCCTAAGAGACCACTGGTTAGACAAGCTCTTCCATTAGAAAATGCTTATTCAGATGACTACCTTTAGGAGGTTACTCTTCCCTTTTTTTTTTCTTTTGGTGGGGGGATAAGAATTCTGGAGTAGTTTGATGATCATGGATGAAATATTTTCATGGAAAGTGAACTAACCAGGTGAAATAAAAAAGATGATTCAGAACTGACAAAAACAATTTTCAGAAAAATAATATATCGACCAATCTTGGTCTGCAAGACTAGGAAGTACAAAGGTCCAACCTTCCACCTACTGATGCTGGTAATACAGCTCGTAAAATATAAAAGAACTAATCGAGTCACAGACCAGTAATAAATTTCACAGTGCTAATCACTTGTACAATTACTTGTCAACAAAAAAAGTGCCAGTCTTAATGCATCAGTATCTAGTGTCTACAAATCCATGAGAACTGAAAGCAAGTGGGGGACCGGGGGGAGTTAACAAAATATAGCACCGCTAGAATGTGATAAATTTCGCATCAAGTGGACTCAGTGCCGCCTCTTTCAACTAATAATAGCCTATTGATTCTAACTTTATACAGGGGTCATGACAAATTTACAAAATAAAATCAAAATCACATACACATTGAAATTAAATGAACTTGGAATCGACATTATGCAATGCACACCTTAAACAAGAGGATCGCAACGATTGCCTGAATAGTCTGTTGAAGGAAAACGCCTCTGACCACAGTGCATTTGGATACTAAGTTCTTCTCCAGCTCATCTTTCTTAGAGTGCAACCGATAGTTCTCAAATGAGCCTAGAAGAATATAAATCCCAGAATACACCCAATAAACCACAATTGGCACAAAAGTACCCAAAAATTGATCAGAGATTACAAAACCCATCTTGGAAAAGGACCTAGAACCGATCAAATACTAAACCCCAAAAGAAGCCGGAATTGCATTAGGAACCAAAATCCCAAATCGCAGCTCCCGAACAATTCTCCAGCAGGCTGAGAAAGAGCAGGAAGGGAATATCAAATCCAATTCCTATGATGGGAAAGGAGAATAGGGAAAAACCTTCCGACACTAGCCTTTTCTACAAAGGGAAAAGAAATGAAACAACACCGAAATCAAGGAAGGAAGGGGAAAATGAAAATGATTCGAGCTAGGGTTTGCAGAAAAAACAAAGAAAAATCTGTGGAGGTGGTACGAATCATGGAAGAGAGAGGATGGAGATCGAGAAGAATCAAACTACGTCGTTTTTTTAAAAAAAAATTTAAAAAAAATTATTTCCCTTTCCAACTCCAACTCCAACTCCAACCCCAACCTGATGAAATGTCGTCGTGGAAGAGAAAAGGTTCGATTGGGAGGTCTTCCACGTGGCAGTCTGTCAACAAGTCAAAACAATGCCCAGCCTGATGTAGGGCTGTGATTTAATGCGTCTAGATTGATTATGATTCATATATGAAGATTCGTGGATTACATATACACGAAAATAACTACCTCGATTATTCCGTTAGCCTGCCCATTGTTTCAGTTTCTATATAATTTTTCAAAGTCCAATTCCCCCCAGATTCTAAATTTACCTTTTGAATTTAACTTAAATCAAAAGAAAAAAAAGGGCGTTGGAAGGATAAAACTAATTTAACTAATCAAGATACTATATATTTCTCTAGAAGTTGGAGGTTGGAAGATTTCACCTGAACTAAAAAAATATGTTTTTTTTTTAATGGGAGCTTTTGGTATTTGATGCTATAAATTAAGAAAATTAATTTCTCTGAAATATTAAAATTGTTGTTTACTTAAAATTTTGAAAAATATTTTGCTAAATTACTTCATCTCACCTAAAAAGACAAATAATGGCTAACACACTTGAAGATAATTAAGAAAGTGCACAAGAGGTGTGAAATTTTCTATTACATAATATTTCTCTAGAAAGATTGAAAGAAGAGAAAGACAACGTGTCGCCTTCAAAAAAATAAAAATAAAAAGAAAGAAAGACAACGTGGAATTTGGTGTGAGAAATTTCAATGGTCCAATGAGAGATTTGATTTGATTTTTTTTTATTTTACTTTGAGAGATTTGAAAGTGGAGTATGAGAGAAATGCTTCCGAGGGGATCATATCATGAGTGTACATCACATGCATGCAATGTTATTTCTTAAGATATCCTTTACCTATGTGCTAAACTAAACATTGCTATATAATAGTATTTTGGGGACTATTCATCGAGAAATTATTCAAAGATGTTAGTATAATGTGGCTGACAATTTTATATAATTAAACAAAGAAAGAGATTAAAATTTATAATGTAATTTTGTGTCAATAGATCTTTAAACTTTAAAAATCTAATAGGTTTCTAATTTTTTAATTTTGTTTGTAATAGGTTCTTGAACTTAAAACATATCAAATAGGTTCATGAACTTCAATTTTTTTGTCTAATAGGTCTTTGACATATTTAACCTTTTTTTTTTGGCCAATTGCAAGAATGATAAAAAAAGAAAGTCCAATTGCAAGCATGTCATTCTTTTATACAATTTGCAAATGTAGCAAAAAAAATTGGCCCAGCCCAAATGTAACCTGCAAAAAGTCTAAAATAACCATTTGTTTATTCTCAAATATATCAGTGATATATTGTTGATATATTAATGATATACCTAAAATGAAATATATCAACGATATACTACTAATATCAATCAAATGGTATTTCTTATATGAAGTATACCAACAGTATATCATAAAGACATAATATAAAGTATATCAAGAGTATATCAGTAATTCATATTCAGTATATCATATATATCTAAAATGAAGTATATCAGTGATATACTACTTATATACTTTATTTAGGTATATCAATATAATGACATTTGTAATATGAAGTATATCAACAATATATTAGTAATTCATATTCAGTGTATAAGATATACATAATATAAGGTATATCGAGAGTATATCAGTAATTCATTTTCAGTAGCCAAAGTGAGCATAGCTCAACTGGTATATTGAATGTGTTAATGACCAAGAGATCTGTGATTTGAATCCCTGCAATCCCCATTGTACTAAAAAAATCATTTTCAATATGTCAGATATATCTAAATGAAGTATATCAGTGATATACTATTGATATACTTTATTAAGGTATATCAATGAAATTGTATTCCTAATATGAAGTATATAAATAGCATATCAGTAATTCATATTTCGTATATCACTGATACACTGCTGATATACTTTATTTAGGTATATATTTAGGTATATCAATTTAATAATTCATATTTAGTATGTTATATATATGTAAAATGAAGTATATCAGTGATATACTACTGATATACTTTATTTAAGTATATAAATTTAGTAATTCATGTTGATTAGTATATCAGATATACCTAAAATGAAGTATATCAGTGATATCTAGTGATATACTAGTGATATAGTTTATTTTAGATATAACTTTTTATTGATATACTTAACACTGATGTACCTAATAAGTAGAGTATAAACAGATACATAGCATAATCAAAAAAATATTGTGAAATAAAAAACATAAAGTATATCATATATACTACTGATATACCAAATATAAAGTATATAAGATATACTGTTGATATACCAGTTGATACACCAATGAGGGTAAAATGGAATAATGAAAAAAACAAAAATCAGATTTTTTTTTTTTTTCTATATTTGCAAATCTCAAAAACCATTGCTAGATTTGCAAATATCCTAATATTTTTTGCTATCCATTATAATTCTTTTTTTTAATTAAAGAATTTATAAGAAATAAAATTGAATTTTGTGCATAATAGGATTTTAAATTTTCAATTTTGTGGCCAATAGATTAATGAATTTTAAAAAATAAAATGTTAGATAGGTCAATAATCTATTAGACACAAAATTGAAGGCTTAGGGACTTATTAGACACAAAATTAAAATTTTAGGAACATGTTAGACACTTTTTAAAGTTCAGGGACTATTAAACATAAAATTGAAAGTTCATAACCTATTTGACACAAACATGAAAGTTTATGAACTAAATTTATAATTTAATCTTAATTTAATCATATATCCAAGAGTTTAGAGGAGACGACAACAATGACAACGATCACTGGAAATAAATATCTCAAATGAAATACTGTAGAAATATTTTAGCCTTTCCTTTAAGCTTCAAGGAATGTGGTCTAGAAAAGTCACTTTGCTTGATCCCAAGTATTTTTTGCCTATAAATAGAAAATGTGCCTTAATATATGAGAAAAGTGAGCAAAGCAAGAAAATATGAGAAAAGTGAGTGGCGTGGGATTGAGAGGGTGAGAGAATCTTTTCTAAAAAGTTTTAATCTTTGTACTTTCTTGATAAATGTTTCTTTCTTTGAAGTGTTTGTTCTTCTCTTTTGTATTAATTTATTCAACAAGTCATAACTTTGTAACAAAGACTTTTTGTTTATATATAAAATTGGGAAAATTACATTTTTGGTCCCTAAGTTTTTAAGATTAAGTGTATTTGGTCCCTGAGTTTTCAAAATGTACCTTTTTAGTTCCCGAGTTTTGAGAAATAGGTTTAAAAGGTCCCTGTGATTATTTTTCTGTTTGCTACAATAACGGAATAATTTTTTTATTAATTTTAATAAAATAAAAGAATAATTATAATAAAAAAATAAATTCAAATAATGTTAAAACAAAAAACCTCACACTCTCTCCTCTTTCTCTCCTTTCTCTCTCCTCTCCCTCACCCCATGCCCCCACCTCCACTCCCTCTCTTTTGAAGCTTTTCACCAGCGCCGACACCGACGTCTCCTCTCCGCCATCGTCGGCGCGTAGATTTGAATCTTCTCCTCCTCCTTCTCTTTCTAACTTCTCTAAGCTCTTTCTTCTTCTCAAAGCCTCTCTTTTCTCCTCCATCTCTCTTTTTTTCCCCATTTCTCAAGTGAGGAACATTTTCTCTCTCTAGGCACCGACGATGGCAAAGAGGAGAAGAGAGGAGACGACGATGGCGGAGAGGATCAGACGCCGGCGCCGACAAGGAGCTTCGATAGAGAGGGAGTGGAGGTGGGGGCGTGGGGTGAGGGAGAGGAGAGAGAAAGGAGATAAAGAGGAGAGAGAGTGGGGTTTTTTGTTTTAATATTATTTGAATTTATTTTTTATTATAATTATTATTTTATTTTATTAAAATTAATAATAAAAAAATTATTCTGTTACTGTAGCAAACAGAAAAAGAACCATAGGGACCTTTTAAACCTATTTCTCAAAACTTGAGGACTAAAAAGGTACATTTTGAAAACTCATGGACCAAATGCACCTAATCTTAAAAACTCAGGGACCAAAAAGGTAATTTTCCCTATAAAATTTGTGTTAAAGTTTTTGTAAACAATGACAAAAATGATCATACTTTTTCTAAAGTATGGGGATGAAAATGGACAAAAGTTTAAACGTATAGGACCAAAACAAACGTTTCTAAAGTACAAGAACTAAAATGAACACAAGTTGAAAGTACAATGATTAACATTGACATTTTGAAAGCATAGAAACTAAAATGGACAAAAGTTAAAAGTACAATGATTAACAATGACATTTTGAAAGTATAGAGACTAAAATGAACTAGAATTAAAAATAAAAGACCAAAATAGTATTTAAATCAAATATTTAATATTGGATAACGGTTGGTTTTTCACCTTCTTCTAGTTAATCTTTCAACTCAACTTCTGTCAAACAAAAAAAATCTAACTCAAATCAACTATTTTGATTACACACTACTATAACATTTTCTCTAACTTGAGGTGTGAGAATTATAGGTAGAAATGAGTTAAGAATGTTGCCTTTATCCTATGTTATATCAATTTTTTAAAAAAAAAAATTGATAGCAAATTGAATTGCTCAATTGGTTACGACATTATAGTCTTAACCAAAAGATTAAATGTTCGAATTCTCTCATTCACATTTTATAAGTGTAGAATGGCGCATATCTCTCCTTCGTCCATCAAATAGATATCCTCTCTATCCAACAAAATTGTTTCTATTCAAGTTGAAGATAAACATCATGGAAATAAGAAATTAAGGACGTGTTTGCTAAGCAATTTGATTATTATTTTTAATGTTTTCAGATCCACCGAGTTCAACAGACATGTGTTTAACAGATATGTTTTCAAAAACTGTTTTCAGATTTTGTGATCCAAATATTAGAAATTATAAAAACAACATTTTTTTTTTTGTTTTCAATGTATCTAAATTTTAAATTTGAAACTTTAAAATGTACAATTATATTAAAAAATAAAAACTTTAATAAATCTAATATTTCATGTTATAAACTCAATTCATCATTGTTAACTAAATATGTATAATATAATATTTTATAAATTATATGATATTGTAAAATAATAGTTATACAAAATTTATAGCATAAAACAAAGTTCATAAATTAATTATTAATAGTTTATATTAAATATAAAATTTAGTTGGTAACTACAACTAGTTGCATGATTTATAAATATATTATCAAATATATTTTGAACAACGGTTTAAATTAGAACCCAATTTCTAAATCTGCGGAGGCGGGGCCTGCGAAAAATCCTCATTTAGGCAAAGAATTGGGAAAAGCATGGGGAAAAAAATTTCCTCATTAGCTAAATGAGGATAGGGATAGCAAATATATTTCTCATCCCCATTCTCATCCGATTTCTTTATTATATGTATGTATGTATGTATGTATGTATGTGTATTATAACCCTAAATTTAAACTTTTATGAAATATTATTTTATTTTCTATTTAAAAATTTTCTTTAAATAGAAAATTTTCATTAGGATTTAACCCTTTAAATAGAAATTTTCTAAAAAATATTTTATTTAATTAAAATAAAAAGAATAAAAATCATAAAAGAAGAATAATTTCTCACGGGTCTGGAAATCCCCGCCCTGATCCGCGCAAAATTAAATAGGAAATTTCGCGGGGACGGAAACGGAGAAGTCATACTTGGCCCGCCCCACTCCATGGACATCTCTAGAAAACATGAAATACAACTTTGTTTTCATTGAAACCTTTGTTTTCAAATTCAGTTTTTAGAAAACTAACCAAACACACCTTAAATGAATCAATCAGATTTTAAAAATAGAAGAAAAACATGAGCAGAAATTCGATTAGTCCCAAGAAAATAAATGAAAGAATAAAAGAAATTTAAAAAAGAAAAAAAAAACTCCTAAAGTGCTATATATATATAACAGCAAAAATGAGAAAAGAAAAAAAAAATGTATGACTACGAGCCCTAAGCTTCTGTCTAAACAGAAGAAAAGAAAAATGGAGAATAATAATAATACTAATTTTTTTTTTTAAAAAAAGTAAAAATAAAGAAACATACGGACTTACCTATAGCTTTTTAGTTTTGTTATTGCCAAATTTTGGACAGAAGAAATCTCACCTGACCTCTACTTGACAACGACGGTGGATTTGTATTCTTGGGAGAAGAACGCGGCCTACAAGACAAGAAAAACCTAGACACCGGTGTGGTGTAGGCCACACAGGCTCCGATGCTTAAGTCAGATAGGGTTTTGAGAGAATTTAGGAATTTTAGGATAGTGTTGTAAGCTGTAATGAACTTACCTTGCTCTCCCCCTGAAGGAGAGCTTAAATAGCTTCCTTCCTAGGGTTTTTCATGGGTTTCCGTCTTCGAATGGGGAAAAGAAAAATCGAATTGGGCTGAACCGAGGGCACATGGGCCATGAGAGACCGAGGCAATGCCCAAAATTGGGCCTTGCCAAACTGGTCTGCCTCGACCGAGCCGACCACGGGCTTAGGCCCAAGCCCAAGCCCGTTTATTCTCCCTCTCATCCTGGCTCAATCCTCCATTGGTATATGATAGTAAATACATTATTTATATGCAGTATATGCACGTATATATATAAGTATGTAAATTGTTAGATGCTGACTTTACAGAAGTAAATACCTAAGTTTTTTTTCAATCAATCTGGTAGCAAAACATAATTTTTGCAAAATAAAAATCTCATCTCTCTATTATGCACTACCATTTCCATCAAGAATCATTCGAAACCCATTCTTCAAATTTTCTAGAAGATCTTTCGATAAGTGATGTATCTTTTTGCCAATTGCCTCAATTTTGTCTCTTGCTATGTTGATAGGACCTATAAAGTCCTATTTAATCACACTTATTTCTTGTTAGTTAGAAGGATTTTATGTGTTTTATTATTATTATTTAGGGATTCAAGCAATTCGCATGTTTCGGAGAGTTTGCAACATTTCGGAGTATATTCGGACAAAATCGAAGGTGATTCAAGCAACAGAATTTCTATACCAAATTTGACCAATCATATCATGATATTTTGAGATGAAAATATATTTAAATTTGGTGTCAAATCGAATCTTATTGCATTATCTTTCCAACGGTATAAGACTCATTCCATTCCACTAAGTATTATGAAAGTTATGTCATTTTGAGTGATTACTGCTCCTGCTGGAAAACTATCATACCCGAGAATGCTTTGTGCCAATTTTCGTTCCCATTATCTTGCTGATCACGTTTGGGAATATAGCCAAATTAGATACCCTTTTAAAGCTATCTGAAAGATCTTTTCGGCCATATAAAAATCACGTCGATCCAAGTTTTGGAGAAGAAGTTATTGGCAAAATACTGAAGACTGTGCAATCTAGAAACTTTCCTTATTTGCAACCTTCTATGTTTGTTTTGAGAATTTAGGAATGGATTTTCGATTTTTGGATGTATTTTCCAGCATTTTGCAAGATAGAAAATTATTTACTTTATTTTATTTTATTTTGAATATTATTCCCTAATTGCTTTTGTTGGGATTTATGCCCTAAAGCCTCCTAATTAATTAATTATTTAATAATTAATAATAATTTTGATTATTTTATTTGCAATATAATATTATCCATTATATGAAAAATCCAAGGTTATTAGTGTAATCTTGAACAGTATGTAGTTGACATACAGGAGAATTGTGTTAAAAAAATAACCTAAAGAGTCATAGTATATTGATAAAGTTGGGTGTCTTATCCTAGTAACACTATTGATACGGCCCACTTTGTAATAGTTACAAATGATTTGATCCAAATCATTCATGTGGAGACATGTGAATGAGGGTATCTTATACAATGAGTTTGTATAAGACTGGACCACGAAATATTTAATCTCTCTTTGTAAATCTGTTAATTGAGAAAATTAATATTTCATCAGGATGATCATATGCGACTCGATCTTAATCCTGATTGAGTTATGAACTCCTGCCTGTGAGGGCTTGTCCTTTGATTTGGATGGGTGAGAGTGGCTTTTATAGCCGATTCAATATGCCTACCATTTTAGGGACTTGACCAAATAGGGAGCTAGGATCATAATCTCACAAGATGGAATTCACTCCTTCTCATATAGAGTAAGTAGATGAGTAGTTCCCTTAAGTGCTGATTTCGGGACTTGAACAATGGGGCCCCACCCTCTCACTGGCCCGAGAGGGACTTAGTTTATAATTAGATTATAAATAGATTGTTCATTAGAGGATCAATGGTACTTAAGATGCAAGATGTAATTATAGGGTAAAACGGGCTTTTGACCCATATGTAATTACGAACAACTTGTGAAGGATCGACTTGCATGTAATGATTATATCTATGGACACAACTTGTCATACAGTGCATAAGAGTGCAACTCTAAGTCTATAGTGGAGTGACCTAGAGTTAATGAATGAAAATTAATTAATTAAAGAGTTTAATTAATTAATTTTGTATCATTGAAGCTTATAATCTGTAGGTCCATAAGGTCCCCTTGCTAGCTTATAGTAACACTAAAAAGATCAACTTAGTTGAAAGAAAAATTTGAAATGTTTAAATTAATATTTAATTTGAAGTGTTAGATATATTAAATATAAAAGAGGGAAATATATTTATTGTATTTGATACATTAAATATTAAAATTTGAAATGTTCAAATTAATATTTAATTTGAAGTGTTCAAATTAATATTTAATATATCAGATACATTAAATATAAAAGAGGAAAATATATTTATTGTATTTGATACATTAAATATTAAAATAATTAATGTATATTAGATACATTAAATAAAATATATTTATTAAATTTGAATTTGATTCAAATTAGGAAATAAATGTCGTAGGAGAATTTTAAACTGTTTGAATAAGATTCAAATTGATTAGATAAATGTATTTTAATACATTAGATATTAAAATATATTATTTAATTATTTTCCCTAGACCACTATAGATAGGATCCTAGGGCCTAGGGGTGAGCCATTGTGCATTCTTCATAACACACATCTCCTCAATAGAAAGAATTAGAGAATTCTTTCTAGACCTCTTCCTTTCCAATCCCTTAGGAATTTTCTTTCAAAAAGCTCTCACAAGCCTTGGTCTTGTATTCGAGTCATAGTCAATAAGACTTTGTGAAAGAGATAAAGATCCACCAGAAGGTTCTTCATATTTGGAAGGTATTTATTGCTTAACCCTTGTATTTTAGTTTAATTCTAAATAAATCAAAGACGATTCCTATACTTTTGCTGTGGGTTTAATTCGATTATTCCCTTCAGCTTTAAGAAAATATCTTTATAGAATTTAAGGTTTCTTACTTGTGCAAGTTGTCTACTTCAAGGTTATTTAAGCCTTCTTTTGAACAGCTGCATAGGGTCTCCTAGTGTAATATTTCTAGACAATAGTTTTTAGAGTTTTTCTCCATTTTCCTTTTCTTTTCTTTTGGCACTATATCGAACCAATGACGAACCTTGGCTACATCATCACGATGAGCAGCTAAGGTAAGTGTTTCAATTCATAGGTTGGTGTAGCAAATTACAATGTTGTGAGGCTCGAACTTTAATGTAGTTTTCTTATAATTGCAAGTGTTCTTTGATTCCTATATTTATTTTATGAGCATGTATTTTTTATTGAATTGACGCCTCAATCGCTTTATATACTTAATTGTTATTCATGATGCATGATCTGTAATTGTCGTGTTGAGTGAACCTTGTAGCGAAGATTATTACATGTGTGTGTTTTATAGGTTTTCATAATTAGCTTGCATGTTTAATTCTAGGAATTAAATTAAGGAGCATCTTGGTTAGGTTGAAGTTATTTTATCTAACCGGTTTGTCTTGGTCTTTACAAAGTACTTAGTGCTTTTATCTAAATAATTGTGAACGATTTCGTGCCAAATTGTTTAGGTAATTAGCATTAACTTTGACGTTTGTTAGAGTTGATGATTTTAGGGGATTTGTTGCTTTTTGGGGTTTCTTAATTAAGTTGACCGAGTGCTTGCATAATTAAGTTAAAATGTTTTGTATGCCTATGATCGATTTTGCAATTGGACAAAATCGTAACTGTGAATTGAATTTTGGTAAGATTTGATCTATTTTTTTTTCTTATGTTTTATTTTATTTATAAAAACACAAAACCTCCCTTTTTAATTGTTTTCTCCTTTGCAAATTTAATTTGAGAAATTGATATTCGGTTTCCTGAGATCGACCCGGTCCACTCAATGCTACAAGTAGCTTAGGATCGATTTATAACTTGTAATTTGACGAGCCATCGACAAGCTCGTGTCATATGTCACGAAGGGAGATTTTATCAGCACTAGAAAGACGATGAATGATTGATTGGTCACCACTAAACTACATTTGATAAAATGTCTTGAAGTTCGGTTTTGCAATATGCAGTAGTAGAAATACAGCGTGCTGAAAAAGCCAAGCCCGAGAAAAGGTATTCTATCTAGTTTGCACGTATAATCCCAAATCCCTCCACACTTCAAAAGTTTCCTCCACACACTTCAAAGGTACTCATTCTTCAAAAAAATTGAGAGAACAAAAAGATAGGTCAACAAATGTTTTTTGGAGACGATTTTATTATTGGAAAAAATTCCAACAAATAAAGAAAATTGATATATAGGATTTAGATGAATAGTTTAAAAATGAAGATAGTGTTAGTGAGAGTGAGAAATCAATGGAGATTTAAAAAATGCATAAATTTAGGGGGTTTAGGAAATCTTGAGATTGGGACCGGCTGACCGTAGATAATACTATACACCCATTTATTTATTTACGGCCCGTTTGGATTGCAAATATTAAATATCTGGGTTTTAAAGACCTACTATTTAAATGTCTGGATAATAAATGTATGTGTTTGGATGTCCATGATAATTAATATCTGGGAGTTAAATGCTATGTTTGTTTTATGTAAAAAAAATAATTTAAATTATTAGATTTAATAAAAAAAAATATTTAATTAAAATATTTATATTAGATAATAAATAAATTAATAAATTAATAATAATTTTAAACCATTAAAATCAGTTTACACATATTAATGATTACTTTTCTCTCTCTTCCCTCCTCTCCATTTTCCAAGGAAAAAAATCTCAAGTGAAAAAATCTCATCTCCAACGTGAATAATAAAATCTCATGGTTCATGAGATATTTTTATCTTTTGATAATAATTACTTGGATTTTCAAAAGTAAACATCAATGAAACAAATATTGGTTTTTTATATCATTGCTAAAACTCATCTCAAAATCAGTGAAACAAACATAGCCTTATTAATATTAAATAATATTTACTGCATATTTAAAAAGAGTTTTTTTTTTTAATAAAAAAAAAAGGTAATATTTTTAAACCTAAGTATTTTCGAAAACATGAAATTATTATGAAAGCTTTATTTTAAAAAAATATACTAATATTTAAAAAATTAATGCATATTTAAAAAGTTAAGAACAAAAAATTTTTAAAAAATTGAACAATTGTATTTTGAGAATATGAAATTAAAATAATACTGATTTTTTTTTTTAAAATAAAGATAAGATTTTTTGAATAAGTATATTAACAAAATATTAGATTATGATATATTGTGATTAATATACATAAATTAAATGTCATATATCATCAGTCTATATATAGTATATCCAACAACTGAATTATTCCATGTCTTCTAAAGTGATTCCAAAAACCACGTATGGGAAAATTTTTTATTTCTCCCCATTTCGTTTGATAGCTATGGTCATGCAAGTCTAATCTTTCTTTTCAATAAACCAGATCATTCATATCCAATTTTCCAATTCATTATTGAAGATACTTCATTATAGTGATGTTAAGGTAGAAGGAGAAGCAGAAAATGGAAGACAATGTGATTTAATTGTATTATTTTTTTCTAATTTCTTTTTATTTCTTTTTGTTTCATATTATTCTTTTTTTGGATAAATTGGAGTTTACTAGGCTAGGACTTAAGGAGGTCTAATCACAATTTTGCATTTTTTTCCTATTTATGTAATTTATTATATTTAAATATAATTACTAATAATTATTAAAAATATAATGTCATTGCAATTTATAATATTATGGTAAAAGTTATTTTATTCGATGGAAGATTGAATTCTCTATCTTGCAATTTTATGATAAAAAAAAATTCAATACTTCTTAATTTATTATTATTAAAGTTTGAAATAAAAAATAATATTTTGTTTAAATTAATTTATTAATAAATATCATCGATTCATTGAACTCTTGTAAACAAAAATAAATTGACCAATATATCTCTTCGAAACTTCTTTCATAGATTAGAAGAGAGTTCTAAAATTGGAAACCGTGTATCTAATTAATGACTCCATTGAATTCTAAAGATCATTGCAAAAAATATTTTTTTCAATTACTAGATAATTAATACGATTTTTTAAAAAAAGAAAATAATAATATTTTGGTTTAAATTAAAGTTTGAAATTAAGTGGATAATCAAATGATGCAAATCAAATAAAAAATAATATTTTGATTTAAATTAAAAATTGAAATTAAACTTTTATAAACAAAAATATATTTATTAACAGATCTTCTCGATTTAGTGAACTTTTGTAAGTAAAAACAAATTAACCAATAGATCTCTTCGAAACTTCTTTCATAGATTCAAAGAGTTCTAAAATTGAAAACCACTATCTAATTAATGGTTTTCTTGAATTCCAAAAGTTTACTACAAAAAAAGATTTTTTCAATTAGTAGATAATAAGAAATTTAAAAAGAATAATATTTTGATTTAAATTAAAGTTTTCAGATTAAGTGGGTAATCAAATGATGCTACTCAAAATAAAAAATAATATTATAGTGTAGTTCTTCATTTTCCATATGTATAAGACCCCACATTCAACTTCTATATGTACATTTGCATTTTAAACATTATGAATCGCGTGCATCGCACATAGTGTCCAACTAGTTTTAAAAAATATCTAGAAACGAGAATTACCTTAATAATGGCCACATGTGCACATCATGTGACAATTTATTTTTCTTTTATTTTTTTTCATTTTTGCCCAATTTATGTATAGTGTATATGGGGTTTAAATTTTGTACATAATCTTTTGGTTATTCAAATTCGATGTTGTTGGCTTCCTTAGATTTGATTTTTGAATGTTGTGATATTTTGAAATTAACTTTTTTTTTCACGTAGATTGTATTCGAAATTTTAAATTATATTTTTATTTTATATTTTTATTTTTTCATTTTTAATATGATTTGCATTATAATCTTTTTTTTTTTAATTTTTATTTTGCTTTGTTCACGAGGTGTTGTGTGTTGGATTTTAGTCATTTGATTTCCATTGTAGGTTTCAGTATTTCGATTTCAGTCATTCGATAGGTACGTAATTCTTGTCTTGCTGCATATACTTGTCTTCTAATCGCTGTACATTATAAGGTATTTGTCGTTATCGATTTTTCGTAATCTAACATTTTTTGTGTGTTGTGATGTTTCTTAAACAAGTTACTATATTATACGGTGGGAGGTGGGATGGAAACAATTAGTATCATGATTTTAGGTCTGCTGATGTTTCAATAGTTACAGATTCAACACTTCAGAGCTTTATGGATTCCATTTGCAGTAAGTTATTTTCATTCGATAGTTAAGTTATCACTAGGTTGACTATGTATAGGAATGGATCAAATAAGTTTAATATAATCCATAGATATTTTTTTATGGTTTATGTCTACTATGGTAGATGGTATGTCTAATGACATATGCGTTGCTGTTGATCATTCAGAGGTCGATAACACTTATGTGGATACCGTGTATTTGGAGGTTGGGAATAGTAAAAGGATACAAGAATAGAGTGGGTTTATTTTTGTTTCCTATATCTTGCATGCAATGCATGTTGATTTAACCTCTATCTGTTTTTTATAGTGTATGATTCGATTTTTGGTGGTTTGAATTCCTATGCAAATGTCCATTCAGTGTTTGGTTTGAGTATCTATGAATACTCGATATTTGTATTTTGTTCTTTGCGTTGATTGTTTAATTTTGTTTGGTTCAAATTCTTTTATTCGTAATTGTGTTTTTATCCATCAAATTATTTTTCTAAGATTAATATATTATTTTCTAAGATTTTAATTAGTATGTATTTTTTTTGTAGCATAATTAATGGTTGATTTAAGATATTTTAAATAAGATATGGTTGTTGTGATTTTAAAATTTAGATTTGGATTAATTCTAAAATAATTGTAATATCTTTTAGGGATACTTGCACAGATAGCAAAGTCGGCCAAAAAAATAGCAAAAATAGCAAATCTTAAAACTATTTGCAAATATGGCAAAAATTAAATCAAGCTTGCGTCAAAATACTAAAAACCCCCCCAGTGATAGACTTTTATCACTGACAGAGTCTATTAGTGATAGACTCCTATCACTGATAGTCTATCATTGATAAACAGTGATAGAAGTCTATCAATGATAGACTTCAATTATTTAAAGTCTATCAATGACTATCACTTATTAATTTCAAAATAATCAATAAAAGTTTATCAATAATTGTAAGCTATCACTGATAGACTCCTTGCACTTATAAACTCCATAGTGATATACTTCTTTCATATGAACTTAAGTCCTTTCATATTTAATCTTCTATTTGGTATTGTTTGATGTTTAGATGCATCCAAATTGTTTAATTGGTTTAGTTTGCTATTTTTTTCTTTGTATTATGCTTCTTCTAATATGTTTGGTTTCCTGTTTGGTTGGATTATGTTTTTTCTTTGTTTGGTTGTTGATTAATCACATTAAAATGGTGCATCATTGATGTTTAGTTGATAGACTACCATTGTGAGTGAAGTCGATAAAAGCCTATCACTGATAGACTTCAATCAATATGGCAATTATTGCTGATTATGTGTTTTTGTACTAGTTTATCAATAATAGATTTTGCTATCACTGATAGATTTGTACAAGAGATAGGCTACATGTGATGAATGAAGTCTATCAATAATAGGCTTCTATCACTGATGAAGTAATCACAGTAAATGTAATTTTCTATTTGATTTTGTTTGAAGTTTAGTTGCTTCTATAAATCTACTTAGTATTGTAATATCATGTAATACAAATTAGAGATAATCCATTTCCATACTCAATATTAGATCATATACTTTTGACTTTCATATCACATACAAATCAGTGAGAGGCCATGTAATGCAAACGTGAGTCCATGGGAAGGCACTTAACACTTAGATTTAATTTTGACTTTTAGCATTGAAGATTGAAGTGTTTTTTTTTTTCGTAATCGTTGATTAGCTGTTGTTTCTACAATTGAAGTCTATTAGTGATAAACTTCTATCACTGACAAAGTCTATCAGTAATAGTCTCTTATCACTGATAGAGTCTATCAGTAATAAGTCTATCATTGATAGACTTCAATTATTTAAATTCTATCAGTGACTATCACTTATTGACTTCAAAATAATGAATAGAAGTTTATCAATAATAGTAGGCTAAAATTATTCAACCCTTCTACTTCATTTATTTATTTATCATTGATATACTAATAAATGAAAGTGATGAGAAGCATGATGAAGAGGAGAAAGATGAAAAAGAAATAGAAAATGAGAACGAGGAAGAAGAACAGAGATGACCAAAAAAGCACATGACAAAAAGAACAATTGGAAATGCACAATGTACTTTACCTAACTTATGAATGTATCACCGTTGCAATTATTGTTGATTAGTTGTTGTTGTACAGATCTATCAGTGATAGCAACATATCACTGATAGACAACATATATTGTGATTGAAGTATATCAGTGATAGGAGTCTATCACTAATAGACTACCATCATTGATTGAAGTCTATCACTGATAGACTACCAATGTGGCTAAAGTCTATCAGTGATATATTTCTATCACTGATAGACTTCAATATTGTAGTCTATCAATGATAGCTACAGTACATGTATTGTGATTGAAGTGTATCGGTGATAAACTTCTATCACTGATAGACTTTAATCACAATAAATGAAAGATGAATAAGAAAGAGGAGGAAGAATGAGCGCGAATGGGTAAAACGGGAATAAGAAATAGTTATTTAAGAGATTTGCCATATTTGCATTTTTTTTAAAAAAGTTGCTATATTTGCAAATAACAAACCTTAATTTGCTACCCATTACAATTACCCTATCTTTTATTCATATTTTAGGTTGATGGCATTTCTGATATATTAATTCGATTTAAAATTGGATAAAAACCATTTGGATATTTTTTAAGTAAAAATAAAAATTGGACATTTTTCAAAACGCTTATTTAAATTTTGCCATTCTTCGTGTTAGCCCTTTAATTTAGCCATTTGTATTGTTTTTTTTGTTTTTTTTATTTTTTTTATTTTTATTATTTTATTATTTTATTATTTTTTTTTTTACAATTACCCTTTTTCTTTAGCAGCCAACCAGCCCAGCCCAACAATTTTCCTTCCCTCCTGCCTTTCACCCGAACCCCTGAACCAAACTGATTGGCGGTTCAGTCGGGTTGGTTTTCACCATTCGTCGGTTGAGATCGAGTTTACCGGTTCGGTGTGGAAGCGTAGTTTCGAAGCAAACGTGGCGTATGCGTTGAATCAACGCAACCGGGTGCGGTCTCCTACATAAACCCACCGCGAGCGTTCCGAAACTTCCACAGCTATTGTGAAGTTTCCAGCTTCGATTTACGCTTTTGGATACAAAGGTACGATTATTATTCCTTTGCAAACAAGAATATCTCTTTTCTTTTTTATTGTTTTTCCCATTATCCCAACGTCGAGTTATAGCGTTTTTAAAACAGTTTTTGTTATTTTCTTCCAATGTTTTGAATGTAGCAGAAATTGGGTTTTGATTAAAATGCCGGAAGATTTCTCTTCACTGCGTGCTCTGTTCGGGGGCGCTATAGTTAGCACATTCCCTCTTAGGTTCCAGGTTTGTCTTGTTCAATTGCGATTGTGTCTCTTTGCTTTTCGGTGTATCACTGTTTTTTCTTTATTTGATTGATGGAAATTTATATATTTAACTCGCGATTGTTCTAACTCTAGGACGTGAGCAACATCCGACAAGTCCCTGATCATCAGGTTGGTAGCATTTGATGCTTCTATTAAGATAATCAAGGTCATTTTTTTTTTAATTTTAAAAGCCACAAGTTTGCCAAATTACTAAAGTTTTTTATGAAATATGTTTGTGGTGGGTTCAAAGGAAGTGTTTGTGGACTCATCTCGGGATGAGAGCTTGATCTTTGAGCTTTTAGATTTTAAGCACGATGTTGGAGACAATGGAAGTGCTGTTTGGTTCCTTCAAGACCTTGCCACTGAGCAGGATGCAGAGGGAAGCATGGTAATCTTACTTTTAGTTTTTTATATTTTTCTTTTCTCTTGCTTATTGCTCGCTCTGTCTGCTGTCAGTTTAACATCCAAGTATTTACTAGTAAGCAACAATGTGAGACGGTTCGATTGTTTTGGCTATTAAGTACTTAGTTAGAGAATGTGTGTTGATTTATGGGGACGATCAAAGATGTTTGAAGTAGTTATTTATCAAATAATGTAAGCACGTATTGGATTATTGGTTTGTTTGTAAGGATAACTAGATGATGCTGTAGGAAGGTTTCACTCAATACAAAGAAACTACTATCTTACTTTTGGTTACTAAGGTTGGAAATGCGAGAAAGAAGACCCTGTGTGTAGACAATTAATGCAGTCTCTTGCTCAAGTACATGTAATACAATGTTAATACTTACTACTTAAAACTATCAAAATAATTTGATTTTTTATTTGTGGTGGTATTAGAGAGAGCTCATGGGATTGGATCATTGAATCAATAGTATACACAATATCCAGTCTGATAAAAACTTGCTGCCTACTTGTATGTTAGCGAGAGGGCGAAGAAGTTATGTGATCAAATTTATAACTTAAGAACCTTTCCTATCATCTGTAGTAATTAGGAATTAGGAATATTATTTTTATCTTTTTCAATATAGGCGTCAGTTTCTTGTTGTAGGAAACAGTCGTTGGTCTATCTTCTAAGTTTAATTTCAAGAGATGGATGCCATATTGTTTGCTGTCTGATGTTATGAGCTCTAAGCACACTAGCACAGGTCATGTTTTGTTATTAGTTTTGACTTCTGTCCCATCGCACTGGAGAATTGCTTTGACGTTCTTGTGAACCGAATATGTTTTTATCTATAAATAAACATTTGCTTCATGGTTTCACTTCTTTGCATTTATCGTCTCTTCTGGCAATGCATGCCATCGTATATGTAATGTGTGAGACCCCCAATTGTGCATACTTATGTTAGGAAGGGTAAAAGGGGAATTGTGCAGCAGACAGTTGGTTTGTGCTTGTACGGCCTGGAAAGGGGTGAGGGTATGTAAGGATGGAGGAAGGCTTTTGGGGAAGTTATGGTTTTTGTGAGCTGTTTGGCTTATAGAGGAGAGGTTCCCAGCACTCTCAAATTTGCTGGTGTTGTTTGGCTTAGTTTCTTTCTTCATTGTTATCGTTTTTCTCTTGAACTCTTATGCATATCGTTACTGTATATTGAAGAGCTATCAATATAACAGTGTTTATCAAATTTGTTGCTCTGTTTGGTGTGTTTTTTGAGTGTAATTGCAGGTGAAGTTGGGTTAGATACCTAACATAACGATACTCTGAACTTGAGCTCTGGATCTTATGTGATTTCTTGGAATCATATCTTCTGTTTCACTTATAATGCAATATTGCTCCAGGTGATTGAGCAATCTGGAGTGATCGAGGCACCTGGACTGTCTTATGGAAATATACCCTCTGTTGTTACAACTGCAGTTGGCCAAATGGTATGTGTCAGTGCTGCGTGCGGTAGTGTATCAATTACATGACCGGTTGAATATATCAGCTTCACTACATATTCTCTTCATGTCATTTCACTTTGTTTATTAGTTTTCTCTTATCTCTGGTATCATTCTTCGTTATAAGTATTAATTTTACTTCCTGTTAAGTTGTATCTGAAAATTTTGCATGCTTGGTGTTGTCTATTGGCCTTCAACTCCAACCATTAGCAATCGAATTAGGGTTGTCAAAAACAAGAATGATCTCCCTCAGTGAAGCCTGTAAATCCCCTTTCTCTTTAGCTGGCTTGTGAAAAGTAACACATTGAGAATCACATGCCTCTCTGTTCTAGTTACAAAATAAGTATATAATAATAACGTACTGACAAAAGGATCACATGGCAATGATACTGCTACTTCAGTTAACTAACACAGATTTCTAGAGCAAATTGTCTTTCTTTGTCATGATTGGTGTTATGCCAGCATTACTAGCCATTCTCGTTGTTTCTATTAGATTTTAATATAGTTATTTTGGCCTAAATTTGTTGGGTCAGATGTATCAGCTAGATACTCTAGGCTTGTCTAATCTTTGTTGTTATTTTGTTCATGATGGCCATCTGATATAAGTTGAACTTTGATGTAGTCCACGTTTCGATGAATTTTTCTTCCAATTTTCCTTCTCAATTGGTGTCAGCCAATAGTTATGTTTGCAAATTTCCATGACTTTGTCACGCCCTTTTTTTTTTTTTCATACGGGTGTTGTTTCTGCTGTGTAGGCAATTTCAAAGGGCCGGCAAGGAAGAGAAGCTCAAAATATTGTCAGGGTAACCTTTCTTATTATCTTTACCTTAGTGCTTTGGTGGTTCCCAATGCTTTAAAAAGTAAATCTGTTTATTTCTTTATGCAGGTTTATCTGGCGAATCTACGTCTTAAAGGAGTTGGTACAGATGTGCTGATCTGTGCATATGAACCCATTCTTATAAAGTGAGTAATTACAACTATCGATAGAATTCTAAGTGAAATGCCTGTTAATTAACTTGGAAGGAAGGGGAACAGAAAAGAACTTCCAGTCTTTTAAGAGTGATGGCCTCACCCTTATTGACTACTTAGGTGCATAATCCCTATTATTGACATCTCACTCCATGCATGCACTCCAGACAAACTTATTTAAGGGGCTCACATTCCCCTACAGAAGATACCCTCCTGATACAACAAATTTGACATGCTCCTCGTGTATGTGAAGCATATGGGAACTTAGACTTATCTTATCACTACCCTTAGCTCAGATTTTCACTTGCCTCAAAATGAAGAGATGGAAGCTGCCATGTGATAGATAATAATTAATATCATATGGCTGCAATGCTTCTTTCGGTAATTGTCCTTCCTTCCTAGTGGATTATTAGTATCTCTAGTTCGACTATAACTTTATCAACTAATTTTAGCTGTAGGGGCTAAGTTTAGTTCCATAGGGGGCACTAAACTGAGGGGCAATGGGCAGGGATGAGAGTTAGAGCCTTTGGCCAACCTCAACTGTGGAAGATAAAATATTGGGTGAATAGTTGTCGTGTCAGGGAGCTCCTTGTGATTGGCAACCTTACCAACTCTCTTACATATAGGATAGGGACCATTCCAATGTAGGGGCTAGGTTATCATTTCCCTTCTTTCCACTGGCCTCTATTGGCGAAATGAAAGAATATACAAATTCATCGGGCTTTTGAAATTGCTAGTTCTCTCCATATAGTCTAATACATACATGATCCATATTATTTACATCAATCCACAAATACACTCCCCTAATAAACTTACTGAGGGTTCATTGCCCTCTCGACAAAAGATACCTTCCATACACATAACTACCTCGACATGCTAATTCCCCTCTGTTTTCCTTCTTACATACATGAAGATGAAGCATATGGAGGATTTTACTTATCCTGTTGACAATTTTGTATGTTCTTAATTTGAAATTTAAGATTAGTTATAATCATAGATTAAATTGCTCTACATCGTAGAATAATGCAGGCAACTCTTCCTTCTTTAACAATGTAAATGAGTTTCGTTTGCAACTAAGGTGCCGATGCTGATTGCCTCAAGATTTCTATACTTGTAAATGTTTCATTTATGTGATTTGGTGCCATGGAAGTTCAGTTTGGGGCAATTATGATCAAATGTTAATAGCCAGACTTAACTGTTAAGGTCTCTTCTGGTACAAGTACAAGAAAACACAATTTTGAGAAACTAGAGAAACTGCATATTGAGATGGATTCTGAAAGGACGGTTGACTGTTTCAATCATTTTGTAGGATGATAAGGGCCCAAGGAACCATCCTTCTTGGTTGGCCAACTTGTCTAAGTTACCTTTTTTTTAATACCTGGCCCTGTCTAAAGCAAAGCCCATTTTCTTAATTCTTCACAAACCACAACCCAGATAGAAAAAAGCATGCAACTATAGCACAACATGCCTTTATACTACCTGTCACTTGCAACTCTAATACCAATTATTGTGCTATCTTTTTATGGTTGCAGTCCTTTGAGCGAAAGTGCTAGCTCAGTTGGCTCTGGTTTGGCCATTCCTGCTCCACAATCCGGGTGCATGCCGATGTCTGAGGTATTCAAACTTGCAGTCTCCAGCTTTAAAGTCTACGATTGGAGCGTTTTCAGCTCACCTGCCTAATCTGTTCAAAGAGGAGATAGTCTCGGTCTTCATTCTTACTTCATTTCGATGTTAAGGTAGCTAAGTAAAGCCAGTCAATTATGTCAAATTGGTATTGTTCCTCCTGCTCTCTTCAATTGGAGCTTGTTTGTAGAGTTTATAGGGCTGTCATTGCTGTTGGGTTTTGATTTTTACTTATGGAAAGTACTATGAAGATATGAAGTAGCATATTGTCAATGTTAGAATTGAATAGCCAAGCCCATGCGGCAACTTTCCTTTAAGGTGGACAAAGAAGAACAAGCATTAGCTGTTGTATATAAGGACCCCATATTTTGCAGTAGTCAATCACGTGGCAAACAAAAGGTTTGAATATTAAAGCATGAATGACTGGCCATCGTATGTAGCCTAGTATGTGTTTTCACACATGCAGCGGTGACCTGTTCTGGAAAAATTAAAAAAAAAAAAATATTGGTGGCCGTTTTACATCAAATTATTGTCTAATCTGCTAATAATTGCGAAAGGAACAACTACCCCCTTTGAAATTACCTTTTTCTGGTTATTTTTCTAATTTTTTTAGATAAGAATCTTGACTTTTGAAGACTGGTTTTATATCATTAATTGAAATACTACTTTTCCTTTTGATTTAGATATTCTCTATTTCCTTTTTTTTTTTTATTTTGGTCACTCAATATTCATTACATTAAGCACATATTTTTAATTAGTGAGAAATTGTGCATTATTTTAAGACTTACACAAAATACTCCTAATCTATCCTTACTCTTCTAATTTTGTTAAAAAAAAAAAAACCTCCATTAGCAATTTATGCTAAATTAACTAACAAAAGTTTAACAATTGGAGTAAAATTGAAAATTTTGAGATTCGAGTAAAATTGTAGTCACTACCATGTTAATGGGATTTTTTCTAAAAGTAGTTCAATGGTCAAGATATCTCTATCTCTTTTAAGAGATTGTAGGTTTGAATCTCCATTCATAGTATTTGTGATATAATATTCTATTAAAATAAGATAAGAGATTGTAGGTTTGAATCTCCATCCATAGTATTTGCAATATAATATTCTATTAAAATAAATTAAACTAACATATGGGTTTTAATGGAATAAATTATAAGATTGGGGTATATGGTATAATTTAGCCTTATTTTAATTGGAAGAAGTGCGAATACATGTGGTTTGATGTTAAATCAGCCTTACCATTAAATTACTCTAACCATTCCCTAACACAGTTGATTATCAAAGATAGAGATATCTTGACCATTGAACTACTTTGAAGCACCGTATTGAGTTTGGATGGTTTTGGATTCTAAACCCAAAACGTTGTTTGGGCCACTATGTTCAAAACCCAATGGATTTGAAACACAACCTCATAGTTTTGAACAATGCACTCTAAATACTATTTTTTTATTTTCAGGCTTTAGAACACTGCACCCAAAATACTGTTTTCTGATTCCCAAAGTTTCAAATCTCCCAGAATATGGTTCTAATTTCGAAACAATGCTCCAAACGCCCCTTGTTTAGAAGGGAAGCCTTAGTAAAATAATATATCCTTGTATTGTATGAAGAAAAGCAAATTTCAAAGAAAAAGTAAAATGCAAAAGCACTTTAAGGAAAGATTAGAAAGAAAACCAAAGATTAAAAAGGCATAATTGTTATGATTACAGCACTAATCACCACCTCCATGGGCAGAGAGAGAGGGTGAGGTGGCAATGTCAGTTTGATAGATGTAAAAAGTGGGAAGAAGAGTCCTGGACGACATTCCATTTAAAGCGGAAGATGGGAGATGGGACCAACCAATGCCTTCCGATAAGTCGAATTATAACTGTAGCCATGTGCCTTGCCCCTTCGCCCCCACGGCTCCCTCCAATCCAATCCCATTTTGACCTCCCTTTCCCTCTAACATATTTTCCAACCAAGCCATTGTCACTCAAAAATTGTTGGAAGAAACTACCACAATGTAGCTGAAAGTTTACCATGCAAATTTTCAAATCTCCAACTAACGGTTATTAAGAAGCAGCCATATTTTGGCAGTCTTATTGATTAATTTTTTTATCCTCGCCAACCACTATCCATTACACCTTACATAACATATTGTATATTAGGAAAATAGATCATTTCTACATTTTTATAATAGTACGATGTTATTCTCTTTATATATAATTACTTTTAATTTTATCTATTGTCGTCAAATTTTGGACAAGAGAATGCACTTGACCTCCACGTGACAACAACGGTAAATTTGTTTGAGGCGAGAAGAACATGGCCTGCAAAACAAGGAAAACATGCACACTGGTGTGGTGCTTGCCACACAGGCTCTGATGCTTAAGTCAGAGAGTGAATGAGTGTTACAAGTTAGGGTTTAGAGAATGAAGAAGAACTTACCATTCTCTCTCTTCGGGAGAGAGCTTAAATACTCCCTTCCTGGGGCTTGTGGAATTGGACAAAAATGAAATGGATCAAGCTGGAGCGAGGTTGCACGGGCCAAGGGAAGATGGAGACAAAGCCCCAAATTGAGGCTTCATTGTGCTCAGCCTTAGCTTGGATCAAGGCCGACCAAGGACTAGGGCTTCTCCTTTTCCTTGCTCTCAGTTCGGTTCTCATTTGGTTTTAGTCCGTCTTGATCCGAATTGTGCTTTTTTACTCCTTTTGACCTTTAATTGTAGTGTTTTTCTCAGCCCGTTCTGATGGTCTAATTTTACCTATAAGCTTATCTAAAAGTCATCGTACCAGTAGAGATAATTATCCTACTTATATACCTTAGATTTTCTTATTTGGTTACATTATAAATTTGGTACTTATGATTTGGATGAAGTTAGAATTTAGTTCCTATAGTTTTAAAAATTAGAATTTGTCTCTATGATTTTAGAGACTATTTATGAAGATTTTATCAAACTATATAAAGACTATTTATGAGGTTTTCAAATCATAAAGACGAAATTTTAACTTTTAAAATCATGAAGCTAAATTCTAACTTTTTCCAAACCACATAGACCAAATTCAATTCAACATTAATCTTGCATTCTCAACATTGTTTTCCTTTTGCCATCCCAATTCAATTCAACATTAATCTCGTACTCCACCTTAGCTTTGCCCTCTACCCCAAGATATTTCCTTTACAGTACACGACATGTCGAATGCACATTAACCCTCCACTACAATACCATCCAAATCATTTTGACCCATTTACACCAAACCGATATCTTCATGTTTTTATGTAATAAATATGAAATTGTATAGTCAGCAGGAACTCTACGTATCTAAGATTTGGTTGACTATCGAATTATTTCTTTGTATTTGAAATTATTTCGGTTTGTTTTAAGATTGTGGCAATTAAGAATGTGAGAACCCGAGCTTCATTTAAATTTACATAACTAGTCTTGAAATTTCTTTTATATATCCAACATGAACAATGCAATTTTCATTTCATTGTATTATATTCTTACCAAAACTTGACGTGATTTTTCTTTTTTTTTCAATGATTATTTGAAAAAAACGTGTTAAAGTAATATTGAAATAGTCCTAACAACTTAGATCCATTATATTTTAGAATATTTAAAATCGAGGACTATATAAAACAAGTTAATATAGCACATGAAGACTTTCCAACAAAATTAAGAGTTAGACTCATTTGATAACCATTTTGTATTCTCGTTTTCTATTTTTAAAAATCAAACTTATAAAAATTGATTAAAAAAAATTGCCTCCAAATATGGTTGATAACCTCTTTTTTTTTTTTTTTTTTTAAAGGTTAGAAACATAAAGAAACGTGTTAGAGAGCAAAATATAAATGGAGGCATGAAAATAAAAGTTTACAGACATATTTTTTTAGAGAAATGTTAAAAAGAGTAAATCTAGAGAGATAAAAAGAAAAAATATTTAGAGCAATGGATATGTTAGAGAGAATATTAGTTAGAGTTCTTAAACAAAGAATATTGGTTAAAGAAAGAGAAAGAAAAGTTGAAGGAAAAGAGATAAATTTTAGAGAGAAAAAATTAAAGAAAATGAGAAATTTGACTAAGAGAAAGTTCAATTGAGAGTAAAACATATGTTAGAAAAAAACGATAAACTAGAAAAATAAAGAAAAATTGTAGTAAAAGAAAATTTAGAAGAAGAAATACTTAAATAGAGAAAATTTTGAGATATATTTATCAGAGAGAAAAATAAATGAGAGTGAAAGAAATTTTAGAGATCAATATGTTAGGGGGTGTTTGGCGTGCAGAGTTAAGTTGAGTTGAGCTGGACAGAATTAGTTTGTCAATGAGTTCAGAACTTTGTGTTTGGGGTGTAGAGTTGGGTTGAGTTGGGTCAGAAAGTCTGTGTTTGGGGTGCACAGTTGAGTTGAGTTGTTATGGGTATCTGGTGTAGTTTTTTATAACCTGAAGTAAAATGATTTTTAGCTGATTATTTTTGTTTCCTTTATTTTTATTTTTTCCAGTCATTCATCTAGAAATATATTTTCCCAACTTTTCAACATTGAATTAAGATATCCACTCCAAAAAAACAATATATTTCAACATTGAACTTTTTTTTATAAAAAAAAACATCATTCTTTATCTTTTTTTTTTTAGAAATTGACTTCTTTCAAACTATAGGAAATGTAGCATTGTTTTCTCTTTCTGCTACACATTGAACTTCTTTCAATTTATAAAAATCAAATATTTGCATTACACATTGAACTTCTTTCAATTTATAGAAATCAAAATTCGCATTCTTTATAACAACAAATAGCAATTGATGAATGGAAAAAAAAAAATGTAATGTACTTGTATTTTTTTCTTTAAACACAAATTGAACTTCTATCCAAATATAGAAATCTAAGGTTTTATTTTCTAAACACACATTAAACTTCTTTGAAACTTACAAATGAGGACCTTATTATGACTTTTTTCAATTACTAATATGGTCTTTTTTATGAGAGAGTTTATTTTTAAAAAAAATATTGACCATTATGTTTTTTTTTGTTTTTTTTTTGGGAAAAGAACATTGTTTGTTTATATTTGTTTAAACACATGTACTAAATTGAATATCTTTGGAAAAGAGAATGCTAGTATTTGACTTTTTCAAGATGATAAGAAATGTAGGAGTGAAATATTCACAAAATATTAGTAGGTCATCAAGGGCCTATTTATAGATTCACAAAACATAATTATGGTTCACAAAATATAAGTAATGGCCAACAATGGGTCGAGTTCGTAAGTCCGAAGAAAGATTGTTGGAGCAGAGAGTCAGACCAACTAAGTATATGTGCATTTCATATTATTTTGAGCCATGAGAGTGTCGTCGGTCGCTAGAAATTGTTATCGGAGATAGTGGCAGGAGACGGTTGCAGGCAGTGAATGCCGGTTGTTGGATATGGTCGCTAACTATTGTCGTCAATCGTAGGATAGTCGGCAGTGGCTGTCAGTTGCAGCATATGGTCGTCAATTGTCGAAAAAGGTCGTCGGTGATGGCCGTTGGTCATCGGAGAAGGTTGCTAAAGGTGGCTGTAGGTGGCCAGCGATGGCCTTCGGTGAAGCGACGATAAAATATGTTAATATGGTTACTGTACAAGTCGGTGGAGTTAATATCCTAACACTGTAGCAAGTTGGTAGAGTTAGAGTTTTTTTTTATAGGGAATTAATTTCTCTATAGGCCAAACGGTGAGTTGGGTTTAAAACCTAACTGTCAACACAACTCAAGTCAGGTGGGCCAAACGTTCCGTAGAGAAAAAGACAAGTTTGGAGAGAGAGAAAATTGGAAAAAAATATTAAATTTTTAGAGAGAGAAAAGTGAGAGGTATGTTGGAAGAGAGAGAAAAGAAATTAAGGTTTTAGAGAGAAATAAAAGTTAGATGAAAATTTTAGAGAGAGAAATAAGAATAAAAGTTTTATAAAAAAATAAAAATTTTAGAGAGAAAAAAGTTTTAGTGAGTGAAAAGTTAGGGATAAAATTTCATGGACATAGATATATCAAAGAGAAAAATAAATGAGCAAAGAAAAAATGATCCGTTTTAAAAAATAGAAATTTGTTTTTAAAAAAACTGTACTTTTTTTTAATTTACTTATAAATTCAAAAATGTTTTTAAAATATTAAAAAAAAAGTAGTTTTTGAAAAACCAAAAATTAAAAATAGAAAATGAAACGGTTATTATTGACTAGTACCTTAGTCCCAATTTAATAATCATTTGATTTTTTATTTTCGATTTTTAAAAATTGTACTTATTTTCTCACAATTTCTTTACAATATCTACATTTTTTAAGGAAACAATGAAATTCTTAGTCAAATTCCAAATTTCAAAAACAAATTTTTAAAAATTAAAATCTCGTTTGATAATCATTTAGTTTTTGAAAATTTCATCAAACGGAGGGATGTGAATATATTAGAAAATTGTAAACTAAAAACGGATTTGTTATCCAAAACAATGTCCTAGTTTTTTAAATTTGCATTCGTTTTTTAAAAAATATATATGAACACAGAAGTTATTAGTATAGTAAACGAACTATGTAATTCTAAACTTTCAAATAAGTCCAGCCCATAAATAGTTGACGATAATGAATGCAATTTGTTAGATAGTGGAAGTCAATTTCACAAACCTTTGAAGATAGATATATGGATGCATGGTGCTGCTTCGGACACACCTTACTATTTTGACGATTCCCTCAATTTTCTTCGTCTGTTCGTTAGTCAATTTTTGCTGAACTTGAAGTTGACATCAATTTTCATACTCACAAACACATTTATATTCATTTTCACCAATTTTATTTCTTTAAATAGATTAAACTATAGTTCTTTAAAAAAAAAAGCAAATCAAGAAGAAGACGATTAAAATATAGTACCATGGCAGTCTGATAAGGACGACCTTGGACATATTTCCACAATAGTATGATATTGTTCATTTTGGGCATAAACTTTTATGACTATGTTTTTTATTCCTCCAAAAGGCATCATACCAATGGAGATAATTATCCTCACTTATATATTTTTCCTAGCCAATGTGAGACTTTGTTAGCATTTCTAATATAGTCTACGTATACAAGTAGAAACGATTCAAACTACAATATAATTTTATTTTTTCAAGTATTACACTATAAATAAAGAGAAGAGAATTTAAGCCTATACAATTCATAAGATAAATCTATAATATTTGGGTCATTTTAATATAAAATACCGATTTTTTTTCAAATGTAAATGAACTATTTTCACATTGACTTATTAGGTATGGAAAAAAAAACAAGGTGTTTGAAAATTTTCTTTCAAACTACAGAAGACACCAATCACCGGCGAAGGTTCGTCGGCTCCAATCAGTGCCACAAATATTGAACTTTTTTCTTAAAGAAAATATAATATAATATATGATTATTATTATTATTATCTTGTTTGTTAAATTAATAAAACAATGATGTTGATATCCATAAAGAAAAAGAAAAAGAAAAAATAAAATAAAATAAAAACAAGCTGTGAATCTCTTTTCGTTTGTGGCCCTTGTTAGGCTGCCAGCCTGTCATTCCAATTCCTCTCATAATATATCTAAAAGCAATAATCATATGCTAAATATTCTCCTAATCATAGTAACGAATTTCTAAACTGATACATAAGTATCTTTCATATTAAAATAGTCCAACAAAACAAGAAATTAGAAAAAGAGATTTGGGATTTTTATATATAAATAGAAAAAAAAATTAAAAAAAAAAAAGAAGAAGTAGAGAAGATGGGAGTTAATTGACTTGACTAAAAACAGTACGAAAATGATATATTTATGGCCTGTTAACCACCAACATTCCCACAAAATTTAAATAAATTTAACTTTTTGATTGATTCTTTTTTCTTTTTTTTTTTGGGAGATGCATAATGCATATGTAAGGTAAGCCATCGTGTTCAAGATATTTAGATGGGCAACATTGCACGTGATTTCTTGGCAAGCAAATTTGAACTTATAATATCCACACATCAAACACTCTGAGCTACTCTCTGCAGCCCTCTTGGCTGTCAACTTTAGTACATTATTATGTGACTTTGCCATTTTATTACTCTTTTTTCTCAGCTACTTATTTCCCATCTTTTTTTCCCAAAATGTTATGTTACCACTGATCTAGTAAGATTTTTTAATTTGAATTTTATTGATTGCTTTCTTTTGAGTCATGGTTAGTTGGTTAGATCTTTATTTTCCAACTTGAGTATGTTGGTTAAGCTTAAGATATATATTTTCAATCAAAAAGTAGGAGATTCAAATCTCTTACATTTTTTTTTGTTGTTGAACTAAAAAAATATTTATTCTATTATAATCTTATAGTACAAATATTTTCTCTACCTGACGTCAAAAAAGCATTTGAAAAATATCATATCTAAATAGCAAAATTTTAGTGTAATGGTTATAGATGTATTTTTTTGGCCAATGAAACCCCCCACCAAAAGAAAAAAAAAAGTAACCTATTTGGCCAACTCTTATGAACAAAAATTCATTCTTATTTTTTCGAAAAATTGTTAGTTTTATAAGAGAGATCGCACGATGGATACAATTTTAACCTAGACTTTAGAATAGGTACAATGAAAATTCAATGACGAACAATTATCCCTTTTCCTAAACTAAAAATTTTAGTTTTGGATAATTTTTCAGATATTTTTAATTGGGTAATGTTTTTATAATGAATTTAATCTTCTTAATTAAGACAGTTTGGGATTACTATAGTATTATTGAAACAATTGTTGTTGTACTTTTAAGAAAATCAGTTATCATATGAAGTAAATTAGTGTTTGGTAAATTTCAGATTTAAATATAGAAAGTCAAGTTACAAATTACAATGTTTGATAAATTAATACTAAATTATTGCGAAATAGCTACAATGATCAAAATAGACATTTATTTCAATTAAGCATGAGCTTCAGAGCTTGTATTAGTATTTAACTTCAAATTTTTTATAAAATAATTATGTAAAATTTTATATAATTTAAAATATAAATTATATATTTTTTTGCTTTAATTAATTTGATAAAAATATGAAAAGAAATTGCGTAAACACAAAATCTAATTTTAGTTAAATACATAAATAAATTAGCAGCAACAAATTAAATTTAAAAATGAAAAAAAAAAAAAAAAGAGATGAGATGAGATAAATTGTCAATAATAGTATTTGAAAACCTTATGAGATAGGACCAAAAAAGAATTTTAAAAATATGTAGTAAACCCTTTTACAAATCAACTTGATTTAAAAAGTGATTTAAATTAAATGATTAAACAATTAGTTTTACCAAATACAAAGAACGGTTAAAATTCTATTGCAATCACTTTCAAGGTCTTCAAAATCAATCCCAAAGGGATCTAAACCTCTTCTTTTCCAAATTTTCCCCAAAAAGAGATGCTCTTCTTTACTCATCACTATAATGAATATTAATTCCCAAATTTATATTTAAAAAAATAATTTGTACCAGAAGGCAGCTTTTTAAAGAAAAGGAAAAAAAAGGAAAAAGAAACGTCTTCTCAACCACGATTGTAAAAATTAATATGAGGGAGGAGAGGTAGCTGGTTTTTTCACAGACAGTATGATTGTGATGAGTCCTTTTTAGGTTTCTATCCAGACCCAACGTGATTATGTCGTTGGCTATAGTGACAATGCATGAGACAAAGCTTTTGGTGTTACTGGCCCTACATTTAACATAAACTCCCAAATTATATAAAATCTTATAACCCTAAGTTCTTTGCATTATTTCTGTACTGATCATGATGTGTAATAAAAATAACATCTTTCTTGTGGAACCAAAAACCAAACCCCTTTCTGCAAAGTACACTACACACATCTCTTCTCTCCTAACTGTAGGACAAGACTAACCCGAACTAATTTCTCTTTTGCAAATTTTAGTACAAAACAAAAACAAAACCAAACCAAGTCCCTTAAGTTTAGCAAAATGTCTCTAACCCACTTGCTCATTTTTCTCAATTAATATCCTCAAACTGTACTTCCCCTTCATTTTCCTTAATGGAAACCGTTTAATCTTATGATTAGTTTGTTTAATTGACTCACTCATCATTGGGTTGGCTATAATATAATTAATTCATTGCTAGTTGTTGGAATGTTATATTACCATGTCACTTCATCTATCCCTTTCTTTTTTTTTTCCTTTATGTGTCTCCTTTTTAAGTTACATTTTAGAATATTAGGCACATGGGCTTTACCCTTATGTGTGTTGGGTGTTGGATCGAATTTTGGGTCATTTCTCTCACACAAGATTCTTCGTTTAAAAATTTCTCTATCTTGTGTCAAATAATCTGAACTATATTCCAAATTGAAATTAATTTGTTGGAGTTTTTATGTTTTGTTTACTATAGGCAATATAATCTCATCAGATCTAAGAAAAGATACTGTTTGAATAATTAACTATAAAGCTGATCTAACTGAATTCAAAGTGACTTAGTATTTGTTATGATGCCCACATATATCCCCATATTCAAAGCTGCAGATCAATATGCATAGTACAAAGTGTAGAGAAAGAAAAGAAAAGATAAGGGGAAAAGAGAAGAAGCGTTCTGCCCAAGAACTCTGCTGACTTTGGTATAATTTTCAAACGGAGATATATTCAATAACACAGATAAATAGAAGGGAAAAAAAATACCATTCATTGAAAAGTAAAGTAATAAAAATTAAATATTTTGCCCGTAAAGCATTGAAGATATTTTTTAGGACCACATATGACATAACATTAACTCTTCAAACAGTGCCTCGCTTGCAAGATGGAGACCTCGAAAATTAATGGTTGGATTTTGTATTAGAATCATCTCTTTCAAACAAGCAACGAATAATAATAATTAAGCTTCATTAAATTTGTCGAAGTGATTGATATTGGAAGTAAGTAATTATAGCTTGATTACTTTACAATTTAGAGGATTTGAGATTAAAAATGAACAGTTATGAAGTAAAGGAAGTACAGAGAAACTGTGGAGACTGGAAAACCCCTTCGAATCACTGAAAAAGGAGAAGGCAAATTGGATGGTGGAGAGGTGGCTCAGAGAAAAGCCCACTTTGGGGTATGGCTCAAAAGTAAAGAGAGAAATTTTATTTAACAAAAAAAAAAAAAAAAAAAGCTATAGGATTATCCTGTCCCATCCCCTTTTGATTCTACTGCATGCACTTTGTTTGATTCCCCAAACAATGTTACTGCCACTTGTTAATATATATGAATGAGGAAATATACCCTCTAACTTTATATCAACTTAAACTTTTAGATTTAGTAGTCGTATTTAATTTTAATCAACATAAGATAAAATAAAAAATAAAAAGGTAATCTTATTCAAAATTTTAATCATGAAAACTATTTTTCTCACTTTACACACCTTAATATAAACTACTCTAATTGAAAAGAGGTGTTTTCACATCTTAAATCTGAAATGGTAAGTAATTGGTCGAGAGAAGAAGGGAGACCTTTACAATATCATTTGCTTTCTAATTAATATTAATATATACTTCCCATGTTTTATTTTTTGAATTAAGAGTACTAAGAATATAAATAAATGATTAGATCTGTAGTGATTTAACTTGACATATGCATATCAGCTTGACTCTGGACATAGTTTTTGTTACAGTTTGGATGCAAAACAACAGTTTAAAAAAGAAAAACAAACTTTAAATTAGTGAAATGTTTTTTGGGGATCAGAAAAAGGAGGAGGGGGGAAGAAAACAAAGAGAAGGGGAAGGGGCGGAATTTCGAGAAAGCTGAAGGCCCTGGAGAGGCAAAGTGAAAAGGGTAAAAGGGTGTCAAACGCAAATTATGTCAATGATGATAGGAATGATATGGGAGCCACATGCATCATGTTATATATATATATATATATATATATATATATATATATATATATATATATATATATATATATGTATATATGTTATATAATTCATGATCTTCCTTTTACCAGTCAGTCTCTCTCTATTATTATTATTTTTTTTCTTTGACTTGGCTGTTTGGGACCCACCCCACTATATCTTTATGCCTTCAAATTAACATCTCAAAAAAAAAAAAATGAATCATTCCCTTCAGTTCATCCACAATTAACAAACACACACACATACCTAATCGCCCTAATCCTTTTCAATTACACAACACTAAAAAAGTCCACATATATTCAGACAAAACCCTAATTTCAGACCCTCTTTTTATTTTTCAATTTTGGAGGAAAAAAAAAAGGAAAATTCTTGATTTGGGTTTCAGAAATCAGAAATCCCACTCATTATTTTTGTTGCTTAAAGCTTGCCCACTTCCCTTATCTTCTCTCTCTTTCTTGCTCTCTCTGTGGATCCAAAAGGAGAAAACTTTGAGACACACACACACACAGAGCTGCCAACTCTCCCATCTGAAAGGAATTCCATGGTGCTCCACAAATATATGAGAGAGAGAGAAGAAAGAAAGAGACCCACTAGGCCACTATGTGATACGATCTAAGGGTCAGCTACAGATCATGTACTGCTAGCAAAAAGAAAAGGGTTTTACGTTTCAACCCAAAAAAAAAAAAAAAAAGACAGAGTCTACACTTATGATCATGGATGGTGAAAATGGGATCCGAAGACCTAATTTTCCATTACAATTGTTGGAGAAAAAAGAAGAACAACAGCATCACCACCACCACCGCCACCACCAACAACAACAACAGCCATGTTCCACCTCCGCAAACAACGGAACAACAACACCAACGACACCAACATCAACAACAATTGCCAATCCAAATCCAAATCTTCAATCTTCTTCTTCTTCTTCACCCAAGAAGCCGACACCCAAAAGGGCCACCACCAAAGACCGTCACACCAAAGTTGATGGCCGTGGCCGCCGGATTCGGATGCCCGCCCTTTGCGCCGCCAGGGTTTTTCAGCTTACTAGAGAGCTTGGCCACAAGTCCGACGGCGAAACCATCGAGTGGCTCCTGCAGCAGGCCGAGCCTTCTGTAATTGCAGCCACCGGCACCGGCACAATTCCGGCTAATTTCACTTCACTTAATATTTCCCTCCGTAGCTCCGGCTCCACCATCTCCGCTCCTTCCCACTTGCGGACGAGCTATTTCAGTCCGACCCAATTCGCCGTTAGGACAAGATCCGATCTTTGGGACAGAAATAATAATCTCGTCGATGATTCCTCCACATTCTTGAATTTCAACTCTCCTAATTATGTCAACGCCTTCAAGCACGATCAGGGTGGAATTGATGTCACCGATGGAAAAAAACGGCGGCCGGAGCAGCCCGAATCGTCGTCGGAGAATCCGGTGGGGAATTATTTGGTTCAATCGAGTACTGGGTCGATTCCTGCGAGTCACAGCACGCCGGTGCCAGCGACATTTTGGATGGTGACGAATCCGAGTAATCCAGCGAGTGATCCGATGTGGACATTTCCGTCGGTGAGTAGCAGCAGCATGTTCAGAGGAGCAGCAGCCACCACTGGCGGCGGTGGGTTTCATTTCATGAATCTTCCACCACCAATGGCTCTTTTGCCAACTGCCCAACAGTTGGGCTCCGGAATCGGTGGCGGCGGACCGGCAACCGACACCCACTTGGGGATGTTGGCGGCTCTGAGTGCTTATAGAACGATGCCGGGATTATCAGTTTCTGAATCTCCAACAAGAGGAGTGGCGGCTGTTCATCAAGGAGGAAATGAGGCTCATGATTCCACTTCTAATCGTGATCAATCATAGACCCACAAGAGATCTCAAAAACGTGTATGGTTGCTGCTTTTCTTTCAATCCTAATATATACTTTTTTCTTTCTTTCTTTCTAGTGATTGATTTTCTGAGTAAATATACATATGGTATAAAAATGATCTATGCAATTTACGACATAGGAGGAAAAAAAAAGAGTGATTTTTTTTTTAAATTGCGGTTTGTGTATTGAGTTTCTATCTAGAACTGCAATTTTTTTTCTAGTGTTATAATAGTAGTAGTGACGGATTTGGTAAGTAATTAAAGCTTTTGAGAAGCAAAAACATGAAAAGCGCTTGGATTTGGCTTGTGTTTCCCCCCAAGTGAGCGAGCAGGCAACTGGCCATGTTTTCAACATAAATGAATATCAATGAATTGAGTTGCAATTTCAGTTTTTGAATTTTATATCTATCTATCCAAAACTTTATATCTATCTATCCATTTATCTATCATTTTGTTTTTAGTATAACATATGTGAGGTAGAAATTTTGAACCTCCGATCTCTAGAGATAAAGTAGATCGTATTAACATCTATCTCTCTCTTTTTGCATTTTCTTAGGCATTATTAAACCTAAATACTCACATTAGTCGAACAAAGAAGTCAATTGAGTTGAGTCAATTGCATTGTTGGGAATGCATATAATGTTTGACATTGCGTGTAGAAAAGTGGATGATCTATGGTATAAGGAAATAATATTTCTACTGGTTTAAGATTTTTTGAACCTGGGCAGAGCTAAGAAAGGAGTGGGCAACGATAAATTGTCCTAGATACAAAAAGTTATATAAAAAAAGTGTTACGAATTTAAAGTTTTTCTCTCTAAATCTACTACCCCTCCATGTGATTATTTTTGGCTCTGACTCTATTTTCGGGCAAAAACCATCCAAAAGTAAAATCATGCGATCATAGATTTAAAGTAGACAATATATTATCATATCATCATAGAAATATAAAAAAATTAGTTATCTTAACCTGACCAGTTTTCCAGCTTTCTCAAACTCTAAAGATGCTCACTACTTCAGAAGCCATTATTAGTTTCATTAATTCAATAATCCTTGATTATAATCTTGGCTCTCTATCTAGGATTCATGGCAAGTAAGTGGTTTACGTTTTCCTATACTTTGCCTATCATTTTTATGCCCTAATGCATGCCTCTCTAGTGTTCTAATATTCGCTTGTGTGTATTTGGCGTCATCGTCACCACATATATATTCTTCATCATTAAATCTTGTTGGCCATTGACCAGGTACATATTTCGATCTTGCTCCCAAATCGTAGCACCGATGTATCTATATATAATTATATATTTAAAGACTATTATTAATGGAGTAAATACTCAACATGACACTGTGCAATATTAATAATAGTCATAGTGGACCATATTATTGTCGTAGACAAAATAAGCATTTATTCATCAACAAAACCACATGACCAATTAAATACCACCTGAGTAAAAAGGGGCAAAATTTTAAAAAAAATAACTCATATTCGTCAGCCTAGTTTCCTGCTAGAATCATCTGAATAAAATATGGTATTAAAGTGGCAACACGAAACAAATTCATGCACGATTAAAAAAAATGGAGTACGACGATGTGGCAAAATTTGAATAGATGAGTAAGAGTGTACATTGGCGCAGGAGATTACGACCCACTGAAAATCGGTGCCTCTTTTCTCGTGTACCATAATTCTCGGACAATCAGCCCTGCTGTCAAAAACTCCTTTTTGACAAACTTTGCTCGTACCCCTTTCTCTATCTCTTTTTATTTTCCCTTTTTCACATCCATTTCTACCACAATAACAAAACTAGTTTCAATTTTGCAAGTTATGGGTTCGGGGAATTTTCTTCAAGTCGTGGCCAACAACTTCGATGTTCTTGCTCTGTAATCATTTTAGTTCCTTCCTTCCATTCCATTACTTTTAACATTACTGCCAACTTCTTTCATTAATTGTTCTTTTTCGGAATGATTTGATTTTGTTTTTCTTCCTTTTCTCATTTTCAATTTTGCAGGCCAGTGGTTTCTCTGGTGTATCCCCTGTAAGTGAAAAATGAGGTTGTAATTAAGCATATATATATATTTGCATTCACGTTTTTGAAGAAGCTAAGTACTTTTGGGTGGTGAATTAATAAATATATGGAGTTGATATTTCGCTAATTTTAATGCAATTAATGGGCTGTGTTTTTGGTTTTGAAAATATATAGTTATGCTTCAATCAAGGCTATTGAGACGAAGTCAATAGTGGATGACCAACAATGGCTCACTTACTGGGTTTTGTACTCTCTCATGACTCTCTTTGAGCTCACATTTGCCAAAGTACTAGAAGTGTAAGTGGGCTGATCATGATCTCCTGTTCAACCATGAACCGTTCAAATATGAACAAATTTATTAAATGTGCCATGACTAAGTTAAAGTTACTTCAAACTTTAGTTCCTTTAATAACTTTTAATTTTTGTTCGTCGCTTTGGTCCCTCACTTTAAAATATCTACAAATCTTAGTACTGTACACTACATCCAATAAAAATTTTAAAATATTGTCACAATTTTGTATCAAATAGTTTACGTCAAGTAGAGAATTTTGTGTTAAAACTTTGCTAAATAGAGACAAGTTACTTTTTAAAAGTAAAGGAACCGAAAAATGTACGTTTTAGATGTAGTATGACTAAAATGGACAAAAGCTAAAAGTATAAGAATTAAAATAGAAATTTTAAAAGTAAACCCAAGATTTAAATTAGGATGATTAAACATTTGTACGGGTTTGTGGAAATTATTCCAGGGTTGCGGTTTGGCCATACGTGAAGCTGATAATAATGAGCTGGCTGGTGCTGCCACACTTCAATGGAGCAGCACACGTTTACAAGAACTTCATCAGGCCATACTATACGAACCCACAAACTTCTACTCTATGGTACATCCCTCGAAAGACCAAAGAAATTTTCAGTACCCCTGATGATGTTTTAACTGCTGCTGAGAAGTACATGGAAGAGCATGGAACTGAAGCTTTCGAAAGGCTCATGAACAAGGTTTGTGTATATGAATACTTAATGATATACTTAAAATAACCCTATGAGTTTGATCCTGATATGAGATTATTTGTCAACTTTAGCAGGCTGAAAGAGAGAGATCGAGGAGGAACAACAATTATATGATTTTCGATGACGATTATGTATATTGAACTTTCTCTACGTATAATTCTACAACTAATTAATCAGTGCGTTTAACTTTGTTGTAGTATCTAGAGAGAGAGTTCAGCGAGACGTTTAGTCTATTTTGTGGCATTGAAATATTGTAATAGCTAGTATTGCCTAGAGAATGGTTTATGGATAAATAATGCTTTGCCAAAGTTACGTTGAATAAATTCTCAAAACCAATGTCCCCATGTCCATGTTATTCCTTAATTAATTATCTAAATCCTCTTTATGTTGCTTATAAGAGAATCTAGCTAAGAGTTGATCCCAGAAATTAATGTCAAGGGGTAGATAAAAATAATTTTCGATGCATTGATATATATTGATATTAGTTTATATATTTAAATATTAAATTGAATAATAAATTTGGTCCTTAAATTTTCGAGATTGTGTCTCATAGGTCCTTGACTTTAGAAAGTTTCTAATAAATTCCTTAACTTTCAATTTTATGTCTAATAGATTTCTGGATTTTTTATTTTTTTTATCCAATAAATTCTTAAACTTTAAAAAGAGTCCAATAGATTAGGGATCCATTAGATATCAAATTAAAAACTAGAGACTCTTTTATCCAAAATCATGTTGAATTAGTTTTAAAAAAAATCACGTTGAGTTAAAAAAAAACTAACCAAAAAAAAGCACGAAACGAATCACACAAATGTGTGCTTGTTTTGTCTCGATCGACCACGGGCGCAAGAGTTAGACAGGGGAACTCACACCACTAAACTATGATAACATATTACTATTTAGTTGTGACTCGTAATACTAAATTGATAAATTACTTTGGAAAGTTTAGGTGGGCTCGGAGCCCAACGTACCTCTGCAGTTGGTGTGTGGAGAGTGAGAGCGTGTTACTCATGCTAGAAAACTACGGCCCCGTTTGGTTTGTGATTCGAAAATATTTTTTGAAAACAGAGAATTCAGTTGAAAACAAAAATAAATTTCTTATTTTTATTATATCTGAAAACACGTTTGGTTTCAATTTAAAAACTTTAAATTTGAATTCAAAATTTGAAAACTGTATTTGGTTGAAATTTGAAAATGTAGGAAAATATTAATATGTGTTTCATAGAATCAATTCTTAAAAAAAAAACTAATATAATTATTTTTTACTATAGTAAATTTGAACTTATTGTTGCCGAAAAGGAAAAGGAAGATTGTCGAGATAGCAAAGATAGCAGAAGGAGAGATGATTCAAAAGATTTTTGGTTTCTTGAAATACAAGCGGTAAATTTATAAAATGAATAAAACTTTTCCAACGAGAAAAAGGAAAAGAAATTCTTTCTAGTAAGAGAGAGAAAAAAAATCATTTATCGAAAATGATTAATGTTTATAGAACGTTGTGCTAGTTAAATTAATAGTAATAATCATCTATAAATATTTTCAAATAACTTTGGTTTGTTGATCTTTATTTTTTGTGGTTTTTGTAATAAAAATTTAATGATAGATCCACTTTGTAGATAGAGGTACGCTTATGAGTTTTAAAGAAAAAAGATAAATTGTAATATTCAATTTTGTTGTTTTGATGAAAACCGTGTTTTTTGAGGAGTGTATCCGTTGTTTTCATAATTTTGAAAAACAAAGAAAACAACAATTTGTCGTTTCCGAAAATAGGCCATTTTCGGAGTTATTTTTTAAAACCGTTTTTGAAAAAAATTGTACCAAACGCATTTTCATCGTTTTTCTTGTATTTTTTGTTTTCAAAAACATAAAAATGAAAACGGATCACGAACCAAACGTGGCCTACATTAATCACGAGTCTTACTCCTTTTAATAATCAATTAAATGAGTGACTTTGCCTTCATAAAAAAAATTTAAAAAAAAAAAAGACAAAACAAAACAAAAAACAAAAAACAAAAAAACACTTTTTGCAAATATATATTCATTTGCAGTGGTGTGAATGAGTAGGGGATAAGTTTCTCTTCGAAGCTCTTAGGAATTTGAAGCTTCGATAATGATTTAAAATTTCGTTCTACAAGGAGGAAGTGACAAATATTAATCTCCTTTCAAAAAAAAAAAGGTGACAAATATTAATCCTGTGAAAAAAAAAACAAAAAAAAAAGTGACAAATATTAATAAAAGGGAGGCGAGTAAAAATAAACAAAAATGACATCTTTTGTCGTCATAGAAATTATTCAAATATATTTCCCTCCTTAAGTTTCCTAATTTGATCACCACTCACCTATATCTTAAGATTAATATAGCCTTCTACGTAACCAAAAAAAAAGAGTACATATATTTGTTTATTTGTATTCATTTGATGTGTTAATAACAAGAAATTCATTGAAAAAAAAGTCAAGACAATCGACTTTGATTGATTAGATAATTATGAGAGGGAGATAGTGTAAAAATTATAAAAAACGCTCAAGATATTCAAATGTAGGACTTATAAATTTTCTAAAATTCAAAAGTTATACAAGGAAATTGAACTAAAAAAAACCGTATACATATTAGTTAGGAAAGTCCCACATTAGTTAGGAAAGAGAAGATGTTGATGGTATATACAAGTGAGAACGACTATCTCTAGTATGAGACAACTTTGTAAAAAAAAATAACGTCATGAGGAGCTTATGCTCAAAGTAACCAATATCATGTACCATTGTGAAATATGGAAAGAGTATTGTTGCCCTAATATGGAAAGAGTATGATGCCCTAATAATAGAACATAGAATAATCCTATGCTTTTTATTATATAATTAAAAATAAATAAATCAATAAATCCTTTGATGCTTCTCTAATATAATTCTTTTTTTTTAAACATATCTTTGATACTTCCATTAACTTGTGGTGTAGATTCAAAATATTAAAAACAAATCTTTTTTCTATTGAAAAAATGATTAAATTGATAAAGTTGATCTAATGTATTATTATTATTATTATTTTAAATTCAGATAAGTTGATCTAATTAATTGATGTGGATCCACTCAATTTTCAAAAGTATGACGTCTATTAATTTCAATCTATTTTCTATATATATAAAAAAAATGTCTATTTTACCTTTTACCAACCTTGAACATTATTCAATTGGTTAAGACATAAAGAGGTCAGATGTTCAAATTTTTATCGTATATTACTTTAAAAAAATGAACAATAAAATTAGTAATAAATCATAGGCTAAATTATAGAAAATATCCATGAACTTTGTTTTAAAAATACCTTTGAACTTTCAAAAATTTCATTAATACCTTTAAACTTTAAAAAAAAGTTCAAAAATATCTTTACCGTTAGTTTTTGATAGAAACCGTTAGTACTTTGTTTCAAAAATATCCCTAGACTTTCAAAAGTTTCATTAATACCCTTAAACTTTCAAAAAAATTAAAGTTAAAAAATATCCTTACCGTTGGTATATGGACAAAAATCGTTAGTACCTCATTTTAAAATACCCTTGAACTTTCAAAAGTTGTATTAATACTCTTATCCCTTAAAAAACAAGTTAAAAAATGCTCTTACCGTTAGTATATGGACAAAAAACATTTATCTACATCTCATTACCTCCTTATTCCATTTCTTCTCTCTCTTGATTTGCTTCAATTTATGACCTAACACTTCTCTATTTTTCCTCTTTTTGTTCCCTTTCTTTTTCAATACCCTCTTTACTCTCTTCTTCTATTTTCCAATCTCTAAAACTACCCCCTTCAATTAAGGTATATAGACTATAGCAAGAAGAAAATAGAATAATGGAACCACCAAAGGACCTTAGGACTTAAATGCTTTAACAAGGTTGTACATTAGTAATTTGAGTTAGCACGTTTGGGTATAATACACAAAAAGAGAGACATGTTGAGAATTTGGATCATAATTTTGAGGACATCTAGTGGTAAGGGCATTTTTTAATCTTTTTTAAGGTTAAGGGTATTAATGCAACTTTTGAAAGTTCATGGGTATTTTTAAAACGAGGTACAAACTATTTCTGTCCATATATTAACAGTATGAGTATTTTTTAACTTTTTTTGAAAGTTTAAGGGTATTAATGAAACTTTTGAAAGTTTAGAAGTATTTTTGAAACAAAGTACTAACGGTTTCCATCCAAAACTAACAGTAAGGGTATTTTTGAACTTTTATTTTTAAATTTAAGAGTATTAATGAAACTTTTAAAAGTTTAGAGAAGTGTTTTTGAAACAAAATACAAAGTTCATGGATATTTTCTATAATTTAGTCTAAATTATATAAAAAAAAATTTGACCATTTCACTCATATTCAACTTTTTTATTTTTTAATAATTAATAATTTCGAAAAAAGTAAAGGCAAATGCTGAGTACTTTTATATGAAACGACAATAACATAAAAATTATATTCTCCGGTGGGAATTGGGGTGTCTTAAAAATAAAATTGAATTCTATTAGGGGGAAAAATCAATTTATACCTTTAAACTTTGTTGGTTGTGTCAATAAAAATTTTAAACAAATAATTGTTTCAATTAAACACTAAACTTTCATAAGTGAAACTGTTTAGACTCTTAGTAATTCATAACTATTTTTACTTGATTCAATTTAAAATCAACTCAAAATTATCTAAATAACCGTATTCTTCTTTCAGAATCTTACTAAAGTATTAAGAAAAATTATCATGTAATTATTTTTAAATAAATAGAGATAGATAGATGAAAAAGAGAAGATAAAAAACTGTCATATTAATAAAAATGGTCATTACCCACTTGATTCCATTCTTTTTCTCTAATATTGCATTAATTCATGCATTTCAAGAAAATGTGTAGTCTCTTAAATTTGAACTTAATTTCTATTTGGTGCTTAAATCTTCAAACTAACACTTTTTATCATTGAGATTTGGATTTAGTTTCCATTTGATTATTGAGATTTTAAAAGTGACATGTTTGGTCCTCAATGTTTGAATTTGATTTCTAATTGGTCCACAAAAAATAAAAAATATATAATTTTTTTAACTCGTTTAAAAAATACATATAATCAAAGTCTAGTTAGAATATGTTAACTACCACGTCATCATTCTATTAGGTAAATTAAGTCAACTTTACTCGAGTCAATTTAGAAACAAATTTTAAACTTCAGAGACTAATTATAAATCAAATTCAAATTTTGGAGACCCAACATGTCACTTTTGAAACCTCAAGGACCATATAGAAACAAAATTTAAATCCCAAGGACCAAAAGTGCTAGTTTTAAAAATTTAGAGACCAAATAGAAATTAAGTTCAAATCTCATGGACCAAAAGTGTATGTTACCCTTCAAGAAAACTTATACACGTGAGCATTATGCATCAATGATTTTAAAACATAATCCTCATGAAGGGTCTAAATTGATTTACTTCTGAAAGTTTAGGATTTTAATTGATAAAATTATTTATTTATAGTTTATTGCTTCAACCGGCAAAGTTTATAGGTATAAAGTGATTTAAGGTTTTTTTTAATATTGTATTTTTTTAAACTTTTTATTAAAATTTATTAAGTTTGAAACTATTTATTTAAATATTGTAGTTTTTATTCTCGAGGGTGGTAAGAGACAACCTGTAGTTGCCGAATGTCATTGCCATGTGAAATTGCCACGTTTGAATGTTATCTCTTGAAAAGACAACATATGCCAACTTATAACTAAATATGTGAGGTGGGAAAGTGGTTGGGCGGTTGTGCTATGATCCTTGAGAACTCAAGTTTGAGACTGAGCTTGTGCAAATTAATTTGACATTTTCCTTCATTTTTTTTCTATCTTTTAGGACATATTTTTTTTCTTCAAGAGATGCCATTCAAATTATGTGGCAATTCCACATGGCAATGTCGACTCTGACTGATAACACAGTAATAGTGCTCTTTTATCAGCTTATGTCATGCTAGTTTAGTTGCCCTCACGTGTTTATTTGTCTATTTTGTAGGGAATTGAGCAATTCAGAGCCAATCAGAAGACTTTGGATGAATCGGGGTTAAAAGGAAGCCAATCGAACCTATTTTGAGCATTAGAATGGAGAAGAGAGACCATACAAGCCAAGAGAGCCGAGTGCATAGTGTCTAGACGCCGCTGCAAAATCATGTCCAGCTTGGAGATCCGCAGGAATAGTGTCTAGATGCTATTCCAAGCATCTAGACGCCGGGAACTTGAAGAAGCAAGGCTCGCTCGACGCTGCGGAGAGGCTGCTCAAAACGCTGGTAGCGTCGAGAAGCTACCCTGATTCCGCCAGATTTTTTCCTTATTCGCGGAGACAGCGTCTAGACGTTGTCCTAGGCGTCTAGACGCTTCTCTGCCATATTTAATCAACTTTTTTCTTTAGGGTTAGAGACCTTTTTGCCTCCTTGCACACACGATTTTGAGAGAGTTTTTTAGACATTTTTCCTTTACTTTTGGAGAGTTTATGGTGTCGAATCGAGCTTGTTTGAACTCGAGGTTTTCTATGGAGATGCTCGGCTAGATCCTGCGATTCCGGTTCAGAGGTCGGTTGTAATCAGTTGCGACATTGTGAGGCTTGAACCTTAACTTAGTTTTCTTTCAATTGCAAGTGTTCTTTAATTCCAGTGTTAATTTTATAAGTATGTATTTTGATTAAATTGAAGCATTAATCCCTCTACATGCTTTATTGCTAATCACGATCATGATCCGTAATTGTCATGTTGAATGAACCGGCAGCATTAGAATTATCACATGTGTATGTTTGTGGGTTTCCATGATACATGGCTTGCATGTTTAGTTCTATGAATTAAAGAAGCATGTTAATTAGGTGAAAGTTGTTTTACCTGATCGATTGTCTTGGTCGTTCCAAAGTTCGTAATGCCTTTACCCAAATAAATTGAAGCGGTTTCGTAAAGATTTGTTTAGGTAATTAGCGTTAACTTGGCGTTCGTTAGAGTTAATGATCTTAGGGAATTTGCACTTTTTGGGGTTTCCTAATAAGTTGACCAAGTACTTGCATGGTTAAGATTAAATATTTTGAATGCCTATGATTAATGTTTGCAATTGAATAGAACCGCACCTCTGAACTGGAACTTGGTAAGAGTTGATTTTTGTCCTTTTTAGCAATTGTTTTGTTTTTGTCAATTTTTATTTCCATTAAGTAAGAAAATATTTTTCAAAACCCCTCCGTTTCATTTTGTTACTGGAATTTAATACTGAGAATATAAAATTTCTGGCTCCTTTGAGAAATCGACCTGGTCCACTATTTCTACAAGCTAGAGTAGGAAAACCAGTTTAATTTTGGTAGGCTTCGACAACCTCACCACTGACATCTGACAACGTGTGCTATACGTTGTCTCTTTCTTTTCAAGAGACGACCTACCAGGGGCGGATCCAGATACTAATGTTTGGGGGGCCAACAAAATATGTTATATAAATATAATAAAAAAAATATATCTCTAAAAGGTTAAAGGTTCGAATCCACAATCCCACATTACGTTGAGCTAAAAAAAATTATTGCAGATAAGAATAGGTAGGTGTATAAGGACTTCCTAACTAAGTTCGAATAACCTTAAATATCCATCATATAATTTAGCTCATCTTGATGTCTTATCAAATAGAAAAAAAAAAAGTTAAATTACAAGTGAGTCCATGAGCTTTTAAGTTCGAGTCTATTAGATCCTTAAACTTTAAAAAGTATCGAATGAGTACATAAACTTTCAATTTAGTATCTAATAAGTTCCTAAACTTTAACTGGGTACAACATATTCCTAAACTTTTAATTTTGTGTCTAATAAATCCCTAAATTTTAAAAAATATCGAATAGGTCAATAATATAATATTATTATAGTTTCTTATAGAATTAAATATTAAAAACTAATTTACTAACATTTAAAAATATTTGTAAATTGTAAATATTTTGTAGATATAACTCTTTAAAGAAAATGTGATTTATCATTTATATTTATATAAAAAAAATATAGATCTAAATTATTTTATAGAATAGTTTTTTATATATTTCTAAATCAAAATAGTAACTTTTTATAAATATATAAAAAAGAAAATAAATGTACAAAAAATAAAACAAAGGAAAGGTGGAAAAGCAAAGAAATATATAAAAGGAAAAAAAATGCAGCCAGCAAGGCTTGAACACCAGCACATTTTATGGGCAATACTTAGGTGCTGGCTGGGCTGCACCCATCTCTTCTGCAGCCCAGCTTACAGCCATAAGTTTTTTTTTTTTTTTTTTTAAAAAACAAAAACCCAAAAAAAAAAAATCTTGTGGCTGTAAGCTGGGTTGCACAAGAGATGGGTGCAGCCCAGCCAGCACCTAAGTATTTTTCACATTTTATTACCGGCCTGACAAAACACATTTTTATCCTTTTTCATGAATAGTATATATATACCATTTTTTTAAAGACTAATAGTATATATTATAGTGTATTAAATTCAAAAACTTTGAAGGCCATGACCCTCATTGATCCGCCCCTGCAACCTACTCTCGGGAATAAAAATTATAATATTTAAATAAATAGTTTAAAACTTAATATATTTTAATAAAAGATTTTAAAAAATACAATATTAAAAAAAGTCCTTTTTTTTTATGTTCTAAAAAAGTGATTTTTTTCCCAAAGAAAAAAAAAAAGAAGAAGAAATTATTGCAATTGGAATAGATGGTACAACGCACGTGAACTCAAAAGGCCGAAACAGACTCATAATGGGCTTTCTGCAAAGCCCATATGTTAATAGGCCCGTCAGTTTCTCCACCCAGAACTGCGGCTAGGGCTCAGGCTCACGATCTTCAGCCAAGGGTTTTTAGAAACTCCTATAAATGCACCACAAAACCTCACTTCTTCGGCGCTTTCGTGTTTAGGGCTTCCGATCGAGATCGCGGCAGGGACTGAAGCCGTAGCAGAGAAGAAAACATGGTGCACGTCTCCTTCTACAGGAACTGTGAGTATACTTTAACTTCAAAAACTTTCTGAAATTGCATATTCATTGTCATCTAATAGAGCCATCAAAGATCTGCAATACATATACATATGTTTCATTTTAATGACCTCAAGGTTTGGAACTTCTGTCTCTCGTGCTTTTCTTCCGGTTGTGTTTCGCGCATGTTAGGCTACCTGGTTAATCTTAGGTTAGCTGGAACAGAGGCAACCGTCTGTTTGGGATTACATGGGGTTTGTATTAGAAATCATGGGGCCTCATATTCCTAGGCTTTAATTTATGATTCTCGACAATCTTCTCTTATCCTTTTTGTTTTCTTTCAAAAATTTGTTCATTCCATTTTATGGAGATCAATATATGACATAGTAGATCTTACATTTAAGTTTTTTTTTTTAAAAATGTCGCTTTACATAATGCCTGTTTCTTGGCGCTTTGCTGAGAGCCATGATAATTGAATAGTGGGTTTTGTCATTACATAGATGGGAAAACTTTCAAGAAACCACGACGTCCTTATGAGAAGGAGCGTCTGGATGCAGAACTTAAACTTGTAGGTGAATATGGGCTTCGTTGTAAAAGGGAGCTATGGAGGGTTCAATATGCACTGAGCCGAATCCGTAATAATGCAAGGATGCTTTTAACTCTTGATGAAAAGAATCCGCGTAGGATTTTTGAGGGAGAGGCCCTGCTCAGGAGGATGAACAGGTACGGTCTTTTGGATGAGAGTCAAAACAAGCTCGATTATGTCTTGGCTCTTACTGTAGAGAATTTCCTTGAGCGTCGTCTCCAAACACTTGTATTCAAGTCTGGAATGGCAAAGTCTATTCACCATGCTAGAGTGCTTATCAGACAGAGGCATATAAGGTAGAGTGGCGTCATTATCACTCTAATTTCTTACTCAAATCAGTGCATATCAATAACATTCTTTTGTGGTTGTTTTATATAAAATGCCCCTAAACTACTTGGTTGGTTTCAATTATGCTCTTACTTTAGCTAAAGGTCAAAAGTTTAATTTTAACCTTTAGCTTTTTAGTTGATTAATAAATTTCTGATTGGGCAATTGAGATTTAGCTTAGACATTTCATTTAGGGTTTGAGAGAAATAAGTTTTATTTTTCTTTACTTTTCACTCTTTCTTGCAATCAACGATCAAAATTTGGGGTCTTTCTTCAAATTAATGGGCAAAAGTTAGGGCTTAGGGTTTGAGAGAAATAAGTTTTGTTTTTCTTTGCTTTTCACTCTTTCTTACAATCAACGAACAAAATTTGTGGTCTTTCTTCAAATGAATGGTCAAAAGTTAGGGCTAGGGCTTGGCAAATGATGAGTAATCGTTGGAAGAAAGTAGCAAATCATTTTGTGTATCATTATGGGGAAGATGATTGTGCTACTAGGTATGAATTCTGGTATTGGAATTTCTTGTATGAATGAAAGATTTTTTTCCCCTAGACAATTGAAGGCCATAAGTGTTAAAATGAAACATTTGATACGGGGCATAATTTAAACCAGTCCTATACTTTAGGACTATTTTAAATAATTTAGCATTCTTTATTGCATTAGCTGTTTTTATTTGTTTTCGCACCATCTATGAGATTCTTTATGCTTGATGGTTAAATTGTTGCAAGATCATATTTGTTGTCTGAAAATTGGAAATTGTTATACTGATTGCAAAATTATAACCAGATTGTTGTTTTGTATTTTACTTCTATCCTCTACTTTATTGATATGTATGTTGGCTTTGAAGCATTCGTTGATAATGGTTTCATCTGTTACATTTGTCTCTGTCTTTTTAGGGTTGGGAGGCAGGTGGTTAACATCCCTTCCTTCATGGTGAGAGTCGATTCTCAAAAGCACATAGACTTCTCTCTCACTAGTCCGTTTGGAGGTGGTCGGCCCGGAAGAGTGAAGAGAAAGAATCAGAAGGCAGCTGCCAAGAAGGCTGCTGGTGGAGATGGAGATGAAGAAGATGAGGATTGAGTTATTGACTAAGAACTCATCATCTGAGATGGTAAAGATTAGCCAAGGATCTCTCAAGTCCTATTTCCTCCTCCAGCTAAACCTTATCTATCGCTAATGATGAGAATGTTACGTCTTTTAGAAGTTTTGCTTTAATTAATTTTCATTTAGAGATCTTGTTTTCTTTGGTGGTGGGACTAGTTTTCAATTTGGGACAAGCTTCTCTTCGGATTTAGTTGTCACAGTTTTCATGCCATGATAGGACTTCTTTACTAAAAATTACTCTGCATCATGAATTTATCGAGTTGATTTGGTTGAAATCTGGCTGCTTGGCTTATTAATTCATGAATCTGATCCGTTGTAAGGTTTTGTGAATTGTAATCCCAATACTCATGAGTTCTTGAAGTCCAGATATATTTCCTAGCGATGGAAGGTAGACAAGGGTAAAATCATGAAAACATTATGTTAGGTTTTCATGTTAGGATACCACCTAATAGGAATCAAGAACTAAAATATATTGAACCAAGTATAAGGCACTTGGAACCTCCCCTCTCTTGAGTTGAGTGTGCTAACTCAAGCCCTAAATCACTCAATAATTGCTTGCCTTCCTTCAATCCCCCTCCCTCTATTTATAACCTAAATGTACTAGCTACCGAACTAATTATCCTTATGTCCTTACTAATTCCATACTACTACCCATAAATCCTTTGGGTTTATTAAGCTTGGAGTTTTTAAGATGGTATTAAAAGTGTATTTGGTTGGTAAGATGGTATTAAAAGTGTATTTGGTTGGTGAATTTTATAAGTTTGGATGATATTAAAAGTGTATTTGGTTGGTAAATTTAAAATTCGTAATAAATAATAGAAATTATTTAATTAAAGTAATAAAAACTATATAGTAAATGTAACTTTCATTATGAAATTAGAGAGTATTATTTTAATAATAAATAAAATATTTTTAATACATTTGTCTACTCAATTTTCTTCTAATAATTATTTTACAGAATAAATATTTAATTGTTCATGAAAATATTTTCAGACTATTTATCAAAGTGTGAACAAATATAAACAAAATTTTGTATGATATCAATTGTTTATGTAATGATTTATAACTTGTGCCAACAAAAGTTATTTACTAATTATTAAAATTACTTTCTATATTTAACTAATACATAAGATTATAAAGTTAAAGTATTTTAAATAATATTATTTTAAAAGCTATTAACTTCAAGATACACTAACCAAAATGGTTTAATTAATTAATTTTACAAATATTATGTCTTTAATTGACTATGATAACATGATTTCTACATTTTCATGAGAATGAATTTAAAAAAGTTGTGGATTTAGAGAAATGGAACTTTTTTTTATCAAATGAAAATTGACGTATTAAATTTAGGTTTATATAACGTGTGGTTTGGAATTTACAATAAAATCATTTTTATTATAATTTATATGTTTAAGTTTTATATAATAACAATAAGTTTTTTTTGAACTAGGAACTATTACTTTGTAAATGAATAATTTATTTTTTAATATTATTGTTAATCTGAACACTTTTTGAATAATTATTTTGTAAAACAAATATTTAGTTAGTTTTGTAATTATTATTTTTTCTAATATTTGTCAATGTAGGAACAAAATACAAAGAAATTTATTCTTACAAATTTATCATTATAATTGCTCTAAAACATGAAGTATAACAAAGATGACATATCGGTTTATGAAGTAATTATTACTATTTGAAATTTGAACTAAAATTATTTACTTATTTATTATAATTTTTAATTAATTATTTTTATTTAACTAATATGTTTTTATTAAAAAAATCAATGCATTTTAAAAGCATGATTAAAGACAAAATATGTATTGTAGCAAACTTGGAGAGTATGAATAAAGTTCTGTAGCAAACCTGGTAAGGTAAAACAATATAGCAAACTTGAGAGGTATAATAGTATGTACTATAGCAAACTTGGGTTAACAAAAATGCTAACCAAACATGGGTTTTTTTTAAACAAACCCATACTCCTCACTTCTAAAACAGGGAACCAAACACTCCTTTATTAGTTCTCTTACATTACCTTGTCCTTCAATTACACCTTGTCCTTAAGGTGTGTTTATCAAAACACAATCCCAAAATTGGGTAATGATCAACAATCTTGTTTTTAAATAGAAAACCCCGCTGGTCAACGCTCTGATGACCATGTGTGGCGGCTGCGGTGAGCGGCGGTGGTTGGAGTCACCAACCAAATACACTTTTAATACCATGGTTGGTGCAACAATGGCCGATGGTTGGCAAAGAATGGGAGGAGGTGGTAGCTAGGGTTAGCCTTTCTCTCTTCACATGGGCCAATTGGTGTCATATTGTGCCAACTAGCAACCAGAGGGAACAACCCAGCCCAAAACAAAAAACCCATTTTGGCTGATGATTAGAACTTAATTGTGAAGTTGGTCTCCCAGCCAAATTATTCAAGGCCAGTTCACTCCCAATAAGCTCAGTCTATTTATTCAATTGTATCCCATTCCAAAATAGTTTGTTAAGCCGTTACTCAAGGGTAACAAACTTGCTTCCAGACTTTTATTTTCTCTGACATTTCACGAGGCCAGCAAATTTCCTCCCCATGATTCCCTCTTCACGAAGGTTGCATTGGTACCTTCTATTATACTTCATCTCCGTTCGTGCTTTCTCTTGCCGCTGGCGACTGCCTCTATCAGGCCTTGGTCTTCTTTTATTTTCTTTTTCTTCATGACTGTCAGCCTCTGATACCTCCGCCACCTCTCCATTTCCCTTGAGTTTGCACTTTTCTCGAGGTTGCGTCTCTTGCCTCACACGCCGCCGTTGCCGACAAAAATCTCCATCGACCTTTTCTCTTATTTTCTTTCGGACCTTGCGGCTACTCAACTGTTTTTTCCTCCTCAATGGCTGACAACTCCCCTTCAGAAAGCCAACCTTCGGCATACTTGATGCAATCTCAGCCCCTTCACGTGATGTTGTTGAACTCCAACAGATAAAAAATCTGCCTCCCCAATCCTTCTTCCATTTCCAACTACCATTTTTTTTCGGTACTTTCTACATCTCCTTTGCGCTTTCTCGTTGCTTCCATATGACATCATTCTTATGACTCTTACTTTTTTCCTTTTGCTTCTTGTTCTCTTTACTTTTGTTCCTCTTTTGATGGTTGATCTTCTTCTCATATGCGTTCAATGATTCCTTGCATGAAAACACTTTTGGGATTTCCCGAACGGTTTTCTTTCGCATTTTCAATTGTACCCTTGTGTAAGATCGACGCCTTCCAGCCACTCTTGGACTGCTAACTGATAATTTCTGGTTGATTTTGCTGCCTAATCTTGATCTACTATGGATTTCCTTGCTCTTTTTTTTTCTTCATTGCTTCTTCGATTTCTCCAACCTGGCTACTGTCATCGTTCTCCATCTTTCGTTTTTATTCTCTCTCCATCTTTTGGCGATTGAGTTCAGCACAACGCTCTTGCATTTCTCTCACCATTTGATGTGTTTCCTCGCATCTCTGCTGAGCTGCCAACACCAACTCTATCAGACAATCCCAACGATCTAGGTCCAACTATTTCATGGCCAGAATCAATGCTCTGATACCAATATTAAGAACTAAAATATATTGAAATTTAATGGATCAAGAACTACAAGATAAACCAAGTATACGGCACTTGGAACCTCCCCTCTCTTAAGTATGCTAACTCGAGCCTTAAATCACTCAATAATTGCATGCCTTCTCTCAATTAGAGATGTCCATTTAACCCACGGGGAATCCCTGATTACACGGGGAATGTGAGAGGGAGCGGGGAGATTTTTCTCCCTGTTGGCTAAACGGGGAAAGGGATGGGGAATATTCCCCGTCCCCGACCCCGCCTAGATTCCCCTCCCCTCCCTGATTAGTAATATATATATATATATATATTATTACCTATAAATAGAATTTAAAAAAAAAAAGCTATAGTAGGAATTAGTGTAAGACTATTTCGTTATAAAATATAAAATTAAATACTAAATTTGAATATTTAGAAATTAAGTTGTTTCGACATTATAGTATTTTTACTTATGATATATTATTGTTTTTGTTACGAAATTTTATAACATTTTCTTTAAATAGAATTATATTGAAAATTATTCATTTAGAAATAATTTCTATTATGGTTGAGAATAAATTTAAAAAAATAAAAAAGATTAAAAAAAAAATGGAGAAAAATTTCCCGCGAGGAATCCGATCCCAGCAAATTCCCCGAGGGGAATCCCCGCCCCGCTCCCCGCAAATTCCCCGAGGGGAATCCCCGCCCCGCTCCTCGCAAAATTAAATGGAGAATTTCACGGGGACGGAGAATCCATTCCCCGACCCGTGGACATCTCTACCTTCAATCCCCTCCCTCTATTTATAACCTAAATACACTAACTAGCTCTCTAGCTAATTACCCTTATGCCCTTATTAATACCATACTACTCCTACCCATAAACTCCTATTAGTTCCCTTACACATTAATGTTAAAATGACATAGATGAATAAAAGCTGTGTAAATGATGAGGGATTTTTAGACCTTGATGGATATCGTGGGTACGTGAAGTTTTATAATTTAATCAATATTAACATTGGCTTAGTTTAGTGTTTTTAATCAATATTAACAGTGGCTTAGTTTAGTGTTACAAATGCCGATCATATTTATTCTTATCACCAACGCTTAATGGATACGGAAATAAATGAACACTTGGATGCATTGAGAAGCGAATGGTCAATTCAGCATGATATAGTATAAAAAAAAATAAGTCTGTGAGCTGCAAATTCATTATTATATAGTATAAAAAAATGTTTCTGTGAGCTGTCAAATTCATTATTATATTCTAATAGTAAAAATATTGTATTTTTTTTTAGTATAATAGGAATCGGGGGATTCAAACCACAGACCTCGTAATCGTTAACACATTTAATATGTCAGTTGAACTATACTCTTTTTGGAGTGAAAATATTGTACCTATCCTACAGTCGAATGGCCCAATAATATAATTCTCTACGTACTAATTATTCATAGCTCAAATAATTTAGTACGTAATCTTTTAGTCTTTTACTTATTTTGCTCTCTCTCTCTCTTTTATTTATTTATTTTTGAGGCACGGCCTCTAACCTCTTGAAAGCTTAAAATTAGTCTCTAAACTTTTAATAAAGCTTAAAATTGGTCTCTATAATAAGTTTGAAGTTAATTTTTATCAAATTTAGTTATATAATTTTAATACAAAAGAAAAGACACAATGTGAACATATTTTTTTTTAGGAAAATTAACAATAAATTAAGAGTAGAGACTAATTATACGCTTTATTGAAAGTACAATGACTAAAATGAAATAAAATCTAAAGTAAAGGGATCAAAATACAATTTTAACCTTTTTCAATTATAAATTTACTCATTATGCAGACTTAGCTCATGAACGTACTTGACTATTTGCTATCTATAAATAATTGAATTGTTAAGGCCCCGTTTGATAACCATTTAGTTTTTGGTTTTTAGTTTTTGAAAATTGTGCTTGTTTTCTCACCATTTCTCTACAATAGCTTTCATATTCTCTACAATGGTTTCCATCTTTCTTAAGAAAACACTTGAATTCTTAGCCAAATTCCAAAAACAAAAACAAGTTTTTGAAAACTATTTTTTTTAGTTTTCAAAACTTGGCTTGGTTTTTGAAAACACATCTAAAAAGTAGATAAAAAAACATGGAAAACCATAAGTAGAAGTAATATTTATAGGCTTAATTTTCAAAAACCAAAAACCAAATGATTATCAAACGGGGCCTAAAATATCAGCACACTAACATTTTACACTTACAAAATTATCATCTTTAAATTTATATATAATAATTATTTTAATATGTAGTAATTGTAAGGACCTCAATTGAAAAAAATAATTATGTTAAATTATGAATTTGGTTTTATGATTTGGATTTAATTTTGTTTTGGTCCCTATGATTTTCAAAACTTCAATTTAGATTCTATTGTTTGAGATTATTTTTAATTTGGTTATCATGGTTTTTAAAGTTCTATTTTGGTCATTGTTTACTGAATCATCACAAATTATCCCTAATGCTATGTTTATTCACGTAAAAGTTCACTAACTTTTTCCTAGTTTTCACTTAGCCTTGAAATCTACTATAGCCAACCAAATAAAGCATATTAGCTCATTGTTACATAAATAGAAAATGTGCAACATATTCAATATAACAATCATTTGAGATATGAATAAACTATAGAGACTAAATTGAAGCTTTCAAAACTCTAAGGAACCCAAATCGAATCATAATAATCACATTGAAAATTTTAAAATGATAAAGACTAAATTGAAATTGTAACTAAAACTAATGGACTAAATTTGTAATTTAATTAAAAAAAAACAATATTTAAAGATTGAAATTAAAACTTTTACAATTTTAGTTAATTACCAAATTGAAAGAAGAATTAAATATTAGGGACTAAATAGTATATTTAATCTTTTCTATATTATAATAATTCGAATAATGCCAAAGTGGAATATTGTTCTTCAAACTAAAACCCAGCAGAGGTGAGTGGGAGAGACGGAGAGTTAGGTTTGTTTGTTTGTTTTTGTTTTGTTTTGTTTTTTTTTACTTGTTTTTACTTGTTTTTTTTTTTTTGGTATATATATATATTTTTATGATAGTAAACATGAGAAAGAGGCTTTAAGTTGACCAAACAATAATAGAGGTAAAACTAATACAACAAAATAAACATAGATTTCAGATAGAGGGAGATAAGAGAGCGAAGATTAAAATGAGAATTTCACATAGAAATAGATTCATACTATCAATATTTCGTTGATATTGTATTTATATTCTTCAAGCATTTCCAAATAAGTCAAAATATCTATTAATATAGCCCCAAAATGTTTATTTGTTTCCATGTGAAAAACTAAAATAGGATTTAGCTTAACTTGTTTCTGGAAAGAAAAAGTCAACCAAGATTATTGTTGTGATATCTTTGGAGAAAGATTAGGGGATCAGCCTTTTGATTTTGATGAGCAAAAGTTTTGGGTTGAATTGGGCATTTGATTTTATCAACAAAATTAGAAATCCATAAGTGAATAGTTGTAAGTCATTTTTCAATAATCTATCTATTACATGTTTATTCAAAAAAAAAGTTTTTAAATTAATCCAATTTTTTTGAAGCATTTTTTTTATTTATTAGAATATTTTTAAAAACCACTTTTGATCGCATAAAATCACTCAATAAGCTATACTAAGCATATTTTAAATTATCAATCTTTTAAAAAGTGTTTATAGAAAAAAATTAATTTTAAAATCATATATATTTTTTTTCACAAGTTATTCCAAACACACTATTAATTTTTAATTGTTAATTGGGAAAAGGCAGATGATACCAAGTCTAAGTCAAGGTCACATGGTCATGACTTGAGCTCATCGCTAATCTTTATTAGTTACATTACATAATAGGCAAGCAAAATATTGTATTCATTTTTAGAGTTACGTGCACGTAACACCAACCCAATTGCATCGCAATTTCCAGCGGGTTTAAAGTCTCTTCTTGTCCATTTCAGTTGAGAATGTGTGGAATATGAGAACGTTCGTTCAAAGCAAATTTATTAAGAAAAGTGTGGATCATGATTTCAAATACTGATTAAAAAAAAAACATGGCTGATACGGCACGGTCTTAGATGATTTCATCAAACTCTTTGTTCGTATAACAACTTCAGAATTAAAAAAGTTTGAACCTGTGTTAACTATATTTAGATTATGTAGAAGAATAAGTTATAAAGATTTACAAAAACCATTGCGGGTAATTTTTACCAAAAGTTGTTGGGAGAATTATGAATAACGGAGAAAAGGCGCGTAAACAATTACGTTGAGAGGTAGGTATCTCAATCTTTTTAAAGAGATTCGAGCTTTGTATAGTATATTTTTCTTTATCAATCACCGATAAAGCGAATCTTCTTTGATTTGTTTCTTTCAAGATGCACATAATAATTCAATTGAAAAGTTGTCTAGTCCAAGCCACACTACATTAAGAGGTTGAGCTCAAAGTCCTACAAGAAAGAACACTTTCATTAAAATAGAGAGAGATAATAATGAAATGTTGCTTATTGTGAGTATTTGTTGGATAGCCATTTATACTAGAATTTTAGATTTAAAAGTTAAATTTAAATATTTAACAACAAAAAGTACTAGAAGTTGGTTGTTATGGTTTAGTATTATTTAATCATGTAATTAATCAGTTAATGATTGGTTTCCGTAGTTATTTTGTTTCCACTTTAGTCTTAATAAAAATCGAGAATAATAACTATAATGGTATTCTATATAGAATTTAAAGATAAGAATAGAACATTTAAAACGCAGTGAAAAAAACAGAATACGTATGCAAAAGCTTCTAGATCAATTAGAATTCAAATCTAATTTGAGAATGATTCTTAGAAATTTTTTTAATACTATCCTAGTTCTTACTTCTCCCATTCATAATTTGACATGTAATTAAATAATATATTAATTTATTTAATAAATCTTATTTTATTCTTAAATGTTATTGATATAATAAATAATGGATAGAGTCAATATGAAATTTTTTTCGTGCTACAGTAATACTAGAATTTTTCTTTCATCTCTACTTTATAACAAACAAGAGAGAGAATGTAGCTATATATATATATATATATATATATAAAAGCAAATGTAGCGATAAGTGAAAATAGTGCAAAGAAAACAGAAATATAGGGATAATAAGATAAAGAAGGGGACCATGAAGAGGCGGGGGTAAAAACGTAATATTGTGGGAAAATGAAAGGTAATCTTGAATTCCCCAGGACGACACGGCTATTAAAAAACGACAACCACCCTTCTGTTGTTCGACAGCGATTTGCTTCCATGCCATTCTACATTTCTAATTTTGTACTGCTTGTTATGTTTCATGTTTTCTTTTACCTTGGGTGAAGTGAAGCAGATCAAATCCGTCTTTATTACAATTACATTCTTGAATTTTGAACAATTTATTTCTCGTACTTTGAATTACTGCAATCAATTTTTTTTTCCTGTACTTTGAATTACTGCAATCAATTTTTTTTTTCTGTACCTCCGTTGCTTGCCACTTGAAAAATATGCAAATCACCTTTTAATCATAAGAGTGGTTATTATTGATGTACAAATTCAGGCAAAGAGAAGACATTAGCCTACAAAATAAGAAAAATTGTACACTGATGTAGTACTCACACACACTTTGATGCTTAAATAAGCTTAAGACCTTGGGTTCCAGGTTAAATCGGGCGTCTCCTAAAGTGTATTGGGTTGTAGACGTGCAAAACATACACCCACACTTGTTTGACCCCATGCTGAGCTTTTGGACCTTTTGGCCTAACAAGCTCTTCATTTGGACCAATTTTTCTTCGAGTTTTGTATTGTATGAATTCCGGTTTGGTCTTAGTTGTCCTCTAGTTTTAGATTTGATTATATTGTCCAAATTTATATGTTACCATTACACCTTAAATCTTAAATCTCTAAATCCTCCTTGAATTATAAAGTTATAATTATATTTATGAACTTATAATAATATTCTAAGCAAAGAGAATAATATTTTAAATTGAAAGTGTGAGATTGCAATTACAATTTTTATAGTAACGTCCTTGACCCAAGATTTAAACTAGGATTTTTAGAGCGAAAATTATTTCTACAAACTAACATGAGTTTTATCATCCTCACTCACGTATTTCCATCCCGACAATTATTCTTAATTGATTGTAGATAAAACTTAGTTAAATTACCATTTTAGTCCTTGTACTTTGAGCTTCTTTTCATTTTGGTCATTGTACTTTCAAATGTTCAATTTTAGTTCATGTACTTTCAATAAAGCTTAAAATTAGTCCTTACTATTAGTTTATTGTTAATTTTTCTTTAAAAAAAATAGTCTATATTAGTTTTTCCTCTATAAATTTTGGAAGTATGTTTACATTGTGTCTTTTTTTGTATTGAAATTATTATTATTATTTAACCAATTTTGATAAAAAAAAAATAATTTCAAACTTATCATAGGGACCAATTTTAAGCTTTATTGAAAGTATAAGGACTAAAATTGAACATTTAAAAGTATAAAGACCAAAATGAAACAAAGCTCAAAATACATGGACCAAAATGATATTTTAACCTAAAACTTATAATTTCTTTTCTAGTTTTTCTTAACAATGCTTTTCATTCTAATTTAGGAGAGTTTTTTTTTTTTTTTTTGTTGGGGGGGGGGGGGGTTGGGGTAAATTTTATAGAATAAATAATGATAATAAGTGACCTTTTTTGTCAAAACGTTAGATGGATCACAGGCGTCATATCAAATCGTAAATTGCTCTAACAAACGAGAAAATAAACAGACACACATTAATAATATGAAAAATAAATAAATAAGAAAAGAGATTTACGGAAATGTCGTCGTCCCGACAGGTGGGTTAGGGCAGACATGAAAATATCTGACGAGGGGTGGACATTAACATAACAATATCCATCATACAGATAGAGACCGACAGAATGTGAGAGAGAAAACCCACTGCCACCAATTTAACACCATGGGCCCAAGCCCAACTCCCACATCCCTATCCATTTTTTTTTTTAAAAAATTATTTAATTTAAATTGCCCTTCCTTCTCTGCCACAAATTTTCTATCTAAAAAAAAAATGAAGATTTAATTCTAACCATTCTTATGGTTAAATACAAAATTTTATAAATTTAGTAGAGTGATTTAGTAGATCTAAAATTTTAAGGGTGTGACTACAACTATTCTTATTAAGCTAAATCTGAGTATAATTCAATTGGTTAAAACTTGTCAATTTAAGTATAGTTCAATTAGTGAAAACATTATATTTTCGACCAAAAGATCAAATGTTCGAATATCTATTCCTACATGTTGAACTTAAGAAAAATAAAAATTGGTTAAAGTTTATATATCGACTAAAAGATTAGAAGTATAAATCTTCACCCCACATATTATTAAACTTAAATCAATTATATATATATTCTAGTTGAAAGGTGGTTTTTGTAATTTCTCTATAAATTTAAATTTCCCTTTCCTAAATTTTCTTTTTCATAAAAAGAAAATAAAAAGAAAAAGGCACGACATTATTTCTTTGCTGTAGCTCATTGGCGTGCATACCCCCACACCGGATAACTGCCCTGCCCCTTTCCATTTATTTTCAGAATTCTGATCTCCTCCTCCACCTTTTCTTTTGTTTGTTTATTTATTTATTGTTCCCTCAAGCCTCAAGTCCCTCATCTTTTCCCTTTTGAAATAGGATTTTTTTTTTTTTTTTTTGCCTGCTGAAATAAGATTTTTTATTTATTTTTATTGAAAGTCTCACTATAATCATTTCCTGTCTTTGCACTTTGCAGACGTGCAAAAAGAACACTATTTTCCCCTTCCCAAATGCGGACTCTTTATTGTAATTTCACTTTCCGTCTTAAATTTCCTAACCAAAAAGAAAAAGAAAATCCTTAGAAAATCCTTAATAAAGTTTCCCTCTTAAATTTTATTTATTTATATATATTTATGAGTGTAAAGTGTTCTAGAGTTACAAGTTAGGTTTGCGCGATTTAGGCTTTAGTTGAGTTTCATTTATTATATTGATTTACAAATCTTACCTACTACATGCACTTAGTTACATAAATGATAAATCTAAATAAATTGAATCCACATTTTATAGTAGAGAGTAACTTTTTTTTAGTTCACTATATGAGGAGAGGAAACTTGAAACTCTAACATTTTGATAAAAAAATATAATATCTTAACCAATTGAATAATGCTCAGGTTGACCAATACAAAATAAGTTTTTTGAATTATATAAACTAAACAAATATTACACAAAATTTAGGTTGGTAAAATTCATTCCTTTATATACCCTAAACAAAGTGTATTTAATTCAAAAATTTCGACTCTAGACTACCTAAGCATATATTTATTAAAATCATAAGAAAAAAATATATTTGAAGAGTTTATTAGATAAACATGGAGTTACATCTCAAAATCAATTGACAATAAAATGAGCAACTCATGTATCTTATAAATTGTGAGGTTCACCATTCTTGTTTTTGGACTGAATATCCGTTTGAGTTTCATCAACTCTGATACTATATTAAACAAATATGAGGTTCAATCTCAAAACTAATTGGCTAAGAGAGAAGTAGTTCATTTATCTTATAAATTATAAGATATCTCTTTCATCTTTCTGATGTGAAATCCTCAACAAAATTTATATATTAGTATGAATCAAAAGCTAGAACTTATTAGTTAGTACTTCTAAGTATATCTATAATCTAATACGATATTAGATGTCCAAATTTAAACTTTAACCCATTGTTAGGATACTTTTAAAAAAAAATTGTAATGGAGGAAACAAGAAGAGTCAAAGATACTCCCAATTATTATTTATTTTTAAGTTAATTTGATGAATAAAAAAATAAAGACAATTTAATGGAGAGACGTGTCTAAATCTATTATTTTATATTCTGCAATTGCCAATATGAACTAGTTGAAATTCCGTGGTTTGTCCTTACTCTTGTAGTATTGAAGCAAATTGTAACATATAATATTTTAATCCTTCCAATAGAAAAATAGTTTTTTTTTTTTTTTTTTTTTTGAGAACTCCAAAATAGAGAATAATAGTTGAAATTTTAATGTAAATTTAAAATAAACAACTTTTGTTCACAACCTCTTGATCGAATATAAAAAGAAATTAAATAACAAAAATTTTATTGTGGAGGAGGATATTATTAATGGCTACCATTTTTTATTGACCAATTAATTTTTTTTAAATGATCACTTCATTCATTCAGAAAAACTAATTATGTTAAGAAGTTTATTTTAACCATTTTCATTAGTGTTATACAAGATCTCTCCTTATAAACAAAGATATATGTTTTTCCATACAATACAATATTCTGTCTATTAATATTCTTCCTCAAGTTAGGTAAAAAGATTAACATAAATATTAAATTAGATGAGAATTAGGAAAAGAGAGGAAATTATGTTGTAAAAAGACCAAACTCAAATGAAGTTAAGTCTCAATATTAAAGTACTTAAAGAATGTTAAATTCTAAGTCAATAAAAATAATTCTCACTAGTGACCGAGCACTTACTTTGCCACACTATGGTGCAAAGTTTGATCTTGCAAATATGTCATTTATTATTTATTTACCTCTTAAATTTTAACAAACATTTATTTAACGCGGTGATTGAGCGCTTGTCTCTACATCATGGAATGGAGTTCGATTATTCAAATATGCAGTTTATTATTTATTTTTCGTCCAAATTTTTCTGGCAAAAAATAATTCTCACCGGTCACCACTAACCCCATTAAAAGCTGCAATGATTTAAGGTGTCTGAAAATGGCTTAAATAATTTATTTCCACAACAATTCATTAGTACAAAGTGATAATTGTCTCATTGCATTATTTTTACTTTTATCGACAGTGAGATGGCTTCAAAAGCACTCGAATATTATGGAATTGACTTTTGACTACTGCAAATTGTCTAAACCCTGAAATTTTTATATTTTTAAATTTTTATTGATTAACTTTTTTCTGTTTCATTTGTTTATCTGTATTATGTAAGTTCTCTTTATTGCTATATTATTTTTTTGTTGACTAGTATATTGGTAATATTAATTTTTCAGTTCAACAAAATATAAAAGTGAGAAGATTTTAACTTATAATAAGGTATATACTAATATGACATTTCTAAAATCTATTAAATATTCAGCTTTTAGATATATTAGTGATTTAACAATATGTTATTAAATATCACATGATTTAAAGTATTTCTAATGTATTTCATCCCATTTTATATTAAGTGAATGCATTAGACTTTAGAGAGATATAAGCCCCCCAAAAAAATCAAAGGGTTCAATCAATTAATATCAGTTGATTTTAATTCTACATCATTTTTATCTTTTTTTTTTAATTAAAAAAAACCTTCAACTTGTCTAAATTGGGTGGTCTAGTCAATTTTTATTCCTTTTCATTTGATTTCTTCATATTTTAGTGATGTGTTTTGTCATTTAATTTAGAAAGAAAAAGTTGATTTCAACATCTTTGTCTTTAAAATTTGAAATACTGATAGATCGATTTGATATTAATTTCCCTAAAAAAATCAACGAATAAAAGTTGAAACAACTATTAATTTTAATTGGACCTTCTGTTCATATCCAAAATAGTTAGAGAATAAATATTGAAAAGATTAGATTATTTGCTTTAAAATAGGTTTAAGCTTTTGCTTATATTCGTGATTTGACCTGGTAAATTGAAGTGGGATGAAAGTTAACATCCAACTTTATCATATTTGGTAATTTATGTCGTTTGTCGTGTACATAAAAAATAATTTAAACACATCATGTTTTAATTTTGTCTACTCAACGAATTCCAACTAAATTGAGACTAGTTAAATTGATACAATAGATATTATATCCTTAATTAAAAGACGGTTCTTAAATTAAAAAAAAAAAAATACAATAGACCCATTTTTAAATTATATTTTTAACATTCTCACTCACACATGAGTTTGATCTTAATTTAATTTGCAAAAGCCAACATATAAATTATTAATATCAATTTAAAAACAATAATATTATAAAATTTCAAATTTAAAGTCTATCATATTTATTATTAATTGTGAAAGTTTAATTAGTTTCAAAAAAAATTGTGAAAGTTTACTAAACATTTATAATTGTGTAAATTAATATGTGGAGGTAAAATTCGAACTTCTGATCTTTTAGCTAAAATTATAATTTCATAATTAGTTGAGCTATGTTTAGGTTGGTCAAGATTAATCGTTCAAGTTTGAGTGCATAGATCATGGTGCAAACTAACTTTTTTTATTTAAATCTTAGTTTGGTCTTTTAAACTTTTAAAATTATTACATTTTAGTCCCAAAACTTTTAAAAGGTTTGTTTTAATATTTGAACATCATTTTTCATTTTGTATTCCATTTTGGGTAAGTAAACTTTCAACATGTATATTTTAGCCCCTAAATTTTAAAAAATGTAACCATTTTGATGTTTACCTAAATTAACAAATGATACATAACTTTTAGTATGTGTATTAACATGTTAAGGTGAACATATAGATGAAGAATTGAATGACGAAACAAAATTACACTAAAAACCAAAGTGATTATTCTTATAAATATTAGATGGGTTCCATCTTAAAACCTTAATATGGTACCTATTTGGGTTAACTATTTTTGAGTCAGATTCTAATTTTGGAGTTGGATACTCGTTTGAGTTTCATGAACTTTAATACCATATTAGATGAACATTGAGTTTCATCTTACAACCAACTGATAATAAAAGTAACTCATATATCTTATAAAAATTGTAATGTTTCTTCGTCTTTGCAACGTTAGATCTTCATCCATATAAAAATATCAGAAGCTAAAGTAGACATTTTGAAAATTAAAAAATTGAAACAGGTCCATCAAGAGACTAAATTGAGATTTAGACCTTACCCTTTTTTTTTTTTTTTTTTTTTTGTGGAATATATATGTTTCATCTCGGAGATCAAAAGTCCAAAAACAAAAAAACCCGGATGTGTTTTTGGTTCATCGAACGGCGTTCAATTTAAAAAAAAAAAAAAACAGAGTTATTAAAAGAAATAAATAAAGAAAGAGAGATGTTGAATCGATGGATTGTTGTAACTAGTCTTCGACTGCTCATTTCATTGTAAAATGATTAAGAACGGAAACATCCTACACTTCTCTTCCCATTTCCTTCCATTAGAGACAGAGATGAGAGAACACCCTGTTTTTCAATCAATATAATATTCCTCAGTTTTTTTGTGTTTTTTTTTTTTTGAATTCTAACATTAAATTTACTCCTAGAATTAAATTCCATGAAAGGAAAAGGCTACATAAAAAGCTGAGACTGAAACAAGGTGTAATAATTAGCAGCCTCATCTTCCAACTCCCACAAGGCATCACACAAGGCCACTCCATCGGCGACCAAAAACTCACCGTTGGGAATCCCCAGCTCGTCATCGGAAGCTTCCAGAAGGTGTCTCATGACTCTGTCTCTTTCCCCTTCTTCTTCTAATTCCTTCATAGAATTAGGAGAAGTAACAGAGGAGGAAGAAGTAGAAGGAAAATTGGTATAATCTTGTAGAGAAGAAGAGTCTGTGGTGGTAGTGGGCTGGGGCTGGCTGACGTTGTTGTTTTGATTTGGAGAAGGAGAGGAGATTTCTTGTTGGAGAGTGGTGATGATTGAGGACAAATCCTCAATGGGTTCCTCTTCCTCTTCGTCTAAAAGGGAGAGTATTTGGTTGTATGATTTTTGCCGTTTTAGCTCTTCCCCTTCATTCATTTCTTCTATTTGGGATTCATCCCTCTGACGTTTTGAGGCCAATCCAGCCATTTTCTTGCACAATCTTTGAGAGAGAGAAATAATATAAGGCAAAGGCAAGAGAAAAAGATGAGATGAGGAGAGAGAGTGGAGGATGAGGAGGGTTAAATAGAGGAGAAAAGAGAGAGAGAGTTTGAGGTCAAAATTGAGTGGAAAAAACAATTAAAAGCAACCCCCAGCCCAGATATTTTATTGCATTTCAATGCGGCAAGAAAAGATGCCCAATCCAATGAATTAATTAATTAAATAAATTAATGAAAGAAAAGCAAATAGATACTTGCTTGCTTGGGAATTAATTAATATATGTTATTGCGCGCCTCGTGAGTTGTTGGCTCTTTTTGGTTTGGTTGCAGTTGGACTGACTCAATTGGTTTTTTCACTCACAATCTGTCTTCTCCATCTAAATTACAATTTTTTTAAAGAAAAATGCTTGGTTGCCTTGGCCTGGCATTGCTTCTCTGAATTTGCCATTTGGATTTTGGATATGGACTCAACAGTACATAAATAAAAGCCTTTACCTTGACCTTTACCTTTTCCTCTTTACCTTTACCTTTACAATACACGAGTCGTGACAAAGGGAAAGAGGAAAAATTCATTCTAAATTAAAATAAAACTCTGAACAAAACGACAACCGATGTTCAATGGAAAAATGAGCCGTCTGTTTGGAGCTGTACTGTGTTTGACTGTTCATCAACCAGAATCCTGCCACCCCAATTGCCAGAATCTGTCTTCCAAGCACCCATTTCAATTTTTTCTTTTTCTTTTTTTTTTTCCTATCATAAACTGAGTTAATTATATAAATATAAAAAAAGGCAGGAGATTTTTCATGTGTGGTCGCTTAGACTGAAGTGAACAACCTTATTCTTCTTCTTCTTCTTCTTCTTCTTCGTCTGTGATTATTTTTTAAGGTGTCGGTGATAATGGAGACGTACTCCCGATTAGAAATTTACTTTAATTTTCTTGTTTAAGAGGATAATTGAAATCCTTTCAAAACAAAAAACCAAAAAGAAGAAGACGACATTTCTTGTCATTTTACTTTGTTTTTTGGTTGCCCGAAAAAGGGCGTCTGCTTTTCTTCAATGGTTAATTCAATATCTCATCGTTTTTCATGATTCATATATGCCTTCTGCTCTGTTTTCTGTTTGTTTGTTAAATGAGAATGAGTTTTTTCTTTTTCTTTCTTTCTTTTTCTTTTCATCTTTAACTTTTGTTTTTGTCTCTTTTATTTTATTCCTGCTTTAAACAAGCCATCATCACATAATATTTGTTGAACAAAATGTCTTTCGTTTCTTTTCTTTTTCTTTTCAACTTAGGCGGTGAAAATTAGAACATCGGAATTTTAATCGAAAAAATATGTCATAATTAATTTAGCTATCTGCTAAATGTTGGACATATAAGACTGAGAGAGCAAGAAGAGATATATATATATTTTTAAAAAAAGTAATAACCATTGAAAAAAATTAGTGGAGGGAGAGAGAGGAGAATTTTTTTTTTCTTTCAAAAAAGTAAAAACCGTAAAAACAAAAATAGTGCTGAACTGTATATAATTTTCTGCCGACTTTTCTATATCTGTTGCCAGTTTTCTGATTTTAAAGTAATTAAATATATATTAATCTTTAATCTTTAAAAAGTAGAACAAAGTTAGATTTTAACTCCCGCCACCTACCTTGAAGGCATTTATTACAACCTCCCCACAGTTTTCTAGGTATTTAAAATGTTGAAAGTTCTTATTCAAACCAGCTGCCTGCCTCTGTTCATTTTTTTTAAAGCAACTAACAACAATTTCGAAATTGACAAATAACATTTTCCATAAGTTTTCAGTTCATGATATATGTTTTTGTTCTTGCTAAAATCTAGCTAGGAAAAATCTCATATGACGGTCACGTGATAGCAACTGTAAATTTATAATTTGGAAGATTCACATGACCATCAAGACCTTTTACTCTTTAATTAGATATTGATTTTCTTAATCTTTGCATTGGTAAAGAATTCTCGATCTCTACAGACAGTGCCAACTGTTGTTGCCAAAATGTGGCTAGAATAAATCTCACATGACTTTTATGTGACAACAACTGTAAATTTATAATTTGAGAAAAAGCAGTGACCTGTAAAAGAGAAAAAACTGAGCATTGATGTGGCGCTTGCCATACCAGCTCTGATGATTAAATTAGCTAGGAGAGAATTTGGGTGTACCAAGCTAAAATTTAAAGAAAAAGGGTAGAAGTTGAACTCCTAGTCTTTGAGTCATAATGAACTATTTATAGGATCTTTGACTTTTATATTCTTTTTCAGATAAGTATTTAAATATATTTTCCCTTCTATCTAATAATGAGGTTTAAAAAGGTTAATCTTATATTGCAAGATTCCCTTGTAAATCATATTTATCTTCTTGGTCCAATTTCACCCATAACAGTTTTAACTATGCATAACCTTGTAATTATCATTTTTTATTAAAAAAAAATGTTAAAACAACTTTTGATTTTTACCTACTTTTATTAAAGTAACAATTCAATTTTTAATTTTTTTTAGAAATATTTAGTCTCAAAATTTATAACAATTTAGTATATGAACTTTAGTATGTAACAATAACAACTTAGCTCAATGTGTTTTTAAATTTAACAAAATTTAGTTTAAATTGTGAAAAATCTCATAAAAATAAAGTGTACATTTTTATTAGGTTAAAGTACCATTTTGGTCAATATACTTTGAGTTTCATTCCATTTTAGTGTCTGGACTTTTAAATGTCCAATTTTAGTCTATGTACTTTCAATAAACTTTAAAATTGGTCCTTATCGTTAGTTTGAAGTTAATTTTTTTTTTCAAAATTGGTTAAATAATTATAATAATTTTCATGCATGAAAATACATAATGTGAACATTTTTCAAAACTTTATAAAATGAAAGCCAATAGAGACTAAATTTTTTAAGAAAAGTTAACAATAGAAACTAATTTTAAGCTTTATTGAAAGTACAAAGACTAAAATTGAATATTTGAAAGTACATGCACTAAAATGCAATGAAACTCAAAGTACAATGATCAAAATGGTATTCTAACCTTTTTATTATGTAACAATTTAGCCTTTCTATTTTATAAATACATTTAGTTCCTAATTAATATATCAATCTCTATATGGGTAAGAGATTCTATTGAATCTTAAACAACATTTTCTACGAGAAGGGCTATATTGTTACAAATTTAAAAATACAATAACTAAATTGTTACATACTAAAGTTTATAAACTAAATCCTTAGCAAACTAAAATTCAAAGACTAAAAGTGTTTTTTAACATAATAATAATAATATATTTCTCCAAGATTTTCAAACAATTAATTAAAAGCAATTAACAACAATTTCGAAAAGTTTGCAATTCATTAAGATTCTCTCTCTTAGGGTTCTTTATTAGCAGATGAGGTACTTTCGAAAAGAACAAGTACCACTCTAACAAAACTTGATATTAAAAGTTTGGAAAAATATGATACCATTAATAAAATATATGCCAAAGAGTGAGAAACTATTATAAACAGAAAATTTTATGTTTAGTGACACGGACATGGAAAAGATTATTTTAACAAGTTTTCTTATAAGTACTATTACTCAATAATTATTGAAATGTATTCAATAAATTTTCAAATAGACAAAGGATAATGGAGATAGAGGATAAGGTTCCATCAAAAACAACTATTTATTCCTATTTAAGTATATGTCTTTAGCTTATCCCAAAAAAGAGTACATATCTCTAAAGAAAAGAGGAACTAGATAGAGAAATGACAAGATGATATTGAAACATCTATTTTGAAAAGACCATTGAAGCAAAAATTCATTTTGAAAATGGTATATATTTTTTATTAAATTTAAAATTGGATTTAATGTAATAATAATTTGACGAGAGTATTACATATATGATTAATATCAACATGCTAATTTATGATTATTAAAAATTATTTTTAAAAAATTGTTAGTTTTTTTTCTTTTTGAGTTCAACGACATTTGCGGGTGGAAGATTTGAATCTCTGACCTTTGCGGGTGAAAGATTTAAATATATGACCTTTTGATCGAGAGTAAATACCAATTACCAATAAATTAAGTTTACTTTGACAATTTTTTATGTTTATTAATTTATAAAACTAGCTCCATTATATACCCAAAAAAACAGTATATAAACCATTCTTGATATTTTACTCAATGTAAACTGTGAAACCATTACTGTTTGATATATATATAATTAATTAATTAATATTAAAGGGGAGCTCTGAATGGAATTGCAAGTTTCAATCCCACTTTCCTTTGACCTAATGTTTCATAAAATTAATTGAATTGAACGCACAATTTGGAGTTTTGATTAATATCTAATCTAAAAAATCGAGCTGAATGGATCCAAATGATGCACTTAAAATTAAATTAGTGTTTAATTCACATGGGCAATAAGACAATTGGCAGCATGCGTGGGGGAGGTTGTTGTTTGTTTTTTAATTGTGTGAACTCATTGTTCTACTACACAATAATATTGACTAAACCTAAAACAGGACAACAAATCATTTCATATTAACAAAAATAAATTAAGTTTTGTACAATTTTTCTTTTATGTCAGTTCCTTAGAGAGGGACAAAGACAGACAGGATTTAAAAAAAAAAAAAAAAAAAAAAGCATTAAGAAGATGCAACAGGCCAACTAAAATATATCCATCAATTATGTTAATTTATTCGTCACACGAAACTTCCTGATGTTCAAACTCTCTGAAGCATTTATTAATTATGATTATGTTATGAACAGAAGAAAGCCAATTAAAAAATTAACAAGTTGAAGTTGAGACTAGAAAGATCCATTGCTTATTAAAAAGCCAAATTCAAGAAATTATTAATCCATTTTGTTGAGTACTATTAGAATATTAACCATGTTCTTCGATTATTGCTCTGATTCTTTTCATGGTAATGTTTATGTAATCAAGGAGGGAAGATTCATGCCTCAGCAGATTGATTTTAAATACAAACATTAATATAATTAAAACCAAGCTTAAAAATTAGAGATATCGAGTGATGTGGGTGTTTGGATCTGGATTAATTTAGTTCATTGGCAGGAGTTCATCTTTTAGAAATTATGAAAGCTGAGCATCCTAAGCAAATACATATTTATATATTAAAAAAAAAAAAAAAAAAAGAAGAAGAAGAGAGAAATAAGAAACAAAGTTCTTGGTAATTACGGCATTGTTGGGATTATGTCAGATCGTGCCGAATCTCTTAAATTAATTTTATAATTTCAAGAACTTTTGCTAAAGGAAGAAAGCTATTGGTTTAGAACCAACTTCACTATATACCACCTTTGATTTAACTTTCTTATCTCTTTAGAACCATCTCAAAATCCTAATCTAGGGCTTCAGGCTTTGAGATCATTATAATATTGTTATTTGTGACCATAACTTTGTTAGTCTTGTTTGATGATTTTATTAGTATATAGAATACAAGTTTTTTTTTCTCCCGAATATATAAAAAACAAACATATTCTTGATTTAAGAATCTCGTTCTTCGCTCGAGGTATTAATATTATGACTTTCAACTTCAATGAATCTATCAACTGGTATAATTAATGTCTAGGTTCTTTTTATCAATTATGCTAAACCTTGGTATGAAAGTTAGGTTTGTAATTTTTCTCCTTTAGACCTCTAGCTGCAATTAAAATTCTATTTAAAATATATATTGATATAAATCATCACAACTAAATGTTGAGCAATTAAAAATTATTAGATAATTAAATTGATAAACTTTTTGATGTATATAAGTATGTATTATTAATATTTAAATAACTACTTTTTATATCTTTATATGTCCTTTCTTCTTTCTAAATTTTAAATTTTTATATTTAATTATAAACGATCGAACTATGAAGCAATGATCTAAATTAATTATACAATTATTTTTTTAATTATGAACTCAAACATTAGAAATTTTTTTTTAAAAAATATATTTTATTTTAGTATGGGATTTGTGTGACGTTTGGCATTCATTATTGTTTTTAAGAAAACAAATCTTTCTCAAAGAATGTCATTTGGGGACCAGAATATGTACATAAATGTGGATGCAAATAAATTAAGTGTACCCTCTCTCCTTTCCTCACTTTGCTTCTATTAATTAAAATTACTCAATCCCTAAAGTAAGAGACATGATTTCATGTCATCAAAACCAAACTTGATTGACTTCATAAGCATCTTCAATTGCAAAAAGAAGGAAAAAAAAAAAAAAAAAAAAAAGCTCTCAAGAAGCTAGTAGGTCTAGGCAATAAAGCTTGACCCACAAGTTTGTAGCCCAAATAATCCCATATGCCATCATAAGGATGGATCTAGATCTATCAATAACATTATAAATATTAATCAAGGACATGTTTTTTTTTTTTTTGTCAAATGTCAATAATGCATGCAACCCGTTTTGCTACCTAATTTAATATTATCGTTTCATAATAATTTTGCGTTTGATTTTATGTTTTCAAAAGTTTCTTCTGTCTTGGTGATCAAATTTTTAGAAATATTTTAAATTTTTTCTAACCAAAAAATATATTAAAAAAAAAAAGAATTTGATTAATAAACTTTAACATATTTATAAAAAATAAAAATATAAACAAAGAAGTTGGTAGGAAACAATCTAATTCTATTGAAAACCGAGATATGAAAAATAAGATTGTTATCAAATGGAACATCAACTATTTTACTTTTGACCTAAAATAACTTTTTGATTACATAAAGTTGACAAGTTGCAAGTTTGCTATACACTGCTCCATAGTGAATGCTTTAATACCAAATTGCTTGACTTTATATCAAAGATGTCACATGATTAACATAGTCAAAAAAAACAAACAAACAATAATTTCAATATTAGGGTAAACAACATTGGGTATTCAAAATCATTTCAAATAATTTATATTATTCATATACTTTTAAGAAAATCATTTAAGATTTTTTTTTTTATAAAAAAAACACAATGTAACAAAGGGGGAAAAATCAATATTAGTATTATTAAGTTGCTAACATATATGTGTGACATGTGGTGCCAGCAACTATAAACTGTATTATGATAATTTTAATTTTGGATATGAAAAGGTGAGAAAATTTGGTTGCAAGTTTCCATAATGTAGTGTACCTCAACCACTCAGCAGGTGGACCCTTCAATTGTTTGTGGATGACCTCTTTAGCCACATTTATTCAACCAATTTGGTTCCTTGCACATCATTATTTTCCTTCATTTTCATAATCATCTTTCAATGATCTTTTATCGGATAATGAATATCTCCATATCTTTTATAATAATTTTCATTTCGAACACTAATTTGAATATCGTTTATTTGATTAAGATATATATCATTGACTAAAAGGTCAAAAGTTCGAATCTTCACCTCACATGTTATTAAAAAAAAAAAATTGTTTCAGATTTAGACTCATGTAATTTTTATATATATTTTTATAAAGAATTATCGTCAGTAAAAATATTGTCCTCATTTATATGTTTATAGTATTTTCTACTTTTAATTGATGCAAAATTATGTTTGTATCACTTATAATATTGATGGAATTTCCTAACATATTAATGCAAGTCAAAAAAATGCTGAAACCAAGTCAAGTCGTCCTGATCTTGAAGTAATTCCTTTGCAACTTACTAATTATATATGTTTAATTTAGTTATTTTAACTTAAAAGTAGCCGTTTGAAAGATGACATATAATTGATGGCAATTAGAAATTAAGAATATTTTTTAATGAATTATATTCTTGGAATAAAACTTGGCTAAAGCTTTGAATTGATTCTATACTTATCTTTTTCTTTTTTCCGTGACCATTTTGGATGTGTTGTTTTAGTAATTACATTTCATCAATAGAATCTAACATTATTCTAACATTATTTAGTATTTTATTGAATGAGACTAAATAATTATTTTATGCTATATTTGTTTAAAAAAAAAAAGATGAAGAAAGAAGTCAATACAACTATTTTGATATAATTATAGAATTAAAATTTGTTATTTATCATACTTCTTAAAAAGATGATTTTTAAAATAAAATGTTTCATTTGCTTTCGATGATAGTGAAAATATATTGTTGACATATACAACTTGAAAAATTAGTAAGTTTGTCCAAATGATCAACTAACAATTACATATGGTTCCGCTTGAACGACTTTGACAGTTAAGCTCTTAATTGATGGTAAAATGATGTGTGTAAAGTAGTATAGATCTTCAATCCTCGTGTAAAAAATGCATATGTCTCAAATAAATGGTGGGAGTTGTCCCTATTTATAAGGTACAAAAATTATAGTAAAAATAAATTTTGCAGATAAATTAGAACTTGAAGATAGAGTCTTAGGTTGGTACAAGGTTCTAGGCATAAATATGTAAGAAGCATTATTGGGTTACCTTAATAAAAGTCACATATCTTACTTAAATTACTTAAATTATTATATAGTTAGAACTTGTATCATGTGTCTCCAACATAAAGTTATAGAAGTGACCGTAAATGGTTGTGTCAAACAATATGATGGAAGTGGAAGTGTCAATATAAACATATGAAAAAAGTTTCTTATCTAAATTGTCTAATGAGAAAAAAATATTTGTATGATCTTCATTAAGTTAATTTCATTATCTTTTTTTTTTTTTTTTAAAAAGGAAATCAATTCATATTCTTAATGTCTATGCCTTATAGTAACAAATGAAAACATTAAGATAAGAAATCAATTTAATTGAATTTTTTTAATAAAAACTTGTTCACAAAAGGATCCAAGATTATATGTCAAATTACTTTTCGTCCTTTAAGCCAATAGTGTAATGTCCTCAACCACCCATGTCTCTCCTAATTTTTATTCCCTTGTGCAATTTTAGTGGTTATCAATAAGTTTAATTAACCATAATGATTGTGAAAGAAGCAATACTTAATTAATACCCAAAACTTATCATATCTTATGAGATCTTAAAAGCCAAAGTGGTAAAGGGAAAAAGCATATAACAGTGTTACTTGTGTGTAAGCGCATTATACACTACAATTGATAACATGTGGAACAAAAAATAATCATTAAATTATGTTTGGATTTGTTGGAGAATCTAAACTGAGAAGCATATTACTTAGGCTTAGCACATTAATTTTCAGGCAAGATACATGGTCTCCAATGTGGGGGGTTCAAATTCAAAGAGAATTTAGCTTTTCTAAAAGAGATCAAATAATGGAGATATACAATAACCTACTATCGACAATATACGTTTTTTATACTTTTTACAATGATATGATATTGCCCATTAAATTTAAATTTGCGTAGTGTTTGTACTTTCGTATAAAATCTAAATTAGAGTATTATATGACTATGGATGTTGTCTTTATTCATATACTTAATTTTTTTTTTTTTTTTTTTACTTTCTAATTGATGTGAAATTATGTTGATATTAGTGATGCAATGTTTGAACAAACCGACAAATCAATTTTTTTGGGTAGTGTTTATATTGTGATGATATCTTTTCTATATATATATTTGAAAAAAAAAAGAAAGAAAGAAAATGGAGGTGACAGTAAAGCAATGAAAATGATATAATTTTCTTTATTGCTGTAAGCAATTGGTGCAAGATGGCACATCTAAAAATCATACCCATTTATAGAAGATGGATTTTGATCCACTAGGGGCACCACCACTGAAAGGTCAGTTTGCTGGTAATGCACTTTATGCTGCCAATGGACCACCCAATAAAGCAAACCCTCATGGACTTTTTTTTTTTTTTTTCCTTTTCTTTTTTCAACTATCAATCTATAACTTTTCTCTCACCACCAAAAATAAAAATAAAATAAAATAAAAAGGCTTACAAATTTGGGTGGAAAAGAAAGCTTGCAGATCAAGTTCAGAAATTTAAAAGAAGATTGGTTTTCAAAATTGGTGTCTGTATATATAAAACCACCATGCTCAGAAATTATAACCTTACAAATTTCACTTTTTTTTTTCTTGTTTAACTTGTTCCTACAAGACCCACTGGCAAGCTGGCCATTGGCATCATCCAAGCTACCAAAACCATATCGAAAATGGACTCTGATTTTTGTAAATTTGCTTACCAAATTACAGCTGGTTTGTACTTTGTAGTACCCTATGAAATGTTATCATATGATCTAAGAAATTTCGGACTAAATATATATCATTTGATGCTTAAGATTATAATTCAATTTCATCGTCTAGTTTTAAATTTTTGATGAATTAAATTCTTTCTCGTCTATCTCAAGGAGCTCTACTTGAATTAAAAATTAAAACACATTGTTGAAAGTATTATTATAGGTGGTCCTTGGTAGCAAAGAACAAGAAGCAGTAAGGAGAGAAAAGAAATAAGTTTGTTTTAGTGGGGTGTTTATGTAATAGGCTAATAGTAGTTTGGCGAGAATCATATAGAAGATTTGAGGACAATGAGAAATAAATCAAATAATAATGTATCCCCACCAGAGAAGCACCAAAGAAAGAGGAAATTAAAGTATCATTATTGATAGTACATTTGAAGGATCTCATACCAATACCATGGAATAAATGAAACGACAACTTATTCTCAGTGGTTTTCGCATAGAACCTTCGTACACCTCAGTGGTATTCTATTTTTTAAATCTTAGCCTAATTTATAAAAGCAAAAGAAAAAATAGTCTTCAAAGTGTAGTTTTGTTTTTGAAATCTAGCTCAGAATTAAAATAATATAAATGGAAGAAAAACAAGGTTAAATTACAAGTATAATTTATGAACTTGTAGATTTGTGACTAATAAATCTTTATACTTTAAGAAATGTCTATAATTGGCTCCTAAATTTGAAATTTTGTGTCTAATACATCATTAAACTTTAAAATTATTTCATATGCCTAATAAGTCCCTAAATTTTAAAAATATCTAATAAGTCATTGAACTTTCAATTTTTGTCTAATATTAGATCTTGACATATTTGATACTTTTGAAAATCAATGGATCTATTAGATAAAAAATAATTAATTTATTGTCTAAGACTTTAAACTTTCAATTTTGTGTGTAATGGATTTGTGAATATTAAAAAATGTTGAATATGTCAGAGATATAATAAATACAAAATTAAAAATTTAAGAATGTATTAGACACTTTTTTAAAATTGGAGAAAAAAAATAGAGTTTTTGAAAATAAAAAATGTGAAAAGAAAAGTGAATGAGTAAACATTGGTTGAAAATTTCGAAATGAAATATAGTTTCTAAAATTGTAGTTATATGAAAAAAAAAAAGGAACAATTTCATAATGCCACCTCAAAAGAAGGAAAAAGAAGAAATTGAATTGAAATAAGTAGGTGGCATTAAAGTGCAGTGTTAAGTGGGTGGTGAAGCGATCTTAATATATGAATTGAATTAGAATGAATTGGATATATATAATATCGTTGCCAAAATCTGGTCATATGAAATCTCACCCGACCTTCACATGATAGCAATTATAAATTTATAATTTGGGAAAAAAAGATGACCTGTAAAAGAGAAAAAACTAGGTACTGATGTGACATTTGCCACACCAACTTCGATGCTTAAGGCAGAGAAGAAGAAAAGTGTAGCAAACTATAATTTAGAGAATGATGGTTAAGTTGAACTCCCTTTCTTTGAGTCATAATAGCGTATTTATAGGATCTTTAACTTTCATATTCCTTTTCCGATAATGATATAAAATATTTCTCCTTCTATTTAGGAATTGGATTTGAAAAGGTTAATTTTATCTTGCAAGATTTCCTTGTAATTGGAGTTTACCTCTTTAGTCCAATTTCACTCATAACATTAGCTCCACTCCCTAATTAGGATTCATGGTTTAGCTTTGCTGTCATGGGCTATTAGCATGAAGACTGATTTGGGAGTATAACTCTTTTTAGTTATGAGTATGATGCCTTTTAAGCTCTCCAAAGTCTTGTTTCCGATTATCCATAGGATTTGCAAGTCGAATCTCGTGAGGTTGGACTCAGTCTTCCATAGGTCTAAGATTCTCTGTAAAGATGAATATCAATTCTACTGGAGAAAATTTTAGGGCTCCAAAGTCTTGCTTCGGATTATCCTTAGGATTTTCAGGTCGAACCCCATTAGGTTGGACTCAATCTTCCATAGGTCCAAGATTCTCCTCGGGGAAGATGAATATCGATTCCACTAGAGAAAATTTTAGGGCTTCAAAGTCTTGCTTCAGATTATCCTAAGGATTTGCAGGTCAAACATCGTGGCAATAACTCAGACTTCCATAGGTCTAGATTCTCTTTTGGAAAGGTGAATATTGATTTCCTAGAGAAAAATTTAGAGTCCTACACTTAGAAAGATGAAAATCAATTTCTTGGGAGGCTATAGTTGTTTGTTATTCTCCTATTTTCTTTTTCTTTTTCACTCAATTCAAGCCCCATGTCTTCATTATTGTTCAAGACCTTTTAGTCTTTAATTGGATCTTGATTTTCTTGATCTTTGCGTTGGTCAAGCACTCTCGATCCCCACAAAATGGCACCAACTGTTGTTGCACATAAAAATATGTGTTTACTGCAGGCACACGGGTTGGTGCTAAGGAGAGCATTGTTCAACAGTAATTGACATGTATCTTCCATTAGGAGGTTAGAAGTTCGAATCCTCTCACATTCAAACGTTGATGAACTAAAAAATAAAAATAATAATAAATAATAGAAAAATATTGCAGCGGGGATTGGTTTGCTGTTTACATAAAGAGAACCGTCCTTTGACTGTCACAGATGCTGTACGATTCTCTCACTTTACCAATACCGACTATCTCTACTCCCCTTTCTCTGTCGGTGCTAAAAGTTCATACTTCACTCACAACCACCATTTTGGGCTGCTTTTCCACCCTTGGCCCAATGTTCTACCAGGCCCAACCCTACTTCACCTGGGTTTCGGCCTGCTTTCCATCACCCACCGGCCCAATATTCTACCAGCCCTAATTTATAGAGACTTGAGAAATTCTCTCCCATGGCCTATCCTGAGGTTTTGTTTTCAGAAAAAACCGAAATTCGATTTTTTATTTCTTCAAATTTACCCAAATCTTACACCTATCAACTTTTTGTTACTTTTTTGCCCTTATTTCATATTTAATTATTATTTTTTTTAATTTCAAGCTTAATTTTATATTTTTATATACACGTGGAATTAATGGATTGCCTTCGAAAGGAAACATGCAACAAATATTCATATTAAAGGACTCTTAAAATATATTATTAATACACACGACACATCCCTCAAGTATGTATGTAAGAAATGAATCGCATATGAAATTTGAGAAAGAAACAGATTATACATTACTGAAATACCTTTCAAATGAATCAACAAGGCTTATGGTTCTTTTAGAATTGCCTCTCCATTGATTTTCAATTTATTATTCTTTCCTAACAAAACTTCTTTATCCATCATACACTCTCTTTTTTTACAATATGTGAGGTGGGAGATTTGAACTTCTAACATTTGGTTAATGATACATGTTTTATGACAGTTGAACTATATTTTTCTTGGGCAATGATCATCTATCCTGTTTTTTTCTTTTTTTTTTTTAATTTGAAAAGGTTATCTATCCTCCTCCTTAAATATCTTCGATTTATTATTTTGATTTTTAATTTATTACGCTTTACTAACATATACATGCGGTTGACAACTATTTTAATGGGTGTTTGGTTCCTTGTTTTGAAAGTTGGGAGTATGAGTTAGTTTAACCAAATCCATGTTTGGTTGGCAATTTTGTAAACTCAGATTTGCTACAGTATACACTATTCTGTTCTCCAGGTTTGATATAGTACTTTGTCTTACTCACCAAATTTGCTACAGTAATTTATTCATACTTCCCAAGTTTGCTACAGTACATATTTTGTTTTTAGTCACTTTTCTAAAATGTATTAAATTTTAATAAAATATATTAGTTAAATAAAAATAATTAATTAATGATAATTTTATAATAAATAAGTAAATAAATTTAGTTAAAAATTTAAATAGTAATAATAATTCACAAACCGATATGTCGACTTTGTTACAAACTTCATATTTTAGAGTAATTATAGTAATAAATTTATAAGAGGAATTTATTTGTATTTTGTTCCCACATTGATAAATATTAGAAAAAATAATTACAAAGCTAACTAAATATTTGTTTTACAAAAGTATTTTGATTAACAATAGTATTAAAAATAAATTATTCATTTATAAAGTAATAGTTGCTCATTTGTATGAAAATTATTATTATATTTTAAAATTTTTATTAACATGTAAATTATAATAAATTGTAAACCATGCACCTTATACAAACCTAAATTTAATATGTCCATTTCCATTTAAAAAAAAAAAAAGTTTGTTGAAGGTGAAATTAGTCAAACCAAAAATCCATCGAGACTCAAGCCTAGACGACGATCTCGAGGTGGCCAAGGCATGGTCGGGGGTCATAGTCGACCCTCGGGTCAGCCAGGGCCCTCGACGGTCGACCCCCGAGTCAACCAAGCCCTCAGTGACCGACCTTTGAGTTGGCCAAGCGTCTCGGCGACCGCCCCCGAGTCGTCCAAAGCCCTATGAGACCGACTTCATCAATCAATAGTTAAAGAGGTATGCCACAACACTGCCCTCTATTCTCTAAGCATTCTCCAAACCCAATACTGACTTAAGCGTCGGAGTGGTGGTGGCATAGATCCACCCCCTTTGCTCATCTCTTCTGTTTTGCAAGTACATTCCGTTTCTATCAATACAAATTCACCGTTGATACCCTTACCAAATTCCAGTATCAACAAAGTCCATTTCTTTAAATTCACAATTTTTCTAAATTCATTTTCTTGTGAAAATGTAAAAATCATGTTATCATCATAGTGTAAAATTTCGGTCGACATGCCGTACAGGGGGGGATGTCGTTTCCCCCCCCATTTCGACGACATGTCGTCGAAATTTCGTTTTTATTTTTTATTTATTTTTTATTTTTTTTTATTTTTTTTTTACAAACATGCATGGTTTTTATATTATTATTATATATATATATATTCGAATTTAATCTTTTCTTTTTTAATAAATAATAAGTAATAGGCTACGTCCACAGGTAGAGGGAGAGAATTTTATTATCTTAGGGAGAAATTGAGTAAAAAATACGGAGAACAATTAGATAAGAGTTTAAATGGTGTATAAATAAATTGATTTACATATCACTTGGTCATTCGAAGCGCTAGATAATAGGTTCAAAGCATTTCTACACTCCAATTCCTATTATCTTAATTTCCCTCTAATTCTCTCAAATTCTCTTAAATTCATTTCAATTCCCTCAAATTTCCTTCATAGTTGTCTAATTGAATATAAATATTATATATATTTAGATCTATGATGTTAAGACTTAAGAGTAATCAACTATACTATAATTGAGTCACGACTCACCATTAATGTTTCATGAAATAATTTTAATAATTTAAATCAATTTCCATATTTTTTTTTTCAAATTCCTACTCGGATCGACATTTCAAAATTTCAATTGACATTTATATATAAATATTATCTTAATTTTTAGATGTGGTGCTTAAAAATAGTCCATTATAGTCTAATTAAGTCAAAATCTAAGTTTCATTGGCTAATTCAAACAATTTCCATCAATTTCCACGATTTCCGTAAATTTCCACCGAAATTTCCATCGATATTTCCATTTCCATCGATATTTCCATAAATTTTGGACCTCGATATTTCCATCGATATCGACATTTCGAACCTTGGTTATCATAGTTAATTAAAGACAATATTTATAAAATGGATTAATTAAACTATTATGATTAGTTTATCTTGAAGTTAGTAGCTTTTAAAATATTATTATTTAAAATATTTTAACTTTATAACCTTGTGTATTAGTTAAATATAAAAAATTAAGTTCAATAGTAATTTTGACAATGTGTAGTAAATAAATTTAGTTAGCATAGCAAGTTATGAATAATTAAATAAACAATTGATAATATTTTCTTTATGGTTAATTTTATGTTGGATATGTTTGCATAAAAGAATTAGTGTTCACATTTTGGTAAATAGTCCAAACATATTTTTATGAACAATCAAATATTTATTCTATAAAATAATTATTGGACGAAAATTGAGTGGACAAATGTATTAAAAATATTTTATTTATTATTTAAATAATATACTCTAATTTCATAATAAAAGTTACATTTTAAATATAATTTAATGTATAGTTTTTATTACTTTAATTAAATAATTAATATAAAAATTATCTATTATTTATTATAAATTTTAAAATTACCAATCAAATACACTTTTAATAAACTCATGCTTAACAAATTAGAATTCAAACTCAGACTTGACAAACTTAGACTTAACACCATCGAAACACTGATTTAACAAACTTAGGAGGCATTTGGCACGCAGAGTTGAGTTGAGTTGTGCATAGTTAATTTGTCTGTGAGTTAATATATCTATGTTTGAGGTACATAGTTGAGTTGAGTTGAGTCAAGAAGTCTATGTTTGGAGTGCAGAGTTGAGTTATTAAATCAAGGGTATCTGGTACAGTTTTTTGTAACCTGAATAAGTCTGATTTTTTGTTGGCTCTTTTTGTTTGCTTAATTTTTTTTCTCCAACCATTCAATTGCAAACACATTTTTCCAACTTTTCAATACTCAATTGAGATATCAACTTCAAAATGAAAATATATTTCAACATTAGTAGAATCTATGAGTGGAATATTCACAAAAATAATGTTTCAATGCATCGATATTAATCTTTTTTTATAAAAAAAAACTTCATTTTTTTTTTATCTTTATTTTTTTAGAAATTGACTTCTTCCAAACTATAGGTAATGTAGCATTGTTTTCTCTTTTCGCTATACATTGAACTTCTTTTAATTTATAGAAATGAAATGTTGCATTTTTTATAGCAACAAATGACAATTGATTAGCGGAAAAAAGACAATGTACATGTATTTTTTTTTCCTTTAAACACAAATTGAACTTCTATCAAAATATAGAAATCCAAGGTTTCATTTTATAAACATACATTGAACTTCTTTGAAACTTACAAATAAAGACCTTATTATGACTTTTTTCAATTACTAATAGGGTCTTAATTATGAAAGAGTTTTTTTTTTAAACACGTTGACCATTACTTATTATTTCTTCTTCTTCTTCTTCTTCTTTTTTTTTTTTTTTGTAAAGGAACATTGTACGTTTATATTTGTTTAAACACATGTCTAAATCGAATATCTTTAGAAAAAAAAATGCCAACATTTTACCTTTTCATGATAATAAGAAAACGACAATATATTTCAGCATTAGTGTCATGTAGGAGTGAAATATTCACAAAATATTAGTAGGTTATCAATGGCCTATTTACATGATTCACAAAAAAAAATAACTAAGGTTCACAAAAAAGTAATTATGTTTCACAAAAAATATGTAATGGCAAACAATGGGCCGAGTTCGTAAGTTCGAAGAAAGATTGTTTGAACAGAGAGTCAGACTAACTAAGAACATGTGCATTTCATATTATTTTTTACTATGGGAATGTCGTCGGTCATCGGAAATTTTTGTTAGAGAGGGTCGAAGGCGGGGGATGTCTGTTGACAGATATGGTGGCCAACGATTGTCGTTGATTGTCAGAGAGGGTAGTCGGTTGTCGCATATGGTCGTCGGTCATTGGAAAAGGTCGCCAGTCACCGGAGGTGGTCGTGCAGTCGCTGGATGTGGCTATCGATCGTCGGAGGTGGCCACCAGTCGCTAGAGAAGTACTGATACAATATGTTAATAGCTTTACTATATAAGTCGGTGGAGTTAATATCCCAACATTGTACTAAGTCGATGGAGTTAAGTTCTTTTATGAGGAGTTAATTTCTTCATGAGCCAAACGGGGAGTCGAGTTTAAAACCCAACTCAAGTCAGGGGAACCAAACGCCCCCTTAGATTTAACAAACCTATTTATTGTACTATCCAAACATAGACTTAACAAACTAATCTCAGGCTTAACAAACCACCCAAATTTGTAAACCCAACGACCCCTTAAGAACTTTTTTGTTTGGCATTTTTTTTAATGTTCACATTTGGACGGATATTTTTCAAACTATTTATGAATTATGAAAAACCAAACCTCTATATGTTGGGTATTCATGTAACCATCCCTGCAGAAATTATCTCCCATTACTTATTTTAAGGATTTCTGTCAACTTTTATTTCAAATTTACCCAAATTTTACACCTATCAATTTTTTGTCACTTTTTTCCTTATTTCATATTTAATCCATTTTATTTTAATTTCATGAGATAAATATAGGGTTAAAATACTATTTTGATCTTGTGCTTTGGGTTTTATTCTATTTTTGTCCATGTATTTTTAAATGTCCAATTTTAGTTCATGTATTTTCAATAAATTTTAAAATTAGTCCCTATAATAAGTTTATTGCTAAATTTCTCAAAAAGAATTTAGTCTCTATTAGTTTTTCCTTTATAAATTTTGGAAACATATTCACATTGTGTCTTTTATTGCATAGAAATTATTATTGTTATTATTTAACCAATTTTGTTAAAAAATAAATTTCAAGGACTAATTTTAAGATAAATTGAAAGTACATGGACTAAAATTAGACATTTGAAAGTACAAAGATCAAAATGAAACAATACCTGAAGTATTGGGGCCAAAATGATATTTTAACCTAAATATAGATATGAAATTAATAGATTGTTTTCTTTTTTTTTTTTAATGTTTTTTTTTAATTTATCATACCATGTTTGATTAGAAAACAAACTACCCATTTTTGTCCTTGAACGTTCAACATAAATATGAAATTAATAGATTGTTTTTGCGTAAATTTTAAACCACCCAACTCAACTTTGTTTTCAAAAAAAAAAAAAAAACTACATAAATAAAACTCAGCTTAAAGTCTATACATTGAAACATACATAGAACAAGTTCATATATTGTGTATGGATGATTGAAAATTCGGGATATGTTAACTAGACACAAGTTTATAGATGATATACTATAGGATAATACATTGGTTAAATAACAACGAATATTCATATTAAAGGATTCTTAAAATACATCATTAATATACCTTCTTTGGTGTACATAATAAATAAATTGTATATGAAATTTGAGAAAGAAATGTCCTATACATTATTGAAATACCTATAGAGGTCGTTTGGTGGGTGGAAATCTCGAGATGAACATCTAGATTATTATCCCTTTTGTTTTATAAGAATGTAAGATAGTTAGATATTTCGAGATGTATATGGGAGCATCTAACCAATTTTGAATGCTTCTTGAACCATGATTTTGTAAGATTTCTATATAGAGGGCATCCTCTAATGATATTTTTTGATTTATCTTTATATATATTTTTTCTTTGATTAATTTTCTTTAGGTTAAAATACTATTTTGGTCCCTGTACTTTGAGTTTCATTCTATTTTTGTCCATGTACTTTCAAATCTCTAATTTTAGTCTCTATACTTTCATTAAATCTTTAAAATTAGTCTCCACCATTAGTTTGAAGTTAAATTTTATCCGCATTGGTTAAATACTAATAATAGTTTTCATGCAAGAAAATTCATAATGTGAACATATTTCCAAAATTTATAGAAAGAATTAATGCTAATGGAGAATAAATTTTGCTTAGAAAAGTTACAATAAACTAACAATATGGATCAATTTTAAGCTTATTAAAAGTACATGGAATAAAATTAGACATTTGAAAGTACAAAGACTAAAATAGAATGAAACTCAAAGTATATGAACCAAAATGGTATTTTAATCTTTTATTTATTTCACATTTTTATTTTGTATTTAAAAATAAATTAATATATTTATGCACTAATAAACGATTATATGCAATTAACTGTATTTATATTTTACATTTAACTATATTAAATATTTTATAAAGTCTCAAACTAATACAAATTAGTTTGTTCTACAAAATAACAAATTAAATTAGTATAAATTAAATTGATAAAAATAAAACATTAAATTAATATATCAAAATGTTATATAAATTTAAATTATATTAAGCTAATATGTAAATTATCTAAAGATTAGTAACGACATTATTAGTATAACACATAATCTTAAGACATTTCCATATACAAATCGTGCTAAACAAACATAGTTATTTGAATATTCTCATACATTCTTATAACTTATTCTTTTAAAATAAACACGGTTATCTAAAATGTCATACATCTATATTTTCGAGTATCTAATAATTCTAGACATTTGAAGATTCCGATTATCTAGGTTTCCAAACAACAAACGCCCCTTTAAGGTTTGAGGACAATTGGAAGAGAGAAGACTGATGCATGGTTGGTTTTTGGTGGAGCAATAAAGCTTAAGGGTTCTTTTTACCATCAAATCTATCCTAATATTTAACTATCTTTCTTCCTAAATTCCTTCTATTGATTTTCAATTTATTGTTCTTTCTTAACAAAAGTCAAAATGAACATAGTTCAACGGTAATTGACATGTACTATCGACCAAGAGATTAGATATTCGAATCTCACATCAACAAATATTATTGAACTAAAAAAAGAAAACAAACAGCGAAGCTATTTATCTATCTTTCTCCTTGACTCTCACTATTGATTTTCAATTTATTATTCCTTCCTAGCTGCTGCATTCAACTAGCAACTATTTCAAGGGTCTTTTTAGCATTTTAATTAATGTTTTATTTTTTTAGTATAAAAAATATGGTGTATGGGAGTTTGAACCTCGATGAATGAGTATATGACAATTACCGTTAAGTTATGCTCATTTTGGATTAATGTTCTCATTTCAATGGGCATTTTTTGAACTATTTGAGAATTATGGTTTTTCCTAAAACGAAACTTGTGTATTGGGAATTATAGATCCCTAAATCCTAATTTATATGAAAATTCATATAGTTTGTTTGTTTGTTTTGGACCTGTGACTTGTTGCAACATTGGATGAATTAAATTACATAATTCTTAGTTATGTTATGCAAGGGATATAAATACTATATATTCCACCGATCTTCAGATTCTATCGGATAACCTTTTTTTCTTTTTCTTTAGGTTCCGTTTGATAACTATTTAGTTTTTAATTTTTAAAAATTGTGCTTGCTTTATCACAATTTCCTTATAGTGGTTTTCATCTTCTCTACAATGGTTTTCATCTTTCTTAAGGAAATATTTGAGTTTCTATCCAAATTCCAAAAACAAAAACAAGTTTTTGAAAACTACGCCCCGTTTGATAACCATTTGATTTTTAGTTTTTGATTTTTGAAAATTAGGCCTATAAATACTTCTCCCACCTATGGGTTTCTTTGTTTTGTTATCCACTTTTTACCTATGTTTCCAAAAACTAACTCAAGTTTTGAAAACTAAAAAAAGTAGTTTTCAAAAACTTGTTTTTGTTTTTGAAATTTGGCTAAGAATTCAAATGTTTTCTTAAGAAAGATGAAAGTCATGGTAAAGAATTGTAGAGAAATGATGAGAAATCAAGCATAATTTTTAAAAACTAAAAACCAAATTATTATCAAATGAGGCTTACTTTTTTTAGTTTATAAAACTTGGCTTGGTTTTTAAAAACATATGTAAAAAGTAAATAAGAAAACATGAAAACTCATAGGTAGAAGTAGTATTTACAGGCTTAATTTTCAAAAACTAAAAACAAAACATTAAGGCCCCGTTTGATAACCATTTGGTTTTTGGTTTTTGGTTTTTGAAAATTATGCTTGTTTTCTCATTATTTATCTACAATGGTTTCCATCTTCTCTATAATGGTTTCCATATTTCTTAAGAAAATACTTGATTTCTTAACCAAATTCTAAAAACAAAAACAAGTTTTTGAAAATTACTTTTTTTAGTTTTCAAAACTTGGCTTGGTTTTTGAAAACACATATTAAAAGTATATAAGAAAACATGGAAAGCCATAAGTGGAAGTAGTATTTATAGGTTTAATTTTCAAAAACCAAAAACTAAAAACCAAATATTTACCAAACGGGGCCTAAATAATTATCAAGCGGGCCTTAGTTTTCATTTTTTTCAGTCTTTATATATTTACACCCTCAATCTTTAAAAGCATCACATGTTGAGTATTTTTTTTTTTTTTTTTTAGGATAAAGATTTAAACTTACGATATATAAGAGAAACTACATCCATTTTTTTGAAATATATGGGATTAGAGATTCAAACATTTGACTTCTTGGTCGATAGTACATGTTTTATGTCAGTTGAGCTATGCTCATATTAGCGAGAAATTACATCCATGTCACCTATATTTAGATTAGTTTGCAACGAGTTAAAAGACTTGAGGATACCTATAAATTTAAATTTATAATTTACTCTTAAAAATTTCAAAATCGTTCTTTTATAGCTTAAACAAGTCTCAAAGAGTGTAACAAGTCACTCGATTGCAATTGCTATTACATATATTTTTATTGAATTATCTTTTTATTAAACAAGGTTAACACAAGTAGGCTGAGATTGACTGATTATTGAGGATTCTTTTTTAGTACATTACTTTTGTTATATTACCGATATTGGATTCTATATCCATTGCTTTCTCTAAAAGGAAAAACAAAAATGTATGAAATCATATGAATGAGACTGAAGATCCATTAAATTGATTGCTTTCAATTGGATAGAAATGATATTTGAATTTGATGGACAATATTAGCTAATTACCTGAGAAAATTTGAAGATTGTAGTGCTAATTCTGAATCAACTAGGATATAAAAACAACAAACTTAAAGAGTGACATTTGATCCATAGTTTTGGGAGATTTAAGTCTGCAAGCAGGATTATTATTATTATTATTATTATTATTATTGGTGTTTAAATTGCACATAATGTATAAAAATGAAGTGTATAAGTTATAACCTCATAGTATAGTATATTTCAAAAGTCTTGATTTATCTAATTTATGAAATTAGCAAACTGGTAACTTAAGATAGAGAAACTCATATATCCAACATAGACTAAACTTTCCAATTCTAAATTATACGGCTCGAACAAACCTATGACCTAATGAGTCTAAAAGTATTAGCCACCAAATGGATGGACATAGGTAAAAGTGTTAGGTAGCTATGTCAAAGATGGGCATTATTATAGAGCTCCAAAGAAGAAAAGGTGGGAAAAGGGATCTCTAAAATAGGCTGGAAACCAGTTTCTACGCAAAATCAAAAAAGTTGAAAAAGAAAAAGCAAACTCCAAATTGCCTTAATATAATAGAAAAGAAAATGAGAACCAACATTGAAACTTCAAGGAAATGGGAGAGTGCTCTTTTGCCATCATTTTCTATTCAAGTAAATAGAGTTGCTACTGCAGCTTTAAAACTGCAGGCTATATAATATGAATGAATAAGCAAAATACTTGCATTGCAAGCAGTTTTTAAAGCAAAGGGAACTTTATTGATGTTGCTAACAGAAAGAGGGTATCTCTTCTAATTTCCATGAATTAAAGCACTTGTAAACTTGAATTCAGGTTTCTTGTCTTTTCCTTCAACAATTTCCCTTGCACTCACAGTTTCTTTTCCCAACGACCCACTCCTCATAGCATTCCTTTTTCCAATTTTGAACATAGAATTTCCTTCCAGAACTTCTCTTTTTTAACATCCACTTGTCTCAAGCATAACTTATTACCTAACAACTAATATGGCAAAAAATTTCCATTCTTTACTAAAAGCCAACGAAGAAAACAACTTCCCATCTCTAATCAATGAACTATAGGCTTCTCAAACCCACCTTAAAACAATAGCAAGTTTTCATATTCTTTAATGTCCATAAACAGAAAAAAGTAAAAATGTCGTTCAGTCAGTCAAGCAAGACATTTTTTGCAGGAGATCTATTTCTTCAAGCCAACAACAAACTCATTTACAGAAAGTTTGAGAGATAAACAACTCATACTCAATATTATGCATTGTCCAGTTTTCAATCAACGATGAAAATGGGAAGGCAGATGATGATTTGATAATGAAGAAGAAGAGTTTCCATAATAAAATGCAAAGAAGTGGAGGAAGAATACTCGGTACACTAATCAACAATGAGCAAAGAAGCCGCCACCTATAACTTATTTCATTGCTTGAATGGTAAGGTTCATGGAGTGCATAAACGTAGTTCTGTTTTCTCATAAAAGCTTCAGAAAACAGTACTCAGTGAGCTATGAATCTCTATTGTACTGAAATTATTGGGAACTATAACTGTCCTAAGAAGAAATCAATCTCAAGCCAATAATTAGGGATGGGGGATGCAATTTCAATGGAAGAAGCAAATAAAAATGAGTCTTGAGAGAGAATAAATGATATATATATTTTTTTTCTTTTTAAGATCTCCTTCCATGGAAAATTTTCTATAAAATCTTGAGTAAAATCAATTCCTCCCCACACCTCCCTGCGCAATGGTTGAAAATATCTGAAGAGAGTATGGGAAATAACTCATCAGCTAGAATCATGTGTAGAAGAAAGAAAACAAACCCATCTTGAGCAATTCATCTGGAAGTGAAGTGAAGCGAGAGACACCATCAATGCAGTGTAGAGCAGAACAGAACAGAACACAGGTGCAGCTCTCTTCCACTTTGGTTTTTGGTTTTAGCATCCCATCACAGCACAGTTATACACAAAACTAGCAGATGGCTTCCTTGCAAGCAAATCCCACCTTGGAGGGCCTTCACTTGGAACCCATGAATTGAGCTCTATATAACCCTCCCCCATGGCCCTTGGTCCACCAATAACAATTAGCCTATCTCCACAAGCCCTAAATGCAAGCCCCCAACCATTAGTTGAAATTGCTCGTTCAGGCAACCTCCCAACTGTAGACCATATTCTTCTCACTTTGTCATATTTCCTAACCTCCATGTCAGTGTGATCTGCAGCATAGAGTTCATTATTCACTACAGCAAGAAGAGGGGGTGCTTCAGCTGCGGCTGGCATTTCAGAATCCCTAGCTGCAGCACTGCGGCCAGGCGACATGTTGGGAATTTCAGTCCACTTTCCAGTATCTAAGTCATACTCTTCACCGCATGTAAGAACCTTAGCCTCACTTCCTCCTACTCCACCAATAACATAGAATTTCTTGTCCATGAAAACCCCAGAACAAAGCTTTCTGGGTTTGGTCATATTTGGAAGGCTCGCCCATGTTTTAGTCTCGGAATTGTAGAGCTCAGCAGAGCTGAGGATGTTGCCATTTGAATCACATCCACCAGCTAAAATTGCTATCTCTCCTCTGCTAGCAGACCCAAACAAGCATCTGGGATCATTCATACCCACTCCAGGAGACCAGGAATTTGTCAATATACTATATCTATAAGTGACATGGGAATTTAAATCCTTACCAAAAACAAGAAGGTCAGTCCCCACTCCCAAGGATTCCTTATCAGAGCACATGAAACATTCATTAGAATCCATCCTGGGCAAATGCATCCATCTGCGCTGAATTGGATCGAAAGCCTCCCACTCGAGAAGATGGCAAGAGAAATAAACCCAGTGCTCAATCACATCATTCAAACGCCTCAGCTTGTAGAGCTCCCCAGTACGAATTAACGAACGAAAACTTCGATTCAACGATGCAAGAGAACCATAATCCGACCTGGAGCAGCGAATTAAGCAATTAATAGAGTTGTCTCTGCCAATGGAAGAGATTAGGGAGCCCGAATCAGAACTGTCCCCAGAATCAGACTCATCATTGGGATGATCCCTTGAAGATCGAGGCCTGACGTTTCTACCACAAGAACTGGAGGTTCTATGAAGCTCATTAGCATCTTGATCTGATGGACGTTTACCATTTCCCATTCCAACCTCGAGCCGATAAGTTATGTTAAAGCAAGCCCACTGAGTTTCGTGCTGGCAAGAGCTTGAGAACACCCTCGACGCCAGAAAGGAGCGATCCTCCAACATATCTCTCTCAGATGCAACCAATAAAAAGGGAGAAATTTCACAATTCCAATCCGATCCGATGTTGCCTTCTCTTTCCTAGTCAAAAATAAAAGAATCCCACAGCTAGAAAGAATCAAAAATCAAAGCCAAGGATCCACTCAAACTTGGGGGTGGGGGGGGTGAGAAATATAGAATCAGCACCGATTTAATCAACCCAATGCAGCTTTTTTTACCTAAACTATAAATTTTTTATATAAAAAGGAGAAACCCACAGATTTAGAAACCTAACTTTTGCATCACCAAATCGTGAAATAACCAAGAGAGAGCTATAGCTGCCGAGATGGGGGAAAAAAATTATCTAAAAATTCCAGAAACTTTTGAAGTATTAATTAATAAACAATTGAAAATTCTCACAATGAATTCGCCAAGCCAATAATCTCAATTCGCAGTTTAAAAGAAAAATCGACTGTAATATAATTAAAAACGCAATGCCGCAAAACTGGTCCCAGAAACCAAAACACCACCTACAATTGAAAAAAAAAACACGAACAGAGGACGAAATGATAAGCTTGCGGCTGCACGTTTCAAATCAAATAGAAAAAGAAAAATGGGGGCAAAAGAAACAGGGATCTCAAAATCTGTAAAGAACCCAGAAAAATCCAATAAAATTTGAAGAAACCGTCAAAATCAAGAAATCAAAATCTGCCCATCTTCTTCTGAATAGCGAAGAGCAATCGAGAGATCTGGTTACGATAAGGGTATAATCACAATTAAATTATCCATTAATTGAAATAAGGAACGAGAAAACAAAATAGTAGATGGGAAGAGAGAGAAGGAAGAGGGATGGGTGGAAATAATAAAAAAGAATGAGAAGGGGGACTTACTTAATAATGGATAAGAGAAGAAACAGGGCGTTGATTGGAATTTTTGAAAGGGAAAAAAAAACTTAACGAACTGGTATTTCTGATGTTGGCGTTCTGCGTCCTTTGGATTCTCTCTGCAAATCAGAGAAACAGAGAGAGAATGAATGAATGAGAGCCGATGCAAAGGAATTGGGAGATGGAAATGGAGGCTTTGGATTTTGGCTTTCGAGCTCTAAAATTCCTTTGTGGTCCGCTCTTTATTTTATCCCTCTCTCTCTCTCTTAAAATACAAATACCTGTTTATATTTTTTCTTTTCTTTTTTTTTTCTTTTCCTTCTTCTTCTCCTTCTTCCTCTTTCCGATCTTAAATTATTGCACACACACGCAAAAAAAAAAACTCGGGAAAAGGCGGATGTGGGTCCCACTTCTTCCCCGTCGACTTTCTTTCTTCTTTCCCCTTTCCAGGAGTCGGCAAGTGTGCCGTCCAACGGCGGCGGCTGCCGGTGACTCCGTTCAATCCAGTCCAATATGTACGCAGAGAACTAAAACAAGGGAGAATTCTCCGGTACTGTGCCACCGTCGAGGCGGCGGTGAGTAGTGTAAAGTAAAATTTGAAAATACTCTTTCCATAAGTCAAATTTAACGGACCTCACGGTAAATTTGGGTTGAAGGAGGTTGGATAGAGTGCGCACCATCTAAATGTACTCCCATTGCACTCGCTTTCTTAGTGGTTGGATCTCCTACTGTTAAACCATAACGGACCACTCACTATAAGGAAAATATATATATATATATATATATATATATATATTTAATTATTGGATTTGACTAGTCAAATCCCAATCCCATCCCATATTAGCCTCAGTAATCACACTACTAATTAAGAAATTTGTGTCAACTCAACTCAATTCTTAGGTTCTTAAGCTACTCTTCCTTCTAATCGCATTTATTAATTATAACATTGCTTTTACGTCATTATTATTATTACTCATTAATTAAAATTTAAATTACCTGAGCTTAAAATGTTAGAAAGTCAACTCTCCATCTATTGTTAGGAGCTAAAATTTAAATTACTTTTAGCAGCTAATTGCACGAAAAAATATTTTAGGTTTTTACAATGGCACTTGACAATTACTCCACTTTATACTTTCTGTGATTTTTTTTTTATAAAAAAAAAAATCGAAATACGATTTAAAAGCCATTTTATAAGGGTATAAAACTACAAAGGAAAGAAATGAATGGAATAAAATTAAAACGTGTAAGAATGGACATAGAAAAGTCATTGGAAGGTTGGAATGGTAAAGCTGTAATGTAATTGTAATTAAGGAGGAAAATTTAGAATAAAAAATGCTTTTTATTTTAAACCAAACAAGGTATAATTTGACTAAACAAAGACAACATGAGTGGACATGTAGAGAGTGGGACCCATATTTCCATTATGACCATTCTACCCCCTCTTATCCTTCTCGTCTAATCAAACATGGTCTTTGCTTGTGGAAATCGTTGGTTCGCTCAAAAAGCATATAATAATTTATAATTCATATATTATTGATTTGATGTGATATTCTCTTAAGCCCCCTAGGCTTTAATTCGTCGATGCATTTTTCATTTGTCTCTCCGGTTCTTTTTTAACCATATCTTGACTAAAATGGCAATTTAAATTTTTTTTTTTTTTTGGTTAACATTAAATTAAAAGGATTTTGATGATCTAGACATTAGACAGACCTCATATTTCTATGGTGTTTGATTTAAACATTCATAGGTGGATTTTAGGGGAGGTTGCAGAACAAACAAACACGAAGGGTATTAGTCAAAATCAATATGCGGATAAAGTTAAACCACGTGTCTATGGGTTCCCATGGGAATTCCAATTTCTAATCACAGGCCGTCAAAATGGTGGTAAAATACCAAAATTACCCATGCTAATGAAACCAAACCCACCTGGTTTACACGGCCAATGCTGGAATTTGGTAAAAGGAATTAGAAGGAAGTAATATAAGAAGGTTATCTGAATATATGTAGCTGGCGGAGTTTTAAAAAGGCAATAACACGCTTTGGTTTTCGGTCCACCGACTTCTCTTCCGTTACGGCTCTCGGGGGCGTTCACATTCAAATGCCGCTTATGTTTACCGCTCGTTGACTCTCCAATCTAATCTAATCTAATCTAATCTAATCTAATCTAATGCAATGCAAATGTTTTCTCTTCCAAATATATTCTTTTTTTTCTTTTCTTTCTTCATGGCTTTGGAAAAATATTCTTCCAATCTTTAATCTTGTCTTAATCAATTATTTTTCTTTTGAATTTCAATTGTAATTTCTTGTTTGTTTAGCCAGTTGTGTGAATTAAAAAGCTGTCCTTTTTTTGTACCTCCGAAAAGATAAGGATGTATTTAATTGCTAATCAATTTGATTACTTTTTAAATATATCAAGTACTAAATTTTGTGGTTTGTTGTAGATAAGACACAAATTATCATCTCAAATAGATGGTTTAATCCTTCACTTTTATAATTGTTGAATTCAAATAGTCGTGGTATGTGAATTATATTATGTCATAAAATTTGTAAATTTAAGGGCAGTTCCTTTTTCTTGTTTCTTGTTTTTTGTTTATTGTTCTTATTTTCTATTTTATAATAAAGAAAATTAGAATTAATTGTTTGTTGTTTTTTTCTCCCTTTTTTTTTATTGAAAAAAGAAACAAAAACAGTAATCATTTTTTTTTGTTTCTTGTTATTTAAAATTTTATATTAAAAATGTAAAAAATTTATATGAAAATTAATTTTCAAAATTAAATATCCAAAATTTTTATGTTATATTTATTTTTAAATACTCATTATGCATTTTATAAATCAAGAATGATAAAATAATGTTTTTATTTATGTTTTAGAAAAAATTGAAAACAGAAACGAGAAACAAGACTTGATTTTGTTGTTTCTAAAATTTCTACACAATTTTGAAAACATTTCTGAAAAATGAGAAACGAGAAACAAGAATAATTACCAAACACTTTTATTTTTTGAAAACTAGAAATAAAAAATAGGAAATGAGAAATAGTGATGCTACCAAACGACCCCTTTAAGTGTTTGTTTTAAGGACTTTTTTTTTTCCTTTGAAAAAAAAATAGTTACCATCTTTTGAAACAAAAAAAAAATTACTAATTGAAAAAAAAAAGTAAAATATAAGAATTGTGTTTTATTTTTAAAAATTTAGCTAATATTGCAAATGTGCCTTTTTTTTTCCACAGAAACAAAAAGAATAAAGCAAAAATATTAGTAGATTAACTTTTTATTATAAAAAAAATGAAAACAAAATGTTTAAAACATGGTTATCATAATATGAATTATGACCCTTTTTTTTTTGGAATAACTTTGTATAATTGAAGATGTTATAGATAAAGTTCATGGTACGGCAATCTAGATGATCAAAATTAAACCACCAAGAAACATACAAAATGAAGGGGACATTTGCCTGCAAGTTAGGCTTATATAACCTAATATTATGACATTTCATACATGAGTTTATTTATCTAACTCTGAACTTTACGTGGCAACATAAATTCAAGCTTTTAAGACATTTAACTCATATTAACAAATCATACTAACTCATAAATAAAAATATAGACTACATACGTTCAAACTTGTGTAACTTGTTTTTCTTTTACCTACTTCAAATATACAATTCTAAAATTTTCAAACCTATGAATTAAATATACTCATAGAGGATTTTCAATATATATATAGAATACATTAACTAAATTTCAATGACTATTATCGTCTTATTTTTAGGCCTAACTCACTGACAAAACATACCAACCAAGTCTACATAAGTTTATTGGGAATATATGGAAAAATTACTTCTTTTTTTACTAAAGAAATGTGTATGGATTTTGAGACAAAATCCAAATTCATGAAAATTGAAACTATTAATTGGAATACCATACAACATCCTTGGTCTTTTATTAGATAAAATAATCGAGAGCTAGGTTTTTTCTTTTTCTTTTTTTTTGGTAATTTTGATGAGCGCCCGGTGTTGCTTATATATACACACTATTTTTAATATTCTAGATTAAGCATGGTCACTATATATATTAGAAACAGAGCAAAGAAGGAAGGAATACCCCTGTCGATTTTTCTTAGATTAAAAAATATATCAATAAGTTAAGATTTGCACATTTTCTATCCAATTTATCCTCTCTAAATTTTTAAAATTGAAAGATTATTTATGTAAAAAGTTAAAATTTAAAGTTTTGCTCCTCCTTAGGAAAACTTTTAGGCTCAACTCTCACCATAAAGTTTGAACCTATCTCTCAAAATTCCTTTACAATTTTAAATGTTCTAGTGTCAATAGACCGACCAAGTCATGGTTGGTTAATGAATAATGTCTATGATTGTTAGATTATGTTTTTAAATTTTAATTTGTTTTACATTCTCCTCATTTAAATTTTAATTGAGTGTAAATTAATATAGAATATTTATTAGTATAAATAAGTTGTGATGTGTTTTTAGATCAAAGAAGATATGGAATAGAATTCTAGTCTTTTTTTTTTTTGTGTCCATTTCTTTTAATATACTCAAAGTGGGTAACGATATATAAGAAATACAAATCATAGGAATTTAAGCTATGCATGAATTAAAATTGAAAAAACACTATTGAGTTTAGCATTTGAATGATCCATTGGGGTGAGGCTTGAGATAATTGAAATTTGCAAACAAAGTTGGTTTATTTTTTATTATATGATGGGTGCAACTCCATTCTCCAAGGAACATTTTTTGGAAGTTGGATTGGTACGTATCCTTTGCAATCCAATCATATCGATACTTGCAAAATTATTATTATAATGCCTCTATATCAACGACTTACGAAGCACATCATCAATAAACAAAGCACATATGAAAAAAAATAATCAATAAATGTCATATAAAATAAATGTATCATGAAATTATTTAAAGGATGATAATTTAATTTCAAAAATACCAAATCACATTATAAACTTATGTTGTGTTGTTGTTTTTTTTTAATGGTTTTCTTAATTAAATATATAAAATTATTGATGTTTGGACTAAAAGAATGTCAAATCTAAACAAATAAGAATTTTAATCAGAGATTCAATTTTTTAATTTGAAACTTAAGGTTTTGTCTTATAAACAAATAACGGCTTGAATGGGCAAAATGAATTTTTGGTTGCTTTTCTATATATAATTTGTCCTTGTGCCTTGACCCCTTACTTTGATCACTGAATTAATTTTAATTTTACAGATAGATGTGTGTCTAGCATATTTTATTATTAATGTTTTATAGAACAATGTTGTGCTTCAAGAATTTCATCAAACCTTGATCAGTGGTGCCAAAAACTAAACCTTCATTTTTCAAAATTAAAAAAAAAAAAAAAACTTGCATAATCTCTCCCATGGTTGCAAGAGAAAAATATGATTAATTTCAAAAAACTCGAATTGTTGATTGCCATTTTAAAATGCAATTGTCTTTCCTGAGAGCTATTGTAATTCAGTTTTTCTACTCACTATTTACACGTGCTGAGCATGATTAATAATTTTTCTATTTTAGTGATTTTTTAAAATATGGAGGTTGATATTATATGGGCAGAAGTAGTACCTTAAGACCATAAACTATTTAATATAATTTTGTTAGATTTTTGTGTGTGATAAATATTTTAATTCTCATTTTCATTAACGAATAATTGTCGGAAAGGGCAAAATCAGTAAAGAAGTGGCAATTTTAATTTTTATTATAATATTAATAAAAATGCAATCTCTCGTAATTTTCAAACCACATATCATATAAATTGAAAGGAATTTGACACGCGTTTAATTTAATGAAATAAATATACTAAATAATTTTAAAAAAAAACAGTAAACTTGATTTGGAAGTTTAAATTCTCTCTTAAAATAGTAAAACAACCAAGACATCAATAGTGTAGTGTATTGATGCTTCAGTTAAATCTATGAATAATAAGTGGGCAAAATTTTTGGAAGAATACTTTTCCAGAGCTTTGTTCCCACTAGATTAAAAAAAATGGTGTAAAAGGAAATGGATTTTACTCATACTCACTGAATTACAATGTCTAATATGTATCTTCTCATTCTTCCTCTTAAATATAAAATTATTTAAAAAACTTTACAACTTATTCTTATTGAGATCAATTTCAATTGATGTCTTGAAGCCTTTAGTTATTCACAAAGATTTTTGATCTTCATAAGTTTTCTGATCTTCAAGTTTCTGGTCTTCAAGAAGTCTTTCAAATAGTCTTCAGTCTCCTTAGAATTTTCACTAAATCTTTTAAACCTTGAAAATGAGAAGTGATCTCCTCTATTTATAAGAATTTAGATGGGATTGAGTTTATCTGATTGTGAGTCCACTATCACACGACATAAACTGATTAGACCAATTTATTTCATTAGATACACATGACACAATTTGATTGAATTAGCTCATGTCACGAAATAGTCATGGTGTAATGTACCAATTCGTGTCATCAAATACACATGATGCAGTCTGATTTGATTAACTTGTGTCATCATATGACCATGATTAAATCTGATTGGACCAACTTATGTCATTAGATACACATGGTGCAATCTAATTAGATTAATGTCATTATGCAAACTTGGTAAATTTTGATTGAACTAATTTATGACGCAATACAATTTGATTGGATTAAACTCAAATGGGCATAAGATAGATATTTGATATTATTTGATTTTCCAATTTAATGTAATTTAATTTAATTTGGGAATTTGTGTTAATTTGTAATTGGTCAGAAATTAATAAATGTTTTTTTTTCATTAATTTAAAATAATAATGTGACAATTTGTAATTGGGCAAAAAAAAGAAATTGAGATATTTGGAAAAAGAAGAAGAAGAAGAAGAGATTGAAATATTTACATAAATAACATAATATTAATATGTATTTTCAAATATGGGGAGAAGTTTAAAATTTTTCAAAAATAGCATAAGCAAAACACAACTAATACATATAATACGTCAACTAAGAGGTCAAATATTAAAATTTTCTACTTCACATATTATTGAACTAAAAAAAATACACCTACAATGAAAATATATAGTAGTAATAGGAGAGCAATTAAAATTCCATCAGGTAATAATTTCGTTTTGAGCTTATTTTATTTTAAAATTAAGTTTGCTCACTAATACCCATATATACACAGTTTTAAAAAATATTTTTGAAATTTTAAAATAAATTCATAAGTAAAAATAAAAATTAAAAATGACTTTCTTTTTCCGTTTCAAAGATTTAGCAGGCTTTTGAGAATGTAATCAGAAAGTAAATTACAGAATTAAAAAAAAAATTATCAATACATAAGCTATAAAATAAAAAGAGAATTATTACTAAATGTGTCTTAGTTAATTAATTAAAAATGTCTTAATTGGTTTCTCTCAATGAAAATGTGTCGAACTAAGAGCCACACAATTAATTAATTTAAAGCCTAATTGCACTCTCTCGATTGGCTCAATTTATTTTTTCAAACATTGGTTGGCCCAATTACCATAATTTTTTTATAAAAAAAAATATATTATGTTTTATGAAAAGATATTAATGTCATAGTATTTGAACTACGTTTAAATTTGCGGGTAATTATTATCTGAAAGGAAAAATAATTGCTGGTAATTACAAGTAAATTAGAAAGTAAAAATGTAAGAAAGAATTAAAAAAATATATATAAAAATAAGAAAAGGAAAAACAAACTTGAAAATCACGCAACTTGGACTACATTCAACCCGCCAAAAAAGATTCTGGCGTGCACTAACCACTTGCAAATAATCCATCTATCTCACGTACCGAGGAACCCATCCTCCAACCACTGCTTGCCACGTGTCTCTCATTTGTGTGTTCATGTGAAGCATTATTGGACGCTGAGAAAGGTGCTTATGACTAATTGCAATGCACCCTGTCCCAAGCCTTTTCTTTTCTTTTTTTTTTTTTTTATTTTTTACATTATCTTTTTATTTTTTTTTAATCTCTTTTTAACCCAGCCATGTAATTCTAATATATCTTAAAACCTTCCCCTTAAAAACGGGATGTTTTCATTTCTTTTTTCTTTTTCCAATCCTAATTGAGTCCATTTTTTAATTTTGTTGAAATCTAAGTAAGATAGTGAAATTATTAAGGTTCTATTGGATAACTATTTAATTTTTTGAAATTAAGATTATAAACACCACTTTCATCTACTGATTTTTTTGTTTTATTATTTAATTTTTGAATAAGATTTGAAAACTAAAAAAGGTAGTTTTAAATTTTTTTTTTGTTTTTAGAATTTGCCTAATGATTCAAGTGTTTTCTTAAAAAATTTAAAAACCAAAAAAATTGGGAGAAAACAAACACAAATTTTAAAAACTAAAAACTAAAAATCAAATGATTTATTAAATATGGCCTAAATTTCATTAATTCAGTTTCTAGTTTTATGTATTGAAAAAAAGATTTGTGACTACTTAGGGTTCATGTGACTTATGTTTCAAAAATAAAAATAAAAATTCTTGTGACTTGATGGCCTTGATTTTGTGGGTATTTATTATTTTAATTGTGTGGGTTTAAGGTGTTTTTTTAGCTAATTGATTTTGTGGACATGTTTGAACAATTTTTCTAGTTAGTCTGGAATTTTCTATGACTTTTTTTTTTTTTTTGGAGTTCTATCGCACAAGAGTGGAGAGTCACGCATCTAACATCTTAATTGATATTATAATGCCTTTAACCCACTAAGCTATGAAGTTGGCTTTTATGTCTTAATTTATATAGTTGATTTTTAATCAAATTTTGTATAATTTGTAGGTTAGTTATAAATATAATTTTCTGATTTAGTATGTGTTATTTTAGTATTAGAGTTTCATGGAACGAATATAAGGTTTATTTAATACAAATTATGAATTTAGAGCTTTAGATTTGTTGGAGTATGACCAAAGTCCCACATGGGTAAGAAAATGAGAAAATCACATATATATAAGTGAGGAACAATATCTCATTTGATATGAGGCATTTTGGGTGATTCCAAAACAAAGTTATGAAGGCTTATACTCAAAGTAGAAAATATTATATCATTGTAAAGATGTGTGGGGTCCGTTATTCCTAACAAGATTAAAATTAGAAAAAGAAAAGTGAAAATCGAGATTTCTAGGTTTATGTATGTACATGAATAGAAAACATAAAAGTTTTTAAATTGGAATTCATGAGGTTTAACCGTTTAAGGCCATATCTGATTTTTGTTTTTCACATTAGCTTTTTTTTTTTTTTTTTAAAAAAATCAAAATTATTGATGACCTAAAGCTATTTTTTCAATAAATAATTATTTAATAATTCCGACAATATAATAATTGTCAGAAAATTTCAATTTCTCAAAATCGTCCAATTGGATTAAAATAATCACATGAAGACATGTTAGCATAGGTCAATACGAATTATTAAAAAAAAATAAAATCAACAGACTGGTTTCAAAACTGTTTCTCAATTGGTTTCTTATTTTTTAGAAAAAAATCTTAGTAAATAAAAACCTGACTAATATTATTTTAAAATAATTTTCATTTTCAAAATGACAAAATGTGTAAACAATGATTTTGCAATAATATTAACCTTTTACAATTACTCCGTCTTGTATTCTTAAAAATCATCATCCCTATAAATTCTAGCTTAATTTTGACCGCCTTTTCAAATTTACACTACTTATGAATAATGAAACTATTTCAGTAAATTTGGACAATGTAGATTTTTATATTATTGGTCAAAGCCCTACTTACCCTTTTTCAAAAGCTATAAATTTAAATTCTTATCTCCTTGTTTGTTAAACCAAAGAAAGATTCATATAATGAAGTTATAATTAAACATGTTAAACAATATACAAAAATAATCGTAAAACGATGAAAATGATGTAGACAACAAATGGCCAAAAACAAGAACAACAAAACCATAGTTCAAAAGTCCAAATCAACTACGTATAATATCCCTTGAACAATGCAATTCAACAAATACAAAAACTTTTTTCTTCAACTGCTTTTTTACAAGTGCAGTTAATGGATGCTACCAAGTACTCATTCACACTTTAGAATATATTCTTTTGTTACATAATTTTTAAACTTTAATTTTCATTTTAAACATTATATTCTCGACATCGACAATGACATCAACATCGCACAACCTCCTTATGTTGGCTTTACTACATTTTAAATCATAAAATATAAATTAACATAAACAGCCTATTTATAGTTCAACTTTTTTTTAAAAATATATATATATATATATATATTACAAGAGAAATATATAAAAAGGTAGAAAATAGTATCAAACAAAAGAGACAAAGTTAGGCGATTGTCAAATTCATTATATGAAAGAAGGATTTGGTGTTCTTGGTAAATTTTTTGGTTAATAAGTAAAACTATAAATTCTTTTTTTTTTTTAATGACTACTATAAATTCTTAGATCTTGGAAAATGATTTATGTCCTGTTCAGGCAAATGTAATAAAGTTGGAAAGCCAGAAATGTGTGAACTTTGCCATAGCACAAAATAAAGAACCCCACCCACTCATTTATATTTTTTACAGAGGGGAAAAAAGCTTCTCAAAATTTTTTACATACAACGTTTTTCTTTTTTCAAAAACTGAGGTACAATCATTGTATTTAATTTGCACGAGACTTTACTATCTATGCAAGAGATTCAAAGTAATAAGCCTTATTTTTTAGGCCAAAAACCGATGAAAAATTGGGAGTTCTTCAGGAAAATTTCAGGTACTATAAGAGTATGCTCATTCCATTTATCATCTACCATATCAATATCCTTTTAAAAATTATGTGAAGTCCACTAATATTAAAAAATAAGACAAGAATCAATTTATACCCCTAAACTTTGGGAGTTTTATCAATAAAAATCATAAGCTAATAATTGTATCAATTTAAATCCTGAATTTTTATTATTGTATCAATTTATACCTTTTGTCAAATTCTTTTTTAAAAATGTTTACACGTGTGCAAACTTATAATTATATCAATTAAACTCATAAACTTTCATAAATGAATCAATCTAGACCCTCTATTTCAATAATTGACAATTTTTTAAATGGAGGGTCTAAATTTTGAAAAAGTCTACACACGTGTGAGAATTGATGCATTGACGATTTTTAAATTCATGGCATAAATTGATTCACTTATGACAGTTTAGGGGTTTAATTAATAGAATTATAAGTTTTCACACATGTAAACTAACGTTTTCAAATAAAATCTAACGGAGAGTGTAAATTGATACATCTATGAAAGATCAAAGTTTAACTTGATACAATTATTATTTAGAATTTTTATTGTTACAACCTCCAAAGTTTAAAGGTAGAAATTGATTTTTACCCTAAAAAATATTTATAAAGATAAAACCCTAATGTAAACAAAAAGGTCAGTACAATATTTTTGTAGTACTAAAAATTTTCTCATAGTTCATTGGAGTTGAGGGGAAAAAGTTCTTTCTATCTTTTAAAACAAAACCAATTTTGTAATTTCCAAATGGAGAGGAAATGACTGCATGTGCTAAGAGAAGGAGCCTCTAAATTTGACCCTTGAATTTCGTCCCATTATTCTATCCAAATGAATTGGTAAAAATGAATTCAACTTCTTATATTACTAATTTTTACTATTTTCTCTTGTTTACCTACCCCACGTATTTTAGCCCTTATCTTTGTATACAAGTGAGAGAATTATGAAATTAAGGATAATATATTTATTATTATAAATATTTTTTTTTATATAAAATACAAAATTTGAAACAATATCATATCATATATATATAGGAGTTCCATTAATTAGCAATCAAATTCATGTCCCAAATGTGATTTGTGGTTTGTGATAAATTAAACTTTTGATGTGGTAGAAATGATTTTAAGTGGAATTTGGAAAATCTTATATGTTTACCAGTAATGATGTAAACATAATATTTTATTAATTTGAAGTCTTTTAGATATAATTCACGCGAAGTTTAGCTAGATTGCGTATACCATAAGAATGAAAAACTAATTGGGAAGGTCAAATTCATTCAACTTAGCCAAAGTTTGTTTTCTTCTTTGTTTTTCTAAGGTACATGCACTTGAATTTTACTTTTTTCCTACCAATTGTCCATTTTAAGAATAACTTAACAAAATACTAGTGCAAATATAATGAGTCGTCACAAATCACACCTAAGTCTTCTAACCTAATCACAACTCTGACTTATTTTCTATGCGGTGCATCTAAATCTTTTCAAAATATCTTATTATAAATAAGATGGAAATCCTTTTATAAATAAAAAGGAAATGATTTAGAACTTGTAACTCTTGATACCAAAAAAAAAAAAAAATCTAACGATATTAAATTATGTTAAATTAAAAGAAAAGGAATCTCAAATCTTGTTTGGGCGTATGTTGAGCTGACATAGCATTCAGATTTTTTCTCTATGGGCTAATGCATTTTTCCTCTTTCACAAACACGTGTATTGAAATTACATCTAAAAAAATAGGATTCCCCATTTATTATTTAAATAATATATTACTTGCGAAAACAAAGGGAGAAAAAGGCTAAATATAATTTTATATATATATATATATATATAATGTAATGTAATTAATTGAGAGCAAGCAACCATAAAAGCAAAGCAACAAATTCTTCTCCTCTAGCTAGAGACCCAACTTTATTCTTAGCACATATAATTAAATTTAACTTTTTATTTTCCCCCTTTCTTTCTTAATGCTCCATTTTTCAATGACTTAAAAAGCTTTACGTGAAATAGAATCCATTCCAAAATGTCCACCTAACTGGACAAAGTTGAGGACATCTATTATTTTTGTTTATCTTGTCTCAACCTTTTTTTTTTCTCTTTTTTTTTTTGGGTTTTCAGTTGCATCCATCCACAATTGAATTATTGAACCCATCTCTTTTTTAGCCTAAATTAATTTATTATATATGAAACTGTCAGTAACGGGGCTACCTATCTATGATATTTTCCCCATTTAATATATTATATTATATAGTTTGTTCACATCTTAAGCTTAATTTATCTTGGTTTGTTTTCATTTCTTCTGACATATATATATATATATTATATGCGCTTACTTGACAAGAAGAAGACCTAATCTTTCTTAGTTTATGGGTTCTGAAATGAGATCTCAATATCTGATATAAGGGAATCTTGTTTTGTTTTTAATAATGAAGTTTACTTCCCCTGAATGGCCAGTAGCAGTCAATCTAGAGAGTTTAATAAAACCAAAGAAATTAAATTAATTAAGATTATTAGCCACCTTTTAAACCAAGGAGTTGTGAATCAAATTAATAAAATAAAGGAAGGGAAAAGAAATAAGGGGGGTACATGATTTGGCTTTTTATGTAAAATATAAACACATATTGAAACTCTGATGGATCATCATTGACAAAGAGAAAGAAGAAGAAGACGACGCAACCCAATCATATAAAAATACGAATTAATTAAAGAAGATTTAAAAAAAAAAAAAAAAAAAAAAAAAAGCAAAGAAAAATGAGAGAAAAGTGGTGAATTGTTTAAGGGGGGCGTTTCATTTGAAAACGGAAGCAACTTTTTTGAGGCGTAAAAGAAAGATATATATTTTTGGTGAATGGGAAAGATGGGTTATTATTGATATTTGGTTTTGTTGGGTCGAAAAAGAAAGGCAATTTTGAATAGGTCTCTGACTCTTGGAGTTAGTAGAGAGTTGAAAAAACATTTTTTTTTTTTTTTTGATAAGTATAGTTTCTTTCCATCTGTCTTATAATATTCTGCGTGTCAAAGTTGACCATGAGACTAATCTTACAGCTCCTCCAAGTCTATAAACCTCTATTCAAAGATAAAGAAAACTAGAGAGACATACATTTTCTTTTTAGGTATCAGTCAGATTGCGATAACACCATGACGAAGGACTTGATATGATTATTTCTGACCGAACTTTGGCGCTTCTTTTTTTTTTTTTGTTTTTTTTTTTGTCCAAAAAGCAATCCGTAAGAAAAATAATGTTCTTTCTAACAACACACAGGCTTGTGGACAAGGTGTTTGTTAAAAGTCCCAACCGAGATTTTTGGTTTTAGATTAAAGTGGAGAAGCAAAGAATCTTTGCACTGGGAATCCGGTTCCTCGCGAATACTTTGATTTTGATTGAAAATGAATCTGAATCGTGCAAATTAATGATGGAGAGAAGCCCAATGTTGCAGAATAATTCACTGCAAATGTGCCATTCTATGGCCCAAGAAGCCACCCCCCCCTTTTCCTTTGCTAATGAACTCATGCACATATATATGCGCATTATTGATCGAAATTCCAAACGGAACATGTACTCTCTCATTTTATTAGGACAGCGATAGTCTTTCCATATTTTCATAAACGGTTCGTATTCTTATTCACAATTAATGTAAGATATATTGTGGAGTTATAGGTTAATAATCACGGATTCAATTTTTGTGGGCAGCCCCACTTGGAATTTGCTTCTTAAAATTGAAAACTGTTTGACAGTCCACTCTACTAATGGAATGAGCTGGAGCTTTTTACAAACTTTTTACTGGGTGTTTATGGAATAATACAATAGTGGGATTCCAAGATAATGATTGAGAGAAATGTTACTGTTAATGTTTGGTCTAAGTACCACAACAAAAAACCCTCCCTTATGCCTCTTAGTCTTCTTTGCTTTGGTAAATGACTCGGACACCACCTCTCTCCAATGGGTGGAATCTCCCCCTCTCTTCCATAATTACAACCAAATACAACTATTCTCCTTAATAATCTAACAACTAATCCAAATTCAATTCAATTCAATTCATGAATACTATGGAACGCCCTAGGCCCAAAATTCAAAATTTGAATTCGGCACCTAATGGCCCTGACATAATTCTCTGCATCTCCTACGACCTTGGCTAGATCACTATATTAGTCTTGAGCTACTTGCGAGAGTGAATATTGTCCCTATAGACTAAATACACAAATCCTTTTAACATACTATAGAAAAATTTCTAAGAGGTCACTTAACAGAAAATTGTTTGAGGCCAAACACATTTAACTTTGGAGTTTCTATGATTAAGCCACTGCAAAGGAAGGTGTACCTTGTTGGTATAAGGATAGTAACTATAAGTTCTTTGAAGCTTATCTTAACTATGCTTATGTAACTTTAGAATCTCCTCTCATTCGGATGAGACGTCGGTTCATTCATGTACCTCTTCTATACTCAGGATTTGAAGATTAAAACATGAAAGCCCCCACATGTGGTTTGAAAATATTTGAAATCCAAATCTTAGGACACACTGTTTGGTTTAATATTTAGAGTTTGTATGAAACAGTATGAAATAATGTGGACCAACGTAAGCGAATGAAAATAGATTGGTGGGGGGGAAAAAGAATAGGTCCAATAAAACTGAAATATAGGTGGCCCATTGCCAGAAAATTAAAGCGTAGTGGATTTGTAGGTAAATTAGGGCGGCCCATGGAAGAAAGAGGCTTGGGAATGGGATGGCAGAGTTTGGGCTACACATAATAACACAACTACTGGCTGGCTCCAGGATGGACGTGTAACTGTAAGTAATTAAAGAGAGGGTAGGCATTAAGACAGTGATTGAGATGGGTGGTGGGCAAATGTGTTTGAATTAGAAACCTTAAGATTTGGGGAAAGGAGAAAACATGAAAACTAGTTGAGGAGAAGACATTGTGGTTGCAAATTAGAAAGGGAGCAGAGGGAAGTTGATTGAATAGACAGTCCAATCAGCGGAAGTGAGTGTGAGTTTTGAGTTGTCTTAAGCAACACCCCAGGGAACATGGGCACATGGCTATAAACTTCAACACTGTTCTACCCACATACTTGTTACATGGATTGTTGCCCTTGTTCCACAAAAACTTTCACTAAAACCTATCACATGATTTTCTTCTTAACCAAACACACACTTCCCCTTTTCCTTTCACTTTTCATTTTTTTCCCTCTTATTACCCTTCAATTGCCCTCTTAGGAAATTAAATAGGAAGCATTTATTTTATAATTGACTTACTTTTTCCAACACAAAATCAGCAAAATGTATTTATATGCCCTCTAAATGATCTTTTACACATGTGTCAAACAAGTTTTTTTCAAGCTTAAAATAATGTCAATCTTAGCCAACCCTTTTTGTGTTCAACAAAAGGTTTTAGCCTTTTTTGTTTTTATTTGTCTAATGCGTTCTTCTAGGTCCAAATCTTTGAATCAAGAAAGATTTGTCTGGTTGATAATGGAGTTGAAGAAAGTGAGTTTATGTAGTATACATATATTGTTTTGAATTATTGCAAAAATAAATGAATTTATAAAAATTCATATTTGTGTAATCAAGTTTATACTTCGTCAAAATTAGAAAGTAGTATATGAAAGATAGTTTTATAAGCTTAAATTTATATCAAACGTTTAGATATAGAATAAGCAAAGTCACACATCAAATATAATTTATATCAATATTTCTATGGTATAGAATATTTTACTTGGATTACTTGCACCATCTACCATATATATAGTTTCTCCTTGGTATTGAATATTTTGCATATTCTTTTTAATTTAAGAAGAAAAAAAAATTGATAGTAATATTATTACCATTTCTCTAATTACACTGACTTTCCAAAGGTAGGGAGTGACATACTCATTGTCATTCCAACCGTGTAATAGTAGAACTATTGTTTCTATCCGTCTATTACAATAAAAATATTTTCTTCATTAGAGAATAACAAATTTCATATAAATTTCATCCATATGTATAATAGGATTATTAATTTAATTTAATTTAATTAAGCCCATTTGTATGCTATATCTTGCCATACATGCAGCTCATTGGCACGATTTCATGATTTCCCCCCTCTCTAATGTGGACTCAGAGTCCCAACCCTTTCAATTTCGTAGGGAAAAAAAATTAATCTAATAAACACGTCACATCTTTCCGTAATAGTATCCATGATAGTAACTAAGTGTGTGGTGAATATACTTTTTAAAGTGCCTATGGATGATTGAAAATATGTTTTTCTTAATTTGTGGCATTTGATTAAAAATTTATAGTGATTTTACCAATTAATTAAAAATATTTTAATTTTTTTTTGATAATTGGTATAAGAAATTCTAAAAATAGATTAAAAAAAAAGGTACCTGAATTGCTTTTAGAGGAAGAATTTAACCATTCTTGTTTCCCCAAAATAGTTATGTATGGTAAATATTTCTATTAATTTTTTTTTTCAAAAGACATGCTTAAAAGTTATTAAAATTTGTCAATTTGAATAAACTCAACGTGGTTAAGATATATATTATCAACCAAAAGGTTAAAGGTCCAAATTTCTCCCATTCTACATATTGAACTAGACACCGCACTTAAAAAGTGAGAGACTAAACCAATATAACTAACTCAATCATTATTTTTCTTAAGACAGAATTTTCTAAGTATAACCGAACAACGATACTTGGTTTTGCTAAAAAAAGGTTTGAGACATATAACTCAAAGGATAATAATAATAATAATAATTTGGTTTAAAGGGGGATTGGAGGCCAATAATTAAAATAAAATTAAAAAAAAAAGATTAGGAAACAGAAAATGACAAGAAAAATAGGGGTATGATATAGTATTGTTAGAGATGCTCCAAAAAAAGTAGGGGAACACCCCTAAACGGCTTATGACAGGCAATGTCCTTTGTTTATCAAAGTTGTGCAGAAGGTTGGCGGGCGGGCCTCGCCTCGCTACGAACCATTAACCAATATTATATCTCTCATTTCCCACCACTGTTCTTTTGTGCTTTGTCCCTAATTATTAAACCACCCCCTACTTTCAAAACTTTCACCTCCCTCCCATTTTAAATATTAAACCCCATTTCTAATTTCGCATAATCCCAATCCCACACATGCATTTGCACTTACATATTGCAGCTAGGAATTTTTTTTGAAAATTATTATTAACCTTACTCCAATGTCCTAAACTTCGCCCCCCACTTTTTATTTCAGGTGGTGGGGATATTCCACAGAGAAAGAAAGCGAAAGAGAATATATATATATATATATATATATATGGACAAATGAAGAAATTGGGATTTTTTTAAAAAAAAACAGGAAAAAAACATTGAAAGAAAGGTTATTATTAATTTCGGAAAATTTAGGTTAGGGGAATGGTTAATGAAGAGAGGTTAGGAGATGCCAGGTGGGCTGTCAGGGGCACAATGAATCGAAGAGTATGGCGGAATGTATGGATAATGGCATCGCTATTGCTAATCATGATGCTCAAAATTTGACCCCTCATCAACCACGTATATCTCTTCCATGTCGGACTAAACTTTCTTATTACCCTCTCATTTTGACATCTCTCACTAGATTAGATTATATACACTTCCTTCCAACATTCAATGTAATTTTATTTCTTTATTTTTGTGTACAATATCAAATCCCTGTATCCAAAATAAATATTGTGGAATCAAAAAATAATAATAATTAGATAACATGGGTGTGCAGTACTCTGAAGCTGACTCAGGGAGGCCCGCTTACACTTAGTAGACATAGAAAACCACATATATACATACAAAAAAATTAAAAATTAAAAATTAAAAATTAAAAAACCGTAGGCAAGTTGAAAGTTTTTGCCCCAGTTTGGAGACAGATCGAGCAGGGACGGTATGGCTATGGTCGCATGCAGCTTTTTTTTTTTTTTTAAATGATTTATTTATTCTTTGTGAAGGTTATTATTTAATATAATAAGCAGTAGTATTAGGGCAGTGGTAAAGTTGTCCGGTTCGACCCCAACAAATAGTGGATTACTAATTCTATACAACACTTGGGTTTCTTTTCATGGCTCCCATATCTCTTTGTCCATCAACATTATTATTAAAATTCTTCTTATTGGGCTGTCTCAAATCAAATTAACAGCTGCTGCCTTGCTAATATCATAAAAATTCCTCTCTTGTCAATCATTATAAAATGGGTATTAGTCTAGCCATTCATATTATACCATATTCTCTCAACCCCCCTTCTCCTTGTGCTGGCTGAGGCCATATATAAATCGCATTTTTAGCTTGCCTTTCTCCAACAAAAACATTATACTTTCATTTGGGGGATCACTTCTCTCTCTCTCTCTCTCTCTCAATCTTGCAATATATTTTTTCTCCCCTACCTATAGATTTAGCGTAGCAGGGTAGCAGCTGCTTTTGTTTTAAAAATCCATCTGACACACCCACAAACTTCTCTCCTTATTTTTTCAAACAATGTCGACCAGAAGCTCGCGTTCTAGACGCTCGTCTGTTCCTTCTAGGAACATTTCTGACGACCAGATTGCTGATTTGATCTCCAAGTTACAGCAACTCATCCCTGAGATTCGCAATGCCCGTTCCTCCTCCAGGGTATCTCCATTTTAATTTCCCTTCTTCTTCTTAATTCTTTCCATTTTTATTTCAATCAAGTATAATCTAGGTATATAAATGTAGGGAAATTGAAAATTCAAGTGTCTCAACTAATTGCAGCATTAATAATTTGTGTGTATATATGGGGTTTTAGGTATCAGCTTCAAAGGTTCTACAAGAGACTTGCAACTACATAAGAAGCTTACAAAGAGAGGTGGATGACTTAAGCGACCGATTATCAGAGCTATTGGCTTCAACAGACCCAGAAAGTGCTCAAGCTGCCATAATTAGAAGCTTACTTATGTAATAATAAGCACCTCATTCTTCTTCTATAGAATTTGGTCTTCATCGTCTTTAATTAGCTACCATGAAATTAATTAATCTATATATATATATATATATATAGTTATATATTTATATATTATAAAGTCGTATAATAAAAAGGGCTTGTCTAGAGTTCTACTTTTACTCTCAAATATATATAAATTTAGTTGCTAATGGTGAGAAGAAGTTATATGTGTGTACGCATGAAGCTCAACGAATGGAAAGAAGATCATATTGTTCAATATATGTATGTTAAAAACGTTTTGCATGCGATAAGAATCAGATCAGGTTTATTTTATTTATCAGAAGGGTTTTTGTTTTGTTTTATTATATTATTGTTATTATGATTCTTTCCTTTCTTAGTGCAAAATGTGGAACCTATTAGTGTTGCTTTTTAAAGAAAGTCTGAGTGAGAGCTTTAAAGCGCTCAGTTTTGCTGCCCACCAAACCCAATTTGACTGTGACACCACATAAGAAAAGGGGAGCTTTAAAAGTTGTTTTCTTTTTTTCTTTTCCCTTCAAAACAAAATGATCATTTTGATCAGATCCATCAGTAATTTCCAAGCATGTGGAATTTCTGCACGTGGAAATTCGCATCGCATTTAAGTCCTAACCATTTATTAAAATCATCTCTTCTGATTTTACACTCGTTAGAATCTGTAATTTATATTCTCTGGTCTATACTGATCAGTAATTATTGACAGTGACAGTAGTTCTGAAGAACCTTTTTTCTAGCTACCATCATGTTCATGAGGTTTAATTAAAAGTGTGAATAATGAATATGAAGCCTTTGTTAGAATTTAGGGTAATATAATTTCACGATGAAGAAAACAAATGTTTTTTACCAAACCAAAGTATATATATATAAATTAGAAACACTTTCAAATATGCACCGGCTAAATGAAGAAATGAGGGTCAGTACGTATTTTTCTTCAACATGTACAAATAAAATAAGCTAAATTATAGAAAATACTCATGAACTTTGTACTTTGTTTCAAAAATATTCATGAACTTTCAAAAGTTTCATTAATATTCTTAAACTTTTAAAAAAAGTTCAAAAATATTCTTACCGTTAGTTTTTTTATGGAAACCGTTAATACTTTGTTTCAAAAACACCCCAAAAGTTTCAAAAGTTTCATTAACACCCTAAACTTTCAAAAAAAAGTTCAAAAATATCCCCACTGTTAATATATGGAAAGAAATCGTTATTATCTTATTTTAAAAATACCTTTGAACTTTCACATTAATACCCTTAATAGTAAAAAAAAAAAAAGGTTAAGAAATGTCCTTACCATTAGTATATGGACGAAAACCGTTTATCTATGCCTGATTACCTCCCTCTTTTATTTCTTATTTATCCTGATTTGCTTCAATCTATGACCTAACACTTATCTATTGTTCCCTTTCTTTTTCAATACCCTTTTACTCTTTTCTTCATTTTTCAATGTCTAAAACTTCTCTCATTTCTCCTATATTCTTAAATATTAGAACTTTAAATAAACAGGAAGAACTCTCTCTCATTTCTAAGCATGCCCAAACATAAATATAAGAAATTCAACACCCAAATAGTCAATGTCTTTAAAGTTATTTTGAGTTGGAAAAGAACCAATTTGAAAACAACTCATATAGATACTCTTTTTTTTTCCTCATATAGATACTCTTATTTTTTCTCCATTTGTCAAATTCTCAACCATGAGGAACTTTCTTAACTAACTACAACAAATAAACTAATTTGAACTGCAAAGAAGATTAATAAAATTTTCATTTGCTACAAATTTGGTAATGCATATGTTTTCTTTCTTTTCCCTCCCACTAGATGTACTCAAAATTATGACCCAAGTTCTCAACATGTCTCTCTTTTTGTGTATTAAAACGAAACATATTAACTCAAATTACTAACGTACAACCTTATTAAAACATTTAAGTCATATGGTCCCTTGGTGGTTCCATTATTCTCCATTCTTCTTGCTATAGTCTATATACATTGATTGAAAGGAATAGTATTAGAGATTGAAAAAAGGAAGATAGTAAAGATGCTATTGAAAAAGAAAGGGAAAAAAAAAAAGGAAAAATAGAGAGGTGTTAGGCTATAGATCAAAGCAAATCAAGAGAGAGAAGAAATCAAAAAGGGAGATAATGGGGTGTAGATAAATGTTTTCCGTCCATATACTAACGTTAAGGGCATTTTTTAACCTTTTTTTAAAGTTAAGGGTATTAATACAACTTTTGAAAGTTTAAGGGTATTTTAAAACGAGGTACTAATAATTTCTATCTATATACTACTAGTAAGGGTATTTTTGAACTTTTTTTGAAAGTTTAAAGATATTAATGAAACTTTTGAAAGTTTAGAGATATTTTTGAAATAAAGTACAAAGTTCAGGAGTATTTTTTTATAATTTAGCCAATATAATATTTAATAAGATCATATAATATTGAATAAAAGTATAGCTAACGATTAAATATTTTTCTTCTAGTTAAAATTTGCTAACGGTTAAAGCGTTGGTAACTGTGTTTTTTTTTTTTTTTTTTTTTTATAATTTTTTTTTAAATTTTTAAAAAATTATATATATATATAGTCAAAGAGGTTTAATTTGAATAAATTCACTCTGCTCTAATTATTTAAAAACAAAATTAGAGCTTCATTTAATGCGCAAAAATTGGCAACATAAGAGCATGAAAGAAGGCTCATGAAAAAGTCATCAGTCAAAAGTAAACAATGAGCACCACGCATAAATTAATTTCACATGGTGCTGCCAACTTTATAATCCCACAAATAGAAATTACTTTCATCAATGAAATTAAGTCCCCATTTATTTTACCATTAAAACGTGCTGGTTTGCTTCTAACTTCCCACAGGTGTATCTAACACAGCTAAACAAACTCCTTAATTAAAGGAAAACTCAACCTACCTAGTTAACACCCTTGCTAATCCACTCAATTAACATAATTTGAACACTGTGATAAATTCATCATAACAGCTCAAATAATTGACATATAGATATATAAAGTAACTAGGTTACTTTATGCTTAAAAAAGAGAAACGTCTAGATCAAAATAACAACTTCAGATGTTGTCCAAGTCAAAGCGTCAGAGTGGAAGAAGCTCTCGTGAGTCGTGAAAGTTAGCAGCAGCCAGCAGAAGATCCCCACTAACAAAGAGAAAAAACATCAAAACCCCAAAGTCTTGTCGCCCAACTGCTGTTTTTGTCTCTAAAATTTCCAAAATTTTAACAGCTCATTTCATAAACGGGATCCAAGGAAGATAAATGCGAACATAGCTTCATATCGGTTAAAAACGAGAAAAATCGATCATATATAGAAGTAAGAATAACATTTTTCGTTCATATAATATAAAGTACTGTAGATAAAATTCATGTGAACCAACTAATTAAGTGATCAATTAAAAGTATGTTATAATATTATACCATTATAGAAATTATATGAAGATAGAATTTTTTTAATGTTAATATAAACGTGATTTTATCATTTATTTCAAAGGATACGAATACCTACATTGATCCTATTGAATCAATCATATCGGATTTTTGGGGCATTAAGAATAATTTTTGTAAAACATATTTAATGATTATTGTCTACTCGAGGGCATGGTCTAGATGTGTGACAATTTTAGCTGCATCAAAAGTTGTCTTTTAAGAAACCATTCCATTTTATTGATGTTGAATATTGTCTCTGGAAAAAAGAAAAACAATTAATTATTATTATATCGAGTGTAGTTGTGTACATGAATGACTTTTGAATGTCATCTACTGAAAAGAGGACATCTTACCAATACGTTTCAAATATTTTTTTCGTCACCTATAATATATGTGAACCATATGCTGTATCTTCCAAATATATTTGAAAACAACGATAGAATAAAGAATAAATTAAAGTTTTCGCTACGTACAAAATTTCAAGCAATTTGGTATTTAAGACTCCAACCACCGACCTACTGTTGTAAACAGTGAACAAGAGGATATCATCCTACAGAAAATTGTTGTTATTTAATCATTCAAATTAATTTAACTCTACCCTCAATTTAATGCCCCAAGCTGTCCCTACGAATTAATGTGGGATGTTCAACATGGTTTGTCCTCTCTCACATGTCTTTTAATGCCCTAAGTTGTCCTTAACAATAAAAAATTGCTCTAAGTCATGCAAGTTGAACTTTGAAATTCTTATAACTGGACCATTGAAAAGGAGGATCATCTTATTTGTTTATATATTAACTATCAATTATTTTAAGTATTTCTTAATGCATGCTTGCATAACTTCGGAATCCCTCTCATTCGGATTGGTGTTAGTTCATTCATGTGCCTCTCTACTACTTTGGAGTCCCAACTCAACTTTATTTTAGTAGTTAGAATTATAAAATAATAAACACATACAAGTTAATTAAATCAAATGGGCAAAGAATCAGGTTATAAAAACTCAATAAAACCAAGCTAAAATTTGAAAACTAAAAAAAATTGATTTTTTTTTTTAAAAATTTGACTTTAGAATTCAAATGTGTTTTTAAGAAAAGTAAAAGTTTACTACAAAATTGTGAGGCAGCAAACATATTTTTTCAAAACAAAAAGCTGAAAATAAAATAGTCATCAAGGCCTAAGTATTCAAAATATTAACTATACCAAAACCCTAGAACAGAGGATAGTTAAATGAGAAAGAACGTATATATACAGTACATGCTGAAGAAAAAAAGTTAAAAGAATGAAAATGGAGAGAAAAATGTGTTTTGAGTGTATTTGTAGTTAGCTAGCTTGAAAGGAAAAAAAAAAAAAGAAAAAAAAAAGGAAATATAAGGTACTTCTGAAATATTGGCTAAAAATACGTTTTAGCCCTAATATTTTGGTATTTTTTCAATTTGGTTCATATTGTTTAAAAATTCAATTTAGTCTCTCACCATTGTTAAATGTTCAAATTGAGAGTACGTAATAAACATACACAATATAATACTTAGTATATTGGTGAAAATTTAGAAGGAAAAAAAAAGTCATCTAAGAGAAAAAACTCAAAACTTTTATCAATTTCTTAGAAATTTAGTGGAGGAATTAGAAACTTTCAATTCTTAAATGATATTTTTTTCTAGTCCAAATTTTCTCAAATTTACTTAATTATCAACCAATTTTAACATTGTAGCTATTAAAATTTGAAACTTTCTAAACGATCTAGACTAAATTGAAAAAAAAAAAAAAAAACTAAAACAAACATTTAGCCAAGAATATTTGATGAAATATGTTAACTTTATAGATAGTACTAAAATCATGGCCTTAGTTTGGCCCATATTTTAATCCCGCCCAATTAGGTTCGCGATGGACTAAAAGCATAAAGTCCGAATTTGACGTAATGCTTATGTTAGTGAGATGGAAGTGCGCAAAGGCCAACTTTCTAAAGATGCAAAGATTTTATTTTTAGTGTGCAGAAGCTACCTACCTCCTATTTAGGCACCTACACATTAGCCACACTAGAGATCATGTTCTTACTTTGGGTGCTTAAGTGTTGACTTCACTTTCTTTTCAAGCTTTTACTTTCTCTTTTCCTACATTTCTTTCTCCAAAATCATTCCCCTCTTTTCTTGTCCATACAACAAGTTCTCACCATATAATCATCCAAATATATGCTTCAACAAAAACTCACACGTTTTTCTATATTTTTCCTTTTCGGTTTCATCCACATGTACTTTTCTTATAATTTCTAACCTCCATTTATTGTTTATCATAAAAGAAACATTTCAAAATAGTGTGGGGTCTATGAACGTGTAATGAAAGGAGTACTTCTAAACGACGTTTTGCACTGAAAAAAAAGAGTAAGAAATTAAAAGAAGAAAATGGTTTTAGAAACGCGGCTTCCAGAGTAATGGGCTCAGCCGTGTCTAGGCCCATTTAGTAGCTTCCTTTTGTAGCCCAGATATTTGTAGGCCCAAATTACGCTTCCAAGAAGGCCCATTGTTTAATCTGAAGAATGGACAGCCCATCTCAGCCCAGCCCAGCCAGCTGTGGTCTAAAGTTCTTCAGTTCGGTAGCGGAACATTTACGACTGGCGCCTCCTTTCTTCTGGAGCTTTCTCGAGTTTTTCTTCGGAAATTTCATTTTCTGCAAGTCAATTCGTTTGTCTTCCTCTGCAAGTTTTACATTTCAACGGACGAAGAGGCGAATCAATTTACTGTCGCTGCGAAATCATGAATCCTGGTGGTTATACGGTTGAAGTGACGGGCTTGTCTCCCAAAGCAACGGAGAACGATGTCCTCGATTTCTTCGCTTTCTCTGGCGCAATCGAGCTCGTTGAGATTGTTAGGTATTCATTTCTTCCGTATCCAGCATTTAATTTCATGTCCTCGATTCCGTAATTTCACGATCCTTCTAAATGTGATTAGATTTTTTTTTTTTTTTTTTTTTTTTTTTTTGGTTAACAACTCGTTTGTTTAAAAGATATCAATCGATCTTTCTAAATGTGATTAGATTTGAAGAGGCTGTTTAGTAATGCATACCTTAAGTTTATGGCCTTTTTGTTAGATTTTATTTTTGTTTTTTGTTTTTTGGAAAGCGCTTGGTGTGAGGATTTCTTGTTTCATGAAAACAGATCTGGTGAAGATGCCTGCACTGCCTATGTGACATTCAAAGATGCTTATTCTCAAGAGACTGCTTGCTTGCTGAGTGTGAGTTTTTCAATTCCAAATAAGCTTCAGGCCTACAATACAGTATTTGATTGAAGTCTTACATTGCTCTTTATTTGGAGCTACAGGGTCTGTGAATGCGCCCGCGTTCTGATTCTATATATAAACACGTGATCTTATATATTTTTTTAATTTTATTTATAGTATTTATTTCTCTGACTTTTGATATTATATAAACACGAGAATCTTACAGATGCTCAAATTTAAATGATATACAATTTCAAATTATTAATTTTTCTGAAGAATATAATGATATGGATTTAATGTGTATTGCATCGATAGAATAGTGAAAAACGCATTTTTGGGTTGTGAGCCACATGTTTAATTTATAAATGCCAAATTAAATCGCTCTTTTTAAAAACACTCTGGAAATGCGGCAGTGCCTTAGCAGGCGTTTTTATGTGGTTAACTTGTGTCGATGTGGCTCATGTGTGACAATTTTGATTATAAGAAGAAAAACAGTGGCAATTTTTTTTCTCAATTGACAAAAAAACTATAGGCACAATTTGCTCTGGCTTCCTTAGAGGAAGAAACCCTTCATCTGGTTTTGGTGAAGGATTTCTTTGTCTTTCCTCGATGAAGCAACCAATTGCCTTTGTGGAGTATTGAGCCCCTCTTTTGCTGGATTCCTATCAATAGTGAAGGGTGCCTTCGGTTCCTCCAGTAATGCCCTTTCGTTAAATAATAATAACAGACAACAACAGTTATTAGAATAGAAATAATAAAAGAGAAATTGGCTTTCAAATAATAAAAATTGCTTCATGGGCATTGAACCGTAAAAGTATGGTTTTGGCTTCATCAAATTTGAAGAAGCCTTAGCTTAATAGGAATACGCCACTAGAATGTTCTAAGAAGCACGGACATGGATATAACTACGCATCCTATTGAAAAAAAATGGACCCGTTTATTCTCGTGTAGACATGGCATTTAAATGTGTTAGGCATATGACAAATCTGAATCTTCTTAGTTCTTATTAAAAAAGAAAAAAAAAAAAAGACAAATCTGAATCATAGGCATATGGAAAATCTGAACCTGTGATTAGAGAGACATTAACATTGGTTGTTGTTGTTGAATCTGTGATTAGAGATAACAAACTTTGTTATTGTTTAGAATCCATAATTAGTAATAGTTATTGTTGAATCTGCAAGGCACATTTATCTCACCATCTTCTCTTTTGCTGCAAATTTGCATTGTTTTTAGAAATGAACTTAATGGAATTTTAACCACGTCAGATGAATGTCCTCTTGGATGCAAATGATAAAGGAATTTTTGTATGGATAGTTTCAGTTTGTAAGCATCAACTGTTCTGGTTTGATCATTCTGTTTATGTTTCGTCTACTATTTGGTTTTGAATCAACGCTCATGTGTGGTCATGTGCTTGACGATGTTCAAAATACCTTTATTCACCTGATCGGACTTCATGCAGTTAGTTTTTCTCCAAGGACACAATGATGTTACTTTTCATCCCTTGTTTTCTACCTGATAATAATGATCATGTTTTTAGAGTTCAATATCTGATTATTGCAGGGTGCAACAATTGTTGATCAACGAGTGTGCATAACACGGTGGGGACATTTTGATGAAGAATTTGATTTTTGGAGTAGGCCTTCCGGTTACCATGAAGAACACAGTACTCCTGCTGTAAGTGTCGAAAAATAATATTTATTAATATCTCCTACCTGTTGCAATTTGCAAATGTTTTCTTCCTATAACAATCTTTGATTAATTGATGTGAGTTCTCCATCTTGTAGTCGGCTCAAAGAAGTCAGTTTGTTTCCACCGCTGGTAGCGCAGTGACCATTGCCCAGGAAGTAGTCAAAACCATGCTGGCCATGGGTTACGTGCTGGGCAAAGATACATTAACCAAAGCCAAAGCCTTTGATGAATCTCATCAGGTCTCAGCAACCGCAGCAGCTAATGTAGCTGATTTGAGTAATAGAATTGGCCTTACTGACATGATTGGTGCGGGGTATGAAGCGGTTAAAACCATGGATGAGAAGTACCACGTATTGCAGACAACCAAATCAGCTATATCAGCCACTGGAAGAACAGCTGCTGCTGCTGCCGATACGGTGGTCAGGAGTAGCTACTTCTCCAGGGGAGCTCTTTTCTTGTCTGATGCCCTGAATCGAGCGGCCAAAGTTGCAGCTGACTTGGGTAGTCGTGGTCTTGAACATTAAGACGTTAGTCAGTGCTGCTCATCCATTGTAAATAAAGAAATTTAAATACATACCTTAGAATTTGTAATTTCATACTGATATTGTACATTCATCTGAAAGCCGTATGTATAAATTTTACATTTCATAGAGTTCAATCACACTAGTCATTTGAACCCCACAAATTTGCTAAATTTTAACCTCGGAATATTCGGTAAAATCCGGTAAGAGAGGGTCTTTATTGAGTCGTTGTCAGTTTGTGAATTCAGTATCCTTAGAGTCAAATCTGTTCTTTTAGCACTCTTGGAAACGTCTCCCAAATTGTACTTTTTACAATCCTGCTTACAGATTGTCTTCTCCTTAATCAGTTTGTTAGTTGAAGTTACTCTTGAATTTGATAAACTTATTTGGTTCTTTTAGACTGTTGTATTGTCTAATAGGGAAGCCATATGGATGGATGCTTGATTTGGGCGCAACAAGAATGAAGTGCCGCATGCAATATCATGATTTTGCCGCCTATGATGGTTCGTTCCAGCTGTAATTGTCTGAGACTTGCAACTCGCTTCAGCAGGCAATAGCTCCCCTGCAAGTTACAGGTCGGTCTGGTCTTCAATTTTTTGCTGTGGACTGCGGTCTCATCAACTAGACATCGAACATGCATTTTTATTATATGATTCTTGGCATTTAGGCAACAGGAGGAACAAACTCGAATGTCATATCTAAGCTGTTAATTAAATGATTAACTCTCAGCCATAACATTTGTATCATGCATTGCACAATATTCCCACACACCGTGGCTGTATTGTCGTGGTCGGAGTCGATCACATCGTCTGCTGCCAAGTACATAAATAGTTTCAATAGGAAGTGATCATGGACCATTCTTGTTTATTAAAAAGCATATTCCCTTTATGGATCAACCATTTTCTAGTACGTTGAAAAGCATCACATCCAATAAAATAGAAACTACTTAATTCGGATTGAAACAGCCAAGCCAATACTGTTGATAAACTAAAGCACGATCCGGGAAATATTCAACCTGAGTTAGTTGAGTCAAAACGTTATTAAGTGAGAATTATGGAGTTGGAAAAGGAAATAAACAACAAAAAAAGGAAAATAGAAGAAGGAGCTTGTATATTCTGACTTTTTGCAGAAAATGATGATAGAAGGACCAATTATATATGTTGGGGCAATTGTAGTGTACAAATTTTTGTTTTTGGGGGTATCTGAAATAATTGTCCTTTTGAAACTGTTTGGACCTTTTTGTTGCTGTGATGGGTTAAGAGACAGGCCCCCTTTGAATGGTGGGTCAGTCATAGTGTGCAATTGTTGGTGTGGGTCTTAGCAAATAACAGTGATTTGAAACTGATTGAGCACGTAGGAGGGAAGTCATTGTTCCTCCAAAGGAGACTCCTGCCTCCATTTCCTACACTCCTTAACCAACACACCAGCTTTCTCTTCCTTTTTTTACTCACTGCGCCAGCCTTTATGTTTATCTTCCAATCAACCCACCAAGGGAGAGACACTTTAGACCATGGTTTTTAGATTATAGATTTCAATTTTTGCAGCTTGTAACTTTTAGTTTGTCTATTGATCTAGACTACAGATTTGGCTAATTAGGTTAAAACCCTAAAGTTACCCTAGCTTCTAAAACTCTCTTCTTAAATGAAAAAAGTTTCTCTTTGGGTCATAAAAAAATTCAAAGAATATGCTGTCATGTGTCTATGTTTGTCGCTCTCTTTCTCAAGATGAAAGAATTCCGAGGCTTAGAGTCTTTGATTCACTTTCCTTTATGTTAGTGATGGAGATGACGTCCTTTCATCACTATAGAGAAAACAAAAAATGAGGTTCACATCAAAGCTTATTTTAATATTTTAAAAGATATACACATATATATAATATATGTACCAATCTTATCCTTCCCCTTCCTTTTCTATTTCCCTTCCTCTCTTACATCTTACGTTATGTTTTGTAAAGCATTCCAAATCCTTCGTCAAAGCAAAGGGCCCAACGGCATGAATGGCCATTTCTTCACAGATTGGCAGAAAGCAACCATCTGCTTTAAGGGATGGGATTTTTCTTAGAAGACCCTCTCCTTCAAGAGGGGAGGACGGTGGGAAAGTAAAAAGTGAAAAGTGAAAAGTGAAAAGTGATGTATTTACATGCCATCAAAATTTCTCACCACATCCACAAATTTGATCTAAAATTGGGTAGAATAAGATGTTTTTGTATTGGTGATGATGGTTATTTGTTAAAAGAGAAAAAAAAAATCCACGAAATTCATGAAAAATCTTACTAAAAAAAATACGGAACGGACAAAGGACATTAATTCACTTTGTCAAATCTCTCTACTAAAATATAAAATTTTCTCACTTTAAATTATGTTATAGACTGAGGAATCCAAACAAGAATTCAGGTCACATCTACAGAATTGATCCAAGTGACATTAAAATGACATTGGGAACAAAATTTTGTAATCAAACAACTTATGTGGGAGAGAGAGATATATATATATATAAAACTTACTTTAAAAAAATTCCAATGATTGACTTTATTAACAAAGTCCAATGAACCATGATTGAGCAATGAATTTAAAAATGATTAAGCAACCAAGAAGGACGGTAGAATAAGCCACAATTTTGTGTAGGTGGACAAGGAATGAAAATCACAAGTTAAATCCAAAATCACACAAAAAAATATTTAGATATATTATAGTGTGTTGTAATAAAACACATCTCTTTTTCTACTAACAAACACTATAATTATGATATCCAAAAAGAAGGCAGACCATTGGAAATGTTTTTGCAACATCCTAAAAGTTCTCTTATCTAATTAAAACACTCTTTTAAAAACTTATTTAATTTGGGTATCATACTTCCAAAACTCACTGTTATACCATGAAAAAGAACCTGCCAAATTATCTTGGTAACTTCCATGATGGATGTGATGCACGGTAAAAAATATAAAATATACAAAATACAAAAATGGACAAATCAACGATTTGGTGCGTTCTTAAATTTTGAAAACTAAAATTAATTTTGTTTTCAAAAACAGCATCCACTCCACTTGTTTGACAAAAGGGACACAAAAACTTTTTAAGAATTTTATTTCATCTAAATAAGGTAGCAATGGTTAAAGCCACTTTCTTTTCCCTCCCTTTTCATATTATACAAATATAAATATACAACAGTTGTGCATTTTTTTTCAATCAGCAAAAGAAAATCTTTTCAGAAGACTTTTTAGAATCCTAAACAAACTCACTGTTCATAAATGTTGAAACCAATCAGGAAATTGTCCCTACCAAACCAACGGCTGAGATTGCAAATACCACCTTAGCCATAAGTTATTATTATAATAATGATATTTATTTATTTTTAATTAAAGAAACTGTAAACTAAACCAGTTGTTGGGGAATCCCTATCGCTGCATATCTTTCCCGAGTGAAAGGGGAAATGAATATATATTTATAGGAAGCAAAGCATTCAGAAAACTTAATTTAAAAAACGATTAAAAAAAGTATAAAAAAACAAGAAAGAGAAAAATTGAGTGACGTCAGAGAAATGAAGCACATGGGATCAATCAGTGTCAGCTGAATACACCAGAAGCATGAACACATGTTGAGGAGAAGATTCAGATTATTAATTAAAAATTAATTTTTTTTTCTATAATTGTTTTTTTTTTTTTTAAAAAGGAAATATAATTTAAATATTTGAAAAAATGAGCAACAGGGCAGGGGGAAGAACATGGATCCACCCCATTCCAATGGGGCAGTGCAAAGCTTCCAACTCATAAGGCATGTGATGCAGCTGAGAATCCTTTGTCTCTGCCCAATTTCTTTTTTCAAAGTCACTATTTTTTCCTTTTTTTTCCCTTCTAAATGGGACCTCTTTGCAGTCTCATCATCACCAATTCGAAGGACATCACCAGGTCCCTATTTTCCATCTTCTCTAGGCTTCATTTTGATGGGATTCCCCTCCAATTTCTTACAAACCCCTCAAAAAGAAAAAAAAAAAATTGTGTAATTTAGTTCAAATTTAGATCAATTTTGACTGTCTGAATTTATCTACAAAGCCACTGTTGGGGAAAAAAGAATCTAAAATATTTGGATGGAGTAGTGGATATATATATATATACAATTCCCAAAATCAAGGTGGATCGTGTTCATGTGTGGCTGCTGATTAATTTATTTTATAATAATAGTAATAATAATAATAATAATAATAAAGAAATGTTATGAGAGGTTAAATCATGTGATGGAAGATTTGACAGAGAAAAAACTGTCTGAAGAAGTTAGATGAAATGTGCATACAAATGTGTGGCAGAACAATTCCACTAATATTGAGCTATTTATGGGACCAAATGATGGCTTGAAATTTGCTTTGATGGGTCCTATTTGGTCTGTGTTTCTTTCTTTCTTTCTTTCTTTCCATGTACGTTATGGATCGGAATCAATTCAACTTAGAAGAAAGAAGAAATATTGCTACAAAAGAAGCTTTTGGGGGTCGAATTACCTATTCATTCATTTTTGCACTTAGTATATTAGTATGCCCTTAGCCCTTTTAGCCTTATCCCCCTACTCCCAACTAACTTGCTTTTTCCATCCATCCATCCATCCCCACAAATCACAATGCCCCACTTTCATTTTCTCTCAATTATATCAACTATCAAAAAGACCATTTTTATGGCGAAATTTGCTTCTTTGATTATTTCTTTTACCAACCTTAAACCTATTCAATATTCAATTTTATCTTATTATTAAATGGATAACAAATAACAATTAAAATTATTTTGAGCCATTGTCAACTTGAGTGTAGATTAATGATTAATGTTTTTCTACCTTTCTCTAAGAAGTCTTAGGTTTGAATCTCTCAGCCTCATGTGATGAAATACTCTCAAATTTGTCTTGAGTAGTTAGAAATTCTTATATACCACGCTATTCAAGCCCGCATGTGAAGTGAGGGGGAAATATTAATCAACATGTTAAATTTAAAGCCCTAGACCATGATGATAAGAACCAAGATCTAGAATTTAAATTTAGCATCTAGTGGCTCTTTGGCATCCCTTTACATCCTTTGCAATTTGGACTGGCTCTTTGGCATCCCTTTACATCCTTTGCAATTTGAACAATTTGCTTGGCTCTCCTTTCAACATGCTTTGTCCTCATTTACATGTTTTATAAGATTTTTTTTAAAGATTACCCAACATAAGATTATTCTAAGCCAAACACGCTTAACTTTAAAATTCTTATGAACATTATTGGTATAAATAGTAACTATCAATCTTTTCAGCGTCGTTACTCAACCATGTCTTGCATAACTTCAAGATCCCTCTCATTCAAATGTAATTATATCATATCATGCATGTACTCTACTACTAAAACATCACGAAGGGATGACGTGATAGTAGATGGAAATAGTTTGTTATATGTTAGAAAACATTAGCCATATATATATGAAGGTGAAAAAACAAGTAAAGAGAGCGGGGGAATTTGCATGGAAGAGCTAGGTTTGTATGAGTGAAAAAAGAAGAAGAAGAAGAAGGTAAGTGGAATTATAAGTGAGAAAGAAAAGGACAAAAGGAATGGGAAAGAGTGAAGAGCAGAGCAGTAGTGAATTAATGGGATTGACAATGGACAAAAATTGGACATCATATTGGGGAACGAAGACGTAATACCAGCTCCACTCTCTTATCCAATATCCATCCTCAACTCTTAACAATAGTTGACTGACTGTCAGTATGCAAGAATCTTTCTACTCTTTATCATTCAATTATTGACAATAAAAGAAGAGAAAATACAACCGTAAGAGAAATGTAGAAAATATTTTCTCTTTATTTGTTGTCAACAATTGAATGGTAGAGATAGAGAGATTATTCCTGCATACCGATGTACAGCCACGGATATTATATTGTTCCTCAACTCTCTCTTTCAAACTCGAAAGAAAGAGAAAGGAGAAAGGGAGAGTGAAGATAAAATTGATGATGGGAAATTGGGTTCACGTCCTGGTGCACGATAGCTGTTGGTGGGTTAGGTAGCAACCCCTGCCCACCCCTCCCTTCGGACCCATCCCCTAGATTCCTGCCCCCACCACTCGACCTAAAACTTCCAGCCAACTCACTACTCTCTCTTTTTCCTTTTCTTAAGTTACCTCTTTCTTTTTTCTAACCAAAAAAAAAAAAAAAAAAAAAAAAAAGAGGACAATTTCCAACACAAAACCAAAAAAATAAAATAAAATATCTATATATATATATATATTATATCACACTCTCCTTTTTTACTTTACATTCTTCTTCTAAAGAAGCCACAAAAAAGTCTCTTCTCTCTCTTTCCTTTTCCAAATATATGTCACCTATACCAAGTTCTCTCTTCTTTTTTCTTTTCTTTTAAATCACACCCATTGAAACTTATTTGTTATTGTTTAAGGGTGAGATGGGAATTGGAGAAAATGGACGTTTTTGGATTGAGTTGAAAATTAGGGTTTAAATCTCGTTTTAGTTTATGAAGTTTTAAATTTGTTCTATTTTTGTTCTTAAACTTTTAGAACGTGTGTTATGGTCTTTAAACTTCCAAGTTTGTTGATCTGTTTTGGTTCATAAACTTTCAAAATGTTTATTTTAGTTCTTACACTTTAAAAAAAATATATTCATTTTGGTACTTGCTATATATGTTACTTTTCTACCTTGAATCTGCTTTTGCTCAATGCATCTCTAACCTATTGAGCTTGAAATCATGCTAGTATACATACTCGAAACTACTTTATTAATTGGTTAAAATTAAAGAAGGATCAAAATATTTATTTTTTTGAAAATTTAGGGACTAAAATAGACATTTTAAAAGTTTAGAGACCAAATGGAGCAAACCTAAAAGTTTAGGCTCCGTTTTGATAACCATTTGGTTTTTCATTTTTAGTTTTTAAAAATTAAACTTATAAACACTACTTTTACCTATGAAATTATTTGTTTTGTTATCTACTTCGCATCCATATTTTCAAAAACCAAGCCAATTTTTGAAAAAAAAAAGAAGTAGTTTTTGTTTTTGGAATTTGACTAAGAATTCATATGTTTTTTTTAAGAGATGTGAAAACTATGATGAAGAAATTGTTGGAAACCAAACATAAATTTCAAAAACAAAAAACAAAATGGTTATCAAACGAAGCCTTGGTTTTTGGTTTTTGAAAACTATGTTTGTTTTCTCATTTTTCTACAATAGATTTCATATTTCTTAAAAAAACATTTAAATTCTTGGTCAAACTCCAAAAACAAAAACAAGTTTTTGAAAATTATTTATTTTAGTTTTCAAAACTTGACTTGATTTTTGAAAACATATGTAAAAAGTAGATAATAAAACAAACAAACTCATAAGTGGAAGTAGTTTTCAAAACTTGGCTTGATTTTAAAAAATATAAGGTAGATAACAAAACAAACAAACTCATACGTGAAAGTAGAATTTATAAGTTTAATCTTTAAAAACTAAATAGTTATCCAATGAGGTCTTAAAGACTAAAATAAACATTTTTAAATTTTAGGAAAAAAAAATAAAATTTAAACAAAAAATAAATTATGTAGACTATCTCTAAAAATTAGAAGAGCTCTCCTCCATTCTCCCCTCATTTAAAGGCTTTAACAACTAATTTGGAATCTACAAACTTCAAAAGTACTTTACCCTCTCTTCTTATTTATATAATTAAAAAAAAATGTGTTTTTCTTTTTCATACAACTGTCATGCATTGTTAATTAAGATCTGTGGAAAACGCCACTCGTTCTCTCCAAAAAGATTTGAAAAAAGTTACTGATTAACTCCACCTCTTAATAAAAGCTAATGATGAAGATTTGACTGCTGAAAGTATCTGATATAAACTTATAGCTGTTAATTATTGCTTGCAACTTACTTTCCTTGTGATAAATTATTATAATACAATTGATCAGCCTGATTTTGTTAGTATGCTGGTTCAATAAAATATAGGACACACAGCAAATTGGTTAAAGGTTAAAAACTTTCATTTCTGTGACCGTGTTTAATGTTAAATAAAGAGTGGCTAATACTAAATATCTGAAATTAATGTAAAATATTTCAATTACTGCAGCTGTGTTTTGCTTCATATTTATTTAATTTATTATTATTAGCTTTCTTTCTCAATATCCGTACAAGATGAAATTTGTAATTATAACCTGCCCGATTTATACTTATCCGCAATATTGTATTCCTCCACTTACAAAGCAAAAAAAAAGAAAAAGAGAATCCTGCAGCACAATACGAAGCTAAGAAGAACTGAGATCACACGTTCTCTTTCTCTCTCTCTTTTTTTTTTTTTCTTTTTTTTTTTCTCTCTCTCTACGTATCAATAGAGAGAAGAAATAATCGAGGCATTCGTAGAAGCTGAGATGGTATATAAGCCAATATTTCACATATAAATGCCTCCGATCTCTCTTCTCTCCATTAATTGAAGCAACCCAAGTTGCCTTTTAAATTTTTTTTGTTTCTCCCAAGTGACCAAACAAAAAAAAAAAAAAAGAAAGAAACCCAATTCATTCAATCCCAGTTCCATTAACAGGACAAGATTCCGGCCGCAGACGGCGGAGATCGCAGCTCCGGCCACCATGACGAGCAATGGGATGGCCTTTTTTCCAGCAAATTTCATGCTACAAACTTCCCATGAAGATCATGATCATCACCACTCTTCTCCTCCATCTCTCAACCCAATTCTACCTTCTTGCACACCCCAAGATTTTCATGGTATATTACTCAATCGTCTCTCTTAAAAATACCATCTTTTTGTGTTCTTTACAATAAAGGTCTCATCTTTGAAATGGGTTTTCAAAAAAAAAATCTTTTTTGTTGTTGTTGTTGTTGTTGCAGGAGTTGCATCATTTCTAGGAAAACGATCCATGTCATTTTCAGGGGCAGAAATGGTGGAAGAAGGAAATAACGGTGAGGATGAATTTTCTGATGATGGGTCACAGGCAGGTGAGAAAAAGAGGAGACTTAACATGGAGCAAGTGAAAACACTTGAAAAAAATTTCGAACTGGGAAATAAGCTTGAGCCTGAGAGAAAAATGCAGCTGGCTCGAGCCCTTGGTCTACAGCCCAGACAGATTGCTATTTGGTTTCAAAACAGAAGGGCTAGGTGGAAGACTAAGCAGCTAGAAAAAGACTACGATCTTCTCAAGAGACAATTTGAAGCTATCAAATCAGATAATGAAGCCCTCAAATCCCAGAACCAAAAACTTCAAGCAGAGGTAATTAGTTCCAATCACTTCACTTAATTAATTAATTAATTAGCTACTTCAACTTCTCTCTTGTGTGTGTTTCTTCTTGAATTGCAATCTATTTGCTTGATCATTCATAAAAGACCCAATTTTTAATTCTCCATATCATAAAGTTGAGATTCTTTTTTGGGTGGGTCAAATTCATGCGTTCGATATTAATACTAGTACATGAATAAATTTCTTGTCTTGCCATGCATGTAACTGTAAGGAATGATTAATCTTTAGATTGAAGGCAAAAATATAGTAATGATGAGTCTAAAAAGGTGTGTATAAATGCAAATGGGTCTTTTTTTTTAAGAGAGAGAGAGAGAGAAAGGGAAGTAATTTGGTAAATAATTAGTAAATGGAAAAGCATATCCAAAGTGCATATATTTATGTGTATTGAAGGAAATTGATTGGTGAATTTGATGAATTTGGGGGGACAGATAATGGCACTAAAAAGTAGAGAGCCAACAGAATCAATCAATCTGAACAAAGAAACAGAGGGGTCTTGCAGTAATAGAAGTGAAAACAGCTCTGATAACATCAAATTGGACATCTCAAGAACACCAGCCATTGACAGCCCTCATCAGCATCAGCACCATCCAACAAACAGGTCTCTTTTTCCCACTTCCTTAAGGCCTCCAGCTTTGGCTCAGCTCTTTCAAACCTCCTCAAGATCAGACCCACCAAAGCAACTTGACAACAACAACAATCATCCTCAAATTGCTAAAGAGGAAACCGGCAGCTTATCCAATATGTTCTGTGGAATGGATGATCACTCTGGGTTTTGGCCTTGGTTGGAGCAGCAACATTTCAACTGAATCATCATCATCATCTTCATCACCATCAAAATCCCCATCTCTCTTTTCTCCTCCCCATAATATTAAAAAAAAAAAAAAGTATTAATAATGTCATAATATTAATATGTTTAATTTAATTGGATTTTTCTCGGAGAAATATCAAGACTTCTTCCCACCCTCCCCCATGAATTTGCAATGTTGTCCTGAGCTTTCCTCTCTCTCTATCTTTTATTTTTCTTCTTCTTCTTCTTTCAGATCAACTTAAAGGGTTGTGCTTTTTGGTGTTAGATTATTTGTCATTGTATAAATTAGTGGAATATATATTTTCAGGTGGCGGTTATTGAGAACCCCTTATGGAGGAATAATAAAGATGTTCTTTTTTTTTTTTTTTTTTTTTTAAGCTTTTGAGTTGAAGTAAAAAATATATATATAAGTATAGCTAGCATGTCTTGTTGAAGAGAGAAAGAAAAATTCAAAATTGAAAATATAATTAATCTTGAGAGATTGATGGTTGGAGGAAGGTGAAGCATGATCGGGATGGACCTAATTCCATTAAAAATAAAATGGCATTTGGTTACTTTCGTGTGTGAATAAAGTGAGTGAGTGACTTAGCTGCAATGATTTTTGGTGATGATTTGGCTGCATGGGCACGGTGAACAAAAAATCTACCATGAAAAGCCAACTCTCTCTATAGAATAAATAACATTTGAGAGAGAGAGAGAGAGAGAGAGAGAGAAAAGAGGGAATCAAACACACATCCCAAGAGTGGAAAGAAGACAAAGAGATGGAAGAATGGCAGAAGAAAACAAAGGAAGTTGGAGAAATGGTCGTTCTCGTGAAATAGACGTTGAGAGGGGACGATTTTTTCTTTATGATGACAAATGAAAGCAAAGAAAAAAAATAATTATTATAAAATTAAAAAAAAAAAAGTGGTATCAAAGTTATGAAAACTACAGCTCTCTGTGTCTATGGGAGCTCTCATGTGAACTCACTGTCAAGTGTCACCCACTCCTCTACCCATATATTCACATCTCTCGCTTTTCTTTTCTTTATCTCTCCTTTTTTTTTTTTTTTTTCTCCATGCATTTCTACACGTTCTCATCATCTCTAGCCTTAGATATTGCTTCCAAGTCTTAACTTTCTTTTTTCTCCCAAATATTGGCTATCCTTTTGTACTTGGTTTTCTAACTCTTCAAAAGAAAGAAACTATTATGTCGATCTTGTTCTTTTAGCTAGACAAGAGAGAGCTTCAATTTCCCTATCTACATTTCATTTTGATTTTAGTTTTAATTTTCGAATATCAATATGGTAGAAGTAAATAAAGTTGTCATCTTCTTCACCTGGGGAGGCTAAGTCTATGGCATAAAAGTCGAAAAGTCAAAGTTTTTACAAAATGGGTTGTCTTGGCGAAAAAGTCCAACCTTGGATATATATCTATATCTATATATAATAGATTATATGTCGTTTGGTCATAGTATCAAACTTGATTCAACTCTACTCCATATCTGGAGTTTCTTTTAGTATCCAACTTAATATTTTTTGGAAGGTTGCAATCATTAAGTCTTCTCTTTAAAGTTTGATTTCATCTCATCTTCTCTCTAAGATTTTTCTCGCTCTAGTTAGTTGTACTAGCTTTATGATCACCTACAAATACTTTGTACATTTAGTTCAATGAGGATCATAGAGTAGAATATGTTTTCAAATCTCAAATTGCAATATAAATAAAAGACAATGTCTTCATTAGTATAAAGGATTTCGAGTGAAACTACAAACAACATTCATATTAGCTAAAGTGGACCATATTAACATTGTAGAAATATAGAAAAATCCATTGTGAACCATTTTGGTTCTTTAAAAAATTAGATAATAATCTTTAATCGTAAATAACATTGTATTGAGTAAGACACTTCCTTCAATTTGGTGTTCTATATGAGTCCCTCTACACAGAGAAATTATTCAATGAGGCCGCCACAATGTGGGTAGCAATTTTGCACCTTTAGATGTGTGATAGAGAAATTGTAAAAATATTTCACTTTTGTGTCCAATAGTTATTAGGGGGGCAAACATATTTTTAGATCTACATCCGATAGTTATTAAGAGGCAACCATATTGAATAATTTTTTATATTGGGGTTGGAAGAGTTTTTCATTAATTTGTTATACGTTGTTTTGCTATTACTATACTTTTGAAAAAACAAGCTACAATCACAAATGTAAACTTTTTTTAATAAAATTTTTGTTGTTTAAATTTTTTTCATTTAGTCCTTAATGTTTTAAAAATGTTCAATTATATAATTTCTATCGGTAAATGTAGAAATTGGCTGACAAAAATTTGGAAGAGGAACTAGACCACTTAAAAGAAGAAAAACTCATACTTATGCCAACTTCTTAGAAATTTAAAGATGAAATTGAAAACTTTTCTCTCTAATGCAGTCTAATTCTTCTTCAAAATTTCTATTGACTCACTTAATTATATCATGTCATATACGCTTATTATTAGTCAAATTTAATATTCATCGATGGGAAGAGTATAATCGAAAGTTTTTAAAACATAAGGAATTAAATTGAAACTTTCTTAAACAATAGAAACTAAATTGAAAAGACACCGAACATTAAGAACTAAAACACAAATAGAGGGTGTTTGGCCCACCGTTTTGGGTTTGGCTGATTTTGGAATTCAAACCCAAAACGGTGTATGGGCCACTATGTTCAAAATCCATGGTTTTTGAAACATAACTCGATGGTTTTGAACATTACAACCCAATGGTTTTGAACAGTGCAACCCGGTGGTTTTTCCTTCCAACATGCGATTTTGCTCTATTTTCTCATGGGGTAATGGAAAAAAATGTGTGGACATATTTAAATGCGCGTTTTGAAAAAAGGCCATAGAATTTTTTTTTTTGAAAAAATGGTCAAGCGATTTTTTCAAATTTTTAAATGACACAAATATCCCTTAACAAAATTTGTATCCTAAATACTAAAATTATCCTATAATTACATTCAATCTAAAATTCAAATCAAACAAACCGATGTTTCAAAAATCCTTAAATCAAGAAATCGTTGGTTAACAAAAAAATCAAAATTATATAATAATTAAAAACCAATCTAAATTGAAAATCACATCACATTTACCTTAAAAGATTAAAAAAAATGCCCATAACAAAATATCTAACTAAAATACATTATATCCAATTTAAAATTCAAATTGAAACAAAACAAATTCTCCACAAATATAATAATTAAAAATATATCTAAGTTGAAAATCACATAGTTACATTTACCTCAAAAGATTTAAAAAAAAATGCCGCTAACAAAATATCTAATCAAAATACAGTATATCCAATTTAAATTCAAATCAAAACAAATCAAATTCTCCCAAATACCTTAAAACAAGAAATGCAAACATTAAAAGAAAAAAAAAACATAACAATTAAAATTCTATCTAATTAAAGGATAATTTGATACATATTCTTAAATTTCGTAAATACCAAATTATTTAAATATGAAATTTCACCCTACAAAGTTCTAAATGAATTCATAGAAACTTATAGTACATAAACACAAAGTAAAAACAAACACCAGATAAAAAAAAAAAAGGAAATCAATCAAAGATTGTAAGAATAAATTGAGATGAAGAGATTAATAAAGAGATTTGCCATAAATAATATAAAAAACTATCCAAAAAAACATACATAATATTGAAAAAATGGATTTGGAAGAATCTGGCTCTCGAAACCTCCGGTTCATTTGAGGAAGCCATAATCGCCTAAGATGAAGCAGCAGTTCATTTATGTGATCCTGATGCTTTCTAAATCAAACCCAAACGATGAGCAAAAACCCAACTCTAATTCCATTGCAATAATTTTGCTATCTCACAAATTATAACAAAACCATCATATTGATTTAGAAGAATTATCACTTTGATTCTCAAATCCAAAAAGAATCAATGAATCATAATGAAAGGTAAAAGATTGTACTGTACAATGCTTGAAGCCGCAAGCAACGAATGACTCAAATCAAATCAATTTCCCTTTTCTCATTCCTATACTAATTGAAAGGTCCATTCAAAAGTTCAAAAAAGAAATGATCCAACTTACACAAGAGGTCCTAGAACTAATAAGAGATCCACTAGAAAATAAGGAAAAGAAAAAAAAAAAGAGAATAAAGTAGCAAAGGAAAAAAAAAAACAAAAACTACAACCCCGGGTTCAGAACACTGCACTTCAAACACAACTTTCTGATTCTCAGGCTTACAAACATTGCACTCCAAACACTGTTTTTTTGATTCTCAGACTTTAAAACTCCTCATAACAAACTCCCAGGATTCGAAATCCAGGGGTTCTGATTAGGGATGTCCATTTAACCCGTGGGGCCGGTGCCCCGCTGGGACCCGCCCCGAACGGGGCGGGGAATCCCCGATTACACGGGGAATGGGGGAGGGAGCGGGGAAGTTTTTTTCCCCGTTGGCTAAACTGGGACGGGGACGGGGAATATATTCCCCGCCCCGCCCCGCAATGATTCCCCGCCCCGATTCCCCGATTAATAATATATATATATATATATATATATATATATATATATTATTACCTAAAAATAGAATTTTTTTTTTAAAAAAAAAAAACTATAGTAGGAATTAGTTTAAGACTATTTCATTATTAAAAAAAATTAAAGTCTATGTTGTAATATTGAAATTTGAATTTTTAGAAATTAAGTTGTTTCGACATTATAGTATTTTTACTTATGGTATATTATTATTTTTATTATGAAATTTTATAACATTACTTTAAATAGAATTATATTGAAAATTATTCATTTAGAAATAATTTTTATTATGGTTGAGAATAAATTTAAAAAATAAAAAAGATAAAAAAAAAAAAGAACGGGGAAAAATTCCCCGCGGGGAACCCGATCCCGGCGTATTCCCCGCGGGGAATCCCCACCCCGATCCCCACGAAATTAAACGAGAAATTTCGCGGGGACGGGGAATGAAATGGGGGGCGGGGACGGGGACGGGGAATCCATTCCCCGGGTCCGACCCGCCCCGTGGACATCTCTAGTTCTGATTTTGAAACGGTGGACCAAACGCCCCATATATATTTAACTTATTATTGATGATGAGATAGTTCAAAGGATGAAAATATGGTTAAAACAATTCCTAATTATCCATTAACAATTTGTTCAACTAGTTAAGGCATATACTCTCGATTAAGAAGTTAGAAATTTGAATCTTCCCACTTTATATATGTTGTTGAACTCTTATTTATTTTTATTTTTTTTTTTTTGAGAAAATAACATGCATTCAAATCAAGCCCCTTGGACAACAAATAAAGAGTTGTTCTCAGACTCCAATACATGTAAAATCCAATATGGAAAATCACTGGTCCATAAAACAGGTTGACCAGATAAACCAAACCGAGCTAGCCTATCAGCTAAGATATTAAGTTCTCGTCGAGCATAACTAAACTTCACCTGTTGGAAAACCTTTCGAAGAGAGGAGATATCAAGAAGTGAATTATGTACCTCCACTGTTGAGGACGCCATCCCATTAATCATAACAACTATGGATAGAGAATCACAGAACAAATGAACTCTCGAAAGACCCAATCTTTGTGCTACACGGAGACCATCAATAACTACCCAAGCTTCAGAACAAGCAGTTGAAACAAAACGCTCGTAAACATTGACCATTGATGCTAACAAACGTCCATCTGAATAGAGAATTGCCACCCCCACACCTGTTATGTGAAGCTCTTCATTACAAGTTGCATCCACAAAAATATTAACCCAATTAGTATCAGAAACCAAACCTGATTGGTTTAAATTTGACCCCGTAAAACTCCTTGAGGCATCATTAGCGAGTTGGAAATCCTGCAAATACTGTAGAAGCCAATCACACTTACACTGGATCGATTGTAAAGGTCGACCGAAACATAGACTATTTCGATCATTCCAAATCCCCCAAGTGCCTAAGCATAGAGCCTCGAACCTACTAGAAGAAAGCTGATTAAAAAACTATAACCACTCATCCTATATAGATGAACTAACAACATCCCCTAAACCTTCTCCAGGAAAAAATAAACTCCAAAGTTCCTTAGGCCTTGTACACCTAAAAAGTGCATGAAATGTGATTTCAGGTTCGTCATTGCACACCGGACAGGTCAACAAAACCTCCATACCCTTATTAAACAAATTTACTAGAGTAGGAATGCAGTCATAAAAGGATCGCCAAATGAAAATTTTTATTTTGGAAGGTAAATTCTCCTTCCAAAGTTTCTTCCACCATTTCTCATAACCATTATCACTTGAAGTTGTCGCCTTGTCTTAATAGAACATATACGTTTTATAACCACTTTTTACTCAATAACGACCCAAATTATCAAAATGCCAAACCCATCTATCAGAGACTCCCGTCAAAGAGATTGGTTGATTGATAATTTCTTGCACGTCTGCTAGACAAAAATAATTATGTAACTTTTGAACATCCCATTGTTTCTGAGGAGTAATAAAATTAGACACACGCATATCGTCTGAATATGTTGATCTAGACAATACTCTAAAATACCACAACCTGGGAAGCTAAGGGTCTTTAAAAATTTGAATGGATCTTCCATCTCCCACTTGAAGACGTAAACCTTTTTTTCAAAAGATTTAGTCCCCAAACAAAACTCCTCCAAAAATATGATGCTGATGCAGGAATGGACCCGATATTCAAAAGGTCCGTTGTGGGAAAATACTTTCCTCTCAACATCTTAGACACCGTTAGGTTAGGATTAGAAAAAACTCTCCACACTTGTTTTGCTAACAATGCTTGGTTGAACCCGCTTAGGTCTCTGACATTTAGACCTCCATATATTCTCCTTTGGTTTGCACAATTTATCCCAACTCATCCAGTGAATTTTCCGTTTCTTTTCTGTAGAACCCCACCAGAATCTTGCCACATGTTTTGTTAAAAGTTGGCAAAATTTCTTTGGAAACCTAAAACAACTCATGATATATGTGGGAATTGCCTAGGCAACACTTTTAATCAACACCTCCTTTGCGCCACTTGAAAAAAGTTTACCTTTCCGTCCCTATAAGACCTTCCAAAATCTATCTTTAAGACCTTTACTCCTAGAAGGGAGTCCTAAATAGGTCCCAAAACTATCCACTATATTCATAGGAAGAATTTGATGTAGAAACTCTTTACATTTAGTAACCACGTTAGGAGAGAAAACCATAGCAGACTTCCCCAAATTTATACTCTGGCCCGAGGCCTTCTCACAAATATTAAAAATAAATTTCAAAAAGCCAAACTCAATGTTAAAACATAAACAGAAGACAAACAAGAAACGCAGAAGAAAAAACGACACACAGATTTATGTGGTTCACTAATGATGTGTTAGCTACGTCCACAGGTAGGGGAGAGAGAGTTTTTATTATCTTGAGGAGAAAAACTAAATACAGAATACAGAGATATATCAAATAAGAGTTTAGAGGGTTTATATATGGTTCCCATCTAACCCTAATACATGGTAGGCCCAAAAAGTCCAAAATTACAAAAAATAAACCAATCTTCATATCACTTAGGAAAATGAGACTATCATTTGAAAAGAACATGTGGGTTACCTTGTGGCTCTGTCGCGCAATTGCTACTCCTGAAATATGCCCTCTGCTTGCCTCATTAGAAATCAACGATGACCATCCTTCTGCACATAAAAGAAACAGATACGGAGACAAATGATCACTTTGTCATAAACCACGAGATGGCTTGACATATCCCATAGGTTGACCATTAACCAAAATAGAGAAAGACACATTTGAAATACAATCCATGATTAACTTAACCCACTCTGTATGAAACCCCAACTTAAGCAGGACTTGAGTCAGAAAGGATCGTTCCACATGATCATAAGCCTTACTCATATCCAACTTTAGAGCAACATACCCCTCCTTACCTGTCCTCTTTTTCTTCAGACAATGAAGGCTCTCATGACCGATAATTAAATTATCAGATATAGCTCTCCTTGGGATAAAGGCCGACTATGTCTCTGAAATTATTTCCCCAAGAACCGATTTCAAGCGATTAGCAATGACCTCTGTCACAATTTTGTAACACACATTATAGAGGCTTATTGGGCGAAAGTCAGTAACCCTCTTTAGCTCTTGTACCTTAGGAATAAGAACAATATTTGTGTTGTTCCACTCTTCTGACGAAACTTCTCAATTCATAATCTTTAAACAACTCCGTGTAGTTTGTGGCCCAATTATATTCCAATATTTCTGATAAAACACAGCAAGGAAACCATTTGGACTTGTTGAACTAAAAAAAAGAAACTTTGAATATAGTTCTTAGCTTAGACATTAATTATTATCTTAAAAGTGTTGTATCTCCCACTAAGCAACTGTTAAACTCAAAAAGAAAAATCACTGGTCACTATATATGTGAATAATTTATAATGGAAATCAATAAGAAAGAAGAAAAAAACTTATTGTGGATGATCAGGAGGACTTATTGGAGGGCAGTGGAGAGGAGATGTTTGGATGTAATTAGCAACTGCTAGAGTTATAAAGAAATTAAAAACTGACATACATAAATTTAAATAACCCGACAACTTCTGCATTCCCTTCTTGGTCTGGGCATCCATGCTCTGCTCCGTGCATATTCCAGTGTTTCATGCACCAGATTAGTATCATACGCCCTTTTCATATCCACCGTTCCTCCTCTCTTTTCCTTTTGGATCGTCTGATTTGCACAATTGTCTCTACTTTTCATCCTTCCAATTATTCGTACATCAACAATGATTTTAGTGCAACCATCATTTGTGTTAATATCAATTAATATGGTACATGTGATCTTCTTTGATATTTAATTTTAAAAAAATAAAAAATATCATTTTTACAATAAATTAAAAGTTTAGGTCCTTATACTTCCAATCCTATAAGTTCCTAAACTAGTTTGTGTTTATCAAGTCTTTGTACTCTAATTTTTTTTTAATGGATCCTTGAACTTTTCAACTTTGATAGGTCATTTTGTTAATACCATTAATTTAATGATAACTCTACCAATTAGCTAAACTTGTCTAAAATGAACCTGTCATATAATTCTTAAATAATATACACAACATTAAAAGTTTAGAGAGCTATTATAAACTTTTTTAAACATAAAGACTGAATATATTTAAGACAACCCAACAAGTTCAAAGACCAAACTTATCCTAACTTAATTTTTAATATTTTGGTGAAAACAAATCTTTGTATATAATAATAAAAAAAAAAAGAAATTCACATAGATGAAATATTTAAATAATTATATCATTTACGATGAACATCTCTTTTTCCAAAGTAAACATCAAACGATAACAACATGAAGGACTAAATTTAAATAGGCATTTTGAAATATGGTCCGAGACTTTTTATATTGAACAAATGGTCAAACGATTTTTTCGAATTTTTAAATAGGATTTATCAAATGACAAAAATGCTTTCTAACAAAATATCCAACCGAAATATTAAAATTATAGAGTAATCATATCAAATCTAAAATTCAAATCAAAACAAACCAATTCCCCACAAAATCCCTTATTCAAAAAAATTCTAAAAAAAATAGCTCCTAAAATCAAGAAAAAACTGGTTAGTTAGGTGAATCATAATTTACAAAGATATGCTAGAGTATATTTAAATCAAGAAATATTTTAAATGAGGATAAAATTAGTTACTTCAATCTCACAGTATATTGTAAATTCCAAAAATCTAAAAAAGCATAATTTGAAATTAACTAAAGAACTTGAAATTAACATCTATCATGGATTGAGCATCACAATCTTAATGACAACAGATTCATGCATTCGGGGTACGAAAAATACCGTGTATTCAAAGAACTAAGATCTAATTTGGGATTCTTTATTATTACCAAGTAAACATGCTTCCCCCTACCAACTTTCTATTGTATTCACTAGGGTTGCATCGAAAATCAGGAAGCATACCTATTCACCCATTTTTTTTTTGTTGATGAACAAACCATCTGCTTCATTAAATCATATCTTTTCCATAGTTCCGACGTTGTAAACGGGATGTTTGCGTTTTGGTCTCTCTTCTTTGACTGTTTTATATTCCCAATTTCTTTACTCCATCTCCATAGCATCCCTTCGTTGAAAATCACCTAACATTTAAAACACTGGAGTTAATACCTTGTACTAAAACCAACTAAAATCTTTGTCAGACTGAGCCCCGCAAATACCTTCTACTAAAAAACAGCTAAAATTTTCATCAAATTTTGCCACATAAATACCTTGTACTAAAACCAGCTAAAATCTTTGTTAGACTAAGTCATGCAAATACCTTGTACTAAAAAATAATGTCTAACTGACCACCTAAATATATACCGTGTAAAAATCTAAACTCTTAGTGGGACTGAGTCATGCAAATACCTTGTATTCATACCAGTGTCTGAAAACTTGTAGTAAACATTATTTGGCTTGTCACTATTGTTGTCTTAAGTAGGTTTTACACTACAAGTTGCATAAGATCTTTGGAGGTGGCACGTTCACTCGAAAAAGGAGTTCAGGTTACCCCAAGAGTGTCTAACAAAAAAACAACTAGAAAAACAGTCCTACACTACGTATCCAATACTGAAATACATTGTTGCATTCATCATGACAATGTAGAAGATGACAAGATGGCAATTTATTTTTTTGCTTCTAGGCATTCCTCGATTACACGACAAACCGAGTAGATAACATCATCCTCTTCGATATTGCCAGGAAGTCCCAACTCTTTTTCTCCCTCTTCTCAAATTAATGATTGTGTGTTCAACCAAATGTGGACCGCAATGAATAATATGATTTGTTTCATTAAACAGAATAAGTAATTGAGAGATAAATATAAATTTCGAATTTGAATTTGAGATAAGATAACTAATAATTTAAAATTAACCAGAGAAAACTAATTGAAATAAAAATCTAGATTTAAAATTTGAATTTGAGATAAAATCTGAAATGTAGAATTCAAAATTTTAAATAGTTTAGATACATCATAATAAGAAGGTATGTGAGTGAAAAAGAGATGGGGGTATAATCGGAAGAAAAGGTAAAATTTTTGGTACGAACAAATCACGTGTGGCCAAAAATCTTTTAAAACTTTTTCGTGAACATCTTGCAAACCGTTTTTTTTTTTTTTTTTTTTTTTTTTTTTTTTCTGGCTCCTTGAATTTCCCAACATCAAATCCATGGGAGAAGATGAGAAAGCCAACTATTTGGAGCCCCAATTTCATCAATTCCAGCAGCTAAAGCTCATTGGACTTGGACCTGGATGCCAAATATTTGAAGGCCCAATAACAATCTAGATTGGGCCTATCATTTCACTGGGCTCTTCTAGCCCTCAAAAATTAGAGATCCATACCCGTTTTCCAAAATATTTACAAAAAATACCATATTTTCATAGCCAGTACCAGTAGAGTGAGTAAGCCACGTGGCCAAAATAATATCCAGTAGCAGCGCTTCTCTCTTTGACCACAGCTTTAGGGCCCCACTGTTCATCTTCCAACCAATAGAAACCAAGAGATCCCAAAATCATCCTTCCCAATCCAACCACTTCCCTCTCCTCTCTGCCTCATTTCTCCCCCTTACGGATAACGCCCCGAATGGCCGGCTCCTCCACCTCCATCTTCTCACCCACCGCCACCGCCGCCGCCACCTCCTCCTCAACCCACCGACCACTGTTCTACAATTTACCCTCAAAAATCACGCCGCAATTCAACAGACCCACCACTCGCATCCTCGTCTCGTCCTCTACCAACAACCCCACCGCCGCCAAATCTCGCGCCGCCACCTCAAAAAACGCCGCCGAGGAAATCGTCTTCTTCGACGGCGGCGCCCACTACGGCGACCTCGTGGCTAATCTTCTTCTGGGTTTTACTCTCCTATGGCTGCCCTTGACTCTGGCCGCGGTTTCTAGGGCTTTTTACCTCAGGTACAGGTTCACCAACCTGCGGGTGACAGTCATTTCGGGACTGACGGGTCAGGATAGGAGCGATTTCTCGTACCAGGTGATCAAGGACGTTCAAGTAGTGCCACGTTTCATTGGGGAATGGGGCGATGTTGTGATTACTCTTCAGGATGGTACCAAGGTGGATCTTAGGAGCGTCCCCAAGTTTAGAGAGATTGCCAAATACTGTCTCTCTATGGCTGATAAACCCGCTGTTCCTAAAGAAAGTGGACCTAAGGGATTTTAGAGAAATGGGTTCCCTTGGGTTTTAATTCTTCTGTTTGTTTGCCAGAGAGGTATGTAATTCTAACTTTACTCCCTTTTTATTTCTTCTTGGGATTCGGATGGAGGGTGTATCCAAATGTTGGAATTAGCTTTTGTATTGAATTTTGCAAAGATTATATGATTACTTGTAAAAAGAAACAAGTGCAGCGGATTGAAATGTGAGTCTTGCTTTGTAATCCTCACAATTTGGTCATCACACACGGCCATCTCTTCATAGCATACCCTTCTTTACGTTTCTTTAAACCCAGCATCAGCCGAAAAAGGACTAGAATTAAATGCTGAATCCTGTTTGTTGCACTCTGTTTTATATAAAATTAAACTCAAGTGTCTGGTCGTGAGTTGTTTTAGTGCTCAATCTGAATGGATAAAATGGCTGAAATCAGGGATAAACTGAAGCTCTTGGAGAGGTTAGGGACAGAATGAGAAGCTATTTTCCTGAAACACAATCTCTTCTTGTCGCCCATATACTTCAATATGGACAACCATGGGAGAATTTTTTTTTTTCACTCAAGTGGACTTTTCGATTCCATGTCTGCCCCCAGTGTTCAGAACTTCAGGCATTGTTAAGTGCAGCGGGCTAACCTTGGGGAATTTCGTTTTCTCTGCCTTTCTTTAGTCTAACTACGTGTTCTAATCCATAATTTTTTTTTCCAATTTCGTTTCCATGTTTTAAAAAGTTATAATCTAGTCTCATATGTGTTTTTAAAGTGTATTAAAGTTGGTTTAGAATAAACTTACATGGTTAATACTTGGTGAGTTAACATAAATTTAGACGAGAAATTAGACTAGATAAGTAAAATAATGTCAAAATTTCTACCTAATTGCATACATTTCATAGGGGAATTAGTAACTTTTCTTACTAGGTGATCCCATTTCTTCAATTCACTAAGAATCATATAATGTAAATGTAATGAAAATCAATTTTAATACTTACCAACAATGAGGATATAATTAAAACGTGTGAAAGCATAAAGAACTAGATTGAAACTTTTTAAACAAAAGAAACTAAATTGAGAAACACTCCAACCTTAAAAACTAAAACATATATTTAGCATTTTATTTAACTCTTCCCTTCTCGATTTTGTCTTCCATTTTTTTTAATATTATTATCATTATCATTATGTACTTCATCAGTTTTTTATTAATAAAAACAATAATTAAGTGCACCAATTTAATTATTTCAACTAATATATATTTGGAATTTTTATATAAATAATTAGTTTAAATATATGTATTTTCAGTCATATACAAAGATTTGAAAATTTTCAAATCTAGATTTAATGTGCAAATTCGGCCTATTATATCCTTATTTCTTGTTTTTCTTCCTTTAATTAATGCATATGTTAATAATAAAAATTATTATTTTTATATAATATTTTCTATCAACTCCCACAATTTTAGTAATTAATGACACAAAATTATTTTTTTATATAATATTTGTCATCAAATCTCACTATTTTAGCAATTAATGATACAAAATTTACCATGATTTTTGCATTTTACTTTCTCATCTCTGTTTTGTTCACTCATTTCTAGAAACCATTTTTTCCTTTTTCTTTTGGTTCCATTGTTTCCGACGCCCATTGGATTTCAATCTTGTCGTCGGTCATCTTCTGTGAACGTCCAACTAGTAAAATTCTTATAATTCAAATAATCTTTCGGTCAGCCACAAAAAATTCAATGTTTTTTTTCTAGCTTTCTATTATACCGAATAATGAGTATGAATTTCATTGTCGTTGTTCAAATAATTTTATATTTTATTCACTGCAGAAATCTATGTTTGCACTTTCTCCTTAGTAATTATCATATATATATATATATATATTTGTTTTGACCCATATATTCATATATCGTAATAAACTTCAAACATTCCATAGTATATTCAATAGATAATATATTTAATAATATAACATATACCATGCTATGTATTATATCCATAATTATGGTACGTTGCATTGTATATTGTTTTATATATCATGATTACATATATTAACTCATTTATTACATATTACATACTTCAGAATCAATTGTGACAATGTTATTTTCATTTTTTTTAATGTTTTTCTATTAGAACTACTCAATATTCTTTGACTTCTCCATCTATTTTCACTGTTCCCAATAAATTTTACTTTAGCCATCTATTTTCACCATATATACATAAGGACAAAAAACATATAAATATATATATATTTAGCACTGTAGGATAATGTTTATAAATACCCATTATATTCAGATAAATGATTAAAATATAGTGCAACAACTAACGAACATTTAGCCCTGTAGGAGAATGTATATAAATACCCCTTATTCTATTTAATATACCAAGGGTCACTAGTTAATATAGTTTTTTATTACCTTTAGCCCAAAACCATCATATATCATATATACATACTAATGTACAAGTGTGACTATATACAACATATTGCATAACATATTGTCAAACATACTTTAGTATATACCAAACAGTCACAGCTAAATTAGTGAAAATAAGCACTTTTTACTCTATTAAACATAAACGGTATTCAATGTAATAGTGATATGTAAATGAAATATACATATAAATAAAATATCTCAGAAAACAATAGAGTTCTTTATAGTTGTATAGTTGTTACATACCATGTATATATTTCCTAAATGTTTGAGTATATTTAATAATATGAGTTATATATTTTGTACACAATTTTGTTTCTTTTTTGGAAAAAATATGTATATATACCCAACATATGTCTATCAAGTGTATATGAAAAAATTCATAATAGGTGGAATATATGATGGCAGTGACGAACAAATATACCGAGTATATATTTACAAATAACTAAATATACCGAGTGTATGTGATGAAATTTGTTATAGGTGGGATACTTATCTCAATAAAGATGAAATTATGAATATAAACGTAGTATAGATGTTGGAATATATAAATTTAATATTATCACTCTTATTGTTGTGTTTGTGACTATACATAACAAAAAAAAAAAACAAAACTAGTATAAACAATGAGCAAACTTAAAATCGGTGTACATGGTATACATAAGGTATGTATGGAGTTATATATGACTGTTAAAATGGAAGTGAATATATTAAAATTATTTACTTTAATAGACAAATTTGAAAAAAGAAAAATAAAAAAAATAAATGGAAGACACTTTTCTGTGAAATGAGGGAAATGGATGGCTGAAAGTTATGTTTCTGTGTAAGTCAAACGCTAAAATAATGGAACAAAATCATGAGAATTGAAGAGATAAATGAAAAAAAAAAAACTAAAATTGTGGGATATTCCATATATGTTTTTTTTCTTCTTTTTTTAATAACGGTCATATAAGGGAATATGGCTTAATAGTAATTGGATATTAACTTTTATGTAAAAAGTTAAAGCCCGTTGGCTAAACTTGTAAAAAAATAGTGGGTTTAAGTCAAATATGTAAAATGAGCCTATTTAGTAGGCTGTTCACGTAGAAAGTCCTATATATTTTAAAAATTTTAAATCTTCTTTTTTTCTTTTACATTAAAAATTGTGCTATTAAATATATTTACTAATATATAATTTTTATTAAATTTATGGAAAAAAAGGGATTTTAAGAATTTCAATCATGGGTTGAAGCGAGGGATTAAAATTTGTTAAGAGCAAGGCAAGGACATCCTCCAAAAGTCTAACCCATCCCCCTGCAATTTCAATTTCATAGGGGGTGTTTGGTGTCACGGTCATGCTTGTCCAGGGCGTGTTGCCCGTGGCCGCATGCCCATCTCAACCCCTTTTTATCATGCTTTCATGTTATGTATTTAGTTTTGCTTGATAGTTAACTTTCATTGTATTTTTATGCTTGTATGACTCCTCGCCACTTTGCATGTGCAAGCCTGTCAAAGGCATAAATCTCAAAATGTACTATAGGGGGGTATGACTAGTTGTCCATCATTCCTACCCGGAGTTACATGCAATCTAAGCTGTTGTTGACCCTTCTCTCGCTTATTGCCTATAACATTTATATGAACAAACGTTTTCTCAAAAGCTTTCAAAACACTTTCTCTCTCCCGATTTTCTAAAACATTTTCTCCCGGGACCCGAGGAGAGGCTAGACCATATACGGAAGCCGTCCGCAACTTCCGTTTTCGTACGGCTGACTTGCTTGTCGAGCTAAAGCAAGTGCCGCACAATCGTTGACCCGTTGCGAAAGAGTCCGATTGTGACAAGTGGTATCAGAGCCTAGTTGGCTCCTCTGATTGAAAAATTGCGATCATGTCGGTGACAGAAGAATTGGGCAAGGCCCATGTTGATTGATTGTCGGAGTTCGAAGAGCAAATGCTCCGCCTAAGAGAAGTCCCCGATAGTGTTCGGTTCTTGGAATCTCGCCTGGATGAGATTGCCACGAAGGCCAACACAATTGATGCGGTAGCTGGCCGCCTAGACGGGATGCCTGTCAGAGAGTTGATGGTGAGGGTTGAGGCCCTGGAAGATAGAGCCACAAGACCTGTTGGCTTCGAGCGTGGGGATAGCTCGTCGGGCTCTGTTGCCCAGTTAGAGGAGCGCGTCGAAAGTCTAGACGGCGCGCAAAGAACAATATTTCAGATGGTGTCTGAACTATCTGAGGATGTAAAAGCTGCCATCGATGTAGTGAGGGCAGAAGTGGCGGACCTAAGCGCCCGAGTGAATCTCACCATGAGAGCGGTGGGAAACCAAGCCCCAGCTGGGGGCGTAGTCCAAGTGAACAAAGTGAAAATTCCCGAACCTAAGCCCTTCTGTGGGGCTCGTGATGCAAAAGCCCTGGAGAACTTTATATTCGACATTGAGCAATACTTCAGGGCCACAAGCACAGTGTGTGAGGACTCAAAAGTTACCTTGGCGACAATGCACCTTGTTGATGACGCCAAGCTGTGGTGGAGATCACGTTATACGGACATCCAAGAAGGGCGATGTACCATTGATACCTGGGAAACTTTGAAACAAGAATTACGCTCTCAATTCTTCCCAGAAAACGTTGAAATATTGGCGAGGCGCAAGTTGCGCGAGTTAAAACATACAGGGACCATTCGAGAGTACGTGAAGCAATTTGCCGGATTAATGTTGGACATACGAGACATGTCCGAGAAAGACAAGGTCTTTTGTTTCGTCGAAGGGTTACAATCAGGGGCTAAGTCCAAGTTATATGAACTTAGAGTACAAAGCTTGTCGGAAGCTTATGGGGCCGCCGAACGTTTGTTCGATCTCACCACCGAAGAAAGCCACAAACAATGTCAAGATGTGAGACGAAGCAAATCTCCCCCAAATAGAGAAAATAGAAATTCTCGACCCAACTCTCCAAAGAATGGGGGAGGGAACCAAACTGCGAATGGGGGAAATTCATGGCGAAGGCCACATTATCAAAATAACTACAACCAAACGCCCCCATTCTGCTACATATGTAAAGGGGCCCATCGGGCATATGAATGCCCAAATCGAGCATCCTTCAATGCTTTTCAAGCCTCATTGGCAAGTACTTCAGGGGCCAAGGATGAAGCCTATGAAGGAAATAGGGGCGACACTCGCATTGGAGCGCTGAAATATCTGTCAGCCTTACAGAAGAAGGTGGAGGGAGAAAAAGGATCCACTCCACGTGGGCTCATGTATGTCGATGCGTGGATTAATGGGAAACCCACAAGAAATACCATGGTCGATTCAGGAGCGACCCATAACTTCATAACCGAAACAGAGGCCCGACGACTGAACCTACATTGGGTTAGAGATGCGGGAAGAATCAAAGCTGTAAATTCAGCAGCCCTACCCATTTTGGGCTTGGCACAACGAGTGCCAGTAAAATTAGATGCTTGGAGTGGTCAAGCAGACTTGGTGGTCGTCAAGATGGACGACTTCGACATTGTGTTGGGGATGGAATTTCTCCTCGAACACAAAGTAATACCTATGCCGCTGGCAGAAAGTTTAGTCATCACGGGACCTAACCCCACCGTGGTCCCTGCGAAGCTAAGACAGCCGAATGGGGCGAAATTATTATCCGCCCTCCAATTGAACAAGGGCCAAGGCAAGCGTTACGACGTCAGAGACCATGTTGATGATCAAGTGGGCTGTTCTCCCACAAAGTGGAAGCCAAAGACAGAAGTTGCTCAGAAGTATGCAAAGGAAGCACCAATGAGCACAAGACAATGGGTCGAACAGAAATTTTATAATTCAAGTAGAAGGCCAGAGGCGTCGATTCCGCCGATCACACTGAAGAATGCTTTTGAGGCATTGGCCGAGAGGGCGCCTCAAAAAGCAAACCAAAGTGAAAAGATGAAGAAGTTCTTGGCAGACTGGAAGAGAAGCCAAGAGGTAGAGGTCCGCTGGGACCGTTTGAAGAACTGAAGCCAAAGATGCTCGAGCGACAGCTGAGTTCGAGCGGGGACGGTTGACGAGGACGTCAACCATTTAAGTGGGGGAGAATGTCACGGTCATGCTTGTCCAGGGCGTGTTGCCCGTGGCCGCATGCCCATCTCAACCCCTTTTTATCATGCTTTCGTGTTATGTATTTAGTTTTGCTTGATAGTTAGCTTTCATTGTATTTTTATGCTTGTATGACTCCTCGCCACTTTGCATGTGCAAGCCTGTCAAAGGCATAAATCTCAAAATGTACTATAGGGGGGTATGACTAGTTGTCCATCCTTCCTACCCGGAGTTATATGCAATCTAAGCTGTTGTTGACCCTTCTCTCGCTTATTGCCTATAACATTTATATGAACAAACGTTTTCTCAAAAGCTTTCAAAACACTTTCTCTCTCCCGGTTTTCTAAAACATTTTCTCCCGGGACCCGAGGGGAGGCTAGACCATATACAGAAGCCGTCCGCAACTTCCGTTTTCGTACGGCTGACTTGCTTGTCGAGCTAAAGCAAGTGCCGCACAATCGTTGACCCGTTGCGAAAGAGTCCGATTGTGACAAGGCACGCTGGTTTGGAATCAGGAACCCTGGAAATCAGGAATCCTGAGAATCCTTGGCTGGAATCAGAAACCCTGGGGTTCCTGATTACTGTGTTTGGGGTGCAGGGTTGGGTTTGGCTGGTTTGCTGAAACCTGTGTTTGAGGTACAGAGTTGGGTTAGGCTAGGCTGGATTTGTTTAGGTTGTTTTTTTAAACAATTTTTTTAGATCCATTTTTTTTACTTGATAATTGTTTACTGAATTGCATATCAATATTTTAACCAATTATGTGGATCAATTGTTTCAAACATAGTTAATTATGAATGTGTAGTTTGTACAAGTATCTCATTCACTCCATTCATAATGATGTAAAATTAAATAACATTAGTAAGGACATATATTTTAAATAATTAATACGTGGGAAAAAAGAATGATGTTGCTGGAGTAAAGGAAATCCATAATGCAAATGAAGGTCCGAAGTTCATAATATCATAATACATAAGCTGAAAGGAATGAAGAAAAGAAATAGCAATAGTTGTCCAAAACATAAACTGAATTAAAGCTAACTAGTAGCTGAAGGTGATGAAGGCATCGAGTTGTCGTCCATGGGGGGTCGGGTTCCAGGTGTTCTCCCTTACAATTCCACACAGTAATCATACTTCCAATCTAGGGAGAATGCATAGAACGGATGGGTACGAATCCTAGGACAAATAAGAAAACAATATGTTTCCTTTCCCAATGTAGATAGTCTTGCTCAGCTTTCTTTCTCCATTTTCATAGCTTCCTTCCTTTTCCAGCTTCCATTCTCCATCCAAAGTGTCTCATCTAACTACCTCATTCGAAGCCTTGAATTCAAGGTTGGTTGGACAATTCTAATACATAGGTGGACTACTCAATTCATGGATTTTCTTGCACGTGTGAATCAGATGCTTCAACAATGATTTTTACTTATCTCTCCAAATTCATCTCCCAACATTGTTTTCAAAGCTCTTCACCTGAAGCAAAATTCAATAAATTAAGCTCATGTCTTAGCCAAAAGTATACCATTTTCACATCTTAAAAGAAATTCACTCTTAACAGCAAACACATACAAAACTTGGGACTTTAACAACCAAAAATCATCAAAAGTACTCAAACAAGCAGGTTTAATAAGAGATTTTTAAACATGAATAACTCTTCTATTGAAGAGTTATCAAACTTTATTTTAGAAATTTAAAAAATTGGAAGTCTATTTAAAAAATTAAGAAATTTAAAATTCTATTTCACAAAGTATTCAGAAAACTATTTCAGGAACTCTATTTTAGAAATTAAAACATTTGAAGTTTATTTAATAAATTAAGGAATCTAAAACTCTATTTCACAAAGCATTTCGAAACCTATTTTTGGAACTCTATTTTAGAAATTAAAAAATTAGAAGTCTATCTAAAAAATTAGGGAATTTAAAACTCTATATACAAAGTATTTATAATCATATTTTTGGAACTCTATTTTAAAAAAATAAAATATTGGAGGTCTATTTAAGAAATTATGGAATTTAAACAAAATTTCGTACTGTATTTTGAAATCTATTTCAAGGATAAATGAGTTATACAATTCGAATCCTATTTTAGAAATAAAAATATTAGAAACTCTATTTTGCACAATATTTTAAAACATATTTCAAATATATTGGGTTAAAAATTTATTTCATAGCCATTTTTAGTTTTATTTTAACATTTTAAAAAATTGACTATGTGGTCGAGTCGCTGGGGTGATCGTTGGAGTGGTTGTTGGGGTGATCAGGTTGATGGGGTGGTTGGGTTGCCGAGGTGGTCGCCGGTGGTGGTTGCACGGTGGTCAGGTCATCGGAGTGGTCATTGGGTGGTTGTCGACAGTAGTTGTTGGGTGGTCGGGTCACTGAAGTGGTCATATGATTAGTTAGGTCATCTGGGTGGTCGCTGGGTGGTTGTCTGGTGGTCGAGTCATTGAAGTCGTTGTTGGAGTAGTCATTAGAGTGGTCGGGTTGCTAGGTGGTAGGGTCGCTAGGGTGGTCACTAGAGTGGTCACCAAGTGGTCGTCAACGGTGGTTTTGGGTGGTTGAGTTTGTCAGGTTGTCGGGGTAATCGGCGAAGTAGTCATCGGGGTGGTCGGGTTGTTAGGGTGGTCAGTCATCGGAGTGGTCACTAGGTGGTTGTTGGCGGCAGTTGCTAAGTGGTCGGGTTGTCGAAATGGTTGTCAGATGGTCATTGGCGGTGGTTCGGGCAAGTCGGGTTGTCAGGGTGGTTGGGTCATCGAGGTGTCAAGTTGTTGGGGTGGTTAGGTCGCAAGGGTGGTCGTCAGATTGGTCTTTAGAGTTCTCATCGCAGTGGTCACTGGAGGTAGTCGTTAGTGGTGTTCGGGGTCGCTGGTGAGGTCGTCGGAGTTTTCGTTGTCGGTGGTCGTCGGAGTTGTCACCGGAGTTGTTGTCGAAGTGGTTGTCGGAAATGAAAAACGACAAATGGAAGAGGAAAACATGGCACAAACCCATGAGGTTGTGTTTCAAAACCAATGGTTTTGAACACCTTGTGCCAAACATAGTTTTGAGTTTGGAACCCAAAACCATTCCAACCCAAACCCATGGGCCAAACGCCCCCATAATGTTCATGTTGATGGTTGGTTGTATGCCTAATTTTTTTAGTTCAACAACATGTAGAGTGAATGATTTAAACCTCTTGACTTCTTGATTGAAGGTATATGTCTCAAGCAGTTGAACCATGCTCAGATTAATGTTGGTTGCATGCCTAATTACCTATCCCAATGTTATAAAAACTTCTCCTCCAGAAAGAAAAATGAATTGTGAGGTTCCTAATTGTTGTCTTACATATTGTTTTGTTTAAGTTTTTCATTGTAGTTACACTTCACCGTTGAAGTTTTAATCAGCCTGGTCCCTTATAACGCTTAAAAATTTAAGAATCTATAACTATAGAGCTTGCAAATATTACTATTATTAGGTGATTTCTCTAATCACCAATTCACCAACCGTGACCATTGAAAAATTTTCAACAAATCATGTTGGCCTCTCCACTTGTTCACTATTGTTTTGTTTAGTCTAATTTTTTTTTTATAAAAAAAAAAAAAGAAGAAAAGAAAAAAATGTTTCTATATATCTTTATGATAATATGACATTATTCAATTTAAGTTCACATGATTTTACATTTAGATTTTGTAAGAAAAACTTCTTATTAATAAAAAATGTTAGCATTATCAACCTAACCATTTTCTCATGTGCCCTAATATTAATGTTATGGTTCTACCATCTAAACACGTACTTATTGCAGTGCCACACACCTACATCGAGATCTATCGAAGGGAGATTGAGCGGCAAGAAAAAGAAAATGTTTAAATGTCATTTTATCTTTTGTATTTACTACATAATCGTGTATATAGTTGAGTTATTTGTTTCTACAAACTCCTGCAAATTTACCATATAATCAATTATTAGTGACTAAGATGCCAATGCAATAGAGATTATTTTTAATATCAAACTCTAAAATGAGCTTTTTAAACCACTTCCCCCATTATTTATTATTATTTTTTTGCATTCAACTGTGACCTCCAAATTAAAAAGAGTACATGAATGAACTAACACCAGATCAAAATGAGAGGATTTTAAAACTATGCTAGACATGGTTAAGAAAAGGCTTAAAAGAATTGATAATTACTACCTATGCGAACAAGGTTCACATTCTTTTTTGATGACACAATCATAAGAATTCTAAAGTTAAGCATGTTTGGCTTAGAGCAATCCTATGTTAGGTGACCTCTTATGAATTTTTATAGGAAGCATGTAAGTGAGGACAAAACATGTTGAAAGAACCTGCCATTGATATGTGGAGGACAGTCTTCACTCTTAACAACAGTTCAAGACAAGTAAGTAGTGTGGTCAAGTCGTAGGAAAATATTAGGATTATCAGGTGCCAAATTTGGATTCGTTGACATTGTCTAACAAAATTAGTAAAGACGACCAATTTATTTTAATAGATATTTTTCCTGCTAATATAACCTTACAAAATGTGGGAAGAATACGTGCATTATTATATAAACCACGGTTGAAGACAAATATATATATATATATTCTGAATTAAAATTTTTATTTGGAATAGTCTTATTATGACAGAGCGCTGGAGAAGTTGTTTGTAGTATAAGAAAACCAGCAAGGCCAACTTACTTGGTTGGAGCTATGGCAGAGCTATTATTTTGGACATCAAATCAAATCTAGTCATAAATAATGCCACCAAACCAAGTATGGATATTTCAATCATGCTCTATAAACCATCATATGAACTTCCTTTCAAATTTTAAAACAAAAAAGTTTATATTCACCCATTTTAGAAACATTGATATGCATACCCTAAAGTTTAAAACTTTCCGCTCTTGATTCATGCAACTTCTATTCCAATATTTGGAACAACACGTTTTAAAATCCTAAATTTATATTAGTTGTGTGGAATTAGTCAACTCATATAAGAAATCTAGACTCGACATTCCGACTCGAAACTATACAAATACAATCCATAATCGAAACACTACGAACTGAAATGAAATACAATCTTAAAAGCCATAGTAAAGGAAAAAAAAAAAAACCATGGGAGCAACTGACCTGTCCCAAATGTTATGATGTCAACTCCAATTGAAAGCTGTGGGCATATCTGAAAGCCCAGTCTGAGCCCAAGTATTCAGTGTGTCTGTCTGCAAGGTAACTGAAGATGGAAATTGTAGGCCCAGAAATGGGTAGTTTGTTGGTGGTAGGCCCATTAAGACATCATTGAGATGACATGGGCCTTGATAGTTATCATAACATCCTGGCCCATTTCACAATCCACAGTAACTTTTGTGCAAGGACAGCGAGAATGTGACGTCTGTAATAAAATTTTTGAAAAGCATTGCTCAAATGGTAATAATAATAGCTAAAAATTTCATGCAAGTCTGCAATTTGCAGTGAAAAGAGAAGGCCAAGCAAGGCCATGCCATCAATTGCCAACTTTTTAAACTTCACCCCATTAAGAGAAGAGACCTATTTTTGGGACCCTCCTCAGGCCTTCAAAATAAAAGCAAATCATTTCATTTGACAGACATGAATTCAGTTTCAAGATGGTAGCTGGCCCAATCAAAAACCTCTTTCAAATCATATAAATCATGCATGGAGATTTGAGTTTTAACATATCCAAAAGTGCTAAAAAGGTCATTAGCTAAAATGGAGAGATTAAAGCATAGAGTAAATTGGAGTTAAATTTTTTTTTTCTTCAATTGGATTAGAAAAAGAAAAGAAGAAAGTGAGTTACTTTAGTTGTTATGGGGGTTGTGAGTCTGACAGGTTGGGGAAATTCTATGCTTAAACTTTGTAGCCCCATGAAGCAAAGTTTGGTGGCAATACAGACTCGGGCAGAGAAAAAGAAAAGGAATAAATTGGATTCTGAAGAACTGAAGGTAGCTGAGATTTTGCCAGCTTGTTCATTCGAGACTTTTGACCATGTTTCAGGATTTGTCTATCATCTGACTTCCTCAGAAGAAAAAGCCACAAAAGAAAAAAAAAAAAAAAACTAATTGTATTTGTGGGTTTTGGAGGGGACGAAAGATGATCAAGTCATGGGACGTGGTGTCAACTGTCAAGTCACAGGGCAGAAATGAGAGAGGCTCAGTCTGCTATGTTTTGAATTTTGATGAAGAGAGGATTATTATTATTTTTTTTTAAAAATCTCAATAAATGCATCTTTATATAAAGATGATAAAGAAATTGACCCATTTTTTGCTAATTTGACAGAGTGTAATTCATCCTCTCTTTCTCTATGCAAACTTACAGTTTCTGCAAAAAAAACATGGCTGGGGCTGGCCCTCCCCTTGTCACTTATTAATATAAACATATCCAAATAAAATCAAATCCTCTGCAAATGGGAGTTTAATTAATACTAATCATATTATGATCTATGCGGATATTGTATTTATTAAGCTAGGTGGGAATGTTTATGTAGTGGTGGAGCAGTGTGTCCCAAAGTTTAAGACATGATTACAGAGCAAAAATATCAGTTGGGGGGGGGGGGGGGGGGGGGGGGGGGGGGGGGGGGGGGGTTGATTTTGTATTGATTATTGGAAACAGTATTGAGGGTAGTAAGTAGGTTTTGAGGGCTTGAGAGGGTGTGATATAAATTTTGGGGTAGTGGGATTTGGTTTATTGGTTAGCATTTGAATACAAATTGTCTGCACACTGATGTACAAACATCAAGAGTTATATAAATAGTGAAATGTTTTTTTTTGGGTACATTGTTGAACAGTGAAATGAAAGTGGGAATGATTGGCTGACATGGCTCCATTTCAAATTGCTCTCTCTCCAATTAGTAAAGGGCATGTTGGGTAACTTTTCTACTTATGGTTTCTCATTTTCTATTCCTTGTTTTTGGTTCACTGTTTTAATAAAAAAAAAAAAAGGAAAAAAAGCATTTTTGACCCCTAAACTTTGCATGTTGTATCAATTTTAACCATAAACTTTCAATTTCATTAATTTAAACCTCAAACTTTACAAATTGTATCAATTTTAACCCTAAACTTTTAATTTCATCAATTTAAACCTCAAACTTGTATAAATGTATCAATTTACACCATCGGTTAAGTTTCCATTTCAATCCTTATTATAAAAGTTTTCCACACATGTCCAAAGTCACGTGTTACTCTATAATATGTATGTATTTGTTATTTCTTTTTTTAAAAAAATAAAATTCCTGAAGAAAATTGGAGTAGACTCTCCATAATGTCTTTAATCCACCGACTTTTAGTAGAAACAAAACTTATTTGCACCATATTTGTTCTCAATGGAGTACTCTCCTTTTTGAATCGTTTGCCAATATATATTTTTTAATTTCTCATCGGCCTTTAACTTGATTTGTCCTCCATCCACTGCAATGGACGTGAGACTTTCAGAATCATCACCCTCATTAGAATTTTTGTCATTTTCTCTCCAGCATCGATGTCACTTAATCACCTGTAAGATTGTCGACGAGGCCGACAAGGTCGGCTAGACCAGTTCATTATGTTCATGGGTGTCATTTTGTTTGCCATTTCCTTTCTTGTTCTCTCCCGCATTTTAGCTGAGCTCAATCTTCTTTATACTTGTCATCATTGGTATCGACACCAATGGCGAGGGAGACATGTTCATTTTGTGTGAGTCCTACTTTCGAAAGTCGAGTTCGTGGTTTTCATGATGGTGGCGATCTAAAATTGTTTAATTATTCTTTTAGTAAATTTATTTTAAAATAACAAATAAGTACCTATCATAGAGCAAAATGTGGCTTTGGACATATGTGGGAAATATTTCTAATGGTGATGGAAATGAAAACTTAAACGAATGTGTAAATTGATACACTTTTTGAAGTTTAAATTGATGAAATCAAAAGTTTAGGGTTAAAATTGATACAATTTACAAAGTTTGAGGTTTAAATTGATGAAGTTAAAAGTTTAGGGTTAAAATTGATACAATTTGTAAAGTTTGAGGTTTAAATTGATGAAATTGAAAGTTCAGGGTTAAAATTGATACAACATGCAAAGTTTAGGGGTCAAAAATGCTTTTTTCCCCAAAAAAAAACGTAACTACGTTTGGTACTTGTTTCTTGTTTATGATTATTTATTTTTTATTGAAAGAAGAAACAAAAACATGTTTTTATAATCATTTTTTTTTTATTTAAAGAAGAAACAAAAACATGTTTGATAATCATTTCTTATTTTTTTATTACCTGAAATTTTAAATTAAAAATGTATAAATTACCTATGAAAATTAAATATATATTTGTTTTTAATTTATTTTATAAGTCAATAATGATAAAATAATGCTTTTATTTATGTTTTGAAAAAAATTAGAAATAAGAACAAGAAACAAGAAACTTGATTTTGTTGTTTTTCTAAAATTTCTACACAATTTTGAAAATATTTCTAGAAAATGAGAAATGAGAAACAAAAATAGTTACCAAACACTTTAGGGTGCATTTGGTTAGTGATCTGAAGCCAAAGTGAGCATAGCTCAACTGACATAAAGTATGTGTTAAGGACCAAAAGGTTTGTGGTTCAAATCACTCCAACCCCATATTGTACTAAAAAAACAAAATGGTCAGTGATCTGAAAGTAGAAATTTGAAAACAAATGATTCAATGAAAATTTGATTGGTATTTCAAGTTTTTAGTATCTTCGAATATATGTGTTTAGAAAATGGATTCTAATTTTTTTTTAAAATTGTTCAAAATGTATTTGATAGTATATTTATAAACCATAAAAATAGTTGTAGTTACCAACTAAATGTTAGGTTGAATTTCAACTCGAAGGTCCAAATTTGCAATTTAACCATTAATTTATCAACATGTTTTTGTTATACATTTATTTTACAATATTATATAATTGTAGTGTATTATGTTATACATATTTTAATTTTAACAAAAATGAAATGAGTTTATAACATTAAATAATATATTTATCAAAATTTTTATCTTTCTTAATAAAACTCTACATTTTAAAATTTCAAATTCAAAATCTAGATACATTGAAAAAACAGAAAAAATATTGTTTTCAAAATTTTCACTATTTGGATCACATAATCTAAAAAAAAGGTTTTGAAAAACAAATTTGTGAATTGGATATTGGTTAAATCCATTTGATATAGTAAATATCTAAAAACAAAAAATAGATTTCAAATTGCATAATAAACAAGACCATAGATTCTAAAAAATTGAAAATGAAGTGACAAAATTAATTTCATTTAGCTTTGGTTTGAAAATTGGTTAGAATTAATAGAGAGTATTAGAAGTAGTGGTAATATTGAGAAAGGGCATAGGATTCCCAAAACTTTTATCTTTAGGAAGAGCGTGCTTGTATAAAAGATAGGGAAAGAAAGTGAATGAAGTTTTAAAAAAATCTAACAATGATCTTAAAAAGGTGGCTCCAATATCCACGACTTGGGGGTGCCCACATTGTTGGAATCCCCAAGCAAGAGAACCCCAACATACACATAAAGCTAAATAGGGATGAAATTATAATTGCATAACACTCTGATTTCTGTTCCACACGTGGGACCTTTTTTCTTTTCTTTTCTTTTTTATTAACATGGGATCCTCCTAAGGTATATTTTGTCCCAACCCATCAAGAAAAATCCCAACTTTCTTCACTTCTCACTACTCACTACAAATTAAAGAGAAAAACCCACCCCCCCAAAAAAAAAAAAACTTTACCTTGCTGTTTTTATTCAAATGTTTATTCATATATACCTGTTGATTTTCGAATGTAAACATATATGGCCACTTTATAAGAAAAATATTCATATACAAATTACAAAATGTCTGTTTTTTTTTTTTTTTTTTTTGTCATGCAAGTACGAGAGAGAGAGATTAATATTTCAAAACATGGACAAAGCAAGATTAGTTTTTGATTCAAAAGGGAGATGATTAAGGATAATAAACAAGAAAATATGGTGTTAAATGTGGATTAAAAAAGGAAAAGCAAAAGGAAAGGTAGAAAGTTGTTTTGTACTCTTGGCTTTGCTTTTGTCTTTATGTTTTTTTTTTTTTTTTTCTTCTTCTAGGGAAGCTTTAATTGTAGGGTAAAACGCTCTCCTTCTTTTCAGCCTGCTTTTTGAGACCTTAATACCAAGTTTTGAACATAATTTAGCAACCAAAAAAATACAATGATTAGAGGAGCGGCATACAAAATCCCCAATTGGGACCCTCGAGAAGGGAATTTAAAACAGAATGGATTGTTCTATTTCTACTTCTCGTCGATTGGAATATTATTAATTAACACAAAGCACTAAAAACAAGACACGTTAAAATGAAACTTAAACAAGGTTTATGGCAATTGCATTGTATTCTCTATTGAAATAAAAGCAAGTTTAGCTGATAAAGTAGAAGTAGTGATTGGCCATTTTGCTTTTCCGAAAGAAACACTAAGACCAAACACTCTTACAGGAAAACATCGTTTGACTGTCTATGTCTCTTTCTCCCTGTGAGGTCGGCTACCTCTTGAAAATGCCATTTACTTGTAAAGTCATGTTTATTTTAAAATCTACGCTGATTAAGGGAAGGCACATTTTTGTTGAACGATTCTAGACAATTCACCCCACCTTTTTTTTCCCCGTTTTGACTTTGCTTTGCATTGAACAAGCTTTTTTTTTCCCCCTAAAATTATATCACGTTTTGCTAGTACTACATGTGTGTATTTGGGGGTGCTAACTTAGGTTTCATATTGGAATTAATTTTCTGAATAAGAATCAATAGGAAAGTAAAGTTGTTTTCAAAATATAATTGGAAAGTAAGGTACCTTGTGTGAAATAGAAGAAAAAAGTTAATGTGTAATGCTCTATTCCATTAGTACAAAGTCTTTTGGTTGCAAAATGAAAGTAATTAATCTCATGCATCTTTGAGCTAGATCAAAATGGCTAGCGTGTCACGTCATTGTATAGATACATGGAGATGTCTATTATCCTAACAATTTATAATAGATCGAGGCATGCCACATGCTTAGCTATGTAGATAGAGTCCTCAAGTATTAAACAAAATGTGTGAGGAGTTTTGGAGACTTAGTTGATCATGTGAAGTTGTAAATAAATAATTTAGATAAATGTAGTAAGCTTTGGTCATCTCAACGATATAGTTTCCACAATAGAGTTCTATCAATCAGGTGGTGTGTTGTGAATTGATTCATGAATATTTGTTTGATTCATGAATATTTGTTCGATTAATTGAAGGATTGTACGTTAAAGGTGCGAAGAGTATTAAATTTTTATCAACTTGTCAGACATTTTCATATATTCATAGGTTTGATATCGAACGTAATGAATAGTGAATCAATATTTCTGTTATATCATAAAAAATTGAAAAAATATAACCAAAATATTAGTAGTGTGTGGACATAATAAGAATTGATATTTTCACTATATCGTAAAAAAATGAAAGAATATAAACAAAATATTAGTAATGTGGACATAAAATTAATAATAAGAACTTCTAATCACTTTTAACTCATTATTTAAAATAGGTGAAATATTTTTATTTGTTAATTTAAATATTTTTCTTTATAAATTTCTTGATTTTTATGATTTTTCTAGAAATATCATCGACATCAACGTTTCTTTTCACATTCCATCAAATTGAGATATCAATATTTTTATGGATATAGATATTTAAAACTCTTGGGCACAACAAATAGTTATCAATGACAATTATTCTTTAATGTAATTTGTGATTGTGAATTCTACTAAAAAAAACATGCTCTAGAAAAAAGTTGATCAAGAACAGAGTAAATAGATGAATAACTATATTTGATAGGATAATCAATGATTCTTTGTCCAAGGAAAGACTTGTTGGGATGTAAATATATAATCTAAATTAATTGAGGATATGCGTGGATAATTCAACTATAAAGTAAAAGTAATTTTTCCATTGATCTAGGTTTTGAATTGATTCCTAACCATATATATCTTAAAAGATATAAAAACTAAAAGGTTTGGGGTTCATATTAAAAAATCAACCTCTTTGCAAAAGGAAAGCATTAACCACAAATTGTTACCCAAAAAGTAATAAAAAGGAACCAATTTTGTCAAAAGATTTCAATCCAATGCATCTAATTTTTTTTTCTTATAGAAAATACTGAATTCTGATCCCAAAGTTTAAATAGAAAGAATATATATATATATGTAAAGATAATCCTATCATTAAAGACAAAGTAAATGCAACCCTAATCTCATGCATAGAATTTTCTTTTAACAAAGTTACACATAGGGGTGGGGAGACCTGAAGCCTAGTTTAGAACTTTAATTAAACTAATTATTAGATTTTGTCTTTAAGTCTTCAACAGAATTCCAAATACACAACCCCTTAGAATCTGAAAAGATTTAATATCCCTGTCATGCTTTAAAGAAAACTTAAGACATTTGATAATAAACCACCATCTTCTATAAAACAAATCGCCAATCCAATAGCTATAGAATATCACAGCTAAGAGTATAAAACCAAAGATTAGGACAAAAAACAATATGATGGCCAAATATATATATATATATATATATAGCTTGGACCCAACTTCGCTGATATTGCCAAAATCCTTCCTCCTCAACTTTTGTTTTGTTTTGATGTCTGAACAGATTAGGCTTTACGAAAGAGAAATTTGCAATAAACCCATTGAGTATTTACTTTTCTAATCATTCCTAATACTCCTCTCTTTTGTTTAAAATTGGACCCAAAAAAAAGAAAAAGAAAACCCCTTAAGGCCCAATTTTTCTCCTCCTCTTCCCTTTAGGTGGAAAAAAAAAAAAAAAAAAAAAAGTTTTTAGAGCGGAAACATTTGTTAAAATGTTCATTGATTATGCAGCCGCTGAGCTTGGCATAATGAGAGGTTCATGAAAAGAAGAAGCACAGGTGATCATAAGCCCCACATCTATCTTATCACTTCATCAATCTCTTTGGGAACTTGGGCCTCCTTCTCCATCTCCACCAACCACTTAATCCCAATTCTAATTAATTTAATTTTTCAAATTCTTGGTCTTTAATCTGTTTAATTAATTATCTTAGTGGAACCATCTATAATACCATAGGTTTTGATCACTACTACAACACCTAATCCCCACTTGTATTTTATATCTCTATATGCCTTTTTTCCTTTTATTTCTTTACCAACCCCATTTCAAATCATTCATATAATATACTCGCTTAGAGAGTGACACATTTCAAATTAATCATAATATATTGACTTAGAGAGTGACACAAAGATGATTTTTTTAATTTCAACTTGCTTTCACTCAGTATTTTTACGATGAACGATGTGATTAATTATCACAAAATTTATAAGAGAGCTTTTTAGCCAGACACCTCCTAAAAGGCACTATTTTTAGAAGTATTTTCTCATTAGTATTGAGAGAGAGAAAGTACTTGATAGTTATGATGGTGTTGAAAGCACTTCTCCCATACTCTGTATTTATAGTGCAATGAGGAGAGTTTTAAAATTGTTTAAGTATGTGGCAAGAAATCTATGGTTGAGAGGATCATCTTTTGACAGCCATAATCAATGATACAAGCATTTCAAATCCACTGACAAAAAGTCGTTGCCAAAATCTTTGTGGAAATAGACATTGGGAATGGCTTGCATAAAGGAAAAAAATTTCAAGATTGGTAAAGTTTTTTTCTTAAGAAAATGTTTAACATTTTAAATTTAAAGATTGGTTTGAAATCAGATTTATGTATGAATTTATCTCTACCCATTTGATTAGATCAAATTTAACTTTAAAGTTATAGCTTCATTAAATTAAACTATTGGAAATGTCTTTTTAAAAAGTAGGAGAAAAATACATACATAGAGAGACAAAGATAAAATATGAGAAAAAGGAATTTGTAAAGAAAGTATATATGTGGAGAAAGCTAACAAGATATAATTGATATGTGTTAAAAGCGAAAGTAAGAAGAAGAAAAAGTAGTATTGTATGCACATGTGTGGAAGAAGATTTAATTAGTAAGAGATTATAGGTAAGTAGAGAATGATTGGTATGGGATAAAGATGACTTGAAGAAAGATAATAATCTATGTAAAAAAATTAATAATAAAATAGTGGTTAGTGGCACAAATATATATTAAAGAGATATAAGAAAAAAAGAAAATTTTGTAAGAAAAAAAAATGATAAAAGAAAGTACCAAGTGATAGTCAATTGAATCAAAACAAATCTTCAAACCTTTCTCTACTTCACCGATTTAAATTTCCAATTACAGATGTGAAAGCTAGTATACATATGTCCAACATATAGTGTACTATTTTCATAAGTTTGGCCATATGCATTGAAATCTTGAGCACCCCTTTCTTAAAAAGAACGTCACTTCTTCAACTTATGCCAATTATCGTTCATGTTTCTTTTAAAAAAAAAAAAAAAGTAAAGGGGTTTATAGGCATTAATTAAAATATGTAACTTTACCCTTTCAATTCAATGGCCAAAGCTTACAAATTAGGCTGGCTTTGAAATTGAATATTAAGCTGTATAACAATTTATTGGGGGTCCATATCGCCCACTTACCGCGTGCATTTTGTCAAAGATATCGGTAACGCGCTTGGAAATTGAATTATTATCTTAAGCAAATGCAAATACTAGCATGCAACAAAAGAAGGAAAAATTTAAAAAAAAAAAAAAAAAAAAGAAAGAAAGAAAAAACACAAATTAATTAATTAAAGTGTCCTTAGACTAGGGCCTGCCTTAGATAATGGATATGAGCAGACGTTATTTTCACTTTAAATCAAAAAAATCCGAAAGGTGACAAAATTAAGCATTAATGGGGTTTGGAGGAAAGGGGGAAGGAGATGTCTAAATTTCTCTTCTTTTTTTTTTTTTTTTTGTTTGTTTGTTTGATATTAAAAGAAGTAGGATTTCCATTATGACATTAGGGAACTATTGCTTTATATATATATATATATATATATTATTTGTGTTGAGTTTAATTAATTTGTTTTGGTCTTTTTTTGAAGGGTGTGTGGCTTTTGCATAGGGTTCCACTCCCACAAGGGTCGGTCTTTTCTTGGTCTTATTGGCATTTGATGGGTGTTTGTGGGACAAATATCACCGACCCCTCCACAATTACTCTCATCCATACCCTTCCCTTCCCTTCCCTTCCCTTCCCTTTGTAATTCTCCATCAATTCTTTTTTCTTTTTCCCTTTCTATAAAATATAACCTCTCTTTTTCTTTCCTTCTCTCTTCTTTTTCCCCCCTTTATATATGTAGCAAAGCAATTAACATCTTATTCCCAAGATTCCCCTTTAAAAGCATAGATTTGTGTAAGTTACTCAAATGGCATATTTCTGTCTTATCAATATGTCAAGTATCAACTTCCATTGTCCATTTACCCTACTTCTTCAAATAACATTATTTTGTGTTTATGAGTTCTTTTCCACCTTTAAACCATATATGATTTTCTTTAGTCTTCTATTAAACCTTTTAACTTTTTAGGTTAAATTAAAAAAAAAAAAAATCAATTAAACTTTTCAAATTTAATTACATCTTATAGTTTAGACTTGGTTTCAATTCAGCTTATATGTCTTGCCATTACTATTGTTATGGGTGAAATTGGACCAACAAGAATGAATTGGCGAAGAGGCTACAATAAAGGGTCAAAGAAGCCCAATAGAAAGTTAAAACGGACCAAAACCGAAAGAGGACTGACCTAGGATGCAAAAGGACAAAGAATGACCCAAGCCCGTGGTCGGCCTCGGTTGACCACATGGCAAGGCCCTCCTTTGGGCCTTGCCTTGGTTCCTCACGGCCCGTGTACTCTCAGTCTAGCCCCGTTCGGTCATTTCGTTCCAAATTGAAGACGAAAACCCACAAAAAACCCTAGTGAGAAGGTGTTTAAGCTCTCTCTTCAAGGGAGAGAATGAGAAGTTCATTCTAGCCTCTAATACTCTCCTAGAACTCCTAATTCTCTCTAAAGACTCTCTCTGACTTAAGCATCGGAGCTTATGTGGCATACACCACACCGGTGTTTAGATTTTTCTTATCTTGCAGGTTGCGTTCTTCTCCCAAGAATACAAATTCACTGCCGTTGTCACGTGGAGGCTAGGTGAGATTTCTCCTGTCCAAAATTTGGCAACAACAACTATATTGACATGGGCTATTGTTTTAATTTTACTAATATTTTTTAGTTAACTATATTATAGTTTAGGATAGAACCAAAATTAGAAAATAGAAAAGCTTTAATTTTTGAGTGATAAAACATAGGTCAAGGATGATTTGTGAGATTTGACCAAATTATAGAGACCAATTTGAAACTTTTAAAATCATAGAGACCAAATCAAAACTTTTAAAACTATAGAGATCAAATTAAAATTAAATTCAAAATATAGACACTAAATTGAAACTTTTAAAATTATAAAGACTAAATTTGTAATTTCACCCAATTTTTAAAAGTAATTTTTGATTGTTTCAAATTCGTTGTTTGAACCAACCAACACAATTAAAAGTGTTTTTTGACGAAAGCATGGTGTAACAATTAACATCCATATGTATGTTTCAATTTTCCATGTATCCCCATTAAAGCTATATAATTGACATTTTTTCCTTGAACTGTATATGGATTTTTAAAATGGTTTAATAAAATTATTATGAAGAGTGATTTTAAAACTAAAAAGAATTAAAGCATGTTTAAACTTTTTTAAAAGAAATTTAAAGCTAAAATCGGAAAGTAATTATGTTTTAGAATTTAGAGGTCAAAACTATTATAATTTTATTAAAAAAAAAAAGGAAAAGAACAAAGAAAAAGATCAAGGGAAATGCAATCACTCTTTTTAGGCGGGATACTTCGCTGTCAAGAGGGTTTGGGTAAAGGATAGGGTTGTGTGGGGTCCACCAATTTAAAGATTTAAAAAGATGCAAGCTAAAATGGCTCAATTCTGGTTCTTTTATCTCCACGTGGCAGTTTTTTATCTTGTCCACCTAGGATGATCAAGACAAAAGGCTTTGGACATTTGGTGATCAATTCATTTCACTTGTGAAATGGGAAGTCATCTTATGAATATATTATCTTCATCATGATGAACACATGGCTATGTGATTGAAAATAACAGCATCTCTGTTTGTTGGAATTTGAAAATAATGTTCATTCTAAATTTATTAACTGAAAATATAATTATAGTTCCACCATTTTGTTTTTTAAATTTTAAACTTGTAAGAACTACTTAATTCTATATTTTTCTTTGTTTTTCTTTTCACTATTTTTTTTTTAAAAAATTAATAGGATTTTAATTAAATTTCAAAAACCCAAAATAGACATTTGAAAACATGTTTTTTTAGTTTAATTTAGTTATAATATTAAAAATATTTTCTAAAAATAGATTAGAAAATATTGAAAAAATGTTTATAAATACGCATGTTCTATAAAAATAAAAAACTGAAGACGATATATGTGAGAGAGAGAAAAACAATATCTTTATTGAAGAGGAGATACTAGGGAGTGTTTGGTTAGTGATATGAAAATAGAAATTTGAAAACAATAGCTTCAATGAAAAACAAAGTTGTATTTCATGTTTTCAATGTTTTTTAATGTGTTTGGTATAGAAGATTTAGAAATTAGATCTCAAAAGTTGTTTAAAATGTGTTTGATAATATATTTATAAACTATTAAAATTATTGTATGTACTAATATAGTTGTGTCTCAACTATTATTGATTAATTTATTAACATGTTTTATGTTATAAATATTATATATTTGTTTAGTGCAAATTTTGTATAATTATCATTTACAATATTGAATAGTTTACACTATATTATGTTATACATATTTTAATTTTGACAAAAATGAAATGAGTTTATGACCTTTTCAAAAAAAAAAAAAAATGAGTTTATGACATAAAATAGTATATTTATCAAAGTTTTATTTATTTATTTTTTAATGTAATTATGCATTTTAAAATTTAAAATTTAAAAGCTAGATACATTGAAAATATGAAAATGTTGTGTTCAGAATCTCTACTATTGGGAACACAGAATCCAAAAACAGTTTTAAAAAATGAATTTGTTGATAATCACTGAGTCCATTTAGCTCATTGAATTTGAAGACATATAATAGAATCTGGATTTTATGCTAAACAGGCCCTACAATTTTCATTCAATTGAAAATAATTTTAAGTTGTATGCAACATATGAGTTCTTCATGAAATTACATTTTTATAATAGAGCTTAATAAAACTATATAATAGAAAATACGTTTTCCTTTTGTGTATTGTAATTTAAATGTTATAGGTCGAGATTTGAATCTAATAACTTTAAAATAGGTTAATAATGCTTTGATCATTGAGCTATACTCAAACACATTTATTTAGGCCCCATTTGATAACCTTTTTCTTTTCTTTTCTTTTTTTAGTTTTTAGTTTGTTGTTTTTAAAAAACATAGAAAACTAAAAACCATATATGGTTTGCTAACTTTAAAAAAAAAAATCTAAAAACTAAAAATATTTGATATTTTTTCTTTAAAAAAATGTTGAAGAAATGGAGAGATGTGTTAGAGAAAGAGCAAATTATGTGGAGGCAAAAGTTATTAGTTAGAAAAAGAGAGAACATTGAGGGAAAAAGATAAATTCTAAAAAGAGAAAAGTTAAGGAGAAGTAGAAAAATTAGAGAGTGAGTAAAGTTAAGAGAAAAAGATATGTTATGTTAGAGGAAGAAAGAAAGAAAAAAGTTGTAGTAAGAGAAAATTTAGAGAAAAAAATTTAGACAGAGAAAAGTTAAAAATACAATTGTTAGATAGAAAAAAAGAAATGAGAGAAATTTTAGAGATGATAGGTTAGAGAGAAAGATAAGTAGAGAATGTTAGAGAGAACGATATGACTGGAGATAAATTTTTGAAAAAAATATTAAATTTTTAGATAGACAAAAATTTGGAAATTATGTTAAGTTTTTAAAGAGAGAAAATTGAGAGATTTATTAGAGGAAAAAAATTGAAAATTACTCCAAGATAAAGTTTTAGAGAGGGAGAAGTGAAAGAAAAGTTATATAAATATGAAAATTTTAGAGCAAGAGAGAGAAATTTTTTAAAGAGAAATTTAAGGAAAAAAAAAAGAGAGAGAAAATTGTTGGAGAGAGTACATGTTGAAGAGAGAGAAATGGAACATTAGAAGAAAAGTGAGTTTTTGAAAAATATAAATCAGTTTTTTAAAATTACTTCTTTTGTTTTTTGAAATTTACTCATAATTTTAAAAACATGCATTTATGAAAAACTGAAAACTAAAAATGAATTAGTTCTCAGTAACACAACTATCAATATTGATTTAATAAATTGAGTTAGAGATATATTATATTTAAATTTAATGAGATTAACACATCACACTAATCCAACATTAATCCAACATAGTTCAATTAGTTACATCATTATATTCTTAACTAAAAAATTAGAAAGTTCGAATCTAAAAAGAAAAAAAAAAAAGCTAGACGTACCACCACTAAATCAAACATCAAACCACTTCAAAGGACTTGACTTATAATAGTTTACTTGATTTTAAATACATCACTATTATAGAAAATAAATCCATAAAATATATTGAGTTTAAATCTCATTTTAGTCTATGAACTTTTAAGTTCATCCTCCTTTTAGTTCTAAACTTTCAAAATATTTATTTTGGTCCTTAAACTTTAATAAAATGTCTATTTTGATTTTTTGAACTTTCAAAGTATCTATTTTAATTACTAAATTTTTTAAAGAATAATCATTTTAGTCATTGCAATTATTTTTTCTTTTGCCATTTTCTCACCTAATACTCACTTCAGTGAACTTATATGGCACCAATACATGTTGATGTTAATACATCAATACAAATATTAGAAGCCATATTGTCCATTTGCTAAAAATAAAATTAAGGCAAATCCAAAATTGTTACTTTTTAAAGTTGGGGAATTTATATAGACACTTTAAAAGTTAAGTCCAAAATAGAACCAACCTAAAAATTAGTAACTAATATCCTGTATGATAACTATTTTGTTTTGTTTTGTTTTTTTTTTTTTTTTTGTAAATTCAGTTTATAAAAACTACTTACATCTTTAGTTTTCTTGCTTATTACCTACTTTTTAAAAACATTTTCAAAAATCAAGCCACATTTTGAAAACTAAAAAAAAAAAAATTTTAAAACTTGATTTGTTTTTTAAATTTTGCTTAGAACTCAAATATGTTTTTAAGGAAGTTGAAAGGCTTAAAAAAAAAATTGTGAGGGTATAAACATAATTTATAAAAAAAAAACTAAAAACAATAATTATCAAATGGTCCTAAATTAATCATTTTAAAATTTATGGACGAAAATAAAACAAAATAAAGTTAGGAGATCATAGCATTTGCAAATTGAAAAACAACAAAATTATACCTTGTGACTTTTCATACTAGCCAATTCAAGCATAGTTCAATATAAGGTACCAATTATCATTTCAAAGGTCGACGGTTCGGTCCTCTTCCACCCCACACAATTGTTGAACTCAAAAAAAAAAAAAAAATCCTTGTAACATATCCTCAAACAGTTTATTTGTTTTTTTTCTACTGGGTGTTAGAACTGGTCGGCTGTGTGAGACCCAGTCCAGTTAGATATAAACATCAACAAATATATACAAAGAATCGAGTTAGGTTTCTGTCACTTCCCTTGAAAGCAATTCAAATTGGTGGGGTTTTCTTCACTAAACAAAACTTCTTACTTAATTACCTCAAATTCTTCAAACAACCTTTCATTTATTTTCATCACAATTTCATTTCATTGCCTTCCAAATCAATTCTCACCACCATTTACTTTTGACCCTTTAACTTGTAATCACATTATGTCCAAATCTCTTTTCAAGATACATAACTTAATCATCTAATAATAAGTTAGCATATCAAATTATTAGATTTTTTAAAAACCAAGATTAAAGTAAGAAATGATTTTACTTACAAAATCAAATTGGTTTTAAGATTTTTATAATAGATTCAAATTCACTGGATCACTTAATTGGAATTACTGTTTAGTCATATTGATTGTCATATTTGGCCACACATCTATTAATGTCACCTACCAAGTTACCTCCAAGCATGCTGGGTTCAAATTTTCAAAAATTCAAATGTAGAAATATGGATTCACATTTTTCATTAATTGTTTACACAACAAATAAATGTACAGTAAAAAAAAAAAGAGAGTTGTTAAATGAGCATTCTCACTCTCACAAAAATCATGTGTCAACTACTTTATTAATTATTTCAAATATTTACTTCTGTCACAGCCCATATTACATTTCCTACTTCGGAAAATATTAAATTTTGACAGCATATATTTCTCCAATGAACAGAAACATAGAGGAACAAACTTACCCTTTTTTTAAAAACAACATTTTTAATTATATTAAATTTTGACGGCGTATATTTCTCCAATGAACAGAAACAGAGAGGAAAAAACCTAACCTTTTTTTAAAAACAACATTTTTTTAATTAGTTTGGTCATGATCTAATTCTGAATTGCTTGTATGCAATATTATTATTTGGACATGTGTATCGAAACTTAATTTTTAGATCTTATATGGTATATGTAAATCACTTTTATGGGAATTTATTTATTCATTTTTTTTCTTTTTTGCCAACATAATTGAAAGTGGGAGGATTTCAACTTTATCATGTTTTCTAAAGGGGATTTAAACTTTATCAATTTTTCATAATAATATGATGTTAATTCTTTCTTTCTTTTTAATCTAATTTTGTATGAGAAGCTTTTGCATTTTGCCCAAAGTGTCCCCATTAATTGAAATGTTGTGGTTGTTTTTCTAAGTTTGATTGACATTTGGATTCATTAATAAATCAGTGATTTAAATTAGTGAAATAGATTGACAAGTACATTAATTAAAACCAACCATAATTTTAATTTACCACAAAAAGTCCATATTTTTTAAAAGCTACCCATTGCAAGTTTTCATTAATCTATCACTATGAGATCCTAATTTAATAAAAAAAATTTGCCTCTTGAACCATTGATGGGTAAGAACAGAATATCAAATGAGTATTTTACCGTCTCTGTTTGTATATTCTTCTTTTTTAAATTATTCGATCCATTGATAATAATTTTGTATGGAGGAGGAAAAATGCGCAGTAAATGTAAATCCAATTTTAATTTAGATTCTCTCAACAAATCAAAACAGTGTCAGAAGATCCAATTCCTTTTTTTTATTAAATGAAATTTAATTTCTTAATTCTTTTCTACCAAACCAAAAGCATTCTTATATTTAAATTAAAAAAAAAAACTTAATAAAGTAGACAATTGCTTGTTAAATTTCAATTTTCATCCAATCAAATTAGTTAACAAAAATAAAGAAGAATAAAATATTAAAAAGTAGAATCAGAAAAAGAGAAAAAAAAAAAAGGGAAAAAAAAAAGAGCCTTTGAAGGAAGGTGATCATGCTACTTCCAAAATTATCAATTTATTATTATTTCTAAAGAAACATTATTCAAATTTTGATTTGAAAAGATAGAAACTGACCAATAAGCATGGTGATATTCACTATTCAAACACATGTGTCATACATGCATGCATGCATACATACATATATATATAATTAATTAATTAATTAAAATTTAAAAGAAATATATATTACAAAAAAAAAGAAAGGGGGGGTTTGTCAGTGAAATGTGGGCATAGTCGACTCCACCATCCTATCCCCCACATGGAATTCAGCGTTCTTTTTCAAACTTCCCTTCATACCCGCGCACTCACCTAGAGTCCGTTGTTTCAATTTATTATTCTTTTTTTTTTTTTTTTTTTAAATTTTCCATTTTCTTTTTTCTCTCTGTATATGATTTTTAAAATCCAAGTTCTAGAGAGAGATACAAACAGAGGCATCGTTGTGTTCTGTCTCATTTCAGTCCATGATTTCCATCTCTTGAGTGAAAAGGCTTCTAGCTAATTTCAAAGTTACAGAAAACCCATTTTCCTTATACCTATCCATTTCTCTTCCATTCCTAGATCTACCTTCCTTTTCTTAATCATTGTATCTTTACGTTACAACACCGTTTCTCGGATTTCGAGAAAGAAAATTACAATCACAATCACGGGGGTTGTGGTTGTTTTGTTTCAGGATCCTCAATTTGTAGTTGTAATTGGGAGGGATTGGGATTGGATTGGGGATTCATGATTGATTGTTGTTTCTCTCTGTTCCTTTGCCCTCCCTCGGAATCCATGGAGGTTTTGTTTGTTTGAACGCAGACACTAGCTATATAGTGAAGAAATTAAAGTGTTGAGAGAGAGGGGGAAAAAAAAAGGTCAGAATCCGAGGCGATTTCGATATTGTATAAGGCTTGATACAGAGCTTTCAGGATCGCTTTCTACTTGAAATTGCTGTTCCGTTTTGAACCCAACAGTGACCTCTATCCGTAAAGATTAAAGGAAAGGGAGGGAAGTGCTCCTTTTTTGGGGACTTTGCAGTTTCTTATCTTTTTTTTTTATATGCCATAGAAAGGCTTGCCTTTAGCATGCAACTTGGGTTCAATAAAAGGGGAGGAGCGCCTAAGAGACACAGTTTATTGTAATTAATAAAAGCAAATGCAGGACACAAAGAAGAAGCTCGCCACTGAAGATTCCAAGAAGAAGGAACGACACATCGTTTCGTGGACTCAACAGGTTTCCACTTCTTTTCCTTCTCTGTTTCACTTTTTTATTCTTGTAGATTGCTCTCCTTGTTTATAATTCCTTTCGTTGTGATTTCTGATATGGGTTATTGGAGTTTCAGGAGGATGATATTCTCCGGGAGCAGATTAACCAACATGGAACAGAAAAGTATGATCTCTCAGTCATTGACTCTGTGTTTATCTTCTTCGTTCTTAATCTAATTTAGGTTATTGAAGCTGTGATTGATTGTGGATGTAATCGACTGTGCAGTTGGGCAATCATTGCGTCCAAATTCAAGGATAAGACAACAAGACAGTGCAGAAGAAGGTAATTGAAATGATGAGAACCATGGTAACAAACTGATTCAAACAGTTCTCATTTACTTCTGGGTTGATCGAGTTTCACTGATGTGAATGGCCTATGGGAATTACGTTTCAGATGGTACACATACTTGAATTCTGATTTTAAGAAAGGGGGATGGTCTCCGGAAGAGGATTTGCTTCTATGCGAGGTGATTGTTCCCCCAACTTGTAAGAGCGGAGAATCCATAATAGAGATTTAAATATTGTCTGAAATCACTGTCATATTAACTCAAAGTCTACTGTAAATGTCATTTTATTACATCTCTTGATTGTACGAATGAAATTGTATTGTGTGATATTATATTACAATGCCTCGGATTAGTAAATATTAGCACTTGCTGTTGTCTCTTAAAAGTTAAAGTAGCCAAACGGTCAATGTGTTGAAACTTTTGAGCATTCCCACGTCATTGGATGCCCCTATATCTAATAAATTAGCCTGGTCTACAGGCGCAGAAAATATTTGGAAATAGATGGACAGAAATAGCAAAGGTGGTGTCAGGCAGGTATAGAACTTTCGAGTTCTCTTATTGCAGTTAGATTTTACCGCAAATTTGACTAAACATTTATATGTTGATTTTGGTTATGCAGAACGGACAATGCAGTGAAAAACCGGTTTACCACCCTGTGTAAAAAGAGAGCCAAATATGAAGCATTAGCTAAAGAGAACTCAAGTTCATTCATCAATCACAACAACAAAAGGGTCTTATTTCAAAAGGGGAGTAATGATGTTTCATCCGAAACTCCTCAGCCGGTTAAGAGGATAAGGTAAAAATTGTATCCAAGAAGTCTAAATAGAAATGGGAAGGAAAAGTTGCTTCACAGAAAAGAATTAATCGTTCTGCAATTAACTATTTAGGAGAGCACACATATCTGATACAACAGAAGGTTGCTCGCTGGAGGATGGATCAAAAAAGCCATGCAGAACAGCAATGGATCAGCAGCTGAGAGCTCCATTTGCAGTACTGGTTGAGAACGTCCATAGTGTCGATAATTTGCCAGCTCAACTTCCCATGAACAATGCCAAGGAGGATCTAAATACTAGTAAGTCACTTCAAACAACCTTCTAAACCTTCTCATCATTTTGTTAAAATCGGAGACACACCATAGAGACGAGGAATACCATTTCCTTAAAATTCAGCCAATGGAAACAAGTCTACTAGTCACTCCTTTGCATGCTTTGTTTGTTGTTGCATCCTTCTGTTTCACTTTTGGGCTCATGATATTGGGTTTAATCTCTTCATATCTCCACCATAAGCAGCTCAAGGTAACAAGAATCAAGGAACCTTTATCAAGAAGGATGATCCAAAGTTAACTGCTTTAACACAACAAGCAGAACTACTCAGTTCACTCGCATTGAAGGTTAACTCAGAGAATACAGACCAGAGTCTTGAAAATGCTTGGAAGGTGAGTAATAATATTTGTACTTTATCTGTCAACAACAACATTATATATTTATATGTGCTTTGTAAGAGTGGGCTGCCATGTTGGTAATGGCAGATAACCAAGTCAATATGGTGGGATGAATCCTTATACCATGTCACCCTCAACTCAACCAAACAAATAAACTCTATTTATATTATTAGACAGGTTAAGTAGATTTTCATCATAAAAAAGGATACCCTGAATTATGTATTGCTGCTAAACGACATGCTCAAAAATTGGAAACTTCTGAACCTATTAATTCTTTAGTATCCTGCATATTATTTTCGTATAAGATGTCTGATATATTCATTCATGCAGTAGTTTCTTATTCTGTGAGTCCATTAAATATGAATCAGATTCTCCAAGATTTCCTCAGTCGAAGCAAAGAAAATGACATACCCAAATATGCAACTTCGGATATTGACCTTCAAGTGGAAGACATTAAAGGTTTAGTGGAGGATTTAAGGAGTAGCAATGATGGTAGCCGATGGAGGTAAAAAAAATATGCATGCTATAATTTTCAGATTTAAGCTACTTATTATTTGTGGCCTTATCAACCTCACTGCTCGCAGACAACCCAATCTCCACGAGTCTCCTGGCAGTTCAGAATACAGTACTGGATCAACAATAGTATCCCAAACAGCAGAGGAAAAAATAGATCAAAGCCAACCTGAGATAGGGACTCATCATCAGGAAGCTAAATTTGAATCTGGGTCAACTTGCACTGGAGAGGAAAATAATATTGGTGAATCTGAGAAAGAAATACTTCTGAAGACAACCCTGGAGAGAGGTAATGAAAAAGTTCTCATATTGGTTATAGAGGCCATTAATTTTTCTCATGATATGCTGCTAAGAAGATACAATGTTTTTCTGCAGCAGAGGCTTTCAAGTGTTGCAATGAACGAAAAAATGATACCATTGCCTCTTCCTTTTCAAGCTCAGAATTCAGTTCGCCCATGCATGTAATTCCACTTTTTAGATCCTTGGCAGCAGGAATTCCTAGCCCACAATTCTCTGAAAGTGTAAGTGACCTTTACATTTACATTTTGTTTTACTGCACTAATAAAATAAAACCAGTCAAGTGATTGTTTCTATATTAAGGAAAAGCAGCTGCAGTAATAAACAGTGGCTGTATAACCAAACTTGGGAGCTTATCGAGGGTTTAAGAAATCTGCCTAATCCTTCCACTATGAAATGTGGTCTAATATTAAAACCTTAATATTACCTACAATCATAGAAGTATACCACAGTTCTTTGAAAGTTCAAATTCATAAATAGACAGGTCGTAATTAGTATTTAGCAATTAAGTGAATATCTATCTCTATCAAACTTAGTAGTTGATCTTCGTGCTCGCTATTGATAAAACTGTCAATAGGAATCTGAATATGTGGATTATAAAAGCCATGAGTACATGAGTAGGGGCAGCAATGTGCAGGTACAGGGACTTTGCGGTTTCAGAAGTGATCAGTCTCTCCTGCAAGTGAAGTTATATTTTAGGCCAAATTGCACAAATTATTATGAACTATAATGATTGTTACAATTACACCTACAAACTCTTAATTGCAGAATTTAGGCTCTGAAACTTTCATAAGCGAAAAAATTGGACCCATGAACTTTATTTGTAAAAATTAAACCCTCAAATTAGGTCCTTCTACTTCCTTTCTCTCTCATCTTTCCTCAATTTCTTTCTCCTTTCTCCATCTCGCAACTTTCTCACTCCCTCCCTTCATTGTTCCATTTTCTCCCATCCGGCTAATAATCAATCTGTTTGCTATTGGTGCTACTGTAGTATCCAATCCATAGAGATAAAGTATACATTGGAGAAACTTTGATAATGGGCAAAGTAGAGAGAGTTTGCAGTTAACTGCAGCAACCCAGTCCAAGAAGGCTTCACGAAGGGAGGGGAGAGAGAAAGTAGAGAGAGAAAGGGAGGAAAGGTAGGAGAGAAAGAGAGCGTAAAGGCCCAATTTTTCTATTTATGAAAGTTCGAGGGTTTAGTTTTTACCATCGAGGTTCATAGGCCAATTTTTTCACTTATAAAAGTTTGAGAGTTTAATTTTTACAATTAAAAGTTTGTGGGTGCAATTTTAACAATTACTGTATTTTAGGGGTGGGTTGTGCAATTTGCCCTATAATTTAATAATAACATTATTGCACTTTAAACTTCTAACAAAATTAAAGCACTGTGAAAATTGTAGTTCAAGAATTTTCAGCCAATACTTTAGTTCCTATCTAAAAGAAATCCAGTTAGGGACAACGACCCTCAACAGATCTCTACATTGGTATGATATTGTCCACTTTGGACATAAGCTCTCCTGGCTTTGTTTTTGGTTTCACCCAAAAGGCCTCATACCAATGGAGATAGTGTCCTTCACTTATAAACCCATGATTTTCCCCTTATCTAGCCAATGTAGGACTTTGGTTGCACTCCCAATGGAGATAGTGTCTTTCACTTATAAACCCATGATTTTCTCCTTATCTAGCCAATGTGGGACTTTGGTTGCACTCCCAACAAGTCCAGGTTTGAGAACATGAATTTTCATGGATCAAATCAAGCTATGATGTAGACATGGAGGACTCAGCTGGATAAATCTCTGGTTTTCTCTTTGAATCTGAAATTAGAGAAGATCAGACAAGGCTACCCATAAATAGTATTAAGACGACATCAGGTATACTGATTAGGAAGTTAAACCGGAACATGAAGACTGAATATCACATTATGGTCTCTCTTGGTCAAAGAATATCATGTCAGTAGCAGATGAATTTGGATAGCCAAACTACTTTCTCCGCTTCATAAAGAAGCTTTGTTATCCCTAGATATTGAACATCGTATACATAAAAACTTAGCTTAAGCCCGTTTCATGCTGAGCTTTGTTCTCTATATTTTATCCTCTCGAGCAAATATAAATGGAAGTGTAATCAATAAAAATGAATGCGTATGCCACTATGGATTTTATGAATTCTCATTTGTTTTGTTTTGTTTTCTTTTTCAGGAAAGGAGTTTTCTTCTTAAAACACTGGGAGTGGAGTCACCTTCCCTTAACCCTAGTGTCAATCCTTCACAGCCACCACCCTGCAAAAGAGCCCTTCTCCAAAGTCTATAAAACCTCTCTAATTATCCCACATACAGAGTCTGTATTGTCTAGGTTCAAAATTCAGTCTTTTTTTTCCTTTGAATTAAATTCCATTGGTTTGCAGCCATTCCGGCCTAAATTTTTCATAGTGGCATGTTGATATCTGCATTCCATGACTCGTGTCTAGAATGTAATGGAGCATTCAGACACATCGGGACACATATAACCGCGTGTTCCACATTCTTTTTTTCTTTTCTCTCCCTAGGTGGGGTTTCTCTAATAGTAACATCCAAACCAGTGTGCTTGGTGTGTCATTTTTTCGCCTTTCCAGTTCTTTGCAATGTGATTTTTGGTGTCCCAGTTTTTGTAGCTTGATTTCCCACATGTACATAACCTCTAGATACATTTGTAGACATTCAGAGAGTAAGCATGCTTTGGCTGCATGCTTACTGCCCCTCCAACAAAAAGTGGTCGAGGGAAGCTGAATGCAAAAAGAAGAAGGAAAAAAAAAAACTGATGTAAACAGGTAGAGGATAACCAGTTGGGATGGTTTCCTATATACTTTTATTTTTGGTGTGCAGAGGTATAGAATCAGCATTTTTTTTGTTCCTTACCTGATTTTTGATGTAACAAACATAAAATATGATTTGAATGGAATGTGTTTTGTTGTTGGTGTGCATTCATTCCTCTACTCTAACTTGGCTTCTCTTCTCCAAATGCCCCTGAATTTTTGACAGAATAGCAAACCCATTAACTAACTCCCAATATGATACAGAGAAAAGGACACAGAAATCTGTGACTGTGTGATTATCCTTCTCAGTTGGAACTATGAAAACCCAAGTTAAAACAGTGGAAAGTGCAGGAAACTCTGAAACTTTAGGAGCTTCTAACTATTTCATGAACTGAGAGTTCAAATACATAGGCCATAGGGAGGGGGGAATAAGACAAAGAGAAGATACTGGAGAGAATTTTGTAAGGCTTACCTCATGTCTCGGGCCCTGCTGTAAGACTGAAAATTGAAGCGAAGTTGATGGTGCAGAGAAGAAGGGTGTGAGTTAAATTGAGGTGGTTGGTGTCGCAGTCGCAGTGGAGGACAAAGTATAAATAATTATGACCAAAGTCAAAAAGTGGAAGGTAAAAGAGGAGGGAACTCCCTACAAAATAAAGGGCCACTCATTGCAATCAACTTTCTCGAGGAATAAGGAACAAGGCTGATTTTGAATTTTATTTCTACTAAAGTGGACAGATCATCAACCTTCCCTCGCTTAACACCTTCAATTTATTGTTGTTTAATTCGTAGTTTATCCGAACAAAATCTAACATTACAAAGGAAGTTAAATTTACAAGTTTAGACCGAAGATTTTAAAATTTGTATCTATTTAGTCCTGAACTTTTAAAAATGTCTAATAGAATTTCAATTTTGTGTTTAGTAAATTTGTGAATTTTAAAAAATTTGAAAGTTAGAGAAACTAAATTTGTAATTTTTAAAATTTATGGACTAAATAGAAACAAACCTCAAAGTTCAGAGACTAAATTTGTAATTTAACCTATAAAGAACGATTCCAACTTAGGCCCCATACATAGAAATTTTTAATGTTTTGACAGGCTATTTTTACTGGTAATTTAGATTACATTTAACATATAGCTTTCAACTAGGATGTCCATGGGGACGGGGATGGCTTTCCATTCCCGCCTCCATTTTAATCTCCATCCCTACAAAATTTTCCATTAAATTTCAGGAGGATTGAAGCTAGGATTCCCCACTTTTTTTTTTTTTTAATCTCAATCGAATCAAATAATTTTTTTGATAAATTTTCAAATAATTAACTTTTCATGAAAAATATTAATTATTTATAGAAAATCTTCATTTAAATTGTCAATTTTCTACATAAATATACATATACATATACATACCAGATATCTCGATTTGATTCCATCACTGTAATATGATAGTGTTGTTTAACACAGTATTTTTTTATGGCAAGTTGTAGATCTTTTTTACTCTCAAATAACAATCTTTTACTTATTATACGTGATTCCAATACTACACATATTGCCTCTTCTTCTAAAGTAGACCTTACTTCACATATTGAATTAGTAATCTCCTATTTATATCTGTAAAAAAATTTAAAGGTTCCTCTTCATTTTGACTTGAGGAAGGAAGATTCAAGTTATCTCCATGTAGTTCATCAAGTTCTTCCTTTATATCACCATCTCCACCATTTCTAGGTTCAAATATTACTAATTCCTTACGATACAATGACATATTTTACCAATTTGATTACCATTGTACAAAGTTTAAAAAAAATATGTTAACTAAATATTAATTAATTTATAATTAATTTATTCTATAATTAGTTTATAACACATACTTAATTAGTTTATAATTTAAAATTTAATACTTCATAATTAATTGACAACAAATAGACTTTATTAGTATATAATATAAAATTTATTAGTTTGTAATAAAGACTTAATTAGTTTGAGACTTTATTAGTATATAAAATAAAATTTATTACTTTATAACAAAGACTTAATTAGTTTGAGACTTTATTAGTATATAAAATAAAATTTATTACTTTATAACAAAGACTTAATTAGTTTGGGACTTTATTAGTATATAATATAAAATTTATTATTTTATAACAAATACTTAATTACTTTATAAGGTAAAAATAATTACTGTATAATTAGTTTATAACAAAGATTTAATTAGTTTATCATATAAAATTAATTACTTTATAAATTACACATACTTAATGAGTTTATAATATAAAATTAATTATTCTCAATTTTAATTTACAAAATAACTAAATCGGTCACAAAATTGTAACTAAAATTAGCCCAAAACTGTAACTAAAATTCTAGATCAGATAAAAAGCATGTAGATCAATCCAAAATCAATCCCAAAATAAATAGATCTGTGCAAAAATATACAAAAGAGTCTAAAATAAGCCAAAAACTACCATTAAAATCATTGATCAAATAAAAAAATAAGTAGATTAGTCCAAAACCAGTCCAACAAACATGTACATTAGTCTAAAATAAGTCAAAAAGCACGTAGATGAGTCCAAAAAACATGTATATGAGTCTAAAATAAGTAAAAAAAATGCCGATATTTGTCGAAAATAAATCTAAAATGTAGATTTGACTAAAATAGAGCATAAACATGCAAAATATTCACACAATAGTTTAAAAAAAGGAGCAAAAAAAAAAAAAAAAAAAAAACCTAAATTACGTGGAGGTGTTGGCGGCTGGTAGCCGGTGGCGTCGCTGCAGAGGGGCTGGCAGCGACGATTTTGCAAAGATAGATCAGTGATGTAGAGAATGGCGGGGAGAAGGAGATGGGGCCGGCGCGAGGGTTTGCGATCTATGCGTGAGGGGGTTATAGGGAACACAAAATTGTGGACACAAGATCCATACGAAATTCGTGTACTATATACATAAGTTACGTGTCAACCAGGTGGCGTTGAATGCCGCTAACGCCAGATGGCATGTACATGGTACACAAGTTTGCCCTTTCTCACAGACATAGACTGCGCTTCATTAACAGATTCGTGTACATGGGCCACGAGTTAACTAATTCGCAACCCATGTACATGAATCATCTACCCTAACTTTGGAAATACTATTAAACTTATCATATATTTTGTATTTTTTTTTAAATTTACATTATTTTTAAAAAAAAATCCCGATTTCGACGCCTAGACAACATCAAATGTCTATATTATTATTTATATAATAAAAGTATCAAATTAAAAATGATTAAAGCTAAATCAATCAAATCAAGCGTAAAGGGGTCTCAATTCGAACAAGTGCTAATTGCAAGGTGCAACTTTTGTATCCCTTCTCCAAAAACGACAAGATTTGGCTGCCCTATATTCTATTACACACAAGTTCTTGGATCTCGTGATCATTTTTGGAAGTCAGATCAGAAGATAAACACAGCTGATGCCCAATTCCAAGAAACATTTTTCAACAAGTCTTATACAGCAGGCAAAAAAGAGCAACATAACTTCTGGATAAATAAAACATATTTTTGTTTCTTTCTACATTTTAGTGTAGATCCCCCACGGACACTACTCTAGATATCATTAGTTTATATCCTCACAAGCTAGCTGTTTTCTTAAAGTTCCCAAAAAAAGAAAAGATACATCTTCGAGGAGGGATTTTCCACTGGTCCTCACCCCCGAAGCCTGATTATAGAAAAATAAAAGAAAAGGCATAGTCAAAACTTTGTTCATATAACTTCTAATGCGCTCTATAAATCTACATCCATGAATATTCCACATGCCCTCTAATTTAAGGACCATTGAACCTTTGGTTACAATGTATTTCCTAGTTAGGTAGTCTTTCTCTTTCTCTTCAACTTTTGCAGCTTCCTCCACTTGAGGTAGATTTGATATGACAACCCTGAGAAGACCATTACAACGCAGCCCCACTGTTTGGATGACAGAGGATTTCCACTGAGCACAGAGGACACCACAATGCTAACAAACTTGCGCGTTGTGGTAATGGTGGTATTAGCAAGGGAACCGAATCGGCTTATTGTTAGGAAGATAAAATTTTGGCCAACTGCTCCACAGAGACAATACAAAAGAATGTCCCATGCTGCCTCAGGGTGCTGTCTGCAGAATTCTATGGCATGATATCCAGTACCGTTCGGCCACCCAAACATATAAATCATATTATATATTGTACCCCAAAGATTCATTCCCAACATTATGTCCCATGCACTTGTTTTTGGGTACCTGCAGAATTGAGGTTTAATAAATGACCATTACAGTAAATCACAACTGATTTAAACTGTTGAACAGCATAAAGATTCTAAGTTGTGGACCAATTTGCATTTATTTCCAAGAACTGTATTGAGTCTTTTAGGCAATCGAGTATCAAAATGTCAAATACTATGACAAGATAAATATCATGTAATAATGTAAATCTTTAACATGATAAATTCGTATAAACTAATTATGTACAAGAAAAGAAGACTAACAAAAGAAAAGTATAAAAATGATATTCTCACCTTGCTGAAATGGAATCTTGAGTGGCATTCGTGAAACCATCAAATGCAAGGTTCAGGAAGCAAAGTCCATATCCAAGTGGTGCATTAGGATGTGCCAACTTGCTAATAGTCTTTGAGCTAGTCTGGAATTAACACAAGCATAAATAACAAAAATTTAAAAGTAGAAATTAATGATGTATTCATCATCATCACTATTTTTTAACACGTAAAGGTAAAAAAAACGAGAAGTACGAAGATTTGAAAAAGGAAAAAACCTTTAAGAGTGCAAATGTAGACACTCCTCCAGCAACCAGAAAAGTACAAAGATATTCTGGAAATGTGTACTTAATACCATAAATTAGCGTACCCATCAGCATCACTGCACAAACAAAATACAAAGCATTCAGATTAAGGGATACGTACATAGATCATTAATTCCTCAGATTGAACCATTGAAGTCTTATTATTCTCCTGTACTTCATAACCTCTTTCTCCTTGATTTTTTATTTACCATGGAAATGGAACAGAATATACTATCCTCATATTTAAGTGGAGTAAAACATATTATTATGAGGATCTCGTTTATGTCTGACCTGGAATCATTTTTGATGACTTTGCCAGGACCTGCAGAAATTGACAACATACTTAGTAAGCTAGGATAAAATATTCACTCATTAGTTCTATTTTTTATTCCTCTACAAAAAATAATCATCTAGCGAAGGCATTTTAGTTGCTGCACATTATTTATTTAGTAGGCACACGCATCCTAAGCAGAAAGTATCATTTATATGTCCTTCCTCGCGGCAGTTTATGGTCGAGGAAATCTTGATTGATTAAATTTAGAAAATTATAGAACCATAAAAGAAATAAAAGGGTTAAACAGTAAAATAAGGGCATAATTTGAAACATGCCTGGGCAGGATAACTTATATACTTTAAAGCTTCAATTCCCATAGCTGGTCCGATCGTATTCGTAATACCAGCACTCCAATATGTCCACCAAGGTGCACCACCAGTGCCACGACTGGACCAGAGCTTTATCACTGTTTATGATACACAACCAGCTTAATTCTTTTGGCCACAGCTCAAAATTGCTTTTTTTACGCGGTATGATAACGGAAGATACAGAATAAAATAGAATTGGTAGAAAGTTGAGCCAAGAGAAACTCACTTATATATGACCATATTAAACAGACCACATTTTGTGCCAGGTTAAGGAAAGAAAGGTGTTCAAATCTCGTTCCGTCGGAACCAAAGCGCTTAGTGGACCTAAAGAGAAAGGATACATTACTTAAAATCATCAAAATGGACCTTTGGTGAGCAAAGCAAGAACAACGAGGATTTGCGTTCCTCAGGAACGTGACTTTTCCAAAGAGAGAAAAGGGTTCCTCAGAATCAAGTTCAAAGAAAAAACAGTAGGTAGAACGACTACTAGTCCTCAAATCAATTTATTTTCATTAAAAAAAGCCCCATATCTTAGATGCTAAGTCCGACTATTTTCTGAGACATACATGATTGATGCCAAATGATAGGCATTGATCCGAACTCCTGTTAATCCCCCAAAAAACGCAGAAAACTTAAGGTAAGAATATAATGGCGAAGGAAACCGGAAGAAGTTACATAAAGAATAAATGGCAACATCAAATTCCATGGAATAGTTCTCCAGATTGCCCTAGATAAAGGGCATTTAGTGTTGATAATTAAATTCAACAGAATCAAGATACTTTCCAACAAAGAATCCAAAAGAGAAAGGCTAATATGAAAAATCTGAAAACGAAGTTTATGCTCCATCGAAATCCTCAGGAAGATATCAACAACAGATACTCGCTCAAAAAACGAATAATAAATAAATAAATCATAATGAAGAAAACGAACTTACAGAGTCTCCTGAAGGACGCCTTGGTAAATATAAGCGGACCAAATCCCGGCGACGCAAAAGGCGAGCACGAGCACGCGGCGGAATCCGCTGCCATGAGCTTCCATTCTCAGCCCTTGATGTCGCCGGAGAATGTAGATCCAGCAAAAGAATATGAAATTGCAGAAATATGCAAGGAGAAAGAATGGATTTGGGGTCGAAAAGAAAAAATGGCGAAGAACCGAATTGGAGAAGAAATTAATTGCCAGAGTGCCCTTTTACGAAGGATATAGAATTAGAAGGTCGCATAATATTGAAAGGCATGCCACGTGGAGGATTTCTATTGGAGCGATGACTCAATGTCGCGCCTCTGATTGGCTGAGTCGACGCAGGTCTTTTAAACGGAACGAAAGGCCAGAGTAAAGACAAAGCTTTACTTGGCGCCGTTAGCGGCGTGGACTTCCAATGGCGCGTAATGGTCTCCGGATTACGGAAGAAGACCACTCACACGTATCTTTTACGAGAAGACGATTCAGCTTTTAACTAATTTGACGACATGTCGCTTATGCCCAAAACGATACGTTTTCATCATGTTTTTGGGCTTGTGGTCATTAATGGGCTTTTATATATATATTTGTATAACAAATCTGGGACATGTAGATTCAACCTCTAACTTAAGAGGAATAGATATCAATTGCCGCTAAACTATGTTAAGTTGATTTGCAAAATAAATTTTTCGTGGTCCACTCATCGAGTATCTCATTTTTCTTATGGTTTTAAAATATGTACATTCACTCACAACCATGGTATTAAATTTCCGTTGACATGTTGACATTTCCACATGTCTATAGGTTCGACATCAACATAAGGAAAATCAACATTTCCATTATATCGTACAAAATTGATAAAATATTAGAAAGAATATATTGCAACTTAACGTGAATATAATATCGTCACAAGTATTTTAACTCACTTAAAAAGTTTGTTTATTTATTAATTTAAATATTTTTTTTGAATTTTTTGTTTTTAAAATTTTTCAGAAATATCCATCGACATCAACATTTTATCGATATTTCCATCGACATTTCCATAAAATTGAGACTTTGACATTTCCGTCGACATCGACATTTTAAACCTTGCTCACAACTACTATTTTATTGGTACTTTAGTTTGAAGTAAATATAGTCAATTCAAGTATAACTCATAGATAAAGTCACAAATTACCATCAATTGTTTATCCAAAACTTTATGTCAGGAGCATAAGTTTATATTATGTTAAATTTTAAGCTTAGTCTCTAAAGTTTTAGATTTTTGTCTGTAAGATCCCTAAACTTAAAAAAGTATTTAATAGGTATCTAAATTTTTATTTTTATATTTAATAGATTCTTAAAGTTTCAATTATGTATCCATTAGATCTATGACATATTCAAATTTTTTATTTTTTTTTATTTTAATATTTGTATGCAGATGTGCGTAAACTTAAAAAAGGGAATAATTTTATTAAAAAAATTATAATTTCAAGAACCACACAATGCAAGGTTCCAAGTTCCAACCTAGGACAGTGGACGCACGAGACTCTTTGTGCCCCTCTGACGAACGAACCAAAGGCATATTATGAAAATTTACATGAAAAACACTATAAATATATATTAAATCTATAAATTTATGGACATGTGCATCCGCTCTTGATTACTATCTCAAAAGTCAATGATTCGATCATCTATTTCCACAAGTGTTGAACTAAATATATATGCTTCTTTTTGTTCTCATACCAAAAGAATATAATTATTCCATTATTTCTAAAATAATAAACCAAATATTTTATATATTTTTAGTTAAAATACCATTTTAATTCTTATACTTTGGATTTCACTCCATTTTAGTCATTGTACTGTCAAATGTTCAATTTTAGTCCATATACTTTTGAATAAAGCTTAAAATTAGTGTCTACCATTAGTTTGAAGTTAATTTGTCGAAATTGGTTAAATAATAATAATAATTTTCATGCAAGAAAAGATATAATATGAATATATTTTTAAAATTTATAGAATGAAGGCTAATAGAGACTATTTTTTTTTTATAGAAAAGTTAATAATAAATTAATAATAGAGACTAATTTAAAGCTTTATGGAAAGTAAAAAACTAAAATTGGACATTTAACAGTACAATGACTGAAATAGAATAAACTCAAAGTATAGGGACTAAAATGATATTTTAATCTATATTTTTTTAGTCAAGATAGTCTCGTACAAAGGGAGATCCATAATCATAGCATGGTTTTTTGTTTTTTTATTTTTTTTTAACGACTAATATGCATAATGTTTATTTTTCGTATATAAAGAGATATTAATTGGTTGCCTCGGTATTTTATGGTATTTTATAGGCTCATTCTCTAGACTTTATCTATCATGGAAAAACTACTTTGAAAAATAATAGAGAGAATTTCATTCATTAATATATATATTTAATACATAAAAATCTAACATAAAGTTAAATCACATGCTAAATATTAAGGCAACGAATATGAAAATATGTTGACATTTAATTAAAATTAATTTAAGGCTTCTAATTTGTTAGAAAGTAAAACAAACCAAAAAAAAAAAAAAAAATCATGTGCACTGCCAAGTGAGAGTAGTGATTATTTAACATAAAGCTTATATTGGAGTTGTCATTCAAGAGAAGTGGCATCTTTAAACTCAGTCCAATTTTGAAAAATGACAAAATACATAGGCAGTCTTTTACTCACACCATCTATAACTATTTAGTTTGAATGTAAAAGAATAATAACTTAAACGCTAATGAAAATTCTTACCATATTATAAGCTGCAAACTAAAAATTTTGCTGTTGAAGATCGGGTCGGGCAATTAAAAGACCAAACAAGAAAAGATTAGTGAAGCCAACAAGAACATAGCTCAACTGGCATAAAGTATGAGCTTATGAGGTCATATATTCGAATCCCCCTACTCTCAAATGTTGTTGAACTAAAAAAAAAAAAAGATTAGTATAAAAAAGAAAAAGTATCAAAATGACACCCAGAGTTCCCCCAAACACTTCAATAGGAAACTGAACTTATTAGGGCCCTTTTATTTCAAAACCCTTAACCTAATGAAGTGTCCAGGAGAACTCTAGAAGACACTTGATGTTTTTAACTATAACCTAAATGCTACACTACTCATCCTGACTACGTTGCATATTTATATCCATATGAAGTTAAGTTCGCAGTTTTATATCGTCGTGTTTATGTTCTTCATTTCATGAATTGTGAATCCAGACGCAACTTCGAGATACATAAGAGAGAGACGGACAAAGAGAATATTGTTGAAAGAACATTGCCCACATGCGATATAGGTGCCCTTTAATTAATCCTCTCATATTTGCCCACAACTTTTTTTTTTTTTTTTTCGTTTATATGAAATAGATTAGATTCTAAGGGAGAACCTAAGTTTTGGGTCCAAATAAAGGTAAAAGGCTGGGAAGGACAAAGGCAACTGAGGGAAGCTTATAGAATAGATCAAGCTATCCCCACTTAGATTTTTATTCTTTTTCCCCCTTTCATGCTTCTATGCTCTTTTCATTTTTCCCAAAAACCTGACCAAGTTCAATTTTTATATAGGCTAAATTATAAAAAATATTCCTGAACTTTGTACTGAACTTTCAAAAGTTTCATTAATGCCCTTAAACGTTAAAAAAAAGTTCAAAAATATCCTTACCATTAGTTTTGGATGGAAACCGTTAGTACTTTGTTTAAAAAATACCCTTGAACTTTCAAAAGTTTCATTAATACCTTTAAATTTTTTTAAAAAGTTAAAAAATACCCTTAAACTTTAAAAAAAAAATTCAAAAATACCCTTACTGTTAGTATATGGACATAAATTGTTAGTACCTCATTTTAAAATATCCCTGAACTTTCGAAAGTTGTATTAATACCCTTAACCTTAAAAAAAAGTTAAAAAATGCCCTTACCGTTAGTATATGGACGAAAAACATTTATCTACACCCCATTACCTCCCTCTTCCATTTCTTCTCTCTCTTGATTTGCTTCAATCTATGGCCTAACACTTCTCTATTTTTCTTTTTTTTTCCCCTTTCTTTTTCAATACCCTCTTTACTATTTTCTTCCATTTTTCAATCTCTCAAACTACCTCATTCAATCAAGGTATATAGACTATAGCAAGAAGAAATGAGAATAATGGAACCATCAAGGGACCATAGGACTTAAATGCTTTAACAAGGTTGTACGTTAATAATTTGAGTTAATATATTTGTGTTTAATACACAAAAAGAGAGACATCTTGAGAATTTGAGTCATAATTTTGAGGACATCAAATGGGAGGTAAAATAAAGAAAACATATGCATTACCAAATTTGTAGCGGATGAAGATTTTATTAATCATTTTTGTAGTTCAAATTAGTCTATTTGTTGTGGTCAGTTAAAAAGGTATCTCATGATTGAGAATTGGACAAATGGAGAAAAAAAATGAGAGTATCTATATATATATATATATATAAAAGAGGGTATTGAAAAAGAAAGGAAAAAAAGAGGAAAAATATATAAGTTTTTGGCCATAGATTGAAGCAAATAAGGAGAAAGAAGAAATAGAAGAGGGAGGTAATCAAGTGTAGATAAACGGTTTTCATACATATACTAATGGTAAGGGCATTTTTTAACCTTTGTTTTTTTAATGTTAAAGGTATTAATGTGAAAGTTCAGAAATGAGGTGCTAACGATTTCTTTTCATATATTAACAACAAGGGTATTTTTGAACTTTTTTTTGAAAGTTTAAGGGTATTAATGAAACTTTTGAAAGTTTAGGGGATATTTTTGAAACAAAGTACAAAGTTTAAGGGTATTTTTGAAACAAAGTACTAACGATTTCCATCCAAAACTAACGGTAATTAAGGGTATTTTTGAACTTTTTTTGAAAGTTTAAGGGTATTAATGAAAGTTTTGAAAGTTCATGGTATTTTTAAAACAAAGTACAAAGTTCAGAGGTATTTTCTATAACTAAGCGTTTTACATATATACCAAATGTCGTTTTTGTCAACTTTTCATTAATTTCCAATCCCAAATATTATAGATTTGCACGAAAAAGAACTATTTTGTTAGGACAACTGTTTGGGTTTTTTAGACAAATAATGTTGTTAAAAAAATAAATTGAGAAAAATGAGTTGATTTGAAATTATTTAGTAAAAAATGGTATTTTTCTTTATCTTTTCTGGAGTGCGTCTGGAGATGCATTAAGTGGAAATGCATCCTCCCAAGAAACACATTCAATAAAAATTAAGTTTATTGTTCTGTTTGGTGTGAGAATTTTCATCAAAAAGACGAAAAATACTAAACTAAAAATTGTTGCATTGTCTAAATTACAATACCAAAATGATAATGTATTTATTTGATAAATTAATTATTGGCGTAATTTCAAAATCCTGATTATTTTTTGACTCTAAAAAGCTTGTGCATTGCACGAGAGTGTTTACTAGTATATAAAAATGATTAAAATACCCTCACACTACTCCTCTCAAGTCTCTTTCATCTTTTCCTCTCCTCCCGACCTTCACTCCATCAGTGTCGCCGGCGACCAACACATCCCACCTCCAGCGACCATTCTAGCAACCATTGTGGGCAACCAACATTATCTCAACCGTGGGCGACCACTCCAGTGACCCTCCTACGACAACCATTGATGTCTACCACTCTGGCGACCACCGCTGGAGGTCAGCAGTAGTTAGCGGCTAGTCATAGTGTTTGAAATATACATATAAATTTATTGGTTCATAGTGTTTAATAGTCACTTTTATAGTAATTTGACATTTAGTAAAAACATTTTGAGTGTAAAGCAAACCAAACAACTTGTGTATAAAATCACATTTGAGAAAATGTAACCAAACATATGAGTGTTTTATTTCTAAATGATTTTTTATTAAAAAAAAAAAAAAAGAAGCTTAAAAATGTATGTTTAAAAAACACTTAAATTAAAAAGGCAGTCCAAACGAGCCCTAAATATCATTACTAGTTGCAGTTCAAAATGAATAAAACCCTAAATGTCATTACTAGTTGCAGTTCAAAATGAATAAAACTCGTGTCCCCCTCCCTAACTTGTGTCCCCCTCACTTGTAAGGATCTCTTCCTTTCCTATATATGCAATTTTAGGTTGACCAAAAAACTACCCCTAAAATAGGGCAACGATGCACTCTTTAATTATCTCTACATTATAATTAGGGGAATTGTAAATGGGTAGCAAAAAATATTAGGATATTTACAAATCTAGTAATGGTTTTTGAGATTTGCAAATATAGCAAAAAAATTTAAATCTAATTTTTATTTTTTTATTATTCCAATTTTACCCTATTAGTTTATTAGCATATATATCAATAATATATCTGATATACCTAAAATAAAGTACACATCAATAGTATATCAATGATATACTTTATTTTAGGTATATATGATATATTGAATATGAATTACTGATAAAATGTTGATATACTTTATATATGTGAAATGATATAGTACTAATATACTTCATTTTAGGATATACCTAAAATGAAGTATATTAGTATATTATGTGGTCCAGTCTTATACAAACTCATTGTATAAGATACCCCAACTCACATGTCTCCATATGAACGATTTAGATCAAATCATTTGTAACTATTACAAAGTGAGCCGTATCAATAGTGTTACTAAGATAAGGCACCCAACCTTATCCATATACTATGATACTTTACGTTATTTCTTGAATATGGTCCTCCTGTATGTCAACCATATATTGTTCAAGATTACACTAATAATCTTGATTTTTTCATATAATGAATAATAAAATCATCAAATTTTTTATTAATTATTAAATAAATAATTAATTACGAGGTTTTAGGGCATAAATCCCAACACTACTAATATACTTCATAATAGTAAAACGCGCGAAAATGATGAGAAGGCTATTTTTGACTTTTTCGATTTGTGTGTTTAGGTTGGACCTAATTTTTTTGCCATATCTGCAATCCTAAAAAATGAGTGACATGCCTACAATTAACCCAAAATTTTTGGCTAGTCTTGCAACGACCCCTTATAAGAATTTAGCTTCATATGATTTTATTTTTAAAATTCTACTTAAATCCTCTATATTTATAGTAATGTTGTTTCTACTAATATATATATATATATATATATATATATATATATAGCTATGTTGTTTTCTCTACTAATTACGAAAGGGGTCATTTGGTAAATGCTCGCCTTTCTTGTTTTTAGGTTTTTTAGAAATAAAAAGTGTTTGGTAACTGTTCCTATTTATTGTTTCTCATTTTTCATAAATATTTTCAAAATTATGTAGAAATTTTAGAAATAGCAAAACCAAGTTTCTTGTTTCTTGTTCTAGTTTCCAATTTTTTTTTCAAAATGTAAACAAAAGCATTATTTTAGTATTCTTGACTTATAAAATGCATAATGAATATAACATAAAAATTTTGGATATTTACTTTTTAAAAAACTATTTCTATTTGTTTTTTATTATAAAGAAGAAGAAGAAGAAGAAGAAGAAGAAGAAATTACCAAATACAATTTCGTTTTCTTTTTATGAAAAAAAGAAGAAACAAAAAGGAATTTTTGTACGGATGACCTAAAAAATAGTGTGGAAATGAAACATAACCTGGTTTCTCAAAATAACTTTATATAACCTTTTGCTGATGTCATCAAATATCTTTTTATTATTTTTTTTCTTTTGGCTCTCAACCTATCTCCTCTCACTCTCTCTAACTCCCAATTTTTCTTCTCGCTCTCACTTCCACTTCCTTTCCCTCTCGGCTCTCGCTTCCATTTCCTTTCTCTCTCGTTCTCGCTCCGTATTTTCTCTTTCCTTTCCCTCTTAGCTCTCGCTTTCTCTTTCACTTCCTTTCCCTCTTGACTCCCGCTTCCATTTCCTTTCCCTCTCGACTCTCGCTTCCATTTTCTTTTCCTCTCACTCTCGCTCCTTATTTTCTCTCTCACTATGGCTCCACATTTTCTCTCTCACTCTCACTTTGTCTTTTCATTTTACCTCTCGCTCTGGAATCATGGACGATTAGATCTAAAAATTAACAAGAGAGAAAAGAGAAAAGTAAGAGAGAGAAAGAGGAAAAGTGAGAGAGATCAGGAAACAAGAGCGTGAGAAAAATGAGAGATGAAAGAAAAAAATAATATTAAACAAGTATGTGTTGACATCAACAAAAGGTTATATAAGGTTATTTTGAGAAACCAGGTTAAATTTCATTTCCATACCATTTTTTAGGTCATCTTTACTAATATCTTAAACAAAAAATAGGAAATGAGAATAGAGAAACAATAAATGGAAGCTTTACCAAACACTCCCCATCGTGATCTTCTCCATATTTCTCAAATTCTAAACTCACAATTCTAATCTTAGAGAGTTAGGTTACTTTTATCTTTCATCTAATGGTATGAGTTATCATAAAATCATATTAACCAAGGGGAAGATTCGTTTTTTTTTTTTTTTGTCTTTTTTAAAAAAAATTATAAATAGGAAATAATGTGTGAAGAAAAAAGGTATATAAGGACTAAGGAGTTTTAAATGAGCAGTTTGACAAAGAAATTCGAGTACAACTATCCACGAAAATCATCTTTAATTGAATTTATTTATTTATTTTGTTATGGACAAAATTAACCATAGTACTTAAGCCCGAAAAGAAACGAAAGTGGGCTATGTATTAAGCCCAATTCAAGAGCTATTATTAAGCCCAATTCAAGAGCAAACAAGAGAGGCCAACCAAGTGTGGCCGAGCCAAGCCGGCTCAGCCGAACTTACCATATCGAGTCGGTCTAGCCAAGCTGATTTGAGCTCGGTCCATCGGTGATATTAGCCCAAGTCCATTATGTGCGATTCCAACGCTACAACAAATATGAGTTTTCATAGCTTTTAGTTATAGCATTTTTAAAAATTAGCTATAAAAATGGTACTAAAACAAGGCACGGGTCCCCTAAAATTTGAAAAAAAAAAATAAAAGAGAAAATCGGGCTAAAAGAGAAGGCGCTAAAATATGAGTTTTCAATTTGCATTTATCTTCGTCTCTTCTATTCTCTTCGTCTTTTTTTTTTTTTTTTTTTTTTTTTTCGATCAATTACTTCTTGGCCCTTTTTAGTTGGATGAGAAATCAACTCTCTCCATTTCTTGTATATCGATGGGTTTCATTTCAATCTTTCAACGAGTACACAGTACAGTCTGAGATTTTGATTTAGAATGTTTATGGTTTTATTTCCTTTTTGCATAAAGCCACTATATTTACTCAAAAATTTCTTTGAAATTCTTTAAATCTTCACGGTTCTTGTCCGTCATCCACAAATTCCTTTATTTAGGGCATGAAGCTTCTTTTAACATTTGCATTTTGGTGTATTATTTGGGTCTCAAAAGAATAGAGATGTCTGGAAGCTCGCACTTGAAGGAGAGATTTCTAGTTGATTGGCCTTTTCGAGTTGTCGATTAAGGTAAGGCTTGCTTGATCCTAAATTATTTCTCACATTCCAAACTTTTTCGTGTTGTTCCTCAAAATTACGTACTCCATAATTTTTATGATCTTCACATTCTTTACAACTTCTTAAATGCAATTACTTGACCTAATTCTCCAAGGAAATGAATAGAAGAAAGCCACTCTCAATTGGAAGCTTTATTAATAGTTGGCTCTCAGGTGAGTGTGTTCCAAGTTCTAAAATTTAGTCTCAGTTTTTATATATGAAAGTCCCTCGTTCATATTAGTTTCTCTCATCTTATATATATTTTTGCTTTAAGCAGAATGACATTCCTTTATTTATTTATTTTAGGTGGACTTGTTTTTATTAACCTTTTACTGTCTTGGCTATATACTTGTTGGTTGTATTTTAATTATATGCATTTGGAAACTTGGTCTACCATCAAGAGCTTTATTGGTTGACTTGTCTTAAGATTAGATAATAACTTTTCATGGGCTTTGCAAACTTCTTTTTAATGAGGTACTACTGTTTTTATGTAGTTTCACACACACACACACACACATATATATATATATATATATATATATATATATATATATTTTCAGTTTGCCTTTTACTACTTGCAATAATTTATAGGGCTCTTGATACTTGATAGGATTGTAAAGATTTCAAGAAAAAGTATCTTAGATAGTTTTTGCTTACTTTTTGGGTCTTTTGTTCTATAATTCTAAATTGTGTATCAAATATGTTAATTTTCACCTCAAGAATGAAAAGGTTATGCATACTGTAGTTTTAGTTTGATATCTTCTCCCCTTGATGTATTTGTGAATATTGAAGCTTAAGCTTAATATAGTATCCCTCAAAGATATGTTCTTGATTTCTCTTTTGTTCCTTTTTTAGATTTTTAGATATATATTATGGCATTAAGTTAACCCAAACAAAAATTTGTGTACTATATAGAGTTTTCTAGTCTATATGGCATTAGGTATGAATTCCATCTTAGAAGAAATTTCAAGTAATCAGATTGTACTAGAATCACAGAATAAAAGAAAGAGGCTACTGTTGTTATTTTCATTGCTTTGCAAATGTGTAATACAACCATATAAAAAGAGAACAGACTCGAAGGAAGATTAATGTGGGTAAGGAAAATTGTGAATGTATATTCTGACTTTCCTTAGACACAAACCAACGGTAACAAGATCCTCCACAAAAGGTAAGATATTAAGCTCAATTACAAGGAATAATTGGCGGAAATTGACCTTTAAAAAACTATTGTAATATTTCTTAAAATAGCCAGTTGGTGCATAATTAAGGTGAGCTGTAATTGGTTTAATTTGGAGCTGATTTGCGACCTGCTATTACTACTAGTTTGGGGCTGATTTGCTGTGTGTTGTCGTCTGATGTAGCTGCTGTGTATAGTTGGAATGGCATGGCTGTGATGTTTTATGTTGTGGTGATTTAACTATTATTATGTTTAAGGATAATTATTTACAGCTAATTAAGTTGGCACAATTGAGGTGATTATGACATGTATTTTGGCTATGGTTTGTTGACAATTAGTTGTTTGTTCATCTGAAGCTTTTGATGGAAAAAAAAAATCTCAAAATTTACTCTCTTAGATAACTTCTAGACCATTAAATATCAATATATTAGTGTTTAATTATGTGTGAAGAAGTCTATATTACTATGGTATATTTTATAAAGTGCTCAAAAGAATCTACCACTAAGAAAATTAATGCTTACATGGGTTTTCATGACCTTTAATTAAAATGGAATTAGAACTTTAACCATTTAAAAATGAAAATTTGAACCATTTAAAAATGAAAATTTGAGGAACTATTGTAAACTAAAAAAATTGCTATGACAATCAATGTTAGAGGTTGAGTTCATTGTGCAAATTTGATATTGAGCTTGTTGTCTACTGACTTGTGTTCATGTGATAATATTGACATGAATTTTTATGCCTATTGTAGTCCGCATTTTTCCTATCCAACTCACTATATAATTTGTTCACTATTGAATGTAAAGATAAGCTACATATTTTTACTTTGTGTTCTTTACCATACAAGCATGATGAGATATATGAAAGCCAACTTACGTTTTCCTAGTTTTACTTAGTGCTGTTTATTATACAAGCATGATGAGATATATGAAAGCCAACTTACATTTTCCTAGTTTTCACCATCTTTAGATATTGTTATGCTTATAGATTCATGCTCGTAGATATATATAAAATTTTGATATATGATTGAGTTCATATTGTTGAATCATTTCTTTTCATTTCCATCTCTGGTCTGAGTTCATAAATATGCAGTACTTGTGAAATAGACCCAAAGTTGAAATGGTCTTATTATTATTATTTTTTAACTTTTATGTTTAACCTTACCAATTTTATTGTATTCCATTTTTATATTTCCATATGTTATGTGTTAATGTATTGTTGTCTTCAATAATCAGTGTGAAGCTAATAATTGAAGTTTAGATATACGGGTCAGGTTTTATGTTAACTTTAAATCTTAAGGTCTATGAGAGGGAAGCATGCCCAAGTTTATATTGGCTTGGTTTTGAGTTGATTACTTTCCAAGTTTTATCATTAGACTTAGTATTGAAATTGATCTTCATGCATTAATCTCTCTTCTTTTTCTTTTGTCTACAACATGAAATTTATTGCTAAGTAAAACGTACATTGGTAATTTAGATTTCTAAATTTCTCAGCTCATTGAAGTTCTCATTTGTATTGTTGTACTGAGCAAGCAAGTTATGAAATTGAAAAGATAGTAGATTGATCTATTGGTTTGTTATTGTCCATTCAAATCTTTATGTTGTTTATAATGTGTCCAATTTCATGAAAATTGTAGTTTACGGATGTTCGACAATGAGGATGTAACAATTGGTGTTTGGATGCTCGCTATGAATGTTAATCATGAGAATGATAAAGCATTCTAAACTAGACTGCTCACCAACATTTATTGCAATATGAGATATTCCCAAGGTTGGTATTCTTGTGCTCAAATATGGTTAGACTTTTTCTTCATTGACTAATGTGACCAATGATATCCTAGGAGGGACAAATACTTCAACTAATGTGGCCAATGATGTAATAAGTAATTCTAAGTCTTTGATCGTTTATTCATCAATTAAATTTTTTATTTGAATGTTTATATTCATTCATTTCCTTTTTTGATAACTTTTTGTAGGGTTTATGAAAGAATTACTTCACAACAATAGATTGTCTTGGCTACAACACAATTAGCTTGAGTTATTTGAATTTCTGATAACATATTTTGTAATTAATGAATGATAGATTTGATAAGGTTTATGTTTTGTATCACCTCCAATTTGATATGTTATTTATTACTATATCTATTTTTGTGGGGCAACGTGAATCTTTTATGAATGATTATTTAGATAAAGACATTTTGATTGCGGTTTATATATTTATTGTTTGACTTTTATTTTGTAACAAAGAATGAAATATGAACAATAACATTATGAATATGTTAGAAAAATTATAAAAGATCTAATAACATTCATAAAATGCTATAAAAAGTTTATAATTGTTATATATATATAAAAAAAAAAATAACTATTCAAAATCTTATTATGGCTTCCATTAAAAGGTATAAATAAGTATTTGTAGTGGTAAATAAATGTTATGATTGACAAACAATAGTTTTTTAATGTTTGCTATAGAAAGCTTCTTAATAGCTTTTATAAAATGTAAGAGAAAATTATGCTATTTAAAGACTTTTATTATAGCTTTTATAAAATGCTATAAAAAAGTCAGATTTGTTTATAGCTTTTATAAAATGCTATAAAAAGTCTTATTTTATAAAACTTTTTATAGCATGGGCTGTCGGGATTTTGCGTAAAAGCTATAATAGGTTTATAATAGCATTTTTTCGAAGCTATCGTAGCATTTTATCCAAGTTGGCTTAGTCGAACTTACCAAATCGAGTCGGTCGAGCCAATCTGATTTGATCTCGGTCCATCGGTGATATTGGCCCAAGTTCATTATGTGTGATTCAAAAACCCTAATCCCCGTTTTATAAATAGGAGGATTAGTTCATAGGGTATGCTCACACACCATACGTCTCACAAAATTCTAGTTGACTTAGAAAGCGGAGTGTGTATGGTAGAGCGCGCACCACATCGGTGTTGAGTTCTTTGTTTTGTAGGTAGCCTCACCCATTACTAAATTGAGTCCTGCAAATCTAGCCAAACCTCCAACTTCAAGAAAAAAAATACATGTCTTGAACTATGCTCACTTTTGACACCTTTAATTGAATTTATTATCCCAAATTAATTATGTCATTCATTTGAATTAAGTAAATTTACTCTTAGTTCCACAAATTGCCAAACACTCGAGAATTTGGTTTATACGTAGGCTCTGTAAAGTAAAGCATGCATGGATATTCATATTCATTTTGGTATGTTAATTATTAGGCCAAGTGGGGTCTCTACATATGAATTTTGGCTCCTAAAAAAGATAAGTCATAAATTATAATTATGATTCATTTAATCACTAAGTAACTTCTCGTTAAGAACGAAGACTACATGATTAAATGGGAGAAGATTTAAGCCACACATTTATTATTCTATATTAAGAGAAAAAAATCATTTTATATCTTTTCTTTTTTTTACTTCAACAATGATTGGATGAGGGATTGGCGGATTAGAAGGTAAAGTTTATCCAGCTTAGATTGAAAATAATTTTATATTATTTAAAATTTTACAGTTTTCATTCCATCACATTGTTTGATTCAATTTAAAGTTTTTATTTCATCAAATTATATATCTTAGACATGATAACAAATGATATAGAATTTATACTCTCTTCTAGTTGAATTCGCATCATTGTTTTTCTTATTTGTAGTTAAATTTTAGATTATATTAATTGAATTACGTATATATTTGTATTTTAATTTGGGTTAATCACTTATAAAGGTAGATTTAGTCTTTTTGCTTTTTTTATTTTATTATATATATATATATAGTTTGTTATATTGAGTTTATCATGTTATGCATTCTATTCAATGAAATGATCATAATCGTTGTCTGCATTCTCTTATTAATTTTTCTCAAATTTAACAGTTAGATAGATGATACTATCTTTATGGATACTTATATTGTATTGTACTTGTGTTGAGTGTATGTTTTGGATCATCTACATCATATTTTTATTTATTTATTATTTTTTTAGTTCAACAACATTTGAGTGATAAGATTTAAACCTCTAATCTCTTGGTTGAGACCTTAATCAATTAAGCCATGCTCAAGTTGGGTAAATAAGTTTCTAGTTTAATTTTGATAATATATATTAAGTTCAACCCTCCCTTTAAGTTCAAGTCTTAATTTAATAAAATTTAGTTTGTGTTTGAGATGACTTTGAAAATAGTACTTTTTAATTGAAATCACTTTTTCTATAAGCCACATTTTGGAATTTGTCACTACAAGAATTTTTGGATTTCCCGACGGTTATTTTTCTCGACGCATCAAAATCCGTCGAGATAGCCAATTTATCCCAACGCACATGCAGCGTCGAGAATTTTCTATTTTTTTCAACGCATTATGCGTCGACAATGTTTGATAAAAAAACACGGAACCCGGCAATGTTTGATAAAAAAGCACGGAACCCTAGTTCTTTTCACATTCCCATTTTCCTTCCTTCCTTATTTGCGAACGGCGGCTCCCTTTCACCATTTTCCTTATTTTTTATTTTCCAAGTGGCTGGGGTTTCTTTTGTCCCTACTTCACTGCAGGTTCTCCCTTCAGGCAACCATTTTCTTTTTTTCTCCTCACTGCATCGACATTGGTGGTCCTTGCGGCTTGAGGACGACTTCATCTCTCCCTTTTTTGCAACGCTTCTTCCCTTCCGGTGGCCGTTTGCTTTCTTTTTCTCCTTGCCGCGTCGACAACTATGGCCGAAATCCAGCTTTAATTTTCTTGCACCGTTCTCGATAAGTTAACTCTCCCTCTCTGTAATTTCATTTTATTTTTGTTCTAGGATAGATCTGAATTTCTGTTGGTGGGTGTTAGTTGTTGTTATTGGATTACCAACTTCTTGCTGTTGTGCTTTGAATATATAAAATGGAATACGAATTTGGGTTGTTTTGGAGAGAATTTTTTGGATTTTGGAGAGACTTGTCTATTCTATAAGAAGCAATGTAGATGGCAACACACTTCTTTTGGGAATGTCAATTCAAATGTAAGCTATGACAATAATGGATAATATTTTAGAAAATCTTCAACTACAACAGGTTTCTGCTGACATGAAGTAGCCGAGAACTTCACACACCACAAGAATTTTCTTGGGTTTCTTATTTTTTTTTGTTTTTTATTTTTTATTTTTTGTAGCAGCATGATGTACTTAGTTGTTGTAATCTATTTTGATTAACTAAAAATGGTCTAAACCTTTTCAAACTTGACTTAGGATTACTCTTACCTTTTAGTTTGTAATATTTTGCTACCCTTTTTCTTCTAAAAGTATCATTATTCCTTACTGGTTTTTCTTAGTACGATTGACTGTGCAGAACATTTAGGCCTATCTCCGCCAGGATTTAGTGCTTTTCTTCTAACAATTTTGCTTCGAGACGCGTAAATGGATTATCGAGGGAATATTTGGCTTGCGCTCTAACAGATTATAGCACGAATGAGGTGAGTTTCTTGTGTGTTTGCTTGTCTTTTCTTTTCTTAATGATCATTTAGAAAAGCCCCTTTTAGTCAGTGACGAATTCAAGAGACGACAAGCAATTACTCAAAGTAGCAACGATGGACAACCATTAATTTTTAATCTCTTCTTCTCTGTCTTTCTGGGTTGGTCTTTTTTTTTCTAGCTCTCAGTCTTGTAGATCACTTTAAAAGGAGAATTTATTGGTCACCTTTTGGTTCTTCCCTTAGTTTGCATGGTAAATGAATAAAAGCATTAGCTTTTTGTGTGTGGTTTAAGAGTATTTTACATTGGTTTGGAATCTTTAATATTTCTATATGCTCATTTTTACAGTTTTCTGGAGAATATCTACACGCTCTTATTGGAGAAATTTCTCCATCTCTTCAAAATTGGTTGGCATTGACGGCATTAGATCTTAGTTTAAATGCATTTCATGGAAGCATGCCTGCATGAATTGGTACAAATTTGTCAAGAATAAGAGTTCTAAGGCCCAATCAAATCAATTGAGTGGTATAATCTCAAATGAACTTTGTTATCTCTTATATTATTCAAATCATGGACACTGGGAGTAACAACTTTAATTGAAGTTTAAAAATGGCAGCTCATTGCCATCTTTTTATGCAGTTGGTATAACAAATTCTATGCAATTTCTTGCTTGCAATATATACATTGAGATTGTAAAGCTGCAAATTAGAGAATCTTTAAAACGAATGGGTGTTGTGTAAATGCTGTATTAAATCAGAAATGAAGCTCTGGAAGAGTATTTTGTGATGGTCTTATACTGGAAACAGAATATTTACTTCTGCAATTTATGTTGATGTTTGCCTGCCTCTTTGAGATCAGATTCATGTGAAAGGTGGGATTTTGATTTGTTTGTTCTATTTTGGTTTTTCTTGAAACTCTATACGCACGATAAAGTTTTTGTTGAAAGACGGGAAGGGACTTTTGGCTGCAAAGACCCCAGCTACTAACAAAGATAAGGATAAGGACGAGTAGAAGCCAATCTATTGGTCCTCCCGTGCTGGTATACAAATACTTTTTTTTTCTCTTACTCTGAATTTTTCTCCTACAAATTTTGGAAGTGACAAATGGAGCTAATTAAAACTAGTACAATTATGTTTATGTGTCTACATATTGTGATCTTTGTTCCTTGAATTTTTATTGTGAAAATTATCCGTTCCTATTCTTTCATTCTTCTTTTTTTTGCTGTTTTATTGGTAAAACCAAACATGGGTTGTTTTTGTTATGTCGTTTTGCTTGTTGGTTGTTGTAATTTTTGTTCTATTTCCATTTCTACTTGAGCTTGGAATGTCCTTTTCTTTAATGCGATTTCTGATTGTGTTCAAATGCCAAGGCCTAAACCTTCCATCAAAACAAAGTTTCCACCATTACTAAATCAAAAAAGAGACTAAAAAAAAAACAAAGCCCCATTCTAGTGACAATTAAAAAACTCAAAACCCTTAAAACATCACAAACAAAACGAAAAATCTCAAGCACCAAAATTCAGAAAGCCAAAAAAAAACCCTCAAAACAAAAACTCCACTTGCACCATTCCTTAAATGACATTTCTTAAAAATTGTAATATGGTTTACTCTTTCTTTACGTTACTTTACTTGACTTGTTCTCCAATCCTCCTTTACAAAGTTTATATTCTATCGGTTTCAACTTTCTAATTCATATCCTAAACTTTGCTAATTAAATTGTTTTGATTCAATCTTCTCAAATAATATGTTAATTGGAAATGACCAATAGCATTGTGAGTGGTTGTTTTATAAATTATTTTAAAATTTCAAGTTATGAAAAAGTAATGTAGAGTTATTCATGTGACTTTATGATTTTATACCATGGAAATTTACAAGAGATTTAGGTTTATGTGTTATTGTTAGATTTTATGGGTTGATTTTGCTAAGTGATTGTAATTATGAAACTTCATAATTTAGCTCTTTTAATGAAAGTTCTAGTTACTTGAGTCATTTTCAATTTTGTGGATTTTAGAAGTAGTTGATTTTGAATTATGATTTTAATGGATGTATGAATTGCCCAAATTGTAACTCAAATTATATTTGGAGTGTTTGATAAATGGATTATGGAAATTGATCCATGGATTAAGAATTGGAGTTCATGAGATAGTGTTTTAGACGAATTACAAATGTTTTTCTAAGTAATGTTGAAGCTACTACTACTTGTTTAAGTAGTTAAGCTCTCACTAGCCATAATACGTTTCATCTCCATCTACTAATATTTTTTAGAGTTAGGTTTTGGCTTGTTAATATTCAATGTCATTAAAATCTTGATTTGTTTGCTTTAGGTTCGAAAAAAATGTTATGTCAGCGCATAAAATTGCAAAATTGGAAGTGGGGAATTGTAAATGATAGGAACTTAATTTGCAGTTTTGCTTTGAGTTGGTGATTGATTAAGAAGGATTTTCACTTATGCCAACTGAATGTATCTTTTCATCTTATGTACAATCTATTCAAATAGATATCACCAGGCTGGTTTGTGACTCTGTGTTACGGTCCATAACAAAACTTTTATTGTTTGGTTTATGTATGTTGGGATTCACTCACTTATTAGAATGAACATGAATTAGATCTCAATTGTGGTTTATTTATGCACTATTTGTTTGTAAAGGGATTTCATATAATATTCCAATTGTGGTTTTTTCTTCTCAGGGCACTTTTGCACCTTTAAGACACTTGGGTAGGTTCGGTAGGGGTGGGCAAGCGCATTAGGCTTGCTCAGGGAGTGTTGAAGTCCATTTTTGCTTTCAAAATAAACTTGTGCACTTTTTAGCCACTTTTGGGATACATTGTAAGTTTGGAGGGCGGGGTAGACTCTTGAAGCTCGTTTTGAGTTAGGTTGCATATCTTTAGGACACTTGCGTAGGTTCAAGAGTGGCGAGGAAACGCATTAGGATTCTCAAGGAAACGTTTAAGTTCATTTTCACCTTCTTTGGACACTTACGCACTTTTGGGGCACTTTTAGGCCATTTAGACACTTTTTAGATACTTTTAGGCAACTTTAGAAGTTTCGAGGGGTGGGGTAGACGCTTTAAGCTTTTATAGAGTTGGGTTTTGGCTTCTTTAATGCTTAAAGGTCAAATGACAATGAGAATTTATTTTGGAAAACTTTTGTGGATTTTTCTTTTCCTTATTTCATTTTTTGGTTTATGTTTAAAAATTTTCATATTATTTATTTTTTTCCCTTCAGGTTCGTTGCTATGTTGAAGGCTTGTTCGAAACATAGATGAAGACAACAAGTGGACTTTAATTAAACTTTTTCTTTTGGATACTATTAAACATAGATATTTATTTTTGTACTTTTTCTGTAATTATACAAACTTGGATGATACCTTTGTACGAACAATTAATATTACGTCTCAATATATTAACTTTTATTATGTTGCATTCATGTTCAAAATAAAATGGTATTGTTGTTTTCTATTGAAATGAATTTCAGGGTAATTACAAAAATTAAAATTTAAAAATTTAAAAAAATTAAAAAATCTAAGGCTGTGCTGACGCAAATTTCTGTCGACATAGCTAAAAGTGAGGGAAAAGGCTACATGAACTAAAAAATAATTAATAAAAAAAAATCTATATTTGAAGCTATCCCGACGCAACACGCGTCGGGATATAGTGTGAAACTCCCGACACTTGAACTCGCGTCGGGATATTTGGCATTTTTCCCGACTCTACATGCGTCGGTATAGCTCTTTATCTTCCCGACGCAACGGGTTTGCGTCGGGAAAGCCAATCCCGACGTGGCTATACCGACGCATTTGTTCGACGCATCATTGCGTTGGGATAGATTATTCCCGACGCATACTGTAGTTTTCCCGACGCAATTTTGCGTCGGGAAAAACTGAAACTTTTGTAGTGTGTACAGCTGGCCCTTTATATTGGGCCAAAATGAGATTTGACTTAGTTTCTAAAATTAATGGTATATGACATTTTCTGTACTCCACAACTCGTCAAAATTACTGTGAGGACAGCATACTCTCGCTCTTAAACTCGCAATCTCGCTCAAGATCGTGGGGACATGAGCGAGATCGAAGAAGAAAACAAAAGGGGGAGGGAGGGAGGAAGCTAAGGAGACAAGAGGGAGAAAAAATGAGAGCGAGAGTGACTGATGAGAGTGGAGCCGAGAGCGAGAGACAAGAAGGAGAAAAAACAAAAGTGAGAGGAGTTGATGAGAGCGGGGACCAAGAGCAAGAGACGAGAGGGACTGACGAGAGAGGGTGGGAGTTGAGAGAAGGCATCAATGGAAGTAGTGAGTGGTCCGAAATCTAAAGAAAAGAAAGAGAGAAGAAAAAATTAAGCTACAGAAAAAATGAGAGTGAGAGCAAGAGTTAGGAGCAGAAGCGGGAGTGTTTTCATGCTGCCCCTAGGTAATTTTCGCAAATTGCTGACATCAAAAAAGGTTATAAATCATTAATTTCAAAAAGTGGGTTAAATCTCATTTGGGCTCTCAAAAATAGGTCATCTGTACAAATTTTCCTTAGAAAATTACAAATTTAGAGTATGTTTAGAATACATACTTAAAAGTATTTTTTTTTAAAGAAAAAGTATTGTAGAAAATGATAAAACTAAAAAAACTATGTCACCCTTGAACTTTACAAGTTTAGTTTATGAACTTTTGAGGTTTGTGTGTATTTGATTTATAAACTTTCAAAAGTGCCTAACAGGTCTTTAAACTTTCAATTTTGTGTCTAACAAGTCCCTGAACTTTTAATTTTGTATCTAATAGGTCCCTATCAATGCAAATTCAAATTTTTTTAAAATTAATTGATCTATTAGATATAAATTTGAATTTTATGTCTAATAGAATCTCAAAATTTCAATTTTTTGTCTAGTAGATCTGTAAATTTTAAAGAATTTAAAAGTTCAGAAACTAAATTTATAATTTTTGAAGTTCAGCAACTAAATAAACACAAACATCAAAGTTCATGGACTAAATTTATAATTTAACCTAATTTTTTTTCCCAATAGCTTCTTTAATTTTTTTTATAAAAAAAAAACCTTTAAAAATAGTTCATGTTATATTATCGAATTTGATTTTATATTATATATTAAAAGTAAAAAGTTGGATGAAATGGAGGCTAATTGATGCAGTGGATTTGAGATTAGACTAAATTCATTGCCAAACATGAAAAATCATCCCAAAAGAGAAGACTTCATAAAATGATATTCAAAAGCTCCTTTACAAACCTTAAAAGTAGCTATTTATAATAAATAAATAAATAAATAATACTAATTAAACATTAAATAAATTAAAAAATTAACGACTAAACTAATAATAATTAAAATATAATAATTATCTAACCTTTCATCCTACCTCACTAATATAATTTACCTATTTAAGACAGAAGATGGTAGATAGATATGAACGAAATCCTAGAAAGCTGCTTGGATCTTCATTAACCTAAAAGCTTTACAAAGCTAGAATCATCAACTTTTGCCTTTCAACTTAGAAGCCTGTAATGTTGAAAAAAATCGGAATCAATATCATTGTGCCATAGATTACCACTGCCTTGAAAGAAAATTCAGCACAACTTCAGTGTGAATCATGTGGTTGCCAGTTGCTTCCCAAGATTAACACAACATCCACTTCGAACGGAGGATTGAAGTCAAACAACAGCCTTGACTCAAAATCGAAGAATGAAAAAAAATAAAAAATAATTAATGAATCGAAGAATGAAAAAAAAATAAAAAACAATTAATGACTTGTTTCAAAACTTTTGAGAGAAAAGTAATAAAAAAAAAAAACTTCTTTTACACGTGAGCGCGGTTTACTCGAACCCATTTGCCTGTCCAATTGGACAGACGGCGGTAGTGGCGTGCACATGTGGAGAAAGACTTTACTACCACTTTATCAACCTTTTGCAAGCACCTCATCAAGCTCTAGTATATATACCCACTTCCCAACTTATAATCTTTGCATGTGAGACAACTAGAAGCTCTTATGTAAGAGCTTGCAATGGGTCTTTGATCCAAGAATTTCTAAGTCATTCCCAACAAAGCCAACATGAGCCAACATGAATTTAAAATCTAAATCGAAGCCGAAAATAGAATAGTAGACAATTCAATTAACAGCTTCTACATGCACCAATTATATAATCTCAAACGCCACCTGTTTTGGCAATTCGTTCTTCTTGCTATCCATATTTCTTTCAACTGTTTCTTTTCCTTGCAAGAATAGATGAACAGAAAGCCAATCCGAAGTGGTTGCTCTTTTGATAATTCAAGATGAACAAACATATAGCGAAACAAAATGAAACTATTTGTCAGTTAACACCAAGAGTTTCCCCAAACACTTCAATATAGGAAAGCGTTATTAAAATCTCGCCTGGATGAAGTCGTTCAGAGGAACTCTAGGAGGCAAATGACGACCTTGTAAACAAAACCCAACTTTTTTTCTCTTGATCCACAAATGCCCTAATGCATAAACTCTCTGTATTTGCTATTTATAGGCCCAATGATGAGCTGAATTTTTGGAAGCTTCATAGTTAATTCAATGCAGAAATTGGTGAAGAATCAAAGCAAGTGAAAGGCGCAAAAAGTAAATTGGTATGAACCTAGACGAATTGTTGGGTTGAATTGGAGAGGTGGCAAAGAGAATATATTGTATGGACACTTCCTCTTGTGGTAATATGCCACATCTTCCCATAAATGCATTTCTTTACCTTTTTTGGTTGTCTAAAGGGATCCCTTAGATGCAGAAGTAGCTAAATAGATATGATAAACTGCCAAGATGATAACACATATTGACTAGCCAGCAGCCACTTATTAAAAAGGAATCCCGATTTTGTATGATTTAACTTGAGTAATGCATGCAATAGGGTAAAAATTGACAGATTGAGTTAAAATTTCCGTATAATTTTAAAAGTTTAAATTTAATTCCTATCGTTTATTAAAAAGAAAAAAGAAAAAAATCCCTACATGATTTCGTCAAATGCAACAAATTGTCCTTGCAGTTACTGTGACACTTTTTTTATGTGACAACGAATAGGTATTTTCTATTTAGCTCATTGTAATTAGTTTACTGTATTAAAATTTAGGGTTGAGAAAAAACTGAATAAAATAAGTAGATTTTTTGAGTGAGTAAAAAGAGTCTGAAAGATTTAACCAAAACATAGAAAAACATTTAAAATTATAAACTAAATTAAAATTAAGTTCAAATCATAAGACCAAATTATAGGAATCTGAATTAATTATTTAATAGCTTTTTTCTTTTAACCCTATATGGGTCCAAAGCCACACCAAAAGTTAACCCACAAAAAGGAATCCCATTTTGTATAAACTAGTTCGACTAATGTAAGGATGTTAAAATTGACAAATCGAATAGAACCAAATCTCCAAAGAGAGAGAATTCACATATACCAAAATCAAACAGTTGCTTTAAAACCATTTAACCAGATAAAAAGAGGATTTTGTTGGGGCTTTTTTTAAATAAGATATGGTATAAATTCCAATTCAAGTGGGATTTCTGTGGATTCATAAGAAAGAAAAAGATTCAAGTTGAAAAGGACGGATGAGCAAAAAGATTGAGAAAGAGGTTCGTCCTCGTCCACTTACACCCATAACATTCATTCTTGAAAGCCTTCATTTGGTACATGATTCAGACCAGGTTCGTCTTTGTGCTGCTATAATATTTCTCAGTTCTCACATGAAAATGTTCAAAAGGACATATGGTTTTTTTGGTGTATAAATATGTAGGCCTCCTATGTGTTTTGGTAAACCACGAAAATTTTTGTTGATCAAAGAGAAAGTCAGCTGCCCACTAGAGTTCCCTTGATCACTTCATTGGGACAATTTTTCAAAATTTTTCAAGTTCCACTGAAGTGTTTGGGGGAACTCTGGATGACATATCTGACAGTTAAAAGCAGCAACAGGAAGAGATATTGCAAAAGTTCATTTCTTCATGGAGTTAGTTCTAATGGGGTTTGATGTCTCACAATTACTTTTATTGGCTTTTAGATTTTAATTAACACTGGCAATTTTTCTTTTGATATCAAAACACACATTTTGGATCGGTCCCTCTATTTGCTCTCATGACATTTTGGTTTTTTTTTCCTTTCATTTATTTATTATTTTTAATGATTTAGTGTATGTTTCTCTAAAAACCAAAATTATTATTTAGTCACTATCCCTAATAATAATGTTAATTTTTTTTTCTTATAATTGATTTAATTTTGATTTACTTCACCATTTTTCACTTTCATGTTGTGATTGTTCTTGTTCATCAACTTCATGTGGTCAAAAAGAACTTTTAAAAACATGTATATGGTCAAAAGTGTTTTTTAATAATTCAAAATTACTTAAAAGGTATTTAATGAATATTACAAAAAAAAAAAAAACAAACTTCTTTCCCCTCAATCGGCAGAGAGCAGTAGAAATCGATGGAGGATGTTTCGTGGGCCTTTTTTGAGAATGAAAAATGGTGTTTTCAACCTCCTTTGAAGAGTTTTGAGAGAGCTTTTGTTGAGTAATTCATGAGTCTTTTTCTTGAATGGTTGTAAACTCTTTACTTTTTCTCATTTTATAGTGAAATCTACATAGAGAATTAAACTAATTCATATTGGGTGAATCAATATAAATTCGACGTCAACTTTTATTTGCTTATCTTGATTTATTATCATTCTAGTTGCTTAGAAGATTTAGATTTGCTACATTTGAAACTAGAACCTAATATGGAATTGGATAATATATATTGTTTGAATTTGATTGATTCACATGAATTTTTCAGTTCTATTCCAAGAATCTAAGAATCTGTTTGGTATGTAATTTAGATTTTGTTTTATGTTTTCATATTTCAAAGTGAATATGTGTTTGGTAAGTTTGTTTTTGAAAACTATTTTGGAATTTTGTGCTCTAAATTAGTGGAAAGTTTGAAAATATTTTTATGTTTTCAGTTTATCTAGGTTTGAATTTAAAATTTTAAAATGTAGATTTACATTTTAAAAGGTAAAAACTTTGATAAACATAGTATTTCATGTCATAAAAACATTTTAGTTTTGTTAAATTAAAATATGTATAATATAATATGTGATAAATTATATGATATTGTAAAATAATAATTATACAAATTTTATAACCTAAAACATGTTCATAAATTAATTAGTAATAGTTGAGATTCAACCTAATGTTTAGTTGGTAAATAAAACAATTTTTATAGCTTATAAATATATTATCAAACGCATTTTTAAACAATTATTAAATTTTGGATACAATTTCTAAATCAGCTACCACATATTTGAAAATATAAAACAGACTCTAATTTTGATTGAACTTCTTATTTTCAATTTTTTTTTTATCACCAACCAGACACACTCCAATAATTTTCTCTACTTTTTAACTTTTCAAAAACTTTCTTTTCTCCTCTCCTTTTCCCGCTACAATTTAAGGCTCCTCACACATAAAAGCATTTCACATCGCTTAACAATAATGGCCGGTATCTAAAATTTTTAATTTTGTGTTAAATAGATATTTTTGAAGTTAATGTAAGACTTTTTTAAAAGTTTAGGGTGGTGTTTGAATTGAGAAGTTACGAGAGTAGGAGTTAATAACTCTCCAAACTCTTTGTTCGGTTCAATGATATTTTAACTTATTAACTCTTCTTCCAATTCTCTATTGTGAAACCCACAATTTATTAACTCCAACTTCAACTCTGGGTCCCAAAACTTTCCTATCTCCTATTTTTTTCACCTCACCTCACTCTTACATCCCTCTCTCTTCTCTTTTTTTTTTTTTGCCTATTTTTTTAATTTCTTAATTTACAAAATTTTATTTATTTTCGGTATAAATTTTCTCATCATTATTACTAATTAATAATTAAATATAAAAAATTATTAAAAAATATATTTTTATTTTTATCTTATAATTTTAATAAATTTTTTAAATTAAAATATTTTCCTTTTTATTCGATAATTTTATTTTTTAAAGTATAAATTATATAAAAAAAATTTAGATATGATACTATTATTGAAATTGAAATTCTAATGTAAATTAGAGTACTACATAACAATTTTTTTAATTAATATAAATCTCTCTATCTTCACTTCTTTCACATGTCATCTACAATTTTCTTGAAAGTTTAAACTAAAACTACTTATAACAAATAACAATCTTATCTTTTTTAAGCTTATTTTTTTATTAATATCTAAAAAATATATATAATTTTATGATTTGAAGATAAAAAAAAAACATATTTTAAACTAACTCATATTACAATTTAAGAAATTAGTATTTAAAAAGGTTAATGTGTTAAAAAAAAGTTGATTTTCAAATTAATCATATTCAAAGTAAAAAGATAAACGATTTCTCCTTCTAAACTTAATAAAATCAATTATTATAATAAATAACATAAATATATAGTATTATGAACAAAAGTATGTATGATATTCATTTTGAATAGTGTTAAAATATATATATATATATATATATATATATATATATATATATATATATATATATATATATATATATATATATATATATATATATTCATTTTGAGCTTAATTATTTTAAAATAGCATAAATATTTTATATTTTATTTTTAACTTAGTTATTTTAAGACTTCGAAGAATATATATTATTTTCAAATTAATCAAACTTTAGATAATTCATTACATTGATTAGTTAGAAAAATAAAATCTTAAATTATGAAAAAAAAAATTATAACTTTTATTAAGCTTGGAAAACAAATCTTAAATTTAAAATTTAAAATTGACGAAAACAAGCCTTTACCAAAATTGTAAAATATTCATAAAATAATATAATTTAAAATCTCAATTTTAGGATTGATGGGAACAAATCTATATTATTTCTAGAATTGAGAGAATAAAAACATAAAAATTTTGAAGTTTATTTGAATCCATTTAAATTAATCGATTGAAATCTTTCTAAATCACATGTAAATTTAAAAATTATTGTAAGACTTTGCGTTTATTTGAAAACTATCCAACGCAAATGAATAATTAATGTGAGAGATATTGAAAAAAGAATATGGGGTATTTTGTTTAATTTTTTTTCTTTAAAGAAATTTGTAAAATATACATAAATTAATTAAAAAAAATCTCAATCTTAGAATTTATGGGAACAAATCTTTAATAATGAAAATTTGAAAAAGTTGTAAAACAAACTATAAAAAAAATAGTTAAAATCAACTCAGACTTCAGAACTCCAAGTTTAACAAATTTGCACCACAAACACAAACTTCAGAACTCCAGACTAAACAATTCCTTGCGCCAAACACAAACCTTCTAATTTTAGACTAAACAACTCTGCACCCAAACACGAACTTCTTAGCTCCCCAGACTTCCTAATTTCTTAGACTACTAACTTTTACTCCTTGTAACTTCTTGTCCCAAACAGTCCCTAAGTACTTAGTAGACATTTTTTTTTTTCATATTTAGAATTTATCATATGACCTTTAAAGATCAAACTTGTGTAATTTAACAAATAAAAATTTGAACTTCCTTACTGGTTAGTGGTGTTACAAACTAAGTATACAGAGAGCATGGAAGAGAGGAAGAAATGTGAAATGAATGTTGTGTTTTCCATTTAAACAAGGCCTTTAATTAAGCTACAAATACAAATAAAACCCCCAATTTTTAAGGCATAAGGGGTTGTTTGTTTTGCAAGTTTGGAATGTTAAACTTGAGGGTTAAACTGGGGGTTTAGGTAGCCTGGGTTTAAGAATGTTGTGTTTGAGGTGCAGGTTTAGAAAGCCTAGGTTTAAGAAGTCTGTGTTTGGAGTGTAGATTTAAAATGCCTGGATTTAAGAAGTCTGTGTTTGAAGTCCAGTTTTGGAAGCATGGGTTAATATTTTTGTATTTGAAGTTTAAGAAATCTATGAATATGGAGTAAATAAATTGTGTCACATATATTTAATCCTAAACTATTTTAATTAAATATTTATTTCCGTTCACCCTCAAATTGGGATTAGTTTAAACCTGTCTTAAATTTCTATTTAAAAGGCTAGATTCTAAATTTATATAAATAATTATCTAAACTCACATAAAAGTCAATTCCTAATTAAGATAATTACAATTGAATTTAAGTACTTTAAACATATTAAATAAATGGTAGTTTAAAATATATTTAAAATTTCCATTTCTAATTATTTAGTGTTATAATCAATTTCAGCATGTAGATTAAAATTAGATATTAAATTTAATAAGTTAGGAACAAAAATTATGCTCACAACTTCCCTTCTACAAAAAGATTCATATATTACAATCACTAGAAAAGTAAAATAAAGTTATAATTCAAAATCAAAACTTATATGGTCCAAAAAATATATATATATCCTTACATATATAACAAAATGGGATTCGATGCATACATAAGTCTTGACATACATAAGTCATACAAAACACCAGGAAGTGGTTATATCATCATCTACGATCATCATTGCATAAGCCATACAAAAGAGTGTAATATTCTAAGAGTGTAAACACTCATCATTTGCCTCTCCCCAAGAGACACATGCAAAACTGATATCTCCAATCATCTGATACAACAAGAAAGAAATCGATCTGATCAACAGCTTTGAACAAAGCTTTAGCTACCTGAACATGATCATTAATACTCAGATTAGGCATCTCATGGAGCTTGTCAAATGTATGTCGTCGAAGGGTCTCCACCTCTTTCTCATCCTTATGCCAAGATGCAATCCTCTGAAGCTTAATGGTTTGTTTGCTCGTCTCCTTAACCACATTAACAAAATTTGTAAGACTGGGTTGTTTTCTTTTGCTCCCTCTAGAGGATGACCCTACTCCACTGGGCATACTCATAGGTGTGGTTTGCTCATCTCCCATGACATTGTCGCCTTCTAGTGGATTTGGGATGTCGAACTCATCAAATTGGAATTGCATGTTTTGCTCTGTCTCGTTCGCAGTAGATACCATGTCAGCAGGCATCTTTGCACCTGCTCCAATAGCTCGATCTTTTCCAAATACTACTACTAGCTCCTCATAGTATGGAAAGGGCTTGTTTCGTAACCCTCTTACATTAGGGTGACTCTGCATGTTAAAGAAAATATATAATTATTACATACGAGCCTATTTTCTTAGTTAATAATTTGTAAACATATTCTTACATTTACCCACTTGTCAAAAATATTCTTCTCAATCTCAACACATTTTAGCTCCTCATTCCAACCAAATCCACTACACGATAGGTCCAACATTTCAGTTATTGCATTGTATTGCTTCTTCAAAATCCTAATTCTAGAGTCCAGGTTAGTTAGTTATAGCTCGCAGTTTTTAATTTTCTCACTTATCAACTTTCCCAATTGTGTCAAATAACCCGGCCTAAATGTGTTATTATCAGCTCGCCAACCCCCATTTTGTACAAGCTCCAGTAGGGACTGTACAAGTTTACTATCCTCAAATCTGCTCTATACATGCTTTCAGTTTTTGTTATCGTTTGCTGACATATTTGCATACACACGTGCATTAGAAATTCAAGTTTACTAATTCATGGAATTTTGAAAAGCATAACAATTTCATAACAATTTTTTCTATTACATAATAAGTAGTCATAATTAAAAACAAAATTCAATCAACAAAAACAAATTATAACTGTATTTATCATCTACTTTACCATTCATAGAACATTTGTTGAGCTAGATCATCTCTCTAAGCACTTCATTCAGTCGATGTTACAACAAAGTTTACGCCTAAGGGATCAACATCAGGGGATGGTCCATCTAATTCCTCAACCACTGGATCTATGCTCATTTCTCATTTGATGAGGTTGTGGAGCAGACAACATGGTGTTATTGTCCAACATTGAATCTTAACTGGGTAGTAAGACTTTACCCTAAGAATGGCCCACCTCTTCTTCAGCACACCAAACGCTCTCTTAATCACATTTCTGGCCGAGGAATTTTTCATGTTAAAGAATTCCTGAGGGTTGGTCAGTTGATTCCCTCATTGCCATTCAGTTAGATGGTAACGTTGTCCTCTATATGGAGCCAAGAATCCATCAGCATTTAGATACCCAACATTACATAGATAGTAATATCATGTACCACGTAACATGATTTTGTGAGATTTTCAGTCATGATACAAAGGGATTAAGAACCTTCAAGCCATTGGGCCTTGAGATTGCATCCTTTAGAACTCTAGAATCAGCTGCAGACCCTTCTCACCCTAGGAGGACATAGATAATCTCTCCATCTTGAGAGTAAACCCTTAGCACGTTGGTTGTAATCTCACATTTTCTTGTCTTGTAGCTTGGGCGATCTGTAATACCTACATTCACACCTTAATGTATGTCCCATCTAACGCTGCAAGACAATTCTAAGATGACAAATCACACAAACAATAGGTCTAGTCAATTAACTAATGTTTATAAATTAAATGATTTTGATGTTATCAATATAGGAAAAGTTGAATAAGTTTTTACCTGAAACCATTTCCAACACTCATCAGAACATGATGATATAATTGGCTCTGATTTCTTTAATAACACCTCGTGAAGCCTAAGGATAATGTTGAGAACTAAGTGAAAATATCTAGATACTGTCTCACTGGACGTCGCAAATTGTCTACGTATTATTCTATTCTTAACATCATGAGCTAGTATATGCAGAAATATAGCAACCATATCCTGATGAAAGGGCTTGTCAAATGCTCTTATCAGATTAATTTATAAACCAGACCTCTAAATATTGTGCAATAATAGTGGTCAGAATCATCCACATGGATTGGAGTCCTTAGATCTAATTAAGTACCATAGTTACTCACACTTAATTTTATTTAGAGAACCTAAACTTAGATTGAAACAAGAATATAAAACTAAGCTAAATATTTACAAGGTTGGAGTCCATTTAGAGAGACATTGGAGATTGAATTAACATGGAGTACAAACTTAATTTGACTAAGAAAAGTTATAACATGCAACACTATAAGTCAAGAATTTCTAATTTATCTAATTGACTTTTTCAAGCTCAATTGAATTCATCCATAAGTAATAAATTACCGTTTCAGTCTATTTTTACTACTTATGCATGGCATTAACGGGTTTCTATAACAACATCTAATAACAAAATATTCATTCTCATGCAAGACTCCATTATTAGTTATGCAACCACATTTCAATTCAAGTTCTACTCTTTCAAGCTAAAACTCAAATTTTAAAACCTAACTTTGGCCAAAAGTTACGAGCATAAACACAAGGATACATAAATAACGTTACAATATATAACAATTCAAAATTAAATGTAAGTTCTACAATCACAACCATCCAAGAGTCTGAAATAAACAAATTAATACAAGATTTTAAGCTCAAAAGAATTCTAAAATTGAGGGAAACAAAGTAAGGAGAAAAGAGAAAATTTGGACGTTGCGTGCCACACTCGTTCCCATCGTGATGTCTCTCAATGTCGAGCCTTGAGTCTCCTCCTTAGCTCTCCAAAGTACTCTTTAGGTCCCAAAATAGTGCTCCTTATCGAAATTAGGGGGTTCTAGGCTCTCAAAATAGCTCTTTTGCTTTAATAAAAAGTTCCTTAAATAGAGTCGAGACAGCATTACAATGCTAGGGGCAGCATTGCAACGCTGTCCTTAGCATTTTGCAAAGAAGGAAAAAAATCTTATTCGGCCAGCATTGCAACGTTATAAACAGCGTTGCAACGCTATACCCTCGGGTCAACTAGCCTTGTGATAATTCTCATTTATGAGGATTATTTAGCCTTAAACTAGGTTGTTCTTGTCATTTTTGTGTGTTTTGTCGAATAATGAGCAAGCTAAAAATAGCATTTATAAGATAAATTTATGTAAACTTGTCAGAGTATGGAAAAAGAATAATAAGTTGAAAAGATAATGGAAAGTTGGCTAAATTGTTGTTTTTGTGCAGATTTGAAGCAATGAAGAAAATGCAAATGAAATGCAATTGCATTTCCTTTAAAAAAGCAAGGTGGTGAACAAGAGGGAAAATGCAATTGCAATGCAATTTCATTTTCTGGCCTTATCATTTATTACAGAAATCACGAAATTTCACCAAGATTTATAGAATCTGCTCGATTTCTAGGAGATTTTTCAGCCAAATCTCATGCCCAAACCTTGACCCATGATTGAAGGAGCACAAAGATGGAAACCCTAGCCCTCAATGCCTATAAAAATGGAGAAAATGAAGCAAAACACAGCTGGGTTTTTCTACTCGCCCACAATAGTTTAAGTCACGATTTTCTATCATTTTCCAACAGTTTGTTCTTTATTTTTGCTTTGTAAAAGTCCGAATTTAATCCCTCCTCAACGAAGGTTAGAGGAGGTGAAGGTCTATTTGCTTTTGAGTGGGTTTTTCTTCACTCCCCAGTCCATTTTTCTGCTATTTTCTTGTTCTTTTCTACTGTTTTCCTTTTATTTCCAATTGCTGTCTTTTGTTATTTTCTTCTTCATTTTCAGAACCTTCAACATTCAAAATCTCAATCCTTCCTCATGATAGTGAAGGTTGTTATGAGCTAAATCCTCTTGAAAGAGAAGGATTTGAGTTCGATTAAGACATGAGTCGAAAAAGGTTTAGTTTAGTTTGGGTATTTTTGTCTTCAAGTCATCACTTGCAATTTCTGTTTTTCTTAGATTTAGTTGTTGTCAATTTTATTTTGAAAGTTTGTTGCTTAAATTTTGTAGTATTTCAAGTTGTTGAATGTTATTGAGTATTGAATTGATTCGATAAAAGTTTCTTTCATTCAAAACTTTATTTTAGTTTTAGTTGTTATTATCTTCCCTTTTACCAACTTTGTTACGAATTTTCAATATTCTAATTCATTATTTTTCATCCTCATCATAATGAGCTAATTCTTTCTTTGGGATTCAAGCATGTGAATGCCCTAAAGATAAGAATAGAGGCCTAATTGTGAGAGCAACCTGGTTTCCTCTATAGCTTGTTTGCTTTTATTGATTTTAATGCTTATTATTAGTCTAGATCGATCACCTAGATTAGTATACAAAAATTGAGTCTAATTCTGAAAAGGTTAGATAAAATTTGGTTTTCATAAAAGCAATAAAGGAAAATAGCCTAGACATAGGAATTTGTTTTTGACCCTAGACATAGGGCAAAACCTTTAAAACCAAAATAATTGTGTTCAAAATTAACTAAGTTCGTATTAGCCATAGAAATATCGGTTTGATCGCTTAGCCTTCTAAAGATACTTCATAGAAAGTCGAATATGTGTTGACTTCAGTTTACAAAGCTTAAGTGTTGAGTCAAAGGATTGCAATTGCAATTAGGCCACAATTTTTTTCAATGGGGTAAAAACACGTTTGAATCTCTCTTTTATCATTTTTATTTCTTCTTTTCAAAAACAACAAAAATCCCACTTATTTTTATAACCTTGGTTACCGAAATTGCAATTTGAAAACATTTTTGCTTATTCTCTTGAATTTTGTTGCATCCGTTCCCTATGGGATTGATACTCTGGAATACTTCCAGTTTTATATTACTTGCATCGACAGTGTGCACTTGCATTGAACTGGAGCTTTGTTTTAATTTACAAATATTTTCTTTAAGCCCCACATTCCAGTTCGATCACCTTGTCCTTCTTCTTCAACACTTGAATCCTCACATATGGCTTTAAGTTGCTCCAATTTGTCCAAATATCTCACAATTCTCTGGTTTTGCTCCAAATGCTCAATTTTTGAGAAGTATACATAAACATACATGAAAGCACACATAGTTATAGCAAAACTAGCATAAAACTAAGCCAAGAAATAACACTATTTTGCATGCTATCAAATACCCCCAAACTTAGATTTTTGCTAGTCCTCGAGCAAAACAAAACCAAAATAACACTTTCTCAAGATTTTAATTCAAGGATCATGACTCAAGCCTCAGTTATCTAATTGACATGAAACAACAGAATAAGGTCTTAACACGTCCTTCCTTAAGCAATTTAACTTCTATCTATTTCATTCCTTGCGTGTGTGCGTGTTTACTTCCTTTCTATCATTTTCTACTAGCTTAAGACACTTTGACCAAGACTTTCCTCCGTTTTCCCCCTACACTGGCCCTAAGTTCCAATTTCAAGCATTCTTACATTACAGAGAGCAATCTACTTAAACATTCATTCTTTTTTCGTTTCTTTCACTTCACAAGAGTTACTAACCCCCAAACTTATATTTTTCCTTCTTACAAAGACCCTAGCTTTCACACTTCCACTGTAGGGACCCTCATCCAGAGCACTCGCTCAATAGATGGCTTAACTCATCACAATGAAGGTAGCTCTTTTGATCCCCAAACATTAAGCACACAATATTGATGGAACATGATTTAATTTTCTTCAAACATGCTAAAAAATTAATAAAGATAAAATTTTCTTTTTGTTTCAACAAATTTCAATTGCTAACTTTCATGCAGTTTCACTATTAATCAGTTCTTAAGCCTATTAGGGTGACAACAACCTCTAGACTCAACAAAAGTATCCTAGCATTTGAACATAATAGAAAGTCAGTTATGTGCTCATGGTTTTGCAAGAAAATCAAAGATAAAATTCAGATATACTCAATTTAGGACATGCTTCAGAAGTCATTCTATTGCAAAAAAAATCACTTAGATTGCTTCCTAGGCTATCCTAATCAATCATCATGCATTATAAATCATTCAACATGCTTAAGATTGAAAAAGAAATTTTTTTTCTTAAAATTTGCTTAGAATTATTAGGACCGCAAAGTATTACCCACCCCTAAACTTAAAGTAGTAGTACCTCAATTTCTTAAGGGAGTTGAGTTGAGAGTCCAACGAAACATAATTTATAGAGAAGTAAATGTTGGGATTTATGCCCTAAAGCCTCGTAATTAATAATTTATTTAATAATTAATAATAATTTTGATTATTTTATTTTCAATATAATATTATCCATTATATGAAAAATCCAAGGTTATTAGTGTAATCTTGAACAGTATGTGATTGACATACGAGAGGATGATGTTCAAGAAATAACCTAAAGGGTCATAGTATATGGATAAGGTTGGGTGCCTTATCCTGGTAACACTATTGATACGGCCCACTTTGTAATAGTTACAAATGATTTGATCCAAATCATTCATGTGGAGACATGTGAGTGGGGGTATCTTATACAATGAGTTTGTATAAGACTGGACCACGAAATATTTAATCTCTCTTTATAAATCCGTTAATTGAGAAGATTAATATTTCATCAGGATGATCATATGCGACTCGATCTTAATCCTGAGTGAGTTATGAACTCCTGTCTGTGAGAGCTTGTCCTTTGATTTGCATGGGTGAGAGTGGCTTTTGTAGCCGATTCAATATGCCTACCATTTTGGGGACTTGACCAAATAGGGAGCTGGGAACATAATCTCACAAGATGGAATTCACTCCTTCCCATATAGGGTAAGTAGATGAGTAGTTCCCTTAAATGCTGATTTCGGGACTTGAACAATGGGGCCCCACCCTCTCATTGGCCCGAGAGGGACTTAGTTTATAATTAGATTATAAACATATTGTTCATTAGAGAATCAGTGGTACTTAAGGTGCAAGATGTAATTATAGGGGTAAAACGGACTTTTGACCCAGCTGTAATTACGAACAACTCGTGAAGGATCGACTTGCATGTAATGATTATATCTATGGACACAACTTGTCCTACAGTGCATAAGAGTGCAACTCTAGGTCTATAGTGGAGTGACCTATAGTTAATGAATGAAAATTAATTAATTAAAGAGTTTAATTAATTAATTTTGTATCATTGGAGCTTATAATCTGTAGGTCCATAAGGTCCCCTTGCTAGCTCATAGTAACACTAAAAGATCAATTTAGTTGAAAGAAAAATTTGAAATGTTCAAATTAATATTTAATTTGAAGTGTTCAAATTAATATTTAATATATTAGATATATTAAATATAAAAGAGGAAAATATATTTATTGTATTTGATACATTAAATATTAAAATTTGAAATGTTCAAATTTAATATTTAATTTGAAATGTTCAAATTAATATTTAATATATTAGATATATTAAATATAAAAGAGGAAAATATATTTATTGTATTTGATACATTAAATATTAAAATAATTAATATATATTTGATATATTAAAGAAAAGATATTTATAGAATTTGAATAAGATTCAAATAAATAAATATCGTAGGAGATTTGCATGAGATTCAAATAAATAAAAGATATATTTTAATATATTAGATATTAAAATATAATATTTTAATAATGGCAAAGATCTTCCATTGGTCTCTATAAATAGAACCTTTGGGTTGAAGCATTCTGAACAACACACATCTCCTCAAAGAGAGAATTCTAATTCTCTCTAAACCTCTTCCTCTTTAATCCCTTGAGAATTTTCTTTCAAGAGGCTCCCACAAGCCCTTGTATTTTAGTTAGAGTCATAGCAAGGAAGACTTTGTGGAAGAGATAAAGACCCGCCAGAAGAATCTCCATATTTTCAAGGTATTTATTGTTTAACCCTTGTATTTTAGTTTAATTCTAAATAAATCAAAGACGATTCCTATGCTTCCGCTGTGGGTTTAATTCGATTATTCCTTTCAGTAAAAAAGTTCAGTATAGTAAAAAATTAATTATGTGTAAGTATGGTTTAATGAGGCAACAAATTGTCAACTCAACGAAATAAATGTCAATAGTAAAACAATTCAGTGTGAGTATGGAATAATCAAGGAGGCAGATAGATATCAACTCAAAAAATAAATAATTGATAATAATAAGCAAGTGTGGGTAGGTACATTTAATGAAGCAAATCACTATCAACTTAATAAAATAAATAAAATGGACCAAATGAGTTTTTTTTGTTTTTTTTAAAGTCTTGAAAAGAAAGTCCTAGTTTGTTTAAACGAATTCTTCAAGGAGATTATCAATAAACTAAGGATCCTTCAACATTGAAATCTCTATTTAAAAAATGACCCAAAATATTTTTCAAACTGAGAAATCAATTAAAAATAAAAACATAACAAGTTGGAGCACATTTGATCGTGTAGGCATACTTCAAATTCAACAAGGATACATGATAGGACGCATAAAGTTTTATTTAATCACACTTAACTCTTGTTAGTTGGATACTTTTTATGTGTTTTCATGTTTATTTTGTAGGGATTCGAGCAAAATACGTATTTAGAGACTCTATGTCGAATAACGATTCAAATGAGCTAAACCAGAGGTCATTCGGACACTTGAGTGAAAAGTTAGAGCAAAATTATCAAATCTGTCCAAGGAGCAGCATTTCAACGTTATGCTCAACACCAACAGCGTCTCAACGCCATACTTGACATTGCTCAACACTAAGCTACTGGTTTTGCTTAACGCTGCTCGACTCTACGGTTTGGCTTGCTCAACGCTAGTAGCGTCTCGACGCCGCTTAACACCACACAAAATAAGCAATTATTTTTTCCTTAATCGCGAGGGCAGCGTTGTCCTATTTATAACACTTTCTCACTTAAGGTCAGGGACTTTTACCTCCTTTGCTCAGACTTTTAGAGTAAGCTTTTGAGAGCTTTTCTCCTTCTACTTTTACACTTTTATTGTAGCAAATCGAACCATGTTTAATGGGAGATATACTATCACAATGCTTGGCTAAACTCCACGTTTCCGATTTAGAGGTCAGTTGTAAACCAATTGCAATGTTGTGAGGCTTGAACTTGAATTTAGTTTTCTTAAATTTGCAAGTATTTCTTTGATTCCTATATTTATTTTATGAGCATGTGTTTTTGATTGAATTGACGCCTTAATCGCTTTATATGCTTGATTGCTATTCATGATGCATGATCTGCATGCAATTGTCGTGTTGATTGAACCTTGTATCATTAGGATTATTACATGTGTGTGTTTTATGGGTTTCCATAATTGCATAGCTTGCATGTTTAATTCTAGGAATTAAAGGAGCATCTTGGTTAGGTTGAAGTTATTTTATCTAATCGGTTTGTCTTGGTCTTTCCAAAGTACTTAATGCTTTTATCTAAATAATTTGGAACGATTCCGTACCAAATTGTTTAGGTAATTAGAATTAGATTTGACGTTTGTTAGAGTTGATGATTTTAGGGGATTTGTTACTTTTTGGGGTTTCCTAATAAGTTGACCGAGTGCTTGCATGATTAAATTAAAATGTTTTGTATGCCTATGATTGATTTTTCAATTGGACAAAATTGTACCTATGAATTGAATTTTGGTAAGATTTGATATATCTTTCTTTTATTTGCTTATGTTTTATTTTATTTATAAAAACACAAAACTCCCCTTTTTATTTGTTTTCTCCTTGGCAAATTTAACTTGAGAAATTAATATTCGGTTCCCTGAGATCGACCCAATCCACTCAATGCTACAAGTAGTTTATGATCGATTTATAAATTGTAATTTGACGAGCCCTCGACAAGCTCACTTCAATACACATTAATATTGAAGTCTTATTTGATATAATACTCTTTATATACTTCAAAACTGACAAAATTGGGCAATTTAACAGCTATATGAATTTCAGTGGTAAAAATGCATATCCAAGTAACAAGTTGGAGCACATTAGAAATCAATGTTGTGAAGGCCCCAAAATACAAATATTTTTCCAGAAAACAATTTTAAAGAACTTCTAAATGCTCAAATAAAAAACTCCAACATTGACAATTTTCAAAACCAAATTAGATCCCAAATCGGACAGAACATTCAATTTCAACCAAAAACTTCAAATTCACGAAGCAAAAGTCTTATTGATCCTAAAATAATAAGAATTTGTTGCAACACTAGAACAAGATCTCCAGTTCAATAATAATATATTAACCAAAGGAAAAGAAATAGCCCATATAATAAGAAGCAAATAACAATTCACCTAATTAAGTGAAATGAAATCATGTTCTAAGTTCCAAACAAATCAATCTAATGAAGCAAAAAAAGAAAAACAAACGGCAAAACTCTGAAGAACACAACCGACCCAAAGATTAACCTGCTGCAAATTTGAAAATGGAAGCTGTAAGACGGACCAACGAGGGCTTTGCTGTGGAGACAAAGTAAAAAGTCGAAAAGGAGAGAGAATAAGCAAACGACAACCAGATCTAAAACATGCGACGATGGATTTGAGAAAAAGGAAACCACATATGAGAAATAGAGTAAAGCAACAAGATAAAAAATACCACGACAGATTTGAGTAAAGCAACCACCAAATCTAAGTGAAACGACTACAAATTGACGATTCAACAATGAGTCTTGTGGTGAGCGATCGATAGAGGAGAAAGTGGGTAAAATGGGAGAGAATAGGGAGAAGAATCGTGGATGATTTGAGAAGAGAAGGGGAGGAGAAAATAGAGAATAGGGAGATGAATCGCTGGTTGGGATTTGGGAAGAAGAAAGAGAGAGAAAAAAAAGACCATTTAATTATGATAGGTGGTGGTTACTATTCTACCCAACAAGATTGCATCAATTTTAATTAAAATACTCTTTCAGCCGCCCTCCCACCAAAATCCACTCCTTCTAAACCCATGGGCTAAACATGGGATGAGTTACTTAAACCAAACCCACCCTATTCCAAATCATCAAAACAAACACCCCCTAAATTAATGGGAGAGACTGGGACGAGACTAATCTTCGGACTAAAGAACCATCTAGCTCAACTTTGAATTTAAAAAATAGAAAAAAAAATTAAACTTTAAAACCCTCCCCTAGACTAAAACACTATGCAATTAGTATTTATTTTAAACTAATTATCATGAGCAAATTATGAAGCTTCACAGATGTTAAATTTGAGAAGTTTGGTTAATATATTTGCAATTTGATCTTCACTCCTTCAGTAACTCAATTTGATGATTCCATCATTTAATTTATAAGATTCCTTAAGTAATGACTTATGTTAATGTGTTGAATTTACTTCCTCCATGTAAGATAGGTTCTTTGAAAGTTTGATTGTTGAAATGTTGTCACAATAATGATTGATGCTTCTTCTTGCTTATAATGCAACACTTCAAGGATATTCCTCAACCATATGGCTTGATATGCATATCCATGTTGTTGATACGAATTCAACTTCAATGACAGATAATGTGAGAATTCACTTCTTTTTGGAAGACCATAAAATTGCTCCTAAACCAAGCATGAAAGTAAACTCCAAAGTATTCTTTCTATCAATCTAATTATCCTCCTTTTTAATTTTGGCTCCTAAAAGAGATGGAGTCATAAATTTAATTACAATCCATTTAAGAGAAGATTTTAGCTATACATTTATTCTATATTATAAAGAGAGAGAGAAAAACCATTATCATTATATATATATATATATATATATATATTGTAAATATGATTATGTAAATGCCCATTCCACCACATGCCCATTTAATATCCATGCCATGTGGCATTTTCTCCATAGCCAAAGTGTCTTCCAAAGACCATTGATTGGTGTCCAAATGTTCCACTTCATGCTCTCCCTTATGCCTATAAATAGAGGTTTTTGGTGGTTGATTATGGAGATACATTTTGGAAAAGAAATAACAACAATTTTCTCTAATTTCTTGTGTTTTTGATTTTTCCATAATTTTCCACTTTCTTTCTTTATATCATATTTATATATACTCCTTTATATTCCTTTAATTGCATTATATATTATTATTATTATTATTATTATTATTATTATTATTATTATATGATTTGGTAAAGTTTTGGTGCCCGGTTTCGCCTCTCAATTTTACAACACGTTATCAGCACGAGACTCTGTCATTTTTCCCGCTAAAGGTAAGTCTTATAGGTAAGCCATTTTTACGCATTTGGTTTATGTTAAATTTCTAATATAAATATATTATTATTTTTGATAGTGTTATTATGGCAAACCTTACAAAGCTAGAATTTGCGGCCCTGGATATTAATGGAAATAACTACTTGTCATGGGTCCTTGACGCTGAGATCCATTTAGATTCTATGAATCTTGGAGAAACAATTAAAGAAGGAAATGATGCATCAAATCAAGAAAAAGCAAAAGCCCTGATCTTCCTTCGCCATCATCTTCACGAGGGATTGAAAATGGAATATCTTACAATAAAAAATCCCTACGTTCTATGGCAAGGTTTGAAAGAAAGGTACGATCATCAAAAAACAGTTATTCTTCCAAAAGCTCGTTATGATTGGATGCACCTGAGGTTGCAAGACTTTAAATCAGTAAGTGAGTATAATTCCGCACTCTTCAGAATTAGTTCAAAATTAAAATTATGCGGAGAAAAGATTACTGATGTTGATATGCTAGAGAAGACATTTTCCACTTTTCATGTCTCGAATATGCTCCTGCAGCAGCAATATCGAGAGAAGGGTTTTGCAAAATATTCTGAACTTATCTCATGTCTTCTCGTTGCTGAACAAAATAACGAGTTATTGATGAAAAATCACGAATCCCGACCAACTGGAGCAACACCATTCCCTGAAGTGAATGCTGTGAATTTTAATAACCGTGGTCGAGGTCGTGGTCGTGGTCGAGGTCGGGACCGCGGTAGAGGAAGAAATACCTATTTTCGTGGTGGACATTATAATTTTAAGAAACCCACACGAAGTGATGATCATAAAGGAAATGCTCCACAAGATAGAAGTTCGAAAGGTGATGAACATAAATGTTTCCGGTGCGGAATGACTGGGCACTGGTCACGTACCTGTCGTACGTCAAAACACCTTGTTGATCTCTATCAAGCTTCCCTGAAGGAAAAAGGAAAAGGAAAGAATGTGGAGGTAAATCTTGCCATTCAAGAAGATGATGTGTTTGACCCCTCCAATATGATGCATCTTGATGTAGCTGATTACTTTGAATCTCCTGGAGAGAGAATTGATGCAATCAAACAAGTAGAGGATGATTTGTATGAAAATATATAATTAAGTACTGTTTAGTATGTTTTTGTTGTTGTTTTGTTTGTATATATATTTAAGACTCTTTGTAATCGTTTTTCTTTTCTTTTCAATGAAGAAATATGAACAATTTCAATATGTTGAGTAACTCGAAAATGAGCAATGAGGATTTATGTCTGGCAGACTGCGCAACTACGCACACGATACTCATAAATAGAAAATATTTTACTAGATTGACAATGCTGGAAGCAAAAGTCAATACTATATCAGGTTCTGCAAATCTGATTGAAGGTTTTGGAAAAGCAAACTTTATTTTGCCTAGAGGAACAAGATTTACAATTAATAATGCTCTGTTCTCTAGCAAATCGAAAAGAAACTTATTAAGTTTTAAAGATATACGTGAAAATAATTATCATGTTGAAACTGATTGTAAAAATAATATAGAGTGTCTCTATATAACATCTATTGTTTCACATGAAAAACGTATATTAGAAACACTGCCTGCTTTTTCTTCTGGATTATACTATACTCATATACGAGTAATCGAAAGTTATGCAATAATGAACCCGAAGTTCATGAATCCAGAAATATTCAGTGTTTGGCATGATCGATTGGGTCATCTAGGGTCAATAATGATGAGAAAAATTATTGAGAATTCACATGGACATCCTTTAAAGAGCCAGAAGATTCTTCAATCCAATGAGTTGTCATGTGATGCTTGTTCTCAAGGGAAATTAATTATTAGACCATCACCAGCTAAAGTGGGGATTGAATCACCTGCATTTTTAGAGCGAATTCAAGGTGATATTTGTGGACCTATTAACCCACCAAGTGGTCCATTTAGATATTTTATGGTATTAATTGACGCATCCAGCAGATGGTCACATGTATGCTTATTATCAAGTCGAAATCTTGCATTTGCAAGATTACTTGCTCAAATAATTAAGTTAAAAGCACAATTTCCTGATAATACAATTAAGACCATTCGACTTGATAATGCTGGTGAATTTACATCCCAAACTTTTAATAATTATTGTATGTCAATTGGGATAAGTGTTGAACATCCTGTAGCTCACGTTCATACACAAAATGGTCTAGCAGAATCATTTATAAAACGTCTGCAACTAATTGCAAGACCATTGCTTATGAGAGCTAAACTTCCTACATCGGTATGGGGTCATGCTATTTTGCATGCTACATCACTGGCACGTATTAGGCCAGTAGCTTATAATAAATACTCCCCAATGCAATTAGCTTATGGCCAGCAGCCAAATATTTCCCATCTAAGAATTTTTGGATGTGCAGTATATGTACCGATTGCTCCACCACAACGTACTAAGATGGGTCCTCAAAGGAGATTAGGAATATATGTTGGTTTTGATTCCCCATCAATTATTAAATATCTTGAACCCCTGACGGGTGATGTATTTACTGCACGATTTGCTGATTGTCATTTTAATGAGACAAATTTTCCAACATTAGGGGGAGGAATTAAGAAGTTGGAAAAAGAAATTACATGGAATGCATCGTTATTATCTCATTTAGATTCTCGTAGAAATCAATGTGAACTTGAAGTTCAAAAGATAATTCATTTGCAAAATATAGCAAATCAACTACCAGATGCATTCACAGATACTAAAAGTGTGACTAAATCATATATACCAGCTGCAAATGCTCCATCAAAAGTTGATATCCCAAAGGAACAAGTTGTCAATAATGAGTCTGGAGCACGCCAGAAGCGTGGTAGACCAATAGGTTCTAAAGATAAAAATCCTCGAAAAAGAAAAGTAGTTGAGAATCAAAATGATTCGATAAAAGGTATGGATGTTCCAGAAGAAATCCAGAATATAACTACTCAAAAGAGTATTGGTGAAAATCAAACGCTTGAGGATAATAATGAAATTTCTATAAACTATGTTACAACAGGAAAGAGATGGAACCGAAATGATATCATTATTGACAACATTTTTTCTTATAATGTTGCTCACGATATTATTCATGAAAGTGATGATTTTGACCCAAAATCTATCAAAGAATGTCAACGTAGAAAGGATTGGCCGAAGTGGAAAGAAGCAATCCAAGCAGAGTTGAACTCACTTTCAAAACGTGAGGTTTTTGGACCAGTAGTCCCAACACCGGAAAACGTCAAACCTGTGGGATATAAATGGGTATTTGTAAGGAAAAGAAATGAAAAGAATGAAGTCACAAGATATAAAGCGAGACTTGTTGCACAAGGATTCTCGCAAAGGCCTGGTATTGATTATGAGGAGACATATTCTCCTGTGGTGGATGCAATAACGCTAAGATATTTGATTGGTCTGACTGTATATGAAAAGCTTGATATGCATCTAATGGATGTAGTCACGGCGTATTTATATGGATCTCTGGATAATGACATTTATATGAAAATCCCAGAAGGATTTAAAATACCAGAAACATATGAATCAAGTTCTCGGGAATTGTATTCAATAAAGTTACAGAGATCATTATATGGATTAAAACAATCAGGACGAATGTGGTATAATCGCCTGAGTGAATATCTGTTGAAAGAAGGATACCAAAATAATCCAATATGTCCGTGCGTTTTTATAAAGAAATCTCAGTCAGGATTTGCTATTATAACTGTATATGTTGATGACTTAAATATAATCGGAACTCCTGAAGAGTTATCCAAGGCAATAGAATATCTTAAGAAAGAATTCGAGATGAAAGATCTTGGAAAAACAAAATTTTGCCTTGGTTTGCAAATTGAACATTTAGCAGATGGGATATTTGTTCATCAATCAACTTATACAGAGAAAATCTTAAAAAGATTCTATATGGATAAAGCACATCCATTGAATATTCCAATGGAAGTTCGTTCACTGGATGTAAAGAAAGATATATTTCGACCTCGAGATGACAGTGAAGAACTACTTGGTCCTGAAGTACCATATCTTAGTGCAATTGGTGCACTTATGTATTTGGCTAATAACACAAGACCAGATATTGCATTTTCAGTAAATTTATTAGCTAGATATAGTTCATGTCCTACAAAAAGACATTGGAACGGAGTTAAGCATGTACTCCGATATCTTCGAGGGACAATTGATATGGGTTTATTTTATTCTAACAAATCAGAGTATGATCTAGTTGGTTATGCAGATTCTGGTTATCTATCTGATCCACACAAAGCTAGATCTCAGACAGGTTATCTATTCACATGTGGAGGAACTGCTATATCGTGGCGATCAGTGAAACAGACTATAACGGCCACTTCTTCAAATCATGCTGAAATCCTCGCTATTCATGAAGCAAGTCGAGAATGTGTATGGCTAAGATCGATGATACAACACATTCATGAGACATGTGGCTTGTCTTCAAGTAAACCTCTTCCAACGATGTTATACGAAGACAACACAGCATGTATAGCTCAAATCAAGGGAGGATATATCAAAGGAGATAGAACAACGCATATCTCACCAAAACTCTTCTATACTCATGATCTTGAAGAAAATGGCGATATCACTGTACAACAAATTTGTTCAAAAGATAACCTGGCTGACTTATTTACAAAGGCATTACCAACTGCAACATTCGATAAATTAGTATATAGCATTGGAATGCGGCGACTCAAAGACTTTAGGTGATGTCTCCATGAGGAGGAGTGAATGTATTATAGTAAACTATATAAAATATGTACTCTTTTTCCTTCACTAGGGTTTTTCTTCCCATTGGGTTTTTCCCTAGTAAGGTTTTAACGAGGCATATTTTATATATATGGGCATTTAAGGGGGAGTATTGTAAATATGATTATGTAAATGCCCATTCCACCACATGCCCATTTAATATCCATGCCATGTGGCATTTTCTCCATAGCCAAAGTGTCTTCCAAAGACCATTGATTGGTGTCCAAATGTTCCACTTCATGCTCTCCCTTATGCCTATAAATAGAGGTTTTTGGTGGTTGATTATGGAGATACATTTTGGAAAAGAAATAACAACAATTTTCTCTAATTTCTTGTGTTTTTGATTTTTCCATAATTTTCCACTTTCTTTCTTTATATCATATTTATATATACTCCTTTATATTCCTTTAATTGCATTATATATTATTATTATTATTATTATTATTATTATTATTATTATTATTATTATTATTATATGATTTGGTAAAGTTTTGGTGCCCGGTTTCGCCTCTCAATTTTACAACAATATATATATATATATATATATATATATATATATATATATATATATATATATATATATATATGTATGTATGTATGTATGTATGTATATAAGTATGTATGTATGTATGTATGTATGTAATATTTTTTTTTCTAAGAAGGTAATAGATATTTATCCACTTGTGAGTTTTTTTTTTAATTGTCCAGATGAGATATGCTGAGATTGATCACCATCATCTTATATTCTTTATATGTTAAATCACCACTTAATTCAAAAGTTTTTTTTTTTTTAACAACATTTGACTCAAAAGCTTAAGCCCTATCAATATTTTAACACTTTACACTTTAGTTGAGTGGATAAAATTTAATGTCATTATTGCTTGATCCAATTTATCATCCAATTATATATCTTAAACATGAACAAATCAAATGATATATATATATATATATATATATATATATATATATATATATATATATATTCTGATGAAACTTGAACAGATGATGCAGAATTAATACTCTTTTCTAGTTGAATTGGATGTTTTTTATTTGTAGCTAAATTCGAACATTTTTTTGTGGTTAGTGTTAGATTACATTTATTGAATTGAGTTTATTTCTGTATTCCAATTTAGGTTTATCATTTGTAAAGGTTGATTAATTTTTTTACTTTTTTTTTATTTATTATAAATAGGTTGTTGTGTTGTGTTTCTCATGCTGGTTATACAATTTTATTCAATAAAACCCTAGTTCTCTGTATTTTCTTGATTTTCCATAAATTTAAGAGTTAGATAATAATCTTTATGAATGCTTATGTTTGTACTTGTGTTGAGGGTATGTTTTAGTTAGATTTAGACATTTTGATTTTTTTGCCCACGTACTATTGGTTGTGGTATTTTCTGAAGGCTTCCTTGATTAAAGAAACCCTTTAAAATTGGTGTTATTTGTTAAATCTGATTTTATATATATAAGAAAAGTCAAAAGTCGGACGAAATAATGGAGGCTAATTAATTTAAGACTGAAGATGGTAGATGAAAGAAACTCTAGAAAGCTGCTTGGATATAATTTCCATCAACCTAAAAAGCGTATAAAGGTGGAATATCAACCCTTTTGCCTATCGACTTAGGAGCAACATGAATTTAAAATCTAAATCAACGCCCAAAATAGAAGGGACTAAGCTAGGTCTCGTTTAATAATTATTTGATTTTTGGTTTTTGAAAATTGTGCTTATATTTTTTTCAACTTCTTTACCATCGTTTTCTTCTTTTCTAAAAAAAACGTTTAAATTCTTAGCCAAATTTCAAAAATTAACTAACACAAGTTTTTAAAAACTATTTTTTTTTTAGTTTTCAAAACTTGGTTTGGATTTTGAAAACATTCATAAAAAGTAGATTACAAAACGAAGACACCCAATAATATTTATATATAAGCTTAATTTTCAAATATTAAAAACCAAATGGTTATAATCAACGAGGTTGAAGTTGTTTTTTTTTTTTTTTTTGTTTTTTTTTTTTTAAATTTGGCTAAGATTTCAAACCCTTCTTTAAAAAATGTGAAAACCAATAGTAAAAAAAAATGTGAGAAAACCAGTACAATTTTCAAAAACAAAAAACTATATAATAAAAATAAAATTGTTATTACACAGGTTCTAACCAAAATTGTTAGTGAGTTTACCTGCACTAATTATAGTCTCAAACGCCACCTATTTTGGCAACTCGTCTTCTTTCTACCCATATTTCTTTCAAATTTGAGTTTTTTTTCCCTTGGATTTGATGAATTTCTACATCAAACCCACGTGGCGATTTTATTCTTTACTCTTTGAACTACCATTCCCATCCTTAGGGTTTAGGGTTTCGTGTTTTCTTCTTCCTCAGATCTTAGTACAAACTAGGGTTTGCATTGGCAACTTCCATGATTTTCAAGCTTTCAACTTCCATGATTTTCAAGCTTTCTCTCTCTAAGAACTTTTTTGAATGAAATCTCCATTTTTTTCCCTTGAAGAATTGATACTCCCGAGAGAAGTGGGTGCTCTTTTGATAATCGTAGAGGCACAAACATAGCAAAACAAAACGAACCTATTAGTCAGTTGACGCCAAGAGTTCCCCCAAACACTTCAATGTATGAAAGCGTTGTTAAAATCTCTCCCAGATGAAGTCGTTCAGGGAAACTCTAGGAGGCAAATGGCCTTGTAAACAAACCCCAACTTATTTTTCTCTTCCACACCAATGTTCTAATGCATAAACTCTTTGTATTTGCTATTTATAGGCCAATTGTTGAGCTGAATTTTTGGATGCTTCATAGGTCATTCGTTGCAGAAATTGAGGAAGAATCAAAGGAAGTGAAATGCGCAAAAGATAAATTGGTATGAATCTAGACAAATTGTTGGGTTGAATTGGAGAGGTAGCAAAGAGAATAATATTGTACATGGACACTTTTCCTCTTGTACTGGTAATATGCCATATATCTTCCATAAATGCATTTCTTTACCTCTTTGTTTGTCTAAAAGGATCCCTTAGATGCAGAAGTAGCTAAAGAGATATGAAAAATGCCAAAATGTGATATATCAGATTGAGCAGCCAGCAGCCACTTATTTCTATCTCTATCTTTTCCCTTTTGTATCCCACACTTCTTTTTTACGCTCTATTGATTCAATGGCACTTCAAAATTTGAAATCTCGTCTTGTATAATTTATTATGAGTAATGCAATAGAGTTGTCAACGTAAGCATCGCTCAATTGGTTTAGACATAATACTTTTGATAAAAAGGTTCAAATTAATTCAAATCCTCGCCCCTATAGGTTGTTGAAAAAAAAAAGAAAGAGAAAGGGCTGTGTAATCTAAAAATTCTATATAAAATAAGTAAAACTATCCACCTCATTTAAACCAACCTTTTTATCTTATGGCACTGAAATGATATTTTATATTTGGCTAACAATGGTACATAATTTTTTTTATTAAGATTTATAGCTGAGTAAAAGATAGAAGGAAATATATATGGATTTTTTAGGTGGGTATAAAAGATAATTAGAGACGATTTGTGGTGAAGTTTAACTAATTACTATAAGGTTCACTTTGAAACCTTTTTAAAATCAAAGGGTATAAATGAAACTAACACCGACCAAAATAGATCAAATTGAAATGTTTAAATTAATTGGGACCAAAATTACAATGGTGCCTAAACCATAAGAATCAAATTTGTAATGTAACTTTTTTTGTCTACCCTCTATCAATTCAAAGCCACTCCAAAACTCAACCCATTAATTTAAAGAATCTCATTTTGTATAAACTAGTTCGACCAGCATTAAATTGACAAATCGAGTAGAACAAAATCCCAACGAGAGAGAATTCACATAAACCAAAATCAAACAGTTTCTTTAAAACCATTTAACCATATAAAAAGAGGATTTTGTGGGGGCTTTTTTTAAATAAGATTTGGTATAAATTCCATTTCAAGTGGGATTTCTGTGAATTCATAAGAAAGAAAAAGATTCAAGTTGAAAAGGACGGATGAGCAAAAAGATTGAGAAAGAGGTTCGTCCTCGTCCACTTACACCCATAACATTCATTCTTGAAAGCCTTCATTTGGTACATGATTCAGACCAGGTTCGTCTTTGTGCTGCTATAATATTTCTCAGTTCTCACATGAAAATGTTCAAAAGGACATATGGTTTTTTTGGTGTATAAATATGTAGGCCTCCTATGTGTCTTGGTAAACCACGAAAATTTTTGTTGATCAAAGAGAAAGTCAGCTGCCCACTAGAGTTCCCTTGATCACTTCATTGGGACAATTTTCCAAAAATTTTCAAGTTCCATTGAAGTGTTTGGGAGAACTCTGGATGACATATCTGACAAGTTAAAAGCAGCAACAGGAAGAGATGATGCAAGAGTTCATTGGGACAATTTTCCAAAATTTTTCAAGTTCCATTGAAGTGTTTGGGGGAACTCTGAATGACATATCTGACAGTTAAAAGCAGCAACAGGAAGAGATGTTGTAAAAGTTCATTGGGACAATTTTCCAAAATTTTTCAAGTTCCATTGAAGTGTTTGGGGTAACTCTGGATGACATATCTGACAGTTAAAAGCAGCAACAGGAAGAGATGTTGCAAAAGTTCATTTCTTCATGGAGGTGTTCTATTGGGGTTTGATGTCTCGCATTTACTTTTATATTGGCTTTTGAAATTTTATTATCTATAGTCGATACCACATTTTTCTTATAGGGTAAGATACACTTTTGGTCTCTAACATTTGGAGTTAACGTCTATTTAGTCTTTAAGGTTTCAAAAAGTACACTTTATTTTTTGAAGTTTGAAAAATCATTCTAAATAGTCCTTGAATTAATTTGACCGTTAGTTGACTAACCGAAAAATGACATGACATGTTGAAGTGACAAATTTTAAATGAGGTGGATAATTTTATTAATTTTATATTGATTTTTAGATTACATGGCATTTTTTAAAAAAAATTTTTACTCTTTCTATCTCTCCTCTCCCCTCCTTTCCTCTTATTCTCCAACCTCTTCCTCTTCATCTTTTCTCCAATGGGTATTATCTCCGATGTCTCTCTGTAAATTTTCTTTCTTTGGCGTGCTTCAAAACCACCTCACAAGAGAGCCTTCTCCTGACAAAACCTAACAAAGCCTTCTCCATTCAACCTCCCACATCTCTCTTTCTATGCCCTTCTTCTTGTTCTAGATTCTTACTTCCTCAAAATCCAATTTTTTTCAAACCAGTCTCTGTGTTTTTCAGAGAGACCCTTCAATGATCTTGATTGAATTTTTCTTTTTTGAAAGAAAAACTAGTCTCTACCTTCTGAAATTTAGCAGCGAGACGCTGCACTGCTCGTTCTCGGTACATAAAGGATTTAGGAAAATTTTTTTCATAAAAAGAAATTTCTGACTTTCTTTCTTTCTTAATTGCTCTGAATATGGCCACGTTCGCACTTGGAAAATACATGGCCGAATAAACTTTGAATAAGTTGTGACATTTAGACAACGACAAACAAATTCGACCTTTCATTTTCTAAATGAATGTGAGCGGGATGTTTGGTCTGGGGAATATATGAAGCATGCCAAAGAAAGAAAACTTAGAGAGACATCAGAAATAATACCCAGAAAAAGATGAAGAGGAAGTGGTTGGACATGAAGAGGAAGGGAGGGGAGAGAGAAAGAGATAGAAAGAGTAAAAAACCTTTTTTAAAAAAACAAAAAGCCATGTAATCTAAAAAATAATATAAAATTGATAAAATTATCCACCTTATTTAAATTTTGTCACTTCAACATGCTATGTCATTTTTCCGTTAGTCAATTAACGGTCAAATTTAGGGGTGTAAAAATAATCGTGGAAGTGGAATCAGATTCTCTTGAAGTGGTTAGACTTTTAAACCAATTCGATTTTGACTTGTCTGAAGTGGATTTTTTTGTTGAAGAAGCTCTCCATCTTGCAGCTTCTGTGAATACTCTTCTTTTTTGTAAAATTCCTAGAGAGGAAAACAAAGTTGCCCATGAGTTAGCAGCTTTGGCTTCCTCTTTGGGAATTTCTTCAGTCTGGAAAGATTGTTTTCCAGCTTCTGTTTTGTCTCTCATTGTTTAGAGGGAGTACCTGTGGGGGTTAGTTTGGTTGTGCTTTCTTTGTTGTCTTTCAGTTTCAAAAAAAAAAAAATAATAATCCAGTAACCCAGACTACCCAACCCAAACCATAAGGGTTAGGTTGAGTTAGGTTTTTCTTCGATTTGGGTTGGGTTAGAATTTTGGAGAACCGAATTTTCGGGTCGGTTATCTGGTTGGCCTTTTTAGGCTCGGGTTGACCCGACCCGACCCAACCCAACCCAACCCAAGATTTATGGTTATATATATATATATATATATATATGAATTATTTGTGAACTTTTAATGTTTTTCATCGAGGATTGTAACGAAAATTAAGATGTTATGAACTTTGAAGTTTGATATTTGAATTTTATGTGATTTTAGTTATTACTTCAAGCAAAAACTATTTTAAATAATTAAGAAAATTATAAAAAAAAAAAAAATCAACCTGGCGACCCAACCCAACCCAACTCGAAAATATAAGGTTGGGTTGCAACCCTTGATCGGGTCATTCGGTAGCCAACCCGACCAACTCGAATTTTCAAGTTGGTCCCAAAAAATCCTTGAACTCAACCCAACCCAACCCAACCCAACCCGTGTACACCCCTAGTCAAATTAACTCAAAGACTATTTAGAATCATTTTTCAAATCTCAAGGACTAAAGTAAGTATACTTTTTGAAACCTCAGAGACCAAATAGACAGTAATCTCAAACCTCAGGGATCAAAAATATATTTTACCCTTTCTTTTAATATCAAAACATATTTTGGGAGATTTAGTGTTTGTACTCCAAAAAAAATAATGATTTAGTCCTAATGTTAAATATTTTGTTATAATTGAGTTAAATGAGTAGATAGATAATTAAACCACCTTTAATTTTCATTCTCACTTACCCATTTTCCATTTTCATGTCGTGATTATTCAATATCTACTAAATATGGTCAGAAGGAACTTTAAAGAAATAAAGCTATGGATGGTCAAAAATGTTTTTTAATAATTTAAAATTACTTAAAATGTATTTAATTAATATTTTAATTTTCTAAAGTGTGCCCATATTAAAAATGTTTTATTTTAAAATATTAGTCTTCTAAATCCTACCAAATTAATTTAGAAAAATACCAAATTATTTTTCTAAAGTGTGTCTATATTAAAAGTCAACATGAGTCTACTCAATTAGTTAAGGCATATACCTTGAATTAAAATGTTAGAAGTTCGAATTCCCTCAACCCACGTATCTTTAAACTCAAAGAACAAAAAGTTGAAAAAAAAAATCTCCTGCACATAAACCAAGAGCTTTACTTCTTAAGGTGACTTATTGTTAGTAGTTCAAAAGAATAGTGAATTTACTTATAAATTAAATACAAATAAATGAACTAAATTCTACTTATTGTTAGGTAGTTCAAAAGAATAGTGAATTTACTTATAAATTAAATACAAATAAATCAACTAAATTTTACGTATTGTTAGTAGTTCAAAAGAATAGTGAATTTACTTCTAAATTAAATACAAATAAATCAACTAAATTCTAGTTAAGTGTGTAGAGGCAATTACTCAATTAAACTTTATAAAAAAAAATAAATAAGGGTCAGTTTTGTATTCAATCTAGCTCTTGTTTTATATTTTCAGATTCACTTATAAATTAATTAGTAATAGTTAGTGTTATGGGTGAAATTTGACCACAATGACAAATTTGAAATATAAATGAAGTGGAAGGGCAAATATGAAAAGAAAAACTCAACACAGGACGAAACAGATCAAAACGGACCCAAATGTGAAAAGAATCAAACCTCTAGGAGAAATAGAGGAAGAAAATTTGGGCCTCGGGGCCCAAATTTTTTAGTCGACCTCGGCCTAGGCCGACCCCATAAATGGGATCGGGCCCAATACTTCGTTAAGCCTAGTCCCAATCTAGCCTGTTTTCATCTTTTTCCTCTTTCTAATTCACTAGAGATTCGTAATTATGCCCTAGAAAGGTCGTATAAATACTCTTCTTCTTTAAGAGGAGGTAAGTTCTTCCTCATTCTGAAAACTCTAACTTGTCACACTCATTCATTCTCTGACTTAAGCATGCAAGCACCACACCGGTATTCAGATCTTTCTTATCTTGCAAGCCACGTTCTTCCCCCTTCAAACAAATTTACAGTTGTTGTCATGTGAATGTTAGGTACATTCTCCTAGCCAAAATTAGGCAACAACATTTGGCGTTATCTATGAGGAAGAAAACCAAACTTGTTTGAAAGATTCCTGAACACCTTATGTCCATCCATGACAAGCAAGGCAATAGAAAAATGAAATCAAAATCTAGATGGAGAAGATTCTAATATTGATCATCATCCTCGAAAAACACGAGAAATCACTCTTCTTCGCCTTCATACCTATGAAGGCCGACCAGAGGAAGAAATCACCAAGCTGAAGAAAAAGATGAATTGAATGGATTGGAGCCTGGCTAAAAACTAGACAATCAAACTTGATAATTCTCATTTATGAGAATTATTTGACCTTTATACTTAGTTATTCTTGTTATTTTATGTGTGTTATTAAATAAAAAGGCTAGCAAATAGTTGGTTTAAATTGAATTATTGTTGGAAGCCTTTTAAATTAAGTAAAAGAATTTGATGTTTTTGTGCAGGAATTTGAAGAATGCAATAGAAATGCAATTGCAATTTCGAGAGATCTGGAAATTAAAGGGAAATCTGCAAATCTCCTAAAATTTAAGAATTTTGTGCGATATTGTTTCCACGATTTTAGCTGGGATTATAGCCATATTTGTGCATAATTCAAGAAGGAAATCCTAGCCCAATTCCTCTATAAATATTGGAGAAGAAGCCTCAAGAACGGAATCAATTTTTCTGCCATTTTCAGTCTTAGTTGCTGCTATTTCACGATTTTTCTGCTGTCGATTTTCTGCTGTCAATTTTCTGTTTGCTGCTATTTTTCTTCTGCTTTCCAGCCCCTTTCAACTTCGAAATTCAATCCTTCTTCAATGAAAATTGAAGGAAGTGAAGGCTCAATTTCCTTTGAAAAAAGTGGAGTTGAGTCGATTGAATAAAAAGTGAAAAAGAGATTGTGTTCTTCCCGTTCTTAGAATTTATTTTCTGTTTTATTTAAGTTATTTGCTTTTATTTTCGGAACTTAATTGTTGCTGTAATTTTGAGTTTTTAGCTACTGTTTTATTCTTCCCTTTTGTTCTTAAATTAATTAGTTGCTGAATTTATTTTGATTAATAGATTTTTGGTTGTTCTTTCATTATTGTTGAATTGTTATTCAAGTATTTATTAATTCTATTTTAGTTATGCACTTTGATTCTTTTAAATCATTAATTTTCATTTCTACCATAATGAGCTAATTCCTTCTTTGGGATTCAAGCATGTGAATGCCCTAAAGATAGGAATAAATGCCTAATTGTGAGAGCAACTTTGTTTCCTCTATAGCTTGTTTGCTTTTATTGATTTTAATGTTTATTACTAGTCTAGATTGATCACCTAGATTAGTATACAAAATTTGAATCTAATTCTAAAAAGGTTAGATAAAAATTTGGTTTTCATGAAAGCAATAAAGGAAAATAGCCTAGACATAGGAATTTGTTTTTTATCCTAGACATAGGGCAAAACCTTTAAAACCAAAATAATTGTGTTTCAAAATTAACTAAGTTCGTATTAGCCATAGAAATATCGGTTTAATCACTTAGTCTCCTAAAGATACTTCATAGAAGGTCAAATAGGTATTGAATTCGGTTTACAAAGCTTAAGTGTTGAGTCAAAGAATTGCAATTGCAATTAGGCCGCAATTTCTTTCAATGGAGCAAAAGCACGTTTGAATCTCTCTTTTATCATTTTTATTTCTTCTTTTCAAAAACAACAAAAAACCATCCCACTTATTGTTTTACATTGGTTATCCACAATTGCAATTTGAAAACATCTTTGCTTATTCTCTTGAATTTTGTTGAATCTGTTCCCTGTGGGATCGATACTCTACAATACTTTCAGTTTTATATTACTTGCATCGACAGTGTGCACTTGCACTGAACCAGAGCTTTGTTTTAATTTACAAATATTTTCTTTAAGCCCCACATTTTAGTTCGATAAAAACTCCTCCAACGAAACATAGAGATGAGTCGTTTGTTTGAGATCCCAAAAAAGAGAAATAACCGATGTATTAAGATGTGGGTGAGACAAAAACTCGCATGAAGGAACCAAAAGATAAGTTGATCCTAGGAGGAAATCAAACAAAAACATATCAAAAAGATCATAGCGCTACAAGCAGAGTAGCCAAGGTAAACTCTGTAATCCAAATGGTGCCCATAATTTCGAGCCAAGGCCGACCAGATCATGAGGACACAATGATGTGGTCTCAAAAAGATGAAGCGACAAAATCAGACTTATGGAGTCTGATCGAAAGCAAGCAAAAGAAGAAGCGACAGGTCGAGGCCACCTTGGCCAAGGCCAAGGCCAAAGAGGCTGTCCTGAAGCATTGGATTCATAACCCTCTATGGAAAGCCAATCTCCTAAGAATACAAGAAGAATTAGAAGAAAACATAATGGAAAACCTCCAAGAGAGTTTCCTAAGATCTCGTGGTCTTGAGTCGATAGATCTAGATGCTCTCATTGAGCAAGCAGATCTACCCTTTACAAATGTGGTTATGAGAGAAAAAGCTCCTCATAAATTCAAAATTCCAGCAATCACTCCGTATGATGGAAGCACAGATCCAATTGAACATCTGGATAACTACAGGTCCTTGATGGACTTAAACGAATTTCTGACGCCATGAAATGCAGAGCATTCTCCTCAACACTTACGGGATCTGCTAAAGAATGGTTTAATGATCAAAAGGAGATCAATAGGTTCTTTCAAAGAATTAGCTCGAGTGTTCATGACTCAGTCCTTATGAGGTAGATATCAACACAAGCCTCAAATGCACTTGTTAACTATAAAACAAGGACCAAGAGAGACTCTATGGGAATATGTCAATCGGTTCAATAAGGAAGCATTGCAAACACAATGTTTCATTGATACTATTACCCTAATTGCAATAATAGTTGGATTGCACGATGAAAGGCTGTTCATGCCAACTTCTTATGTCGACTTCATCACCAGAGCATAGAAATACATGAGTGCAGAAGATCTATTGAAATCAAGGGATGCTACATGATACAAGGAAACTTGTCAAAGGCTCTATCAAAAAATATTTATAAACTGGACCTCTAAAATTTGCAGTAATAGTGGCCATGGTCAATCATAAGGATTAAAGTTCTTAGATTAATTAAGTACCATAGTTAATTATACCATATTTTATTTAGAGAAACAAAACTTTAGAAACAAGGAAAAAATAAAATAAAACCTAAAACTATTATTTACAAGGTAGGAGTCCAATTTTTTAGTAACATAATGATTGATTAAATAAAAGCACAACTTTGAATATAAAGAATTGATTTCATGCATTTAATCTTAAGCCAAGAATTACTAAGTGATCAACATCCTCTCTCAAGCTCAATTGAACTCATGCATAGCAACAAATCAACCTCTCGGTCTATTTTCATTACTAAACATGACATTAGGTTATTCTCTTAAGGCTTCTAAAATTAATCTATTCACTCTCGTGCAATAAATTAAATCTAGGCATGCATCTATTGTTCTAAGGATAAATTTACTCTCTCAAGCTAAATCTAGCCTAACATGAAAAACCATGGTCAAAGGTTTAAACAATAATAATAAGATGCATAAAAGATGTAAAAACATAGATTCAATCACAACATAAACAAAGATTCAAATACACAACCAATACTTGTCTAAATACAAAGATAAACAGCAATTAAGTCCATACCAAAACTCCTAAAACTAAAAGAAAAGCAAGAGAAAGAGATTAGACTAAGGTCGTGTGCCAACACTCGTTCCCAACGTGATGTCCACGATCTCAAGCTTTGAGTTTCCTCCATGGCTCTTGAAACTCTCCTCCAAGCCTTTAGACAATGTAGAAATCGAGATTAGGGTTTTTGTCTCAAACGCTTCTTTTTACAAATGGTAAAATTTCCCTTTATAAAGTTGAGACAACGTTGCAACACTAGGGGCAGCGTTGCAAAGTTGTCCTTAGCATTTTACAAAAAAGGAAAAAATCTTCTTTGACCAACGTTACAACTCTATAAGCAGCGTTGCAATATTGTGCCCTCGAGTCTTCAAGGTTGATAGGTTTCTCCAATGGCGTTGCAATGATATAAGGAGCATTGCAACACTATACCCTCGAGTCCAATTGCCTTATCCTTCCTCTTCAACACTTAAATCCTCAAATATAGCTTTAAGTTGCTCAAATTTGTCCAAATATCTCACAATTCTCTAGTTTTGCTCAAAATGCTCAGTTTCTGAGAAATATACAAAAAAAACACATGAAAGCACACATAATCATAGCAAAACTAGCATAACACTAAGCCAAGAAATAACACTATTTTGCCCACTATCACTACAACAGGACAAGGGAGAAGCAATCAAACTCCTAACCATGATAAAGCACAAGACAACATCATCACAATTCAAAGAAGAGGAAGGCCAAGGACTAGGGTAGAGGCTGACCCAACCCTAGGTAAAGCCGAGGTAAAAAATTTTAAAGGTATACACCAACAACACTTCCTCTTGAAAAGATCCTGATGGAAATATGGAATTCTAGCATCATCAGATTCCCAGAAAAGATGGGAACTCCACCAGACAAGAGAAGCAAACAAAAGTTTTGCTTATTCCATCGAGATCATGGCCATGAGACTAGAAACTACTTTCAACTAAAAGATGAAATTGAAGCTTTAATCAGAAAGGGCTATCTAAAGGAATATGTCGATGACGATGACCACAAAGAGCCGAGGCCGACCAAACCAAGAACGTCTAAGAGAGGTCAAAAAAATCTTTGGAGGACTAGCCGGTGGAGAATCAAGCCGAAAAAGGAAAGTCCTTGCCAGATGATCGACTGAAATGTAGGGGCTTTAAGAAAAGATTTTTAGTTTAAAAACGAAGCTCCAGTCCAGTGCAAATGCACACTGTCAATGCAAGTAATATAAAATTAGAAGTATTCTAAAGTATCGATCCCATAGGGAACATATACAACAAAATTCAAAAGATAGCAAAAATTATTCTCAAATTATAATTTCGGTAACCAAGGTTATAAAAATGTGGAGAGGTATTTTTGGTGATGAAAATAATTGAAAAATCAATAAGAATGATAAAGGGATTCAAGTTGATCATGTCCCTTTGGTAAGAAATGCAACTAAAATGCAATTGCAATCGTAGCTCAACACAAGAAACATTGTAAAACGAATTCAGCGCCTATTCAATTTTGATTCAAAATCTTTAGGAGACTATGTGATTAAGTCTATATTTCTATTGCTAATCTAACTTAGATAGTTTAGCACGTAATTTTAGTGGTTTTGGAGTCTCGCCCTGTGTCTAGGGTCAGTTTCAGGACTTATTTCTAAGTTTTTTCCTCTATTGCTTTTGCAACATTTGCTTTCTATTAGCCCTTTCGGTATTAAGTTTAAGCTTGACGAGTAACACTAGATGACCAACTAGGTTTGCTCAACACTAAACTCAACAAAAACATACAAAGTCAAGTGTTAAGCTAGATTACATTTGCTATTAAGCCTTACATCTTTCCTCTTGGGCATTCACAAACTTTAGTGTTACTAGTCAAATCATTGTAGAAAAGTTGAATTTGGAGCCAATTAGGATATCCATTCTGAGGGCACTTTCTTAACATCCTCTTGTAGCATTCCCATGTCTCAAACAATTGCTCACCATCGTGTTGTTTAAATGCGTTGATTTCTATTCTGAGCCTAGTTGTTTTAGTGAGTGGGAAAAACTTTGTAAGGAATGCCTAAGCTAATTCCTCCCATGTGCTAATGCTCCCAAGTGATAAAGACTCAAGTCAATCCTTAGCTTTATCCTGCAGAGAAAAAAGAAAAAGACATAAGCAAGTTGCATCAGCAGAAACACCATTTATCTTTACAGTTTCACAAATTTCAAGAAAATATCTAAAGTGAGAGTGTAGATCCTCTGAAGGATATCCTTTAAAAGCACTATCTCTAGCCATTTCAATGAGTCTTGTCTTAAGCTCAAATTTGTTGGCATTTATTGTTCCATAGACTATTCTAGAGTGTTATATAGGGAACTGTTGTGCAAAAACTCACTACGAAAGCATACGCAATTGTAGGTAGCAAGTGATAAACAAGGTCGATCCCACGAGGACTAATGTAAGTAAAGTTACTGAAATTAAGCACAAACTTGCCAACGCAAAACTAAGCTAAAGAATGCAACTAAACCTGCAAATTGACTGAACACGAGCACAAAAGTGGCTAATAAACTAGAAGGGACTTAAAAAGGTGGAATCTAACTTTAAACAAAGAATTTAAAGGTTAAAAAGCTAATAAAATGATAAAAACAGGGAGGCTGGAATTTAGGAAGGCAGTGGTTGTTTTTGCCTAATTAAGGTCAGCAATGCTATAGCATTAGACACCACAATGTTATACATAAGGGAATTTTCATCTAAAACTGACTTGAAAACCTCTCGAACTCGATTTTCTTATCTTTAACACTGAGTTAATCATATGTCTATGAAAACTCAATGCTAAAGAACACTAATGAGACCCAAATTCCCCAAATTCCCCAAATTCCCAAATTCCCCTACCATTTCTACCCTTTAAGGAGAAATCATTTGCTCCATTTGTGTTAATCCACCCATTCCTAACCCTTTCAGTATTAAGAACTAGTTTATGCCTTACCTAAGGTGATCAAACTCAAATAAGAACTTGCAATAAACACCCCAAATGGAAGTATAACTTCATAAAAGTGCATTGTCCATCCTTAAATTCCATCCCTAAAACACTTAGCCCATGAGTGCAAAACTGAAAATAAATCAGAAGAATTCAGAAATCATCAACATCTTGAGAGTAAATTAAGAGTTATACCCAAAATGGCTACAAAAGAATGTTAACCTAGCTAAAAGCTTAAGAAAAACTTAGGGCAATACAAAAGTTAACAACTAAAAGGTAAAACTAGAAAGAGAATGAGGAAGAAAGACTAGAAGATGGTGAAGCTTCTTCTCCTTCTAGAAATTAGCTTCAAAATCGCAACTCCTCTTCCGTCTTCTATTTTTCTGGGTTTCTTTTCCTTTTTCGGCTTCCTCTTTCATTTCACGAAGGCCTCCTCTTTTCTTTTCCCTAAAAGGGTTGATTTGGCTCTCTCCCTCCACGTGGCAGTTGATTACTGATCTGATTTTTAGTAAATGTTGTCTCCCCAGCTAATGTAAGCTCTAAATTTTCCGTAAAATTCTACGTCCCGATGTGGTTTGGGATGCTGCAACATTGCAGCCCACATTGGAAATGTGGTTTGCAATGTTGTAGCATTAGTAACCACATTTCAGCTTCCAGCCCATAAAATTAGTCCATAGACCCGAGATAAACATGTTCAAATGATAGAAAATTTACCAAGAGTAAAGGAAGAATGAATGATTTTTTAAAACACACCCTTCCTCAATAAAACTACCAAATAAAGGTCCAAAACTGACAATGGAATTCAGATAACTCGAGTTTTAGCTAGGTCTAAGACTGAAATTATGATAATTTACTCCCATTTCATGAGATTATTAGGAACACAAGCTGGAAGTAGCCTTTAATGGCCTTTGGCTGAGTCTGATCTCTTTTTTCCTTTCCAATTTTTATGCACGTTCTTTCTATCTCAAGATCGACTGGGACGATTTCCTTGGTTCTTCGCATAAACAACCCAAATTTAAAAAGAAGAAAATTAAACAAAAATTAGTATAGTATAAAAAAAAATTCAAAACTCTAAATTAGGACCAAGTGATTTTTTCACAATATTAAGTGAATTAAATAGTCATCAATCCCCGGCAACGGCGCTAAAAACTTGAAGATTAAAGATTGGAAACAATCAAAGGAGAAACTATCCTAGGGAGTTGATTTCACCTATTAAACCTATATTTAAACTACCTAAATTTCCAAGATTGATCATGCAAATATTTCATAAGTCTAGAATTCTTTTATCATGAATGGCTTTTTCAAGGACAAACAATTATTATGCATTATGGCAAAACCTACATCTCTGATGATTTTTAACGATATGAATAGCATTAAGTTCCTTCATTAACAATTTCGAAAGGAGTCCTAATCATTATCAAGTTAGAATTACCTTTAGTCATGCAATTACGATCTAATCTAAATTATATTTCTCAAGCGTGAATTTAGACCAACACAACATTTAATCTATGGCCAAAAGATTAAAAGCATTAAGAATATAAAAGCATGAATGAAATAAAAGACAATCATTCATGAAATTTAAATAATTAAAACATAAGGTCTAATGGTTACATCAATCTCTAGAATAAGAAAAGAGTTTAGCCACTCATGTTCACTATCACAAAATCTAAACACTTAAACAATATCTAAATACTACATAAAAAGAAAGAAGAACAACTATGTTGGTATATCGATCTTCCGTCTCCGTATGATCTCCACGAACTTGGCCATGAATATTTCTCTCAAGTCTCTTCTCACTCTTATATGTAGAATTTTAAAGTTGTGCTCTCCAAAGTTGAATGCCTTGGATGAAGAGAAAATGGGTATTTATAATGGGTTAATCAATATATCCTAGTCTAATTAGAAATTCATGATTTAATTAAATTAGGAATAAAAATCTAAAATTAGGAATCATAATCTAATCAAATTAGGAATCCAAAATCTAATTAAATTATGAACATTTTTCTTCTCCAAAAATTGTCCCTAAATGTGGTTGCTTAATTTCTTGCCTAATTAGCTCATTTTTCACCATATTTCTTCTAAAATCTTCGTTTTGTTCCAAATACTCAATTTCTATAAAATAAACAATTATGAATGTGAAAGTATATATTTAAACCTCAAAACTAGCATAAAATAGAGCCTAATGATTGCACATATTGTGTGCTATCAGCCTACAATGAAATCCTAAGAAGACCTACACTACATGAACTCAAGGCAATAACTTCCACTGACCACCAGCTCATGAAATTTCCAACCTTGAATGGAACGAGAATAGTGAAAGGAGAACAAAAAGCTTCGAGAGAATGTTACTTCACGGCACTCAAATAAGCTAAAAGGTTGAAAGAAGATCGACCATTGCACATACAAGAGGCCAAGGCCGACCACAAGAAAATAATGATATAAGCTTCATGGAATGCTAAAAATGTCTCCTCAATGATGTTTTCATTTGCTTTCAACTAGATAGGGACAGCTAGCAAAGATTTCTACTTTTCAATTACATGAAATTATGTTTTCTTTCAAGGTAATCAATAAAGGCCATTATTTTCAAGCTATAATTTTTATCCAAGCATGAATTCTAAATCAATTCCTCCTTGAACAAGGGGACTACATAGGCGATACGTCTCCAATATGTCTTCCAATCAAGCCCAAAAGTCGAGGTCGACCTTGACATAATTGTATCTTCGAACAAGAGCATGTGAACTGGGATCTACTAGGAAACTAAAAATAATGAAGTTCTTTGAAAAAGACCGAGACCGAGGAGCACACCTCACTCCAGAAAACATTTTTCTTGCATACCTCCAACTCACATCATCCATGAGTAGTCCAATTACTCATATGAAAATTCAAACAGAAAGAGTAACTAGAAAATCATCGGGCAAAAGGAACTTAACAACGATCAAGCTTAAGAAAAACAAAAGATATTCAAGCGTAGCCTGCAGAACAAGAAGCAGATCGAAACACAAAGGGCCACCGGACATCAGATGAGGAGGAAATTTAAGCCTAGGCCCAAATCTCTTGGTTGGCCTCGACCTTGGTCGAGACCGACCATGCAGGCCGACCCCATCACAGCGTCAACCCAGGTCCTATTTTCTTTTCTTAACTTCGATCCAGCCCTGCTTTTTTGAAAAAACCCAATTTCTGCACACAGTTTCTTTTCCTCCTATCACAGCTACCTGAATTGAAGCTACAAATAGTCCAAGATGCTTCTTAGAAAGCAAAAAATGCTACTACATGTGAAGATTGAAGACTAAGTCCCAAGAGGAAAAAATCCGAACAAATTCTACCTTGAAGCCTTAAAATTTTCTCCATGAAAGTGGTCAAACACCACGAATCTAGAGGAGAATCTTATACCTTGGGAAGATTAGGATCAACCCTACAGGGTATGATCGAGCAATCTTCGGGATAATCCAAGCACTACTTTAGAGCCTTAAAATTTTCTCCATGAAAGCAGTTGAACACAACAAATCTAGAGGAGAATCTTACACTTAGGGAAGATCAACATTGATCTCATCAGGCACGAACGAAAATCCCCTAGGATAATTCGAGGATCACCTCGGAGCATTGAAATCAACTCCTCTCAAAGAATGATTTTGATCATCTCAAAAAGGAGAATAAAGCGCCAAAAGAGAACGATCTAATAAGGTCCAAAGAAAAATGTCTTAAACAAATAGACAAACCAAATTACTCCTAAATCAGTCTCCATGCTAATAGCCCACGACAACAAAGCTAAACCATGGATCCTAATTAGCAAGTGGGGGCTAATGTTATGGGTGAAATTTGACCACATGGACAAATTTGAAATATAAAGGAAGTGGAAGGTAAAATATGCAAAGAAAAACTCAACACGAGATGAGACAAATCAAAATGGACCCAAAGGCGAAAAGGACCAAACCTTTAGGAGAAATAGAGGGAGGCCCAAATTTCTTGGTCGGCCTTAGCAAAGGCTGACCTTCATGGTTGAATGGGGTCGGCCCCAATACTCCCTCAAGTCTAGTCTTGATCTAACCCGTTTTTCCCCTTTTCCTCTTCCTAATTCGCCAAAGATTCGTAATTATGCCTTAAAAAAACCGTATAAATACTCTTCTTCTTGAAGATGAGGTAAGTTCTTCCTCATTCTGAAAACAATAACTTGCCACACTCATTCATTCTTTGACTTAAGCATCGGAGCCTGTGTGTGTGACAAGCACTGATAATTCTCATTTATGAGGATTATTTAACCCTAAAACTAAGTTGTTCTTGCCATTTTTACACATTTTATTGAGTAACGAGCAGGCTCAAAATAGCATTTATAAGATAAATTCATGCAAGCTTGTCGGAGTATGGAAAAAGAAGAATTTAGTTGAAAAGATAAAGGAAAGTTGACTAAAATTGTTGTTTTTGTGCAGATTTGAGGAAATGAAGAAAATGCAAATGAAATGCAATTGCATTTCCTTAAGAAGACAATGTGGTGAACAAGAGGGAAAATGCAACTGCAATGCAATTGCATTTTCTGGACTTATCAAACATTACAGAAATTACAGAAATTTACCAAGATTCACGCATTTTGCTTGATTTATGGGAGAATTTCAAGCCCAAACTCATGCCCAAACCTTGACCCATGATTGAAGGAGCACAAGGATGGAAACACTAGCCTTCAATGCCTATAAAAATAAGGAGATCGAAGCAATGGAGGACGTTTTTATATGGGTTTTTCTGCTATATTTCGCTTTCAGACAGCAACATTTAATTTCGTTTTTATGTCTTTCTTCCAGCAGTTTCTCTTCATGTTCTGCTTGTAAGTTCCGAGGTTGATCCCTCCTCAACGAAAGTAGATGAGGTAAAGGTTCAATTTAGTTTGATTCGATCACAGCAAGGACTTTGTTAACATTACTTTGTTTTTGTTCTACATAATTCTGTTTTTTTTTTCTGCAAATTTTTTAGCTAGAGAGTCAAGCAATTGTTTAAACCCACTTCTTGCATGTTGTAGAGTTAAATAAATTAAAGAATTATGGATTTCAATTTCTTCCACCTTTTATACAATTTATTTAAATTCTGGAGAATTTTGTTCTCATAGGAGTTGAATTTCCGAATGCATGAAATCTCATGTTTTAAATTGTTAACTTCAGCACTATGAGCAATTTCTTTGTGGGCACTTAAGTTGTTAAATTAATTTTGTAGCAAGGTGTTTTTGATAAAAATTCAATCGGGTTGCTTGGATTTTATTTACCTTATTTCATTTTATTAATTATGAATTTTTTTTTACAAGTAAATTTTGGGTTTTCATTTCTCCCATAATGAGCTAATTCTCCCTTAGGGATTCAAGTTAGTGAATACCCTAGAGGAGAGATGTAAAGCTTAAAGCATATTCAATCTAGTTAACACTTGAGGCTTTGTTTGTTTTTGTTGAAATAATGTGGGTAAACCTAGCCGGCCAACTAGTGATTGCTTGTCAAGCTTGAACTTAATATCGAAAGAGTTAAGGGAAAGCCGATGTCACAAAAGCAATGGAGGAAAAGACTTAGACATAAGTCCTGAACATCGACCCTAGACATAGGGCGAGACTCCAAAACCGCTAGAATTGTGCGCTAAATTATCTAAGTTAGATTAGCCATAGACATATAAGTTTAATCACTTAGTCTCCTAAATATTTTGAAGCAAAATTGAATAGGAGTTGAATTCGGTTTACTTAGTTCTCTAGTGTTAACTATGATTGCAATTGCATTTTCAGTGAAATTTCTTTCCAAAAGGGCATAAGCGACTTGGATCCCATTTTTGTTAATTATTGACTTTCCCATTATTTTCTTTAGCAAAAACAACCTCCCAAATACTTTTACATCTTTGGTTACCACAATTGTATTTTGAAAACAAATTTGTGTCATCTGAGTAAATTTTGTTAAAACTCATTCCCTTGGGTACGATACTCTGGAGTACTTCCAGTTTTCTTTATTACTTCGATCACGTGCACTTGAGTGTAGCGAAAAGCACCGATCAAGCACCAAACCGGCGTTCAAATCTTTCTTATCTTACAGGCCACGTTCTTTCCCCTCAAACAAATTCACAGTTGCTGTCACGTGGAGGTTGTGTGTGTTCTCCTAGCCAAAATTAAAATTTGAGATTTTCTTTGATGGTAGAAATTAGAATCGATAGTAATTAACCAAGATATATTTGATAAACTATGTAGAAAAAAAAAGGTTAAATGTATAAATTTCCAATTTAATTAATTGGCCAGACCTGGGAGTTTTTGTACGGAAGACCCCTTTTTCACGTAGTTTAATGCAATCTGACATGTCGCTAGAAAAAAACTGAAATATGACCCATTCTGACGTGGCAATACACATAAAATTACCCACAAGTGCAGTATGAGGCCGTCTCACTTGTTCACACTTTCGTACATAGTAACGTCGTCGCTAACAATTCTCGTTCTCACTCTCATTGGCCACGTCAGCAAATATTTTGGATCTTACAAGATTCTCGCTCCCGAAGACTCACTCTCGCATACATTGACTCATTCTCGCTCTCGCAATACACGTCACTCGAACCGGACTTTACCAATGTTGTACTCACTCACGCTCTCGTTCTCGCTATCGCCTCTATGTGGATTGTCTTTTTCTGATCCCCCGATTATGGTAAGTTTTCAGTGGTACGTACAAACACTGTGTGAGATGACATTATGGTTTATTAGTCGAAAACACTAACAAAGAAAAGATCTTGTCACTACGGGTTTGCGACGCGGAGCTGCCGACTTTATTCCAAAAGGAGGAACATGGAGTCGCTACCAGTCTTTATTTAAAGGGTGTGATTGGGCACCCAAAATTTGCTAAAATTGTCTGCAAATAAAAAGATTTAAGGTTTGAGGGTCATTTGTATATTGAGAAGGTATTAGCACCCTACAATACTCATTCAATGAACGAAATTTTACTTTTCTTGTGTTATTTTAAAAGAAAATGACCTTTGTAAAAAAAATATTTTTATCTGTAATTTTTAAATGTCTCATGTTTTATTAATCACTATTCTTAAATTAAATAATGAGCAATAATTATGGGTGACATAAAGCCATTATAAATTTATTTGAATTTGATTTTCCATCCCAAAATAAATTCATCACCTCAAGATTATTGGAGAATCAATATCTTGAATCTCCAATTTCCATCATAGGAAAGATTTTTTTTATTTTGTATAGAAACATTTGGTTTATTTATTTTTTAAAAAAAACATGTGAATAAAGAATCTTTTTTTTTTTAGAAAACTTTTCATTAATTTTTATCTTTAAAGAAGTGAAATTTTTATGAAAAAAAAAATTAGATTTGATTTAATGTTTTGAAAAGAAAGTCAATGGGATATTTTTAGAAAAATCAAAGTTTCCTTTTATAAGAAAATCTCTTTGATGAAAATATGTTTTCTAATACTTTTTATGAAAAAAAAAAATTACAAAGAAAATTTTCTTATAAAGAAGAAATTGCAAATACATATATATATATATTTTAATTGCCTTTTTTTTCTAAGGAAACATATAAAAAAATCAAATCTTGGCATTCCAAGATTTTGATTTTTCACCTCAAGAATCTTACAATATCGGCATCCCGAAAATTGAAACTTCTATCGTTGGAGAAGAAAATTTTCTCTTGCAAAATTGGACAAAATACATATAAGGAAAATGCATACACAACCTTGAAGAGATAAAAATAAAATAAGGTAAAAAAAAAAAAAACATGAACAATAGCATAGCATAATCAACAATTAAAAAAAAAATCTATGTTGCAAATGTTTCAAATAAAAATAATACTCATGAATTAATAATACATAAACATGAAAAAGAATAAAATATAACTAAAATGTAAGACAATAAAACAAAATATTATCAAATAACACTCAAATAGAAACAAATAAATGATTGAGTTCATCCTTCCAAAAATTTGAAAATTTGATTTGTCCATTAATGAAATCTCATTCCCAAATAAAAGAATATATTTGGCTTAATTAAAAACACCAGATTTTCAAATATTTGATTTGAAAAATTAATTAGTCAATAAGATATTTGCTCTAATTAATTTTACCAAAATGTCACATATTTGATCTGGCTAATTAATTTTTACCAAGATACACTCATTTTCTTTTTTTTTTCTTTTTTTTTTTCACAAAAATGCAAAATAAAATAAATATATAATAAAATAAAATAACGAAAAAATGTAGGGGTCTACAGATCTCAATCAACATTTCCCAATAAACTTTTTAAATAAATTAATTAAAGAAAATTACTATGGTTTATATCTAACAATCATCATTTCTTCCTTCATTTTCTCATTTGTTCAAACTTACTTTCAAACATTTTCTCCTTTGAACTGTTCTTCACATAAAACTAGAGCGAGAGCATCTAGAGAGAGAGTAAGTAAACCCTAAACACTAAACCTATAGGAGCGAGGGCGAGAGCGAGCGTAAATGAGCAAGAGCGAGAGGGAGACTTTTTTTTAATTATATTTGTTTACTTCTACTTATTATTTATTTCTTTCTTTTTTTTAAGGATAGAAAATAAATCCTTATTCATTCGATACTGTGGCAGTTGGGATGAGATTGAGAACTATTATATTGGAAGTTTTCTAATAGGGATAGTCGTGCTGAGCACTGTCAGATACGATGAGTTGCAAGGTCTGATATATGAAGTTACGAACATTAGTCCGGATGAGGGTGAAGATGCAGTTGGAAAAGCAATCCCCTTCGATATACATAAGGAATGATCGTGATGTTGAATTTCTTCTCTTCCAAGAAAATGTTTCGAAATTACAAGTATTTATAACAACTGTACAAAAGAATGGTGGAACATGACCCGAATGGGGATGTGCAGCAAGCTTATGACGTCAATTATCATGTGATGGTTGAGAATGAGGGTATGGACTTGAAAATTTTAGAATCATTGAGCATGTATAGAGAGAAGGCAGAGATACCATTGTATGAGACGGGGGTCTCCCTAGGAACTGACGACAATAACCCATGGGAGTCATATTATACTCACCATGGTTCTCAACATCATCACATGGATTGAAATGAAGCATAGGACTTACATAGAGCAATGCATGCCAGTCGAAACGAAGGAGTCCAAAGTCACTGGGTGGATTGTCTAGTTGTTGAGAATGAGATAAGGCCCACTTCAACTCTAAGGGGCACCTGATTGTGCCCATTCTCAAGTCAGACCATCGATTGCTTCTTTGCCTTGTCCCTCTTCGTCTAGCTCTGCTCATGGTGTTGATGTTGAGGTTGGTGGGTTATTTTTCTGTAAGGACTTAAAGAACAGACTCTCGATGCTGGCCATGAGCAAAAATTTTGAGTTTAGAGTAAAGAAATCCACAAAGAATTTGTACATTGTGAAATGCATCGACAAGACTTGTACATGGAGGCTCCGGACGGTGAAGATGGAGGGAACCGAAATGTTTAAAATAAACAAGTATGTGGGTGCACACACATGCTCCATTAAACTGTTAAATCACGACCATCATAATTAAAAGTAAGTTTGAAAGAGTTTGTCGTGTTTATAAGCCAAAGCACATCATTGAGGATGTCAGCCAAGAGTTTGGGGTGAATATAAGTTATGACAAAGCATGATGTGTTAAAAAATGGTACATGCATTTGCTAAGGGGACTCCAAAAGACTCATACACCATGATTCATGCGTATGGAGTAGCCTTGAAAATTGCTAACTCAGACACCATGTTTGAGGTAGAACTTGAAGACTCCCGTTATTTCAAATATACATTCATGGCATTGGGGTCTTGCATCAGAGGTTATACGCGTATGCAAGATGTCATCATTGTTGATGGGTCCCATTTAAAGGAGAAGTACAAAGGATGCATGTTGATTAGTGTAGTGAAGGATGGAAATAACCAAATTTATCCATTGGCATATACGATAGTGGACAATGAGAACGATCGGTCATGGATATGGTTCATGACGAAATTGAAGATAGTCGTTGGAGACTTTCCGAACTTGGTTATTGTTTCAAACCACCAGCAAGTATTGCGCATAGTGTTAAAGTTGTATTCCCCACAGCTTTTCAAGAAGTGTGCACCTACCATCTGGAGTCTAATGTGTTGACCAATTATAAAGACAATGTGGCAGCATAATTGTTCAAAAATGTCGCTAGGGCATTTCGCGAGTCAGAATTCAAGATATATTGGGATCAACTTTTGCACATACGTGGAGATGTTGTAGCCCGATATTTGAAGAGCATTGGTATTGAACAGTGGTCACGCTATTTTTAGATAAATAAACATTATGAAAATATGACTTCGAGTAGTGTAGAGTGCTTCAATTCGTTGACTGCAGAAGCACGCTATTGCCCATCATTCCGTTGCTCGATTATATAAGAGAGCATCTACAGGGGTGATTTTATGAAAGGCCTATTGGTTTTCACACACGGAATTGCTGTCAAACTATGTTGAGAAATAAATGGCCAAGGATTGCGAAAAAGGTAGACGATATCGAGTCGACCCAATTGATTGTTACACATGTCAAGTAAAAGACAGTCGATTGGATGGTATTGTTAATCTTCAAACTCGACAATGCACATGCAAACAGTTCGACTCGTACGAAATACCATGTTCCTATGTTATTGTTGTTGATCGAGAACGCAACATCACCCCTGTTTAGTCTGTGTAATAAGTGTTATACCGTTGAAGGTCTTCAAGCAGTATATGCGGAGCCTATATACCCAGTGGGGCATGTATCAGAATGGTTGCAACCGCCTGGATATGTGGAGATGAAAATACTTCCACCAAAGAGAGTTGCTCGAGTTGGACGGAGAAGGGTACAAAAAATTCCTTCTGCAAGCGAACACAATCGAGCACAAAAATGTGGTAAACGTGGGAATGTCGGACAAAACCAGCAGTCATGCAATCAACCTCTATCAACCACCATCTTCAACCAAGCGGATCAGTAGATATGTTTCTATCTATAAACTATATTTGTGTTTGTGTATCTTGTTTCTGTATGTAATTGAACAAGTTGGTTTGATGTGTTATAGCTCAACGCATTTTATTTTTATCTCTTTGTGAATCTGGTTCTGGTTTTGGTTCTAGTTCTCATTCTCACTCTCGCTCTCGTTATATATATCGTTCTCGTTCTCGTTCTCATTCTCGTAATCATGGACGTTATTTTGCTCGTTCTCGTTTGCATTTATGTAACTAAGAAATCTGCATACCAATTCCGCTCTAGCTATTAACACTCAACTCGCTCTCACAATAGCTATTGTCTTAGCCCTCGCTCTCGTATATGATTTACCCATTCGTTATAATTATGTTAAACATGGATATAAACTCTCGCGCCAACATGTTCTCGCTCTCACTCTCGCTTACAATTCTCATACTTGCTCTCGTGTAAACGTTGACCAATGTTTGTAGAATTGTGAAGACATTTATTTTGGATGCACAAAAAATTGAAGTTCTGTACAATAAACCCTTAAACTCCATCAAATATTAAAATTTTGGACAATAAAACACCTACCCCCATCAAATTGACTCAATGTTCGACCACAGTTGACACACATACTGGGTCCTAAAGTCCGTCATCCGCTCTTGTACAAATGCAGAAGTCTCTACACTTGTCACCAAGTACTCAAACCATTTAGCACAGAAGATCTTGCAGTCCAGTGAATCATGCTATATATTGGAGTTCTTTGCACGATAGATGGGCCACACAGATGTTTTCATACTTGGCTTGACACGAGGGACATCAAAAAAGTAGAGCAACGAAGGTAGTGTGTGCACGAGGGCTCCAAGAACTTCTCGAAGAGCCCAAGTTCGATGTACAAGGGGTATGAGTCGTACACCAGCAGTTGTCCCCTATTCAAGTCCATGACAAGCAAAAACCAGTGCTCGTTCATGTTGATGGGACAGTACACGAAGTCAACTTCTTGCTAAGCAGGTGATAGCACACAATATGTGCTATCTTTAGGCTTCATTTTATGCTAGTTTTGAGACTTAAAAATATGCTTTTCACTTTCATAATTGTTTATTTTGTAGAAATTGAGCATTTTGAGCAAAATAAAGATTTTAGAAGAAATATGGTGATAAATGTGCTAATTAAGCAACCAATTTTGGGGACAATTTTTGGAGAAGAAAAATATTCCTAATTTAATTAGGTTATGAATTCCTAATTTAATTAGGTTATGGATTCCTAATTTGATTAGATTTTGGATTCTTAATTTAATTAAATAATGAATTCCTAATTAGATTAGGATATGGATTAACCCATTATAAATACCCACATTCTCTTCACTTCAAGGCATTCAACTTTGGAGAGCATAACTCTAAATTTCTACATACAAGAGTGAGAAGAGACTTGAGGGAAATATTCAAGGCCAAGTTGTGGAGATCATACGGAGACGGAAAATCAACACACCAGCATCGTTTTTCTCTTCTTTCTTTTTATTTATAGTATTTAAATGTTGTTTAAGAGTTTAGATTTTGTGATAGTGAACATGAGTGGCTAAACTCTTTTCTTATTCTAGGGGTTGATGTAGTCATTAGACCTTATGTTTTAATTATTTAAATTCCATGATTGATTGTCATTAATTCCATTCATGCTTTTATATTTTTAATGCTTTTAATCTTTTGATCACGGATTAAATGTTATGTTGGTCTAAATTCACGTTTGAGAAATGAAATTTAGATTAGATCCTAATTGCATGACTAAAGGTAGTTCTAACTTGATAATGATTAGAGCTCCTTTCGAAGTTGTTAATGAAGGAACTTAATGTTATGCATAACGTTAAAAATCATCAGATATGTAGGTTTTTGCCTTATTGCATAAGAATTGTTTGTCCTCGAAAGAGTCATTCATGATAAAAGACTTCTAGACTTATGATATATTTGTTTGATCAATCTTGGATGTTTAAGTAATTTATTTATTTTAGTCTGATAGGTGAAATCAACTCCCTAGGATATTCTCTCCTCTGATTGTTTCAATTTTTATTATAATTGTTTTATTTAAATCTTGCATGCATCATTCAATTCTATTCTCTAAATAAAATTGGGCGATAATATTCATAGTACTTAAGTGAATTAGAAAACCAATCCTGAGGACGTTACTCGAATACTCTTTCACTATATTAAAACTTGACCCGTACACTTGCGGTATTGCCCAAAAAATTACGTAACAGCAGGCTTGTAGTCGTCGTGCACTCCTTTCACGAACTTGATATAAGTGTCCTCTGACTCCTATGCCATCGCGGCTTTGAGCAACTGCTCATTCTTGATCTTGCAGTATATACTTTCTTTATTTCGCAAGTTTAAATGGGCTTGTAAAAGACAACACGTGCATTGTGAGTTGTTATGATAATCAAACAAACTTGCGCACGCATAATTTTAGTGTCAATACATACCAGGATCCCCGTAGGCAATATGGTGAATCGGTGTATGCAAATTTCCAGTTGAGCAGAGAGATTCCTTTTGATAAACATGAACAACTGAATGAAAGAAACCGTTAGTTACTACATGTGAAACTAGACAGTAATAAATATTAAACCAGCGAAAAAAGAAAGGTACTTACATCACAATCGACCCAATAGCTCGATATTAGTAAGTCTCTGAAGAATTTCTTTTCCATGCATGTAGTCGTGGTACCAATGCTAGGTCGAATCTCCGGTTACGTGTTCGAATCCTAGATTCACCCTCTCATTGCGTTGAACACTCAAGAGTCAACACCGTAGGACGAATTGTAACCAATCAACGACTTATGCAGGGTCGTAATCATACCAAGGAGTGGATATTGACTCTCCTTCCGCGGTCTCAACGGCTCCTCCTTCAACTTCTTTGCCAAGCTTGAAGAAGTATATCGTTATGACATCTTCCTCTTTCGGATACCCTTCCTAGGGAGCACATCAAGATCTGATGCGATCAAGCTAGTGGCAATATTCAACCCTAATGAAGGCCTACAAAAAGGAGAAGAGGAGGAGGATAGAATGATCGTTTTTTGGAGGATTTTTTTTGGAGCTTAACGAAGTTTTTTTCCGTGGATTTTTTTTCTGTCATTTTACTCTGTTTTTATTGAAAGGTTGCTACAAGTTTGGTTCTGTTTTTCCTCGATTTTTCCAGTCCAATTCAAGTGAAAAATTGGGTTGTTAAGACTCAATCTCTTCCTAGAAATAATTGAGAGATTGAGTCGATTGGAGATTAATGAAAGATTTATGAACATTGGCTTGAATGGTTGTTGAAATTACTATGCTTTTAATTCAATTTCTGTTTTAGTTCATTTGGTTGTAATTTTTCTTGTTTTTTATTTCTTATCTATTGTACTAAGCATTGGAATTGAGTTGAGATTGATGAAGCAATTGAAAGTATTTTTCTAAAAAAAAATTTCTTCATGGGTTTTGCTTCCAGGAGCCTTATTTTGAAAGGAATTGAATTTTTAGTTAGTCTTTCATCTTTAATTATGTTTTGACAACAAGCAATTCTTATTTCTATAATTTTTGGTTGCAAATAGATTTTTAATTCATTCTTCTTAGCATGGAATTTTATTCCTAGAATTTGTTGTGATATGTTTACGTTAATTATGAGCTAAATTTCTTAAGGGGTTCAAGGATGTGAATTCCCTAAGAAGTAAATCTAGCCAAAAGCACAATGAAAATTGAGCCTACATTTCAATTCTTCGCTTGTGTTGATTAAAATGTCGTTGAAATCCTAGATTGATCAACTAAGGTAGCAACTTAAGCTTAAATCTAATACCAAAAGGGTTAGTGATAAGTGGATTTCGCACAAGTGATGGAGAAAAGAGCTTAGACATAAGCCAATTATTTACCTTAGACATAGGGATTAAAGACTCCAAAACCCATAAAATTGTTGAGACTATAAACATATAAGTCACTCACTTAGTCTTCTAAAACCTAATTTCAAGGTGAATAGGAGTAACAATTTTGGTTTACAATTGTGTGTAAAGTAGGTTGGATTTGCAATTTTGGTTTTGCAATTTACAACTTAGGGCAATGATATAATTGAGCCTCATCTTTCCTCGTTGAGTAATTTTTCTTGCAACTTTATTTCTATTTTACATTTCTTGTAATTTTGATTTTGCAATTTTGATTCTACAATCTGTTTTTACAATTTTGATTTTGCAATCTATTCCTTTGTCATTTCGATTTTGCAATTTCGATTCTGCAATCTGTTTTTGCATTTTGACTTTTATTTCCATTATTATTTCACACCAACCCAAAATCTATTTTTGAACTTTTTAGTTTCCAAGTTACAATTCTACTTACGTTGTTGTTTTTACAATATTTTTGTTACATCATTTCCTATGGGATCGATACTCAGGAATACTCCTATTTTATTACTTGCATCGACAATGTACACTTGCACTACGTATTTATCACCCAAAGTTCACCCGATCAGAGTGGAAGTGGGAATGGGAAGGGAGATAGAGATAGGGATGGTGGACTCGGTGGTGGTGGCGGGAATGGAGACAATGGACCCGATGGTGGTGGTAGGAATGGAGACAGTAGACCCGATGGTGGTGGCGGGAATGGAGATGTTGGATTCGGTGGTGGTGGCAGAAATGGCGACGGTGGACCTGGTGGTAGTGGTGGGGATGGTGGGAATAAGGATGGTGGATCCAGTGGTAGTGGGGGGATGGTGGGAATGGAGGTGGTGGACCCGATGGTAGTAGTAGGGATGATGGGAATGGGGATGATGGATTCGGTGGTAGTGGTGGGGATGGTGGGAATAGGGATGGTGGACTTCATCGACTGATCGACACGTAGGTTTGGAGACTCAATCCAGTCGTGGCCCTCATCCTACATAAGATAAAACACACATTAGTTGAGAGCATGAGAATAATCCAAATATTCTCTACATATTGTATCACATACCTTACATATTCGGCATAGTAACTCAGATATGGTGATCAAATGGGACTTCACCTCTCCCATCTCCGATTTCAAGTCGCTCATCTGCGACTTCAACTCCCAAGCTCGATGAACCCTCGTTTCTAGGGTGTCGATCATGGGTCGATGCTAGCTTTTTTGGAGATGGTCGCTCCCTATCTGTTTCATCCCTGATGTGAGGATCGGTCTGACCCTCTCCGCTCTCCTCCATGATCTGAGGATCGGTCTGACCCTCTCCAGTCTGACCCTCAAAATGCATGTCAAACTCTCAATTGTCATCGTCGTAGACCACCGACTTGAGTATTGCGGTACTGTTGTGATAATTCTCATTTATGAGGATTATTTGACCTTAAACTAGGTTGTTCTTGTCATTTTTGTGTGTTTTGTTGTATGACGAGCAAGCAAAAATGGTGTTTATTAGTTAAATTCATAAAAGCTCGTTGGAGTAATGAAAAAAAGGAAAGAAGTTGAAAAGAGATTGGAAATTATACTAATTTGTTGTTTTTTTGTAGGTTTGGAGCAAGTACAAAAATGCAATTGCATTTCTTTGGGAAAACAAGTTTGTTGTTGTTTTGGAGCAAGTACGAAAATGCAATTGCATTCCACTTCTGAAATGCAATTGCATTTCTGTAGGACAACAAGATGGTGAACAAAGGGAAAAATGCAATTGCATTCAACTTTTGAAATGCAATTGCATTTGCTGGAAAATTCTAGAGCTATGCGAATCACGCAAAATACCACGATTGAGGGAGATTATTCGATATTTAGGAGATATTTCAACCCAAACTCATGCTCAAACGTTGACCCAAGGTTGAAGGAGCACTAAGATGGAAACCCTAGCCCTCAATGCCTATAAAAATGAGAAGAACAAAGCAAAAATGTGGCTGGATTTTTCTGCTCGCCCACAGTTCGTAGTTCAGCATTTTTTCTATCATTTTTACAGTAGTTTGCTCTGAAAATTTCGAGATTGATCCCTTCTCAATGAAAGTTAGATGAGGTGAAGTGCTAATAGCCTTTGAAGGTGTATTTTGTTCGATCAAAGCAAGGAGTAAAATGGGTTCTTTAGATTCTATTTTGTAGTTTCATTTTATTCAATTTTAAGAGTTTTAGTTGCTGTCTTTCTTATTTTTCCAAAAAAAATTAAGCTCTAAAATCCAATCCCATCTCAACGTGAGTTGAAGGTGGTTAGGAAACAATCCCCTTGAAAAAAGGTGGTGTTGTATTCGATTGGGCTAGGAGTGAAATAGGGAGTATTGTGTGATCTTGTTTTTTTGAATTTGCTAGTACTATCACAATTTGTTATTATTCAAATTTTAGAGTTTAGCTCTTATTTATTTTCTTCCATTGAAATTTCCTTATTGTAATGAATTAGTTGCCAAAGCTTTGTTACAAGTTGTTGAATGTTAGTGTTCATTTGAATACAAGTATCATTTCTTTGAATCTTCTTTGAACCTGAAGTTCTTCTCTTCCACTTCTCAATTTTTGTTACGGATTTTTAGAACTTTAGCTTACTGTTTTTCACTCCATTTTTTTATGAGCTAAATTTCTTTTAGGGGTTCAAGTTGTGAATGCCCTAGAGAAAGGAATAAAGTCCTAATATGTAAGAGCAACCTTGTTTAATCTAGCATTGTTTGCTTTTATTGATTAAAATTTTCATTACTAGTTTAGATTTATCACCTAGATTAGTATACAACAATTGGAGTCTAAGTATGAAAAGGTTAGATAAAAATTGGGTTTTTATAAAAGCAATAAAGGAAAATAGCCTAGACATAGGAATTTGTTTTTGACCCTAGACATAGGGCAAAACCTTTAAAACCAAAAGAATTGTGTTTCAAAATTAACTAAGTTCGTATTAGCCATAGAAATATTTGTTTAATCACTTAGCCTCCTAAAGATACTTCATAGAAGGTCGAATAGGTGTTGAATTCAATTTACAAAGCTTAAATGTTGAATCAAAGGATTGCAATTGCAATTAGGCCGCAATTTCTTTCAATTGGGCAAAAACACATTTGAATCCTTCTTTTATCATTTTTATTTCTTCTTTTTAAAAACAACAAAAACCATCCCACTTACCATCCTACTTATTGTTTTACATTGGTTACTCACAATTACAATTTGAAAACGTCTTTGCTTATTCTCTTGAATTTTGTTGTATGTGTTCCTTATGGGATCGATACTTTGGAATACTTCTAGTTTTATATTACTTGCATCGACAGCGTGCACTTGCACTGAACTGGAACTTTGTTTTTAAACTAAAAATATTTTCTTAAAGCCCCCACGTTTCAGTTCGATCATGTTGCTCGGCCTCCGACGTGACCAATACTGATGAGACCACCGTCTATCACAAACAAATAGATGTTATGATAATAAAACTACATGAAACTACATTATGTAATACGGAAGTGAGTGCATTCTAACCTTAGGGGAGTTAAATACATCTCGTTCCAACACCTTATATGAAACAGAGTGGGAGCATGACCATCTCCTAATGCGAGGCACTGCGTTATTATTTAGACGAGTCACAATACGACCCGCTACTAACAAATATGCCCATACCTAGAAACAACATAACCCTAGTTAGTTTACAATATACTATATACAAATAACAAGCTAATTTTAATTTATTATAAAACGTAAAATACTTGGAAAGCATGTGGGAATCCATGAGTGTTATACTAAATAGTATAATTCTTATTCGTTCTGGCCTTCAACTTGTATGTTGCAACCTTGTCCCTCAAGGCTGCCTTAAGGCCACGAAATGTCTTATCCCAAATTCTTCTCCCCCAATCTAAACTATTGAAGTACTCCAAGTCTTCAACTTCACCATACAGGGACCTATCAATCACGGCCTTTGATCTATTCTTCCCTATCATGGCCTTCTCAGTGTAGTAAATCAATGACACCTTCACTACATCCTCATCTGTCTCAAATTGCAATCCCTTATATGCATCTTCATAAGCATCCAGATAGATTTCAATACTTGAGTCGCAGGGCTTCATTTGAGACCTCTGTCTAATGTCCTCTCTTTAGTGATTGCTACAACCCAGCCATCATGAGGAATTCGGCCTTTGAAAACTGCACCACTGTACTATTTAGGTCAAACCTCATCACATCCTTTCAATCGTCAACAACCTCCCTCAAAAGGATGTGATGCACCAACGGGCTATTGAAAACCAAGTCCACATCAACAAATTGTCTAAAAATGCTCATTCTTAACATTTTCATCTGCCCAGTAGTCAACTTCTCATTTACCATTTTATTTGCACTACTTATGTGAGCAAGGCTAGAAGCTTGGCCAGGGAACCAATCATCCTTGGCAATTCTTAGAACTACTGTCATCTCAGTATTGCATAAATTGCACAAACAGTAAGAATAAAATAAAACAAAAGAGGAAAAAAAAGTAAACACAACATACAGAGAATGGCAGATTATAAACTAAATTCTCGCTCTTTTTCTCGCTCTCATTTACGTTTCGCTCTCACACTCGCTCTCGTCCTTGCTTTCGTTCACAGAAACCCTAAGCTTTCGTTCGCAAAAACTGTAATGCATTCACGCTCTCATTCCAGTAACCTCGCTCTAGCTCTATAGCTCTCATTCACCCAATCTATCCATTTCGCTCAAAACCCTAACTACTCACTCTAGCTTTATATCTCTCGTCCTTATAAGCTCACTCTAGCTCTATCACTCTCGTCCCTGTAAGCTCGCTCTAGTTCTGAAACTTCTTCAATCAAACTCAACCACTATCACAAACATGCACAAAACAAGAACAACCATAAACCTCGCCCTCTATTACAAACAGTGTAAAGGAGAACACCATGAATGAAACAATAAATGAAGGAATGGTCGGTTTAGGCTTACCATTTCAAAGAAAGAACAGGTCGGTGGTGAAGATGAACGGTGGTGACGAAGCAATTCGGCGTGTTATGACATGGAGGAAGAAGATGAAGCTCTATCGAGGGAGAGGGTGTGAGTTTCGAATGTCAAGTGAAAGAAATGAGAGAAGACTGTTCGTTTGTTTTAAATGATGACTCGAAATGGAAAACTAAACGACTATTGAAGCGAGAGCGTGAGAGAACAAGCGAACAAACGAGTCACTATTTTAAAGGAGAGAACGAGAGCGACACTACGAGAGCAAGAGTTAAACGAGAGCGATACTACAATAGTGATACTTGTAAGACCGACCTATATCTAATATCGTTCTCACTCTCGCTCTCGTGCTCGCTCATGACTTTTCACAGTTAGCATGCATGCTCGTGGTTGGGGAGACAGAAGGGTACCTTGCATGCATGTCGATTCATTCGTGGATTCATTAATGGCGACCTTTGGCATGTCAATCCATTTTGCCTATTAATAAACCCTAAAATGGTTTACTCACTAAACACATTTCCTCGCCTAAAATGGAATACTCACCTAACGATAGTTTTCTCGAATACCCGTCAGCCCCATTATCGGGGGAGTCAGACCCCAGAACCATGCCCACGCCGGACACCACAACCATTTCCTTCAACAAAGTGGATGAGGAGCTTGAGCTGGAGGACTTTCTGGCAAATTGGGTGAATGAAGAACAATCTTCCCAAACACCACAACCACCGCTGCCACCTACTTCCCCTCTACCCGCACCCCAACCAGCCCCTTTAGCATGTTCTGTGAACATGCCTAGGTAGAGCGGCGACCAGAGAAAGAAGAAAAACAAATCTCGTTATGACGGTGAAGGGTCTAGCAGCACGTCCACTGGGAATAAGAGGGTAGAGGACAAAAGGCTACCACTGGTGATAATATCATCTGACTCCGAGTAGGTTCAGAAGTGGGGTGTTGGCCGACTTGTTTTTCTTTTTTCTTTTTTTTTGTTGTTTTTTTTCTTTGTATGACCTTGATCGAACTGAAACGTGGGGCTTAAAGAAAATATTTGTAAATTAAAACAAAGCTCCAGTTCAGTGCAAGTGCACACTGTCGATGCAAGTAATATAAAACTGGAAGTATTCCAGAGTATCGATCCCACAGGGAACGGATACAACAAAATTCAAATGATAGTGAAGACGTTTTCAAATTGCAATTTCGGTAACCAAGGTTATAAAAATAAGTGGGATGATTTTTGTTGTTTTCGAAAAGAAGAAATAAAAATGATAAAAGAGGGATTCAAATATGCTTTTTCTCTATTGAAAGAAATTGCGGCCTAATTGCAATTGCAATCCTTTGACTCAATACTTAAGCTTTGTAAACCGAATTCAACACCTATTCAACCTTCTATGAAGTATCTTTAGGAGGCTAAGCGATTAAACCGATATTTCTATGGCTAATACGAACTTAGTTAATTTTGAAACATAATTCTTTTGGTTTTAAAGGTTTTGCCCTATGTCTAGGGTCAAAAACAAATTCCTATGTCTAGGCTATTTTCCTTTATTGCTTTTATGAAAACCCAATTTTTATCTAACATTTTCAGTATTAGACTCAAATTGTTGTATACTAATCTAGGTGATCAATCTAAACTAGTAATGAAAATTTCAATCAATAAAAGCAAACAATGCTATAAGATTAAGCAAAGTTGCTCTTACATATTAGGCCTTTATTCCTTTCTCTAGGGCATTCACATGCTTGAATCCCAAAGAAAGACTTAGCTCATAATTAAAAGAACGAAAAACAATGAATGAAAAGAATTAAAGTGCATAACTAAAATAGAAGCAATATGTGATAAAAATTTCAGAGTTAATAAATAATTGAATAACAACTTAATAATAAGGAAAGAACAACTAAAATTCCATTAATCGAAATAAATTTAGAAACTATTTAGTCTCGTAAACAAAAGGAAAGAACAAAACAGTAGCTAAAAGCTTGAAATTACAGCAACAATTAAATTCCTAAAACTGAAGTAAATAAACAGAAAATAAATTCTAAGAACGGGAAGAACACAGACCCTTTTCCGCTTCTTATTCAATCGACTCAACTCCACTTTTTTCAAAGGGAATTGAGCCTTCACTTCCTTCAATTTTCATTGAGGAATGATTGAATTTCGAAGTTGAAAGGGGCTGGAAAACAGAAGAAAAACAGCAACAAACAGAAATAAAAACAGCAGAAATTTTGACAGCAGAAATTTGACAGCTGAAAATCGTGGACAGCAGCAACTGTGGCCGAAAATGGCAGAAAACTGATTCCCCTCTTGAGGCTTCTTTTCCAATATTTATAGATGAATGGGGCTAGGGTTTCCTTCTTGAATGAGGCACAATTATGGCTAAAATCTCAGCTAAAATCGTGGAGCCAATATCTCACAAAATTCCTAGATTTTAGGAGATTTGCAGATTTCCCTTTCATTTTCAGATCTATCAAAATTGCAATTGCATTTCTATTGCATTCTTCAAATTTCTGCACAAAAACATCAAGTAAGTGTGTTTTCATTTTCTTTTGTTTTATTTTCTCCATTTACTTAATTTAAAAGGCTTCCAACAATAATTCCATTTAAACCAACTATTTGCTAGCCTTTTTATCTAATAACACATATAAAATAACAAGAATAACTAAGTATAAAGGCCAAATAATTCTCATAAATGAGAATTATCATACCTCCCTAAACTGGAATGCAATTTTACATTTTTCTTATCGTTCTTCACGTCGTGCATGGATTCATAGTAAATTAACAACATGAGCAAAACCTGGGAGCAATAATAACCGAAAAATATTGTTCAAAGCGAGTGCGAGAACGACAATGAGAGCATGAGAGAACAAGCGCATGAGAGCAAGTACAACATTTGTAAAAGGCTCTCTCGAGTGATGGAAAACATTGTTCAAAGCGAGAGCGAGAGTATGAGAGAGTGAGAACGAGTCAATGTGTACTGCGAGAGCGAGAACGAGTTAACGTGTGCGAGAGCAAGTCTCCAGCAGCGAGAATCTTGTAAGATCCAAAATATTTGCTAACGTGGCCAGCGAGAGCGAGAACAATAATTGTCAGCGAGAGCATTACTATGTGCGAGAACATGAATAAGCGAGACGGCCTTATACTGCTCCTGTGGGTAATTTTGCGCTCGTTGCTACGTTAAAATGGGTCATATTTCATTATTTTCGAGTGATTGGTCAAATTGCATTAAACTACGTGAAAATGGATCTTCCGTACAAAAACTTCCAGACCTGCAGGCAAAGAAGGAGTGCGCTTCACCCTCGCGCTCACTGACCACACAACAACGTCGGCCGGCTGGACGCAGATACCCGCCAAATCCTTCGGTCCACGTTGAACCCCAGCAACGAAACAGCCAATGCGCCTCTGTCCGTGGCCAACGGCGTCCTTTTCGCCGGCCAAATGATCCGTACGCTATGGACATGGAAAATGGAGAAATTATCTGATCCTACAACACCGGAGCTACTGTTTATGGAGGAATTGCTGTGAGTTATTGATGTTTCTATTTGGGGCTTCGATACAAAATTGGGCTACCAATATTCCACCCCACTTGAACTGCTGTTTCTATTTAGGGCTTCTGTGAATAGTGACGTGATTTGGCGCAAACAACTACGCTTTTTCAATCAGTTTCATGTGCTAAGTAGAATTCCCCCACCAAAACAAAACAAATATTACCTTCTTAATCTTTGATTCTGGTACCAAGAAATACGTTTACAATTAGCAAAAATACAAATGTTGAGCTGGAAAAGGCTGCTTCCTCTGGCAATATATAATTATTATGAGGACAAAAAAATGGATTAGGTGTAACTAATCTCAATAAACCACAAGTTGGAAGAGTCCCCTGGCTTTCAGGGCAATTCTTATCTCTCTCACTTTCAGTCGACTTCAACCGACAAAGCAAGTCTACAAAGCTATTATGGTAATTTAATCTAAACCTTCTCATGCCCTCTGGTTTTGTTTGATATTGACAAATTAGCCATTTTGTTCAAAATTCTATCATAGACTACTAGTTTTTTAGATCTCCTCGAGATTTCACTGTGCCATGTTTTAAATATCGCAATCATTTATAAGGCCACGTGCATTGGACGCGTGAGATTAAGAGACAAACTTGCGAGTTCACCGTAGTGAGTTTGGTCAAACACCAGGAGCTGGCCGTTGGACAGAGCTTAGTTGACTTTTCTGCACAGGCTGATGGGAAAAAGTCAGAGTGAAGTGCGGCAGGGCAACTAGAGTTCAATTTTATATTGTGGGTTGGGTAGCACATGATTAGGATTTCTTTAATCTCTTCTTTTGAGTTTTTGACCGTTGGTAATGCCTTGAGATTGCTTCACTCACTCTGGAGTTTCTTCTATTTCTTTTCAGATCTCTGATTCTTTTCCAAACAATGGCTGATTCTGCCTTTCCCTGTTCCCAAATTACCCCTCTTTTTCAAAAAGTTCAAAGTATTTTCTCCCTCATGTAAAAGTAGTTATAGAAGGCACATAAAATTTTGTTCCTTGCTTTTCCTCTTTCGTATCTTCGATCCATCTCATCAGTTTCTGTTTGATTAGAAGTAAAAAAGCTCTCTCTTTTGCATGCTTATCTGATGTGGTTTGTGGCAGGGTTTTGAGTTTCAGCTTCAAGACCATGAAGAATTCCTGGGTTTCTTTCTCTTTCTGGTTTCCTCTTTTCGTTTTTGCTGTTCTTGTTCCAGTTTCAACAGGACAACTTTCTCCAAGCGAAACCAGAATCCTTTTCCAAATTCAAAAGCTTCTGGAATATCCTGTTGCTCTTCAGGGATGGTCAAACTGGACCAACTTCTGCTATTTACCTCCTTCTTCTTCACTCAGAATTGTCTGTTCTGGTACTCACATAACAGAATTAACTGTCATTGGAAACAAAAGCTCTCCTTCCAAAACCCCAAAATCAGTTTCTGTGAGTTCCATCCCTTCTCAGCAGACTCTTTCCAAGAGCTTCTCCATCGATTCCTTCTTCACTGCTCTCACCAAGCTTTCAAACCTGAGAGTCTTATCATTAGTGTCTTTGGGATTGTGGGGTCCTTTTCCTTCCAAAATCAACAGGCTCTCATCTCTGGAAGTGCTTAACATAAGCTCAAATTTCATCTATGGAGGCATACCTGCAACAATCTCAAAACTTCAAAGCCTCAAGAGCCTTGTTTTGGCTGACAATTTGCTCAATGGAAGTGTTCCAGATCTTAAAGGCCTTGCAGTTCTTGAAGAGCTGAATTTAGGACAAAATCAACTGGGACAAAAAGTTCCTCCTCTGAGTGGTACTCTTGCGATCGTCATACTGAGAAAAAACTTGTTCAGATCTGAAATTCCTTCAAGAATCATGGAACTCAATAAGCTTCAGCTATTAGATATTTCCTACAATAAGTTTCTTGGGCCAATCCATTCTTCTCTTTTCTCTCTACCTGCAATTCAGTATCTCAACCTAGCTTATAACCAATTAAGTGGAGCACTCTCTGTCAACACAACTTGCAACAGAAACCTTAAGTTTGTAGACGTTTCCCACAACCTCTTGATAGGAAAGTTACCTTCTTGCATAGGATCAAATTCATCAAATCGCACAGTGAATATTTCATGGAACTGCATGTCAAGTGGAAACTCGAAGTTCCAGCATTCTTTTTCATACTGCCATAAGGAAGCAATGGCTGTGAAGCCTCCAGGTGACCTACAGAAACAGAAGCCTAGCAACAAACTGGGTCTCATGCTTGCCGTCATTGGGGGCGTAGTGGTTATTTCAGGTGTTGTTCTGTTACTGGTTTTTGCAATCATCCGAAACAGAAGAAGATTTGGAGAGATCAAATATGAGAAATCTACCGCTGATAAACTCTCTGTTCGTGGTTCTCCACTGCCTAACAGTAAGCCAATATTGTTCTCCTTTTAGTTTTCTTTCACCAAAATCAAATTATGGTTTTGTTCTTGTTAACTCGATTCTACACAGGACGTGCGCCCCAGACAAGGCTACCAGCACTTGGGCTGCCGCCATATCGGGTCTTCACATTGGAAGAGATCGAAGAGGTCACAAGAAACTTCGACCCATCAAACTTGGCCGCTGAAGGATCCCAAGCACAGGTGAGGAATTGGTTCAAACTTTTAACTCTTCGGAGATCTCGAGGAAAAGTTAATTCAATTAGAAGTTTTCTGTTCAATTCTTGCAGATTTATAAAGGGTGGCTGACTGATGGTTCAGTGGTCCTGATCAAATGCTTTAAACTAAAGCAAAAACTTGTACCTCAAGCCTTAGCACGGCACATGGAAGAACTGCCAAATTTGAGGCATCGGCATTTGGTCAGTGTTCTTGGACACTGCACCGTCACTTATCAAGACCAATTAAACCCAGCCAGCACTGTCTTCGTTGTTAATGAATACATATCCAACGGCTCATTGAAGGATTGTCTTACAGGTAACAAAACAAACCCATCTTCATTTGGCTTCAAAGTTTAAACTCAAAAAGCCTCATTTGAACTCTTGCTATGATATTCTGTAATATCACATACACAGATTGGAAAAGGAAGGACGCTCTGAAATGGCCACAGAGAATGGTAATTACCATCGGCATTGCCAGGGGAATACAGCATCTGCATATCGGAATGGCACCTGGCATCTTTGGGAACGATATCACGATCGATAACATTTTGTTGGATGAGACACTGACCGCAAAAATAAGCAATTACAACATTCTCATGCCGCTAAAGGTCAAACAAATTTTGTTTACACTTCAACATTGATTGCAAGTTTTCTCAATTCCTAAGACTGGTTATTTTCAATCTTGCAGGATGCAGAGAGCGGGCTGAATGTACCAAAAAGGTACCATCCTTTTTTAGATTCTTCTTTCAGCAACAATCCAATAATCTAATCAGATTCTAAATGCAGACGCGGGAATCTGGAGAAGGAAGATATCTTTCAATTTGGTGCCATTTTGCTGCAAGTCATCACTGGCAGACCGATCACAGCCACGAGTGAACTGGATGATCTGAAGAGTGAGGTATCTCGTAAATTGAGAAAAAAATATCAACATTTAGTTAAACTAAATTAATGCGAGCACAAAGATTCATTCACATTCTGATGGCTTCTATATATTATTGGTTTTGGCAGTTTGAGAGTGGCTTGGCAGAAGGACTGAAATTACGGGGCGTTATTGATCCTTCAATTCAGGGTTCTTTTGCATTTGATTCACTGAAGACCACAATTCAAATCGCCATCAACTGCCTCAGCAAAGATCCAAACAAGCGCCCTTCGATTGAAGATGTACTCTGGAATTTGCAGTATTCAATGCAAGTTCAAGAAGGATGGACAAGTAGTGGAAACCTTGGAGCTTTCATATAAATGAATCAATCCGTAAGGGGTGGGAATAATTGTAACCTCTACAAATATACAGCTCGTATTTTACCTTACCTAAACTTTTTTTTAAAAGTTTGAAAGCCCTTGCAAGTTGACAGTAAAGTTTCGTATGCCGAATGGCTACCATCACTTTTATATTAGCCCTTGATCAGCTGTAATTCGTCATGGTATGGGTAAGCACCCCCATTGACGCTTCCAATTCAATCGATACAATGGCATTTACTTCATCAAAGGCCAGAATTAAAGGATAGAAGAAAACTAACCTGAGAAAGATGCCAAAATACTAGACCAGATAGTCAAATTGAAATAGACTAAAGTAGTTCATCTTTATAGACCAAGCAAGCAAGCATATCACATAATACGCATATTACACAACAAATCGGTTTTCTTCCCAGGTACAATATCATGCAAACAAGCCACTCGACTATCTTTCTGTTCGCCTACAACCATTTTGTGGCTAATCAGCAGTCCAACTCTGTTCCACAATCTCACGTACTCTTCTGTTGTACTCACGCTTGTTCTCGCTAAACATCCTAGCAGCTTCAGAATTGGCAGGAGAGTTTGGATTGGGGTCGCACAGCAACGACTACAAAAAAAACATTAATGGGATTAAAAAGGATAATTAAAAAAACAACAAAGAAGTGAGTGAGTTCGCAAATCAATGAAAAGTACGAGCAAGCCATATAACTTTTGAATTCCACAAGTCAGTAGTCTAATACAGTCAATATTATCACATTCTCCATAATACACCAAATAAGTCGGCAGATAATTCATTATCACAATGCACACCTTCATTTTTCCCTTTTCTAGGTGGGTAGTACTATACTTGTGATGTCGAACATTATTGGTATGTATGATTATCATAAAAAATATAGATTAACGACAATGGCAACAATTTCTTAAGTAGGTCAAATTCCAATCAGATTATCAGGAAAAATAATTCTACCTCTTTAAACTTGATCCTAAATATAAAAAATAATAATAATCAATAAATCAAAATAATCAAAACTGTCAAATGCCACAAATTCAGAGATCAAGAACAAGAACTAAAAGAATGGCGGCTTTTACGGCCTGGGTCAGTGGCGAGGACAGGTTACAACTGCTCGCTCACACAGCCAGATCCATAAATATGTTATGATAGGCATCCTGGGGACACACGAACCTGTAAGGGAACTAATAGGGGGTTTATGGGTAGGAGTAGAATGGTATTAGTAAGGGCATAGGGGTAATTAGTCAGGGAGTTAGTTAGTGTATTTGGTTATAAATAGAGGGAACTAATAGGGGGTTTATGGGTAGGAGTAGTATGGTATTAGTAAGGGCATAAGGGTAATTATTTAGGGAGTTAGTGTATTTGGTTATAAATAGATGGAGGGGGATTGAGGGAAGGCTGGCAATTATTGAGTAATTTAGGGCTTGAGTTAGCATACTCAAGAGAGGGGAGGTCCAAGTGCCTTATACTTAGTTTATCTTGTAGTTCTTGATCCATTACTTTTCAATATATTTTAGTTCTTAATTCCTATTAGGTGGTATCCTAACAGAACCATATGCGTTCTACTTCTAGGATAGGGCATAGTACAGGAGCAGTGGCTTGTTTCTTTCAATGATTATGATTACATGCTTTTCATTTGTACCCATAACATGATAAAGGGAGCAATTAATCATACAGCAATAAATTTTCAGCCTTTACATTTATTAAGGCCAAATTGATTAGGTGGTACCTGAATAGAGGTGAGTATAGCTGCTACATCATAGATTGGGCTCCACTGATTTTGCAGAATGTCCAAACAAATGCTTCCATCAGCATAAACTGAAGGCAATGGGAAAAGCCAAACGAATAAAAAATGTGTAGGCTTAGCAACATGTACAGAAAAATTAAAAACAAAATTGACACAACTTGCATTGTAACCTAAGATAAACATTTACTTCGTCATTTTACAAGATAGTTATATTCTCTCTCTCTTGCCTTTCACTCATTAAAATCACCCAGGTCCAAGCCAAACATACCATACATATCAAATATAACACATCAGGTTCATATATAGGTTTAATGAAGTAGGCACAATATTGTTAGCAGATGGATTTTTACATTTGTTAGCAAAAGAAAATAAGTGAAGCACAAAATAAAAAATACACAATAAAATAAGCCAAGCACAATATAGAAACATAATAAGCAACATTGTGTAAACAAAAAGTAGCTGGACAAAAACCTACAGGAGAACTATGCATCTTCTCGAACCTAATGCCAAATGGAGATTACAAAAAAACCCTCAAATTGACCCAGAATGAATCACATAAAGCATAAAATGTTTGTAAAGGGAAAATTCCTTTAGATTGTGAACTTACTATTGGGGTGGAACATTCTAGACACAAAGCGGACTGTCGGTGGCTTATTTGGATAATCCTCGGTGAACTGAAGAGTCAGCTTAAACGTACCTGGTCAACTCAAAAGATGAGTAGCCAAATTACAACTCATAAACTACATGAGAAGTTCATAAATAAAAACATTTAAGAAAAATACCAAAATCAGATGCAAAATTAATTGAAATTCTCAGAAAATTAAACAAGATTGTAATATCCAATTCAATGTTTAGAAAAGAACATCAGAATACATGGATCCTCCAGAATGCATTCCTCTACTTGCACCAGGAAAGATGAAAGAAACTTGACATTTTGAATTTAAAAGTCCCAGGAAACCATAATCAGAATTTTAGAAAGTTATAATTATTCTTGAGTTTTCCACCAGAAAATACAACACACATCCCATACCCAAATAGCGGAAAGAGCTTAAAAGGAAGACCATGAACATGAAATACAAAATATCATGCAAATCAGAACCAGATAATTTTAAAATTGACAAATTAATTTAACTTTACTAAGTTAATAGCTGTATAGCCAACACATATGTCTACATAACTGAGAGAAGTGAAAATACTGTTATTTTTATTGCAGTGGAAATGCATCAGTTTTGAACAGAAAACAAAGTAAAATCATCAAACAAGACATAAGTAAATCATTAAGAAACTTGATCCTAATACAACATTGTCGTCTTCTTAATAAGTCACTTAGGCCCAGAAAGGCATAAATTGAGAATACCTCCATCCCAAGGTGTATCATCTGGCCTGTAAAAGCCAACAAAAAAACATGTAAGAGACCATAGCATCAGTTAGTCACAGAAGCAATCGTGCATATGTATAAGAGTTCTGAAAAAAAAAAAAAAAGATCGAGGTCATAATTTATTTTCCCAACTTACCCAAATATAACAGCATTCCATAGCATGATATTATTGTCTTGGGGAGCACCACTGATGCCGGCAGGTGGATCTTGCTGCAACCTCTTGAAGTCTCTCATCAGTCTCTTCCTTGCAGGAGTAGACATCCTCACCGGCTGAAAATAAATCAAGACAACAATCTCAACTTCACTTGTCATAAACGCACATGGCCGATGCAGGAAAATGAATATGCTCAATTCGAACATGCAAAAGTACCGGTAAAGAAGGATACAAAAGATCAAAATTCAACCAAGTGAAAGTTCGATGAAGAACATGAAACAAGTTCAATCAAATTGAGAAGGAAACGCCTCTATCTTCCATGATATCACCCAAACGGAAACGAACAATGGGCCACTTCAAGGGCGTTTCTTTAAGTAAATTAAAATTGCAAGTTTGAAACGAAAGTCTAGAGCTTACGTCGACAAGGACCAAAAGGACGGAGGAGGTAATACCATTTAATTCCATTTACAGGACAAACAAGACCACAAAGAAACATCCTTAGACTAACTACTAGCTACTGCAAAACCGTGCCTTAACGAAACTAAAACACCAGCTCGTTGCACGTCAATAAATCCTTTCCTGTACCCTCGAAACCCCTAGATCTCTGTCCTAAACTGCCGGTCAGACAAGCAGATTACATTTCCTAACAAATTAGGGCGAACAACACCTCGGTATGGGTACATGTACATCCAAGTCGAAAAAAAAGGTCAGTAAAACCACGGTGATCCATGAATCGGAGCCAAAATTAACAAAGCGACCAAATAAGACAAGAACTCAAACAATTAAGATGATCGAAATCCCTTACCCGTAACCTAGCGCGGCGAGAACTTTGGCGGATCTCGATGGATTCAGCAACGAAATCAAAGAAAAATCCCGATTCCTGTTCTCTATCGGTTTAACGAGAGGAACTCGTCGACGAGAGATTTCCACCGGTGACCATAACACGATAAGAGGCAAAAGGAACGATAGAAAAATCCCAAATCTTGCTTTTATTGAATTGAAATCAAATTCCACAAAAGAAAAAAATAAATAAATAAACGATAAATTATAGAGGAAAATGAATTACCACGTGCCAATCTGCGGTGTGAGGTAATTTTGTAATTCTTTTTCTAATTTGCTATTTGACCGGCTTTTTAGCGCGTATATTAACGGGGACGCCGCCTTGGCCTTCTATGATTAAATATCACTGTTTGTGAAGTGCTCTCTTTATTATTGATATTAAATTAATTATACAATACTTACGCAAAAAAAAAAAAAAACAGATATTTTTTTGCAGTTAGATTTTAAATTAGTTATCGTTTAAAATATATATATATTAAATTAATTATACGATTTTTTTCATTTCATTGGTCTTCGTACTTTTTACGCAATTGTGGCTTTTCTAGAATATTCTTTTTTCTTCCGCTTTTCTAACACCCTATCTCATGATGAGTTATTTGAATTTTTTCACTTTAAATTTTCACAGATATTTCTTTCTTTTGAGGTAAAAGTGATTTATTTTGATGATTTGATGGTAAACGTCCTTTGAAATTATAGAAATTCAAATTAAATTTTCTTATACATACTTTTCGACAAAGCTGTTGTAGAAGAAATCGAATGTCTAAACAAGAATCTTAACAACTAGCATATGTTCCCTCTCTAAAACTATATTGAATTTCGTAAATCTCATTAATTGGAAATTTGGGCCAAACAAACAACAATTAATTTCCATAATTGAGTGTAAAAAAGAAATTGAACTGTGTATTACATTTTTATTGAATTGAAGAAATAAAAAGACTGTAATTATTATTAGATTTAAATGCTAATTTGGTTATTGAATTTTTGTACTTCATCATGCTTTTAACATTTAGTTTCTTTTATTATTTATTATTGTTAAGAATATTATCACAATTAAGTAGTTATTTATTATTGTTAAGAATATTATCACAATTAAGTAGTTATGAGTAATTATCAAAAAAAAAAAAAAAGTAGTTATGAGTAGTTTTTTTTTTTATTTTAAAATTAAAGGACCGTTCAATTCTCTTCTCGGGAAGAACCTAAGAAGACCAAAAAGACAAAATATTCTACCATAGAGTTGACAGTACTTTTCATCTATAAATTAATTTCAGCATTTGATAGATTAGCAACTTGTATGATATATTCTTCTCTAAATTTGCTTTGGACCTACCAATCAACTAAATTTTGATTGCTATAGCTTGAGCTAGTATCTTATTTAAACTCTTCGACCATCCATTTTCTTAGCCTTTTACCCCTTGAGTCACTTTTCTTTGACTCTCTCCGACTAGGGTGAGGATTCCCGTTTTGGGTGGAGAGACAAGGAAAAAAATTTCATCGTTTTAATTTCGAGTATGGGGATGAGGATTGTGGTCTCCACCCCGTTCCCCACTTAAATATATATATTTTTTATTTTGTGTAATATATATGTATATTCATATACGAATATACATATATTATAAAAATTAAAAAGTTAAATATCTTTTTTTTTTTTTGTTTACTTCTCTTCATTCTTAATCCTGTCTTTGTTTTTTTTCCTCCCCAAGTGAAACTCGTAGGTTTATATTTTAACTTTTCCTCACTTAGAAAAAAAATGTAAATGGAGAAAAATTCCCTGGGAACTCAAGCCCCATGGAAATTCCTCTGCCATTTCCTGCAAAATTTAAAAAGGAATTTCACAAATGCTAGGAATGATTTTGGGGTAGAGATAGGTCATGGGGATGGGCTATCCCCGCCCCACCCCGAGCCCATTGATACTCCTACTTACCGCGGTTTTTTTTTTTTTTTTTTTTTTCTGACTCTTTGATATGTGCTCAATTTAGTTAATTTAGTAATTATCTCTAATAACAAATTAATTAAACTATTTTTTTAGTTTAGTAAATATGAGATGGGTTCGAACTTTTAATCTTAAAAAATATAGCAAGTGCTTTTATAACTATGCTCAAACTATCAATAATTAAATAAGACTTTCAACAACATAAATTCAATACCTCTTCTATTTCATAATTTGTTAACCTAAATAAAAGATATTAAAAATAGAATTTTAATCCTCTAATAATTTAAGAATAAAATTTTTAATTTTTTATAAACAAAATCAACAAATTTAGGATTCGTTTGGAATATATTTGAAAAAATATATATTTTCAATAGAAATGTTATTATATCTTACATTTTTTTAAAGTATTTTAAATAATAAATATTTTTTTTAGTTTAAACACTTTTGAAAATAAATATTTTCAATAAAAATGTTATTATATCTTCTATTTTTTAAAATTATTTTAAATAATAATTTTTTTAGTTTAAACACTTTTGAAAACAAATATTTTAAATAAAAATGTTATTATATCTTACATTTTTCAAAAGTATTATTTGGTTGCATTACATTTAAAAGTGATAACAAATTTATTTGGTTGCATTACATTTAAAAGTGATTATATTGATTATAAAAAAAAATATTTTCTATTACATATTTTGAGGATTTTTTATTAATCACTTTAAAGTCATTTTTAGATAATTCATCTATCAAGTGTTTATTCAAAAAATATTTTAAATTAATCTAATTTTTAAGCACTTTTTATTTATTAAGATTTTTTTAAAATAAATTTTGATCACATAAAATCACTCAATAAGCTATACTAAATACACTTTAAATTATTAATTTTTTAAAAAGTGTTTATAGAAAAATTGATGTTATTAAAAAAAAAAAACATTTTTTTCTCAAGTTTTCTTAAATACACTATTAGTGTCGCAATGCGGCAATAGAAAAAAAAAAACCAAATGTTTGAAGGTATAACCCATGAAACTGAAAGTTTATTAATTGTATTATTATTCTTCTTAGAATATTGCATGCCAGAATGAAATTAACCTAAATCGATCCTTTTTTTTATTAAAAAAAAAAAGAAAAAAAAAGTAATGATGTTTTAACCATCCAATTAATAAAAACATTACTGAAACCATCAATTAAATAAAAGTCTTTGAGTTGATTGTTGAACTCCAATAAATAAATAAAATTTGTGTTTTGTTTTATGTTTTCTAAAAATTAAGCTTACTTGTTTCCTTTTTTTTTTTAACAGCTAAGTTTTAAAAACTAAAAAAAAACAAAAAGTTTTCAATTTATTTTAGTTTTGGAATTTAGTTAAGATTTTTAAATGTTTTTTTTTAAAGTAAAAATAGAGGTAATATGAGCATAATTTAATAGATAAAATACTTATTAATTTCTCTAAAATTAAAAATTTGATCTTTCACCTACAATTACAAATGTGATCTTTCGCCTACATTTGTTGAAAATAAAAGAAAAAGAAAAATGAAATGCCTATAGTTACGATTACAATTTACAAGTACTTCTAATAAAATATTTCGAGCATGTACGAGGGGATGATGGAATGCCTTGGTGAGAAACCGAATCCAGTGACACTGGCTTCTGTCTTTTCTGGTTGTTCTAATCTTTCACATCTTGGATTTGGTAGGCTGGTTCATGCACTCACTGTTAAGTTTGATAATGTGGGGCTTGGCAGTGGACATAAAAATGTTCTCGACCAGAGGGAAGGAACATCAGTAACTTATTTGCTTGATATCCATTGATTTCTGGAATGGTGTTAAATGATCAGAGTGAGATTGCAATGGAAATTTTTGAATCGTTGGAGTCCCACAAATTGCAACCAAATTCAAATTGTGTAAACTAATCATGTACAAGACTAGGTAGATTCTAACAAAAGACAATTTTAAAACCATCAAATGCAAGGATCAGGCCAATAAGCCACCATATCGCGTCTTCACACTGGAAGAGATGGATGAGGCCACAAAAAGCTTCGACCATCGAACTCGGCCGCTGAAGGATCCCAAGCACAGGTGAGGAATTGGTTCAAACTTTGACTCTGTGAGGATCTCGAGGGAAATTTATTTACATTAAAAGTTTTGGTTCAATTCTTGCAGATATATAAAGGGGAGTTGACCGATGGTTCAGTGGTCCTGATCAAATGCTTCAACTAAAGCAAAAACTTGTACCTCAAACCTTAGCGAACTGCCAAAACAGAGGCGTCGACATTTGGTCAACATTCTTCGACACTGCACTGTCATTTATCAAGACTATGTTTGGAGGTTATTTTGAATGGTCAAGATATGACAAAAGTGATTTTGGTTGGACCAAAATCACTCTCAAACATGCCTTAAATCCAACCAAAACTGACTCCATTGTTAATCAATAAATATCCAACGGCTCCTTGAAGGATTGTCTCACAGGAAACCAAACAAACTGATCTCCATTTGGCTTCGAAGTTTAAATCCAGAAGTGTAATCAAGGACCTGCATTTGAACTCTTGTTTTGATTTTGTATACCATCAAACATAGATTGAAAAAGGAAGGAGGCTCTGAAATGGCCACAGAGAATAGGAATTACCCCGTCGGCATTGCCAGGGGAATACAGCATCTGCACACCCGAATGGCGCCTGGCATCCGTGGGAACGATATCAAGATTGATAACATTTTGTTGGATAGATGCTGATCGCAAAAGTAAGCAATTACAACATTCTCATGGCGCTTAAGATCACAGTCTTGTTTTGCCGATTCCTTGAACTAGTTATTTTCAATCTTACAGGATGCGGAGAGCAGGCTGCATGCCGATCCTTTTTAGACTCTTTTTTGGGCAGCAAAATCTAATGAAATTCTAATGCAGAAGTGTCTTCCAAATTGGTGTCATTCTGCTGCAAGTAATCGCTGATAGAGCGACCACAAAGGGATGATCTGAAGAATGAAGTACCTAATAAATTAGAAAATATATATATCAAAATTTGCGTAAACACAAAGCATCAACATACAATTTTCTAGAATGTACAACATAGAAAATATTGTGTAAACATCGCAATCCTAGAGATTCATTCACATTCTGTGCTCTGGAATTTGCAGTATTCAATGCAAGTTCAAGAAAGATGGACAAATAGTGGAAACCTGGGAACTTGAATATAGATCAATCAATCCATAGGGGTTGGGAATAAATGTGACTACAGTCTACAAATATACAGCTCATAATTTACCTTTGGTAACTTTTTTTAAAAATTCCAAAGCCCTTGTCTAAGTTGGAGAATGGCAACCATCACTTCTTGTATTAGCCCCTGATCCTCCATAATTTTTCATCCCATAGGTAAGCAACTATTGAAGTTTTCAACACAATCGATGTAATGATGGCATTTGTCACGATCAAAAGGCCAGAATTATAGGATAGAAGAAAACTTTCGTGAGAAAGACCAGATAGTCAAATTGAAATAGACTAAAGTAGTTCATCTTTATAAACCAAGCAAGCATTTCACATAATACGCAAATTACACAACAAATCGGTTTTCTTCCGGTACAATATCATGCAAACAAGCCACTCGACTATCTTTTTTGTTTGCCTACAACCATTTTGGGGCTAATCGGCAGTCCAGCTCTGTTCCACAATTTCACGTACTCTCCTGTTGTACTCACGCTTATTCTCGCTAAACATCCTAGCAGCTTCAGAATTAGCAGGAGAGTTTGGATTGGGGTCGCACAGCAACGACTGCAAAGGGAAACATATATGGTATCAAAAATATTATTCAAAACTTTATTTAAAAAGAGGAGAAAAAAAAAAGAAAAAAGAAGAGAACCCAGCAACAGCTGCAGCAGCAGCAGCAACAACAAAGAAGTGAGTACGCAAATCAAGGAAAAGCACGAACGAGCAGTTTAACATTTTGAATCTCATTTGTCTAACTTTGTCAATATTTGCACATTCTCCATAGCAAAGCAAATAAATCGGCAGATAATTCATTAACTCCGTACCTTCAACATTTTTTTCCCTTTTCTTGGTGGGCTGTATACTTGTGTTGAACATTTTTGGTATATATGATTATCATTAAAAGATATTGATGATCAACATCAATGGCCGCAATTTCTTAAGCAGGTCGAATTCCAGTCAGATTATTCGGAAAATTACATTCTTCCAAACGTTTAAACTTGGTCTTAAATAATTTCAAAAGTTCCATTTATATTCTTAACCTTTAAAATAAATTCAAAACAACCCTTTTGTCTCTTTTAAAATAAAAAAAATGATATGTGACATGGCAGTGACTTTGTAATAACACGTGTATGCATGGGCATAGATGGTTTCAATTTTATCCTTGAACTTGGGGTAAGTTTTAATTATGCCCTTAATCTTACCATTTCAAAAATCCCATTTTAACCCTTATCTTTTAAAATTGCTCCAAACAACCTTTTCATTAGCTTCCCCATCAAAATGAAAATAGAAATATGGTATGGCAGTGAGCTATAAAAGAAAACAAATGGTCTAAGTAACATTCAAAATGGTGTTGTTCGGGAGGGAAACAAATTTGGGGGTTAAGATAGAATATTGTTTTGTTCCGCCTCTCACTATCAAAAGGCATGGGGGGAAATAAAATTTCCAAAAGGATAAGCAAACCACAAACCACAAACGAAATTTGGGGTCTCCTCCTCATGACTAATGGATGAAAATTAAGATTAGGGCATGAACAAAAGAAGAGGGAAGCGACAAACAAAGAATCCCAATACAACCAAACCTAAGGACCACTATAGCTCAATAAAATTTTGTAGGATAAAATTGTCTTCCTCCATCAATCAATCATTTTTGTGGTTCTCCTAGTTTCCCACCCATGTTTTCCACTAACCCCACTCTCCCACCATTGTCCTCTCACAAACATAATCTTCTCATGAACCTTTCTCTCTTGATTTTTCTAGTGTGTGGCTTTTCACAATTAATGAGACTATTGATTTTTACCAATGTAACACTTTTTTCACAATGTGTGGCTTCCTCATGTAAATGACGTCATTTTGACTAAAATTTTAATCCTCAAATCTACTTGCCTCCCTAATCAACACTATTTTGAATGTAGCTAAAACCCTTCGATTTTTTACGGCTCATTCCCACATGCGTCCCATGTAATTTTCATTTTTACAGCTCACTGTCATGTAAATATTTTTGTCTTCATTTTAATTAGGAAGGTAAAAGCATTGTTGTTTTGAAACAATTTTAAAGGTTAAGAGTTAAAATATAACTTTGAAACAAGAGGGGCATAATTGAAACTTAACCAAAGTTTAGGGGCATAATTGAAATCTACCACCTATGATCACATCTCTCTCTATTTTTACAACTCACCGCCATGTCTCTTTTTCGTGCTCTTTTAACAAAAAAAAAATGACTAAAGGGTTGTTTTGAAACAATTTTAAAGGTTAAGGATAAAAATGTAACTTTCAAAATGATGGAGACATAATTGAAACGTACCTAAAATTCAAGGACGTTCTGTATACTTCAATATTTCTTTTTTCAAAAAAAAAAAGGTGAATGAATCAAACCTGTCGAATGTCACTAATTCAGAGATCAAGGACAAGAACTAAAAGAATGGGGTTCTATGGCATGGGTCAGCTGGGAGTAAAGGTTTACTACTAACTGCATGCTCCCCCAGCTAATTTGATAGATATGGTTAGATAAGAATCCTGAGGACACATGAACTTGTGCATTCTACTACTAAAGTAGGGCACAGTACAGAAGAGCAATAGCAGGTTTCTTTTAAAGACTATGATTACATGTTTTTCATCCCATAAAATGATAAAAGGAGGCTATTAATCACATATCAAGAAAATTTTCAGACTTGACATACATTAAGGCCAAATTGATTAGGCGGTACCTGAATAGAGGTGAGTATAGCCGCTACATCATAGATTGGGCTCCATTGATTTTGCAGAATGTCCAAACAAATGCTTCCATCGGCATAAACTGAAGGCAATCGCAAAAGCCAAATGAGCACAAAAGGCTTAACAACATGTACAGAAAAAAATTAAAAAACAAAACTGTCACATCTTACATTGCAACCTAGAAGATAAACATTTACTTTGTCGTTGTACATGATAGTCATACTCTTTTTCTCTTGCTTTTCACTCATTAAAATCACCCACCCATGTCCAAGCCAAACATATACCATACATATCAAACATAGTGCATAGGTTCATAAAGGTTTGATGGAGCAGACACAATAGTGTTAATAGATGTTTTTTTTTTCTTTTCAAATTTCCTAGCAAAGAAAATTAACTAAGCACAAAAACATACACATTGAGCAACATTGTGTTAACAAAAAATAGTAGGGCAAAAAACTTGCAGTAGAACTAGCCATCCTCTTAAAACCTAGTGCCAACAGAGATAACAAAAAGCCCTCAAATTGACCAAGAACGAGTCACATAAAGCATAAAATGGTTGTAAAGGGCACATTCCTTGAGATTGTGAACTTACTGTTAGGGTGGAACATTCTAGACACAAAGCGGACTGTCGGTGGCTTATTTGGATAATCCTCGGTGAACTGAAGGGTCAGTTTAAACGTACCTGGTCAACTCAAAGAAATGATAACCAAATTACAAATCATAAACTACACGAGAAGTTCACAAATAAATATACTTGAGGAAAGAAAAACTACCAAAATCAAATACAAATTAATTGAAATTTTCAGAAAATCAAACAAGATGCTAACATTTCTTTCAATATAACCACGGGTCCACACGTTTAGAAAAGAATAGCAGAATCCATGGATCCTTCAGAGTACATATCCATAACTCGCACCAGGAGAGATGAAAGCAACTTGACATGACGAATTTTAAGTTCCAAGGAGGCAATAATGAGAATTTTAGCAAGTTCTAATTATTCTCGAGTTTTCCAACAGAAAATACAACACACACCCCATATCCAAACAGTGGCAAGAGCTTAAAAAGTAGACCAAGAAACATGAAATATAAAATATCATGCAAATCAGCGCCAGATAATTTTAAAATCAACAAATTAATTTAACAGTATAATGTAGCCAAAATATATATCTACATAATTAAGAGAGGTGAAAATTACTATTATATGTATTGCAGTAAAAAAGCATCAATATTATTTATTAATGATAGTTTTGGACTTAAAGCGAAATCATCAAACAAGAAATGAGTAAATCATTAGATGACTTGATCCTAATCACAACACTGTTGTCTTCTTTATAAGTCATTTAGGCCTGGAAACTGAGAATACCTCCATCCCAAGGTGTATCATCTGGCCTGCAAAAGCCAACGGAAAAACATGTAAAATACCATAGCATCAATAAGTAACAGAGGCAATTGTGAATATGTATCAAAATTCCGATGAGAAAAAAGAAAAAGGTTATACCCAAATATAACAGCATTCCATAGCATGATATTATTGTCTTGGGGAGCACCACTGATGCCGGCAGGAGGATCTTGTTGCAACCTCTTAAAGTCCCTCATCAGTCTCTTCCTCGCAGGAGTAGACATCCTCACCGGCTGAAAATAAATCAAGAACAATTTTAACTTCACTTACGTTGCCCACATGGCCAATGCAGACAAATGATTGTGCTCAATCCAAACATGAAAAGATACCGTTCAAGGATACAAATTATCAAAATTCAACTAAGTGCAAGTTCGATAAAGAACATGAAACAAGTTCAATCAAATGAGAAGGGGGCGCCTCTATCTTCCATGATATCACCATAACGACCAAAGGAAAATGGACCACTTCAAGAGGTGAAACCGTTTAATTTCATTTAAAGAAAAAACAAGACCACAAAGAAACATCCTTAGACACATAATTCAATCCGGAAAACTAACTACCGGCTTTTGCAAACCCGTGCCTTAACCAAACTAAAAGGCCAACTCGTTGCACATCAATATATCCTTTCCCGTACCCTCGCCATAATCAAAACCCCTAGATCTCTGCCCTAAACTGCCAGTCAGACAAGCAGATTACATCACCAAATAAATTAGGGCGAACAAGTCTTTAACACCTCAGTATGTGAACATGTACATCCACGCGACAACCACGTCAATTACGTCCAAAACAAAGATCAGTAACACCACGGTGATCCACCAATCCAAACCAAAATTAACAAGACGACCAAGTAAGACAGAACTCAAACAATTAAAATGATTGAAATCCCTTACCTGTAACCTAGCGCGGCGAGATCCTTCGCTGATCTTGATGGATTTAGAAACTAAATCAAAGAAAAATCCCGATTTCAATTTCTCAACCGGTTTAACGAGAGGGACTCGTCGACGGGAGACTTCCCCGGTGACCAAAGCACGATCAGAGGAAAGAGCGAAAGAGAAATCCCAAGTCTTGCTCATGTTATTGCATTTATTGCACACAAAAAATATTAATTAAAATAAAAGATGAATTATAGAGGAAAATCGATTACCACGTGCCAATCAGTGATGTGGGGTAATTTTGTATAAATTATACAAAATACCTCTAAACTTTGATTTCAATTATGTCTTATACTTTAATTTTTCTTTTAGAAAAAAATCATTTTTATCATAAATTTGGTAGGTTGTATCAATTTTAACCCTAAACTTTCAATTTCATCAATTTTAACCTTAAACTTGAATAAATGTATCAATTCATACCCTCGATTAAGTTTCCGTTTCAATACTCGTTAGAAATATTTCTCACACATGTTCAAAGTCATGTGTTACTCTATAACAAATACGTCTTTGTTATTTGTTTAAAATAATAAAATTGTTGAAGAAAATCGAAATAGACTCGCCATAATGTTTTTCGATTTCAGAGCATGATTTTTTTTTATCTTCTCTAATTCTGCTATTTTTTTCATTTTATTAATTAAGGGATTTTTTTTAATTTTAAGGCAGGATTCTACTTGATCCATCAGCTTTTAGTATAAACAAATCTTATTTACACCATATTTTCCCTCAATGGAGTACTAATCGGTCGCCAATATTGATTTCTTTTTTTATTTCTTGTCGGCCTCAAGCTCAATTTGTCCTCAATCTGCTGCAACGGATTTAGGACTTTCGGAATCGCCCTCATCAGAATCTTTGTCCCCTTCCTCTCCAGCATCGATATCACTTTAATCATCTGTAAGACTGCCGATGGAGCCAACAAGGCTCAGCTACAACCAGTTCATTGTGTTCATAAGCGTCACTCTATCCACCACCGTCTTCCTTATTTTCTCCCACATTTTAGTTGAGCTCAAACTCCTCACCACCGAAGTCGACGAAACCACCATGGTCATCGTCGCCATCAATGATGTCACCACCTGGATCTTCTTCACACTCGTTATCGTTGGTATCGACACCAAAGGCGAGGGGAACACAAGAGTCCATTTGTTTTCGATTTTTATGATGTTGGTGGCCAGATTGGAATGATTTAATAATTTTTTTGGTAAATTTGTTTAAAAAACAACAAACAAGTACATGTCATAGAGCAACAAATGGCTTTGAGCATATGTGGAAAACCTCTCTAACAGTGATTGAAACGAAAAATCAACCCATTGTGTAAATTGATACACTTATTCAAGTTTAAAGTTTAAATTGATGAAATTGGAAGTTTAGGGTTAAAATTGATACAATCTGTCAAGTTTGAGATTAAAATTGATGAAATTGAAAGTCCAGGGTTAAAATGAATGCAATCTGTCAAGTTTGAGGTTAAAATTGTTGAAATTGAAAGTTCAGGATTAAAATTGATACAATCTGCCAAGTTTAGGGTCAAAATTGATTTTTTTTCCTTTTTTTTTAATCCTTTAACTTTGAAATTTGTTTCGAAAAATGCCCTTAAACTTTAAAATTGTTCTAAAAAATATTTTTTTTGTTAAAATAAAAAATAAAAATTGATGTGGTAGTTGATGTGTAAAAATTAGAAAACATACATGATATTATTTACAACTATATAAAATATTTAAATCATTGTTGCCATTTATTTCATCTCAAACGATATCATTAAAATCTTTTACATAATTAATTTTTACACATCATTTACATGAATGATGTTATTAAATGTGTTGAATGAAAAATCTCATATGAACAAAATGATGTCACATAATCCTTCTAATTTTTACACATTAGTCGTTTTGTCAATTTCTACCTTATTTTAATGAAAAAAAAATATTTTTAGAAAAAATTTCAAAGTATAGAGTTATAATTGAAAACAACCCCAAAGTTTATATAATTTAACATTTTTTTAGTTTAACAACATTTAGAGTGGGAGGATTTGAACCTCTAACCTCTTGATCGATGATATATGTCAATAAACGCTGCTATGCTCACATTGGTAACTTCTTTTTTTTTTTAATTTGCTATTTGCATTTAGTGAGCTTTTTTATTCGTATATTAACACTGACATAGCTACCTTGGCTTTAGAGGTGTTCATTTTAGGGATCCACCCCTAACATAGTGGGGAGTCCCCGTTTAGGCTGGAATGGAAAAAAAACTCTCACGAGCTAACCAGGGACGAGGACATGGAATATTACCATCCATGTTCCCTGCTCCTCGCTCCATTTATTATTATTATTATTTAAATTATATATATACAAAAACATGTATATGTTTGAATCACTTTGGATTATGAATTGTAATCTTTAAATTTAAGGTTTTATTAATTGTTTAATAACCTATGAGATATTGTATGAATAATTTAATATGTTTGGACCATTTTTAAATTCGTATATGTATGAATAATTAAATAACTTAATATGAAATATTTTTTTGTTTCATTTAGGAAGTTTAAGAAATTTTTATGAGAAATTAACCATTTAATTAAAGATTCATAGTGGAGAATTAACTATTTAATTAAAATTTTTCTTAAGAAATCGTTTAATTAATTTTTTCTTAAAAAATTAAACAACCAATAATTCTACAAAATTAAATAAAAAATTTTGCGGGAATAGAAAATGAAATTGGTTACGAAGACGTGAAAGCCATCTCTACTTCCACCCCGTTCCGTGATATCTCTATTGCCCCCATGAATCCATGATTATGTGCATCACTGCTTCAAGATTTTTTTTTCTTAGAAGTGAGTTCTTTATCAATTATCATTAATATTATGTTAATTATTCATTTTTTTTAAAATTTCATTGGTCACCGTACTCCTTACGCAATTGTCGCTTTTCTAAAATATTCTCTTCCTCCCACTTGTCTACATTCTATCTCATGATAAGTTATTCGAATTTTTTTCACTTTAGAGTCCATGTGAATTTAACAAGACATCTATTACATCTCACCTTATTTGATGTTAAGAGTTCAAAATTCTATTATCTAAAATATATATATATATATATATATATTATGTATGAGGTTAAAAACTCAATTTCTCAGATTCTTTTAACTATAAAAAATGGTCCAATTGGTATTTTTTTTATTTTTATATAGAAGTTATGTATTTCGATGATTTTTCTCTGGACTTCTTAAAATTATACAAATTCAAATGAAAGTTTCTTATACATTTTTTTCTTCCTTCCACTCTTCCAAAGTGCTATCTCTTTAATTTTGAGTTATTTTGATTTTTTTTATAATAATTCAAGCATAGTTTAATAGATTTAAAGGTTCTAATCTTCTAACCCTACATTTATTAAGTTGTCAAAAAAAAAGTTCAATTGGTATTTTTGTTTTCTTTTTAAGTAAGAGTAATTTTTTTTTGGATGATTTTATTGTAAACGTCTTTCATTTTTATTTTTTTAAGGAAAACGTCTTTTAAAATTAATAAATTCAAATTATTTTTCTTATACATAATACTTAACAAAATTTTCATCCTAAATAGGAAATTTCCAAACAAGAACTGTGACAACCAAAAAGATAGATTGAAGTTGGAATCTTCTTCCATTATTAATGGGATTTTCATATCATCCCTACTATATTCTTCACTTATAAAATTATAATGAATTTGAAATTGGACCAAGAGGACAAACCCAAGTTACAAAGGAGATCAGAGGTGAAACTAACTAGAAAATTCCAATGCGAGACAAATTTGGGCCAATGTAGAAGGATCGGGCCATAAAGTAAAGGAGATGAGAAGAATTTGGGTTGAAGGTCAAATTCAACTACCTCGGCCTCATAGGGTCAACCTCTCAAGGGGGCACGCACCATGCATGCCCTTGGCTTATGTGATCCTGGTTCAGCCCGATTCGGTCCATCTTTAACTTAAATCGCAAAAAGAAGAAGAAAATCCCTAAAAGGGACCATATAAATCTCTTTCTTCAACCCTGAGAAGGTAGGCTTTTCCTCATTCTCTAAACCCTTGCTACACGTAAATTCTTTGTGTTACATTACGCATTAGAGCCTGTGGAGCAAGCACCATACCAGTGTACAACTATCTTCTTCTTTTGTAGGCCACATTCTTCCCCCCAAACAAATTTTACTGTTGATGTCACATGAAGGCTGCGTGTGTTACCCTATTCGAATTTTGGCAACAATAGTTGGCGCTGTCTGTGGGGAAGAAAAAAGCTTGCTTGTGAAACTTACACATCGTGTTCAAGAATGAGTTAAATCATGGAAAGGAAAAATTGGAACTTGGACAAAAACGATTTGAACAAAATATCAAGTGTTGAAAACCAAATCCATACCAACTAGGCTATTTTAGCTACAAGACACTTGAACCAGTCAAAGAAACAATGAGAAGATGAGCGCAACAAAGGCAGCAAGGTAGGTCGAGGTGATAGCACACAAAAATGTGTTATTCGTAAGACTTGTTTTTATTGCTAGTTTGTGTTGTATTTTAGTGCTTTCACTTATATATTTGGTTATTTTATAGATTTTGAGCATTTAGAGAAAAACCAAGTATTTGAGAGATTTATGAACAAAAAAGAAGCAAATTGGCATAAATTGGAGCAGTCAAAATAAGAGAAATTAAGAATTGAGCCAAGAAAATCAAGGCCCTAGCGTCTCGACGCTCTTTAGAGCGTTGAGACACTTTGTATGTAGGCAATCAAGCCAAAGCAGTTGTAGGGTGGCGTTGAAACACCACTTTTAGGTGTCTCAACACAAAAAACGCTCGCGTAAACAGATGATTTCCATTCCTAGCGTCAAGACGCAACCTGAATTTTCTTATATTAATCGAAATAGGAATGGCAACGTCTCGACATTGTCCCAATAGTATAAATGGAACTATTTGCTTACAGATTTTTGGAGATGAGTTGGAGGGAAAAGGCCAGACTTTGATTTCTTCTTAGGTTTTGGGATCTAGAGGATACTCTTGAGAGCTAAGAAAGAAATTCAAGGCTTGAGATCTTGGCTCATCACGACGGAAACAAGGATTGGCACTCATTAGAGAGTTTTTATCTTTTATCTTTTTCTTTGCAGTTTCTTTTATGGACTTTTTAAATGAGTTTATATTTTATTTGTGAATTTTGAGTGACTAAACTCCATTCTTAAGATTTAATGTTATTTGTTAAACTCATAAATGTTTAATTTAAGGGAAAAAAATCATTTTTAACCCTAAACTTGGCTTGTTGTATCAATTTTAACCATGAACTTTCAATTTCATCAATTTAAACTTCAAACTTAGCAAATTGTATCAATTTTAACCCTAAACTTTTAATTTCATCAATTTAAACTTCAAATTTAGCAGATTGTATCAATTTTAACCCTAAAATTTCAATTTCATTAATTTAAACCTCAAACTTGAATAAGTGTATCAATTTACACCATCGATTAAGTTTATGTTTCAATTCTCGTTAGAAATGTTTCTCACACATGTCCAAAGCAACATGTTGCTTTATAACATATACGTATTTTTTATTAAAAAAAATACAATTGTTGAATAAAATTGGAGTGGACTCGCAATAATGTTTTTCAATTTCAGAGCATGATTTTTTTTTTTTTTACTTCTTATATTTTCTGATTCTGCTGTTCTTTTCATTGCATTAATCAGGCGTTTTTCAATTTTAAGGCATGATTCTACTCGATCCATCGGCTTTTAGTAGAAACAAAACTTATTTGCATCATATTTTTTCTCAATGGAGTACTCTCATTCTTGAATCGATCGCTAATATTAATTTTTTTAATTTCTCATCGGCCTCAAGCTCGATTTGTCCTCCATCCGCCGCAATGGACGTAGGAATTTCATAATCGCCCTCATCAGAATTTTTGTCCCCTTTTTTTTCAGCATCGATGTCACTTTAATCTTTCGTAAGACTATCAACGAGACCGATAAGGTTAGCTATGACTAGTTCATTGTGTTTATGGGCGTCACTCTATCCACCACTACCTTCCCTGTTTTCTCTCTCATTTTATAGTCGAGCCTAAACCCTTCACCACCGAAGTCAACGAAACAGCTATGGTTGTCGTTACCTTCAATGATGTCGCCACCTTCAATGATGTCACCACCTAGATCTTCTTCACACTCGTCGTCATTGGAATAAACCCCAAAGGCGAGGGAAACACAAGAGTCCATTTGTTTTCGTGTGGGTCCTACTTTCGAGAGTTGAGTTCGTGGTTTTCATGATGGTGGCGACCCGATCTGAAATGGTTTAATTATTATTTTGGTAATTTTTTAAAAAAAATAACAAACAAGTATATATCATAGAGCAACACGTGCCTTTAGGCATGTGTGAAAAACCTTTCTAACAGTGATTGAAATGAAAACTTAACCGTGAAGGGAATAATCTAATTAAACTCAATCGGAAGCGTAGGAATCGGTTTGAGTTTATTTAGAATTAAATAATAATCTTATGGTTAAGCATAACATACCTTGAAAATATGGAGATTCTTCTGGCGGATTGATAATTCTCATTTATGAGGATTATTTAACCCTAAACTAAGTTATTTTTGTCATTTTTGTATACTTTATTGATTACCGAGCAAGCTAAAAATAGCATTTATAAGATATATTCATGCAAGCTTGTCGGAGTATGATAAAAGAAGGAATTAAGTGAAAAGATGCAAGAAAATTGGCTTAAGTTGAGTTTTTGTGCAGATTTGAAGAAGTGAAGACATTGCAAATGGAAATGCAATTGCATTCCCTTGGGAAGGCAAGGTGAAGAACAAAGAAGAAGAATGCAATTGCATTCTCTGCACCTATCAAGTCATTACGAAAATTTCGGGAAATTCACCAAGATTCACGCAGTTTGCTCGATTTATGGAGAATTTCAAGCCCGAACTCATGCCCAACCCTTGACCCATGATTGAAGGAGCATATAGATGGAAACCCTAGCCCTCAATATCTATAAAAATGGGGAAAACGATCCAAATCGTGGCTGGGTTTTCTGCTACTCGCCCACTGTTTGTATTTCATGTTTTTCTATCAATTTACAGCAGGGTCCTCTTCATTTTTACTCTGTAAATTTCGAGCTTGATCCCTCCTTAACGAGAGTTCGAGGAGGTGAAGATCCAACAATCCGTGAAGGTGTATGTGGGTCGATCAACGCGAGGAATATACATTAGTTTACTGCTCTGTTTTTGTTTTATAATTCTGTTTTTAACTTTCAGATTCTGCTGCAATGTTAGTTAGAGAATTGGCCTTTGTTTAATTTCATTCTTTGCATGTTGTGGAATTGAATAAATTAATAAGTTTAGGGTTTAAATTTCTTTCGTCTTTTATACAAGTTATTTGTGTTGTGAAGTTGCACTTTGTTTTCATTTAAGTTAGTTAAATTCTGGAGGATATCAAGGTGTTTTAAAAAGAAAATTCAATCAGGTTCCTTTAAAGTTATTTACCTTATTCTATTGCATTAATTATGAATTTTACACAAAATAAGTTTTGGGTTTTCATTATTTCCATAATGAGCTAATTTCTTCTTTGGGATTCAAGCATGTGGATGCCCTAAAGATAGGAATAAAGGCCTAATTGTGAGAGCAACCTTGCTTCATCCATAGCTTGTTTGCTTTTATTGATTTTAATGCTTATTATTAGTCTAGATTGATCACCTAGATTAGTATACAAAAATTGAGTCTAATTCTGAAAATGTTAGATAAAAAATTAGATTTCATAAAAGCAATAAAGGAAAATAGCCTAGACATAGGAATTTGTTTTTGACCCTAGACATAGGGCAAAACCTTTAAAACCAAAAGAATTGTGTTTCAAAATTAACTAAGTTCGTATTAGCTATAGAAATATTGGTTTAATCGCTTAGCCTCCTAAAGATACTTCATAGAAGGTCGAATAGGTGTTGAATTCTGTTTACAAAGCTTAAATGTTGAAGTCAAAGGAATGCAATTGCAATTAGGCCGCAATTTCTTTCAATGGAGCAAAAACACGTTTGAATCCCTCTTTTATCATTTTTATTTAGTTTCTTTAGCAAAAACAACCACTCAATCATTTTCACACCATTGGTTACCACAATTGCAATTTGCAAACATATTTTGTGTCGTCTCAGTAGATTTTGTTAAAACCCGTTCCCTTGGGTACGATACTCTGGAATACTTCCAGTTTCTTTATTACTTCGATCACGTGCACTTGCGTGTTGTAGCAAAGTATAGCGATCACGGATCTTTATCTCTTTCACAAAGTCTTCCTGACTATGACTCAAACACAGGACCTAGGCTTGTGGGAGACTCTTGAAAGAAAATCTACAAGGGATTGGAGAAGAAGAGGTCTAGAGAGAATTCTCTGATTCTCTCTATTGAGGAGATGTGTGCTATGAAGAATGCACAATGACTCACCCGTAGGGTCCTATTTATAGTAGTCTAGGGAAAATAATTAAGTAATATATTTTAATATCTAATATATTAAAATACATTTATCTAATCAATTTGAATCTTATTCAAACTGTTTAAAATTCTCCTACGACATCTACTTCCTAATTTGAATCCAATTCAAATTTAATAAATATCTTTTATTTAATGTATCAAATATACATTAATTATTTTAATATTTAATATATCAAATACAATAAATATATTTTTCTATTTTATATTTAATATATCTGATATATTAAATATTAATTTGAACACTTCAAATTAAATATTAATTTGAACATTTCAAATTTTAATATTTAATGTATCAAATACAATAAATATATTTTTCTCTTTTATATTTAATATATCTAATATATTAAATATTAATTTGAACACTTTAAATTAAATATTAATATGAACATTTTAAATTTTTCTTTCAACTAAATTGATCTTTTTAGTGTTATTATGAGCTAGCAAGGGAACCTTATGGACCTACAGATTATAAGTTCCAATGATACAAAATTAATTAATTAATTTTCATTCATTAACTCTAGGTCACTCCACTATAGACTTAGAGTTGCACTCTTATGCACTGTATGACAAGTTGTGTCCATAGATATAATCATTACATGCAAGCCGATCCTTTACGAGTTGTTCGTAATTACAGCTAGGTCAAAAAGCCCGTTTTACCCCTATAATTACATCTTGCACCTTAAGTACCACTGATCCTCTAATGAACAATCTGTTTATAATCTAATTATAAACTAAGTCTCTCTCGGGCCAGTGAGAGGGTGGGTTCCCATTGTTCAAGTCCCAAAATCAGCACTTAAGGGAACTACTCATCTACTTACCTTATATGGGAAGGAGTGAATTCCATCTTGTGATATTATGTTCCCAGATTCTTATTTGGTCAAGTCCCCAAAATAGTAGGCATATTGAATTGGCTACAAAAACCACTATCACCCATGCAAATCAAAGGACAAGCTCTCACAGGCAGGAGTTCATAACTCACTCAAGATTAAGATCGAGTCGCATATGATCATCCTAATGAAATATTAATCTTCTCAATTAATAGATTTATAAGGAGAGATTAAATATTTTGTGGTCCAATCTTATACAAACTCATTGTATAAGATACCCCCACTCACATGTCTCCACATGAATGATTTAGATTAAATCATTTGTAACTATTACAAAGTGGGTCATATCAATAGTGTTACTAGGATAAGACACCCAACCTTATCCATATACTATGACCATTTAGGTTATTTCTTGAACATGATCCACTCGTATGTCAACCACATACTGTTCAAGATTACAATAATAACCTTGGATTTTTCATATAATGGATAATATTATATTGCAAATAAAATAATCAAAATTATTATTAATTATTAAATAAGTTATTAATTACGAGGCTTTATGGCATAAATCCCAACAAACCGAGGGTGTAAATTGATACACTTATGCAAGTTTGAGGTTTAAATTGATGAAATTAAAAGTTTAGAGTTAAATTCATACAATCTGCTAAGTTTGAGGTTTACATTGATGAAATTGAAAGTTCAAGGTTAAAATTGATACAATCTGCCAAGTTTGAGGTTTAAATTGATGAAATTGAAAGTTCAATGTTAAAATTAATACAACCTGCCAGGTTTAGGGTCAAAAATGATTTTTTCCCTTAATTTAATTAGCAGGCTTTTTCTTTATATTGCAACAAAGTTTTTCATGTGTTCTTGTGCATAATTCTATGCTTTTGGCCAAGGCATGGTTCTGATTGGTTTAAGTTTTAGCTTGAAATAGTAAAATTTAAATCTAGATCTGAATGCATGACTGTTATTAATAACAAGCATTAGAATGAGGATTTTTCTAATAGAAGTCATTAAAAATAAGTTTCAATAATTCCTTGTTTGGTTGTAGAAAATAAACAAAGATGTTGCTTTTATAATTAAGCAAGAGAATTAAATGAGCTTGAAAAAGTCAAATATTATTATTCATCTTCTTGGGTTATAATTTGTTGCATGTAAAAATTAAATTGTTTAACTGATTAAGATAGAGTTTAATTAATTCAATTATTTTCTAAGAATGTTCCCTTTAATTGTCACCACTTGTAAATATTTAGATTAAATTTTAATTCATTCATTCTTGATGGTCCTCTAGATAAAATTAATTGTTAGTAACTACAATAATCAATTAAACTAGAAACACAATCATGAGAACGATACTCTCACTCAATTCACTATACTAAAACTTGACATCGTACACTTACGGTTTGCATTGCACAACTAAAAAGTCACGCAACACGAGGCTATGATCAACCATCAAGAGCAAACCATGAGACAATAGGATCAGACTTACGGAGCCTGATTGAAAAAGAATGAAAATTGACCATAGCCAACCTCATCTAAGTCGAGGTCGAAAGCTGAAGACACTAAAGATCAGCCGAATCAAGCTAACCAACCATGTATGACCAAGGCCGAGGTTGAAGCTGAGGCAAGACTCATCCATAAAACCTATGACGATTCAGCCAGGAAATGGTTCAAAAAGCTGAGAAGGAGATCAATTGGTTCTTTCAAATAACTATCTCATGTATTTGTTACTTAATTCTTAGGAAAAAGAGATCAACACAAGTCTCAAATGCATATGCTAACAATCAAGCAAGGGCCATAGGAGATCTTGCGATAATATGTTGCATACTTTAATAACGAAGCTCTACAGACTGAAGGATACACTGATGGGGCAGCTTTGATTGCCATAGTAGTTGGACTGCAAGCTAAAAGGCTCTTTCAATCTATCAATAAGAAAGAACCCACTTCTTACGTTGAATTCATAACTAGGGCACAAAAGTACAAGAGTGTCAAAGAGTTTTAAAATCAAAGGAAACAATAGCTGAAAATAGAACCAGAACAAACAGTTTGCATGATTGAGATAGAGTTGGAAAAAGTTCTCACTCCAATCCTAAAAAAAGGAAAATTAAGGAAAGAGATCGAGGGAAAACCGACTAAGGTCGGCCACACGGGTAAATTTAGCAAATAGACATCCATTTCCATCCCACCGAAGAAGATTCTCATTGAAATCATAAACACAAACTTAATCAAGTATCTTGGGAAGATGAGAACACATCCAAAGAAAAGAGATAAAACCAAATACTATATCTTCCACCAAGATCCTGGACATTCGACATGCGATTGCCAGTCGTTGAAAGATGAAATTGAAGTATTGATTTAGGAAGCATATTTGAACGAGTATGATAGATATGATGACCAGAGAAGGTCGAGGCCAAGGAGACCAAGATCGCCCACAAAAAAATTGTACTATATTCAATAGCCCATCAGATGGAGAATCAACTAGAAAAGGAAAGTTATATCTCAAAAAGCTTTGCATGAACCTAAATTCAAAGGTATGTACTCAATTTATATAAATAGCATGACTCCGAGTTTGGAATTCACTAAGGTTCAGGCGAAAAGCAAAATCAACTAAAGAACCTAAATAAAAGAAATTCAGTTTCCCTGCAAAGAGAATATAAACATCAAGTTTCCATGAAAATCCTCAAATCAAGATTTTGGCATAAAAACTAGGGGCTAGATCAATCCACTCTTAGTTAAATTTCAAGTTTTTTCAACCTAAGGGTTCAGTAGAGACTTATAAGGATGAATCAAAGGGCAAAGGCTCAAAATGAACATCTTAGCCGAGCCTATGATGGTCAAGGCAAAAGTGACCCAATTTTCTTTGAGTTGGTACATCACACTTGAATCTTTAATCAATCTTCATGTGGTTATAATCACCTTCGCCACCCCACATTGGATTTGCCCGCGCCCAAGCTATTTGAATCAACAACAACATTAGGATCATCACGACAAGAGATGGTGTCTCGTGTAGGCAAGAGAAGCTTACCCGAGCTTATGACTCGTGTAGACAAAAGAAGCTTACCCGAGCTTATGAGGAGCCAAGGGTGACCCTAAGGGTGAATAAAAAGTTGAGTGAGTTTCGCACCTCGAGGTGGGATAAGTGAAGCAAGACCAAAAGAAACTACGTTATTTTCTTAATTAAGCTCAAATCAAGGAAGGTTTGGAAAAAAAAACTAAGGGCTGGGCCAACTCACTCCTAGTTAAATTCAAATCAATTATCTCCATGCAAAGTACAATAATGGATAAAACTAAAGGCCGAAAGCTTAGGTAGGTTTAGAAGATCATACTCAAGCATGAATTTGTCACAACAAAATCCTCCTTGAGCAGGGCTAGACAGGAGATATGTCTCCCTATCAAACAAAAAGCAAAACATGAGATATGTCTCCCTATCAAACAAAAAACAAGAAAATATGATATGTCTCCTTATCAAACAAAAAGCAAGAAAAAGGGATATATCTTCCTATTAAACAAAAAGCAAGACATAGGATATGTCTCCCTATCAAACAAAAAGTAAGAAAGAGGATATGTCTCTCCATCAAACAAAAAGTAAGACATGAGATATGCCTCCCTATCAAACAAAAAGCAAGCAATAGCCAAGACCAACCATAGGGTCATACCTAGTTGAGGCCAACCTAGGGTCATACCCCACTTATTAGGAGACAAATTTAATGCCAAGATGAAAGTTGTTCATTACAAAGACAATGGACTTTCTGGAGGTTAGGTATGGCTGAGGCCAACCTTATGATCTTACTCTTGTGCAAAAACTCACTACGCAAGCATACGCAATGGTAGGTAGTAAATGGTAAACAAGATCAATCCCACGAGGACTACTGTGTGCAAAATTGTTGAAAATAAGCATAAATTTTTCAATGCAAAAGTAAACTAAAGAACGCAATTAAACCCGCAAATTGACTAAAAACAAGCATAAAAGCGACTACTAAACTAAGATAGACTTAAAAAGGCAAATTCTAACTTTAAACAAAAACTTGAGAGGCTAAACACGTACTAGAATGATCAAAATAGAGGGCTGGATTTTAGGAGATCAATAGCTGTTTTTGCCTAGTTGAGGTCAACAATGTTGTAGCATTAGACACCACAATGTTATATAGAAGGGAAAAATCACATGAAACTGACTCAAAAATTTCTTGTTACGCTTAACACTAGGTCAAACATATGTCCATGAAAACTCAATGCTAATGAACACTAATAAGACCCAAATTCCCTAAAATCACAAGCTTAGAATGTATGCCTACACCCTACAACTTCTACCCCTTAAGGAAAAATCACTTACTCCATTTGTGTTAATCCACCAACTCCTAACCCTTTCAGTATTAAGAACTAGTTTGTGCCTTACCTAAGGTGATCAAAGTCAAATAAAAACTTGCAATAAACACCACAAATAAATGTATAACTTCATAAAGTGCATTGAATCAAGAGAATTCAAACAACCACTTCAATTCTTGAATTCTAGCCCTAAAAAGACTTAGCCTATAACTTCAAAATAGAAAATAAACCAATAGAATTCAGAAACAATATATATAATGAGAATAGTCTAAGAGTTACAACAAAATAGCTACAAAAATATGCTAACCTAACTCAAAGCTTAAGAAAAACTAAGGTCAAAATAAAATCAACAAGTTAGAATGTAAAATTAGAAAGAAAATAAGGAAGAAATAGTAGAGGATGATGTAGCTTATTCCTCTTCTAAAATACATCTTGAAAATCGCAGCTCTCTCATTTCTTCTTTTGTTTTTGGTTTTTTTTCCTTTTTCCGCTCATTCCCTTTTCACAATGGCTTCCTTTCTTTTCTTTCCTCTTAAGGGCTGATTTGGCTCTCTCACTTCACGTGGCTGCTGACTAATGACCCTTTTTTAACATTTGCTAACTCCTACGTTGATGTAAGAATTAAATTTCATAAAATTTCGTTTCCAGAAATGTGGCTTGCGATGCTGTAGCATGACTGACCACATTAGAAATGTGGTTTGCGATGTTGTAGTATTGCTGAACACATTAAGCTGCTGACACCCTTACTAGAGTGATGTGAATAATTCAGCAATATTAGGATGTCAATGCGCAAGTGTACACATTCATTTGTAGTAAGTGGTAAGTAAATTATCGTATCCACAGAGACTAGTAATTCGCTAATTTACCACAAATTAATTCTCAATAAACTCGATTTGTAACCAATTAAATTTATCATGGAAACGAAATAAAATAATCCGGAATTGCTGGAACAAAATAAATGCTAAAACAAAGATAACAGAGTAAAAATGCAGAAAACAGAAAACGACTAAACTTGTACTTTAAGCTAATTGACAGGCTCGGATTAGGGGTAGTTTCATGCTTTAATCGATTCTGCAACTTAAACACATATTCATTCTCTCAATCCACTACAGTTCACACGGCATTCTCCCGAATCACCAGAAATACGCTGTTTCATTCCCATTACTCTAGCGATAATTAACCCACTGTATTGTGTGTGCATTAGGTGAGTGATTATCCCTAATCTCCTCACTTAGCTAGCTACTAACCCTAACACGGGCCTAATGTGGTTCTTAAGCTATCAGCTTCACCTATTCTTCTCAGAAATCAGAGAAACGCTGCAACAAAATGGTTGGTCAGACGAAATTGTGCTAAAGAAATAAACAACTCTTAAAAACCAGATTGAGCTAAATGAAATGTATTAAGTTGTAAAATAAATCAAAACATCCAACCCCTAATCCTCACCTTAAAGGTGATTAGTTCATAATGCAAGAAAAACATAAAAGAAATCGAAATGTAGACATAACAGAAATATTGCAGAGAAAAAACTAAAGGAAAGAAGAAACTGCAGAAGAAGAAGACGGAAAGTTGCCCAAAAAAGCTTGGCTCAGCATCGACGTTGAATATCCTGGAGAAACCTTCCTTTTATGGAAAACTTCCGTCCATGGCCTCCAAAATCGGAGCTCTCCTCCTTTTTCTCTCTGTTTTTCGAGATTCTCCAGCCTCCTCTTTTCTCCCCCACTCTAAAAATGGCTGCCTAACCCTAAATATCTCATAGTTTGTGCAAATAAGGGCTGATTAGACATGACCCATGAAATGGCCAGCTCCCATTGGCTGAAATAAGCTGAATCATCTGACATTTGCCAACTCATTTAATGAATTAATCTTCTCACGTGCGAAAGTTGTATTGGCTCGAATTGCAAGGTTTGCTCCAGCAAACTGTTATAAAACTGCTGCTCAAAATCTTCAAAAGTCCTTCTTAAATTAAACCCTAAATCAATCACATAAAACTCGTTAATTATGATAATCTTGCTCTAATAAGAATTTTACTACTTCAAGATTAAACTTAGAGCAAACTAAATGAAAGCTAGGGTATTTATAAGATAATTCGAGATAAAATATGACAATTCAATCCAAAAATGATATCCTATAACTCTTATTTTAAGAGTTATCAGCTGCCAGCTCATAAAAATTGGCTCAAAAGCCTAACAACCTAAAGTTTCATCATCCCAACTTTAAATTCGAGAAAAAATTGTCCAATTAAGAGAAAGTTCAACAAGAATAAAGGAAGAATAGATCATTTTTCAATTCTCATGCTTACTTAATTAAGTAACCAAATTGGACACAAAATTGACAATGGAATGCAAATAACTCAATTTTTAGCTAGATCTAAGAATGAAATTGTAATAATTTACTCCAATTTCATGGGAGTATCACTTACCATGTTCATATGAGCTCAATTTTAATGCTTAAACGAAGACCATTCATTACAAAGATAGGAGGCTTTCTGAAAGCTAAAATGTCGAGATCGACCTTAGGGTCATACCTCAATTATTTAAGGCAAATTTATTGCCAAGATGAAGACTGTTCGCGAAGATAGAGAGCTTTCTGAAAATTAAAATGGTCGAGGCTGACCCTATGGTCAGACCTCAGTTATTTAAGGCAAATTTATTGCCAAGATGAAAACTGGTCATCATGAAGACATGAGGCCTTTTGAAAGCTAAATGTACCCTTCTGAGAGTTAAAAAATAATCAAGGTCGAGCCTACAATTATTAGTTCAATGAAGCACAGCTATTGGAATCAAACTTATGATCATCCCTATATCATACAACTTATGGAAAATAGGACTAGAATCGAAGTAAGCAAAGAGAGTTTTACATCATTTAGAGAAAGGAATGCAAAGATCCACAATCAAGACAAGGGCTCAAAAGCCCAAATAACCAAGTATACCTCAAGCATGCCCCCACTTTAGAGAAGATGAATTCAAGGCTAAAAGCCAAAGGATTCACTCTAGCTAGAGCCAAGATGACCGTGGCTAGAGGTGAGCAATTTACTGTCAAGATATACGTTTTGCATGCCCCAAACCTAAGCAAAACCCAAATGTGCACAAAACAATAATCAATGAAATGAGTGTAGGATCGGTATGGCAACCCTAGAGGGGGGGTGAATAGGGTTTATTTAACCTTTATAAAACTTTTTACTAATGTGGGCTCACTTAAACAAACTAACACACTTTTAGCAATAATTAATTTAAACAAGAAATCATGCAAATAAATTCACGTCAAATTATACAAGAATTAAATATAACAATTTCAAACACTCTATTTAATTCTAAAAATAAGATTGGTAAAGAATATGTAAAGATAAATTTATACCAACCAAAATAGACATACAAGAACAATTAATTTTATGCAATATAATATAACAACAAATTAATTGCAAAAATTAAATAAGATAGGGATAGAGAAATTGACATCGAAAATTTTATAGTGGTTCGGCACAACCTGGCCTACTCCACTCTCCAAGCTCCTCTTGAGTATTTCACTAGAATAACAAACGAACGACCCTTTCCACGGCTCAGAGTCCAACCGTTACACGTTCCTTTTGCGGGAGCAAGAACAAACCCGATCATTTCCATGGTTCAGGATCAAACTGTTACAACCTCTCTTTTTTTAGATCAAGAGAAACCCTTACAATGAATTAGAAGTTGAAGAACAAGATGAAAAAACTCTCTCAAAGAGTGGATACACAAATTTAAGCTCACACTTTGTAAGAAATAATTCTTACAAATTAAAGCTATCAAATGACTAAAAAGAATATAAAATAGAAGCTCAAAAATTGCTCAAAAATATTGGAAATGCTCTCCAAGAGAAGTAGAATTTTTCAGAATTTTTTTCCATATTTTCTAATTTTTTTTCGAGGCTTAAATAGAAGATAAGAGCCAAAACTAGCCGTTAGCTGCCACGTGGCAGCTTCTGATTGGCTAAAAAAAAGAAATTCAAAATTAATCATATTATAATAATAAAATCAAATTTTGACCATTGGACTAATTTTTTTTAATATTAAATTAATTTTCTTTTCTTTTTTTTTTTAAAACCCAAATATGCCACATGTCGTATTTCTATTGGTCCACATCATCGCCACGTCAGCAAATATGATCGTTTGAAGTGACACGTTGGCGCCACGTCATTACCACATCATCAATGTTGACCGTTGACTTTTCGTGTCATTTGTCACGCCATCCATATATGCCACGTGTCACGCCATGTAGGAATTTCCCTTTAATTTTGTTTTCCCATAACTTTTTTGTTTGAACTCCGATTCAAACGATTCAAAATGTGTTGGAATCGTCTTTTCGAGATCTATGCTATGGACACTTCAAAACACTAAAATTATCAATAAATAAAATCAGGTTTGTTATCATCAAAACATTAATTAATTAATTAAAATTAGTTAATTTGAGATGAAGGGCCAAAAAGCCAACAATGAGGAATTGCAAAATGACCTAAAATTGGAGGCTGTCTGAGGTTAAGGTCGACCAACCATAGTCTAGTGCAAATGAATCATTCGTCACAAAATCAAGCTTACGAGCTCACACATGAAAGCAGAGTTCAAATTTTTACAAGGAAGATGCTGATGCAGAGATGCCTTATGATGGACTAGGAATCCTTATAGAACAAGTCCTAATCAGACATCAGAAGAAGAAGAACAAAAGGCTAAACAAGAAATAAAATGAATATGGGCTTAGAGGCAATCCAAGACTCCATTAGGTCCCAGAGAATAGAAGAATTAGACCCAATCCCCACCTCAGCCTTGGCATGAGGCCAAGGCCGAAGCTACCTCTTCATATCAAAGGGGCATGCATCTTACATGCTCCTGAACTATGATACCCATGATTAACCTAGTTATCCTTGCTGAAATTCAAAAGGAAGAAAAAATGAAAAGAAACCATAGGGCTATAAGCCCAACAACAATCAAGCTTGAGGATAGAGAAAATGTCCAATTTGAGAAGCAATAGAGGACCCCACAGGGTCCCAAATAAGGAAAATAATTGGGTCATGGCCAAATTCCTTATCTCAGCCTCCCATTATTATTAAAGGGGGATTCTTCTTGCATGCTCCCAACCCGTAACACTTTGGTTGAGCTAGCTTTCCATCCCAAAGTCCAAATCCAAGAAGGAAATAGAAAACACCAAGAAAATTTTCATATAAGCGCATTCCAAACTAAAAAGGAAGATAGACCATGTCAAAAGGCAATCTAGGTGATCAGGTGAAACTTGTGGGCAATTTTAATAAGAAATTAAGCTTAACCCTTAGTGTACGTATATATTGCCAATGCAAGTAATAAGGAAAATATTCCAAGTTATCGAATCTCAAGGGAACAGACACTACAAATTGAAAATGTAACAAGATTGCGACAATAACAACTTTGGTAACAAAAATATAAAAGCGCAAATATTTGTGGATGTGATGGTGAAAACATAATTGAAAAACAAAACTTAAAACCGATTAAAAAGACTCTAAGGAAAATGCAAGGATTCAAGTTCATTTATGCCCATTGGTAAGATTGCTAACCAATTGCTACAACAATCGAACAATTACAGAACCGATTGCCAACCAATTGCTACAGCAATTAGGCACTATATAGAAATGTGGTAAACATAATTAACTCCCATTCAGTTTTGATTCAAAACTTTTGGGAGACTAAGTGATTGAACCTATATCTCTATGGCCAATCGTATTTAGGTAGATTGAGATCTCATTCTTGGTTTTGAGGGGCTCGTCCTATGTCTAGGATCGTGTTTGGCTTATGTCTAAGCTCTTACCTCATTATTTTTACGAAATTCTAACTCTTTCGGTATTAGATTTGACTTAAAAGCAACCCAAGTTGAACATTCAAGGGTTCCAATGAAGAAATAAAATCAGTAAAAACAAACCACGTTTAAGTTACTGTCGATTGCCTTCGATTTCATTGGCTATGCATCCTTACCTTAGGGCATTCATGTTCTTGAATCCCTTTGGAAGGTTTAGCTCATGGTTAAGAATAAAAGTAGTATTGAATTAAAGTAGAAAGTCATGAAAGCAATAAAAAGAACAATTACGTGGGGGAACCAAAAGGTAGAAACAAAAGAGCACCGAGGGAAATATTAATACTGAATCCAATAATTATAAATAATAAAAGATAAAGCAGTACAGGTGAAGAACTTCTCAAGAACAGAAATTTAAACTAAGTTAGCATTTTGAAAATAGAAGACAAAATGGAAAAGTACAAAGTAGAAGCAACTACAAAAAAACTCGAGACAACCCTTAGTTGATTCCCTTATCCTCTTTCGAGTTAGGGAAAATCTTCACAACTCAATGAGGAACCTTCGATTGGACCTTGGATTTTTCTCAAGAACAAAATTGGAAGCTAAAAACAAAATGAAACTGTCGATGGAAAACGAAGAAAGCAGCTGCTGAAAAAGTAAAATTGCATGAATTAAAACCGATGCTTTTTCTCCATCTCCTCATCCTTTTAACCTCTCTCCTTTTTAGGGTTTCCTTCTTGGCCTCCTTCTCACTTGGAATCTCTGGATTCTCCCTTGATTTAATGGAAAGAATCTCCCTTTTTAAACAATCTGCTATTATTCCGAAATTTGCTCATTCCTTTTTTGATTGCTGTAGCAATCCATCAACAATCTGTTGGCAATCTATCCTTTCCACAGAAACTGCATCAAAAACACCTTAATTAGTGTAAATCTTTTCTTTTTTCTTTCATGTGTTGATTTTGATTCACTTTGAAGAGTTCATGATGTTTTTCTTGGAATTTAAAAGATTTGATAAAGAATTTTTGCTAATGAATCCAAGCATAACTTCTATTTATGGGCTAAATAATTCTCAATTATGAGAATTATCTCTAGGGCTCTATTAGGGCATGAGGAGAAATTGGGCCAAAAAGTCCAATTCAGAGCCCAAGGCTTCCTTTTCATACCAAGGGGCATGCGTTTTGCATGCCCCAACCCAAGGACACCCTTGGTTAGCCCAATTACTTTTTTTGGAATTCGATTGAGAGAAGAAATGAAGTCCTAGGGAGAGATGGATTTGACAATAAGTAAGTAAAAAGCAACAAGAAAATACCACTTGATAGTAAAAAATTATCTCCTAGAAATTGATATTCATTTTTCTAGAGAAGATTCTCAAACCCATGGAAGCCATAATCATCTCTACGGGTTTGAAGGGAAATCCTAAGGATAATCTAAGGACTACCTTGGAGTACAAAAATTAACTCCACGAAATTGATTTTCATCTTTCTAGAGGAGATTCATAAATCTATGGAAATCCAAAGTCATCTCTACAAAGTTTGATGGGCAATCTTAAGGATAGTCCAAGGACTACCTTGAAGCACAAAAATCAACTCTTAGAAATTGATATTCATCTTTCTAGAGGAGATTCGTAAACCTATGGAAATCCAGAGTCATCCCTGCGAGGTTTGATGAGTAATCTTAAGGATAATTCAAGGACTACCTTGGAGCACTAAAATTAACCATCAGAAATTGATATTCATCTTTCTAGAGGAGATTTACAAGCCTAAGGGAAAATAACCCAATGGGGCTAAATAGATAATGCCTCAAGAAAGGAACATCAAAAATTGAAAAGATTACTCCCAATTGGACTCCATATAGTTAGCCCATAATAACAAAGTCAAACCATGAATCCCAATTAGGAAGTGAGGGCTAATGTTATGGGTGAAATTGGACCAAAAGGACAAACTCAAGTTACAAAGGAAATTAAAGTTGAAACTAACAAGGAAAGAGAGAAAAGAAAGAGCCACGTAATCTTTGCCACATAAATTTAAAATAATTTTAAATAAATAAAAATGACATTTCATTTAAAAATTACCACATCATCAATGCCACGCCATTTTTTTGTTAGTGAATTAACGGTCAACTTAACTTGAGGGACCATTTAGAACCATTTTTCAGACCTCAAGGACTAAAGTGTTACTTTTCAAACCTTAAGGACCAAATAGATACCAAGCTTGAACCTTAGAGATCAAAAGTGTATCTTTTCCTATAATAATTTTTTTTTAGAATATTACATCATAAACACGACTGTAGAATTCAAACTTAATAATTTCTAAGAAGGTAGAGATATATTTCCCACCTATGTTCAAATTGACATAGATTACATTTTTTTTTTTTTGTTTTGAAAATGACATAGATTACATTATAATATTGTTTTAAGTGGAAATTATCTAATGAATTGTTTACGTGTTATGTATTCAGTTAATATAAATGATTGCATGCAAAATAGTGTTATTTCTTGGTTTAGTTTTATGCTAGTTTTGCTATGGTTATGTGTGCTTTCATGTATTTTTATGTGTATTTTGCAAAAATTGAGCATTCAAGGCAAAACTAATGAATTGAAAGATATTTGGATAAATTTGAGCAATTTGAGGATATATTTGAGGATTTAAGTGTTGAAGAGGAAGGACAAAGAAATTGGACCTGAGGGTATAACATTACAATGCTCTTTATAGCATTGTAACACCATCTGAGTAGCAATTCAACCTTGAAGACTCGAAGGCATAGCGTTGCAATGCTAGCCAAATATATTTTTTCCTTTTTTTTTATAAAATTTGAAGGAGCAGCGTCGCAGCGTTGTTGATGCTGCCCCTAGCGTTGCAACATTGTCTCTACACTATATAAATGAAGTTTTAATTTCGTGCAAAAGGAGCCATTTTTTAGAGACACAAATCCTAAAATCGATTCATACAATGTCTAAAGGTTTAGAGGAGAATTTTGGAGAGCCAAGGATGAGGCTCAAAGCTCGAGATCGTGGAACTTCACATTGGGAACAAGTGTTGGCACGCGATCGTAGTCTAATATATTTCCCTTTACTTTTTGATTTTTAGGAGTTTTGTTATGGACTTTAATGTTGTTTATCTCTGTATTTAGACAAGAATGGTTGTGTATTTATGTCACACCCCGTCCCAGATCACTCTAACCAACCTAGGATGTGGCATGTCGACAATCAATCGAAACAAAAAAAAATGAAATCCAATGTCCAGCTTATCAAAACAAAATATGTTTTGGAAATAATAGGTGGCTAGCAAAACTTTCTTTAAATAAAATCCTCAAAATTTCAGCAGAGTTTCTCCTAAAAAACGGATGAATATACCTGGATTTTGAAACATTATGCTCCCTAATAACAAATATACACACACACATATATATAACTTAGATACTCTTCTCCAAATCCATTTCAAATACACTACTCAAAAACACTCCAACCATTCAAACGTAACTTTAGAAGTCAAAAGTATCGTTAATAATTTACAAGTACAAATTATAAGCCAACATGAAACCCAAAATGTGGTGCGCTTAAGCTCGTATTAGCCACTCTAGTTACAAAATATGCTTTTAAAGCACATGTACATACAAAAATGATATGCAATCTAGCAAGTCTGGTGGCAGAAGTCAACTTCAGTAGGTTCACCAGAAACTCAAACGCTACCTGGTAGGAAAATGCAAAAAGAAAGAATGAGCTAAAAGGCCCAATGAGTGGTGAGTTAATAGGAAAATATCTTTCTCGAAAACCATTACGCAATACACGTAAATTCAAATCTTTATAAAAATCACAAGTAAACTAGGAAGAGTTATAAAGTTCTCAAGATCACAAAAAACACAGTAAAATTTGTAATAATATCACTTCAACCATAAACAACGAAAATAGAGATTATAACTCTAGATACAATACCTCTGAAAACCTAATATTTGCAAATAACAGTACATATGTAAATAGAGAGATAGAGAAAACGTGTAGTTACAACTCTTGAAAACATAATCCTAAGCTCACAAAATCCATCACCAAACCTGTACCCAAATCTCCATAGTACTGGCGTAGAATAAACTCCATACGCACAGCAACTCACTCTCTATCATACTATGCACCGAGTAATCTCAGGATACATAGCAGAGTAAATCTCCGTCATACGTGCACGTAGAACTGCCTCCAAAGGGCTAAGCACTCTAACACACGGCCCAAAGCCTATGTGTGTGCTAGAGTGGGTCCCAAAGACCTCTCTCTCTTAGTATACTATAGAAACACATTCATATAGCATACAGGTAATCACCGTGGGTACATAGATCTAGTGGTTTGAAAACCACTTTTAACATAAATTTCTTAATTCTCAAACTCTTTCTGAAAACCATACTCTTTCTCTAAAACACTATCTCATAGACTTGGAAGATTTTAAATAACACTAAACATGTGTAAATACTCAAATAATAATCAAATATCTCAATAATATAAAACATTTCCAAAGTCATATTTTCTCAATAAACATTAAAACTTTTCTAATTCTCAAATATTCATAAAATGTTGCAAATATATCTCTAGAATGATAATTCCAGCTAAATTCATAAGATTACTGGAAATTCATAAATATTTTCCAAAAATCTCATAACAATTTCTCTAAAGTCTTACGAAATTATAGATTTCTTGAAATCTCATAATAATAATTAAATAACCAAAAACATTTTGTAAAATAAACCACTCACAAACTATGGTGGGATTGATATGTTCGGGTCGTAAATCGTTCCAATCTCTGTTTGACCTGAAATATTAATTGAGTTACCATATGAGGATACAACATTTTTTATCACCAACCCAAATCACATAACCTTAAAATACTTTCTTCAATTCCAACATATATTCTTTCTTTTCACAAGTTCTATTTTGTCTTCTTTTTTTTTTTCCAAATTAAACAACAATTTCTTTCTTTCCTCTAAAAAAAAACTCATCTTCCTTCTAACTACAATAATATATTCCATTCCTCCCAATTTAACTCCCATGAGTATAGCCCTCCAAACACACTAATTCTCACTTTTTAATTAATTCTAGATGTCCTATTTTTACTACAAAAAATTCTCCTTTTTCCAACTTCCCAATTTTCTTCCTTCAATTGTATGTAGACACAAAAAATAATAAAAATACAATCTTTCTCTCTCTAACCATTAACTTATTACATTTGACTATAATGTTCCCAAACTTAAATAAACAATTTCTTTTATTAACAATTTTTTCTCTCCAACAACCCACCATCTTCTTCCTCTTCCTTGCCCAATTTCTCTCTCCTTCATAATGTCTTAAACCTTCCATTCTTGCTCCCTTTAGCTTATGCTTATGAGCTCCCTTTTTCTTCTTCTTTTTTTTTTTTTAAAACACTAGTTCCATACATCCAAACCCCAAATCAAACCCAATTTCTTCCATCTTCTTACACATCCAAACATGAGTTGTAAAGAGAATAGAAAAACCCACAATTAAACTTAAAAATTTCTCCATAAATTCCTCAAAGAAACTTACCAAACTTGAAATATTTCCTTTGTAAGACTCTTCCACCTCCAAATTTCAAGTAATTGAAGTTAAACTCCCCAAAATAAGCTTCTCACCACAAGTTCTCCTCTCATCTTCAAAACCCACGATTTTCCTTGTAAAAGGAAGAAAGCATTCTGTTTTTTTTTTTCTTTTTCCTTTTCTTTTTAATTTAATTGAAACTTTACAAACCTTCTTATCCCAAAAGATAAAAACCCCAACTTCCAATAATTTTTTAACAACACACTTTCTCATCCCTCACACCCACGTGCCCACCACCAAACTAATCCAATTTTTTTTTTTTTTTTTTAATTTTAAGCCAAACATCAAAAGACATTTTTGCCCTTATCATAAAAGTAAAAAGACAACTAAGTCCTTACAATTTAAATATTTGTTGATTTTGTAATTGAATGCATATTTTTACATCTTTTGTGCATCTTGTTATTATTGTTTAAACCTTTAGCCATGGTTTTGCATGTTAGGCTAGATTTAGTTCGAGAGAGTAAATTTATCCTTAGAACAATAGATGCATGACTAGATTTAATTTATTGCACGAGAGTGAGTAAATTAATTCTAGAAGCCTTAAGAGAATCGCATAATGCCATGTTTAGTAATAGAAATAGACCGATAGGTTAATTTATTGATAGACATGAGTTCAATTGTGCTTGAGAGAGGATATTGATCACTTAGTAATTTTTGGCTTAAGATTAATTGTATGAAATCAATTCTTTGTCTTCAAAGTTGTGCTTAATTTAATCAATCATTATGTTTCTCAAAAAATTGGACTCCAACTTAGTAAATAGTAGTTTTAGAGTTTATTTTGTTTTTGACCTCATCTAAAGTTTTGTTTCTCTAAATAAAATTGAATAAAAGTAATTGTAGTACTTAATTAAGGGCTAATGAATTCTAATTCCTGTGGAGACAATACTCAACTGACTACTATATTAAAACTTGACACCGTACACTTGCGGGTATTTGCAAGCACTTAAAAGTCACACAACAATAAACATTATTGAATCATTGAATTAAATAAAATTTAAATTTAAAGATTATAAAGACTGTATATATTTTTTGTTATATATTTTTCTAAAAACTACGCTTATTTGTTCACATTTTTCCTTCATTCTTAACATACTTGATTTTTTAAAACATAGCTACGTTTTAGAAACTAAACAAAAAGGGTTTTGTTTTGTTTTTAGCTAAGATTTTAAATGTTAAATTAAATAAAGTAAATTCTAGTCTAGGTTAGAGAATAAGACATTTATTACTTTCTCTAAGATAAAAGGTTCGATATTCTCTCGGCTCTCATATTTGTTGAGCTAACAAAATGTGAAAAAGAAATTATAGTTGTAGGAAATTTTTAGCCGAAATATATTTAATGATCTTCAATTTTGTATTTAATTCTATCATTAATCGTCAAAGTGAGTATAATTTAACGGTGATTGACATGTATTTCTTCCTTTGAGATTGGAGGTTCAAATCCTCATATCCTACTTTGTTGTACTAAAAAAAATTTCCCTTAATATTTTAAAATTACCAATTTTTGCCGTCATTGTGTATATTAAGTCTTTCAATTAAACTATATTAGAAAGTTGATATATCATTAAATTATTATTTTTAGTTCAACAACATATGGGAGTATAAAATCATTAAATTATTATTTTATTGAAATGTTTGAACGTGTGAACTGTCACATAGACAAGTCCACTAGAATAAATGAGTTTTGTCAATGAGTAGGTCAAGTTTTGTTGATATGGGTATCATGCGTCTAATAATATCGAAGGTATGATATGCTCAAATATGTTAATAAAATATTAATTTGATGATAAATTAAAGTTTTTGTTAACAAAATTTAACAACTTATTTATATAAGGACTCAATTGAAAATTTTAAAATATCAAATATTAAATTGAGAAATATGTAAATGATAAAAGACTATTTGTCAAAGTAAATCGTATATATTCTTGTGCTCAAATATGATAATTGATATGTACTATTTCTTTCAAAGTTGAAGCAAATCTTCATATCGTTTGTTATGTTGAAAAAACCATTAATAGCATCACATTTATAAGTTTGGTTAAAAAGAAAAGAAAAAAAAAAGGGTACTTCACAACCTAGCTTGATCGCTTGAGCTCCGACCAAATCCCATGAAGCGCGAAATAGCGCGATTGGTGGCGAATGGACTTTACATCGAAGCACTCTCCACGTACTCACAGCACCACTCGGCCTCCCTTCGTCTTCACAATTTCATTTTTCCTCCTCTCTTCAAAGCATGCGCAAAGCTTAATTCAGTTCCACAAGGCCAAATGCTGCACACCCACTTGATTAAAACGGGGTTTCCAGCAGACGTCTATGCAGCAACAGCTCTCACAGACATGTATTTGAAGCTTCTTCATTTTGATGATGCTTTAAAGATGTTCGACGAAATGCCCCACAGAAACTTGGCATCTTTAAATGCAATGATTTCTGGGTTTTTGTTGAATGGTTCACGTGGAGAAGCACTACGGATGGTTGAGCTTGTGAATCGTGGTCCATTAAGGCCTAATTCAATTACCATTGTTAACTTGGTGTCAGCATGCGCAAGTGATGCTCATGGGATGCAAATACATTGTTGGGCAATAAAACTGGGTTTTCAAATGGATGTGTATGTTGCTACGGCGCTCTTGACGATGTATTCTACTTGTGATGAAGTGGGTTTCGCTGCTAAGGTATTTCAGGAGATGTCGACCAAAAATGTGGTGAGTTTTAATGCTTATATTTCAGGGCTTCTACTGAATGACATGCCTCGTATGGTATTGGATGTGTTTAAGAGCATGATGGAATGGCCATGTGGGAAACCAAATTCAGTCACATTGGCTTCTGTCCTTTCTTCTTGTTCTAGTCTTTCGTATCTTGGATTTGGTAGGCAGGTTCATGCACTCACTGTTAAAATTGGTAGCGATGATGTAATGGTTGGAACTGCACTGGTGGACATGTATTCTAAATGTGGGGCCTGGCAGTGGGCACACAATGTTTTCAACGAGCGGAAAGGAACCAGTAACTTAGTTACTTGGAATTCATTGATTGCTGGAATGATGTTAAATGATAAGAGTGGGATTGCAAGGAAACTTTTTGAATCGTTGGAGTCCCATAAATTGCAACCAGATTCAGCTACCTGGAATTCAATGATTAGTGGACTTGCCCAATTGGGTCGGCCGATTGAGGCCTTCAAGTACTTTCATAGAATGCAATCGGCTGGCACAGTCCCTAGTTTAAAATCTATCACCAGTCTTTTATCCATTTGTTCAGGTTTGTCTGCATTGCGGCATGGCAAAGGGATCCATGCCCAAGTAACCAAAAGCATCATTCATATGGATGTGTTTCTTGCCACGGCACTTATTGACATGTACATGAAATGTGGACATCTTTCTTCAGCCCGAAGACTCTTTGATCAATTTGACTTCAAACCAAAAGATACAATATTCTGGAACGCAATGATCTCCGGTTACGGAAGAAATGGAGACAACAAATCTGCGTTTGATATCTTTGATCGGATGCTGGAAGAAAGAGTACAACCAAATGCGGCCACGTTTACCAGTCTCTTATCTATCTGCAGTCATTGTGGTCAGGTTCACAAAGGTTGGCAATTTTTCAAAATGATGATGAAGAAATGCGACCTGCAGCCAGATCGTGACCATTATAGCTGCATCATAGACATTTTGGGTAGAGCAGGCCAGTTAGGAAAAGCTCGAAAATTGTTGGAAGAATTGCCAGAGCCCTCTATGTCTTCTCTTGCTTCTTTGCTTGGTGCTTGTAGTCTGCACAAAGATTCTAAACTAGGCGAAGAAATGGCTTTAAGAATTTCAGAATTAGAGCCCAAGAACCCATTTCCGTTTGTTATATTGTCCAATATATATGCTGAGCTTGGAAGGTGGAAAGATGTTGAAAGGGTTAGAGAAATGATGAATGATAAAGGATTGAGAAAGCTATCTGGCATTAGTTCAATAGAATGACCTAAGAGTAAGTACTTAAGCAGAGTAATTAGTATACTTTTGATGTCAAACCAGAATTTGCAACTCTTTTACATCTTACATATCTGTCATTTGTTAAGGAAAACTTATAAATATCACTGATTCAACATTTCTTCCGCAGAGAATCCAAAGTTGTTGATTATGTAATTGGGCGGTTCAAAAATGAAGCACGAGATCACATCCCGTAGGGTGATGACCCCGACAACTTCCTCATCACCCGCTACGACATAGATCCTGTGGACTGACTTGGAGGCAAGACTATGAATAACAGAGCCAAGAGTTGAATCAAGTTTGCATGTGATTGGTGGGGCAAGTTTTCCAACATCTTGGGTCAACGTAACAACTGTTTTGATGAAATCCATGACAGTGAGCTTCCTGAAATCCGACAAAAAAAAAAACCATAAAAGATTAATTAAAAAAAAAAAAAGAACGGGCTTTTAGAGCTTAAACACATTTGTTAATATAGAGAAAGAAGAAGGAATTAGCCCATATGAGCTATAAAAGCAAGTTCATTACCTCTCTGTGGCATTAGTTTCTAACATAATTACTATGCTATCCTTTCCAAGTAAGTATGTTTCTTCTATCCATGTTTGTTTATTTATTTTCTTCTAATATTGATAAGCATTCGGGCCAGCTTGGGTGCACCTCGACTAATCTCACCGGACAACCGCTTGACCCTACCACATTTGGTTGACAAGGAAACATGTAGTATATTAAATCCTAGGTAGGTGACCACCATAGATTGAACTCATTCCCTCTTATTTCTCCATGGCCCTTTTACCGCTAGGCCATGGCCTATCCATGTTTATTATGAATGGCCTATCCATGTTTATTGATATTCATAGACATTCTATAGTAGAAGGTCAAGTATGTGAATAAAATGTAATTCAACGTGCATAATGAAAGGTCCCGACTTTTATCCTACCTGAAATTGGAGAAAAGTTCAGGTTTAAGCAGTAAATATCTTATGTCTCTTATACTTATATTTCCCACAATCCTTTTCTCTGGCCCCTCGACAACTGGAAGGCCACCAATACGATTATCTCTCATTTGCTTGAAAGCTTCCAGTATTAACTCTTTGCTTTGGATGCTAATAACCTGACCAAAAAGAGAAAGGACAATTAAAGTTCAAAAAATTTACAAACCTAAATCAGCCATTATAAATACTTGCCTCGTTACAAGACATGAAAGGAAGTCCCAAATCAGAAATAGGCCTTGCAGCTATACAGTCAAACCAGTCCCTTCCCCTACACCTTTCAAGACCCTGAACTACTGCAGATTGAGTTATGTAATTCTTGATGTCGGGTTTCCCCGGTTCAACGACAGGTACATTCCTCAATCTGTATTTTGAGAGTAGCAGTAAGACACATAACATGGAATTATCTAGGGCCACCGGAAGGAATGGAACCCAGCGGTAGGATTTCAATATTGACTGAACCTGGAACATCAAAGTGTCAGCTTTTAGTTCTTTCAAAATTGCTGCAGATAGCCTATTCTATTTCCCGGTATTTCTCTGCCATTTTTGTCTGGTAACATGGCGCACCATAGAGAACAATGTGACTAGTATGCAAAAGACGTGTACATGATACCAAGACGGGAAAATGACTACATATGAGGTAGTAGTTTTTTTAATTTGAGCAATAAAAGTTACCCTACTGGCATAGTTTAAGAGCTTACTGTTGTTGATTTGAATGGTTCTTCTTGTAGTAAGACTGTGTAAAAATCCTCTCCTAAATTATCAGCAGCTGTAGGAGCATCTTTACCGATTCCTTTGTCGGCAGCAACACCACCAGCCACAGCAGCTCCAACCGCAGCTGCAGCTATCCCTGCAACTGCAACGGGGCTTGTCACACCTAATGCCAATGCTCCAATAGCGCCAACTGCTCCTGCACCAACTCCAACAGCAGTAGCTGAACCAGCGGATAAAGCAGCTGCGGCAAGTTCTGCACCCTCCAACACCCACAAGATAATTGCCGAATAATCTACAATTCCAAGGTACCTATCTCTCCAATTCATACTTGCTCTTGCATTTGGATTTGTTACAGGAGCTGATAAAATGTTGCACTCAGATAGAATCTTTACAGCGTCAGCAATAGTTGTGTCTGCTGGAATCTCAATAACTGCAAACAAGTAATTTCTTTTTATTTCTTCAACTCTCCCAATAATCTTTGACGCAAAATGTTGCACTCAGATAGAAATTGTTGGTATTCATTATTACCTCTGCCTCCTGGAACTCCAGGAAATGATGAGACTGGGATCCTGGAAAATGCATCATTGAGCTTCTCCTGTAAGGATTTAGGAAGTTTCTTCGTAGATTGGATGCGCTCAAAATAAGATTCACAGTTTGACAATGCAGAATACTTAACATCCTTTCCTTGTGCCATATGTTGTAAACTGGGATCCTGGCAAATGCATCATTCACTCATACCTTTCTTTTCTAAACAGACAACACATACATAAATACGAGAGGATGTCACTAGGATCATTTCATGTTTCAAAAATAGACTTAGGAAAATTCTTCACTTTGGTTCATTAACTCTCCACAATGTTTTAGGAGTCGTCTCTCTGTTGTTACATATTCTCCCCGAAACCCAACCATTGATATGAAACTTGGTTCAGGTAATTTAAGAGAAAACTTGCTTCATGAAACTGTTATGAAAAATACAAAACTTAAAAAGTAGATAACAAAACAAAATCTTAAGTAGTATAGACTTAGTTTTCAAAAATCAAAAATTAAAAATCAAATAGTTATCAAAGAGACGATTTTTGATACTTGAACTATTATGAAAATCATTCTTACCAAAAGAGTCCCCTCCAGCCTGATCTTGTGATTGAAACGTTTAGAAAACCATATTATACCTACCTCAGAAGAAGTGCTTCGATGGGTTCTTACGCTTTGTTGTGCTTCATCAAATGAATTTCAGGAATCAGATCAGAAAGTTTTTTTCAGTTAATTCACAAACATGTTCCATCCCTTTTAACTGTTGTTCAAGATTTATCGCAAATATCCATACTTCTTGCCACGTGTATGACGTGTCTCCTTCAACTGCCACCTGGTATTTCCAGCATTGAAGTGGTCAGCGCCTATCTCTATCTTCAAAAAAATAAATAAATAAATAAATTATTATTAACGGGTTTTTGTGGTGGGGAATATCAATATGATGCTCCTTTTTTCAAATATTTCAATTTTTAAAATTTGAACCAATAATTTTCAAATTGTTAGAAAAATATAGTTTTTTTTTTTTTTTTTTTTTTTTTTTTTTTTTTTTAAATGTGTTAGAATGATAGAGTTGAGATTTTGAAAAGAATTAAAAATTCATATATTTATTTTAAACCATTTTTGTGACGTATAAAATCTTTAGATCTATTTTGCGTATATATTTCCGCAATATATATGTAAAAAATTTAAAGTTAAAACTTTCCAATCTTATGATATACCTTGCTTCTGTCTCCTAGGAAAATTGAATTAACAAAACCAATTGCAACATGATTCATCAAATGACAGTGGAAATTCTTGAGTATTGTTCACGTGCTCTTATATTCTCTATTCTAAAGACTTGTATTAATTGAATTCAAATACCATTTTAAATCTTGTTTTTACTTCTACAAAACTGATAGACTTCAATGGTCAGATTTCATCAAATTTTAATTTTTCCTTTACAAATTATAATTGGAAGCCTACATTAATAACATTCCCCCCTTAAGCACCGCCCCCCCCCCCCCCCCCCCCCCCCCCCCCCCCGGGTCATTTTCTGATGATCAACCAATAAATTTTTAATTACATTATTTTAAATCTTTTCCATCTCAACAAAATTAAAATTAAGCATTTTTATAATTTTTCATATCACGGAACTTAAATTGAACTTGTGTCGTGTATATACTAGTTTACTTAAATATTTACAAATCTATTTGTCAGGATAAATATTTACGAGTCTATCTTCTTGCATTATTTTATTAGTTTAGTATTTTTTTCCTTATCGTTCTTAACGTGATTGCTAGATTTTTATTCTTAAAATATGAAGATATTATTTAACAGAATATTTTATTTTTATACATATTTTAATTCTATTAGAATTGCCTACATAAGCGACATAAAGCATATAGTTAAACAAAAAAAAAAAGGCATAAAACATGTACCTGAATCGAAAGCTTCGAATTCCCCACTTCAGATATTCTTGAACTATAAAAAAAAATTCTATCAAAATTGATAAAAGTAAATATTTTAAAATTTAAACCTAACCTGTTTAATTCCTGCATCATTTTTAGATTGTTTTCACTTTTTTTTTCCTTTATTATATTATATATTTTCAATTATCTTATCTTGTTGTTACTTTTCTTTCTGTTGTTAGGGCGTATTTAAATTGCCTTTTCAAGTTTTTTTTTTTTTTTTTTTGACAAAAGTCATTTTCTCAAGATTTGAAGTGTTTGGCACCCACCCAAAATGACTTTTTTAAAAAATGAATTTGAGAAATAAGTTATTTTGGGTGAAACACTTAAAATCAAATCTTAGAAAAATGATTTTTAAGTGTTTAACTTGGAATTCATTCTAAATTTTCATGATATAATTAAATTACCAAAATACTATCACACTACTCCTCTCACCACCGGCGACCACTGCTGAAGTGGGCATTCCGGCGCCACCATCGCCGTCCACTTCGACAATCACACCAGCGACCATTTCTGATGACTATCTCTGGCGACTACTCCGACGATCACTCCGAAGACTATCTCCGACGACCACCTTTTGTGACCATTTCCGACGACCACTGCCGTCACCCCATTCTGGCGACCACTTCGACTACCACTCCGATGGTGGTCGATGTTAGTCAATTGGCCTTAATGTTTTAAATCTAATTTTGAACTTATTAGTTCATAGTGTTTAATAATCGTCTTTTATAGTAATTTGACATTAGTAGAAACATTTTGAGTGTAGAGCAAATCAAACAAATTTCTGTATAAAAACACTTTTATAAGAAAATGTAACCAAACATATGATGTTTTAATTCTAAATGGTTTTTTTTAACTGCTTAAAAAATGCATTTTTAAAAAACACTTAAATTAAAAGGTAATCCAAACAAGTCCTTATTTTGATTCAATCTTTATATTATTTCCTCTTTTCTCACTCACTTTTTTACCCCCTTTTGGTTCTCTAATTCTACCTAAATTTCTTCAAACATTTTATTTTCTATTTATGTCATTCTTTAAAATTAAAACATTATGTGCTCGCTTTATTTTTTTCTTCTTATAAAGAACGGAAGTAGTATTTTAAATTTAAAATAAATTAATTAAAATAAGATATTTCCAATATATTGTGAGATTTGAACATCCTACTCTATTTCCATTTTTGTTGTTACTTGTTGCAGAAGTCGGAAGATATTAACATTAGATTTGATTTTTCTCCATTTCAAGCGTAATAAAAATAAATCTCAGAATTCTTTATATATATATATATATATATATATATATATATTGACATGTTTTTTTATATATACTAGTTGGATACTATGTGCGTTGCACGTGTTTCATAACGTTGAAAATGCAATGTACGTATAAAAGTTGAATATAGAGTTTATACATATGAAAAATGAAGAATTACACTTTAATATTATTTTTTTATTTGATTAGTATCATTTGATTACCCATTTCAACTTTTTATTCAAACCAAAATATTGTTTTTTTTTTAAATTTTAATTTGCATCATTTGATTACCCACTTCATTTCAAACTTTAATTTAAACAAAAATATTATTTGTTTTTCTATATTTTTTTTAAATTTCGTATTATATAGTAATTAAAAAACAAAAATTTGCAATGAACTTTTCGAATTCAAGGGAATCATTAATTAGATAGTGATTCTCAATTTTAGAACTCTTTAAATCTATAAAATAAGCTCCGAGGAGATTTATTGCTTAATTTATTTTTGTTTACAAAAGTTCACTAAATTGAGAAGATCTATTAATAAATTTAATTTTGTTTATAAAAGTTTAATTTCAAACTTTAATTTAAACCAAAATATTAATTTTTTTCTTTCTTTTTTAAATTGTATTAATTATTTAGTAATTGAAAATATCTTTTTTGCAATGATCTTTCTGAATTCAATGAAATCATTAATTAGATACGTGGTCATCAATTTTAGAAGTCTTCAAATCTATGAAAGAAGTTTCGAAAAGATCTATTGGTCAATTTATGTTTGTTTCAAAAAGTTGACTAAATTGAGAGGATCTATTAAAAATTTAATTTAAACAAATATTGTTTTTATTTCAAACTTGAATAATAATAAATTAAGAAGTATTGAATTTATTTTTTTTAGAGAAATCAATCTCCATCAAATAAAATAACTTTTAGAATCCTAATATGAATTGTTTCCATGATATTGGAAATTGCAATGACATCATATTTTTAATAACTATTACTAATTATATTTAAATATAATATAATTACATAAATAGAGAAAAAATGCAAAACTGTAATGAGGCCTTTCTAAATCCTAGCCTAGTAAACTTCAATTTATCCACACACAAAAAAAAAACATGAAAAATAAATAAAAATAAAGAAGAAACTAATACAATTACATCACATTATCTATTATATGCTTTTCTTTTGCCTTGAGAAACCAGAGTTGCAATCGTTTTCTTTCCTCAATATATCAAGGATGAACTGGTGTGTATTTACAAATTTGAAAAGACAACAATAAAACTACAAAAGCAGTAAATTACATTAAATCACTCTCCTTAAAAAAAAAAAAGAAGAAAAAAACTACAAAAGCACGTGCGCCGTAAATTACATTAAATCACCCTATTTCTTTACCATTTGCAAAAAAAAAAAAAAATTACAAAAACACATAAAAAGAAGTAAATTACATTAAATCACTCGCTCTTTATCTGCCATTTGTAAAAATAATTGGAGGGGGAGTTCATTTACTTATCAATCTCTAACATCACCATAATGAAGTATCTTCAGTAATAAATTGCTTGAACTTTGAGAATTAAATAATTGGATACGTTCATTAAAAAGAAAGACTACGCTTATATAGCCATAAGCCATATGATCTAGTTTATTGAAAAAAAAAATTACGCTTATATAGCCATAAGCCATCAAATGAAAGGGGAAATTTTTTATTTATCATCTACGTGGTTTTTGAAATCACTTTAGAAGACATGGAAGAATTTAGTTGTAGATGTCCTATATATAGACTGATGTATGACATTTAATTTATGTATATAAATCACAATATATCAGAATATAATATTTTGTCAATACACTTATTCAAAAAAAAATTGTATATTTATTTTAAAAAAAATACTTTAATGTTATTTTTATTTTGTATTCTCGAAAAACAGTTGTTCAATTTTTTTTCCTAAGTTTTTGTTTTTAAAAATTTAAATATGCATTACAAATCTATTTTAAAAAAATCCTGATCTTTAAACCATTCATTAAAAAATCTTTATTTTTAAATATCCATTAAAAAAATCTTTAAATATTAGTTTATTTTAAGAAAAATCTTTCATAATAATTTTATATATTCTCGAAAATACATAGGTTCAAAAATATTGTTCTAGTTTTGTTATTAATTTTTTAAATTATCATTAAAAAAATTAAATATTAGTTAGTTGGAAAATTGAAGATAGATTTTAAAATCTTTATTCAAATTAGATATTACATGTGTAGAGATTTTACAATCTTTATTCAAATTAAGGGTAGAAGAAATTTTTTTTCAATTAAGAATGTCATAATGGGAAGTAAGGGACAAAAAAGAAAATAAAAAATTTCTCTCATCAAACGTAATTTATAGAGTATAGAAGTATTGATATAGATATTATGAAAGAAATAAAAAAAATAATATATATCTAGATTGTGGGGACAGGAAAAGTTACACCCTAGAGAACTTGTCAATAACCCTATTGTCTATTGACATTGACACAGGCGGTTTTGTATGATCAAACGTCGTCGTTCGGAAATAATTTTGACTAGCTCAAATTTGTATTTATTTAATTTTATTAAAAAAAATTCCATCGCCTACCAGTTATAGTTAAGCCAATTTTATTAAACACAGCATTTTGGATATCAACTACGGACTTAATTCTGTCCTCCTCCGAGCCCCCCCAATTCTGCGCTCTAGGGTTTCCGATTTGACGAACACCAACTATGGCTATGCATACTGGAATAGGGGTTTCGAAGATCCTGATTCTTGTTGGAGCTGGTATTTTCCACTACTTCTGATCTCTTAAATTTTTACGATCATGCAGTTTATATGATCTAAAACCAATTTTCTAGAGAGTACATCACTGTTGTTAATGTTGCTATTGTGTTTGTTTTTACAGGCTACACTAGTACGATCCTGCTTAAGAATGGTAAATTATCGGATGTGTTGAGTGAACTTCAGGTGTCGATTTTTCTTATTTTGTCTATTTTTTGTTTCTGCTTATATTTAGTTTCTATGTTGCGTGGCTTGGAAAATTTTTAGTAAAGTTCTAAGATGTTATTGAATTTTTATCTAATTGTCGACGGAACGTTCGTGAAGGGTGCTTTCAAATTATTCTTGGATCATTTGTTTGCGGTGGACTTCAATATTTCACTTCCTAGAATATTGTTGCAACGAAATAGCTTACAAAAGTTGGTGTCTCATAAATTTGCCTCAATTAAGTTCAAGTGATAAACTAGGCTCATCAAAGCGTTGTTAACATTGTTTTGTTTCCGTATGAATGACTGCATTTTCTATTGTTGTGCTTACAGTCCTTGGTGAAAGGCTTAGAGAAGTCTGGGGAACAATCCGAGGGTGATTCTGACTACTCTGATGCCATTGCTGCTCAGGTGCTGATTAAATATATGTTCTTTTAAAGAGGCATTGTCCGATAGTTTTTTATCTGGTTAATGGAACTCCTAATTGACTATTGTGTAGGTGCGTAGATTAGCTATGGAGGTTCGACAGCTCTCCTCTTCACGCCAGATCACTATTCTCAATGGAAACTCTGGGAGTGTTGGCAAGTCCCAGCTTATTTTAAATCAAGTCATTGTCAAATTGCATAATTTATGATGTTTGATGATTTGCCAATAACTGGTTCTTCCCATCAAATGAAATAGTTCTCTGTGCCATTGACTACCTTTTAACTTATTTATTCGTTTTAACAGGTAATTTATCATCTCTCATAATTCCAGCTGCTACTTTGGGTGCTTTGGGATATGGATACATGTGGTGGAAGGTAAAGTTAGATTCTTTTTCAGGCGTTCTAATTTACTTAATATGCCCAAAATTTAATATACTTTTGTATCAATAAGTAATTCTCTTTTTAAGCCTTGATTTTAAAAGGTATTTTATTAAAATAAGTACTCCATATTGTTTCACATTGCTTGTTTTGTCTTTATTTTCCTTTCATAATTCATATCTTATTTATTCTTTCTGTTTGAGCAGGGATTTTCATTCTCGGACCTTATGTATGTCACAAAGCGCAATATGGCTAATGCTGTCTCAAACTTAACTAAACATTTGGAGCATGTATCAGAGGCCCTTGCTGTAAGTCTGGTCTAGTATGCTCTTCAACCTGTTTTATTTAGAGGTGGAAAAAGTGTAGATATGGCTCATGTCGTAGTGTTAAATTTCTTTTTTTATATTCATGACTTTCGAGAAGTTGACATGTGCTCTTCATATCCTTTGTTGAAGATCTCATTTATTATCCACTATGATGTACCTTGGATGCTTGATCAAGAGTTGCACATTTCTGCATATTAATGCTTGATCCATATTTCAGATATTACTGATATTTGCTAATTCTTTTCTTTTGTCTGCTATGTATGATGTGGAATTAGGCATTAGTTATGTACATTTTTTAAAACTTATTTATTTATTTATTTTTTCTCATAATGATGGTTTATTTCATCCAACTCTGAATGAAGTGTGTTAAGGAGAAAAATTGTCCCTTTTTTTATTGGTCAGGGTAGTGACCGGAGGTTCTGAATGTCTGCTCCTACAGAGCAATTCAGGAAATAACCATTTTGTGAGTTTGTTTGTTTGTTTCCTGTGAGATTGTGACTATTGAGAGTTTGTTGTCTCTGTAAAATGATAGGCCCTCAATTACGAAAGTGTACACACGTAAGAGGGTGAGGAGGGGTATAGGTATGGAATGAGTTTCATTTGTGTGGGCCTATGAATGTGTTAGTTAGAGGGGCCAGGGTGATTGAGTATTTAGGTGAGGTTGGTTGTTATGAGGGTATCTTTTTGCTATTTTGTTGTTTTGGCATTCTCTTTGAAAATTGGGAGAGGAGGGAAGCTCTCTAAACTTCCCTTGGCACCTTGTTATCTGATTGTAAATAAAATTGTTGGGCAAGGCCTATCATAAAGTCAACTTTTTTATGTGTGTTGGAAATTGTCAAATGGTTGCATTGATGGTTAAAGAATATGTTGACAATTTTTACTTATTTCTTTTGTTGAAATAGGCAACAAAGAGGCATTTGACACAGCGGATTGAGAACTTGGATGACAAGATGTTGAAGCAGAATGAACTATCAAAATTGATTAAAGAAGATGTATGTGATTGATTTTGCAGTTCCGTGACACTTTGAGTTTTGAGTTTTATGGCATGTGCAGGTTTTAGTAAACAAACATTTTGGTTTATGGTATAGGCATGTGCTAGTGCTCTGAGATTTTGTTAAATAATGAATGGATCCATGAACTTCATGGTGCTCTAAATTTATCTTGATGTAAAGAAATTTTAACTGCTGAAAATACTGATTTTTTTTACCTTTCTTAGCATTACAATACGTCTTTTCTTATATATATATATTTAAAATCTTTTACTTTGTGGCAACTGCTAAAACCCATCATTGTACACTTATTTTCTCATAGCGTCATTGTTTTCTATTTAAGAAAAAACAGAAAAGATAAAGTTTGAAAAAAATATATATAAATGATTGCATGCACCCAACGCTTTGAGGTATCAGAATGTCATGTAATTTGCAGTACCTAGCCTCAGAGAAATATTGATAACTTTCATATGATATGATCTCAAATAAAGCCAAGCTAAAGCTGCTTTCTTATCTTTGTATAGATGTAGTAAGTTAAAAATTCCATTCTCATGAAGGGGTAGAAAGTGCATTCTGTCAAATATTTGGAAACATGTACATGATGTCTTGATATGGTTAAAATTGGTGGAACAGGTAGCAGGAGTTCAAAAATCTCTTTCTGGCATTGACTTTGATTTGGGCCAGTTGCAAAACATGGTTTCTGGTTTGGTGAGTTTTCCATGAAAGTAGTCGTAAAACTAATAAGTATGTTTCTACATCATAAGATTGGTGATCTGATCCATTTATTGCATTGGCCATGCCGTTAATTTTACAGTTGTACTTGCACAGACATGTCAAATCATTCTTTTCAATAACTGCTTGTGGTTTTCAAATTTGATAAGTGATGAGGAATTCTTTAGAAATCGTGTTTACTGACAGGGATATGACATCAAAAGAATCTACTTATGATGCCTTTCACTTGAGCATTAATAACCACATTGCATCTCTTCTTCTGTTCCAGGACGGGAAACTATCTTCTCTTGAATATAAGCAGGTGAGAAACTTCGTATTTTATTTTTTTGGGATTATAATATTACTGAATTTTTCATTTTGACTGGTCTTATATATATACCTTAAATGGTGAGTTTCCAACCAAATATAATAAATTGGTTGCAGTGTCGGCTATGTACTTAGAATAGGGAGATTTCCCATAGTTGTTATCATTTCCTGACATGGTTTTTTTTTTTTTTTTTTTTTAAAATTTTTATTATTGCAAAATAATTTCTACTATTATTATTCTTTATCAATCAGTATATTCTTGTCTCTTATCAAAAAAAAGATATTGGAAACTTTGCTTATTATGATTCGTTGTTATCAGGAATCTACAAATGCTGGTGTATTGTACTTGTGCAGCATTGTTGATAGAAAGGAAGGGCACATGCCTGAAACTCTGAAGGTTGAATTCAGTACTTATGCAAATTAGCCCGAATTGAAATCTAGAACAACTCAACTATGCCCATGATCAAATGTGATTAGATTGTTTCAACTTTCTCTCAATAATTGGGTCCTGTGACTCACTAATTATATTCATTGTTGGTGGGAGGGCTCCTTAAGTTATATTTCTTTTATTTTTGCACATATTTATCATGTGTCTGTTGATCAATTTAACTACTTAGCTCAATTATTTCCATTTCTTATTAATTTCAATTCTTTAAACCCATGTAACATGTAGTATCCGACTCTCCACTTCATGCTCTCCTATGAAACTAATCTTTGTATCCATTATCCATCCCGTTACTTGCAGAACCAGCTTAAACTTGCAGGCAAAACTCAGGCTCTGCTGACGTATCTGGAGACTCCTAATCTGAAGGTATGCATTATGCGGCATCCCCAATTGGTTGAAGGGGAATGTGTATAACGCGAAGTATTTTTTTTTGGGAACAAAAAGAGTATTTTTTAAATAACGTGAAGTACTTCTGCAATTTGTATTTGATAATTTAAGCGGTTTTCTTCCTCAATGACAACCTGACTCCGTCAAAACTTGCTAAAGTTTGGGCCCTTCTCAAGTATGAAACAATTATTTCCTCATTCACGTACATAATTTTTATTGCCAAAGCACCAAATGCCCTTTCAAAACTTTCTATGATCGACATTTGTTTCTCAAATTTACTGAAAAAGAATCAGGCGGATGCTAGAATAAGTGTCCTTTTATTGGTTTTGGATGTGAAATAGAAGTGGTTCTTATGTGGGGGGATGTTTGGAGGGTATTAAGTTATTAACACGTATATGGGTGATTTATTTACCTGTCTTAAATATCTTTTAATATTTATTACTGGTCTGTAAGTGTCCCAATTATTCTTTCAGGGTCTTAAAGAACTTACTGATACAATGTCACGAGATTTTACAGAAGACCAACCAAGAGCCCTGCTCAGGTTTGAAAACTTTTGCTTTCATCTTGATGCCTCCCCCGTCTTCAGATTATTAGTGTATGCATGTGGAAGAAGTGATTGATGTTCACTAATGTGCAATAATGTTGTTTAATTGGAGTCTTCTCTTTATACTTTGAGAAATTGGAATTTAAAATGATAATTGGAGTCTTCTCTTTATGCTTTGTTGGCGATCATTTATGCGGTTGTTTTGACAAATCGCAGGTCCACATCAACTAGATGTTGTTAATGGGAAGAGAGAGATTGTCTGCCGTGCACCCTTCTGTGTGTGATTCTACCACCATCTACATATTTGTTCAAGTTGTTTATCTTACATATATTCCAAGGAGGCGTTCTTTTAGCATTCTCTTGTATGCAATTTCTTCTTTTTCCTCAAATTTCTGAATAGTTCACGTTTGCAATGAGTAAAATATCATGCAATGATAGGACATTTTGCTGTGTGATTACTTCTTCACACAAATAAACTATACTATTGATAAATTTAATTTACTTCCAGATTCTACAAAATCAATGATATGTAAGGGTCATGGAACAAAATTTTGTCCTGTAATTCACAAGTACTGTACTGTCGCTTCTTTTTGTTGATTGTTTCTTCATAATCACTGTTTACTACATTATCCCTTCTTTTCTTCCACCCCACATTTTTTTAGCTCATCACCACATTTACAGGAGGAATTTTTAATTTTTTCAAAAAGAAGAGTTGTAACATTATATTTTAGAATGTATTTTAAATTTATGTTATCTGATTTAATATTTGTTAAATTCTACCAAAACTATCTAGAGTGCAACCGATATTCTTCACCCTTTCAGGAGGTGTTGGTTTGGAGAGTTTGTTATGTCTAGGTTTATTAAGTCTGAGTGTTAAATGTTTGAAAATGTTATTTTTATTATGAAGTTAGGAAATAATATTTTTAAGAATAAATAAAATATTTCTAAACATTTGTCTGCCCAAATTTCTTCCAATAATTCTTTTATAGAATAAATGTTTGATAGTTCATGAAAATATTTTTGGAATATCATTTACCAAAGTGTGAATAAATATATATACAAATATATCCAACATGAAATTAGCCATAAAGAAAATGTCATCAATTGTTTATTTAATTATTCATAATCAATTGTTTATTTAATTATTCATAATCAATTGTTTATTTAATTATTCATAATTTGCTATGCTAACTAAATTTATTTAGTAATTATTCGTCAAAATTACTATTGAAATTAACTTTCTTTATTTAGCTAATATACATATAGTTATAAAGTTAAAATATTTTAACTAATATTATTTTAAAAGCTAAACTTCAAGACAAACTAAACAAAAAGTTTAATTCTCATTTGATAAATCATTTGATTTTTGAAAATTAAGCCTATAAATTTATTTTTGTTTTTAGAATTTAACTAAGATTTGAAATGTTTCTTTAAGAGAGATAAAAATTATTGTAGAACAAGCTTAATTTTAAAAAATTCAATGATTATCAAATGGGGTCTTAATTAATTAATTTTCAATTATCATATTGTTAATTAAGATTTGGAATTTAAAATAATTTTTTTTTATAATTTACATGTTCATGAAAACTCTAAAATATGATAATATTTTTCTTATACATTAGTACTTATTATTTTATGAATAATAATTTATTTTAATACTATTGTTAATCTAAACTCTTTTTGAACAATTATTTTGTAAAACAAATACTTTGTTAGTTTTTCAATTAATTTTTTTAATGTGTATCAATATTTGAAAAAAAACATAAAAATTCATCTGTATAAATTTGTCACCCTAATTGCTCTAAAGCACGAAGCTTATAAAGTGCAAATAGTTTTTAGATTGAGTTGGTTGGGTCAAAGTCAACATATATATATTTATGAATTAATTATTATTCTATGTCATTTTAACTTAATTAATTTACTTATTTATTATAAAATTACCATTAATTAATTTTAAATTTAACTAATATATTTTAGAAGAGAGAGTAAAGATAAAATATGTACGGTAAAATAGTACTGCAGCAAATGTGAAAGTAGAATAAGATGTACTGAAGTAAATTTGAGTTTACAAAATTGTCAACCAAACATGAATTAGGCTAGACTAATCCATGAGTACTTCCCACTTTCAAAACAGTGAAACGGGACACCCCTAAAAGTTTAATAATCATAAATTTTTATTATTGTTACGGTGACAACAAGGGAAGTAAACACGGAAATAGACAGAGATTATCTTAAAAACAAGTTGGACTTATTATAGTTCTTGATCACACGGCCAGAACAGAGTAGTATATATGAAGAATAATGTGCTCTCTTTCTTTATGCCTTCATCCAATCAAAAAAACTATATATCTGCTTATTCTTCTTCTTCTTCTCTATATGATCTGCTTCTTAACTGCGAGTTTCCGGGGAATGTTAAGTAGAAAAATGGGACTTAAAAAGTTAGCATGGTCGGCCGATGAAGCAGGGAAGTGCGCCTGCAAAACGTGTCATTCTGGTAACATATGTTCCTGGTTTATATGAGATCATATCCATCCTTGAGAAGGGTCTTCTATTGCTCTGGTCGCCGGAGGAAACGAAGAATGCTCCGTTCATCATCAAGTCTCCCTCTGATCTCCATGTCCAACTCTTCCACACATTTTCCGGCGAGTATTCCCTCTTCGTCACCTAATTAAGTCCATCCAGTATAATTCCACATGATCCAGTAGTACTTTAATTAGTATCTTTGAAAATTTAAGCGAATGAATTGGAGTTGGCAGTTAATTAATTAATTACCTCTTTAGCGTATACATTGGGAGGAGCAATGAAGCGATTGCCCTGGCTGACAATGGTGGGATGTTGGCTACCGCCGATGGCATACATAAGCCAATGAGTGTAGTCATTGTTGACGACATGGAAGAAGCCCCATCGGCACCTTGGCATCCTCTGCACCAATCCCTGACCGAAGTGGTTGAATGCCACTGTCACTTGCATTATTTGATCATTTGAGTAGCCATCGCTTGCTCCAAACAACATCACCTGCAAATATCTTATTCACACGTTACCAACTTCCATTTATTCAAGTAGATCTTAAAATTTATCTGTTCCAAGATTGAGATACGTTTACAATTTCTCTTTCATATATTTCAAAACTGTTAACCTTATTGTGGTGGCCTCTTCGAATATTTTGCTTTTGTATCCAATATTTACAAGGGGTAGACATATTTTTTTGATCTAGGTCCAAGACAGCTACATTGTCCCTGTCTATAATTGTAATATTACCTCATTGTGGTGAGTAAAGTGACTATTGGAGATGGTGATGCCAGTGGATCCCATAATGGCATCGATGAGACCATCGTGGCAATTGGACATGGAAACATGGTCAATCCAAACATTGGAAGAACCGAAGATGGAAATGCCATCGCCGTCGCTCATGGTCCTCAAACCCACATGGTCGACGGCGTCTCTGATCATTCCGCCGGTACCAACAACGATGTGATGAATACGAAGGCCATGGATGATGACATTGTTGATGTATTGAAGAGTAATGCCAGCCCCATAAGCAATCTGAACATTAGCCCCTCTAGCATCGATGGTCTTGTCGCTGGTCATGATGAGCTCCTGAGTCAGCCTAATGGCCATGCTGGTTGAGAATGTGATCCATAGCGGCCCCTTTTGGATCACCGCATGACGGAGGGTCCCAGGCTTTGGGTTCATGAGGTCCGAGTCCGACGAATCGTTCACCACGTAGTATGGACCCAACTTGCCGCCAGTGGTCTTGCGGCCAAAACCCAGAACGCAATCCGCCAGCTTCTTCCGGTTGTTGGCCCAATTTGGGTCGCATCTCCAGCAATTATCGATGGGATTAGTGCTTCTGCATGGCCCTGTGTATTTCTTCAAATTCCTCCTCGAACTGTTCCTTCCACTCAATGCCCTGCATCCAACTCAACTCCAATAATAATTCTAATTCTAATTCATTCCCCCAATTCCAGTTTAGTTAGTTCAAACTGTATTTCGTCGAATCAGTATCTTCTTTCTATAGTTTAAAGATTCAACCAGGTAAATTACTTGTGTAGAATTTTAAAACTTACTGGCCCACTTGGGCGTTGAGGGAGTCGGTGACGTTCTCAGGATTGGGATCAAAGGCCTCGGCGGCGGCTTGTTGGGCCTCGGCGGCGCGTGCTTTCCAGTAGTCATCGAAGTTTCCAATGTCAGCGTATGCGATAGCCAGCAATGACAATGTTAGCAGCAGCCTAATCATGATTCTGTTGGTTGGGGCTGCCATTTCTGTACTCTTGAGATTGGGCCAGCGGCCTCTAGAATGAAGGTATATTGGGATTTTGACCCTCAAGCGAAACACCAAAAGGATTCGCTTGAGGATTGGAGACTGTGAATTGTTTGATGGGATGAAGAAGTTAAAAAGGGAAAGCAGAGGAAGATGAGGGGTGGGATTGATGCGAGAAAGTCTTTAATGGCGGGAAGAAGGGAGAACCGTTTGCCAGTTATACGGTTAAAACAGTTATTTACTAATATTGATAATTTCTCTGTGGCCCAGCTTTGGCTGTTTTCCATTTCTGTTGCTTATAAAACAGACAACCAACAAATCGACCTTTATTTTTATTTTCCCTTCATTTTCTTCATGTTAAGAATTCATAAGTTGAAAATTAAAATATACACCCCCATCAATTAGCTAAATATTTTAGAACCTCAAGTCTTTATGTTTTATCCACTTACCCCCATTTCTTTTAAAGAAACATGAATTCCCTCTTAACGGAGAAATTATTCGAAGAGACGTCAAATTGAGGCTGACAATACTCCATAAAAGGAATAATTTCATTACTCTCCACAATCCTATCAATTTTATTCTCATTTCTTATTCTATATTTTATGTCCTACAATCTTCTCATTAATTACTTTACACCCTTATCCTTTTCTCATTTATAAATTAGACTCACAACATTTTTTCAATTAATTATTCTATAATTTTTTTTCACTCTTATTTGCTTTATTAATAATTTTTCTTCTTATAAAAAAATTATACTAATCTATTCTTTTATTATATATAATATTTGTATAAAATTAAAATTTTATATGTACTTTGTTAAATATTTAAATATTAATCATTAATTTGTTAAAATAAAACATTTGTATTATATAATATATACAAATAAAATTAGTCTATATTCTTCTAATAAAAAATTATTTTAATCCCTTTTTAGTTTATGTAATTTTATTTTAGTTAGTAATGATTCATTAATGTTAAATAAATTATTCAAATAGAATTCATTATTATTAAATATTATAGCAATAAAATTCAATAATATAATATAATTTTGGAAAAAATACATTTTTGGTCCCTCAGTTTGTAGATGAGTTTCTATTGAGTCCATGAATTTTAAAATCGAACAATCAAATTCCTTAATTTGGTAAAATAGTTCAATTGAGTCCCTTCATGTGAACCACAGTTAATTTTTTAACAGATTGATGATGTGGCAATTTTTTAATATTAAAATAATAATTTTAAAAATAAAAATAATGATTATTATAATAAAATAATAAAACTAAAACTAAAAATAATTATTTAAAAAAACTCTTCTTCTTCTTCTCCTTCTTCCCTCCGTTTCTTCTTTCTCTCTCTTCACTTCCCCTTCCTTTCCCTTTTCCCTCCCCTCCCCTCCCCTCTCTTCCTCCCTCATCTTTCTTTTATTTTCTTCTTTTTCGTTTCTTCTCTCTCTATTCCCTTCCTTTTTCCCTCTCCTTTCTTCCTCCCTCATCTTTCTTTTCTTCTTCTTCTTTTTCATTTTTTATATCTCCTGCAACCTCCAAATCTGGTGAAGAGGGAAGTTTTTTTTTAATAATTATTTTTAGTTTCCCTTTCATGATTTGGAGCCCTAGCCAACAAATCTCTCCCCATTTGATTCTTCTTCTTCTCTGGCCATCCTCCGACAGCAACACGAACTCAGACCGACGACAACTCTGCTTTTTCTCCGGCGAGCACGCGACACGAAACCCATATGCGCGACGGTGCTTCTCCCTCCAATTTTTCTCCAGCGAGCACGCGCACGAAACCCACATGCGCGGCGGTGCTTCTTCCCTCCGATTTTTCTCCGGCGAGCACGCGGCACGAAACCCACACGCGCGGCAGTGCTTCTCCCTCCGAGCAACGGAGGGGAGAAGGGGAAGGGGAAGAAGAAGGAGAAGAGAGAGAAAGAAGAAACAGATGGGAGAAAGGGGAGGAGGAGAAGAAGAGTTTTTTTAAATAATTATTTTTAGTTTTAGTTTTATTATTTTATTATAATAATCATTATTTTTATTTTAAAAATTATTATTTTAATATTAAAGAATTGCCACGTCATCAATCTGTTAAAAAATTAACGGTGGTTCACATGGAGGGACTCAATTGAACTATTTTACCAAATTAAGGGACTTGATTGTTCGATTTTGAAACTCAGGGACTCAATAGAAACTCGTCTGCAAACTGAGGGACCAAAAATATATTTTTCCCTATAATTTTTATCTTATAGCCATATAGGTATGATTGCTACTCTAATAAAAGTTACATTAATACTTATTAGTTGATGTAATTTTTTAATTAGTTATTATTTTTTAATATTAAATAAATTGTTAAATAAAAACCCTTACAATCAAAAGAAAAATATAATGAAATAAATTTAAATTTACTATCATTATTATTATTTTAATTAAAATTTATTAACAAATTATTTAGTAATGCATTTTAATTTGTTAAAAACATGAAAGGGGTATCTTAGAAATTATAATATATCTGATTTATGACCGTCTCTAGTAAACAACATCAATGAATTTCTGGTTACGATCCTAGATTAGTAAACAACAACAAAGGAATCAGATTCATTTTCATTCTAATTTTGGTAAGTAAATGAAGCCTAAGAATTAGAAAAGGTTCTATATTTTAGAAAGCTTACAGGTTCATTGGAGGAATTTCTCTCCATTAATTTAGAATAGGTTTTAAAATTTTGGTTAAATGATCAGTTTAGTCTCCGAACGTTCAAGTTTTTTCTAATAGGTCCTGAAATTAAAAATGTCTAAGAGATCCATAAGGGCCTATTTGGTAGACAATTTGAAAACAGAATTTTGAAAACAATGGATTCAATGAAAACAGAGTTGTATTTCATGTTTTCAGATATGTGTTTGGTAGCAGATTTAGAAATTGGATTCTAATTTTAAAAATTGCTCAAAATGTGTTATATTATATATTTATAGACCATGAAACTAGTTATAGGTGCAAAACTAAATATTATGTTGAATATAAATCATTATTAATTAATTTATGAACATGTTTTTGTTATAAATTTTGTATAATTATTATTTTACAATATCATATAACTTAGAATATATTATATTACACATATTTTAATTTAAAAAAAAAATAAATTGAGTTTATATCATGAAATATTATATTTATTAAAGTTTTACATTTTTTAATATAATTCTGCATTTTAAAATTTCAAATTCAAAATCTGGATACAATGAAAACATAAAAATGTTGTTTTCAGAATTTTCACTATTTGGATCATAGAATCTGAAAATAATTTTCGAAAATACGTTTTCCAAACGTATATTCACTAAACTTAGTGAATTCGAAAACATAAAACTGAATCCAGATTGCCTACCAAACAGGCCCTAAATTTTCAATATTATGTTTAATAGGCCTCTAAACTTTAAAAGAGTTTAATAAGTCCCTAAACTTTTAATTTTGTGTATAATAGATTTTTTATCTGTTCAATATTTTTTAAAATTCACATGTTGTTAGGTGGAAAAAAACTTCACGAACTAGTTGAGACACATAGCATTGACAAAAAGGTCAAAAGTTCAAATTCTCACTCCCACAGATTGAACTCGAAAAAAATCACAAACTAATTTTGTGTCTAATAAGAACTCAACCTTTAATTTTTGTGTCCAATAGATTCGAGATTTTAAAATTTGTCAAAGAGGTCATAGACCTGTTTGATAGAAAATTGAAAATTTAGAAAGTTATTAGACATTTTTAAAGTTTGAAGATCTATTACTCACAAAATTGAAGTTTATAAATTTGAAGTTCATAAATCTATTATAATAAAGTTCAAGACCCTATTAGACATAACCTCAAAAGTTTGTAGACTAAACTTGTAATTTAACCTAAAAGTTATAACTAAATTGTAACTTTGTCACTAAATATATTTGGGTGCTTTTATAAGTAGACACATACTTCCATCATATCCCTATAATTATATAAATCAAAACAGTACAAACTACATAATATCAATAAATTTCATATATTTATGACGAAATTTTAGTAATCAAAGGCAGAGAAGGATGGGAAAAAACCCTCCACCCTTGATTGGAATCATTGGATAAAATGGATTTTTAAAAGAAAAACTGAAATAAGGGGAATAAGAAAGTAGGTTGAGAGATGGGAAAAAAAGGTGGGTGCAATTTCATCACCCACATCTCCTTGTATATTATTAACCAGCTGATAAGTTTATACATAGCCACCAATTGGCGAACCTATACAATAACATTAACAGCATCCTCAATGAATGCTTCTCTTAGAGTCAATGAATATGTATGATACATATAAAACAGTAGTATAAATCTCCTATCCATAATCCAATTGCAGCATTATCTTCTGCCTTCTGATACAATTTACATGAGGTTCATCCAACAAGCACAAAGTCTCATAGAAGTTGGTTATTGTCTAAATTTTGGGATTCACAAGAATTTACTTGGATACTTCCCAGACCTTATAATCTTTTCCCTCAATAACTAACGACCATCCACAGGATTCGCTAGGAGGTTCGTAATAGCCTGGTCCAATCTTCACTGCAACTTTTTCATCAATGGTGGCTGCATAGACATCCCTTTCTGCCTTCTCAATTTTAACCTGAAAAATGTAGTACAAAGTAATTAAAGCATAGTTATATTTGTTCTTGATCTGTAATGACATAGGCCAATAGGAATTTCGTGGTCTTGCGACCAATGAATGTTTGCTAAGAAACTAAATACAATCATCTGCTGTTAAAGAGGTATGAAGCCAAAGAAACTGTCAATGTTCAATCTAAAATGTATTCTGTTTCGAGATCCTTGTCCATTTTTTGACCCAATAAATGTGAAAATGAAAGAAAAGTCCCATAGAAGGTGAAAAGGTGAGGAAAGGAAAGATAATAAAAGTAGTCAATTTCTTCAAATTTAAAATAATAATAATAATAATAAATAAAAGGTCATTTAAACTTACTACACTCCGGCAGTTGACTTCATTTCGTTGTCTGAGAGTAACAAGTGCTGCAATTTCAGATTTGTAGTGGGAGAAAATGTGGTCAAAGAATACTGATGGTGTCCCTGGATGAGTCAGGATGTAAGCATATCCTTGCATTTCCTTTCCACCAGGAAATCTCCAATGACCCTACAAATCAGAAAACAGCATAACATTTGCTGAAAATTGTAGATTCTACATGGCACAGAGAAATGTACAGAAAATCACAGGAATTGATATGATGATTATCAGTTTAATAATATTAACAATTCCAAAAGTAAAACATCAGAGTGCATCTCTAATGAATGTTTCACCCAGCCGATTTCAGTTTTAAATGCCATAAATTAGTTCTTATGGAAAGATGTTTAAACCTGAGTAGATCCAGTGTCATGATTCTCTATAAAGGTAATAGCACGAGAGGGCCACCATCCAACAACTCCAGGAGGCTTTCCTTTCTGATCTGATAATCGCCAATATTCACATCTCTCAAGTGCCTACAAGATATATTTTCCAAATGGTTATATAACGTTCTATTTTCTAGAGTAGCAAGAAAATTTTCTTGCTGCATCAAGAATCCTAGGGATTGCTGCAGAACTACTGCATCAAACGAACAGAAATATGATTTTTATAATTGAATCCGTTAGACATATCTAAAACAGATACAATTGGGAGAAAGCAGATATTATGACAATATAATGACAATTCTTTTTCTTGTGCGTATAATAACAAGTTATATTGTGAATAAGCTTAGAAAACATCTTCCACAGATTTCACACCCAGATAATTAAATGAAAGCTTACAGAATGGAGAATCCCTTTGGTAGTAACATCAAATGCCCCAGCAGTTCCATTAGCAGCATTTATCCAGTCAACAATTCTCTGTCTATGAGCATCTTGATTATGATCCATCTCACCATACGTATAGCTCAGGGAATCCCAGTATTCGCCTACAGCAAAGTAAGGTTCACTTGCATCCAAGTAATACTTCACATAACCACCCCAGAATCCTCTGACAAAATCAAGCCTCCACCCATCATACCCGATTTCCTTTCTGCATGTCAACAGCCAGAAACATATGCATAAAAACAATGCTCCTCTAATTTTTAAAAGCAAGGTGAAAAAGAGACTTCCAAATTGATCAGGAAAGCCATGTGCATATGCATATCAGGAATTCCGAGAAGTTAAGAACATCAAGCTCGTTAAAACAACCAGAATGAAACCCAAAGATAGCTTCATGGTTTCATTTCAAGGAGCAAACATAAAAAAGATTGAAAAGAACCACACCCTGTCATGGTGGCAAATATTCTGATCGTTTCTATGAATTAAAGAGACCTAGGAGCCTTCATGGACCAACTTAATTCAAACCGTTCACTTATTTGGTTCATTTACCATTTTATTAGAAAATGTCCTTAAATTTTTATGTGCAACAAGTTCAAAGAGAGAAATTATACCTAATCATACCAGCACTTGGCAGTCAAAAAAAGGGTCTCAAGGGTATTAAATCACAAACAGCTGCCTGTGCAATGAGAGGGCTAGGGAACTCTTGGTTGAGTCCAAAGCCTCTTTTCACCGCCATGTCCATTTCTTGGGTTATCATGTCACAATACTTAATAGAGTCTTAAGGGTTGTTTGGGGCGCTGAGTGAATTATAATACTCAGTAGAGTTATATAATAATAATAATATGTGTTTAAGATGCAGAATTGTTTAATCTAGGTTATAATAGTCTATATTTGGGGTGCAGAGTTATTTAACTCCACATACCATTATAATCTAGACTATTATAACCCACTTAGCGCCCTAAACAGACCCTTAACGTTTATATTTGAATATGATAAGGTCTTCACATAGAAGGCTTAAAAACAAAAAAGAAGTTCCACAAAAATTAATAGTTCAGCCAAAACCAGGGTTGATCGGGGAATTAACCTTAACCAGCATAACCATTCTTTAATATCATTTCTCACAAAATCTTGTGAATGGTCAATGTTAGGCGCAGCATGGAAGTTATCTCCGCTACTTTTGTTGCCCCTACCCTTCACATGACATGAATAATCAATTTTGTTGTCCAAGTAACCAAAAATAATTAAAAGAAAATGTAAATATTTAAATGAAGTCAACGTCTCTATGTTATATAAACGAGGCAGTATATTTAAAAAGTTCAATGATGACATTTACACATCTGCGCAAGGTAATCTAGTACCGTTTTTCTTCTGCCTGTTGTCAATCGTTTGTAACAGAATAGGGATAAGAAGTATTTGCATGCATGCAAAGCATTCGTCAACATTTTCAGAAATCATTATCAATCCCATTCAATTTGATGTTTTGATTGTCACTACGGGTTTACATCATTATAAGAAATTTCCCTTATTCTTCACCCTAAATTTAAGATCATTAGTTATAGATCGCATAAGTAGGGAGTGCATAATCATTCATATCAAGGATCGAATACTTCAAAAAGTATTTTTTATTTTAGTAGTTACATAGTGTTATACTTTTTATTTTCATTTTATCATCCTTGGTAGGGGATTATACTCTCTCAATCAACTTCAAATTAGCCGATGGTTTTGGGTATTGGGTTTCAAAAATCTATGGTCCAAATTCCACTAGAGAACGTCGTGCCCTTTGGGATGAGTTAGGGGATCTCAACGGTTACTGTAAAGGGTATTGGTGCATCGGTGGTGACTTCAACATAACAAGGTGGCTTTCAGAAGTTTCTTCAGGAGGTAGGATGACGCGCCAAATGAGACTGTTTAACAAAGTAATCCTCAACCTCAATTTAATTGACCTCCCTCCTTCTAATGGCACTTACACGTGGTCTAACAGCAGGAAAAGAACTAGCTTCTCCTTGATTGACAAATTCTTCATTAACCCGGATTGAAATTCTAAATTTCAATCCTTTAGAGTAATCAGGCTTCCAAGAGTCACTTCAGACCATTTCCCTATCCTCATTGAAACAGAATGCTTCAAATGGGGTCCGATGCTGTTTAGATTTGAGAATTTATGGTTGCAGCATCATCGGTTCTTGCCAGATTTCGAGAGGTGGTGGGAAGATATATAGTGTGAAGGGTGGCCTAGTTTTGTCCTTACGCAAAAGTTAAAGTTGATAAAAAGAAAGCTTATTCAGTGGAATAAGGAGGTCTTCGGGATTACGCATTCTCATAAACAAGAGTTAGTCCAAACCATTAATAATCTAGATGAGAAAGAGCAGGGAGTTGGCTTAACAGATAATGACAGTGACCTTAGAAGAAGGGTGAATGTTGACCTAGCATAAGTGTTCTTGAGGGAAGAAAGGAGGTTGTGGCAAAAGTGTAAGTCTCGTTGGCTTTGAGAATGTGATGAGAACTCGCTTTTTTCCACAATTTAGCTAATGCCAGAAGAAAGAAGAGCCTTGTGGTGGAAATCCAAGATAAGGATGGGAGAAGCTTGACAGAAGAACAAGACATTGTGGATGAATTTGTTCCCTTCTTTAAACATCTGTATACAAAGAGAGTTGGTCCCAACTTGTCTATCTCAGGGCTGAATTGGAGGCCGATCCCCCATGAGGTTAATGTTGATCTAGAAGCCCCCTTCATTGAAGAAGAAATTAAGTTAGCTATGGAGGGGTTGGGAAAGAACAAAGCTCTCGGACCTGATGGTTATACATGTGAATTCTTGAAGAAACCCTAGAGCGTTATTAAAGATGATATCCTAGCTGTTTTTAGAGATTTTTATGAGAAAGGCATTTTGAACACGTGTGTGAATGAGACTTATCTGTGCTTTATTCCCAAGAAGTTGAGAGTGACTAAGGTTGCTGAATATAGACGAATTAGTTTGGTCACGAGTATCTACAAAGTGGTGGCTAACGTCCTTGCCAACAGATTAAAGAAGGTGTTGAGTTTCACTATCTCTCAAAACCAATCAGCCTTTTGTTTCAGGGGACAAATTCTTGATTCTATTTTAGTAGCGAACGAGTTGGTTGAGGATTATAAAAGCATGAGGAAGAAAGGGTGGGTGATCAAGCTTGACTTTGAGAAAGCTTACGATATGGTGGACGGGGAGTTTTTGATGGAAGTCCTTCACCTTAAAGGTTTTGGAACCCGATAGATAAGTTGGGTTAAAGGCTACATTACCAACACTTTTTTCTCAGTTTTTGATAATGGCAGGCCGAGGGGAGTTATTCAAGCCTCGAGGGGCCTAAGACAAGGTGATCCCCTTGCTCCCTTTCTCTTTGTCATAGTAGCTAATGCTTAAGTGCTACGCTGGAAAGAGCTAATGATAGAGGTTGCATTAGTGGTTTTCAGGTGGGTAGGTACGGCACTCAAGTGACTCACCTCTAATTTGCAGATAATACTTAAATGTTTTCTGATTATAATGATGAGAAGCTTGCAAATTTGAAAAAGGATCATTGATGTGTTCGAGCTTGTTTATGGGCTTAAAATAAATCACACAAAACTATCATTTTGGGACTTAATGCGGAGGACGAGGAAGAGAATGATGCTGCTGTTTTGTGGGGCTGCGATGTGAGTTCTTGGCTGATTACTTACCTGGGAGTACCTTTAGGGGAGAATCCTAAATCTTATTCTTTTTGGGCGCCTGTGGAGGAGAAAATTACTTCCAGACTTTTGGGATGGAGTAGCTTCGTATGCTCTAGAGGAGGAAGACAAACCCTTGCTAGAGCTGTCCTATCGAGCATCCCTGTATATTTCCTCTCTATTTTCGAGTGTCCAGGGAAGATAGTGAAAAGGTTGGAGCGAATCATTCAAGATTTCTTCTGAAAAGGGGCTTCTAAAGAAAATTGTAGCAATTTGGTGAATTGGAAAACCACTTCCCTTCCCATCTCCAAAGGTAGCCTCAGTTTGGGGAACCTCAAAAGTAAAAACGTAAGTTTGTTTGTTAGCTAAATGGGGATGGAGATTTTTCAAGGAGGGACATTATCTTTGCAAAGAGGTGGTTGAAAGCAAATATGTGACAAAAGAGGGGGAGTGGACTCTTGGACCAAGTTCACGGTCTAAAGATCCTTGGAAGTCCATTTATAAAGCTTGCTGCACAGCGGATAAGTGGTATAAAATTACTTTGGGCAAAGGTAATAGAGTTCTGTTTTGGGAGGATCCTTGGATTGGTAATAGAGCTCTCAAATTTTGTTTTCCTTGAGTTTTCAACATCACAAATCCTAAGGACAACAAGGTTTGTCAGTGCTGGTTGGAGTCCCTGAACAGTTGGGTAGTGCCGGTTAGGAGAAATTTAACCGATGAGGAAGGCCTTGAATGGGCAGCTTTGCAGACCATGTTGGAACCAATCAGGCCAAATAACACTAAGGACTCTAAAAGGTGGTCCCACCGAAGTGATGGTTGTTTCACGGTGAGTTCTCTTACCCCTGCATTGATCAATGATAGGGGCCCCTATTGATGCTAATTTAATAAAGAACATGTGGAAAGCCAAAGTGCCCAGGAAGGTAAAGGTTTTTTGTGGATTCTCTTACAAGGAAAGCTCAATTCAGCAGATGTACTTAAAAAAAAAGGCCAGGCTGTTCTATCTCTCCTCACTGGTGTGTTCTGTGAAAAAGAACGGGGAGGATTAGGGTCATCTCTTCTTTTCTGGCCCTTTTGCAGGGTCTTTGTGGAACATGATTCTTTCGCTATTTGGGTTGAGCTGGTGCTTCCCCAAAAGAGTTGATGAGGCAGTGTTTCAGTTGTTTTTTGGAACTCTCTTTAAGGAAGAAGCTAGAATTCTGTGGAGGAACAAAATTATGGCTGCTCTTTGGAAGTTGTGGTATGAAAGAAAGCATAGGGTCTTCAAAGAGAAAGAATGTAGCCTCAATGATTTTTGGGAATCCAATAGGCTTTTCGCATCCATATGGTGTTCTCTTTGTAATTCCTTTTCTAATTATGACCTTCTTCATATTATGGCCAATTGGGAGTCTTTTCTGTAACCATTTGGCGGCACGGGGATCTCTCATCTCCCATTTTGTAGTTCCTGTTTAGCAATATATTCCTTTGCTTCTTATATATATATATATAAATATATAATCTAAACTGCAGGCACCAGAGAAGCCAAAAAGAAAAATCAAACCTGAAAATGTGGATCATCTGAAACTACTGCACGATCATCCCAATTTAAGCGACCACCAAATATATTCCAAATACCATTTTGATTTTTAAAGTGTGCACAACGATGATTTAGGACAACATCACCAAGAACCTTTATCCCAACATCATGGAATGTCTTCACAGTATCCTTTAGCTCATCAATGTTACCATATCTGAAATGAACAAAGTAGAGCTGACAAATATAAACATTTAAAGATCCTCCTTGTAATGATGATGCCTTCTATTTTTCAATCTATTAAATATGAGGGGAAAGAGTAAATTGAAAGTTTTTGAAGGGGTCATCCTCAGATCACTAGAGCACATTTCTCTAGACTCCACGCATGACATGGAACCACAATTTTGGGGGATCATTGGATGATAACTGCTACTCAGTAAGTGATAATGCTTTAATCTAGGAGTGGATTGAAAAAAAAAAAATTTCTACCTATTTCCTCATATGAAGTAAAATCATAGAAACCTATGTTAAAATTATCATGTCATATAAAATATAGTCTTTTTATAAAATACCTGGAATTTAAATTATACAAGTCCTTTGGCATGTACCCCTCTGGTGACACAGATTCAGTTGGAGGTGGCAACCATAGCACAGTGAAACCAAGGGAGGATAATTCTGCAGCTTTCTCTTTAAGTTCCATGTACCATCTTCCAGACTTGTGAGATTCCCAATTAAACCCTTGGCACAATATTTCGAAACCTGTACCTGTGCCAGAGGTAATTTTCACGGGTGGTTCTGCAGGTTTAGGAGTCTCAATTATTTCCTCTGTAAAAGTTGGAGCAGAACTTCTGAAGATACTATAGGCTTCAGCAGCCAATTTTTCAATTTCCTGAAGAATGCTTTCTTGTGCTTCTTTGGTTTTTTTCTTTTGAGTCTTCTGAGAAGAAATGTCAGTAACCAAATTTCTTATCTCCTTGATAATTCCATCAGTATAAGCAGTAACAGCAACTCCTTCAGATCCTTCTCCAGATTTTCTAGATACTCGTGTATCTTCTGATTCGCTCTGTTTCTGTTGAACAGGCAAGTTACCAGAACTTGAAAAGGGGATGTAGAAGTCATCTCCCTTATAGTTTAACCAAGAGTTCTCATTCTGCTTGAGAACAAAAAGAAAACCTCCAAATTCTTCTTCCATGGTAAAAATTCCAAAGCTTCCATTCCCCCCTTCTTTCGGCTGCATACAGGACATTTTTTAATTAATGAAAAATACAATATTCTTGACTGAAAATCAAAACTTAAGCTTTTTTGTACAAAATCCAAACATGAAGATTTGAAAAGTACAAGTGTACATAAAATGTATAAAATATGGATCACTCTGATGAACTTTAAAAGATATACTTGAATAGAATTTTCCAAGATGTACTTAATATTCCTTATTTCTATAAAAAAAAAATTTAAAAATGTAATGAATTTTTTTTTTTTCATTATCCAGAAGGCTTATTCATACATAGCTAATAATGTGGCAGATAATTTTTTTTTTTTTTTTTAAAAAAACTTTGATGAATGATAGATCATTTACTGTGCCTGCAGATTTCTATTCGTTGTCCCAATAACGCTTGAAAAGAGTTCTCACAAAATGGAAGACTATGCAATGGCTTTTAGATAGCTTAATAATAACCATTCTGTCTGCATAACAAGAAATAGAGGCATTTGATGGGTTTGCAATCAATATTGACTCAAATTTCAGGGAAAAATGTTTTTGCACTAAACCTTCAGTAGGGTACGCAAGGCCTTGTTCTTGAATAGTTTTGTTTCTGGAGGATGAGGAGCAGCTGGAATCTCCCATTTTCTAGTCTCATCTCTGCACGCTCCCCAATGAACAATAACATCTCCAGGTAGATCAGTTTCCAAATACAAAAGATATTTGGTTGTTTCGTAACACTTCCTAACTGAAACACTGACCGAGTTATCAACAGTTACTTCTTTTACAATAGGCAGCTCTTCGTAGAATCCTTCCAAATACTTCTTCTCCTCCTTTGTATCTACAGATTCACTACTGCTTTCTTGACCTTTAGAATTTGATTCTGGTTTGACAAGGAGGTTGGATAGCTGACCCAAAGCCCCTACAATTGAAGAAATTTAAACATCCCACCCACAAGAGATAGACAATAGCTAAAAGAATGAGATAAACACCAAGGAAACCGGGTATGAGGCAGGGAATTTAAAATCATAACCCACTAACTAAATAAAATTCCCTCTAGTGCACAAGGGAAGCAAGAAATGGACCTCTGAAATAACTGCAAGAAGACCATAGGCACTACTTTCTAGTTTGATGCTCTGAAATGTATACAGGGAAGGAAATCACTTAGGTCATGTTTGGAATGACTTTCTAAGTGTTTAAAAAAATGTTTTTAAATTTTTTTAAAAAAAAGTGTTTTTAAGCACCTAGAAAGTCATTCCAAACAAGCCCATAGTATATCTTGTTGTTCAATAGCTAAAACTACAACTCCAATTATGAATTCAGATCAGATTGACTAGAACAGAAGAGAGATTAAAGAGAAAAAGAGACAAAGCTTTACAGTGGTTCATTGTACCATCAATTGAATGATACAATGAATATAAAATCATTTATCTCTATCATTCTTATTCAGTTCTATGACTGCTTCCAATCAAGACGACTTCAATTTTATTTTATTTTAACTTTTTTTGTAAAAAATAACATGATTCAGTAGGGGCTCTGTACGAACACTACAACAATAGATGGAAAAGTATGAATAAATAACAAGGAGAGATAAAAGAAGTAAAGAGAATATTATGCATAGCCAAATTAAAAGAAACGCTATACATATTACATAAGGACCTCTCCAACCTGGCCATGAACCCAAGCCCTTTTTCGTTCCAACTATATTGCCATCATCACCATGGTAGTCTAAAAGAGGCACCTTAAAATCTCTCCCTTTGTGCTGATACCAAATTCCAGTTTCTTCATCCTGCACTACCAAAAATTAGAAGTCCATTCACCAAAAGGACTTGCAATATTAGAAACGAGCAAGATCATGGACCAAAGAGGAAAAGCACACGTCCTCAATTGCTAAATACCGAAAATAACAACCTTCAAAACAAAATTTATAGCTGCAATTGTTTTGTCGGGGACAAGATCTATCTTCACTTCATGAACAACATCTCCCGAAGAAGATGAGGATGATTTCTTCAATGGTGTCTCAATAGCATAATCCTGAGCATATAATTGTTATTACACTTTTGCAGGCAATCCAAGAGAAGCTTAGACATTGAAATTAAGAGATTAAAGCAACATACTTTGATCGGTATTGAACCCGGGGGTATCATTTCTTTAGGAGGTTGATCCCATTCGCTGCAAGGTTCATTCATTCAACCCATTTTAGATGAAGGCAAGGCATCAACGAAACAAACTCAGCATCAGCAATTTTTCAAGTCATGTAAGTTTCTCTTCATACCCAAAGGAACAAGGATTAAAACGAGAAATACCTGCCACGATCGTCGATTAAGGACACACCCCAATGAAGAATCCATTTCCCAGAAACGTTACATCCTACAGTAAGCTCCCATTGATTCTGGTCCTTTCCCAGGACTAGTCTGACATAGATCCTTCCCTCCAACTACAAGCTCAAATCAACAACAACGAACTAAATCCAGCCCCCCCAAATTCTCAAGGAAAACAAATTAAACGAGCAAAGGCAAACAAAAAAATCCCATCCCGAGAGTGAAAAACTCAACAAAACAAAAGGGGAATGCACTTCCCCGCACCAACAAAACAGATCCCACAAATTAAAGAGGAAGAACAATAAGAAGAAGAACAAAAACAATCACATATCATAAGATATAATTCAAACCTTTTCGGTACGCTTGAGAGGAAACGTCTCCTTAAGCAAGATATCCGTAGATTGAAAAGCTTCAAGGAGACCCGCATTAGTTGAGCTAGCTCTAAGAACAGGAAGCCTATGAGAATTGTAATTGAAAAAGCTCCTTCGGCCACGGTATAGAAGCTTATTGGGACAGTAACTAAAGGAACAGGGTTTGAGCGAACTGAATTTAGGACGGTGGTGGAATCTGTGTTTCCCTTTACCACAGTGATAGAGAAGAGGATCGAGTCCAATCGTCGACATGATCCCACTGTTGCCACTTCCTCTTCAGCGCAGATGCAAAAATGAAATTGAACGAAGAACAGAAGAGAGAAAATGAAAAAGAAAAAGAGAGAGAGATTGGAGATAAATGACAAGTGTGGACGATATTTGCTAATTAAAATGCAATGTAATTTGTGAAGATTTTTTTATTTCCGGATTTGCGCTAGGAATAAAATATCTGCCCAATTAAATTTGCTTCATTTTCGAATGAAATTCTGCATGGTTAGGTTCTTATATTAATTCGGGGCTGAAATAGATAAATTAATTTTAAATGGGGGCTTTATGTAATTAGGCAACTGCGGCGGGTCGTTCGCAGATTTAGCAAAATCCAGACAGATGGACGGTGAAGAATTGTACTTCTCTACGTTAACGTAAAGGAATTCTTTTGCGGTCTCCAAAAGAAAATTCAATTCCCATTTCTCTTCTCCAATGTCCAACCTTTTTTTTTTTTAAAAAATATTTATTTCCTTCCAAATCCTCTCTTTTTCCCTATGAATTTGGTATAAGATATATTGAGTCTATCTTGTTAAATTTTTGTATTGCATTTTTCAGAATAGGAGTATCGTAACATATTAAAAATCATCTCATTCTATTTTGTCCAACTATTCAATCACAAAGGAAAAATATCATATCTACCATTTGAGTATTATAAATAACTTTATAAAAGTAGTAAAAATATTATTAAGATCAAAATTTTATTTAAAAAGTAAAACTAGGTAACGTTTGAACTATAGCTATAAAACAAAAATTAAATTGCTATGTTTATAACTTATAACTATATTATTTATAGTTAGAATATATTTCGATTTTTGCAAGATCTTTTCTGTATGTATAACGAAATGTCATATTTAATGTGCAATTGCTTATATCACAACGTTTTCCCTTCATATTGATTTGATGTGTATTTTGGTAACTATGTATTGATTGACCAATAGCCAACTAATGTATTAACCGTTCTAAGCCAGTATTACATTGGTTATTGTAGCCTGCCAAAGTGAGTACAACTTAGTAGTAATTGATATATATTCTCGACCAAAAGCTCAGAGGTATTTCAATCCTTTTTTTTTTTTTTTTGAGTTCAACAACATTGGGGTTGAGGATTCGAACTTACGATCTCTTGGTCACAAGCCCATGCTTTATACCAATTGAACTAGGCTCTTGTTGGCAAAAAAAAAAAAATGGTTATTATAGCCAACTTAAACATAATTCAATAATTAAAGCATTTATTCTTTTCTTAATGTTGAAGGCTCAAATTCTTACTTAAAAGAAGACTGTTTATTAAAGTATAATATTAATTGCAATTGTAAAAAATGAAAAAAAGACATAGGTTTACTGTAATATTTCCTATAGGTTACGCTTTAATGTTCCAATTTCAACCAAAAAAAAGTTTGAAAATCTTAACATAAAGTTACAAGGACATTGATTGGAAATCTTACCTCGTAATTTGACAAATCAGTAAGTACTTGATTTTGACCTTTAATATATTTTATTTACTTTTTCAATGTTTATTTATCAGAAAAAATGTAGCTTTTGTTGAAATGCACTATACATTATACAGCTCCTATTTGCTATGGCCCAATTTGATATATTACTTTTCTTTTGTGAATGAGACAAAAATAAAAAGGCTTCTTTGACCCATCTCACAACACTAAAGCCAACGACTGGACTAGTTCAAAAATTGATTTTTCAAAGCAATTTTTTTTTCACAAAAGAGGGTGATTAAATAGCTCATAAAAATTAAAGTTCTACAACCAGTAACTTTAGGAAGGTGATATAATTACACTTCCAAGAAAAAAAAAAAAAGGACTTTAAAAACAATTATTCAAACAAGTTTTCACTAAAATCTTATTTTGGAAAGCAGAAAACGATTTTGAGAATACTTATAGAACAAACAGATTTCTAACAGCAAGCAAAAAGGACATGGAGATGAAAAATTAAAAATCGAAGAGACCTTCACTTCAGGCTCCAACTTTATGCTTCAAAGTCTCCATCTGATATGCCTAATTTATAAAGCTAATCAAAGCAACCTTCACTTCAGGCTCCAACTTTCTCAGTTGCCGCCACCATTGTTGTTGCAGCTCTCTCAAACCAGAACAAACAACAAAATAGAGGGCCAACCCTCTCAAGTTTATGTTACCTTCACTGCTTCTCTTCACATGCTCATCTTGTTCAGTATCAAATCCACAAGTTAAGCAGAAACATGAACTTCAAATCTAGAACATGAAGATTTCTTGCTCTGGAAAGAAAAACACAGCTCTTTTAAATCTCATCTGGCTGCACACTTTGAAGAAGGAACAACCACAGGCTTTGGAACTCCTGTATTCATGAGCTTATAGAAACCATTTGCAGCCTTCTCTGCTGAAGGTCAATATTGAACAGAAGCAAGCATCGGTAATTAGACTCTTCATAGATTCAAACCCATGTAGGGAAAAACCTCAAAATGCCAGTGAACAGAACCTACCTTCATTTGAAGCCAATCCTAGTCATTGTTTCAGAATGAACCTCAAGCTACTGCACAAAAGAGAAGTGTCCTGCATCAGGTTCCCCAGATGCCAGGTTGAAGCACTTCACTGAACTTGCAACAATCAAATGTCTGCCCCATGTTCCAAGTTTACCCAAGAATTCCAAAAACCAGCAGCTGGGAAGAACGAACATCATCTTCATAGGAGCAAGCAATTCAAGACCAAAATCCAACTAATGAATAATCATGAGCTTAGTTTTTGGTCCTCCCAGAAAGGATATATGAATCTAGATTTCAGAAAAACGTTGAGAAAAATCCACCCATTTGAAAATTTGATTCTTCTTTCTCATCAAACACTAATTGTGGACTCTGTAAGTTGAACAAAGGGAATAGGACATAAATCAAACAGCTTACCTGCACTGCAAAAGCCCAAAAGCTTTTGGAGAAGTCTTCGCTCTTAGCGAGTGAATTTCTGGTGACAAATGGCAAATTGGAACTGAGAAACAAAGAATGATGGCAATGTATACGTGTAGCCGTGTAACGAGGTAGGTAACCCTAAGTGGAGATCACAGAACAGACCGCACACACTTCCGCGTCATTCTCCTCATCATTGAAAGAATTACTCAGCGCCATAGTGGAGTAGCTGTGCGAAATTAGGTAACCCATTTTCACTCAAAGAATTCATCAGCCTCTGACTGAATCAGAATTTGCCGAAATGGGTTCAGGTCTTTTCAGTTGTCGGTAATGATGCTTCTTTTCTCCGCTGTCCACGCGGCGGATTCCGAACGGTTCGGGACCTTTCGGTTCACCGCCGGCCACCCACATCTTGTATTTTATAATTAATCTTCCCCATGATAGTATTTTGTCCATAGCTGCATACTTTTGCTTTCTCGATCAGTTGGTATTTTGGGCATTTGCATTGAGAAAGTGGATATGACGTAAGAACACACATGTCAATGACTTATAATATAAACCAGATGAGAAGCCATTCAGTATCCACTATAATTCCAACGACAAATGCATCCTTGATCCAATAATTTTTAGCAGTCAAACCCCTTGATTCATCACGTATTCATTATCAATCATCAGGTTTACATGGGTGCGGTCTCTGTTGCCTAGTAGTTCAACTTGTCAATCTAAGTTGAGATGTGGAGCAATGACTTAGCATCATTTTTTTTTTCTAAAATGGAAGTGCTTGACCCACAAAAATGAAGAGGAAAAGGAAGAAAGAGAAGAGATATGGAGTTCTGTCTGTTCTTTCCCAAAACAATATGACATTGAAAATCGATGAACAAAATTCATCTGGCTATCGTACACTCTTCTGCCAGGTTTCCCGTTTTAACAAGATGATAGAGCAGACATGTCTATCTGTAGCATTTTTCAATGATCCACCAGCAAATGCTGTTTTGCAAAATAAACATCTATCTATACTGAGGTAGAAGGGGGTGATCTATTGATGACAAAATGAGATGGGTTAACACAACTACATAATTACTAAGTAATTACCAAACAACCCAATTCTTAGGGTTTGACATTGGGTTTTGGAGATGGATGGGGTTGCTGATGATGATATGGAGAAGCATGAGATCCATTGGCGATTGAATGGCTGCGTAGTTGCTGCCCGTTCTTCGGAACTGGTCCTGCAGCTGTATGATAGCCATTTCTCGCCATTGGGCTAGATCGGATGCGGTCAGCTTGCATTGTCTGAAAATAATAAGATGAACTTGCCATGTCCTTGAGGTTTGGGAGAGGCTTCAAGGCTTCAACAACTTCACTCATTAAGGGTCTGACTTTTTGATCTCTGCTAAGGCATTGAGCAGCCAATTGTACTGCTTTTTGGGCACCTTTTATTGAGAAATGACCTTCAAGCCTAGGGTCTATCAAACGATAGAATCTCTTTTTCTCTCCTAGGTATGGCCGTGCCCATTCCACAAGGTTATGTTCACCATTAGGACGGTTTTTATCCATGGATCTTCTGCCAGTTAACATTTCGAGAAGAACCACTCCGAAACTGTAGACATCACTCCTTGATGTAAGATGCCCTGCGAGAGGAGCACTTATTAGACCAAAACCAATCGCCAGGGAGAATGGAAAAGGCACGAATAGACTGAACAAGATAACACAGTTCCAAATTCTACAATTTTAATCTGAGTGTTGCATGCCATAGGAACCTATGGGCAAAAGAATTGACAAGTGAAAAGAATGTAAATCACCACATGTTCCTAGATTATAGAACCACAAGTTCAACTTAGTTCAAAGAAAATTTTCATTTAATGTATTTTTTAAACACAACAGCAGAAAAATAAAAGGTTGAATATTCTAGAACTCACCAGTCATTACGTATTCTGGAGCTGCATAGCCATATGTTCCCATCACACGAGTAGAGACATGGGTTTTATCTCCATCGGGTCCATCTTTTGCAAGTCCAAAATCAGAAAGCTTGGCATTGTATTCCTAAAATAATGATATGTCAGGAAGATAAATAATGAAGAAAAACATATTAAAACCATAGTTCCTGTCACATACGGCATCTAATAGGATGTTGGATGTTTTAAAATCACGATATATCACTGGCCTTTTTGCTTCCTCGTGGAGAAAAGCAAGACCCTTGGCAGCACCTAGTGCAATTTTCATCCTAATAGACCACGGAAGAGGTAGAGATCCTGCACATGACGTAGATTTTTTCAAGTGAGAAACAGAAGTATATACACGTGCACACTAGATTCTATGCAAGGCAAGTTCGATTACAAGATATGCCAAAATTGATTTCTATAGACTAAAAACTTTGCTAGTTAACTAGTTAACAGACCCCAGATCATAAGCCATGGACTTACAATATATTTGTTAGACAAGACTCAAAGAATGTACCATTTACCCAAAAACTACAGGATGAATGGAAGTGGACAATTTCATCGTGAAAAAGAAAGTAACATACTCCGGAAAAGATGATTCTCCAGGCTTCCTCTAGGCATGAACTCATATACAAGCAGTCTTTGATCATCTTCATTGCAGTAACCGATAAGTTTGACCAAGTTGGGATGTTTGAGATCACTAAGAAAATTCACTTCAGCCTGCCACATAACACAACCCATCAATTAGAGAATAGAACATATGGATATTTTCCTACCAGCCAAACAACTTTTTATCACATCCATACAGGATGGAAAATGTAATCATCAAAATATCCATATAAAAAGACAATAGATCAGAGAAGCTTCAAACCATCCACTCTTTATGGCCCTGAAGACCATCATGGTTGAGGGTTTTAACAGCAACAGTGAGTCCTGTGCCAGGTTTAACTGGAGCAGTTCCATTTTCTTCAACCCAACCCTTAAAAACACAACCAAAACCACCCTCACCAAGAAGACTCTCCGGTCTGAAGTTCCTTGTCGCCAACTTAAGATCATTGAATGAAAATTTCCGTAAATGAGGGGAAATTTTTAGTTCCTCTTCTAGTTTGGAAGTGGATGAATTACTCTCTGCATTACTCATACTTGTGTTTGTAGAAGATATCTCTCGAGGTGTTGGTTGGTCTCTACTTGAATCAGCTGTAGACTTGCTTTCAGCTGCACAAAAGACCATAAATTAGGAAAACTCAATTTTTAAAAAAATAAAAGGTTAGAAAATGCAGATAAATAGCAACCAAGTAGGATGCACTTTTGTTTCAAACTTAAAACATTGATCTAAAGTAATAAAGCCCATCTTTTAGCAGGAAAAGAATGAGAATAGTATTATGCAACACAGACTCACAGACATGTCTACATGAGGGGAAGAAAATGAATTAGCATTTAGAAATAAGAAAATATAGGGATAAACAAAATTCTAGATGATCCAGTACATAAGCAGTCCAAGTGTCACTCCTCAATTGGTATATAAAATACTCAATATAATATAAACTTGAAGCACAACAATGAACTGAAAACCTCCATTAAAATGTTTCTGAGTCTATATGTCCAGTTGTCTTAGACCTTCCATTCCTCAACAAATAATAACTAAATTCCCCATTCCTGTAAACAATCTGTTACTTACCCACCATCTACAACCTTTCGAAGATTATCATGCACCATACCTCTTACAACTATTTCCATCAGCATCCACACCATTGGCAACCCAAAATATCACCAGTCAGTATGTCTTCCAAAAGCAAAATTTGAAGAAAAGGAAACAAGACAGGGAAACAGATACATCTTTCCACCTTAATTTAGCTCCAGTGTCCAATGTATTAATGCAGTATTGAATTATCAACTTGTGCGCTGACACCAGTCTGCATTTTTTTTATAAGAGACACCAGTCTGCATTTTGCAACAAGGGTTTTCATAAATCTAGAAGATCATTCCTGGTTCGGAAGGTAAAAGGCTGTGTTCAAGACAACCATTCCCGCTTTCTACAGAAGCTTTACTGGATAAGTCTCACAATACGCTCAGCAGAGCTTCAAAATCCATTTCCTGGTTTGAAGCAATAAATCCCCCATGACTTTAAGCTTTGGACTCCCTTTACAACTTTTCTAAACTTACAATCATCCACTAATATCCATAAGAGAGGGTTAAATAACACAAATGCAAGATTAAGAACTCGCATTGTTCAACGATTTCAAGTACGCTAATATCGTTGTTAATCAACTTGTGACAGCAATACACACCCTCGCCTACTCTTGGGTACATTAGCGAAAAGAATGGATGCTGACATCAGTAAAATGTTCACAAATCACAACAAACAAAATGAGACCCTTTAAGAACATGGACTAAAGTAGAAATTACAGGAAGTCCCAGAAAGCAATAAATCTAAGTTTTAAGCCAGAAAGCGAACTACAGAGAATATGACAAGAGAAAAAAATGATCCTTCGGAAACATAAGTCCTTACCATAGTTAATACTAGTCCCACTGATCGAACTATCAACTTTGGATCTCGAAGAAATGCAGCTACCAAAAATCCTCAGAGCAATCCAACAACCAGTCTCCTCTTCCACAGTTTCAACTTGTTCCTTCTTGTTCTTCTGCTTCTTCTTCCCCTTTGATTCGCTCACTACCCGAGACTCAACTTTCCCATCTTCAGCGATTACCTCCATAGCTCAAGGCCCCAAAAGAATACAGATAATCATAAAACCCCCCGAATCCGAAACACCATCCAGTACCTCACCTTCCCGAGTCGCTACTTCAACCCCAGCTAGTTAACTTCGCCTTGAAACAGCGAAAGTGAAACCTACCAAAAGATCACTCAAATTTACCACGTTTCACTTAGGGCAAACAAGAGGAAGACACCCAGTTGAGACCCAGTTGAGAAGAAGATTACCAGATCGTATAGAAATCGATGAATTCCAAGAGAAACCCTTCAAAAGGAAAATTCGATCAACTAGAATGAGGTCATAAAGAAGTCTCATCCTCCATCAAAAGACAATGATACTGGAAGTCCCTCACAGCTCAACTTACAAATCTCTGCGCCTAAAAGATACACAGATTATCCCCAATATGGGTTTCTAACAAGAACAACCAGATTAGTTTAAGCTGGTAGAGTTATAAATTTTATGCAGGAAAAAAAATTAATTAATTAAAAAGATAGAGAAGAAAAAGAAAATTATTTTCCAAAATATCAATTCTCTCTCTTCCTTTTCCTTCCTTTTCTTTTTTTTTTCTTTTTATTTTTATTTTTTCCATTTTCCAATGGAATCAAAGACTGGACAAAAGTTAACGTAGCTGCCCGGGGAAACGGGCAGGGACCAAACTGCCGGTCGTGTCAGGTGACCGTGGCCCGGGGCGCCAAATCAGAATGGACCAAACATTTCGGGCAGATAGAAAGTGGTAAAATCGGGCAGTTCGGGCATGAGAGAGAAGGTGACCGTGGCCCCACAGGGATGTTGACGTGTCTGCCTTCGTGGGCGGATTTGAATGCGCACGTCAAATTATTCGGTGCATTGCACGCACCTCTTTTCAATTTTCCCTCTATTTTTTCGAATTATTATAATAAAAAAGTTTATTATTTAATTCTTTTTCCCAAAAACAAAAAAGAAACTATGAAAGACCGATTCTACCCCTACCCCACCCTCTGCCCTAAATTATAATAATAGAGCCCAACCCCAATCATTTCAAGCTTTTTATTGAAGTAAATTTGTTGATAACGTAATCAAATTGGACACAAAGGATATTGTGATTTGGACATTAATTTTCATTATTTTCAAGATAATTTTTTTTATAATTTTAATTCATTTTCAAAACTATTGGACTCAGTTTACTAATTGTGATTAACTATTTATTTACATATAATAATATCATCACGTTGAATCAATTTTGATTTTTAATTAATAATTACAATATGTTCTGTAATGTATATAAAAAATTTGAGGAAGACAAATTTGTTTTGAATTGAAAAATATTTTAAAAGTAAGAAAAATAATTCTTCATAACTTTTTTTAGTACAAATAATTCTTCATAACTTCTAGAGGTAATAGAGCAATAATCACATAAGAATATCAATGTGCTCTCATAATAAGGTGGTTTTTTATACTTGATTAAAAAGAAGTTGACTTCAAATTTTAGAGAAGATTTCACACAAAATAGTATTCCAAAGACGCAATCTGGATCCATTATCAATTTGTGAATGTTTTTGTAAGAGATTACTTATTTTAAATTACGAAAAGTATTATATTTTTATCCATACTTTTAAATGCATTATTTTTTACATTATTTTTAAGATTTAATAACGAAAAGGAAAAAAGAAAAAAATAGTTTTTGGTCACTTGAAATATACAAAATAAAAAAAAAATTAAAAACTTCCTGTAAAAATTAGCTCTCTAAAAAGTTGAATATTTACAAGATTTGGGGATTTTTTAATGAAGTTAGTTTAATTAATGATATTAGATATTCTAATTTTAGCTAAAGAAGTAATTCTTTCAAATTACCTTTACGTTGATAAATTATTTCATTTTACACTGCTTATTTGAAGTACGTAGTTTGATGATAAATTTAAAATATCATAACAAAAAAAAAAAAAAAAAAAAGGCTTACTTGCAAATTCAAGGAATAAATTATTTGACTTTTATAGCATAAACGTGCACCACATAGCTTGACTTTCGTCAGGCTAGTTTTAATATATTGATTAAAACTAATTATTTTTTAATTCTATACAATAATAGTTCGATATAATAAATTATTTTGATGAAAGTTTATAAAATAACACTATGAAAATGACACATCCATGACTTAATAATATATATATTAATTTATAACTTAATGTTGCACCCAAAAAAGGGTACCGGCATTTTTATATGTAGATTATTGTTATTCTATTTTTAAAAACTTATTTTCTTAAATTAAGAAGCAAATAATTGATGTTTCAAAAAAAAAAAAAAAACTCGTGTAGTGGTCGATTTTTAACAAAAGCTAAGCATTATCTTGAACTATGACGAATATTTTCTATCGCTAAGAGGGATTAGATAGATTTAGTTGAATAAATTAATACCATGAAATCTAATTTGATGAGAAAAAAACAGTTATAAGTTTCTCAAACCCTTCAAATTGAAGAAGATCCAACTTCTTGACTGTCGCACTTCAACAGGACTTCTTTTTTTTTTTTTTTTTGTCTTTTTCCTTCAAATTTGACATTTTATTTTTTTTTTATATAAATATTCTTTTTTTTTCCATTCTATATTTTGTTGTAAACAATTTTAGACTCGTATATCAAAAAGATACTTGAAGTATACAATAAGATTTTCCAAAAAAAAATGGATGTTTTAATTTTGACTCCTCCGGTGTGGATTTTGAGATGCTTTTTTTCTAAAATTCACAAGATGTTAGTCAAACCCATGAGATAATAAATAATATCGTTAAAATAGTTCAACTAACAATAGTGTTGGTGTTTGTCAAAATGATTTCAACAATCGAATCAAATTTGATGATAAAGAGGAAGAAAGACAATAAAATTTTTGCATCGCTTCAAAGAAATGCATGTCTCAAATGGCTAGCAATTGTCTCTATTTATAAAGTGAAAAATTGAACTACTCCCAACTTTGTCATATAAAAAGTCACTAATTGAAGAATTATGATAAAGATGGCACCTTTGACAAATCGGCTAAATAGGGTAGGACTCGTAAAAATAGGTTTTTGGTATCTATTGATGAGGATGGTGCATCATCTAATAGAACATATCTACTCTATTCAAATACAATAAATTTGTTAGTTGTAAAGCGTATTCTACTATGTCTGAATGAAGATACTCAATTTGCTTGTATGTAGAGACGTATCTTGAAGTGATAGTCCTTTTTCGAATATTAAACACCAAGCTCAAATTATCATTGAAGTGTTGATTTAGTCTACGCAAAATGGATAAACAAGAAATTCTTGCGCATATCATATGATCCAATTTGGGGATTTGTTTTTCTTGTCTTTTTTAGTTGGGGTGGGAGGTGCCATCCATCCTTTTTGTTTTGATAGCATTGCAATCCATATCTCTTAGTTGTTTTCCACCATCTCTTTTTACACATGGGAGGTAATTATCTGTTTTTGTGGTTTCGTTCACTAGGGGCTTAGCATATGTGAGTATTAGATATAAAAGTCAAAAGGTGTGGAGAAGAACTAGACCATGAAGCCCTCCAAAACTTTGCTAGCTTATGACAAAGAGCGTTCACCACCATAGCATAGCAAGGGGACCAAAGGAGTAACACTATATGCACTATTTTTTCTTCAAACCTATTATATTACAGATAAGAAAAGGGATTAAGACCATTGCATGGAGTAACATTGAATGAGAAACAATTTATTTTTCCTACTTAAAAACAACAAATTTGATTCAAACGTATGTCAATCCATGAATCAATTTTGTCCATCACATACAAATTTCAAATAACTTTAACCATAACACAAGGGTTAATTGTAGATTTGAAATTCCTCCTCCTATGTTGTATTCCAAGAAAAGAAAAAGACATTCGAACTTTAGTGTTTTTATTGATTTGAAAGAGATTTCTTTTTCACCATCTACATAGAACAATAAAGTCCCGAATAATATCCAAGAAATATCAAGAACACAATCAATAATTTCACTCTGAAACTTAGACCTGTCCATTGAAGTTGGCTTAATTTTGTGTGGTCTATTTTGGATAATTGCTCTGCGTTGAAAACGTCCTGTTGGACAGTCCACAGGCACCATTACATGTTAGAGAAAGGATGAAAAAGAGGCATAATGACAGTGTTCTTAAGCATTAAATTTGGAATCAGGAACAGAATAGCTGAAAAGGTCTTTCGGTTTTAATAGATGTAAAAATAGAAACTTACAATCTAATGTATCAAAAACCATTCACAGCAAAAGGTGCAGTAACCTAGAAGCACAATCAAAAAATAAAAGTGAAAAAGGTATATATTTTGACATTCCAGAATGTACATCGATTCCATTTCCAAGACGAGGGCTACACAACTTACAACACACGACTAAAAGCTATATATCCAAGACAAATTGATACAGGCGTATCAATCACACTCAAAGAGAAGGCAAACGCGCGAAGGGTCGTTGATTGGCCTAGAAACCATAAAAAAAAAAATTCTGATTCAGGATGGCCAAAAGGGCGGGCCTTGGATGGACCCTTGCAGAGCTCGAGATAAAATGTGAAATACTAGGAACCATCTTAAATAATCCCAGTAGAAATGCTGGAAGTCGCATTTATTTTCAGTGCGTGCTCGGGGATATACGTAACGCCTGTCACACACACCAAAATAATTAAAGGAATTTCTACTAGATATTTTTCAAAAAAAATCATTACAAGTTAATGAAAATGAGAATGAGAAAGAATCTAAATGACAATCAATGGGCATGAAGAATTGTAGAATGAGAACAAATCTATAATCTTGCGCATAATAAGAATAAAGATATTATTCCCTAATGTAAGGCATAGAAATAAAATTTGAATTATCGAAAATATAAAACCAGAATCTGCTGGGAGTCAGCAAAAAGGGAAATGGGAGAATGACTCCATATCCTTTTAGGAGGGATAACAATCTAGAGAAATGATTCTTAATTTTAGTATGGAACTCACAAATTAAGAATTGTTTTTTTCTTTTAATTGATTGAATGAACAATAAGAATGAGAAAGGGAATAACAATTAGTTAAAAAAAGAAAAATCATTCTCGTTCCCATTAAGAAAATGCACCCACTAGGATTCAGGTTTGTTAGAAGAACGAGCATTGAAATTAAAGTTTCAACAGAAACCATAATGGTTCATCAGAAACCTCAGATGCCAGTAAATATCAGAATAAGTTTTCCAGACTCAGTAACAATTAGCGATAGTCAGCAAATAAAGACAAAGGCACTATATCTAGTCATATGGGGTGCAAGCTAGGTAACCAAATATCTACACTCTGCCTTGATTGTGCAATGTAAGAATAAAGAGCGGCCATAAACATAAACAACCGGCCATGCCCCTGTCATTCATACATTATCATTATCTATGCTGTAAAATTTTTGAACTTGGTTCAACCCAACCAAAAAAAGTTTAATTACTTGAGCAGGATCATTTAGCTGCTTCTCACAGTAGATACATAATTGAAGAATGCAGAGAAGAGAAAAGAATGACAATTATTACCTTTTTCCATGACATTAATCTGTAACGTGTCAAGAGTAATTATGCCATCGGTCAAGGGAAGTAGCTCAAGTTTGATGGTAGCTGTGGATTGAGAAGGAATACATCTGCAGAGACCAAGCAAACAATGAGTGCTGGGAAAACTACTTATACAGTGAGGGAGGAATTATTTGTTACCCTAATGGAACTCTACTCTGGAGCCACAAATGCGAGCAACCTAAACCAGCACTTGGGATGATATCTGACATGGGAGAAGATAATTCTTTAAAAGAAATTGAACGGCCTCCAAAATCAACATTATGTTTTTGATTCTCAGATACAACAGGGAATGATCTCGGCTTTTCCAGTGATGTACCATACTTCTCACTGCCTATCCTTCCAGCAACTTCATTTAAAACCACGTATGGGCTCATAGGTGATGATGGTGAGGAATTCAATGAAATCACAGATGGAGGAGAAGTGGATGAAGCTGGAGCAAGAACCGTCATGGTCAGATCTTCAGATGTTAAATTTGACGCCTGAAGTGTCAAAACCTGAAATTTAAACCCTTTCAGATGATTGCTGATTGGACAGCATGAGGAATTGGTGCGGATGTGTGCAGATTTTTTTTTTTTTTTTTTTTTTTGGGGGGGGGAGGGGGTTGCTCGAGATTTGGTGCTTTAAACCTGAACGGGAAGGTGAGAAACAATTCCATTGGGTTTAGGGGGATCCCCTGATAATGCCACAGAGACCATAAGATCCCTTGAAATTCGAGGTCGCCAACTTGTTGGTTGTTTAAAAAACAATCTTGACTCTGTATGAATTCAGAAAATATAAGAAATCATTTAAGTACCTGCTTCAGCATAAGAGAAACAACTGAAAGAATTATGATGATTTGACATTAGAGGCAACAACTGACAGAATTGTGAGATTGCTGAAAGTAAAATCCAGATGCTTATCTTCTTCCAATGCCCCTTTAGCCTTAATTCCTAGGATGCTAACATTCTTTGTTTAATCTCAGTTGGTTTTAGATGCTTAATAGAAATAGCTTTAGAAGAAACGGAAAGACATTATGGTCCAACAAGGTGAAACCAATCTTTGAGAATTGTGGTTGGTTACCGAGAGAGAATTGTGGTTGTAAAGGAATTAAAGAATATTAATGAGAAGTGCAGGAATCGGGAGAAGGTACTTGAAAATGCTATGTTCAGTTCTTCATTTTGGTGCTCCCCGTCCAATTCTTTTTGTGATTATACTCCATCCGAAGTTACCTTAAATTGGAGTTGTTTCCTATAAGCTCTTAGGGATGGGTAATACTTATACGATACAATTTTCTCCACAATATCAACGAGGGACGTGTAACTTAAGAGAATCAGAAAATTCAAAAACAGAAAAAGGCAAAGTACCCCAATGGAACTAATTAAGATAAATCACAGAAATAAAGATCAGTAAACATACCAGTATAGTTGCAACGGCAAGTTACCATAATTGCATATTGATCAATACTTTTGGAGGTAAGGGACAAAGTTGATGTCAGATTTCCAGCCTGCAATCGGGATGATTGGGAATTTCTTTCTCCACAAGCCTTTATATTCCTCCACATAGAAGTTGCTGGTTTGAGAATAAAAGAGTGCTCTTCGTTTCTCCTGCCACAGAGAAGCTCCACATGAGATCAAATGAATGTACTTTTTCAATTACCATATAAAAATGAAAAGAGAGGCGCCAATGCAAATATTTTCTCATACCAAAATGATTCATTAGAAATAATCTGATACATTCAAAGGTCACAATTATCCCTTTAACGCAATCAAAACCTCTCAATCTTGGATAATATTCTAGTCAATTTTGAAATGATACACTGTAAAATTTACTCCCCACTAAGGACAATAGTACTAAGTTAGTGGCTCCCGTCAGACATACAAATACAAGAAGCAAACATTAAAAAAAGCCATAACCAAATTTTTCTGAGTTCACAACACACAGAAAATAGAAGTTCATTCTCTCCTTTTCCCCCTATCTTACCAAAATAACCCCTCAGATATGCAACCCCACCACTTGTTTGGTACGACAGATGCACAACAACCAGAAAAATAGCTGAAGCATGAGAAGTTTAATGAATACAATATCTTTTTGAGTGGATGACAACCTGAGAGCTAAATTTGGTAAGCTGTGTTCATTTCCTGCTTCTATGCAAGCAATAGGTAATGATGAGGGAAGTCCATTCTTTGACGCCTCTTCAAAAACAATTGTAATAGCATCAATATATATTATGATATCTGGTATATGAGCTGGAGACACATTCTGCAAAACAACAAATGTAACTCCGTAAAAAAAATGCACAAAGAACATTCTAGGGAATACTTGAGAAGCATAATATCAATGCTACATATATAACTATATCAAGTACTGATTATGACTTCATGAAAAAGAGATTTCATGGCATCACACCTTAATTTGAACACATAAAAGGTCATCTGTATTGCAATCAGCAGCAAAAGACTGGATTTCCACCGGATGAACAATTTCAAGTTTTCTCCTCCATCGTCTTCCAGGAATATGAATTCCTTTCAGTCCACAACAAACGGAAAATCTCTCTTGCTCCAAAGAGACACCTCGGAAAGATAAAAGGTCACGGCCCCCAAGTCTTTTACTCTTTGAGGACTTCTGAGTTGAGAACTGATCCCAGTTTTCAAGTTCAAAGTTTGGCTTCGAACTTGCAGCTTTAACGGGTGCAGCAGGTGGTGCAGTATTGTGAGGTATCGAGGACATAGAGTAACTTCTAAAATGGCCAAAGGAAAAGAGTTGAGAGCCAGATGAAGCAGAAACACTAGACTTCTGAGTTGTGCCACCAATTCCTGCATTGGAAATTAAACGGGGAGGAGATAAAGGGCGGGAAATAGGAGGAATGGTGTTATCCAGAGGAAGCAACCATTTCAACAATTCTCCACATGGATCCAGATTTGAATAACCTAAGCCATCCTGATTCTCAAATGACATTGTCCGCTCTTGGTACTTCTCAAATTGAAGAATTTCCAATACTGGATCTCTCAATATGTCAACACCAACATTCACACGTAAAAGCACCTGCATCCTTCCCACAAGAAAACAGAATGAGAATCAGTAGTTAGAAAGAATATTGAAATTGACACTGATATCAGGAGTTGGGAGCTGATACAGGTATAAAAGACTCTGAAAAGGAGTATGATGATATCAGATGAACTAACCATTATTCTGACGGAAGGAATAGTTATATGAAATAAAAGAAATGTTGCACCAAATATGGATCAAGACCGCTTGCTATTTAGGATTAACATGAAATAAATTGGGAACAGTCAAGTACTTATCCTGAATTAGAACATACATCAATCCAACACAATAGACAATAAAAATTGTTCATGATAGCAGTCAATGCAGACTATGCAGTTTTCATGGACGCAAGCACACCTTTCATGTCAACTGAACAGGTTGCATCACACAACAACTAAGCTTAACATCTATACAAAAGATATAGCAAATTCTATTCTTTGGGATCAAAAGGCAAGTATGATAAATCTGTGTATTAATTGATTCATACTTAAGGTGGACAGTGTGTTGCAGGATGAACATGCCAGTACTTCTTGGAGCCTACTACTGCAGGGTGTAGGCTCAAGAAAAAAAGAGGGACATAATACTTGAAATTTTCAAGTAAAAGTTTCTGCAAGTATGCACCAGAACTCCAGAAGCTTTTTAATACATACCACTATGCTTCCATCAGAAAGAGAGCAGCACTTAAAGGTACCTCTTGCTACACCACCAAAGACATTGGAATCAAAATTTCCTTGATCAATGATTGCATTTATGCTAGATTTAACAATGTTTTCACCCACCATCTCACAGTCACTATGCTTGTCAGGAGATCTTTTCTTTGACCAAAGGGGATCACTAGACTCGGCAATTCTTACAAAAAAATGAGAGTTTTCAAATCGTTGTAACAATGTCTCTGTTTGTCGTCTGTGATCTTCCATTCTAAGAAGAGATTCACTGGCAGAAACATCCTCTGATGAATCAATCTTCTCACTTGATAGATTCTCACCATTCTGATCTGTACTTTGGTCCAGACTTGTATGTCTTTCCCCATTTGTGGAATTAGTTCCATCATCCATGTTTCCATTTTGTTTTTTAGGACTGTGCCATTTTCCATTTTTACTCATAACTGCTGCAACTTTAAAAGGAGTTATAGTTTCTGTATCCTGTTTATAAGCAGATAAGCATGCCAAGATACATATTTGTTCACCTGTATGAAGAGCAGAGTTAAAGTACCATACAGATAACACAGCATTTCTCTTATCTGGAGATGCACATGTATAGAAAGAAAAATAAACAAGACATAAAAAAAGTATATGTACCTGGGAAAACAAAAGATCGGTCCTTATTGCATATTGAATGTACATCTGATGCATTTTTCCAATCACAAGGAAGATCCTCTAGAAAAGAATATCAAGTATTAGATTTCCTTTGCGAAGTAGAAGAGAAAGAGGAGCATGTATCAATCACATATAGAATCTAGCCATGTTAACCATTCTACTACTCAGGATTCAGGACCACTAAATATATAATTTGTAAAAGAATTTCAGGTGTATCTTCATGTGTATAAGATAGAACCATAAGCACGTGACCATCCAAGATCATTAACAGATTATGTAATCTGAATCATATCAAACGAATTCATTATTAAGTTATGATCCTAGTAATAAGAATGTAAACAATCTCGCATCTTGAAACACTAAAATGATATTAAAAATCTTTATACTCTAAAACTTATGATAAGGAAACGTGAGGTTTATGCTATGAAGTTCCCAAGCTAGTTCTACCTGAGGAAGAGTGAAACTTCAAACTTCAAACAAAGGACAGAGTTGATATGTGAACATATAAGTCTCGCATTTCAGTTTTAGTGAACTGAAACTTCAAATTTGCAACTTCACATTCAGCTTTTAAAAACCTTTGATCGGACTTATGGTGGATATCCAATATAATAATGTTTGGTCAGGGTAAAAAACGAAGAACAAGAAGATGATGATGATGATGATTAAAGAAAGCAAATGCGGACAAATAAACTAGGCGCCATGACCAGAAACGAATACCAACGACTCGAGTCCACTATTCACACGGAATGTTAGATGTATCTTCTTTCATTATAAATCATAGTACATACACACTATACGAAGAAATTGATCACCATCTTATGCAACTAAATCGTTATGTTTAAGCGTCGGTGGTACATTCATGCACGATAACACATTAATCGATTATCAAATTCAGATATATAAGTGAACTGATATAACAGGGACGCACTGCATGGAATGGTAATCCACCCTTCTTCCTCGGAAACATCAGAGTGCTTCACTAAAATAGCACGGCCGCTTCTCTCCTTATGACCAGCAATACTTCCATTTTCACCGGCAGATGCATCGGTCTCCTCGTCATTATCATCAACTACAGAATATTGTGGAAATGGATCTTCAGAAATCAGACCCTCCAAAGTTATCGCTGGCTTTGGCGCGTAATAAGCAGCTGGAGGAGGAGTTTCTTGAACAGATGGTCGCTCTGTAGGCACAGTATGAGTAGATCTGAGTAGAAAATTCATTATCGCATCTACAGAGTATCTGCAAAATCAATATGCGTCCGGTAAACCCCTTGTTGGAAATTGAAATTGATCAATCATGCCATTTGTCTATCATGTAAGGCAAGCAATTGAGAGAATCAAAGATGACTCGGTGAAAACAGGCGGTCCTTGGGTCTACCTGATCGGAGATCGAGCCGGAGAAGCTCTATTAGCGAAGTGGAGGATAGATCCAGTGGTGGCGGAGCACCGGACATAAGCAAATCGGTTGCCTCTCACTAAGGCACCAATGGGTCATTTAATATGGCCTAGACTTTGGTCTCCTTCGGCCCAATAGATTGGAAAATTTTCTTAAGATACCCATTATGCTCGGAAAAAAACTTGGGTTTGTGCTTCCTACATCACAGCCATCCATTTTTAATTTTTGGGTTTTTTTTTTTTTTTTTTTGAAAATGATAGCTGTGATGTGGGCAGCACAGCACTTGGGTGCTGCTGGGCAGCACCCAAGTCTTGCCCTTATTCCCGGGCGATTTCATTTCTTTCCATTTTATCTCACAAACAATATAAATTTATATATATATAATTTAACATTTTATCATTATTTTGTAGATTTTCGAAACCTTAGACGTGGACGCTTGCTCATCACACACGTGGTTGAGATTGGGATGCCCTTCCTTTTTACGGTGTAGTGTTTGCCAATGCACTCCGATGATTGAGTCTTAACATGTGCAGATTGGGGATGACAAAAATATTCGCAAGGAATCCCCAGTTTGACCGAGTATGTGGTCAAACTAGAGATCCTTTTTAAGCTTCGATAGGGGACAGAGCTGGGATGGGGCGGGCCCGTCCTCGAACCCACCTCAAATAATTTTGTTTATTTTATTTTTTAAGAAAATATAATATATATTATAATAATAATATTATTATTAACATATTATATTATATTATTAATAAAATTTTATATATTTTAGTTACCGTACATGTGTTTTTTTAGTTTAATTTCATTAGTTTGTACGTATTTATAATATTTTATTTCATAATATAATATCTTTTTATATTAACTTTGTAATAAAAATGCTAAATTATTTTAAAAAATGATTTATTTAAATATAAAACATTAATAATACTAATTTTCACATAAAAATATACATAATTTTAATATATTTATCAATTTCTAATAAAAAAGAAAGACATGTAGATTTTATCCTGGGAGGATCTAATGTCCAAAGAAGAATTCTCCGACATCGATCCCAATTCCCTAAAATGGAGAATGGGGTGGGGACGGGATGAAGAGTGCATCATTGATTCCATCCTACCTCGTTGCCATCCTTAATACAGATAAGGGTAACCTTCTCAACAAATATTTTCAAACTTTAATTTACTAACAATACCCAAAGTCTAGGAATTTCAACATTCATAAAACTTGTTATATGAACATCACTACCTCATCATCTTTTTAACATCCACGCTAGTTTCATGATTAAAAAATTAGAGGAAAAATACATTTTTGGTCTCTGAGTTTTCAACCATATGTGCGTTTGGTCCCTGAGTTTTTGAAATAGACATTTTTAGTCCTGAGTTTAGGAAAAAATACCTTTTTGGTCCCTGAGTTTTAGAAATAGACCTTTTTAGTCCCTGAATTTTGAGAAATAGGTTTAAAAGGTCCTTTGTATTATTATTTTTTTAATATAAAATCAATATTCTTTATTAATTTTTAATATTAACGATTTTTTAAATTTTTTTTTAAAAAAAAACTCTCTTCCCTCTCTACCCCCTCTCTCTCAATATTAAAAAATCGTTAATATTAAAAATTAATAATTTAAAATTAATCAAGAATATTGAGAGATTTAAAATTAATAAAGAGGTTTTTTTTTTAATTTAAAAAATCGTTAATATTAAAAATTAATAAAGAATATTGATTTTATATTAAAAAATAAAAAATAATAATAATACAATGGACCTTTTAAACCTATTTCTCAAAACTCAGGGACTAAAAATGTCTATTTCCAAAACTCAAGGACCATAAGCACATATTGTTAAAAATTCAGGGACCAACAAGGTTTTTTTCCCAAAATTAGAACATCCTCAATGTCTAATCAAATAAAATAGTCTATATACACTTTCTATATTTACATTTTGTCTTACTAATTTCAAATTTAATACTTTACTTGTAATCTTTTTTTTTTTTTTTGAAATGTTACTTGTAATCTATTTATTTTTTAAAGAAACTCTGTAAATCATGATTTTAGAGCACTTGCAATAAATAAAGCATTTACTTTCAAGTTTCAAATGTTACAATTAAAAGAGAAAGAGAAATTATGATATAAAATTTTCTACCTATGATAAACAACTTAAAGTTGCCAAATTGATGGCATGTACTACCTCCCTTAAGATTGGAGTTTCGAATCCCTATTTTTCCACATTTGTTGTACCAAGAAAAAAAAATTAGGGGCCGTTTGTTTTGTGGTAATCCAAGATTCTCATAGAATGAACATCTAGATTACCTTGTTTGTTTTGTAGGAGTGTAAGATGTTCGAGTATCTTAGGATGCTCATACGGGGCATCTAATCAATTTTGGATGCCTTTTTGAAGCATGGGTTTTTAATATTCCCATGTTGAGGGCATCCTCTAGTGACATTTTTGTCTCTTATCAATTTTCTTTATTTCGCATTTTTATTTTTTATTTAAAAATAAATTAATGTATTTATGCACTAATAAATGATCATATGTAGTTACTGTATTTATACTTTACATTTAGATATAAAATAAAGTTGAGTTAAAATTGAATTAATATTTAATAATTAAATATTTTATAAAAATCTCGAACTAATATAAATTAATTTGTTATACAAAATAACACACAAATATGAGTTTAAAATAAATTGATATACATATATAATATTAAATTAATAAAGACCAAATTGCATGTGATATAAATTTAAATTATATTAAACTAATAAATAAATTATGTAAAGATTAGCAAGGGTATTATTGGTATAACACATAATTTTAAGACATTCTCATATACAAATCCTACAAAACAAACATAGTTATCTAAATATTTTCAGGTCCTTATAAATTTTCTTGCAAAACAAACATGGTAATCTAAATATGTCGGACATCGAAAATACCAAACATCTATAATTTCAGGCATCTAAAGATGTCGAACATCATAATTACTTAAAAACAAACGATTTTTTAAAGTAATATATCTATTATTGGTATTTATTATTATCGCCTAATAAAAGTCCATAATTTATCTATAAACAAAAACACGTTGAAAATGTCAGAAGAAGAAGAAGAAGAAGAAGAAGAAAAAAACCTCATTAGCAGGCAATGAACTTCCAAGTGTCAAGTCATCCACTATTCCAAATCTGACTTAAAAAACCTCTAAATACTAACCTAAAATGTATATATTTGTAACCACCGAAAAAAAAAAAGAATTTTTATTTTATTTATTTTATTGATTATTTTTAAAATCTTTTTGAATTAGAATTTTATTTTTTTTTTAAATTAGGAGATAAATCTTTATTTATTTATTTATTTTTAAACAGAATATAATATTTTAAGGGTTTTGATTAGATTTCTTTAAAGGAGAGAAAAAAGAAGATGTTCTATAGTTTCATCTCTAAAGAAAAAACAGTAAGTTTTATTTCCTTCTATTTTCAAGTTTATTTTCTTTCTTGATTGAATCTTTCTTGAAAAATTTTGGGTTTTGTTTTCATTCTTGATTGTTTAGAATGAAAAGATTCTTAAAATCTTTTGCCCTAAAAAGTTTTTAGGTTTTTTGTTTGCTTAATTCTTTATCCAAGTTTTTCATCTTATGGATTTTGGATTAAACTAAATGTTTGGTAAAGAAAATTTTCCAGAATTTTTCACCCTTTATTTTCTTCAAATTTGGGATTATTTTTTTAATGCTTTTGGGTTCTTTTTGTACAAGAAAGTTTACCAAATGATTATTTTTTTAAAGTGTAATTTATACCTTTGATTTCTACATGAAAAGAATATATTTTAAAGGTTTTTACAGCAGTTTTATCTAGATTTTTCAGATCTGAATTTGGTGTTAAAAAGTGGCAAATCTTGATTATTTTAATGCTAAAATCTTGAAGAATTTTGTTTTATGAAAAAAAATTTCTGGGTTATTTGTCTATAATTCATGATAGTTTTGTAGGTTTTAAAAGTTGTAGGATTGAAAATTTGTTTGGTATTTTATTTCATATTGAAAAGTATTGATTTTACCGATTTTAATACGTTTTTAATTGGGTTTTAAAGTGTTTTTAACCCAGTTTTTTCAGTACTGTTTTTTTTTGTCCAAGAACCCTGTTTTCCCTAACTTTTTATGCAGAAAATTGTTTTGAATGGGAAAAATTGGGTAGATAAGATTGTCTATATTTTAGATAAGCTTTTGGACATTTAAGATAGAATTTTGGTTTTTGATCAGTGTAGTATTGGATATGTTTGGACTTCTAGGAAAAGTTGATGATTGTTCAAGAAAGTGGACAAGATTTGGAATTGAGATTGAGATTGAGAATTGTAGGATTATCGATCGAGGTAAGTAGTTTCTACATCCCTTCCAAAATAGAAATTTTGGTACAATTATGTTTTGAATATTGTTTATTTGACAAATGTTTGAAAGTATGTTTTGTATGATTTGAAATTGATAAAAAAAAAATTGTTTTATATGCTTTAAAGTGTTTTGCTATTTAAAAGTATGTTTGCCATTTTGGGTAATTTGAAATAAATGTGTTTTGATTGATTTTAAATGGAAAGTAAGTTTGTTTTGGTTTTGAGTTTGAACGGTTGATTTGATGAATCTTTATTAAAATTGTGTATTTGAAACTACATATTTTGTTTCAAATGTTTACAAAAGAATTTTTGATCGATTTGATAAGGGCTATCCGGATATGCCAATTTTATGTTTTGGGAATACTTTGCTTATTTGTGGTAGTAGCCTAAATTGGAATTGATGAAATTGTTCTGGCTTATTTGTGAGAAGACACATTTGTGGTTTGGCATTCCTTTGGAATGAAGATTCATGCGTGTGTTATTCACTCACGTGGCCTCACACTTAAGTAATTATATTGATTGTTCTGGTCGATTTTATCGACATCTCTGACTGATTGAAGCTTATTTGTGGGAAGGCACAGTTTGTGGTTTGACATTCATTTGGAATGAAGATTCATGTGTGTGTTTCACTCACATGGTCTCACACTTAAGTAATTGAATTGAATGTTCTAGTCGATTTTTATCGACAACTCTAATTGATTGATTGGTGTTATCGACGGGTAACCATCATATATGTTCTGAAGGCTACCCAAATAATGCATATTCCCACTCTGATATTTGAAAGTAATGATTGATTAAAAGTACTGTTTGAATTGAAAGTTTCGATACTTGAAAATTTGGTTAAATGAAAGTTTTGTTCAATTGAAAGATTTTTTTGTTTTTCGAAAGTTTTGACTGAACGTTTTAATAGTTGTATTAAAAGTTTTGCAAGGATATTTGTATTTTGAATTGTTTTAAAAGAAAATGACCGAATGATTATTTGACTTTTGATTCAATTATTGAAAAGATTTGTTAAACTGAATTTCTATGTTTTGTTTTGAAGAAAAATGAATTTCTGAACTTGATGTTGAATTTGTTTATTGAGTATTTCTGTACTCATTTTTGTTTTTCCAAAATGTTTTCAGACGAAGAATCAAGTGATAGTCTCGAAAGAAGTGAAGTTTAGCACTATGACACAAGAATTAGAAAGTTGTTGTTATGGATTCAATAGTTTCTTTAGAAATCCTTTGTAAGAAATTACTCTAGCTGAATTTATTGAAGTCTATTTTAGTTTTGATTGTTACACTTCCGCATTATTATTATAATGACCGTATTGAAAAATCCGGGCTGTTACAATAATGGTCTTCATTGTCCCTAGGTATCCACCAAAAGCCTTTATTTTTTTGAACCTCGCCCTTAACTTTAAGACTATGACATTTTAAGGTGTTGTGTCAAATAGAAAGATCTTATCAACATCCATAAATGATAAATCATAGTTCGAATTGTCAAATAAAAAAATGGAATACTATCATATGACTTTGTATCGACTAAGTTAACGAGTTGGAGATAAGCATACTCAAACAACTAACTTTTGCCACAAGGTAAACTACTACTTTTGTTTGGTATTTTGGTTTGGCAATCTTTCACATTAAAAATAAATGAGTCACGTCTGAGTTAAACAACTTGAAGATGGAAGACAAATAACCATCCATCACTACACTAGTACACCCACAACACATTAAATGGTTGTTTGAGATGTGAGTTATAATAGTCTGTGAAATACTATGCACTCCAAACATAGACTATTATAATCTAGACTAAATACTTTATATCCTAAACACATATTATATAACTCCACATATTATTATAACCTATAAACTATTATAACTCATTCAACATCTCAAATAACTCCTAACATTTTAAACTTAAGAGGTGAGGTACATGTAAAGTTTTCCAATTTATAAAATTGGTAATTATTTTATTTTTAAATTTTTTTAAAAACTAAATTAAATGGACAAACTTCAATTCAATATTTATCTTACTTTTAAATGTTTATTTCAATGTCGACCCAAGTATAACTCAATACAGTAATTACATTTCTAATGGTCGGAAGTTGTATCTCATCTCTTCTTTGTTGAACTAAAAAAAATATATTGTTTCAATATCATTTTCAAAAATGATTATTTAAATAAAAATACAAAATGGGTTATCATCATTAGCGCTTTAACCTTTTCTTTATTTAGTTTTTTTAATTTTAATTTTTGGTTTTTTACACAAACAGACAATTTATTTCTCTTTTCTTCTTCTTCATATTCCTCCTCCTCCTCTTATCCTCCCCAAATAACATATAGTATTAAATTTTCGTTGACATGTCGATATTTCTACACGTTTATGGGTTTGATATCAACACAAGGGGTTAATCGATATTTCCATTATACTATAAAAAATTGATGAAATATTAACAAAAATAACAACAAAATGAACTAATGTGAATATAATATATTGATAATAAGTATTTAAACTCATTTAAATAGTGTAAAGTGTTTATTTCTTAATTTTTTTTTTTTGAAATTTTTGTTGTTAAGATTTTTCCAGAAATATTCTATTGACATCAATATTTTATATTGACATTTCGATAAAATTAAGACCTTGACATTTTCTCGACATCTACATTTTAAACCTTGTATATAATACAATCTAGCTTGCTACAAACTTATGCAGGTTGCATAAAAGAAAAAAGGGAAAAAAATCAATTTATACCATAAGCTTGATATGATGGATCAATTTTTGCCTACGCTTTTAATTTCAGTCATTTGAAATTTAGATTTAAATAAATGTCTTGATTTTTACCCCTCTGTTCATTTTTGTGCTAAATCCACTCACTAATTTTTACAAAAGATGATAACAAATCTTTCACAACCTACAAATTTCAACCAAAAAAAAAAAAAACATTGCATAAAATTGAGCTTAATTATTGCACAAAATTGACCATTTAACAAATCTTCCATAACTCACAATTTTCAACAAAAATCAAACATTTGTATCATTTTTCTTTGAAGTCTCACAATTTTGTATCTGATATATATTTTATAATTCATTAATCGCACATATGAATATTTTTCTTAACAATTTTTTAAACAAAAGTCTATTAGAAGATAAAAGTTACAACACTTATTAAATTTAAATTTAAAGTAATATTGCAATATTTATTAAAGTTTAAGGTGCTAACTTGATAAAATCGAATGTTTAGAATAAAAATAGATACACCTACTCAAGTTAATAGATAAAAATTGATTTTTTTTCTCAAAAATAAATAAAGATACTCTACAGCTTTCTATGTATTGGTATTTTTGTAGCAAAGGTAGAGCATATCATAAGAATAGCGGATTTAGAAGAAAAAAAATTGTTTTGATTTATGAATTTTTTTCTTTTTTGAAAAGTTGATTGGTGGATTCAATTGATGAAGGCTATATTGGTAAATGACTAGTGGATTTCTTTGGTTGGAGGGTTTAGGGGGTGGGAATGGACTTGGGCATCCAAGCCCATATTTGTTAGCAGTTTTTGAAATATCATTAATAAGGGTGAGTTTCTTGATCCTGTCAGAAGCTATCAGTTTCAAAATCCTCTCTCTTCACTTTTTTTTAGGTTAAAGACCATTTTGGTTCTAATATTTTGAATTTTATTCCATCTTAATTTTTATATTTTCAAATATTCAATTTTAGTCATTGTATTTTCAATAAAGCTTAAAATCAGTCTCTACCATTAGTTTGAAGTTAATTTTTTTTTTATCGAAATTGGTTAAATAATAATAACAATTTTCATGAAAAAAGACACAATGTGAATATATTTTCAAAATTTATAGAAAGAAGGTTAATAGAAACTAATTTTCTTTAGAAAAGATAACAATAAACTAACATCGGGACCAATTTTAAGCTTTATTGAAAATATAGAGACTAAAATTAGACATTTGAAAGTACAATGACTAAAATAAAATGGAACCCAAAGTACAAGCACTAAAATGATATTTTTAACATTTTTTTTTAATTTACATTACGCTATGTTCTACTCTCTCTCTTCATTTTTTTTATGTTCTGCTTCTATTATTCCTTTTTTTATTTATTTCTATTTCTGGTTTCAACTCTCTTTTCTTCCGGTTTATTTTCTATTGTTTTTTTCTTAACTTTCCTCCATTTTTACTTTTCCTTCTTGTCTTTCTTTTTCCTTCATTTTCCTTTCCCTCTCTCTCTTTGTTTTCTTTTACTATTTTACATTTTTTTTCTTATTATTTTTCTCTCCTCATTTTCCCCTTTTTTCCCTAACATTCTTCTTCTTTTTTTTTTTTTTAAGTATTAATATTCTTCTCTCCCTTCTCTTTGTCATCTTTCTTCTTTTTCTTTCTTTTTTTTAACATTATTTTTTTTCTTCTTCTTTCTTTCCATATTTCTCTTATAGTTTTTTTTTTCCAACCATTTTTCTAAAATTACGACGAAAATGACTAATTAATGTTGACATAATATAAATGTTCATTTTGTATATATTTAGTGGCCACTTTAAGATAGACAATATTTGATTTTTGAAATATAATATTTATAATTGAATTCTTCAATTTGATTATTGTACTGATTAATTATAATTAGAAATTTATATTATTTTATCAATATTTCTTTGAGGATAATTATTAAGATTGATGGCTAAATAAAATCAATAACCTAAAATTTAAGATATATTATTTATAATAAATTTACTAATGAATGAAAATTAAATTAAAATCTAATTGCTTAAAATTATTTCAATAACTTGACTTAATAAAAATAAATTAACTAAGAACAATTAATTTTTTAAAAGTAACTCATGTAAATTTATGGTTGGAAGTTTAATTTTGATTAATTTTAATGTTTATAATTGCATAATACTATTGAAATCGCACGAACCAAACAAAAAATCATTTATTTATAATGCAAATATGATAATATTCTCATGCACAACCAAACACAGTTGTTTTTAATTCTCAGACATCTTTTATTCTGAGGCATTTAGAAAACTTTAAACCAAATGACCCCAAAGTCAGTGACCGTAGTTTTTATTCTGAGGCATCTTGTTCTCAGACATCTTAAAATTATCTTTTTTAAGTGAAAAACACCTTCACGCACACCCACGTTAGTTTTTTTTTAATATAATTTAATTAAAATATAAAATTAAATAAATATTAATTACTTAACCTCTTTTCATATTTTCACTTCTATGTGACCTATATAAATATTTGAGATATGACATTTATTATAATTTAATTAAAACATAAATGACTTAATTTCTTTTCATATTCTTCCACCCATGTAACTTAATAGTTAATAGTTATACTTATAGAAGTATTTGAAATGTAGTATTTATTATAATTTAACTAAAATAAAATATTGTACTAAAAAACAGCTACTATCCTTGAAAAATATTTTTGAACTATTTTGTCACTTTATCAAATTTTAAATTTACAACATAGTCACCTACAATTAATTTTCAATAATGAATAAATTATATATTTAATTATTTTTATTAAATTATCTTCTTGTAATTGAAAAGCACATTCACACACACCCACGTTAGTTTCCTTTCTTTCTTTCTTTCTTTTAATAATATAGTAATTTAATTAACATGTAAAATAAAATAAACATTAACTACTTAATCTCTTTTCACATTTTCACCTCTATGTAACCTATATCTATATAAATATTTGAAACATGACATTTATTATAATTTAATTAAAAAATACTAATGACTTAATTTCTTTTCATATTCTTCCACCCATGTAATATGGTTATACCTATATAGATATTTGAAATGTGGTATTTATTATAGTTTAAATAAAAAAACTGTACTAAAAAAAGCTATAATCCTTGAAAAACATTTTTGAACTATTTCGTCCATATATCAAGTTTTAAATTTACAATATAGTCACTTACAATTAATTATCAATAATTAATAAATTATATATTTTATTATTTTATTAAATTATCTTCCTTTAATTGAGAAGCACATTCACACACACATCCATGTTAGTTTCCATTTTAAATATATATATATATATATATATATATATATATATATATATATATATATATACTAATAATAATTTAATTAAAATATAAAATAAAATGAACAATAATTACTTAACCTCTTTTTCACATTCTCACCTCTATGTAACCTATATCTATATAAATATTTGAGATATGACATTTATTATAACTAGATTTCCCACACGTGCGTTGCACGTGGTTTTACCCTTTTAAAATTTAATTTTAATTATAGAATTTGAAATTATTTATGAATAATAATTAGTGTTGAGGGTTTAGGTTGTGTCTAATAGGAAATTAAACTTTTAATTTTCTATTCAATAATTTGTGAATTTTTAAAAAAAATGTTGAATAGGTTAGTATTGACCTATTAGACACAAATTTGAAAGCTCAGTGACTTATATTAAACACAAAATAGGAACTTATTATACACTTTTAAAGTTTATGGACCTATTATACACAAAATTTAAAGTTCGGGTACATATTCAGAACTTTTTAAAATTCAAGAACCTATTTGATATAAACCTAAAAGTTGAGAGAATAAACTTATAATTTAACCTTACTATTTTTAAATCTCAGCAACATCTACTAAAATAGAACTTAAAAAAAAACTACTAAAATAAATAACTTACCATTTTATTAAAATTATTAATTTATATAATTGTATGCTAACTATAAATTTATTTCTTGTGTCTTTTTCTTAAATTTTTTTTTATTGATTTGAAGATTCTAAATATCTATACTCAATTTTGATATAATATATTATAAGGATTCATTTTGTAAATATAATATAATACACTTTAAATCAATCTCATAAGGTAGCCAAAAAAATTAATCTCATAAATTTCTTATTACAATAATAATTAATCTTTACATCGAAATTTAAGACATTAATCTCTTCAAAAAAGAAATTAATACATGAATGGTAGTTTAGAGATTTATTAAAAGTTTGCGATAAATCTTCTTCATATATATATATATATATATATACATACTATTTTATATATAGTATATAGGTTTTATATATTTAAATTTTTTAGATTTATCGTTAGATATATATATTTTTAATCAATTACAATATACTAAAAATTAGTGCATAAAAAAATAGACTAATTATCCTCATTAAAGTAGAATTAAAAGAGTTTTAATTCTTCACATAAGTAAATTAAGTAATGTTGGAGCATGACGTATTAAGTAGACCAACTTTAATTTATCATAAAAGAAACATAAAAATTTACAAATTAAAAAAAAATAGCCAAAACCTAATATTTTTAGAGAGATAAAATGATTCATATAAAGCAAACAATTTACAACTTGTAGGCAATTTCCTCAACCAAAAAAAAAAAAATACAGAAACCCATAAAATCACCAATTTAAGGTGAAGAAAACTAATGGCACCGAATTGTATATCCCATAAAAGGTTGGTGTTGAAGAAGTCCTCCATTAGATTGGTGTTGAAGAAGTCCTCCATTTGAGCCGACCAAATATTATTTTCAATCCAATGAGTTGAAGGAGAAGGAATTACAAATTGTAGACAATGGGAGTTGAGTGAAGATGTGAGTGAAGATGCAGATCTTTATGATTCAAAGAAAAATGCAAGGAGGGAAAAAGAGAGTTAAGAAATATCATGACTAAATCAGTGGAAGAAGAGAAAAATTTATACTTCAAAAATTGAATTAAATCAGTGGCAGTTTTTTTGGGGGGGTTAATTGACAGTGTGAAATGGATCATTTGAGAAATTTAAGGCAAAGAATTTGCAATTAATTTGATAAATTTAACGTTTGTTTCATTTTAATTAGTGCATTAATTTTGATATTTTTATTTATTCTTTTAAAAATTAAAATTCAACGTACCAAAAAAAAATAAAATTTAACGTACTCAAAAAAAAAAAATTAAAATTCAACAACTACAAATAATTTGGTAAATGAGAAGTGGTTTTGTTTTTGCACAAAATTGATTGAACTTTTCATACTTTTTTTTTTACAACATGTAGGGTGGAGGATTGAACTTTTCATACTTGGTTGTTTTAAATTTATGTCTTTTAATGAATCATTTTTTTAACAAAATGCTCCTTATGATATAGGTATAGATTATATCTTACTAAAAGAAAATTATAGATTATATAAGAAAAAAATAGAAAGATAAAGGAGGAAAGAGGGTGGAATTTGGATGGACGATGAAGAGAGATAAATCTTTAAGAGGGAGAAAGAGAAAGAGGGAAATAAACGTGGAAGAGGGAGAGAGTCAAATTTAATAAGAGAATTAGTAGGAGAGAAAAGTGAGATTTTGGAGAGGTGAGAGTGAGCAATTGAAGTGAGAGAAAGAAAACATTTTGGAAATATATCAAAACTAAATTAATAAATAAGAGGGACATATATGGAATTATATCATAAGAACTTGGACAAAATGGTCCAAAAATGATTCTTCCCTTTAGTGCCTTTAAGATAGTATATAGTAAGATTTAATTAAAAATACTAGACTTAATTTCTTTTCATATTCTTCCATCCATGTAACTTATATGGTTATTTTTTTGAGAAATAACATATATGGTTATGTCTATATAAGTATTTGAAATGTGGTATTTATTTATAATTGAACTAAAATAAAAATTGTACTAAAAATTTAAAATATAAAATATGAAATTATTTAAACTTTATATAGTCATCTTTCTTAAATTATTTTTTAAAAGTATTTAATTAAGTTCTGTGTAGTAACTTTATTTTAAAAAATAAATGATTAACAACAAAAAACACCTTCCCACCCACGTTTGTTTTTAATATAGTTTAATAATTTAATTAAAATGCAAATTTATCCTTTCATTGATTTATTAATTTACAAAGCATGTCAATGACAATTAATTATAAATTATACTAAAAAATTAATTATAAATAGTAGATTGATTATCAATAATAAAAAATATAGAAAATGTAAAAAGTTATTTATACCATTTAAGGATTTTTTTTCATCCCATTATAATTTATTATAGAACTTCAAAAGTTTTAGAATACCAAAAGTCTTGTAACTTTTTATCATCTACTACTATAAAAATGGCATTTCTAGCATTTTTTTCATCCTTCTTTCACCAAAACTTTCACCAAATATTTTTTTTACGATTGCACTTTCTAATTTAGTTTTTATTCTTTCAATTCATTGTTCTCAAATGCATATCTATTAGATGGATTAGTTGGATAGAAGCTCTAGCCATTTGTGAAGCTTTGAAGCTATGCTCATTACCATTAGTTGGATAGAAGCTCTAGCCATTTGTGAAGCTTAGCAGCTGTGCTCACCGCTGGCCACCAAACTACGTCATCCAAGTAGAAACAAATGCTCTAAATGTGGTGAAACTTTAAAATGAGAAATACGTTACATTAACTAAGCTTGCATTTTTTTGTTTGAAAGAGCCAAAGACTTTGGCTAGAAACACAGAAAGCCTTGAGGTAAAAATAGATTGGCCCATGAGATGCAAAATATGCATGTTTGAATGTTTATTCTCAATCCTAGCATAATTGTATTCCCAAGAGAATTTTGGACATGAATGATGATAATGTTTTCAAAGCATTAAGTCAAAGTGGGAGCTCTTGTCCCTCTTATGAAATTTAATTCTATGAATATTATTTTTTGAAAAAAAAATAACCATTGTCGCAATGTCTCTTCAATCTCAAAAATATCTCTCAAGATGTTGGTGTTTGTTCTTTGAATATTCAATGTATTACTTTTATATATAGTCTATAATATATTAAAAAACTACAATCCTAGAAAAATATTTTTAGACTATTTTGTGCCAACTCAAATTTTAAATATACAAAATATGTCACTCACAAAAAATTACAATTAATTTCCAACAATTAATAGTTATTTACCATAAAGTGTAATTTAAAAGGTTAGAATATGGAAAAAAAATCTCTTTAGTAACCTAAATTAACTCAAGAATGATCCCTTTGCCAATATGAGCATATTTAACTTAAGGCTAAACTAAAAAAAAAAAGGTTTTAACTAATTGCATTAACTTTATAAATTTAAAATGGGGAATGTGGGGATATGATGTGATGACTATAACGTAAACGGTTACAAATTTTTATGTCATTGTAATAAAGCATTTTCTTGCTAATGTTTTTGCCAAATTGCAGCCTAAGCCAGTTCTCATAAACATCGAAGGTAATCGTTTTTTTTAATCGAACACGAGGTTCAAAGGTAGCGATGGATTGCATGATTTTTATTTAATTAAAATATGGAAATTCATATTTAATTTCACGTTCTAATTAATTGCGAGGGTTTATTAAATTTAAAATAAGGATTAAAATAATTACATTGTATTTACTTCAACGTGGGAATGTGATTAAAAATTTGCAGTAGTTACAAACTTATATGTTGCTGCAATAAAAACCATTTTAGTTCTAACCATTCTCATTCCTCACATAATAATATTAACAATATAAGTACAACAATAACCAATTCATAAACCATCCAATTCCAAAGATAAGTTTAAGGGAGCTATTGAAACTATTTTGAAATAAGTAAAAGTTGTAGCTTTCAATCATTGTAGGGATGTGAAGAAAGAAAAATGACAATGGTTCTTATAGATCGTGCAATCTAACAAATTATCAACTTTGTATGAGATTAGCAAGTTTCTCCATCTTACAGTACCTATCAATCAATCTCACTCAAATTCTACCTTTTTGGGAGATCCATCTCCAAGTACATGCAAAACACATAAAAAAAAATTACATTATTTCTTGTACTTTCAAGTTAGCAAATTATACGGAACAAGTACCATCAACCACATTATGTATGAAGTTTTTTTTTTTTTTTTTTTTTTTTAGAGTGGAGAGAGAGAGAGGTGAAGCGACAACATGCCTTTGTTGGAGTTCTCATGTATGAAGTATTCAAATTCTCGAATGGATTAAATTCATCTAAAGCTATATGATACCAACGAAACACATAGCACGTGGTAAGTCACTAGTAATATATAATCTATAATCTATAATATATTAAAAAGCAAGAGTTTCTGAAAAATATTTTTAGACTAAAATACCCTTTTAAATTTTAGTTAATTACATTAATCAAATCATCCTAACCCGATTTGATAATTTAACTTAAAATGAATATCTTATTTAATTTCAAATTGATGAATTTGAATCAATAAACTTAATTTGATAAGCAATTTGATTCAAAATCAAATCAAATTTGATTTTGAATCAAATTGCTTCTATAAATTGCATCCAATTATCATACATTTAATTCTTATAAATACACAATTCTTATATCCAATTCTCGAGGTACTTTTTTTCATATAGTTCTTATACACACAATTCTAATTCTTCAAGTATGTTTTTTTTTTTTTTTTTTTATATTTAGTTCTTGCCATTGCATCCAATTATTATTTTTTTTCACATGGGTTCTCAGTTTTTAGTAGTAACTATTTTTTCAAGTCTTAAACTAGCTATCTACAATTTTTCATCAGGGTCATTCTCAATTTTTCATCAGGTATCTCTCTTTTTTTTTTTTTTTTTTTTCATTTTGTTTCCAACTTTTTTGCTTTTTTTTTTTTGTTACAATTTTCTTTGTCGATACTCTCTCTTTTTCAAATTAAGTTTTTGGGCTGACTTTTGTATATTATATTGCTATTTTTTTTCTCTTTATTTTTTCCAACATTTTTCGATTTTTTTTTTACTGAATTCTATCTCTTGGAATTCTTTTTTTTTTTTTGGAAATTTCGTTAGCCCAAGTTTTTTTCATTATCTTTCACGATTTTTTTTACACCTAACCATGTTAGTTGATGCCACTCAATTTTAATAATTAATTCCACAATGTTGTATTGTTGCTGGTGCTTCTTTTTTTTTCTAGATCTAAAATAGTCATCTCCTCAGGTATCTCTCTTTCTTTTTTTAGAAATTTTGTCAGCCTACGTTTTCCTTTTTCTTTTTATTTAGGATTTATTTATTTTTTATTTTTAGGAAATCTACGGTTTAGTTGGTTGAATACTATAATTTAAACAACTATAATATAACCAGATAATTTGATTCAAAATGAGTTTGAATCAAAATTCTTAATTTGATATACATGATCTGATTTGATTTAAAATAATATCAAATTATAATTTGAATCTAAAATCATCTCATTTATTAGTTAAATATTTAAGGCAAAATTAAGATAAAAATAAAATATATGGTTATGGTTATCTTTAAAAGTGGAAGAACAAAACTAAAAGTTGAAGGAACAAAATAATAATAACGGTGGTAGTTCTTTAATGTAATGCATAGCTTTGAAAATCTGATATGCAAATCTGATGGACGTATACGATCTATGGATGGGAGGAAACAGAATTATAGTCCAATAATTTAAATTTTGATTAATTACAAATTTATTTTTGAATATTCCACAATGTAATTGTGTTGTTGGTGGTGGTGCTTCTGCTATTATAGAAAATATTTTTAGACTAAAATATAATTAAGTATAATCGTTTTTTAGGTTAAATACCCCTTATTATAGAAAATATTTTTAGACTAAAATACTCTTTATTTAAATTAATTACATCAATCAAAACTCATATACTCGATCATAATATGATTAATTTTGAATTCAAAATTGATTTCATATATTTTTTTTCAATTGAAGATATGATTTGATTCAAAATCAACTCAAATTAGGATTTGAATCTAAATTCTCCAATTAAATTACACACTTTTTTTTTTTTTTTTTGCAATAGACATCTCTAATTTTCTATTTATTTCAAATATCTTCTCCTTTTTTAAAAAAAAAAAATACTATATATATGTGTGTATGTATTTTTTTGCCTTTTTTTAAACTTACATTCCCTTCTTCTTTTTTTTTTTTTTCAATCTATACATCAAACTATGCTCTTTAAATGACCACTTCTTCATCTAATCTTTTAACTTAATCTTATAATAAATGATTGAGATTTATAACTAACTCATTTAGAGTAATTTTCAAATTCGACAGTTTCTAAAAGTTATGTTACAAAATTAAATAGAAGTAAATAGTATTAACATTTTCAAAATCACTTAAAAAAAACTTATGAGAAAAAGATTTACTAAATAAATCCATTTGAATGTTTAGCTATTTCAAAATTAAATTGATTTATTAATTAATTCATCAATCATTATTTTATAATTTTATAATACTTTAAAATGTCAATCCAATTTTTAAAAATAAAAAATGTCGTCAAAATCATAACCAATATTTAATTATCTCTTCATCCTTTAAATTATTTTCAATAGAATTTGTATCAATCAAACTAAAAATTAATTCAAAACAAATTCAAAAGAAGAGAATCATTTCCACAAAGGGCAATTGATCAAATTAATCCCAATAAAATTGAATCTGATAAGTCTTTTTTCAATAAATTATATTTCACTTTTCACATTAATCAGATCATAATCTCTCATAATCAAGAGTGTATTTCTCAAATTCGCTATTTGAAATACAAAAAATTTTCCTTTAAATTATTAGATAAAATTATAATTCCAATGTTCTTCTATATAAAGGAAAATTATGAAAACTTCTATTTCCAACCATTTTCATTTTTTTAATCTAAAATGCACTTAGATAATTTTTTTAAAAATAAAATTTCAAAAAATGAAAAACTATATTGTGTGTCATAAAATATATATTTTATATACAATAATAAAGAAATACAAATAAAATTTTAAAAACTTCAAAAGAAAAATAGAAAATTATATTATATTTAAATTATGTTATGTTAGATTTAAAAAAACTTATATTATAATAGAAAACAATTTTATTATATTAAAAATAGCAAGAACAGTAAATCATAATATGAATAGGAAAAAAAATTATTGAAGTTAATTAATTATAAAAGAATCATAATACAAATATAAATAATAATTGTATTCCATAACGTTGAACTTAAGTTATTTTAATCTTCAAAAATTAAATATATATATTGGTTAGATTACAAATTTGGTCCCTATGGTTTGAAAAAGCTAGAATTTAGGTCCTATGGTTTTAAAAGTTAGAATTTCATCCTTATGGTTTGCTAAAACACCATAAATAGTCCCTATGGTTTGATAAAATTCTCATAAATAGTCCATGCGGTAGGGATTATTTTTTATGGTTTTATCAAACTATAACGACTAATTCTAACATTTAAAATTATAGAGATTAAATTCTAACTTTCTCACAATCATATAGACTAAAATTGTAATTTAACCTATATATATACACCCTTTTAAATTTTAGTTAATTACATTAATCAAATCATCCTAATCCGATTTGATAATTTGAATCAAAATGAATATCTGATTTAATTTCAAATTGATGAATTTGAATCAATAGTTTTAATTTGATAGGCAATTTGATTCAAAATCAAATCAAATTTGTTTCTATAAATTATATTCAATTATCATACACAATTCTTATATCCAATTTTCCAGCTACGTTTTTTTTTTTTATTTTGTTCTTATAGTTTTTTTTTTTAAAAAAAAAAAAACAGAAGTTCTTCCTCATGTACGTTTTCTTCATTTAGTTCTTTTTTCTTTTTTTTTTTAAACTGGACTTCTTCTTCTATGTTTTTTTTTTCATATAGTTCTTAAAGTTCTTTTTTTTTTTTTTTTTGAAATTGAAGTTCTTATATTTATTCTTTCTTTTTTGAAACTGGAGTTCTTATATTTCTTATTAGTTCTTATAGTTTTTTTTTTAAAAAAAAAATTGAAGTTCTTATATTTCTTTTTTTTTTTTTAACTGAAATTCTTATAATTCTTATTTAGTTCTTATAGTTCTTTTTTTTTTTTTTTTTAAATTGAAGTTCTCATATTTCTTTTTTTTTTTTTTAAACTAGAGTTCTTATACTTCTTATTAGTTCTTATATATGCATAATTATAATTTTTATGCTATTGAGTTGCAATAGGCCAAAAATCTGAACTGGCTGGATGCTAATTTTGTTTTTTGTTTTTTTGTTACAATTATGTCTTTGTATATATATACACAATTCTTCACACATTCAAATTATTCTAACTTCTTTTGCATCCAATTATCTTTTTTTTTTTCATATGAGGTTTTAGTTTTTAGTAATAACTATTTTACTCAGGTCTAAAAGTAGTCATCTCCAATTTTTCATCAAGGCCATATCCAATTTTTCATGTATCTTTTCTTTTTTTTTTTTTATTCAATTTTTTTCCAGAACTCTGTCCTTTTTCAAATTAAGTTTTTGGTATGACTCTTGGACATCATGTTGCTACATTTTTTCTCTTTATTTTTTTCAATCTTTTTCGTTTTTTTTTTCCAAAATTCTATCTCTTTTTCAAATTAAGTTTTTGGCTTAAAAAAAAAACCAGGTACCACCAATTAATTACATCTTTGTGCATCCAAATATTTTAGTTTAAAAAATTAAAAAAACATATCTATAATATAATAATAATAATATTAGTAATATCTATAATTCTATAATATATTAAAAAGCAAGGGTTTCTAAAAAACATATTTAGATCACAATACCCTTTTAAATTTTAGTAATTATTAATTATATTAATCAAATTATCCAAATATGATTTGATAATTTGACTCAAAATGAATATCTTATTTAATTTCAAATCGAATTACTTTAATCAAATCATCCTAATTCGATTTGATAATTTGATTTAATTTCAAATTGATTAATTATCGATTAATTTCAAATTGATTAATTTGAATAAATATCTATAATGTATATCTATAATATATTGAAAAACAAGAATTTTTGAAAAACATTTTTAGACCAAAACAAGAGTTCAAAAAAACATTTTTAGACCACAATATTTCTTTTAATTTTACTTAATTACATTAATTAATTTCAACTTTGATTAAAATAGAATTTGAATTATTTTTTTTCTTTCATGCTTTTTTATTCAAAATTCAAAAATAATTTGAATTAATTGTTATTCTTAACTTGATAATTGATGGCATATCCAATTGGATTGAATTAGTTATTTTTTCTTTCACGTTTTTTTTATTCAAAAATAATTTGAATCAATTCTTACTCATTTGATCGTATATCTAATTAGAATTAGAATTAATTTTTTTTCTTTCACGTTTTTTATTCAAAATTCAAAAATAATTTGAATTAATTTTTATTTTTAATTTGATATTTGATAGCATATCTAATTGGATTGAATTAGTTATTTTCTCTTTTTTATTCAAAAATAATTTGAATCAATTCCTACTCATTAGTTAAGATATCTAATTTGATTGAGTTATTTATTTTTCTTTCACATCTTTTTATTAAAAACAATTTGAATCAATTCTTATCCTACTCTTTTAATGAGATATCTAATTTAATTGAATTAACTCTTTCTTCTTTCACGTTTTTTTATTCAAAATTTGAAAAGATTTTGAATTAATTTTTATTCTCATTTTGATAAGATATCTAATTTGATTAAAAATCAAATCAAATTAGAATTTGAATCTAATTTCTTATGTAAATTTCACATGTCCTCGAAATTTTTTTCCAGATCTAAAATAGTCATCTCCTCCAATTTTTCATCATGTTACGTTGTTGATATTTTTTTTTTCAAATCCAAAACATCCATTTCCTCCAATTTTTGATCAAGTATCTCTCACTCTCTCATCAAGTATCTTTTATATATATATATATATATATATATATATATATATATATATATATATATATATACATTTAAATTAGCCCGCATTTTTCATTTTCTTTCATGTTTTTTTAACACAAAATTATGTTAGTTGATACCACTCTTTTTTTTTTGATGTTGTGTTGTTGATGTTTTTTTTTCCAGATCTAAAATATTCATCTCTCCTCCAATTTTTAATAAAATATCTCTTTCTTTTTTCTTTTTAATTTAAATTTCGTTAGCCCACGTTTTTTCTTTTATATATTCTTTTACTCATCGTTTTAATTTATTTATAACTAGATTATTATTTTGAGTTTTGATTTAGGGTTTAGGTTATTTTTGTGTTTGATTTTTAAAATATTACTTTTGATTTTAAAAATTTTAGCAGTAATGTACACTTTAATTTTAGAAGATACTCTTTTAATTTACAGATGATGTTTATTAATTTTAAAAATTTTCTTGCTTTCTTAAAAAAAATATTTCAAAAAGAAAAGGAAAAAACCACAACTACATTGAATGACATTTTAGAAGATGCTCTTTTAATTTTAAGAGGATGTTTATTAATTTTAAAAAGTTTTTTGCTTTCTTAAAAAAAAATATTTCAAAAAGAAAAGAAAAAAAAAACCACAACTATATTGAAGACATTTTTTTTAATTTATATAGATTATTGGTCCTCACTTGATGTCGTGCAAATTAATATATTAGGTTTTTTTTTCTTTTACGTTTTTATGCCAAATTATGTTAGTTGATACCATTCATGTTGTGTTGTTGATGTTCTTTTTTTTAGATCTAAAATATATCAATCTCTTCCAATTTTTAATGAGGTATCTCTAACACTCTCATTAGGTATCTTTCTTTTTAAAAAAAAATTTTCGTTTTCTTTCATGTTTTTTTTACACAAAATTATGTTAGTTGATACCACTTATGTTGTGTTGTTGATGCTTCTTTTTGCTAAATCTAAAATATCTATCTCATCCAATTTTTAATAAGGTATCTCTTTCTTTATGTTTTTAATTTAAATTTCGTTAGCTCGCGTTTTTTCTTTTACATATTCTTTTACTCATTGTTTTAATTTATTTAGAACTAAATTATTATTTTGAGTTTTGAATTAGGGGTTAGTTTATTTTTGTTTTTGATTATTAAAATAGTTTATTTTTGTGTTTGATTATTAAAATATTACTTTTGATTTTAAAATTATAGCAATAATGTAAACACTTTAATTTTAGAAGGTACTCTTTAATTTTAAGAGGATGTTTATTAACTTTAAAAAGTTTCTTGCTTTCTTAAAAAAATATTTTGAAAAGAAAAAAAAAAACCACAACTATATTGAATGACATTTTTTTTTTTTAAAATTTACGTAGCTCTTTGGTCCTCATTTGATGTAGTGCAAAATGAAAATTTGACCAAAAACATTGTCTATAAAAAAGTATTGACTTTGTAAACCAATTTGTTTAAATGTATTTTTGTATTATTTAACATAATTATTGTTACTACATTTGCTATGATATGTCACATATATATGTGTGTGTATTTTTTAATTAATTCTCTGTCAATAATTGTATACTAAATTTAGATAAAAATAATCGTTATAAAATTGCATTAACAAGTATTGCATAAATTAAACAAAATATATTATATTATAAATAATAGTAATAATAATAGAAATTAAAATTTAAAAAAAAACTTAATAAAAATTATATTATATTAAAATTATGTTATATTATATGAAAATTTATATTATAATAGAAATAATATAATATAATAAAAATATTATATTATATTCATATTATTCAGATTAAAAAATATAAAATCATAATAGAATTAGAAAAAACAAAACTAATATAAGAATGCATAAAAAAAATTAATTAGTTAAATTAATTGTAAATTCAAATTAATTCATACTATTTTGATTACACGTGCAATGTGTCACGGTCATGCTTGTCCAGGGCGTGTTGCCCGTGGCCGCATGCCCATCTCAACCCCTTTTAGCCATGCTTTCATCTTATGTCTTTAGTTTAGCTTGTTCTTTACTTTACTTGTATTTTTGTGGCTGTATGACTCATCGCCACTTTTCATGTTCAAACCTGTCAAAGACATAAATCCTAGAATGTACTATAGGGGGGTATGACTAGTTGTCCAACCTTCCTACCCGGAGTTATATGCTATTAAGCCGTGGTTGTCCCTTTCTTGCTTTCTAGTGTATAACAATATTCTTTCCAAATATTTTCATGTAATTTCTTTCAAACGTTTTATAAAACATTTTCTCCCGAGACCCGAGGGGAGGCTAGACCATATACAGAAGTAGTCCGCAACTTCCGTTTTTCGTTCGGCTGACTTGCTCGCCAGGTTAGAGCAAGTGCCGCACGGTTGAAGAGCTGCGACCGTGATACAATGCACGTGGTAAAAAAACTAGTATATTAAAAAGAAAGAGTTTCTGAAAAACATTTTTAGACTAAAATACCCTTTTAAATTTTAGTTAATTACATTAGTCAAATCATCTTAATCCGATTTGATAATTTGAATCAAAATAAATATTTGATTTAATTTCAAATTGATGAATTTGAATCAATAATCTTAATTTGATAAACAAATTGATTCAAAATCAAATCAAATTTGCTTCTATAAATTGTATTCAATTATTATACACAATTCTTCAGCTACGTTTTTTTTCATTTAGTTCATGTAGTTCTTTTTTTTTTTTTTTTTTTTAATATTTTGAGACTGAAGTTCTTCTTTAGGTGCGTTTTCTTCATTTAGTCTTTATAGTTCTTTTTTTTTTCCTGAAAATAGAGTTCTTTTTCAGATACGTTTTCTCATTTAGTTCTTATAGTTATTTATTTATTTTTTATTTTCTGAAACTGAAGTTCTCATAGGGGGAAAAAATTGAAGTACATTTTTTTCATTTGGTTCTTAACAATTCTTTTTTTTTTTTGAAAATGAAATTCTTATATTTCTTTTTTGAAATTGGAGTTCTTATAGTTCTTATTTAATTCTTATAGCTCTCTTTTTTTTAAAAAAAAAAACTAGAGTTCTTATAGTTTTTATTATTTCTTATTTAGTTCTTATAGTTCTTTTTTTTTTTTTTAAACTAAAGTTCTTATATATATATATATATATATATATATATATATATATATATATATATATATATATATATATATATATATATATATATATATATATTGAAACTGGAGTTCTTATATACACACAATTATAATTCTTATGCTATTGAGTTATAATAGCCCAAAAATCAGAATTGGCTGGCTGGATGCTAATTCTGTTTTCCTTTTTTTGTTACAATTACGTCTTTGTATATATATGCATAATTCTTCCTTCACGTATTCAAATTATTCTAACTTCTTTTGCATCCAATTATCTTTTTTTTTTTTCATATGAGGTTTTAATTTTTAGTAATAACTATTTTTTTTTCACGTCTAAAAATAGTCATCTCTAATTTTTTATCAGATCATGCATCTTTCTTTTTTTTATTCGATTTTTTTTAGAACTTTGTCTCTTTTTCAAATTAAGTTTTTGACATGACTATTGGATATCATATTGTTACATTTTTTCTCTTTATTTCTTTCCAACCTTTTTTGATTTTTTTTTTCAGAATTCTATCTCTTTTTCAAATTAAGTTTTTGGCTTTAAAAAAATATGGTACCTCCAATTAATTACATCTTTGTGTATCCAATTATTTTAGTTTAAAAATTAAAAATATATATATCTATAATATAATAATAATATTAGTAATATCTATAATCTATAATCTATAATATATTAAAAAGCAAGGGTTTTTGAAAAACATTTTTAGATCACAATACCCTTTTAAATTTTAGTTAATTAGTTAGTTACATTAATCAAATCATCCAAATCCGATTTAATAATTTGATTCAAAAGGAGTATCTAATTTAATTTCAAATCGAATTACTTTAATCAAATCATCCTAATCCGATTCAAATCATCCTAATCTGATTTGATAATTTGATTCAAAATGAATATTTGATTTAATTTTAAATTGATTAATTATCGATTAATTTGAATCAATATCTATAATCTATAATATATTAAAAAACAAGAGTTATTGAAAAATATTTTTAATCCAAAACAAGAGTTTCTAAAAAAACATTTTTAGACCAAAATATTTCTTTAAAATTTACTTATTTACATCAATCAAATCATCATAATCCGATTTAATTTCAAATTTGATTAAAAACAAATTTGAATTATTATTTTTTTCTTTCATGCTTTTTTATTCCAAATTCAAAAATAATTTGAATTAATTGTTATTCTTAATTTGATATTTGATAACATATCTAATTGGATTGAATTAGATATTTTTTCTTTCACGTTTTTTTATTCAAAAATAATTTGAATCAATTCTTACTCATTTGATCGGATATCTAATTAGAATTTGAATTAATTTTTTTTCTTTCATGTTTTTGTATTGAAAATACAGAGACTAAATTTGGACTTTTAAAAGTATATAGACTAAAATAGAATAAGACTTTTTATAAGAAAAAAAAGAGAGAGAGAAGAAAGTATGAGACCTACCAAAAATACAGTAACCAAAATGATATTTTAACATTTATTAAAACTACTAAAAACTAAATTTAACATTTAAATGTTTCGTTATACATAACTCCCAAAATACACATAAGATAACAATATTTTAACATAAAATTACAAAACTATACTAAACACATTTTAAATTATTAATTTTTTTAAAAGTGTTTAGAGAAAAATTGATTTTGTTCAAAAAGAAAATTTTGTGTTTGGACGGTAATTAAAAAAGAAAAGAAATTAATAATTTTATTGATATAGGCTTTTTAATTATAATTTATTAATAAAAAATAAAAATATTATAAGGTTAAATACATAATTTAACTTTAAATCCTATGATATCCGATCTGACTGGTTTAGTTAGAACTTTTTTTTTTTACAAAAACAAGATTGATTTCAAATCATTGATAAAACTGAATTGATTTGAAATTCGTTATAATTTGAAATCCAAACATAGCATTAGAGAGTTGATCTTGAGTAGAGATGTCCACGGGGGGGGCGGGGTCGGGGAATGGATTCCCCGTCCCCGTCCCCGCGAAATTCCCCTTTTAATTTCGCGGGGATCGGGTTCCCCGCAGGGAATTTTTCCCCGTTCTTTTTTTTTTTTTTTAATCTTTTTTATTTTTTAAATTTATTCTCAACCATAATAAAAATTATTTCTAAATGAATAATTTTCAATATAATTCTATTTAAAGTAAATGTTATAAAATTTCTTAATAAAAACAATAATATACCATAAGTAAAAATATTATAATGTCGAAACAACTTAATTTCTAAAAATTCAAATTTCAATATTACAACATAGACTTTAATTTTTTTTTATAACGAAATAGTCTTAAACTAATTCCTACTATAGTTTTTTTTTTTAAAAAAAAAATTCTATTTATAGGTAATATATATATATATATATATATAAAATTAATCGGGAAATCGGGGCGGGGCGGGGAATATATTCCCCATCCCCGTCTCCGTTTAGCCAACGGGGAAAAAAATTTCCCCGCTCCCTCCCCCATTCTCCGTGCAATCGGAGATTTCCCGTCCCGTTTGGAGCGGGTCCCCTGGAGGCCTCCGCTCCGCGGGTTAAATGGACATCCCTAATCCTTAGAGGATTCATAGAGAGAAAAGACTGGTATTTTGCCACGCATTAAAAAAAAAGAATAATAAATTTTCAATTTCAAAGTCAGTCTCATACACCGCAATGTGACGAGGATTTAGATAAGATCCATATTACCATCCAGCGTCGGCTCGCTCTTTTGCTTCTATTCTTTTCTCATCTTCGTTTCGAGGGCAAATGGTTTCTAATTAAAAAAAACCTTGTTCCCCATCTACGTGGACAATGATTGGGACTACAATCGGCGGACCCTCTCCAATTTCTCTGTCTTTCGGTAAATCTGCGGCACCCCACCAAGAATATTATACACTGATCTTCATAATTTACATTTTTTTGATATGATCAGAAGTTTCGACTAATGGGGTATTCTTTAATCTTTTGTGGCTATATGTGGGGGTAATATCAACCAGAAATATTGTGGGGCAGTTAAATCTTGGCGAATTTGTGAACAGCGTTCGTTTTGCTTTCGTTTTCTTCATTGCTGGTTTGATATTTTTCATTTCCCAGTCACGACGGCATGATGAGTGATTTTTTAATCAATTTCATTTCGATTTCCCTCATCGAATCGAAATATGGGTTGTTCTGATTCTCAAGAAATTTTGTTCATAATCTATGCGATTTTTTCCTTCTGATGTTCTCTTATTCATGGTAATATGGACACTCGTAGTTGCTAAGTGTACTCTCCCAGCGAGTAACCCTCTGGATTGATCGAATCCCTGAGCTAACACGGATTCGTTGTAGGGTTTTTGTTTATGTTCCTCCTTGATTTTATATATTGCAGTTCAAAGCTTCTTCGAGAAACTGAACCCGCGGTTTGAGTGCCACATGGGATTGAAACTAATCCGAATATTGAGGAAGAAACGAGATTCAGTTCAACGAGTTGAAGAACCAGGAGGATGGAATTGCAACTGGGTTTGATTGAACAATCGCTTAACACTAGCTATTCGCTCTTGGTCCGTGAAGCTCTTAACGACTTGCCGGATAATTTTACAATCACTGATCCCAGTATAGTGGGTCACCCAATTGTGTTCGTGAGCCGCGGATTCTTGAAGATGACTGGATATACCAAAGAAGAGGTGATTGGCAAAAATGGGAGGATGTTTCAGGGCCCAAAAACTAGTAGGAGCTCAGTAATGCAAATTCGCGAGGCAATTCGGGAAGAGAAGGCGATTCAAATTAATTTACTAAATTATCGCAAAGATGGGACACCTTTTTGGGTCTTTTTCAAAATGAGCCCTGTTTTCAGCAAGGAAGATGGGCGGGTCATACACTTTGTGGGTGTTCAGGTGCCGATTTACAAGAATTTATGGAAATCTAGATGTGGGTTCGTAAGAATTGAAGGTGTTCCATATGAAAATGACTTTAGAGCGTGCAAAAGTCTTTTAGGGTCCTGCCGCCGTGAGTTGTTGTCTGATTCTATCTCGGAATTAGATTGTCTTTTGAACAGAGATTCACCACCGGATTCCGATAGTAGAGGTCTGTTTCTAAATCATGCATCAAGCTATCTACTGTTTTCTCGTGTTGAGATATTGGAGCTAATTACATTCATTTTTTCTTATTCTTATTGATTTTCCTCCCATTTAGTTAACCAGTTTCTATCTCATTGAAGAGCTTCGTTCAGTGTTTTGTGAAAGTAATGCTTGAACTTCTATCTATTTCTCTCCTTCACCTTCTTCCTCCCTTTCTCGTTCTGTTGTTGTTGAGTAATACTTTAATTTTTTTTATAACACAGATACCATATTCATTTTGAGGCAAAAATACAAGTTTATGGTCTGCTTCCATTTCTTCATTCAGAGTTTTAGTCACTTTTTCATTAGTTGTTATTTTATTTTTGTTTTCATCTTTGGTTATAATGTTGGCCATTGAGTTTCTACTGAGTGGGTATCTCATAGGAGTAGAGATTGAAGAACCATGTGAAGCATGTGATGATGAGAAGCAAAGAGCTGCAATTGCTATTAGTAACATCTTATCTGTCCTAACTCGTCTCAGTGAGGAAACTGGCAGATTGGTGTGCGAAAGAAGATGCAGCTTGCCTAGGATGGGCATTCTTTGTTCATCCTTGAATACATCTCTTAATAGAATCAAACAGAGCTTTGTATTGTGAGTTATTCCAGACTATTACTTACTTTTGTTTATGCCTAAATCTTATGCTTTATGAGCGAATACGTTGTTCAGTTTGCTTATGGTTTCATGCCATGTCTTTGTTGTTATGCAGAACCGATCCAAGCTTACCAGACATGCCTATAGTTTATGCAAGTGACGAGTTTTTGAAATTAACAGGTGCTCAAGATTGATGTAACTATATAACATTTAAGATTTTAATACTGAAAGATTCTGATTGAACAATACATTGCAATTCTTGCCTTGCCTACCAAAGGTTATACTAGATGTGAAGTGCTTGGGCGCAACTGTAGATTCTTAAGTGGAGTTGACACAGATTCTTCAACCCTATTTAAGGTATTTGATTTCCTCCTTTCTGATTCCGCAAGCATTTTTCACCTGAATTTCTGACGTGTTAATTTAAGGTTTGGGTGAGCTTATAGAAGTAATTGCTATGAATCTCATTTTCTTTACCAGATAAAGGAAAATCTTCAATCCGAACAAGCGTGCACTGTACGGATTTTAAATTACAGGTTGACACTTAACTTCAACATTTTATACAAATGCATAATCTGTAGTCTTCAGAATAAAACAAAACTTGTAACTGCTCTTATCACAGGAAAAATAAGAGCTCATTTTGGAATGATCTCCACATATCACCTGTTCGTAATGCTACTGGCAAGGTATTGTTGCTTTCTTTAGTTCACAAGATTGATCAAAATTTTGGGATTCTTTAGTTCTACTCATATCCATATGTTTTCCGAATTGAATTAAAAAATTTATTTAGTATAAGTTAACCAGATAAATTCCCCCTTTACCAAGTGGAGCAAGCGTAATGCAAAAAGTGTTCAAGCCAACACGAGAGTTTAAAGAACTATTATGTACTTTAGCTTAAGAATAGAGGCAGCATTTTTCTACAGGTCAATCCCTTCCTACCCTAGTCAGTACATTGTGCCCGATCAGCCTTCTAAGATGAGCATTGTTATATTCAGACCTTTTGTATTTAGCTTCAAATTCTGAGATTGTTTCGTTTCAGAGCTGTTGTGGACTACAACTTTCTATTTTTATTTTCAGAAATGTTTTTAAGTGTTCTTTTGGATGGTTTATTTATAAAGATTAAAGTTATTATAAAGATCAAGATTTACAAGCTGTGACTTTTGAAGGAACAAAAAATTTAGTTGTTTTGGATGATCTAACTTTAGTTGTTTTGGAAAATAGATCATCCGTGAAAACAATTCAAAGAATAGTTATCAAAACTTGCCTTCATCAATGTTTTTAGTCTCGTGATTGAATCAATGTGTATAACAAGAAGTTTAATACCTGTTGTTGTTACTTTTTGACACCTTTTGTAGCTGAATCTACCAAGAAAGCTGTTGCTATTGTCTTACCAAGTGAATGGTATTGTGTTAAAACCCTAATGTATTGAAATATAAAGGATAACCGAACTACAAGATAAACCAAGTAATTTGAGTACATGGACCTGCCCTATCTTGAGATCATTCAAGCTCTAAACTAATTAAATCAACGCTTAACTTCCTCCTTCTCCCGCCCCCGCCCCCCCCCCCCCCCCCCCCCCCCCCCCCGGTCTATTTACAACCAAATACCATAACAACATCCCTAACTAATTACTAATATACCCTTATACTATTCCTAATTTCCTTCTAATGGCATTCCTATCATATTGTTTCCAGGTAGCATATTTTGTTGGTGTCCAGATGGATGAAGATGATAAAAAGCAGGGTGAACATGGGTTGAACTCTAAGAAGAGGCAACTTAGCACTGTGGGTGCAGTCAAGGTGGCCGTGAGGAGCTTGTCGATGACCGTTGGCTGTTCACAGGGCTAGTCATTATGATCTCTCCCTTCTCCACGTTTTGAATAGTAATACTAAATTTCTCTGTAATTACATCTTCTGAAGAGGTATATAAGATTAAGACGCTAGGTATCCTTCAACGTTATTGTAAAGTTCACATTTTTTTAATATATGGAATGGCAAGTGTTTCAATTTGAGTTGAAACAGTGGCCACATGCTCTTGATTTATGTGGTTAGAATCAATATCAGATTTGACGACTGGACTAGTATTGTTATTTAGATTGTGTTAGCGGTTGTGTTTGTAATTTAACCTATTAGTACGAGGGAATGTATTGAACTCACTGGAGATGCAAATACTTGTACTTTGTTGTCCAAATGGTTTACCTGTCCATTGATGAAACCTGCTAGATGCTAGATGAACTTTAGATTGGTGTAGATTCATGGACTGATTAAAATTAAATAATTTTCATAGGGTGTTAGTGAGTTGGGTTGTATTAGGTTAAAGAGACATGTGAACCTATCCCAATTTTTGGCTCATAAGTTTTTCTAATTCAAATGACTCTCGAGGAAGCAGTTCGAGTTGCCTTGAAGGTGCAGACTATAGGACTGTGAGCTTTTTGACAAATTCACTTACCGAATCATTTGATAATTCAACATGGAATGAAAGGTAATTTTTCAAAATTTATTGCTTAAGACTGTTGCAGATTCATGGGTTATGATTAAAATTACATGTCGCAGTTCATTTGACTTCATATTTTAAGGATATTTTCATTATGTGGGCCCCCCTCCCCCCAAGAATGTTATGTTATCCACTAATCCCATTATTATTATAGTTATGGCTGATTGTTATTCATCAGCCGTCACTTTTGGACTTTGGTATGTGAATGACATGGCAATCTGGTATTTGAGGGAATATCATCTACTTGAAAATTCACCAATAAGAAGATTCAAATACTGTAAGCCAAACACAAGAGGTTGATAAAAATATGCCTGGGTGAATAGTTACTCTCTCCCGTGCATCACACAGAAATTCACTGATACAAGTCATTTCACATGCCAGTTACCACATCTTCCTGCGACCTAGATGAAAAATTCCCATTCTATCTCATGCCAGCTGAAAGATGAGAGCATTTGCAGTGTTTATCAAGTTTCTCTCCTCTGGGTGGAGGGTGGGAATTTCAATCTGTTTGAATAAATGTGTGGAACCCTGTTAGTATTATTGCATCATATATATATATATCTGTGTTTCTGTGAGTTGTTTCACCTATTGTTGCAATTTTAGTCTGTACTTGTACTGCATTGCCCAAAATAGGTAGTGCACAAAATTTAGTCCGCTGAGCACACACATCAACCAGTAGAATCTCTCAAGGTGATAATGGTTTATGTTTCTTCCAGATAGCCATGGATGGTGGTCGGAGTTACCTGTGACGTTGTTGACGATCGATACGATCACTGAGCTAAGGTAGTAACCCATAGCCAGAGAAGCCCAGGAGAGAGATGTGGCCAAGGATCTCATGCTTGCAGGTGATTCTGTGAAGAAAAATTCTAATGATCCAGCCAGGGAGAAAAGATCTGCTGATCCAAGAAATAAGTACTGGATGGCAATCCAAAGGAATGAGATGGGCAATGGTTGAGCAGAGTCGAGTAGACCATTTTCGGTGGCTACTCTCTTGCGTTTTGTCTCGACAGCTGCTGCTACTGCCATGGCCCCAATGGAGAAAAGTAACCCAACTCCTATTCTCTGGAGATGAGTGATGCCCATTTCAGTTTTAGTTAGTCTTCGAGAAAATGGGATGATTATGTGATCGTATATAGGGGCGAGGAACATGATGAAGAGAATAGGGAATATGGGGAGAGATGCAGGTGGAACTTTAAAGGAACCTATTTTAGTGTCCATTGTTGATGCTTGTTCAACCGAAAATGTAGAGAGCTGAGCCACACAGCAGTTGAGGATGATGGTGCAAGCAAATATAGGCAGAATTTTCAACACAATCTTGACTTCTTCAACTTCTTTAACTGTACATTCTAATGCTGAATGGAATGGCATGTTCAGAACTGCATTATTTAGAAACTTGAGACTCTCTGATGGTTCTTCCACCACATCTGTTGAATCTCTGTCTTTTGCATTCTGTTTAGCTTCCTTTCCATCAAGAGCTGGGCTCATGGCCATACTCGCTATCGAGTTTCGTGAGTTCGTGCTAATGCAGCAACCGAACGTTGCAGCAACTAAAACCTGTTCAGTCCAAAACACCAAAAGCTGATTCAGTTGACTTCATTTTATCTCAAAATTCACAATTCTTAACTCTTTAACTTCATTTTTATGGTATAATTACCTTGCCAATTGTTGTGAATGGACTTCCATTAGGTATTTTGTTGCGGTAAAGAGGGGAACCTGCAAAGAAAACAACGATGGACAAAAATATGCTGAGCATTGCAATTCCAAAGCCCCACTCCCACCCTTTGTTGTCTTCAACCCACACCACCAATGTGACTGCAATTAGGCCACCACATGAGAGACAAAAGACGAAGTAGTTGAAGAAAGTGGATCTCCTTTTCCTGCTCTGTGGGGTACTGTCATCAAACTGCTCGGCCCCATGCGATGGCAGTGATCCTTTTATCCCGCCGACGCCCAATGCCACCAGATATAGCCCAGCGAACAGCATCGCTGCTTTGCCGCTGCTCGCTTCTTGGCACATGGCGGCGTGGTTCGCTTGGTGATCGCATGGAGGAGGCATCAGCGATGGCATCTTTGCTTGTATCAGCAATATTGCCAACCCCTGGTCAAATGCTTGGCCTTAGATTTTGCATATAGAAGTTAATTTTGGAAGAAGAAGCAAAGAAGTGCTAATGATAAGAAAATTAAAGCTAGATTACACGGTTAGAACTTACTACTGTTTTCATCAAGTCAATCACTTATAACATTTAATTACTCTCTTTTTAATCAGAATATACATACACACGTATTTGAGAAAATAGTTAAGGCTAACCATTTGATTTTTGGTTTTTGAAAATTGTACTTGTTTTCTCACAATTTCTCTACAATGGCTTTTATCTTCTCTACAATGGTTTCCTTCTTTCTTAAGAAAACACTTGAATTCTTAGCTAAATTCTAAAAACAAAAACAAGTTTTTGAAAACTTTTTTTTTTTTTTATCATTTTCAAAAATTGGCTTGGTTTTCGAAAACAAATCTAAAAAGTATATAAGAAAACATGAAAAACTATAGGTGAAAGTAGTATTTATAGGTTTAATTTTCAAAAACTCAAAAACCAAAAATCAAATGGTTATCAAACAGAGCCTAAACAATAAGTTTAGTTCTTAAACTTCAAAATTGTGTTCATTCAATCTATGTATTTATGAAAGTTTCTAATAGGTTATATTGAGCTAATTTTGTCTAATAGAATGGGTTTATTCAAAATCAATCTATTAGGTAATCCTTACGTAATGCAGTTGATATGTTATGTGACATCATTTGACAAAGTTTATCAAAAAGATTTCCATCTATTTGTTTGTTAAACTAAAAGAAGAAAATCTTGATAATATAAAAGTTTTTTTTGAGTTTAACAATTATGGAAGTAGAAGATCAAATTTTGACTTATAGAGTAATAATTGGTGTCTTATCTATTGAATTATGTTCAGATTGAAGATAATCTAAAGGTTTGTTAGAAACTTGTAAACTATAACTCTTATATATACAAGTCTAACGATCTATTATAAAATTTTAAAAGTACAAAAACTAAACCGACACAACACAGAAAAGCTAGCTAGGAAAAATATAATAATAAAATAATGGTGGGCTGGTTGATTGGGTGGGGCCCTAGATGAAACCCGACCCAAATAGAAGGGGTACCCGAATCTAATATGGGAATCAGCTGCCAGGTGTCAGTACTAAACAAATGATATTCTGCACTGACACAAATGTGAACACTCTTTGGGCCACGTGTTACTCTTTCCCTCATCCTATTGGCTGCCGCTTACCTATTTTATAGGGACAACTTTTTATGTCGTTTTGACCATGTAATGTCGCGTTTTGGAGATGCTTTCTTCTGATCTATACTCTTCAACTAGAACTCTACTCCCTCAAATGCCTCTATTAAAGGCCTTGTCTCATGTTCATGAAATTTCTTTTTCATTCTCTAATCCTTCTCCATATGTCTCATTTCAATTGATAAAGATTAGTTAAAATAAAAATTAAAACTTCAATCTCTTTGTTTGGAGATGATCTAATACACTAGTTTAAAATATTCTTACATTTAAAACTACAAAAGTCTTCAAAAGATTCCTTATCATAATGGTTGAGTCAATGAAGCCAAATTATTTAATCATTTTAAAACAATGATAGATTAATATCCAACGTCATTCATATCTTTTAAATAATCAAAGTCTTCAAAACTGGATCCCTATTATAAAAACAAATCCCCAATATCATATCCTACATATATCACATAACAATTTTGACAAATTATTCTAACATGATCTCTAATTTTGCATAAACTAAAAGGGAATACTCAACTAATTACATCTATGGTCTTGTTGGATAACCGTTTGGTTTTTTATTTTTGACTTTTGAAAAGTATGCTTATTTTCTACAATAGTTTTCATATTTTCTAAAGATACCATTTGAATTCTTAATTAAATTCCAAAAATAAAAATAAAACCATTTTTTAGATAACAAAACAAAGAAATCTATATATATATATATGTTGAAGTAGTGTTTATAAGCTTAATTTAAATAAAAAATTAAATGGTTATCAAACATGACCTCTAGGACTTCAAGAGACAATCATGCTTAAACAAAAATATATACATATAAATGTATATATACCTCTAAGGCCTGCAAGAATTGAACCAAGAGGCAGATATCCTAATGTTTGAAAATGAAGATACTAATGAGATACCAACCAGGGAGGTTTATAAGGGCATTGGATTGGGGCAACAAATGTTAGACAAAGACCATAAATGGACAACTGTACAGAAAAAGAAAATTGTCTGTTGTCAGTCATATATATAAATTTTGTATTTTCGAGTATGATGTGGACGAGACTTGCAGCCACGTGTCCTAATACAAAACAGAAGTGTCATCGCCGTGGCGCCATCTGATTGGGCGCGACAATTAGGGTTGAGGGCCAAGAATAACGTCCGAATGGGGACAAGACTTGAGGAGTAAAAAGAAAGAACAAATAAACACAAACACGGCCAACAAGGTAAACAAGATTGTGATTGCCTTTGCATGGTAATAAATATATTTATAATTGAGGAATGGGAAATACTCCAGTACGACGCACACTTTGCATGATCACACCCCTCCTTAGTGGGTTCCTCTAAAAATTAAAACTCTCATCCTAATCATCACCAATCAATCTGCCCATAATCTAAAGTTCTTTCCTTTTTTTTTTTCTTCACAACCCATGGGGGCATCGACAGTTAGCTCGTGATCCACCTCCCCTTTTTGTTTTGTTTTCTTCTTATATGCATAAATATCTCTCCCTCTCAAAACCCCAGTTCAATCAATCCATTGGACAAATCTGATCCCGACAGATTAAAGTATATACTTTCAACTAAAAGGTTATATATTTGAATTTCTCTATCTCACATATGGTCAATTTGAACATAGTTTAGTGGATAAGACACAAATTATCATTCTAAAGATCAATGGTTGAATCTCCAAACTAAAAAAAATCTAACCTTTTGAATTTTTAAGTTTTGGATTTTTTTTTTAAAACTGTATATCTACTCATTTGATTATCGAGTTATGCTTGAGTTAGGGTAAAAAGAGTAGAAAAAGTAAAAAAGAAGTAAAGAGAAAAAGGGAGAGAGAGGGATAATTACGAGTAATTGAATGGCAGCACTAATGAGGAAGATGTGATAAGAGGTGAAAAAGGCATCAGAAAGAAAGCCACCAAGGAGGGCAAGGAGGAAGGCAGTTCCCATGAAATCTGTGACATTGTTGGCCGATTTTGATGGAGAAAAGTGCATGTAGTGAGACAAATACATCACCAAGTTGCTTGCATTTGCCAAAAACGCCAAGTTCTCCAATATCTCCACAACTACAAAAACACAAACAAACCCAACTTCAATCAAATCTTCTATAAAACAAAACAAAACAAAACCCAATTCTTCAAATTTCTAAAAAATAAATCCCAATTTTTACATACCCAAATCAAAGGATGCTGCAATCATTCCCCCATGGCGCCCTTTCAAAGCTGGCCTCTTCCTCCAATCCACATACCCTTCCCATCTACAAAGTTCAGCACTTTCCTGAAAAACAAACAACAAAACACAATCATTATTTAGAGAAAGGCAGAAGAGAATCAGAGAAGTGAGTGAAGATCAGAGACACCCACCATATTCTTTTTTGGGTTTGGGTTTGAATCTGTGTGTTGCTATGTGGGTTTTTTTTTTCTTTTGTAGAGAAAGAATGGTATATTGAACTGAAAAGAAGAGGGGATTCGTCGGAGATTTAAAGACTAGAGGAGAGAGAAAATTATGAGAAGAATAAGAGAGAAGAGAAATCTGTAGACCCTCTAGAGAAAATGACTTCCCATTCCTCCAAGCACTTCATGTTGCCAACAAGAATATTTTAAAATTTTGTAACAAAATTCTCTCTTATAGAGAGAGAAAAAAGAAGGAAAAAGAGTTTTAAGAGAGATATGCACATGGGTTGGGTTGAGAGAGCTTGGGATTCTTGTCTAGGGTTGTTGCTTGGTTAAAAAGGTTTACTTGGTTTGGCATAAAACATGAGAAAGAAAGAAAAATAGATATAGGTAGATATAGAAGCATCAAATCCTTCCACTCAAAAACCAATAATAATAAATAATAATAATAATAATAATAATACAATTTATACTTTTTTCCCCCTCTCTCTCTTGGATGCCCTTTTACTTGTTTGACCCACAACCAAAACAAAACCCTTTCTCAAAAAATGAAAAAGAAAAAAATTATACTTTTAAATCTAAAGTTGTTTATACCCTCTCATCCAGGCCCCTCTTGTGGGTTATGCTTCATATTATTATTTTAGGCATTTCCTAAAAGTTAAGCAACTTTCTCATAACACCTTCTATGCCACAATTTATGGTAACACCCCATTGGTTTACATTGCACTAATTAAATTAATATTCCATTTTTATTATGTAATGCATTTATAGCTTTTTCTTTTATCTTCTTTTAAAGATGAAGAATGTTTCGTCATTTATTTGGTATGCATTCTAATTCCGAGTTGATGTTTATTGGACTGTATTGAAATATGGACACTGTCATTATTTTTGCTACATATTAGTTGTACATTTGAATTCGTTTGATAATTCCATACAACTGACTATAATATGTGGTGCGGTGTTTAGCATATTGATGTCTAATCTAATTCACAATTATCGAATTAGTCATATAATTTTAAATTTCAATTGCTATAAAGAGAAGTTCAACCACCTACCAGGGCATATTGGACACTATCGTAATCTACGTGAAAATTTTGAAATTAATACGTTGCATATACTATAAATTTTGTATAATATTTGAGTTGATTGATCCCGTGATCAAAATAATAAACCATATAAGTAGACTTTTTGAAGCTCAAATTAATGATATTGATTTTTTTTTATTATTTTTATTATTATTATTATTTTTTTATCGATATCACAATTCTAATGTCTTATTGAATCTAGAAACTAGCACTATCATGGTTAGAAAACTAAAATATACTATAATTCAAAAAAAGAAAAAGAAAACAAAACTATAACTTGGATGCTATTGTTGAGCCTAAATAGTCTAGTTGGTGTAACGAATGAATGAGGAGTTCGAATTTATCCATCCCAATTACTTTTAACTAAAGAAATGTTTGCTTGAATTTTGTAAAATAATTTTGAAGATTCTTATTCAAATTCGTCCCCTTGCAGACTTTTGGTTATACTTTAGGTAGAAGCAGTTTGACAAAGGAATTGATTCTTTGGTAAATGATTCCTTACACAGTTCCATTAAGGGATTGGATTTTGTGTAGAAATTATGAAAAATTGATTGGTAGAGTGTGAAGAGATGACTTTAAGGGGTCGTTTGTTTCATGGTAATCCAAGATTCCCATGGAATGGGCATCTAGATTACTTTGTTCGTTTTGTGGAAATGTAAGATACCTTGACATATCAAGATGCCCGGGTATCCTAGGATGCTACTCGGAGGGCATCTAGTTAAATTTGGATACCCTTTTGAAACATGGGTTTTTAAGATTCCTACATTGAGGGCATCTGCTAATGACATATTTGCCCCTTATCAATTTTATTAATTTTACATTTTTATTTTTATTTAAAAATAAATTAATGAATTTATGCACTAATAAACGATTATATGTAGTTAGCTATATTTATATTTTACATTTAGATATAAAATAAAACTGATTTAAAATTGAATTAATATTTAATATTAAATATTTTATAAAAATATCAAACTAATATAAATTAATTTGTTCTACAAAATAACACATAAATATTAGTATAAAATAAATTGATATACAAATATAATATTAAATTAACAACACCAAAATGCATGTGATATCAATTTAACTATATTAAACTAATAATTAAATTATGTAAAGGTTAGCAAGGGTATTATTGGTATAACACATAATCTTAAGACATTCTCTTACTTAAATCCTGCAAAACAAACATGACTATCTAAATATTCTCAGACATCCTTATAAATTTTTCTGCAAAACAAACGTGGTAATCTAAAGATGCCGGACATCTAAAATTTTGGGCATCTGAAGATGTCGGAAATCATGATTCCCTAAAAACAAACGGCCCCTAAAAGCCAAATGAGTTGAGTAAAACAGAGAGATTACATTGAAGCAAAAAGATACGTGGAAAGTTCCATAATGATAAAATACCTTGGCATATCAAGATGCCCGGGTATCCTAGGATGTCCATTCGGAGGGCATCTAGTTAAATTTGGATGCCCTTTTGAAACATGGGTTTTTAAGATTCCTACGTTAAGGGCATCTGCTAATGACATATTTGCCCCTTATCAATTTTATTAATTTTACATTTTTATTTTTATTTAAAAATAAATTAATGAATTTATGCACTAATAAACGATTATATGTAGTTAGCTATATTTATATTTTACATTTAGATATAAAATAAAACTGATTTAAAATTGAATTAATATTTAATATTAAATATTTTATAAAAATATCAAACTAATATAAATTAATTTGTTCTACAAAATAACACATAAATATTAGTATAAAATAAATTGATATACAAATATAATATTAAATTAACAACACCAAAATGCATGTGATATCAATTTAACTATATCAAACTAATAATTAAATTATGTAAAGGTTAGCAAGGGTATTATTGGTATAACACATAATCTTAAGACATTCTCATACTTAAATCCTGCAAAACAAACATGACTATCTAAATATTCCCAGACATCCTTATAAATTTTTCTGCAAAACAAACGTGGTAATCTAAAGATGCCGGACATCTAAAATTCTGGGCATATGAAGATGTCGGAAATCATGATTCCCTAAAAACAAACGGCCCCTAAAAGCCAAATGAGTTGAATAAAACAGAGAGATTACATTGAAGCAAAAAGATACGTGGAAAGTTCCATAATGATAAAATACCTTGGCATATCAAGATGCCCGAGTATCCTAGGATGTCCATTCAGAGGGCATCTAGTTAAATTTGGATGCCCTTTTGAAACATGGGTTTTTAAGATTCCTACGTTGAGGGCATTTGCTAATGACATATTTGCCCCTTATCAATTTTATTAATTTTACATTTTTATTTTTATTTAAAAATAAATTAATGAATTTATGCACTAATAAACGATTGTATGTAGTTAGCTATATTTATATTTTACATTTAGATATAAAATAAAACTGATTTAAAATTGAATTAATATTTAATATTAAATATTTTATAAAAATATCAAACTAATATAAATTAATTTGTTCTACAAAATAACACATAAATATTAGTATAAAATAAATTGATATACAAATATAATATTAAATTAACAACACCAAAATGCATGTGATATCAATTTAACTATATTAAACTAATAATTAAATTATGTAAAGGTTAGCAAGGGTATTATTGGTATAACACATAATCTTAAGACATTCTCATACTTAAATCCTGCAAAACAAACATGACTATCTGAATATTTCCAGACATCCTTATAAATTTTTATGCAAAACAAACGTGGTAATCCAAAGATGCCGGACATCTAAAATTCAGGGCATCTGAAGATGTCTGAAATCATGATTCCCTAAAAACAAACGGCCCCTAAAAGCCAAATGAGTTGAATAAAACAGAGAGATTACATTGAAGCAAAAAGATACGTGGAAAGTTCCATAATGATCAAATACCTTGGCATATCAAGATGCCCGGGTATCCTAGGATGTCCATTCGGAGGGCATCTAGTTAAATTTGGATGCCCTTTTGAAACATGGGTTTTTAAGATTCCTACGTTGAGGGCATCTGCTAATGACATATTTGCCCCTTATCAATTTTATTAATTTTACATTTTTATTTTTATTTAAAAATAAATTAATGAATTTATGCACTAATAAACGATTATATGTAGTTAGCTATATTTATATTTTACATTTAGATATAAAATAAAACTGATTTAAAATTGAATTAATATTTAATATTAAATATTTTATAAAAATATCAAACTAATATAAATTAATTTGTTCTACAAAATAATACATAAATATTAGTATAAAATAAATTGATATACAAATATAATATTAAATTAACAACACCAAAATGCATGTGATATCAATTTAACTATATTAAACTAATAATTAAATTATGTAAAGGTTAGCAAGGGTATTATTGGTATAACACATAATCTTAAGACATTCCCATACTTAAATCCTGCAAAACAAACATGACTATCTAAATATTCCCAGACATCCTTATAAATTTTTCTACAAAACAAACGTGGTAATCTAAAGATGCCGGACATCTAAAATTCTGGGCATCTGAAGATGTCGGAAATCATGATTCCCTAAAAACAAACGGCCCCTAAAAGCCAAATGAGTTGAATAAAACAGAGAGATTACATTGAAGCAAAAAGATACGTGGAAAGTTCCATAATGATCAAATACCTTGGCATATCAAGATGCCCGGGTATCCTAGGATGTCCATTCGGAGGGCATCTAGTTAAATTTGGATGCCCTTTTGAAACATGGTTTTTTAAGATTCCTACGTTGAGGGCATCTGCTAATGACATATTTGCCCCTTATCAATTTTATTAATTTTACATTTTTATTTTTATTTAAAAATAAATTAATGAATTTATGCACTAATAAACGATTATATGTAGTTAGCTATATTTATATTTTACATTTAGATATAAAATAAAACTGATTTAAAATTGAATTAATATTTAATATTAAATATTTTATAAAAATATCAAAATAATATAAATTAATTTGTTCTACAAAATAACACATAAATATTAGTATAAAATAAATTGATATACAAATATAATATTAAATTAACAGCACCAAAATGCATGTGATATCAATTTAACTATATTAAACTAATAATTAAATTATGTAAAGGTTAGCAAGGGTATTATTGGTATAACACATAATCTTAAGACATTCTCATACTTAAATCCTGCAAAACAAATATGACTATCTAAATATTCCCAGACATCCTTATAAATTTTTCTGCAAAACAAACGTGGTAATCTAAAGATGCCGGACATCTAAAATTTTGGGCATCTGAAGATGTCGAAAATCATGATTCCCTAAAAACAAACGGCCCCTAAAAGCCAAATGAGTTGAGTAAAACAGAGAGATTACATTGTAGCAAAAAGATACGTGGAAAGTTCCATAATGATCAAATTGCACAACTTGAAGGATCACAAATTGGAATCCAAATTACTCGAGACAACAAGAAATACAATTAAAATATTGAAAGATTTGGTTTGGAAGAGATAGAATTCTTTCTTTTCCATCCAAGTCAATAAATGGGGTAAAAAAGCAAGTCTTTTTTTTTTTCCTTTTTTAATTTATAAATTTATTGACCCAACTCACCGTCTTCCCCTAAATACTTTTTCTTTAACCAAACCCTAAAACTTAATGCCTACCTCCTCGTCCTCTTTTTATTTATTTAATTTACCTTTTAACCTAAAAATTTAAATGCTTGGATAGCTTTTTTTTTTTTTAAGAGTAATTAACTTGACAAACTTTCAATCTAAACATAGATCCATTAGTTAAGGCATATATTTTCGATCAAAGCGTTAGAAGTTTAAAAAATAGAGTACAAAAGTTATTAATCCAAGAAAGGAAAGGAGAGCACATATGGAAGATATAACTCCTTTGAAGAGCCTACTTAAATATGCTTATGAATTATGACCAACAACATTAAAATATTTATTATTAGCATGATGGCAACAATCCTCTAAGATCTTTATTAAAACAAATTATTGAAGTTAATTGTAACCGTAAGGTTTTCTTTACCATGACAAATTGGTTTTTTTTTTTTTTTTTTTTTTTTTTTTTTTTTTTTTTTTTTTTTTTGAGTTATGCAGGAAAACGAAACAAAGAACAGAAAATTTGGGGGGGAGGGGGGTAAAGAAAAGTGATTTGTCCAAAAGTTTAAAATGTCGACATAAGTTTAAAATATCGATGTCGACGGAAATGTCGAAGTCTCAATTTATGGAAATGTCGATAAAATGTCGATGAATATTTTTGAAAAAATTTTAAAAACAAAAAATTCAAAAAATATATTTAAATTAATAAATAAACATTTTACATTTTTTAAATGAGTTAAAATACTTGTTATAATATTATATTCACATTAAATTAAATTGTGGAAATGTCGATTCCCCTGTCGATGTCGAACCCATGTGGAAATATCGATAAAATTTAATACCATGATTTACCCGTATGGCAAAATTAAAAGGAGTGTTTTGAAAAATGTTCAAAAACAGAAAAAAAACTTGATTTATAGATCACATGCTATTTAATTATTCCGTTTTTCCGATTTGCCCTATACTGTAATTCAAATTCGAATTTGTTATGCGGTTTAGATTTGATTTTTTAATCTTTTGATATTTTCGAATATTAACTTATTTGTTTTGATTTAAATTATCTTTCAAAGTTTAAAATTAAATATTTATAATATTTATATTTTTTTTATTTCCATGTTTTATACTACTGATATTATAACTGGGGATTTTTTTTTTTTTTTCAATTGGGTTACAGTCATAATCCTAGTTCTCCTTATTTCGGTTTAACAACCTTCGATTACAGATCATCTTCGATTATAGGTATGGAATTTTTCTGCTGTTTTATTTTTTTTCTCAATCACTCCCCATCATACTCTGTATATCATATATATATATACTTGTTGGAATAAAAATTGGAATAACCCAAATACAAAGGAACCACTTAGTTGTAAAGTTGTTTGAAAGAACTTATCTGCCTCTAAAACTCAGCCACTCGTGTATGCCTTCGGTTGCATTTAGTCTCTATAATTCAAATTTAGCAACTATACTAGTAGTAGATAAACTGATTTCCATCGAAAGAAGCACTTACAACACCATGATTGATGAAGCATCATATCAGAGACTATCACAGATTATCATCAGCCCGAAACGAAATAAAAGAACAATGTAATTCTAAAGCTGCCCCAATTCTATATCCATAGTTTATGGATTACTCAAAGGATTAAATAGACAGTGAATGCTCAAAAGAATATCAGAACACAAACCGCACCAAAACTCTGCCATTTCACTTTGTAAAATATCCAAGCGCGGCTCTTTCTGTTCACAATTCACAAAACAGCAAGAATGATGAGTTCATCAATCACATATACTAAAAACATGAAGGAAGAAAGTACAGACCTGATCTTCAGGTGGATCATATTTCTGACCAGCCAAATTGAACACTTTCTTTTCTCTCACTTTAGAATTATTAGTAGTTGTAGTAGTAGTTTTTGTTGTCGTCTTTGAAGAACTCGTTATTGTTTTTGACCTCACCTTCCAAAACAAAAACAAACTAAACCATTCAGAATCTAAACCCAATTTCAAAATAATAACCAGCTTGGCTTCAATTGTTTGTGAATACCAGGTATGTGTGTTTAGGTTCTTTTCGTTTTCAGTAGTAGGTAGATTTTCTATTTTTTTAGTAATTTTGTATTATTTAGTTAGAATTTTAATTATTAAGTATTTTTTATTGTTAAATACATGATCAGTCCTTGATTTGAGGGATTTTGTATAATGTGCGTTTGTTTGTTGTGGTTCAAATTTATGTTAAAGGGTAGTTTCAATATTTAATAATTTGATTTAAAAATGAAAAAAAAAAAAAATCATATGGTCTTGTTTGGACGGTCATCAGAGTATTCGCTGTAAACAGAACCACCAGCCGCAAACGAACAAGGTAAAAGCAACCTGTTTTCAGAAAGGGACTTTTGCGGAAATGGAAACCAGATGAAGTATTCTAACCTTTATTTTGAACAAAGCACGAACGGGTGATTGATTTGTGTCAAACTGCAATCATTTTGAAACCCTAGCAAAAAACCCACGATTGAAGGGACCAAACGGCTTGGTTAATCTGTGAAACTCGAGCAATATACTTGAAACAATGGATTTTGAAACGTTTTGCTCAGTGGGTTACGTTTATGGGGGCGGTGTGTTTATTTCTCCTATCGTGCATGCAATGGTTTGATTTTCTAATGCAACTTTCAATTCAGTGGTGGATTTTTGTTAGTTATAAATACCGAGTATTTGTATTTAAGTTCTTTATATTTTCATAAGATTGCTTAGATTTTTTGTAGGTCAAATTCTATCTCTTCGCAATTTGTTGTTTATCCATCTTAGAATGCCCGTCAAATTATCTTTCTAGGTATTTATTAGTTAGATAGGATTTTAATTATTATGATTTTTTTTTTAATTTTAAAATACATAATTGATTTTTGATTTAATATATTTTAAAGAAGTTACGGTTGTTGTGATTTTGAATTCTATATTTGGATTAATTATAGGATAATTGAAGTATATTTGATTTAAATTAAACATCTATTTGTTGGCCATTACCAATTCTCCATCTACCACCTTGTTTAGCTAATTCTCGACCCCATAAGATACTTCACCAAACATAGGCATGTTGTGACCCTAACTTTGCATGTAGAAAATCTGTTTGAGGAAAGTAGCGGGCTTTTAAAAATCCTCGAAAGGAGAGATTTTTTGTGGTCCATACTACTCCATGTATGCTGATAATTCTCATTTTTTTAGAATTATTTAGCTCACAAACAAAGGTTATTCTTGTAACTTTATCCTTTATGAACTCTGAAATCTATTGAATTAGAGCAAGTTTGATAAGAAACTTTTGAGCATGTTGAGAATTCTTAAAAATGCTAGAAAAGAGCTAAACAATGTAGAAAGGCGGCTGAATTATGTGTTATTTGTGCAGTTTGAACTAAAGAGGGAAATTGCAAGTCAGATTGCAATTGTAATTACCAGCTGGGCAGGGAGCTTACTAAGAATTGCAAGAGTTGATTGCAATTGCAAATTGCAATCTAGAACTAAAATAGGAAAAACGAAAATTTTGAATTTTCTCCATAGTTTGAAGATTTTGGCATCAATTCATCCTTAATTCAAGCAATGACTTCTTACATCAATCTATACATATAAAATGAAGAAACCCTAGTTGCCATGGTCTATAAAATGGAAGAAAAAAAATAGACAAAGAGGTAGAATTCATCCTTGGGAAGAAGACCCATTTTATTTTTTCTGAATAGGAGTTGAATTCGATTTACAACGTTTTAATTTTGTCATCTTTCGTCATTGTAATATTTTGTTTATCCACACAAACCACTATAAACTTTGTTTCACTTTGGTTACATTTGTTGCAATTTTTGAACATCTTTGTGTTATTCTTAATTTTTGTTAAAATCTGTTCCCTATGAGATTGATACTTTGAAGTGCTTCCAATTTTATTACTTGCATCGACAGTACGTATGCACTTGCATTGGGCTGAATTCCTTCTTTTATTTTTAACTCACAAGTTTCACTCGATCATATGCTTTGCCAAAAGGGCTTTATTAAACATACTAATATCACGAAACCCTATTCCACCATGTTCTTTCGATTTCGTCATTTTGCTTCCACTCGACCCAATGAATCTTGTCTCCTTTTCCCAAGCTGCCCCACCAAAAGTTTGCTATCAATTTATTTATTACATTGCAACAACCTGTAGGAAGTTTAAAACACGTGAGAGTATAAGTAGGGATAGCTTGGGCAATTGATTGACTGAAACGTATGGGCTTAGAATAAAGATTTTTGGTTTTGAAAGAAGCTCCAGTCTAGTGCAAGTGCACACTGTCGATGCAAGTAATAAAATTGGAAGTACTCCAAAGTATCGATCCCACAGGGAACGGTTACAACAAAATTTAAATAGCACAAAGATTGTTCGCAAATTGCAATTGTGGTAACCAAGGTAGAACAAAGTTTTGTGGAATTTTTGTGAACAAGAAAATAAATGTCAAGAATAAAAGAAAGAGATCCAAACATGTTGATGCAAAGATTTTGAGATTAGGGCAAGTCCATGACCAAAGAGGGAAAATACATTCCAATTGAGAGAAAACTCTCCAAGAACACAATGGTCTATTCAAAATATATTTCAAAAGCTCCTTTACAAACCCTAAAAGTGGCTATTTATAGCCTTACAAGAAAATAAACACATAACTAATTAAACATCTAAAATGCTAATTAAGAACTAATTAATCTAAAATTAACTACTCATCTAATAATAACTAAAACTAGGCTAATTATCTAATCTTGTCCTACATCACATGCAATGCCCTTTTGATTGGAATTGCGGCCTAATTGCAATTGCAATCCTTGACTCTACTCTTAAGCAATGTAAACTGGATTCGACACTTATTCAATATTCTATGAAGTATCTTTAGGAGACTAAGTGATTAAACCGATATTTCTATGGCTAATACGAACTTAGTTGATTTTGAAACACAATCCTTTTTGTCTTAAAGGCTTTTCCCTATGTCTAGGGTTAAAAACAAATTCCTATGTCTAAGCTTTTCCTTTTATTGCTTTTATGAAATCCCAACTTTATCTAACATTTTCAGTATTAGCTCAGTTGATGTATGTTAATCTAGGCGATCAATCTAGACTAATAATGAGAATTAAAAGTCAAGAAAAGCAAACAAGCTATAGAGTAAGCAAGGTTGCTCATCACAATTAGGCCTTTAATTCATTTCTCTAGGGCATTCACATACTTGAATCCTAAAGATAGGATTAGTTCATAATTAAAGAAGAAAATAAATAAGCTTTAAACAAAAGAAACTTCATAGCTTGAAGGAATTGAACTTGCAGAATAGTGAGGAGAAAATAAAATTCAAATAAGAAGGGTTCAAAAATAAACTAACATCAAACTTTATTAAAATAATCTTGCAGAAACAAAATGTCACAAAAATTTGGAATTACAGAACTTAACTAAGAACTGAATAAAAGGAGAAGTAATACAACAACTTAAACGTAAAAAATCCAGCAACTAAAACATAACCAAAACTGAATAAAAGATGGAACAGTTTCTAGAAATACAAAGAAAATTGCAGAAACTCGACACCCTCTTACGCCATCTCTTTCAATCGAACTCACTCCAATCTCTTTCAAGGTGAAATGGGTCTTCACAATCCAAGGTTTTCACTTAGATTGGATCGAGTTTCAGGGGCTATAGAAGATGAAAAGGGACGATCAACACGATAAAAGAAGAAGAAACAATAGAATGTGATGTGAATAATCGACATCTTTTTGAGTGTGTGTTAGTTACCTTTTTATAGCATCCGAAGCTAGGGTTTTGTCAACTGTATGAAAAGTATTGGGAGTGCGACCAAAGTCTCACATTGGCTAGACAAGGGGAAGATCATGAGTTTATAAGTAAAGGACAACAACTCTATTGGTATGAGGCCTTTTGGGAGAACCAAAAAGCAAAGTCATGAGTGCTTATGCCCAAAGTGGACAATATCATACTATTGTGGAGATATGTAGAGGTCTGTTGTCTTTATCAAGTGGTATCAAACATGTTGGGTATAGAGTATGCCCTAGGATACATTTCTCGTTGGCTTTAGTGCAAGTGGAAGATTGTTGAGATTTATGCCCTAAAGCCTCGCAATTAATTATTTATTTAATAATTAATAATAATTTTGATTATTTTATTTGCAATATAATATAATCCATTATATGAAAAATCTAAGGTTATTAGTGTAATCTTGAACAATACGTGGTTGACATACATGGGGATCGTGTTCAATAAATAACCTAAAGAGTCATAGTATATGGATAAGGTTGGGTGTCTTATCCTGGTAACACTATTGATACAACCCACTTTGTAATAGTTACAAATGATTTGATCTAAATCATTCATGTGGAGACATGTGAGTAGGGGTATCTTATACAATGAATTTGTATAAAACTGGACCACGAAATATTTAATCTCTCTTTATAAATATGTTAATTGAGAAGATTAATATTTCATCAAGATGATCATATGCGACTCAATCTTAATCTTGAGTGAGTTATGAACTCTTGCCTGTGAGGGTTTGTCCTTTGATTTGCATGGGTGAAAATGACTTTTATAGCCGATTCAATATATCTACCATTTTGGGGATTTGGTCAAATATGGAGCTGGGAACATAATATCACAAGATAGAATTCATACATTCTCATATAGGATAAGTAGATGAGTAGTTCCCTTAAGTACTGATTTCGAGACTTGAACAATGGGGCCACCCTCTCATTGGCCCGAGAGGGACTTAGTTTATAATTAGATTATAAACATATTGTTCATTAGAGAATCAGTGGTACATAAGGTGCAATATGTAATTATAGGGGTAAAACAGACTTTTGACCTAGCTGTAATTACGAACAACTCGTGCAAGATCGACTTGCATGTAATGATTATATCTATGGACACAACTTGTCCTACAATGCATAAGAGTGCAACTCTAGGTCTATAGTGGAGTGACCTATAGTTAATGAATGAAAATTAATTAATTAATTTTGTATCATTGGAGCTTATAATCTGTAGGTTCATAAGGTCTCCTTGCTAACTCATAGTAACACTAAAAGATCAATTTAGTTGAAAGAAAATTTTGAAATGTTCAAATTAATATTAATTTGAAATGTTCATATTAATATTTAATATATTAGATATATTAAATGTAAAAGAGGAAAATATATTTATTGTATTTGATACATTAAATATTAAAATTTGAAATGTTCAAATTTAATATTTAATTTTAAATGTTCAAATTAATATTTAATATATTAGATATATTAAATATAAAAGAGAAAAATATATTTATTGTATTTTGATACATTAAATATTAAAATAATTAATGTATATTTGATATATTAAATAAAAGATATTTATAGAATTTGAATAAGATTCAAATAAATAAATATCGTAGGAGATTTCAAATAAATATAAGATATATTTTAATATATTAGATATTAAAATATAATATTTTAATTATGACAAAGATTTTTCCTTGGTCTCTATAAATAGGACCCTTGGGTTGAGCCATTAGACACAACACACATCTCATCAATAGAGAATTAGAGAATTCTCTCTAGACTTCTTCCTCTTTAATCCCTTGTGGATTTTCTTTCAAGAGGCTTCCACAAGCCTTGGTCCTGTGTTTGAGTTATAGCCAGGAAAACTTTGTGGAAGAGATAAAGATCCGCCAGAAGGATCTCCATATTTTCAAGGTATGTTATGCTTAACCATAATATTATTATTTAATTCTAAATAAACTCAAACCGATTCCTAAGGTTTAATTAGATTATTCCTTTCAGAAAGACTCATGCTATTAATGCCAAGAATCAAGGAGAATATCTTCAAAATCTGAAATTCCCATTTTTTCTATGTTTGCTCAGAATTGCAATTACAATTGCATTTTGGATTGCAATTGTAATTTTTTACTGTCGTCAATTCCTACATTGTCTAGAATTACAATTACAATCTGCTTTTTTGGATTGCAATTGTAATTTTTTATTGTTTCCCATACTAACACAAAAAATAGAAAAATCAAGAAGTTTATGCCATTTTCAGCATTTTCTTGCTATTTTGACATATTTCTAACATGCCCAAGTGTTTTTGTTCAAAATTCCTTCATTTTACTAAACTTTGTGGATCTAAATAGGTGAATTCTCAAGAATATAACTTGAATTTAAAGCCTAAATAACCCTCAATAATGAGCATTATCAGTAATCGATTTGAGATGAGTGTTTCCTTTCCTGCAGAAGAAAAAAGATGCCCTTTCCAATTTTTGAGAGTCTTTTGGACTTTTTCCTTGATATAATTTAGCGATGCTTTCTTATTTTTGAATAAAGAATAAGGTGAACCCAGACATTTGCAATCGTCCTTAACCACTTTGACTTGAAATATGTTGAATGTTACTCAAATGCTCCAAAACCCTTGGGCCTAAGGCAATCGCCGATTTATCAAAATTGACGACATAACTAGAAGGTCTCTTATAAACCTTCCAAATCCTTTGGATCTCCCATGCCTCTTCGTAGGTAGCTTTGAAGAACAAAAGGCAGAAAAAAAAATAAGTGCGAAATAATGAGAGCATTTGGAACAATTTTTAGACCTGATATATTATTTAGTGAAGTTGCCTTGTGGAATAAAAATAGATAGCCCTTCAGCACAAATGATAAAAAGACAAGGGGAGAGGGGTTCACCATGGCGAAACCCTCTACTTGGTTTAAAAGTGCGAGTATGTTCACCATTAATGAGAATTGAGAAAATGATAGATTCTACATACATCCCTATTCTATTTACCTAAGTAAGGCTAAACTTCATTTTTCCCATAATACTGTGAAAAAAGGTCCATTCTACTATATCATAAGTTTTGCTCATATCAAGTTTCAGCGAAGCAAAGTTATTCTTTTTAGCCCTCAAATTTGTAATGAAATGCAAACATTCAAAGTCAACTATAACATTATCAGCTATCAAACGTCTAGGGACAAATGCACTTTGATTTTCAGAAATGACCTCAATTAACACAGGTTTCAGTTTATTAACTAACACCTTGGCAATCAATTTATAACATACATAAGCTAATATGTTGGAAGTCATTTTCACCGTAATTACATTTGTGTATTCTGGAATTAGGACGATCGCTGTTGTGTTGAACTGATCGGGCATGGTCCCCTAATTTAAAATTTGAAGGCACGCGTCAGTCACTTTAACACCCTAGCCTAGGATACGACCTTGGCATTCTCCTACGACCTAGTTATGCTACCTACTTATCTTAAACTGCTTATGAGAGTAAAAACTGTCTCTATAGACCAACATGGGTCTTTTCCACATGCTTTGTCCTTACCATATCTTCCTAGAAAAATTTTCAAGAGGTCACCCAACATAGGATTGCTCCAAGCCATGCTTGGCTTTGGAGTTCTTATGGTTGGGCCCTTGAAAATGAAGGTGCACCTTGTTGGTATAAGTAGTAACTATCAATTCTTTTAAGTTACTTAACCATCAAGGAATGAACGTTTCACTCCATAGCGGAAACATTGGATCGTCTTTGATTTTATTTAAAATTAAACTAAAAAATAAGATTAAGTAAACTTACTTAGAGTAAATATGGAGATATTTCTGGTGGGTCTTTATCTCCTCCACAAAGTCTTCCTAGCTATGACTCGAACACAGGACCAAGGCTTGTGGGAGCCTCTTAAAGAAAATCCACAAGGGATTGGAGAGGAAGAGGTTTAGAGAGAATTCTCTAATTCTCTATTGATGAGATGTGTGTTATGTCTAATAGCTCAACCCAATAGTCCTATTTATAGAGACCAATGGCAAATATTTGTCATAATTAAAATATTATATTTTAATATCTAATATATTAAAATATATCTTATACGTATTTGAATCTCATTCAAATCTCTTATGATATTTATTTATTTGAATCTTATTCAAATTTTATAAATATCTTTTATTTAATGTATCAAATACAATAAATATATTTTTCTCTTTTATATTTATTATATATAATATATTAAATATTAATTTGAACACTTCAAATTAAATATTAATTTGAACATTTCAAATTTTTCTTTCAACTAAATTGATCTTTTAGTGTTACTATGACACACCTCACCCCAAATTATCCTAACTAACCTGGGATGAGGCATGCCGACATTAGATCCCTACTACTACTATGGAACTGATCGGTGTTACACGCAAGCGCACGTGATCGAAGTAATATAAATTGGTATGTGAGTACCAAGTATCTAATCCCAAGGGAACGGAGTAACAAAAATATTGTAAAGCAAAGTGTAAGGGAAATTGCAACTTTGAAAACTAAATTGCAAAAATAATGTTGGGTTGGTGTGTTGGTAAAAAGAAAAATTGCAGAATCTAATTGTAGAATTTAGAAATGACAATAATCAAAATAAGAAAATTTTCAAAATTGAATTGCAGAATCTAGAAATGGCAAACTAAATAGACTTAGTAATTGAAATTTCAAAGAGAATTTAGATAAAGATGGGGCTCAAGATTGTCATTGCCCTAAGTTGTAATTGCAAGCCAAAATTGCAATTTCAACCAACTCCACACTCAATTGTAAACCAAAATTGCTTATCCTATTTACCCTAAATTTAGGATTTTAGGAGGCTAAGTGAGTGACTTATATGTCTATAGTCCCTATATCTTAGATTATTTGGTTCAACAATTTTATGGATTTTGGAGTCCTTAATCCCTATGTCTAGGGTGAGGAATGACTTATGTCTAAGATCTTTTTCTCCATCACTTGTGTAAAATCCGCTTATCACTAAGCCTGTCGGTATTAGATCTAAGATTGAGTTGCTACCCTAGTTGATCAATCTAGGATCTTAACAGAAATTTATTCAACACAAGCAAACAATTGAGATGCATGCTTGGTTTTTATTGAAGTTTAGGCTACAATTACTTCTTAGGAAATTCACATTCTTAAACTCCCTAAGAAGTTTTAGCTCATAAAAATATTACAACTAAATTTTGAGAAAAATTTCATATTAGAAGTTGTGTAAATTAAATAATTAAGGCAAATAATTGTAGTGCTATTTTCGATAAAACTACAAGGAATTCAAGAGATTCTCAATTGAAACAAAGAATCAAGGGCTTTACACAGTCCAGTAAAGGCTAAACTTGACTAACGGCAGAGGACAGAACCAACTAATAATGGAGATTCAGTCAATAAATTTGGCTAACCACTCACTTCATTCCAATCGACTCAACCTTCACCAAATTTAGGAGATGGTTGGTCTTAACAACCCAAGTGCTACTTGAATCGGATTGGGCAAACTGGAAAAGTGCAGAAATTGAACAATCTTGCATCAAAATATAGAGATGAAATCAAGGAAGAATTCAAAAAGAAACTTGCAATGAATGTTGGATAAAACCACAAAATTAATTCAAAATTGAATTCGACTGAGAACAAGAGGATAACTCCCACAACTATTCGTCATACAAGAAAGGAAATTAAAAAAAACAGAAGGTTGAACCATCGGTGAAACAGAGAAACTAAGAAAATGCAGAAAAATAGAGTAGTATTTTCGAAGAATACCCACCAACTAAGAATGAGATTAAAACTTAAGCTTACTTCAAAATAACTCAAATGGAGAACGATGATTGTACTTCAAGCATTTATCCTTAGTACAAATAGAAATTTGAAGAAAAACAAACAGAACTGTACTCTTTGGTTAAAACAGAATGATAAAAAAAATTCCGAAAAACAGAGCTTCGATTTTTCCCTTTCTTTTTTTCATCCAAAAATCGACCCTTCCCTCGAGCTTTCTTCCTCCATCTTTGTAGATCTTCCTAGGGTTGAGATTTGCCAAAATTCGCGCTCCAATTCCCCCAATTCGTGCGGAAATTGAGTTTTCCATATATGGGTTTCTTTGCTTGCGCCAGCTTTTTCAATTTCCATAATTTCCTTACCATTCCTTGCTATCCACAAATTGCAGAATCTGATTTTGCAATTTGATTTTGCAATCTCCATAATTTCTGCAACAAGATCAATTTATTTAAAACTTTATTCCAAATGTCATCATATTCCTTTCTTCCTTAAATTGAAGCAATCTTCCACTATTTTCAATTGGTCTTAAGATAAAACAAGAATATTTTAAGCAATTGGAAGTTAAATAAGCCTTAATCTAAGGCTTATCAGGAACCCAACGTCAAACTTTGCAAAATAAATCTTAGTTTTGAAAATCACAAGTGACTAGCCAAAACTTGTTGATACAAAATTAATTAATTTTGTTATAAAAATTCGGCAGAGTTTCCCCCGAAAACTGAGTAAAACACACCTGAAAAGAAAACATATACACTCCCAAATTAATCTGTTCAAACTCCAACTACTATTTTAGAAATTCAGCACAATCTGACAAACTTATTAGTAGATAAACATGTGAGTTTTATATTACAAACTAAAGGAAATCCCAAAATGGTACTAGCCACATCAGTTACACAAGAAGTATTTGTAAATATGTACATACAAAATGATATGCAAACTATCAAGTCTGGTGGCAGATATCGACTTCTGTAGGCTCGTTAGAAACTCAATCGCTACCTGAAGGAAAATTTTAGGAAGAAAGAATGAGCTAATAGAGCCCAGTGAGTGGTAAGTTAATAGGAAAAATAACCTCTCGTAAAAAACCTTTTATATTAAAAGGAATTCAAAGTTCAATAAAACTATATATACTAAGCACAATCTAAATACACAAGATAAGTAAAACATCACAGAGATTTGCAGCAATAACTCTTTAAAGAAAGCATAAAATAATAGGCCAACAAAACTCATAACCAAACTTGTACCCAAATCCTTGCCATACTATGCATCGAGAATCTCCAGATACATAGCAGAGCAAATTTATGTCATACGTGCATGTAGAACAAACTCTAACATCTGTAATGCCTTAGGTCCAGGATTTGGACCAGGATTCGGAATCCGGATTTGGCACCTAATGGCCCCGACATTTTCCTGCATCTTCTGCGGCCTGAGCACACTAGCATACTATAGAAACACATTCTCATAGCATACGGGGTAATCACCATGGGTACAACATCTAGTGGTTTGAAAACAATTTCTATATGAAAATCATCCAACCCAGGTTAAAGTCATAAACATTCTCAACCGTGAGGTCTCATAACTTTAAGCCATAACTCAAAGATCAACTAAAATCATGATTCAAAATCAAGTCATTTCTAAAACTCACAAATACTTGATTTCATCTCAAATAATTTGAACTTTTGCCAATTGGCTAAAATCAAGAGATTTCTATAAATTCACCTTTCATAAGCTTAAATAATACAAATAATTAAGTCATTGTAGCTAAAATTTCATATAAACATAAATCTCTTCAAATTCAAATATGCTAAATCATGAATTCAATTTAGTGAGCATATGTCACTTTCTTATCAAATTAGTAAATCATCAATCTCAATAATAAACAATTTATGAAATACATATAATTTCCTCCAATTATCAAAATCTTCAATAACTAAATCATTTGCATTCATGTATGAATGGCAATTGATTTTCAATTCTCACAAATTTCATAAATTACTAAAATAATTGAAATACTTTATAAAAGAACCACTCACAAATACTATGGGGGAAGTTTGTTCGGGTTGTAAATGGTTCCAATCTCCGTTTGTCCTGAAATTAATGCCAAAATTAGGGTGCAACAACGATAAATTATCCAAAGCCTTTAAATTTCTCATTAACCCAAGAATTAACCATCCTTTTCATCATTTTACTCTTCAAATTACCAAGAAATTGAGACCATAACCCAAAATAAAGTTTCCAATAAACTCCATTGTAATCCCTCTCCATAAGAAATCTCATTCTTCTCATTTCTTCTTCTCCATGAACAAATTCATTGGTTTTCTTTTCCTTAAGGGGGCGTTTGGCGCGCAGAGTTGAGTTGAGTTGGGCAGAATTGAGTTGAGTTGAGTTGAGTTGTGGAGAGTTAACGAGCAACACCTCGAGGAATGGGAAATCGCGTGAAGTTACTCAAAATGATAGGGAGTTAATTACTCAAAACGGTGGGGTTGAGTTGCTTTGCAGGGAGTTGATTTTTTGACGGGCAAAACGGAGAGTTGGGTTTTAAACCCAACTCAAGTCAGTGGGCCAAACACCCCCTAAAAGTTTGCAATTTATATATACAAATAGCCCCCTTTAATCTATATTTTAATAAAACTCATAACTTTCATCAAATTTCCCTCTTTTACTCAATCATCACCCCCACCTTAGTTTTCAAGCTATTTTATGGAGTTTCCAACTAAAGGAAGAAAACCCATAAAGAAAACTCACTAATTGGTTCTAAAACTCATGAAAACTTTCAATCAAAAGTTAGAGAACTTACCAAAAGCTTCAATCCAAGGTTATGAGAGGTTCTCTTTGTTTATTTTTCTTTTCTACTTCAAAATAGCCCAAAAATCACACCCCTTCTCTTCACTTTCTTCTTCTTCCTTTTCCTTACGTGATATCTTCTCCAACAATACCCATCCTTTTTGTTTTATTAAACATTATTTATTTAATTTCTAGACAAAGAACTCTTTCCCTTTGTGTGGCTTCACTAAAGCCACATGTTTTTATTTAATAAATATATATATAAATATATTTATCCCACTTTTTTTTTAAAATTTTTAATTTCCATTATTTAATTGAAACCAATCCTTATCTTCCCAACTAAAACCATAAAAATCCAAATACCTAATTCTCAAAATTCATACTTTCCATTTATATATATATATATATATTTTACCAAAATGTAGAAATAGGTGTAACATACTATGAGCTAGCAAGGAGACCTTATGAACCTACATATTATAAGCTCCAATGATATAAAATTAATTAATTGATTAATTTTCATTATTAACTCTAGGGTCACTCCACTATAGACCTAGAGTTGCACTTTTATGCACTGTAGGACGAGTTGTGTCCATGGATATAATCACTATATGCAAGTTGATCCTTCACGAGTTGTTCGTAGTTACAGCTGGGTCAAAAGTCCGTTTTACCCTTGTAATTACATCTGACACCTTAAGTACCACTGATCCTCTAATGAACAATTTGTTATGATCCAACCATAAACTAAGTCCCTCTTGAACCAGTGAGAGGGTGAGGCTCCATTGTTTAAGTCCCAAAATTAGCACTTAAGGGAACTACTCATCTACTTACCCTATATAGGGAATGAGTGAATTCCATCTTGTGAGATTATGTTTCCAAATCCCTATTTGGTCAAGTCCCCACAAATGGTAGGCATATTGAATCGGCTACAAATTATAAAAGCCACTCTCACCCATGCAAATCAAATTACAAGCTCTCACAAGCAGGAGTTCATAACTCACTCAAGATTAAGATCGAGTCGCATATGATCATCATGATGAAATATTAATCTTCTCAATTAACGGATTTATAAAGAGAAATTAAATATTTCGTAGTCCAGTTTTACACAAACTCATTGTATAAGATACTCTCACTCACATGTCTCCACATGAACGATTTGGATGAAGTCATTTGTAACTATTACAAAGTGGGTCGTATCAATAGTGTTACCAGAATAAGACACCCAACCTTATCCATATACAATGACCCTTTAGGTTATTTCTTGAACATGACCCTCCCATATGTCAACCACATATTGTTCAAGATTACACTAATAACCTTAGATTTTTCATATAATGGATAATATTATATTGCAAATAGAATAATCAAAATTATTATTAATTGTTAAATAAATCATTAATTACGAAACTTTAGGGCATAAATCCCGACAAACCATACTTGTATAGTTTGAGGATCATCTCTCATTTGGATGTGGTATTGGTTCATTCATGTACCCCTCTTGAACTTGGGCGTACACATGTCCACAAGCTTCTGCCTTAGTTCGTCTCCGAACCATATCTGTTACACCCATTTCTACATTTTGGTAAAATATATATATATATAATTGGAAAGTATGAAATTTGAGAATTAGGCATTTGGATTTTTATGGTTTTAGTTGGGAAGATAAGGATTGGTTTCAATTAAATAATGAAAATTAATAAAAAAAAGAAAAGAAAAGAAGAGAAAGTGGGATAAATATATTTATATATATATTTATTAAATAAAAACATGTGGTTTAAGTGAAGCCACACAAAGGGAAATGATTCTTTGTCTAGAAATTAAATAAATAATATTTAATAAAACAAAAATGAGGGCTTTTGTTGGACAACATATCACGTAAAGAGAGGAAGAGGAAGAAAGTGAGGAGAGGATTTCTTGATTTTGGACTATTTTGGAGTGTGAAAATCAAGAAGGGGATCTCACAACCTTGGATTGAAGCTTTGGGTAAGTTTTCTAACTTTTGATTAAGGTTTCTCATAAGTTCTAGAACCTAATTTGGTGGGTCTCCTTGTGGGTTTTCTTCATTTAGTTGGAGACTCCATAAAATAGCTTGAAAACAAAGATGAGGGTGATGATTGAATAAAAGAAGGAAATTTGATGAAAGTCATGAGTTTTATCAAAGTATAGATTGAAATGGATTAGTTGTATGTAGAAATTGCAAACTTTTTAGGGAAAGAAAACCAATGAATTTATTCATGGAGAAGAAGAAATGAAAAGAATGAGATTTCTTAGGGAGAAGGATTACAATGGAGTTTATTGGAAATTTTATTTTGGGTTATGGTCTCAATTTCTTGGTAATTTGAAGAGTAAGATGATGAAAATAATGGTTAATTCTTGGGTTAGTGAGAAATTTAAAGGCTTGGATAATTTAGTGTTGTTACACTTTAATTTTGGCATTAAGAGGTTAGTAATATGTTGACAAATTATGATTTCAGGGCAAGCGGAGATTGGAACCATTTACGACCCAAACAAACCTCGTTCGTAGTAGTTGTGAGTGGTTATTTTATAAAGTATTTCAATTATTTTAGTAATTGATGAGATTTTATGAGATTCGAAATCAATTGCAATTAATATTAATGCAAATGATTTAGTTATTTGAAAATTTGGGGGAAATTACGTGTATTTCACAAATTGTTTATTATTAAGATTGATGATTTACTAATTTGATAAGAAAGTGACATATGATCACTAAATTGAATTCTTGATTTAGCATATTTGAATTTGAAGAGATTTATGTTTATTGAAATTTAGCTACAATGACTTAATTATTTGAATTAATTAAGCTTATGAAAGGTGAATTTATGGAAATCTCTTGATTGTAGCCAATTGGCAAAAAGTTCAAATTATTTGAGGTGATATCAAGTATTTGTGAGTTTTAGAAATAACTTGATTTTTGAATCATGATTTTAGTTGATCTTTGACTTATGGCTTAAAGTTATGAAACCACAATTTGAGAATGTGTGGGGTTTGAGAACTTACGATGATTATTATATAGAAATTGTTTTCAAACCACTAGAGCTTGTACCCATGGTTATTACCCGTATGCTATGAGAATGTGTTTCTATAGTATGCTAGTGTGCTCAGGCCGCAGGGGATGCAGGGGAATGCCGGGGCCATTAGGTCCTCAATCTGGGTTCCGAATCCTGGTCCAAATCCTGGACCTGAGGCATTACAGATGTTAAAGTTTGTTTTACGTGCACGTATGACATAATTTGCTCTGCTATATATCTGGAGATTACTCGATGCATAGTATGACAGGGATTTGGGTACGAGTTTGGTGATGAGTTTTGTTGGCCTATTATTTTGTGCTTTCTTTTAAGAGTTATTACTGCAAATCTCTGTAATGTTTTACTTATCTTGTGTATTTAGATTGTGCTTAGTTGATAAAGTTTTATTGAACTTTGAATTCATTTTTAATATAAAAGGTTTTTGTCGAGAGATTATTTTTCCTATTAACTTACCACTCACTGGGCTCTATTAGCTCATTCTTTCTTCCTAAATTTTTCCTCCAGGTAGCGACTGAGTTTCTAACAAGCCTACAGAAGTCGATATCTGCCACCGGACCTGATATTTTGCATATCATTTTGTATGTACATAAATACAAATGCTTCTTTTGTAACTAATGTGGCTAGTACGTTTTGAATGACTTAGCACCATTTTGGGATTTCCATTGGTTTGTAATTTGAAACCCACATGTCTATCTACTTTTAAGTTCGTGGGATTGTGTTGAATTTCTGAAATGGTGGTTGGAGTTTGAACATGTTAATTTTGGAGTGTATATATTTCTTTCAGGTGTGTTTTACTTAGTTTTCAGGAAAAATTCTGCTGAAATTTTTATAAATTTGGTGTTAACAAAGTTTTGGCTAGCCACTTGTGATTTTCAAAACTAAGATTTATTTTGCAAAGTTTGACATTGGATTCCATAGTTTAGTAGGAATCTAATGTTGGCACGCCACATCCCAGGTTGGTTAGGGTAATTTGGGGTGGGGTGTGTCAATATCGCACTAAGTCATCTCAAATTTTCACTTTATATGTCAAATCAAGCATAGTTCATTGAATAAGATTTCAATTACTATCTCAAAGTTTGATAATTCGATCTTCCATACTGCAATTGTTGAACCTAAAAAAAAATCGAGAGAGGGACAAATGTTTTTATTGAAAAAGTATCAAAGTTATTTGTTTAAAATTATATGTGTTTAATAATACACTTTTTGTTTTTTGTTGTTGTTTTCTAATTTAATGAATTTGAAATTCTAACAAATTTTTTTAAAAATAAAGTTGATTTTGCTAGCGTTTTAAATTTTTTGCTTTCTATTCTTAAAACTTAAGCTTGTTTTTCTCTTTTTTTTTTTTTTTTAAAATTACGATTTCTTTGTTTTGATTTTTATTTTTTAACTAAACCTGTGACATATTAACAAAATATGAATTTTTTGAATTTTTTTTTTTTTTTGTTTTTTTTTTTAAAACTGAAAATTTTGAAAAGTTAAAAGAAAGTTGGGTTGCCCTAACTAGCTAATGTAATGTCTTTTTTCGATGGAAAAATGTTTTAGCCCCTATAAAAGTGAACCTATTTGACCATAAAAAGAAGTCATTTCTACATGTCATGTCTATGAGATATGGCTGTACAATCATATTAAAAGAGAAAAAAAAAAAGCACATAATGCAAAGAATTTGATCTATTAGTTTGATTCGATTAAAAAGGACATCTAACCAAAACTAAATATCTCATAGCACCATAAAATTATTCTCTTTTTTTTTTTTCTCGCAAAGTTACAAATGATGATGGGTAAGTGAGAATTTTAAATTAACAATTGTCTTATGTTACTATATTATATTCATCATCTTTTTCAACTTTTAATAAATCTATCAAATAATTTAACTTGAGTATAGCACAATAAATTAAAAGTATATAACCACTCCGATCTAGAGATCAGAGATTCAAATTCTCTCTCCTATAGTGTTGAACTAAATAATAATAATATAAAGTCTATCAAATAGGTTTTTGAATGAACTATATCTATATATTTTATTGATGTGTGTTAGCTAGGGAAGTTAATTAGAAGGTTGCTCCTGACTCATAGTGCACGTAACAATCATCTCTTTTTGTTAATCGATATTAATCACAAACATTTTTGAAACATTTTAATTGACATAACACATTTAATTGCTTCTTTCTCACATGCCTAAATCTTCTCACATCACATTCCTATATAGATTTTTTTTTCCTTTCTCTTTTGTTCTTGTATTATCACAAGATTCATTTGCCATGACTATCTTTATTTTATCTAACATATTTAAAATGTGAGATGAACTTTTATGATATCATAAATTAAAGATAAAAAAGATTATTGTTACAAGTAAAAGTTATATATATGAATTGTATCTTGCTACATCATATATTAAAAAGAAAAAAAAAGAATTCAATTTGAAGACCTTAGCTATACAAAATTTGATTGAGACAATATATTATTGAGATAGAGAGAAGATTTTCTGTCGGAGTTGGGTCATAAGAGTATCTATTCTCATTAATGTAAAACTAATGACTAGGCATACTAACAAAGAAGAGTTTAGAGTTTATAAAAATGATTCATGCATTTGTACAATTTTAATTTTGTCTCAAGTAAAAGTCGAAAGGCAAACATTAATGAAAATGCGATTGGTCATATGCATGTGTATTATGTCATTAATATACCTTGAGATGAAAATAATAACTTATTATAAGAAAAAAAATTGTCAAAATTGAGTCTCAATCTTTCAAATTGTATCTATTCATATATTGTTCTTCATAATCATATATTAATTGAATTGTGCCAAAATAATTTAAAAAAAATTGGATTCTACTAGAAGACAATCAACCTAAATATTAAATATAGAAGTGAATTTTTTCTTTAAAAGTTAAAAAAGTATTAGTGGATAAGACATCTGTTTTTTTTTTTATAAAAAAAGTTCTTAGATTCTAACACCCACTCTCTATTGTGAAGTGATATTCTCAAAAAACAATAAAATAAAATAAAAACTTTATATTTGCTTTTTGTAACTTTTGAGTACATTTTGACAATTGAAACCTCACTCTTTTTACTTTCTTTTTTTTTTTTTTTAATTGAATACTGACTATATGTTACTTCAAAATTTTTGTATCGCCACTCAATATATATATTTTCTGATATCAATTATTTCATCAATTTATTGAATATTGTCTAAGAATCATAATAGTTATTATTTTAATGTGTTATATAGACATCTCAAGGGTTATGGAAAATTATTGCAAATGTTTAATTTAATATATATATTTCTAAAATTGGTTTTAAAATTTCGACAGTAAAAAAAAATTGTAAGTGAATTAGTTCAACTTTTGGAAACAAAAGTATTATTGTCAAAATCATAGGATGCCTAAATAAATAAATTTGATTGGGGATTGAAAAGTTGCCTACCTTAGCTTAGGCCTTAGCCTAGTTGATTTCAATGTCGTTTTTTGGATGAAAAATATGCCACCAATGACCAAAGTAAATCTGCTAGCCAATAAAAGAAAATCATCTTTTACTTGTCATATCTATAAGATGTGAATATACAATGATTTTTCTCTATAAATAATTGAAAGAAAATTTTCTATTAGCATAATTCAATAAAAAATTGAATTATTTACATGAGCATGTCTCAAATTGTTAAACATTTTTACATCCTACTATAGATAATGTCACAGTGCATATGTTTGAATTCATCATTCCATTTGTGATGTTATATTTCAGAAAATAAAAATGTTAAACTACGGTTGATGTTTGAATTAAAATCTTAAAAAAAATTTGTTATCTTATATTTATTTTTAAATTTAAAATTAAATAAATAAGTGGATTAATTTTTTTTCTCTTTATGGTCTCTATATTAATCAAGTTGGTTTTTTTATTTGATTAAAAGTTAAAAAATGTGAGATGGTAAATCTTTGAAATATCAAATTAAAGGTGAATTGAGTCCTTGATACATACCATATCATATCTTAAAGAGAGAAAAAAACCAAAATTTTAATTTTAGAGATCTTAATTTAAGTAGTCTTGCATTGATATCTTTTTATGGATTGTAAATTTAAATATTCTCTCCTTTATTTTTAATGTGATTAAATTCTTTTTTAAGAATTTGGTGATGTAAAATTTGATTGAGATAGTGTTCTAATATCACGATAAAATTTTATGTTAAATTTAGATTCAAGAAAATCAATTTCCATTTATGTGGAAGTGATGACAAGACGTGCGATAAAGAAAAATTTTCATTTGTAAAATGATTCATGCATTTGTACCACCTTATTTTTGTCTAAAGTAAAGCCAAAAACACTAATTAATGAAAATCAGATTGGTCAAATGGCTCGATGTGTATTGTGTCATATCTTGAAACGGAGGTTAACCCTTTTTTTTTTCTTGTATGGAGTATTATTCTTAAAGGAAAAAAAAGGAAAAAAAGAAATGCAAAACTGAATTAGTCCTCTTTAAATTTAATAAGGTCTTCATATCAAAATAGCATTAATTGTCCTGTCGCATGTTAATTTTTTCAAAAAAGAGCAAATGTGTTAAAAGTTAAAACACACGTTTAAAAAATCAATGTATTTGGTTTTACATTATATTTGTCACTTTACTTATTTTTTAAAACAATATATTTATTTTTTTTTTAAAAACAATATATTTATTTATCCGCTCCTTTTTATTTATTATGTCAAATCAATTCATGTTTATCTAATAAATACATTATATCATTCCTTAATTAATAGTGCTCACGAATGGAATTATGTAGAACTAAAATTCCAAGTTGGAAGACATTTAATATTTTAAAATTTAGTGATTAAATAGATATACAACTATGAAAACTTAAGAACTTAATTTATAATTTAACTTCTCCTTAATATAAAATTCATCGGCACGGTGGCCCCATCTCCCTTAAAAAATTTACATATTATAGGAAATAATTATAAACAATAGTATAATGATTTACTTATTTTATGAATCACGTTCATGTACTTTAATAACAAACTCGTAAAAAAAAAAAAAAAAAAAAAACCTGTATAGCCGAAGTGATAGCATAGCCAATCACCAATAATTGACATGTATTACTTTTTTTGAGGTCGGATGTTCAAATCTCTATATTTCCAAATTTGTTATACTAAAAATAAATAAATAATAACAACTATGTATACACTCATGCCTTTTATAATCTAAAATCATACGTTTCAAGTTTCAATTAAATTTTAGGCTAAATTATAAAAAAATACTCTTGAATTTTGCTCATTGTTTCAAAAATACTTATATTCTTTTAAAAATTGCAATATTACCTTTGACCTTTCATAAATGTTTCAAAAACTATTATTTGAGTAGAAAAACCATTAAAATGTTGAACGAAAATTCGACGTGTTTGAATGTTGTTCTTCTAGACTTTATCCAGACAAGTATCCTAATCACTATCGTTGTTTCCAATTATTGGCACGTCAATTTTCCATCCAACATTCTAATTTCTAATGGATTTCTACTCCGAGGGCAATTTTGAAACGTTTATGAAAAATCAAGGGTAATTTTCTAATTTTTAATAGAATAGATATATTTTTAAAATAAGAGGCAAAAGTTTAGGAGTATTTTTTATAATTTAGTCTAGATTTTAATACTAACCTTTATCAAATTGGTAGATATGACAAATATTGTAAATAACAAAAGGATATGATTAACAATTTTGCAAACTACAAGACTGATTGAAAACATTTTTGAAGTACATAGGTTATAATTTGTAAAATAACTAAGTTGTGCGGATATACGTAATTGAATCTATATAATATAATATAGGCCAACCATTTAGGTAAGAGTAGGTATTCGTATTAGCACAAAAAAACAGCCCATTATTTCTGTAACTTAACTGGATCATATCTTAAATCTTGGGGTTGACCAACCTTTTTTGACCAAATAAATGACGAAAATAAAAATGAGTCACGGCGATAAACATTATGAAAGACACAGTTTTTAAATATAAAAAATTATAAAATAGGAAAAAAATTTAAATAATTGGTTTTATAGCTCTTCAAATCGCTTTCAAAGAAGATATTTTAAGATCCGTTCTAACGTTTGGGCTTGGGCAACTAATTGAGTTGTGAAATTTGGGGAGTTGAACTTGGACTTATTTTTCAGTTTTGACAAAACGCTGTCGTTTTAGAAAATCAAGTGATAATTAAAAGGCTAAACAAAATAAAGAATTTAATTGAATTTGTTAAGGATCTGGAAAGATGAAGAGTGACTTTACAATTTATAAGATACATGGGCTACTACTCTCATTGTTAATTGGTTTTGAGATGGAACTCCATGTTTATCTAATATGATATCATAATTCATAAAGTCCAAACGAATATTCGATCCAAAAATTAAGATCTGACTATCTAATAGAGTTTGATTAATCTCGTCTATAATATTCAAAAGCAGGTACCTACGATTATTTGGAAGTTGGAGTGCTTTGGTCCACACCTACCTGATTATTTGAAAGTTACAGTGTTTTGGTCAATACATTAATAAGCATTGACCTAAAAAAGAAAAAAGAAAAAAAAATTAAAAATATTAAGGCACTGTTTGATATCTATTTAGTTTTTAATTTTTGGTTTTTAAAAATTAAATACTAATTATACTTATGAATTTCTTTATTTTGTTATTTACTTTTTACATATGTTTTAAAAAATCAAGCCAAGTTTTGAAAACTAAAAAAAATAGTTTTCAAAATTTTGTTTTTGTTTTTGGAATTTGGTTAAGAATTCAAATGTTTTCTTAAGAAATATGAAAATCATGGTAGAGCAATAATGAGAAAACAAGCACATTTTTCAAAAACCAAAAATCAAATAGTTATAAAACGGAGCTTAAAACTTTTTAAGTTGCATTTAAAAGATTTCTTATTTATCCATGAAATAGCCAACGTGTGAACAATGACACTGATCTAGAATAATCGTCTTATCCTCAATGATATTCAAAGCGAATTGTTGATGGAAATTCTAATTTTTGTCCAAATCATGAGAGGGAGGGAAAGAAAAGAAAATTAATAGCGATTTTGTAATTTTTTTTTCCTCCCAAACCCTAAACATCTAAGTTATGGGTTAATTGTTAGAGGTAAAAATTTTGTTCTGATTTTAACGGACAAAGTTAATTAAAGATTACTTTTTCAGTTCGAAGGTTACTTAAAAGTTTAAACCTTTAAATGAAACTTTTTAAATGAACACGAGTAATAATCGAAACGAAACCAACCTATAGTTTAAAGGCATTAATATCATTTATAACAAATCAATATTTTTATGATCATATGATTAATAGTATTAACAATACGGATTATGGTATAATTTGAAGTTTTTTTTTTATACCATAAATAAACTTTTAAAAGAGAAACAAATTCTTTTTTATTCTGTAAGGGATTGTATTGTAATTTGCATAGTATCCCTATGGAGTAAATGTCATAGCTAAAGCAAGGTACAATCACAGTAAAGCGATGGCCCCTTTTATCCCTTAGTTGGAAATTGACGCCTTAAGCTTCAGCCCATGTGAATAAAAGAAAAGTAAGTTAAGCCCTCACGTCTCACCTCATCTTCCTCGAGAATTTTATGGGGTTTTAGGAGGGTCACAAATGACGTTGAAATGGAGGGGGTCGAGGATGCTTTCTCCATTTCCGTTCTTGCAAGGAGTTTCATTTCATTCACACGAGGAAAATTTTTCATTTTTTCCTTTTAATTATTATTATTTTATTTTATCACTTAGAGACTGTTTGAGACGTGATTTATAATAATTTGTGTTATAATAACCTGTGGAGTACTCTGCACCCCAAATACATACTATTATAATTTCATACTAAACAACTCTACATTTTAAAAAATATTATATAATTCTACAAACTATTATAACTCACTTAGTGTGTAGTAAATTTACAAAATACAAAATTTTAAGTTAAAATTAAGAGAAAATATTAGTTTTTATGGATTATTTATAATTTTTAATAATCAACTTTGTAACTATTAATTTATTTTTAATATTTTAAAATTTTAAAATTTTGGAGATGTGGTCGAGATTGGGACCAAAAAATATATTTCATTCTATCCCTAATTAAATTAGTGGATCTCCATCTCGTTTGGGGTGAACTTTCATAAAGAAAATTGTACTTTCTATTGCATTGTTCCAAAAGATAGTTTGTTGCTTTTTAGAGAAAAAAAAACAATAAAAAAGAAACATGTTTGGATGATTTTCTTTTTCTCTTAGTTTATTTTTATAAATAATATATTTTTAAAAAATAATTGAAATAATTTCTCCTTCAAAGTCGTAGATATAATTTTTAACTTCAAGGCTCGTTAAACTTGACCTTGTACCGGTTATTAAAATTTTGTTTTTGAAAATAAAACCTAAAAACTGTTTTTTGAAACAACAACCGCCTAGCAATTGTCCTTTTATCTACCTTGGAAAAGAAAATTTGTGCTTTTCTTTTTTCTGTTGTTTTCAATCAAAATTCAGTCTATTTTTAACGTTAATTTTTCATTCCATTAAATTCGTTTTTCCAGAATATTTTTCTTTAAATATATAAAAGTTTTTTTGTTTCTTTGAAAAAACGTGAAAGAGCCTCCTTGTCGTTTTCTTGTAGAAAATGATATATATATATATATTTTTATCATATTCTATAAAATCATTAATGAAGTAAAACATCCAAAGAGAAAAGTCCAAATTTAGTTGTCATGCTTATAAGGTAATGTGCACATGTGATTCATTTCATGTGTGTTGCGTTTGTATCTATTCTATTAAAATTAATGATGGCTGTTGGAATATTTTATATATTCTAATAATAATAATAATAATGTGGACAACATATTAATATAAATGTATTATTTGGCTATTAATGGGTTGATTAAAGTGATCTATAGTTAAATAGACCCGTGGACTTTTATGGAGTACGAAATTTTATTAGGTGGTTATCCAATAACTCTTACTATGCTTAATGGGAGTTTAGTGAAGAGTTTATAAATAGAATGCAAGGGTTATGGTCTCCAATACGCTAAGCATATTCAGTTCTCCGGTTACCTATCTGATTGAGAGAATTCAGAGCTTTGGTGTGTTTAGTTGAGGAAGATCTCCTTGAACGTAGAATTTCTGGTGAAATCAGATTGCTAGAACGATGTTAATGGATCTAGGTTCAATCATTTTTTTATGTTCTTCATTCTAATAATTCAATATGCACGATTCTAGCGTAATTGCTTTTGTATTGCAATTGTTCAACAATGGAAATATATAATATAATTTTTTTTATAAACTACAAAATATTTGGAACTATTTTTTAAATACAATTATACGATTTGCAAATTAGTCCTTTTCATAGGACTATAAATTATTGCTAATTTGAAATAGAGGATAACTAAAAATTTTAGATTATCATGTTATATATATATATAAAGAATAATCATTATAATGCTCGTTAGTATTTAAAATATAATTATATTTTAAAAAATATTTATTTTATGAAACGGACAAATGAATTAAAAATATGCCCATTCACTTCCGAATGAAAAACCTTTGACAGGTAGGATTTATAAACCTCTTATTTATTTTATTTTTTTGGAAATATTACGACCTCTTCACTAAAGTATAAATGCTTTAATTGCTATATATATTATGCTCATATTAACCCTCGAAACTTAAATTATTCATGGATTAACGATAAAATTATCTTACCATTAATTTAGAATAAGTTATTTTTAGTGAGTTTAAACATCATTTTAACTCTTTAAAAAAAAACATCATTTTAACTTCAAATAAAATAATATTTTATTTTGGACCAATTTTGTCTAAATCTCTCAACTTTTCAAACTTTTATCTTCTTGCAACTTGGTGTAGATGGAATCTCACTTATAAATCTTTAGAACAAAAAAATAAACTCATTGAAAAATCAACGAAACGAAATATTGTCCTAAATTTTCAATATATGGCTGTCCGAGATTTTTTTTTTTTTTGGAGGCATGACTGTTCGAGTTCTTAAAACTTTTGTATTTTGCAGTTGAATGAAAACAGATTCTTACCTTTGCCCAAAAATCTTGGTGATAGAGAGATGATCCAATTGGAGTGGTCAAAGTTGACTTTTAAGAATGTGGTTGAGAGATTGAGTCATTAATCCGTATATCTCTCTATTTTTTTTAAAAATATATATATATATCATATTGAGTCTGTAATTTCGTAATCTCAAATAATAATAATAATAAAAAGTCTGTAATTTCGTCACAAATTCCAAATTGTGATTCTATGGATGCATTTTCCTTCCTTATCCACAACGATGTAATAACATTAATAATAAAACCTCCTTTTCTATTTCTTCTTTTCTTTTCTGAAAGCAACGCATGGCCAATCTCGTCCACGCTGGTTGAATTTAAATGAAAACAATCTTTAAAAAAAATAATTCAAAAGAATTTGAAATCTTCTAATTCCAAGAAAAACTTTGGGTTGCCCTAATTAGATTCTTGAAAAAATAAATAAAGTACGACGATTTAAATTTTGAATAGATATTCAAACCACCCTGTCATAAATAGTTACGTGAACAAATTGAACAATCTTCATTCTTGTTTTTACTTCTTCCATAATAAAAATTGTATATTCATTTCAAAATCTGATGCATTTAGTTATCTCGAACATAACCTTAACATCTTTATCATTTTAACTTCATTTTAAAAGAAATGTTATTAATATATGTTGGGAATGACTAACAAGCTCTTGAACCCTTAGTCCATTGCAAACCTTTACATAAAAGAGAGACTAGTTGTCCCATATGGAAACATTATAATTTGGGAAGTGGGTATAAATATTAGAATCTCTTGAGTTGCTTGCAAAAGGTGGATAGAGTAGTAGTAAAATCCTTTCTTACACATGTGCGTTGTAGTGAACGGGAGAGTTTGGGTAATTGCACTCTCGGCTAAAAAGAAATAATTTTTTTATTATCTTTCTCTCCATTTTTTCCTCACTTATTGTTTTACCTTAATTTTTGGATCTAAAAACGTTTTTTCTTCCAAAACGTTAGCACCAAGGTTGTGCATAATTTTCTTTCAAGGCAGTGGTAATCCACGGCTCAACAACTTCCTTCGACGTAACAATATATAATAATAAATGGCATGTTTGGAGCGTTGAGTAGGTTATAATAGTTTGTGGAATTAAATAATTCTGCACCCCAAACACAGATTGTTATAACCTAGACTAAACAACTATGTATTCTAATTATATATTATATAACTCCATAGACTATCATAACTCATTCGACACCTCAAACAGCCTCAAAGAGTTCAAACCAATTGACTCAAACTATCAATATATTTTCTTTTGCTATTCTTTTATGTCTTTGCAAGTTGATTTAACTGTAATCCCTTTGTCAAATAAATTCAGCTGCACTTTGTCTAATGTTATGTTTTTAAAGTAAACTAATTCACACCAACCATTTGATAAAATATCTGGTCAGACTTTCAATTATATTCCAACATCTTCTTGATATGAAAGTTAGCCAATAGAATTTTTTATTTTGTTGAAAAAATGTGATGGGGTAGACGTGTAGTGCAAGGGTTTATTCATTTCTATATATGTACATAAAAATTAGCGATGTGGGAATGTATATTTTTATACATTTTCGTTGACTTTAATTTGATGAGGAGGGATAAGAGTGATTAATTAACTTTTGCTAATATAATCATCTAACTTTTAATGATATAAAGAAGATTGAAATTTTGAACGATGCAACTAAAAATATCAAAGTTCTAATCTTTTAGAATTTTATTAGCATTCGGTAGAAGAGATGTTTCATGGGACCGGCCTTAAATTTCGCTGTTATAAAATTCTCTTAAAATCATTTATGGATGTATAATTGTATGAGTGTAATTTTAAAAATTCTGCCCCAATTGGCAACTGTGATATAAGGGTTTTCATGGGACTCTTCAATTTCACAACCATAACATTTCTTTTGAAATTTGTATATAGTTTTCTACTCTATGAGTCTTGATTTAAATTTTTTCTACAATTGGTGATTATGACTTGAAGGTTTAAAAAGGAATTAATTGTTTTTAATGAACATTTAAAAGTATTGATATAAATTAAGTGTTTTTTTTAAAAAAAATTAAATGTCATGATACATCTAATTATAAAGATAATTTTGTAAGTTCATCCTAAAAAGATGATTCAACAAAAGATAATTGATTCGAAATCATTATTTGATGGGTATATATCACTACTTAAGAGACTGCGTGTCTGTAAAAAGAGAAAATTTACCATAAATTTAGAATTATTTTTTAGACCAACGCCCTAATTAGATTTTTTCCAAAATTCAAAGTATGTTGGCTTTTCAACAAAAAAAAAAAAAAAAGGCTTGAAAATTTAATAGTTAGCCTTGCACAAATAATATCTTTTATTTATTTAAAACTATTGCTACATTTTCCAATTAGATTGTTTTTTCAGTATTTAAATTTAAATTTATAAAACAATTTATTATAACAACTTATGGCAACCTAAGCATAGTTCAATTGGTTAAAACATATACTTTCGATCAAGAAGCCAGAAGTTTGAATTCTCATCCCACATGTTATTAAAAAAAACTCAAACTATATTCTCATCTCAAATTTATTCAACGAAACAAACAAGCACCCGAGAATTTGTGAAATGAAATATTCTTGAGTAATGAAATGAAATATGAACATGGAAAGATAACTTTTAAGAACAATATTTTGGTTACACACTGGCACTTAAAATTTTTGATAACTAGGAGAGAAGAAAATGAGAAATTAAAACTTTTTTACTTTCTCTCTCTTAGTTGTCAAAATTTTAATGGTAGTGTGTAAGAAAGATACCTATACACTGGTATGCAACCAAATATTGTCTAACTTTTAAAGATGTACTAAATTGTTTCGATTTTTTTTAGAAAAAATGAATCCATAATAAATATCATAAATTATGATTTGAAAAAGTTCTTGTCAACCTAAAGCATAACTTAACTAATTAAGATATATATCTTCGATCAAGAGGTCAAAAGTTTGAATTATCACTTCCACACGGTGTTGGACTAAAAGGAAAGAAAGAGAGAAGAAAAAGAGTTGAAAAAGTCCTTCAATTTAAATCATGCAAGCTACCTCTATATGGCCACATCTTGGATAGATTCATTGAACTGTGAGATTGCTTTTGTTTGTACGTTTTTAGCTCCCAAAGAGAACAAGCAAGATTTCCACATTTCTCTGTATTTTCAGCCCAAACAATAAGCTGAACACATTGATTTTGAGCCCAACCCAATACACATATAGTCCTTATAGAAAGCCCAATTGACAAAAAATGTATTCAATATGGAGAAAATAAAGTTCTGGAGTGACTAATTTCACCAAAAATCCTTACAAGAACACCCACCATCTTTAAAATGGTGAAATCTATTCCTATCTCTCACAATAATCTCTCTGTTAAAAATTTTAGATATCATCTTTGTTACATCATGGCAATCCCAACAAACTCTGAGGTTCTTCACAATTCTAACGGGCAACCCTTCCTCCAGACTGATCAATCCAAATGCAATGGCCATCTTCTCACTGTGTCTACACAGAGCATCTTCTTTTTCTTCTTCTTCTATATCAAAGAGAACAGGGTTAGTGTTTGCTACATACCCTGCTAACTTCAGCCGTTTAGAAATCTCTCCCCACATCGTTTCGATGGCGTCATAACTCGGGTGGGACTTGTCACCTACAAAGAATTCATGAACTTCTCCATTCACCTCCATAACACTGCAACCAGGAGGCTTGCTTACGCCTTCTGCTTTCATGGACTGGCGCACATTACTTACCCTTTCCCAGTTCTTTGTGTCGGCGTATATGTTAGATAACAGCACGTAGGCGCCATGATTCTTGGCTTCGAGTTCGACCAGTTTTCTCGAGGCTACCTCACCTAACTCCATATTCTTGTACATTCTACAGGCATTGAGCAGAGCTCCCCATGCACCTGCGTGTGGCTTAATGGGCATGGTGTTTATGAAGTTTAGAGCCTCATCTAATCGCCCGGCTCGACCGTATAAATCAACCATACAACCGTAGTGCTCGAGCTGTGGTTCAATGCCATAGTCTCTCTTCATTGAGTCGAAATGTGAATGACCTTCATCGACCAGTCCCACCACACTACAACCTCTTAGAACAGAAATGAATGTGATTTCATTAGGGGCAATTCCTTCACGTTTCATAAGGGAAAACAGTTCAAGGCACTTCTCGCCATAACCATTCATGGCAAGCCCACCTATGGCACTACTCCAGGTATATACATTCTTTTCATTCATTTGCCAGAAAACCTCCATGGCCTTATCAACATCGCCACATTTGAAATACATATCAAGAAGTGCAGTACCCAGAGTGACAGTCATCCGAATCTTATTCCTCTCTATATAAGTATGTGCCCATCTTCCTTGGTCTAGTGCACCCAAGTGAGTGCAGGCTGTTAAAACCGAAACCATAGACACCTCATTGACCTTGACACCATCCATTTGCATTAGCTTAAACAGATTCAAAGCTTCCCTTGATTGCCCCCTCTGTGCATAACCAGCAATCATAGCATTCCATGACACAGAGTCTCTTTGAGGCATTTCGTCGAACAGCTCTCGTGCAAAATCAGTATCACCACATTTGGCACAAGCACTCACCATGGCCGTCTGACAGACTAAATCTGGTTCCTCAACTGATTCAAACACACGATAACATGAACTCAAGCAACCCATTTCAGCATACATAAAGATCAACCCACTTTGAACATGTGGGTCAAATTCAAAACCATGTTTGAAAAGTGTACCATGAACAGTTCGACCTGCTTCACAAGCAGACAACTGGGCGCAAGTTCGGACCAAAAAATTGAAAGTGTAATTATCCGGTGACATAACATCATTGGATTGGAGAATTCTGTTGTAAAACTGGAAGCTTTTGTGTGGGGTTGAGCTTTTGGAATAGGCTCTGATCATGGAGTTTAAGGTAAATAAGGTTGGGTCGGCACATTGGTCCAAAATTTGATTAGAATATGCCAAATTGGTGGGGTTTTTAAGGGCAATGGATGCAACAAATTGGCCTAAAAGTTGGCGATCATTCAAAAGGCCATTAATGAGCAATTGGGTATGGATTTGTTTGAGCTCTTTGAGCGTGGTGAAGGAATCGATCAAAGTAATCGTTGGGTGCTTGGCGATATTTCTTAAGGTGCTCATAAGTATTAATCAAAGCAGAATCAAGAGTCCAAATGCAGCAATCAGAATCATCTGATATATTTTTCCACTGTCGGAGCAAAGCGAAAATAAAAACGAAAGAACCAGTGGCTTGGAGGACGAAAATGATTTGTTATTGGCAGGTAGCGAGAAAGTCAAAAGAGTGCCACCGACCTTTAATTTTTCATTTTTAGAAAAAACACGTTTACGCTTTGCGGCCGTTTCCAAAATTTTGGTAATTTTCTTGGGTTAAATTATCAAAAATACTCAAATTGATGGGGTTGGTTTCAATTATACTTCTAAACTTTAAAAAGTTTCATTTTAACTTTTGAACTTTATTTCTAAATAACTTTTGAAGGCTTTTTTTCGTTAAATTCATGGACGAAAAATGATGTTTTTGCATTTGTATTGTTGCTTATGTGAACATATTTGAACATATACGTTAAAAAAACAATCAAAATATATGCAAATACGTCATTTTTCGTCCATAAATTTAATGAAAAAAACCTTCAAGGGTTGTTTTGAAGCAAACTTCAAAATTCAAGGGTTAAAATGAAACTTTTCAAATTTTAAGGGTACAATTGAAACCAATTCCATAGTTCACGAATATTTTTGATAATTTAACCATTTTTTTATATCAATAAGTGTTAGTGGTACTGGTACATTTAGTTATCAAGCTAATTCAAAGTTGTAGGTAAAATAAGTGACTATTATGGCTTAAATTCATTTTCTCTTTACATGGTTCTCAGACCATTAAATTAACATAGGATAATTTTAGTTGCGGTAATTTAAAATTGGTAAGATTTAGCCAATTAACTTTGATGTGTAAAAATTATGTCCCATTTGATAATCATTTTATTTTTTAGTTTTTGAAAATTAAGCCTATAAATATTATTTCCATCCATAATTTTCCTTTTGTTGTTATCTACTTTTTACCCATGTTTTAAAAAATCAAGTCAAGTTTTAAAAACTAAAAAAAATAGTTTTCAAAAACTTATTTTTATTTTTAGAATTTTATTAAGAATTCAAATATTTTTTAAGAAAAATTAAATATAATGTAGAAAAATAGTGAAAAAATAAGTAAAATTTTTAAAAATAAAAAATAAAAAATAAAAAACTAAATAGTTATCCAATCAGCACTTTAGGTTTTTGTAGTATAAATTTTGTACAACTTAATTTCGACGGTAAAAGAATTTGTAAGTTGTAATGGAGATTGATATACTGCTTGAATATATTTCTTTAAAATAAGAATACGTACCCTTTTTAGAATATTATAATATTACCTTATAAAGGGAAGGAAAAATTTTCAAACTTGAATAATGACATGTTGGACCATAAATTTTAATTGATTGCCAATTTTCTCTCTTTTAAATAGAAAAAATGTCTTTTTTCAAAAAAAATGAAAAAAAAGGTCGTTTACATATAGTTCAAAACTTTATAATATAGAAATTATATGTATATTGTAAAATAAATTACTTATTACATATTTTTAACATACTTTTAATTATTCATGAAACTCGAGTTAATTTTTCAACTTGAATATAATTCAACTGGTTAAATGGCTGATATGAGAATCTCAATTCCATATTATTGATATATAAACAAAAAAAAAGCCCAATTCTTATTCAATATTATATGGAAATGATCTTTCCTATATTATAGTTCAAAAGAACAAATGTAAGATATATATATATATATATTGAAAGCAAGGACAAATGTAAGATAAATCCATAATCCTAACAATATGAGATACTTCTCTCCTTTATGGATTCATGGAATATTCTTTTTTATTTTTATTTTTTTGTACTTTTCCTCTAATCCTGTTGATCAGAAAGTAATATAATAATGAGAAGGTTTATAGTTTTCTTTTTATATTTTCTTAATTATTTTGTCACTTATCAAATTAAAAATATCAAATCAAATCATATTAATTAAAGATTGATCATTTATGTGACTCTCCTCTATCTAATGTGTGAGTTGAAATTTAAAAATAAATAAAATCAAATTAGTTCAATTGATTTGACTAAAATCTTTTCTTACCACAATACTTGCATTCTCAATGCATCCTTCTTTCATATGGACACCAAAGCACTAAATCTTCAAATTTTTATACTATAATTGTATGCTAAAAACGCTCATAATAATCTTGTACGTTTGAATTAGGCTCTACAATCTTAACTTCCAACATAAAGACGAAGAGAAAAAACAACTCTTAAAAAAAAGAAGCAAGTTTGTACCAATTTGGTTTTAGTGGTAGTTGTTTCCAACTCAAGATGGTCAAGAAGAAAAGCAAAAGTAATATGGAAAGAAGTTGTTTTGCTTTTCTTTTTTGATGTTAACATAAAGTTAAGCCAATATTCCACAATCTTTAGCGATTTAAAATCAAAGGCAATGGTTGGCATAAACCAAAATCACTCTCCTTTTTTCACTTCTAAGTGTAAAATGATGGAACAATTTCTAGACTCTTGTAAAGTTGATTGGTTCTGAATTCTGATAAAGCCATTGATTTTTTTAATAAATAAAAGATGGTGTTTGGGCCCATGATTTTGCAAATTGCTGCTTTAACAAATTCAATATATTAATGAACTACTGACACTTGATTTCAATGTGAGGGACCAACCCCAGCATTGACGATAAGATATAAAAATAATATGAACGTAGGGACCTCTATATTATATTATAAATTTAGACTCGAGAAGAATTATATCTATTTGATCTCTCAACTTTAAAAAATTTTAGATGTGTTTTGAAATTTAAGTTATGATTTAATATTGTTGAGAATGCAGCTAAAGTTTCATGTCAATTAGATAGGGGAAAGATCATGAAATATAAGTAGAGAACAATATCTTCATTGGTTCAAAGACTTTTCGGCTGAAATTCAAAGTAGAGTTAAATATTTATGTCAAAATGAACAATATGAAAATATCATACCATTATGGAAATTATGAAAAGGTCCATTCAAAATTCAAAAATGGAAATCAAACTTTTTCAAATTTAAAGACTAAATAGAAACAACCATAGGACTGAATTTATATAATGGTTCAATTACAAGTTTGGTCCATAAATCTTTAATTTATGTTTAATAGGTCTTCAAATTTTCGATTTTGTGTTTAATATGTCCTTAAACTTTTAATGTCTCCAAAATTGAATTTATATAATGTGTGAATTACAAGTTTAGTTTCTAAATTTTTAAAATTGTGTAAATTTTCAATTTTGTTTTTAATAGGTCTTTGACCTCTTCAACATTTTTTTTTTAAATTTATAGACATATTAGATACAAAATTAATTTTTCTTGAAAGTTTACAAACCTATTAAATGTTTTTTAAATTTAAATTCTATTAGACACAACTTTTAGCTACCAAACTTGTAAGAACAATACTTGAATGCATATCAGTATGTAGGTATCTTCCTAGCTACACACTACTATTAAATTTTTGACAACTAAGAGAGAGAAAATAAAAAAGTTACAATTTCTCATTTTTCACCTTTATCTTTCTTAACAGTCAAACATTTAATGGTGGTGTGTAGCAAGATATATGCACCAAATTACTCAATTTTTCTAGTCCTATGGTAGTAGAGAGTACTCCATCTCTTTTCCTTTCCATGGGTGCCACATGACTTCTTCTTTTTTAAATTAAAAAGAGCATCACGATTTTTTTGAAGATTTTTAAGATGGGTAGTTTCTCTCTCCTATTTATATTTGTTATTAATTTTTCTTCAATACTAGTTTTTTATCTTCTTTAATCATTTTTTCTTTATTATTATTTTTATATTTTTTTCCTTTCATCTTCCGATGTTTAAAAGTTTCTCTCTCTTATAACTCTTTATCTTCTTTAATCCGTTTTTTCCTTTTACTATTACTTTAAATTATTTTACACATCTTAAAAATAAAATAAGCAAGAATATTGTTTTATGTCATTTTAATTATTATATTTCTTTCCATTGTGTAACTTTATTATATACAAATAATTAAATAATTATTTTCTCTTACTTTGATTAACATTATAATTATATTTTATTTGTTATCCAAGTATGATATTTTATTTTCATTTAGCTTATTTTCAAATAATTGAACAAATTTTTTTATCCCACATTTATCATATTATAATCAAATTGTATTTGTTACCTATTTGGTTACCTTATGCATTAAGGAATTATAAGTGTCATAAAATAAAAACAAAACATAAAGGTTGATGCTTAAAAAAATATAAATTAATAAGTCAACTATTCATTAAAAAAAAAAACTTTAAAGTGCAAATGAGAAATCCATACCAAAAGTCATAAGAAAGAAATTAAAAAAAAATGATTAAAGAAGAAAGAGTCATAGGAGAGAAACTTTTACACATTGGAAGATGAAAGGGAAAAACATAAAAATAAAAATAAAAATAGAAAAAAAATGATTAAAGAAGATAACAAAAATAATATTTAAAAATTAATAACAAATATAAATAGGAGAGAGAAACTACATATCTTGTAATTTAATCTAATATAATTTTACTCTTTTTTTTTTCTTTTTTGTGTAATTTCAACACGAGGTGCATCGTTTTAGACAGCAAGAATTCAAATATCTCCCTCTCTCTCCTCTTCTCCCTGTCTGTGTCTGTAAGGAAGCCAAGTCACCAAATTTCTTGAATCAACTTTTTCCTCCATTTTTGTCGTTAAGTTTCAGCAGCATTTGTTTTATAATTTGCATGAGTTCTTGAGTGCAATCTGTCTCCATCCCTCAAACTTTCCACATTATTATACCAATCCACACACAAATCCCTCATTCAAAGCATCTATTTTCTTCACTTCTTCAAGCAAGAAAAGCTAAAAGCTTGAATTTTTCAGCCTCAATTGAGAATCCCAAATGCACCCATTTCCCAATTATGAATTCTGAAACTACGACCCATTTTCTACCAAAGGTTGAAACTCTCCCATCTCTTTGGATCCCAGATTCTTGCTCTTCCATGGAAGGTGGATCTTTGCAGTCCCAAGTGAAGGGAGATCGAAACCAAAGTGGAAAGAAAAGAAGGCTCACAGTGGATCAAGTTCGGTTACTTGAGAGGAACTTTAATGTTGAGAACAAGCTTGAGCATGAGAGGAAGGTTCAAATTGCAGAGGAGATTGGTTTGCGGCCTCGCCAAGTTGCAGTTTGGTTTCAGAATCGAAGGGCTCGATCCAAAACCAAAAAGATTGAGAATGATTATGATTCTTTGAATGCTGAATATGAGAAGCTCAAGAATGACTTTGACAGTCTTCTCAAGCTGAATCAAGAACTGAAAGAAGAGGTATGGCCTCTCTGTTAAGGCATTAAAGCTACCAGATCTGTTTAGATATTATCTTCATTGTCGTTTAGTTTCAGTCCCATTCTCATTCATTATCCATTCTGTGTTGGGACGTTTAAATTTACTTCAATAAATGGTAAGTTTGGAATAACTCCTACAAGGACAAGAAGTGCTTTTACATGAAAAGTAATTTTGAAAATCTTAAACTCACTGTAAGGCGGTTTTCTACCAGGTTGATGAACTAAGAGAAAAATGGGATGCTAGTGAGAAAATGAAGAATCCTTTTGAACCAGTTGAAGTTGAAGCCATGGATTCATCAGTTACAGAACTTGGTAAACAAAAAACAAACTCAATGAGTGAAAATTTGTACAAGGTGCAAATGGGGTCATTCAGACAGGAAGAGGGCAGCCGAAGTTCAAGCAAAAGCGATGCCTTTTGTTCTGAAAGCCCCACCAGGGAAAACCAGTCACAGTCAGACAATTTCTTGCAAGATGAAGAAGATGAATTAGGCTACTTGGGGAAACTAGAAGATGAACTTTCCGCTGATGAATTACTGGATTCCTTTAATATTATCAGCAGTGCAGTTGAAGATCGATCTTTCTGCTTCTGGTCTTATTGAACATGAAGTATAATTCTCAGTAAAATGTTTGGTTGTACTGAAACTTAGTAATAAAAGATTGCAAGTGATGAATATCACTTCATGTACTGTCATTTTGAGTAACTATCTTCACTCTGTCTACTTAAAAACCAGCAAAAGAAATCACTTTTGAAAATGCTCTGCAAGTAAACAGAAGAAAAAAGTAACCTTTACACAAAGCATGTCACAGCGCATATGCTTTTTGCAGAAAATGAAAAGGGAAAAAATGAACACTTTTGCATAAACCCAAAACTTTTCTATAACACCAGATCGATAAACAGTAAAGAACCAAACTTTCTGATTCGAATTGAATATTTGAATAGTTTATTTTCAATACAAAAGGTTGAAGTTCAATGTTATTTCAACTGATGTCATTTGTTAATGAGGTAGCAAAACTTAAGAATTTCAAATGCCAATCATACATTCAAGACCTTAAGAAACGTTCTCCATTCATTGATGAGCTTAATGCTTCACGTCGCTAGTGTATGTCAAATTGTGCAATCTTTTCAAAGCTTGAAAAAAAGAAAGCAAGAGAAATGGAAGCAGGTGGAAAGTCCAATTTGTAAATCAAAAGATTTTGAAAAAGCCAAAATGACTTTTGGGGCATCCCATTGTTTGTTCATGGACACTGACAGCTCCACCTTCCATTATTGATATCTTTGAGTCTGATATTAACCTTTTTGTCTCTGCAATGGACTTCCAAAACAGTTCCTTAACCTGATTGAACGAGCCATCACCGTCCATGAAAGAAAGGGTTAAGATAAAATCATATAATAAGAAAGAATCTCTTTTTGTGGACACTGCTGCTCAAATTCTTATGGTCCATATTCTGTCACGTCCTTCTCTTACATAAAATTGTTCTAAAAAACTTGTAGAAGTAATTTCAGTGACGTGACATTTTCTTAAGCCATTCAATTGGGGTTTTTGAAGGAAAGAGATGGGTGTTTTTACTGCTAAAGAAACAGGAACTTCAACTGAAAGTTACTGCTGGTGGAACTCCATTTTCACGTGAACTGGAAAGTTTTTTTTTTCTTTTTTTTTCTTTTTTTCGGCTGTAAGATTTATGCTTTAATGGCAGCAGTGTGAAAAGTTAAAAAGAATTTGAGTTATTGTTTGATTAAAAAATTGTGCACGTGGGATTGATTGGAGACACTTGGCAAAGATGGGATTTGAAGATCTTTACTATTGGAATGGAGGCTGCATTTGGCACATGTGAATTGGCTGTTTTGTCAATCGCAATCAGTTGATAATGATGGTGTAGAACTTTTTTATGGTTTGGTTTTTAATTTCTTGTCAACTTTTTGTGGATTGGTTTTTGGTTTCTTTTCAAGTATTGAAGGCAACAGTTGGGGTTTTGCGTATCAAAATGAGTTAATGTGCTGTTTCCACTACCTGTCTGAAACTGGACGCAGTTATTTCAAAGAAAATACAAAAAAATAATTTAGCCAGCCTACTTTGTTTAAAAAGTTGGATTGATTCTTACAATTTAAAAAAAGAAAAAAAAAACAGTTGAATTGATGTCTAGAAGAATTAGACGATTCAAATTAGTTGGGAGGTCTTTTTAATCCATTGAAATGTTCCATGTCTCTATCCTTAAGTTTGTGTGGTCTTCTCTTTATTTTAAAAGCTTCAATTTTATCCTTTTGATTCAAATTATTGATATCAACGATCTTAAAGAATTCATGTGTGGATAAGAGAATTCAAACATACTACAGTAAAATCCATAAAGGAAGACAATAATATATAGCTACTTGAACTATGATTAAATTATCCTACAACTGTTCTCATAATTAAGATAGCGACTCGCATTTTGCTCATGGCCCACCCTACTAATTTTTTACTCTTGAAAAAGTTTTGCCTACCCTAAAAAACTAAAGCTGGCTTCAAGAGACAACGAGGACTTCAAATCATTAGGATTTCAACCCATGCATTGAAACCTAAGATTTTGGAGCATGTCTCTAAAAATCTCAAACTCCTTATCATGAAGCTAAAAAAAAAAAAAAAAGAACTTAAGAAATAGCTACACGAAGCCCTCCTATCGAGAAAAAAAAAAAAAAAAAAAAGCCCAAGGTCCACAACCCATCAACAAAACATGATGGGTCCACCCCAAAAAGAGCAACAAAATATTCAAGAGGATTCCGGCATCGTGCTTGACAGCCAACTTAGAAGATCGACAAGGATTGGGAAGCCCAAAGAATCTCGAACTATACTGAAGCCAAAAAGAAAATTCTATGAGGCTGTTTGAGGCACTGAGTAGATTATAATAACATGAGTTATAATAGTCTGTGAAATAATATAATATTGTTTAAAATGCATAGTTGTTTAGTTGAGGGTTATAATAGTCTACGTTTGGGGTGCACAGTACTCCACGGGTTATTATAACACAGGTTATTATAATCCTTGCCCCAAACAGCCCCTATGAAATTGTAGATTGGAGAACGAAGTATCATCTATATACAGGCGAAAAACTGATCATCCCTAGTTCCCTACCATTACCATCTCCAAGTACAAAAATTGGAAACACCCTACACAGTGGAAGATGCCCAATGGCTGAGAGAATACAAATCCAAATCGAACCAGTTTTATTTGGAGCAGTACAACCAATCCCGTCATATGCAGCAAAAAACACATGCATCAAAATGGCATACAAACATAAAAACAAGATCAGAGCCACATAGTACAGACCACCAAAGAGTCAACTCCCAAGCCTATATCAACCATTCCAGAAGTAGTCAACGATTTCACATATTATTGCAGTTAAAGGCAATCCATGGGGTTGGGTGTTCAGTTTCCTGCCATTTTTGTTATGCTCTCCGGCAAATCAAACCAGACCACACGTTCAAGCATGATTTTGCAATCTTCGAAGCACAACTATATTTGCTCCTGCTGACATTTTAAGAACAAGATTTCCAATTCTACACGTGCAAAAACAATCATAATACCAGCATTTACACAGCATTTCACAGCTCAGTATGACAAATGAAAGTTGTTTGCCAACATTCTCTTCTGAACAGTGTTCACAAGACAAACTTCATGTCTGAAGTTGCATCATCTTCACACCTTCAACTACTCTATTCTTCATATGATACGCATCCAAGAAAATAGTAAGTTATCAACTGATCAGAGTGCCAACTTAAACTAACAAGTCTAGGTTAAGATGAATCAGACTAAGATCAAACACGACCTTGTTCATGGTCACTAAACATAGAAATACCTAACCTTTTCAATTTAATTCATTTTCTGAAAGCTTTTCTAATCAGTCGAAGAATGCTCCACATGAAAGTTGATATAATGAAAAGAACCACTCCAGTGACAATGGCCTCCTTAAGACCAAGATTCACCAACAAGTTCACCAGAAGCCCTGCCAATACAACACCAAAGAAATTTGCAGAGACACCCGACCAGAATGGCATATCTAGGATGGAAGCTATGATGGCACCAGTCCAAGCTCCCGTTCCAGGAAAAGGCACGGCCACGAATAACATTAGACCTAGCCATTGAAACTCTTCAACAGGTGCAGCTTTCTCTTTGGCCCTCTTGAATAACATCTCGAGGAATCGAGAGGCAGTAGCATTCCTTCCCGCAAGGAATGTTGCAAATTTCTTTAAATAGAGTATGATGAAGGGCACAGGAACCATGTTCCTGCAATTAGAATCCCACAAATTATTATTATTTTTATTATTACTATTATTTTTTAATAAAAAACCAAACTTTCATTCCGAACAATTAAAGAATACAAGAGGCATACAAAAAATAAAGCCCCATTCAAAAAGAGCCAAACTAAAAGAAAAATTGGCTTCAATCAAGCAAAATAAGACCTAAAGGATCATTACAAAAAGCACTTAAGTCTAAAGAGAAACATGAAACCCAACAAGGGACTACACCTTCTCCCAAAGTCTCTCAACCCCTCTAAAGATTCTATTGTTCCTCTCAACCCAAAGGCCCCACAAAATCAAACAAACTTTGGCAAGCCATAAAAAATGCCCCTTTTCAGGAAGGGTGGATTAAGAAGCTCCTCGACCATAGAACTACAACCTCTAACCTGGGCTATACGAAACGTCTCAAACAAGCAGCTCCGGACCACAAAAGTGAAATAAAGGAATTTCATGTAATTACAAATTATTAATTTCATGTAATCGGACTTTAAAGATTCACTCATGCAGAAGAGTTTATGGTTATTAAAATTAACGTATAAGATGGAAGAAATTCATCAGACGATCACTGGTAGGAAAACTTATGAACCATTTCAAAGTTATCTTCAAACATCCAAGGGCTTGATTTATGCTTCAAGATTTAGGCCTCCAGGCTTGTGTCTCCATGAGAACACACTGAGGTTTGAAATCTTTACATCTTGCGCAATGGCTAGAAAGATAGTATTAACTTACCATCTATTCTTCAAAACATCAAGGCCCACTTACATATGTAATACCAATAAAGCATGAGCTTGTAGTAATCTACTCCATTACTACTTTTTTATTTGAACTGAAACTTCCACCAAAACTAAAACGTTGATGTCCATGTGAATAATAACTACACAAACGCAAAGGCAGCGGCAGTTGGGGAAAAATATAATATTCAGTATAACAAATGCAGATTCGTTCATTTTTAAAGACAGAAAAGCTGTGGCAGTATCAGATTCAGAGAACATGTATAATCTAAAAATGGAATCTTCTGAAATTAAATAAAACTCACCCAAGAACGGATAAAACGGTTAGGGCTACAGGCTTAAGCTGCATCCAGTAGCCAACAGGGATCGCCCCACGGAGCTCAATTACGGGAAGCGTAGCGAGGGCAAATACTACAGCCTCGGCAGGCCAGCCCGAGCTACGCAATGTGCTGGCGATCTTTAGGCCAAAATTCGAAGCTCTAATAGAATCAACAGCAGCTTTGGCATCCCCAGAAGCAGCAAACCAAGCAAGGGATAGAGAAGCCCAAAACAGAACCAACAGCAGAACTTTAACCGGCTTCTCCTCAAAAGAGGGCAAAATGTCATCATCTTCCAGAAACTCATTTGATGAACTTCGAGTGACAGTACGAGATATCCGAGAAGTCGAAAAAACAGGATTGAAACAGTTGAAATGACGAATGTTTACACATGGACTCGACCAATGGAGAGATTGTTTACTCTGACTAATGGAGGGTCGATTGAGATTGAGCGAGATAAGGGTCTTTCTCGGCGAAAATGCCGACATTAATGGTGAAGTCAATGGTAAAGAAGTAGCCATTCCTTACCGGAAGCTGAAGAAACCGTCTGGGGTTGAATTCTTCGAAGAAAATTCCTCTAACGCTTAAGCGGGATTCTGCCGAGTCACTTTGAATGAGTGGGACGGTGTCATTGGAAATTGATTCAGAGGATGATAATGGAAGGGGGTTTAGTGGAGATTTCTCTGATGCCAATCATAAGTGTTCGAGCGGAGTTCTTGCCTCCTAGCAAATTGGGACGAATTGAAAGGGCATTGCTGATTTTACCCTATAAAAATTATGAATGTATTGGTAATTGGGTACCGAGGAGAGTGAGGGAGAGCCGCATAAGCAACAACAGGGAGGTTTTACCGAGGTTTCGTTTGGATAGGACTTAATGTCCACGGGGCTGGGCGGGGGAATTGGCTTTCCCGTCCCTATCCTCGCCCTCATTTCATTTCTCGTTCTATAACTCGCCTTGGAGTGAGAAATTCAAGAATTGGCGAGGATCGAGTTTCTCGCGAAAAATAATTTTACATTTATAATTTTCATTTCTTAAAATTTGATCAAATAATTTTTTTAATTTCTATTTAAATTTTTAATTCTTAATAAGAAAAAAAAAACTTTAATTTCCTCATAAAAACAAAATAATATTGAATAAAAGTTTGGATTTATGGTTTATTATATATACACAAATATATATATTAAAAAAATAGGAGCTGGGTCGGGAAACGAGGCGGGATCGGGAAATGAGGCGGGGACGAGGTCGGAGACGGGGACGAAGAATAAATTTTCAAGCATAAATGACTACCTTTTGAAAATCAAAATGGATAACTTTTTACTTACGTCACAGTGAAAGCGAGAAGAAGATAAAATCCGACAAGAGAGAGGGACGAAACACTTTTCAGATTCTGTTCGTGTTGAACAACGTCGAAAATTGCATCAGAAGGAGGGAGAAAGGTCGGCATAATGCATTAGTATCAAATGTGGAATCAATTTGGCAAAACGACACCAAAAAATCGTGCGAAGGTAGCAGCTGATCCTGACACTTGCTCGTCCAGTTGAATCCCCTCACTGTCTACGTTTGCTTGCTGGAAGAGGAAGAAAATGAAGATGGAGATAATGAGGTGGGTTGGTGTCGGCTTACGTGAGAAGGAGAAAAAGAAGGTTGAAGATGGTGATGGGGGTCGTGTTGTTTTTCTCATCCTCTCACTCTTGTCAAGTTTTATTGTCCATCTCGCTCTCGTTATGATGTAAGCAAAATGTTATTTATTTTACTTTTAGAAAGTATGTCATATTTCATTTGGGCCTGAAAATTTAAGTATGCACAAAAAAATCCCATAATGAAATTCTAAAGAGAAACAAGAAATTGATGATGAATTTGGGGTAGCAACACGTAGAAGAGGACACTTATTAACTATTTTCAAAAGAACAATAATTGGTTGCATACACACAACATTAAATGTGAGAAAGATAGAAAACGATAAATTGGAACCTTTTACTCTCTCTCTCTTAGTTTTAAAAAATTTAATGGTGATATAAAGGAAGATACCTACACGTTGATATGAAGCCAAGTATTTTTCTTTTCAAAATGAACTTTTCTATTGTGTTTAGGGGTGGGTGGGAATTTAATTTTAAATTTAAACTCTTTTAAGAAGGTTTTTAATACCTTTATCCAAAAAAAATAATAATAATACGTTCAAGTTGGCAAATAAATTTTAATTGGGGCTACCATGACTTGATTTCATTTTGTTTTCATTTTACTATTTTATTATTTTCATAAAGTTAAAAATATCATACATACAAAAGTAAAATATGACCCATTGAAAGTATTAGTTATTGTCAACACGAACATAACTCAACTGACATAAAGTATGTATCCTTAGGTTAAAGATTCGAATTCCCTCACATATTGTTGAACTAAAAAAAAGAAAGAAAAGTATAAGTTATTGTTATTATTATTTTTAGTTCAACAACAAGTAATGTGAGAGGATTAAAACTTTTGACCTCTTAATCGACGGAATATGTGTTAAACAGTTGAACTATACTCATGTTGACAAATACCAAGTTAAATTAAATATGAGCAATACTTACCTACACATCCATATGCTTTCTTATGTGGTGCATTTTTAGTGCTTCAAAAAGTTTAACAAAATTCACTTATCTATTAAATGTAATAAAAATATACTATGTGAGAGAAATTGAATATCTTATTGATTGGTGCGTAGGTAAGTATTGTTTATTATGATTATGGTAAATATTCATTCAAATTCGAATGATCCTTCATCTTCAATATGAGAGTCTCCCATGTGGCCATGTCTGAAGCTCTTCTAGCAATTGCATAAATTTTCCTGTCTTTAGGGGTGTGCATGGGTTGGGTTGGGTTGGGTTGAAGGGTTTTTTGGGACAAACTCGAAAATTCGGGTTGGTCGAGTTGGCTACCCGAATGACCCGATCAAGGGTTGCAACCCAACCCAACTCAACCCTATATTTTAGGGTTGGGTTGGGTTGGGTCGCCGGGTTGAGTTTTTTATTTTTATTTTTTTTTAATAATTTTCTTAATTATTTAAAATACTTTTTGCTTGAATTAATAACTAAAATCACATAAAATTCAAATATCAAACTTCAAAGTTCATAACATCTTAATCTTCATTACAATCCTAGATGAAAAACATTAAAAGTTCACAAATAATTCATTTATAAGTATATATATTAAAAAAAAAACATAAATTTTGGGTTGGGTTGGGTTGGATCGGGTCAACCCGAGCCTAAAAAGGTCAACTCGAGAACTAACTCGAAAATTTAGTTCTCCAAAATTTTAACCCAACCCAAACCGAAAAAAAAAACCTAACCCAACCCAACTCTTACGGTTTGGGTTAGGTAGTCCGGGTTGTTTGGGTTACCGGGTTGTTTGTACACCCCTACCTATCTTATTGTATGATGGACCAATTGTACACCTATAAGTTTAACATATTGCAATGTCTTTTTGATGAACATGTGGATTTTTGTTAGATCAACGTCTTCATGGGATCTTACCTATTGAATTCTACTAGCTAAATGAAATAAATAAAGCAACGACAAAAGGGAAAACATGTATATACAATCCTTCATACGTCAACTTTTTCTCGCCCCTCGAAAGGAATAAGGATTTCCAAATTTGGGTGGAAGCAAGGGTGGGATGGAGGATAAACCTTTTCCATTTTCATTTTTGAAATTGAAACCTTCTCTTGGCCTGATCTTGTCCCCTGCTTAATTTTTTTTTAATAATATATATATGCATAAATTACAAAAATTAAAAGCTAAAAATCCTAAATATATACTTTTAAGCTGTTTTTGAAATTGCTGTAACTTTTAAAATAATTATTGTCAATTGTGTTTTAAAAAAATTAACTATTATATAAAGCATATTAATGTTTGGTAAATTTTAATTTTAAACATATAAAAGCATGTGCAGTGTTTAGTAAATTCAAACAAAATTATGTTGGTTCAGTTATATGACCAAATAGATATATTATTTTAATTATTTATATGTTGATGGTCAATATATGAATTATTATAAGTTAATTATTTAGAATTTTTATTGTTTAAAATTAAAAATTATACTTTGTTATTACTTTAAATTATACGATAAAACTTAAGGGAAAATAATTGTTATATAAAATTGTAATGAAGATTTCTTTTGGGTTTTTGATTTATAACTATTTCAAAATCTAGCATCTCATATTATCCCTTTCTTCATTTCAAAACTTATCCCCTCTTGGTTTTAAAATTCACAACTATGTTTAAATAAATAAAAAATCAAGAAATAAAATTAAAGAATTAGATAAGGAAAAAAAATCACAAAAACCAAATAATGTAACATTCAACACCTTTGAATCTCAAAATATTTTGACTAGACTTTTCGATATCTTTCGAATGTGTAATAGAGAGAAAGCAACCATGAACAAAGGGGGGTAAATGAGACGAAAAAAAGGAAAATGAAATGGTAATGGAAAGAAGATGATGACGACCAAATAAAAAAAAACCTAAATTGTTGCCGATACAAAGAAAATCACGAACATCAATATTTTTGCTTGAATTTGCTTTAAGTTAAATGATGTTGGAATTGTATAAAAACTTTAATATTAGGCCAAAAAGGAATTGCAAAATATACATATATATATGGAAGGATATATTGGCCATCTTGAAAAAAATATAATGAGCTAAATTTGGACATTTGAAAGTATATGGACCAAAATATAATGAAGTCCAAAGTATAAGAACTAGGGATGTTCGCGGGGCAAGGCGCGGTGGAGACCCGCGAAATTTCTTGTTAAATTTTGTGGGGATCGGGTGAATTATTCCCTATTTAGTTTTTTTTTTCTTTTTTTAATCTTAATTGAATCAAATAATTCTTTTGATAAATTTTTAAATAGTTAACTTTTCATAGGAAATATTTATTACTTTTCAATTAGATAGTTAATTATTCATGAAAAATCTTCATTTAAATAGTTAATTTTCTATAAAAAAAATTATATTTAACGATAAAACTCTTAAATTTCTTAATAGAAATAAAATCATATTTTATATCAAATTATCTAAATAGTTAACAAATTATATATATATATATATATATATATTAAAAATAAAATAATAGAAAAAAGTGAAGGGAGTAGGAATTAGGGGTGTGCACGATTCGATTCGGTCCGATTTTGACCGGGACCGATGGCCAAACCAAACACGTCGGTTCTGAGGTATCATAAATCGAGGAAATCGATGTGTTTCCTCGATTTCAGTTAAAAATCGAACCAATCGGTTTCGGTTTCAACCAGTTCGGTTCGATTTTTAACCGACTTTTGCTTACACGCCCGTTTTACCAACAGACAGAGTGAGAAAAGAGAAGCGACGAGGAGATGAGGGCAAGGGAAAGGGGAAGCAACGAGTTGAAAGATGAGGTTAACGACGGTGAGACACAAAGAAAGTAAGTAGCATAGCCATCGGTTGTAGGTGATTGCATGAGTGAGACGTTGGCGGTAGTTAGTGACTGCAAGAGTGAGATATCCGTGGTGGTAAGGGCAAAGATGGAGAGGAAAAGAAGAAGATGAGATTAAGTTGGAGAGAAAAAAAATGAAAGGAAAAGAAGAAGAAGAGATTAAGTTGTAAGAGAAAAAAATTGAGAGGAAAAGAAGAAGATGAGAAAGTGAGAAAGGAAGAGTTGTATAGAGAAAGAGAAGAAGAGAGAGAAAGAGAAGAAGTTAGGGTGATTGATCGTTGATTGAAAGGAATAGTGCAGTTAATATTTAAAAGTGACATTTTAGATTTTGGGCTTTAGGTATTAATCATTGGATGGTGTTGGACTAAAGGATTTTTAAGTTAATTAAAAAGTTTGGTTAGGTTCGATTTTTTTTGGTTTTTTAAAAGGATGAATCGAAGGGTGAATCGAAAATTTCAGTTTTTTAAAAGTTTAAACCAAGAAAATTAAAAATTTTATAGAAATCGGACCGAACGAGTCGGTTTGGATCGGTTCGACTCGGTTCGTCGGTTTGGGTCGGTTTTTGCACACCTCTAGTAAGAAATAGAGAACGGTGATAAGAAATACATTTTACGTCCCCATTCTCGAAAATTGGACATATCTAACAAAATGAACATATCTAACAAGGACCAAAATGGTGTTTTTTTCGTCTAATTCACACACAGAAAATCTTAAAAAGAATAGTATATCAAAGAATAAAGAAAAATGCGATAAATCGTTCATTTTACTTCTTTTTCCAAAAAATTTCCTAAACAACGTAGTCGGAGAACCAAAGTGTGGATTTGAACGTGCGGGCTAAATCTGCAGAGGCCGGAGGTGGAATTGGGTTGGGGCATAAGCTTAATCTTTTTACCGCCCGCCACCAATTTTCCGTCGCCCCTCCACCGAGAAGCGATGAGTCGCAAGAGAGACAAATCCTACCTTTCCACTCACCTCCCTACCTCCGTCGCTAAGAGGCGGCGCCCTCCGCCGCCGGTACTGTCGCCGGCGGAGGACGATGATATGGACAAGCCCTTGTCGAAGCCTGCGCCACCGCCTGCCCTAGTCGTCGTTGACCTACCTTCACACTGTTCAGTGCTTGACTTGAAGTCCCGATTTGAGATTTACGGATCCATCTCCCGCATCCGCATCGACCGTGATTGTGTTGGTTATATCACTTATCGCACCAAAGACTCCGCTGATGCTGCCATGGCCGCCGCCATCGACCCCTCATTCGGCTTCACCATTGATTCCAAAAAGGTACTTTTTTTTTTTTTATGCCCCTTTAAGTATAAGAAGCTCTTAGCGAAAAGGGAGAGTAAATTGAAGCTCATACTCTGACCATTCTTTTTGAGTGGAGATTTATGTGCCAAATTTAGTATCTTCTACTGTTTGCTGCACTTCTCTCATTATCCCTTGGCAATTTGGAACCAATTTTTGCTTCTGAACAAAAGAATCTGAGCACCCATCTGAACTTTTAGTCTTAATTTTGTGTGCGAATCTCTGTACATCTCTTGGAAATTCAGACTGGAAAGGATTTGTTGGTCACCTCTGTCATTTTGAATGATGAAATTGAGGACATTTCCACAGGTTAAGGTGTTATGGGCGAATGATCCTCAAGTGCAATGGAGGCAAGGGATTAATGTTGGTGTTAACAAGAATAAGGAGTTGTCATCGAAGCTCTTGCGAGCAGAAGTGCCTCTGAGCAGACATGGAAGAGGCAATAAGCTTGCTTCAACCATTGTTAACCCCAGAAAAAGTGACAGTTCTTCAAGGTCAGATGTACCTTTCAGGGGCAGGGAAGTTGTTGCTTATGATGATATTCTCTAAGTTTATAGATTGCCTCATTGATAGTTTGCCTGCTTTTTTTGTTTTTGATTTTGGTATAGTATAGTGTAGTATAGATTGAGTTTTCAATTGTATAACTATTTTCTGCAAGTTTCCTCTCATTCCCCTTTAATTCTTATTGATTGAAGCTTCTTTATGGTTCTAAATCGATGTTTGTGTTAATGTATACGTACCATTAATGAAAAGAAACTTAAGCTTCTCACTAGCTGCTTAATTACTGTGTTCTTTTGGTTGAACTGAACTGAGTTCAATGTAATGCTGGGTGCTTACTTTTAGTTATGCTTTGGCCTTCCTTTTCTGTATGAGCTTCTTCCAGAGCATAGAACTTCCTTGAAGTAGATGGCAACTATGATCAGATTGGGAGAAGTTGTAGTTATTATCGAATTGGACACTCGAGTAACATCAAGAACTTTTCATACTGATTGAGTATTCAAGTGTCTTATTCTTATATATACTGTATAACTTGTAAAATTCTGTTCTTGAACATCCTTGGTCTAGCAGGATTACTTTTTTTTGGAGCAGGTTTTGGTGATCTCTCTTGGTTGTTCTTGTTCTCTACTTGTTCTATATTTTTTACATTTACTGAATGGAAATTTCTATTTGTTATAAAAAGGATACTGAAATAACTTAAGTTGTGTGCGTTTTATGTTGGGTTTATGAGCTTGTTGTATGTGGATTAACCTTTTTTTTTTCTTTCCACTTGTTAGAAGTTTGGATTCGTATAATTTGGAGTTGAGGAAATTATGTGTCTAAAATGTTGTATTGGGCAGAGATATAAGGTAAAAGAATCTAGATTTATGTAATTTATGTTAGGTTTGTAGCTTTATTATTTGTACAAGTATGAGAATAAAGTTTTAGAAGTCTAATTTATTTAATATATTAAATTATCTAATCCATAGTTTGGAAACATAAATACGGTTTCATAACTTCAAGCAATACAAATTCAATCGTTATTATATTTTTTTGAGTTCAACAATATTTGGGAGTGGAAGGATTTGAACCTCTAATCTCTTGGTTGAAGTTACATGTCAATTACCGCTGAGTTATGCTTACTTTGACATTAAATTTTAGTTGATGGTGTTAACAACAAAGACTAGATAGATTTGGTATAAGTTTGTTAAGAATTAAATAATATAATACTCAAATTATGAGACAATTTATAGTTTAAACTATTATTATGAAAGTATCTTTTCACTCTTTATCTTATTAGAATTGATAATGAAAGTTCAATCGAAATCTTTAGCCCCTTAAATTTGGATGACCAAAAATTTTTTGCCATGAAAATGACTAACAACTTCTTGCTAGAGATCGAGAGATATCAAAATAGGGAATGAAAATATATACCAATATTTTCAAAATCAGATAGTTTGAATATCAAACGTCAATCAATTTGTTTTGTATATTATCAATATGAATAAAATTACAAAAAATGAAAAATGAAAAAAAAAAATCCTAAATTCGACAACAATTTGTGTCTTAAACTGGAATGTTTGTTGCAATTTTCACATTCTAATAAGTTTTTTATTTAAAAAATTATTTATTTACTTTTTAATTTTATGTCATGCTTGATTTTCATTGAAATTAATAAGTTTTTAGAGACTTCTATATTGCTTTTTCTTAAAATTAGTAGGTAAATTAGTAGAGATTGAATAAAAAATAAAAATTGCAATACTTATTTCAGCGTAGATAAAATTGAAGATTTAAGATGAAAATTGATATACCTTGCCAATTTGAAGGATAAAAATTGATTTTCTTTTTAAAAAATTTATAACTTAGTAAAATAGAAGATAATTTTATTTATTTTATAATCTTTTTAAGAATACTTATGGTTATATTACAAGTTTAGTCTTTAAACTTGAACTTTCAATTCTGTTTAATAAGTCTCTAAATTTTAAAAATGTCTAATAAGTTCCTGATATATTCAATTAAAAAAATTCAGAAACAAAGAGACAACTGAATTTTAGGTACTAAAATTTAACCAATATTTATAGATATTTTAGAAACATTTTTAAGGAGATCTTTATTTGAAAAGGGTTTACTATTGGCTGCAATCCCTGTAATTTGCCTAGTTTTCGTGCCAAATTTAGTTCAAGCTTCATATGCAACACCGATAGAACTCTGTGGCAAAGTCGGCTGCTAATAGAAGAAAAGTTCGTCTTTCATCTCGGCGCCGGTCCACAATCCTCCGGCGATCAACCCAATCGAAGCAAATTACTTTTAGAAAAACGACAGCCCTGGATTAATATTGCCCCTTCGGTAGTTACATTAGGCTCCAATTAATGGAAGACGACGGCGAGCAAGAGATATGGAGTTGGGGGGCAGGAACCGACGGGCAGCTGGGCACCGGGCGACTCGAGGACGAGACCTTCCCTCAACTCCTCCGAACTCCGTCACTCTCCTCCGCCGCCGCCATCTCATCCCTGTCCTGCGGCGGCGCTCATGTCATGGCTTTGACTGCCGGTATCCGATTCTGCTCCACCATGACGTGTTCATTCAATGGCTCTGTCTTGTTCTTTCTCGTCCTTTTGTTTTCCCTTTAGCATTTTTTTATGTTAATAGTATAGGAATAAACGATTATTGGAATGTTGATTGATATAATTAAATTTACCATAATCTATCATTAAGCTTTTGAGTTGATTGATGATTTAACGTGTTATAAAAGTATGAGGTTCTAAGTTTGAACTTCAGCAATGTCATTTTCTCTCCAATTAATATTGATTTCCACTTAGGCATTTCTACAAATTTTCAGAGGGGAAGTGTTGGAATATTGATTGATATAGTTAAATTTACTATAACGTATCAGCTTAAACTTTTGGGTTATGGGTGATTTAACAACGATTAAATATGTTGCAATATTTCGGTTTAAGTTTTTGAATATAGTGATTTTAGACCTGTATTCAAATTTCTATAATTGTCATTTACTCTTTAATTAATCTCAATAGTCATTTGTTGGGTCTTAGTACTAATTTCTTAGCCAACAGACAAAGGGAGTGTCAAAGATTATAAACCACTGATTAAATATACTGTAACTTATGAACTAAGAGTTTAAGCTTTTGATTTAGTGGTAATTATGTTTTTGAAGGTGGTGGGGTGCTCACATGGGGAAGGGGCAATTCGGGCCAGTTGGGGCTAGGGGACATGGCGAGCAGCTTACACCCTAAGCCAGTGCTGGGGTTGGAAAGCTACTTCATAACCCACGTTTCTGCCGGATGGAGCCATTCTGGTTTTGTTTCAGGTTGCCATATTAATTGTTGGTTCTTTGTGAAATGTTGCTTTACATCTTTTAATAGTTCCCTCTTCTATTTTTCTGGTTTTTTTGTTCTAGATGAGGGAAAGCTTTATACTTGTGGGGATGGCTCGTTTGGACAGCTAGGGCATGGTGATTTCCAGTCACGTTGCTTCCCTGATGAAGTCTTGTTTTTCTCTGACAAACATGTTGATCAGATTGCTTGTGGAATGCGCCACTCGCTTGCATTGGTGAAAGGTATAGAAAAGTATGTATGAACATAATCCATGTAATGTAATGTTCAGTGTCAAGTTCTGTTTCCTTGAATCTATATCCTTGTTCTTGTGATCACGTTTTTAAGTTTTCTCTGGTTTATCCTTTGCTAATTGGAACTTCCATTGTTATTACTATCTGGGTTTTTGAAATTATTTATCCAAGTTGCAGAGGACGAATTTTTTAGCTTCTTAGAAAACAAGGGATGAGCATCAGACAATATGAATATCTTCGACATTCATTGATAAGTTTCTAAGTCTATGATGATGATAATGATGATTGACGCAGGTTGTTCTGGTGTTCAAATTTATGGATTTGGAGCTGGGAAGCGAGGCCAATTGGGTATCTCCAAGAAGATTCAATCTACGAATCTTCCCATACTTTCTTCCGAATTGGAAGCTGCTGAAATAGTTGGCATGGCTGCAGGTGGAGATCACAGTGCTGCGTTATCCGGTGAGTTGCATCGAAATTTCTTTTTATCCATGTTGATTCCCCCGGTTAACTTGTAATTTTGGCATCAGTACAGTAAGCCATAAATGTTAAGGGCATGTAGCCACTATGAATTGCACGGGAAACATTACAGAGTAACTGCTAAATCTAGGATCTGTTAGGAGCATTCTGCCTAACCCCTGTTAATTTCTGATCTCGTCGTTCTATGTTGGCTATTGCTTTAGCTGATGGGCGTCTCTACACTTGGGGAAGGGGATTCAAAAGCAATTCAGACACGTATTCTCCTCAACATCTACCTTCGCCTTCATCGTTCAGTAAAGTTGCTCTTGGATGGAATCATGCACTAGTTTTAACTGGTATTGACATTCATTTCACTTCTTATTTGTTTGGTAGTAATTCCACCAGTATGCTTTCAGTTTTATCCCGATAATTCCCCAGGAGTATGTACATGTGATGATCTTCTTCTTGTTAAGTAGCAACCGTGTCTATCTTAAACAGATGATGGGAAACTTTATATGCTTGGTGGCAAACATCACGGGACGTTGAGTGATTCTGAAAAGCTAAATGCCATGAAGTCTGTGCCTGGTAATGGAATTAACTTTACTATTGGGCATTGTGTCATACATTTATTTGATCCATTAAGAAACCAGGTGATCAATAAGAATTGCAACGGAACAAGCAAACTCGGCGATACTCGACAAAACGATTCTAGTCCTTAGCTTGCTGATTACCACTTGATATGGGATTTTCATTGTATATCAGGTGTTTCGGAGGAAGACAATCTTCGAGCAGTCACTGCTCTTAGTGGAATAAAAATTATGGATATTGCAGCCGGGGCCGAGCATTCTGTAATTGTTACAGGCATGGTTTTCCGAAGTTGTTGGTTACTATCATTCTCGGTCGCCCTCCTTACATGTTCAAATTTTATTGATTGCAGCGGATGGAGCTGTAAAGACTTGGGGTTGGGGGGAGCATGGTCAGCTGGGTTTGGGAGATACATGCGACCACACCAACCCACAAACAGTTAATCTGAGCCTCAAACTTGAGAGTGCTGCTTTTGACATCAAAGTCTATTGTGGCAGTGGGTTTACAGTTGCTATTACAACACCCCATGGGGCTGCAAATCTCTCCAATTGAAACTGCAATTGGACTTTTGAGTTTCCTGGTAGCTGGTCTGTCATTGTATGATTTTTAACTTAATGATATTTAATATGAAAAAACAAAATCAACAAAGAGGATCGCAACAAACGCAATATTACGTACACCATCACAGGCAGAAATGAATCTTCAACTATTCTTATTGAGCTAATTGAGTCTGGGGAAATAATTGTGTTCTATTTACCTATATGTTTACATCAGCTAGAAATGTGAATACGGGGAAGGAGACTGGAAGAAACCTAAACTAGACGTTGAAAGAAATACATGTATGATCGTACGATGCTACAAAAGAAGGGGAAGTTGAGGCACCCGACTCTTTGGGCTAGGCAAGAAAAAGAATATAAACAGCCTGGTGTAAACTGCTACGTGATGATCAGTAGATTATTCTCATATCCATTGCTGTTAACAATTGGGCGTAACGGATCGATCTTCCATTGGCCATCAACTATGAATTTAATCTGCATATCACGAAGAACTGTAAGATGATTGTTTAAAAGCATAAACTATGTGAATAGAACCTCCAAAGAACAACCAACCTCGTATTTTCCAGGATACAGCTTTAGGAACAAAGAGAAAACACCCGTACTGGACTTTTCCATCTTCCTCTGCAGAATGAGAACAGGCTGTTGTTAAATAAGAGTAAGACTCGTGAGATGAATGAATAAAACCGCACAAAACTGCGCAGTTATTCTTCAGTTTATGATATTCGCAAGTAGACATCCTTAACAACATTTCACACTACTATTTCTATTGTCGGATTTGAGTAGCATCTAACTAATAAAAAAACACAGGCTCTCGTTATGATTATGGAAGATCAACCGCTAGAAACCTACATGGTGCCATGGAATTCACATTCTTCAATCTCATTCATAACTCAGAACTTGTACATAATTGTCTAATCATAAACATGATCAGCTAGAGCAATAATTATCTGACAATAGTTATCTTTCAAACAAAATGCCACATTGATTTAAAGGAACACATCGTTCATAAAATGCAAATCTATTGCAAGCAAGTCACTCACCATCCCAGCAAAATTAGTGGAAGTTACCAAAATAGAAAGTCCTAGTTATTTGTAACCGGTAAAAAATGTCCGTTCCCAGAAAAAGGTCACTCAGCTAGCAGGAAATATACTGAGGAGAGGAATGGAGAGTAAAGTAACCCACAGCCCGCAGTGTTCTTGTCATCAGTGAGGTGTCATGCATGTTCTTATTGAGAAGCCTAACTTCTGAGCAACCACGAAGTGCCAATCACATTTCAATCAGTAGGCAAGCAGTAAATTCTATAGGCATAACAGAGAAACCAATCCCACGTTATAGATTCCAATGTTAGTTTAAAATGTCCTCCCTAAGTTATTTCAGCCGTCAATTCAAGCAAAGTAATCAAATAGGAACAATTTTTTACCTGGGTTGACCAACCATCAAATGATCCTACTAAGAGAACCTCTGCTGCAGAATTAGGCCAGACCACGCAAGCAGTGCGAAGAAATTGGAAAGCTCTGCGGGCACAATTGATCCTCTTTTGTTTCTCCTCTATCACCTTTTGTGCATCACTGTAAAGACAGAGAAAGTCATTGATACTTCCATCGATAAAACAAATCACTATGCAAAGCACAAGTTCCCCATACATAATTGTCAGTGCCACCTTTCCTTCCACCACGGCTAACTTTGCCCGTATAGACCGCAGCTTGTCCTTGGCATTTAGGATCTCATTTTCTTGAAACTCAAAAGCATCCGAAAGCTCCAGCAAATCATCAGAAGATTTACTTTGACCCTAATGATCATGATAGCAATAAACATGCAGGTTCAATATTTTATTGTATTTAACATTATTGCTCAATAATTAAGAGATATTCATCCTTTTTATCAATACTATTAGACTAGTTAGCATCTTTTACTTTATGCAGATCTTTCTCCAGTCCCATAATAGGAAATGACAGAATCAATTTTCATCCATTTCAATCCAAGACATGTAGATCAGATTGTCACAGTTCATTTGATAACAAAATCAAGTTGCAGAATAAACCTTCTCAGACACAAATGCATTAGATCTCAATGAGCCGATCACAGACGAGAGCTCCAACTGCAAGTTCTGAAGGTGACGTTGTATTTGAATGTGTTTCATTTCTTCCTCACCAGAGTTAGAATTGTTAGGATCCCCTCTAGATCCTAGTGTTTCATATCTCAGAACATCCAATACTTCCCTGCCCCTTCCCTCGCTCAAAGCAATTTCAGAACCTGTACATATAACAAATCAGTCAATGTGAATTCTTATATCACAAAACAACCTATGAATAAATGAAAAACCTTTAAAATCTCCGTCTTCAAGGTCTGTCTTGAATGTGCTCCAAGTTCTCTGCACCTCAGAACTAACCGAGCCTCCTAGACTGTTAATTTGTACAGGAGAAGAATTCTGACTAAGATAACCCCCCAAATCGTTCCCTTTGCCTTCTTTGGCACTCAGTGGCGTGCTGATAGTGCTTCCTTGTAGGTCAGCAACTGTCTTTTACCATGCAAGAAGCATCACAAGTTAAGTTTCAGCCTTTTCCAATTCTTACAAGAGAATTATACATATACTGATTTCAAAGTTGAAAAATGAAAAATAAATCATAGCACAAGCACGGTCAATTATGACAAGCCAATGGGGAAGACATCCTGCATCAAATTCTAGATATATCTTTCAGCCTCGTTACTCTAATGAGTACTTATTAATATGATAGAAGTTATGTATACAGGAATTGTGGAAATGAAAACCGTACTAACCATTGGAAGAAAGCAACCAGATGATCTCTAATTACATCTTTAATTACGAACAACAACCTTGTGCCCAGATTGGGAAAATCAGTCTATTGAATTACTGCAGCAACCTTACCTCCTTTGCTGTTGTTTCAGAATGCAAATCATTTTTACCAGCCCCAAATGTCGCATTTCTTTCTTTTTCCAATCGACTCAGCATACCCTCAATCCCAGACTCATGCTCAGCAACAGTTTCTCTGTGAAAAGGAAAGCATGTAGACTAATCACCATTACAAATATTGTCGATAGTAGACAAAACAAGACACAACAAGGAAAACTCGATTAATTTTTTGCAGTTAAAATGATTATTAAGGTACCCAGCTTTATATTATTTTGCTTCAATTTCTCAAACATGAAGAAAACATCTTAAATTTTCTCCGTGAGATAATGGCATTAAGGTTGATGGCTCATAAACAACCATGTCAGATGAACCTGTTAGTAAAAGTGGGGGTAGGTAGGGTAGGGGGAGCCGGAGAAGAAACTATCGTTCACATCCTGACACGATTCTTTGTCCGTAAACATTCAGGTTTCTTTTCATTGGCATGCTATAACACACCCTGAAGATGGCTGAGAACAAATTTCAAGTCAATAGCATTTTCACCCACGTTATTCGCAAATAGTTACTTTCAGAAGTAGTTATTTCAAATAAAGCATAAAGAAACTATGATGTCATAATGGAATCCTCACAGTGATCTACCGGTGAACGACGATGATGTCGATGAAGAAGCAATGGGAGAAACAGCTGTTGCAAATCTTTGTTTTTCATCACTCTTGAAACTATTGAATTCACCAAAACTATCGTCGAGATAAAATTGTCCAAAACCCCCATCTTCTTCTTCGTCCAAATTCCATCCGAGACAAAGCCAACCACCTTTCTTGACAATAGCATCCACTAAATCCTCCCTGCCGGCCTCAATCAGGTCTTTCTTGCTCGGAAACGCTTCTGGGTTTTTTGAACTTTCCATGAACTCCAATAGCTCCGCCTCCAATGCGAAATCCCCTTCACTATCCAAGCCTTTACACCTCCTCACAAACCCAGAACAACCATAAAACAAACCCTTTGAAGACAAGAGCGAACACCTCCTTTCTGTCGCAGCCATATGATGCGAATTCCAGCCGCATCTCTCGTTAGAAACAAAGACAATGGACGGAAATACGCAAGGGCTCAAACATCCGAACGCGGTGGGGAAGAAATAAGAAGTGGGTAATGCGTTGGTGAAGAGAAGCATGGTTCAGGCATTTCGTCGAACACCTGGAGCTCGAGGAGAAGAGAAAAAATAGTGCGCGAAAGAACAAGAAAGGGAAAGACACAGTTCTAGAAGCAACAAAACAAAACCGGCGCACTAATTAAATGTAGCAATGATATGACCTTGCGTTGAAGGGACAATCTTGGGCGCGGGGAAGGTAATTGGAGGCTTCATTTATTTGGGGTTGGCAAAAGAGGGAGAAGAAACAAGAACGGAGGTGGTTCAAAAGAAAGTTGTTGGATAAATCAAGAACCAGAGTTGTGGCTGTGGCCTTCACCGGTGAAGTGAGATACGAGACCAAAATGGGAACGAAAGCCGGCCAAATGTGACGACTACACGAGCGATGATACGATACGGTGAGGATGTCCTACAAAAATGCTTAATCTACCCACACCCTTTCTTTCTTTGGCTAAATTAAAAAAAAAATAAAATAAAATCATTTTTTACCTTAAACTTGTATTGTATTAATTTTAACCTTGAACTTTTAATTTCATCAATTTAAATTTTAAACTTAGTAGGTTGTATCAATTTTAACTATAAACTTTCAATTTCATCAATTAAAACCTCAAACTTGAACAAATGTATCAATTTATACCATCGATTAATTTCAATCTCTATTAGAAAGGTTTTCCACACATGTCATGTGTTTTTCAATTTCAGAGTATGAATTTTTTTTCACTTTTTATCTTCTTTGATTATGCTGCTTTTTTCATTTCATTAATTAATAGTTTTTCAATTTTAAAGCAGAATTCTACTCGATTCGTCAGCTACCAAGTTTGAAGTTTAAATTGATGAAATTGAAAGTCCATGGTTAAAATTAATACAGCTTGCTAAGTTTATGGTCAAAATTGATTTCCCCCCCCAAAAAAAATATCCCTAAACTTTACCCTTTATTTCAAAAATACATTTATTCTTTTAAAAGCTGCAATGTTACCCTTAACATTTCATAAACGTTTCAAAACCATCAAGAAAGACATGGCGTTGATTTGAAACGCTTTCCTAGTTAAGTCTGAAAGAATGACATTCTACTACGTCTCTTTTCATTCAATATTCTAACTAATTTTCTAACTCAATAATAGTTTTGAAATGTTTATGAAAGATCAAAAATAATATTGGAACTTTTAAAATAATAAGAGTATTTTTTAAATAAATGGCGAAGTTATTGATTATTAATTTTTTTTATAATTTAATCCTTTTTCTTTTCATCAGAATAAAGTATTGCTTTAGGCCCCTTTTACTTGGGAGAATGAGAATCCTTACTAAATATGAGAATGGAATCAAATGGTGGGACTCACCATTAATTTGGAATTCTATCCAATAAAAGCTGTAAGTCTTCTCTTTAATCATCATCAATTTCATTCTCATTCTAGGTTCTACACTTTTTTTATTAGTTACTTTACAACTTTTACTCTTTCTCTCTCATTTATTAATGAAACCTTAACTACTTTTATGAATTATTTTATAATTTTTGCTATCTCTCTTATTTACTTTGCTCATTATTTTTCTTTTAATAAAAAATCATATTAATTTATTCTTTTATAAGCAAATTTTTTTATCAAATTGAAATTTTCTATTTTAATTCATTAAATATTTAGTTTTAATTAGTAATTATTTATTATTCAATTTGTTAAAATAAAATACTTTTATTATATAGTACATACAAATAAAATTTGTTTATACTTTTTTTAATACAAATTTATTTTAGTCAGTTTTATTTTAGTTAGTTATTATTTATTTATATCTAATAAATGAGTCAAATAGAATTTATTATTATTAAATATCATTATATTAATACTTGTTAGTTGATGTAATTTAGTTCAATTAGTTATTATTGTTAACATTAAATAAATCGTTATAATAAACAAATATTATTAAAAAATAAAATAGTAATAAATTAAATTAAAATTTATTATTGATTATTATTATATTAATTAAAAATTATATTACCATATTATTTAGTAATGCATTATAATTACTTAAAAATATAATGGGGTTATTCTAGTAATTTTACTACATTTGATTTTGAATCTGATTCCTGACAATTTGGAGTATACAACATTAATGGATTATTGATTCCAATTTCAAATAACTCCTAGTAAATAGCATCAAAGGAATAACACTCCGATTCCGATTGATTTCATTATAATTCCTAGTAAATAAATGAGACCTTAGTTCAACATGCGAAAATAGGGATTTAAATCTTTGACTTTTTACTCGATATTGATTGAACTAAAACAAGGGGACTTAAAGAAAAATATTTTTAAATTAAAATAAAGCTCTAGTCTAATGAAAATGCACACTGTCGATTGCAAGTTATGAATTGGAAGTATTCCAGAGTATCATACCCAAGGGCACATATTTTAGTAAAATTTATGAAGATGACACAAGTTTGTTTACAAAATACAACTATTATAACCAATGGTGTAAAAATGTTGAGAGGTGTTTTTGGCTAAAGAACATATTTGAAAAACAATAAGTCTAAAAAAATAAATTCAAGTTGTTCATGCCCCTTTGGAAATAAATGCAACTAAAATACAATTGCAATCGTAGCTAACTCAAGAAAACTAAGTAAACCAAATTCGACTCCTATTCAATTTTGCTTCAAAATTTTAGGAGGCTAAGTGATTAAACCTATATTTCTATGGCTAATCTAACTTAGATAATTTCGCGCAAAATTCTAGTAGTTTGGAGTCTCGCCCTATGTCTAGATTTGATGTTCAGAACTTATTTATAAGCTTTTTCCTCCATTGCTTTTGTGACATCCGTCTTCCCTTAACCCTCTCGGTATTAAGTTTAAGCTTGACAAGCAACACTAGTTGGCCGGTTAGGTTTACCCAATATTAAACTCAACAAAAGCAAACAAAGTTTCAAGTGCTAGCTAGATTGGTTGTGCTTTTAAGCTTTACATCTTTCCTCTAGGGCAGTCACCAACTTGAACCCTTAAAAGAAATTTAGCTCATCATAGTTAGAATGAAAAACAGTAAGTTAATGTTCTAAAAATCCATAACAAAGTTGAGAAGTGAAGGAAGAGAAAGTTGAATTCAATGAAGATTCAAATAAATGATACTTCTATTAAAATGAATACCAATATTCATCAACTTGTAACAAGCTTTGAAAACTACAATACTACAGCAAGAGAACTTTAATGGCAAAAAAATAACATAAACTAAATCTTAAGAAAAACTAATAACAACAACTTGATGAGACTAGAAAGTTCGAAGAACCAAACTACAAACGTCCCCTTTTTCACTCATAGCTCAATCGAACACAACTCCTTCTTTTTCAAGGGGAATTGACTCTTAACAACCTCCACTTTTTGTTGAGGAAGGATCGAGAATTAGAGTTTCAAAGGTTCTAAAAAAGTTGGAAAAAATAGCAACTCATTCAAGTACAAAAACAATAGAAAAATAAAGTCCTTTTGTGCGTGAAAACCCAAACACATTTACATTGTTTCCTCCCCTTTTTATAAGCTTCGTGAGCTAGGGTTTCCTTCCTTGCTCATCTGCAGTCCTGGGTCAACTTTTTTGGCAAAACTTGTGCTGAGAAATCTCACAAATCTTCCAGATTCCCATTGGTTTCGTGATTTCCGCAATTTCTAGATTTTCGTAGAAATGCAATTGCATTTCTAATCTGAAATGCAATTGCATTTTTGTGCTTGCTCACAAACCTACACAAAAACAACTAATCAGTGTATTTCCAACTTATTTTCAGTTGCTTTTCTCTTTTTCATTAATCCCAAAAACTTTTAAGCATATTACCACACAAAACTACCTTAGGCTTTTTCTTTCATTATCAAAATACACAAGAATGGCAAGAATAACCTAGTATAAGGGTCAAATAATCCTCATAAATGAGAATTATTGATAATATAATGACTTAACAGAGTTGAGTTATGCTAAAGTAGCCAATTATATTGGATTTTTATGCCGTGTATTTTTAGTGAAATTTACTCTTTTTTTTTTCTTATCAAATGTAAGGGAAAATAAATCAAAATTTACTACTAAATTTGGCAACATGTATAAATTTTTATCTTAAACCTTACATTTAATCAAATTAGACTTTAGGCTTTAAACAATATTGCAAACTTTACCTTAAACTTTAATAAAATTTTCAATTCTCTTCCTTTGATAAGCTATTGTTTGAAAAATCGTGAAAAAATTTATGTTCAACAAGTTATAAAATGTAATTTTTATACAAAATTAACAATATTTCAAAAAAAAAAAAACACACACACACAAGACTAGGGTTATATTTTTGTTGAAATTTGTAACTTTTAGAAGATTTATTTAATGGTTTAGATTTATGCATTGTTGGAGGTGAATTATGTGTGTGATTTGATTTTTTTTTTTTTTTTTTTTTTTTGAGTTCAATAACAGTTAGGGGTGGGAAATTCAAATTTCAAACCTCTTGATCGAGGGTACATGCTAATTACCGTTAAACTAAGCTTATTATGGCAATTTGACTTTTATTGAAACTAGTAAATTTTGAAATATTTTTATGTCTTTGTTGGTTACATTTAATGGGCGAGTATAGAATATTTTGAATGAAAGGTAAAATTTGCAACACTTTTATAGATTAGAGTTCAATTTGATGAAATAAAAGTTGAGAGTGAAGTTGATACGTGCCATCAAATTTAGGAGTCCAAATAAATATTTTTCCTAAATATAATGAGAATAGAAGAATAAAAATACACCATATTATAAAGTTAATAGGACTAGTGGACTTCGCTCAACATCCTCGTGTGTTCTATTCTTATTGAATAAAGTCGCCAACAAGAGGTAATTAAACGGGGTAACAAAATCTAGTATATTTTTTTTCCTAATTAGATAGAAGTCTTCCATCACAATTTTATATAGATTTATAATTTAACCTAATATATAATAATGACTAAATTATAAAAAAAGATACCCCAAATACCCCTATTCTTTCAAATTGCAAGATTACCTTTAACCTTTGATAAATGTTTCAAGACTACTATTGGAGTAGAAAAACTGTTTGAATGTTGGTCAAAAGTTTGACGTGTCTGAATGCTGTTATTTCAAACTTAATCCAGGCAAGTGTCCTATTTACCACCACGTCACTCCAAGTCATCGTCACTTCAATTTTTCATCGAACATTTTAATGTATTTCTACTCCAAGGGTAGTTTTGAAATATTTATCAAAGGTCAAGGGTAATATTGCAACTTTTGAAAGAATAGAGATATTTTTAAAACAAAGAGCAAAGTTCAGGGGTATTTTTTTTATAAGGTTAAACTACAAGTTTAGTCCTTGAACTTTCAGATTTGTGCCTATTTGGTCCCTAAACTTTAAAAGGTATCTAATATGTTTCTGAACTTTCAATTTTGTGTCTAATAGGTCCCTAAACTTTTAAAATGTCTAATAGGCTTCTAAACTTTCAATGTTGTGTCTAATAGGTCCTTAATATATTGAAATTTTTTAAAATTAATTGATTTATTAGATACAAAATTCAATTTTATGTTTAATAGGATCCTAAATTTTCAATTTTTATGCTTAGTAAGTCAGCGAATTTTAAAAAACGTTGAATAGGTCAAATACATAGTAGACACAAATTGAAAATTCAGGGACTATTGGACACAAAAATAAAAGTTTAAGGATCTATTATGCACTTTTTTACGTTCAAAGACCAAATAGACACAAATCTAAAACTTTAGGGATCTATTAGACATTTTTTAAAGTTTAGGGACCAAATAGACACAAACTTAAAAGTTTAGGACTAAACTTATAATTCAACCTTTTTATAATTTAGCCTATATTAATTAAATTTTGAGATTACAAATTGTGTTGCCGTTCAAATATATAAATCTGTATTTTTTAAGAGTTGGTTGACTTCATTTAGGGTCTGTTTGAATTACCTTTTAATTTATGTGTTTTAAAAAATGCATTTTCTTTTATAAAAACCATTTAAAATTAAAACACTCATATGTTTGGTGAAATTGAAGTGTGAGGATATTTTGGTCATTTTTATATATCATGAAAATTTGAGAGAGATTCCAAGTTTTTTTTTTTTGAGTTCAACAACATTTGGGATGGAGGGATTCGAACATCTAACCTCCTTATCAAAGGTACATATCAATTACTGTTGAGCTATGCTTACTTTCGGGAGAGAGATTCCATGTTAAATATCTAAAAACTTTTTTTTTTCTAAAATTTAGTTTCAAATGCTACCCTCAAAATAACTTATTTCTCAAACTCATGTTTTAAAAAATCATTTTGAGTGGTCGCTAACATTACAATTTTTATTAAAATAACTTTTTTTAAAAAAAATTAAACGCTTCAAAAGTTACACCAAACGGTCCTTATTAACTGACTTACTCTTATATTTTTCTAAGTGTAAAGACTAAATAATTATAAGTAAAATATGACGGCCAAAATGTTGCAAGAACAAGGAGTAATAAGATATTTTAACTATAATTAATTTAGGCTAAATTCCTCAGTGTATCTTTTTTAATATCAATTTATTTTTACTTTTCCTCGTACTCTAGTTTTTTATAACATATTTAAATTTTATTTTAGGTAGACTAGTTTTCATGAATGTAGCATTGTGATAATGGCGTGGAAATTTGAATCTGTCGAGTAAAAACGTCAACTTGATTTGATATGTTTTTTAAAGAGAAAAACAAAACTCTTTTCTTTTCTCGGAAGCAAACAAAACTTGTTTAATACCCAGTTCTCAGGATATTTCTTCTTTGAAAAAGATTCATTTTTAACCATAAATTTGGTAAGTTGTATCAATTTAACTTTAAACTTTTAATTTCATCAATTTAAATCTCAAACTTAACAGGTTGTATCAATTTTACCCTAAACTTTCAATTTCATCGATTTAAATCTCAAACTTGAATAAGTGTATCAATTTACACATTTGGTTAAGTTTCTGTTTCAATCCCTGTTAGAAAGGTTTCCCACACATGTCCAAAGCCATGTGTTGCTCTATAATAAATACGTATTTGTTATTTTTTTTAAAAAAATAAAATTGTTGAAGAAAATTGGAGTAGACTCGCCATAATGTTTTTCAATTTCAGAGCATAGTTTTTTTTTACTTCTTATCTTCTTTGATTCTACTACTTTTTTCATTTTATTAATTGAGAGTTTTTCAATTTTAAGGTAGGATTCTACTCGGTTTTTAGTAGAAACAAAACTTATTTGCACAATATTTTTTTCTCAACAGAGTACTCCCATTCTTGAATCTGTCACAAATATTATGTTTTTTTATTTCTCATCGGCCTCGAGCTCGATTTGTCCTCCATTCGCCACAATAGACATAGGACTTTTGGAATCTCCCTCATCAGAATCTTTGTCCTCCTCTCCAGCATCGATGCACTTTAATCCTTTGTAAGACTGTCGATGAGATCGACAAGGTCGGCTACGACTAGTTCATTGTGTTCATGGGTGTCACTCTGTCCACCACCGCCTTCCCTGCTCCTGAATTTTAGTCAAGCTCAAACTCCTTACCACCGAAGTAGACGAAACTGCCTGGATCTTCTTTACACTCGTTGTCATAGGTATCGACACCAAAGGCAAGGAGAACACGAGAGTCCATTTGTTTTCCTGTGGGTCCTACTTTTGAAAGTTTAGTTCGTGATTTTCATGATGGTGACGACCAAATTTAGAATGATTTAATTTTTTTTTAGTAAATTTTTTTAAAATAACAAACAAGTACATATCTTGGGCTTAGAAAGCAAGTGTATCGGGCACCCACAAAAAGGTATATATTAGGCTTTAAAAGGGAAGTGTTGTGCAAAAACTCACTACGCAAGCATACGCAATCGTAGGTAGTAATTGGTGGACAAGGTCGATCCCACGAGGACTAAAGTAAGCAAAGTTTGTAAAATTGAGACTCACTAAAAACTAATGCTAAAGAAAAGGAAGTAAAGAAACTCAAGGAAAGATTAGGCAACGAACGACTAAAAATAAAGTAAGCAATAATAACAACTTAACACTAGAATTAAGGGTTCCAAACGACAAATTAAACGAAACTAAAAATGATAAAGAGAAGCGAGTTGGGATTTATGCACTCCTAACTTGAATTCTGTTTTAACCCAATATTCCTATGAAAACCCAGCCATATAAACACAATTAAGCCCCCATTTCATTTGTTTTACAAGCTAAGAATATATGTCTATACTCTTAAATTCATTAACAAAATAATAATGAATGAACTTGCATCATTTGTGCATTTCCACTAGTTTTCAACCCTTCCAGTATCAAAAACTAACTAGAATCCTACCTAAGGTGATCAATCTTACGCAAGAAAGATAGATAAATAAACACCCACAAATGAAATGCTCAACATTTGCATTAGCTATAACAAAAGGGCTTCCACAAAATGTTAGGGCTCCATAAAATCCCAACTCTAAAGAAATTAGTTCATGCTAAAATTAAACCTTAGACACAGAAAATCAAAGCTACAATAATCCATAGAACGATTATAACAAACCAATCTATCAAAAACTACAATCTAGAGTGAAATCTAAGAAGAGATAAAACTAAAAATAGAAGGAAGAACAGTTTTGAAGCAAGAAATGCTGCAGCAGAGAGTGTTTTCTTCTTCTCACGAACTTCTCTACAACTTTCTTCTCTTTTCCCAGAAAATCGACTGCTGCTTCCCCCTTCTTCCCCTCTTTGCTTATCTTTCTGTTTTCTTTTTATATCGAGGGTTAGGTCACCCATTTAAGGGCTATTTCGTCCATTTAAAAAAATAGGTGTCGTTGAGTCATAAGCCAAATTTACGCAACTTTTTCCAGCACGCAATGCTACAGCTTTGCTACAGCAATCCCATAGCAAAATGCTATTCTCGACATTCTGCTTTCCACAATGCTACAACTCTGCTAAGCAATCCCATAGCAAAATGCTATCCTCAACATTCTGTATTTCACCTTCAAAAGCAATATTAAGGATAAGAGAAACCTTCTTGAAAACACTAGAATAGGGGTAAAAACTAGTAAAATAAGAGCAAACAAAACTAAAAACAACATCGACTTAACTTCTAAGATACCACCGAACAAACCACACAAAACATGGAAAACTAATGCAAATCACTCATACTTTGTCCCCATAATAAGCTATGAAAAGCGCTAAAATAATCCTATTTCATAGGATTATTAGGAAGCATGCAAGCGGATTGGCTCATCCCAATCTGGGCCCATTCAACTTTTTTTTTTTTTACATACAATTTATGTCATCTCATATATTTCTTGTTGCATGCGAAAATGGTTGCATTAACAAAATCTAATTTGTGGTATTTGAGTCAATCTAAATATAACTCAACTGATTAGGATATAGATCTTTGATCGAAAGGTTAGAAGTTCGAATCATTGCCATCACATATTGAAGAGTATACATATATACTCTCAAAATTGTGAAGTCGAGTAATTAAAGGCATGTAAGCATTTACATAAATTCAATGCCTTATTTCTCTAGTAAATTGTAGTGGTATAAAACAAAATTTTGCTGAGTTCTTTTTTATTTTTATTTATTTTTTGGTTTAATACAACATGTAGGGAGGGGATTCGAACCTCTGATCTTTGATAAAAAATATATCTAAACCATAAGTTTGGGTGGGGAGTTTTAGAAATGAAAACACTAATAAAATTTTTAGATACCGTATATTAATTTTTTTTCCTCAACCTATTTTGGAAATAGCTGAAAATAGGTTCCGACCGGTTTCTAAATTAAAGTCGAAATGGGTTTCAATTTTCAAAAACACTTTTAGAATTTGGGTCCGCCATTTGTTTTATTTGTTTTTGAAAATATTAAATTGAATTCGACCGACAAATCAAACGGGCCCCACCCAAGCTTATCAAATCTTCAGATTTTAGAATTTATAATTTTATATAACTGAAACCATTGATATTTATTTTATTGTCAGATCAATGGAATAATCTGACGTCCATTGGCATTAATTTTTTTGTCATTGTCTTATTGGGCTTAGGCATCTACTGTGCTATTTTCAAACACTTTTTGAGTCAAATAATCCAACTTGCATTTTCACACCAGCCCCCTTTTAGGGGTCTTATTACTTTCCAGCTTTTCTTCAATTATCTTCCTTTAATTTCTCAACTTTTCTTTTTCCTACTTTTGTTTACAGAAATATAATATATTCCAAAAGAATATATACACTTTTTTTCCCGTTTGGGATTATCATTGGAATCATCCCACCACCACGCATTGGAGCTGCATTCTCTTACAAAATTGAGATAATCCACCTAAGCATAGATTTATGGTTGAAACATTAAAGACATATTTTTGTAATTTAAAGATTTGAATCTTTATCCACATAAAATGGTGTATTCTTAAGGGTTTCTACCATCGACATTTGACTGTCGGTTAGTTTAATGCATATGTGACAAGTTGATTGTATTATTTAAAGATTATGTGAAGAATTAATTTTGAGCAAAGACTTATTAGACACAAAACAAAAAGTTTAATGACTTATTATAGGTTTTTTAGGCTAAATTATAAAAAAAAATATTCCTAAACTTTGTCAACTGTTTAAAAAATAATCATATTATTTCAAAAGTTGCAATCTTACTCTTGACCTTTCATAAATGTTTCAAAACTACTCCTAAAGTAGAAAAACTGTTAGAATGTTGAACGAAAGTTGATATGTTTGAATGTCATTCTTTCAAACTTAATTCAAACAAGCATCTTAGTCACTGTCACATTGTTTCAGGTTATCACCATGTCAATTTTTCATCAAATATTCTAAACATTCTAACAAATTTTCTACTCCAATGGTAGTTTTGAAACATGTATGAAAGGTCAAGGGTAATATTGCAACTTTTGAAAGAATGAGTATATTTTTTAAACCAGGGACAAAGTTAAGAGGTATATGTTTTTTTAATAATTTAGCCTTTTTTTAAATAATAATAATAATAGACACCGTATTAAAATTCAAGGACCAAATTTATAATTTTTCTAAAAAAAAATAGATTTTTTTAGTACAAGAAATGTGGGACCAAAACTTATAATTTAATCTAATTAAATTACTTTTCAAAATTTGTGTGGTAGCATTAAATCTTTACTTACATCTTTTTAAACCTTTTTTTTTTTGTTGCGTTGATGATGTGGTTTCTTTTTAAACTTTTATATAGGCTTTTTTTTTTTCTTTTTCTTTTTTTCTTTTTTTTGTTTTTTTGTTTTGGAGTCTATTAATGGATTGGGACTATAATGAGATTGAACCATTGATACAGTACCTAAAGCATCTCTCACAAACCCATCATATTTTGGATTTTCTTCTAACTCTTAGGGAAGGAAATGAAGTTACTCAGACATTGGCATATCCGACAATTTAGGCACTTCAAAATTTGGATTGAAGATTGTCCTCTGTAGATAAGTGCGAATGTTACTATTTTATCTTGAGTTTTGTTTTATGTTTTCTTTAAAAAAAAAAAAAACTATTCTGATTTTTTGGGTCAATTTTTAGTTAAATATTTAATAAAAATTAAGTTCACATTGAAACCTAGCAATATTATATTTAATTCCTACTAGAATCTATTGTGGACGTTAAATAATTTATATAAAATTGATGTCAAATATTGAAATAATTTTTTTTATGCAAAATTTAAATATTAAAATAGTATTTCAGTCAAGGAACCAAAATGAAAAAAAAAATAAATAAAAGTTCATAAACTAAAATAGGATTTTCTTTTTTTTTAAGAAAAAATGTATGTATAAATCTAAGCACCCTTCAGCCACAAAGTACAATTTAATCAAGGGAATCCCCACTTTTTATATATACCAACTTATTCATTTCGCTTTATTATTTATTTATTTTTTGTCAGTTATATAAGCAAAAAAATAAAAATTTTATACAGATAGGAAACCTTTGACTTGACAGTCGAATTCATAATCATATAAAATTTGGTACTCATCTATTAATATTTTTTGAAAAAAAAATAAAGCTAGATAATAAGATATACATAGATTTCTATTACAAGAGTAAAGAAGTATTCAATTAATGATATCCTTTTTAAAGAATATTAATATAAAAAAAGTACTCTACTTTTAGAAGTGCTATACTTTTTGGAGAAATCCAAAGTCAGAATAAAAAACAGTCATATCATCCTCAAGGCCAATCCAGCATGAAATTAGTTAAGCTTTCATCGAGATGCTTCACACCCATATACCAATTGCATATATTACATGTTAATGTGAGGCTTTATTGGCAAATAAAATACAAACTCATCAATATTTGCTTTCTCCATTTCCTCTTTAACATTTATGATGATCATGGAAATTTCTAAACACTGATTTTATATCCACTATTTTGTTTTTTTTTTCTTTCCTTTCGTTCAACAATATATTAAAGTAATTTCTTAAATTACAAATTTAGTCTCTGAACTTTGAGGTTTGTGTCCATTTGGTCCCTAAACTTACGATTTTTAAAAATTCATTGATCTACTAGACACAAAATTAAAATTTTAGGGTTTCATTAGACATAAAATATAATTTTATATCTAATAGATCAATTAATTTTTACAAAATTTTAAATTTTTAGGGATTTATTGACACAAAATTGAAAGTTCAAAGACTTATTAGACACAAAATTAAAAGTTAAGGACATGTTAGACACTTTTGAAAGTTAAAGGAATAAATAAACATAAACTTCAAAGTTCAGATACTAAACTTGTAATTTAACTTAAATTATAGAACAACTTTTACAGATGTAGTTGTCATAATTTTTTTTTTCTTTTGAGTTTAACAACATGTAGAGATGAAGATTCCAATTTCTCACATTTTAATAAAAAAATATATGTTTTAACCAGTTAAACTAGACTCAAATTGGCTATAAATTAATTACCTACCTATTAGTGTCATAATGGCGGCCCAAACCAAACAATAAGTAACGTGCACGGCTTTAAACACGTCAAAAGTTCAAGACCCGCATAACATTAGCTTAAAGACAACCAGACTTTAGTCTTCACATCCCATTACCAATAATTTAAAATAAGTAACCAACAAACTAGTCAGATATGTAACAACAAAATTTAGTATAGTGTATAATTGATTAAACTCATCAAATTAAATCAGCATTTAAATCATGACAATATTTATAAGTTTTCAGAAGCTAACAATCATGCTAAAATGAGCATAGCTCAGTAGTAATTGATATGTACTAGGAGTATACATATAAACCGATAATCCAAAGAATCCGAACTATCCAACCCAAACAGTAAAGGTTGGGTTGGGTTAAGTTTTTTTTTTTAGGTTGGGTTGGGTTCTTTTTTAGGATAACCAAATTTTCGGTTCTATTCTCAAGTTGGCTATTTTTTGGCTCGATTCAACCCGAACCAAATCGAAAATCATTTATTTTTTTAAATATATAATAATAATAATAAACAGAAAAGAAACCCTATATTGCACGCCACTCAGACTAAGTCCTCTCTCACATGCAGTCGCTGCTCATCCCTACTATCGCGTCCTGCTGTTGTCATCGTCTGGTCTGGAAGCGTACACTGTCGTCGTTTGGCCACCTTTCGCTAGTCATCGTTTGCGTGGTATGATCATCATTCTCTAGTCTGGTCGCCGTTCGCCAATCACCCAAGGATACCTTCGTCGTTGTCTAGTCATCATTCGCAGCTCGCTTGGTCGTCGTTTGTAGCTCGTCTGGTCACCATCGTTTACTTTACTCGCCGCATCGCTGCTCGCAGCTCGCCTCGTCGCTCGCAGCTCGCTTCGTCGCCTTCGTTTGGTTTACTCGTCGTCGTGGTCTCAAATCTAGTTGCTTGCTTCTTCTTCTCATCGCTCACTGGTTTGAATCTGTATTTTTTTTTTTGAAATTTTGAATCTAGTTGCTTGTCACTCACAATCTGATTGCCCAACCCGAAAATATATGGGTTGGGTTGCTCCCCCTAACTCAACTCGACCCGATCCAACCCATGTACAACTCTAATATGTACTACCTCCTTTGAGGTTGGAGGTTTGAATCTCCATTTCCTAAATTTGTTGTCTAAAAAAAAAATTAACAATGATATTAATTTCGTCTTCTTTGTAATACCATCAATTTCTTAAATTTCCATTTTTCCAAAGTTCTTTTTACCTAACTATACATGTTCTTACAGTTGGAAAAGTCTAATTTTCAAATCATGCTGAATGCCTTTAAATTTATAGAATATGTTAATAAAACAATAATTTAATAATATATAAGGGCATGTTTAATATGTAATCTAGATTCTTTTCAAATAATTTAGCCAATATCCTTTTGGCATATTTGTTTTCTAAAATGGTTTTTGGATTCTGTAATCCAAATAGTGGAAATTCTGAAAACAACATTTTTGTTTTCAAGGTACATATTGAATTTTGAATTCGAAAATTTAAAATAAAGAATTGGATTAAAAAAAGATAAAAATATTATTTCATTTTTGTTAAAATTAAAATAAGTATAACAAAGTACATTATAAATTATATAATATTGTAAAATAATGATGGTACAAAATTTATAATACAAAACATGTTGATAAATTAGTTTATAATAGTTGAGATTCAACCTAATATTTATTTAGTAACAACCACTATTTTTATTGTTTATAAATATACAATAAATCGAACATATTTTGAACAACTTTTTAAATTGAAATCCAGTTTTTAAATTTGCAATCAAATACATTCTTGAAAACACTGAAAACATGAAATACAATATTGTTTTTCAAAATTCTTGTTTTCAAATTCAAACCATATACACCCTAAATTTTTTGTTGACCATTTCTTTTATAGAATCACCCTACTGTGAGAAACTTTTATTACAATTGAAAGTTTGAGAAAATTGACTAACAAACTAAAAATTATCTACAAGAGTACAGACCATGCGCGCATGTGGTATTTTTAGCCTTCTTTTACAAAAAGAAAAAAAAAAAATCCCATGATTAGTTTGTGGATGTGAGCTGATCATGGAGGATCTTCTCTTTTCTCGCTCACGCACACCATACAAAACTTGTTTCTATTTTTGTCTGTCCCATATTTGTTACCTCTTTCTCACGATAAATTATTGAATGAGACCGTCACAATGCGATTGCATCTTTAAAACTATCATATGTAAATCTTAACATTTGTCTGTCATTTAATAGTCGTTGGATACAAAATCAAGGTACTTTTACAATTTATTTCTCATACATTCAAAGTTCCAAAACTGTCAGTCTCAGTGTGGCAGTCTCCTGATCTGTCTTCTTGTTTCTTCTTCACCGTTGATGCATTTAGTTTCAATGTATAATACTATAGTGCACTGAATATTTCTACAGCCTCATATAATTTTTGTGCCTTAAAGTGCCTATAAATTTAGGTAGAAAATTAAAAAGAAAAGATAGATGAGAAAGAGAGAAGATGGAGGCTGAGGCCGAGAGGAAAGCTTCAAGCTTGAGAAAAGATGCTAATTCAAAGCTATCTTCTTCACAAAACAAGGCTGATATTAAGTCTAAGAGAAAGCCTGGAGGATGGAAGAGGATGCCCTATATCCTTGGTCTCTCTCTGGTTATATAGTTGTTTTCATTCTCTACCGTTCTTTTTTATCTATTGTTTTTTAAAAATATTTGCAATTAATAGGACTTTTTAACGTGAATTATTTTTATTCGTCTATTTCTATTATATTCAATAGATAAATAGATCCGATTAATTAAAAATTTTTCATAAAATTAAAAGTCAAGTTAGAAAGTTCAATAGGAGACCGGATTGATCGATGTGTAAGAAAAAAGACTTATCTATTGTTAATAGAAATAGATTTGACAAGTAGGAGAGAGAAATATAGACAGGGATAGAGAAAAGAGATATATATATATGACTGTCAAATTTTTAGTATTGGTAAGCAAGAAGATTATTGTTGATTGGTGAGTGAAAAGTTTTGTTATGTATAGACAAGTACAATTTCAGTAAAAATAATTTACAAGTAACTAATTCAAAAAATTCATAAATTAACTAAATTTCCTCCAACGGACAAGTATGATTTCAAGGTGAACTAAAAAAAAGAGAGTATAATTTCAAGGTTAGGAAGGTCGTTTCTGTAAATATATATTGCAAACTTGGTCTTGAATAATATAGAAGAATTTTAGTTCTCAGATCGATATTTATTTGTGAAATATTCATTATTGTTGTTGCCAAATTTTGGACAAGAGAATCTCACCTGACCTCCACGTGACAATGACGGTGAATTTGTATTATTGGGGGAAGAACGCGGCCTGCAAGACAAGAAAAAGCTGGGCACTGATGTGACATTTGCCACACCAGCTCCGATGCTTAAGTTAGCAAGGAGAATTTGAGTGTAGCAAGTTATAATTTAGAGAATGAGGGTTAAGTTGAACTCCCTTTCTTTGAGTCATAATGACATATTTATAGGACCTTTGTTTTCCATATTCCTTTTTAGATAAGGATAAAAGGTTTCCCCTTCTATTTAGGAATTGGATTTGAAAAGGTTAATATTATATTGCAAGATTCCCTTGTAATTCCGGTTTATCTCTTTAGTCCAATTTCACCCACAACATTAGCCCCCACTCCCTAGTTAGGATTCGAGATTAGGAGCGTGTGGAGTAATTGTATGGAGCCTGACTTGGGAGTAGCTTATTAAGTTTTGGAGTCATTGTTGACATTTCGAGGTCTGCCTCGAATTATCGCTAGTTATTGTTGTCCATCCTTGTGAGAATTTTCAGTCTCCTAGAGTGTCGGTTTCTCTGTTTTCCAGTAGGAATTTTAGAGTTCCATGACGCTTATCTCGCGTCTTGGTTTCTCTGTTTCCTATAGGAATTTTAGGGTTCCGTGACGCTTATTTTGCGTCTCAGATCATCCCCAGGATTGCCGTCTAACCCCGTAGGTCGGTCTCTTCCTGGTGGGTAAGATTCTCCTTTGGATATGTGTTCGTCCACATCCTGGAGAAAATTTAGGGCTCCAAGATTCTCCTTGGATCTCCCCAAGATTGTCGTCCAACCCCGTAGGGAACATTTCGATCTTTCTTGGGGGCTAAGACTCTCCTCTGGATTCGCGATCTGTGCCGTTTTCCTAGAGAGAATATGTAAATTCGAGGGCGTCCTCAAATTTAAGTGGGATTGCCATCAAACCCCGTAGGGACTATTCTGGACTTCCCGACCTCCTGTAGGAGGAAATTTTGGCCATCTAGTAGCCTTTGTAGCTTCTTCTTGCATAAGTGTATTTTTGAATAGGTGGAATCTGGAATGTTCCATCAATTATTCTGCATTCAAAATATAATTTTCATGAATATGATATTTTTTTCATATCATATGAAATCACCCTCTAGTTTGAGAGTTAGGCAATTCAATGCAGATGAAATACTGATTTAGCCGAATGAAATATATCCAATCACTTATGTAAGGAAAATATGGAATTATGAAGTGGTCTGCTGTTTGAATAACTTGTTATATCATGCAAGCAATTTCAAGACTTCTAGAATTCCATAATATAAATTTCTTTCTATAGATATTTCATGGCACTTTTAATAATTCATGATGTTCAATTCTTTATTAGAGCACAAAAACTGTCATTTTGATGTTATCATGCTAATGACATTTAAAGAATTAAAAAATGTAGAGACCATGTGTAGAGTGCATGAAGATGCTATAACATAGACAAAAGATCATAACAAAACAATTATGACATGCATAGTTTGGTTATTGAATTTAAATATTGCACTATGAAGTTTTAAGTTTGAAGTAAACTTATCTGTGATTTTGCAACTTTGTAGAAACCTTCAAAGTTGATTCCTCCAAATTTGCTTTGTAGTCTCGTTTTTCATATTTAATTGTTTAAACCTTCAACCTCAATATTTTGAAATCTTGAGGAGTTCTTGCTTTATAATTCCTCTATTGATCAATCTTCTTCCATATTGAGTTTCCAAAATTAGTCTTCTGGATTGAATTAAGGGATATGGATAACCTTGGCCTTGACCAGTCTCCAGTTTTTATGTTTTAATTTGCCCAAATCATCTTCTTGGTTGAACTAGGGTTGTTGATAGCTTTGGCTCGATCTTGGCCTTGTTGCTTTGGTGAGCCCCCAGTTTCTTTTCTTTCATCATTTTGTCTTTTGCTTTTTATTTAATAGGGAAGCATATCCCATGTCTTGCTTTTTGTTTGATAGAGAGACATATCATTTATTCAGTCCCCTAATCAATGAGAACTTTCCTTGCAAAGAAAAACTGCATGGTTATGCATTTAAAATTTTATGACCTTCATCTTTTCATATAGCAAATTTTTCTTCAAATATTTCATGGCATTCCTAGTTATTCATGATGTTCATATTCACTATATTACTAATTCACATAAAACTTTATTTTCAATAGTCTTAAAAAGTAAGAATTGTAGACTATGATAAGTATAATTTTAATGTTAACTAGAATTAGTGAATTATTAAACACAGAATATAAGGAGATGTCATTTTATGAAGAAGATAAGAGATAAACTATTATAATTTAATATCCATTCCTCGAATTTTGATGTAGTATTAGAAATTTTCAAATTTGAAATAAACTTATCTTTGATTATGCAATTTCGTAGAGATCTTCCAGGTTGAGGCTTTAAAATTTGCTCCAATTGCAATTGTTTGACATCCCTCCACATTCTCAGCAGATTTTTCAACTTCAACTTTAGATGAGATAGGAACTCCAAACTCAACGAGACGCAAAGCAGGGGCCATATCTTTTATGACCCAATAGGTAGAGTTGAGCAAATTTATAATCCTTAACAACCACATATACTGGGATTGTTCATGCTATGTGTCACTGATATTGGATTCGTGCCCATCATCTTGATTATACCTCCACTTTCAACTACTCCACCGAACAAGAAAGATTAAAATTCTTGCTTTGGATAGGAATTTGATCTCATTAAGTGGGCCTGTTACTGCTTGTCACTGAAGGAAAAAGTGTGTTGTTGAGATGGGTCGTTGATGCTACAGGTTGTGTTTGGTTTGTAGATTGCCTCAAATCGCAAGTCGCTTTGTGGAGTTCATCGTCGCCGAGGAAGATGATATCACTGGACGATGGATGAATATCCAATAAGGTTGAGGTGTGGGGCTGACATCATTGGACGGTGGATGAATATCATGTCTTCATTCTTGTTCAAGACCTTTTACTCTTTAATTGGATCTTGATTTTCTTGATCTTTGCAATGGTAAAGCACTCTCGATCCCCACAGACGGCGCCAACTGTTGTTGCCAAATTTTGGACAGGAGAATCTCACCTGACCTCCACGTGACAACGACGGTGAATTTGTATTCTTGGGGGAAGAACGCGGCCTGCAAGACAAGAAAAAGCTAGGCACTGATGTGGCATTTGCCACACCAGCTCCGATGCTTAAGTTAGCAAGGAGAATTTGAGTGTAGCAAGTTATAATTTAGAGAATGAGGGTTAAGTTGAACTCCCTTTCTTTGAGTCATAATGACATATTTATAGGACCTTTGTTTTCCATATTCCTTTTTAGATAAGGATAAAAGGTTTCCCCTTCTATTTAGGAATTGGATTTGAAAAGGTTAATATTATATTGCAAGATTCCTTTGTAATTCAGGTTTATCTCTTTAGTCCAATTTCACCCACAACAATTATAATTATTATAACTTTTCTTCAATGGAGACAATGACCTCATGGATTTTCTTTTATAGTATCTCTCAATTTAAATTTCAAATTAAATCTATAATATATTAATAAAAATATATAAAATAAAGAAACATAAACATAAAATAAGAATGATAGAAACTAAATGTGTACAAAATTAAGCAATTGAAACATGAAAGCTAAATGTACCTTGGAAAATTAATCTCCAAATTCTCAACTTCTTAAAATTGCCGGCAACAATCAAAATTGAGAGCTGATAAATGTATGTGAATAAATTGAAAGGAATTTCTTTTAGGTCTAAAACGTTATAGTGTTGGGCACACCGTTTTAAAGTAGTGAAAAAAAAAAATGTTATTTTTAGAAAATTAGGGTTTGAATATCCACTAAGAAGTTTTCTTCTCTCTCTCTCTCTCTCTTTTTTTTTTTTTTTTTTAAGTTGACGTATTTATATAAATCAATTTTATAAGAATAAAGTTTAAACATATTAGATGAGATAGAAAATTCCAACTAAAAGGAAAAAAAATTGAACATATTATAAGAGAGATAATTCTAACCTACGAAGAGAGAAAATGTGAAAATATTATATATTAGAGAGATTTAGAAAATTTAAAATGAAAGATAGACATTAATTTATACTAAAAAAAATTAAGGAGCATTCTAAAAAGTGATGCAAAAGGCGCCTGGCCGGACTTGAACTTGGGTGTCACACAAAACTTTGTTTGAATTACAGTTTTTATGTAAAGAAAAAAAATTCAGTGGGCCTTAACTGAATCTACCCCTGGGCAAGTATTGTTCTTATTTTGTTTTTTTATTTATTGTTATTTTTTTTATGAAAGGAAAAACCAATTTGTATTGGATAAGTCTTTCTTATCAATAAATAAAAATGTGTTTAATAACCCTTTCTTAGCTTTTTGTTATCTCAAATTTTAAACTAAAAAATTGATGTGTTTACATGAATATTAGTTTTTTAAAATGAAATATTTACAATTACTATGTTATATTTAAAATTTTAATATTTATTATATATTTTATAAGTAAAAGAGTGAGAAAATAATTTTTAAAATTTATCTTTATGTAAAAAACAAACAAATTATATATGTTATATTATATAAAATCCCCATGAATTGAATGGAATGGAATAGATGTACACTACCCTTAGCCTCTAAACTTTTTCAAAACCACTCTTCCATCACATTTTTTTTTTATGTAAATATGACATGAGGTAACTTATAAAAATAGATGTACACAAGACACAAATGTGATAAGTTTCAATTATGCTCCATACTAATAAAATTGTAATTTCTTACAAATGAAAAATAAAGAAACTAAGTGGGAGATCTCAATGATGCTCTTTACTTGTAAAGTTGAGGCTCTTGAAATTTGCTCATTGTTTAAAAAAATACCCCTATTCTTTCAAAAGTTGTAATATTACTCTTGATCTTTTATAAATGTTTTAAAACTACTTTAAAGTAGAAAAACCATTAGAATATTAGATTAAAAGTCGACGTGTTTGAATGTCAGTTCTTCAGACTTAATCTTGGCAAGAGGTCCTAGTCACCACCAGGTTGATTTTTCGTCCAACACGTGCATTCTAACAAATTTCTACTCGAAAGATAGTTTTGAAATGTTTATGAAAGATCAAGAATAATATTACAACTTTTAAAAAAATAGCGGTATTTTTGAAGCAAGTGGCAAAGTTAAAGGGAATGTTGTAAGGTTTGAATTTTTTAAAAATTAGAAAGTATAACCGGTATTTTTGCAGGAAATGAAACGTTTGAGCGGCTGGCTTCAATGGGGCTGCTAGCCAATTTCATGGTGTATCTGAAAAAAGTGTAACCACATGGACCAAGTTTCTACTAGCAGCTTATGGTCCAGTGTTGCCAATTTTTTGCCACTACTTGGCGCCTTTCTATTCGATGCTTATTTGGGTCGCTATTGGACCATCGTTTTCTCTTCTCGTAATCTCTCTTTCTTTTCTCTTCCTCCTTTCTTCTTTGCTCCACTCCTCATGACTGTTTGATTTAATTTGGTGGACTTTGTAGTAGTTGAAATAAACTTATTAAACTTATGGGTGCATTGCATTTAGTTTGTGATCCGAAATCCTAAATTTGAAAAGAAAGAAATTAATGAATAATAGACTTTGTATTTCATGTTTTTTACTATTTCTTTTAATGTGTTTTTTAGTAGATTTAGAATTTGAAAACACTACAAACCTATCAATATTAATTTCAATTTTTTTCACTTTTTCAATCATAAAATCCTCATACAATCTAAAACCGTTTTTAGAAATATGAAACAAAAATTCACTTAATTCTATAATTGAATAAATCTGAAACCAAAAAAATCGAATCTAGGTCATGATACACACACTAATAAGCTGTCATCTTTTTCTTGTACCTTTTACAATTATATGAAGGTTGTTTGTTTGTTTTTTTTTTTTTAGGTTAAATTATAAATTTGGTCCCTTGATTAATTTGCAAAAAGTTTTAGAGTTTAGTCGAATTGGTCCATATAGTTTTAAAGTTAGAATTTCGTACCTATGGTTTGATAAAATCTCATAAATAGTCATACGGTTAGAAATCATAGATGATTACGTAAGTGACAGTTAGTTATCCATGTGTTAATGAAGTAGTTTTTTATATTTAAGTAATTGTGCGAGTTAAAGTAGTTGATTGGATAAAAAAAATGCTAGAAATTGGCAATTTAATACTAAAAAAAACTATCTCATTAACACAGATAACTAACTACCACATATCCAATATGTTAGTGGCTTCTAAGAGTATGAACTATTTATGAGGTTTTATCAGATTATAAAAACGAAATTCTAACTTTTAAAACTACAAACTTACCATAGGAATCAAATTTGTAATTTAACCAATATTTTATTATTTTCTCTCAATTCCAGTCATTGACTTTAACGGCATTGTTGAGGCCACTACATCCGCCGGCATGCGGCGGAGGGAAATGCGAGGGGGCGACGGCGTCCCAATTGGGGTTCTTAATAATGAGCCTTTGCTTAGTATCCATTGGCAGCGCCGGCGGAATCAGGCCCTGCAGAATCCCGTTCGGCGTGGATCAATTTGACCTCACAACCGATAAAGGAAGAAAAAGAATAGCCAGCTTTTACAATTGGTACTACGCCACTTTCACCCTCATTCTGGTCTTCACTTCAACGATCGTGGTGTACATTCAAGACTCTGTTAGCTGGGTTTTGGGCTATGGACCACAGTGCTTATGTTTTTTTTTGATCGTCCTGTTCTTCGTTTATGTCTTTATTGAGCTCCCTTCTCATGGAGAAATTTACAGGACAGATTTCTATGATCCTCCATTGGGCCCTGGCACTGTCGTCCTCTCTAACCCTCCCTCTCACCAACCAATTCAGGTCATTTCATAAAATTACCCTCTCTTTCTTTTCAATTCAGCTTAAGTTCTTCTGTCCAAGATTTGATTTAACATAATCTTTTGGTGGGTACATGTTCCAACTATGTAGTCCATCTTCCTCTACAAGAAAATTGGTTTTTCTCTCGACGCGAGAAAATTCGTCGGGAGAATTCTCTCTAATTAATTAATATCGATAATCACTTGTTCAACTATGTTATAAACTTTGGAGTGGGGAGTAATTAATAAGGTATTGGAGCAGTGTTTGAATTCCTATAATGTTATGTTCTCTTTAATTAGTATTAGTAATCACTTCTTGGATAAATTATTTAAAGAGGCTGCCATAATGTAGCTGACAATTTTACACTGTTGAATGTATGAAAGAGAAACAATAGAAATATCTTAAATTTATATCAATTGATTATTTGGGGATAAATAGATTTTTGGTTCCACATCCAACATGGAAAAGTGTTGGGTTTTGGACTAATTTCAAACTAAACTGTCTATTTTATATCTAATAAATCTCTCAATTTTAAAAGCATTGTATCTAATAATTACTTAGCAGAGGCAGATTGGATTACTTCTACTTCGTTGTCGGCGGAATGGGCTTTTGCCAATTTGTTCTTTTTTCTTTACTGTGCTAAACATGACCGTTACAAGGCCAAAATATCTCAAACGCGAGATGGTGATGATCCATATGAAGATAATTTGGAGCTCGTGAGCTCTGTAAAAACGATGGATGTGTGATTCATAAGGAATAATTTCTCAATGTACATATACAGAATAAAATTTCTATCAGTTGAGAGTTTGGAGATTAATGTTAGCAGCAAGAGCAATTCCAAGCTTGAAGTAAATGGGTTATCATTTGAATTGAATAATTTCTCATTTTAAATGGATCCTTACCTTACCAATAATGGAGCCTAACAATTTTTCTTCAACCTTTATTTTTCTTCTGAGCATGTACATTTCAAATTATAATCATGAAGAGAGAATAAGATTTATTCGGGAGAGAAAAATACACTTTTAGTCTTTGATATTTGAGTTTGATGTTTATTTGGTTCAAGGTTTAAAATGAACACTTTTAATTTTTGAGATTTGAAAAATGGTTCTAAATGACGATTGACCGCAGAAAGTGGTGGTCAACATCAACTAAGTTTTGCCACCGAACAAAATGATGGAAAAGAGGTAAAAAGAAAAAAAAACACATAATTAAATAAAAGCCACATCATATTAAAATAATCTAAAATTAATAATAATAATAAACTGATTTAGGAAATGAAAGTATATTTTGTTATTTTTTTTAAATAGTTCAAAGCTTCAAAGAGAAGAAATTAGAGGTTGTTTAGGGTGTTGAGTGAGTTATAATAATATGGAACATAATAGTATGTGGAGTTATATAATTTGTATTTAAGATACAGAGTTATTTAGTCTTGATTATAATAGTCTGTGTTTGGGGTGTAAAGTATTCCACAGACTATTATAACTCATGTTCTAAAGAGCCCTCTAAAGCTAAGGTATTGGACAAGTAAAAAGTTTTGATGTGGACATAATATCATACTTTCCTCTACCCACAATAATTTCAATGTTAATGTGAATAAATGTTCAAAAAATAATGGCAAAATCAATCTTTAATTTGTCATTCGAATCTTAGTTTCATTTGTTGACTTTTATGTTTATTAGATTTTTCATATCTCTAAATTTTTGAACCTTTTGCAAATCATTGCTGTCATTGCCACAAATTTTTTAACAAATTATTTAACGTTAACCTCACATAGACATATTGTATATACACGCGCACACACGACACAGACAAAATGGCATAAACATAGAGCTTAAGGTATTGGAAAAGTAAAATTTTTTGATGTGGACATGGTATTAGAGTTAAGGTATTGGATAAGTAAAAAGTTTTGATGTGGACATGGTATCATACTTTCCTCTACCCACAATATTTTCAACGTTAATGTGAATAAATGTTCAAAAAATAATGACAAAATCAATCTTTAAAAGTGAAAGAAATGATTAAGATGGGATGCAGTTTACAAAAGAATTATAATTTTTTCATGATCGATGAGGAATCTTCCTGCTAAACCACTAAAATTCTGACAATTATTTATTTTTTTGAAAAAATTCCAAAAATATCTATCTTTTTTCTCTCTTCTACTGGTAAAAAAACTTAATGTAATTAGCGATCTTCTTGATGAACACACTACAAGAAAGTTAGCCTATTTCAACCATCTTCTGAACACACTACAAGAAAGTTAGCCTATTTCAACCATCTTTTATCGAAGGTTATAAAAAACTTTTGAAAAATATATACATTTATCAAAAGTATTTAAAAAACCTTTGAAAAATATATACATTTATCAGAGGTATTTAAAAAACATTTGAAAAATATCTATTTTTTATCAAAGGTTATTAAAAACCTTTGAAAAAGATATTATATTTATCAAAGGACATTAAAAACCTTTGAAAATTATATTATATTTTGTCAAAAGTTTTTAAAAAACATTTGATAAATATCTACTCTTTATTGAAGGTTATTAAAAATCTTTGAAAAAGATAGGTTAAATTATCATTTTGGTCCCTGTACTTTGAGACTTGTTCAATTTTAGTCCATGTACATTCAAATGTCCAATTTTAGTCCCTGAACTTTCAATTAACCTAAAAAACAGTCCTTGCTGTTAGTTTGGTGTTAGCTTACCGTTAAAATTTAATGAAGTAGAATAAATAATTAATTTTTTCTCTCTCCTCAACCATTCTCTTATTCTTTTAACTTTCTCTCTCTTCCATGTTGTTATCTGGTTTCTCCCTTTCTCCTCTCCCTCCTCAAGCTTTCTCCCTCCCCTCCAACTTCATTTCTTCATATTTTGATAATTTGTTGGTTCAAAATTCCAACTTTCTCTCATTTTCTCATCTGAGTGTTGTTTGTTTTCTTCTAACATGGTTTCTTTCTTCAAATTTATCTTCATTTCTTCATATTTTGATCATTCATTTTGTTTAAGTGCAAAATTTCTCTCATTTCCTCATCTGGGCATTGCTTATTTTTTCTCAAACATCACCACTTTCATCAAATTGTCTTCATTTTTTTTTCTTCAGATTTTGATCATTGATTGTGTTCAAATCCAAAATTTCCCACAATTTTCTCATCTGTGTATTCTTTATTTTCCTTCTTAAAATTTCTTTCCTTCCTCAACATTTGCCTCATTTCTTCAAAATTTGATCATTCTTTTCTTTTAAAAATCCAAACTTTCTCTTATTTTCTCAAAACATTTTACTTCATTGCTCCAGATTTCAACATTGATTTACTTCAAATCCAAAATTTCTATCATTTTCTCCTTTGAGTGTTTTTCAATTGTCTGTAATCTCCATTTTCTTTTTCAAATCCCTCCAATTTCTCAAAATTATCTCTCAAATCCTCTCCACAATTTCAGAAGTTCACGCAGTAGAAATCGGTCGAAAGCAGCAAAAAGTCACAGTAACAACAAACATAGACGAACAAACACTAATAAAAAAATTATCCCTCTCGCTTGAATCCACTCCCTCTCTTTCACTCTCCAATACTTTCTCCCTCTTGCTGAAAATCTTGTATAGCCGCCGAAATTTTTCAAACCCACCATTCTTTTCTTTTATCTTCCCACCACCGATGTTCTGATAAAATGCATAGCAAGGGATTTGATGAATTCTTAAAGTTGGAGGGGAGAGAGAAAGCTTAAGGAGGGAGAGGAGAAGGGGAGAAACCAAAGAAAAACATGGAGGAGAGAAAAAGTTAAAAGAAAGAGAGAATGGCTAAGGAGAGAGAAAAAAATAATTATTTATTCCACTTCATCAAATTTTAACGGTAAGCTAACACCAAACTAACAACAAGGACTGTTTTTTAGGTTAATTGAAAGTTCAGGGACTAAAATTGGACATTTGAAAGTACATGAACTAAAATTGAACAAGTCCCAAAGTACAGGGACCAAAATGGTATTTTAACCAAAAAGATATTATATTTATCAAAGGACATTAAAAACCTTGGAAAGTTATATTATCCTTTAGTGAAGGTTTTTAAAAAATATTTGATAAATATCTACTTTTTATCGAATGTTATTAAACACATTTGAAAAAGATATTATATTTATCAAAGGACATAAAAAACCTTTGAAAATTATATCATCCTTTAGTGAAGGGTTTTAAAAAACCTTTGATAAATATCCACCTTTTATTGAAGGTTCTTAAAAACCTTTGATAAATATCTACTATGCATCGAATATTATTAAAAACCTTTGATAAATATCTACTTTTTATCGAATGTTATTAAAAACCTTTGAAAAATATATTATCCTTTATTGAAAGTATTCAAAAAACCTTTGAAAAATGTCTATTTTTATCGAAGGTTATTAAAAACGCCTTTGAAAAAATATATATTATTTATCAATGGGCATTAAAAACCTTTGAAAAACATATTATCCTTTATCAAAGGTATTTAGAAACCTTTAAAAATGACCTACTTTTATCGAAGGTTATTAAAAACTTTTGAAAAAGATATATATTTATCAAAGGATAATAAAAACCTTTGAAAAATTTATTATCCTTTATTAAATAAGATTTTTAATTTTATTATTTCCTAAATATTTTCTATTTTAGAAAATTTTGTACCCTAGCTCGACTCGAACCCTTTGTTTGGAACCCATGGATTGATTTGAAATCCTTTTACTTGTTTAGGTGCACGAAAAAGGTAAGGAATTTGAAATCACAATTGATTTCAAATCGTGTTTTCTTGAAAAAAAAATTCGTTCTAAAATGGTATGATTTTATGGGATTTTAAACTTAAAAATTTGTTTCCAATTTTACCCATACAGATTTGTTTTTTAATTTACACTTCTATATAATAGTTTCCTTCCGTACACCTCCGTACGCAGTTCATAGCTATTCGATTGTTTCTTTTTGCATTCGGACTCAAAGTCAAGTAAACTCAAGGTTAGGTTTTTATTTTGTTTGTTCATTGTATTTTTCTCTTTTTGCTTTTAACTGATAACAATAGCTCAAATCTTTTTTCAATGCAGTTTTTTTTTATTCAAACAAGTTTTTTATAGCCAAGCAAACTAGATGTGAGTTTTTTTTTTCCGCTTTGTTTGTCTACTTAAACATTTTTTTTCTTCTTATTTATTGATTGGAGAATGGGGACAATAATTGATGGGCTTTGTTTAGATTCGACTGAGTTCAATTTTTATTTTCTTTATTTGCAACTTTTTTTTTCTTTTCTTTTTTACAATAACGATGACATTTGCAAATTTTAATTTAATAAGTTCATTTGTTTTGATTAATGGTATGTTTTCATGGTTATATGTATTTGACATTTTAATTTAATATTAAAATATTTTATTATTAATTAAAATAATCTCCTGCAAAATTATAAGGGCATAACAGTAAAATGTCATACTTTCTTTTCATTTTTCATGAGTATCCAAACAAAAAATTTAATTTCTGTGATTTCAAATCAATTTGGTTCTAAATTCAAATGGGAATTTGAAATCATTTTCATTTTTTAAAATCATGGAATTTAAAATCATTTCTTACTAAATCCATCTGCCAAATAGAGGAGAATACATCCAAATTCTTTCACTCTTCCTCTCTTTCTCTATTCAAATTTTATGTTTCAATATCTCAGGTTTATACATCCAAATCCGCTCCATTGTCCGATCATCATCATTGTTTTGGTGATTCGAACTGCTCTTCTCTGTTCATCCACTTCGAAAATAGCGTCTTCCAGTCTAGATTAGCTTAGAGAAGAGTTGAGATTGACTGATCGGCGCCATTGTTGGCGTTGAGGAAAAGGTTTTTGTTGTGGCGCATGATTGGGGGGAGATTATTGCTTAGTACTTGTGCATGTATCGACCAGATCAAATTAGGGCGTTGGTGAACATGAACGTCATTTTTAATTGGAGAAGTCGTAAGAGGATGCCAATCGAATCGCTTAGAGCTCTCTATGGCGATAATTACTACATTTGCAGGTTTCAGGTATTGATTTCTTATTTGTTTTCATTACTTGCTAAAGTCGTTGACACTTTTTGTCTTCTCTCTTTCTGGTTACAATTTACAACCATGAGATAATAAATTATTGGGGTCGTTTCCCTTACATTTTGAAGGAAAGAGATCTTCACTTGTTTATTTTTGTGTATTTTGGTTGATCTATTTTTCTTAATTCGATGTATGGTTCCAAGTTGAAATGAACATTAATGTCTTAAGATGATAACTCTCAGTGTCAATTTCTTGTTATAACTATTGCTAAACTGATCAAATGAATTAAAATAATTGTGATCTCCCCTATATTATTAGTAGATGAGTACAATATTTATAGGGATTGAGTACAACCGATAGGCTAAGACAACTAACCAAATACATAACCACTGTAACAATAATTAACAACTATATAACTGACTAACTACTGTTATTATACCCCCTCAAACTAATGCCACCAAAGGAAGCAAAAGTTTGGAACAAAGATTAGTGAAAATAGGAGAATACAGTGGTTTGGTCATCAAATCAGCTAACTGAGCTGTAGAGGCAATGTATCAAACTTCCAAGTCACTCCGAACAAATTTTTTGCAGACAAAATGATAAACGATCTCAATATGCTTTGTCCGAGTGTGAAAGATGGGATTCCGAACCAAGGCTAGTACCGAAACATTATCACATCAAATGACTGGTGGAGATGGAAGATAAACCTGCAAATCTTGCAATAATTGTCGTAACCAATACAACTCCGCAGAAGTAACAACAAGAGATCTATACTCGGCCTCTGTAGATGATCTAGAGACAGTAATATGCTTTTTGGAAGTCCATGAGACAAGAGAATTACCAATAAAGATCAGATATCCAGAAGTGGAGCGTCGATCCATAAAGTCTCTAGCCCAATCGGCATCACAATAAGCATGAAGATCCAGGGAATTCCCACAAAATAGAAGGCCAAGAGTCCAAGTACCAGACAAGTACCTTAAGATACGTTTAACAGCAAAATAATGTGTAACAGATGGACAATGCATGAATTGACTGACCTTATTAACAACAAACTATACATCTGGACGAGTAAAGGTTAAGTATTGCAAGGAACCAACCACTTGTCAATACAACAGGGGATCATGGAAAGGTGAAGCTCTATCATAGAGATCACAGGATGGAGACATAGACGTCGAACAAGATTTATCTTCGGACAATCCAGTTTTGTTAAGAAGATCATTAAGGTATTTTACCTGATTCACGTATAGACCAACTGAGGAGTTATGTATTTCAAGTCCCAGAAAGTACTTTAGGCTGCCTAAGTCAGTAATCTGAAATTCAGCTTGTAAGGCAGTTTTCAACTCAGCAACATAACAATTATCATTTCCTGTTATGACTATGTCATCTACTGATCGGATGTGTACACGCAAGCGCATGCGATCGAAGTAATATAAAATGGTATGCGAGTACCAAGTATCGAATCCCAAGGGAACGGTGTAACAAAAATTATTGTAAAGCAAAATGTAAGGAAAATTTCAACTTTTGAAAATTAAATTGCAAAAATAATGTTGGGTTGGTGTGTTGGTAAAAAGAAAAATTGCACAATCTAATTGCAGAATATAAAATTGACGATAATCGAAATAAAAAAATTGCAAAATTGAATTGCAGAATCTAGAATTGGCAATAATTGAGAGCAAACTAGATAAGCTTAATAAATGAAATTTCAAAAGGAATTTTAGATAAAGATGAGGCTCAAGAATGTCATTGCCCTAAGTTGTAATTGCAAGCCAAAATTGCAATTCCAACTTACTCCTAACTCAATTGTAAACCAAATTTGCATCTCCTATTTACCTTGAAATTAGGTGTTAGGAGGCTAAGTGAGTGACTTATATGTCTATAGTCCCTCTATCTTAGATCATTCAGTTCAACAATTTTATGGGTTTTGGAGTCTTTAATCCCTATGTCTAGGGTAAGGATTGACTTATGTCTAAGTTCTTTTCTCCATCACTTGTGCGAAATTTGCTTATCACTAACCCCGTCGGTATTAGATCTAAGCTTGAGTTGTTACCCTAGTTGATCAATCTAGGACCACAATGGAAATTTATTCAACACAAGCAAACAATTGAGATGTAGGCTTGGTTTTTATTGAAATTTTGGCTACAATTACTTCTTAGGGAATTCACATCCTTGAACCCCCTAAGAAGTTTTAGCTCAAATTAAAAAGAAAAATGTCACAATTAATTTTTGAAGGAAACATCATATTAAAGAAAATTGAGTGAATTATTACTGAAAGCTAAAATTAAATGAGTTGATAGAAAACTTGGCAAAAACAATCAACACAATTCTACCTACAAAAATTCTTACTACGAATAGGAAATTAAAGGCAATTTGATATCAATTTCCACGCAAGACATCAATTTTATGAGGAAAACAACTTGTGAACAACAATACCCATATGACAGAATAACAAAAACAAGTTCCTTTGCAATTTGCAAGCTAAGGAACAAAAGTACAGATTGAAATCTCTTCTTACAAAAACAGAAATTAATCAACAAAAATAATTCTTAGAACGGAACCGAGTCTCTCCTCTATTCCAATCGACTTCATCCTTTCTCTATTTCTAGGAATTGATTAGTCTTAACACTCCAAGCTTGCCTTGAATTGGATTAGAAAATCGAGAAGGAACATGTAGAAAACTAGTTGAATTTTGGGCATAAAACAGTGCAGAAAATTTCAGAAAAAACAGAGTATTAATCATGAATAAAACCCATGAACAAGGATTGAATTAAAACTTACAATTAATACAAGAAGGAAGCAAATGGAGAATAAAGATTATATAGCCAACGACTCTTGATAAAACAAGAAGAAATTGCAGAAAAATAAAGACAAACTGCAGAAAACAGAGAAAAAAAATCTGCAGAAAACAGAGTAAAAAAACCACTAAAATTGACTCCAAAAAGTCTCCAAAACGAATTGTCTTAGCTCCTCCTCTTCTTCCCCATTTATAGGCCTTTATTAGGGTTGAAGATTGCCCAAATTTCGTGCTCAAAATCCCCCAATTCGTGCTGTAATTTAGTTTTCCATAAATGGGTTTCTTTGCTTTCGCTAGTGTTTTTCAATTTCCATAATTTCCTTGCTGTCCAGAATTGCAGAATCTGATTTTGCAATTTGATTCTGCAATTTCCATAATTCCTGCAAACAAGATCAATATACTTAGAATTCCATTCCAAATGCCATCATATTCATTTATTCCTTAAATTTAATCAATCGTCCAACTATTTTCCATTGGTTTTAAGACAAAACAATAATAATTTAAGCAATCTGAAGTTAAATAAGCCTTAATCTAAGGCTTATCATCTACATAGAGGAGTAAGTCAAAGATCCATTTATATTACGTACGAACAAGGAAAAATCAACAAGGGAACCAACAAATCCAAGTGTAAGTAAATGAGAAGTGAACTGCTCAAACCAAGCACGAGGGCTTGTTTGAGACCATGTAACGACTTGTGTAATTTACACACATAATTTGGATGAAAAGAGTCCTTAAATCCAGGCGGTTGAACCATATAGACATCCTCATTAAGAAATCCATGTAAGAATGCATTTTTAACATCTAGCTGAAATAAACCCCAATTATGATAAGCGGCTAAAGCAAGAATAACACGTACTATTGTCTTTTTAATAAATGGACTGAAGGTTTCATCAAAATCGAGTCCCTCGATTTGGTTAAAACCCTTAGCAACTAATCTTGCCTTTATAGCAAGAGACAGAACCATGAATATGAGATCATGACTCAATAGTTTCAATGGATGTCTTCAAAATGGTGTGAAGCGCAGACTTAAGCTCGTGAATATGAGATCGAGTAAGAAACGAAAAACATTTCTCTAAAGTCGTCCATACTTCCTTTGAATTTTTGCAACCAACAACAAAGGAAAAGGCAGTTTTCGACAAGGTAGTGTTGATCAATGTAATCAAAACGCGATCCTGAGTGATCCATTGAGCATAATCAGGATGGACTGTTGTAAATCGGACTCCATTTTCACCAAACACAAATTGATCAGGACACGGTATAGATCCATCTATGATTCCAAATAAGGAATGTGCCTGAAGAATCGATTGGACTTAAAATCGCCAGAAAAGAAAATTCGTGGAATTGAGTCGAACTGAAACTAGGTTACATATATTAGAGAGAAGAAAAAGCGAGGCATTCGAGGAATTAGATTGTAAATTCCTGCTCAAGGAAGAAGAAGACACATTTGACATGGAGGAATCCATTGGTGTGATCAAAGCTCTGATACCATAAACTGATCAATGAATTAGAATAATTGTGATCTCCCCTATATTATTAGCAGATGAGTACAATATTTATAGGGATTGAGTACAACCGATAGGCTAAGACAAATAACCAAATACATAACCACTGTAACAATAATTAACAACTATTTAACTAACTAACTACTGTTATCAATTGCAACAATTAACTCTTATCGTGTGTTAATGATGACTAAGTCGTCCTTTAGCAGTGAAACTAAAATCCATGTTATGTTTATATGATAAGAAATAAGAATCAATAAAGCATTAATTCACCGTCTTATCTCATTTATCAAAAGAAAATGTAAATTTTAACCATGTCGATGAAACTGGATATTATTAGGTGAGACCCCCTATTGTTAATACTTATGCTAGAAGGTGTAGAAGGGGAAATTCACCTCCTTCATAGGGAGTCGATTACTATAGTTGGTTCAGGAAGTCGGTTTTGTAAGCCGGTTTCCTAGTAAGTAGGCTGAAGGAAGTCGGTTTGAGTGAAGTTGGCTATAAGTATGTATTTTGGGGTAGTTTGGGGGGATAAGAACATTTTGTGTGGGTAGTGTGAGTGAAAAAAGATTGTCCACTGATCGGTGGTCACGCAAGCGCACGCGATCGAAGTAATATGAATTGGTATCTGAGTACCAAGCATCGAATCCCACAGGGAACGGAGTAACAAAGATTTTGTTTTGCAAAAGTGTAAGGCAAATTGCAAGTTTGAAAAGTAAAAATGCAAAAATAAAGTTGTTGGTGGAAAACCGAAATTGCTAATCCAATTGCTAATCCAGAATGGCAATAGCAGAAATTGCTAAATTGAAATTGCATATTCTACTTTGGCAATGTGCGAAAAGACTAAAATTGCATAATTAAATTGCTAATCTAAATTGGCAATGCCAAATGGCAATCTGAATGAACTTAAGAATGAAATGATAAAGGGCGGGGCTCAAGAATGTCATTGCCTTAAGTCGTAATTGCAAGCCAAAATTGCAATTCCAACCTACTCCACACTCAATTGTAAACCAAAATTGCATCTCCTATTTACCTCGAAATTGGGTTTGTTAGGAGGCTAAGTGGGGGATCTATATGTCTATAGTCCCTCCATCTTAGATAATTTTTAGCTCACAATTTTATGGGTCTTGGAGTCCTTAATCCCTATGTCTAGGGTAAGGAATGGCTTATGTCTAAGCTCCTTTACTCCATTACTTGTGTGAAATCCGCTTGTCACTAACCCTGTCGGTATTAGATCTAAGCTTGAGTTGAAACCCTAGTTGATCACTCTAGGATCTCAACGAAAATTAAATCAACACAAGCAAATAATTGAGATGTAGGCTTGGTTTTTCTTGGAATTTTGGCTACATTTACTTCTTAGGGAATTCACATCCTTGAACCCCCTAAGAAGTTTTAGCTCATATTTTTAATGAAAATCATAAAACTAATTTTAAAGAAAGATTTCATAATGAAATTGAATAAAGCACTAACTTATGAAATGCAAATTGGTTTTTCCTAGAAATTCAAGCAAAAGTAAATAAGGGTAATAAAGCCAAAATAACAAGGTCAATTACGTGATTCCTTTATCTCCTACCTTCTGCCATGAACATAATTTGACAATTCTCCTTTTTTTGTTCTTTACAGAAGCTAATTAGAAAAGGAAGGAAAAACAGAGCAATGAAGCAAGAAATCAACTCGATGCCTATTCTGCTCCTTCCTCTCCAATCGATTCAATCTCCTCCACTTTTAGAGAGAAATTGATCTTAACGATTCAAGAATCTCTTGAATCGAATTGAAAACCCAAGGAAGATGCAGAATTTTCTTGAGCAACCCGAATTGAAGAAAAACTCTAAAAGATGAACTTCGAATGGATCTGGAAATTCCTATATAATAATGCTTGCTTGTATTCACGTAAGAACAAAAGGGTAATACCCATAACCATTCATTAATAAAAAAAAAAAACAGAATCGATATACTGTGAAGAAGAACTAATAAATACTGCAGAAACAGAGGACTTCTTGCAGAAACTACCCACGAACGAACTTGAAATCAACTCAAACTTGAACGAAAATACAACAAATCGAAAAATAAAGTAACTTGGCAGTGTACTGTAATACAAACTGAAAGAAAGTTGCAATGGAAATTTAGTAAAATGGTAAAGAACAGCAGCAGAAAAGCTAAAACAGGGGCAGTAAAAAAAACGAAAACCCAGAATTAATTCTTCGAATTAAGCCCCGAAAATCGTCCTCATTCTTCCGGCGTCTTCAATCTCCTTTTGTAGATCGATTTAGGGTTCAATTTTGCCAAGAATAACGCTCTAAATCCCTTGATTTGTGCGAGATTTCCTCTGCCATTTATGGGTTTCATCAATCGCGTGTTTCCAGAAAATTCCATATCTGTGCTGCTGAGGATTGCCAAACTGATTTGGCAATGGTCTGGCAATTTGGTTTGGCAATTCCTGCAAAAGAACCACAATACTTAGAACTCTTTTCCAATTGCTATCATATTTCATTATTTCCTTCTTTCAACAATTTTCCACCATTTTCAATTAATATTAGGACAAACAAGAGTTTTTTCGAGCAATTGAGGATTTAAATAAGCCTTAATTTCAAGGCTTATCATCCACCCTCTCTAAGAGGTGGTAGACCACCCCCTGTAATATGTCTTTTATGTAAATTAATAGACTTGTTGAAGAAGATACCTTACAAATTGGTATCAGAGTAGAAATCCTGAGAAGAAACAGGAAGAAAATGTACTAGATCCTAAGATTAGGGCTAAAATAATGTGCTTTGAACCCGTGGGCCCAGAGAAAATAATGAAGGCGGCCAAAGAATTAAAGATAAAAACCTAGCCTGCAATTAAAAACAATCCACAGCCCAAGAGTAAGGCCCAACAATGGGGTGAATAAAAATCCTATCTGGCCAAATAAAAACCCAATTAAACCCTTGGAAGCCAATCCCATTCGAACTATCACCTTAACCTGCCAGGATTTTTAGCCCAATCCAAGGAAAGATATTTGATAGCATGTAATTATGCTATCTTATCTCCTATTATTTGTGCTAGTTTTGTGAGCTTTTATGTCTATTTCTCTTAATTTTGTAGAAACTAAGCGTGAGGAGCAAAATCGAGTGTTTGGGAGTACTTTGGTGGATATTGGAGCCTTTTGAAGTTTAATTGAAAATTCAAGAATATTAAATATATTATTTGAGCATAAGGCATGTTCCAGGAGATTTTACATCGAATCACGGTTCCAACGCATCAAACCAGAGGTCATTTGGAAACTCGAGCAAAGAGATATGACATAAATGGTCAATGTTGTTTGTAGGGTAGTGCGACGTTGCCCATAGAGTTGCGATGCTACAAAAAACTCAAAAATGCTGTTTTCAGCCATATTCTCGATTCCAAGCTAAAATTGAGGTTTTAGGGAGCAATTGAGAGCGTTTGTGGAGCATTTTTGAAGATCCGGAGCTCGAGGGACGTGGAGATCATGATGGGAATGCGAGATCGACCATTGTTTGCTAATTTCTTCCTTTTCCTTTAGTTTTAGTTTCTATTTTGTGGCTGTAAATTAGGAACTTAGAGATTTAATTGTATGAATTTAAGTATATTTATTCCTAATACTTGGGATTTTGATGTAGCCATTAGACTTGAGGTTTTAATTGATTAAATACCTTGGTTGAATGCTTTTGTTTCATTCATGCTTTTATGTATTTAATGCTTATAATCTCTTAATTGTAGATTATTTATTTTATTGGTATGAATTTGTGCTTGGAAAAGTCTAGTTTAGGCTAGAACTTAATTGCATAACTATTTGTAAATTCTTGCATGAAAGTGGAGAATTCTCTTAGAAGCCCTTAAAAGAAGTTGTTTAATGCTTTGCATGCTATTAAAATCTAGATTGAGATATTAGATTTATAGCATTGCATAAGAGTTAATTATGCTTGAAAGAGTCAGTTAATACCCTCACTTCTTGGCTTATGAAATATTTGCATGACAAATCTTGATAGCTTTGGCTGTAAGTCAATTGGTGAAATTGATTCCTTAGGATATTTATCTCCTATTGTGTTGATACCTTGCTAGAGTGATGTGAATAATTTGGCAATATTATGATGTCTATGTGCAAGTGTACACATACTTTTGTAGCAAGTGATAAGTAAATTATCGTTTCCACAGAGACTATTAATTCTTCTATTTACTACAATTTAATCCTCAGTAACTCCAATTGTAACCAAGAAAATTCATTACGGAACTGCATTTAGAATAAAATAACAATTGCTGAAATAAAATACATGCTGGAACAGGAAAAACAGAGGAATCGTAACTGAACAAATATCAACTGGTCTAAATACTTTTAGCTAAAACAAGGCTCGGATTAGAGATAAATCATGCTTTAATTAAGTTACGACTCGAGTACAAATCCATTCCATTCGACCCACTACAGAATTCACGGCATTCTCCCGAATCACCTAAATATACTGTTTCATTTCCATTCTTCAGCACAGTTTATCCCACTGTATTTTGTGTGCGTTAGGTGAGTGATTATCCCTAACCTACTCACCTAGCTAGTTACTAACCCTAACAAGGGGCTAACGTGGTTTTTAAGCTCTCAGCCCCTCATATTCTTCCCAGAAATCAAAGGGACACTGCTCACATCGGCTGGCCAAACGGACATGAACTAATGATAAAACCTCTTAAAAACCCAATCGAATGAATTAAAATATACTCAGCTATAACATTAATCAAAAGCAATCATCCTCTAATCCTCACCTTATGGTGATTAGTTCATATTACACGAAAAAAAGAAAAGAAATCGAAATGTAGACACAACGGACATAATGTAGAAAAACTAAATGGAATAAGGAAAGGTAGTAGAAGAAGAAAAGCTGCCCCAAAAAGGTTGGTTCAGCATCGACGTCAAATCCTCTGGAGAAAACCTTCCATATTTGGAAAACTTTCGTCCATGGCCTCCAAAACCGGAGCTCTTCTCCTCTTTCTTTCTTTTTGCGAATTTTTTAGGATCTTCCCCATTCTCTTCCAAACAACCGCTGCCCAACACATATATTCCCTTCTTTATGAAAATCAGGGCTGATTAGACAGGTCCCGAGATGTGGCAGGCTCCTAATGGTTGAAACACGCTGATTAGACTGACATTTTCCAGCTCATTTAATGAGCAACAATTCTCACGTGCGAAATTCGCGCTGGCTGAAATTACTCAAATTGCTCCAGCAAAATGTTGTAAAACTGTTGCTCTTGACTTCGGTCGTCTTCCTTAATCAAGCCCTAAATTAATCACATAAAGCTCCTTGACTAGGTTAATATTGCTCTAATAATAATGTTACTATATCAATATTAATCATAGAGCAAAATGACTCAAAGTTAGGAGTTTTCCACAACATAATGAGATAAAAAATCGACAATTTAGTCCGAAAATGCTAGCATATAACTCTTAATTTAAGAGTTATCATGTGTCTCCATTTATCTTTTGCTTTCTAGATTAGCTATTTAGTTTAGCTTATTTGCATATGATTTCTTCTCTAAATAAGGTTAAGTGAGAGTAATTTCGGTACTTAAATGAACTAAGAAATTCAATTCCTGTGATTGGCCCTGGCCATTATTATTGCAAATTTTAGAGGTTTAGGTTTATAAATATATTTGATAGAGCCTTCGACAAGCTCTTTATCAAATTGGCGTTGTTGCCGGGGATTGACATACTTTAATTCATTTAAAATTGTGAGGAAATTGCATGCTTTAATTTAGAGGTTTTATTTGTTTTCTTTTATTTTTGTTACTTTGCTTTTGTTTTGAGTCTTTGTCTCTTGTTCTTGGTTGTGTTGATTCTGTGGTGTATGCATTTATGTGAAAGCCTAAATTTAGTCTTCTTCTATTCAAATAATGGCTTTTTATAATTCCGAGTGGCCTTATAGAGAGTTTCTAACCACCCAAGGACAAACACCCTCCTTTAATTCTTACCTAGTAGACTACCCCTCTTATGACCCTGTGAATGTTAATTATGGTTTCCATAGATATCAAGTGCCTAATCATTGGGATTTTGAATCAATGAGTTATGAAAATTCCTTTTATGGTAATGATATGGGTACTTAGACCCAAACCCTTGCCTATCCCAACCAAATTAAGGAAAACTCTTCCCTTGAAGACCTATTGCAAGAATACATTTTGCAATCAAAGGTTAGAAGTGTTGGGATTTATGGCCTAAAGCCTCGTAATTAATAATTTATTTAATAATTAATAGTAATTATTTGCAATATAATATTATCCATTATATGAAGAATCTAAGGTTGTTAGTGTAATCATGAACAGTATGTGGTTGACATACGGGAAGATCATGTTCAAGAAATAACCTAAAGGGTCATAGTATATGGATAAGGTTGGGTGCCTTATCCTAGCAACACTATTGATACGATCCACTTTGTAATAGTTACAAATGATTTGATCCAAATCGTTCATGTGGAGACATGTGAGTGTGGGTATCTTATATAATGAGTTTATATAAGACTGAACCACAAAATATTTGATATCTCTTTATAAATCCGTTAATTGAGAAGATTAATATTTCATCAGGATGATCATCTGCAACACGATCTTTATAAATATTCGCTCATTCCCATATATGGTAAGTAGATGAGTAGTTCCCTTAAGTGCTAATTTCGGGACTTGAACAATGGGGCCCCACCCTCTCACTGGACTGAGAGAGACTTAGTTTATAATTAGATTATAAACAGATTGTTTGTTAGATGATCAGTGGTACTTAAGGTGCAAGATGTAATTATAGGGGTAAAACGGACTTTTGATCCAACTGTAATTACAAACAACTCGTGAAGGATCGACTTGCATGTAATGATTATATCTATGGACACAACTTGTCCTACAGTGCATAAGAGTGCAACTCTAGGTCTATAGTGGAGTGACCTATAATTAATGAATGAAAATTAATTAATTAAATAGTTTAATTAATTAATTTTGTATCATTGGAGCTTATAATCTGTAGGTTCATAAGGTCCCATTGCTAGCTCATAGTAACGCTAAAAGATCAATTTAGTTGAAAGAAAATTTTAAAATGTTCAAATTAATATTTAATATATTAGATATATTAAATATAAAAGAGAAAAATATATTTATTGTATTTGATACATTAAATATTAAAATAATTAATATATATTTGATACATTAAATAAAAAATATTTATAAAATTTGAATAAGATTCAAATAAATAAATATCGTAAGAGATTTGAATGAGATTCAAATAAGTATAAGATATATTTTAATATATTAGATATTAAAATATAATATTTTAATTTTGGCAAAGATTTACCCTTGATCTCTATAAATAGGACCCTTAGGTTGAACCATTGGACATAACACACATCTCCTCAATAGAGAGAATTAGAAAATTCTTTCTAGACCTCTTCCTCTTCAATCCCTTGTGGATTTTCTTTTATGAGGCTCCCACAAGCCTTGATCCTGTGTTTAAGTCATAGTAAGGAAGACTTTGTGAAGGAGAAAAGACCCGCCAGAAATATCTTCATATTTACTCCAAGTAAGTTTGTTATTTGTTTAGTTTAATTTTAAATAAAATCAAAGACGTTCCAATGCTTCCGCTGCTGAATGAAACGTTCATTCCTACAAGATCATTCCTACAAGAAGTTTTTGTCAGATTGAAACAAAGAGGTTGAATAGGATAGAAGCAAAGGTGGAAGAAAATAGAGCTGCACTAAATCGTATAATTCAACAACTTTGTCAGATAGTTGAATTACTTAAGGCCCTACATGAGCAAATTTTTTTTAATACCACTGAGGAACGATATTCTAGGATGACATATATAGATGATAGTGGGGATGAGTTGGAGCAGCTTTATGTACACCAAGAACAGGTTTGTGAGGTTGAAAAAGGTAACGAAACCACATTGCAAGAGGAAATCCAGGTGATAGAGTATGAGGCTAAAAAGCATACCCTTATTTTATCTCCGAAACTTCTCTTAATCATGATCTTTCTTTTTCTTATACTCACAAGTCTAGTTTGCCTTATTTTGATTTTTCTTCTTTTATTACATTAATTAAAAATACAAAAAATATTTCTGTTTCAGGGTCCCATGAGAAGCTAGTGTTTCTACTAGCCCTGGTATGCTTTGTTGACTATAGGAAGAGAGGCCCGAAGAAATAGGAGAATTTTTTCTTACCTTGAAAGCCCACACGAGTCCCGTCTAGCTAGAGACGTTAAACAAGCGCTTCTTGGGAGGCAACCCAAGCTTTCTATCTCTTAGTCTTTAGGTTATTTTTGTGGTTTTCTGTTTTTCTTTTAGCTTCGTTTGTGTTGATCTTGTGTTCCTGTTGGTTGATGTTTTTAGGAGCTCAAGAATAATATCTCTCACATTGCACCTGTTGATTAGGCTTAATCGAGGAGTTTCTCGCACTCCAGGGCAATATCACCATACATTTTGTCTTTTTAAATTGTCTTTAAGCATGCTGAATTAGATCTGATTAGTTGATACATTGAGAACAATGTATGTTTTAAGTGTGGGGGGGATGTGTGTTGTTCTGATTGAACTTTTATTGAAATTTTTTTCGTGATTATATGAAGATTTTGTTGCATCGAGTGTGATGAGGACGACCTATGATGTGTTCTGATTAATAATATTTTTACAATTTTTGTGAAATATGAAAGCATGTCTAGAATTCAAGTAAATTTAAAATTTTTTCTTTGAATTTCTTGCAAGTTATGAGCACCTAGCCTATCTTTTGTTAGTTTTGAAGGCTCATAGTAGTTTTATATTGTCCAAAAAAAATTTTGTCACTCCGATAGGCTTAAGTCCTAGTTTGATGGTTGACTTGCATATAAGGTGTAATGTGTTACTTAGGAGGAAGAAAAATCATGTTTGATTTACCTGTAAGAAAAAGAAAGGAAAATGAGCTTAAAAGAAAAACCATTTTAGTGAAAGAAAAGAAAAGAAAGAAAAGAAAAAAAAAAGCTTGTAATGTATTAAAAAGAGTCGAGGGTAAAAAGAGTTACCCCCGTCGTAATTAGTTGGGCCACCTATCGAGCGAGTGCTCTATGTAAGGGTCCTTACGATGAGTGTGTGAAAGCTAGTGCCCTTGACATTAAAGTGCTGCAAGTTTAGCCAGTCGGTTTGTTCATTTTCAGGCACCTAGTAGCTTATTACATTTTTTAGTGTAAGAATGCTAGAGAATTGGTGCTTGGGGCCAGTGTAGGGAGAAGATGAATAGAGGACTCTATAAACCTATTCTAGGCTTGTAGAGACTACTTTATGAGGGCTATGCGCACACACACGCAATATATGAAAAGCTTAAATTCGAGTTTACTTGATGAAAAGTTGTGTTTGAGTATTTCCTTAAATTGTTATTATATTTTTATTTAGAAAATTAAGTTTTGAGTCACTTTGATATAATGGTGACTTCATATATATGGGTTTTGTTTTTGCTTTGCTCGGGACTAGCAAAGGTTTAAGTGTGGGGGTATTTGATAGCATGTAATTATGCTATCTTATTTCCTATTATTTGTGCTAGTTTCGTGATTATTTTTGTGAGCTTTTATGCCTATTTCTCTTAATTTTGTAGAAACCAAGCGTGAGGAGCAAAACCGAGTGTTTGGGAGTACTTTGGTGGATATTGGAGCCTTTTGAAGCTTAATTGAAAATTCAAGAATATTAAAGGTATTATTTGAGCATAAGACACTTTCCAGAAGATTCAACATCGAATCACGGTTCCAACGCATCAAACTGGAGGTCATTCGGACACCCGAGCAAAGAGATATGGCAAAAATGGCCAGTGCTGTTTGCAGGGTAGCGTCGCGACGCTGTCCATAGAGTTGGATGCTACGAAAAACTCAAAAACGTTGCTTTTCTCTTCAAAATGCGTGCAAACCACTTTTCTTGTAGTGTTGTAACGCTGTAAGCAGCGTCACAAAGCTACCTCCTGATTTTCTATATAAACAAGTTTTTAGGGCGCCATTTTGGAGGCCAATCCGAAGGTTTCAGCCCTATTCTCAATTCCAAGCTAAAATTGAGGGTTTAAGGAGCAATTGAGAGCGTTTGTGGATCATTTTTGAAGATCTAAAGCTCGAGGGACGTGGAGATCACGACGGGAGCGTGGGATCGACCATTATTTGCTAATTTCTTCCTTTTCCTTTAGTTTTAGTTTCTGTTTGTGGCTGTAAATTAGGAACTTAGAGGTTTAATTGTATGAATTTAAGTATCTTTGTTCCTAATACTTGGGGTTTTGATGTAGCCATTAGACTTGAGGTTTTAATTGATTAAATACCTTGATTAAAAGCTTTTGTTTTATTCATGCTTTTATGTATTTAATGCTTATAATCTCTGGACCATAGATTATTTGTTTTATTGGTCTGAATTTGTGCTTGAAAAAGTTTGGTTTAGGCTAGAACTTAATTGCATGACTATTTGTAAATTATTGTATGAAAGTGGAGAATTCTCTTAGAAGCCCTTAAAAGAAGTTACTTAATGCTTTGCATGCTATTAAAATCTAGATAGAGATATTAGATTTATAACATTGCATAAGAGTTAATTGCGCTTGAAATAGTCAATTAATACCCTCACTTCTTGGCTTATGGAATATTTGCATGACAAATCTTAGTAGCTTTGGCTGTAAGTCTAATTGGTGAAATTGATTCCCTAGGATATTTCTCTCCTGTGTCTCCATTTATCTTTTGCTTTCTAGGTTAGCTATTTAGTTTAGCTTGTTTGAATATGATCTAAGAAATCTGATCCATGTGATCGACCCTGACCACTATTATTGCAAATTTAGAGGTTTAGGTTTATAAATATATTTGATAGAGCCTTCGACGAGCTCTTTATCAATATTCCGGACAAACGCTTGACAAATGATGAGCTTCAATCACGAAGGGAAAAGGGGCTTTGTTATCAATGTGATGAAAAATACATTGTCGGGCATAAGTGTAAAAGCAAAGAGCTTAGGGTTCTTATGGTGAACAACGACGATTGATAATTCCCATTTATGAGGATTATTTGACCCTTAAACGAGGTTATTCTTGCCATTTTTGTGCATTTTGTTGTGTAAAGAGCAAGGTAAAAGTAGTGATTATTAGAAATATTATAAAAGCTTGTTGGAGTAATGAAAAAGAAGAAAAAGAGGAAAATGAGTTGAAAGTGCACTAAATTATGATTTTTGTGTAGGTTTTGAAATAAGTAAAAAAAATGCAATTGCATTCTAGAATGGAAATGCAATTGCATTTCTGGAAAATCTAAAGGTACCAAGAATTGGGGAAATTTGGCAAAAAATTGGAAAATTTAGAGATTTGGCAACCCGATTCCAGCCCTACATGTCAACCCAAGGTGGTAGAAGAGCATATATGGAAACCCTAGTCTCCAACGCTTATAAAAGAAAGAAGAAACAGAGGAAAAGAGAATGGGTTTTTCTCACACAAAAAGACCTTCGAGGTTGCTGTTTTGCTATTGTTTTTTCTTCTGTTTTTCAAGCCCTTTCAACTTCGAACCTCAATCATTCCTCAACGAATGTTGAAGGAAGTGACTGCTCAATTCCCTTTGAAAAAAGTGGAGTTGAGTCAATTGAGTAAGAAGTGAAAAATGGGTTGTGTTCTTCCGTTTTTAGAATTTATTGTCTACTTTGTTAAAGTTCATTTTGTTCCAGTTTTTAGAGTTCTAGCGGTTGTTTATTTCCTTTCATTGTAATTTTCTTGCTGTAATGATTTAGTTGCCGAGACTTTATTATACTTTGTTGAATGTTAGTATTCATTTTAATAGAATTACCATTTATTTGAATCTTTATTGAAACCGAAATTCTTCTCTTTCACTTTTCACGCTTTTTGTTATGGATTTTCAGACCTTTAACTTACTATTTTTCACTATTTTTATGATGAGCTAATTTTCCTTCAAGTTCGTGAATGCCCTAGAAAAAAGATGTAGAGCTAAAAAGCACAACCAATCTAGCTAGCACGTGAAACTTTGTTTGCTTTTGTTGAGTTTAATATTGGGTAAACATAGTTGGTCATCGAGTATTGCTTGTCAAACTTAAATTTAATACCGAAAGGGTTAAAGGAAGCGGATGTCACAAAAGCAATTGAAGAAAAGGCTTAGAAATAAGTCTTGAACATTGACTCTAGACATAGGGCGAGACTCCAAAGCCACTAAAATTGTGAACGAAATTATCTAAGTTAGATTAGCCATAGAATATATAGGTTTAATCACTCAGCCTCCTAAAGATTTTAAAGCAAAATTGAATAAAAGTCAAATTCGATTTACTTAGTTTTCTTGTTAGCTACGATTGCAATTGCATTTTAGTTGCATTTCTTTCCAAAGGGGCATGAGCAACTTGAGTTCCCTTTTTCATACTTATTGTTTTTTTTAATTATTTTCTTTTGCCAAAAACACTCCCTATTTTTATAACGTTGGTTACCAAAATTGCAATTTGGAAACAAGTTTTGCTATTTTTTGAATTTTGTTTTTTTAAGTCAAGCCCCCCCTAAAGGCACTAAAACCACCTTGACAATGCCTGCTTTTGATAATTCTTGCTGGTACTTTATTCATATTATGTAAAGACAAAAAATTCAGGGGGGGCTCCAGCCCCCCTTAGGCCTTAATTGAATCCGCCCCTGGGTGCAAATAAATGTAAGATTAAATTACAAGTTTAGTTTTGAACTTTCAGGTTTGTGTCTATTTAGGTTCTGAACTTTAAGTCTAATAGGCCATTGAACTTTCATATTTGTGTCTATTTGGTCCATGAACATTAAAAAGTGTATACTAAATTTTGTTTCTAATAGGTCATTGATCTATTTGACATTTTTATAAATGTATGGACTTACGACACAAAATTGAAAGTTTAGGATCCTATAAGACTTAAAATTCAATTTTATATCTAATCAATCAATTAATTTTTAAAATTTTTGAATATATTAATAGAAACAAAATTAAAAGTTTAGGAAATTATTATACACATTTTAAAGTTTAGAGACTAAATAGTTACAAACACGAAAACTTCAGGATTAAACTTGTAATTTTACCTAAATTTAATAAGGAGGAGACAAAATCCATTTGGATTTGGTAAGTTGAGAACCGGAAGGAATTGATATTTATGGTTTGGAATAAAAGATGGGAGGGGCAGGATTTGGAAGGCTTTGAGAATAATGGGGCGGTGGAAAAAGGTCTGAATGAAAGAAACGTTAACAGCTGACAATGCCACCTTTATCATCGTCTTAATGGGCGTAGGTATCCACCGTGCAGTCTATTTTCAGTTCAACACTTACGAGTCAAATTAGCCAACTTCCTCTTCCTTTCCCCACTTTTTCAACTCTTATTTCTTTTTCCTCTTCACTCATCTCTATTTAGTTTCTCACTTTTGTGTCCAAAAAGATAGTGACATATATATTATAAAAGAAAAAGTACATTTCTTCTAGACGTACTCAAAAACCAAAAAAAAAAAAAAAACTTATTTTAGTTTTGGTAATTTTGGCTTTTGTACGCTTTAGTGGTTCGAAATGTCCAATTTTCCCTTTAAATTTTGAAAGTTTTCACTTTATTTTTTAACTTTGAAATTATTTGTTTTATAAAATATCATTGAACTTTGAAATAGGTCCAAAAAAAATATTTTTATTTAAATAAAAAATAAAAATTGATATGGCAGCGCATGTGTAAAAATTAGAAGGCATATGTGATACTATTTTAGAATTGTTGTTATCATTTATTTAATTTCTAAAACCATTAACATAATCAATTTTTACACATCAACTATCATGTCAATTTACGTTAAGGATATTGTAAATGATGTTACGTATGCCTTCTAATTTGTACACATTAGCCGTCATGTGAATTTTCATCTTATTTTAATGAAAAAACTCTCCAAGAGTATTTTTAGAACAAATTTCAAAGTTCAAGGCCAAAAATGAAAAATTCAAAGTTTAAGTGCATAATTGAAACTTACTCTAAAGTTTATGAGTATTTTATATAATTTATTTTATTTTTTAAAAGTGATTGTTTTATCTATTTGTTTTATTTTTATCTTATTTTTTTCAATCACAATTTCAACACAAAAATACACTCAATACATTTCTTGAAATATTGCCGTAGCTTTATGTTAAAATGTTTTTGTTGTGTATAGAAATAGAGTTACAATTTTGCCGATAGAGAGAGACAAAAATTATCACTTTTTAAAAGTAGAAGAATTAAAACAGACGTTTTTTAAAGTATAAAAACAAAGGTAGACAAAAGATTGAAATAAACATTTTAAAATTATAAAAGAAAATGGACATAAATTAAAAATAAATAGACTAAAATAGGATTTTGAACTTTTTGCCTCTCGTGATCATTATTGAAATCATCCCACCACGTGGATTCAATGTAGTCCAATCACATCATCTTCCAAAACCTTTTTTTTTTTTGACAAAAATTAATTTATACTCCTAAACTTTGAGCGTTGTATCAATAAAAATTTTAAATTAATAATTGTATCAATTTAAACTATGAACTTTTATAATTGTATCAATTTACATCTTCTGTCAGATTTTGTTTGAAAAAATCGTTAGTTTACACGCGCGAAAATTTATAATTATATCAACTAAACTCCTAAATTTTCATAAGTGAATCGATTTAGACCATCCGTTTTAAATAATTGACGACTTTCAAATGGAGGGTCTAAATTTTTGAAGAGGTCTACACGTGTGAGAATTGATACATGGACGATCTTCAAATTGATGGCCTAAATCGATTCACTTATTTCAGTTTAAGGGTTTAATTGATAGAATTATAAGTTTGTACACATGTAAACTAACGTTTTTCAAACAGAATATGACAGAAAATATAAATTGATACAGTTATAAAAGTTCAGAATTTAAATTGATAAAATTATTTGTTTAGGGTTTTTATTGATACAACTCCAAAAGTTTAGGGTTATAAATTGATTTTTTTTTTTTTTTTTTTTTTTTTTTTTGCAAACGTAGATACTTTTTCTTTAGGCATAACTTTTTGGGAAAACGAAAAATGCTTATTAATTATTAAAATTTGGCTAAATTATAAAAAAATACCTATGAACTTTGCCCTTTGTTTAAAAATACCCATATTCTTTCAAAAGTTGCAATAGCACCATTCACCTTTCATAAGCGTTTCAAAACTACCATTGTAGTAGAAATCCATTAGAATGTTGGATGAAAAATCGACATGACAATGACCTAGAACGACGTGGCAATTAATCGAAAGCTTGCCTAGATTAAGTTTGAAAAAACAGCGCTCTGTCACATCAACTTTTTGTCCAACATTCTAACTGATCTTCTACTCCAAATGGTAGTTTTGAAACCTTTATGAAAGGTCAAGGATAATATTGCAACTTTTAAAAGAATAAGGATATTTTTTAAACAATGAGCAAAATTTTGGTGTATCTTTTATAATTTAGCCTTAAAATTTTTTATAATTTTTCCATGGTTGTTGACATGAGTACAATTATTAAGGTAAGAAAAAATATGCCAACATGAACAGAGTTCAATTGACATAAATCATGTGACATCGACTAAAAAGTTAGAGGTTCAAATCTCTCATACCACATATTGTTGAACTAAAAAAAAAAGTAAGAAAAATCTTTTAACTATAGATAACAAGTTTGATTCTTCAAAATAAATAAATAATATATATATATAACAAGTTTGAATCTTTATCTTCACCGTTGTAATATTGTGTTCTAAAAATACTAATGGTTAAATAATTAAATTACAAGTGAAGTGCTTGAACTTTTGAAATTATATATATTTAGTCTTCACATTTTATAAAGTTTTATATTTAAAAAAAAAAATTAATAGGTCATCAAACTTTTAAATATATCTAATATGTCTTTATTATTAACTACATTAGAATATTTATGCAGCAAATTGTACTATTTAAGAATTACTTGGCAAGTTGATGTCCAGCATATAAGTTTAGACACTTGGTGACCTAATTAATTGTTAAAACAATTATGTTAAGGGTCTTTTAGACACAAAATTAAAATTCAATAATATATTATAATTTTTCTAAAAAAACCTGAGCTAAATCGATACCATCTTAAAAATTTGTAGACTAAATTTATAATTTAACCTAATTAAATATACTTAAGATTTTTCTAATAGCATTAAATCCTATCACATGTTTAAAATTTTTTTTTTTAGTACAATAAGGGTTGGAGAGATTCGAATCACAGACCTCATAGTTGTTAACACATTTAATATGCCAGTAGAGGTATGCTCTCTTTGGTTTGTTTTAAAATTTTGATTCAGGTTTGTTTCGGTCATAAACATTAAGCAAATTATTTTGGCTTTTATAGTTAAGTTTTTCATAAATTATTTTACAAAATTTTGAATTTATTTTAAAATTTAATACTTGACCTATTAAACATGCTTTCAAACAGTACATTAAATAATTCATAAAAGAATGATGTCAAATATTGAAATCACTTTTTATATAAAGTCCATAAATTAAAATAATATTTGTCAATAATATATATATATATATATAATCGATCGTAATAGAATCCATAACTCTTTAAAGTTTTGTACTTATCTATAAACATATATATCTTTTTAAATAGAGAGCTAGATATATATAGATTTCTGTTATAATTTATACAAGTATTTTATAAAGAAGTGTTTAGTTCATGATTTCTTAGAAGAAATTATTAAAAAAGAAGTACCCCACTTTTAGAAGTGCTCAACTTTTTATTCTTTAAACGAAGAAACAAAAGGGGAAAATCCAAAATCACATTAAGAAAATACAATACTTGATGACACTTAAGCATCCTGTCGGATTTTCCTCCACACCCATGAAAGAAAGATAATCAAACTTTCTTCCAAATAAAAGAGAGGTAATGAATTTAGAAGTAAAAACTAGTGATAGGGCCGACTCCAGAACTTATAGAGACCTAAGTCCCATTGACAAAATTAATAGGCCGAAAGCTAAGCTGAGGTAGGGAATAACCTAAAAGACCAAAATTGGTCGACCCCTCATTGCCGCCGACCCCCAGGCTAATGAGGCCGCCCCCTTAAGGGGAGCCCAATGGACTGGTCGTGGTCCCTCGAGGTGATGACGGAGGCCCGAGTTGATCGGTTTGCATTTTGTCATTACAACATCCAAAAATTTCTACGAGATTCTCGGTGGGATGCCAACGAGCTCTACTATATGTTACAAACCCTCGTTATAAAAATATGGAGAAAGCGACATCGAGAGGTACGTAAAAACACGAGATTCTTTTTTACTGTCTAAGTTAATTCCTCACAAACTCGATACCATCTTGAGCGTCGAAGTGTGTGAGTGGCTTAACACTACACCAAACTTCGATTCCTCGCTCTACAAATGTTTTTGTTGATCCAAATTTTGGTATCAACACATTTAATTCTTTTAAAGTCAATAATGATTAAAGATTTTTTTTTAATTGCAAAAAATGCTCCACTTAAACATTCTATTTTAGGAAGTGATTAATTTTATACACACTCTCAAACATATCTTTAATAATTTAAAATTTTAAGTCATTTAATAATAGTGAACTATAGAACAGTTTTTAGAGCATGATTGGACTATTTGTTTGGGCTTAAGGTAAATATCCATTCTTTTGGACTCTCTATGCTATATTAAATTAATATGCTTAACATATAGTTGAGGAGGTGCATGAAGGTGTATAACGTGATGAAAGATATACTGATGTTTAAGGAGAGTTTTAATTTTGTATATTTTTCTCATGTTTCTAGAGTTTTAAATGTTATCGTGCATGAATTAGCTAGGATTGGTGTTAATGGCCATTTTCAGCTATGGCTTAACAATTTGTCAAGTTGGTTAGTCTCTTTAATTTGGAGCCTCATGAGAGGAATTCTATTCTTGTAACTCATGACAATTTGAAGTAATGATATGTTAGGGACAACTACCTTCAACATATCTCCACAATGGTATGATATTGTCCACTTTGGGCATAAGCCCTCATGGCTTTGCTTTTGGTTCTCCCAAAAGGCCTCATACCAATGGAGATAGTGTCCCTCACTTATAAACCCATGATCTTCCCCTTATCTAGCCGATGTGGGACTTTGGTCGCACTCCCAACAATCCTTCCCTCGAACAAAGTACCAACCGAGCCTCCCCTCAAATAGTCATCTATCCGTCTAGCTCTTATCCTGACCAACTCCTTTACCGAAGCACACTGCCAGTCCGATAGAGCTCTCTACCACGGATCTCCACCATGACTACGCCTTCGGGGCTCCCCTCCTTTGTTCCTCACCCGAGGATTCTACCCATTACGGCTCAAGGGCATGGCTCTAATACCACTTGTTGGGAAAAAACCTCCCACTACTACCGCAGGAATAAGCAGAAAAATAACTGAGAAATTAAAAGGAAAGCAACAAAATAAGAAACACAAGAATTAACGTGGAAAACTCCAAAACCGGAGAAAAAACCACGGACAGAAAGAAATACTCTACTATGTGAAAAATTATTACAATCACACAGAATTCTCTCTCCGACCCCAATTACAAAGAAACACTCTCTCAAAGCTTTATACCACTCACTTAACTAGAGTTAGTATACCAGGCTTAAAGTATTTCGAATTGGGATGATTTGAAACCAAAGCCATAGACTCCTTTTATAGTGCTTGGAGCCCATGACTTTCTTGTACATTTCCAATGTGGGACAGTTTCTCTTCAAACATATTGCCAAAATCCCTACAAATTCCACCTTGGCAAGATATTTGAAGAATTCACAGCTTCTACTTCACCAATTGTCTTCATTGAAAAAACATAATCCTCAACACAGAGAAATATAACCTACTCCACCATAAAAGTAGACCCGCTTGGAATGTCACCTTCCAAGACTTTTCTTCTTCGTCACATGTCGATAAACCTTGCTGAATATTTATGGTGCAACTTCCACCTACTTGGCTCACCCGGAAGTTCTTCAGCCATCGACATAACTTCCACCACACACACCTTGCATAACCGCCAAGTCAATGCCCGTGTGCAAACCTGTGGAACCGCTAACATCACATCCTCTATCATGGTAAAGCGGACATACCATAAGGATGAATTCTATTTTTCTTCAGAAGAAATCACCATCTCCCTTAACAAGAGAGACTATGTCAGCATCCGATCCAGAGCCCTTTGACGAACTTGCTTTGTTAGGACAATTCTTTTTCATGTGCCCAGACTGTCCGCATTCCCAGCAACCTTTCTTTTGCACGAAGTCTTTCTTCTTCTTCCAATTGCTAGCTACCAGTGCTGAATCCTCATGTGAAGTATGTCCACTACTCTTCAGCCTTCTTTCTTCTGATAGAAGTTTGCTCGTAGCCTCAGCAAAAGTTAAAGTCTCCTTCCCGTACATCAAGATTGGCTTCATGTGTTCATAAGAAGGTGGAAGTGACAAGATAAGCCTGAGTGCCTTATCCTCATCCTCTATCTTCACTTCGATCACCTCCAGCTCAGAGACGATGCCATTGAGAACACTCAAATGATCTGAGATTTTCGTACCTTCCTCCATTCGCAGCGTGTGAAACTGCTCCTTTAGATACAGCCGATTTGAGATGCTCTTTGCCTGATACATCTCTTCAAGCTTCTCCCAAAGCTCTTTGGCAGTCGAAATTCCATGCACATTTGCAAGAATATTCTTAGCCAAATTTAGTCTGATTGCACTTGCAGCTCTCAAATCTAATTCATCCCATTCTTCATCACTCATGCTGGACTTCTTAGAACCTCTACTGGAACCACCACTGGACTCCACTGGACCACCATCACCGCTTAACTTTTCAGAAGCACCACCACTCGTTCTTCCCTTCAAAGCCTTGTGTAACCCAGATTGTATCAGCACATCTTTGACTTGCACTTGCCACAAGCCAAAGTTCATCCTTCCATCAAATTTCTCCACTTCAATCTTCACTGGACTCATAAAGCTTGACATATCTGCTTTCACTCCTAGCGAATCTGCAAATAGTGAACAACCCACACTATTCACAAAACCAGCTGTAGCTCGTTTCAAGAAATCTTTTCTGATGTGGAAGTTCAGACAGTGCTGCAACCACAGAGCATACTCAGAAACTCAAGAAACTACGAACCTAAAGCTCTGATACCACTTGTTAGGGACAACTACCTTCAACATATCTCCACAATGGTATGATATTGTCCACTTTGGGCATAAGCCCTCATGGCTTTGCTTTTGGTTCTCCCAAAAGGCCTCATACCAATGGAGATAGTGTCCCTCACTTATAAACCCATGATCTTCCCCTTATCTAGCCGATGTGGGACTTTGGTCGCACTCCCAACATGATATTGGGTTATTATGTTTAATAAAGGAGCATGCTTGGGCTAAACAATAACCTATAATTAGTGTAATAATGTCCAAAAACAAATAAGTAACGTACACGACTTCAAACAAGTATAAAAATTAAAAACCACAACTTTTAGCTTAAAGACAACCATGCTTTAGCCCTCCCTCACATTCCATTACCAATAATTGAACATACTTAAACATCAAAACTAGACAGATGTAACACTAGCAACAATATTTATTAAGGTATATATATGATAAAATTAAACAAGCATTTAAATAACCAAAGTGAGCTTAACACTTAACTCAATGTTAATTAGCATGTACTCTCAATTAAGAGGTCCAAAATTCGAATCTCCTTACCTTCAAATGTTGTTGAACTAAAAAAAAGCATTTATAAGTTTTCCAAAATAACATGATATTATTGTTTCTTTCCTTTTTTTTAAAAAAAAAGTTTAATTTCTACCTTTGTAATAATTAACTTGGGAGTAATTTTGTCAAATGAGCTTAGCTCAATAGTAATTGGTATGTATCCTCAACTCAGAGGCCAAATGTTCGAATCTCCCACCTCCAATTGTTGTTGAACTAAAAAAAAGTTGAGTAATTTTAACTTTAAAATTTTAATTTCTCAATTTAGACTATGTGGTGTAATTGAAACGTTACATTTAATAAGCAGTACAATGTAATACCATCGATTAATCAAGTTTTCAATTTTTTTTTGGATTTTTACTAACCATATAGATGTTGTTATGGGTTGTATGATGAAACTACTTCTAAAGGTAATTTGTTCTTCAAATTGTGCTAGATACTTTTAATTAGTTGAGTTTGAGCATTTTGTTGATAAGTTTGGACACTTTACTTTTATTTCCTTGATTTTGTAGATAGATTCTAATAATTTTGTGATTCGGTTTGGTCGCTTATGTAATGTGATTTTTTTAATGTGTTGTTATTTTAACTTTATATGGTTATCGATCAGTTTTTGAACAATTTTTTAATTTACTTTTGTAGAGACGTTAATTATGACCATCTTTCAAATTCAAAGGTTAATGTGATGAAATCAAACGTTTAAGGTTGAAATTGATATATTGAATTAAGTATCAGAGTAAATATTTTCATTTCCTGATTTTTTAAATAATATTATTTTACAAACGAGATTCAACTTTACATACCATCATTTGACTATTTAGTTATGTGGTATTAAATTAATTAAAATTTGGTCTAAAAATTATTAAAAAAAAAGTAGAAAATAGATAAGAGGGTATTTTCTACGGATCCACAATGTAGAATTTTACTGAATTAGGTAAACAAAGCCAACTAATGGTGGGAGAGTGACATTGGAGGAATAAAAAACATTAATGGAGATCTCCTTTAATTTTAATGGTTTTTTTTTTATTTAAAAAAAATAAGATGATTTGTTTATTATTTGTTTCTCTAAGAGCTTGTTTGGCCCATGGAATAGGAGTTGGGGGGAGTGGACATATTAAGTCCACTCCTCGTTTGGCCCACAAGTTTGCATAACCCCGAATTTTATTTTGCAACTCCCCAAACTTCAACAGTAATCACTGTTGAAATTCGCACACAACCCCATGGGACATCATAGCATTTGCAACCTTTTTTGTATTCTCTCATCTTCGATCTTCTCTCATCTTCTCTCTTCTCTCTCATGCGAGGTCTGTTTTCTTCTCTTTCCTCTTCTCAAACCTTTGGTGAAAGCTTTGTGGTATTGTTTGCTTCGCATCGTCTTTCCTCTTCATCGTTCTTCTGTCTTGGCCGAGGTCTCGCTCCCATATTTGATCTGTCGATTTCACCATTTTTCCCCAACGTTTGAAACCCTAACCATAGATCTGGTTTCTTCTTTCGTAATATGTCGATTTGAAATTTTTTTCTGCAATATATGCTATTCTAACCATAGATCTGTGGTTTTTTTTTTCCAAATAGATGAAACCTTAAGCAAATCCATTTGTTTTGTGTTTCAGATCCGTGCTAAAATCCACTCGCCGCTTCAAATAACCGTTGTGTAGAGTCATTTGCAGCTTTTTCGTTTCTATTTCCTCATATATAATTTCTTGGCGCATTTCTTTCGGTCTGTGATGCTGCATGTTCTGTCTGAGTGACCATAGGACGGATCGCTTGGTAGGGGACTTCTACATTAGTTTGAAGCTTGGTGGGTGGGTCTACTCACAACAGGTTCGTTCTTTATCCATTTTTAAATCGGCCGATGATGAGTACAAACCTCCCTCCCTCCCTCCCTCTCTCTCTCTCTCTCTCTCTCTCTCTCTCTCTCTCTCTCTCTCTCTCTCTCTCTCTCTCTCTCTCTCTCTCTCTCTCTCTCTCTATATATATATATATATATATATATATATATATATATATATATATGTTTTATGAAATTGATTTTGTTAGGGCTTTTCTGATTCTGATTTTGTTTGGGCTTTTGTGATTACTTCCATACCGTGCTATCTGTTCTGTCTTCAATATGTTGAATTGGATTTCAATGTTCTGTCCAGTTATGTGTTCATCTATGTTCTATCTGTGCTATCTGTTCTAATCCCCCCAGTTATGTGATCATCTATGTTTTGTCCTCTGTTTTGGTCTCTATTTTTAGGTTAAATTGGATTTTAGTCCCCGGTTGTGTGTATACCTATGCTCTGTCATCTGTTTTGCTATATGTTTTTGGGTTAAATTGAATTTTAGTCCCCCGGTTGTGTGTATACCTATGCTCTGTCCTCTGTTTTGCTATCTGTTTTTGGGTTAAAATGAATTTTAGTCCCCTAGTCGTGTGTATACCTATGCTCTGTCCCCTGTTTTGCTCTCTGTTTTTTGGTCAAGCTGTTTAGTGTAATTCAATTAATCCGAACCATATTTGATGCTTCTTTGTGCTCAGCCCTTTCATATGAAATCTAATTCATATGAATGAATAACCTACCTCTGAGGTCGGTTTACTTCAAGTTACTATTCAGTTTAGTAGTCCTTACTTCAAGTTACTTCAGGAATGGATGGATTAATGTGTATCTTGTCATGTAACATGGTTGGTATAACTTGGTAGGTGCCTTTAATGCGTTTAAAAATATTTTATATATATTGTACTTGTACTTGTATTAAATGTTGTTTTTTCTCTCAACCACCTCAACTTAAATCCAATTATCTTTCTCCCTGCACTTCCATCTTTTCAATTCCATCTTTTCATACTTCAATTTCCCACTTGTTGAGTTAATTGAATACGGTAGGTGCACTTACCTATCCACAATATTGCTAACTACCACCTCTCATTTTTCCTTTATATATGCACTTACATTCTCTATCACGTTGACCACAACTCCACTCCACCATAACATTTCTGCATTCCACGGTGAGTAGTTCTTAACACGAGTTTCTCTCCTTCCATCATATACATTATTTCCTATTACATATTCTTTCATTGACTAACCAATGTATTGTCTCCTATTGTCATAGAGTTGGTCTCATTCCACATCCAACCACCCTCTCTACCATATCAGTCGAAACCTCGTACCTAAGGTAATATTGTTTTCCTTGCACGTTTTTTTGGTTTATTCCTTTTAAATTTTAATAGTATGTTTTATTTCTTCCTCTCGACCTTCTACCACCTTTTTGGTTAAATATTCTTCCCTTGGCTGTATTCTTTGCAGGGTCGCAAGCACTATTCTATTCAACCCTAGATTGAGGTTCGTTAGTTTACAAATAGAAATGATTATGTTATGTATATACATTATATTTGACACTATTTTTTGATGTATTATTTGGTCATGCTTCCCTTTTTCCAATCAGGTTTTTTAATGTATTATTTACATGCCATTTGGGACATTTGTGGCACCATTTTTTCATGTATTGTTTGGACATTTTTTATGTACTATTTTTGACATGTAGCAATGTTGTGTATTTCTCTTCTACCATCGTTTATTAAAAAGTCATGTACAATGCATTGTTTCCTAATTCGATACAATAAAAACAAGTCTTCTTTGTCACTTTTGTTTGAAAATAGTATTTTTCTTGAATTTAAATTCAAATTAAGAACCATACGGTAAACAAGTTAAGTTGAAAATAGAATCTTTCTTATTTGTCACCCTTGTTTGAAAATACTTGATTTCATAAAAAGTACTTTTTTTATGTCAATTATTCTACTTTAATTGAAAAAATAACCAAGTGTATAATGAACTTTATCTACCAATGTACTTTGAAGGAGAAAAAAAAACCTAACGAAAAATCGCCTAAAATGAATCTTCATTTGTTTTTTCAAGTAGATAATGTTATGTTTTTTTTTCTTTTTATAGCATGTAAAATGTATAATTTTTAAAAAACAAAGGTTTTTTCAATCATCAATTGGAATATTAAGGTCGTGTCAAATCGCAATTTTTTTTGGGAGTGAATGTACCTAAAAGAAGTTTTGTCAAGTAAGTTACTTTTGTCAAAACAAAAGAACTATTGTTTTGAAAATAATATTTTCTTTTAAATATCATTTAAATTAAGAACAATATAAAGAGGACTTCTTAAAATTAACTATAGTACTTTGGAAAGAAAAAATCTTAGATGTAGTTCCTTTACAACCTACACTACATTTTTTGAAAAAAAAAAAAATTCTTGTAAGTGGTTGATGATAGTATTTTTCTTGAACATAAATTCAAACTAAGAACTAAAGAAAATTTTTTTTTAAATAACATAACCTATTTTGAATCCAAACTATCTTTGAAAAACACACACACACAAAATATTTTCCTTGAAGTTGAATTCAAACTAAGAACGTTCCATATAAAAACATTATTTTTGTAAATAACCTAAACTATTTTGAAAAAAAAAACCAAACAATAAAATACTCAAACTGCTAAACCGCTAAAAAACCCTAACCCCCCAAAAAAATCCTAACCCCTAAAAAACATCAACCTCCAAAAATCCTAAAACCCCTAACCCCTAAAAAACCCAACCCTCTAAAAACTCCAAACTCTTAAAAAAATCATAACCCCCAAAAAATCCTAACCCCTAAAAAACATCAACCTCTAAAAACCCTAAAACCCTAACACCTAAAAAACCCAACCCTCTAAAAACACCAAACCCTTAAAAAAATCATAACCCCCAAATAACCCTAACCCCCCAAAAAACCCTAACCCCTAAAAAACATCAACCTCTAAAAACCCTAAAACCCCTAACCCCTAAAAAACCCAACCCTCTAAAAACATCAAACCCTTAAAAAAATCATAACCCCCAAATAATCCTAACCCCCAAAAAAACATAACTTCTAACCCCTAAAAAAACCATAACCCCTAAAAAACATCAACCTCTAAAAACCCTAAAACCCCTAACCCCTAAAAAACCCAACCCTCTAAAAACATCAAACCCTTAAAAAAATCATAACCCCCAAATAATCCTAACCCCCAAAAAAACATAACTTCTAACCCCTAAAAAAACCATAACCCCTAAAATACATAATCCTAACCCCCAAAAAAACATAACTTCTAACCCCTAAAAAAACCATAACCCCTAAAATACATAACCATAACCCCCCAAAAAAACCTAAACCCTAACCCCTAACCCCTAAAATACCGTAACCCCTAGACCCTAGAATCCTTGAACACATACACCCTAAATTCTAAACCCTGAATCCAACAATAAATGGTATGAAAAAAGGAATATGGACTTAATAGTCTTCATTCAATTCCCATATTGTAATAGGTGAGCTATTAGCATTTAACTAATTATATCTTCAATTTAGGGTTATGGGGAATTCAAAATTCTATGTCGTATTCCTTGGTCGTAATCCAGGGATTTACACATCGTGGGTTGAATGCCACAAAGAAGTGAACGAATTTAGAGGAGCAGTTCACAAGTCATATGCAACCTATGCGGAAGCAGAGCGTGCATTTAGGCAATATGTAGTGGGGCCAACTGGTAGATCAGATACGTTTGAGTCCACACAAGTTCATCGTACCATACCTTTTACGAATAGCGATACAGTAGGAAGTTGTAGTAGTATCATGCAACTATTAATAGTATTCATTGGGGGGATGATCGTAATGTATATTATGACAAGGATTTATAGCAGTATTTAAGTCATACCCATGCAATGTATAGTCATGGATGAAATAAAGCGCTAATGATAACTTTTGTGTATTATGAGCAAATAATTGTGCGTTCATTCTACTATGGAAAACCGCAAAATAATTACGATATTGACAGTCATTACGGCCACCCAACGACAAACATTGCTACTGTTAGATCTATTACTTAAAGACCATCGTAGGATAGAACATCAATCGCCATACCTTAGACATCAAATTAGGCAATTAACATTTTTTCGCCTGATCTACGAAAGTGACCTATGTTGTATCGAGAGCACGAGGATGGATAGAAGGTATTTTTTCATCTTTTGTAGTATGTTGCGAACAACATGAGGGTTAGAGGCAGTCGAATATGTAGATGTGGAGGAGATAGTCGCCATGTTCTTGCACATCCTAGCGCATGATGTTAAGAATCGAATGATTCGTAGACACTTTGCAAGGTCCGATGAGACGGTGTCTAGACACTTTAACTCTGTAATTAGTGCAGTATTGCAACTACATGACATAGTACTAGTGAACCGGAGCCTATAACGAACTCTTGTACTGATGGGAATTGGAAGTGGTTTGAGGTACACATAATTCAGTTTGTCCTTCCATTATATGGGATTTAGAATGATGTACATAACTCCCGTAATGTATGCCTTTGCAATACAGAATTGTTTAGGTGCATTGGATGGCACGTACATCAAGTGAATGTAAGTGTTGCTGATCGGCCGAGATATAGAACGCGTAAGAGTGAGATCGCGACCAACGTGCTTGCTGTTTGCTCTCCGAGTGGAGAATTCATTTTCGTAATGCCAGGATGGGAAGGGTCCGCAGCTAATTCTCAAGTTCTTCGAGATGCAATATCAAGACCTAATGGAGTCGTGTACGTAAAAGATTAACATGTATTATTAGTACATGATTTGGTTTATTACCCTTGGGAACCTTCAAGCCATTAGGTCTTGATATTGCATATCGAAGAACTCGAGAATTAGCTGCGGACCCTTCCCATCCTAGCATTACGAAAATGAATTCTCCACTCGGAGAGCAAACAGCAAGCACGTTGGTCGCGATCTCACTCTTACGCGTTCTATATCTCGGCCGATCAGCAACACTTACATTCACCTTGATGTACGTGCCATCCAATGCACCCAAACAATTCTGTATTGCAAAGGCATACATTACGGGAGTTATGTACATCATTCTAAATCCCATATAATGGAAGGACAAACTGAATTATGTGTACCTCAAACCACTTCCAATTCCCATCAGTACAAGAGTTCGTTATAGGCTCCGGTTCACTAGTACTATTTCATGTAGTTGCAATACTGCGCTAATTACAGAGTTAAAGTGTCTAGACACCGTCTCATCAGACCTTGCAAAGTGTCTACGAATCATTCGATTCTTAACATCATGCGCTAGGATGTGCAAGAACATGGCGACTATCTCCTCCACATCTACATATTCGATTACCTCTAACCCTCATGTTGTTCGCAACATACTACACAGGATGAAAAAACACCTTCTATCCATCCTCGTGCTCTCGATACAACATAGGTCACTTTCGTGGATCAGGCGAAAAAATTTTAATTGCCTAATTTGATGTCTAAGGTATGGCGATTGATGTTCTATCCTACGATGGTCTTTAAGTAATAGATCTAACAGTAGCAATGTTTGTCGTTGGGTGGCCGTAATGACTGTCAATATCGTAATTATTTTGCGGTTTTCCATAGTAGAATGAACGCACAATTATTTGCTCATAATACACAAAAGTTATCATTAGCGCTTTATTTCATCCATGACTATACATTGCATGGGTATGACTTAAATACTGCTATAAATCCTTGTCATAATATACATTACGATCATCCCCCCAATGAATACTATTAATAGTTGCATGATACTACTACAACTTCCTACTGTATCGCTATTCGTAAAAGGTATGGTACGATGAACTTGTGTGGACTCAAACGTATCTGATCTACTAGTTGGCCCCACTACATATTGCCTAAATGCACGCTCTGCTTCCGCATAGGTTGCATATGACTTGTGAACTGCTCCTCTAAATTCGTTCACTTCTTTGTGGCATTCAACCCACGATGTGTAAATCCCTGGATTACGACCAAGGAATACGACATAGAATTTTGAATTCCCCATAACCCTAAATTGAAGATATAATTAGTTAAATGCTAATAGCTCACCTATTACAATATGGGAATTGAATGAAGACTATTAAGTCCATATTCCTTTTTTCATACCATTTATTGTTGGATTCAGGGTTTAGAATTTAGGGTGTATGTGTTCAAGGATTTTAGGGTCTAGGGGTTACGGTATTTTAGGGGTTAGGGGTTAGGGTTTAGGTTTTTTCGGGGGGTTATGGTTAGAGCTTTTTAGGGGTTAGAAGTTATGTTTTTTTGGGGGGTTAGGATTATTTTGGGGTTATGATTTTTTCAAGGGTTTGATGTTTTTAGAGGGTTGGGTTTTTTAGGGGTTAGGGGTTTTAGGGTTTTTAGAGGTTGATGTTTTTTAGGGGTTAGGGTTTTTTTGGGGGTTAGGGTTATTTGGGGGTTATGATTTTTTTAAGGGTTTGGTGTTTTTAGAGGGTTGGGTTTTTTAGGTGTTAGGGGTTTTAGGGTTTTTAGAGGTTGATGTTTTTTAGGGGTTAGGATTTTTTGGGGGTTATGATTTTTTTAAGAGTTTGGAGTTTTTAGAGGGTTGGGTTTTTTAGGGGTTAGGGGTTTTAGGGTTTTTGGAGGTTGATGTTTTTAGGGGTTAGGATTTTTTTGGGGGGTTAGGGTTTTTTAGCGGTTTAGCAGTTTGAGTATTTTATGGTTTGGTTTCTTTTTTCAAAATAGTTTAGGTTATTTACAAAAATAATGTTTTTATATGGAACGTTCTTAGTTTGAATTCAACTTCAAGGAAAATATTGTGTGTGTGTGTGTTTTTTAAAGATAGTTTGGATTCAAAATAGGTTATGTTATTTAATTTAATTTTTTTTCTTTAGTTCTTAGTTTGAATTTATGTTCAAGAAAAATACTATCATCAACCAGTTACAAGAATTTTTTTTTTTTCAAAAAATGTAGTGTAGGTTGTAAAGGAACTACATCTAAGATTTTTTCTTTCCAAAGTACTATAGTTAATTTTAAGAAGTCCTCTTTATATTGTTCTTAATTCGAATGATATGTAAAAGAAAATATTATTTTCAAAACAATAGTTCTTTTGTTTTGACAAAAGTAACTTGCTTGACAAAACTTCTTTTAGGTACATTCACTCCCAAAAAAAATTGCGATTTGACACGACCTTAATATTCCAATTGATGATTGAAAAAACCTTTGTTTTTTAAAAATTATACATTTTACATGCTATAAAAAGAAAAAAACATAACATTATCTGCTTGAAAAAACAAATGAAGATTCATTTTAGGCGATTTTTCGTTAGGTTTTTTTTTTCCTCCTTCAAAGTACATTGGTAGATAAAGTTTATTATACACTTGGTTATTTTTTCAATTAAAGTAGAATAATTGACATAAAAAAAGTACTTTTTATGAAATCAAGTATTTTCAAACAAGGGTGAAAAATAAGAAAGATTCTATTTTCAACTTAACTTGTTTACCGTATGGTTCTTAATTTGAATTTAAATTCAAGAAAAATACTATTTTCAAACAAAAGTGACAAAGAAGACTTGCTTTTATTGTATCGAATTAGGAAACAATGCATTGTACATGACTTTTTAAACAAACGAAATGGTAGAACTTCAACATATTTAATAAACAATGGTAGAAGAGAAATACATAACATTGCTACGTGTCAAAAATAGTACATAAAAAATGTCCAAACAATACATGAAAAAATGGTGCCACAAATGTCCCAAATGGCATGTAAATAATACATTAAAAAACCTGATTGGAAAAAGGGAAGCATGACCAAATAATACATCAAAAAATAGTGTCAAATATAATGTATATACATAACATAATCATTTCTATTTGTAAACTAACGAACCTCAATCTAGGGTTGAATAGAATAGTGCTTGCGACCCTGCAAAGAATACAGCCAAGGGAAGAATTGAAGGGGTTAATATTAAGAATGCGGAAGCAATTTTGGATCTTGAGCACTCTAATTTGATCAATTTTATCATACAAAAAACATGCTCAAAACTGGAAAAACAGAGAATAAGAACACAAACCTTTGTAGCTCAATATTCTCTTAATCCTTTGCAAATCTTGGATCACCAACACTACTTGGACCACCACTAGAGTCTTCCCTACTATTCTCAGCCCTTGGAATGGATTGTGGGATCTTTGATTGAGAGAAATTGGGAGAAGAATGAGTAAAGATCTAAATAAAAAAGCTAGAGAGTTTTCTACAAAAATCTCTTGTTTTTCTAAACCTTTTCACTTATTGTGTTTCTTCTCTATTTATAGAAAGCCACAAGCTTAGTGAAGAAGCCAATTGAATGAAGATAAACTTCAAACAAGAAGCTTTGTGAAGAAGCCAATTGAAAGAAGATATGCTTCAAACAATAAGCTTGGTGAAGAAGTTATGAACTTGGTCCATATTTCATTTCCAAATGAATTTGAATTATCTTTTAATTTTAATTCAAAATTAATATAAAATTAATTTTAAATTAAAATTAATTTTTAATTAATTAAACAATTTAATTAATTTTAAATAAATATTTAATTTAATATCAAATATCAAATTAAATAATTGGACCAATCCTAATTTCTCAAAACGAACGTTCGAACATGAATCCCTATTCATGTTTTAAACCGAACGAATATTTAAATCATATTTAAATATTTTCACTTCTTTATCATAGTTTAATTCATAATTAAGCTATGAAACGTTAAGTATATCGCATATAATTAACTTTTTCTCCCAAGTCCGAATTTGAACAATTCAAATTCTTTTCTCTCAAATTATTCCAAGGCTTAGTCTGAGCTAGTAAGGGGACCTAATGGACCTACAAATCATGAGCTCCAACGATACGAGATTAACCGGCCAAACTCTTTAGCCTAGCTAATCAACATTCGTTAACCATCGGGACACTCCACTAAAGCCCAGTGGCTGCACTCTCCTCACTGTAGATATATTTCTGTCCACTCGATATAACCATGATTAGTAAGTCGATCCTTCACAGGTTGTTCGTAATTACAGCTGGGTCAAATAAACCGTTTTACCCCTGTAATTACTTCTTGTTCCTTAAGTCCCACTGATCCTCTAATGAACAATTTGGTTTGTGGTCCAACCAACAAACCGTATCCCTTTCGGGCCAACGAGAGGGTGGGCCCATTGTTCAAGACCTGGAGTCAGTACTTAAGGGAACAACCTCTCTACTAAACCCTAAAGCGGGTAGGAGTGAATTCCATCTCGCATGACTATGTTCCCAACTATCTATCCGGTCTTATCCCCAAAATGGGAGGCTTATTGAGTCGGCGATCTCGGGCCACTCTCACCCATGCAAATCTAAGGATAATCTCGAATAAACAGGAGTTCATAGCACGCTCAGGATTAAGATCGAGTTACCTAGGTCATCGTATGAATATAGTCAGTTAAAATAGTAAACGGAGTTAAAAAGTCTAAGTGACTATTTCGCGGTCCGGTCTTATGCAAACTCATTGCATAGGACGCCCCCACTCGCATGTCTCCACATGAACGATTCAGGATCACATCGTTAGTACTATACAAAGTGGGCCGCGTCCATAGTGTCTCCAGGATAAGGTACCCAGCCCTATCCCTATACTATAGACCGTTCTGGTTATAACTCGAACTTGATCCACTTTTATGTCATACATAAAGTTCAAGTATACATACTATAGCCAAGGGTACTTAGTTCATTGGATTTGGGTTATTGAATACACAATTCACTTTATTCAATAACACATTTACTGAATAAACCTCAATAACATCTTTATTGTAAAATAGAATATACATTCAGTTTACAAAAGCACGAGTTTTAGGACACAAAACCCAACAAGAATATTTAACCAAAAAGGTGGTAGAAGGTCGAGAGGAAGAAATGAAACATACTATTAAAATTTAAAAGGAATAAACCAAAAAAACGTGCAAGGAAAACAATATTACCTTAGGTATGAGGTTTCGACTGATATGGTAGAGAGGGTGGTTGGATGTGGAATGAGACCAACTCTATGACAATAGGAGACAATACATTGGTTAGTCAATGAAAGAATATGTAATAGGAAATAATGTATATGATGGAAGGAGAGAAACTCGTGTTAAGAACTACTCACCGTGGAATGCATAAATGTTATGGTGGAGTGGAGTTGTGGTCAACGTGATAGAGAATGTAAGTGCATATATAAAGGAAAAATGAGAGGTGGTAGTTAGCAATATTGTGGATAGGTAAGTGCACCTACCGTATTCAATTAACTCAACAAGTGGGAAATTGAAGTATGAAAAGATGGAATTGAAAAGATGGAAGTGCAGGGAGAAAGATAATTGGATTTAAGTTGAGGTGGTTGAGAGAAAAAACAACATTTAATACAAGTACAAGTACAATATATATAAAATATTTTTAAACGCATTAAAGGCACCTACCAAGTTATACCAACCATGTTACATGACAAGATACACATTAATCCATCCATTCCTGAAGTAACTTGAAGTAAGGACTACTAAACTGAATGGTAACTTGAAGTAAACCGACCTCAGAGGTAGGTTATTCATTCATATGAATTAGATTTCATATGAAAGGGCTGAGCACAAAGCAGCATCAAATATGGTTCGGATTAATTGAATTACACTAAACAGCTTGACCAAAAAACATAGAGCAAAACAGGGGACAGAGCATAGGTATACACACGACTAGAGGACTAAAATTCATTTTAACCCAAAAACAAAGAGCAAAGTAGAGGACCGAGCATAGGTATACACACAACCGGGGGACTAAAATTCATTTTAACCCAAAAACAGATAGCAAAACAGATGACAGAGCATAGGTATACACACAACCGGGGGACTAAAATTCAATTTAACCCAAAAACATATAGCAAAACAGATGACATAGCATAGGTATACACACAACCGGGGACTAAAATCCAATTTAACCTAAAAATAGAGACCAAAACAGAGGACAAAACATAGATGATCACATAACTGGGGGGATTAGAACAGATAGCACAGATAGAACAGAGATGAACACATAACTGGACAGAACATTGAAATCCAATTCAACATATTGAAGACAGAACAGATAGCACGGTATGGAAGTAATCATAAAAGCCCAAACAAAATCAGAATCAGAAAAGCCCTAACAAAATCAATTTCATAAAACATATATATATATATATATATATATATATATATATATATATATTGAGAGAGAGAGAGAGAGAGAGAGAGAGAGAGAGAGAGAGAGAGAGAGAGGGAGGGAGGTTTGTACTCATCATCGGCCGGTTTAAAAAGGGATAGAGAACGAACCTGTTGTGAGTAGACCCACCCACTAAGCTTCATACTAATGTAGAAGTCCCCTACCAAGCGATCCGTCCTATGGTCACTAAGACAGAACATGCAGCATCACAGACCGAAAGAAAGGCGCCAAGAAATTATAGATGAAGAAATAGAAACGAAAACGCTGCAAGGGACTCTACACAATGGTTATTTGAAGCGGCGAGTGGATTTTAGCACGGATCTGAAACACAAAACAAATGGATTTGCTTAGGGTTTCATCTATTCGGAAAAAAAAAACCACAGAACTATGGTTAGAATTGCATATATTGTAGAAAAAAATTTCAAATCGACATATTACGAAAGACGAAACCAGATCTATGGTTAGGGTTTCAAACGTTGGGGGAAAATGGTGAAATCGACAGATCAAATATGGGAGCGAGACCTCGGCCAAGACAGAAGAACGATGAAGAGGAAAGACGATGCGAAGCAAACAATACCACAAAGCTTTCGCCAAAGGTTTAAGAAGAGGAAAGAGAAGAAAACAGACCTCGCATGAGAGAGAAGAGAGAAGATGATAGAAGATCGAAGATGAGAAAATACAAAAAAGGTTGCAAATGCTATGATGTCCCATGGGGTTGTGTGCAAATTTCAACAGTGATTACTGTTGAAGTTTGGGGAGTTGCAAAATAAAATTCGGGTTATGCAAACCTGTGGGCCAAACGAGGAGTGGACTTAATATGTCCACTCCCTCCAACTCCTACTCCATGGGCCAAACGGTCCCTAAATGGGCAATTCGGCCTATTAATATCCTTTCGCACCTCATCATCAACCTACTAATTCATTATTTGTTTCTCTTAAATGGGCAATTCCGCCAATTAGCATTGGTCTTTAAAAAAAAAAAAAAAAACTTGACCTATTAAGACCCAATAGCCACACCCACAATGTTGAACACACACACACAAAACCCACAACCACTGATAATAATTAGGTTCATTATCAATAATCTCTTACTCTAATATTAAGGTTTAGTTTAGAATTGATGTAGCTTTTAAAGCAATTGCTTTTGTCAAAAATATAAAAAAATAATAATAAAACAATTGCTAACAACGATATTTTAAAAAAAATTCAACTGTGAAATGAAGTAAAACAGTCTTTGGTAAATCCATACTAAATTGTTGTGATTAATTTAGTTATAATGAATAGACACATTATTTCAATTATTTTTATATTAATATTTAATTTATAATTTATTATAAAATAATTATTTAAAAATTTATATGATTTAAATTGCATGTAATTTTGTTTAATCGAAATAAGTGTCATAAAAAATTAAATCAATAAAAATTTCTTTCATATAAAGAGATAATGAACGTGAATATATATATATATAGATTATATATATATATATATATATATATATATATATATATATATATATATATATATACATACATACATATACATACTAGTATCTGTCAGATTTTGCAAGTTAGAATTAAACTGCAAAGGATTACGATCTAAATTATGCCTAAATAAATAAAAAAAATTAAATTGATGCTATAAACTACATTTATTTTTAAAAAAAAAAAATTCAACAATATAAAAATATTTTAGAGAGAAAAACAATGGCTCGAAAAGAAGTGAAAATGGACAATAACATTAAAGAAAAGCCATTGAAGTTACCAAAATAAGTAGGAAAAAATCACTATTTTTATTACTAGATATTCATAATATTGGAGTTAATGGGTGAAATATAATAAACATGTTGCCTAAGTTTAACTCTTCAATTCTACTTATTATTATGAAGAGAAAGGAGCCACCAAATTTCTGATTAAAAAGATAATTCAACTTAGAGGAGGGGAGATTAGACTAGAGTTGATTGATGGATTCAATTTAATGATCATGATATATATGAGATAATGTTTTAATTATATTTGTTGATGCCGAAATTTGGATCGCCGAATCAATGGTAAATTTGTATCTTTGGGAACTAAAAATGCCTGCAAAATAGAGAACTAACACTGGTGTTGTGCTAAGCCACCTCAACTCCGACACTCAAGTTAGAAATCGAGGTTTCTTACTTAGAAAGCTTAGACTGTAAGAGCTAAGTGATGATTGCATACTTTTCAACATTGCTGCCGTTTGCATTTTATATTTTCATGCAATTGTAACGGTTAGTCCTGTGTTATTACGATCTCCGAGAATTTAGCTCGATTATGGATCGTTTTAATTGCTCCACTGTTACTTCCGAATACTCGTTTAATTCAAATCTCAATGGATCATTCCATGCACTCCCGAAAGATTTTCCCACTCCAAGCCTCTTGCTTGTCCGTTCGGGATAAAGCAAAGTTAGACTAAGCCACTCCCTTCTTGACAGGTTTGTCCTAGTTGCCTTTCGGTCAACTCTTCGGCTAAGTGGCCTCTTCGGTCAACCCCTAGAAGCCGGTTCCATTGTCTCACCGATCTAGGTCGACCCCCAGAGGAGTCGATCAAGGCCGGTCTAGGCCGATCCCTCGTGGTCAACCAAGGCCGGTTCGGCTTTTTGGCCGACCCCTTGAGGGGTCGGCCAAAGAGGCCCCTTGGCCGACCCTTCAAGGGATCGGCCGGTCGGCCAAGGTCGGTCTAGGCCAACCCCTAGAGGGGTCGGCCAAAGAGGCCTCTTGGCCGACCCCTCGGGGGGTTGGTCAAGGTCGGTCGAAGGTTAATTTTTTGCCCGTAACAATATTCTTTTAAAAAATAAGAAATTTTCTTAGAATTAGAAAGAAAGAAAAAAGAAAAAACGCAACTCGTGGGAGTTTGAGTAAAAAGGAATTTTATTGGATCTGGAAAAAGTTGGAAACAGTATTAAAAAAGATAATAAAAATAAAACTTCAACTTCAACCACTCGTCGACGGCTCAAGTGCTCGGAAGGTCGGCAGCCGCGTCAAACAGAAGCAAACAAAAACAAATACAAATATTTAGATTTACTATTTTTCATTTTTTGTTTATATTCTTTTCAAAAATATAAATAAAAGTGTTATTTTTATTGTTTTTGTACAATAATGACTAAAAAATATATAATAGTTTTAAATATAGTATTTTAAAAAAAAGTATTTGAAATATATTGATTGTTCTAGTTTCAAATTTGAGAGAGATAAAAAAGGATTACCGAAGGTCCAAATATATATTTTTGTTTCTTCTGTAATAAAAATTAGTCGACAATTATAAATGATGTTTTTGGTTTGTTCAAACTGGAATATAATTGTGATTACCTTATTAATTAAATAAAAATATAAAGAAATTGATAAAATAAAGCACTACAGCTATCCTATTTTGACCATTTGTGCAAAGGATATATAAGGGCATGTTTGGTAGGCAATTTGCATTCTATTTAATATGTTTATAAATTAATTCATAATAGTTTATATTCAACATAATATTTAGTTCTGTAAGTACAACTAGTTTCTTGGTCTATAAATATATTTTGTTCAAATTGAAATCTAATTTCTAATTCTGCTACCAAACACATATGAAAACATGAAATACAACTCTATTTTCATTGAATCTCTTGTTTTCATATTGCCTACCAAACATGTCCTAACTGTTTACTGTAATAAATGATTTGTTTCAACGTAAGGTCGTAAGGGTATGTATAAATGCCTAAACCATTTACTTATGTTCATATTGACTATTTAAAACTATTTTAGAATTAGGCGTCTTATATCTATCATGAAATAAGAAAAGTTTAAAAAAAAATTAATTATAATATAAGAAAGGCCGAGAACAATGAAATAGTGAGTTGATACCGTGATTTTTTTCAAGACATTGATAACATTTGTAATAGATTAGAAGTACAAATCCTTGATCCACTAATTGTAACATTATATTCTAAACACACATGCTACACGCTACTCCTCCCTTTAGTCAACTTTGTTGAGCAACCAATCCAAAAATATATCGTATTTTTTTAAAGAAAAAACATTTTAAAATCATTTTTTCTAAAAGAAAAGAATCCGGGATTTGGTTGTCCATGTGGTGGGAAGGAGGAGATGGGCTTCTTTCTTGTTGCATACGTGATTGGCTTCTCCTTTCTCAAACGTACACCACAATTTCTCTATGTTTGTATTACTATTACTCATTCTCTCTTTTTCGACTCCGTGGTTACGTTCCACGTTCGAAGGCGTTTAGCACATAGAGTTGAGTTGAGTTGGACAAAATTAGTTTATCAGTAAGTTCAGAAGTTTGTGTTTGGGGTGCAGAATTGGATTGTGTTGAATCAAAAAGTTTGTATTTGGAGTGCAGAGTTGAGTTGAGTTGTTTGGGATATCTAGTGCAGTTTTTTGTAATTCGAAATAGACTGATTTTTAGTTGACTATTTTTATTTCCTTTATTTTTAGTTTTTTCAAATTATTCATCTAGAAACATATTTTCCCAAATTTTCAATACTGAATTCAAATGTCCACTTAAAAAAAAACAATATATTTCAACATTGATCTTTTTTTAAAAACATCATTCTTTTTATCTTTCTTTTTTTAGAAATTGACTTTTTCCAAAGTATAGGCAATGTAGCCTTGATTTCTCTTTCTGCTATACATTGAACTTCTTTCAATTTATAGAAATCAAATGTTGCATTCTTTATCACAATAAATAGCAATTGATGAATGGAAAAAAGGCAATGTATCTGTATTTTTTTTCTTTAAACACAAATTGAACTTTTGTCAAAATATAAAAATCTAAGATTTTATTTTCTAAACACACATTGAACTTCTTTGAAACTTATAAATGAGGACCTTATTATGACATTTTTCAATTACTAATAGGGTCTTCATTATGAGGAAGTTTTTTTTTAAAAAAAAAAAAAAACACATTGACCATTACGTTTTTTTTTTTTTTTTTTTTTTTTTTTTTTTTTTTTTTTGCAAAGGAATATTGTTTGTTTACATTTGTTTAAACACATGTACTAAATTGAACATCTTTATAAAAGAGAATGCCAATATTTTACTTTTTCAAGATGAAAAGAAAACGACAATATATTTCAACATTAGTGTTATGTAGGAGTGAAATATTCACAAAATATCAAGAGCTTATTTACATGATTAACAAAACATAATTATGGTTCACAAAATATAAGTAATGGCCAACAATGAGTCGAGTTCGTAAGTCCGAAGGAAGATTAATGGAGTAGAGAGTCAGACCAACTAAGTACATGTGCATTTCATATTATTTTGAACCATGGAAGTGTTGTCGATCACTGAAAATTGCTGCCGACGATAGTCACAGGAGACGGGACCACCGGTTGCTGGATATGGTCGCCAACGATTGTCGTCGATCGTCGAAGAAAGTAGTCGGCAGTGGCAGTCTCAGTTGTCGCATATGGCCGTCGGTCGTTGGAGAAGGTCGTCGTCGGTGGTCGCTGGTCGTCGGAGAAGGTGGCGGGAGGTGGTCGCCGGTCATTGGAAAAGCAGTGATAAAATATGTTAATAAAGTTACTATACAAGTCGGTGGAGTTAATATCCTAACACTGTAGCAAGTTGGTAAAGTTGAGTTTTTTATGAGGAGTTAATTTCTCCATAGGCCAAACGGTGAGTTGAGTTTAAAACCCAACTCAACTCAACTCAATTCAGGGGGCCACATGTTCCCTTAGTGAGATGCAACCTTCAATTTTAAATGATAATTGATATCTTATTCACTAAGCTGCACATACACATGATTCGAACTATCGATCTTTAAAATAATAATTGATGACTTATAGTTATATTCAAGTTCAGTTCTTGTGATTTATTTTTACCTTCCCACATTTTTTATGCGTTTTCACATTTCCCTTCTCTCTCCTCTCTCGTCATCATCTGCTAAGTGTTGATGTACATTAATTTAAAACAGGCACTATATACTGCAGTGCGCTCATTATTATTCCTGAGATCAAACTCACCACATCCTCATATCCCACCTATATTAAACCCTCTATAAATTTAACCACACCCACCAAAAACAAAAAAAAAAAACAAAAAAAGAAAGAGGCCAAACCAGAGAGAGAGAGAAAAAAATGGAGGCTGAAGCCCATAGCAAATTAGCTTCAAGCTCCCCCACCAAGTTACATTGCTCCAAAGATTGCTTCACCAAAGATGCCAATCCTAAACTATCTCTTTCCCCACAGCACAATTCTCAAAGAAAGCCCGGCGGATGGAAGAGCATGCCCTACATCCTTGGTCTCTATTTCTTTCTTTCTTTCTTTTTTTTTTTTTTCCTTTTTTCGGGATTCTCTCTAACGTTTTGGTATATTGGCAGGAAATGAAACGTTTGAAAGGCTGGCTTCAATGGGGATGCTAGCGAATTTCATGGTGTATTTGAGAAAAGTGTATCACATGGATCAAGTTTCTGCCACCAGCTTAATGAGCTTGTGGACTGGCGTTACCAATTTTTTGCCTCTTCTCGGCGCCTTTCTCTCCGATGCTTATGTTGGTCGCTATTGGACTATCGCTGTTGCTTCCATTTTTTCTCTTCTCGTAATCTCTCTCTCTACTTTAGGATAATAATTTGTGTCTTATTCACTGAGTTATGTTCAGAATCACTCGCTTCAACTATTGATAAAAAGATGTATGCATGTGAATCACAACTTAGAAGCCGTTATTTTGAAAAGGATTTAAAATCTTAAATCTTTTATATGAGGTAATCATTGCGAGTGTTGGACACACCAAATACGAGATGGACTTTAGGTAATTGGTTATTTACAAGTAAATTATTGCATGGAAATGGAAGTATTTGGTTAATTGGTTATTTGCAAGTAAATGATTACATATTGGGGGATCTTGAATTTGACATACGTAAAATCGATTTCGTGGACTTTGGGATTTGTTTTGAAGATTTGGTGGGAAATATTTTATTATTTGATTCCTTAATTCACAATCATATTGAGTGTGGAGAGACTGATGGATGACCATAACAGGGGATGACTTCGATGACTTTGACGGCGTGGTTGCCGCAGCTACATCCGTCGGCATGCGGCGGAGGAAAATGCGAGGGGCCGACGTCGTCCCAATTGGGGTTCTTAATAATGAGCCTTTGCTTAGTATCAATCGGCAGCGGCGGAATCAGGCCGTGCAGTATTCCGTTCGGCGTCGATCAATTTGACCCCACGACGGAGAAAGGGAGAAAAGGAATAGCCAGTTTTTACAATTGGTACTACGCCACTTTCAACGTGGTTTTGGTTTTTACTTTGACCATCGTGGTGTACATTCAAGATTCTGTTAGCTGGGTTTTGGGGTATGGAATCCCCACGATGCTTATGTTTTGTTCGATCGTCCTGTTCTTCATGGGGACTCATGTTTATGTCTTTATCAAGCCCGAGGGAAGCGTATTTACAGGCTTGGCACAAGTTGCCGCCGCGGCCTACAAGAAGCGGAAGCTTGAGCTTCCTTCTCTTGAAGCAAACGACGGGACGGGTTTCTATGACCCTCCTTTGGACCCTGGCACTGTTGTCCTCTCAAAGCTTCCTCTCACCAACCAATTCAGGTCACGTTTCAAAATTACCCTTCTCTCTCTCTCTCTCTCTCTTCAATTATCTCTCAAATTGGAGTTCAGTTTTTAGATTTTGAGGTGATTTAAGATAAAATTAGAGCAAACAATTCTATATATGAACTTTGAGTGAAGAAATATCGCTGTGAGACTTTTTGGATTAAATCAAAGCAAAGTCCATAGGGAATATGGAGGGATCTAGTGGTTAGATTTATGTAAATTTCGAAACAACCCACAAGTGATGGAAGTGTTAAAAATTATATTACTTTTGGTGATTTAACTTAGTCTGAAAGTAAGAAATATAATCTTTTTAACCTCAAATCAATGGCCAATTTGAATATAATTGAGCTATGAAGATATCTCTACTTCTTATAACAAGTTTGAATCTTCATTTTTATAGTGAATCTAAGCATAGTTGAACTGCTTGTAACATTATATCCTTGACTAAAAGATCAAAGGTTTAAATTTTCATTCTCATATGTTATTGAACTTAAAAAAAAAAAAAGTTCTCTACCTTTGTGATGCAATAAACTTTTTTTCATATCCGTGAGTGTTCGAAATAGCTGTTTGTGCAAATTTAGATGATTCTCATAAGACAATCGTCATATTACATCGTGATGTAATAATCTTAAAATACAAAATAAAGTTAATAATAACAACTAAAAGCATAGCCTAATCGGTTAGTTAAACCATTATATCATCAACCCAAAAGTCATAATCTCATAAAAAGAAAGGTCAATAATATAATGACATCTTCTAGAACATTGGATGAAAAAAAAACAATATTTTCTTGTTAAGTGCTACCACTAATAAGTTTATATATATATATATATATATGAAAAAAATTTACCTATTACCTAAACAGCAGGTAAGTGGTGTGCAGCCCATTTGGACACCACTAATTTTTTTTTTCTTTTCTTTTTATGGTTTACAAGTGAGATGCACACCACTTACCTGATAAGTTTTGCTCTCTATATATATTCTCACGTGTTTATTATTATTATTATTATTATTATTTAAAAAGCATCTTTTCTCTACCTAGCTAAAAACTTCAGTGGTTTCTGCTGATGGTAGCACATAAGAAATATTGTCAAATAAAAAATGCAAAATAGATGGAGAGAGAGAACATCCACTCACTGACTCTGCGCTACCCTTAATTTCTAAACGAATCCACAAAGCATTAAATTAAACTTTTGATTCAGTGGTAATTTAAAAAAATTACATCCTGTTCTGATTGTTACAAGTTTTACAGTTTCTTGAACAAGGCCGCCATAGTTCTGGAGAAGGAGCTAAACCCAGACGGAACACGAGTAAACAAATGGAATCTAAGCACCATCCAACAAGTCGAGGAATTCAAATGCTTGGTCAGAGTTGCCCCAATTTGGGTCACCGGAATCCTCAGCCTCACTCCAATTATGCAACAAGTCACCTTCTCGATCTCCCAAGCTCTGCAAATGGACCGCCACATGGGACCCAATTTTCAAATCCCACCGGCTTCAATCATCGTCATTTCCTTCCTCACCATCACCTTCTTCATTCCCCTCTACGACCGATTCCTCGTCCCCAACCTCCGAAAATTCACCCACCATCAAAACGGCATCACACAGCTCCAACGAATGGCCATCGGCATAATCTTCGCCGTTTTTTCCATGGTCGTCGCCGGCTTAGTCGAGATGGCGAGAAGAAATAGAGCCAATCGACCCGGCGGCGGTTCGATGTCGGTCTTTTGGCTGACCCCGCAATTCTTCCTTATGGGGCTCTGTGAGGCCTTTAATGTAATTGGGCAGATCGAGTTTTTCAATAAGGAATTTCCAGAGCATATGAGGACGATGGGGAACGCTCTCTCGTCTTGCTCCATTGCCCTGTCGAGCTATGTCAGCACTGCCATCGTTTTAATTGTGCATAGAACCACCGGCGGCGGCGGCGATGGGCGGCCTGATTGGTTGGCGGATGATCTGAACAAAGGCAGATTGGATTACTTCTACTACATTGTTGCAGCGACGGCGTTCTTTAACTTTTTCTTTTTTCTTTACTGTGCTAAGAATTACCGTTACAAGGGTAAAATATATGACTCTGGACTTGATTTGGAGCTTCTGAGCTCTGAGAAAAAGCCGGAGGTGTGAGTGTGTGAAGTGTGGCACTGGTGATTAGTAGTTCAGTGGAGCGAGTTTAATAATTTATTAGCGTCTTATATGTATACAGCTTGATTTTAGTGTGTGTATATATATATATATATATATATATATATATATCAAATAAGAATTTGTACCTAAATGGATTGCATAGAAGGGCAAGAGCTTGCAAATTCAAGCTTTGAAGTAAATGAGTTATCATATTTAATTAAAATACTCCTCTTGAGTAAGTTATCTTTGATTAAAATATTATTTTGGTTCGTGTACTTTAGACTTCATTTTATTTTGGTCTCCGTACTTTTAAATATTTAAATTTTGTCTATGTATTTTCAATAAAATTTAAAATTAGTCTCTACTGTTATTTTGAAGTTAATTTTTATTGAAATTGGTTAAATAATAATAATAAGTTTCATGCAAGAAAAAAATATTTTCAAAATTTATAGAAGAAAAACTAATAGAGACCAATTTTAAGATTTATTTAAAATATAGAGACTAAATTTAGACATTTAAAAATATATGAATTAAAATAAAAGAAAAATGTCATTTAGTCTAATATATGATTGAGGTACTATTGAATGATTTCACTCGACAAGCTTCTGGTCTAGTACATGTGTTGTCTTTCTCACACGCAATTGAAAGTCTCAACTTTTTTTTCAAGAAAAAAAAAGAACTTTTTAAAAAGTTATTCCATGGGAGAGATTATTTACTGAGGGTCTAGGTCCACACTATATGGCAGTGATGTACGGCTTGTGGATATAATGACAAGAAATTATTGGGGGAGTGCAAGGCATCTTCGAGAATTATTTTAGAAATAGTAAGTTTAGAATAATTGATTTATTTATAATTGATTTATTAAAAGTGATTTTTATATAATCATATTAATGTTTGATTCTACATTTTTAATAGTGATTTTCATATAATTAAAAGTGATTTTCAATGATTAAGGATATGTTTGGAAGTGATTAGAATAAGTATTTTGAGCTAAGTGATTCAATTATAATTAATTTTGTAAAAGTTTTAGTTATAAATCATTTTAATTTTTGGTTCCACACTTGTAAAAGTGATTTAAATTTAATTAAAAGTATTTTTTTTTAAAAATGATTAATGTTTGTTTTCAAATGTGATTTTAGAATCATCAAATTACTAAAAGGAGTATTACATTTGAGATTAAAAATAATTAGAAGGTGGTAGACAAAAGTTATATAAAGAGAACTAAAAATTAAGAGAGAAAAAGGATGTAAAGCTAGAGAAAACTTTCAAAGAGAAAAAAATGTTAGAGACCCGAGGGATAAAAATTTTAGAGAGAGTGACAAAAAATTTAGAGAGAAAAATTTAATAGAGAGCAAAAATTCGAAGATAGAGAAATAAAATTCGAGAGATATATAGAAATTTTGGAGAGAATGATCAAAATTTTAGAGAGAAAAATTTAATGAGGAGAAAAAAATTAAGAGTCAGGGGCAAAAAGTTCAAGAGCTAAAGGGGCAAAAAGTTTAAGAACAAAAAGTTGGAGCAAGAGATAAAAAAAAATTATAAAGAGGAACAAAAAAAATTTAGAGATAAAAAAAAGCTAGAGAGCTAAAACCATTAGAGAGAAAAAAAAAAGGAGAAAAATAAATAAAAATTTTAAAAAGAGAATAAAGTAAAAGAGACATTATAAAAACTTTAGAGAGAAAAAATTGACATTATGTAAACAATAACTAATTACCTCAATGGTGACGGTTTTAAATTTATGAATTTTATAATAGATGACGGTTTAACCGTCACAAAAAGTTAAAATTTTTTAAATATGAAATAATAGTCATTTTAAAAAAATCACTCACAATCACTTGGGAATCACCTCCCAAGTGATTGACCAGGAATCATTTGAAGTGATTTTGCATACTTCCAAAATCACTTTCTCACCATTGCCAAACATTACAATTTTGAAAGAAAAGTAATTTTAGGCATGTCAAAAGTAATTTTGGCCATTCTAAAATCACTCCCAAACATGTCCGTAAAATGATTGGCTATTTCTACCATCTGAAATACATTAGAGAGAATTTAAAGATTGTATTTTAAACTTAACATTGAACATATTTTAATTCTATTTCAAATGGTTAGTCAAGGATAGAACCGTCACATTCAATAATTCTTTTCTAGTTTTAGATATGAATGAACATGTTTAACTTAACAATCTTAATATTTTTGAGTTAAGTTACAAGTTTATTCATTGAATTTTTAGGTTTATGTCAATAGGCCTCTAAACTTCAAAAAGTATTTTACAGATCCCCTAAACTTTCAATTTTGTGTCCAATATTTAATAAGTTCATGAATTTTAAAAAATGTCTATTAAGTCAAGTATTTATTAGATATGAAATTGAAAGTTTAATGATTTATCAGACATATAAGTGAAAGTTTAAGAACTCTTTAGATATTTTTTAAAGTTTAAATGCTTATTAAATATAAAATTGAAAGTTTATAGATATGTTAAAAAATTTGTTAAAGTTTAAAGACTTGTTAACAATCTTGAAAGTTTATAAAATAAATTCATATTTTTTTGTTGTTGAAAATAAAAGCAAAATCCTATCTTAATATCTATTTTAGTTAGTAACGTGATCCTACCATTTTTGTTCGGCCTATATTTTCGTGCTGAATACCTATACATTTAAATTTTATTAATGATTGAGTCATTGACTATAATTTTTTCCAACATTTAAATTTTATTAATGATTGAGTCATTGACTATAATTTTTTCCAACACCTAAAATAATCTAACAAAATATTATTTTGAATGAAGTAGAAGAGGAAGTTAAGGACAGGACAAGTGGTGTAGTGATTTCAGATTTGATTGAAAGTTGATACGTAAGGAGAGACCACCTCTTACTCTTCTCCACTCACTTGAATTCCAATGTAAACGCTAATTAATTTTAGATTTCCATAGTGCTTTTGTTTCAGAAAGGCTGATCTTAGATAATATTCTAGTAAATTACGAATGCATTCACCACATTATGAATAGGAGAAAAGGAGGAAAAGAGCTGGTAGCTTTGAAGCTCGACATGAGCAAAGCATATGATAGTGTGGAATAGACTTTCCTTAAGCAAGTTATGCTGGAGATAGGATTTGATGAGGCATGAGTTCTCCTAATTATGGACTGTATATACACTGTGAGTTTTGATGGGACCAATATAATCCTAAATAATGTTGGTTTGGAGGTTTTAATATAATTAATTGATCATTTTGTAGGGATTTGAACATAAGACATGTTTTGACAGATTCTACGTCGAATCACGATTCCAACGCATCAAATCGGAGGTCATTCAGACACCCGAACGAAGAGTTAGAGCAAAATGACCAGTGTTGCACGTTGGGTAGCGTCTAGACACTATCGACAGTCCCCCTGAAACCTCCCTTAACACTGCGACGAGCCCCTATATCTCTGGGAAGCGTCTAGACGCTCCGTCAATCCCTATAATTATATTTTTTTCATCCTCTAGGTCATTTGTCTCCAATTTTTAGCCGTCATGAGACCATTTTAAGCTTTCTCCTCTCTGTTTTTCATAATTTTAGGCTAATTTAGGTATTTTAGATCAATTCTCAGTGTCAAGCAACGTCGGTGTGATGGATTGCTAGACTTTTTACGCCATTTCGGGGTTGTAAATACGGCATTTTGCATTTTATTGTGAGATTTGATTGTTAATTTCATTTTCCAGAATTGTTTTATGGCTTGCAATTTCTAGTGCTTATTGCTAGTTATTTCTACTTTGATTGACCTGACAAATTAATTAATTTAGAAATTTCTTATTTATGCTAGAGCACTTGTAGGTGTCCTCAGTCTCTAACTTAATTTGAGTAGTAAATAAGTCGGTTGCCACGTCGGTTAAATTAAGTAGAATTGCTTAATTACGAGTACATGGTAGGCCTTAAAATTGTTAGCATGGGCTTAGTTAATTTAGATTGACCAGTATTAATTAATAAACTCATTTCGGCTTATCCCTTGGGTGTGATGCATTTAAGTAATACTTTTGGTATTGGTCGTGTCAAATTAATTAATTTATTAAATTAGAACCAATTAGGCGTTTGTAAATTGGTATAATTAGGGGGGGCTTCTACAGTGTCCTAAGGAGTTTGGTGGGTCTTAAAACAATGGAAAATTGTTTGTTAGGTTAGTTTCAATGATAAATGAATTACATAATTATCTGTTTACCCTCAATTCGGTGTGCGATGTGAGATCTCTATTTATAATGCTTTTTAGTCTTTCTGTTTTATGTTTTATGATTAACTTCCTCCCAGTCCGTGTCAAATAAGAAACCTAGAATTTAGAAATCAATTAATTCGATTCCCTGTGATCGACCCTAGCCACTTATACTGCAAATTATTCATGGTCCGATTTATAAATGTATTTGGTTGTGCCTTCGACAAGCACCTTCAAATTAGCGCCATTGCTGGGGAACCGCCAATTAAATTGATTTTTGATTTTGGTTATCTTATTTCAATAATAAAAAAAAAATGCTATACCTTGTTTCTTTTTATGGCTAATAATTTATGGAATTTTAGTGGAGCTGCCCCACACGATGAAAAGGTTAGTGATTTAAATTCTAAAATTTCTAAATTAGCCTATTAAGTTTCTCTATTGCTTGAAAAGCATAAGCAAATATGGCATGCCTCTAGTCTTGGAAGAGTTCCAGGCCAGAACGACACGAGACACGATCCTCACGGTCCTGAGTGGGATCGATCATATGGATGCCATGAGGAGCAGTAAAACCCGAGCCCCGAATCTTTAGTTTCAAGTATGTCTTTACAGGATTTAATTAATCAAATTGATATTAACAATCTCCGAATTTAGCAGAGAAATCTCCAATTTCGATACGAGATGACTATGATATTGGGTGACTTCGTCATTCAACTAGTTGATTCAGTGGAAAGCATTCAAGAGCAACTGCCTATCGACATCCCTGAGGTACGAGAATTTGATTTGGTTGGCTTAAGGCTCAATGATGAAGTTTGTTTGCCATATGAAGAATAGGATTATAAGGCTGAGGAAATCGAGCTTCAATGCGAGTTAGTCCAGGTGATAGAGTTTGAAGTCGAAAGGCCTGCGTCTGTTATGTACCTTGTGAAAGGAATGAACTCTTCATCCCGCAGCGGAAGCATTGGATCGTCTTTGGTTTTATTTAAAATTAAACTAAAAAATAAACTTAAATAAACTTACTAATAAACTTACTTGGATTAAATATGGAGATATTTCTGGCGGATCTTTACTTTTCCACAAAGTCTTCCTGGCTATGACTCGAACACAGGACCAAAGCTTGTGGAAGCCGCTTGAAAGAAAATCCTCAAGGGATTGGAGAGAAAGAGGTCTAGAGAGAATTATCTAATTCTCTCTATTGAGGAGATATGTGTTGTATAGAATGGCTCAACCCAAGGGTCATATTTATAGTGACCAAGGGAAAATCTTTGCCATAATTAAATATTATATTTTAATATCTAATATATTAAAATATAAATTGTATTTATTTGAATATCATTCAAATCTCCTACGATATTTATTTATTTGAATCTTATTCAAATTCTATAAATAACTTTTATTTAATATATCAAATATACATTAATTATTTTAATATTTAATGTATCAAATATAATAAATATATTTTCCTCTTTTATATTTAATATATCTAATTTGAACACTTCAAATTAAATATTAAATTTGAACATTTCAACTTTTAATATTTAATGTATCAAATATAAAAATATTTTCCTCTTTTATATTAAATATTAATTTGAACATTTCAAAATTTTCTTTCAACTAAATTGATCTTTTAGTGTTACTATGAGCTAGCAAGTGGACCTTATGGACCTACAGATTATAAGCTCCAATGATACAAAATTAATTAATTAAACTCTTTAATTAATCAATTTTCATTCATTAACTCTAGGGTCACTCCACTATAGACCTAAAGTTGCACTCTTATGCACTGTAGGACAAGTTGTGTCCATTGATATAATCACTACATGCAAGTCGATCCTTCACGAGTTGTTCATAATTATAGCTGGATCAAAAATCCGTTTTACCCCTATAATTACATCTTCCACCTTAAGTACCACTGATCCTCTAATGAACAATATGTTTATAATCTAATTATAAACTAAGTCCCTCTCGGGCCAATGAGAGGGTGGGGCCCCATTGTTCAAGTCCCGAAATCAGCACTTAAGGGAACTACTCATCTATTTACCCTATGTGGGAAGGAGTGAATTTCATCTTGTGAGATTATGTTCCCAGCTCCTTATTTAGTCAAGTCCCCAAAAATGGTAGGCATATTGAATCAGCTACAAAAGCCACTCTCACCCATGCAAATCAAAGGATAAGCCCTCACAGGCAGGAGTTCATAACTCACTCAAGATTAAGATCGAGTCACATATGATTATCTTGATGAAATATTAATCTTCTCAATTAACGGATTTATAAAGAGAGATTAAATATTTCGTGGCCCAGTCTTATACAAACTCATTATATAAGATACCCCCACTCACATGTCTCCACATGAATGATTTGGATCAAATCATTTGTAACTATTACATAGTGGGCCGTATCAATAGTGTTACTAGGATAAGGCACCCAACCTTATCCATATACTATGACTCTTTAGGTTATTTCTTGAACACGATCCTCTTGTATGTCAACCACATACTGTTCAATATTACACTAATAACCTTGGATTTTTCATATAATCGATAATATTATATTGCAAATAAAATAATCAAAATTATTATTAATTATCAAATAAATTATTAATTACTAGGCTTTAGGGCATAAATCCCAACACCTTGATTCCCCCTTCTTTTGTGTGTGTTCCTCTAATTTTCATGAGTCAGAGTCAGTTTCTTTTGATTTTTCTTGTTTTTCCTTTTCAAAGTCAAAAAATCCCAAAAATGCCTGCATTTCTGGAGCCCATCAAATGTTGAAGAGCTTGCTTAGTGCAGTGGGCTTTGTAGATTCGAGGAAGAAAGGGCCCTGACACGTGCCACGTAGCAAGTCGAACAATCGATTATAAAAATTTACGCTTCCTAGAGGCATCCAGATGTTTAAATTTACTTGTTTTCCTTTATTGCTTTATGTTTTTGTTTTTCCTAACTTAGATTGTTTCACTTTGTTTTGTCGGTAACAAATTGACTTTTGAGTAGAAGAATTATCATTCTTAGAGGTTCCCGTCACGCCACCACCCACTTACGTGCTGGCCTTTAAGAGGAGGTTTTCTGTTCCCCTTTCTTTTTATCCTTTAATTTTCACTGATTTTTGTACATTGGGGACAATGTAGAATTTAGGTTGGGGGTGGATGTTATTATTGTGCGTTGATGATGTGTTTAGCATGATTGGTTGAGTCCTTGAGCATCTGAGCTCGGACCTATTTTTAGGTTTGATAGTTGCACTTATATGTTGACCTTAAGCACATGAGGACTGTCGATCGATTATGTTAAACATGATTCTTGTGTGAATTTCTTTTTTCAAATTTTGTGTGAATTGTTAGCTTGAATGCTTGATGTTGTGTTTGCTTGTTGCTTAATGAGGACAATTGATGACATGCATGATATGTTGGTTTTATTTGCATTAGTTGAAGTATATGAATGTTATCCTGTTTTGAGTCTTTCTGTGCCTAATTTTTAAAATTTTCTAGTCTTTCCTGCACGATTGGAGTACGTTGCCTTTCCTTTAGTAGTCTTGAAGGCTTAGGGTGGGATTATAGAGCTTGTATGTTTGTTGTCACCCCGATAGGTATAGGGTTAGTTGTTGAGTGGAAAGATTGATAGCTTGTAATGCGTTGCTTAGGAGAAGTAAAAATGTGATTTGCCTAGAAAAAAGAAGAAAAAAGTGTTCTTGAAAGGAAGATCATTCTTGAAAGAAAAAAAAGAAAGAAAAAGAAGAAAATAAAATAAGCTTGTAATGAGTTTAGTGAATCAATGGGTAAAAAGAGCTACCCCTGTCGTGATCACTTAAGCCATCCATTGAGTGAATGCTCTAGATACGGGTCCCTGCAACAGATGTGTGAAAGCTAGTGCCCTTTGATTTTTAAAGCGATACAAGTGTATCCCGTGGGTTTGAGTTCAGGCTCCTAGTAACCTATTACTTGTTTGATGGTTGGGAAGCTTGGTAGCTAGTCCTAGTGTCAGTGTAGGGGGAAGATGGATTAAGAGCCTTATATACCTTCTTCGAGCTTGTAGAGACTACTTTACAAGGCCACACAAATATGTGGAAAAGAATAGAAAGAGTTTTTAAAAGTGTCTCAAAACATGGATAATGTATGTCTGCTTCTCTTTTGCGGTTATTGCGATATTCCTAAGTATTGAAATTAGAGTCTCGTGCATGCAATCATTAATTCATATCTTTATTATTTTTGTTTGGGTCTTGATCGAGGACTAGCAAAATTTAGGTTGGAGGTTATTTGATGGGACCAATATAGTCCTATATTTTTATGCCTAAATCATATTAGTTTGGAGGTTCAATATAATTAATTGATCATTTTGTAGGTATTTGAACATAAGGCACGTTTTGAGAGATTTTACATCTAATCATGGTTCTAATACATCAAATCGAAGGTCATTTGAACACTCGAGCGAAGAGTTAGAGCAAAAATGACCAGTGTTACGCGTTGGATAGAGTCTAGGCACTGTCGCTATCGGCAGTCCTCTGATCCTTTGACACTGCAGCGAGCCCTTGTGACGCTAAGAAGCGTCTAGATGCTGTCCAGAGCGTCTAAATGCTCTGTCGATTTCTATAAATAGATTTTTTTCATCTTCTAGGTCGTTTGTCTCCGATTTTTAGCTGTCATGAGACCATTTTAAGCTTTTTCCTCTTTGGTTTTCATAGTCTTAGGCTAGTTTAGGTATTTTAGATCAATTCTCAATGTCGGGCAACGTCGGTGCTATGGATTGCTAGACTTTATTGTGAGATTTGATTGTTAATTTCATTTTCCAGCATTGTTTTATGGATTGCAATTTCTTGTGCTTATTCCTAGTTATTTCTACTTTGATTGACTTGACAAATCAATTAGTCTCTAACTTAATTTGAGTAGTAAATAGGTCGGTTGCCACGTCGGTTAAATTAATAGAATTTGTTAATTACGAGTACATGGTAGGCCTTAGAATTGTTAGCGCAGGCTTAGTTAATTTAGATTGACCAGTCCTAATTAATTAACCCATTTCGGTTTTATCCCTTTGGTGTAATGCGTTTAATTAATTCTTTTGGTATTGGTCGTGCCAAATTAATTAATTAAATTATAACTAATTAGGCATTTGCAAATTGGTTTAATTAGGGGAGGCTCCTACAGTGTTCCAAGGAGTTTGGTTGGTCTTAAAACATTGAAAAATTGTCTATTAGGTTAGTTTCAATGATAAATGAATTGCATAATTACCTGTTTACCTCCAATTCGGTGCACGATGTGAGATCTCTATCTTTACTGCTTTTAGTCCTTCTGTCTGTCTTATGTTTTATGATTAACTTCCCCCCAGTTCATGTCAAATAAGAAACCTAAAATTTAGAAATCAATTAATTCGATTCCATGTGATCGACCTTGGCCACTTATACTGCAAATTATTTGTAGTACGCTTTATAAATGTATTTGATTGTGCCTTCAACAAGCACCTTCAAGTTTCTCTGTGATGCTTAATGGAAAAGCAAGAGGCCTAATACACTCGCAAAGGGGATTAAGACAAGGCAACCCTTTATCGCCTTATTTGTTTCTACTATGTGCAGAAAGTTTATCAAGTCTGATTATACATGCTCAAAAATAGAAATTAATCTCAGGGTGTCAGATAACAAAAAGAAGTCCTATCATTTTCCACCTCTTTTTTGTAGATGATAGTCTGCTTTTTTGTTAGGGCAATGTGTGAATGTTAATAAATCCGTCATTTTGTACAATCTGTATGTAAGTGTTGATCTAAAGTGGAGATTGGGCCAAGATATGAACATGAAAGTGGTCTCCAATATGGGAAAATACTTAGGTATTCCGTCTCATTTCTCAAGGAACAAACGTTGAGATTTGGAATTTGTAAAAGAAAAGATCCATAAGACAATAGTGAATTGGAAGGGAAGTGTTTTTTCAAGTGGTGGAAAGGAAATCCTCATAAAAGTTGTGGCTCAAGCAATCCCTACATATATGATGTCTTGTGTGAGGTTGCCAAAGACGTTTTGTAAAGATCTAAATAGCAAGGTGGCACGGTTCTGGTGGGGTCTATGAAAGAAAAAGCAAGGATACATTGTATGCGTTGGGATTGGTTATGTTTTCCAAAGGAGAAAGGGTGCTAGGTTTTTGAAGTCTGGAAGGTTTCAATCAAGCATTAGTGGCCAAACAAGTTTGGCGGATCCTCCAACAACCTCAATCCTTAGTTTCAATACTTTTTTGTGGTAAGTATTTTCCCAACTCATCTATTCTCCAAGATGAATTGGGACATAACCCTTCTTATGTGTGGTGAAGTTTGTTATGGGGTAGAGAGTTATTACAAAGGGGAATTAGAAGAAGAATTGGAAATGGGGAAGGCACTTTAATCTTTGATCATCCTTGGGTTCTGAGAGAAACCACTTTCAAAATTATAACTCATCCACCTTGAAGGAATGAATGTTTCACTCCGCAGTGGAAGCATTGGATTGTCTTTGATTTTATTTAAAATTAAACTAAAAAAATAAGATTAAGCAAACTTACTAGGAGTAAATATGGAGATATTTCTGGCAGGTCTTTATCTCCTCCACAAAATCTTTCTGGCTATGACTCGAACACATGATTAAGGTTTGTGGGAGCCTCTTGAAAGAAAATCCACAAGGGATTAAAAATGAACAGGTTTAGAGAGAATTCTCTAATTCTTTATTGATGAGATGTGTGTTATGTATAAAGACTCAACCCAAAGGTCCTATTTATAGAGACCATGGGCAAATCTTTGCCATAATTAAAATATTATATTTTAATATCTAATATATTAAAATATATCATATATTTATTTGAATCTCATTCAAATCTCCTACGATATTTATTTATTTGAATCTTATTCAAATTTTATAAATATTTTTTCTTTAATGTATCTAATATATATTAATTATTTTAATATTTAATGTATCAAAATACAATAAATATATTTTCCTTTTTCATATTTAATATATCTAATATATTACATATTAATTTGAACACTTCAAATTAAATATTAATGTGAACATTTTAGATTTTTCTTTCAACTAAATTGATCTTTTATGTTACTATGAGCTAGCAAGGGGACCTTATGGACCTACAGATTATAAGCTCCAATGATACAAAATCAATTAATTAAACTCTTTAATTAATTAATTTTTATTCATTAACTCTAGGCCACTCCACTATAGACTTAGAGTGCACTCTTATGCAATGTAGGACAAATTGTGTCCATAATACAATCACTACATGCAAGTCGATCCTTCATGAGTTGTTCGTAATTAGAGTTGGGTCAAAAGTTCGTTTTACCCCTGTAATTACATCTTGCACCTTAAGTACCACTGATCCTCTAATGAACAATTTGTTTATGATCCAACCATAAACGAAGTCCATCTCGAGCTAGTGAGAGGATGAGGCCCCATTGTTCAAGTCCAGAAATCAGCACTTAAGGGAACTACTCATCTACTTACTATATATGGGAAGGAGTGAATTCCATCTTGTGAGATTATATTCCCAGATCCCTATTTGATCAAGTCCCCAAAATGGTAGGTATATTGAATCGGCTACAAAAGTCACTCTTACCCATGCAAATCAAAGGACAAGCCCTCACAGACAAAAGTTCATAACTCATTCAGGATTAAGATCGAATCGCATATGATCATCCTGATGAAATATTAATCTTCTCAATTAAAGAATTTATAAAGAGAGATTAAATATTTCGTGGTCTAGTCTTACATACAATCATTGTATAAGATACCTCTACTCACATGTCTCCACATGAACGATTTGTATCAAATTATTTGTAACGATTACAAAGTGGGTCTATTAATAGTGTTACCAAGATAAGATACCTAACCTTATCCATATACTATGACCTTTTAGATTATTTCTTGAACATAATCTTCTTGTATGTCAACCATATACTGATCAAGATTACATTAATAACCTTGGATTTTTCATATAATAGATAATATTATATTGCAAATAATTAATTACGAGGCTTTAGGGCATAAATTCCAACAAGGAAACTTGGTAGTTGGATGTCGCAAGGAAGCCTGAGCAGGCAAGAGATATGTGTGTTTCTGAGATTATTGATGGGGCAGGTCAATGGAACCATAATGTGATGAGAGAGTTGTTTATAGAGGATGACATTGATATAGTTCAATCTATTCCTATTTGCAAAACAAGGAAGCCTGATAGTTGGATGTGGAACTACTCAAAGGATGGAAATTTTACAACAAAAAGTGCATACAAGTTGTTTAAGTACTTATACAATTGAAGCATCTAGCTCATAGTCAGATAGAGTAGAGAAATGGTGGAAAGGCTTATGGGGTCTAAAGGTCCAAATAAAATCAAGATTTTTATGTGGATATTGTTCCATGATATTCTACCCACAAATAATAATTTGTGCAAAAGGCAACTCCCAATTCATCTGTGGTGTGTGTGTTGTGGGAGAGATTGAGAAACTAAGGAGCATACCATATTCCATTGCAAGAGGGCAAAGCGAATTTGGGCTAGAATTAATCCAAAGATTGCTGATCTGACAGTAATGAGACTCCCAGTAAAAGAAAAAATGCAGACCATCTTTGATGAGCTTTCGAAAGCTGAGGTTGAACTTTTTTGTATTGGATGTTGAACATTGTGGTCAGATAGGAACAATCTTTCACATGAGAAACCTGTATCGAATGAAGAAATGAAAGCGGAGTGGATTAAGAAATATTTCAAAGAACTTTGTTTGACAAAATCCAATTCAAACGGAGGCGAAGGGGAAGGGAGAGTACCTAGAGGGCCTGATTGGTGGATTCCCCTAGGGAACATCTCCTGATGCTTAACGTGGATGCGTCCTGTCATTTGACCCAAAACAAAACCGGATTAGGAGCTGTAGTTAGGGATTCGAAGGGCAATTAATGGTGGCTGAAGCTGAATCATTGCAGTGTAGGATGGAATCATTTTCAGTTGAGGCGTTGGCGTTGCTTTCTGGTCTTAAATTGGCAGCGGCTCACAGTTTCTTCAATGTCTGGATTGAAATGGATGCTAAAATGGTGGTTAATGCCACTTACAATCATAGCCATCGCTCAGCTCCTTAGGGAGCAATTTTGGAGGAGATTAGGGAGTGCATGATCAAACAAATATTTGTTAGGTTGAGTTATAGCCTAAGAACAATTAATAAAGTAGTCCATAATCTAGCAGGGTGGGCATTATCAAATGTTGGGTCTTTTATTTGGAAAGACGAGGAGCCAGATTGGCTGTCCCAATTATTGTTAGTTGATTTTAATATTGGTAGCCCAATGGACATTTTGAATATGAATTAGTAATGAAGTTTTTCTTTATTTCAAAAAAAAATTAAGAAGTATCGACAAAATTATTCTTTAATTTCTTATCTTTTAACAACAACAATACTTGTTTGCATACCAGGTGATTTGATCAACTTTAATTTGATTACCTTGGCACACTCCAAGGCACAACTCTCACTACAACTATTATTTCTCATCTTCTTGGCAAACTCCAATGCCAAGAAGACCAATGGAGATAATTGTCCTCATTATATACCATGAATATTTTCCCTCTCTAGCCAATGTGGGACTTTGTTAGCACTTTTAACAAAAACGACTTAGGACCTTCAGAAAATGCATACTTAGTCGAACCGGCCTGGAATCGGTTTGGTTTATGTGAGGTTGGGTCAACCTAGACCGAGTTGACTAGTGATAATTCTCATTTATGAGGATTATTTGACCCTAAACTAGGTTATTTTTGTCATTTTTGTGTGTTTTGTTGTATGACGAGCAAGCTAAAAATGGTGTTTATTAGTTAAATTTATAAAATCTCGTTGAAGTAATGAAAAAAAGGAAAGAAGTTTAAAAGAGATTGAAAATTACACTAATTTGTTATTTTTGTGTAGGTTTGGAGCAAGTACAAAAATGCAATTGCATTCCATTTTGGAAATGCAATTGCATTTCTTTGGGAAAACAAGTTTGTGAACAAGCACAAAATGCAATTGCATTCTATTTTGGAAATGCAATTGCATTCATTCGGAAAACAAGCAAAAAAATGCAATTGCATTCCATAATGGAAATGCAATTGCATTTCTAGAAAATTTTGGCAGATCTGAAAAATAATGCAACAGAAATGCAATTGAAATGCAATTGCATTTTCTAGAAAATATGGAAAACACGAGATTGATAGAAATCCGAGATTCATGGAGATTTTTGCGAGATTTGAGAGATTTTTCAGCTCGATTTCATGCCTACACGTTGACCCAAGGTTGTAGAAGAGCAATATGAAAACCCTAGCCCTCGATGCCTATAAAAATGAGAATAACAAAGCAAAAACATGGCTGGGTTTTTCTGCTCGCCACAGTCTTTAGTTCACCAGTTTCTGTCATTTTCCAGCAAGTTGTTCTTCATTTTTGCTTTGTGGAATTTTGAGTTTGATCTCTCCTCAACGAAAGTTACAGGAGGTGAAGATCCATTTGCTTTAGAATGGGTATTTGGATCGATTGAAGCAAGAAATACAAGAGTCTGTTCTTATGTTTTGTCCATTTTTTTTAGTTGCTATTTTTTTTGTACCTTCTCTTTTCAATACTTTCAACACTTTAAATCTCGACCCTTCCTCACGAAAGTGAAATTTTTGAAGAACCAATTCTTCTTGAAAAAGAAATAATTGAGTTCGATTGAACTATGGGTGTAGAAAGGAACATTTTAGCTTCAATTCGATTGTTGAATTTCCTCATTCAGAGTTGTGTTGCTGTTATTATCATCAAATTTCAATACTGTTATTTTTGTTTACTTTGTTCATTTAGATTATGGTGTGTAGTTGGTAAGCTTCTTGTAAGATTTTGAACTAAATTGATTTTTTTTAATAGAAATTTCTTTTGTTGAATTTTCATTTAATTTAGTTGATCTCTCAATTTCTTTTTATCTAAGCTTGTTATGGATTTTCTACACTTTAATTTACTGTTTTTCATCTCCATCATAATGAGCTAAATTCTCTTTAGGGGTTCAAGTTGGTGAATGCTCTAGAGGAAAGATGTAAAGCTTAAAAGCATAATTAATCTAGTTAACACTTGAAACTTTTTGTTTATTTTTGTTGAATTAACGATGGGTAAACCTAGTTGGCCAACTAGTGTTGCTTGTCAAGCTTGAACTTAATACCGAAAGGGTTTAGGGAAAGCGGATGTCACAAAAGCAATGGAAGAAAATGCTTAGAAATAAATTCTGAACATCGACCTTAGACATAGGACGAGACTCCAAAACCACTAGAATTGTGCACTAAATTATCTAAGTTAGATTTTCCATAGAGATATAGGCTTAATCACTTAGCCTCCTAAAGATTTTGAAGCAAAATTGAATAGAAGTCGAATTCAGTTTACTTAGTTTTCTTGTGTTAGATACGATTGCAATTGCATTTTAGTAGCATTTCTTTCTAAAGGGGCATGAGCAACTTGAATTCTCTTTTCCATACTTATTGTTTTTTTTTTAATTATTTTATTTTTCCAAAAACACCTCCCAACATTTTTATAACCTTGTTTACCGAACTTGCAATTTGAAAACAATTTTTGCTATCATTTGAATTTTGCTGTATCTATTCCCTGTGGGATCGATACTCTAGAATACTTCCAGTTTTATATTACTTGCATCAATAGTGTACACTTGCACTAGACTGGAGCTTGTTTTGAATTAAAAATCTTTTCTTAAAAGCCCCCACGTTTCAGTCCGATCAAGTTTTTTGCGTTGTTGCCGGGGAACAACTTTACTAACAAAATTCAATTTTTTTAGCACAAATTGCAATCAGATTGCAATTGCAATTATCCTCTTTCCAAGAGGAAGCCCAATTCTTGTTCACCTTATTTTGCAGATTGAGGGAGAGCAATTGTAAAAGGAGAAAGGCACAACATAGGATTTGATTGTTTGAGAGAATCAACAAGATGGAAGTAGATATCATTGCAACATTGAGCACACAAGCTTCATCATTATGCTACATGATAGAAACTTTGATGATGAGAAATTACATAGCTCCTGCTAACCTTAATTCTTCTATTTCTTGTATTTATTGTAAAGGAAGTCATTTATTTAAGAATTGTCCTTATAATCCTAATTCTTTATGTTATGGATTCCTACCCATTTTTGCAAATCAACATCAACACCAGTGTTTCCAACAAGAGAAGATGATTCCAAAAGAGCCTAGCATTGAAGAACTCGTGAGGGAATACATGGCAAAGAGCGATGTTGTAATGCAAAGCCAAACCATAACTTTACAGAATTTGGAGATCTAGATGGAATAAATTGCAAATGATTTGCAGAACAGGTCCCAAGGAATTTTGCTCAACAATACAGAGACTTTCAAACAAGAAGAAAAAGAAGAATGCGAGGCGGTGACACCAAGTAAATTTGAATATGACTCCAAGTAAAAGTAGAAAGCGCTCTAACACTTGAAAATACTAAGGAGCCAGAAGGGAGAGAAGAGATTAAAGAAGAACCACCTCAAGAAGTGAAGGAATTATTTAAGGAAGTTGCAGTGAGCTATGCAGTTGCAATTTCACAACAAATGACATCCAAAGTGCTCTCGATACTAGAATGTCCTGCTTTCACTTATTACAGCTTGCAGGAAATGCTAAATGAAAAAGAATGTAAAAAGGAGAGCTTAAAGGATGACAATTTGCAGTATGTGACACAAGTTGCAACTACAATTTCTACTTTCAAAGGCACATGTAAATCTCTTGAGCAAGCAAAACCCGTTGTGATTAAAGCACCTCAACCAAGACTGAAATTTAGCCATAATTGAGACCTTGGTACAAAATGAAGGAACACAGTTGCAGTCTCCCTACTTGAATAAGATAAGTTTATTTTTTTGTTCATTTTTTTTAAAACCAAAAATAAAAAAATAATTAAAAAAATAGATAAATTTTCAACTTATGGAATTCCAATCAGAATGAAGAAACTTGATTTAGAGAGTCTCTGCCTAAGGAGAATCCTGTCAATGTTGAGGTATTTAAGTTGACCGCTAAGGGAACACCTCTACTTGGGGATTCACCTGGGAGTTCGATAAATCAACTTTAAGTTCGAAATTGGAAACTTCAAAAAGTTAACTATGATGGAGTTAATATTAAGAAAGCGGAAGCAATTTCAGATCTCGAGCACTCAAAGTACATCAATTTAACCAAACAAAAACATGCTCTAAACTGGAAAAAACCAGAAAGTATGAACACATACCTTTGTAGCTCAAATTCTCCAAATTCTTTGCAAATCTTGGATCACCAACAATACTTGGACCACCACTAGAGTCTTCCCTACTATTCTCAGCCCTTGAAATGGATTGTGGGATCCTTTGTTAAGAGAATTTTTAGAGAGAAAGGAAGAGAGCTCAAGATAGTTTTAAAAAAAAAAACTATCAAAGAAAATTCCCCTCAATCCTTTTGTGTTTCATCCCATTTATAGGCACTAATGAAACCTCATTAGGCTTCCTATGGAAGACAACATTTGTCTTCCCATGGAAGACAACACTAGGTTGGATATATAGGATTAGTCAAGTTTCATTTAAATCAAAATTAATTTAAAAACTTGATTAATTAATTAAACCATTTAATTAATTTAATTATTTAATTTAATATCAAATATTAATTAAATAATTAGACCAATCCCTCTCTTTTATGACCAATCGTTTGTACATGAATCCCTATTCACGTATTAAACCAAACAAATATTTAAATCACATTTAAATATGTTCCTCTCTCTTCCTTGTGGTTTTAATTCATAATTAAATTATAGTACGTTAAGTATATCGCATATAATTAACGTTTACTCCCAAAACCGAATTTGAACAATTCAAATTCTTTTCTCTCAAATTATTCCAAGGCTTAGTCTGAGCTAGTAAGGGGACCTAATGGACCTACAGATCATGAGCTCCAACGATACGAGATTAACCGGCCAAACTCTTTAGCCTAGCTAATCAACATTCGTTAACCACCGGGACACTCCACTAAAGCCAGTGGCTGCACTCTCCTCACTGTAGATATATTTCTGTCCACTCAATATAACCATGATTAGTAAGTCGATCCTTCACAGGTCGTTCGTAATTACAGCTGGGTCAAATAAACCGTTTTACCCCTGTAATTACTTCTTGTTCCTTAAGTCCCACTGATCCTCTAATGAATAATTTGGTTTGTGGTCCAACCAACAAACCGTATCCCTCTCGGGCCAACGAGAGGGTGGGCTCATTGTTCAAGACCCGGATTCAGTACTTAAGGGAACAACCTCTCTACTAAACCCTTAAAGCAGGTAGGAGTGAATTCCATGTCGCATGACTATGTTCCCAACTATCTATCCGGTCTTATCCCCAAAATGGGAGGCTTATTGAGTCGGCGATCTCGGGCCACTCTCACCCATGCAAATCTAAGGATAATCCCGAATAAACAGGAGTTCATAGCACGCTCAGGATTAAGATCGAGTTACCTAGGTCATCGTATGAATATAGTCAGTTAAAACAGTAAACGGAGTTATAAAGTCTAAGTGACTATTTCGCGGTCCGGTCTTATGCAAACTCATTGCATAGGACGCCCCCACTCGCATGTCTCCACATGAACGATTCAGGATCACATCGTTAGTACTATACAAAGTGGGCCGTGTCCATAGTGTCCCCAAAATAAGGTACCCAGCCTTATCCTTATACTATAGACCATTTTGGCTATTACTCGAACTTGATCCACTTTTATGTCATACATAAAGTTCAAGTATACTTACTATAGCCAAGGGTTCTTAGTTCATTGGATTTGGGTTATAGAATACACAATTCACTTTATTCAATAACACATTTACTGAATAAACCTCAATAACATCTTTATAATAAAATAGAATATACATTCAGTTTACAAAACCATGAGTTTTAGGACACAAAACCCAACAAACTATGGCTTAGGAGAAATTGTGTGAATGTTTTGATGCTCTACTTTTGAGTTTCGGGTAAAAAAAAAAAAAAGTATTACAATCACAATTGCAAAATCAAGTTACAATTGCAAATTCAGGAAACTCAACCAAACATGGCATATTGGGAGTACGTCAAAGAAAATGACGCAGGAATAACTTTCCATGCCATCCAAAGGCAAATGACCACTTTTTCGGATTTCCCACCTGGTCGAACTTAACTCACCTAGTTGGCTAGGGCTTAGGAGTAGCGTTGGGCCATAGCTTAGTTTCTTTGGGTTGATCGGCTTAGGAGAAATTGTGTGAATGTTTTGATGCTCTACTTTTGAGTTTCAGGTAAAAAAAAAAAAAGTATTACAATCACAATTGCAAAAGCAAGTTGCAATTGCAAATTCAGGAAACTCAACCAAACATGGCATATTGGGAGTATGTCAAAGAAATGACGAAGCAATAACTTTTCATGCTATCCAAAGGCAAATGACCACTTTTTCAAACTTCCCACTTGGTCGGACTTAACTCACCTAGTCGACTAGGGCTTAGGATGAGCGTTGGGCCTTAGCTTAGTTTCTTTGGGATGATCTAGTAGTGTCTACATCAATCGGGTATCAGTTTACCCATAACATTCTGTAATTCGTTAAATATTTATGTTCTACTCTTAATTTCATCTAAATTATTATGTTTATTATATTGTTGTCTCTAAATTTTTAAACATTTTTTTAATTTTTAAATTCTATAAAAAAAAATCGTCATTCTCATTAGCTTTTTAATAATTCATATAATATTAGCCTTAAGTTTTTTTTTACAACAAATATAGAGTTATGGGGATTTGAACCTCTAACTTCAAAGAAATGAGTAAATGTCAATTACCATTGAACTATTATCATGTTGACATATTAACCTTAACTTGAATGTATGGATAACTACCGTTTTAAAACATATATGGTAGTTTAGGTATAAAATTTCTAAATATATAATAGAAAGTTAACAGTAAAGATTAAATAATTTTTTTTGCTAAAGTTTGATAGCCGTCTAAATTTTTTTTGATTTTTTTACTAAACAAATAAAAAAAATAGGTTTTTTTAAAGGTTTAGACAAACAATAAAGGCATGATTATGAAAACTCAAAAATTAAATCATGATTTAAACTAATAATTTTAATCCATAGCCCAACGTGCTGACTATATGATGGCTTTACAAAAAGGACGTGACACATCTTGAGCAAAACTGCAGAAGTGAAAGGATACGGTTAAAACGAGACATGGAACCATATGATGGCTTTACAAAAAGTGAGAGATTATAACTGAATTTTAAGAACAAATAAAATGCTTTTAAAAGGTACATTGTTTGAGTTAATTCGAGTATAACTTAGTGGACAAGACACTAATTACTATTTCAGAAGTCGATAATTCGATCTCTACTTTTGCAATTGTTGAATTAAAAAATATATATGTTATTTGATTTTTAATCTTCTTCGTTACAATTTTAAAAATTTGGTCAGAAAGTGAATTAAAATGGTAAAACATTGAAATTTGTTCAACAAAATAAGAATTTCAAAACCATAAAACTAAAAATAAAATGAGCTTTGAAAATTTGTACCCTTAAAAAAAAGGCTAAATATGTTTAATAGGTCTTTGAACTTTTAATTTTGGGTTTAATTAAGTTTGTGCCCCATTCCCTATTTTTAAAAATTTTCAAATCTTATGTGTAATAGAACTTTAATCTTTCAATTTTGTATCTAATAAGCTCATAAATTTTTAAAAACTATCTAATATGTTGATGACATATTAGACCAAAATTAAAATTTTATGGATATATCTAAATTAATATAAGATGAAGAAAAAGAGAAAAAAGTAATAATACAAGATGAAGAGAAAGAGACAAATTTTTTATTGATAGAAAGTCAAGTTCAGATTAAAGTTGGACTGAAATTAGGTAATCTACTCAATGATTTCTCTAGGTGGGTGTGATAGTTCAGTAAAGGGCATGAATGGTGCAAACTTATTTCATTTTTATTTATTATATAGCTTAGGCCTCATTTTCATAAGGATTTTATTTTAAAATTTCCATTATTAAATGCATGTTAAGATGGTTTGTCTTTGTTTATAATTTTTTTTATTTCCTTTTTTCACGTGTTTAAAAAGAACTTCTAAAATCAGCCTAATTTTTTTTAAGAAAAAATAAAAACTGTCTTTAGATTTTAAAATTTGACAGGGATTATGGAAGTGTTTTTCAAAAGTAGGTTACAAAATGAACGAATAAACATATTAAGAATAAATAATTCTCATTGTTCACACGTAATTTCAAAAGAAATAAGACAAGTCTAAATAAACTTAATTTGTATTAATTTGAATGAAGTCGAGTACAATCTCTAATTTGTTCATATGATTCTTTCTCTCTTATGTACAAATGTATCAAGGGGTTTGCAACTTGTTCTCGAACGTAGACTTGTCTTGAGGGCTTCACAACTTGTTCTCGAATGTAGATTTATCTTGAGAGCTTTGCAACTTGTTCTCGAGGTTGAAGCTTCAATCAATCTTTAGGGTCTTGAAGTCTTTAGTCTTCAAGGAGTGAACTTCAAGGAGTATTTGGCACTTAAGGACTTTAGGGAGTGTTCAGCACCTAAGGATCTCAAGAATTCTTTGAATTCTCTAGAGAGTTTAATTTCTGAACCCTTCAAATGAATGATAGCTCTTCTATTTATAGAGTTTTCCATGGGCATGTGGGCTTGGGCTATAATGGCCTTCAAGCCTAACCATGGACTTGAACTTTTGTTAGCTTTGGGTTCAACTATTTGAATTTAAATTTTATTGAAATTTGACCCAAATTCCATAGGACCCAACTTGATCAAATTAAATTTAATTATTTGATCAAAATGAAGACATGTGGCTTTTTAATTTTAGAATTTTCCATTTTTGTTTCAAATTAAATTTGGGACACGTGTCAATTTATAATTTGTCACAAATTTAATTATTTGTAATTTTGTTATTAATTTAAAATAATGACGTGACAATTTAGGATGGGTCAAAATTCTACGTTCAACACTCATTTATTCAAAAAAGTTACCAAATGAATCTTTAATTTCTTTTTCATCCCACATCATCACTTTTGGTCTGTCTAGTGGATGAAAATTCTAGCAGCTTTGTTTCCTTTGGACTCTTTTTTGTTCCTATTTCATCATTATTTTTCTTCATTTTATTGTTTTTAAAAATTTTCCTTCCAATATACCATTTTAATTTTCTTTTCAGGAAAATAAAAAAGGATGCCAGCTCAAATGGTTATCAAAATGACCATAAATACCAAATCTCCATTTTTGTATGTCTCTGAAGGAATTTATAATAACATTTGATGAGAACACATTACTATTCTTAGTCATTGATATTCAATTTGTTTACAAATTCAATAAAAAAAATCATAATATTTTTATGAGAGCTAGCAAGTGGACTATATATATATATATATATTAGAATAGACAATGATACTAATAAAACGAAAAAGTTAAAAATTGAAATTTGCATAAAGATAATAGGTGCTTAATTATTGAAGAGTTCAAATATCATTCTTCAAATCTACAGGCTACCAATTTTTTTTTAACAAAAGGTAATAAGCTTAGAAAGACCAGTTTTACTGTCTCAGGTATATTGATGAAATTCATCCTTTGAAATAAAGTTTCATTCATTCTCGGGTGGAAAGAAATTCATAAGTTTCTTTCAATGGATCGTATAAGATGATAAAATCATTAGGAAGTGACTGAATGAGAACCCCATCATTTTAAACAGTATTCCAATTTTATTTAAATATTAAAAGAAGAAGAAGGAAGGAGATAGTCTGAAACCAAACTTGGACTTGGAGGAGTTTTTTTGTTAAAAAATCTCTCTCTCTCTCCAAAATGAAAATTACTTGTGCAAAACGACATAAACAATACTTGTAGTTGTAGAGTTGTAGTTGGTTCAAGTCCAACCTACATGTCGTTATTGTGGCACTCGAGATGTCGATATACCACCCTATTTAGCTTTTTATTTAAATGTGTGAAAGTGGGGATGATGAAAACAACAAGCATTAGAAATGAAAAAGGTGTTCATGAATTGATATGATATGACTTTTTTGTTATAATTTAACTCAAAATTATTGGTTTCACTTGTCAATGTGATCGGTGGCAGTTCCAGAATTTTATGCTAGGAGATACAAGTTCATATCAAGTTTAGTCCTAAACTTTTAGATTTGTATCTATATATAGTTTAGACTTTTAAAATTATCTAATAAGTTTTTGAATTTTTAACTTTATATTAAAATATTTTTTAAATTAAATGTTCTATTAGACAATTTTGTGTAAGTCCTCAAACTATTAACAATTTTTTAAAAATTAATGTATTTATTAGTTATAAAATTGAAATTTTAAAGTTCAATTAGATACAAAATTAAATTTTATATCTAATAAATAGTTAATTTTAAAATTTTTTGAATATGTCTAAGACATATTACATACAAAATTGAAAGTTTATGGATTTATTAGACATTTTTTAAAGCTCAAAAATTTATTAGATAATTAAAATTGAAAATTTAAGAACCTATTACATACAAAATTTAAAATTCATGGACTAAACTTGTAATTTACCCATCATGTAAATATAATTTTAAATTCATTGACATACAATATTTAGATTAAGTAATATTTATTACAAAATTATAATATACAATTATAGAATTCTCCATCTAAATATATAAGCAAAAAAATGAAACTGAAATATTTAAGATTTTTAAAAATAGAATTAAGCTAATTTTTTATGGAATTAATATTTCTAAAATAATTTACTAAAGATTTTTTTTTTTTTTGTATATTTGTATATATATGTTTGTGTAAAATTTGTATATATTCGCTAAATTTTTAGGTTAAATTATCAAAAATACCCCTAAACTATGGGATTGGTTTCAATTATACCCCTAAACTTTTAAAAGTTTCATTTTAACCCTTGAACTTTGAAGTTTGTTTCAAAACAACCCTTGAAGGCTTTTTTTTCGTTAAATTCATGGATGAAAAATGATGTTTTTGCATTTATATTGTTGCTTATGTGAACATATTTGAACATATACGTTGAAAAAAAAATCAAAACATATGCAAATACGTCATTTTTCGTCCATAAATTTAACGAAAAAAACCTTCAAGGGTTGTTTTGAAACAAACTTCAAAGTTCAAGGGTTAAAATGAAACTTTTCAAAGTTCAGGGGTATAATTGAAACCAACCCCATAGTTTAGGGGTATTTTTGATAATTTAACCAAATTTTTATAAAATGAAAAATGAAATTAAATAAGTGGACGCGAGCGTGAACCAGGTTTTGATCGTTGGGCTGCTAGTTGAAGCTGCGCCCCTTACCAATAATTCAAGGCAACGTAATGGAATTTCAAATGAAACAAGTAAATATATATTAAGACTAGAATTTTAGGAGGGCATGTGCCCCTCTGGCCCCGACGTGGATCTGAATGTGATATATCAAAATATAAAATATTAAAAAAATGGTAAACAAGGGATTTATTCATGTTAAAATAAATACACTTAAAAATGTTGATTTAAGCTGAAATAAGTGGGTTTGGGCAAATTATATCTATAATCTATAATATATTAAAAGGCAAGAGTTTCTGAAATTTTTTTTTTTTTTTGACTAAAATGCACTTTTAAATTTTAGTTAATTGCATTAGTCAAATTATCTTAATCGAATTTGATAATTTGAATCACAATGAATATCTTATTTAATTTCAAATTGATGAATTTGAATCAATAGTCTTAATTTGATAAACAATTTGATTCAAAATCAAATCAAATTTGCTTCTATAAGTTGTATCCAATTATCATACACAATTCTTGTACTCAATTCTTCAGCTATGTTTTTTTCATTTAGTTCTTATAGTTCTTTTATTATTATTATTTTTTGAGACTAGAGGTCTTTTTCAGGTATGTTTTCTTTATTTAGTTCTTATAGTTCTTTTATTATTATTATTATTTTCTGAAACTGGACTTCTTCTTTAGGTACGTTTTTTCATTTAGTTCTTATAGTTTTATTTTTTTAAATTTTTGAAACCGAAGTTCTTATATTTCTTTTTTTTTTTTTTTTGAAACTAGACCTATTCTCATGTACGTTTTTTTCATTTAGTTCTTAATAGTTTTTTTTTATTTTATGAAACTGATGTTCTTTTATATATATATATATATATATATATATATATATATATATATATTAACTAGAGTTCTTATAGTTCTTTTTTTTTTATTATTATTTTTTAAAACTTAAGTTCTTATATTTCTTTTTTTTTTTTTTTTTGAAACTAGAGTTCTTATAGTTCTTATAGTTCTTATTATTTCTTATTTAGTTCTTATAGTTCCTTCTTTTTCTAAACTGAAGTTCTTATATACGCACAATTATAATTCTTATACTATTGAGTTACAATAGCCCAAAAATTTGAACGGCTGTTGGATGCTAATTCTGTTTCCCTTTTTTTTTGTTACAATTACGTCTTTGTATATATATATATACAATTCTTCCTTCACATATTCAAATTATTCTAACTTCTTTTGCATCCAATTATCTTCTCTTTTTTTTTTTCATATGTTGTTTTAATTTTTAATAATAACTATTTTTTCCAGGTCTAAAAATAGCCATCTCCAATTTTTCATCAGATCATGCATCTTTCTTTTTTTATTCGATTTTTTTAAAAACTCTGTCTCTTTTTCAAATTAAGTTTTTTGTATGACTTTTGAACATCATATTGCTACATTTTTTTTTCTTTATTTCTTTCCAACCTTTTTCAATTTTTTTTCCAGAATTCTATCTCTTTTTCAAATTAAGTTTTTGGCTTAAAATAAAATCAGGTACCTCCAATTAATTACATCTTTGTGTATCCAATTATTTTAGTTTAAATTTTTTTTTAAAATATATCTATAATATAATAAAAATATTATTAGTGATATCTATAATCTATATTCTATAATTCTATAATATATTAAAAAGAAAGGGTTTCTGAAAAAAATATTTTTAGATCACAATACCCTTTTAAATTTTAGTTAATTAGTTAATTACATTAATCAAATCCTCCAAATACAATTTGATAATTTGACTCAAGATGGATATCTGATTTAATTTCAAATTGGATTACTTTAATCAAATAATCCTAATATGATTCAACTCATCCTAATCTGATTTGATAGTTTGATTTAAAATGAATATTTGATTTAATTTCAAATTGATTAATTATCGATTAATTTGAATCAATATCTATAATCTATAATCTATAATATATTAAAAAGCAATAGTTTAGGAAAAACATTTTTAGACCAAAACAAGAGTTTCTAAAAAATATTTTTAGACCAAAATATTTTTTTTTAAATTTTACTTAATTTCATCAATAAAATCGTCATAATCCGATTTAATTTCAAATTTGATTAAAACAGAATTTGAATTAATTTTTTTTCTTTCATATTTTTTTATTCAAAATTCAAAAATAATTTGAATTAATTGTTATTCTTAATTTGATATTTGATAACATATCTAATTGGATTGAATTAGTTATTTTTTCTTTCACATTTTTTTATTCAAAAATAATTTGAATCAATTTTTACTCATTTGATCGGATATCTAATTAGAATTTGAATTAATTTTTTTCACTTTTTTTTATTCAAAGTTCAAAAATAATTTGAATTAATTGTTATTCTTAATTTGATATTTGATAGCATATCTAATTGGATTGAATTAGTTCTTTTTTCTTTCACGTTTTTTTATTCAAAAATAATTTGAATTAATTCCTACTCACTAGATAGGATATCTAATTTCATTGAATTATTTATTTTTCTTTCACATCTTTTTATTAAAAAATAATTTGAATCAATTCATATCCTACTCTTTTAATGAGATATCTAATTTAATTGAATTAACTCTTTTTTCTTTTACGTTTTTTATTCAAAATTTGAAAAGAATTTGAATTAAATTTTATTCTTAATTTGATAAGATATCTAATTTTATTCAAAATCAAATCAAATTTGAATTTTAATCTAAATTTCACATGTCCTCCAAATTTTTTTCAAGATCTAAATAGCCATCTCCTCTAATTTTTCATCATGTTATGTTGTTGATGTTCTTTTTTCCAGATCTAAAACATTCATCTCCTCTAATTTTTTATCAGGTATCTCTCACACTCTCATCTGATATCTTTCTTTTTTTATAAATTTAAATTAGCCAACATTTTTATTTTTCTTTAATTTTTTTTTTACACAAAATTATGTTAGTTTATACCACTCATGTTGTGTTAATGATGCTTCAATATAAAATATCCATCTCCTCCAATTTTTAATAAGGTATCTCTTTTTTTTTTTTTAATTCAAATTTCATTAGCCCGCATTTTTTCTTTTACATATTCTTTTACTCATCATTTTAATTTATTTATAACTAAATTATTATTTTGAGTTTTGAATTAGGGGTTAGTTTATTTTTGTGTTTGATTTTTAAAATATAACTTTTGATTTTAAAATTTTAGCAATAATGTAAACACTTTAATTTTAGAAAATGCTCTTTTAATTTTAAGAGGATGTTTATTAATTTTAAAAAGTTTCTTGCTTTCTTAAAAAAATATTTCAAAAAGAAAAAAAAAACCACAACTATATTGAATGACCTTTTTTTTAATTTACATAGTCCATTGGTCCTCACTTGATGTAGTGCAAAATGACAAGTTGACCAAAACATTTGACTTTGTAAACCAATTTGTTTAAAATGTATTTTTGTATTATTTAGCATAATTATTGTTACTTCGTTTGCTATGATATGTCACATATATATGTGTGTGTATTTTTTAATTAATTTTCTATCAATAATTGTATGCCAAATTTAAATAAAAAATAAATATATTATAAATAATAATAATAATAATAGTAGTAGTAGTAGTAGTAGAAATAAATATTAAAAAACTGAATAGAAATATTATATTGTATTTAAATTAGTCAAATTAAAAAAAAATATAAGATCATAATAAAAATAGAAAAAAACAAAATTAATATAAGAATGCATAAAAAAAATTAATTAGTTAAATTCATTGTAAATTCAATTTAATTCATATTATTTTGATTACACGTGCAATGCACGTGGTAAAAAAACTAATATATTAAAAAGTGAGGATGTTGGAAAAACTTTTTTGAACACTTTTGTCCCTTCTTTAATTTATTAATTTACAAAACATGCCATTATTGATTAATTATAAATAGTAAATTAATTAATTGCTAATTAATTATCAATGATAAATGTATAGAATTTAAAAAGTTGAAATGTAAGAAGTTTTTCCTACAACTTAAGTATTTCTTTTCTTTAATGATAATTTATAATTCAAAGAGTTTTGTACTTTAGAGTCCCATTCTTTCTTTATTTTTGTTATCTTCATCTATTGCTCTCAAATTCAATCTTGAAAGCATCTAAAGGTGATATGAAGATGTTGGTGGTACATTCAAGTTGCAAATGATGCATGTGTTGAGTCGATATCTCAGATCCTAAGTTTGCAACATTACAATTCCGCTTAGATGAAGTTGAATAATAGTGTTTGTTTAGCAATTATCAAGTAGGCAAATCTATTTTAGGGAATGATTGTATATAGGTAGAGTCTTGAATTTTTTGTTACTATTTATTTTTTTATTATATTTTTTAATAATTTATTTTGTTTATTTTTCTCTTATAAATAGTGTATTCTTATTTTATTTAAAATATTTGTTAAAAAAATAAAAATATATATTGATTACTTACAAGCTTATGTTTATTTTGTTGAAGAAAAAAAAATTATGTAACCTTATGTCTCACAAAAATTTTGAACAATTATAAATAGTAAATTCATTCATTCATTATCAATAATAAATAAAATATTAAAAGGTTGAAATACAAAAAAAAATTGTCATTCATTCTCAAAGATTTAAAAAAATTTCTTAATTATAATTAATAACATTAATTATAATATAAAATCAAATTAGTAAACTAATTTTATCTCATTTGAGTTTGAAAAGTTTATTGTCTTGTATCTTTTTTTTTAAGAGAATATTGTATTGTATCTTAAATTGTGGCTAATGGGTAGAATCCTTTTTCTTGACTATTTTGTCCAAATATTAATTTTGTAATTTCAATTGTACACCTTAATTAATTATTATTTGTATATTTATTTTATTTCACTCTCCCAATTTAACTCTTGACATTCTCTCTCCCACCACCTATTCAATAAATAAACTTAATATATATAAAAATTAAAGAAAAAAAACTTCACACACTCAAAGTATTAAATATAAATATTAAACTAAAAATAAAAAATTACAAAAAAAAATAATGTTCTTATTTTGTAATAATATAATGTTTTATTTAACATATAAAACCAAATATTCTACTTAAAAATTGTAGTATGAGTAAGTTATTCTAATTGGTTATAATCTTTATTAAATTGAGCTAAAAAAATGGTATTATAGTATAATGTTATTTTCATACAATATAATATTCTATTTTGTAACACTAACTTTTTAGTAAATTATTATTATACTTTTTTTAAATACTTAAATTCTTATTATTCATTAATTATATTTTACACAAATGTGATGTTTAAAAATATACATAACCTATAGCAATATATTTATCTTAAAAAATCATAACACATAACACAATATTTAAATTAGTTAAATCATTTTTTAACAAATGAATATATGAGAATACCTATTTAAAAGAAAAATAAATATAGATATTGAAAATAATAAAAATAAATAAATAAATTGGCAATTTATTAAATATTAGGTAAAAAAAAATGTTTCACTATTAAAATTTCAACCATCCATCAACAAATCAAATATATAAATGTTGTAGTATGCATTGAGAAACTAAGTATTGTAGAGTGATAACAATAGAGAGGTTGAGTATAAGAGAGAGGTTTAGACACACAATCAAAGAGAAAGAGACTCATATTATCTAAAGTTTTATCAGAATATAGAAGGTGAGGTCATTATCTCAGTAAATGATTTACGTTAAGAATTTCAATTTAAATAATAATATCATATTTAAAACATTCTTATATAATTTATATTTTTATTAAAAAAATTTGTTAAAATTATAGGATAAAAATAAAACTACTTTTTAATAATTATTTATATTTAATTAGTAATTAGCAATAATGATGAAAAGATTTATATAAAAAATAAAGAAAATTTTGTAAATTAAGAAGTTAAAAAAAATTATGTAAAAAAAATGGAGAGATAGAGGAGAGAGGGAGGGACAAGTGAGGTAAGGTGAAGAAAAGATGAGATATAAAAGTTGTGGGGCCTACAATGGATAGTTAGAGTCGGAGTTGATAAGTTTGTAGGGCTACAATTGGAGTTAAAATATCATTGGATCAAACAAGGAGTTGGGAGAGTTATTAACTCCTCCCAACTCCTACTTCTCCCAACTCCTCAATCCAAACACCATCTTAGAATTATGAGTGGGTCCAAGGATACGTCTATAATGCAATATTTTGGGAAAAAAATAATTTACTCTAAACTAATTGGTCAAGTTGTATCAAATTTTTATCTTTAATTTATTTTTAGTGTAAGTCTTGTAATCTTAATCTTAAAATTTAAAAAGTGTTACAATTTTAGCCATTTGATTTGATAAGTTTCCAAAAAGGTATTCTCATATATGTACAATTAATTATAAAACTCGTTTATGATACAAAATTGATAAACTTGTTTTATGACTTTTTTTTTGTCTTTTTATTTTCATGTTTTATCTGTTGTTTCTAAATGTAATTTATGAGGATAAAATATCATTTTGGTCAATGTACTTTGGGTTTCATTCTATTTTAGTCTATATACTTTCAAATGTTCAACTTTAGTCCATGTACTTTTAATAAAACTTAAAATTGATTCCTATCGTTAGTTTATTGTTAACTTTTCTACAAAAAAAATTTGTCCTTACTAGCCTTTCTTCTATAAATTTTAGAAATATGTTCACATTATGTCTTTTCTTGCATGAAAATTATTATTATTATTTAACTGATTTCGATAAAAATTAACTTCAAATTAACTGTATGGACTAATTTTAAGCTTTATTGAATGTACATTGACTAAAATCGGACATTTTAAAGTACATGGATTAAAATGGAATGAAACTCAAAATACATAGACCAAAATAGTATTTTAACCCAATTTATATGCTAAAAATGATTTTTAAAAACATCAATTTTATTAAATAAGCCTTGAAAACTATGGAATAAAAAACATGAAATAATTTTTTTTTTTGTAAAACAATAGAGTTTACTCTACTGATCAAAATTTGAGAAAATCGATCCAAGATATCAACTCTAGCAGTCCCTAACTTAACTATGTAAATTATTGTAGCAAATTATAATAATAAGCCAACAATAAATTCCACTATTTAACCCATGAACTAGACTCTTTACAGATAAAGGACCATCTCTTTTTCTTTTCTTTTTTTTGTTTGAAATCAATAAGGAACATCTATTCTTTATCGAATAAACTTCTAATATAACTAACCAGAAATATCTCCTAAACAAAATAGATCGATCCAATCAACTAGAAAAAGTTTGACTTTTAAAAAGTATAATTTTCATAATCATAACCATGTATTTTTGTGCATAACTACAAAACTTCTTATAATTTTCTTTCTTAGAACATTTACCACCAACTACAATGCTTAATTATATGTGAAAAGTTAAAAAGCTAAAAACTAGAAAAATGATGATCCTAAATGAGGAAGCTCTTCTATCATCATTCACACCCACTATAGATTTACACTTTCTTAATTAACGGTTGTTTTCTTTGTCATTAAGATTTTGATATATGTGTTACTTTCTTGAAAAGGAAAAAGAAAGTCTCTCTCTTCTCCCTCTTCTATCTTTTCTGGCGCTTAGCAAAATTTTAGTAATGGATATTGGATACGAGGAATTCCTACCGTTCAATCAACAAGGGAAGCATTTCTTCGGTCACATGATCAAGTTTATGGTAGTGGCATTAGTACACATTTGTTTGTAGTATTATCAATCAAATCATGTGAAAAAAAAATTAAATAAGGATTGTTTTAATATTACCATTAAAAACTTGATGGTAAGTTGCATATGTGAGGAGAGCATGCATTGAGATTGTGCTAATTGTCAATCCAAACATAACTTAGTGGATAAGGCATAAATTATCATTCTAGGGCGTAGATAGGTTCAATCTTTCTATTCCACAATTGTTGAACTAAAAACAAAAGATTTGCTAATTAATGTTATGTCCCGCTTACCCAATATCTATATTATTAAATTCTTAATGGGATATTGGAGATCCATGCACTAACTTGACCTGTGTTTACATTAAAATTATGGTGGGAGCCACCATATTTTAAAACCACTCTCTTAATTCCAACCATTTATAGAATTCATAATACAAATCATCATGGTTGATCAGAGAATACTTGGAAGAAATTCACAGGTAGGGGAGAAGAGAGTGATTTAACAAACCACCAATTATTAGTTGAGTGCTTTTCTAAATAACCCAAAGCAAAATGGCTTGGCATCATCAATACCATTCCAATCTCATGTGGCCAACTTGGAGTTTATGGTGGTGGCATGTGACCTATATAAAATATGGCATGGTACTAATCCCACCATCATGTTTCAATTTTATTTTGCTTTATATTTTATATTGGATTTTCATTATGTCATTTTTAAAATAATTAAGAGTCAGTCAATCCTCAAAAGCTTATGTTTGATTAAGCCAAAAGCACTTGGAGTAATAAACAACTGGTATTGGTATTTCTCCTACACAAACTTTCTCACTTGCAATTCTACAAAATTTTTCTCACTAATCTTTTGAAGGAATGAACGTTTCATTCCGCAACGAAAATATTGGATCGTCTTTGATTTTATTTAAAATTAAACTAAATAAAATATTAGATTAAAAAAACTTATTTGGAGTAAATATGGAGATATTTCTAGCGTGCCTTTATCTCCTCCACAAAGTCTTTTTCTGGATATGACTCAAACACAGGACCAAGGCTTGTGGGAGCCTCTTGAAAAAAAATCCACAAAGGATTGAAGAGGAAGAGGTTTAAAGAGAATTATCTAATTTTCTATTGAGAAGATGTGTGTTAACCCAATGGTCCTATTTATAGAGACCAGGGGCAAATCTTTGCTATAATTAAAATATTATATTTTAATATGTAATATATTAAAATATATCTTATACTTATTTGAATCTCATTCAAATCTCTTACGATATTTATTTATTTGAATCTTATTCAAATTATATAAATATCTTTTATTTAATGTATCTAATATTAATTATTTTAATATTTAAATGTATCAAATACAATAAATATATTTTTCTCTTTTATATTTAATATATCTAATATATTAAATATTAATTTGAATATTTCAAAATTTTCTTTCAACTAGATTGATCTTTTAATGTTACTATGAGCTAGCAACGGGACTTATGGACTGACAGATTATAAGTTCCAATGATACAAAATTAATTCATTAAACTCTTTAATTAATCAATTTTTATTCATTAACTCTAGGGTTCCTCCACTATAGACCTAGAGTTGCACTCTTATGCACGTAGGACAAGTTGTGTCCATAGATATAATCACTACATGCAAGTCAATCCTTCATGAGTTGTTTGTAATTACAACTGGGTCAAAAGTCTGTTTTACCTCTGTAATTACATCTTGCACCTTAAGTACTACTGATCCTCTAATGAACAATTTGTTTATGATCTAACCATAAGAAACACCTCTCGGGCCAGTGGGCCCCATTGTTCCAAGTCCTGAAATCAAAACTTAAAGGAACTATTTATCTACTTTCCCTATATGGGAATGAGTGAGTTTCATCTTATGAGATTATGTTCCTAGCTCCCTATTTGGTCAAGTCTTCAAAATCGTAGGCATATCGAATCGGCTACAAAAGCCACTATCACCCATGCAAATCAAAGGACAAACCCTCACAGGCTCTGTTCATAACTCACTCAGAATTAAGATCGATTGAGTCGCATATGATCATCATGATGAAATATTAATCTTCTTAATTAACGGATTTATAAATAGAGATTAAATATTTCGTGGTCCAGTTATACACAAACTCATTGTATAAGATACCCCCACTCACATGTTTCCACATGAACGATTTGGATCAAATTATTTGTAACTATTACAAAGTGGGTCGTATCAATAGTGTTACTAGTATAAGACACCCAACTTTATCCATATACTATGACCATTTAGGTTATTTCTTGAACATGATCCTCCCGTATGTTAACCACATACTATTGAAGATTACACTAATAACCTTAGATTTTTCATATAATGGATAATATTATATTGCAAATAAAATAATCAAAATTATTATTAATTATTAAATAAATCATTAATTACAAGGCTTTAGGGCATAAATCCCAACTTCTTCACTTACATTTTTCAATCAAACAAACAAATACTCTTATCTCACAAATTTAATTTTTAATTTCTACTCAATATACACTTCCCTTTCGCTAATTTCTCCTAACGCATATTTAAATACTAATTTATAATTGAAAAATTTTAGGCCCCATTTGGTAACCATTTAGACCCCGTTTGATAACCATTTGGTTTTTGGTTTTTGGTTTTTAAAAATTAAGCTTGTTTTCTCCCAATTTATCTACAATGGTTTTCATCTCCCTTAAGGAAGCATTTGAATTATTAGCCAAATTCTAAAAACAAAAACAAGTTTTTGAAAACTATTTTTTTTAGTTTTCAAAATATGGCTTGGTTTTTGAAAACATAGGTAAAAAGTAGATGACAAAACAAGTAAAACCATATGTGGGAGTAGTATTTATAGGCTTAATTTTCAAAAACCAAAAACCAAAAACCAAATAGTTATCAAACGAGGCCTTAGTTGTTAGTTTTTGATTTTTGAAAATTGTGCTTGTTTTCTCACCATTTCTCTATAATTCTTTACAATAGCTTTCATTTTTCTTAAGAAAACATTTGAATTCTTATCCAAATTTCAAAAACAAAAACAAGTTTTTGAAAACTATTTTTTTTAGTTTTCAAAACTTGAGTTAGTTTTTGAAAACATATATAAAAAGTGGATAACAAAATAAGAAAACTCATAGGTGAAAGTAGTATTTATAAGCTTAATTTTTAAAAATAAAAAACTAAAAATTAAATAATTACTAAACGGAACCTTATTTACCACTATCTCAATATATTATTAATTATGCGCCTTCCAAAATCTCTTGCCACTGATTTGTTTTTTTTAAAAACACTATAATGAGCATATATGGTTTGGGATTAGATTCCCACATTGGTGTGAGCTGGAATATTTTAAATCCACTCTCTTAATTCCAACCATTTATAGAATTCATAATACAAATCATCATGGTTGAGAAAATACTTGAAGAAATTCACAATTAGGGGAAAAGAGAGTGATTTAACAAACCACCAATTAGTTTAGTGCTTTTCTAAATAACCCAAAGCAAAATGAATTGGCATCATCAATGCCATTCTAATCTCACGTGGCCAACATGGAGTTTCAACTCCATCTATTACCGAGAACAATACTTGGCTGTACTTGGGTGTGTGTAGAAATCTCTCAGTCTCACATTTCAATTATTGACAACAAGGAGAAGAAGTAAGCGATTAAAGAGAAAGGGAAAAGCCCAGAAAATGGGTATAAGGATGCTCTTTGTATTTCGTATTTCTCTATGTAACAATACAAGGTACAAAGATTGTATATATATACAAAAGTAGACCTACATCCTTTACATGTACCAAACGCTAATGGGCTAAAACAAAAGAATAAAAAATTTGCCAGAGACAATATTAATTGGATGGAAGGGTCTTGAATATGCTTATGTGCCCCTCTCTTTTTTCCTTCCTTTTTACCTTTTCTTCATCACCCAAACACACCGTATGCTTAATTCTCCTTACGTCCCCCCTCAAACGAGAGGGGAGCTCTGCTACTCCAAGTTTGGCTCGAAAGTTGAAGTAATGAGAGTGGTTTAGAGACTTCGTCAGACAATCTGCTATTTGATATATTGAAGGAACATAGCGAATATCTAAACATCCTCGCAACACATAATATCTAACAAAATGAACATTGATTTCAATGTGTTTAGTTTTTGTGTGAAAGACCAGATGGGTAGCCAAGGCTCGAGCATTGACATTGTCACACCATAACACTGGAAATTTGTTTCAATCCTTCACAATTTCTTGAAGAAGTTGCGTCAGCCAAACTATCTCAGCTGTGGTATGAGCAATTGCCCTGTATTCGAACTCCGTGCTTGACCTTGCTACCATGGTTTTCTTTTTCGAGGACCATGAGACAAGAGAACTTCCAAGAAAAATGCAATAGGTTGCAACAAATCGTCTATCATCAATACTAGCCGCCCAATCGACATCCGAGAAGGCGGTGAGGCACTGTTGATCACTTTGCTTTATGTGAGGGCCCATATACCTTATCCCACTCAAATATCTAAGTACCCTTGTTACTCATTGTCAGTGAATATCTGATGGCTCCTTTAGAAACTGGCTGAGGTAGTTCACAACATAAGCTATGTCTGGCCTTGTGTGAGTTATGTACTATAAGGGCCAACAGTGCTTCTATATAGAAACAGATATTTCATAGGAGTCCCTTCAAACGCAGACATTTGTTTCCCAACAACCGATGGTGTGGGAGCTGGTTTCAGATGTTCCATTCCTACTTTGCAAAGTAAATCAACCACATACTTCGTTTCAGTAAGTAAAATGCCAGTAGGAATATAGTTGACTTGAATACCCAAAAAATAGTTCAAACGGCCTAAGTCCTTGAAAGCAAACTTAGCATCTAAAGCATCAATAAGATGATTGACTAGAGAAGGATTGTTTCCTATAATTATCACATCGTCGACGTACACATGGAGTAGAAGCAGAGTACCATCTTTGTTGTAAATAAAAATAGAAGTGTCGAACTTACTGTTTTTGAATCCCCAGTCAATTAATGCAGCCTACAATGTATTGTTCCAGGTCCTTGGTGCTTGATTTAACCCACAAATTTCTCAATTCAATTTACATACATATTCTGGATTAGAAGGTTGTTCATATCCAGGTGGCTACTTCATATAAACATCTTCCTCAAGTGCACCATTTAAAAAGACGTTGTTCAAGTCAAGTTGCCAAATGAACCAACCTTTGGAGATAGCAAGAGATAGGATAACTCGAACAGTTGAAGCCTTCACCACCGGTGAGAATGTTTTTGTCGAGTTTGATGGAGGTAATCTGATTTAGCAATTGGTTGAGAGGTGGGTTGCTGAAGTAGTAGGGTTAACAGAGAGGAGAGACGAGGGCTGTGAGGCATTGGCCATAGGGCTCTGATACCAAGTAAGTGATTAAAGAGAAAGGGAAAAGCCCAGAAAATGGGTATAAGGATGCTCTTTGTATTTTGTATTTCTTTGTGTAAAAATACAAGGTACAGTAACTGTATATAAACACAAAAGTAGACCTCTAGCCTTTACATGTGCCAAACGTTGATGGACTAAAACAAAGGAATAAAGAATTTGCTAGAGACAAAATTAGTTGGATGGAAGGGTCTGGAATATGCTTACGTGCCCCTCTCTCATTTTCCTTCCTTTTTACCTTTTTCTTCTATCACCCAAATGCACCGTTTACTTAATTCTCCTTCTAGAATAAAGCACAGCTAAAAGAAAGAAAGGTTTGTTGCATTGCCAAATTCATTGCTATAATCAATTTCTCATTATATAATATTCCACCTCAAATTCTAGGATTAATTTGTTGATTATTTATTATCTGTGCACATCTAAAAAAATAGTCTTTAATATTAGTTTATACAAACGAAAGCAAACAGTTTGGTTTGTCAGCAAAAAAGACATAAATGCCTTTGGTAATTGGTATCTTTTTTTTAATTAAAACAATTATTAAAAGGTTAAATTACACATTTAGTCCATGAACTTTGAAGTTTATATCTATTTAGTTCATGAACTTTCAAAATTACAAATTTAGTCCTTGAACTTTCGAATTTTTTAAAATTCACGGGTCTAATAGACACAAAATTAAAATTTTAGAGTTCCATTAGACATAAATTTCAAATTTATATCTATTAGATCAATTAATTTTTTTAAATTTTCGAATTTGATAGAGACCTATTAGACATAAAATTGAAAGTTCAGGGACCGATTAGACACAAAATTGAAAGTATAAGGACCTATTAGAAACTTTTAGGGGGTGTTTGGTTCCTAGGTACTAAAGGGGGAATTTGGGTTTAGTTACCCTAACCCTTGTTTGGTTCCCAGTTTTACAAACCCATGTAGCCAAGTAACTCTTCTCATTTTGCTAAACCCTCTTGTTTGCTTTTCAGATTTGGTGCAAGTTTGTACACTACCCACTTTACCCACTTGATTCTCTTCTCCCAATTTTATCTTTCATGCTTTTAAAATGCATTAAATTTTTAATAAAAATATATTAGTTAGATAAAAATAATTAATTAATGATAACTTTATAATAAATAAGTAAATAAATTTATTTCAAATTTCAAATAGTAATAATTAATTTATAAATCGATATATTTCATGTTTTAGAGCAATTATAATTATGTATTTATAAGAAGGAATTTCTTTATATTTTGTTCCTACATTGACAAATATTAGAAAAAAAATTACAAAACTAACTAAATATTTATTTTATAAAATAATTATTTAAAAAGTGTTCAGATTAATAATAATATTAAAAAATAAATTCTTCATTTACAAAGTAATAGTTCATAATTTATAAGAAACTTATTATTATATTTTAAAATTTTTATTAACATATAAATTATAATAAAATTTATTTTATTATAAATTTCAAACCACACACATTATATAAACCTAAATTTAATACGTCAATTTTCATTTGATAAAAAAAAGTCCATTTCTCTAAATCCACAACTTTCCTAAACTCATTTTCTAGTGAAAATGTAAAAATCATGTTATTATAGTCAATTAAAGACATAATATTTGTAAAATTAATTAATTAAACTATTTTGGTTAGTGTATCTTGAAGTTAATAGCTTTAAAATAATATTATTTAAAATACTTTAACTTTATAACCTTATGTATTAGTTAAATATAGAAAGTTAAATTTAATAGTAATTTTTGTGATAAGTAGTAAATAACTTTTGTTAGCACAAGTTATAAATCATTAAATAAATAATTGATAGCATTTTCTTTATGGTTAATTTTATGTTGGATACATTTGCATAAAAAATTTTGTTTATATTTGTTCACACTTTGGTAAATAGTCTGAAAATATTTTCATGAACAATTAAATATTTATTCTATAAGATAATTATTGGAAGAAAATTAAGTGGACAAATGTATTAAAAATATTTTATTTATTATTAAAATAATACTCTCTACTTTCATAATAAAAGTTACATTTTAAATATAATTTAATACATAGCTTTTATTACTTTAATTAAATAATTTATATTATTTATTACAAATTTTAAATTTACCAACCAAATACATTTTTAATAAACTCATGCTTAATACATTAGAATTCAAACACAGACTTAACAAATCCAGACTTGACACCATCCAAACACTGGTTTAACAAACCCAGACTTAACAAACCTATTTTCTGTACCATCCAAACACAGACTTAACAACCCCAGACTTAACAACCACAGACTTAATAAACCCAGGTTTAACAAACCATCCAAACCTGCGAACCAAACGACCCCTTAAAAGTTTAGAAATCAAATAGACACAAACCTCAAAGTTGAAAGACTAAACTTGTAATTGAACCTTTAAATTATAGCATTTAGCTTTATCTTAATAACAAACCTAAATTTGTTTATCGTAAATTGAAAGGGGATATTTAGGTATTGTCAAAATCCTTTCTCCCATTTCCGTCAATAACTCATTTCATAAACCCCATCAATTCAAATTTCCCACAAAATCATCCGTCAAGTGCTGTTGGTGTTGGATAAGGATTTTTTTTCTCCTTGAAGTTTTTTTTTTTTTTTTTTTTTTTTTAAAGTTTGGGAGTTTTCCTTTTTCTAACTTTCAAAGATGATGATTTTTTTTTAGTTCAACCAGGTGAAAATTGAACTTCCAACTTATTTAGTCGAGTTATATTTAGATTGACAAAATTACTAAACTTATCCATTTTATTTTTTGCCTTTGTGAAATTCTCCCATTAAACATTACAGGGATCGAGATGGTTCAACTACGAAATCACGCAGATCTGGTTACTCACAAGAAATTATTATTATCCATTTACTTTTTTGTAGTAATTTCCTAATTAACTTTTTTTTTAATCTCAGAAGTGGTTAAAATTTGTCAAAGAAATATGACCTGCATGTCAACATAACTTCCTCACCTCATCAGCAAAACTCATATTTCTAATGATGATGAAGGTTGATCATTGAGCCAAATAAATGTACACTATCGCGAATTCCATTGAATTTGGCGAAACTAGTATTTTTCAAATGTAAAACAGAGACAACAAGTTAGATATATTCAAGCAAAGTTCTTTGAGTCAATGAGCTTGGTCCCAACTTCTATGATAAAAGCAAGGTTGGTATCTTTTGAAGGGTGAGTAATTGAGGGATGCTCTCAACATAAAGCTTTTTTTCACTTCTTTGGGAGAATGATGATACATATTTGTTTTCCCAACAAAAATCTTTGGAAGTGAATAAACATGTAAATCCAAAAGAAAAAAAAATGTGAATAAACATGTTTAAATGTTTTTGCATTTAAGGGTAGCTTGGCATCACTAACAAATATATATTTATGTTGTGAATGGGCAGGTCCAGTTTGTGTGGTATGTTTACATATTTAATTAGTACTTATGTAGTATGTATCTATGTTTAAATCTACTGGTTTGAGAATTCAAAAAAAAATCTACTAGTTTAGAGAACTACATGCATTATTGCATGTGTTTCATAAATTTTAAAATACAATTTTATTCATATAACAATTGAGATGTGATTTTATTATGTACCAAGAAAATTAAATATCACTTTGAATTTATAACTATTGCAAAAGTTGATGTTCAATGTATACTATTTCTACGACCTAAATAATTTAGTCTATTGTTAGAAAATGATCTATCAAAATTATAAATTGTATTGATGAAACTTCTAATTTTAATTTATAACATCAATATATTGGTGAGAGTTGACTATTATTGAATGGACTAATTTTCATATGAATTAATGGAATTATTGTTTAAAAATATCGCCAGTTTGTTACATCAACAAAAAAGAAAATCAGAAAATTTAAATTTTATAATATCTATATAAAAATCACTACTTGATCCAATAACTATTAATGACATCAAATTGTATTTTAAGTTTTTTAATAAAAACTTAAAATGACATGAAATGTTGTTTCAGTGTCTAAATTATCATATTTAATTTATTTTTGTCCTAAAAATTTAAATTATCAAAATATATGTAACTCGAATTTGTTTTCAAATCTCGTACTTATCTAATATACATTACTTTAAACATTTGTCTAACTAAATATTATTTACCAACAAAATAAATAAAATATTTGCCTATGTAAACATATATTCACTAAGAAAAAGAACAAAAGACATGTACATATCAAGGTTCTTTCAAATAATTGAGAAAATTTAGTGAAAGGACAAAAAATATATATTTATACAAAATTTTAAACTTTAAAAATAAAAAAAAATAAAAAAAGAATTTTAAACTTTTTAAAAGAATCACGAACACCAAAAAGCTTAAACCAAAACTCTCAAACAATGGCAGCTTCCAAAAGGCAGAATATTCCGGAACACCATCAATTTTTAGGAACTTGAAAAAATGTTCTTCTTCCCCATCCTCTTCTTCTCCGTTTAGACAATAACTCCCTCTTCTTCTTGCATTTTTTAAACCACATTTTACAATTCAGCGTGAAAAATCACGTATACAATACAGAGAAAAGAGAGAAACACAAACAAAAAGTTTTATAAAACTAAGGGTAAAATATACTTTTGGTCCATAAAATTTCAACTAGAGATGTCCACGGGGCGGGGCTGGGGAATGGGTTTCCCGTCCCTGGCCCTGCCTCCCATTTCATTCTTCGTCCCTGTGAAATTTCCTATTTAATTTCTTGGGAATTGGGGCGGAGATTCCCCGTGGGAAATTTTTTCCCATTCTTTTTTTTTGTTTCTTTTATCTTTTTTATCTTTTTAATTTATTCTCAACTAGAATAGAAATTTTTTCTAAATGAATAATTTTCAATATAATTTCTATTTAAAGAAAATGTTATAAAATTTCCTAATAAAAACAATAATATATCATAAGTAAAAATATTATAATGTCGAAACAACTTAATTTCTAAAAATTCAAATTTCAATATTAGAACATAGTCTTTAACTTTTTTTTTTATAAAAAAAAATAATCTTCAACTAATTACTACTATAATTTTTTTTATTTTAAAATTTCTATTTATAGGTAATAATTAGCATATATATATATATATATATATATATATATATATATACTAACTAACTAATTGGGGCGGGGTGGGGTCGGGGTTAGGGACAGGGAATATATTCATTGTCCCCGTTTAGCTAACAGGGAGAAAACTCTCCACACTCCCTCTCTCATTCCCCGTGTAATCAGGGATTCTCCGTCCCATTTGGAGCGGGTCCCTGGCCCCACGGGTTAAATAGACATCTCTAATTTGAACTTAGTCTCTAAGGTTTTTTAAACTAGCACTTTTTATCCTTGAGATTTGAATTTAATATTCATTTGGTCCTTGAGATTTTAAAAGTGGCATGTTTGGTCCTCAATGTTTGAATTTGATTTCTAATTGGTCCCTAAAGTTTGAAATTGATTTCTAACCAGTCATTGAGTATACGAAATAAAATATATATATAAAAAAAAGTCATTTATAAAGTACATATCATCAAAACCTAATTAGCATATGTGAACTACTACGTCATCATTTCATTTGGTCAATTAATGTCAACATTATAGAGATCTTATAGAAACCAATTTCAAACTTCAAAAACTAATAAAAAATCAAATTCAAACTCGGAACTCAACATGTCACTTTTTTGAAACTTCAAATACCAAATAGAAATAAAATTTAAATTTCAAAGATCAAAAGTGTATTTTACCCTAAAACTAAAAGTGTCACTCATAAGTCCTCATAACTTTGCTTTTGGTTCTTTTCAAAAGATCTCATACCAAAAGAGATAATTGTCTTTACTTATATACCATAAATCTCTTTCTTTCCTAGTCAATATGGGACTTTTTTCGCACTCCTAATAGTTGCCTCCCACTTTAGCCATTTTCACTTTTCTCCACTTCCTTTCTCATCGTTATCAGCGTGGCACTGATGGACCTCTCTTTTAAGAGTTTACGAGGACTCATTTTCCCACCAAATTAAACCCAACAACCACAATAATTCCATCTTTTGAATACGAAAATGGGCTTGGATAATTTGATGGTGTCCACATCGAAGAGGAAGACCAAAGTAAAAGAAAATGGGCTTGGATAATTTGATGGTGTGCACATCGAAGAGGAAGACCAAAGTGCACAAATGCATGCTCTATTCCCCACAGACTCTCCTCTTTGGAACAGCCACTGAGAGTCGCAAACAATCTGAAACTTCTCTTTAGGACAGCCATCATCGTCAAATTGTTGTCCCATCCACACACGCCCTCCATTTATATATTGTGTTATATCTTGGACTATTCATATATCCATTTAAAATATACATATTAAATAACATAATAATACTCATAAAAAGGAGCAAAAAAATATATATCAAAAGTTTCTCTTCTTAAACCACTTTTAGATGGTGTATAGATTAATAAAATAATAACTTAACGAGTGCCCGTTCTCCTCTTACCAAAATTTAATCTTCTTTTTTGTTTTTTTACAAAATGACTTGATTTACAACTTTTAGGGATTGTTTGGGGCATTGAGTGAGTTATAATAGTCTGTTGAATTATATAATATTGTTTAAAATGCAGAGTTGTTTAGTCTGGAGTTATAACAATTTGTGTTTGGGTGTAAAGTACTCCATAGATTATTATAACATAAGTTATTATAACTCACGTCCCAAACAGCCCCTTAAAGATTAATAAAGAAATTGAGAATCTCTAATAGCTAGTTGGAGATGTGTTGTCAACCTGAGATGTCTTTTTATATATTTAGTGGACTATATATGACAATATACTCTCTCTAATAGCTAGTTGACTATATGTGTTGTCAACTTGAGAATCACTCAACTGATTAAAATATTATAATCTCAACCAAAAGGTTAGACGTTGGAATCTTTAACTCCACATGTTATTAAACTAAAATAATCATAATCATAATCATAATAATAATGTGTGTAAATACCCTCACCTAACAAATTTCTATAAATATCGATAATTAAAGGAAACAAATACAATCAAAACAACCAAACAAAAAAAAAATATATTTAAAATATTGATAACGTGTAAAGCTAAAATTAAAACTAAATCTAAGATTTAGTAAACGAAAATTCACATAGTTTTTTCAAACACGAACATAAAAACTTAAAAAAAAGTTTTTTTTTTAAATCGAAACTCAAATTTATAGAGATTTAAACACACAAATATATGGTATTTTAACTAGTTAAAAATACTTGTACTAAAAATTAGCCTTCATTCCTCTTAACCACAAGTAGAAATCATGGCAAAAACAAGCCTTGTTTAAAAGGGTGACTCCAAAGGTACGGCTCTGTTGAGGATTTTAAACCAAATATACGACTTTGTTGCTAATTTTAAAAATATGTTCATGTGTATTTAGGAGCTTTGTAGGGTAATATGTCCCACACTAGCAATATTTTAGTTTTAAAATTGTTTATCTATTTTTAAATGTTGAAGATAGTTTTTAACTATGACCCACTTGCGAGGTAATCAGAATGCAAACCCTAATATATAGTATATTTTTGTGATGTCGCTGTAACAATGTGTGATTCAAGGGTACTTATTCCTAAAAAAATAATTTCTTAAGGATAGGACATGGTAAAGGTGAATACGGCGACAATGACAAGGTCAAGTGACCGACTACAAGCTGTAGGTATTATGCCAAAGTAGAAGACAACTAACGAACTTATAGCCTTGAATAGCGACGAAGAGGTATGTATGCATGTATTAGATGATTTGCTGCTTCTTCCTTCTAATACACGTAACTTCCTTGTCTATTCAATTGAAAAAAGGGAAGAGAAACAATGACTAACGGGGCAGATTCTAAAATATAGGTGGAACTTGTACATCGACCAGTTCGAAGTCGTGGTACCTTTTATGTTTGTCCCACCTTTCATCGTACAATACCGTAATATGTTGAATGGGCATCTCAATTGGAAAGAAATTGAAAATATTAAGATCACTAAAGGTGAAAAATAAGAATTAATTATAAGAGAACATAGCATATCTAGTATTGACAGTAGATAAAGATTTCGGTAAGGATCCCAACTCTTCAATGCAAAACTCTGAAAACTTGCCAAAAACACTTACTGTCGATGAGCATTATACGTTGGAATCAATCAAATCAGAAGAAAAGTTATCTTTATTAATTAAAAGGACAAAAATCTAAATATTTTGAAATTTAAATTATCGTATAAAGTAAGATCATTTAACAAAACAGACCAAAATCTTCTAAATCCAAAGTTCAAAAATATAATAAAAGATCATTCTAGAAGAAAATTTGTGTGCCAAAAAAGAGAGAGAATGCAAATATAGTTTCCATAAAAGAAGAAAAATGGGAAATTTGCACAGAATACTCATTTTCACGCATATCGATGCCATTTGACCCGTGTTTTGAAATTAATGACATAGGACCATTTCCGTACTTTGCATCATGTCCAAATTACCGTGAGGGCATCGTACTCTCATTCTTGTTCTAACTCTAGCTCTCTAGTTCTCGCTCTAGCTCGTTCTCGCTCTCGCTCTAGCTCATTCTGGCTCTCGCTATCGCTCTAGCTCGTTTTCTCTCTTGCTCTAGCTTGTTCTCGCTCTTGCTCTAGCTCGTTTTCTCGCTCTCACTCTTGCTCTAGCTCGTTTTCTCTCTTGCTCTAGCTTGTTCTCGCTCTCACTCTAGCTCTGCTGCTCTAGTTCTTAATTTTTTCTTATCTTTTTTTTCTCCAGATTTTCAACCATTCATTTGAGCGAGAGCGAGAGTGAGAGAGCTAGAGCAATAGCGTTTCCCCCTACGAGAGCGTGAACAAACAAGACCGCCTCATACTACCCTCATGTGTAATTTTGCGCGTTATGCCACGTCAGAATGGGTCATATTTCATTATTTTCAGAACGCAGGTCATCAATCATTAAAGCGCTGGAAAACAGGTCATCCGTACAAAAACCCCAAGAAAAATAGGTGAGCGTGTAGGGGTAAAAATGGAACATGGTGGTGTAAGTTGGGTCCCACCAAAACTTTCGTCAACTATTTTTCATTAAAAATTGGCATTGGTCATTTCTCAAAATTACGTTGTAATTTCGGTCATCTATCCCAATTTCCCTTCATTAATTACCATTCATTACTAATTACGTATTACCTTCACACTTTAACTATCTTATCTATTAAAATAATTATTTGGCACTTATTTGGAACTGAATTATAAATGGTTTAATTTTCTTTTTTGGAGGAAGGCATAAATGGTTGACATTTTTAGTTCAACAATATTAAAGGAATTCGAACATTTGACTTCTTAGTAAATGATATATACTTTAATCATGTGAGCTATACTCAAATTAGTAGCATAAATGATTGATTATTACGAAATATTTTTATAATAAATTATTCGTCCATTTTAAATAATGACAACCATCAATCAACATTGGAGGTGAATTATTTATACCCACCGCCACAAAACTTGGAGAGAGAGAGGGAAAGAAAAACCTTTGAAGGTAAATTAGGCTTGTTTTGTTTAACTTTTCAAATGTTTAATTTTTTTTAAAAAATTATTTTAAAAAAATTTATAGTGTTTGACGATCACTCAAAATGACTTTTTAAAAAATGAGTTTGACAAATAAGTTATTTTGAGTGAAGCACTTGAAACTAAATTTTAGAAAAAGTGTCTTTAGGTGTTTAACTTGGAATCCCTCTCAAATTTTCATGATATATATACAAATGACCAAAATACCCTCACACTACACCTTCACTTCCACCATGCTCGCCACTGTCCGGCTGATCGGGTGAAACTTATGGGTTAAAAAGTTAGAAAAATGTTCAGCCCTAATGCAAGCGCACACCGTCGATGCAAGTAATAAAATGGAATATTCCTAGATATCGTCTCCCAAAGGAACAATGTAACAAAAGAGATTGCAATAGCAAATTGTATTAAAAAAGTGCAACTTGGTAACTAAATTACAAAATCAAATTGTAAGATGGTGCGAAACAGCAAATAAATCAAAATGCAAATGAATAACTTTATGGAGATAGAATGGGCTCAAGAATGTTCATTGCCCTAAGTCACGAATTGCTATTTTAAATTGCAACTGCAATCCTAACTTACATAAGCAATTGTAAACCAAAATTGTTACTCCTATTCACCTTGTAATTCAGCCTTTAAGAGACTAAGTGAGTGACTTATATGTCTATAGACCCTCTAACTTAGATCAATCGGCTCATACAATTTTGTACGGTTTTGGAGTCTTTTGCCCTATGTCTAAGGTAAAGATTGGCTTATGTTTAAGCTGTTGTCTCCATTGCTTATGCGAAATCACTAATATTTTCAGCATTAGATCCAAGCTTAGTTTGCAACTCTAGTGATCAATCTAGAGTCACAAATGCAAATTATTCAACACAAGCAAACAATTGAAGTTTAGGCTTGATTGTTTTTGCAATTTAAGCTCAATTCACTCTTTAGGGAATTCACATCTTTGAACTCAGAAAAGGATTTAGCTCATGTTTAACTTAAAGGAACTTAAATAAAACTTGTAAATATTTTTCATGCTAGAAAAAAAAGAAATCAACCGACAGTAGCTTGAAACCAAAATTGAGAAGGTTTTAATTTACGTGTTATATAACAAAGAACAATAGAAATAAAAGGTGAAGAGATAAGCACTTAACAACTTGAACAATTCAAATGACAACTTTTTTTGGAAATAAAACCCATGAACAACATCTCTAGAAAACTCAAATTCAACTTGCAAAAAGTAATCATTCAATGAAAATTCAATACCAGTAGTTCACTACAAATGGGAATGAAACAGAAACTAAAATAACACAGCCAAAAAAGAATTAAACAGAATCCAAATTTAAACTTAAACAACTAAGAACAAGCTGAAGGTATACATTCAAATAACCCACTATTCTTCCTATAGATTTCAATCGATTCAACCCTTTTCTTGTCAAGAAGGAATGAATCTTCACAATCCAAACTTTCATTTGGATTAGATAGAAGAAAAGGACAAACAAGGAGCCTTCTCGGATGGATTCAAGTAGATGGACATGGCGAACGAAACCAAAGAAATTGTGTAGCGCCAAGGAAGGATTCACGTCCCCTTTTGTCGAGGCTTCTCCCATTTTTTATCTCTTCGAAACTAGGGTTTTGACCTCCTTAAATTGCCCAAACTTACATGAAAATCGTGCAGAATTTTAGGGGATTTAATTTCTTTCCTTGTTTGCTTCAGCCGAAGACTTCAACACTTTCCTTGTTTGCTTCAGCCGAAGTCTTCAACACTTTCCTTGTCTACTACTGCTCAATTGCTAAATCACATTGCAAATTCAGATTTTTCAATCTGAAATTGCAATTCTTCAATGCCCTACATCCAAACACCATTTTTAATTTTTATTTCCTTCTTTTATTTAATTTTCTTATCAAATGCACTTTCCACAGAACTACTGATGTTTTCTAAGATTTGCTAACTTCTTCATGTAATTTTTATGGAATTTCAAGCATAACTTATAGTCTATAAAAGCTAAATAAGAAACAACCCTAAGGCTTATCACCGCGGCCACTCACTGTAGGTGACCAACCACTTGCCACCACCAACCATCACCCACTGCTGACCACTCTTGTGACCACCGCCTAACTCCGACAACCACCGCTAGCTACCACTTCGGTGACCCCCCCTCCCGTCGGTCTGTCATAGTGTTTTAAATACAAATTTGAACTTGTTAGTTCATAATGTTAAATAGTTGTTCTTTATAGTAATTTGACATTAGTATAAGTATTTTAAGTGTAGAGTAAATCAAACAAACTTGTGTATAAAAATATTTTTGAGAAAATACAACCAAACATATGAGTGTTTTAATTTTAAATGGTTTTTATAATAAATGTTAAAAAAACGCATTTAAAAAAATACTTAAATTAAAAGGAAATCCAAACGGGCCCTTATTCACCTCCAATACTCCTTTTTATGGGTTTTTTTTTTTAATTTTATCGAGAATTTGTTGCTTGGGCTACATTTGAATCTATCTCATCCTCAAGAATATTGCCAAGTGGGTCTAGATGAAGCCACAACATTTAGCCGTTTGAGTTTTTTTTTTTTAACATTTTTCACAAAATAATATGCATATTGGTTAAGAGCATGTTTAGAATGACTTTTTAAGTGTTTAAAAACACTTTTTTTGCACTTAAAAATACTTTTTGAACCCTTTCTCCATCCCAAAAACTTTTCTAAAAAGGACTATCTTTAAATAGTAAAATGTTGATGAGCCTTTAATGAATTAATAAAAAGAAAAAGAAAAAAGAAAATTATTATTTATGTAATTATTAAACAAAACTATAATTGCAAAAGAAAAGGCTAGAATCCGAGGATACCAGCCCATGAAGAATAGTCAATAAGCCCACTATCTGGACCTTGTGGAAGAAAAGCCCAATTAATCTCCGTTGAGTTTTTCCAATAAACTTATTTATAGGGAAAATTACAGAAATGGGCCTAAAAGGATACCTATTTACTAAATCTATCTATTTTATCAAAAATTTGCAAATCTATCCATCGATTTTAATAAATGAATTCTAATAAAATAGTCCATTTACTAAAATGCCATTATTTATAAATCATCCCTTGAAATAAAAATATAATAATAAAATCAAAAAAGGGAAAAGACACCTACTATTCATCATTTGAAATATTTCTTAAAAATTGGCAAATCACCATAAACAACAATAAAAAATCTCATTCTCTTCCAAAAATCTCTCTACTAGTTTGAAATCTCTTATTCGGTCACATCTTAGTACCCAAAAAAAATTGAAGATGACAAGTTAGAGTTTTTCATTGTATTTTCAAAGATCAAAGGTTTCTCCCGTTCAACGATGAAGCTTTCTTTCGCTTACCAACAAATAAGTACCTCATATTTAGCCTCAAGTAAGTAGTTTATACTCTTTAAACTAACACATCTGCTATGCATGGTTTTTTTCACAATACTGAAGTTGATAAAGCATTTTTGGGGTATATGTGATTTTTTATGTTTGAAACCAACATCTAGTATGAAAAATAACAATCAATTTAAAATGTTGTGTTATTTATTTATGAAGAAGGCAAGTTTTGTTATAAACTCTAAAATACTTTTTTTTTTGTTATTGATTTGATGGTTGAAATTTTTTAGTTCTAATTTTGTTTATTTCTCGTTAGGATTTGTTGATTTTTTAGAGGTTTGGAGATGAATTTTTTGGATTATGATTTTGTTTATATGTTATTGGGATTTTGTTGATTTTTGAGGTTGGAGATTTTTCTTATTGATTTTATGGTTAAATCAGAGTGTCAATTTTTGTAAACCTTAAGGTTATGACTCTATTGCTTTCTTATATATTGTTTGGATGTGTGGCTTAGTACACGAAGGAAGATTAGATGTATGAATTAAATATATGTGTGTGTATTCATACAGTTAATGTAACGCCCCCAAATTTTTAAACTATCTTAAGGACATTACTAAGCTTACATCCATTATGCCCCAAAAATTTCGTCAACATAACGGCGTAACTACAAGATAACCAAAATTTTTCCTAGCACCTGTTAGTAAAAAAAGTAACACTTCTATATCCAGAGTAACCAAACCACGACCTCCAACTCCAAACCCAAGATTCACAAACGAACCAACATGCTAAATATGTAAAGTACTAGACCAGTTCATCAGTTTCAAGCAAACACAATCCACAAAGGTAAAGTAACCTAAATGTCTATTACTAAACTTTAAACATAAATAATACACCTAAGATAAACCAAACTCAAACTTAAACTTTTTAAGAATGAAATGACACTCCAATTACTAGCCTTCAATTCAACAAAACCAACTGCAAAGGTAATTTAACTAAACAATATTCAACAATGACAACTACTAAAGTAATCAAAGAGCTAGCTATGGTCTCTCCCTTCTCGTACCTCCTCTCCAGCATCACTAGGGTCATAGTATTAGTTATCACCTGCAAAACCTAGTGGTGGGTTAGTACATAACACATACTGGTAAGTAGCTCACACCTGGTGAGCCACCAAACATCAAACAGCAAACAACATGTTATACACACGCACACAAACATGTTTATTCAAAGTAAGTTCACCAACATCATACCATGCATAAATAAACAAGTAAACTATACATAAGATTCGCTTAACACATGAATTCTCGTACCATGGTATGAAACTAACACATGAATTCTCGCATCATGGCATGCTCGCTCGGTTCTACTCTACACTCATGTTTAGCCTTCATCAAAGCTTTCCAAGCTAACCCTTCGAGAAGCATCGACCCCTGACCACTGTTACCATGGCCTCAATACTTCTCTACGAAGCTCGGTGTTCGACCCTTGATCAATGTTACCAAGGCCTCGAACTGTGCATCGCCCCTTGACCATTTGTACCCAAGGTGCATCGATGACTTAGCAATGCATTGACCCTATCCCAGGCGCCCAACACATGTTTTTAAGACTCTTCACACTGACCCTTGACTATTTGTACCCAAGGCCTCGATGTTTCCTCTTATTCCAATGGTGACAATACCACCCCTCGACCATTTCTACTCGAGGTGCACTAATACTCACCCTACAATCATTAGCAAGCTCAAAATGTTCACTAACCTCCTCACAAACTTACTAAATCCATGTTACCAAAGCATGCTACTAAACCATATCTCATGCCAAACCACACATGCTCATACATACTTTCAAGCTTAATTAATCAACATGCTAACATCATGTAAACTTCACAAATCCACAAATAAACATGCTCATCAAAAGGTATAACAAAATACAGAATATATATAACGCGCACCAATCAAATAATAAACATAGAACATGCTGCACACAACCAAATAGACCCACCAAGTAGAAACTACTTACCTAAAGTGTTCCTAAAAATAATCCAAAAGGCTTCTAAACAAAGAGACAAGCTTTTAAGGGTTAAGCTTAGTTCAAAAACTTTTGAGCAAATTAGAATATGATCAAACGGGGTGTACTTACTTAGATTTTAGCTTTAAATGGTAAACCGAATGCTCTAGAACCCAACTGAACACCTAATCCTTACCAAGAATAGCGTAGACAATTATATGGATTGTTCAAACTACATTTAAGAGCTTTCCAATTATTAGGTACTATTATACAACACTTAATAAAGGATTTTGAAAGGCTAATACACTCTAAACTTACCAGAACAAACCTTGCATCTTGCTGGTTGAGTTCAAGAGTGTTCAAATGAGATGGAATTGATTTGAAACTGCAAACAAAAGGCTCTCACGTATCAGAAACTAAGCTATAACACCTAAAGTGATTTGCGAAAGGTTTGAAACGCATTAAAATGTACCGAAAGAGCCCTTATGCTTGCTATTTGTTGTTTGAAGGTGTTCGAATCGATCCCAAACTGCAAACTAAAGGTTCCTACATGTTAGAACTAATGCTACGATACTTCAATGGATTTGTGAAAGGGCCATAACATGTTAAAACTTATCCAACAGTGCCAAACAGACCGAAACTTTGCTGGAAATCCCATTTTTGGCCGTGAACGACCTTGAATGTAGGCTGTTTGGAGTCCAAACAAGCTAAAATTACAAACCAAAGGTGTTTAAGGCATGGGTAATCCAAAACTAAAGTCGATTAGGCATGGGTAAGTGACAAACCTCATCAAACAAGAAGGAATTCGCGTTGATCTGTTGGAAATCTCATTTTTTTGCAGTAAACGGCTTCGAATGTGGACTGTTTTGAGTCCAAACAAGCTAAAATTACAAATCAAAGGTGTTTAAGGTATGGGTAATCCAAAACCAGGGTTGATTTGGCATGGGTATGAGACATACCTTGTCGAAACGAAGAAGAACGCGTGGGTCTCGCATTTGTGAGTTCATTGGCAGCTGAAAAGGTCGTCGGCGTCAAGGTGCTTGTCATGTGTCGTCGTCTGAGAGAGGGATAAGGTGGTGTCGACGTGGTCAAAGAAGAAAAAGAAGAAGATGGGTTAGGTGGTTGCTCAAAAACGTGAAAGGGAGAGAGGAAGAAGATGAAGTTGAAGGCTATGGATTGTTTTTCTCTTTTGTCTCTCTTTTACTTTCCTTTTCTTTTAAATTTCTTTTTACTCTTAAATAGACCAACATAAAGCCCAAATAAAGTCCATAAAAACTCCTAAATTATCTCCTAAATGAAAATGTCCATAAGAAACAAGGAAACATTTTAGAACTTTAAAATTTTCCAATTTTAAACTCTTAAAGATTTGGAAAATCCTAAATGATTGAGGATTTGGGTTTCTCTTGAATTTTGGAGATAGAATCTAAAACTAAACTTCCAAACTTTATATATAGAGAGAGATGTTTATCTTTAAAAAAAAGATATATATATATATATATATATATATATATATATATATATATATATATATATATATATATATATCTCGTTATATTCATACAATACATTATGATGTTAATATTTTAGATATTCGTATTGCATTTATTGGTAACAGATGCAATTGTTGCAGGCAGAACATGATAACATAGACAACATAGAATGTAAGAAAGTTGAAATGAATGATATATATATATTGTTGGGAAGGGTCAAACGCAAAGTTGTCATGTCGTGAAAAATATTGAGATTATTGTTCACTTTCAAGTTTGGATCGACATAAATAAAGTGCGACTATTGTAAATGTATTTGTAGTATGTTTTGATTATACATTTATTTTGATAATATTGGACGTGTTACATATTTTTATTATCATGGCCACAGATACTTCTATACTATGGTTGTAGACTAGATGTGTGTTTTAAATATACTATTCATGGAAAGTATAATTTATATATATATGGGTATATTCATCAAGTTTTTGTATTTCAAGATTATGATATAACAAATATGCTAATAATTAAGATGGTTTCAAGATAAGACAAAATTTTAAAATACACGTATATGAACTATAAAGGACAAGTAGAAAATTGACATTTCATAGCATCAAGTATAGATTGCATATTTTTAATATAGGTATTATTTTAAATATATTAGCATTATATATTTGAGGCTTACATAATTGCAATGGATTTTCATTTTTAAGTATGATAGTGTCCACTTTGGGCATAAGCCCTCATGGTTTTGTTTTCGGTTTCACCCAAAAGGCCTCATACCAATGAAGATAGTGTCTCTCACTTATAAACTCATGATCTTTCCCTTATCTAGTCAATGTGGGACTTTGGTTACACTCCCAACAATCCCAACAATATGGCCATGTAAAATGGCCTATTTCTATAGTTTACTCTTTTACTTATATGAATGTGAGAGTGGATCTATAAGAATATGAGGCATATTCTCAAATATGCTAATGAAATACTGAGTGCATCACAAGATCATAACATACTAACCAATAAAGCTTATGTCAATGTTTGGATGATTATGTGTGGATAATCGTCTCCAATTTCCTTAAGTATTAGAATTCAAGTCAAAGACAACTATTAATGCAGGAATAAAGATTATTATTTCACTAATGCAGGTTCCATGTTGAGTGACACCTCTATTAACATATTATCTTTCTTTTGAACAATCCTATTTTGGTAGTTCTTTTAAATATTAAAATGAGTGGGAAAATGTTGTTACATTTTAATATTTAATATATTTTTAATTATGAGTTTTTTTAGAGATTAAATTTTGAATTTTCTTGATCTTTTAAAGAATAAAGTGTATTTGTGAGAGAGGTTAAAAGTTTAACATTTTAATTACTTAGTTTTGTATTAAATTCTTAGATCTAAAATTTTTGCATAAATACCTTTCTATATAAACACTCTCAAAACATAACATTTCAAATTTATCTTTCGTTACGTAGAGCAATTGACCAAATGGGTTTTTTTTTTTTTTTTTTTTTTTTTTTTTGGAGCTTTTAAGCTAATCTTGTAGCGCAAAACCTTTTATTGCCTTAAGATGGGAAAATTTTTATTCCTACCATAGTAGGGAACTTCACTATACCTCTTATGATTTTTTTTTATTATGATTTAGTGTTTTATAATCTGACTAATTTTAGTATTATACAATGTTTATATTATAATATAATCTTTCATATAATATAATATAATTTTAAATATAATATTTTATTTTTATTTTTCTGTAAGTTTTTTTTATTTCTATTATTATTATTATTATTATTATATATAATATAATATATACTTTTTGTAATAATATATTTTGTTTAATTGATGCAATACTTAATAATTATTTTACTCAAAAAAAATAATTATTTTATTCCACTTTGATCATATTATAGTTAGGTTTTATTTATTAGTTATATGCACTAAGGAATTAAATATCCCACATTTATTGTACTCAAAATATAATAATGTAAAAATCTGCAAAAATAAATAGATAAAATAAAGAGAAGAAAGTGAAAGTGTAGTTTTAAAATAATAGTTAAGAAAGAAAAAAAAAAGAATAAGAAAAAAAAAAGAGAAAATATTGAAAAATGAATTTAGTAATAAATAAGAGAGAGAAATTTAGTTTTTTCTTTTGAAATGGAAAAGGTGAATTACTTTTTTTACCTCCAAAATCGCGGGCCCCACTCACAATAAACATATATATTTTTTATTTACAAAGTAACAGACCTACCATGGACGCCAACGATTTTTTTCGAAAAAAAACTTGGGTGCAACTTGGGCTGCACCCAAGCACTGTGCAGCCCACTTCTACACCACAATTTTTTTTTTTTTTTTTTGTGGTTATAAAGTGAGTAGCACAAGGCTTGGGTGCAGCTTTACACAGCTACACCCAAGTTGTGCTCTTTTTATCCTCTGAATTGGAAATGAAAATTACCAAATGGTCCATAACTTTTACTATTACTTGTTAAAGTCAACACCGTATAAGAGTGGTTGCAATTTCAAGTGAATGTACCTTACTGTAATAGCCATGAATCATCACAAGATACTCATATGGATAATCTCAAACAACCTGCAATTCCATCTCACCAATTCAAATTACAAAGAACATCACTAATTTCAGGGTTTGAAGGATATATTTAGGATAACCTCAAATCTTGAACCTCCATCTCCGCCATAAGATTGAGTTGATCTTGATATGCATCTCATGCACCCATCACAAAGCCTATCTTCGCCAGGTCATGCAAAGGGTCAAATTATGCTTATGGCTAAAATGTAGAATCCCATTTTCCAAGTCGATTCCGCTTGTATATTCACTCGAGGGTTGAAGAACTTGTTCTCAATATTGAAGCTTCAATTGATTCCTGGAGTCTTGAAGTCTTTGAGTTTCGAAGTGTTCTTGATCTTCAAAGAGTGTTCTTTGTTCAGGAGGTATTTGATCTTGAAGAGCTCAAGAAGTATTTTGGTATTTGTTTCTGAATTCTGTTTAAGATCTCAAATTTCTAAACCCTTCAAATGGAGGAGGGCTCTCCTATTTATAGAGCTCTCATAGATATGTGGGCTTGGGCCTTTCAGGCTTTTACGCCCAACCATTAAACTTGGGCTTTGTTGAACTTGGGGCTAGCCTTTTGGGCTTGAATTTTGTTGGACTATGGTCTCTCATTTGGGTTATGTTTACAAATTGACCCAAATACACATATTTGAATTTTTCCTAATTTAATTTGGGGATTCTCATAAATTTACAAATAATCTCTAATTAAATAAACAAATTTTGTCATTAATTTTAAATGATGATGAGGCAATTTTTGATTGGTCATATTTAAATGCGCATTTTGAAAAAAGGCCAAAGATTATATATATATATATTTTTTAAATGGCCAAACATTTTTTTTTCAAATTTTTAAATGATACAAATACCCCTTAAAAAAATTTGTATCCTAGATACTAAAATTATCCTATAATTACATTCAATCTAAAATTCAAATCAAAACAAACCGACTCCTAACAAATCCTTAAATCAAGAAATCGTTGGTTAACAAAAAATCAAAATTACATAGTAATTAAAAATCAATCTAAATTGAAAATCACATCACATTTACCTCAAAAGATTAAAAAAATGCCCATAACAAAATATCTAACCGAAATTTATATATCTAATCTAAAATTCAAATCAAAACAAAACAAATTCTCCACAAACATAATAATTAAAAATCTATCTAAGTTGAAAATCACATAACATTTGCCTTAAAAGATTTTAAAAAATATCACTAACAAAATACATTATATCCAATCTAAAATTCAAATAAAAAAAAATCAAATTCTCCAAAATACCTTAAAACAATAAATGACAAAAAAAAAATCATAACAATTAAAATTCCATCTAATTTAATTGAAGGATAATTTGATACAAATTCTTAAATTTCGTAAATACCAAATTATTTAAATACGAAATTTCACACTACAAAGTTCTAAATGATTCATAGAAACTTATAATACATAAACACAAAGTAAAAGCAAACACTAGATCAAAGATAAGTCAATCGAAGATGCTGAGAATAAATTGAGATGAATAGATTAATAAAGAGAATTGTCGTGAATAATATAAAAAAAATTATCGAAAAAAACATACATAATATTGGAAAATACAAGTGGATCTGGAAGAATTTGGCTCGAACCCTCCAATTCGCTCAAGGAAGCCGTGATTGCCTAAGATGAAGCATCGATTCGTTTCTGAAGTCCTGATGCTTTCTAATGTCATGTTTGGGAGTGGTTTTGGAATGGCCAAAATCACTCTTCTTTTAAAATTGTGAAGTTTGGCAATTGTAAGGAAGTGATTTTGGAAGTATCCAAAATCACTTTAAGTGATTCCCGATCAATCACTTGGGAGGTGATTCTCAAGTGATTTTTGTCCAATCTCAATTTCAAAATTGATGGAAACAAATATTGGTTTAAATTTTTTTGGAAAAGTAATTAAAATTGAGTTGAATTTGAATTACAAACTTATTAAATTAAATTAGTAAAATAAATAATATTTAATTTTAAATTATTCATATTAAAAAGTATTTTACTTACCAATGAGTCGTATTCAAAAAAAAAAAGTAAATGTATGATATTTAATTTCAACTTAGTCATATATTTTTGACATAGTCAATTAAAAAAAAATCTACCCAATGTATTTTTTTTAGTTTAGTCATTTTTATGTAATTAAAATAGTTAATTTAAAATAAAAAATATATAAGAAATAATTTTAATTTTGAATCGAGTTATGTTTGAACCATAAAAAAATTAATTAATTTTGAACTTAACTATATAAAAATAAAAATAAATAAATAATTAGAATGAAAATTTAAAATAATTTAAAATTTAACCATTAATTAAATACAATCAAACATTTCATAAATTTAATATTTTAAAATATGCATTCCAAACCTTGGCTTTTTAAACATGCACTCCAAACACAGACTTTCTAAACCTAGACTTCTTTAACCTGCACTCCAAACACAACATTCTTAAACTTATGCTACCTAAACCCCCAGCTTAACCCCTCAGGTTTAACATTCCCAGATTTAAGATTTCAAACTTGCACGCCAAATAGCCCCTAAAACGGTTGATTGTAAAGCATATAAGTAATTTAAATTTTAGGGCAAAAATCAATTTATTTTCATAAACTCTGGGTTGTATCAATTAAAACCTCAAACTAATAATTGTATCAATTTAAACTTTCAAATTTCGTAAGTGAATCAATTTAGACCACATGTTAGTGATTTATAGCTATTTTCACTTGATTCCATTTAAAATCAGCTCAAAACCGCCTAAATAAAATTATCATTCTCCAAAAATCCTACCAAAGTGGCAAGAAAAATTATCGCGTAATTATTTCTAAATAAGTAGAGAAAAATAAAAGAAGACAAGAAGATGAAAACTGCTAATATTAATAAAAACTACTACTTTCTATTTGATTCCAACATTTCTTAATAATTTAGGTTAATCCATACATTTAAGGAAATCTTATACACTGTGAAAGTTATGCATTAACAGTTTTAAAACAAAATTTTAATCGATGACCTAAATTGATTCACTTATGAAAGTTTAGGATTTAAAATTTTAATTGATACAATTATTAGTTTGAAGTTTTAAGTGATATAATCCCAAAGTTTAGGAGTATATATTGATTTTTTTTCTAAAGTTTATTAATTGAAATCAAATCATTTACTTACTACTAATAAGCTATGCTCTCACCCGTAAACAGCCTTTTCAACTGAAAATAGAGAACATAAATACATTGCTTTTTAATGCATTAATTGCATTGCATTTTTTTGAGTTCAACAACATTTAAATATGAGAGAATTCGAATCTCAGATCTCTTAGTCGATGGTACATGTCAATTACTATTGGGCTAAGCACACTTTGGCACATTCCATTTTTCTTTACCTTTAACTTTTTCCTATATTACGCAACTTTATAAAAGAATAATATCTGATAACTTCAAATACATGTTGGTGGTTGAATACCTTCTATGAGATGAGAAGTAATGGTGACAAAAGCTGATGCAAATGTATATACAGAGAAAACAAAGACGGTGGCTATTAAAAAAGGGAGGTGATACTAATATTAAAAGAAAAAGCCGCATGGAATAATAAAATTGTGAGAAAAAAGAAAATCAAATTTTATTCCAAAAAATTGCACCTTAAATTAATATTTTTCCTCAAACTTGAAAATGTGCAGTAACATTAAACTTAAAAAAGTATGACAATTTTTACCTTGGGATATGTTTTCGTGAGAACAGGTAAAAAAATTCTTATATAATGTTCAATAAATTATAAAATATGTGTGTTAATATGAAACTGAGAGGAAAAAAGACATTGTAGCTAAATTTATGTTGAATTTTGTGAGTCTTTCACAAAGTTATTCAATGATTAATTTTATACACCAATTCAACTTAATTTTGTTCCAAGTTTAATGTTTGCTAAAATTAATGAGTTTTTAGAAAATTTTTGTCTTACTTTTTCTTAAAATTTGTAGATGAATTAACTAAAATTAAATAAAAAGATAAAAATTAAAATATTTATATAACCTAGAGTTAACTTAATAAAATTGAAACTTTAGAGTAAAAATTGATACACTCTACTAAGTTTAGAACTAAAAATTGATTTATGCTCTAATTTTGTCTCTAAAATTTTGATTCAAGATTAGATTTCCTCAATTAAATTTGATATTTTCTTTTTGAGTTCAACTATGACAAAAATAAAGATCAAATCATTAACTATTATGATGGTAATAGAAGCTTTATCCTTTCGAGTTATTTTTTAGTTAAATTACAAGTTTAGTCCCCGAACTTTAATAGGTCCTTGAACTTTAAATTTTGTGTTTAATAAGTCCTTGACATATTTAAAATTTTTAAAAATTAACCGATCTAATAGATATAAAATTGATTTTTTTTTATGTCTAATGGGACACTAACTTCAAAATTTTGTGGGTTAAATTATCAAAAATACCCCTGAACTATGTGGTTGGTTTCAATTATACCCTTGAATTTTGAAAAGTTTCATTTTAACCCTTGAACTTTGAAGTTTGTTTCAAAACAACCCTTGAAAGCTTTGTTTTTGAAATTTTGAAAAGTTTGTTTCAAAACCGTTAAATTCATGAACGGAAAATGATGTTTTTGCATTTATATTGTTGCTTATGTGAACATATTTGAACATATACGTTGAAAAAAAATCAAAACATATGCAAATACGTCATTTTTCGTCCATAAATTTAACAGAAAAAACCCTCAAGGGTTGTTTTGAAACAAATTTCAAAGTTTAAGAGTTAAAATAAAACTTTTTAAAGTTCAAGGGTATAATTGAAACCAATCCCATAATTCAAGGGTATTTTTAATAATTTAACTATTTTTGGGTCTAGTAAGTCTGCGAATTTTAAAAAATGGAGAATAGGTCAAGAACATATTAGACAGAAAATTAAAAATTTAAAGACCTCTTAAACACTTTTTAAAGTTTAAATACTAAATAGATACAATTATAAAAGTTTAAAGACTTATTATTAATATATTTTAAAATTTAGAGATCAAATAAATAAAACATGAAAGTTAAGGCCCCGTTTGATAACCATTTGGTTTTTGGTTTTTGGTTTTTGAAAATTAAGCTTGTTTTCTCCCAATTTTTCTACAATGGTTTTTATCTCCATTAAGGAAACATTTGAATTCTTAGCCAAATTCTAAAAACAAAAACAAGTTTTTAGAAACCACTTTTTTTAGTTTTCAAAATATGGCTTGGTTTTTGAAAACATAGGTAAAAAGTAGATGACAAAACAAGTAAAACTATAGGTGGAAGTAGTATTTATAGGCTTAATTTTCAAAAACCAAAAATCAAAAACTAAATGGTTATCAAACGGGGCCTAAGAGATTAAACTTATAATTTTTTTTTTAGAAGAGTCGGTTTATTTAATTTTGTATTGGATTGAAAACAAAAAAAGAAAAGGCAAAATGAGACAGAGTACATTAATACGACGAGACAAGGGGGCTAAACGGTAAAGGGCAAAAAAGGGGGGCTGGAGGAATAGAATAGAAATAGGAAGTTTAGCCCACTAGAAATGGATTAAAGAGAGCCCACCGATAGGCCGTAACCCTCTTTCTTTCATAAATTCGAGTCCCAATTCCCTTCCCCCAATCGCATCCTCTTTTTTCCCCTGGCAGAAACCTTTCAAAACCCTCGCTCGACTGCCCCTCCTCTCACCACCGATCCTTGGTGGTGCTCCGACGGTCACCCTCTTTACCACCGCCTTCGCCGGACTAAACAATGGCGGCTCCTGCTCCCGCTCCTTCTGATGTTTCCGATGGACCAGTACTCAGCCTCATCAACAAGCGTCTCCGCGCCCTTCGCAAGAAACACAATCGCATCCTCCAGATGGAGGAGGCTATTGCTCAGGGAAAACCCATCAACAAGGAGCAGGAGGAAGTCCTTCGCTCCAAGCCCTCTGTCACCGCCCTCATCGATGAGCTCGAAAAGCTTCGCCAACCGCTTACCTCGGCTGTCTCTGAGGAAATCAACTTGGCTGTTCAACGCCAGCAGGCGAGCGTCTCCTCTCAACCCGTTTCAACCGATGATTCGCCCTCGGAGGTTAGGGATGACAAGACCAGTGGCGAGAAGGGCCAGTCCCAACACGCTGTGGTCGAGGACCTTTTAAACCTCCTCTACTTTGGCTCTTTGTTTGACGTCAAGTCTCAAAGCGATTTCACTTCGACCATGCTTACGAGAACGCACGAGAGGGGTTGCTGCCTCACCTACGATTATGTCACCGACGATGCTACCGACCTTCTCGCCGAGAGGGATTTGGATTTGATCTCGACCATGAGCGGGCTGTTGATCTCTCGTCCCGTGGATTCGAATTTGCCGCATAAGAATGCGTTGGAGCGTTGCATCGAGCACGCTAAACTCTGGCTCACGAAGGCTGACCAGCCTATTGAGCCCAACACGGATATTACTTGTATTACTTTTTTTCTAATCTCTACCCAAATTCTTTATAGATAGTTTTGTTCGCTTAAATTCGTTCTTTCATTTTGGGTGTTCTGTTAACTTGTAATACAATTTTGTAGATGCGAACTTGAGAGAGAGGCTTCACAAGATCATGGCGTCGGATTACTTCACTACCACGCCTGAGATAAAAGGTCCTGTTGAAGTAGCTGCTGTTGCTGCAGGGAACTATGCCAATTTCCAGGTTCCGGTGGCTGTCCAAGAAGAAGATTCAGATGCAAAGTTTCAACAGACGGTATTATTGGATTCTCATACCGTATGATGTTATTAATATGTCACATGATCTCTTTATAATGAATGTGTCAAGTAATACTTTTATATATTTTGTTCCATCCATCGTGCTCTGTCTTTCCCTAGCTCAATACCTATCACCAAACTCTTTTTAAACTTGTAGTTAGAATAGCAGAATGAAAATTGTATTAAAAAAGAGAGATTGGTCTTTTCCTATGGGAGATTGATCAAGATAAGAAGCCTTCCAATTGATTTGTGGAGCTTGGAAACCATTAGATATATTGGTAACTATTGTGGGAGCTTCTTGGGGAAAAAAACCCCCCCTAGATGCTTGACTTGATGGAAACATGTCTAAAGTTCAAAGAAATGTACAGCCTTCATTCTATTTGAAGCCACCCTTCTTCCTTGCACTCTTCTAGCATTGTCTAGATTTGTCCTTTCCAATGCTTTATACCATTTAGGCAGATTAGCAGATGATGTTCATGGTACCTTTTCTTAAAAGGTGGCTAAAACTTTACAAGCTTGAAGAAGCAGTAAAGGCTTCCTTTGACACAAAGGTCTAAGATTAGCGACCAACCTAACTTCTTGCCTGTTCCTGCCCTAAACGAATAACTGTCTTATTAAAGGGTGACCTATCAAAGATTTTGGAGAAAGTGACTGTATTTTCCCCCTTCTTGTGTACTCCCATTCCTTCCTGTTTAGACATGGGCATATTTGGCCCTGTCTTATCCAAAGCCTTCTTAGAAGGAGTTTCCATTTCCTTGCCCACTGGCCACTCATCAGTTGAAGAAAACAGAACCACCGTCAACCATGGGAGGAGGGGGTAAAACTAAGAAATTGCTCTCTTTTTAGTACAACAAATGTGGGCATGTAAGGATTTATTTGAACTTTAGACATGAAAGAAAGTAGTCGATGCCTTAATGGCAGAGCTATGCACGTATTGGCAAACCTTTGAAATGGTGGGGATTTGAGCTATGTTCATGAATTCAGAGAAACTGCATAGAGGAGAAAGCTTTATGGAGAATGTCTATTTAGGCTAATTTGCCTCTTCTCATTTTGGTTCAGTCTCAAACTTTCACTTTTCGCTCATTGAAAGGCCCTTGGAAATGTATTCTCAAGCATAAAGACCTCATTCATTCTAAAGTTAAATCGGTGGTGATCAAAATATGTCTACTTACTTTTGGGACGATTTATGGTTGGGCGATGCACCACTATTTGAGGTCTGCCCAAATTCTTCTCTATATGCAATCAAAAAGCCTCTTCTAACGAAGATATTTGTAGTCCACTAACCAACACTAGGAATCTAGGTGTAAGAAGAAACTTTCAGGAAGATGAAATCCTTGAATGGGCCTTCCTATCTCGCTTTCTATTAAATTTCCAGCCAAACAACCACATTTGATTATTGGACTTGGCTTCCAGATCCCCATGGCAGCTTTTCAGCAGACTCCCTTCTCACAAATTTAATTAGCCACAGCTCCACGACAAGATCCATTGACTCTTCTTTGTGCTTGCCTTGGGGTGTGTTGCCTTTGCAAGAAAGAATCAGAAACTCAAAGTTGGCTCTTACTTAGAAATTTAGAGAAGAAATTATAAATTTTCCTCTGTTAGGTGGCCTAATTCTTACTTTAAATTGGTGCCTCACCAAGTATCATACTATGTGAACTTATCATCAACCAGTTTTTGCATTCACCAATGTGAAGGGTATAATTGAAAACTAAATTGAAAAATATTCAAATATTGGGGATGAAAATATATATTTAGCGCCCCCCCCCCCCCAAAAAAAAAAAAAAAAAAAAAAAAAAAAAACCACCATCCCACACACACAAAAATAGGCTAAGCATTACGCTTGCAACATTATTTTGCACACTATTTTGAGTATGCATTTCCATGCACACATTTCCATCGCCTATTTTTACCTAATTGAACATATGAATGTAGACTACTCTTCAAATTTCATGGGTGCTTGGCTTATCAGCCAAACAGAACATTATACAATTATTCAGTGGCCATAAGTTCACAGAAAAATATGAAATTCTATGGCTGAATGCAGTCAGCTGTAGCTTGGAGTCTATGTTTTGAGAAGAATAATTGGATCTTTAATAAAAAAGAAAAATAGCGGGAGGATGGGATGAGCCAAGTTTCAATGCTCTTCAAGGTGCTCGTTATCTTAGGCTTTTTGTAATTATTCTTGTGTCTAATTAATTTTAATTGATGTGCAACTAAGAAGCACAAGCGCTATAGTTTATGTATCATGTCCTCAAGCACCCCTTGAACACATATCAAACACTTGATAGCATAATCGATGTGTGTCACACCTTAGTTATGCAAGCTGAATATGAATTCAACCCTTGCAAGGCATGTTTCGAGCACTTGTTATGCATAATAAATAACACAAATAGTAATAAAGGAAAAAATAGTGAACTTTGAGAGTGAAATACATCAAACCCATTTTTTAAGCATATAAATAAACAAGTTTATTGACTTAAAAATTTTCCTTGTTAAAAAATGATATTTAAAAAAAAATGCTTTAGTAAATTTGTCATTGCCATGTCTGTGCCGTATATGTTTTTAGAAAATGATATGTATCCGTGCGTACTGCTTCATATATGTGGATTTTTGCAAGCTCTAAATATAGGGGAGTATAGATTTTAATCAATGAAAAAGTTTTCTCAACACATCAGATGTCTAAATCTCTATACATGCAAGTGTTTTGAGAAATCATCTTCTCTTTTTCTTCTGTCCTTTTTTGTTGTTTGTGTTGGTCCACTTAACTGTTATAGCTTGTTGCATTTGTGCAGAGTGTTCATCCATCTTCATAAATGCTATTGAAACTTTTCCTAAGGAAATTGTACATTCAAGTTTTGACATTTCATTTCCTTTTGTTAATAGCAATGCATGTAGGATGCCTTCAGCGTTAATTCATTGGGTGAGGGAAAAAATATTCTTTCTGGAGAGGGAAAAGAGAGTGAAGTTAATAAATATTAGCCTTTTATTTTCTGAGATTTGAGCTATTTTTTTATCCCTAGTTTGGACGTTGAAAATACATGTTTTTCTTTCTTAGAAGAAATGTAGGGAATTTGGCTACCGAAGGTTAAAGGCTTGGATGTACTTTTTGGTTTACGTTTTCTTTTCAAAGATGTCAGAGACCATTTAATCCTTTAGTGAACAAACATTTTATGTTTCTTTAAAGCTTATATCGTATTCAGAAGTATATTTTATGTTGTTGATGGCCTTGAAAAGAAAGTTGCCACAATACCACGTATTCAAAAGTATGTTTTTATTTTGTTTATAGCCTTGGAAAGAAAATTGTCACCATGTTTCTCCTCTCAGGATCTTCATTCTTTCCTGTCTTCTTTCATAATCTGAATACTAAAATTGCTTTAGCCATGGAGTAATTTGATTTATTAGTGATTAAGTTTGCTGCTTTGTAGCAGAATGAGGAATTGACTGAACACCTGTTGCTTGAAATTATTATTAGAAGTTAATTTTTTTCTACCTTCTTGCAAAAATATTTTTATTTGTGTTGCTGTTGGAAATTTTAATAATAATCTTGTATAACTCTTTAATTTGTAGGACCTTGATGTGGGAGACTTGCAAGGAGATGATATCAGTGATGATCAACCTGGTTCTGATGAAGAGCTGCCCAGGGTATGCCCCAATTTTGTTAATCTTTCTGCATACTTCATTCTCCCTAGCTGACCACTTAATCTATTATACTTTCTGTTATGTCTTTTTTTGAACATGGAGCTTCTGCTTTGCAGGATGTGCCAGAGACTGGAAATTCTTCTGAACTCATCACACAGCAAGAAGTGAGACCAGAAGAAGAATTTGAGCAGAAATATGCGGACGGAGATGCAAAAGAACAGCAGTATGTTCCTCGAAGGGCCTATATGAACCAAAGAGGTGGCCGTGGAGTTGGTGGCCGAAGAGGAGGATATACTAATGGTCGTGGAGGTCGAGGTGATGGGAGGGGAGGAGGTTCCTACCAGAATGGACGCACTCGATATTATGACCAGTCAGGAAACTATTATCAGAGGAACTACTACAATGGTCGAGGGAGAGGAGGTGGGAGGGGTGGTGGCCACTCTTACAACAGCCATGGTTCAGCCCAAGGTGCTCCTAACTCTGCAAGTATTGGCGTGGCTTCGTGATAGTATCAATGTCCTTTGGGTGTTTCTCAGAAGTGGGTGGGTGATGCGAATGTTTGTTGCTTTTCATTATTCTCTCTCCCTCTCTGGACATTGGTCCTCGTTGAATTCATCATCCAACATCTTGTTTTTGTAGTTCTAGTTTTGATGGATCCAATGGAACCTGTATAAAAAGGACAGATATCGCCAAACCATTTGATCCTAAGTTATTTTGTGAACATGAGTTGCTGAATGTTTTAGTCGTATGTTAAGGTATGATATGGTTATCATATTTTAGTTATTGAGTATTCTTAGACTTTAATAACATATGACTTTAGAATCATTTGATGACATTCATTGAATTAGTTGGAAATTTCGTTTTTTCAGATATGTTGAAAACTAGGTAAATTGAACTGATATTCTTTGCAGAGAATTCTTCTTTGGTAGTGTATTTAGTAATTGTGTATTTGTCTTTCCCTGTTTGGTGTTGACAGTGCTCTAAAATTTCTAAAAAATATAATAGTTGAGTTATGATCCTTCCAGCTTTGGTACTGACATGGATTGTCCACAAACGAATTGCATTTCCTTTTAATCTTATCTGCTGAGTTACATATGTGATTAAAATTTTATTTAAAAGAATTATGAAGCAAGGTACTCTTTTAGGGAGTGTTTGGATTGACGAGTTGGGGAGAGTGGAGTTGGGAGAAGTTTTCAACTCCTTGTTTGGCCTAATGATATTTTAATTCCTATTGTGGGTCTCACAGACTTATTAACTCTTTAGTGTGGGTTTCACAAACTTGTAAACTTTTCCAACTCTCACAACTTTTCTATCTCTTTTTTTTTTACCTCACCTCACTCTTATCCCTCTCTCTTCTCACCTTTCATTTTTCTCTCTCAATTTTTTACATAATTTTTTAAATTTCTTAATTAAATTTTTTTTCTTTATTTTTACTAATTAATAAATAAATCCCGTGCCTTAATATAAATTAGTTCTGAAAGGCACTAGTTAGGATTTCCTATGGTTGAATATCCTATATATTGGAAGCACTAGTTAGGATTTCAATTTCTGCAATTTGTCTGCTGTGTTCAAACTTCACGTAGACAAGGTCAAAAGGAAGAATGTAGCCTTCTTTCACCAAACTAGTTCTGAAAAGCACAGGCATCCCTTCGTGGACTATCCTTTTGTAGGTTTCTTTTTTTTTTTTTTTGGTGGGTAGGGGAAGAAAGTCTTTCAATTGATGCACTGAGAAGATACAATCCACACAACAGACCTACAGTTTCTCTAATCCATATAAAAAATACAAACTCGTGAGATGTGTTTCAACATGTAAATTGAAAAAAAAATAAAGATGCAACCAAATATTGAAAATAAGACGTACATGAAGTTGTCCAGTTGATAGAAAAAAGTCCTTCAGGAATTCATGCTTATAGCACCTGAAGGAGATAACATAATCAGTCAAGCAAATAAAAAGGATATGTCTAAGTACAACTGAACAAGTGCATTTTAAAACCAGAGACGAGCTCAAGAACCAAAACAAGAGACGAGGTCATGTGTCTATGCCCCCGTTAAGCCATACAATTAATAACCAGCAACCAACTAAATAAACATTAGAAGTTCGCTAGATCTAGAGTATGATATTCGTAGTGTCATAATCATCATCTGCATCCATGCTATTTTTTATTATTCACATCTAAAACCCCTGTGAGCAGCCTGAAAATATTATATTCAGTTTATTTTCCTTCTGATACCTGACAAATTTTCGATGTAACCCAAAAGAATTACAATAAATGGAAATCAAACAGTTCTCCAACCCATTAGTGTAAGCATCTAAGAAGCACGGACACTTTAGTTTGGCTAGTGTGTCCATGTCCAACACGTGTTTGACACTTGTTGGACACGCATTAGACACTTGTTAATACAATAGTTGTGTTAGACACGAGTTGTACAAAGCCAATATAAGTCCAATATTTGTTAGACACGTATCAAACACTTGTTAAATATATTAAATAAACATATAATAGTAAATTTTGAGAGCGAAATACATCAAACTCATATTCTTAACCATATAAATGTATAAACTTATGAACTTTGAATTTTCTTCCTATATAAAAATGATATATTTTTAAAAATGTATATTTTAATAAGCATGTCCTTGCCGTGTCTGTGTTCTAGATTTTTAAAAAACGACGTGTCACAGTGTCCGTATCGTGTCGTATCCGTGCTTCTTAGGTAAGCATACATGGAAGAAAAATGATATCTTCATCGATGCCTATGTAAGCTTTTAATTCGCTAACAATTCGTAAGAGTCGGTTCATATTGGAAGGAATACTGTTGGTTGGTTCTTATTGGTCTAGCCATAGGTATCCAGACCAAATTCACTATGTTGTGACCAAATCACTGTTTGAATATTTTCTCCCTCATCTTATTAATGAATATCTCAAAGTATTTATACACGAAATACAAGGGAAAGGTTTTAACCACCAATTAACAAATAACCAACCTTCTAAACAGCGTCTTAAACAGAATAAACAACTCAGCAGTACAATTACAATAATACCCTTTATCCCCCCTCAAACGAAAGTCTATGAAGACAAGAGTTTGGAGCGAAGAAAGAGCAAACGATCATAGGACAGAGCTTTAGTAAGCAAGTCAGCTGGTTGTTGAAGCGAGGGAACAAACTGAATCTGTAAATCTCGAGAAACAACCTTCTCGCGCACAAAGTGTAAATCAATTTCCACATGCTTCGTGCGACCATGAAAAACAGGATTACGTGCAAGTTGAATAGCCGACTGATTATCACATAGAAGAAGCGGAGGTTGAGGCAAGAAAACATACAATTCCTAAAGAACTTGACGAACCCAAGAAAGTTCAGCAGTAGCAGCTGCTAATGCTCTATATTCGGCTTCGGTAGAACTGCGAGACACAGTACTTTGCTTCTTGGAGACCCAAGAAATAAGATTACCACCAAGAAAAATAACAAACCCCGTTGTGGAACGTCAATCAGATCGATCACCGGCCCAATCTGAATCTGAAAAGGCTGAAAGAGACAAAGAACCTCTACGAAAACAAATTCCAGCAGTCAATGTACCACGCACATAACGAAAAATCCTTTTTACAGCAGTAAGATGAAGATAAGTTGGAGCAGTTAGAAACTGTGAGACACGACTGACAGCAAACGCTATATCAGGACGCGTAAAGGTTAAGTAATGAAGGGCACAAACCATAGACCTATATGCCTTAGTATCCTCAGGAGAACACGGTGATGAAGCATCATGAAGAGAGCCGACTGAACAAGGAGTGATGCATGGTTCTGCAGAAAGCATCCCAAAACGAGTCAAAACATCAGTGGCATACTTGGTTTGATTCACAAAGATGCCAGAATGTTTGTGTTGTATCTCAAGTCCAAGAAAGTATGTTAAAGCACCAAGATCAGTCATATCAAACATAGATTTCAATTGAAGCACCAAAGAATCAATATACACAGAATCATTTCCTGTCAGTATGATGTCATCAACATATAGTAAAAGATAGGTCAGAGTTCCACAACTATTTCTAACAAACAGAGGCGGATCAGCCCGAGAAGCCACAAAACCAAATGACAAGAGACTAGTAGTAAAACAATCGAACCACGCACGCGGAGCTTGTTTTAAACCATATAATGACTTCTCCAATTTACAAACATATGTGGGAAATTTTTTATTTATAAAACCCTGAGGTTGTTGCATATAAACTTCTTCTTGTAGCTCACCGTGAAGAAACGCATTTTTAACATCAAGTTGTCGAAGAGACCACCCAAAATGAGCAGTTAGAGATAGAACAATACGTACCGTGGGTTTCTTAACAACAGGACTGAAGGTTTCAAAGTAATCAACTCCTTCTTCTTGATGATAACCCTTCGCAACAAGTCTTGCTTTATACCGAGCAATGGTGCCATCAGGATGTCTCTTAATTCGGTACACCCATTTACATCCAATGGCACGTTTGTTAGAAGGGAGAGGAGTCAGAGTCCAAGTTCTTTGTTTGACTAGAGCATCGAACTCATCATTCATAGCTTGCTGCCATTCACAGATTTTAGAAGCTTAAGTGAATGAGGTAGGCTCATTAGTAAGAGAAGAAGACACATTAGCAAGAAATACTCTCTTCTTAGAAATGCCAGACTTGGAACGAGTTTGCATATGATGAATACTCTGTACTGTGGAAATAGGTAGTATTGCATCACCAACATGTTGTGGTAAAATTTCAGAAGACTCACAAGAGGGTATAGGATTAGAAATTAAAGGGGCAGTAGGCTCACAAGATGTGGTAGGAGAAGGAGCACTGACAGGTTCACTCAAGGAGGAATTTGTAGTAGATGTTTGAGGATCAAGAACAGAACTTGGTTGAGATATAGAAGGAGAAGGGACAGAAATAATAGATGGAGTGGAAGTACTAGAAAAATCATGTGTCAGGGATGGGGAAGATGTAATATTAGCAAAAGGAAATAAGCTTTCATAAAAAACAACATGTTTAGAAATGTAGAATTTATCAAGAATAGGGTCATAGCACAAGTAACCTTTGTAACCAAGTGGATACCCAAGAAAAATACATTGTGTGGTACGTGGTTGAAGCTTATGAGACGTGTAAGGTCGAAGAAGAGGGTAGCATGCACACCCAAAAATTCGAAGAAAATAATAATCAGGAGGAGAAGAAAATAGTAGTTCAAATGGACTTTTATTGCCAAGAGATGGAGATGGCAAACGATTGATTAGATACACTGTTGTGGAAAATGCAAAATACCAGAATTTTAAGGGTACAGAAGATTTTGAAAGCATAGAAAGGGCCATTTCAACAATATGACGATGTTTACGTTCAGCAACACCGTTTTGTTCAGGGGTGTAAGGACATGATTTTTGATGCAAGATGCCACGAGTTTTAAAGAAAGACTGAAGTGAATGACTAATATACTCCCCGCCACCATCACTACGAAAAATTTTAAGTTTGGATGAGAACATATTTTCAGCAAAAGGTATGAAATTAGTAGTAGCAGAAAAAACATCAAATTTAGAGCAGAGAGGGAAAATCCAGGTGTAGCAAGAGTAGTCATCAACAAAGGAAACATAGTATCGATATCCATTTATTGCTTTTTTAGGGGCAGGGCCCCAAACATCACTATGAACAATTTCTAAAGGCATATGAGTAAAAGAAGAAGACAGAGAAAAAGGGAGTTTAGACATTTTTCCATCTAGACAGTGTTTACACATATGAGAAGCAGATTGAGGTAAGGAAAAAACAACAGACTTAAGAACACGATTTAGAATAGAGGTACAGGGATGGCCTAACCGATCGTGCCACACAGTAGAAGAAACTCGAGTACCAACATTAGCTTGAAGATGTACTTGTGCCGGAGGAATAGTAGAAGACAAGGGATAAAGGCCATTCACACTAGGCCAGTGGTACAGAATTTTGCCCGTAAGGTTGTCCTGAATTGTGAAGGAAGAGGCATTAAAAATGAACGAACAATGATTATCAAGGCAGAATTGATGGACAGAGAGGAGGTTCGTGGAAATATTAGGTACACGAAATAGTTTGTTTAAAACAAAAGAGGAGTGGGGTGTAGAAATTTTACCACAGCCGTGATGAGTGATTGGCAATGTCTGACCATTTCCAACAGTAATGTTGTCTTCTCCATTGTAAGTAGAGGAAATATGTAGATTGGACATATCACTAGTCAAATGAGCATTACATCCTGTGTCAGTATGCCAAATTTGAGGATCTTGAGCAGTTCCAGAAATCGAGGATGATGAATTAGCAGATGCAGCCATGGCAGCCAATTTAGCAGGAGGATGACGCCCTTGATAGGAGTAATTCATCCTATTATAACAGTCAAGAGCATTATGACCATACCGCTGGCATATCTGACAGGTAACTTTGCTAGACTGACGATTATTTTCAGGTAACTGTTCTTGAACAGTAGCATTAATTGGATTACCCGGACGAGCACGGCTTTGACTGGAAGAATTATTTCGAAAACCATCAGAACGACCATTTCCTCTACCACGTCTTGATCCTCGCCAATTTCCTCGACTCTGATGACCAGAACCATCATAATTTGCTAGCATAGCCAAAGAAGTTGCAGAAATAGTCTCATCAACCTTGGACTGTTTCTCAAGAGCAGATTCCTCTGTCTTCAGAAGAATATGTAACTCATCAAAAGAGAGGGCACTAGATCGAGTGCGAAGAGATGTTTTAAACACATTGTATGAGGATGGAAGACCATTGACAGTATAGATGATATGATCCTTAGTGTCCACAATCGTAGAAACGGCAGCAAGTTTATTCACAAGAAGTTTGATCCTCTATATATACATATCGATTGATTCAGTTGATTGCTTGGAAATGTTTTGCAGCTCTGTCTTCAGCCCAACTATGTTCATCCGCGTCGAGGAGGAAAAATGTTTTTCCAATTTCTCCCAACTTCTTGAGCCGTCGTACAACCAATCGCATAAGAGAGGGCGGTTTGTGTAAGCGTAGCATTTATGAGAGTAATTAGGGCTTGATCACGTTCGTGCCATTGTTCATATGCAGGATTCAATCTTGGTGGTTGACCTTCTGTTCGTAAGATTTGATCTGGTGCAGGATAAGATCCATCAACAAATCGATACAATTTGTGAGCCTTGAGAATCGATGAGATCTGGAATCGCCAAAGGACATAGTTGGAAGAATCCAGACGAATTGAAACTAAATTGCAAATATTTGTGAGAAGAAACATCGAGGAATTCTGATTCTGGTCTTCGTTTTGCATGATAAGAGGAAGCAATCGAAGGAAGAGAAAAAAAATCAGAATTACAGACGCGTGGAAGAAAATGATCACGACGTTAGTCTTCAATGCTCTGATACCATGACCAAATCACTGTTTGAATATTTTCTCCCTCATCTTATTAATGAATATCTCAAAGTATTTATACACGAAATACAAGGGAAAGATTTTAACCACCAATTAACAAATAACCAACCTTCTAAACAGCTTCTTAAACAGAATAAACAACTCAACAGTACAATTACAATAATACCCTTTATGTTGTCGTCTTTTTTTTTTTTTTTTTTTTTTTTTTTTTTTTTTTTGTTGATAATTTTAATTATGTGTGTGTACATATCGTATTACTGTTATGTCAAATGAGTTAGACCACAGATTTTCAGACTCCATCGACTTCTTATTTTATTTCATGTATTTAGTATTTTAATGGAAGACAAAGTTTACATCAAAATGAAAATATAGACAAATATAGTGGAGGACGAGAAATCCTCAAGTTAAAAGATACAATAAAAACAAAGAGAAACTCATTCAAATAGATTAAATAGAGGCAAAATTAATCTCAAAGTAAATTGAAGAATTTGCAATCTGAAAATAAAGTATTAAGGCCCCGTTTGATAACCATTTGGTTTTTGATTTTTGGTTTTTGAAAATTAAGCTTGTTTTCTTCCAATTTCTCTATAATGATTTTCATCTCCCTTAAGGAAGTATTTGAATTCTTAGCCAAATTCTAAAAACAAAAACTACATTTTGAAAACTACTTTTTTTAGTTTTCAAAACATAGCTTGGTTTTTGAAAACATAGGCAAAAAGTATATGACAAAACAAGTAAAACCATAGGTATGAGTAGTATTTATAGGCTTAATTTTTAAAAACCAAAAACCAAAAACCAAAAATCAAATTGTTATCAAACGGGGCCTAAGCTTTTGGCATCAAATTTATTACTGGGGGAATAGAAATGTTCTTGCATACCGGGCATAAGTAATAAATAAATCCCGTGCCTTAATATAAATTTCTTGTCATTATTACTAATTAATAATTAAATATAACTAATTATTAAAAAATAATTTATTTTTATCCTATAATTTTAATAAAATTTTAACAAAAATATTTTTCTTTTTATTCTATAATTTTATTTTTTAAATATAAATTATATAAGAATATTTTAGATATGATACTATTATTTAAATTGAAATTCTTAGTGTAAATTAGAGTACTACATAACCATTTTTTTAATTGATAAAAACATCCCTCTCTCACTTCTTCCACATATTATCTACAATTTTTTCTTAAGTTTAAACAAAATTATTTATAACAAATAACAATTTTAGCTTTTTAGCTTTTTTTTTATTTATAGCTAAAAAATATATATAATTTTATGATTTGAAGATAAGAAAAATATATTTTAAACTAACTTGTATTACTATTTAAGATATTTGTGTTTAAAAAGGTTAACGTATTAAAAATTTTTGATTTTAAAATTAATCATATTCAAAGTAAAAAGATAAATGATTTTTCCTTCCAAACTTAATAAAATAAAATTATTACAATAAATAACATAAATATATAGTAATCTAAACAAAAGTACTATATATAATATTCATTTTGAATGGTGTTAAAAAATATATATTCATTTTGAACTTAATTATTTTAAAATAGCATAAATATTTGATATTTACTTCAAAGAATATATTATTTACAAATTAATCAAACTTTAAATAATCCATTACATTTATTGGTTAGAAAAATAAAATCTTAAATTATATAAAACAAATTATTTTATCAAGCTTGAAAAAAAAATCTTAAATTAAAATTTAAAATTGACGAAAACAAGTTTTAATAAAATTATAAAATATTCATAAAATAATATAATTTAAAATCTCAATTTTAAGATTGACGAAAATAAATCTATATTATTTCTGGAATTGAGAGAATAAAAACATAAAAATCTTCAAGTTTATTTGGATCCAGTAAAATTAATGAATTGAAATCTTTCCGAATCACATGTAATATTTAAAAATTTGTAAGAATTTCTTTTATTTGAAACTATCCAAGACAAATGAATAATAAATGTGAGAGATATTGAAAAAAGAATATGGGGTATTTTGTTAAAAAAAAATCTTTAAAGAAATTTGTAAAAAACATATAAATTAATAAAAATAAAAAATCTCAATCTTAGAATTTATGGGAACAAATTCTTAATAATGAAAATTTGAGAAATTGTAGAAAAAAAATTGTACAAAAAAAAAAAGCTAAAATCAACTCAGACTTCATAATCCATGTTTAATAAATATGCACCCCAAACACAGTTTTCCAAACTCCTACTCCCTGCAACTCCTTACCCCAAACACAGATTTCCTAACTCGAGACTAAACAACTCTGCACCCCAAACACAGACTTCCTAACTCCCCAAACTTCCTAACTCCTCAGATATATTAACTTCTACTCCCTGCAACTCCTTGCCTCAAACAGCCCCTTAAGTTTTAAGATGACAGATTCCGTTTTTTTTTTGTTTTTGTTCACAATCTTTCAAATTACCAGCTTGGTATAGAAATGTAACTTGTAACGTACATGCTATTATTTTCATTCTTCTGTTTTTCACATTTTTCAGTACTTTTTTGCCATGGACAAAAAGCACCTCTTCTAGATAATTCATTTGCTTTTCGGGGGACATTTTCAAATCATAATAATACAAAGAACATCTCTCCTAGAATTTGTTCTAAATGATAAACAATATGTATAATATTTTTTCAATTTTATTTTATTAAAGGGGATGAATTCAATTTTTATCTCTAAACTTGTCACGATGAATCGAATTTCATCTTAAACTTTCAATTTCATCAAATTAGATCTTCAATTTAGTTAAATTTAAATGTTGAAATTTTTACTCTATTCAATTTTTGCTAATTCATCAACTACAAAAAATATGTGTAAGCTTACTGATCTCAATAGTATCAAGTCTTGCACAAATTTAAGTTAGATTAGCACACAAATTAATTATTGAATAACTTTGTCAAAACTCACAAATTTTAACAAAAATTTAGCTTTAATGTCGTTTTTCCTTTAAACGTTATCAATTTTTGTCGTACATATGTTTTAGAATTCTTTGAACGTATATGACAATACTTTTTTTGACAACTTTTCAAACAAAAACTTATAGGTAAAAATTGCAACACTTTTTCAAGTTTAAGGTTAAGATTGCAACACTAATCTAAGTTTATGATGTAATTTGATGAAATTAAAAATTAAGGGTAAAAATTGATACAACTTGACAAGTTTAGAAGTAAAAATTGTTTTTTTTTCTCTGAAGATTCCAAAAAATATATTTAAGAATAGAATAAAAACAATATATTGCACATGTTTTTATCATAAAATGCACACGAAATGTTTCCAAATATTTTGGTTCCATGTAAAATTGAGAAATATTCTCATTGACTTATTACTCTCGGAAGGTACAGAACATCATTTTCATTCTCTAATTTTTAGGTTTTTTTTCCCATATTTGTTAGGACAAGAACTTAATTCGTTCAGATAAGAAAGTAAAATCACATGAATTCATCCATTGTAAGAGCCAAAGTAGAGAAACTATAACGGTGCTTTAAAGTTTAACCTCGCCCTTCTCGTTTCTCTTTGCTTTCTTTGTGGGTATCACACCAATAAAATTTTTGGGGAAATTTTTATTTTAACTCTGTTAGTTGGGTAAATTCAATTCAACTTAGAAGTTTAGTGCTTGTTTGATAATGTTCTCATTTCTTGTTTCTTATTTCCGTTTCTCATTTTTTTTAAAATAGACATGTTTGATAAACGACTCTGCTTCTTATTTCTAAATTTTTAGAAACGTTTCTAAAAAAGATGCAAATTTTGAGAAACTACAAAAAGTAGTTTCTCAAATTCTATTTCTATTTTTTTTCTCTGTTTTATACATGTACTCATATTTCTCTTTTTCCTTTCTACACCCATCTCTCCCTCTCTCTTCCATTCTTTTTTTTTTTCTTTTAATACTTTTTTATCTTTTCATTTTTTTTCTTCTTTTTCATTTATTTCTTTCTCTTCTCTCTTCTTTCTCTCTCTTTCATCCTAATCTTTTTCTTTTAATAGTTCCTTTTTTTTCTTTTGTTCTTTTTGTTTATGTTTTTCTCTTCTCTCTCATTTCCTTTTCTTTTCTTTCCTTTTTTTTTTACTTTCCATTAACGAACTTTTAGTTATTATTTTCTATTTAAATATCTATTATTTTCTCTTTTTGTACGTTTTTAATTTTTTTATTAAATAAATAAACTAATAATGTATTTCATGTTTACCATTAAATGTAAATATATATATATTCTCTCTTTTTCTGATTTTACTTGTGTTTATTATTGGCTAATGCATTTTTAAAGAAAAAAATAAAGTTTATTATTAAATTAAAAAAAATGTGGGCATGCTCGATTGTCTAACCGTAGATAATTTACAAATTAGTCTAATTGAACTAACTCGTGTAAGCCAAAATCATTTATAGTGAATTGATTGGAGTGAGAAATGACATTGCAAATCAAATTTGAACAACATTTGAAGGATAAATTTTATTATTATTATTATTAATTTTGTGTTGGACATGAATAAAATACTATAAACTCTTTATAATTGTTTTATATTTATTTTAATGCATGTTATATGTTTTATTATATTATTGTACTAAATTTTATTTTTACTAAAAAACAAGAAACAAGAAACAGTTATCAAACACATGTCTGTTTCTGTTTCTTTTTTAAAAAAAAAAATAAGAAACAGAAATAGTTAACAAACGTGTCAGATAACGTTATCAAACGGGGCCTTAATGTCACAAAATTGGATTTCGAAATTAAATAATTGGTAAAATATACACCCTTATATGGGATATATATATAATTTTGTTAGGACAATGACCCTCGATAGATCTCCACATTGATATGATATTGTCCACTTTGGACATAAACCCTCATGACTTTGTTTTTAGTTTCACCTAAAAGGCCTCATACCAATGGAGATAGTGTCTCTCACTTATAAACCCATGATCTTTCCCTTATCTAACCAATATGGACTTTGGTTGTACTCCCAACAATCCCAACAATTTTTTTTTGGATAATTGTAATGGGTGGAAAAATTGATTGTCGTATTTGCAAATATGTTACTCAAACAAACAATTTGCAAATATAGCAAGTTTTTAAATTTTCAAGTCTATCATTGATATACCACTTTGATAGTCTATCAGTGATAGACCTCTATCATCGATAGACATTTTTTATAGTCTATCAGTGATAGAATTCTATCACCGATAGACCATTTTATGGCTATCACTGATAGACCATTTCTATCTTGAAGTGTTCAGTATCTAAGGACTTCATGGAGCATTTATAACATAAGGATTTGGCCTTCTTTGCTCTCAATTCTCTCTGAGTTCTCTGAAGAATAAAATTTTTGACCCCTCAAATAAAGGAGAGCTCCTCTATTTATAGAGCTTTCCATGGGTATGTGGACTTGGGCTTAAATGCTTTTGGGCCCAACCATTGGACTTAGACTTTGTTGGATTTGGGCTTAATCATTTGGATTTGGGTTTTATTTAACTTTAACTCAAATTCCATATAACCTAATTTGACCAAATTAAATTTAATTGTTTGGTTAAATTGTCATAATGAAGACATGTAGCCTTTTAATTTTTAGAATTTGCCAATTTTTGTCTTCAAATTAAATTTAGGACACATGTGAATTTATAATTTGTCCCAAATTTAATTATTTGTAGTTTTTTCATTAATTTGGCATAATGGCGTGACAATTGGGGATTGGCTGAAATTTCTTTGTCAACAAATGTATATCCATAATAAACCTAAACAAAAATGAACATGCAAACGATCATCTAATAGTAAATAAAGTAAAACCATTTTATATTCTATTGATATGGTATAACAGTAATAAACATAATAGCAAACGAGCCTGCAAACAATTAATGATAGTCGCCTATCAACCTTAGTCAAATAGGTCTATCAGTGATAGACCTCAATCATTGATAGGTCTTAGGTCTAACATCTTAATCGAGGGTACATGCGAATTAACGTTGAGCTATGCTCACTTTGGCAGAGTAATGGTTCCTTATCTTCCAGCGTGTTGGATGTTTTTTTCTTGGCTAAGTATAGATATTTTGATGTTGAATTTGGCTATCTTTTTAGTTGCTTGAATTTGTAATTAGATTAAGAATTTCATGATTGAATCTAGGCATTTGATTTGATTATTTTGTCAATAAAATTTTGTGTGACTTACTAGTTTATTCATAAACAGTATATTTTTTTTGTAGTTCAACAACATATGGGATGGAGGATTCGATCATTTAGCCTCTTGGCCGAAGATATATACTATAACCAGTTGAGCTATACTCATGTTAACATAAACAATATTCAAATTTGGTTTTGAAGGGGTATTAATCTTACAACTTATTCAAGTTCAAAATTTAATTTGATGAAATGATAAAGCTCAAGTTATGTGTCGGCTATAAAAGAAATAAAAATTTCCCTAAATTTTATTCTCATTCAACCAATGTCAACTTTATTCCATTTCCGCAATTTGTTAGGTTCATTTTCCATCGTCTCCAAATCTTCCGGTTCCTAAAAATAATATTCGAACTTCCATTATCATTCGTAAGTTTAATGGCTTTTTTTTTCTGGAAGAATTCTGAGTACGTTTAATTTAATGTTACGGTACAGAACAGTATGTGTCACAGTGAGAAAACTCAAAAGAAAAGGCTGCGCGCATAAATGCAAAGCAGATTCAATTCCATTTCAAAAGATGGCATCGCGCTGGGCCTCACATTTCAAAACTTCAATCAATAGTTTATGTTGATGTGCCTTTTGAAGTGTCTTTTTTAGTTCAATAGTTATAGAATTTGTTGTTGCCTAATTTTGGATAGAAAAACGCACCTAACCTCCACGTGACAGCAACGATAATTTGTTTGAAAGGAGAAGAACGTAGCCTGCAAGATTTGAACACCGGTGTGGTGCTTGCCACACGAGCTCTGATACTTAAGTCAGAGAGTGAATAAGTGTGACAAGTTAAAGTTTTGAGAGTGAGAAAAAACTTATTTTTCTCCCTTTGAGAAGAGAGCTTAAATACTATTCTTCTAGGATTTTTTGGAGGATTCCTCATAGGAATAGGACGAAAAAGGACCAGATTGGGCTGGACAAAGGTGGCTCATGCCAAGAGGAGAAGAAACAATGCCCAAAAGAGGGCCTTGTAGTGAGGTCGGCCTTGGCCTAGGCCGAGGCCGAGACCAGGTACTTTGGCTTTGGCCCAAGTCGGCTCCTCGCCCCTTTCTTGCGTTGACTCGGTTATGACTTAGTTTCAGTCCGTTGTGATCTATATTGGTCCTTTTAGCTCTGTCTTGTCTTTAATTATATTGTGACAGGACTTTTCTAAGACATAATGATAAATCTATGGCAAAGTAGGAGAGAGAACATGTTGGAGACGGGCTGGAACCATGTCAAGGAAGCCAAAGAAGGTGGGTCCGACCCCATGGTGGGGTCGGCCCATGTGGTCGCCTTGGCCTTTGGGCTTGCCTCCTTTATCTCTTGGAGGCCCGGTCTCTTTTTCCTTTTGGTCCAATTTGATCTGTTTTAACTCGTTTTGAGCTCTCTGCATAGCAATAAGTATTTTATCCATTCAACTATGTTCGAAGTGACATTTTTAAAGTTTTTATGCATGAATAAAATAATTTTTTTTTAAAAATCTTTGACAACTATAAGTGATTTGAGAAATTGTAAAAGTAGATATAGAGCAACTAAAGTATTTTTAGAAGAAGCATTTAACTAATTTTCTTTTAGAAGCACTTGTAAAACAAGTGTTTCACTTTTAAAAAAAAAAATCAAATGGTACGCAATGTTAGAGTGTTGATATAATTAAATTTACCATAACTCATCAGTTTAAGCTTTTGGGTTTATTGGTAATTTAACATGGTATTAGAGCAGGAGGTCCTGAGTTTGAATGCTTGTAGCCCACAAGTGAGGGAGAGTGTTAAGGTGTTGATATAATATTTAAATTTACCATAATCCATCAACTTAAACTTTTAGGTTAATTGATAATTTAACATGCAAAACATATACATTAATTAGAAATATATATTTCTCTATTATGGGTCAAAAGCTTGAATTTTCTTGGCCTTCATTTGTGATATAATATTTAAGAATAAGCTTGCAATAGTAAAAACATATTTTTATTACTAAATATATATATTTTTTTTTATTTACAAAGTTTTCATAAAAATTCATTTTAATTCTAACAAAATTTTCTTTTTTAGTTCAACATCCATTTCTCTATTATGGGTCAAAAGCTTGAATTTTCTTGGCCTTCATTTGTGATATAATATTTAAGAATAAGCTTGCAATAGTAAAAACATATTTTTATTACTATATATATATATATATATATATATATATATATATATATATATATATATATATATATATATATATATATATATATTTTTTATTTACAAAGTTTTCATAAAAATTCATTTTAATTCTAACAAAATTTTCTTTTTTAGTTCAACATCATGAGGGGATGAAAATTCAAACCTCTGATTTTTTGATCAATGATATAATTAATACCTTAACTACTGAAACTATATATGCTCAAGTTGATCATTTTAATTCTAATAATTGCCTTAGAACTAGAGTTTTAAATTTTCGTTGACATGTTGACATTTTCACATTTCCATGAGTGTTCGACGATGACATGAGGAGTGAATTGATATTTCTATTATATCATAGAGAAATTGATGTAATATAACTAGAATGTAACTATTGTAGACCTAATATTAATAATAAGAAATTTAAATTTAGTTAAAAAGGATGAAAGACTTATTTGTTAATTTAAATATTTTTTTAATGAATTTTATATTTTTTTTTCAAAAATATATGTTGACATTGATATTTCCATCGACATTTTTATAAATTTGAGACCTCGAAATTTCTGTCTACATCGATATTTAAAAAGTTGTTAGAACAAACTTTCGAAAGTTTCAAAGGACTTTAATGTCCTTTGATAAATATAATATCTTTTTCAAAGGTTTTTAAAAACCTTCGATAAAAAGTAGATATTTATCAAAGATTTTTTACATACCTTCGATGAATGGTAATATAATTCTCAAAGGACTTGAATTTCCTTTGATAAATATAATATATTTTTCAATATAATATATTTTTCAAAGGTTTTTAAGAACCTTCGACAAAAAATAGATATTTATCAAAAGTTTTTTAAATACCTTTGATAAAGGGTAATATAATTTTCAAGGGACTTGAATGTCCTTTGATAAATATAATATATTTTTCAAAGGTTTTTAAGAACATTCGATAAAAAGTAAATATTTTTCAAAGGCTTTTGAAATGCCTTGATAAATGTATATATTTTTCGAAGGTTTTTTATAACCTTCGATAAAAAATGGTTGAAATAAGCCAATTTGGGGTGGGGTGTGTCAGCCAACTTTCTTGTAGTGTTCATTCAATATCACATACAAACCTCTTTCTTAAGGTGTATACATATTTGTTTTCGGGTTGAATAGATAACTTAAAATTTCTATAAAATATAAGAATTTAATGATAAGGACAAAAAAATAAATAATAAAAATTTAAATGTACTAAAACAATTATAAAAATTTGGGGAAAAAGACATAACATTTAACAACCTAGTATAGTTTAATAGTGAAGATATATCTTTACAATCACAATAGTTAAGATATATCTATATCATTTTTTTTTTTTAAAAAAACCTTAAGATATCTATACTTCTCTTAAAGAATACTAAGTATAAATTTTTACAATTGTATTTGTAATACACTATTTAAGACAAAATATATTTTGGTCAAAGAGGATTGGGATTAGTATCTATTTGGTCTATAAGAATTCAAAAACTACATTTTTAGTCTCTGAAGTTTGAAAAATATTTCTAAACGGTAAATAAGCTCTTTTGACCATTAGTTGACTAACAAGAAAATGATGCGGCAGTTAAATGGCTAACTATACTTCTAATTTAACAAAATATATTAATTTAATAATATTGTTTTTTGTTTATTGGACTTTCTCTCTCCTACCCTCCTCTTCTACCTTTCTCCATCTCCCCCTTGGACAAACATCGCTGTTACTGTTGTCAAAAGCCCTTGTCGTGGCCTCCAGCGGAAGCCCAAAGCCAAGAAGAAACAAGTTCCTCGTTCCAAATCCAAATCTGAGAAACTTGTTCCAAGGAATGATTCTCATCGGAGGACGAAGCTCTCTGGCAAGGAACGAGTCCTCCTTGTTCGGAATGCAAAAGATCAATTGTTCCTCCTTGCCTATTTGGAACAAGGACGGACTTTCCCCCTTGTGGTTATTTCTCCCATGGCTATGGGCTTTTGTTGACAGCAGCGAAAGCTTTCGACAATAATGAGGTTTGCCAGTGAAAGGGAAGATCGAGAAAAATAAGGAAGAGAGGGGAGGAGAGAGCTTCCAATACGCAAAAATGATAATTTTTAATTTTTAAAAATTATGTTTGTTTTTATTTTTTTTATCATTTCTTTATAATAAGTTTTAGCCAAATTCCAAAATCAAAATCAAGTTTTTGAAAACTATACTTTTTCTAAATTTGGTTTGGCTTTTTAAAACATATGTAAGAAGTAAATAACAAAACAAAGAAATTCTATAAATATGAAAGTAGTATTTATAGATTTAAATTTTTAAAATTAAAAATAAAATATCAAATAGTTATCAAACAGAATCTAAATTAATATGTTTTACTAAATTGACAGGTACAAATAATTAACGATGAAAAAAGTTCAATGAGCATTTAAAATCTAAACCACGGTGATTTAGAAGTATCTCTTTTGAAGGTCTAAAAAAAAAAGCACTCTTTTGAAAACTCAAAACCACAAAAACATCAACACTAATATTTTTAAAAGAATCAAACATAATAATAAGACCGAATAAATGCATATCGTTAGGGCCCGTTTGGATTCTTTTTCACAAAAAGAAATATTATATGCTTGGCGTTTTGCTTTATCTCCTAAAGCACACTGATTTATGTTTATTTTCTTTCACGCTGAAAAGTTGCAATGTTATGACAGGTTTTCAATGCATGGATTTGACATCATAGTATAGACTTTTTTTTTTTTTTTGTTAAAGTACCATAAAGGCTAAATGATAAAAAATATATATATATATATATACCCTTTAACCTTCTCCTTTAATTCAAAAATACTCTTATTCTTTTTAAAATTACAATATTACTTTACTTTTTATATCAATTAAAGACTCTTATTCTTTTTAAAATTACAATATTACTTTACTTTTTATATAAAGGTTTCAAAAACTACTTTTAGATAGAAAAACTGTTAAAATGTTTGACAAAAGGTTAATGTGTCTGAATGTCATTCTCTCAGACTTAATCGAAGCAAATGTCTTAGTCGTTGCTACGTCGATGTTTTCAATTCAACATTCTAACAGATTTCTATTCCAAAAATAGTTTTGAAACATTTATAAAAGATCAAAGATAAAATTGCAACTTTTAAAAAAATAAATGTATTTCTAAAAAAAATGACAAAATTTAAGAATATTTTTTATAATTTAGCCTACAACAAATAAAATTTGAACCTCCGATTTAAAAAAAAAAAAAAAAATTACATGTCAATTAAGCTATGCTCAACACAGTAAAACTTTACACATTTATGTCATGCAAACATTTATCATTTATTCTCCACCTCTGATTGTCCATATAAAAAGGAACAAGAAAAACCTCATTTATATTAATTAAATAGCATTTGCCGTAATATCAAAAGTTAGTTAATTTATACCTGGAACACACTGCATTTGATAAAGTAACACATACCAAAAGAGCGGACAGTAGTCATTAAAAAAGTATTTTAAGTTCTTATTATTATTTACAATTTGTCATCTTAATTGATGTCGGTAGCTAATTAACTGTGTCAATCTCCACTTAAGAGTTTAAAGAACGGTGTAAGTTTAATTTTCCGTTGACAACACAAAAGTTAGAATATAAAATTTCGGGCGAGACAGGAATCATATTCCAGTAATCTGAAGTTACCCTTTTACTCTTTTCTTCTCGTATATATAAAGCTGCTCGTCAGTCATGTCTGGAAACTTGTAAATTCAAACAAGATTTCTCTCAGAAAAGAGGCTCAAACAGATCTGAGATTAAAAACTTCCAGCTTCAATTTCAAAAAATGGGAGCAAGCTTTGCAGTCCCACGTTCAAGATCTTCCAATATTACAACATTGCAAGGAAAGGCTCCCACCATTGTCGAGTGCCACAACAAAGCTGAGTGGACAGCTCGTTTCGAAGCCACAAAGGAAACAAACAAGCTTGTAAGTTTCAAATGAACTTTCTATTCCAACATATAATAATGAATGCTTCGGCTTTGTCGTTGACAAGAAGCTGGTTTTGTTGTGCTGCTGGTTTGTTATATAGATGGTGATTGATTTCACTGCTGCATGGTGCGGACCTTGTCGACACATGGAGCCAACCATCAAGGAGTTGGCTGCAAGGTTCAAGGATGTTGAGTTCATCAAAATCGACGTCGATGAGTTGACGGTATGGTCGAGCTTTCAACCTTGTCTTGTCTTTGTTTTGTTTTTGGTTCAGTGGATGAGTTGAAACATGACTTTGTTTGAAAAAATGGATGACAACGCAGGATGTTGCAAAGGAATATGGGGTAGAGGCAATGCCAACATTCATACTGCTTAAGAACGGGAAAGTAGTTGATAAGGTGGTCGGAGCCAGGAGGGAGGACCTGCAGGAGAAGATTGAGAAATATAGTAAATATTGATGATGCTCATGAAGCTTCTCAATAAGTAAGGAACAAAACAGTAATAAAGAACCAGGATTATCTAGTTCTCTACAACAAACTATATGATGTTTATTATATTATGCCACTGCCAGCCCTTCTGATTTATGTTCAGAAAGATTTCTACCTCTTTCTTCTATCCGTCCAATCTCTCTCTCTCTCTTCCTCTGCAAACTCACACACAAGTACACAACTGAGTGAACATGGTTTTGATTGGTTTGATTGATTGCAATCAACACCTAAAGTAACAACCATGTGATTTATAAGATGCTAGAAAATTTTAGAAGATAAGAAAAAAGGACATTGCATAAAATTATTCAACACCAGTGGATGCACGCACAGTATACACCAAATTCCAAGCTAATAAAATACAAATAATCTTACATTGACTTCTCGTAAAAATATTTATGATCACATGATGCAACATTATTATAATCAAGTCAAAGTTAACTTTTGGCTACAAGGGCAGTGGATGAAATGCTAGATTTCCATTCCTAAATCATATTTCCAGGAATCAATCAAGCAGTTCTCCAAAATCCTAATATGCACAATGTTCCTCTCCGGAGAGTAAGACAAGTATTTACATGTTGCTGAGCTTGCATTATCGATCCCCTGTGTAGGAAGTTCGTTGTTGTGCCCGCTCCTGAGCCCAACTTCTTAATCAGAACCACCCAAAGCCCTTCTTAGATCAGATTTCTGTTCAAAAGTAAGCTTTGATGGGAAAATGATATCAAACTTGATTCTAAGGTTCCCCTTCTTGTTTGGTTCTTTCGAGATGGGCATTCCTTCATTCTGGAACACTACCTCGTAACCCGGTTTGACAATATCAGTTACAGCAGTGAGATTTCTTCCATCCAAAGTTGTAATGTTCAATGTCTTTCCGGTGAGTGCTTCTAATAGAGATACTTTATGATTGACTACCAAATCATTACCATCCCTCTCAAAAACAGGATGGGGTTTCTCATCGATGATAAATATAAGATCTGCAGGAGCGACGCCAGGTTCTTGATTGCCTTTCTCGGGGAAAGTGATTTTTGTCCCCTTCTTCCATCCAGGCTTGATATCTATTTTTAACACTTCATCAACAGTTTTTGGCTTCCTACAAAACAAGTTACTTGAATGTCAAGCCTAAATCCAGGAGAAAGATATGCAAGAACATTGACGAGACAATGAGATCAATGAAATAGGGTGCATACAAACCCAATGCATTAGACGAATCATCACTCACTGATGTCAAGTGTGAGGTTGATTGCAATGATGTCAAAAAGGAAGAGCAAGCTTATGTTCATTTAATTCAATTCAATGATGTTCTTCTCCAATTTTCAACAAGAAAAGCATTTTTATTATTCCTAATCAACAGAAAATATCGTTATAGATGCTTCAGTTAGCTGGGGGGGTTATAGAAAAGGTTGAGATTCAGTCTTGTGGTCATTGAAGAAAGTAGAAGCACCAAGTCCCTCCCTGATCATAAACTTTATGTCACAGTATAATATTCATATGATCATCATCCACACACTGTCTTTCTGTAAAACACGCACAACCATCCAATTAGGTACCCAAGTAGGCTTTTCAGGTTCGGTGGACAAGAGTTTGACATACTATGCTATTCACAGTTGCACACCACTGGTTCATATTAGTTTATCCTATCGCATTTCCATCAATAGTAAAAGTAGAACCGAAGGGAACGTTTTCCATTTAAAGAGGTATCAATATCCTGATAATCCTAAGCAGCTCAGCCAGGAAAAAGGGAATAATATCTTCCATGTAATATTATCCTTTATATTTCCGCCCATTAAGCTTTACAGCATCAAAGAGTATTACTAGTAACCCATGAAAGTTCATATGTACCATTAGATGCAATCGAAACAAATTAGATTTATAAGTATTCAACATTTTTGTTTCAATTAAAACAGACAAAGTAAAAGGAGAACCAGAAACCACTAGCAGAAATATGGAATTTGACATACCCAAACTCATCCGGGACAGTGCGAGAAATCCTCATCTTCTTCCTGGAACCTTTGTAAAGCTCTTCCAAGCTACACATTAACTTGCTCTCAATTGGCGGTGCTTTCTTATTCGTTTGCTTCCCAGCCTCCGCCTTACCATTCCTAAACAAACTCTCTCCTCTAAACCCTCGGCTCTTAGCACTCCCAGCTCCGCCGAAAAACTCGGCGAAAATGTCATCGGCATCGCGAGGGACATAGGAAAAAGAGGGATTGGAATGGACCGGAGGAACAAAATCAGCGGATTTGAGAGCCTCCTCGCCGTAGACATCGTAGATCTGACGCTTCTTAGCGTCGCTCAAAACATCATATGCCTCAGAGATCTGCTTGAACTTAGCCTCCGCCTCTTTCTTGTTGAAAGGGTTCTTATCAGGATGCCATTTCATAGCCAACCTCTTGTAGGACCTCTTCAGGTCCTCTTCATTCGCATTTCTGTTCACCTTCAACACATTGTAGTAGTCCACCCCCATCACACAGACACAGCTACCTCTCTGCAACTCCTCGATCGCTCAAAGCCTTGAAAATGTGAATGCTAATTGCCAGAGGTTGAAGAAAGTTGTTCTAGCTGCGGCCTTGACAGTACAAAATTTCTTCGAATTGACTTCAATTTTGGGAGTAAACTTGAAGCAAAAGTGGAAGAAATGGAGAAACAGGGGAATCCGGCGAAACGGCCGTTGTACGATCAGAAAATTGAGTGGCTGATTGCTCTAATCGCGCTTTTTTAATAATATATATTTATAGTCAAATGTTCTCCTCGCCTGCTACCGTAACAGCTCCGTGACAGAAACTTGCGTGAATGACAAACGTGAATGGACGACGACGATTTTCCTTATCCACGTGAGGGTCACCCATCCCTCAACCTTCTCCTCTCCTTTTGAATTGTCGGGCAACAAAATGTTTAATGCAATTATTGTTTTTTTTTTTTTTTAATAATATTATCTCCTTTTTTGAGATCCCTCCTATTGTTTGATAGGTAGGCTTTTCTAATTAATTTAATTAATTCATCAATTATTAGTTGGTTCTGATCAATATAGAGAAGATAGTAAATTAAATGAGAATTTAATACAAAAGGTTGAATATAAATATTTTTATATTTAAATACTCATAAAATCATCAAATACTCCAAAAGGCTTACTTTAAAATCAAATAAAATATCAAGGTGAGTTTGTCGGCATATTTTACTATATTTGTCTAATGAAGCCAAAAATATATTATTCATCGAAAAAACCAAAAATATATATTCACAGAAGAAAAAAAAAACACATTTTGATAAATAATTGATTTATTGTTAAAGATTAGATTTTTCTTTTCCTTATCTAAAAAAAAATAAATTATTTTCCCTTTTAAGAAAGACATTTTTTTTAACACAAGAAAGACATTTGAAGGGAGAATGCTTAAGCTCCCCTGACCAAAAAAAAAAAGCCTAATTTTCCTTTTGGAGCTTCGAATCTCACATGATTAATGTTTTACGGCAACTATTGCTAAAAAAAATTTTAAAAACTAAAATCAAGTTTGAGCTAAGTTCAAACTCAAACCCTTTTTGTCAAGAAGGTAGTTGCCACTTCTACATCATTTGATGTGTGGGTGAAAAATATGTAAAAAAATATGTATATATTTTTTTTTAGTTCAAACAAAGATAAATAGGTTTTTTTTTTATCGTATATATTTAATAGTTATAAGAGTGATAGTCATGTTGTGACAACCATATTAAATAACTTTTTATTTTCATTAATTTGATTTCAATTAACTCTTCCAAAAAAAAAAAAAAACTCAACAAATTAACAAAATGTGAAGGGAAAAAAATCTTAATTAGAAAAATGAGAAGAAAAGGAAAGCATTAAGTAAACCTAAAAAAGAAAAGTTTTGATCAAAGTGACAGGCATGTGAGTGTATCACATTCACGATCAGAAAGCATTACGAAAATATCGACGTGCAGTCAAGTAGTGATTAGTGAATGGGTGGTGGCTGAAGGAAAGAGAGAGGAGAGGGACAGTTTTGTACTTTTGCATATTATTTAAAAATATAATTATAAAATAAATTAAGCATTTAATTTGGAATTGGAATATTAGTCGGCAGTCGCGGCCGTGGGAACCGCTGCAAAATGAGCCAAAAACATGTCATTTTTCACCCATCAACCCGCTGGCCCCCTAAATAAATAAAAACCTAAATCAACTTTTCGTCGACAGAATTTTTATATTATAAATTACCAATTTTTGGCTGTAAAATAAATTATTTTTATCAACTTATCAGTTATGCCATGTGAGATATGACTGATAATAATGTCATCAGACAATTGCGGTGCATATTTATTTTTTAAAATATAAATTAAAAATTACCGAAATATATTATGTGGTAATTTAATTAATAAATTTCAATTTGACTTCATATTTTTGTTTAGAATTTAAATCTTTTGTCTCAGAAGGAAAGTATAAAGAGTGTGTTATTATCATGTGGGGCATTTTTAGTTCACCACCAAAAAAAAAATCTTAATATACGTGTGTTTTAAGTTCTAGTGGAGAAAAATATCTTCTTTCTTTTTTTTTTTCCAAAATCATTATGGACTTATTTCTCTTTAATTTCTTCTTTAGATTTTATTGCATACGGCTTTTAATGAGAATCGAGAAATTAAAGAGAAATTTCCTCAAAAAAAAAAAAATAAAGAGAAACATTTCCTTTTAATGAAAAAGTATTCTATTTAATTTCTAGATTCTCATTAAAAGCCTTATGGAATAAAATCTAATTAAAGACATATTTTTTTGAAAAAAAAAAATGTATTTGTGATTTTTATAATTATGAATATGGCAAAAGGTCAAAGAAAAAGGTAAATGGGATCCTCTTCAAAAGTGGATAGGTAGAAGTGTTTCCAATAATCTTTTCAAAAAACGAATAACATTAAATGGTATATACAAAATTGATGTATTAAAAGTAAGTATAGTATTGCACAATAGGATTATATTAACATAATGATATTATTTTTTTCTTCACAACCTAAGCATAGAAGGCTTAGCTTGTAAGAAAAAACTGCATGTACAGTACATAATTTCTTCAACTTTAATGCTAATTAATAGAACCACAAATGAGCTTCTTCACTTTGGAGAAGATTTATTTTATGTTATTAGAAAATAGGTAATATTTGGTGTTAGGTGAGTGAAACATGGATTTGAAATTTTGCTTCTTTTAAAGTCTTATTTAAAGAAAATTTTGTTGGATCCCTACCATTACTTGGGAAATGGTATTTCTATATTGTGTGTGTAGTCTCAAAACATCCATGTATAATATAACTGGTTAAGACATATATCCTAAATCAAGAGGTTAGAGGTTTGAATCTCCTACTCTCACATGTTGTTGAACTCTAAAAAAAAGTATATCATTTATCTACTACATCATACCAAATTAACTAACATTTATTTAAACAAATATTAAATAGAATAATGGTTATTTGTTTTTTTTTAAAAAAAAGAGATATAATTGAATTTTTCTTTTTTCTTTTTCTCAAAACTTAATGGTTAAATAAAGACATAATTCACAGATGGAATTTGTAATTTTTTTTTTCTTTTTTACTTCAAAAATACCTCCACGCAAATGAAATATGGTGAGACAAACTTTCAGTGGGATGGATACATTTAAAAAAGAAAGAATGTTTTTTGGGAAGGAAAAAGGAAAAAACACACCCACACAAAGAAAATAGAATAAATGATAATAAATGGAGAAAAAAATGGTAGGTGGTTGGTTGAAGAAGATGCACAAATAATTATGATATTTTGAATGGAAGATGGATATTTCATTGTTTGAACCTCTTTCATATGGTGGTTTGGCTTTCCTTCTCTTCATATTATCCCATCTTTTAGGATGAGATTTTTAAATTATAAAGTTCCATTTGAAAACCATTTAGTTTTTTTATTTTTTGAAATTATACTTATTTTCTCACAATTCTCTACCATGAGTTTCATTTTTTTTAAGAAAACATTTGAATTCTTAGTCAAATTCTAAAAACAAAAAACAAGCTTTTGAAAATGACTTTTTTTAATTTTGCAAAACTTGACTTAGTTTTTTAAAACATAGATAAAAAGTAGATGACAAAATAAAAAAAAAAACTAATAGATAGAGATAGTATTTATAGGCTTAATTTTTAAAAGTCAAATAGTTATCAAACAGGACTTAAATAATCTAGATGATTGGACGATTAGAAAAATCCAAGACTAGAAGTGAGATCTAAAAATCTAGAATCATATCCTATGAGTGAGACTAAGTGGGTGTTGGCCATAGCCCTATTAGATAAAATAAGAAGCCACTAGACAATTTAGATAAAACCACTAGATGATTGTGACATAGTCAAATAAGATGGCTCACATCCAAGACTTGAAATAAGCCTAATGAGGTTGCATTAGGAATTCATCCCTTCACTATAACTCCCATGACGGCAACATACTCTGCATGCTAGCAATTCACCATAGCCACTTGCAATACTAGAGACATCTTAACAAGTTAATTGTAATTGCCGACTATAAGTTACCACCTACAATCTATCGAACTACACTGATGTCTAAAGCGTCCTTATTTTTTCAAATAATTCTCTATCACACTCTTTACTTCTAATCATGGTATTAAATTTGCATCGACATGTCGACATTTCCATCGATATTTCTACATGTTCATGGGTTCGACATTGACATAAAGGAGGAACCGACATTTTCACTATACCGTACAAAATTGATGAAATATTAAAAAAAATAACAAGAAAATATAACTTAATGTGAATATAATATTATAACAAGTATTTTAACTTATTTAAAAGTATAAAATATTTTTTTATTAATTTAAATATTTTTTTTTGAATTTTTGTTTTAAAATTTTTTCGAAAATGTCCATCGACATCGATATTTCCATAAAATTGAGACTTCGACATTTCCATCGAGATCAACATTTTAAACTTTTGTTGGAATAGAAATTTTGGCCAATCAAAAATTGTCATGTCATTAATTAAAATTAATGACAATTATTTATTTAATTAAGAATTATTTAAATTTGCAAGTATCCCTAAATTAAATTAAGTCAAATCTAAATATGCAATTGAGTTATATAAAATTTGAGCTAATTTTAGACAATGCCCAAGTGAGACATCTTAAGCAGCAAAGTCCCAGCCCACAAGATTAGGCCCAAGTCAATCAAGCTCAGTCTAAGGACCAGGTACAAAGTTCACCAACCCCAGTCCAACAATCAAGCCTAAGCCCATCTGGCGCCCTTGGAACTCTATAAATAGAGAGCCCCTCCTTCATTTCGGGTTTCAGAAATTTGAAACCTCAAAGAGAATTCAGAAACAAAGGTCAAACACCTCCTGAACAAATAACACTTCCTCGAAGATCAAAAATGCTTTTTTCTACGAATCAAGTATTATTTTTTTTACTAAAATTACGTGTGAACGACCTTGCTTCTAAGCATTGTTACCTCACCTCGAACGGAATCAATTGTTTGCCAAAAAAAAAACAAAAAAAAAAACATCAAATCATTAACAGAAACCAGTTCCATTCTAATTTAATGAAATGGGAGACGTGTTGGTTTTGGACTTGTCCATGTGTAGCGCTTCCAATAGCTCGTTCTCAAACCTTTCATAAAGTACATCTCCATTTATCTTATCGATAGTTCTGAAACTGTTTCAAATTGGCAGCTTGTCGGTGGAAAATGCTTCTACCAATCCCACCAAGTCCACAGTCTATTCGTGTAGAAATCAAGCACGAGAATTTCCGTACCCATCAAAGTCGTCTTCTTCACTTCCTGAGCGACTGTACTGATTTGTCCAAGCTCAAGCAAATACACGCTCGGGCACTTCGTAGCTGCTCGACCCACGAATCCTCTCTCTTCCTCTTTAGCCGAATTCTCCACGTTTCTTCTTTAATTGATTTTCATTATGCCTGCCGTGTTTTTTATCAAATTGATAGCCCCAATTCGTTCATGTGGAACACTCTTATCGGTGCGTGTGCTCGGAGCTTCGACAGGAAAGAGCAGGCGATTGAGCTTTTCTACAGAATGTTAGAAGAAGGCTCAGTAGAACCAGATAAACATACTTTTCCTTTTCTTCTTAAAGCTTGTGCTTACGTATTCGCTTTATCTGAAGGGAGACAGGCGCATGCTCATATTGTAAAACTTGGGTTAGATTCGGATGTATATGTTGGTAATAGTTTGATTCATTTATATGCTTCTTGTGGGTGTTTGAGTTTAGCATTCAAGGTGTTCGAGAAAATGCCTCACCGAAGTTTGGTTTCGTGGAATGTGATGATTGATGCATATGTCCAACGTGGGCTTTTCGAAAATGCTCTCAAGCTATTTGCTGAAATGCAGAACACTTTTGAGCCCGATGGCTATACAATGCAGAGTATGATAAGCGCTTGTGCCGGTATTGGTGCTTTATCTCTGGGGATGTGGGCTCATGCTTATGTGTTGAGGAAGGCCGGTGGCGCTATGGCTGGTGATGTCCTGATCAACTCCTCACTAGTGGATATGTACAGCAAGTGTGGTTCTTTGACAATGGCTCAGCAAGTCTTTGAGACAATGCCTAAACATGACCTGAATTCATGGAATTCAATGATTCTTGCACTCGCCATGCACGGAGAGGCGGAGGCTGCACTATGGTGTTTCTCTCGGTTGGTCGAGATGGAGCAGTTTCGGCCCAACTCTGTCACGTTCATCGGCATTCTTAGTGCATGTAACCATAGAGGCATGGTTGCTGAAGGCCGGAAATATTTTGATATGATGGTTAATGAATACAAGATTGAACCCCGGTTGGAGCACTATGGATGCCTTGTTGATCTCCTATGTCGCTCTGGTTTCATTGATGAAGCTTTGGAGTTGGTGACAAATATGAATATAAAACCAGATGCAGTGATCTGGAGGAGTCTTCTTGATGCTTGCTACAAGCAGAATGCTGGTGTTGAGCTGAGCGAAGAAGTAGCATTGCAGATTCTTCAATCTGAAAAAAGAGCTTCTAGTGGTGTTTATGTCCTGCTGTCAAGAGTTTATGCTTCAGCTTGCCAGTGGAATGACGTTGGGCTCGTAAGGAAGGCGATGGCCGATCAGGGTGTGACAAAAGAGCCGGGCTGCAGTTCGATAGAAATAGATGGTATTAGCCATGAATTTTTTGCAGGAGACACATCCCACCCCAAGATCAAAAGGATCTACGATGTTATTGATATGATTGAGGAAAAACTAGAGAAGGATGGTTATTCACCTGACTATTCACAGGCAACCATGGTCGACGACCCCGAAAACGTCAAACGGCAATCTCTTAGGTTGCATAGTGAGAGACTTGCCATTGCTTTTGGATTACTAAACTTTAAACCTGGGATGCCAATACGCATATTTAAGAATCTACGAGTGTGCAACGACTGCCACCAGGTAACCAAGTCGATTTCTCGAATTTTTAATGTAGAGATTATCATGAGAGATCGTAATAGATTTCATCATTTCAAGAATGGCATGTGTTCCTGCATGGACTTCTGGTGATTTCTTTGTAGATTAGCCATTAAAGTTATTCAATTGTATAAAAAGTGTAGGTGGAAACTGTTGGGAAATGAAAGTATAATCCATTGATATGCCAAGTCAACGTAAATTAACTGTTGGGAAATGAAAGTATTTTCATAATCACAGAGCTACCTAAACCCTAAACTTTATCAGAAAGTCAAGGCTGCAAAGAACCCTATCCCTTCCTATGGCAATTCAAGAACTTGCAGTTTTTTCTTTGAATTTCAATGATACAAAAAGCTTCCTAAATTTAGCTGCAATTACTGATATGGAAAAACTACATCAATTCACATCTTCTAGGAATCCCTAATTAACAAGTAGTTAGAAGGTGCAAACAATTGAACATTAAAGGAGCAAAATTCGACTTATATGATCCCCCACAGATGGCTTCAAACTGCCTTTTGTTGTAACCAACTGTTTCTGTGTGGCCAAATGAAAAAACAATGAAGAATCTGAGTGAATCTGAACCAAGGTCATAAGGCACCAATCTGAGACTTGTCTGAGGCATGTAATATCCACAATCTCTTGTTCCCAATGCATCAGTATTCTCCCCTATGGATTTCACAATAAACGTTGTTTTGCAAATTCCTTCCCCACTGAAAAACAAAGGATGCCAAGATGTTTAGAAAAAAGATCAAAATAAGCAGTGTCAATTCAAAACCTGGGCCAACTTAGAGAAAAGCTCAACAGCAAAAGGTTTCAAGATCTCACATTTTGATGACTCAGGAACAGCAACCACATGCATGGTTGCATTGTTGGGAGGAAGTTGCAGGCGAAGGGGATAAAGATTTCCATTCAATGGATTGCGAGTGCACACGATGATACCTTCAATTCCTGTTTCTTCCTCCAATTTACGAGTCAGTCCCTCCACCCCATTTCCTTTGAGTGTAAAAGAAGAACCCTCCACCGTATCTTCATCTACATTTCCACTTTCATCAGCCACATGGTAGTAAATGGTCCTTCCTTCAGATTTGGGAGGTAAACTAACGGTCGAATCAGTTGACTGCAAGCAAAACCACAAAAAATGGTGATCAGAAATTGAAAGACAGGAAGAAAAACCGATCAAATTCGCCTCGAAAGAAGTTTTATAGCGATCTCAAACCTCAAGTCTAGAGTAATGCGCCGATTTGCCAGAGGCAGAAGGGGGCGACCCGGGATTGAAATCCAGAGAATCCATATGCTCAATTGTGGAAGCTTTACGATTCACAGACTGGACTTGAATCTCGACAACATCGATGTCCCAGAGGATCCAATCCTGTGTAGCGGTTCGACTCGGAATATCATGGGTGACGGAATTTCGCCACGGCGGCAGACCCCCATTGGCTCTCAAGAAGTTCCCATATCGGGTCTTGAACTTGACCTGGGACCCTTCTCTGATGGGTTCCCATTCGACAGAGGAATCGAGCCGTCGGGGAAGGGTCTGAAGCACTTTCCGGCCGGTCATGCCAAGCAGGAAGGGCTGATTGCTGGCGGTGAGGTACTTGCCGTAGCAGCTTTTGAGACGGATGATAGAGTCAGAGCTGGCGCCGGATGTAAACTCGACGGACCAGCGAGCAGTTTTGGAGGATCCACTACGGTCTTGGTTGACGGATTCTTCATCGTCATCGGCGACGAGGTACTTGTCGTGGTGGCTGCGGAGACGGACGGTCTTGGCGTTGCGGAAGTAATCCATGGAGGATCGGAGGTTGTAGCCGGAGGAAGATTTGACCTGAAGAAGAAGCAGAGGAAGTCTTCAAATTTTGGGTAGTTTGATTTGGATTCTGTCCGAACAAAGAGTGCAATGAATTTATATATCAAATAGAATGTTGGGTCATTCAATTTAAAGATGGATTTGGATATCCCGATGCCTATTATGACAAGATTCGTATTTGATATTGACCGGAAATTTTCTTTAAGTACACCTACGAGGATAGGAACAGAACGTGTGTTTCGATGTCAAAAGTGGTAAAAGAAAGTCAGCTAGCGATACGAGTTGAAAGGACGCGGTTTTAAAGTTGAATATTCGGTGAGTCCGTTCGAGTCAGAACGACCTTTTAGCGCCGCCGGACCGGCGTAAGTCACGCAGCTCGGAACTGGGTTATTTGGATTGAGGAGTTGGGTGAAATTTCCTGTTTGGCCTAAAATATTTTAGCTCTAGCTGTCATTTTCAAACTTACTCCGGCACCAAATTTACAATTTATTAACTTAAAATTTTCACGTGGGTCTACAACTTTTATATCTCCTCTTTTCTTGAGATTTTTTTTACACATATGACCTAAATTTTCACGTGAAAATGGAAAATTTTTTGCTGGCGTCAGCATTTCGGTACCTTAAGCAATCACCACAGTAGCAATCCTCGCTATCGTTTGTTTGCGAAAATTTGACTCTCGCTATCGTTTGTTTGCGAAAATTTGACTCTCTCTACATTCTGCACACATGTGCCCACATCTATTGTTTACTTTTTTTTTATTGATCCCCAGCACATGGGTAGCTCTCTATGCTTGTATGTGGCTCTCGGTCAAAGTTGATTGCTCTCGTGACTACCTCTCAGCCCCTTCCTGAATTTTAAATTTTAATACTTTATGTTTTTTTTTTACTTTTTATTTTTTTTTAACCTTTTTTTCTCAACACATGTGTAGCTCTCGACTCTTGACGCTTGTACGTGGCTCTCAGTTAAGGTTGAATACGATGTGGCCACGTGTTCGTAGAACGTAGAGAAAGTATTAAAGTCACCAAGATGATGGCGCCAACAAAAGGTTGTCCATCATTAATTTGAAACAAACGGTCCTATTTCATTTCCACCGAAAAATTTACATCATTCGTACAAAAAATCCTCTTTTCTTCACCCCACCTCACTCCTACCTCCCTCTCTCTATTTTTTTTATTGCTCTCGACTCTCGATGCTTGTATGTGGCTCTCAGTTAAGGTTGAATGCAATGTGGCCACGTGTGTGCAGAATGTAGAGAGAGTCAGATTTTTGCAAACAAATGAGAGCAGGAGTTGCTACCAAGGTGACTGCTAAAGTCATCAAGATGTTGACGCCAACAAAAAGTTGTCCATCATTAATTTGAAAATGACGGTCATATTTCATTTCCGCTTGAAAATTTTCGTCATCCATACAAAAAACCTTCTTTTCTTACCCCCTTACGCCTACCTCCCTCTCTCTCTATTTTTTTTGCATAATTTTTTTTGTTAATTTCTTAATTTGCATAAGTTTATTTATTTCTTATATAAATTTTCTCATCATTATTACTCATAAATAATTATTAAAATATATATATTTGTATCCTATAATTTTAATAAATTTTTTAACAAAAATATTTTTCTTTTTATTCTATAATTTTATTTTTTAAAAAATATAAATCATATAAAAATATTTTAGATATGCTACTATTATTTAAATTGAAATTCAAATATAAATTAGAGTACTACATAACAATTTTTTTAAAGATAAAAATCTCTCTATCTAACTTCCTCCACATGTCATCTACAATTTTTTAAAGTTTAAACTAAAATTAATTAGAACAGATACCAATCTTGTCTTTTTTAAGCTTATTTTTTTTATTAGTAGCTCAAAAATATATATAATTCTATGATTTGAAGATAAGAAAAATATATTTTAAACTAACCCATATTATAATTTAAAAAATTAGTATTTAAAAAAATTAACGTATTAAAAAAATTTTGATTTTCAAAGTAAAAAAGATAAATGATTTCTCCTTCCAAACTTAATAAAATAAAATGATTACAATAAATAACGCACACACATATAATTATATGTATGATGTTTATTTTGAATGGTGTTAAAAAATATATATTCATTTTGAACTTAATTATTTTAAAATAGCATAAATATTTGTTATTTTATTTTTAACTTAGTTATTTTAAAATTTCAAAGAATCTATATTATTTTTAAATTAATTAAACTTCAGATAATTTATTACATTGATTAGTTAGAAAAATAAAATCTTAAATTATGCAACAAAAAAAATTATAATTTTTATTATGCTTGGAAAACAAATTTTAAAGTTGACAAAAACAAGTCTTTAACAAAATTGTAAAATATTCATAAAATAATATAATTTAAAATCTCAATTTTATGATTAACAGGAACAAATCTATATTATTTCTAAAATTGAGAGAATAAAAACATAAAAATTTTGAAGTTTATTTGAATATTTTTAAATTAATGGATTGAAATCTTTTCAAATCATATGTAATATTTAAAAAATTATTGTAAGACTTTCTTTTATTTGAAAACTATCCAAGGCAAATGAATAACTAATGTGAGAGATATTGTAAAAAGAATATGAGGTATTTTGGTCAATTTTTTTTCTTTAAAGAAATTTGTAAAATATACATAAATTAATAAAAACAAAAACTCTCAATTTTAGAATTCATGGGAACAAGTCCTTAATAATGAAATTTTAAAAATTTTTAGAAAAAAGTTGTACAACAAAAAAGCTAAAATCAACCAAGACTTCAAAAAATCAAGTTTAACAAATCTACACCCCAAACACAGACTTCAGAACTCCATACTAAATAATTTTGCACCTCAAACAAAGGTTTCCTAACTCTAGACTAAACAACTTTGCACCTCAAACACAGACTTCTTAACTCCCTGTAATTACTAACTCCTATTCCTTAACAGCCCCTTAAAATTCAATAATCTATTAGGTACAAAACTATTAATTAAAAGATTTCTTAGATACAACTTTGAAACTTTAGAGACATGATAAATACAACATTAAAATTTCAAAATTAAATATCAACATAAGCATTGTTGAACTAGATAAAGCATATACCTTCGATCCATAGGTCGGAAGTTTGAATCCTCTACTCGTTGAACTCAAAAAACAAAACTTCAAAATTAAATTTATAATTTAACCATGATCAGTAATTAAATAATTTACCCAACGTACTTTTATGGTCCGCACATGACTATAATGGATCGGTGTGGACACTTTTATAATATAATTTTTGGTATGAAAAACTTGCAGGGAGCAACCGCCCTGGTTTCCTGCTAGGCAGCTACTTTGTTAGTAGTGCAGCGGGGTAGGTAGGCGCCTTCCTTGAAACAGCATAGATGGTGGAAAATTATACTTTATTTTTATCTTTCAAATGAGTGCGATTTTCCTTATACAACTTTATTTTCAATCTCAATAAATAAATAAATATATATATATATATATATATATATATATAAACATTTGAAAATGATTCAACTTGATTTAAGTTAGCTTTAAGAATGAGACAAAAATATAAGGACATAATTTAATCGGTTAATTATAACCATAGTATATTTGAAATTGCTTGTTCCATGTTTCTAGATGTGATTCAAAGAATTAAATGTCCTTTCATTTTTAAGCATAGTATGGCTATTTGAGAAGGGAAATGTCTTTAGAAATTTAAAAGTTGTGGAAAAATAAAAAGATAAATACTTTTTAAGTTATTCACTAACATTTTCATTTTGGCATCAAAACATGACAATTTCTTTTTTTAAAAAAGGATAATTTTACCTCTAAAATTTTAAAAGCTATTTTAAATATCATTGTTTTTTTTTTTTTTTGACAGATTAAATATCATTGTTAATTAAAACCATTTGTATCAATTTTCTGATATTCGTGTAGTTTTTTTTCTTAAATATTACCTCCCAAGAAAAGTTAGAGATTTCTTTTTTGTTTTTGAAAAGAAGAGTTAGAAATTTAAACCTCTGTCATGTTAAAAGTAAAAATATCTTAAATGTTAAGTTAAGCTCATATTATATATATATATATATATATATATATATATATATATAAAGTATTATTTCCACAAGTGGTAGGATAATATACTTATCAAAATAAAAAATAAAAGTGTTAGGATGATGGACACCCTTCTTTTTATCTCCAAAGTATTTAAGCTTACATGACTTCCAGGGTTACTTTTGAGCTCTAAAAGAACACTTTATATCAACTTTTTTTTTTTTTTTTAGTGCAACTTTATATCAACTTAGTTTCCTTGTTTATATTTCTAAAATATTTCCATTTCTAATAGGTAGGATACTATATATATTTTAGTTGAATAACATATGAGATGGAAAATATTAGAATCTCTAACTTCTTATCATAGAGTATTGTATTAATATTTTTCTAAGAAGGTATTATATTAATATTATTATTCTAAAAAAAGCAATAAAGATTAATATACTGCCCAATCATTATATATATAATTTTTTAATCTCAATCGCTCTTCCTTTACTCCTCCCTTAAAATTTGCTATTTCGACTGTAATAGTTATCTATATGGTTCTATATTTTAGCTTCTAAAATTTATTGTCAACATAAGCATGCCTCTAAGTAACACTCCTAACACATAATATTTCTTTCTAAAAAGTCAAAAATCAAATTCTCACGCTTGAACCCAAAAAAAAAAAAAACCAAAACTTTTAAAACTTATTTAGGATTCTAAAAATTAGATTATAAAACAGAAAAAACATCAAACAAAAAGTTGATTAAAATATTCACGAGAGGAAGAATTTCGTTAGAACAAAAAAACGGACATGTGCTTTTTTTTTTCGATTGGTAATATCATGCAAATCAATATCTTCAAAAAAAAAAAAAAAAAAAGAAAGAAAGAAAAGAAAAGACGAAACAAAAATTGCAGTTTGCAGTTAGAGAGAATCGTACGAACCTGGAACGTGGAGGATCGCCGCACAGATTTGGGCGTCGCCGGAGAACTTTTTCCAGAGGCAGAAAACTCATCGGAATCCGCCGAAGACAAGGCGGAATTCGACATGGACCACGTCCTTCGACCCATCAACAAACAATACTTCGGAATTTCAATCACAGCTTCCACGTCCCACAAAATCCAGCCCTTAGTCGAAGAGAGCCGCGGCTCATCATGAGTGACCGAATTCCTCCACGGCGGAGTAACTCCGTTAGCCCTCAAATAGGTGCCGCACCAACTCATCAATTTCACCTGATCGCCGTCGCGTACAGGCTCCCACTGCACAATCCAGGAGGCGAGTTTGTGGTGCTTCGTTTGCAGCACCTTCTTCCCCGTGGCGCCGAGTAGAAAATTGAGGTCCGTGGCGGAGAGGTACCGGCCATGGCGACTCCGGAGGCGAATCGCATCGGTTTTACCCTCAACCAATTCGACTCCCCATATCGCTCCCTCGGACGAGGCTTTCGAGCTCTGGCGAACGGTTTCCTCGTCGTCGTTGGCGATTAAGTACTTGCGGAGGTGACTGCGGAGTTTGACGGACTTGAGGAAGGTGAAAAACTCCATGGATTAGAATGAGGAATTGGAATTGTTGTGTCTGGAAAATGGAATGAATAGGGTTGGGGGAAGGAGCTAAATAGGAAAAAGGAGTGCATTTTCAGTGGACATACACGAAGAGACCCGTAAAGCGTTTATGGAGAAAGATGAATTTGATTGGGTAGTGACGGGGAAGAGTGATAATGTAGAAAGGGGACAGGGGATGACTTTCGCACAGTCAATCCTCCATTAGGGAAGACTTGGGTAATATGGAATTTTGCTCTTTTTTTTTTTTTTTAGTTCTACGTGGCCCACGTGGGAGACGTGTAATATCTTAACCGGTTGAAATATGTTTAAGTTAGCTATCTTGTCTTATTTTAATAGAAATGATAAACAAACATAATTGGAATAAAATTATTTAGGATTCTAAAGTAAAAGAAATTATTTTAGTGACGAATAGGTGAATAAATTGGTATATTATCATATCACGCAATTCATGCACTTATTTCCACAACCATAAATGTAGGTATTTGGAGAATAGGTCTCACGGCTAATGATAAATGGTTAAAGATGACTCCATATGAATTTATGAAAATGGCAAAAGTGAGCTTACCTCAAACGCAAAAAGAAAAAAAATAACTTATGAAAATGAAAATATTTTTCATAGAAGACTAAAATATATATTAAACAACCTCCAAATAGAAAAGAATTTTGCATAAGATTAAAATTGGACAACTGAATTTTCTCAAATTGTTTCTTTTTTAGAATTAAGACCAGTTGTAGCATTAGCATTTTTATTTGTCAATCCTTTTGTTTTATTTTTTTTTTTGAAAAAAAAAACTACCTATTCTTTTCCAATTTTATTTATTTGGACTTATGCTCCAAACATAATCTCTTGCATCTCTTAAAAGGATTAAAGTCAGTAACATTAACAAGTTATTCAAGTGGGGTTGGTAGAGAATTCAATGTCAACGTCAACTTCTCAATTTGGCGAATAGCTCAATTTCCTTATTTTAATTTGTATTTATTGGTAATTTGCGTTTTTTTTTATAATTGGTAATTTTCTAATTGAAACAATATTAGTCAGTTGGTAAACAACTTTTTTCTAATTACAAAGAGAAAATTTAAGTCAAATTATATAAAAGGAATTATAATTATAAAAAAAAGGCTTTCTGGTTATATAAATTATATTTCAAAGATGTTTTTTAATAGTATCAAACAAAACAAATAATTTGTTATAAACCAATATATTCTTTAAAGTTTTAAAATTAAATTGTTATCAAATTTGAAAAGATAATAACAATTATGGTTTTAGTGGGTAGGTATTTATTGGCGCCCTTCCTTGACCATATATGATAGAAAAGAAAAGGGGGGGGAGAGAACAAATTGTAGAAAATTTGGAGAGGAATTGTAATGGTAAATATAGTCAAATTTTAGATAATGTAAGTGACCATTTGATTGTATTATAATGGGAAAATAAGGAGCATGACCTCCATTTCTTATTGCACATTTGATTTTGTTCACAGCCGTATGAAACAGTGCTTTATACCCAAATTTTCAAATGAATTATTGCTCCAAAAGTGATTGTTATGTGAACTCAAAAAAAAAAGAAAAAAGGAAAAGTGATTTGTATCTTTTATTTTTAGCACTCTCTTATCTTTATTATGGCTAATTATTAAGGGTCAATTTGGTATGCAGTCTAAACTGAATTCAATGGATTCAACATATCTGCATTTAGCAAATTTGTTTTTGAAAACTGTGTTTGGATTTTGTGATCCAAAGTAGTGTAAATTATAAAAACAACATTTTTATGTCTTCAATTTATTGAGATTTTAAAATTTTAAATGCAGAATTACATTTAAAAAGATAAAAACATCTATAAATATAATATTTTATATTATAAAATCATCTTTTTTTTTGTTAAATTAAAAAATATATATATAATATAATATATTAGAAATTATATGATATTGTAAAATAATAATTATACAAAATTTATAACGTAAAATATGTTCATAAATTAATTGATGCTAGTTGAGATTCAACTAATACTTAGTAACTAGAACTATTTTGATGGTTTATAAATATATTATCAAACACATTTTGAATTATTGTTAAATTGAGATTCAGTTTCTAAATCTACTATGAAACACAGATTTGAAAACATTGATAACATGAAATACGACTTTGATTATTTTCATTGAATGCTTTATTTTTAGATGAATAACAAAACGCACTCTAATATCATAATTTGCATTTATCTTTTGGGTTGCTCCACATAAAAATTCTATTGCCGTCCTTTCTAATTTCACAAAAATAATAATTGTTAGTTACTATAAACACAAAAATATAAAATCTTTCTTTAGTTATAGTCGTTACCCTAATAGTTCTAGATATTACATTGCATCAACAACATTAAATAACTTTTCATAAATTGCCATATGTGTAGACCATTGCGCCTAAATATTTACGAATTTATGGTTGTTACATTTAATAGTTATTATTTTATCATAGGAGTTTTAACTTTTAAATGAGTCACTAAGGTCCCGTTTGATAATCATTTGGTTTTTGGTTTTTGGTTTTTGAAAATTCAGCCTATAAATGTTACTCCCATCTATGGATTTACTTGTTTTGTTATTTCCTTTTTACCTATGTTTTCAAAAACCAAGCCATATTTTAAAAATTAAAAAAAAGTAGTTTCCAAAAACTTGTTTTTGTTTTTAGAATTTGGCTAAGAATTCAAATGCTTCCTTAAGGGAAATAAAAACTATTGTAGAGAAATTGAGAGAAAACAAGCTTAATTTTCAAAAACTAAAAACAAAAACTCAAATGGTTATCAAACGAGGCCTAAGCATAAGGTTTTTTTTTTCAAGTTAAGAACGTAGACGTTTTGAAGAGAAGTTAAAATTACATTACTTAACTTGTGTTAAATTTTTACAACTAAATTTATGCACTACCTCTCCTATCACACTCTTGAAACACAACAATTTCAATATCCTTTCTCTCTATTCCTCTCATTTGTTCTTTTAAGAGCAATTGACCAAAAGGTACATGTTCTTTGTTGTGGAGTTTCGAGTTTAATCTCTTTATGCAAAATAATTTGAGCAACACAACGTTTCAATTGAGTCGTTTTATTCTAGAGGGGACAGGCCAGAGAAGATTTGTTGCATCAATGATTGATTAAAAAAAATACACACCTTAAATGGCTTGAATTTACTCAAGAATCTAATTACTTATGCCCCATTTGATAACCATTTGGCTTTTGATTTTTTATTTTTGAAAATTGTGTTTGTTTTATCACAATTTTCTTACAATGGTTTTTCATCTTTTTTAAGGAAACAATTGAAAATTTAGCCAATTTCCAAAAACAAAAATAATTTTTTAAAAACTACCGCCTCATTTGATAACCATTTGGGCCTTGTTTGATAATCACTTGGTTTTTGAAAATTAATCCTATAAATACTACTTTCACATATGGGTTTCCTTGTTTTGTTATCTACTTTCTACATATGTTTTCAAAAACCAAGCCCAAGTTTTGAAAACTAAAACAAGTAGTTTTCAAAAACTTGTTTTTGTTTTTTGAATTTGGCTAAGAATTCAAATGCTTTCTTAAGGAAGATGAAAACCATTGTAGAGAATTTGAGAAAAAATAAGCTTAATTTTCAAAAACCAAATGCTTATCAAATAGGACCTTAGGCCCCGTTTGATAACCATTTGGTTTTTGAAAATTAAGCCTATAAATACTACTTCCACCTATAGTTTTCAATGTTTTCTTATCTACTTTTTAGATGTGTTTTAAAAAACCAAGCCAAGTTTTGAAAACTAAAAAAAGTAGTTTTCAAAAACTTGTTTTTATTTTTGGAATTTGGCTAAGAATTCAACTATTTTTTTTAAGAAAGATGAAAACCATTGTAGAGAAGATGAAAGCTATTGTAGAGAAATGGTGAAAAAACAAGCATAATTTTCAAAAACTAAAAACTAAAAACCAAATGGTTATCAAACAAGGCCTTAGTTATTGGTTTTTGGTTTTCAAAATTGTGTTTGTTTTCTCATAATTTCTTTACTATAGTTTCACCATTTTTAAGAAAACATTGACATTTTTAGCCAAATTCTAGAAACAAAAATAAGTTTTCAAAAACTAATTTTTTTTAGTTTTCAAAAATTAGCCTGGGTTTTGAAAATGTTTGTAAAAATGTAGATAACAAACAAAGAAACTCATTAGAGAAAGTAGTGTTTATAAGCTTAATTTTCAAAAACAAAAAATCAAATGGTTATCAAATGGGCCCTACATTTTTAATTTTCAAAACTTGGTTTGGGTTTTGAAAACATTGATAAAATATTGATAACAAAACAAAAAAACTCATGTTGTGTATAAGTTGAATATTAAAAAACCACCTGGTTATCAAATGGAGTCATATGTGTTGGTTTCTCAAAAGTTCCAATTTCCTCTACTATCTGTACTGTTCCCCATGTTTATAATACATTATAGTGTGTGAGTGTGTGTGTATATATATATATATATATATATATATTACATTAGTTTATTATTTTATTTTATATTAATTTTTATTGCCCTTTATATAATTGCACAATTTATTATGTATAAAGTATTAATAAATTAATTCTTAATACGTCAAGTTTTATCTAACTTTTAAGTTTGTGATTAATATGTTTTTAAACTTTCAATTTTGTATATAATAAGACCTTGTTCCTGAACACTTTAAAAGTGTCCAGTGAGTAATTAGATGTTCAATTTTATGCTTAATATGTTGACATTTTAAAATTTTCGAAGTTAATAAATCTATTAGACATAAAGTTAAATATTGTGTCTATGTATCTAATAAGTTTGTGACATTTAAAAATGTTAAATAAACCAAGGACTTTAAAAATTTCGAAGTTAATAAATCTATTAGACATAAAGTTAAATATTGTGTCTATGTATCTAATAAGTTTGTGACATTTAAAAATGTTAAATAAACCAAGGACAACAATAAAACATTGAAAGCTCAAAGACTTATTAAACACAAAATTAAAAATTTAAAGATCTATTATATACTTTTTAAATTTCAAGAAACTATTAAATACAAAATAAAATTTAAAAATTAGACATGAATCTGAAAGTTAAAAGACAACACTAATGATTTAACTTTTATTTAATGAATCATAATATTTTTCCTTTTGTATCCAAATCTATTGGACTTTAAAATAATTATGAGTTGATTTGATTTTTTAACCAAACTTATTCAAAATTATTATAGTTCTTAATAGAATATGCACTCTTGAGTAAAAGTAAAAGGTCAGAGGTTCGATTTTTGAAATATATATATATTAGTTCAATTATGGATAAGGGTTGTTTCAATTTGTTCTCTCTTTATTATTTGTTTTTAAATAATTTTTTCTGGTTGTTTGTTTATGTCTTTACATTAACCTATATTTGTGATTTTTTTTTCTCTTAAAAGCCAGGATTTTATAAGATCCTTTCCAAACCATTCTTCACGTTTTCCTTTTTTTGCTTTGCCTCTTGTAGATGAGGGGTACATACGTAATATCACCATATTATTTAATGCTTGCTTTAGCCAATCAATATAATTACATAATAATATTAATTCTAACTCCAAGTTGCAAAGACTACATACATAGTAATTAACGGACATGCACATTAAATAGGGCCCCCAAATGTACATGTCCAATTTAATGTAGGGTTGCTTATTTAAGATATAGTAAATGGTCATTACATTTACAAAAATAAAAATAAAAATTTTAAAAAAAATCCATTAAAGTCAATATCATTCTTTTTTTCCTTTTTTTTTAGTACAATATCATTCAACCTGGCAACAAATGAATGGTGAAAATATCTCTTCTCTGCTATTTATCCTTTGTGTTTGAATTAATGGAATGCCAATAATATTTCCATAGAGTAAGATGGTGGACATTTATGTAAAGGAATGGCATCCTATCTTCTAAATATATAGGGGATTGTAATTGGTAACAAAAAAAATATTAAGATATTTACAAATATAGCAAAAAAATTTAAATCTGATTTCTGTTTTTTTCATTATTCCAATTTTACTCTCATTGGTGTATGACAAGTATATCAGTATTATATCAGACATACTTTATATTTGGTATATCAATAGTATCTCTGATATACTTTATGTTTTTTTGGTTCGCAATGTTTTTTTTTATTATACTATGTATCAGTTCATACCCTACTTATTAGGTACATCAATGTTGGGTATATCAGTGAAAATATATACCTAAAATAAGCTATATTAGTAGTATATATCACTGATATACTTCATTTTAGGTATGTCTGATATACTGTAATATGAATTACTGATATATTGTTGATATACTTTATATTAGAAATATCATTTCATTGATATACCTAAATAAAATATATCAGTAGTATATCACTGATATACTCCATTTTAAATATATCTGATATACTAATCATTTTGAATTACTAAATTGATATACCTAAATAAAATATATCAGTAGTATATCACCGATACACTTTATTTTATGTACATATGATATACTGAATATGAATTATTAAATTGATATACCTAAATAAAATATATTAATAATATATCATTCATATACTTCATTTTAAGTATATATGATATATTGAATATGAATTACTGATATACTCGTGATATACTTTATATTAAGAATGTCATTTCATTGATATACCTAAATAAATTATATCAATAATATATCATTAATTCATTTTAGGTATATCTAATATACTGAATATGAATTACCGATGCATTGTTTATATGCTTCATATTAGAAATGTCACTACATTGATATACCTTAATAAAGTATATCTATTGTATACTTCATTCTAGGTATTTGATATACTAAAAATGAATTACTAATATACTATTGATATACTTCATATTAAGTATATCTGATATACTGAATATGAATTACTGATTTACTGTTGATATACTTCATATTAGGAATGTCATTTCATTAATATACCTAAATAAAGTATATAAGTAGTATATCATTGATTTACTCCATTTTAGGTATATCTTATATACTGAATATGAATTATTGATATATTCTTGATATACTTTATATTAGGTATATCTGATATACTATTGATACACTTCATATTAGAAATTTCATTTTATTGATATACTGAATATGAATTGCTGATATACTCTTGATATACTTCATATTAGGTATATTTTATATAATGAATATGAATTACCGACATACTGTTGATATTCTTCATATTAAGAATGTCATTTCATTGATATACCTGAATAAAGTATATCAGTAGTATATCACTGACATAATTCATATTATGTATATCAATAATATAGTACTGATAGACTCTTGATATACTTCATATTGCAAAAATGCAGGAATACACATAGGGTTATTTTTGACTTTTTGCAGGTACCATTTGAGCTAGGTCGGTTTTTTTTGCTATATTTGCAAATGGGATAAACCAATGACACGCTTGCAATTGGGCTATATGTTTTTGCCATCCTTGCAATTGGCCCTAATATATATCCACCAATATATTAGTCAACATTGTCGGACTCTTTTTGTGGATATCTATTGATTTTTTTTCTTATCAACATAAACATAAAATTAATATCTCATGTCCCGTTTGATAACCATTTGATTTTTGAAAATTGTGATTGTTTTCTCATCACTTCTCTACAATGAGTTCCATCTTCCTTAAGAAAACATTTCACTCCTTAGCCAAATTTCAAAAACAAAAACAAGTTTTTGAAAACTATTTTTTTTAGTTTTCAAAACTTGGCTTGGTTTTTGAAAACATATGTAAAAGTAAAAAACGAAACAAAGAAACTCAATGGTGGAAGTAGTATTTATAGACTTAATTTTTAAAAACTAAAAACTAAAAACAAAATGGTTATCAAATGGCCTTAATTTCAAAGTTTTAAATTTAAATAAATACTACAAGTTGGTATTATTTTTTAATAGAACATATTATGTAGTTTAAACCAGGTTGATTTAAAATATACAAGTAACATTTTTTTAATACTTATTATTATTAGTATTACTATTTTGAGTTCAACAACATATTAGAGTGGGAGACTCAAACCTCAAACCTCTTCGTCAAGAGCATATACCTTAACCAAAAGGTTGACTAATACTTATTATTTATTGAAATTTGAATATAAATTTAAGTTATTCTTCAAGTTGGTTTACAATTAATAATTCTAACTATAATACCGTAGATTAAGTGATAGTAATTACTTTTCAATCATAACTCAATTAGTTAAGATATTATATCATCAACCAAAAAGTCAGATATTTAAACTTCTATTATTGTTGAACTAAAAAAAAGTGATAATAATTACTCTTAGGTAAAGCTAAGCAATGAAGGGAGAACAAAAAGCCTCAAAAGACCAAAAAAAAAAAAAAAGGTAGGAAATCGATAGCTTAATTGAATGAGCTGAGATTTCCCTCCCTTCTAGAAATGATTATAATTCACATTCACATGATTTTTTTTCCAAGAATTGTATGATATTATATAACAATTTTCTTTTTTTTCCAAAGGCCAAAATGGTAAAGTTAACAATTTGAAAGGAAAATTGCAAATTTAACTAATAATTCAGCATTGAAATATGTACCCACTTGATTTATAATGAGGGAGTTGAAAAGGAAATATACAGGGAGTGGAAGAAGTTAAACTTGCATTTCAATTTTACACATAAAAGTCAAAAAAAGTTTTCCACAAATGCATAAAAATTCAAAAGGCTCTCCCACATGTTACACCAAAACGACTTAGGTCAACAGTTTGTGAGCAAAAAGCTTTGAGAAAAAATTGACACACAAACCAAAAAGCGAAAGCAAAAGCAAAAGCAAAAAACTAATAAAAGAGAAGAGAAAGAAACAAGCAAGAAACTTTGGACTTTGGAGGCGCAGTGCTCAGAGCAGCGACCTGCTTTTGTTTTGTCTTTGCATTCCAAAACCCCTTTGCCTTCACGTGACCTACCTTCTTTGTCTTCCTCCACCCCTAACACTGACCCCATTTCACTCCCTTTCTAATTCCAACAACATTGGTAAAGGAATCTCCTTTCTTTGGATTTCAGATTTGGATCTCCCTCCTCTTCCAAACCCTCCTCTTCATTTCTCTGCATTTTCATGTTTCCATGCCTTCTCCATCTTCCTCTTTTACTGTTTCCGCCATTGTTGTCTTCTTCCTTCAGCACTCTCTTCTGTTTTCAGCTGATGGCCGGGTTGAGTCTTTCAGGTTTCCTTGTCCGCCCTTCTCTTCCAAACCTGTTTACCCATTTTCCTCTGTTCCAGGTTATGGGCATCCTTCTTTTCAGGTACGTTGCTCTTCTCCCCACTCTGTAATTTCCATTAATGGGGTTTCTTTTTCTCTCTTGAGTTTCAATACGACATCCACCACTCTCCTTCTTTCCCCTCTTCCACTCAATGTCACTTCCACTGTCAAAGAATCGAACCACAGCTGCTTTTCTTTTCGTTTCTCTTCCATTCCGAGCCGTTCGATTAATCTCTCTGGCTCCCCGTTTCGAATCTCAGATGGGTATTGTTCTCGACTCTCTCTTCTTATCCCCTGTTCGCCTCCGCATCTTCCCAATTGCAGCCATTGTCCTTGGGAGTGCAATCTTATCAAGAAACCAGTTAATTTGCTCCATGGATGCGGCGTCCAGCATCAGTCCTTCTCGGAGCAAGGTTGTCAGGGCGAGGTCTTGGAGTATTTAGACAGAATTCTCAGATTGGGGCTTGAAGTTGAGTGGGATACAGATGATCAGGACCCTTACTTTATGAAGTGTAATGATTGTGAAGCTAAAAATGGTGTTTGTGGCTTCAATTCCTCAGACCCAGATAGGCAATTTATTTGCTATCATACTCAAACTCGATACTCATACCCTAATAGAATCGCGATTTTGTCCTCTGTTTTCGCGTTGATGTGCTTGTTATTGGTTATTGCTGTCACGATGGCTTTTTTCAGGTCGAGATGGTTGAGATCCCTCGCCAATGAAGTAGACCCCACAACCCAGTTCCTCAGTCGTCATCGTTCACCCAATCTTCTCCCTCCAGTTTTCCCCTACGAAGAACTCGAATCCTCAACGAATCGATTCGACCCCAAGAGGAAACTGGGCGACGGTGGATTTGGGTCTGTTTATTTGGGTCAGCTCAACGATGGCCGATTAGTGGCCGTGAAGTATCTTCACAAGCACCACGCCGCCGCCGCCGCCCCTTCCGGCAGGGCTTTCTTCACCAAGTCGTTCTGTAACGAAATCTTGATTCTTTCTTCAATTAATCACCCAAATCTCGTTAGGTTACATGGGTATTGTAGTGATCCAAGAGGGCTTATTCTTGTCTATGATTACGTCCCAAATGGGACGCTCGCCGACCATCTCCATGGCCCTAAGAGCTTGTACCGTAAGGGATCTCTGACCTGGCAAGTGAGGATTGACATTGCTCTGCAAATCGCCATGGCTATGGAGTATTTGCATTTCTCTGTGGTGCCGCCGATTGTTCACAGAGATATTACCTCTTCCAACATTTTTGTGGAGAAAGATATGAGAATCAAAGTTGGGGATTTCGGGCTTTCGAGGCTTTTGGTTTTCTCAGATACGACGTCGTCGTCATCTGGGTATGTCTGCACGGGACCTCAGGGGACACCCGGTTACTTGGATCCGGATTACCACCGATCGTTCCGGTTGACGGAGAAAAGTGACGTGTACAGCTTCGGAGTTGTGTTATTGGAGCTGATTTCTGGTCTGAAAGCGGTGGATCAGAGTCGAGAGAGAAGAGAAATGGCGCTGGCGGATCTGGTAGTGTCGAAGATCCAAATGGGTCAGCTTCATCAGGTGGTGGACTCCGTTCTGGGTATCGACGGCGAGGTAATCGACGGCGTTGAGGCCGTGGCGGAGCTGGCGTTCCGGTGTGTGGCGGCGGACAAGGACGACCGCCCCGACGCCAAGGAGATCGTGGAGGAGCTCCGGCGGATTCGGAACTGCACACGTGGAGGGGTCCGGTCGTCGATTTCAAACTTGAGTGCTGACGTGGCTAGAAGTTGATTAGTCGACGAGGTGATTTGCGTGGGGGCCACTTGCGCAAGTGAGGGGTTTGACCAGTTGAAACAACAGCGACGGGACATTTTTTTGTATGGTTTGTCTATCAAATGTCAAATATCCACGTGGCTACTATGACAACTCAGCTGTTGCTGAGAGCCGAGAGGTGAACGTAAAATGTAAAATCTTTTTTGCTTTTTCTTCTATTTTCCCAATTTTACTCATTTTCTTTTAATTGGCTTAAAGATCTCCCTTATCCCGACCCTATCCATTGCGAGTCCATATGATAATGATGTTACGAAGTTGTGAAGAAATGATACAAAACCACAAATTTTATAATTCAACTTTTGGATAAATAAAATATCCGAATCCCAACCCTTTTCCTTGTCATTATTCTAGATCACTGTTTTGACGAGGAAAAGGAAGGTTCTGTCTTGTTCAAGTCATATTTTACATGGCAGCAGTAATTAACCTGAAAGATTACAAAGACAGTAATCTGTCATTTACGTGGGTAAAATTTTTTGTCCAAAAAACACAACATCTTCGATAGAAGATCATGAAGATCGGAAACTTCCGGGTAATTACTAGAAATGTGTCATCTCCAAGCTCCTGACTTTGTCTCCGGCAATGGCAGCTTCCTCTGGCCTTCCAATTTTGCTGTACCCTCTCTCCTGCAGGAGTTGAAATGAATCATATTCATTTGAAAACTCATAACCGTGGTCCATAAAAGTGGAATATAATATGAGCATAGCATTTGTACCAGAAGATGCCATAGATATGAGACTCCTTCCCTTTTCTTGATCTGTTTCTCGATTACTTCGATTGCTATATAATGTAACTGTAAAAGTCATGCTTTGATGAAAAGTATTATATCAGAAGTAAAAAAGAAAGCAGAATTCTCTTACCCTTTGCAGCGTGTCCTGTATTCATCAAAATATCGTACCATACTTCATTAAATACATCGAGCTGTTCATTTGACGCACCAATCATCTAAAACAGAGCCAGAAGATTATATCTTGATAAGCCAAACCAGGTTGACAAGAAATTTAGATGAGATGAAATATAAACCAGCCTTGATACTGATACCTTGCAGTCATTTGCGTCAAAATCCAGACCAAGCAAGTCTAATGCGCGTTTGTAACCTCCTTTCCCATACTCGTAGAGAGCTTCTGCAAGCTGGGAATACACAAATAAGGCCACTATGTCAAAAAGGAAAAACAAACTTGTCTTGAAGTTCTGTTTCCTAAAGCAGTTATCCTAAAGCAGTTGACAAGATGGATTCAACAGATTTGTGCCAGCATAAAATAGTTGAAAATTCAAAATGATCATATCAAAATACTATTTGGTCTGCTAAAAAGAAAAAAACATGTTTGAACTTCTGAAGGTCATATCCCTACTACATTTGAATAACGAGTTGAGCTTGCAACATGAAACCAAACTGAAGGAAGGTAACCTCTAAAGTAGTTATAATAATAGTAAGGAAACAGAAGGTGTCACAATCATACGTTACAAATAAAGAGCACAACAGGTGCCATGAATAGACCAAGTTAAAGAGGGTACACAAGACTAGAAAAAGAAAACAAACCAGCATTCCTCTTTGCATCTTTTCTCGTTCCTTTGGCGTCATTTTCAACATTCTACACAAAAAAAAAGAAAGATCGAAAAAGTAAACAAGGAGCCACACATTCACATGTAAATAAATAAGAGTGCAATGGGAGAAGATTATATGAACCGGGACTTCAAGCTGCCAAGTAACTCTTCTGCTGCAGAAACCTCTCTGGTTTTAGCCAAAGCCCATAACGTCAATATGTCAAAGTGCCACTCTAGATGCCAGTTAGCCTGAAAATAGTGGCTAACTCTTGGTTATTCAAAAATTAATACGATAATCTGGAAAAAAAATGACAATGAATCAGCTAGCTGATTGAATCCAAGTCCTGCGCTTCTACCATCAACGATGCTTTCTCTAAACTTGACGACATAGACAAGGTTTTTAGTAAAGTATAGAGGAAAGAAAAGGCTTATCGCTATCATGCATAAACAAGTCCTGTAAATAGGTTTCATACAAGTATGGCATAGAAAACCAAGCATGTAGAACTTATGTTATTTGGTGGGGGGAAGAATGTATACAGAATTCCAGATGTATAAAAGGATATCATGCATCTCTCTGCTAACAGTAAAAGAAAGAGTAGGAAACAAGCAGATAGTTTTTAGACCAATAGACAGAACTCTTCTTTATGGGTTTTTTTTTTTCCACCCTTCATCATTATTAGTATTTGGTTGGTTGGTTGGTTGGTTGGTTGGTTGGGGGGAGGGGGAAAATTGAAACTCACTTTATCGGTTAAAACATTCGCCAAGATCTTCATACGACCCTCACATGGATCAAATTCACCACGCACAAACAACCGCAACATCAGACCAAGGGCATTCAAGTATACCTGAAGCGACAAAATTTAAGACCTGAAACTTTAGAACAACTGACTGCATACACAAAGCAATATTAAAACTAAAAGTACATCTGGTCCCATAGCATCGGGTTTTTCCAACTCCTTCCATATATAGTTGTCATATATTTCAAGGATTTTACTCAATGGAGAATTGGCTTCAAGGTAACAGAGAGCCACATGCCACCAATTATGTGTCACCCTGAAAATTGATATTTTCCAAACGTACAATACATCAAACAGACAAATCCATTCGAATAAAAACTCTAATTGACAACGTTTAATGTGCTTACATGAATGATAAACAGTCACTCCATGAAGGTGAGCATGCTTCCATAAACTCAACCGCTTCTTTAAAATTACACCTATATTGAAGAACATGGCATAACTGCAAAGATCCAAATGTTACAAGAATAGGCAGGATGTAAATTGAAAGCTTGTTAACTAGTGTTGTTTTCTTTAATTTTTTTCATCAAATACAGGTTGAAAGAAAACCAAGAAAATATGGTGCAGAGTACAATATAAGAGTAAGTGGCTTTCAAATGACACTCACCGCATGCTGTGCCCAACCATCGTTCTTGTTGATATCAAGTCCCCTTCTTGCGGCCTTTTCAGCTTCTTCCATGCAGCCAAGCTCCAACAAGGGAAAAGAAAGCATGCCATAAATGAAATCTTCTTGTTGATTTTGGGGTAAAACCTGTAAAATTAATCTGTTGCTAAGCCTCAATATATAAAGAGTGGGAGTGAGGATGGACATCTTTCAAAGCTTAAAATGTTATCCATTCTTCATAGTATTCAATAAGTGAATATTTGGAAGAAGCTATCGATATACTTAACATTCAAATTCATGCATTCATCACTTATAAACTGATAAGTAGGAAAACTACATTCTTAAGTAGCAAAGGCACCTGTTGAACCAAAGCCAAAGATAGATTGGCATTTCCCATGTAAAAGCATAGCATTTGAGCCCTTTTCAAAGACAACAGGTCCTTTGGAAAATTTTTAAGCAGCTGCAAAATCAAGTAGAAAAGAATCAAGAAATAAGGCTGTACCTCTGAAGATAGCCCATGACAGGAACTGTATCACCACTGTGACTTCAAATTATCCAAATTTATGTCATTAAAAGAGCCAAAGTTTTTTAATAGATGGTCTCTGAAAATCAGAGCTTATTTGCACTTAAACCAAAAAAGGCTGAAGAAGAAAAGCAATGAAAAGGCATCAGAAATTGATATTCGAACTACTTAAAATTCGGTGCACATATTTTCCCCATAAGCTTTTGTCACTGGTGGAATTCACTCCAACACGTCGTTTTTTAACAAGTTTTGGCAATTTAAACACAATATGTTCACCTTATTCTTGTTTAAACGGAAAACCACAGGATGCATGATATTAGTCATATTCCATGGACTTGAAAGGGATCAAATTGATAAGAAAGGATTAACAGAGTTACTAAAACGTCAAAGAAATCAGGAAGCTATTTGGGCCTGGCATATGAAGAATCTAACCACATTTATTATCGATCGATGAAATTAGATAGACTGAAATATCCTCAATCTTTTAGATGTATAAAATTCGTTCGATCAAATTAGAGGAAGTCTTGATGAATGGTTTTCGACAGACAAGTTCTCAACACAGAAAAAAAAGACAAGCGAGACTTTAAGAGCAAGTCCATGGCTCCTAGAAAGTTAAAAAGATCAGTCTTCAAGTACCTCAGCGTGCAGCTCAAGAGCAACATTATCGTCTCTGTCCTTGGACATCAAATAACTGATACCATAAAAAACCGCTTGCTCGTATGGGGTTGCACGATCCTTATCAAAATAACAACAATTGAAAGGTAGGAGGAGTAAATTCAAGAGATTCGTCAACAAAAAACTCAAATAACCACAGAGCTACGAAATGAACAATTCGTAACAAAAATAGAAAAACTAACCAGACCGTCCTTGGCTGCTCGGAGATGATGATGAACTTGTGAAGGATCGGAGGATGAAAGAAAATGAGCAGCCAAAACATTCGCAAGCACACAGTCTCTGTCATGGACCGGCGCCTCCAAAATCACAGACCTCCTCCTCCCGTAACTAAGCACCTTCACTCAATTACAGTGCAGCAATTACAAAAACCCCAAAACCCCATTTCAGATTATCGAAAATTAAAGAACCCCAATGGCGCAAAATAGAGGAAGAAGAAGAACCTGTTCATAGAATGCATTGATGGCGGAGATGCAAGCGTCGGATGATGTCCTAATTTCATAACCCCATTTGGCCAATTTCACTCCATCTTCCATGGTTCTCACTTCGACTCGAAGCAGTCGCTTTCTCGGCGCAGAAGATTAATCCCCTGACTCCCCCTCCAATCAGACCAAAAACGATAGAATTTCTCAGCCAGAATCGAATAGAAGCGGATTGTTGTTTAATTTGATATCCATTGTTTCGTACGACCGTGATGGTGGAGTCTGATCGTAACCAACCAAAGTCAAACCCCATGTCGGTCAAAAAAGCAAAGATTTATTATAATGTCAAAGGCCTCTGCGAGGATAACAAGGGTTGTAGTTTTTGACGAGTTCCTTTCAATAAAATAGCATTTGGTAATTGCCTTCTGACTTCTGAGAGAGAGCGAATTGGGCTGAGTCAGTGAAGATAATGCGCAATTATCTGGAATTGGAATTCGAAGTCATATCATTAGACATCTACGGCAGAGCATTATAACCTCAAATCCTCACATCCACACATTTTTCTTAACAAGTCAATCCGTGCGTGCTCAAAGCCGTAAAACTGTTGCTTCAAAACTGTTTTTAAGCAAATGCACTTGAAAAAACAAAAAAATCATCTTTTATAACAACTTTTAATTTCATCAAATTTAATTCTAGACTTAGTTAAATTTTGCCATTTCTATCATTTTGTTTAATTCTCACTAATTTGCCCACTAATTTTAACAAAAAAAAAAATGTAAACATTTTCATGAACTACTTAATTTCAATAATATCAAGTTTTACACAAATTTAAGTTTGATTAATGCAACAACTAATTATTGAATAACTTTGTCAAAGCTCACAATTTTTTTTAAAAAAAAAAATAACGTTAAGCCTTTAACGTCGTTTTTATTTGAAATTTTACCATTTTGTACCATATAATATACATATATTTTATAATTCATTGAAAGAGAATGCTTTTTTCAAACAAAAACTTATCAAATGATAAAAATTGCAACATTTTTTCAAGTTTAAGGACTTTCCATACAATTTCATTCCTTCCAAATTATTCGCTCGAAATATTAGTCTCTATTACTGTTACTTTGTTTTTCATTATCCACGCCTCATTGACTACACTCCTAATTAATTGCAATAAATCACAGACGTTAATTTATTATTATTTATTTCGACTAAGTGTATCAATGATTAATGTTAAATTAAGAATTTGATCGCATGGTTTAGACTTAGTTTTAATCACTAAACTTCACATATCATCTCTAAATTGTCTTTACTACTAAAAAAATTCATTCTTTTTTTTTTTCTATTTTTTACTTCATCTTAAATTTTAATGCAGTTAATTTAAAACATTAAGCCAATTTGAAAACAAAATGTGTCACATATTCAATATGGTACGAGTAGAATGATAGAGACAAGTTAAATTTTTTTAAGTTATAAGTATCAAGAGAAAAAGGATAGAGTTCTGCCAATTCAAGTATAGTTTAACTAGTTAAGACACATCCCCTTGACCTAAAAGTTAGAGGTTCGGATCCTCCGCCTAATATATTATTGAACTCAAAAAAAAAAAAAAAAGCTAGAAATTTTATATGGGTGGATAGAAATTTTCGTTCTAAGTTTTTAACTTTTTATATATGTGATCTTTAAATTCAAAAAATTTACAAGGAACAAATAAGAGAGAACGTAATTTTTTAATCTTCAACAAATCAAGAGGGAGCAAGCTTCCTTTCTTGACCGCCTATAGATATCAAAATTATAACTAAAACCAAATTATAGAGACTAAAATTTAAAATTTTTAAATCATAGGGATCAAATTAAAATTAGGCTAAAAAATAATCATCAAATTTATGATTAAGCTAGAAGATTATTTGTCAACCTCAACTAGTTAAGGCTTATTCATTGACCAATAGATTAGGAATCAAAGTAAAGCTAAGACTAAAAAATAATCCTCAGATACATGATTTACCTATACGATTATTTATCAACCTCAACTACTTAAGTCGTATTCCTTCCCCCAGGAGATAAGTGGTTGGAATCTCTCACTATTAATCTCAGCTTCCCAATAAACCTATCGCTTCCACCGCTTGATCGATAAGCCCATGTTTCACTTCCTCTTATGCAGCCAGAGTCCATTTCATTGGTGTGAAAAACTGGGTCCAAATTAACAAACCCATCAAAATTAAGTTTTAATTACCAAATCACACGCTGATTATTTGAGGGAATTTGTTACCTTGTCGTCCACAATTGCGGCCCAAAATCGAGCCATGGCGCGGTCGTAAGGATCAGAGGGAATGATGGAAGGAGCAGAGGACCAGACTTCATCGATATACTGAACGATGGTTAAGGATTCGGCGATGGAGTTGTTGTGGTGAATGAGAACAGAGATTTTCTTGTGAACAGGGTTGGATTGGAGAAGGAGCTGGCTTTTGGATCCGAATGTTTCCTGAAGAAACTCGTAGTCTACAGATTTGATATTGAGGGCGATTCTGGCCCTTATCACAAATGGACTAGTCCACGAACCCAGAAGCCTCACGTCCTGATCTTTTGCCATTGTTAAGGGCTAGGTAAGGAGCACAGAGGAATTCGAAGTGGTTTTGTTTTGGTTCATGGGCGTTGAAATTTATATGTGGAACCAATGTTTTACGTAGTTAGATGAATAATGAATGCGTTTGCATGGAGAAAGGATTTTGAGTTTGGAGCAATCATGAACATAGTTCAACTGTTTAGAAAGGAAAAAAGTTAGGCTGCACAATACTTGAATGCACCCTGATACTTGAATGCAGCCTGTTGTTGTTGAAGCGTTTGCTAATCAGTAAACGTAATAAAGAAAATGTGGGTCCCACTTGATTACGTTTTTATGTATCGTGCTCGCAATGGAAATGAGGTGTGGACCCACCCTGAGATCCATATTCCATCCTTGTAACTGAATTATACCTAAAATCGTCCTCAATGCCCTTGATTGTTGAAACTTTTATTGATTTTAGTGGCTATTTTTAAATTTTTAATGTGTATTTATCGGTATGGGTAAGCAATAGCCTATTTTAATATATATATTTTTATGCGTGAGGATCATATTTTGATCTAGATGATGAGATCAATAATGTATATTTTTTGGGCGTGAGTTTTAGCGGTCATATTTTGATAGAAATGAGACGATAATATATATTTTTTATGCATGAGTTTTGACCAGACTATTTTTTGAGCACGATGATGAGATGAATATAAGGATCGATAATATATATGTTTTAGGCTTACGTTTTAGCAACCATATTTTAATCGAGACGACGAGATCGATATTGGTATTGATAACACGATTATTTTGTTTATTATTAGGAGGGCATAATGGTAACCATGCATATTGAGAAAGTTTAGATTGTCATTAGCAATTACAATTGCTAAACAACGTCAAAGGTAATTCTCCTTCATTACGGACCATTATGTTTACTCCACAATCCTATTATGTTTGCACCCAAATCCATTACAGATTAATAAATATGCCTTAAAATAATATTAGTAATTCTTATCGGTGCTCAGTGGAGAAAATTTAAAATTTCTAGTCCTACCTAGTAGGTTAATTTTATCTACCTCATTGAATGGATAAATTATTCAACAAGGTTTCACTCCTCCTTTTACACTTAAAAAATCTGTAAACTTTTGTGTGGACCCCACCATGTTGGACCACAAAATCTGTTCCTACGATTTTATTAAAGATAAAATACTCTTAGTTCCTGAAGAAAATGGTAAGAACAAAATTTGACGTTCAAAACAGTAGACCCACATCAAAATTTACAAGAATAGCCACATGGCAGCCGTTTAATGGTCACAGAGAGACAGAGAAAATTTCCCTATCAACAGAAATTACTCGGTGGCGCCACAATGAAGTTGACAATTTTTCATCATTAGATATAGAGAGAGAAATATCTTATATTTATATCTAGTGATTATTAAGAATATAAAAATTATCGAATATACATTCAACGATTATTATAAAGTAACCACATTATAGTTACCTGATTGAATAATTTGTAGTATACGAAAGAGAAAATTTCTACTTTCATTTATTACTTACTATATCACCGATTCACCATCCTTTTAAAAATGATGTGAATCTACCAATATTAAAAAATTATTTATAAATTAAAAAATGTAGTATGAATAAAATGAGTATTGTATTCAATAAGACTAAAAAATTTCTCCTCCAAAAGACTCGGACCCACATAAAAATTTACATATTTTAAAATTTAGAAAATAACTACGTGGCAATCATTCAAGAGGACAGCGGGTAGGGAAAATCTCACACCATGGTTGTGACGTGAAATTTTATCGGGTTCAGTGGATGGGACAGAAATAAATGTGGTGTAGGACAGACTACAGAGCAATTTATGAGGTGGTGGGTTTCTTGAATTATGTGGATGAAAACTAGAGCACGTCTGAACAATACGCTGTCACTTCGAATGACAATTGTTTTTTCGTCATACATCGATAATCTATAATATATTAAAAAGCTAAAATCTTTAGAAAATATTTTTGGACAATTATGTCCCTTCTTTAATTTATATATTTACAAAATATACCATTATCAATCTATATCTATAATCTATTAAAAAGCTACAATCCTTGAAAAACATTTTTGGACAATTATGTCCCTTCTTTAATTTATATATTTACAAAATATACCATTATCAATTAATTATAAATAGTAAACTAATTAATTAAATATCATTTATAAATAAATAGTTAATTATCAATTATAATAAATACATAGAACCGTAACTAAAAGATTTATTAAGAAAAATGTTGTCTTTTTATCTTCCCAGAAGTTATAGAGTTTTGAAATCTTAAACCTTCCATAATTTTTTCATACTCTTTACTTGAATTCATTATTAACATATTGCTAATAAATTAAATTCAACATTTTCTAATGAAATATGCTTAATTTTGATACCTCTCATTTTTGTCAACTATTATATTATAAAATATTACTTTAAATTTGTCAGTTTTATATTATCAATTATGTGTGTAATTTTTTTTAATTATTTTTTTAGACAAGTGTAATATTTTTATTCATCATTGATAAAATAATTTTAAAAATCTATAATCTATACTATATTAAAAAGTAAGGATCTAAGAAAAAGACCATTTTACCCTTTTAATTTTTAGTAAATTACAAATACGCCCCCACTTCAATTTCTAAATTTACTAACATGTTATTTGTCATTGATTATTAATAATGAATGAATTATTTCTACAATTTTTTTTTGAGTTATCTACAATTATATTTAAATGTCATAATTGTTAGGATGAATTAAAAATATTGTTTTATAAATAAATTAAATTTTATTTCCCTACAGAAAAATTAAATTAATTTAAGTTAATGAATTTAGTTTTCTTTTTGTTAATTTTTTATTATTTAATTAATAGTATAGTGTAGAACAATTATTGTTTAATTTTATGGAAAAAATATATATCATTTGATAATTTGAAATATTTAAAAAGTGAAGATGATATTCCTTCTTTAATTTCTTAATTTCAAAATATGTCACAATTAATTATAAATAGTAAATTATTATTTTTTGATCAAATAAATAGTAAATTAATTAATTAGTTAATTATTTATAATAAATTATTCATTAATTATGATAATAATAATAACGGAATGGAATATGAGAAGTTAGAATACAAAAAGTTTTTCAATTAATTAAAGATTCTTTTGCTTAATTATAATTAATAATAGAATTTAAGGTGTTTTGGAATTCTAAAAGTTTTGTAACTTTTAATTCTCTAGCACTATATAAAGAGGTTTTCTTCCTCCATTTTTCATCAACAACCTCTCAAAGAGGTTTTTTGAAATTTAGTTTCACCAAAAGAAATGGAAACCAAGTTGCATATTTGTTAGCTATATTCGCTATCAAAAAATGGGCGGATAAAATCAGGCTTTAGTGTCTAAAGAATTGGTTGAAGCACCCACCTAAAGCGTTTGCTTCTTTCTTTCGTTTTTGTTTTCTAATTTATCTTTTTCATGTTTCTTTGTTTTGTTTCTAACATGTACTAATAAAAAAAAAGTTCGGTTCTTTCTAAACTTTTAGTTCTCTCTATTCATTATTCTCAAAAGTCTTTTTAAATCTTGAAAGCAACTCATATATGTTACTTAATACTTGGTACATTCAAGTTGCATTCAAGTTGCAAGGAATGCATGTAACGAATATGCTAGACTTCACTTGAGACGTTAAAATATCATTTCAATGAAGTCAAATAATGGTGAGTTTGTTTAACGATTATTAAATGAGTAATTTTATTTTAAGAATTTGTGCATGTATGGATACGGTATTGTGTTTTTCTACCTTTTTTTTTATTGTTATTTGATAATTAGTGTATTTTTGGTTATTGAAAATGTTTGTGCATGCTTTGAATTTGTTTGTTCAATTTCACGTATGTTCATATTTCATAAGAAATTTAATATGTTATAAAATTATATATTTTCTCTTATTTTTTGCCCATTTATAATTTAAACTATAATACAAAATTAAAATATTATTATGAGTATGTGGCAAAAGAAAATATTGGATAGTTTAAACATTGTTTTTATAATAATAATAACAATAAAGGTAAATTTTAATTAGCAAATAAATACAATATAGACCCAAAAGCAAAATAACCCTTCAAATAGCTTATATTTTAATAAATGTTAAATTTTGATTAAGTTTTACAAAAGAAAAAAAAACTTAGACATATTGAAAATTTAATTTAGATAAACGAAATTTCAATACACCCAACTTAATAAATGAAGGAAATATGAAAAATTATGCGCTCAATATCATAAATAATTCTAAAATTAAGGTTCTTAATTGCTAAAGTTTTGCATATTAATCTCTTCATTTTATAGTTCTAATTTTAATTAAAGTTAAAACAATCTAAAATAAATTTAATACTACATAATTTTTTAATATACAAAAAATAATTTTGTTATAAAGTTGGGTTTGAGAAAATAAAAATTAAATGCTCCCCTAAAGTTATTAAGGGAATATAAAAGGATAGAATATGAAAAGTTTTGCCTTTATTTACAAAAAAAAAATAACATGAGAATTATTACCACTAATTAAAACTCTTGCAACTCCTTCATCCCCTACAAATTATGAAATTATATTTTCCACTCACATAATCTAAACAATTTGAGTTGTATTTTCTTTTCTTATTCTTTTCCTCTCTCTCTACATTTTATTTTTAGTGGGGTTTCTAACGTTAATGTATCTTTAGTGGAGTTTCTAACATTAATGTACTAGAATACTAGCATTTGTAGTTTTTGGTAAGATCGAGGTATATCTATTTTTCCTTCACTATCGTTATTATTTAAGATTATTTTATAATTAATTTTAGGATTACTGCTTTTTTTAATTCAAATGTTTGTGCATGCTATTTAAAATTTTTATATTCTATTTTTAATTTTCCTTAGTTCAACTTTTTAATTTTTTGTTAGATTATGTTTTCTTTTTTAATCTACCATGTATAAATTTTGACAGAAAATTAACATTTTATTTTGAATAGAAATACATCAATTAATATTTTTTTTAACAAAATATAAATTACACCATATTAATTAATGATTAATGTGATCTATATTTTATATTTATACAGATGTCATTTAAATATTGTTAAAAAATTTGTCTACCATAAAATAAATTAATCATTTGTTACATAATAAAAAAAAACTTAATATAAACTTGAAAACTATTAATAAACAGAAATGATAGACTAAATAAAAAATTTTAAACCTTAAGACAAAATTGAATAAATTAGAAAGCATAAACGTGCATAGCACGTGGTGAAAGAACTAGTTATATTAAAATGGTTAAAAATACCTGCAGTTGCAAAGAGAGGCTAACCAAGAAGACGATAGCCAAAAAAAGGGAATGCACCAGCCGGGAATCGAACCCGGGTCTGTACCGTGGCAGGGTACTATTCTACCACTAGACCACTGGTGCTGCTGGGCTTCTATTTTTTGTTTCTATAATATTTTAAGATTAAAAACTTTTGTAAGTTTTTCCAGAATCACCTCAAAAAAGTACGAATGTCTTACCTATTAAATTATACTTGCATTTGCATCCAATTGTAAATAGCCTTTTATGAAGCAAGTCGCAAAATACATTTGAAATCAATTTGTGCCAGCATGAAATAAAATAGTTGAAAATTCAAAATGCTATTTGGTAACGTTTCTGCAAATAAGAAGATAACATGCTTGTATTTTTTAAGGTCTTGACATCCCTCATCACATTTGAATAATGGGCAGAGTTGAGCCTTGCGATACGAAACCAAATTGAAGGAAAGTAACCTCTAAAGTAGTTATAATAATAGGAAGGAAACAATTGTAAAATAATAATAATAATAATAAATAACAAGGTGGAAACAAAAAGGGCCACAATCATAAGTTACATATAAAGAGCACGAAAGGTGTCATGAATAGACTGACGTGAAGGATACATGAGACAAAAAAAAGGTAACAATTATTTGAGAAGACCATCACAATTTAGTTAACAGCTTTGCAGCGTTTGATGTATGAAAGATAAATTGTAAAAGTACTTCGCTTTTGTATTAGTGGTTATCAGAGGGCACACATATTTTTTAATCTACATCCGACGGTTACTAAGAGGCAACTCATTGTAGTGGCCTCGTCAATTAATTTATCCATAAGAGAACCAACATTCCTTTTTGCAACTTTTCTTGTTTCTTTTGCATCATTTTCAACATTATTCTGCATAAAAAAGACCGATGACAGTAACACAAAGAGCTACACACATCCACACATGTAAATAAATAAGAAGGCTAAAAAAAAATCTTGTGTTATAAATACACTATTATATGGTAGATATTCATTGGAGCTCACTTACTTGGAGCTCACATTGGATTACTTAGAGCTCACATTGAATTATTTGGAGCCTACTCACGTTGGATTACTTGGAGCTCACATTGAATTAATTGGAGCGTACTTTGATTGCTTGGAGCTTACTCATTTGGAAGACTATAAATATGTGTAGTATGAAGGTTTTAAACAAGAGTGAGATATACCAAAAGGAAAATTTACTTGACAATACCAATCTATCTACTTTGCTCTTCTTTTCTACATTGTGTTCTTAAGTTTCTTAAGTTGTTCTTGTTCACAACACCTTGAACTTTGTCATTTATACCCTTATTCTTTCAAGTTGCAATATTGCCCTTAACCTTTCATAAACAGTTCAAAACTACCTTTAGAGTATTAGAATGTTTGACAAAAAGTCAACATTATTTGAAAGAATTTGAAAGCCCTACCCATTAGAAACCTCTATTTTTTTTTTAAAATAATTTGAAAGAATAGAGATATTTTTTTTTTAAATAAAATGCAAGTTGTATAATTTAACCTACATAAGAATGCAAAGGGAGAAGATTATCTCTCCAGTGTTAGCCAAAGCCCATAATGTCAATAAGTTAAAAGTGCTACTCTAGACTAGTTAGCCTGAAAATAGTGGTTAACTCCTAGTTATTCAAGAATACCTCAATTTTTTTTTTTAAACTTTAAACTTCAATTTAGTCAATGTATTTTAAACTTTGTAATGATTTAATATTTATTGTAGAAATTATTGCTAAGATTTAATAAAAATTTTAACACATATAGATTAATAAATTAATTAGAGACCTAATATGTTTATAAGCTAGAAAGTCTAAATCATTAAATAATAAAAATATTCGACATTTAATTTTAATGGAATTTTTTTAAAGATTAAATTGTTTTAAATTTAAAATATAAGAACTAAATTGTTACATATTAAAATTCAAAGACTAAATTATTATAAAATAAAGTTCAAAAATTAAATTGTTACGAGTTTAAAAGTATACTAAATTGTTACAAAATAAAATTTAGACATTTAATTGTTACTCTTACGACCAAAAGTGTATTTTAACCAAATATAAAAAGGGACCCAAAATACAATTTAGAGATGTTTCAAAAGCCCCATTTCAGATTCCACAAATTTTTAAGAAACAAAGACAAAAACTAACTATGTGAATCGGGCTTAACTGAATCTCTCATATCCGTCGGAATGGACAAAATCGAAATAACCCAAGGTTTTAAGTGCGAATTTGCAGGTGGGTTTGTTTCAGAGGGAAGTATGGAAGAGGAGAGAAATGGAATATGGAAAATGACGAACATATAATGGGAAATTAGAGGGGAAAGGAAACTGATGCAATTTCTTCAAATGGGTTTTGCTCCGGCGAATCGGTGGTCCGCTGGGTGCGAGTGCCTGTGGAAGAAGAAAATGAAGAGGAGAGAGAAGGAAAGGGGTAGAGTAAAATAAATAAAATCAAAATATAACGGGACCTAAACCAAAATGAATTAAAAAATAATAATAACTCGTCGTATCATTGGAGGCCAGAAATTAGCTTTTGAAATTTCAGAAATTAAATAGACACCAAAAATGTATTTTGGCCTCTTTTTTACTTCATCTTAAACATTACTACAATTAGCTTAACACATAAAGTCACATTGAGTACAAAACGTGTCAGGTTTTCGATATTGTAATAAGTAGAATAGTTGGTAAGAATTTACTAGATCAAATTAATTTTTTATTAAATCAAAGGTATCAACAAACAACGGCTAAACTAGATATTTTATAGTAAAAATTTAAGAAAGAAAGAACAATATTTTGATTATTCATCAACGTAACCAACCAGTCATTCCCTTGTATTTGAAAAAGCCGTTGATGGATTCATATCATCAAAATCAAACATAAAACAAGCTATTTTGCATCGACCCAGAAGGCCATTTTATTAATATCACATCTCTTAGTAGAAGAAAAAGAAACGCAACATTCAACAAGGCTCAAAAGCTTCTCAGATCAAAACTACTGGGGAGGCCCTCCTCTCATTTTGGCCTCAATAACCTTAGCAAACTCCAGAAGCTTCTCAGTTTCAGGCAACAAATCTTTCACAGCGCCGTCTGCAGAGAATTTCTCAGCCCATCCGGCCAGCCCTGGAGTCTTCACTCCGTCGATCAATTTCACCCCATTTGATATTTCAACCACTCTAAGCCACCCCAAAAACGACCCAAAAGCAATATCAAGAAATCCAATATGGTCTCCGCCGAAGAACGCCTTCCCTTTGCTCACCTTCCCAAAGGCTTCCTCTAATTGACCTATTGCTTCCACCACTTGATCGATAAGCCCCCTTTTCACTTCCTCTTCTGCACCCAGAGTCGCTCTCATTGGTGGGAAAAACTGGGTCCAAATTAACAAACCCATCAAATTTAAGTTTTAATAATTACCAAATCACTGATTATTTGAGGGAATTTGTTACCTTGTCGTCGGCAAAGGCAGCCCAAAATCGAGCCATGGCGCGGTCGTAAGGATCAGAGGGAAGGATGGAAGGAGCAGAGGACCAGACTTCATCGATATACTGAACGATGATTAAGGATTCGGCGATGGGGTGATTGTGGTGAATGAGAACAGGGATTTTCTTGTGAACAGGGTTGGATTGGAGAAGGAGCTGGCTTTTGGATCCGAATGTTTCCTGAAGAAACTCGTAGTCTACAGATTTGATGTTGAGGGCGATTCTGGCCCTCATCACAAATGGACTAGCCCACGAACCCAGAAGCTTTACATCCTTTGTTGCCATGGTTAAGGCGCACAGGTTGAAGTTTGGTTCTTGCTTGTGCTGCCTTAACTTGAAGTTTGGTTCATGTTGGGTGTTGAAATTTATAGTTACATGAATAGTTAATGCTTTTGTATGGGGAAAAGATTGGAGTTACGCAGTGGAAACGTAAATAAAGAAAGATGGTGAAAACGTTGATTCATGAATCATAATGAATTCGCGAAATTCGTAGGTGGGTTAGTTGAATTATGTGGCTGAAACTAGAGCACGACTCAGCGTTTGGCACAGTCAATGGCAAGTGTTTTGTCGCCACATGTTAATGGTAAAAAAAAAAAAAAACTGCAATTGCAAAGCACCAAGACAATGCCCAAAAATTAAAAAGGGAATGCACCAGCCGGGAATCGAACCCGGGTCTGTACCGTGGCAGGGTACTATTCTACCACTAGACCACTGGTGCGGCTTGTTGTTATCAATTCTATGATTTTATAATCTTAGAACTTTGTAGGAGTCCAAAAATGTAAATTTCCTAAAACCACCTCGAAGTCAACTTCTTTTACCCAGTCACATTTATTGATCACTTTTTTTTTTGTAACACTGTCATATTAAATCGTCATCCCTTACTTCACAATTTGTCAGCGTCATCCCTTACTTCACAATTTGTTTTATACTAACAGTAGGACTTATTAAAGTCAAATTCTTTTTTTAAAAAAATAACAATACAAAATTGTAGTAAACCTAAAAAAGACAACCGCCATCTAAATTTGTAATCAAACTAAACTATGAATCTTTTGACAAAATTGTTTATATGAAATAAATTTTCTGAACGTTAATTGGATCAAATTTTGCTGCCTTCATATCGGTAAAAATTTTCTCCGCTCTGTAATAATGTGTGGTCTCTAGAATTAATCTTGAAAATGTTTGATAAAAGAGATTTCTCAATATTGAACTGACAGAACTTGGAAGTTGAGTAACAGCATTGAGAAATGAGATAATCTTACCTGATAAACCCATTTATAGCATAAATGGGATAACATAAACTGGAAGTAAAAAGAAAAGAAGGGAAAAAAATGAATGAATTTATAAGGTAAAAGAACCTTCCTGATTAAATTTAACCCACTTATAATATAATATTTACAGAATTGGACTAAGGCTGCAAAACTTGTTTGTTCTTCTGTGTGCTCCTTGTTCTGAAATCTCCAACTAGCAACTGAAATTTGGATAAATATCATCTCATGTTGCAGCACTGAGGCTTTCTTTGATGCATCAACTTTTCCCACAAGCACATCATCTGTCTAGGAGATTGGTAATGTGCAGTTAAATAATCTTCAATGCACCCAAACTGGCAAAACCTTAGACTGTGATGAAATACAACTGGTTTTGAACTGTTGAACTGCTCCACCCACATTCCCATGCTCACATCTTCCATCTTGAACAACTGTGTTATCGTGCATTTAATAACACCATTATTAGCTCATCTCATCAAAGATCAACTTTTTACTTGGGGAGGGGGAGGAGAAAGGAACTGTTTCAAACATACCCTTAATTTGTGCTTCTCAAATTCAGATACAATGTACTCCGCTATGTCAGATGACAAAATGTACCCAGGTCCGTTTGCATAAGCTGGGTAATCTTCTTCTGGCCATTCCTGGAATAGATTGAAACAATAATAATAAGAGAGATTGCTCTACGACTGTTTTAAATAGCTAACTAGACAATTAAGTAAATGCCAATGAACCAATATATTGCTCCAAAATCGAAACGCCATCTGGGTAAGATGATGGTAATGTATAATGCTCCCTAAAGTTGAAGCTTCTATTTGGAGAATGATGGGAAAGCGAGGCAATGTAGAACTAACAAGCTAATGAAACAATGTGATAAGGAACTTTTGGTTTTAGGCTTGATCAAGAATCGCCATAAGAGGACTGATATAGACTAAAGATCCACTCAGCAGGCAATTTTTCGTTGTTCAAGATGGATAGCCCTTAACCAACCATAAAATTATCTAAAACAAATGCACACAAAAACACATTTTGAAACACAGAGAAGAAGGATTTAACATCAACATTCAAAGCCACGACACATTTACTATGGTCACCAAAGAGAATTGAGTTTCTTAATCACAATATGAAACACAACCACCTGCACAACTATTGTTATATTAGAAACATCATGTTAATAAGGATGCATCATATAGTAAGTTCAAACCCCCCCACCCATGGCAGCACGACGAAAAACAGGACAGCGAAATGATATCACCAGCAGACATTCTTACAGTCATACCTCGTACGTCACTGCCCATTTTCCATAACGAAGAGGTTTATGGTGATAGTTCATATTTCCAACATAAAGGCTCCTGCCAGATTGGACTTTGTGAGCTTCATTGATCACTGCATCCACCCTGACAAATGTATCATCATCACACTTCATGATATAGTTTGCAGCCACCGTGCGAACCTGCAAGATCAACATGGATGGAATGATATTTCCAACAACAAAGTACCCAACTCCCAAGGTTTGTGTTTTTATCTCACAACTCACCCCATATTCACAGATTGCAATTGTCTTCAGTACAACGAGGTCATAGTTATCCATGTAAGGAACCATGACAATATCTCCAAAATACTCTGCTTCTTTCTTTAACTCAATATTTACTTCCTTTCTTCCGTGCTGTCAGAATATAACATAGAAGTTGTTATCACTATTATATGATAAAAATGATGGAACATTTCTGAGAAGCACATCATCCCTTACCATTGCCACGAAAAACCTAGCAACAACTAGTGAAGATCTGATTAACCTATGCTGCATCCACGACTTCCTAACGGCCATTCGCTCTGCAAAATGATTGCCAGCAGAAAGGATGCCAATGAAAAGTTCCACATTTTTGTTGGGAAGTGGAGGGGCTTTCCATTGTGTCAACATCTCAATATGCTTCTGTGGTGCAAAACTAGGATGTGCGGTGGGTAAGGAAGCAGCAAATACGGAGTGCACATCAATATCACCATTTACAGACAACCCAGTGGCATCCTCAAGAACAAACCCCTGTCATCACCATAAATCTAAGATATCTACGCAGAGTACCAAATTTGAAGAAATTATAGAAAGAGTACTCACAGTGCGATATGGAAAAGAAGTAACATGCCTTCCATCAACATTGATATGGTAACCTTCCAACCCAGCACTCGCAGTTAGAACAAATAGTCTGCCCTCCGCAAAAGGATATGGCCAATCGATCGTCACCTTTTTTGTGCGTCCTATTAACCTATTTAACCACCATATTACCTTTGATTCTTCAGAATGGCTGTCATCATCACGAATCCACTTCTCACATTTTACCTGCCCGTCAACTTCACAAAATCCCAATAGTAAGTTAGGTAACGTCTCACTTGAAGAAATTAGTAGAAAAGAAGCGAGTGCACAACAAAATCTACATCTTTCAAATATGAGCTTCAAAATCTTGATAATAACAAATTAGTATGATAAGTTTTCATATCACAAGTCATTTTACTGAAAGCAACACAGAATATTCAGGATTTTCACAAAACGGAATAAGAAAATGGAGAACTTGCTGGTAAAAGATTAACTGCAGTATTATCAACCATCTTGAGTCTCCAACACATAACAAAGCTAGTTCAGTTCAATACAGAATTCTTGTCAGTAGACAAAACAAACACAAGGGTAAAGGAAAATAAAGCATGTTCAAACATCATGAAACACGACACGACTTACCAGTTTCTTCATCCGCCCTGGATTTCCATCCCTCACATCTCAGCGCTGTGCCCCATTGCATCCTATAACAAGTGTTCTGTTCGATTACAGGCTTGCCACTCCAATCTCCCTTCAACCTTGGATTGAAATGAAGTATTCTTGGTGGGTCTTCACCATCCACCGTCTTCAGCCCTTGCAACTCCATCATAAACTGTGATACCATCACTGAATCGTCCCCTTCCTTCAAGAATGAAATCTTGGGATCATATTCTGAGTGAGCCCAACGAGGCGTCCCCACCACAGTAATATGCGACCAGAGCGTCAAGCCGCAGGGGAGCTCCATAATCCGACTCTGTGCCTGAAATTCGGATCCAGAAAGCGTGATCGAATGTGGACACGACTCCGACTGATTCTCTGTCTTCGTCTTGGGTTTGAGCTCAATTTTCCCGGACTCTAAGTCCTCCCAAAGCTTTTTCCCCACTACCCAAGCATGTTTAGCCGCTTTTTGAAGCTCGGAGAACTCTCCCTTACTAGCATTACGATCAAATGTGCTTTCGTCGAAGACTAAACCCGAAACTTTCCTGAACTCACGCATTCGCCTCTCAGGTGTCCGATGCGGCGAGCCATGAGAAATCCGAAAGGGATCATCAGAGGGTCGACGAGGGGCGTCTTTATCAGCCATTTCCTCTTCACTTTCAAGCAGAAACGGCCTCGGCAAAGCGTCGCTGGTGAATCCAAATGTTCCATCACCAGGCACCGACCCATATCCGGTTCGATACACCAGCGGGATTTCAAAACTCATGAAAAGCAGATAGAAAAACACCAAACCCATCAAAAATTGAAGCAACCTGATTCGGTTTCGCGATAACATTGTATCAAATTTCCCCCGTTTCATCCTCCCCTTCTCGGCCCCAACGCAGTGTAGAACCACCACCCAAGAAAAAAAAAGGTTAACTATAAGGAAAAAGGAGAAAGAAATCAGTTGTAAAGAACAAAAAATGTGGGGGATTTTATGCAAACAGACTTTTGTCCCAAACTTTAACTCCCCCTTTCTACAATCCAAGATTTCCCTCCAACCCTAACCCTAGTACCAGTAAATGGAAATGAAATCAAGCTCTCTGGAAAACTGAGCTCGAAAACAACACGAAGAAACAAAAAAAAAAGAAAAAGGCAAACAAAACAGAAGCCACCCTCCGTAATATTCCTGTTACAATAACATTAATTAAAAATATAAAACAGACAAAATTGGCAAACATTGAGCCCTATTACAAACAATTACAATGCAATAAAGGAAAGACGATGAAAACGACAGCGTCTTAGTAGAGCTCACTGGGCATGATTTCTGCACGCTTTGCATTATCAAAATCCATACATTACCTTCATTATTATTACATCCAATTATCAATTATCAATTAATTAAAATTCTATGACAATTTTTTTTTTTTTAAAGAAAAAGGCAAGTGGTGGTGGGGATGAACACCTCATCCCTCCGTGGTGCGCAACTTTCTTGCTTCTCTCTTAGCCTCTTAGGACGTGTTTGGATGTGCCCATTTTCAAATCATATATTATTAGATTCTCTTCTAAATCTCACATCCAATTTTTATATAACTCAAGCTGTGAATTTGATTTTTCAAAATATAAGTAAAATGTAGATAATAAAACAAAAAAAATTCTATAAAAATAATGTTTATAAGCTTAATTTTTAAAAATAAAAAATTAAAATTAAATAGTTATCAGACCAGCCTCAATTTTAGAGATGGGTAAAATCTTAACATATATGAAGCAAATATTATGGATTTAATTATCTTACTATATAGTCAGATTCGGTCGATTAATTTTGTGACATGTTTTAGAGGATTTATAGAGAAGGCTTGGTGATTAAGGATATAGAGATAGGTGTAAGAATTTAAAAACTTTTGAACACGTCATTTTCTGACAGGTTTCCGTAAAAGAAGATAAAAGGGGGTTGGATGGAGGCCACGTGTCCTAAAACATGCATGAATTTGAAAAATGAGTGAGGGGTTCGATTTTAAAAATTGTTTCCGTTACATAAAATTATAGATATGGCAGTTTAATGAATGTGTCTGCATCAACCTGAAGAATGATCGATTTGGTCAAAAGTCAAAACATCCAAATGGTCATTCTATTCATTTTCCCATTTTTTGAGATCTTTGCAAAAAGATGGCCTAAGCAAAGCAACGACGTATTTTCTTTTTTTCTTTCTCCGTTTTTGTTGAATATATCGTTGAGGAGAATATATTATTTAGGCTATATATATATATATATATATATATATATATATATATATATATATATATATATATATATATATATATGTTTATTCATTTTTTTTTATTTTTTTTACAACATGTGAAGAAGAGAATTGAAACTCAAACCTCTAAGTCGAGAAAACATATTTTATGTCGATTGAGTTAATGTAAAAAAGTTTTAATTTGATTTGTTATATTTTAATGGGTAAAAATCAATTTATAGCTTTAAACTTTGGAATTTATATCAATAAAAATTCTAAACTAATCATTGTATAAATTTAAACCCTAAATTTTCATAAGTGTATCAATCTACACTCTCTGTGAGATTTTGTTTGAAAAACGTTAGTTTACACGTGTACAAACTTATAATTCTATCAATTAAATTCCTAAATTATCATAATGTTGGGAGAAAAATAAATAATATAATAACGCAGAAGCGAAAAAAACTACAATATTAATTCTCTCATTCACAGGTTAAGCCAAATAAGTTAGAGTCACAACAAAAATATAAAAAAGATAGGGAAAAGAATGACATCGAAATCTATATTGGTTCGCACCAAACTCGAAACTACGTTCAGTTTTTTGCAACTGTAGGTTCTATTATAATATGAGATTACAAGAAACCTTAAACTCACGCTATAATAGCCCACCAATGGCTATTGACTTCCAAGTATCACAACTCAATAACTTTGGATCAACAACAAAAGAAAAACCATCAAATTCAAAAGAGAAAACTCTCTTCTCTCAAAAACAACACATTGCCACACTCTACACCAACTTACACTTACCGTATAATATGCTCGAAGACCTCATACCAAAGTCACTCTCTCGGTTATGCTTTTCCACAAAAGCCAATAATACATATATATGTTGGTTTCTAGTGTGCAACATGACCTAGCCCACAAATGGGCTTTGGCCTATTTGTCTTCAACTTCTTTTTCGTACGTCAAACTAGGGTGAAGGATAAAGTGTCGTTACTTTGGCTTCACACAAAACAAACTTAACACATAACTGAATCAATTTAGACCCTCAATTTGAAAATCGTTCATGCATCAATTTTCACATGTGTGTAGACTTCTTCAGAAATTTGGACCATTCATTTAAAAATTGTCAATTATTTGAAATGGATGGTCTAAATTGATTTAATTATGAAAGTTAATTAAAGAGTTTAATTGATATAATTATAAGTTTGCACGCGTGTAAACTGACATTTTTCAAACAAAATCTGACAAATGGTGTAAATTGATACATTTATGAAAGTTTAGGATTTAAATGGATACAATTATTAGTTTAGGGTTTTTATTAATATATCCCCCAAAATATAGGGGTATAGGTTGATTTTTACCATAAATTTTAATAATTTTCAATTATACACTCATGCTTCACTTTGGGAATTATTAAAATTAGTTTGTGATAAATTTACATAGCATGATACTGATCGAACTGAAACGTGGGGCTTAAAGAAAATATTTGTAAATTAAAACAAAGCTCCAGTTAAGTGCAAGTGCACACTGTCGATGCAAGTAATATAAAACTGGAAGTATTCTAGAGTATCGATCCCACAGGGAACGGATACAATAAAATTCAAGAGAAAAAGCAAAGACGTTTTCAAATTGCAATTGTGGGTAACCAATGTAAAACAATAAGTAGGATGGTTTTTGTTGTTTTTGAAAAGAAGAAATAAAAATGATAAAAGAGGGATTCAAATGTGTTTTCGCTCCATTAAAAGAAATTGCTGCCTAATTGCAATTGCAATCCTTTGACTCAACACTTAAGCTTTGTAAACCGAATTCAACACCTATTCGACCTTCTATGAAGTATCTTTAGGAGGCTAAGCGATTAAACCGATATTTCTATGACTAATACGAACTTAGTTAATTTTGAAACACAATTCTTTTGGTTTTAAAGGTTTTGCCCTATGTCTAGGGTAAAAAACAAGTTCCTATGTCTAGGCTATTTTCCTTTATTACTTTTATGAAAACTCAATTTTTATCTAACATTTTCAGAATTAGACTCAAATTGTTGTATACTAATCTAGGCGATCAATCTAAACTAGTAATAAAAATTTCAATCAATAAAAGCAAACAATGCTATAAGATTAAGTAAGGTTGCTCTTACATATTAAGCATTTATTTATTTCTCTAGGACATTCACATGCTTGAATCCCAAAGAAGTAATTAGCTCATTAGAAAATCCATAACAAGCTTAGATAGAAATTGAAAGATCAACTAAATTAAATGGGAATGAGAAACAACACTTGAATGAATACAAAACTCATAATTAAAATAACCAAATAAAGGGAAGAACATTCCAAAACAATAAGGACAACCAATCTGGAAATTTATTAAGAAAACTTGATGTAAAACCAATCTAGTAAACTCAAAATGAAATAAAATCATAAACTAAAAACTACAAAAAGTAAAACTTCAATGGCAAAAGAAAACCCACTAGAACAATAAAATCATAAACTAAAAACTACACAAAAGTAAAACTTCAATGGCAAAAGAAAACCCACTAGAACAAACTCAAAACATAAACTAAAAACAAAAATTACAAATGCTAAAAACAGAAACTCAAAATGATAAAAATAGAAACTCAAAATGATAAAAATGTTAGAAATACTACAAAGTACAAACTCATGCATTCCTTGCTTCAATCGATCCAAATACCCATTCAAAGGCACATGGATCTTCACCTCTTCTAACTTTCGTTGAAGAGGGATCAAACTCATAATCTCATAGAGCTAGGATGAAGAAAAACCTGCTGGAAAATGGTAGAAAATGAAGAACACCAAACTGTGGGCGAGCAGGAAAAAATCCAGCCACGTTTTGCTTCATTTTTCCCATTTTTATAGGAATTAAGGGCTAGAGTTTCCATCTTTGTGCTCCTTCAATCATTGGTCAATGTTTGGGCATGAGATTAGGCTGAAAATTCTCCAGAAATCGAGCAAATCCCGAAGATCTTGATATATTTCCGTGATTTCCGTAATGAAGGATAAATCCAGAAAATGCAATTGCATTACAATTGCATTTTCCCTCTTGTTCACCACCTTGCCTTCTCAAGGAAATGCAATTGCATTTCGTTTGCATTTTCTTCATTGCTTCAAATGTGCACAAAAACAACAATTTAGCCAACTTTCCTTTATTTTTTCAACTTATTTCTTCTTTTTCCATACTCCGACAAGCTTGCATGAATTTATCTTATAAATGCTATTTTTAGCTTGCTCATTATTCGACAAAATATGCAAAAATGGCAAGAACAACTTAGTTTTTGAAGGGAATAATCGAATTAAACCCACAGCGGAAGCATAGGAATCGTCTTTGATTTATTTAGAATTAAACTAAAATACAAGGGTTAAGCAATAAATACCTTCAAAATATGGAGAATATTCTGGCGGGTCTTTATCTCCTCCACAAAGTCTACCTGGCTTTAACTCGAACACAGGACCAAGGCTTGTGGGAGCCTCTTGAAAGAAAATCCACAAGGGATTGGAGAGGAAGAGGTCTAGAGAGAATTTTCTAATTCTCTCTATTGAAGAATGTGTTGTGTATAATGCACAATGACTCACCCCTAGGGTCCTATTTATAGTGGTCTAGGGAAGATAATTAAATAATATATTTTAATATCTAATATATTAAAATATATTTATCTAACCAATTTGAATCTTATTCAAACTTTTAAAATTCTCCTACGACATCTATTTCCTAATTTGAATCCAATTCCAATTTAATAAATATCTTTTTCTTTAATGTATCTAATATACATTAACTATTTTAATATTCAATGTATCAAATACAATAAATATATTTTCCTCTTTTATATTAATATATCTAATATAATAAATATTAATTTGAACACTTCAAATTAAATATTAATTTGAACATTTCAAATTTTTCTTTCAACTAAATTGATCTTTTAGTGTTACTATGAGCTAGCAAGGGGACCTTATGGACCTACAGATTATAAGCTCCAATGATACAAAATTAATTAATTAAACTCTTTAATTAATCAATTTTCATTTATTAACTCTAGGGTCACTCCACTATAAACCTAGAGTTGCACTCTTATGCACTGTAGGACAAGTTGTGTCCATAGATATAATCATTACATGCAAGTCGATTCTTTACGAGTTGTTCGTAATTACAGCTGGGTCAAAAATTCGTTTTACCCCTATAATTACATCTTGCACCTTAAATACCACTGATTCTCTAATGAACAATATGTTTATTATCTAATTATAAACTAAGTCCCTCTCGGGCCAATGAGAGGGTGGGGCCCCATTGTTCAAGTCTCGAAATCAGCACTTAAGAGAACTACTCATCTACTTATCCTATATGGGAAATAGTGAATTCCATATTGTGAGATTATGTTCCCAGCTCCCTATTTGGTCAAGTCCCCAAAACGGTAGGCATATTGAATCGGCTACAAAAGCCACTCTCACCCATGCAAATCAAAAGGACAAGCCCTCACAGGCAGGAGTTCATAACTCACTCAAGATTAAGATCGAATCGCATATGATCATCTTGATGAAATATTAATCTTCTCAATTAACAGATTTATAAGGAGAGATTAAATATTTCGTGGTCCAGTCTTATACAAACTCATTGTATAAGATACCCCCACTCACATGTCTCCACATGAATGATTTGGATCAAATCATTTGTAACTATTACAAAGTGGGCCGTATCAATAGTGTTACCAGGATAAGGCACCCAACCTTATCCATATACTATGACCCTTTAGGTTATTTCTTGAACATGATCCTCTCGTATGTCAACCACATACTGTTCAAGATTACACTAATAACCTTGGATTTTTCATATAATGAATAATATTATATTGCAAATAAAATAATCAAAATTATTATTCATTATTAAATAAATTATTAATTACGAGGCTTTAGGGCATAAATCCCAATAGTTTTAGGGTTAAATAATCCTCATAACTGAGAATTATCATATACTAATTGAGTTGGTAAAAATTTCGAGAAGAAACTTGGTCATTTAAACAAAAACATTTTCTAATTCCTTCTCCAAGTTTTTAAAAAGTTGGCAATTTTTTTTTAATTTTCTTCTTTAAGGAAACACGATTACTCCTCCACATTTCTAAGTGTTGGAATAGAAATTTCAACCAACCAACAATTGTCACGTCATTATCCAACATTGATGATGAAATTGTATTTAATTAGGGATTAATTAAATTTGCAAGGATTTCTAAAATAAATTATGGCAAATCTAAGTATACAATTGGGTCGTCTGAGATTTGGATTGATTCTAGACAAAAGCCCAAATTAAAAGCCCCAATTAGCAAAGTTCAAGCTCAATTTAAAAGGGTTGGCCTAGAGTCAACTAGGCTCAATCCAAAATGGCAGACTCAAAGTCAACCAGACTCAATCCAAAGGGTTGGCCCAAAATCATCTGGACCCAGTCCAACAAGCCCAAACCCACTTGGAGGCCTTGAGGAACTCTATAAATAAAGAGTTTCCTCCTTCATTTTCAGGGTCAGAACTGAAGAAGCTTAGAGAGGATTCAGAAACAAAGCTATGAAATCTCCAAAAGCTCCTGAAGATTAATTACTATCAGAACGAAATCAACTCTTCCTGAAGATTGAAGACTGAAACTAAAGCATCTGGAAGAACTGAAGACTTCAAAGATTAAAAGCTTCATGAAGACCTGACGAATGAAATGAACTTAAATCTTTTTTAAGACTGAAACTAACTGAAATTCTTCTAACAAGCCGAAGACCTTCAACAAGCTAACTTAAATTTTCTATTTGGTCAAGTCTCCAAAATGGTAAGCGTATAGAATTTGCTACAAATGTTACTCTCACTCATGTAAATCAAAGGACAAGTCCTCACAAGAAAAAATTCATAACTCACTCAGGATTGAGATCAAGTCACATATGATCATTTTGTTGAAATATTAATCTTCTCAATTAATGAATTTATAAAGAGAGATTAAATATTTTGTGGTCCAATCTTATACAAACTCATTGTATATGATACATCCACTCACACGTCTACACATGAACGATTTAGATCAAATCATTTGTAACTATTACAAAGTGGGTCGTATTAATAATATTACTAGGATAAGACACCAAACCTTATCCATATACTATAGACCATTTAGGCTATTTCTTGAACATTATCCTCTCGTATGTCAATCACATATTGTTCAAGATTGCACTAATAACTTTGAATTTTTATGTAATGGATAATATAAATTACAAAATAAAAATGATAAAATAATTATCAAATAATTATTAAATATTAAATCAATAATTACGAGGTTTTAGGGCATAAATCCCAACAAAATCATCTATTTATTTACTCTTATTCAGACTGACTGTAGCACATATTGTAAGTTATTTCTAGGGCTGATTTATTGCTAGTTTTGATAATTAATTGACCATTTTTACGTTCATGATTGTTTATTTTGTAGGAATTGAGCAATTGGAGTAAAACAGAGATTTTAAGATATTTATATCGAGAAAATAAGAGCAATTAGAGTCAAATAGAAAAAATCAAGTACATAGAAGAAAATTTTCAAGCTCAAGTCCTGAAGGCATAGGGTCAACGCGCTACAAAGTAGGGTTGCAATGTTGTCTTGCCCAAGCCAAACAAACTGTTGAAGTAGTGTTGAGACGCTACATAGAGCGTCTCAACACTATGGAAAAGAGACACAAAGCAACGCAACAAAATTGAAGGTGAAGGGAATAATCGAATTAAACCCACAGCGGAAGCATATGAATCGTCTTTGATTTATTTAGAATTAAACTAAAATACAAGAGTTAAGCAATAAATACCTTGAAAATAATATTATGGAGATTTTTCAGGTGGATCTTTATCTCTTCCACAAAGTCTTCCTGGCTATGACTCGAACACAGGACCAAGGCTTGTGGGAGCCTCTTGAAAGAAAATCCACAAGGGATTGGAGAGGAAGAGGTATAGAGAGAATTCTCTAATTCTCTCTATTGAGAAGATGTGTGTTGTGAAGAATGACTCAATCCAATGGTCCTATTTATAGTGACCAAGGGAAAATCTTTGCCATAATTAAAATATTATATTTTAATATCTAATATATTAAAATATATATTGTATTTATTTGAATCCAATTCAAATCTCCTACGATATTTATTTATTTGAATCTTATTCAAATTCTCTAAATATCTTTTATTTAATATATCAAATATACATTAATTATTTTAATATTTAATGTATCAAATACAATAAATATATTTTCCTTTTTTATATTTAATATATCTAATATATTAAATATTAATTTGAACACTTCAAATTAAATATTAAATTTGAACATTTCAAATTTTAATATTTAATGTATCAAATAAAATAAATATATTTTCCTCTTTTATATTAAATATTAATTTGAACACTTCAAATTAATATTAATTTGAACATTTCAAAATGTTCTTTCAACTAAATTGATCTTTTAGTGTTACTATGAGCTAGCAAGGGGACCTTATGGACTTACAGATTATAAGCTTCAATGATACAAAATTAATTAATTAAACTCTTTAATTAATTAATTTTCATTCATTAACTATAGGTCACTTCACTATAGACCTAGAGTTGCACTCTTATGCACTGTAGGAAAAATTGTGTCTATAGATATAATCATTAAATGCAAGTCGATCCTTCACGAGTTGTTCGTAATTACAGCTGGGTCAAAAGTCCATTTTACCCCTATAATTACATCTTGCACCTCAAGTACCACTGATCCTCTAATGAACAATCTGTTTATAATCTAATTATAAACTAAGTCCCTCTCGGGCCAATGAGAGGGTGGGGCCCCATTGTTCAAGTCCCAAAAGCAGCACTTAAGGGAACTACTCATCTACTTACCTTATATGGGAAGGAGTGAATTCCATCTTATGAGATTATGTTCCCAGCTCCTTATTTGGTCAAGTCCCCAAAATGGTAAGCATATTGAATCGGCTATAAAAGTCACTATCACCCATGCAAATCAAAGGACAAACTCACAGGTAGGAGTTTATAACTCACTCAAGATTAAGATCGAGTCGCATATGATCATCCTGATGAAATATTAATCTTCTCAATTAACGGATTTATAAAGAGAGATTAAATATTTCGTGGTCTAGTCTTATACAAACTCATTGTATAAGATACCCCCACTCACATGTCTCCACATGAATGATTTGGATCAAATCATTTGTAACTATTACAAAGTGTGCCGTATCAATAGTGTTACCAGGATAAGGCACCCAACCTTATCTATATACTATGACCCTTTAGGTTATTTCTTAAACATGATCATCTCATATGTCTACCACATACTGTTCAAGATTACAATAATAACCTTGGATTTTTCATATAATGGATAATATTATATTGAAAATAAAATAATCAAAATTATTATTAATTATTAAATATATTATTAATTACGAGGCTTTAGGGCATAAATCCCAACAGAAGGTACGCGCATACATGTTGAAGCCCCGTTCGTAGCGTCGAGATGCTACGATTGTTTTCCTTATTTACCACGTGTCTTTTGTGCAAAAGACACTACCCTTAGCGCCTCAGCATCGTTTCACATTTTTTTTATATATATGTACCCGCTTTTGGGGCGCCATTTTGGAGAGGATTGATAGCTCTTAGAATGAGAGCTATTTAGGGGGTTTTAGTGAAGATTTTGTGACTAAAAGCACTATTTTAGGTACTTTTGTACTTAGAAACCTCTTTAAATTGATGACTTAGTAGTAAATGAGTCCATTCTCATGTGAAAAGCACTTTTGAACTTTTTAATGCTTAATATTACTTAATTATGCTATTTGTGACTTGTGCAGGCCAATTGCTGAAGGTAAAAATGGCTAAGTCTGGAAAATTCAACCTGTAATGCTAGAACTTTGCTGTTGATGGAAAGTCCAATTTGCTGGAGCATTTTCTAATAGCAGAGTACAGATTAGGCACGTGTGAGATATTTCATTAATTGAGATGGACACCTTTTTTCCACGTGAGCTGCTGAAAACCAATGAGAAGCTGTCAGACCTCATTGCCCTATCTATTCAGCCCTTATTTCAATAAGGAGGGAGTATAAAAGCTTGCTTTGCCGTTTAGGGTAAGGGAGCTTGGAGATTAGACATTTTGGGAGGGGTAGAATTTCGAGAGAAGAAGAAGAAGCCTTTCTTGGGAGGTGATCCACTTCTGGAAAGGAGGGAAATCTGCCATAAAGGAGCTGCCCAACACCCTTTCTTGTCAATTTCTCCTAGTTTCTACAGTATTTCTTTATTTTTCTGCATTTCAATATTAAAGACAATTTCTAGAATGTTATTTCAGACTTTTCTTACTGTTATGTTGCTGTCTTTTCTTTTAAGTATGAACTAATCACCCCTTGGGTGAGGGATTAGGGGATTTATTGTTGATTCTTGTTGAATGAAACAGTAAACTTGCATATTCTTCACTCCTATGCCTTGTGTGCTTCATTTTTAGCTTGGATTTGTCTGGCCAACTCATCTTAGCAGTGTTTATCTTGACTTTGGGAAGAGAAGGGATAAACTGAATGCATGGCATAACATTAGTTCTGATTAGGAGCATGCTCTAAGGTAATTGGGGACACTAGGGATGGTAACCCACCTAATGTTTGCAGTTAAGGGCTTAAATTCAGGGGTTAATGGGAGTTAACCACTGATTCTCAGGAATTCTGGAAAGAATCCGCAAATTAACCTGCATTGAGTGTTGAAGCATGATCTATGCTATAGCATTTAGTTTGATTAAGCAAGATTTTACCCCTAATCCTGATCCCTTTTCACATAATCTGTTTAGTCCCAATTTATTTACTGTTTTTCCTGTTGTTCCAGCATTTCAGCACCATTTTACTTTTGTTCCTTAGTTCTTTTAATTTCATTGCACCATTTGATGTTTAATTCTTGTTACCTAACTAAAATCAGCTTAGGCATTGCAAAAATCCACATAACTAGTCCCTGAGGAGAACGATATAAAAATACTTATCACTTGCTGCATTTAGGCTGTGTATACTTGCACATTTAGGGTGTTTTCATTCTGAAATTGCATACACTCTTTTAAAGCAACAAGGATCTCTTCGATAAATTTTTTACCTAAGACAAATGTACAAATTTGAGGTGTTTAAGAGAGATGACATTAAAGCTTAGGAAAGAGATTTTTAAAGTTTGAGATCATAGAAATAGCATCAGGGACAGTATATCGACCCTCGTGAACCTGATCTTCTTCTCTCTACTTTTTGTAACTTTGTTATATGGATTTTAGCTTGAGACCTTGTTGTTATTTTGTGATCATGCGTAGTTAACGTCATGATTTTTAAGGATTGATGTAGCCTTTGTCTTACGCTTGGGAGAGGTGATTTAGATTACAACTTAAATGCATGACTGAGGTAGTTCTAAGATCGAAAGATTTAGGACTGCTTTAAAAGTTGTTAAAAGGATTAGACTTAAGATATTGCATGTTAATGAATCTAGATAGGAACAATGGCGGATCCAGAACTATATGTCAGGAGAGCTATATAGAAATAATTTTGACCACATTGATATATTCATATCATTTGTATATTTTGATATTAAATAGGCTAAATTATAAATTTAGTCCTTCAATTTTTAAGATTGTGTTTAATAAGTCCCTAATTTAAAAAGTTTCTACTAAGTCACTGAACTATAAATTCTCTGTCAAATAGATCTCTGAATTTTCAATTTTGTGATCCTTGAACTTAAAAAAAAAAAAGTCTATTAGATAACATATCTATTAGACATTAAACTAAAAACTCCGAAATCTATTAGATATAAAATTGAAAGTTTAAAACCAATTATATATATTTTTTAATTCAAAAAAGCCTATTAGCATAGATCGAACTTATAAAATATGTATTAAAAAAATGAAAATTGAAAAAACAAATAGATTTTTTTTCATGGAAATTATAAATTTTTTATGTAATTAATTTTAAAATATAATGTACTAAAAGTAAAAAAAAAAAAAAAAAATACTTTTATTATTCCTTCTTGATTTGACTCTAGAAAAGAAAAACTAAATTGAAAAAATAATTATAATATCATATATTTGCTATTATGTATCAATTTAAATTATTTTAAAAAAATAGGAAAAAATCAATGTTGACCATAAACTTGTCATGTTGTGTAAATTTTTATCCTAAACTTTCAATTTCATCAAATTTCACCTTAACCTTAGATAAGTATTGCAATCTTAACCCTAAACTTTAAAAAGCATTGCAATTTTAACCCTCTAATAAACTTTCGTTTGAAATATCATTTAAAAAATATCCTCACATACATTCTTTGAATTCTAAAACATATGTATGGTACAAAATTGATAAGATTTCAAAGAAAAACACCATTAGAACTAAGTTTTTGTTGAAATTTGTAAAATTTGGCAAGGTTTTCAATGGTTTATTTGTGCATTGATAATTCTCATTCATGAGGATTATTTGGCCTTTGAACTTAGTTATATTTGTGATTTTTATTCATATTATTTGATAAAAAAAATAAAAAGTAGTTGAATTTAATCACATGATTGATGGAAAACCTTTAAATTAAGTAAGTTGAGAAAATAAAACAAAAGAAGAAAAAAATTCACACTTACATAATGTTTTGATGCAGGATTTTTACGGAATGCAACAGCATTACAATTGCTATGCAATTGCAATCTGGACAGATCCGGAATTTAAGGAAAAAAAGCAGATTTCGAGATTTTGGCGAGAATTACCCACGATTTCAGTTAGATTATGAGCTATAATTGTCCATCAACCAAGAGGAAAACCCTAGCATGAAATCCCTATATATATTTGGAGGAGAAAGCCATGAAATAAAGCTCGATTTTGGGAAGAAAACAACATTCTGTTTTTTGGGTTTTTAGAAGCCAACTGCAATTTTTTTTTTTTTCATTTTTATTTGTTGTCTTCTTGTAATTTCTTCTATATCTCCATCTCTAAACTCCCTTCAATCTCACAACAACGAATGTTGGTAGTGGTTAAGAGCAAATCTTTGTTCGATTGAGCCGAGAGGGAAGGGATTTCATTGTAATTTCGTTTCTGTTCTTTAAGGGCTTGTTTGGTATGCAATCTGAAAACAGAATTTTGAAAACAAGGGATTCAATGAAAACAGAGTTGTATTTCATGTTTTCAGATATGTGTTTGGTAGCAGATTTAGAAATTGGATTCCAATTTAAATAATTGTTCAAAATGTGTTCTATAATATATTTATAGACCATTAACTAGTTGTAGTTGCAAAACTAAATATTAGATTGAATATAATCCATTATTAATTAATTTATGAACATGATTTTTATTATAAAATTTGTACAATTATTATTTTACAATATCATATAATTTATAATATATTAAATTATACATATTTTAATTTAACAAAAATAAATTGAGTTTATAACATCAAAAACTATATTTATTAAAGTTTTGGTATTTTCTAATGTAATTCTGCATTTTAAATTTTCAAATTCAAAATCTGGATACAATGAAAACATAAAAAAGTTGTTTTCAGAATTTTCACTATTTGGATCACAGAATCCGGAAACAGTTTTCGAAAACAAGTCTGCCAAACGCATATTCACTGAACTCAGTGAATCTGAAAACATAAAACAGAATCCGGATTGCATACCAAACAGGCCTAATTTACTGCAATTTTCCATTCTGTTCTTTAAATTTCAAAACATTTAGCCACTGTTTTCATCATCTTTCTTTGTAATTTCTTATTGAAGTTAGTTGATCTTTGAATTCTTTGGAATTTGAATTCATAATTGAGCTTAATTTTGAGTAAATGCTGTAATTTCTAATTTTGTTATTCAATTTATGTTATTTTTGAGTAAATGTTGTAATTTCCAATACTGTAATTTCCTTGTGATTTCTTATTAAAATTAGTTGAACTTTGGGTTTTTCTTGGGTTTGAATCCAGAATTAGTTCTTAAAAAAATTTTGGTACTTCATTTTATTTTATTTCAATGAACTTTTATAACTACAACGTATTGTTGTCTTTAATTATGAAGAGCAAAATTTCCTTTGGGATTCAAGTTTGTGAATGCCCTAAAGGAAAGATGTAAAGCTCGATAGTAAAAACAATCTAGCAAATTTTTGAACTATTGTTTGCTTTTGGTGAGTTCAATGTTGGGTAAACCCTAGTTGGCCATCTAGTGTTACTTGTCAAACTAAACTTAATATCGAAAAGGTTAAAGGAAGCGGATGTCGCAAAAGCAATAGAGGAAAAGGCTTAGACATAAGTCCTGAAACATCAACCCTAGACATAAGGCGGGACTCCAAAACCACTAAAATTGTGCACAAAAATATCTAAGTTAGATTAGCCATAGAGAAATATAAGTTTAATCACTTAGTCTCCTAAAGATATTTCATAGAAGGTCGAATAGGAGTTGAATTCGGTTTACTTAGTTCTTGAGTTAGCTACGATTGCAATTGCCTTGTTGTTGCATTTTCTTTCCAAAGGGGCATTAACATCTTGAATCCCTTTTTCATTTCCATTGATATTTTCAACAATTTTTCTTTTAGTCAAAACACCTCACAAATCATTTTCACCCACGGTTACCTTATAGTTGCAATTTGTCTACGGTTGTGTGCCATTTTAATAAATTTTATTAAAACCCGTTCCCTTGGGTACGATACTCTAGAATACTCCAGTTTCCTATTACTTCGATCACGTCACTTGCGTGTAGCATAACCGATCATGCATTGATCAAATTTACTTTTGCGCAAAGCTTAATTTTCTTGAAATTAGTTATTGTATGGAGATGTATACATTTCTTTTTATTAAAATTAGTGGGTTTATATGAGTTTCTGGTCTAATTTGATTAAATTGAGATTTTAGAGTAAAATTTGATACAATTATACAAATTTAGGTGTGAAATTGAATTTTTTCCTAAAACAATATGAAAAAACAAATACTATTTTTGCCCAAAAAAAAACCAAAAACGAAAAAGAAACGAAAAAAGGCAAAAAAAAATAGGAAGAAAAAAAAAGAAAAACGAAAAAAGAGGGGAAAAACAGGAAGAAAAAAGCAGGAAAAAAAAACGAAAAAGGAGGGAAAAGATAGAAAAAAGAAAAGAATTGCACGCAAAGGGTATGAGCGGATTTAGAGGACACTAGGGGGGCTTATTCCAACATGCCATAGTTATAATTTTAAAAACAGTTGTGATTTAGAAAATAAAAAGATTAACGGGGCTCTGGTTTCTCTCTGGGTTCCTATCCAGAAGGCCATGGGCATAAAGGCAACCTTTGGGTTAGCCTAAGGGATCGGTAGTGATCCTTTGGAAAGGGACTCTCGGTAGTCTTTCTGGATAACTGTGAAGAAATGGAAAGTTTTGCATAGCGCTTAGAAAAACTGAAGATTAGGGAGGACGAAACCAAAGTGGTGGAGGTTGAAGACAACGATCTCGATGAGGAGGAGAAGAATTTAAAAAATTCTCTCATATGCAAACTCTTAACCTCCAAACCAGTATACCCCGAGATCTTTAAAACAATGATTCCAAAAATCTGGAACCTTGAAGATAAAGTGGAAGTTGAAGTAGTGGGCAAAAATCTATTTCTCTGCTCTTTTAACATCAGTAAGGAGAAGAAAAGAATAATTGACAGCGGACCGTGGATCTACGACAAAACGCTGCTGGTTTTTGAAGAGGCATCCAATTCTAAGAACGTATCCTCCCTAGAGTTCAGGTATGCAAGCTTTTGGGTACATTTCCATGAAATTCCGTTAACTTGCAGGACCAAAAAGCTGGCAGAGGCGTTGGGAAACACTACAAGAATCTTCGAGAGTGTTGAGCTGAATGCAAAAGGGAAATGCTGGGGAGATACTATGAGAGTTAGAGTCAGGATTGATTTAAAACGCCCCCTGAAAAGGGCGATAAAGATAAAAGTGGGCTCTATGGCGGATGAACAGTGGGTGCAAATTACTTATGAAAAATTACCAGACTTTTGCTATTCATGCGGAAGAATAGGTCATTCTGTAAAAGATTGTGAAGATAAGCGGGGGAAGGAGGAGAGGAACACCAGTTTGGCCCATGGATGAAAGCTCCCAAGATATACAGAAGTACCAAAGTTTTCAGAAATTATGAAACCAGAGGAAATAACATGAGAGGAAGAGGACGTGGCAAAGTAATATTGGAAAAAGGGAAGCATCCATGGCAGGAAGGGGAGTCAAGTGATGAAGACGTAGATGGCAACCCAAACAACCTCAACAAAAACGATGGGCTGCAAAGCAAGGAGAAAGGCGAAAAAATGGACAAGAGTACTGTTCCGATGAACGCTCCGGTCGGGTTGAGGGCAAAGGAAAACGACAAAGTAAACTTCATCATGACAGAGGAACATAGGGAGAAGGAAAGGAGGGTCAGCTCAGACAAAGGGAAGGGTCTTGTCACAGAGGAAATAGCCGTTACAAAAGAGAACTCTAATTATCAAGTTGGTATGGGTGGGCCAAATATTGGGCCTTTGAATGCAGAAAAATCAGAATGGGAAAAGGGCCTGAACCAACAAAGTCAACCTATGGAAAAAGTTATATTCGGTGATAATAACCCAACCCACTCATCTGAATTAAGAGATCTTGATCAGATTGCTAGAGGACAGGAAACTCAAAAAAGTCAAAAGAGATGGAAGAGGCAAGCTAGACAGAGGTTTGGTAGTGACAGCACAGATTTGAAGGGCAGCAATCCTAAAGAAACTGAAGTAATGAAAGGAAAGAAACATAGGCTGGAGGAAGCAGATGTGTTTACGGTGAAGAAAAAGGTATGCAACTTTGATACTAACTCTGACGTAAGAAGAGGGATATCGGCGGAGGCTGGAGAACAGCCTCGCAGGACGCCATGAAAATTTTATGTTGGAACGTTCGAGGTTTGGGGAATCCTCGGACTTTCCGAGCGCTACGTCATGAAGTGAGTAGCTTAAAACCCCAAATTGTGTTCTTATCAGAAACTAAAAGTGATGGGAGAGTGGTTGACAAGATTAAAAGAGAGTTGAGATTAGACAATTGTCTGGTTGTCCCCTGTGTTGGGAAAGGAGGTGGTCTTCTCTTACTATGGGACGAAGGAATCCCCCTAAAAATTCAGTCTTTCTCAAAGGGTCACATCGATGCTATTTTCAAAACTAATTCGGGATGGTGGAGATTCACCGGATTCTATGGAAATCCTGAAACTGAAAAGAGGGTTGACTCTTGGAAACTGCTAGAGAGACTAAATGAGGGTAATGGATTCCCTTGGGTGATTGGTGGGGACTTTAATGAACTGTTATTTGACTCTGAAAAGATAGGAGGGACTAAAAGGGGTCAAAAACAGATGGATAACTTTAGGAAAGTAATCCAAGATTGCAACCTAATAGATGCTGGTTTTAATGGTAGAAAGTTTACTTGGTTCAGAGGCAGGGGCACTAAGGCAATTCGGGAACGGCTGGATCGCTTTTTAATTAACAGAGAGCTTCAGGAAAAGGTCAGCAAGTTTACAGTAGAGCATAGAAATTACCATTGTTCTGACCACAGACCGATTTTAGCCAATATTACAGAGGAGAATACAACCCGAACGCACTATAGACACCAGAAAAAGTTCGAACATCATTGGACTAAGTTTGAAGAGTGTAAAGACATTGTCAAACGCGAGTGCGTGTTCCGAGAAGGTGCTACAACAAAAAATCTGATTACAAATCTTGAAAGCTGTTTGGAGTCGATAGTCAAGTGGAATAAGGTAAGGCTAAATGGTACCCTCAAGGAAGCTATAAAGAGAAAAGAAAGGGAGATTCGAGAGTTAGAGACATCGACAGGTGATATGGATAATCATGATCTATTGAGAGCAGAACGTGATCTTGAGGAGTTACTAGAAGAGGAAGAACAATTTTGGCGGGCCAGGTCCCGAGAGGATTGGCTAGCTTGGGGAGACAGAAATACAAAGTGGTTCCACTTTAAGGCAAGTCAACGGAGGAAAAAGAAAAGAATCTCGGGAATTCTAAATAGTAGAGGAATATGGGTGGATCAAGAGGAAGAAATTGGGAAAACAGCAACAAATTATTTCAAAGATCTTTTCACCACCATCCCGACCAAGGAAGAACCCCTAGCCAAGATTATGACCAGCATTGAGAAAAAAGTTTCCGATGAGCAGAACAAAAACCTCTCACGCCCTTTTTCTAAAGACGAATTCGATCGGGCCTTTAAAGAGATGAATCCCACCAAAGCGCCAGGGCCAGATGGATTACATGCACTTTTTTTCCAAAAATATTGGGAAGAGCTGGGTGAGGCAATCACAAAAATCTGCATCAAAATTCTTAATGGTAATGATGAAATCAGACCCCTAAACAAGACTTGGCTCACCTTAATACCTAAAATTCCAGAGCCAAAGTCCATGCATGATTTCAGACCCATCAGCTTATGCAATGTTCTATACAAACTGATGGCAAAGGTGCTTGCAAATAGGCTCAAAATGGTGCTGGATAGTGTAATATCTCACAACCAATCAGCCTTTGTTCCAGGTCGGCTCATTACGGACAACGTGATTGTGGGATTTGAATGTATCCACGCCCTTAACAACAGGAAAAAAGGTAAAAAAGGTAATATCATTTTAAAGCTTGACATGAGTAAAGCCTACGACAGAGTCGAATGGCATTTCCTTAGGATTGCTATAGAAAGGCTAGGATTCGAGGCACCTTGGATCAATATGGTGATGACGTGTGTGGAGTCGGTCAGCTACTCGGTGCTCATCAATGGTGTCCCCCAGGAAGATTTCAGGCCAACTAGAGGACTTCGTCAGGGAGACCCCTTATCCCCTTATCTCTTTCTCATTTGTGCTGAAGGCCTAACTTCTTTATTAAATAGGGAAGAATCTTATGGTCACATAAGTGGTTTTCGTATTAATAATCATTGCCCTGTTATAACTCATCTCTTTTTTGCAGATGACAGTTTGATTCTCCTCAAAGATGATAGAAATGAATGCGAACATCTCAAAGCAGTACTTCAGGTGTACGAGGATGTATCGGGCCAAACTATCAATCTAGCCAAGTCAGCTTTCATGACAAGCAAGAACGTGGGAAAAATTTTGACAGAGGAATTAAGCAGCATTTTGGGAATAAAACAGACGAACTCTCTTGGGCAGTATCTAGGTATGCCTTCCCAAATTGGAAGACATAAGTGCAGGGTTTTTAATAGACTTAGAGAACGTATCTAGAAGGTTCTCCAAGGATGGAAAAGCAAAATGATTTCTCAAGGAGGCAAGGAAATCTTGATAAAGGCTGTTGCTCAAGCTATTCCCACTTATACCATGAGTTGTTTTCGACTACCCAACACGATTTGCGAAGAAGTGAACAAAATTTTTGCTCAATTTTGGTGGGGTTCGTCCAAAGAAAAAAGAAGAGCTCAATGGATTAATTGGCAGCATCTCTGTAAAAGCAAAGACAGAGGGGGCTTAGGATTTAGAGAACTCAAATCTTTCAATCAGGCATTGCTCGCAAAACAAAGCTGGAGGATCTTGCACAATCAAAACAGTCTCCTCTACAAGGTTCTCAGGGGTAGATACTTCAGAGATGGTGACTTTCTTAAGGCTCCCCTAGGAAACAAGTCTTCCATGACCTGGAGAAGTATCCTTTGGGGACGAGAGGTCTTTACAAAAGGATTTAGATGGGCAGTGGGAAATGGTAAATATATTAAAATTGATGAAGATCCCTGGTTAAGTAGAGAAGGAAATTACAAACCAAATTGGGTCCAAACTGAATGGAAAGGAAAATCGGTAAGTACTCTCTTGGATGATAGAGCGCAGTGGAACCAGACGCTTGTTAGAAGCATTTTCCATGAGACAGATGCCAACCAAATTTTAAATCAACCTACTGGAGGTAGCCGTTTCAAAGATGAGATAATGTGGTCTTTGGATTCTAAAGGAATTTTCACTGTCAAAAGTGCTTACCATCTTGCTCTCAAGACCACCTTAACAAATGATCCTTCCTCTTCCAATAGACAGGTACCGGAAAAAAGGTGGAAGAGATTCTGGCAAATCCAAGGAATCCCAAAAAGGAAAATTTGCGTGTGGAGAATATTAAACAACGCCATTCCCAATAATTTCAACATCAATAGACGAGGGATTGAGTCTAACATAATGTGTACTGTGTGCAGGAAATATTTGGAGACCTCGAGACATCTATTTTGGGACTGTAAGATTGCAAAATTTATTTGGCTTTATTACATTCCAAAGTTAAATGGTCTCTTCTCTCTTTGCAGGGAAGGATGGAGCGTGGCGGATCATTGGGACTGGATGGACGATCATTTATCACAGGAAGAACTGGCCAACGCAATTGTTATTCTTTGGTTTATTTGGTTTCACAGGAACAAGATTTTGCACAAACAAGTTCAGCCAATGAAGCTTGACAAAGAAGGCATATGCAGAGAGCTAGATTTTTACCTGGAAGGAGCAAAGGCGAAGGACCACAATTCGGATTCTGGCAGACCAGAAATCCACCCGTGCATTGCAAATTGGGACCCCCCTCCACCAGGCTGTTGGAAACTCAACTCAGATGCCTCCTGGATCGAAGAGAAAAGCATGGCGGGCTTGGGTTGGATTCTGCGTGACTCTAATGGATCTCCCCTCTGTGTAGGAAGCAAAACTTTCAATCGAAAATGGCCTATTAAAAACCTTGAAGCCAAAGCTATCCTAGTAGGTTTCATGCAAGTATCTCACATGAAATCTAGATCTCCAGCCGCCATCATTGTTGAATCAGACTCCTCTGAGGTCGTGGATTTACTGTGTGGGAGAGGAGAAAATCTAACAGAGATAAAAGGATTGATTGCTGAAATTTTACTTTTGGCAGGTAAGATGGGCAACACCTCCTTTGTTTTTGGCACAAGATCAAAGAACACTGTGGCTCACTCTCTGGCGGTTTCAGCCGCTAGTTCGTTGACAATATCGCAGCTGGAGCAAGCCATAAAATCTATTATCAAAAAAGTCTCTGTAATTTCTTTGGTTTCCCCTTCTTTCTTAGCTGATGAAGATGAAGGGCAGATTCTGTGGGAAAGTCCCTCCCCTAACAATGGGCCTCAAGCGTTAAATGAGGCCCGGTGGTGTTTTTATTAACCGTGTCTGGTTTTATTGGCAGTTCAAAAAAAAAAAAAAACTGTTGTGATTTTGAATATTAATTTATAATTTTTAAAAGTTTGGGGGCTTAAGCCCCCTTGGGCCCAATGTAGATATGCCCTTGGATAGGAATATTGGATTCTTAATGTGTTTGAGAATTAATTGTGCTCGAGAGTGATATTTATGACATTAGGATTATTGACTTATGAAATACTGCATGTCTGTTATTTGCATTCAGTTTAATTAAATTCATAAATCCAATTGGTAAAATCAACTCCCTAAAATACGTTTGTCATAGATTTTTTCTCACTCATTTAATTTTTTTAGATTTATTCCATCTCATCGCCTTTAATTTCTTTCTCTAAATAAAATTGAAATTTAGTATATGTGGTATATAAGTGAATTAGAAATCCAATTTAGAGGACCACACTCAAATTTATTTACAGTACACAATATTAAAACTTGACTTGTACGCTTACAGTTAGGCATTTTTGCTCGGTCACTAGCTAAATCATCTTTTTCACAAGCACACCTCTATCTGATTGAGCTCAACCAACGAATCATTCTTCATTATTCTTTCTTTTGTTTTGCCTTCCACAACAACTATGTATTCTCGGTTGGAAATAATATTCATTATTCAAACCCATCATTACAAATCTTATTTTTTACAGTCTCTAATAAGAAAGAATTTTCATATTTAACAATTTTCATTTTTAACTTCATTTAATAATGGAACACGCTTTCCCAATATAAGCATAGCTCAACTTGTATAAAGTATGTACTATTGATTAAAAAGTTAGAGATTTAAAGCATCCACCCCACATATTATCAAAAAAATAATAACAATGGAACATGTGTAGATCCTTCCAAAATTTAATAATATCCTTCACATATCTCTACTAGTGTGATATTGTCTACTTTCGACTAGAGGTGCACAACAAAGGCCGAAAACTAGCTTGACCGACCGAAGTCAGTTGGATTCAATAATATTATATTAAAAAAAAAACATGTAGTATCCACACTGCACAATCTTTGTTTTCTTTAAACTCTTATAGCTTTGCTTTTGGTTCCAAAAGGCTTCTTACTAATAGAAATAATTGTCCTCACTTACATACTAATGATCACTTTCTTTCCTAACCAATGTGGAACTTTGTTTGCACTACTAACCAACCATATGTTTTTTTATTATGAAATATCTAATTTTTCAATGTTTAATTTTAACTAGTTGAATTATTTATAATTTCAATTAAACGGTTAAGATAAAATTAATTCAAAATTAATCGTCAATAATAACTAACCAATAGTTATTTTTTTAATTAATATATACTTACTTTTTTTTAGTTGAATTAATATATACTTAGTTGATTAAGAATATATAGAACGGATATTGTTTTAATTACAATATGGGTAGAAAACAATGAACGTTTTCAAATTTTCCTCCATTTCCATTCTCATTTAAAGGATCACATGAGTGAAGAGCCAAATTCAAAATTATATGTCCTAGACTTTTTAGGAACTAGGGTGTTCATAAGTTGGGTTGAATTGAGTTTTATGATATTTTAAACTCAATTCAATCATTTGGGTCTTAGATTTCTATAACTCAAACAACTATTATTAAGTTATCAATCCCACTCAATATTTTAAGTGGGTAGGCCTAGATTCTATTATAGTTCAATTAAAATTCAAGTTTTGCATAGTTGTAAAGCAGAACTATATAACTTTCAATATGTTTTTAATTACCACTCAAAGCAATTCGAAAATAATCCAAATCGATAGAATTTGAGTTTGAGTTTAAACTTAATATCAATTTGAAGTGAAAATAAGTTTTAGGATAATAATTAATTTATAAAATTTATGATTATAGGTTGGTTCAACCAACTTAATTGAATTTAGAAGAAATGAACCAAATCTAACTCAAATTAGTTTTCAACTTTGCCATTAAATTTTGACTGGTTATTTATTTTTTTAAAAGAAAAAAGAAAAAAAATATATATCTTTTTCAATCTCTTTTTTCATTTTTCTATCTTGCCAAAAAGTTAATAATAAATAGTCAGATGTTCTAACTGACCATATGTAAGTAGAAAATTTACTCTCGTAGTACATATTTCTTCCGTTCACACTATAAATTTTACTTTATAAGATATAATGTTTTAATATTGTTGGATTCCACGCCATTTTTAAATAATGATGTAATCGACAATAAATAAGGCATGATAGTATTAGAAAATTTTCGGTGCAAGTATTATCCTTGTTGAAAGGCCAATGAACGATAATAATTAAAGAGAGGTAGAGAGTGAGAGGCAGTCACGAGTGAAGTGAGCAATAAAAAATGGAGCTTCAGCTGCGACAAAAAAAGGGACGACACGAACTAGGAACTTCTGGTCTCAAATCTCCATTGTTACTCTTAAAACAAGAATTCTTAATCCTTGGATTTACCATTAATTAGATTTCCAATTCGTCCACACTTCTCTCTCTTTTTAACTCTTCTGAATTTATATATATATATATGTATATTCAACTTCTCCACTTCCTTAAATATTTAATTCTCTCTTGTTCTTATAAACCAAACACCAACCCGTATTTTGTCTTCGCCCACTATCCGATCCCCTCTCTCTACACTACATATACACTCTTCCCCCACTAATTCCTTCAAAAAAACTCTTTTAATTTTCATGGCTAATACTAATACAACCAATTTTCCAAGCATTGCAAAATGCGATTCGAGAGGTCGAGAAGCCCACACGGTGGTTGCCGACATGGACGGAACTTTGCTTATAGGGCGAAGCTCATTCCCATATTTCGGTCTCATGGCCTTCGAACTCGGCGGCATTTTCAGGCTTCTTGTCTTGGTTCTGGCCTCTCCGCTCGTGGGTTTGCTCTATTATTTTGTGTCGGAGTCTGCGGGTATTCAGATTATGATATTCGTGACGTTTTTTGGGGCTAAGATTTCGAGTATTGAGTCGGTGGCACGTGCGGTTCTTCCGAAGTTTTACTCCAGCGATCTCCATCCGGAGTCGTGGCGGGTGTTTTCGGCGTGTGGGAAACGGTGCGTTTTGACTGCCAATCCGACGGTTATGGTGGAGCCGTTTTTGAAGGAGTTGTTGGGCGTTGATTTGGTGTTGGGGACTGAGATTATTGCGACGGAAAGTGGAAGGGCGACTGGGTTGGTTGGCCGGAAGGGAGTGTTGGTGGGGAGGAAGAAGGCTGATGCTCTTAAGAATCAATTTGGAGATGTTCCACCGGAGATTGGACTTGGTGATCGGTTTACTGATGTTCCTTTCATGTCTTTGTGCAAGGTTTGTTTCATCATCAACTAAAATAAAATACATAAAAAAGTTGAAAAGTAATACTTGTTTGATAATAATTAATTTTTGAAAATTAAGCCTATAAATACTACTTTTCTTTATAGTTTCCTTATTTTGTTATCCATTTTTTATCAATATTTTTATTTGAAAACTAAAAAAAAATAGTTTTCAAAAATTTGTTTTTGTTTTTTGAATTTGGTTAAGAATTCAAATGTTTAAAAAAAAAAAAAGATAAAAGTAAAACAAGTAAAATTTTTAAAAATTAAAAATTAAATGGACATAATGGGGCTTAAAATAAACATTTTAACCACTGAAATCTACAATAATAATCTTCATGCACAAGAAATTAAAATAATAATAATAACAATAATAATCTTCATGCACAAAAAATGAGAATTAAACCTTCATATTATTACATTGCAGGAGGGTTACATGGTGCCAAAGAGTCCGGCGGTGGAAGCGCTGGCTAGCGACAAATTACCGAAGCAAGTAATCTTCCACGACGGCCGCTTTGTTCACAAACCATCTCCCTTTATAGCCCTTCTCACCATTCTCTGGTTTCCAATCGGCTTCCTTCTCGCTTGCCTGAGAATCGCCGCCGGTTCCCTCCTCCCAATGCCACTCGTCTACTACGCCTTCTTAGCCCTCGGCGTACGGGTCACCGTCAAAGGCCACCCACCGCCGTCCCCCAAGTCCTCCGGCAAAAACTCCGGCGTCCTCTTCGTCTGCTCCCACCGCACCCTCCTTGACCCAATTTTCCTCTCCACCGCTCTCCGCCGCCCCATCCCCGCCGTCACCTACTCCGTCTCCCGGCTGTCGGAGATCATCTCTCCGATCAAAACCGTCCGGCTGACTCGAGACCGAACCACCGACGCCGCCACCATCAAGAACCTTCTAAAAGAGGGCGATTTGGCCATATGTCCAGAGGGGACCACCTGCAGAGAGCCGTTTCTGCTGCGATTTTCGGCTCTGTTTGCAGAGCTGACGGACGAGCTCGTGCCGGTGGCTATGGTGAACAAAATGAGCATGTTTCATGGGACCACGGCGAGGGGTTGGAAAGGGATGGACCCGTTTTACTTTTTTATGAACCCGAGTCCGGCTTATGAGGTCACGTTTTTGGAGAAATTGCCGGTGGAAATGAGTCGGAGTTCGGGGAAATCGAACCATGAGGTTGCTAATTACATTCAGCGACGGATTGCGGCGGCGCTTTCTTATGAATGCACGGATTTTACTAGGAAGGACAAGTACAGAGCTCTTGCTGGGAATGATGGGATTGTTGAAGAAAAAAAGACTTGGATTAAAGTTAAAGCTAATAAGATTATGGGATGCTAATTTTGAGTTTTGAATGGAATGTTGGAGATTTGTATGTATGTTCAAGTAGAAGCTTGATGAATGAAGCTTCAATCTTTAATGCAAGAAATTAAACCCCATTCTTGGGGACAAATCCTTTTCTCTATTGTTGGATGCCTAATAATTTTTCTCCCGATTTTTCTCTCTTGGAAGACATCCTTTTTTGGAAGTCTCTTTCGAAGTAAGAGGTTTGGAGTCGCCACCAATCATCATAGGGTATGATTGGTCACCTATTTTAAAGGAAAAAGTTAGCCTATGAAACCATAAATTAGGCTCGAGAGTCAATTAAGTTTAGGAAATGTATTAGCACCCCTACAACATCCGTTTTAGAAAAACGGTTACCACATTTTATTTCAAAATGATCTTTTTATTTATTAGTCCAAAGAAAAATATTTGTGTGTTTTATTTTGAATGTACCAAAATTTATTAATTTACATTTTAAAAAATAAAATATGAACTAATAACTATGAGTGGCTCATGGCCATTAGAAAAACTTGGAACTTATTTTGATATTTCAAAACAAATTCCTTATTAAAAATAAATAAATTACTTATGAAAAGAATTTTAAAAATGGAGGGTTCTTATTTCATAAATCCATTTTTAAAAGGAGACAATTTATTTTATTTCAAACTTCATTATCAAATTTTAATTTTGAAAAATTAGAGGGTTCTTATTTCAGAAATTCAATTTTAAAAGGGGCAATTTGTTTTATTTCAAACTTTTGTTGCTAAAATGCAATTTTGAAAAATTGGAAGGTTCTTATTTCAGAAATCCAATTATAAAATGGGCAAATTTGTTTTATTTCAAACTTTGTTGCCAAAATGCAATTTTGAGAAATTGGAAGGTTCTTATTTTGAGAAATCCAATTTTAAAAGGGCAAACTTGTTTTATTTCAAACTTTGTTGCAAAAATGCAATTTTGAAAAATTGGAAGGTTCTTATTTCAGAAATTCAATTTTAAAAGGGCAAACTTGTTTTATTTCAAACTTTGTTGCCAAAATGCAATTTTGAGAAATTGGAAGGTTCTTATTTCAGAAATTCAATTTTAAAAGGGGCAAACTTGTTTTATTTCAAACTTTGTTGCCAAAATGCAATTTTGAGAAATTGGAAGGTTCTTATTTCAGAAATCCAATTTTAAAGGGGGCAAACTTGTTTTATTTCAAACTTTACTGCCAAAATGTAATTTTGAGAAATTGGAAGGTTCTTATTTCAGAAATCCAATTTTAAAATGAGCAAACTTGTTTTATTTCAAACTTCGCTGCCAAAATACAATTTTGAGAAAGTTTCGACAAGATTAAATAAATTTTGACTAATTGGGTAGTTCTCAAGTAGAGGTGTTTCCTTCGATCAGCTTAAATACCTCGGCCTAGACAAAACGTTAAGTCCCGCATAATCAATCATTAAATAGTTACCACATGAGAGCTTATTTAGAAAATCTAGATTAGAACCAAATTAAAACCTTATTTTACTTGGAATCAATTTAGAGATAAATCAATTGATACTAATCTGAAATTGTATTTAGAAAATCCCAAATCAAACCAAATCCAAATGAAATAATCAAATAGCAAAATTTAAGCAATCTGTAAATTAAGAAAATTAAGCAAATTAAGCAATTTACAATTTAATTCGAATTAAGTAATTTACAATTCAATTCAAATTAAAATGAAACAATCAAATAGCAAAATTTAAGCAACATGCCATAATCAACTTGCAGATTAAACAATCAAATGACGAAAATGAACCATTCAAAAATTAATTGAAATTTAAATAACAATTAAGGCTAATTGACATTTAAACAACAATTAAGACTAAAATGAAATTAAATAACCATTCATGGACTATTTGATATTAAACCAACATGTTATGGAAAAATTAAACATACAATTGATTGGTCAATTAACAATCCAATTGTAATTTAAACAACAATTTAAGTTAATTAGTTTAAAAAAAAAATCAAGTTAATTCCAATTTAAATAACAATTAAAGTTTAAGCATGGCCAAATTGACAATTAAATCAACATGTCAAATTAATTTATTTTTATGTTTATTTGCAAATTAAACAACCTGCTACTGGTCAAATTAGAATTAAACTACATGCTATTGAATAATTGAAATTAAACCACATGTTATTGGTCAATTTGAAAATCAAACAACATACTATAGACCAATTTGCAAATTAAGTAACATGCTATGGACCAATTTATTATTTAAGCAACATGCTAGAGTCAATTTGAAATTAAACTACAAATTATGGGTCAATTGAAAATTGAACCAACAAGCCATGGGTTAAATTGCAAACATGTCATGGGTCGAATTGAAAAATAGACAACACGAATCCAATTAGAGATTAAACAATCATGGATTGAATTAGAAATTGAAGACACGTGTTTATGGGTAAATCAGTAATTAACACCAAATGGCCAAATTAAAAATTAGACACAAATTAAGGACAAAATGGAAATTTACCACAAGAAATTAAGGGACAAAATATAAGTTAAAGAGATAAAATTTCTCTCCCTTCACCTCAACACCTCACCTTACGAAAGAAGAAGAAATCGTGGGTCTCTGCTGCTAGCCGATTTCAAGTCGCCGAAGTTGCAAGGATAGCATCGGAGTTGCCGCTGGATCTGGACGTCAAAGGGGGTTGGGTTGATCTGTTTTGGTGCGAAAGTTTCAAGTGCTACACGCCGTGGGTCTCAAGTTGGAGCTACTAATTCGCGTTGGAGGTCGTGACGCTCCTACAGGTGGTTCACACACTGGAGGTCGCCGGTGTCGATCAAATACGCCGCCGAAATGGATAATCTCACCAGAATTCGTAGATATGGGTAATCTCTCTTCTTCTATCCTCATCTCTTCAATCTCCAGTTTCCCTTTTTAAAACCATGAAATTTACTTAAAAAAAGATCGATTTTTCAGTCATAGCAAATCCTCTTTTTGTGAAAGAACGTGAACGTGCAATGACCTATTCTCATGGAGAAGAAGAAGACTAAGCTTACGAAAAAAAGATTGACGTGGTAACTAAACGTAAAATTAAAAAATAATAATAATAAATAAATAAACAAAGATCAAAATCAAAACAAAACAAATAAAATCAAAATAAAATCTAATCTAATCTAAAATGATAAAATTAGAATAAATAAAATAAAACACAAAAGCTTTAAACAAAGCTTAAAAGAAAAATAATAATAAATAATAAAATAAACCAAAGTAAACACAAACACTAAACTAAAATAAAATAAAATCAATGTATAAAAATTATTGGATCAAATACGGTACCTACGCCCATGATTTTGAGGAGTTTTATAACGGATTTTAAATGAATTTCATTGTTTGTTATACAGAAAGACAATAATTTGAAATCTAAGGTGATTTTAAATTTAAAGTGATTTCAAATAGTGATTTTAGGTTAAAAAAAATTCCTAATTAAAATAGTAAATTTTGTAAGATTGATAGAAATTAGAAGTAAATTACTCATTTAACCTTGTCATATTTTAATTCTCTATTAATAAATCATAATTAAAAGTCTAATATTAGTAAACTTTTTATATTCTTTTCTTTTTTGGTTACTATTCAAACACAAATTTTTACGTACATTCATTTCAAATTTTTCTTATTCCAAACGAGATAAAGAATTTAAAATCAACTTTCTTGATTCTAAACAAAGGATTAGTGAAATTTAAACAATTTCATAACAAAAATATTCTTCAATAAATTTATGAAGCGGACGGAAGCTCACACAAATAAGCGAAGGACTCCTATTGGACCTTGAAGAAGTGTGGCCCACACACGGCCGAAGAGGAAAGAAAAGGGAAGAGGTGTAAGGTAAAAAGAAAGACCACCAACTACTCCTTGCCGTAATTATCAGTTTATGGTTATTGTCAGTTTTTTTTTAAGACTTTATAGTTATTATCATTTATTATTTTTTTATTGGAGAAATTTATAGTTATTATCAGTTGATAGAATGCAAATTATCATTTATTTCTTAAATTAGGTGTCGTGATCACATATTAAAAATTACCAAGCAATATTATATTTGGTAGATTGATTGGGTAGATATAATTGGGTAAAGCAGATTTTTTTTAGAACAATACATGGGTAGGGATTTGAACGTCAGTAAATATCAATTAATCAACAAAATATTGAATGTTCTTTTGAAAATTTAGCTGTAGATGTTGCTATTATGATCCTAGTTCATTCGCAAATTAGAGAGAAAAAAAAATACTCAATATTAGTTGTTCTAAATTATAACCAAACTTAGAATTAATTCCAATCGAACAGTTTGCCACAAATACAAATCAATTGAAATCGATTTTAGGTTAACAATTAGGTCACACATTCTAGTTTCTACATCTCAACGAAACGAATAGAAGAACACGAAAAATTGAGCGGAGAGAACGATAGACAAATCAAAGCTTAATCGTCAACCAAGTAACATTTCAATTTCTAAATAACTAGGATTAGGTTACAGGAAATGCAGAAAAAAAAAAAAAAATTGAACACTAAAAAGAAGCCAGATCTAAAGCCAAGGTCTACAATCGTTCAGGTAATTAATCTATTAACCTAACCTCTGAAACCGTACAGACTCCTTCCCTGCCTCTGCGCGAGTTTTTTAATTAAAATTTTAATTTATTTGCTATGTAATCAAATGAGATAAACTTGTCATCTCATCCACGTCAGCACATATAGATTTGTCATTCTATCCACATCATCACTTAACGATCCAGTTAGTATTCTGTTAAGTTAAAATTAAATTAGAGACCATTTTGAATCATTTTACAAACTTTGAGAGACTAAAATGTATGTTTTGATACTTTAAGGACCAAATAGACATCAACCCTAAACCTCATAGACCAAAAGTGCATTTTGCCCATAATTAAAAGTTTAAGAATTAAAAATGTAAAGACTAAATTCACACAATTTACAGGTAGAAAATATATAATTTGAGGATCAATTTTTACTTCTAACCTTGACAAGGTGTACTCATTTTTACCATAAACTTTTAACTTCATAAAATTAGACCTCAAAATTATATAATTATTGTACTACCTTAAATTTGAATAAGTGTTGCAATCTTTACCTTAAATAATTATTTAAATATTTCCCTAACTTTCGTTTGAATAACTTTGAAAAAAATATATATCCATGTGTGTTTAATGAATTATAATAAAACATATGTTCACTAAAAAATGACGAAACTTCAATGGAAACAAGTTAGATTTTTCTTGAAATTTATGAGTTTTTAGGAGATATATTCAATTTTCAATTTTGAGTAACTTTTATTATTATTATTATTTTTTGTTGAAATTAATGAGGTTAAGGAAGGTTTGCTTTGCATTTCGTAAAATTTGTGAATGAATTTAACAAAAACTGAACGTAAAATAAAATTTGAAATATCTGCCTAAATCTAATGTTCAATTCGATGAAATTAAAAGTTTGATGGTAAAAATTGAAACACTGAAATTTAATATAAACCTTGACTTTTCACTGTAATTCAACTAAAAATTATTTGATATGTGACAATAAAATATAATTCGGAACCGCGAGATTCATCACAAAGAAATATATTTTTGGATCTCAATAAAATATATGTGGTATCACTACAACTCATTAACCATTGAAACAAACCTCTTTTTCTGCAAACATATAATTAACGGCTTGACTTGGTGGAAGTTATTTTTAAGTTTCTGACAGATAAAGTTGAGTATTTTACTCCAATGAAACTCAGAAAACAAGACGAAAGAGATAAAATATTTCATACACCAAATTTTAAAAATAAAAAAGATTTCTGTAACGTTCAGGTTTTCAAAACTTGGTTTCTTTTGTTTATTTTGCTGTTGACTGAAGAGAAACAGCCTTTTCCAGGTTGGTGGGTTCAACTGCAGCAAATCAAAATCATGTCTTTGGCAGCCGACACATTCTTCAATAAACATTTACTCCAAAAGAATACAAACTTCAGAACTCAGTTCATATTGTCATAAGCAGTTTTACTCCAAAGGAATATCTGATTTATGTTGTTTTTAGTTCTTGAAAGACAAAAAAGAAGAACTAGTTCAGTCAAATAAGACAAGAATGGCTATGAAATCTTAGGATGGAAGTTATTTGAGCACTTTCAAGACAGACAGACCTACCTAGGAGTTTCAGAACTTGCACAGAAGAAACATACCATGTCATATATATATATATATATATAAGCTCCAGATTAGCATGTGATTATAGCTAGAATTATGCTTTTTGATGAACAGAATTGCCCTGCTTGAGAAAGAGCTTGGACTCATTGAAAATAGCAAGAAAGCTGTGGATTTGATTTAAGTATTTGAAACAAACCAAAGGCAAAGAGAGGTTTTGGACATTTATTGGAATTGTCAAATCGGAGAATTATTACTTTAATCATAATCAAGGGCATGACATGATGATTTGCGAGAAGTCTGCCTGTTAGTATATTGTGATCTAACTGTAAAGGGGATGGATGAAAAAGCTTAGAGAGAGAGAAAAAGGTAAAGTAAAACGTTTTCGAAGATCTCGTTGACCATTTTTGTTTGTACCCTTCTGGCAAATTATAATGACAAACAGCTAATTGTCTTGGTAAAATTGCCAATCCCAAAACTCTCTATCACAGGCAAAATGGATCGTCTTCAGCTGCAATGGGTTGCTGTTATGATCTCCATTATGACACTTTGTGAAGCTTGCCACCCTGCAGATAGGAAAGGTCTAACCAGTTTCAAATCTGGAATTTTACTTGACACTTCTGGCAGGCTGTCAAAGTGGATCGGCAGAAACTGTTGCGATTGGGACGGGATCTCTTGTCACAACACCACAGGCAGAGTCAAAGAAATCAATTTGCCAGGCTTCATATCCACTGGTGATCTCCCCTTTCAGTCTGAAATGAGAGGCTATCTTTCTGCATCAATAACACTGCTTAATGCTGTTGAGATCATTGATCTTGGAGGACTCGTTGGCCTCGGTGGAACGATCCCTTCGTTCATCGGTTTACGACTCCTCAGCCTGCGAAAGCTCTATCTTTATGGCAACAAGCTGATAGGTCCACTTCCAGAAAGCATAGGTAAGCTTCTGAAACTTGAAGAACTTGCTGTGTATGATAATAGGCTGTCTGGTTCACTCCCTGCAAGTCTAGGCAGCCTCAAGTCTCTCCATAGCCTCCTTCTCTATGGAAATCGGCTTTCGGGTGCAATACCGGATTCGTTTACGAATCTTACTAACTTGGTTCAGATGGACTTACACAGCAACTCGTTCGTTGGTCACATTCCTGAGAGAATTGGTCAGTTCCAGATGTTGAAAGAGCTTGATCTTTCAAACAACTTCTTGAGCGGGAAAATTCCCCTTTCCTTGACCAAATTGACGGCCCTCTCAGTTTTGTATTTGGATAATAACAACCTGGAGGGACCAATGCCATTCTTATCAGTTTCTGGTCAAATCTCTTCTCTTGCTTTTCTTAGACTGAATGACAACCGTTTAAGTGGTACCATCCCTCCAAGTTTTGGGGAGCTTGTCTTTCTCAAAAGAGCTTCACTTTCAAACAACAAACTTGAGGGAACAATTCCTTCTTCTTTAGGAAACTTATCATCTTTGTCAGAGTTGTATCTCGACCGCAACCGGTTCTCCGGCCGAATACCGGAATCATTTGGACAGCTTTCTCAGCTCATTCTCCTGAATCTCTCTCACAATTCCATTAAAGGGCCATTGCCTGAGATGTCATCTCTTCAAAATATTCAAACCATTGATCTGTCTTTCAACCTTCTGAACCTGTCCTCCATTCCCCAGTGGCTGTCAAAACTGCCATCTCTTTCTAAAATCTACCTTGCAGGGTGTGGAATCCATGGCCAAATTCCAGAGTTCTTGCGAACAACTCCAAGTCCAATTCAGGAACTAGATCTTTCCCTCAACCATCTTACTGGGAAAATTCCAGAATGGGTTGGAAGCCTCACTCGGCTCTATTCACTAAAACTATCACAAAACTCACTAGTCTCCGAGATTCCAGATTCCATTACAAATTTACAGGACTTGGGTGTACTCGATCTCCATTCGAACAAGTTAACAGGCAACATACGACAGATCTTCAAGATAGGACACAGATTTCCAGATGATTCTTTAACATACATTGATCTTTCAGACAATAGCTTCTCTGGGGACTTCGATCAAACAGATGTCGGGCAACAACCAGCGATCCAGTTTCTCAATTTGTCGCATAATACTCTGAAAGGAAGATTACCCATTTCAATCGGAGCATTGACATCAATACGAAGCATGGATTTGAGCTGTAACAATTTGGGGTTCGACTTGCCAGAGGCCATAGTGAATGCCAACCAATTAGAGACGCTGAAGCTGCAAAGAAACCATTTTACAGGAAAAATACCGAAAGGGTTTTTGAAGTTGCGGAAGTTGAAGGAATTGGATCTATCGAATAATTTGTTAGCGGGAGAAATTCCAGCGGGAAAGCCGCTGAGTGATTTTCCTCGAAGCGCTTACATGGGTAACAAAGGATTGTGTGGAAAGCCCCTAAGCCCATGTAAGCTTTGAAGGAGAAGAAGATGAAATGAAATATCTTAGCTCTAAACAGTGTTAAATTATCCATCTTTCAATCAAATAGATTTAACCAAATGTCATATCTGAAAGGGTTTTGCTTTTTCACTGCGCATTTTCAGCGAAAAGGGAACAGTTTGCAAGTAGAAATGGAAGCAAAAAAATTTCTCATTCTTTAGTGAACTTTTGTGTGAATACAATGGCGTTGCACTTTACAGGATGTCTTGACCCATCCCCAACTGCTGGTAATTTACGTAATCAATTCCATTTAGTCTAATACAACATAAGATCTCCTCTGGCAATTCTTCAGGTTTGTTCCCCTGTTCAGAACCCAACACAAAGTAAGAAAAACATGACATTTTTTCAAAAAAGTCAGCACAAAAGAGACAAAAACATGGTTAAAAGAAACTTGCCTGAATTGTGAGGCCAACATCCAACATGCAGCATTTGAGTCTGTCAAGGAATGCTTCAAAACCTTTCCTTGATATGTAACTAAATCTGTGCATATCCAAGTCAATTTCCAAGTAGTTCTCTCCCTGTAATTCATCAGTTGTTTCCTATGAATCATTTTGTAATATGCAATCTCATTCAAAAGCTGTCTGTAATGCAATGGAAAACTTTACTTACCAAGTAAAATTCATGTTGAGGACGCGAGAGGACGGGCTTTTCGTTGTAAGCCTGCATGAGCTTCCGCTCTGCAGCGCTCATCGGAAGATCCTCGACGTTGGCAACTCGTCCCAAAATTTTCAACCTCTCCCTAAATGGTGCTATTGTGTCTACTGGAAAACCTTTCACCCTTTCAACTTCATCATCAATCAGCTTCTGTTTTTGGAGCCAGTAAACACAGTTAAAAGAATGCCATAATAACAGAACTATACATTTCATGAGGTGGTGCTTTCTAGTGCAGTGGTTGTGAAACAAGTTATTGAAGATAAAGAAAGATTGAATGAGAATTTGTGAATGCTGAATCTTACCCTGATATTTTCTTGAAAGTGAGATGTAAGTTCCTTAGCATATGCATCAGAAAGCTTAAAGTACAAGATGATACTCATCCCTTCTCCATCGGTTTCGCCTTGAAAAATCGTGGCAGGATACAATGGAATCTGTAGAATAACAAGATCAAAGTTACTAGAATCCAAGGAAATACAAGAAAGAAAAGTACTCAAAGACATTGAGATATCTATAATGATAAAAGGAACAAAAGTGGGGATGTCAAAACATCAAGCAGTTATGACAGACCAGATACATTTATCACAGGACAAGGAAGGCATGGATTTACCTGAACATTAACAACAAGGATGGGTGGGAGTTTTCCAGAATTATTAGCTGCAGGCAGTTTGACAAATCGAGCGATGTGATCCACTTTCCGATGCGACAAGAACACGTCGACTCCAAAGGGATAGTATGCAGCATGACTGGGAGCAAATTCCTTCTTCTTGTCCCTACAAATTTGTAGGATTATTTTGCAGAGTTAAAATGAAGGAATAAGATCATTACTTTTGTTTTCAAGAGATTAAGTGAGCCAACTAGAAAACAAAGTTCATGTTGTACAATCATTGATGCAATGGTGAGTTATAGAAAGACTTTTGCTCTCTTACTTTGCATAGTTTACTCCTCGAACTTTAAAACTATCTGGCTCAATATGTGACCAAGAATCTAGCATTTTCTTGTCAGCTGGGGCAAAAGGCACTTGAGAACCTGCTATAGGTCTCTGTAGAAGAGCTTTCGACGAAACTGAAAGAAACAGAAGAAGAGAAACTAAATCAATCAAATTTTGAAGAAATCTAAAACTTTATATACAAGGTACAGGAAGAAGCAAGGATGCAGTTATTATAAACAAGATCAGTAAGGCAGACCATAAAAGAATGTACTTCTTGAACACTCACATAAAGCAGCATTGGGATTTCCATCTTTCCATTTGAATGACAGCTTCAAGGCTGCCTTTTTCAGCCCACTTGGAGGACTAGAACTTAGTGATTTTCTCTTTTCAACAGAGTTTATTGTTGATGCAAGACAAGGCAAGCAATTGCTTGGCAAAATCCCACAATTATCCAATATTCCATCCCCTTTGGCAGAACTTTCACCAGCGGTAGAGGAGATCTCGTCGATGAATACCGGTTCATTTGCCTCGGTCGAGTGTCCATGACCCTTGAGTTGGTGTTCTGCATCATCTGGATTCATGGTCTGAGAATGTGAATCCCTTGCAACTTGACTTCCAGAGCTGTTCACAGAATGTACTCTTGCTGAATTTCCTGATCTATGAATCTGATCCGGGGTTGCACTATGTCGATTCGCGTTGTGATCTCCATGATTAGCATCTCCGGAAGATGAAATGCTCGACGTTGACACGCCTTCAAAGCTATTAATTGATTGTATGTCTGCAGGAAGTCACAAGATTGACAATGGCAGATTGATTAACAAACAAATGGAGAATAAGAAAATTTCCCATCAGCACAACATCTTCAAAAGAAAAAAAATCCATACCATCAGAAATACTTTGGTAATCTTCATCACAATCTGATTCGAATTTCGCAAATGTATCAAACCAAGCCTCATCAGAACTGCCTGTTGATGCCACAAATAATACAGACTCATATAAAAAGCCAGGAAATGAATTTAGTACTTTTAGTTAACAGCATTCAGAGACAAGTTCATTACCCCATTCTTTCAAATGTCTATGACATCATGATAAACAAGAGCCTCAGTGTGAAAAATCTAAGTTCATGAAACAGAGCTCAGAATAGGCACAATAGTTTCTAAAAAGTTGAAAGTTTTGGATGTCCCAACTTGATAAACAAGAGAAAATAAGCTGCATTAAACTGGCTCATTTCCGAAACTTGGGTCAGGTAGACTTGAGATTCTTAAATATATGTATAAATTTAATTTTAAAAAAAGATGATACAAATTGGACAAAGAAAACTCCGGAGCCAAGTCAACCCCATTCCGCTAAAAAAATACAAAAGTGGGGAATCTTCTATGCTCATTCTGGAAGAATTAAGATCTGGGAATCTGCAAAATGACTTGCAGAAACTTTGAACATGATGCAGCGGCCAAATATTAAATTGTTGCTTTCTGTTTCATCAATGAAAATTTGAAAGCAAGAAACCCAATATCTTCAATTCAACCCAACAACTAAAATTAACAGAGAAAGGAAGCAATTGAGATTATCACAAACAGCATCAAATTTTAATTCTCAAAACGAAAACAACTGGCTTCCATGAATTTTTTTCTCTATCTCAGACATCACAGAATACGTACATTTCAACCAACACATCAAAAAATCATTAAAAAGCAAATATTTCTGATAATAAAAGAAAACCCCATTAAAAAAAAAAAAAAGGCAAAATCAAATTCTCTTCCACCCAGAAACAAACAAATAAACCCATCGACCATTTTTTTCTCTTCTTCCCTTAGAAAAAAAAAACACGGAAAAAGAAAAAAGAAGGAACCTTGGAAAGTGGGATTGGAAAATGAGCAGTGGTCAATCGGGTCGGACCGGTGCGATCCATCGGAAAGCACAGAAAACGCCGTCGTTTTGGAAGCTTTCCTCCTCCTCCGGCGGTTCTTCCTCTTAGAAGATTTCTTAAATTTGCCTCCGACGCAGCCCTCTGGCGTGGACACGCAGGCACCCATGTCGGCGAACAACAACAAGAAGAAGAATCACGTACCACAAAACAACACAGGCAACATCCCAGACAGCTCCCCTTAACAGAGAAACAACAACACTGAATTTTCTTTGTTGCAGAGGGAGAAAAGTTAAAGCTACCGTTTGTTTGTTAAAATCCCAAGTCCTTCTCTCTCGATCCTGGTTCTTTCTCTCTCTCTCTCTCTAGAATGTCTTTTTTTATTATAATTTTTGGCAATAAAAATTGGATCTTTATTTTAATTTAATGTGTATATATAAGGAATGTGGAACAGAGGATTGGGGAGAAATAGAATTGGCAAAGGAAAAGAGATGACAGCGTGAGATGGCATCTATCTAATCTAATGGAAGAGCAACCCATCGCGGGAAGGTTTCAGGAAAAAAAAAAAAAAAATTGGGAAGGGACCCACGACATTACACGTGGCATAAATTGATTTACGCAAACGTGTGGGAGTGTGGCCATCTTCAAAGCCTAAATGCGGCTGCCACAATTAACCACATATTATATGTTACAATGTCTTCCCTTTCACATCTATCTACTTTCCTTCCTTCCTTTGCTTTTCTATCCAATTTTCTTGACCACGGTTTATATTTAGTCAAAATTTCAATCTAGTCCCCATGATTCGATCAGGTATATATGATTTTAAGAGTTTTAATTTAGTTTATGTAGCTTGGACTTAGTTTCAATTTGATCTTTTGTAACGCCCTAGACCCAAGATTCGAATCAGGATTTAGAATTCGAATTAAAGTCGTCAGGCATTCCTTGCGACCAGAATGTGAGTTTGACTTGAGTTGATTGTAAGAGCGAAGATTATCTATACAAACCAACACGAGTCATTTTAGCATGTTTTGTTCGTACTTACATGCTTTGTAGAAAAATTTCCTATAAGGTCACTTAGCAAATGATTGTTCTAGGTTAAGCACATTTGACTTGAAAGTTCCTATGATTGGGCCAAAAGAAAAGTACATTGGTTGATATAGGTAATAATAATAACTATCCATTATTTTAAGATTTTCTTAAACATGTTTGCATATAGTCTAGTGATTCTTCTCATTTTAACGTGGTGTCGATTCATTCATATACCCTCTTCACTTAGACATCATATCTCTATAATTTAAAAGTTCTAATTTGGACTCACAAGTTATCCATATACTATCTATTTTTTAAAAATATATATATATCTTCTACCTACTCAAAAACTCATCATTTTTTTGTTGGTATTTTTTCGTAATTTTAACCATACTCAATTATAATCATATTACAAATAGCTAACATAGTCACACTCAAATAACACACATGAGCTTCTTGCCACGTAATAAAAAAACATGTCATACAATCAATGTGGTGACGCATGAACGATTTGTAAGTTTTTTTTTTTTATCAAATAATGTAGATCAATTTGAACCTTTTAAAATCATAGAAATCAAATTAAAACTTAACTTCAAACTATAAGAATCCAGTTGAAACTTTCAAAGCTATGAAAACCAAATGGAAAACAAACTCATAAAATATGACCATATTTGGTAATTCACAATCTAATTATTTCTAACTTCCTTTTTTTTGAATTTTGCTTATTTAATATGAATCTAAATAACTTAGGCTATGTTTGATAACCATTTGGTTTTTTGTTTTTGATTTTTAAAAATTAAATTTATAAATACTACTTTCATCTATGGGTTCTCTTGTTTTGTTATCTACTTATTACATATGTTTTAAAAAATCAAGTCAAATTTTGAAAACTAAAAACAAGTATTTTTCAATAATTTATTTTTATTTTTTGAATTTGACTAAGAATTTAAACATTTTCTTAAGAAATATGAAATCTATTGTGAAAATTAATGAGAAAATAAGTACAATTTCTAAAAATTAAAAACTAAAAACTAAGGATTATCAAACAAGCCCCAATTAACCTACTATAACTTCAAATACTTGTAGATAATGATTATAATCTATAACAATATTTTATACATACCAAGGTTCGAAATGTCGATGTCGATGGAAATATCGAGGTCCAAATTTTATGGAAATGTCGATGGAAATGGAAATGTCGATGGAAATTTCGGGGGAATTTACGGAAAATCGTGGAAATTGATAGAAATTGTTTGAATTAGCCAATGAAACTTTGATTGTGGCTTAATTAGACTATAATTGACCATTTCTAAGCATTACATCTAAAAACAAAGATAATATTTAGATATAAATATCAATTGAATATTTGAATTGTCGATGCGAGCAGGAATTTGAGAAAAAAAATATAGATATTGATTAAAATTATTTGAGTATATCATGAAACTTTAATTATGGCTTAATTATAACATATTGATTTATTTTAACATCATATAATATATGTAAATTATATGTAATATTTATATTCAATGAGACTTTAATTATGATGATTTAATCAAACTAAGTATAATTAACCATTCATAAATCCTAATTGACTACATAAAATAATATTAAATATTGGTAATTAGAGTAAATTATTTAATATAAAATGTACATGTCTAATACCAAAAAGATGATCTTGGAGCATCTAATCCAGAATCTTGATAATTCTGATAAAAATTACAATATTGCTCCCAAGTCATCCTATATTGAAAATGTTGAACATTGTTGCTTACATGAAAACGATATGACTCGTACGGCCAACATATAGACCCTATTCGTGGATACATCTCATCAGTCGATGGTCCTTGATTTTCAGATGGATGGAGTGTGTAAGTGGAGAATGTAGATAACTTTTTCCCTTTTTAAATTTGAATATTAATTTGTTTCATTGTTTATTGTTTATAAAAAAAATAATACATGAAAAACAAAAAAGTAATTTAGTAATCAGTATGCAAATTTGACCATCTTACATTAAAAAAAAAAAAAAAAAAAAAAAAAAAAAAAAAAAAAAAAAAAAAAACGAAATTTCGCCGACATGTCGCCGACACCTCGAAATTTCGAGGAAATTTCGACATGTCGCCGACACCTCGAAATTTCGAGGAAATTTCGACATGTCGGCGAAATTGGGGGGGAAACGACATCCCCCCCTGTACGGCATGTCGAACCGGTCGACATGTCGAAATTTCGGTCGAAATTTCGACATGTCGATCGAAATTTTATACTATGATACATACGCGTCTAAATCAGAATCTTTTAAAATTTAAAAACCAAATAATTATTTTGAATAGAATTTAAACTATCTTTTTATATTCTTAAAATCAGTAATTATTCTGTCCAAATAAAAAATAATTTATTGCTCTCAAAAAAATTATTGTATTAAAAAATAGGTTATAATTTCAATCTCGTCAACTCCAATAAGGTCGGCAAAGATTGTGATTTTGAAAGATTTAACCTTTTCTACTTTTTTTTTTTTAACCATAATTTTGTTTAAAAGGAAAAAGCCAGAAAACCTATGAAAAACAACATGATGGCCCTTTTTGACATTTTATGGGCATTTTTATCCATGTATTTGAATATGAGATATTTAGGGGAGGGAATTCTGAGGTGAGTTTTTTTTATACTTCAATTTATATGGTTCCGCCTTCACGTGATTTGACTTTTGAAACTTCAAGAAAAATAAAAATTACTTTTTAATAAACACTTTGCAACTAACCCAATATATTAGTGAAAATAACCCTCGCTTATAACTTATAAGTTATAACCCAACCCAGAAATATTAAATATATTTCAAAATCCATCACGACTCCAGATAGATAATTACTCCTCCAAATGAAAATAATAATAATAAAAAAAAAATTATTTTTTCTGAAGAAGAAAAAACATAGAAGTGTAGAGAATAAAATAAAATAAATGTTAAAGTACAAAGATCTAAATAAAATTTAAACTTTAAATCTGTCCAGAAAAAAACATACTGCTTCTCTCTTTTATGAGTTACGAGTATCGGTATAGTATTTTAATTCTTTTTAAATTATTATTAAGTTAAATTATAAATCTAGTCCTCAAATTTTTAAAGTCATGTCTAACAATTTCATAAAATTTAAATTGTCTTAACATATCTATAAACTTTTAATATTGTGTCCAATATTGTCTCTTGTTGTTACATTTTAATATTTACTATTAATTTTAGAGAAGTTTTATCTTTTAAATGAGGTAGTAATTTTAAGATGTTTTTCTTTTATCAAATTAAGTGTAAAACGTATGTGTTTTTGTTAATTGAGAAGATGTTAAAACTTGTTATAAATTTACTAGATCTAAAAAATCCTATAAATACTTCTCACAAAAACTTTCAACAAAACGACATTTTCCAATATTCTCTTCTTTCTACTATCTCATATTTCTCTACTTTGCTCTTTTAAGAGCAATTGACCAAAAGATGGGTGTTATTTATTGTTGAGCTTTAAGCTCAACCTCATAATGCAGAGTGGTTTAAGTTACACAACGTTTCAGTTGGGTTGTTGTATCTTGGAGGGGACATGTCAAAGAAAAACTGTTACACCACTAGTTGATAAATAAATATACACCGCAGAAGACTTGAATCTCCTTAAAGAGAGCGAGATACCAGTGCCTCAACCTAATTATTTGCATATTTGTTTTTCAATATTTACTATATTTTCCTCTGTTATTTGTAATTCCCCCAACATCTATCAACTTTCTATTTAAGCATAATTCTCAAACTTATGAAACACTTTTTAAACTTAGAGATTTTTTTTTTTGAAAAGTAAACTTTAGAGATTTATTAGACACAAAATTAAAAGTTTAATTACTTATCAAACACTTTTTAAAATTAAGGATTCATTAAACATGAAATTAAAAATTTTGAAACATATTAAACATAATTGAATGAGTTATTAAACACAAATTCAAATACAAAACTTATAATTGGAATGACTCTGATTTAGCATGGGATTTACAGCTACGACGTAATTTGAATGATCAGGAAACCTCTGAATGGGCCATCCTTTCAAACATTTTGACTCCGATCAGACTTCAAAATTCTTTAGATTCTTGGCATTGGCCTTTAGAGTCATCTGGGGTTTTTTCTGTTAAATCCCTCACAGAGAGATTGGTGGGTATTGATGACCCTTGCTTGAAAGATCTTTATTCTGTGATTTGGAAGGATAATTATCCAAAGAAGATTAAAATATTTCTTTGGGAGCTTAGTTTGGGAGCAATCAATACAAATGATCGATTGCAACGACGAATGCCTTATATGGCTCTTTCTCCAGATTGTTGTTTTATGTGTAGACGGCAGGCAGAATCTCCTGGACACTTATTTATACATTGCACTTTTGCTTATCGTTTCTGGAGTCATTTGTTGGAAGCATTTGGTTGGCCTTTGCCTTTCACAAACAACATATTCGATTTTCTCTATGTGGTTTTGGTAGGTCACCCTTTCACAGGAACAAAGAAGGTTTTATGGCTTACTTTTGTTCGGGCTTTTCTGTGGATTCTTTGGTTGGAGAGAAATGGTCGAAACTTCAGGGATTCTCCTTCTCATTTTGAACGTTTTATAGACAATGTGTTTTCTATTGCTTTTACTTGGTGTAGGCATTTACAACATTTCTGTCATTATAGCTTATCCTTTTTAATCTCCAATTGGAGAGTCTTCTTGTAATTCACCAATAGGTGCTCGGAGTCTCATCTCCTTTATTTCATTCATCAATGAAATTGTTTCCTTTATCGAAAAAAATAATTTAAGGAAAATACTTGAGTGCAGCCTGGGCTGCACCCAAGTGTTGTGCAGTCCATTTTATAACCACAAACTTTTTTTTAAAAAAAAATTAATTTTTTTTCTTACAGTTATAAAGTAGGTTGCACCACACTTAAATGCAATATTCGTTGTACCCAAATCGTGTACATAATTTAACCCTATCATCGATGAAAAGAGAAAGGAATTGAATAAAAAGAATATTAAAAAAAAGCCGGTTTTGTTGATGGCTTTGGGTTTGGTGTAAGAGAACGTTTCCAAAATTTGGAAGAACGAGAGCGACAGTGAATGAATGGCCACTGAAAGAGAGGGAAAGTGGGGCATTACATTACCTTTTTTCAGACTCTTTAATCATTCTCATTACTCTTTCACTTTCACTATCAAACCCTCACGCGCTTTTCCTATTCTACCAATTAATCCTTTTTATAAATTAGAGGAAAAATTACAGAAACCATTCATGAACTATGAAGTTTGATATAATCATATTCTTAAATTTTTAATTTGATTAATTAGCCTCTTGTACTTCGTTAAGTATTGTAATTGCACCCACGAGTTATTAATTTGATCAATCAAGTCTCTATACTTTGTTAAATGTTACAATCAGCCTCTGTACTTTTTTTTTTTTCTCAATAATAAGTTTGTTCTTCCCTACTAACATGTGAGTCACACATGCGAAGCCTAATTAAACGATAATTTACCAGCAACTAACAGAAGATGCTGATTGCAATACTTAACAAAGTATAGATGACTGATTGATCAAATTAAAAATTTAAGGATGTGATTATAACAAACTCTATAGGTCAAGGAGGTTTGTGCAATTTTCCTTAAATTAAATATCATTACCATTTATTTAAATATCCACCTAGTTTTTTTTTTACGAATTATATCAATATTTTAAATTCAAATATCATCAAGGGTCAGAGTTTTATAATGTTCTTGAAATTGATATGTTGAATAATGTAAGATCAATATTTTAAATTCAAATATCATCAAGGGTCAGAGTTTTATAATGTTCTTGAAATTGATATGTTGAATAATGTAAGATGTGCTTCATTTGAAACAATTTTGAAAGCTTTTTTTTTTTGGGAGAAACGTCTCCCAATTAGACTTTTTGGTTAAAACTAGTTTTCTTACTGACTCTTCCTCAGTCTCTCATTCTCTACCTATAAGGTCATAACCACATGGCTTAACAAAATTTAACCAAAAAAATTGGGGAGAGAAAAATTTGAACAGATTTTTGAAGAAATTTTTCATTAATTCTTTTAAAAGTTTTGAAAATGTTCTTTTATTTGATTGCCATTCAAATATTCAATGCATTCATTTGTAGTAGTTAAAATTATTACAAGAAGAAAAAACTAGTTTGTATGGTAACAAGTTTAAATTAAGAAGCCTAGTAATGAAGGTAGATATTTCAACATGAGTTGGAATATCCCTCTCTAAATGTGCTTTGCCCTCTAAAAAATACTTTAGAACAATACTTTATGAGCATTTAAAACCCTATTATATAGCTTATTTGACAAGGATGAATAAAGGTACACAAAAAACTTCCTCAATTTCTCATTTTAAATTTTATAAATTATAAAAGAAAAAAGTAAATAATAATCTTCTCCCTTTTAAGGAGTTGTCTCTACTTTGAAAATGTCAATTTATGAATCTAGACTTATCTCCATGGATATGATCTAATTGACAAAGGGGGAAAAAAATACTGCTCCTATTTGTATAAGTTGAAAACAAGTAAAAAAATTATTGCACATGAATGATAATTGAGGATAAAACTGGTATTTGGCTTTACCCATGTAGACATTTTTACACAAAAAGTTACTAAAGTAGATTGGCATGGCATCTCATAGATCACACGTGAAACCAAAACTCAATACTATGATTTGAGTCATTAAAGCTCAATGAAAAATAGCCATTCAAATTTCTAACATGACAACTAAAATCTATAAGGTCAGACCTCCGTGTCACTTCAACTTAACTTTGTAATAAATGGCCAAAATTTTGCTGTCATTCTAAACCAAAATCTACATGTATTCCAAAATAGATAAATATTAGGTTAAAATACAATTTTGTAATTTCATTTTAGTTTGAAGTTAACTTTTCTAAAAAAAATTAGTCTTTATTAGCTTTCCTTCTATAAATTTTAAAAATATCTTCACATTGTGTCTTTTCTTGCATGAAAGTTATTATTATTATTTAAATAATTTCAAAAAAAAATTAATTTCAAACTAACGGTAGGGACCAATTTTAAGCTTTATTAAAAGTACATGGACTAAAATTGAACATTTAAAAGTACATGAACTAAAGTAGAATGACAGTCCACCCAAAGTAGAGGGACAATAATGATTTTTTAACCTAAATATTATATATAAGCAAGATTGGGCTATAACTTGTGTATTTAATTGCCATTTTTTTTAATTGGGCTATACTACACCTTTATGTAGTTTGCTTCTAGAAAAATAGGTGACAGGCAAAAATAATAAGGATAAACATTTTATTAGTTGCCATCTTCTTTGTAACCTACATTTGAAAAAATATCACTTCAAATCCTACACTGGAAAATTTTTTCTTTTTTAAATTTCAGCAATATAGTTCAACATCCCAATAAATTTGAAAGCTACACTATTCACTATCCTGAAAATCATGTAACATTATATTTTTAGACATCTAATATTTAGATCTTTGACAAAATATATATACACGCAACAAATAAGATATCAAAATACCACCAAACAAATACAAATTAAACAATATACTCTAATATATTCCAATATCAAAATATCAAACTATCTTAAACTATATGAAATTTATTGAGAAAAACTATTATAAAAAATATCCTAAACAACTTTCAAGTCAATTATATGGTAAGTATCGTAGGTTGTGATTCTCCAATATGCGATCTACCTTTCTACCAAATGAGATATTTTTTAATATAGACTACCACATTTGATAATCACTTTCATGCTATATGTATATATACAGAATTAAAAAAATATTTTTTAGTATACATATAATGATTTTGAAAGTGACGATTACAAACAATGACAATCACTTTAAATATGAAAAGATTTAAAAATTAATATTTGTTGTGTGTTTAGTATATTAATTTATATATATCATGGTGGATTATTACATATTCCATTGGCAATTTGGCATGGGATTCATTTATTATATAGGGAAACTGATTGAGATGCACGTAGGCGAACAGCTAGCAGGCAATACAATGAATAAATTGGATACCCAGCCATCCGTGGGTGCAACTTCCTTTGCCCTTTAAACGTAGCCACGTTTTTTTTCAATAATTGAAGCCATATACTCTATTTTATATTCTATAAGAAATAAAATTATTATTATTATTATTATTATTATTATTATATATATAGTTAAATTATAAGTTTAGTCCATTAACTTTTAAGTTTATATCTATTTGGTCTCTAAATTTTATAAAATATCTAATAGATTCTTTAACTTTTAATTTTATATCTCAATAGGTCTCTAAACTTTAAAAAATGTAAAATAAATCCTTAATTTTTCAATTTTGCATTCAGTTGGTTCTTGAATTCTCAATTCTCAATAGGTCTCTTTTTTCCTACCTACAAATAAATGAAGGTTCTTCACTTCCTCTGCATTTATGAGATAAAAGAAAATATTTTTAATCTTATCACGAATCTTAGACTTTCACTCTCCTAAGTATATTTCAAACTTCCTTTTTCAAATCTTCTATGGTGTATCTAATAAATTCTTAACCTATTATGGTAAAAAAGAATTATTAACTTATTTGACTTTTTTTTAAAATTACAGACCTACTGGACACAAAATTAAAAGTTTAGTGTCTTACTAGACATAAAATTTAATTTTATATCTAATAGATTAATTAATTTAAATTTTTTGAATATGTCAAGAATCTATTAGACACAAAATTCAAAAGTAAATTACCTATTAGACATTTTTACAATTTGATAACCCATTAGACATGAAATTAAAAGTTTAAACACCTAGTAAATACTTTTGTTTAGAAACCTTTTAGACATAAACTTAAAAGTCCAAGTACTAAACATGTAATTTGATGGATGCCTGAAAGAAGGGAATCTTAAAAACTCATCTTTTCAACGGTATTCAAGATAGCTTAAAATGGGGGATTTTAAAATACCCGGTATCTTTGGATGCTTGACTATTTTAGGATTACCACAATCCAAACACGGTAATCTAGATGGCCATAAATGTCTATAATTAACAAAGTTGGGAGCTTTAAATGGCATTAAAAGCCTAGTAGAAGGCAATTGATTGTGGTAGTTGCCGTTGCCACTTGTGCAAAGGTGGGCCTACTGTCCTAATAAAACAATGCCTTTAATGATTTACTTGCTTTTGTTTCGTCTGTCTTTTAAGTTCCGAAAAGGCCAATAAAACCACGATTTTAGGGCTTATGGGGATTAACAGATTTTCAAACAGAATTAAGGATGTTGATTATTGGCTTAATTTGGCTGATATTAATAATTTTTTGAGTTTCAAAACAATTAACTAATGGTGGGTGAATGGATCTGCCAACACGCAGGGTTGATAATTTTTGTCTAAGTCTAAAGGGAGAGACAAAATTGTGGAACTCAATGAACATTAGCTTTTGGCCATTGGTTTTGTACAAATAAATTTTTTTATATTCTTTTAAATAGTCTTTTCTCTATTATTTAGGTTGACTACGAAATGTCTCTTTTTTCCTACCTACAAATAAATGAAGGTTCTTCACTTCTTCTGCATTTATGAGATAAAAGAAAATATTTTTAATCTTATCACGAATCTTAGACTTTCACTCTTCTAAGTATATTTCAAACTTCCTTTTTCCAATCTTCTATGGCAGTTTTTTTAACTTTTGAAAATTTTAAATTAGTCTTTGTTTTTAAATATTTTTATTGTATTTTCCAAAACTTTGGATCATTCATCTCAAAATTCGGTTTCAAACCTAAACCTAACACGTATGACTTAAATGCAAGTCTAGTTTGATATAATTTATTGTAGTCCTTAATATTTGAGTGGTTTTTTTTTTAATTTAGTCCCTATTGTTTAAAAAGTTTCAATTTAATCTCTTGTGTATTATTATTTTTTCAATTTAGTCTCTTGTTGTTGGTGGATGTTAAGATTGGTTAATAATAATTTTACATAACATAATACTTAATGGATTGGCAAAATTTTAGAAGAGGAAAAAGGTCATCTAAGAGTGAAAAGTTTCTTATTCCTCCCCAAATTTTTATAAATTAGTAGACATTTCAAATTTTATTTTCTTAGATGGTTTTTTTTCTTCTCTAAATTTCAATCAACTTATTAAGTATTACACGATGTAATTTTACCATCAACCAATTTTAACTTTCACCAACGGCGATGGACAAAATTGAAAAATGTTAATAGGTAAGGAACGAAATTAAAAAAAATATCCCAACATGAGACTTAGCCAAAGTTTTTAAAACACAATTAAAAAATTTAACAACAATATCTGCAATCAATTTGTATATAAAATTGAAGAATCAAAATAGAGCATTCGGAAAAGGACCAAAACATAAGCTTTAAACTCAAAGGAAAAACCCCCCACCAAATTCTGATGAACTTAATGAAGATCTATACAATGATAGACCTCAGTGACATAAATTACAGTATAGATACAGTCGAATTAGAAAACTACAAGGTAGGAGATTTTGATGTTCATAATAATTTATGCAACTTTTTCTAAGTTGGGTCCACAAAAAGCCTTAAGAGGACCAATAAATGCAGGCTGTAAGTTGGGAAAAAAGATCTCACGTGTGGTTGAAGCAAAAGTTGGCACAAACAAGTACAACAACCCATCCAGAGGAGAAATAAACACTGCCCATGTCTTTTAACACGAGAGGATAATTGAAGGCGCATTTTGGTCAGAAACAGCACTGCAAAAGGAAACTGAATAGTACAAAGTTAGAAATAGAAACAGTAGATTCAATGGTGTTAGTTTCTCTGTCAACATCCTGCAATAAATAATAATTCAATGACGTTCTCTAAGGAAAGAAATGTAAATATGAGAACCCAAGAAAGGAATCCGTGTCTGCACTGCAACCACCCCCCACCCCTCTCATAGACTCAGTCGTTGTTTTTACCTTGTTCGTTGGATGACAGCCAGACGGCTGAACTACCGCTCCACTGCTAAATCAACTTTGTCTCCATCTCCTAACTTCGCTTGAATATAGAAAAGTTGCCAGCCTGAGACCAAAAAAAAAAAAAAAAGAAGCTTGTGAGTTTTGACTTTGCCAGCTAAAGCTTGTGAACCAAAATGTTGAACTAAGGCCGATCTCTATTCTTGATGAGTTGTTGACGGCCAGCCCAAAAAAATTGAAGGATGGGCTCTTGCAGTTGTTCACACATGGACCCCAACTTGCCAGTCGTGTGAGATTGGCTTCTAGCGGGTTACATCTTGACAATGACAACAAGATCCAGAACAAACAAAAGCAACCAAACAAACTTCTTTTCTGGAGGTGCGGTTTAGAGTGCCTAAATAAGCCAACGATTGAATTTAACCAGAGAAAAGATAAGCAATCAAATAAGTGGCCTTTTAAGCATCAAAGCACAAAATGCAGCTACTATGTACTAACATCTAAGCTTATTTTCCCCATTTGCATCTTGATTTTTGATTGACATAAAACTGTGAAGCAACTATCAAAGCAAACCTAAACAACTGTGAGCTTACTATTGGGGTTGTCAAGCATTAAGAATGTGTTTGGGATAGTTTTCCGAATAGCACCTTTGGATGATAAATTTTCCCAACAAATACATTTAGAAAGAAAAAAAAAACAATAATCAACTGTTTCCTAAAAAGCCTTAAAAGTGGTTTTTAAATGTTTTAGAATTTTCAAAAATATTTTTTAATGCAGCCAAACATTAAGAAATAATTTTGGTTTTAATTATTTAGAAGCATCTTTTTTAAAAAAAAATTAAGTTCAACAACGTAAAAGGTAAGAATTTGAACATCCCAAATACTAAAAAGTTCCAAATGACTCATTTGCATGGTGTTCACACACGAACAATGATGAATTCTACACGCTGCCATCAAAGTTCTATTTAGCAGTGAAGTATAGTCTCATTGCAATATGCTCTTTTTTTCCGAGATCAGAACATGTACCAACCTTGCAGTATGTTTACAAGGCAATGGTTAAAATCAAATAGATGTGTTTTTCTTTCTAATCTTTGCTCCATGTTAATTTATCAAATAAGGAATCTAAACCCAAAATCAATATCTAAAGGGTCAATCAATAGATCTTCCTCTACCATTTTCAGCAGAATCTCCATCCCTGACAGGTCAAAAAAATTATGATTTCAAGAAAATAAAAACTACGCTTGGTATACGATTGCTGAGGGGTGAAAGATTAAGAACCGATACGTAGTAGTGCACTCATTTGCAACATGTCAAGTGGAAGGGAGAAAAACCTGGAACATGAAGATATTTTGGGGTTGTTTGAGGTGTGGGTTATAATAGTCTGAGTTATAATAGTATGTGGAATATTCTGCACCCCAAATACAGACTATTATAACCCATACTAAATAACTCTGCATCCTAAACACAAATTATATAACTCTACAGACTATTATAACTCACAAAGTATTATAATCCAGGCTATTATAACTCACTCAGCACCCAAATAATTTCTTTAAGATTATCTTTCTAGACAAGTATAGATCGCTGGCAATGGGCTTTTAAGGTCAATTAATTTTCCATGGCCACTGGCCCACTTGGCAACAGCAACTGTATCCTAGCAACAGAACTAGATGATTTTCTGGCCAGAATGGGCAAAAGAAAAAAGAAAAAAAAAGCGTTTTCAGTTTAATCAGATCTATAATTACACAGGCTACTGAAGCAAAAGTTGGGAATTTCTTGTTAAGGAAATGGTCCCGCACATTTACCTTTTAGTCTCCTCTTCACTAATGCCATTATGACCTCTTTGGCCTTCCAGCACAGCAAAAAGTACAATGATCCAGGCATATAAACAAAAGGCATTCTCCTTTCACAGCACAAAGAAACTACTGTCCATTGATGGAAAATGTGACAAGACCTCAAGAGGCACTGCAAAACAACATAAGTTGCCGCATAAGATATATTGTACAAAATAATTGGATTGACTCCTAATGATAATTGCTAAGCTAATTGCATTGATCATGTGCAATCAAATTCAAGCCAAAAATGAATTCTCTCATATTCACTGACTATGGTGCTGGAAGATCCAAGGAAATAAGAAGATGATAACATCTTATGTTAAAAATTAGATCCTTCCACGGTTCTTGAACTTTCCATCAAATAATCTCCAGACTACACATTTTTCTTGGAGCTGGAAATAATATCTTATATTAGATAGAGACTGAGAAGTACTTTGCTATATAACGTCAATCTCCATTGATGATAAGTCTTTTAGGTACCGTTCAAACACAAATATTATGTGTGTTTAGGCCTATCCTGGTCAATATTATATTATTGGAGAGATCTAAAACGTCACATTCTCCCTAACAAGTGGTATTATAATCATGTCCCAAACTTAGCCATGTTCATAGAACCATCGTATGTCAAACAAAAAGTAAGCTTTAGAGACGTAGCTACATGGAAAGAACAGATCCTAAAATGCTAAACAAAAATAGTGAGTTCTAGTTATCTTGAAAATATGGTTTGCACAATAGAACTCCATCAGATAGATGACATGATAGGATAAAAAGATTGTAGAAAGGGGGATGCCTTAGATCTTTGGTTGATAAAAAAAATATTTAGGGTGTAATAAATAGTGGTCAGCATCAATTATGCCACAATGGAATTCATGGTTGAGTTTTATTAAAAAGCAATGTGCTCATGAAAATAAAAGTTGACTTGAATAAGAGTAAGTTCTCGATGTGGTATAGAAAATGGATGGATGAGTGACATTATAAGATAGAGATTTAGTAGTCTTTCATTTGAGGGGAGGATTGTTGTAGATATGAATATAGTTCTACATCAGTTAAAAGTATATAACTAAAGGCAACATGCCCATAAATATCACACATTTTACTAGAGTCTATAAACAAAGACATGATATCATCAGAGATGAAGACATTCATTATCCTAACAATGTATAGTTCTTAAAATTGTGAAAATTGTGAAAAATACCAGATTTCGGATAAGCTCATTGGTAATGCACCATTTTCCTAGAAAGTGAATTTCAAATGGTCATATCCCTTGCTCAAAGACTTTCTGTGGTTCAATAAAGAAACACTAAATCCTGTAGCTGAAAATTCTGGAAACTTTTAGGAATAGGGGATGGATATTCAATGTTTCTGCTGCTTCAAGTTGTGCCTAGCTGTAAAATCGGACCTTATTTTTGGACAAATAATAATCAATATTCATCAACTTCATCATTCAGTTTGTTATCAAGGTTAAACACTCTTTCTTCACGAAGAGTCACAAATTGATTTGATAACATTAAAAAAATAAATGCACTTAGTTAGACTGTCTGGATATTATTGCTCAGAAATCCCTTTGGCCGGTTCCATGAACCTTGGTAACATGGATAAATAAAGTTGAAGATGTTCAAATAATCCATTATATCTTGCCCTAAGTTTCTCCCACCAAAAAAAGAAAAAAAAATTCCAACAAGTAGAATTCGATTAATCAAACTCACCCAAAAAGTACCTCTTTAAATGCATTGACCTTATCCATTTTACTCATCAATCCACTAACTACATACTAGACAAGTTAAAAAAAGGTTCATACCAGATCTCCCGTAATTTATAACGATGTATGCTTAAATCTAAAAAATTTGATGTATCTGAAATGAATGAGAGCGTAGAAACAACTTGCCTGTTCCCTTTTTTTCACTCCCGATGTGTTGCAATCCACCATATGCTTTGCAGATTTTTTCTTGTGACTCAAACCACACTACATGAGAGCTCATCGCTCTCGGATAAAACAGCAGCAATCTGTCTTTAATTTCCAATGAGCAGTTCATCTCAGAAGTGGATTCCTGGATTTAAACGCACAAATAACAAAGTCCTTGCTTAATCCTTGAAATTTTATGCAGTAATTGTAACTACTATGGGATTCATAAACAAAATGACATTGCATTTTATTAAGTTCATGACTTTCCACGATATACCATGAACTGGATAAGTAGATATATGATGCCATAAATTAGAAGAAACGCATCATAAAAATAGAGTATATACCCGAGCATGATGTTTCTGCTGAAGAAGATTAACTAGAGTTTTGATGAGCATTTCAGTTGAGTACATGAATTGAGTTAGTAATTAAAAAAAAAAAAAACAACTGCAACCAAAAAGAAGAAAAAAAAGGTAACCAGTGATGGCTCAATTGACAAAAACACGTTTGATTTAAGCTATCCATGTGTTTTCAAATTCCTCCACTCGCTTTACCTTCAAAACAAAATAATCGTACTACCCTTCCTTACCCTGTTTCCGAATCAAGAGGTCTGGGCATTTGCTTAACTCTAATTTGATTAGCAACAGCTTCGGTGCAATGCGTATGGTTATGCATTATGGTTTTAAATAAATGGGACTGTGATACATCAATTTTCGCACCAAAAAATCGGCCATATCTTTCCTAAGAACTTTCCCATCAAATAAATGGGGAGATTGTTGGGTTTTTTTTTTTGAAAAAAGCCTACTAAGAGCCCATGTGGGGTAGGTTTCTTTTTTTAAACTAAATGGGGCGTTTGGAGCACCGTTTCGGAATCAAAATCATGGAGGTTTGTTATGGGGGTTTGAAAGCCTAGGAATCAAAAAACAGTGTTTGGAGTGCAGTATTCTGAACTCTGGAAACCTGAGAATCAGAAGACAGTATTTGAAGTGCAGTGTTCTGAACCCCTAGGATTGTGCAGTTTTTGTTTTTCCTTTTTTCCTTTACTACTTTGATCTTTCTTTTTTTCATTTTCTTATTTTCTAGTGGCAATCTTTAGTTAGTTGTAAGATCCTTTTAGTTAGGTTTATGACATGTATACAAAAATTATTTGTAATAATTTATTTTTTTTTACAAAAAAAAATGTGGGTTTTCAATGAGAATTAATTACTTTGTCAAATATCAAATTTAGTTAGCATTATGACATGTATAAAAAAAATATTTGTAATAACTTATTGTTTTTTACAAAAAAAAAAAATGTGAGTTTCCAATGAGAATTAATTACTTTGTCAAATATCAAATTTGGTTAGGTTTATGGCATGAATAAAAAAATATTTGTAATAATTTATTGTTTTTTACAAAAAAAAAATGTGAGTTTCCAACGATAATTAATTACTTTGTCAAATATTAAATTTAGTTAGGTTTATGACATGAATAAAAAAAATATTTGTAATAATTTATTGTTTTTTTTTTTTTAAAATGTGAGTTTCCAATGAGAATTAATTACTTTGTCAAATATCAAATTTAGTTAGGTTTATGACATGTATAAAAAAATATTTGTAATAATTTATTATTTTTTACAAAAAAAAATGTGAGTTTCCAATGAGATTTAATTACTTTGTCAAATATCAAATTTGGTTAGGTTTATGACATGTATAAAAAAATATTTGTAATAATTTATTATTTTTTACAAAAAAAAAATGTGAGTTTCCAATGAGAATTAAATATTTTGTCAAATATCAAATTCAGTTAGGTTTATGATATGTATAAAAAAAATATTTGTAATAATTTATTGTTTTTTACAAAAAAAAAAGAAAGTGAGTTTCCAATGAGAATTAATTACTTTGTCAAATATCAAATTTGGTTAGGTTTATGACATGTATAAAAAAAATATTTGTAATAATTTATTGTTTTTTACAAAAAAAAAAAAAAGTGAGTTTCCAATGAGAAGCAAGTGTCAAAGGAGGAGCAAACCGGTGTGTTGAAAAATTAAACTCTCATGTTTCATTATGCAAAACCATGGGGTTGTGTTGAGTTTTGAAACACATTGGCCTAAACAAGGGTTTGGATTTAGATTCCAAAACAACCCAACCCAACCCATTGCTCCAAACACCTCCAATATGTTTTAGTCGGTCAAAGCAGTGCGTGTGCGAGAGCAGTGAAGTGGAAACGGCAGGGGAGAGAGAATTTGAATCATTTTTCAGCCTTTTGGGGATCGATCTGTGGTCCGATCGAATTGAAATTTTGACAGCGTGTCCTGACACAAGGGTCTTCAATATGAATGGTGGAGATTTCTTTTGGAGCTGCCTACAGTCAATTTTCAGTGGGTAGTTGGGTTCCACTTTGGGTGAGATCTTTCTTATTTGTTCTCTTGGAATGTTGTCGTTTGTTGCCAAGAGTTATTATCTTGAGATATTTATCGTTGTATGCCTCTAGTTAGTACTAGGGAGAACTCGTTGTAACCATTATTGATTATAGTGGATATTTTGACTTCGGTCCGTAGTTTTTACTCCTCACCTTTGGGAGGTTTTTCCATATTAAAATTGCTAGTGTCTTGTGCTTGATTTTATTATTATTATTATTGTTTCTACTTGACTAATTTCTTATTAGGTTCACACAAGAGGGGATAATTGATTTCTAGAATATAGTGTTTATCCCAACAAAGTGGTATCAAAGTGAGGTTGTGATTAGTTAAGTACCTTGTGTTGAACATGGAAACTAGGACAGGTAAGATGGTTACTTTGAATGGCTCAAATTATCAAGTCTGGAAAAGAAAGACTGAAGATATTTTATATGTGAAGGATTTGTATTTTCCTGTTTTTTCACTTGAGAAGCTTGAAGATAAAACTGATGCAGAATAGGAAATATGTCATAGGGAAATATGTCATAGGAAAGTGTGTGACATTATTAGACTTTGGGTTGAATAACATATTTTGAATCATATTGGTGAAGAAAATCATGCACGGACTTTGTGGAATACACTTGAGTCATTATATGCCCCGAAAAATGGTAATAGTAAGTTGTTTCTGATCAAGCAAATGATGGCTTTAAAGTACCAAGATAGAACATCTATGTCAGATCACTTGAATACATTCCAAGTGAAGGAATGAACTTTTCATCCCGCAGCGGAAGCATTGGATCGTCTTTGATTTATTTAGAATTAAACACGAAATATACAAGGTTAAGCAAAAACTTACATTGAAATAAACATGGAGAATATTCTGGCGGGTCTTTATCTCCTCCACAAAGTCTTCCTTGCTATGACTCTAACAAAAGATCAAGGCTTGTGGGAGACTCTTGAAAGAAAATCCTCAAGGGATTAAAGAGGAAGAGGTTTAGAGAGAATTCTCTAATTCTCTCTTTGAGGAGATGTGTGTTGTTCAGAATACTTCAACCCAACGGTTCTATTTATAGAGACCAAGGGAAGATCTTTGTCATTATTAAAATATTATATTTTAATATCTAATATATTAAAATATATCTTTTATTTATTTGAATCTCATTCACATCTCCTACGATATTTATTTATTTGAATCTTATTCAAATTCTATAAATATCTCTTATTTAATATATCAAATATATATTAATTATTTTAATATTTAATGTATCAAATACAATAAATATATTTTCCTCTTTTATATTTAATATATCTAATATATTAAATATTAATTTGAACACTTCAAATTAAATATTAAATTTGAATATTTCAAATTTTAATATTTAATGTATCAAATACAATAAATATATTTTCCTCTTTTATATTTAATATATCTAATATATTAAATATTAATTTGAACACTTCAAATTAAATATTAATTTGAACATTTCAAATTTTTCTTTCAACTAAATTGATCTTTTAGTGTTACTATGAGCTAGCAAGGGGACCTTATGGACCTACAGATTATAAGCTCCAATGATACAAAATTAATTAATTAAACTCTTTAATTAATTAATTTTCATTCATTAACTATAGGTCACTCCACTATAGACCTAGAGTTGCACTCTTATGCACTGTAGGACAAGTTGTGTCCATAGATATAATCATTACATGCAAGTCGATCCTTCACAAGTTGTTCGTAATTACAGCTGGGTCAAAAGTCCGTTTTACCCCTGTGATTACATCTTGCACCTTAAGTACCACTGATCCTCTAATGAACAATATGTTTATAATCTAATTATAAACTAAGTCCCTCTCGGGCCAATGAGAGGGTGGGGCCCCATTGTTCAAGTCCCGAAATCAGCATTTAAGGGAACTACTCATCTACTTACCCTATATGGGAAAGAGTGAATTCCATCTTGTGAGATTATGTTCCCAGCTCCCTATTTGGTCAAGTCCCCAAAATGGTAGGCATATTGAATCGGCTACAAAAGCCACTCTCACCCATGCAAATCAAAGGACAAGCCCTCACAGACAGGAGTTCATAACTCACTCAGGATTAAGATCGAGTCGCATATGATCATCCTGATGAAATATTAATCTTCTCAATTAACGGATTTATAAAGAGAGATTAAATATTTCGTGGTCCAGTCTTATACAAACTCATTGTATAAGATACCCCCACTCACATGTCTCCACATGAATGATTTGGATCAAATCATTTGTAACTATTACAAAGTGGGCCGTATCAATAGTGTTACCAGGATAAGGCACCCAACCTTATCCATATACTATGACCCTTTAGGTTATTTCTTGAACATGATCCTCTCGTATGTCAACCACATATCGTTCAAGATTACACTAATAACCTTGGATTTTTCATATAATGGATAATATTATATTGCAAATAAAATAATCAAAATTATTATTTATTATTAAATAAATTATTAATTACGAGGCTTTAGGGCATAAATCCCAACACCAAGGTATCATTAATTAGCTAGCTAACATGAATATCAAGTTTGATGAAGAGATACACGTGTTGGAATTTATGCCATAAAACCTCGTAATTAATGATTTATTTAATATTTAATAATTATTTTAATTATTTTATTTGCAATATAATATTATCCATTATATGAAAAATCCAAAGTTATTAGTGTATCTTGAACAATATGTGGTTGACATATGAGAGGATCATGTTTAAGAAATAACCTAAAGAGTCATAATATATAGATAAAGTTGGGTGCCACTTTGTAATAGTTACAAATGATTTGATCCAAATCGTTCATGTGGAGACATGTGAGTGGGGGTATCTTATACAATAAGTATGTGTAAGACTGACCACGAAATATTTAATCTCTCTTTATAAATCTGTTAATTGAGAATATTAATATTTCATCAGGATGATCATATAGGACTCAATCTTAATCCTGAGTGAGTTATGAACTCCTGCTTGTGAGGGCTTGTCCTTTGATTTGTATGAGTGAGAGTGGATTTTGTAATCGATTTAATATGCCTACCATTTTGGGGACTTGACCAAATAGGGAGCTGGGAAAATAATCTCACAAGATGAAATTCACTTATTCCCATATAAGGTAAGTAGATCAGTAGTTCCCTTAAGTGATGATTTCAGAACTTGAACAATGGGGCCCCACCCTCTCACTGGCCCAAGAGGGACTTGGTTTATAACTAGATTATAAACAGATTGTTCATTAGAGGATCAATGGTACTTAAGGTGCAAGATGTAATTATAAGGGTCAAACGGACTTTTGACCCAGCTGTAATTACGAATAACTAGTGAAAGATCTACTTACATGTAATGATTATATCTATGGACACAACTTGTCCTACAGTGCATAAGAGTGCAACTTTAGGTCTATAGTGGAGTGGCTTATAATTAATGAATGAAAATTAATTAATTAAAGAGTTTAATTAATTGATTTTGTATCATTGGAGCTTATAATCTATAGGTACATAAAGTCTTCTTGCTAGTTCATAATAACACTAAAAAATCAATTTAGTTGAAAGAAAAATTTGAAATGTTCAAATTAATATTTAATATATTAGATATATTAAATATATAAGAGAAAAATATATTTATTGTATTTGATACATTAAATATTAAAATAATTAATGTATATTAGATATATTAAATAAAGATATTTATATAATTTGAATAAGATTTAAATAAATAAATATCATAGGAGATTTGAATGAGATTTAAATAAATATAAGATATATTTTAATATATTAGATATTAAAATATAATATTTTAATTATGGCAAAAATTTTCCATTTTCTCTAAATCTCTTCCTTTCCAATCCCTTATGAATTTTCTTTCAAGAAGCTCCCACAAGCCTTGGTCCTGTGTTCGAGTCATAGTTAGGAAGATTTTATAGAGGAGATAAATATTCGCCAGAAATATCTCCATATTTACTCCAAGTAAGTTTGCTTAACTTTAATTTTTAGTTTAATTTTAAATAAAATCAAAGACGATCCAATGTTTCCGCTGCAGAGTGAAACATTCATTCCTTCAAATGGCTTCTTGGTTCATTGTCGGACTCGTGGGAGACATTTAGAACTTCCTTATCGAACTCATCCCCAAATAGAGTACTAAGTATGAACTTAATAAAAAGCAGTATTTTGAACAAAGAGATGAGAATAAAGTCTCAGGGCTCTTCTTCACAATCGGAAGTTCTTGTTACTGAAAGAATGGGGAGGGGTAAGAGCAAAGGTTCGAAGGGTAGAGACAGAAGCAAAAGCAAGAGTGGCCGGTTTGAAAATGTTGAGTGCTTTCACTATGGTATGAAAGGGCATATAACGAAATATTGTCGACAACTGAAGAGGGAAAATAAAAATGATAAAGGTAAGGAAAAGAAGAATGATGATGGTAATGACGCAGACAGAGTTGTTGCAGCCACCGAAGAGTTCCTTATTTTATTTGACGGCGATGTTATAAATCTTGCTACACAACAAAGCAGTTGGGTAATTGACAGTGGTGCCTCAATTCATGCTACATCAAGGAGGGATTTCTTTGCATCCTACACATCTGATGATTTTGGCAGTGTTATGATGGGCAATGATGGATCAGCAAAAGCAGTTGGCATTGAAAATGTGCACTTGGAGACCAAGAATGGTTCTATGCTAATTTTGAAGACTGTGAAATTATCCCTGATATTTGCATGAATTTAATCTCCACAGGTAAGCTTAATGATGAAGGTTTCTGCAATACCTTCTATGATGGTAAATGGAAGCTTACTAAAAGCTCTATGGTGGTAGCTAAAGGAGAGAAGTGTTCATCAATGTATTTGATGCAAGCCAAGATTACTGATTGTGATATAAATACAGTGGACAATGAAAAGAGTGTTGAGCTTTGGCATAATAGACTCAGCCACATTAGTGAGAATGGTTTGATGATTCTATCCAAGAAAAATCATCTTCCTAATATAAAGAATGTACCTTTGAAAAGATGTGATCATTGTTTGGCAAAAAAGCAAACAAGAGTTTTTTTTTAAGGCATCTCAGCATTCTAGGAAGCCAAATATACTTGACTTAGTATATTCTGATGTGTGTGATCCTATGAAAACAAAAACGCTTGGAGGTGCATCATATTTTGTGATGTTTATAGATGATCAATCGAGGAAAACATGGGTTTATGCCTTGAAGACTACAGATCAAGTGTTGCAAGTGTTTAAACAGTTTCATGCCCTTGTTGAAAGAGAAACTGGTGAAATGTTAAAGTGTATTAGGACTGATAATGGGGGTGAGTATTGTGCACCTTTAGATGAGTATTGTAGGAATCATGGTATTCGACATCAAAAGACATCTCCTAAGACTCCTCAGTTAAATGGGTTATTTGAGAGAATGAACAGAACACTAGTTGAGAGAGTGAGATGTTTACTTTCACAGTCACAATTACCCAGATCGTTTTGGGGTGAAGCATTAAGTACAATTGTACATGTTTTAAATCTCACACCATGTGTTCCGTTGGGATTTGAAGTTCCAAACAGGATTTGGTCAAAGAAGGATATATCGTATAATCATCTGCGTGTCTTTGGCTGTAAAGCTTTTGTTCATGTTCCTAAAGATGAGAGATCAAAGCTTGATGCAAATACAAGACCATGTGTGTTCCTTGGCTATGGTCAAGATGAGTTTGGTTACAGGTTGTTTGATCCAGTGCATAATAAGCTCATTAGAAGTCGAGATGTTGTGTTTTGTAGAAGACCAAACCATACAAGACATTGAGAAGATAGATAAAACAGAGTCTGAATATAGTGATGATCTGATTACTTAGACTCAGTTCCTTTGGCACAACCTTCTACACAGACTGAGAATGAGATTCATAATGATCAGTTTGATGGTACAGATGAGGTAGAGGGTCCAGAACAGGATGAGGTAGATGATAATGTTCATGAACAATTGTCAGAGACAGAAGTTCCTACAGATGTTTCACTCAGGAGATCTATCAGAGATCGATGTCTGTCAACAAGATATTCTACTAATGAATATGTGTTATTGACTGACAAAGGAGAACCTAAGAGTTATGAAGAGGCCATAGAAGATGAGCACAAAGAGAGTGGATTGATGCAATGAAAGATGAGATGAAGTCTTTACATGAAAACTATATTTTTGAGCTTATCAAATTGCCTAAAGGGAAAACTGCACTGAAAAATAAGTGGGTTTATCGAGTGAAACAAGAAGAACACACCTCAAGGTCGCATTATAAAGCGAGACTATTTGTCAAAGGGTTCAATCAGAAGAAAGGTGTTGACTTTGATGAAATTTTTGCTTATGTTGTTAAGATGTCTTCTATACGTGTAGTTTTTGTTGGGATTTATGCCTTAAAGCCTCGTAATTAATTAATTAATTAATAATTAATAATAATTTTGATTATTTTATTTGCAATATAATATTATCCATTATATGAAAAATCCAAGGTTATTAGTGTAATCTTGAACAGTATGTGGTTGACATACTGGAGGATCGTGTTCAAGAAATAACCTAAAGAGTCATAGTATATGGATAAGGTTGAATGCCTTATCCTGGTAACACTATTGATACAGCCCACTTTGTAATAGTTACAAATGATTTGATCCAAATCATTCATGTGGAGACATGTGAGTGGGGGTATCTTATACAATGAGTTTGTATAAGTCTGGACCACGAAATATTTAATCTCTCCTTATAAATCCGTTAATTGAGAAGATTAATATTTCATCAGGATGATCATATGCGACTCGATCTTAATCCTGAGTGAGTTATGAACTCCTGCCTGTGAGGGCTTGTCCTTTGATTTGCATGGGTGAGAGTGGCTTTTGTAGCTGATTCAATATGCCTACCATTTTGGGGACTTGACCAAATAGGGAGCTGGGAACATAATCTCACAAGATGAAATTCACTTATTCCCACATAGGGTTAGTAGATGAGTAGTTCCCTTAAGTACTGATTTCGAGACTTGAACAATGGGGCCCCACCCTCTCACTGGCCCGAGAGGGACTTAGTTTATAATTAAATTATAAACATATTGTTCATTAGAGAATCAGTGGTACTTAAAGTGCAAGATGTAATTATAAGGGTAAAACGGACTTTTGACCCAGCTGTAATTACGAACAACTTGTGAAGGATCGACTTGCATGTAATGATTATATCTATGGACACAACTTGTCCTACAGTGCATAAGAGTGCAACTCTAGGTCTATAGTGGAGTGACCTATAATTAATGAATGAAAATTAATTAATTAAAGAGTTTAATTAATTAATTTTGTATCATTGGAGCTTATAATATGTAGGTTCATAAGGTCTCCTTGCTAGCTCATAGTAACACTAAAAGATCAATTTAGTTGAAAGAAAAATTTGAAATGTTCAAATTAATATTTAATTCGAAGTGTTCAAATTAATATTTAATATATTAGATATATTAAATATAAAAGAGGAAAATATATTTATTGTATTTGATACATTAAATATTAAAATTTGAAATGTTCAAATTAATATTTAATTTGAAGTGTTCAAATTAATATTTAATATATTAGATATATTAAATAAAGGAGGAAAATATATTTATTGTATTTGATACATTAAATATTAAAATAATGAATGTATATTAGATACATTAAAGAAAAAATATTTATTAAATTTGAATTGGATTCAAATTAGGAAATAGATGTCGTAGGAGAATTTTAAAGGTTTGAATAAGATTCAAATTGATTAGATAAATATATTTTAATATATTAGATATTAAAATATATTATTTAATTATCCTCCCTAGACCACTATAAATAGGACCCTAGAGGTGAGCCATTGGGCATTCTGAACAACACACATCTCCTCAAAGAGAGAATTAGAGAATTCTCTCTAAACATCTTCCTCTTTAATCCCTTGAGGATTTTTTTTCAAGAGGCTCCCACTAGCCTTGATCTTTTGTTAGAGTCATAGCCATGAAGACTTTGTGGAGGAGATAAAGACCCGCCAGAAGAATCTCCATATTTGGAAGGTATTTATTGCTTAACTCTTGTATTTTAGTTTAATTCTAAATAAATTAAAGACGATTTCTATGCTTCCGCTGTGGGTTTAATCCAATTATTCCCTTCAGTCTTGGGTTTGGCAGCTAGCCCTGACTTAGAAGTTGAGCAGATAGATGTTAAAACTGCATTTCTTCATTGAGACTTAGACAAAGAAATTTATACGAAACAACCAGAGAGTTTTGAGAAGAAAGGCAAAGAGGAACTTGTGTGTAAGCTGAAGAAAAGTCTTTATGGGTTAAAACACGTACCAAGGCAGTGATATAAGAAGTTTGAGTCAGTTATGGGGGAGCAAGGCTATAAGAAGACAACTTCTGATCATTGCATTTTTGTGCAAAAATTCTCTAACAATGATTTTATTATATTATTGCTTTATGCTGATGACATTTTGATTGTTGGCAGGAATGTTTCGAGAATTGAGATGTTGAAGAAACATTTGAGAAAATCCTTTGCCATGAAGGATTTAGGGCTAGCAAAGAAGATTCTTGGGATTTGAATCATATGAGATAGAACATCTAAGAAACTGTATATGCCACAAGAGCAATACTTGGAGAAGGTGCTTAAAAGATTCAACATGAGTAAAGCTAAAACAGTTAGTTCTCATCTATCAAGTCACTCAAATTGAGTAGCAAACAGAGCCCTTCTACAGATAAAGAGAAGGAAGACATGGGAAGAGTCCCATATGCTTCAGCAGTTGGGAGCTTGATGTATGTCATGATATGTACTATACCAGATATTGCCCATGTTATTGGTGGTGTTAGTCGTTTTATGTCCAATCCGGGAAAGCATCATTGAGAGGCATTCATGTACATCATGAGATATTTGCGAGCTACTTTCAGTTTGAAGCTCACTTTTGGAGGTGAAAAGCCAATGCTTGTCGGTTACACAGATTCATATATGGCAGGAGATTAGATAATTGAAAGTCCACTTCTGGCTACTTGATGACATTTGCAAGTGGTGCAGTGTCTTGGCAGTCAAGACTACATAAATGCATTGCACTTTCTACGATTGAAGCAGAATATATTGCAGCAGTTGATTGGACTGAAACATGGAGGCTTAAAGAAAAGGTTTTTAATTCAAAACAAAGCTCAGTCTAATGCAAGTGCACACTGTCGATGCAAATAATATAAAACTAGAAGTATTCTAGAGTATTGATCCCACAGGGAACGAATACAACAAAATTAAAATGATAGCAAAAATTGTTTTCAAAGTGCAAGTTCGGTAACCGAGGTTATAAAAATATATGAGGTTGGTTTGTTAACAAAAAATGGGTAAAAAATCAATGAGTGAAAATAAGGGATTTCAAGTGGTTTAAGCATCTTTTAGAAGAATGCTATAAAAAATGCAATTGCAATCGTAGCTAACATGTGAAAAATAAGTAAACCGAATTCGACTTCTATTCAATTTTGATTTAAAATCTTTAGGAGGCTAAGTGATTAAACCTATATATCTATGACTAATCTAACTTAGATATTTTCGCACACAACTCTAGTGGTTTTAGAGTCTTACCCTATGTCTAGGGTCGATGTTTCAAAACTTATTTCTAAGCCTTTTCCTCCATTGCTTTTGTGACATCCGCCTTTCCTTAACCCTTTCAGTATTAAGTTCAAGCAACACTAGTTGGCCGACTAGATTTACCCAAATCTAAACTCAACAAAACAAACTAAGTTCACATGCTAGCTAGATTGGTTATGCTTTAGAGCTTTTACATTTTTTCTTAAGGCTTTCACCAACTTGAACCCCTAAAGAAAATTTAGCTCATTATAATGGGGGATGAAAAATAACAAATGAATGGATACAAAACTCATAATTAAATAGCTGAATAAAAGGGAAGAAAAATCCAAAATATAAAGGCAACCTAAACTAAAATTTAATTAAGAAAATACTTGAAGGAAAACAACTCTAAGAACTCACAAATAGATTCAATGAAAATTGCAAACAAAACAGTAGCAACACTTAAGAAAAATTCAAAATATTATGGAAATAAAGCTCACAAGAACAATTGTTTTTGCTGTGAATAAAATGGGAATCAATAAACATAAGCTAAAGAACTTACAAGAAGGAAATAAACAAAAAAACAGCAACTAAAAAACATGGACAGAACATAAGAACAACTGCCTGTATTCCTCGCTTTGATCAAACCAAGGGCACCTTCACAAGCAATTAGCTCTTCACGTCCTCTAACTTTCGTTGATGAGGGATCAATCTCGGAAATTTTAGAGCAAAATACAAGAATAAGACGCTGGAAAATGACAGAAAATCGTGAAGCTGCTGTGGGTGAGCATAAAAACCCAACCACCTTTTTGCTTTGTTCTTCTTGTTTTTATAGGCATTGAGAGCTAGAGTTTTCATATTTTCTCTTCTACAACCTTGGGTCAACATGTAGGCATGAAATCGGGCTGAAGAATCTCCCAAATCTTGCAAAAACCTCTATGAATCTTGTGATTTCCGTCAATCTCGTGTTTTCCAGATTTTCCAGAAAATGCAATTGTATTTTAATTACATTTCTGTTGCATTATTTTTCAGATCTGCCAAAATTTTTCAGAAGTGCAATTGCATTTTGTGCTTATTTTTCAGACTTATTTTCCAAAGGAATGCAATTACATTTTGTGCTTGTTCATAAATTTGTTTTTCTGAAGAAATGCAATTGCATTTCCAAAATGGAATGCAATTGCATTTTTTGTACTTGCTCCAAACCTACACAAAAACAACAAATTAGTATAATTTCCAATCTCTTTCAACTTCTTTCCTCTTTTTCATTACTCCAACAAGCTTTTATGAATTTATCTAATAAGCACTATTTTTAGCTTACTCGTCATACAACAAAACACACAAAAATGATAAGAAAAACCTAGTTTAGGGTCAAATAATCCTCATAAATTAGAATTATCAACAGTAAAGGCATGCAAATAGATGTTGTGAATGAAGCGATTTATACAGAAGCTTAGCTTCAAGCAACAACGATATGTGATATTCTGCGATAACTATAGTGTTATTCATCTTGGTAAAAACTCTATGCTTCATTCCAGAATTAAACATATAGATGTGAGGTATAACTAGATGAGAGATTCATTGAACGATTTTCTGTTTAAGCTTGAGAAGATACATATTGATCATATTGGATCTAATATGTTGCTAAAAATCTACCAAGAGAAAAGCTTGAGTTTTGTCGTTCCGCTGCTGGAATGACAAGTTCCTCCACACAGTGAAAAGTGGGAGATTTGTTGGGCTTATTTTTTTTTCACTTTGTGGAAGAAATCCACTAAGAGCCCATATGGGCTAGGTTTCTTTTTTTAAACTAAATATGTTGCACTCAATCAAAGCAGTGTGTGTGCAAGAGCAATGAAGCGGAAATGGCAGAGGAGAGAGAGAATTTGAAAGAAAATAGAAAAGAGAAAGTCTTCCGTACATAATTGTTTTCATCCTTTTGGTGATCAATTTGTGGTCCGATCGAACTGAAAGTTTGACAGCGTGTTCCTAACATGAGGGTCTTCAATTTGAACGGTGGAGATTTCTTTTGGAACTGCCTACAATCAGTTTGAAGTAGGTAGTTGGGTTCCACTTTGGGTGAGATATTTCTTATTTGTTCTCTTGGAATATGGTCGTTTGTTGCCAAGATTTATTATCTTGAGATATCTATCGTTGTATGCCTCTAGTTGGTACTAGGAAAAACTTGTTGTAAACCATTATTAATTATAGTGGAGATTTTGACTTTGGTCCGTGGTTTTTTACTCCTCACCTTGTGGAGGTTTTTCCACGTTAAAATTGCTAGTGTCCTATGCTTGATTTTATTATTATTATTATTATTGTTTCTACTTGACTAATTTCCTATTAGGTTCACACAAGAGGGGATAATTGATTTCTATAATATAGTATTTATCCCAACAAAGATTAAGTGAAATAAACTATAGGAATGAAAATGGGGCGATTAACGATAGACCTCTTAATAATATACGAATCCTTCTATGGATTGGATTGAACTGAACTGGACTGTTTATTTTCCCTCTAACTCTTCTCTTTGCTTCTTTTCGAACAAATTTGATGCCATTTTGGGTGTGGAGAGCGAGCATAAGGAGAACACAGTCGTCATACTCGAGCAGTTTCCTCAAGAAATGAGGCAAAAAGGCTCGATATATATATATATTTTGCAAAGGTAATATATTATTAAAAGCAAAGGGAGGACTTCACAAGGCACCAACAAAACAACGACAAAGTTCACAAACCAATCAAAAAAACCAGCAAATAAAGCACAAAACATGATCGAAGAATGTGAACTCCAGTTCATGCAATTTTATTAAATCGCCATTTTATTTTAAAAGTAATGGATTAAATGATAAGTTTAGTCTTTAAACTTTGAGTTTATGTACATTTAAATAGTCTCTAAACTATTTAATAAGTCATATCTCTAAAATTTATAAAGTGTCTACTAGGTTGTTTAAACTTTTAATGTTGTGTCCAGTAGGTCCCTAAATGTTTAATTTTGTGTCTAATACGTCATTGACCTATTTGATATTTTTTTAAAATCATGGACCTATTTAGACACAAAATTGAAAGTTTAGATTCCCATTATACATAAAATTAAAATTTATACCTAATAGATCAGTTGATTTTTAAAAATTTCGTGTATATCAAAGACCTATTAGACACAAGTTCGTTGACCTATTATACATTTTTATAGTTTATGGACTTATTAGACACAAAATTAAAAGTTCATAAAACACTTTTAAAGTTTAGAGACCAAATAGATACAAACCTGAGAGTTTATGACTGGTTTATAATTTAACCAAAATAATTTGTTAAATTATCATCTTTAGCCGAATTATTTTTTTAACAAAAAAAAAAATTATACCCATAATTTTTTCACAAACATGAGCCTGTTTTTTTTTTAGTTATGAAAATGGATAATACTTACACCTTGGTGGGTAGGAATTTCCTTACCACTCACATGGACCAATACGATAGGGATTATGTGTCCATTTTTTATTTTTATTTATTTTTTTATTAAATGTCAACATCTCAAAATCATTGAATCCAAGCTTTAGTAACTTTTTTTTAGTACAACAAATGTGGGGTATGAAAATTTGAACCTCTGACCTTAGGAAAAGGAGTTACATGTCAACTACTGTTGAACTAGGCTCACTTTGGCATTAGTTTGTTTATTTTTACATGTTAGGTCCCGACGTTTATTTGTGTTTTATTTGGTGTACTATATAGTTTCTTTTTAAATTATATTGTATTATATGTCAAATAGAAAATTCAAACATACAAATTATAAAGGACTGTACTCCTAGATGGAGATAAAAACTTCTTTAAAAACCATTTTTATTCAAATGTCAAAACCTTTGTACAACTCTAAAACTGAAACCTTTGTACAACTCTAAAACTGACTATTTATAGTCTCACAATAAAATAATTATAAAAAAAGTAACTTTTTAATAAAAATAATAAACTCAAAATTAATAGCCTTAGCTAATACTAACAAAACTAACATATACTAGGATATTAATCATCAAGAGAATAGTCATACTTAGACTACTCAAACTATGATTGGATTGATGACTTTTGTTGATTTCGATAATACTTTATTGATTGTGAATGATTTGTTATACAATGCCATATACAAGAGATAAATACACCAAGAATAATACACAAATGGAAAGTTTCTAAATTCCTAAATAATTCCTAAATTGCTGCATGACTTAATGTTCACACCCTCCCTCAAACTCAAGGTGGTAAAGTAGCAACCAACTTGAGTTTGTGTTGTAATTGAGTAAACCGACCAGGAGACAAAGCTTTTGTAAAAATATCAGCTGGTTGCTCAGTAGTGGAGATGGGTTGTAAGAAGAGAGTGTTGCTTAAGAGGTGATGTCGAATAAAGTGGCAGTCATTTTCAATGTGTTTGGTACGTTCATGAAATACATCATTGTGAGCAATCTGGATTGCACTACGATTGTCACAATGAAGTATAGTAGCAGATGATTGTGGAACACCCATATCAGGAAGAAGCCATTGAAGCCAGAGTAACTCAGAAGTAGCATTCGCAAGTGCACGATATTCAGATTCAGTACTAGATCGTGAGACAACAGTTTGTTTCTTACTTCGCCAAGAAATGAGTGAATCACCCAAGTAGAAACAGTATCCTGTGGTAGATCGTCGATCAGTGGGATCACCGGCCCAATCAGCATCAGAATAGCCAGATAATACTAATGATGATTGGGAAGAAAACTGAAGTCCACGACCGAGGGTGCTCTTAACATAGCGAAGAATACGAAGCACAGCGGTAAAGTGTATAGTTCGCGGGGCAGCCATGTACTGACTAACAATGTGAACAGCGTAGGCAATATCTGGGCGAGTCACAGTCAGATAAATAAGACTACCAACAAGATGGCGATACAAAGTGGCATTCTCCAGTGGAGTACCATCAAAAGGAGTCAGGCGAACGTTTGGATCAAGTGGTGTTGGTGTTGTGACTGAGTCAAAAATACTAGATCGATTGAGGAGATCAGAGGCATATTTTGCTTGAGATAAATAATAGTCATCAGAGTGGGATGAAACCTCAAGACCAAAAAAATAACTGAGTGATCCCAAATCTTTCATTTCAAAATGTTTGCCAAGATAACTTTGTAAGTCAGATATGGCCTGGGGGTCATCACCTGTAATAATCATATCATCAACATATAAGAGGAGAAGAACAATACCATGAGGAGTCTGTCGCGTAAATAATGCTGTGTCATGAGGACTGGAAGTGAACCCAAGTTGTGTTATGGTGGAACTGAATGTTGCAAACCAGGCTCGTGGAGCTTGTTTGAGTCCATATAATGCACGACGAAGAAGACACACTTTATGAGGTGGAGAAGAAGCACCAGGTGGAGGTGTCATGTAAACTTCCTCAGATAAAGTGCCATTTAGGAAAGCATTCTTAACATCCATCTGAAGCAGTGGCCACTGTTTGGCAGCTGCAACAGCTAGGAGACTGCGAACGGAAGTCATTCGAGCAACTGGAGCAAAAGTCTCTTCATAATCAATGCCATACTCCTGGGAATAGCCCTTAGCAACCAGACGTGCTTTATAACGTTCGATAGATCCATCAGAGTGTGTTTTAATTTTATAGATCCACTTATAGCCAATGGGTCTCTTACCCGGAGGTAGATCAACATAGTCCCATGTTTTCGTCTTTTCTAAAGCTTGGAGTTCCTCATTCATTGCTTGCTGCCATATAGGGTTAGTGCTGGCTTCTTTATAAGAAGCAGGTTCAATCAAGGAAACAATAGTGGAAAAACAATGATAATCTTTGAGATGGTGAGGAATTTCTCTTACCCGAGTAGAGCGACGAATAGAAGGGATCGAATCAGGTTCAGGTTCAGCAATTGTGACAGACGGCAGATTCGGGATTGCAGAAACTGGTGCAGATTGATCAAGCTCAAGTACAGGAGGAGACTCAGAGGATGGGAAAAGATCATTAGAGAGATTAGTAAAGAATGGTTGATGACTCGATAGTGAGGTATGAAATGACGAGAGACTAGAAAACATGGTATGTTCCCAAAAGGTAACATGACGAGATATGAGTAGCCGGTTAAAAATGGGATCCCAGCAACGATAACCTTTATGTTCGGTTCCGTAGCCAAGAAAACAACAAAGACGTGCACGCGATTCTAGTTTAGTATGTTCATGAGGATTAAGAAGGACAAAACATGCACATCCAAAGATTTTAAGATGAGAGTAGGAAGGGGGAGTACCATATAATCGTTCAAACGGGGAGATATTGTGAAGAACTGAAGAAGGAAGCCGATTAATGGTATAAACAGAGGTAAGAGCAGCCTCACCCCAGAACTTCTCAGGGCAGGAGGCAGAGAGAAGTTGAGCACGAACAGAATTGTAAAATGCAATTTTCCTTAAGAATTTGTTTAAAATTAGAAAGAAAAGAAAAATAAAAGAAAAATATATTTTATTATTAAAAAATGGATTATTTAAAAAAAAAAAGAGAAAAGAAAAAAAAAAAGAAATGAAGGAATTGGTAGGACACGTGTGTGTTGGGTTGGAAAAGTGGTGGTTTGATAAGTATTAGTTTTAAAAAAAAAACAAAACAAAAAGAAGGAATAAAGGAAAAAAAAATGAGAAGGAAAAAGAGGAAGCAGTTTTCGAAAAAGAGAGAGAGAGAGAAAGAGGGAGAGATAAGTTTCACAAAGGGTGAGAGAGGGAAGAAGAAGAATCTTTATCATTGATTCAGAAATTTGAAGCTTGAAGATTGAATCTGAAGGTTGAATAACTCGAGGTTAAGCTCAGAAATAGAATTTGGTAAGTTTTTTTTAGGAAATTCATGAAGAGAAATGAGTTTTAAGAGATGATTTATATGGGTTTTCTTTTGTTTGTTTGTAAATCTGTAATAGATACTTTAAAATCAAATCAAAGTGAGGTTAAGGTTCTATTATGGAATTAATTGGTTATGTAGGAAATGGAAGAATGAAACTTGGGTTTTTGTAATATTGGTTTGTTAATTGGGGTTTTGATTTGCTCAAGGAAGGGAAAAAGAGAGATTAGAAGTTGTAATCAAAAATATTTTCTTAGATGTTTTATAAGGAACACAAGTGGGTCACAAAATTAAAAAAAAAAAAGAAGAAGATGAGTTGTTGGTAAGAAGAAAAAAAAACACAGAGAACTTGAAGAAGAAGATGAAGAGAAGGAGAAAAGGAGAAGAAAGAGAAAATAAATAAATAAATAAAAATAGAGAAATGATGATGATGGTACATTTGAGTTTAAATGAAGAGAGAGAAAGTTGATGGGGAATGTATTACGTGAGAGAGTTGTTTTGAAAAATGGAAATTGGAAGAGATTAAATAGTATTTTTTTTATGGAAAGGAAATGGTGTGTGAGGGAGAGAGAATTAATATTTAATGGAGAAAAAGTAATTTGTACTTTGGTGTTAAATGAATGAAAGAGAAGGTGAAATTTGAAATGTTGGACTATTGAATAATGTCTAAAAACAAAAAATTGGATTAATTATTGTTTGCAATGTATTATGGTTACAAATATCTTGAGTTGGAGAATGATTATTGATTTGGTTATTGGAATTCCAGGTTGGACGGAAATTGAAATAACTTACAATTGAAGCATTAACAAAAATAGTTATGTGAGTGGTTTATTTTACGAACTATTTTTATTATTTGATTATTATTACGAATTTTCAAGAATTCTATAAATCATGTGTGATTTTAGAGAAAATTGCGAAGAGATTTTCATAAAATGTTATGAATTTCCAAAAATTGTATGGAAATGCCAATATTTTATGCCTTTAGTTGAAATTGTCATTTGAGAAATATTTGAGATATTTTTATGATTATTGAGATTTTTGAACAGTTTTAATGTGTCTTGAAAAATGTATGAAATTTATATGAGACGTGGATTCAGAGAAAATATGATTTTAGAAATGTTTTATATTATTGAGAGATTTGATGATTATTCGAGATAGTATAAATGTTTAATGTTATTTCAGAAATCTCTCAAGTTTATGAACAATTGTCTAAAGAAATATATAATTTTCAGAAAGAGTTTGAGATCTTGAAAAGTTAAGAATTTTTATGATTTAAAGTGATTTGGGATTTAAGAGGTTTATGTTGGAAGTGGTTTTCAAACCACTAGATCTTTGTACCCATGGTGATTACCCGGTATGCTATGAGAATGTGTTTCCATGGTATGCTAGTGTGCTCAGGCCGCAGGGGATGCAGGGGAATGCCGGGGCCATTAGATGCCAAATCCGGATTCCAAATCCTGGTCCAAATCCTGGACCTGAAGCATTACAGATGTTAGAGTTTGCTCTACGTGCACGTATGACAGAGATATGTTATGCTATGTATCTGGAGATTACTCGGTACATAGTATGATAGAGATTTGGGTACAGATTTGGTGATAAATTTCACTAGTTATGTTTATGCTTTCCAGAGCTATAATTACGGATTTTCCTATCTATGTTTTACGAACTTGTGCTTATATTTATGAGTTGTTGATTTAAGAGTTGTTGTTTCAAGAGATGTTTATTTACAGACTTTAATGTCTTAAAATGATCTCGAAGGTTTCTAAACTATTCGTGATTGGCATTATTCACATAGTTATGAACTTATGTTTAATAAGAGAATAATTTCCTTGAAAATGTATTTTCTTATGAATCACCACTCACTGGGCTTTTTAGCTCATTCTTTTGTTTTTAATTTTTTCCACCAGGTTGCTCTTGAGTTTCAACCAGAGTTAGCTAATCAGAGTCTGCCACCAGTCTTGTCAAGTCATTGCATATCATTTATTGTAAGTAAAGGGAAAAATTTTTACTGTGCTGTAAAGGGGATATCCATAGATAAAGTTAGATAATGTAAGAAGAGATAAAGACTTGGCAATAGATTCCATTGCACATTTGGAGTCTACTGCCATCACATCTCGTCCTAGGTTTGGTAGAGTTAATCTGGGGCGGGGTGTGACAAGAATCCAAGATGTGTCGATGTTTACGTTCTGCTCGCCCATTTTGTTGGGAGGTATGTGGACAAGATCGTTGAATGAGAGTACCCTGTTGAGTGAGAAATGAAAGAAGAGTGGAATCCTTATATTCCATTGCATTATCTGTGCGAAGAATTTTAATGATTCGAGAAAACTGAGTTTGAACCATATTAGCAAAAGCAATGTAAATCTGAGGTAAGACAGACCGATTTTTAAGAAAATATATCCAAGTAAAACGAGAGTAGTCATCAATAAATAAAACAAAATATCGATAACCATTGACAGTACTATTAGGGGCAGGACCCCAAATATCCGAGTGAATTAAGCCAAATGGAGTATCACATATAGAGGATGATGTAGAGAAAGATAAAGCAGGTTGTTTGGCAAGTTTGCAATTCAAACAATCAAACGGAATGAATTTGGAAACATTATTTAAATTGCGAACAGAAATTAAATGACGAAGTTTATCAGAGGAAGCATGACCAAGACGAATGTGCCACTGATATATTGTAGAGTCAGTGACAGGAGCAGAAATGGATGAACAGACTGGGAGTTGGAGAAATGTGAGCTCAAACAATCTTCCCACTTTGCGACCCGTACCAATCGTCTGTCTCGTTTGCGGATCCTGAACCTGACAACCAGTAGGAAAAAAACAAACTGTTAGGCCAAGGTCACATAATTGTCCCACAGAGACAAGATAAAAGGTAAGATTTGGAACACAGTAGGTGTTGGGAAGACTTAAAGTAGGCGTGTTTACTTTGCCAATATGAGAAATAGTCATACAATTACCATCGGCAGCATGAATGGGAGGAAGAGATTTTGCAGGAGTGGATGAAGACATAAGAGAAAAATCCGAGGTCATATGATTACAACAAGCTGAGTCAAGGAGCCATGACTTACCTGATGAGACAGCAAGAGCAGATGAATTGGTTGAGATCACCTGTTTTAATAAGTCTTGAAGGTCACTGAGCTGGAAACTAGGAGGAGTGGAATCAGATGAGGTGGCAGCAGCAACAGATGAAGAACCAGCTTTAGAAAAGTTCCTGGATTTTGTAGAATGGCCAGGAGGGCGAGGTGGTCGAGTGGGACAATTGTCCAGAATATGACCCCGTTTGTGACAATACCTGCACTCAATTTTAGGACAATCGAAAAACTTGTGATCATGAGATTTACAGTTCTTACAAAAGAGAGACCCAGATGCATTGTGTGGATGAGTGGTTGCAAGAACAGCTTCGGACTGTGGTGATGGAACTATGCCAAGGCGTTTTTCTTCAAATAGAAGTTCCTGAATAGCTGTATCTAACGTAGGTAAAGGGTTTCGATGTAGTAAGGCAGCACGAACAGACTCATATTCCGGGCGAAGTCCCATAAGAACTTTAATGAGACGAAGATGGTCCTGACTAATTTTAGCTTGATCAAGCTGAGTCCAAATTGGTTGCAGTGTAGCAAGATATTCGTTGACAGACTGACCAATGTCCTGATTCAGATTAACAAGACTACTATGCAGTTGATAATAATGAGCCAGTCCGATAGATTGAAACCGAGTAGACAATAACTCCCAAAGATCTTTAGCATTATCAAAAGCATCAAATTGAACGTGTATAGCAGGGATAGAAGTATTACCCAACTAAGTGATAATTTGATGATTTTTACTGTCCCAATCTTCAAGCCGTTCAATGAATTTGATGTCATCCTCAGTTGTGTCTGCAACAGTGAAATCTTCTTTGTCAGTTGCTTTTGTAGTAGTACTCTTGACTGGTTTGGAAATATCACCAGTAACTATGCGCCATAGTTTACGACCAATTAAAAAACTTCTCATTTGATTTGCCCATGTCAGATAATTGGTACCGTCAAGAATAGTGCTGATTGGACGAAAAATATGGTCTTTTTCCATTAAATCAACTAGGCTTGTGAAAAATAACCAACACTGAACCAAACCACACTAAACCAAATCAACTTTGAACCAGACCACACTTAACCAAATTAAATCTGAACCAGACCAAACTGAACCAAATCAAATCTGAACCAAATGAAATTTGTCTCACACTGGAATATCGCTCACAGTACTCTGAAGATCGCAAAACCAAGATCTTCGCCCAAGGCTGAACGGTAGGGCAACTCAGATCTGGATTGAACGACAGGCGTTGACGGCGCCAGTGCTTCAATCGGAGGACCAGACGTTCACGACGGAGACGGGGATAGATTACGGGGCGAACTGCAAACGATTTTGCAGCAAGATCTGCAGTTGAGGTGATACAGACGTGAACGACGGTGGAGGTCTATTGGTCTGTATCACATATCTGGGAGAAGGCAGAGGCAGAGGCCGGCATGAACAACAAACGACGAGCAATGATCTGAGTATGGAGCCGTGGAGTCTAAACTAGACAGAGATGGACGATACAAATGTGGGCGGAGGATGCAGACGGCGAACGTGAGAGGCGGCAGAAGTCGGAGGCGGCGGTGAGAGGTGGTACACAAAAGCCCTAAATTCAATAAAGCTCTGATACCATGTTGATTTCGATAATACTTTATTGATTGTGAATGATTTGTTATACAATGCCATATACAAGAGATAAATACACCAAGAATAATACACAAATGGAAAGTTTCTAAATTCCTAAATAATTCCTAAATTGCTGCATGACTTAATGTTCACACTTTGTTAGTGTATAGAGCATGTCGTCGTTTTTATAGGTACATGAACATTTTTAAATTACATAGGAGGTAAGATAATGTTGGCAATAAGTAATATAGTGATTTTCATATACAAATATGCATGTATGTTTTGTTTTTCCAATCCTACATATTTGTGGAAGGAATAAAAATAATTAATCAAGTATAGGTAGTTGAGGATTCAATTAATTATTGGATTTGTATAGATGGACAAGCGTGAGTCATAAATAATTGAAAGTGAGGTGAGACCACCTAATATTTTTTTGCACAATAATTTCTTCCCAATATTATTACCAACTTTAGCTGCACATTCATTAGTTATGTGAGCATATCAAAATGGTTGAAAATTCTATATTTGTGGACAATTAAAAGGTTTCTAAAGGACATCTGACCACTTATTTGTTAGTCAACATATTACATTAATTGTCATTCATATGAAATGGACATACCCATATCAAATACAATGTAATAATTAAAAACTGATTTGATGCGAGAGGCTTTCTCTTGCATAGTAAGTCTTTTTTCAATTGAACTTGTAGTTGATTCTAGTCGTATCTTCAAATTGTTCACACATCAAAGAAGATGAGTAAAATATTGGTGCTCTAACATCTAACATCAAACTCAAACTTTCATGGAAAGCTTTTGCCTTGCATGGATTTATATCAAGAGGAAAGGAAACAATGCCTCACGTCAACTTTACTCAACTACCTATGAAGAAAAAATATTCAGCGATTTGGATGAAAAAAGTGTCAACTGATCAGTTATCACATATACGCTTTTATGAAGAGTTTATTGCTCAATTGATTTAATTATTGTGTTTTTCATTTCCTAAGTAAGAAAGAAGAAATAGAACCATTTTTTTATACACTTTGGTTTTCGATCTTTGCAAGATATTTACTTTAGTCTACTCGAGCATAACTCATGTGACCAACAGTTTAAACTATAGCCGCGACTTTTATGTTTTTGAACATACTTTTAATTTGATATAGTTAAAAAAAAAAGTTTTGATATCTATAGTTTAGTTAAATTTGACACAACATTTTTTTTTTCGTTCAACAACATTTGGGGGTGGGGGATTTGAACCTTTTGACGTCTTGGTCGAGCGTACATGCCTATTACCATTGAGCTATGCTTACTTTGACTTTAACACACATAACATTACTACCATTAAAAATGTTTATCATATTAAATGCACGACATGCTATCTATTTAATGGTAGTAATTATGTACGTATTAGCTTATCATTGTCGAATAAAACTAATGAGTTTGTGAGATGGATAAAAAATGGTTTATGGGGCATTTGAAAATTTTAAACAAAACCATAGGAACCAACTTAGAAATTTTAAAACGGGAAGAACCAAATTGAAACAAAACTCAAATTATAAAAATTGAGTTCAAAACCTCAAAACCATTGAGAATCACATTCAAGCCATAGGGACCAATTTTGTAATTTAACATACATCTTATTATGAAATGTAGTTTTTTTTTTTTTTTTTTAATATCTCCAATATAGGGATGAGATCAAACATTCAACTAATAATGTAATAAGTGCATTGTCTATTTAGCTATGCTTAATTTGATATTATAAATTTAATTATATTTTCAAATCATATTTCACTCCCTCATGATCTAATATGAGAAAAACCCAACTTACTATACGACATAATGATATTCTAAGTTAAATTATAAAATTGATTTCTATAGTTTGCCGAAAGTTATAATTTAGTCCTTATGGTTTTAAATATTAGAATTAGTTCATATGGTTTGATAAAACCCTCATAAATAATTTTATGAGAGTTTTATCAAACCATAAAGACGGAATTCTAACTTTTAAAACCATAGGAATTAAATTCTAATTTTTTCCAAATCATAGGGACTAAATTTGCAATTTAAACTATATTCTACCATGGTTTTAAATCACTCTAAGAATATTTATAGGTTTTAATTTCAGAAAAAAAAAACATTCTAAGAAAGTTTTTAGATTAATAATCCTAACGTGAGTACGATGGTTGATAATTAAAAAGAAATTATTTTTTGAATTTTAATTTAAAAAAATAATTAAAATTTGTTACATACAAGTTACAACAACTCACGGTACATTGTAATTGTAAAAAAAAAAAAAAAAAACAAGAAAATTATTGGGTTATTAAATAGTTATAAGTACAGGTGTCTTTATGGACCGCTTACCACGTCAACGCAAGTTACGTGCTTAATCACGAATTAATTAAAAGTTAAGACCGCCAACTGCTCCTATCTAAAATACAGAAACTTCTTCAGCCTCACGCGCGCCGTCTCATAGAAAAACCGTTGAAAAGCCGCCAACTTCCGTGTGCATCCCCACGCGCTTTCCGAGTTCGGTACCCCACACGATGGTTTGAAGGGTATGACGTGGCGGTCGTGACTGGGCAAGGGAAAGTTGAAAATGCAGGGTCAATATTGCAAAATTACGCATAACGAGAGGGCGAAAGTTCCATTCTGAAGGGCGCGCTGTTTCTCTGCGTTTCACCGTCGATTGAACCACCGGAGTTTCAAGGAGCGCGGGTTTGATTCTGCCGCTGGGGAAGCTTCTTGTTGTTGTGGATTATTTTTCCTACAACCGACTCGGTTTCGCCGGATCGGGAGAGCTTGGTGCAATTGGAGCGAGGAAATGAGTGGATGGGATAGGGTTAGACCATCGAGTTCGAGATTTGGCCGCGGCAATTCTGCAATGCATGAGAGGACCTCCTCTACTACCACGGTTCGACTCGGCCGAGTCCAGCCGCAGGCTCCTGGACATCGCACCATCTTCTGTAACGATCGCGACGCTAATCTGCTTGTCAAATTCAAGGTTTGATGATTTCTAAGTATTGCATTGATTTGTTTTTTGGCGTCGTGTCTTGGTTGTGATGTAGATGTAATGCGGACTTTGATTTGTTTTGTTACAACTCCCGGAACTTGGCTTTGGTTCTTGAATGTTTTTAAGAAAGGAGTGTACCGTGAGTTGTGAGCGAATATATTGTTTCTCGATTTATCTTTAGCCAAGATTTTTTAGTTTTTATCTTTTTCCTATGAATTTAAATGGCTGCCAATTTGATATTGTTTACAGGGGAATTCAGTTTCGACGACTAAGTACAACTTCTTCACTTTCTTTCCGAAAGGGTTGTTTGAACAGGTAACTAATTTTAAGCGTCCCAAGTCTCTATACTGTTTGTTCATTTTGTCACTTCGGTAGCCCTTTTCGTTTGATTGGGAGGATGCGCGTGATTGAACTTGGAAAAAGTTTACAGAAAAATCGTTATGGCTGTCCAGTAGATGATTTATAAAATGAACAAGTATTTTACTGTTGCAAATTGGAGTGGCAGTTATTTATCATTCCATTGGTCCAAGAAAAAGGTATATTGTAAACGATGAATTTAATATTTTGTTGTTATTAGGAACTTCAGGTTTTGCAATTGAATGCCGATTACATGCTCGTTACTGGACGTATCTTGTAATTATCTTTAGGAATTGGAATATGTTAGAAAGATAGATCTATATGACGTTAGTCAGTGGTATTTTTTTGTGATGAAATGATGTGGTTCGACACGAACTTCATTGTACTACAATCTATTATCTTTTTTCATTGTTGAGATCACACATTACTGTTGGTATAAATGTTAATTTTGTATCTGCCATTATTGTAATTATTACTCTTTTTTTTTTTTTGAATTGAGAAAGCAAACTTGTATTACCCTAAAACAACACAAGAAAAGGAAGGGAAGATAAGTATCCCCCAAACCCAGGCCAAAGGAATTTACCAAAAACCACTCCAATTGGAATTATTAAAAAATGTTGAACTGTTTCTTTCATTGTTATTGTTGTTATTTTTGTTTTTGCTAGTAATAATTTAACCCTGCTACCACCATCTCTTTTTTGAAACATTACATGTCTGATTAGGTTCTGCATTCTTTTAAATGACAGTTCAGGCGTGTGGCTAACCTATACTTTCTTACCATCTCAATCTTATCCACCACACCCATCAGGTTAGTTAATAGATGGAAAGGCGTGTTCACATTTGGTAGCATCCCCCAGTTGCATTTTACATTGTTTCTTAATACTTGTTTGATATCTAGAAGATGTCATGTTCGTTGTTTTGGCTTATTCTTACTGTTATTAATACTTTTATGGAGTTGACATGAAATAATGTTATTGTAGTTTAAAACTTTATAAAAAATAGTTTAAAACTTTTAATTGCTAAATGGTACGCCATGAGGATTCATGAGATATTGATTAGGCGATTTAGTATATCAGAGAGCATGTGGTAAAATCCATAAAAAAACCACATATTTCAAATGGAATTCAGATTTGTTGTTGTACAATTTAACAAATTTGCTGATTGCCAATTGGGTTGAGAGGACAGAAGGGTCCTATTAGCTGATTGTTGAAAGGTAGGCGATGGTTGCTTAGAACAATAAAGAACTTCTTAACCTAATGCTTGCAGTCATCATCTAATGATAAAAGCAAAGATCTTGTCGCTAAACACTTGTAGCTTCATTTTATGGGAAATGTGGCTTGTGAGGAACATGAGAACTTTCCAATTGTGGAAAGAAATTGTAACTTTCTATGGGAGCTCACTGTTCTTGTTTCTTCCTCTTGAAGATGTCTCAATTGTCCTTTTTGTAACTTGAACTCTTTTTTATTGTGCTACTTAGAGAATTTTTTTTGTAACTCCTTTGGTTTTTATAGGCTTCAAGCCTTGTTCATTTTATTTCTTCCAATGGAGTTTGTTACTTTTACAACCAAAATAAATAAATAAATAAATTTAGAGCTTGTTAATTGTGGATTTTTTTTTTTTGAAAGGTTGCTTTAAAATTTTATATTGTTTTCTTGCTTTTAATCTATTGATTTATTTTGTTTGAGACTTATGATGTTAAATCCGGGTCCAGGCCATTGAATAATGTTTTAGTGATTACCTTTTTGATTATTATTCATCGTGCAGTCCCGTGCATCCAATTACAAATGTGGTCCCTTTAAGTCTGGTTTTACTCGTCTCTCTCATTAAAGAAGCATTTGAGGACTGGGTGAGTGCCCTACTGTATGGTTGCCTTGCAACTATTTTGACTCTGACGTTGAAATTTTTTACCAGACAATCTCTATGGAAAAAAAAAAAAAAAAGTCTATGCATAACTTATTTGTTTATGTCATAACATTTTAATCATGCCATGCAGAAACGATTCCAGAATGATATGGCAATTAATAATAATCTTGTAGATGTGCTACAAGATCAAAAGTGGGAGAGCGTTCCTTGGAAAAGGTTGCAGGTTGGGGACATTGTCAGGGTAAGTGCTGTTTTATTTTTTTGGCTAAAATCAACTTTGTTCTCTCTCTCAATTTTGAATATTTGAAAAAAAAAGAACCCTATTATTTGAAGAACGAGGTAGATTGTTTCCCCTCCTTTATGATTTGGATTGGACAATGATACTTTAATTTATATTCATGTGATTTCTTTGTTTTTAATCACTACTAAACACAAAAATTAAGTTGATGTGTTACGAATTATGATGCATTAAATCTTATATAAATACTTGAACACTCTCTCACACTTGTGGGCTTGGAAATTAGCATAAGACCCTATAAGTAGTTATCAATAGAAGGTAATGGACCTTAGAGGATTTGAACACAAGATCTCCTACTCTAATGTCATGTTAAATCACCTATTAAACCCAAAAACTTAAGCTGATAGGTTACGATAAATTTAATCTTATATCAATACTTTAATACTACATTATGACTAGGTTTTAGAACGTGGTGTTTCCTACATTTAGAATATTTTTAATCATGATCTCTCCCTCCATCTCTTATACCTTCCTCTTTCACTTGCTCCCTTTCAAATTTGTAACAGTGTGCAATGTCATTGATGCAGGTTCGGCAAGATGGATTTTTTCCTGCGGATCTTCTTTTCCTTGCTAGTACAAATCCAGATGGTGTCTGCTACATTGAGGTTCTTCTTTTTTCCATCTCAATACCAATTTAAGTCCTTTTAGTTTTAATTAGCTTAGGTTTTTCCCACTATTGTTCATTTTAAATAAGCACTGGTCTAATAATGGTGATGAATCCAGCTTCCAGAAAGTTCAAACGTTTGAATTTTTTATTTTTGGCTTGTAGACTGCTAACCTGGACGGGGAGACAAATTTGAAGATTAGAAAGGCCCTGGAAAAGACCTGGGATTACCTGACTCCAGAGAAGGCGTCTGAATTTAAAGGTTCACATTATATATTGATCTTTTATCATCTTGTGGGTTTTATGACTATTTACGTCATGATTATGAATTTCTTGATTACTTTACGGCTCTGAAGTTGATTAGATGTGTAAATTATGGCGTAATAAATGCAATGCATGGACACCTAGTTATAGAAGTTGGCATCGAGGACGGGGTAGTTGAAGGCAGAACATTTGTATTTTTTTTTGAACAAGAAACGAAACTTTTCATTAAGGAAATAAAAATAAAAAGAGACTAACGCTCAAAGATACAAACTCCAAAAGGAGTGAAATAGAAAACAAAATAGCAAACACAGAAAGTACTAAAAAAGAAAGACCAAAAAGAAAGCTAGAAAGGAACAAGAAAGTCATGCCAATTTCAATAAATGTCCTGCAAAGAAAAACCATCAAAAGAATTGGTAAGAGAACACCAAGAAGATGACTTCAAACAAGCTGATTCAAATCTATTGACCCAATACATTTGAGAATTTTGAAAAATCCTCTGATTCCTTTCCAACCACACTTCTGAAAGGACAGCCTTAACTGAATTCACCCAAAGAAGATGAGCTCTAATATTGAACGAGAGCCCGATGAGAAGTTGAACAACGTTATCCTTCATGCAATTAGAGAACATTCAAAAAGAATGTGGTCGAGAGTTTCCCTTGCCGAAAAGCATAGAGAACATACCGAAGGCAATAAACAATGATTTGGAAGTTTCCTTTGCAAAACTTCCGAAGAGTTAAGACTCCCATTTAATAGAATCCACAAAATGATATTAACTTTCCTTGGGCTTTTGGATTTCCATAATGCCGAAAGCACATCTTTGTCCATAGCTGAAGAAGAACCCAAAAATCCAGTCAATGATTTAACCGAGAACATACCAGAAGAATCAAAACTCCATCTTCTGTTGTCTTCATTTAAACTAGGAGAAAACAAGGATATCCTTGATAATAGTTCCTAGAACTCAACAATTTCAGCCTCCTTCAACAATCGTCTGAAAATAAGATTCCAAGAAGAAGTAGAAGTATCCCAACATGAAGCCACCGAACCATTAGGATTAAAAGAAATAGAAAACAGCCTCGGGAAACAATCTTTTAAAGAAGAATTGCTGATCCACATATCGTGCCAAAAGAGTATTCTATGACCATTTCCCAACGAGAATTGCACCAAATACTCTACCTTCTTCCAAGATTTGGAGATACTTACCCAAGGACTCCGGAGGCTTGAACTACTCCTTCCAGCCGTATGCCAAGCAAAAACATTTAAACCATGAATACTGATAACCACTTGCCTCCAAAAAGCATTTGGCTCATTAAAAAACTGCCAACCCCATTTAGCAATAAGGGCCACATTTCTGTGTTTTAAACCACCAATGCCCAACCCTCCTTGATTTTGAGCTTTTGAAGCCAAATTCCATCTAACCAAGTGATTGATTTTCCTGCCATCATTGCCTTCCCAGAAAAAAAAAGCACAAAGAATCCGCGCAAGCTCCAAACTAACTGATGCTGGCATTAGAAAAATAGACAAATAATGCAAAGGGATACAAGAGAGTACCGAATTACATAATGTCAATCTTCCCCCACGAGAGAGATTAAAACGCTTCCATCTATCAATCTTTTGTTGAATTTTATCCATAACCGGCGGCTAGAAAGAAGTCTTTTTGGGATAACCCCCTAAGGGAAGACCAAGGTATAGAAATGGCATCGCAACAATATTACAATTCAACTTAGAAGCAAACAATTTCACCTTTGAATCCTCCACGTTTAGCCCACACAAAGAAGATTTCTCCCAATTTATCTTCTGACCAGAGCACCATTCAAACAATTCAATAACATGAATAAGAGCTTCAAACATGCTATCATCATCCTTACAAAAACGTAAGGTATCGTCTGCAAACTGTAGCAAAGTCACATGAACTTGGTCTTTTCCCACTTTGAAGCCTTCATACACACCTTTTGAATGCGCATTTTCAATCAAAGTGCTAAACATTCCACTTACCAAAAGAAATAAGAAGGGGTAAAGAGGATCCCCATGTCCCCTCGAAGCACAAATTCTTCCACAAGGCCTCCCATTAACAAAAACTGAAAAATTAGGATCTCTAATACAACCATCCCATTGGATCCGCTTGGCATCAAAAGCTTTAAGCTTTATTACCTTCTCCCAAAAATCCGAATCTACACAATTAAACGTTTTTCAATATCAAGCTTTAATATTCAACCTTTCGTCTTTTTGACTCTATATTCTTCCACAATTTCATTTGCAATAAGGATTGGATCCAAAATTTGCCTACCTTCAATGAAGGCACTTTGAAAACTTAGGATCTCTAATACAACCACTAATCCACTGAACATCTGTATGTTGACTTAATAAACGTTTAATGATGTGAATAAGAAGCTATTCGTAAAACTTTTGATGATAATTAAAATATAGATCATAAGAAAGTGGAAAATGTCTCCTCTATGTTCAATTTGGTGTCTCAAGGTACGAATGGATCTCTTGGACACATTGACCATTCAATTTTACTTTAAATTTGTTGTTATCTTAAGTCCTTGATATCTTATACTCCCTCAGAAAGCAATGTCATTGATAATGAAAATAATCTATGGTGTTCCTTGCACGATTTCGTTTCTTTAGCTTTCTTTGTGCATTTTTTATATTCATAAAAGATATTAATTATTCTATATCTTTTCAAAATGCAGGTGAAGTACAATGTGAGCAACCAAACAATTCACTCTACACTTTCACCGGCAATGTTATTATTCAGAAGCAAACATTACCTCTCAGCCCAAACCAACTTTTATTGCGAGTATGATTTTTTTTTTTTCCTTTCAATTCTGCAACTTGGCTTCTTGCTGTTGGTGTGCCTTTATGGCCCTCAAGAAAGTTGATTTTGGTCCGATTAAATAGGTTTTCTTTTCCCATAGAAACCTTTGTGATAAACATGTTTTCCATTTGTGAGGGTAACTTTTGCTTTCATTGTTGCTTCTCTCCTGATTTAATTAGTTATGCTTGGTAAGTGCTATCATGTTTGCTATATTTTTTTAACTATATAAACCACTAACTTTTATGCTCTCAATATGATGGTTTACAGGGATGCAGTCTCAGGAACACTGAATATATTGTTGGGGCTGTTATTTTTACAGGCCATGAAACAAAGGTCTGTCATCCTGTATCGATTGATGGGCATTACTGGATATGTATAATATTGTTATTATGGTTTAGGTGCCAAAGGTTATTATCTTGATTTCTTAGTTTATTTTGAGAGTTTTAAAATTTAACGGTTCAGCTAAAATTATTGGAATCGATGATTTTTATCTCATGGGATGTCAGAAGGACATAAACATAAAAGTTTTTGAGGAAACGTATGGGGATTTGGAATGTGTATGGAAAACAATTCACGTTTTGAGCTCCTTATCAGAGAGAGCTTTTGTAATTTCTCTATATTTTTATATTTGCACAGTGGTTTGATTTCATTTTCTTCTTCAGTAGGTTCAGACGAGACGTTTATTCCCCTTGCCTTTGTCATTACTTAGATGGGGATTTACATTGAGATATGTATTATAGATCCTTAATACTCCTAACATGTTGGAGGAAGAATATCGACTAAATTACCTTAACTGTGAAGCAAGGGGAGTACCGTGTCTCAGCTTGGGAAGTAGGTAATCAAAATGATTGTAGGGGAATCTGGTTAGCCTTAACCTAACGTATTGTGTTGTATGACACAAGCTGAATAAAGTTATAGAGAGTAGATTGTGGCTTGGCTAGAATAGGAGAGTTTGGAACCTCTCAGCTGCCTCTCATATGTACTTGGCCATTTTTCCTGTAAATGAAAATTTAATAGAAAGTTTGATCAACAGATTAAGAGTGGGTTTATAAAGTTTAATCTGGTTTGTACCCCACTAAGGGTGGCTCTGGTGGTAAGAGCTTGCATCTTTTGGAGATATCCTCTAATGTTCTGTGTTCCACCATTAGGTGGAAAACTTAATAATTTGACACTTGTTATCTCTTGGAGTTGGTTTTGGGTTGTGTGAAGCCTCCTTGAAGATTAGTGAAGTGGGGTGGGCCCGGAAAGAATAGGAAAAAATAAAATCAACCTGGGTTTTTACAAGGAATGTTACCTTTCAACCCATTCTGCGTTGCTACTTTTTTAACGTCTTTCTTTGCCCTGATCTCTTTACATACTCTTTTTATTATTCGTTTTTTCCCTTTTCTTGGTCAAACTTAGATGATGCTGATTTTATGAATTCTGTTTGAAATTAATAAATATGCAGGTTATGATGAATGCTATGAATGTTCCCTCCAAAAGAAGTACTCTGGAGAAAAAACTTGACAAACTTATACTTACACTTTTTGCTACTCTCTTTATCATGTGTTTGATTGGAGCAATTGGCAGGTATGATAAACTTGATCCATTTTGTTGATATGTTCTCTACTCATTCTTATTCAGTTTTTGTCGTTAATGGTTTATTCTATTTCTCTGGTGCTTTGGTATTTGTAGTGGCGTGTTTGTAAACCAAAAGTACTACTACTTAGCTCTTGATAAGGGAGGGGAAAACCAATTTAACCCTCGCAACCGATTCCTGGTAACTTGTTATGGTTAATCTTTGTTTCTATTTTTATTCATCTTATATTTTGTTCTGTTGATTCTGAATAGCGACTTCCACAGGTTGTCATTCTGACCATGTTTACCCTGATTACTCTGTACTCGACCATCATTCCTATTTCTCTTTATGTTTCCATTGAGGTGGGTAATATGATCTATCATTCAATTAATCCTGCATTAGTAATGCACAGATTCATCTTTTGGGGATTTATTTTTCCTCTTAACGCAATTTTCAGATGATCAAATTTATTCAATCGACACAATATATCAATAAGGATCTAAATATGTTCCATGCTGATAGCAACACCCCTGCATTGGCTAGAACTTCCAATCTGAACGAAGAACTTGGACAGGTAAATATTTACTTGACCAAATATTTTAGAAGCTATATGGAAATCCTAACCTTTTTCTCAAAGATGGTACTTCAGTCGTTTTAAAATCGTGGCTTTTGATCAGGTAGAGTACATCTTTTCAGATAAAACTGGTACTCTTACCAGGAATCTAATGGAGTTCTTTAAGTGTTCAATCGGTGGAGAGATTTATGGCACTGGTATCACTGAAATAGAGAGGGGAATTGCTGAGCAGAATGGCCTGAAAGTGGAAGAGGTTTGTGTTCTATACCATATATGCAGTGATGAATGATGATATCTGGACTCCTGACAGATCAGTTCAACTTAGAGAGTATTTTTTTGCAGGATCACAAATCAGCCAATGCTGTACAAGAAAAGGGATTTAATTTTGATGATGCTAGGCTTATGAGAGGAGCATGGAGAAATGAGCCCAACTCTGATCTTTGTAAGGTATGTTAACCATTTTTAATCAAATTAAAATAATGTGCACGGTCAGTTAGGAGTCTGGACCAACCAACAACCACACAATCTTTTTTTTTTTTTTTTAATTCTAAACTTTGCACCTTCAACTTAGCATTTGGGACACCATCTAGTTCCTGAGGTTTTAATTGTGCAAGTTCTTGATTTTGGGGTTTTTTTCTTTTTTCCCTTTTCTTTTTATTGATTGGACTGGTTTTATAATCTCCTCTTTCTCTCTCATATGTTGCATTTATGTTCTTTGAATTACTATGGTTCACGTTGAACTTGTGATGGTTCCCTACATGATTGTTCATGACTCAGTTTAATGGCTGACTCCATGTAATATCTTGCCATAATGATTATACCTAAAGAAAGCGGGAAAGATCTTGTGGGATGAACTTTTAATAAGGACAATAGGACTTGATGCATTTTCTTTGTATTGATGGAGTGGTTTTTGTATTTAAAGCCTTGATACATGCCATATTGTGCTTTCCAAGTGACGGCTTACGAAAAATAATTAAAAGTGATGTTTTGTTTATTTATTAGGAATTTTTCAGATGCCTTGCTATTTGCCATACCGTACTCCCTGAGGGCGATGAATCCCCCGAAAAGATCACATATCAAGCAGCATCACCTGATGAGGCTGCCTTGGTAACTGCTGCTAAAAACTTTGGCTTCTTCTTTTACAGGTTTGCTCATCCCATCCTAATATGTTTCATGAATTCAGGGATAATTTTGCCTTGAATTTATTAAAATAACAACAGATTCCAGTGAACTCTGTTTCCTGTCTACTTGGGCATTATGCTAGTCTTATAGTGTGGTGGTAGAAACTCATTCATTTGATATTTTGTCTACTCCCATGAGGCTTTTCCTTCATGTGGCTTTGGCAAAGGGTTGAAATGATTACCTTCCTCTTCAATTACACTCATTGGAAGAGGATTGTACTTGTAAAGTTTTTCCATGTCGATTTTGGCCATAAAAATGTACCCTTGGCATAAATGACTTGGTTAACTTCAATTATGGAATGTAAATTCTTCATTTTGATTTTCGGACGAATTATTGTAGAATTTTTCCAATTGTACGTCTCCGTAACATCAGGTAGTAATTTCTGTCCCACTTTCTGTTTTCTCAGGCGTACACCTACTACAATATATGTTCGTGAATCTCATGTTGAGAAGATGGGTAAAATCCTAGATGTTTCTTACGAAATTCTCAATGTACTTGAGTTCAATAGGTTGGTATACAGTATTCCATCAATATACTTCAAGCCAATACAATTTTACTTGCAACCATATAAATTTGTCAATTGTATTTGCTGTTGATAACAGTGTAAGGAAGCGTCAGTCTGTGGTGTGTCGTTATTCCGATGGTAGGCTTGTCTTGTACTGCAAGGTAATCTTTTAATATTTTGCCATTTAGCTTTCTGGTCGTCAGATTTATTGATATGTGGTTAATTGCACTGACCAGGGTGCTGATACCGTAATATATGAGAGATTGGCTGGTGGAAATGAAGATCTGAAGAATGTAACTAGGGAACACTTGGAGAAATTTGGATCTTCCGGTTTGAGAACCCTATGCCTTGCTTATAGAGATTTGCATCCTGACGTGTATGAAAGCTGGAATGAGAAATTCATTCAAGCTAAGTCTTCATTAAGAGATCGTGAAAAGAAATTGGATGAGGTGGGTTAAGTAATTATGCTGGTTTCTGTTCCCGTTGAAAAGTATGACTGTGCTTCATTTTTTTTTCCCTGGTGCCTTCATGGAAAGGTTAATTGCAATAATCGTCAAAGCCATTCTTCATGTCAGGACATGTGCTTGGTCCAGCGTTTGTTCCTTGTGGGAAATTGTGTGTGTCATCTCTATTCTTGAGATAATGTTCAAAAGAGGAAAGCAAAACGAACAACCTAGGTGCTGGGTAGAGAAACCCCACTTAAAGAGCTACAAAAGAAAGGTCTTCTAATGGTTAATAATCATCAAAAGGCTATAATTTCAAAAGAATATGTCATCTCTATTCTTGAATGGTGTATTGAGGAGTGCAGTTGCTATACTGATCAGAATCATTTAATATTTTGTCTCAGTCAATATGTGAGCATTACTCGTTTTGTTTTATGGCATGAAAGTTTATTTGTGCATGGTCTGATTTCTACCATCCTGGTGATTGACAGCGCTTTATAATTTTTATGTTCAATGGAAAAGAAAGCTCTTACTAACTTTAGCATTAATGTTTGCAAGTACTTGTTCTTCCTTAGTGTTAGAACATTGATTTAAAAAGTTGATGGAATTGATTTGGAATCTCATATTTGTCTTTAGACTATTGAATGAATTCTTGTTAAATTTCTTCTAAAGGAGAACTTCCTTCTTCATGGACTTATGGAGCCAAATTTTATGTCATGATGATATGGTATTCTCACGTAGAAATTATGACAAAAAATGCAGGTTGCAGAACTTATAGAGAAGGACCTTATTTTGATTGGCTGTACTGCTATAGAAGATAAGCTTCAAGAAGGAGTACCAAACTGTATACAGACACTTTCTAGAGCTGGTATCAAGATTTGGGTGCTAACGGGAGACAAGATGGAAACTGCTATTAATATAGCTTATGGTAGGTTGACATTTTGGCAATAGCTACAACTCCATTCATCTTAGTCCCCCTCCCCTCTCTTGTGAAAAATAAAATAAAACAAAACACACTCAAAGTAAATAATTAGATAATTATATTGTTCTTAAATCTTAACTATTTGATTTATCTTTAGTTCCTTTCTTTTTCAGCTTGCAATTTAATAAACAATGAAATGAAACAATTTATTATCAGTTCAGAAACAGATGCAATCAGAGAAGTTGAAAACAGGGTAAGCAGCCAGCATTTTAGCTTAGTGTGCTTACATGTTGATCAATATTGTTATCAGCTATATTACTACTAATACATGCATTTTTGTTAGGGTGACCAAGTAGAACTTGCACGTTTTACTAGAGAAGAAGTAAAAAAGGAATTGAAGAAATGTCTTGAAGAAGCGCAGCAGTGTTTACAATCTGTGTCTCCACCAAAATTGGCACTCGTTATAGATGGAAAATGTTTGATGTATGCATTAGATCCAAGTCTGCGAGTTACTTTACTAAATTTGAGCTTGAATTGTAGTTCGGTTGTTTGCTGCCGAGTTTCTCCTTTGCAGAAAGCGCAGGTTAGACTTCCTTTAGAAATTAACTCGTTATCCACAGCATGCTCTATTTTTATTTTTATTATTCTTATATTATTATGCTGCTTACCTACAGAAGTCTATTTCTTTTATTTAGATTCTTAGGCTTGCAACAAGAAAGAGGAGTGACATATATTCTTTTTAGTTAAAATATATGCATGTATGTATCAGAGAATTACCTTCTGTGTTACTATTGACTGATGTAGTTGAACTAATAATTGAAAACCTTGCTTTTATATGAGATGATATGATATAATACCTTTTAACTCGATCATTATGGGTTGGCTCAATGGTCAAAATTCTTACTCCTCCAACATTATGAGGTTAAATCATGGTTACCATCTACAATTTTGAGTATTCTATCTTTCTAGATTTTCAATGCTAGTTGATGTCTGGTCGCACAATTCTTCTGAAGGATTAGTGAAAGGATAAAATTATGTATGCATATACATTTTTTAAATTTTTAAACAAGACACCCATAGTTATTGTAAGAAAATTTAAAAAAAATGTGGATTTTCATTCATAAAAGCACCAAAAGCTAGAGAAACCCCATCTCTCTCTCTCTCTCTCTCTCTCTCTCTCTCTCTCTTCTTCTTCTTATTTTTTCCTAAGGGGAAGAAAACTTTCAGTGACTCTGTCTAGTCATCTCTTGCAGGTGACAAGTCTGGTGAAGAAAGGTGCACAGAAAATAACGCTTAGTATTGGTGATGGTGCTAATGATGTTAGCATGATTCAAGCAGCTCATGTGGGCATTGGAATAAGTGGGCAGGAGGGAATGCAAGCAGTGATGGCTAGTGATTTTGCTATTGCCCAGTTTCGCTTTCTCACAGATTTACTTCTTGTGCATGGGCGATGGTCATATCTTAGAATATGCAAGGTTCGAACTAATTTTTTTTGCGTTTTATGAACTCTCTCTCTCTCTATGATTGAATGTTTGCATGTATTCTCATTCACTAGCTGGTTATGACATTTATTTTACAAGAATTTTGCATAAATGTTTATGAACGCACTTGTTCTCTGGCAGGTTGTCACATACTTCTTTTACAAGAATCTTACGTTCACTTTAACTCAGTTTTGGTTCACCTTTCAAACTGGATTTTCTGGTCAAAGATTCTATGATGATTGGTTCCAGTCATTGTACAATGTCATATTTACCGCCCTACCTGTAATAATTGTCGGACTATTTGACAAGGTACTGCATTCTTTCTTACTACTTTGCTCATGGCATGTAATGCTCTGCTATTGAAGAGATGACTATAGTTCGTGGAGGATTTCTTTTGTTTCGTTAAGATGAAATCTATCCTTGTACTCTCCCTACAAATTAATATTATATTTTTTGTATTCTTTTTGTCAGGATGTCAATGCGGCCCTATCCAAAAAGTACCCTGAGCTCTACAGAGAGGGAATAAGAAATATGTTTTTCAAGTGGAGAGTTGTGACAACTTGGGCTATCTTTTCCGTCTACCAATCTTTAGTCTTTTATTATTTTGTAACCGCTTCCAGTTCCAGCAGTCAATCGTCATCTGGCAAGGTGTTTGGTCTGTGGGATATCAGCACGATGGCTTTCACGTGCATTGTAGTGACTGTGAATTTGCGGCTGCTTCTGATCTGCAATTCAATTACTAGGTGGCATTACATTACGGTTGGAGGAAGCATTTTAGCATGGTTCATATTTATTTTCCTATATTCTGGTATTATGACACCACATGATAGGCAGGTTAGTTTTGTTGCCTTTTTATTTAATTTTAATTTTAATTGTTTCTTTTAATGCTCACATTTTATTATTGCCCCTTTTGCTGCAGGAAAATGTATATTTCGTCATATATGTCTTAATGAGTACATTCTACTTTTACGTAGCTGTCCTCCTTGTCCCCGTCGTTGCACTTCTTTGTGATTTTGCTTACCAGGGGTATGTCTTCTTTAAACTCTTTTGCTATATTATAGGTAGGAAATACATATCACGTAGTTTTCTTGTTTCTTAAGCTTTTTTTTGTACGTTATCATTTAGGGCTGCAACCCAGTAACTTTTTGCAGAGTCAAGACTCATAGGGTAATTGTTTTTAGACTTTTGATCTATGTTATCAAAAGTTCAGAACTCCATCTTGAATCTTGGCCTGTTCTGTCTTGGATTGCCAGATTAAAAGCCTAACTGGACAATTAGGCATAACCTGTCTGGCGGAATTCTTTTTTCCAAAATGGAGTGAATTCTAATTCTGAAATTCCCTCTTGTTTAACAGAAACTTAAACTTCAAAATGGCTAGTGTAATGGAATTTTCTACCATTACAATTATACTAATCTGTTAACCATGAAGATATTGAGTCAATTTATTTTTACATTTTTTGTTGCTAATATATTTTTCATTGACAATTTTTTTTATATGTGGATACAGCATTCAGAGATGGTTTTTCCCTTACGATTATCAGATAGTTCAAGAAATTCATAGACATGAACCTGAAGGTAGAAGTACGGCAGGATTACTGGAGATTCAGAACCATCTTACACCGGAAGAGGCAAGAAGCTATGCCATGTCTCAACTCCCGCGAGAGTTATCAAAGCATACTGGCTTTGCTTTCGACTCACCCGGCTACGAGTCATTTTTTGCTGCACAGCTTGGTATTTATGCCCCACAGAAGGCATGGGATGTTGCCAGGAGAGCCAGTGTGAAGTCGAGACCAAAGATTAGGGAAAAGAAATGAGGTAGAATTAATCATTATTGTACAAAAATTTTCTTATCAAAAGTAAACCTCAGAAAAATCATTAGTATTAGATTTGCTGTGCCATATTTTAGCATTTGATTTTGCAGCATACCATTTGCTTCCACTTTCTCCCATTAGTTGTCTTTCTTCCTTCTGAGAGACTAGTGGTTATTAGGAATGTAATGGCCAATGGGTATATATCGATATGTCGATGTAATTTTAATACCAAGGGAAATTGTAATTTTTGACTGATCGGACTGTAGCTAGTCCCATAGGAACCTATCACTGTCCATGAACCTTTCTCATGCGCTAGATAGTGCACATATTATCATTCAGCGACAGCTGAATTTTTCTTCACGTATTGTCTGATTTAGATGTCAATTTCAGTGGATTATATCCTCTCCTTCTCGAGTCTACCAAAAATGCTAATCCCCAGATTGCTTATAGATGAAAAAAATCATGAACTTATAATGATAAGATTTCTGTTTGTTAAAACTTTTTTTGGGTAGATTCTTTAACACCTCATCCATCAAGAGAAAGCTCAACAGAACTCAAATCTCCTATGCTCCATTTAAAACAAGCTGTTTTAGATTCTCTAGGATGCAAACTGATTCAGCGAGGTCACTTATAGGCTAGTAAGCAGTACTAGTAAGGGAAAATTTTGCAGAATATATCTTCTTGGAATCTCAATTTGAATATACACTACTGCTTCAGGAAGATGGTTGCTTAAGCCATGTAACCTCTGCAGTTTGTAGCAACAACACAGAAAATGGCATCTTTGATGTGATGGTCTTTGCTACTCAAAACTCTGACCAAATTCTTAAAAATCCAATTTGAAGAATTTGAAAGCGCCTGCAATATCAGATGCTTGCGGCCTAACTAGATTCAAATTCTCCAAAGATTTCGACTCCTCAAAATGTCCACAATTGTTGTAGATGCTTTCCAGCCACTAGCGTCCAATTTCACTGAGTAATTATGGATTTGAGAAAGAGGTTGGGAAGCCAGGAAAGGTATCTTTTTAACTGCAACTTGTAGCATTTGTTTGATCCATTTGCCCAGTTCATAATGTGTAATCTATTTTGGAGAAAAATACACTTTCATTTCTTGCAATTTAGAATATCTTTTTATTGGTTTTTTTTTTTTTTTTTAAAGTTTAAAATGCAATAGTTGTAGTTTAAAAAATCTATTGCTTGGAGTTTGAGTGGGGAAACTTTTCAAAATATGTGAAGAATTTGAGACTAGAAACTTTTGATAGTCAAGAACTTATGTAGACGACAATTAAGAACCTAATTGTGTGGTGCATCATATATATGCTCTCTATTTTTGAGACATAACAAAAACTAAGAATCATTTTATCTATCATATCTTTCTTTTTAAAAAAACAATTAAGTTAAATTGAAGAGCTTTAAATTCTAGAAGGCCCTAGCAAAACTACTTTCTAAGCGACTATTTTATTATAATATCAAAATTTTTAAGGGTTTTACAATAGATGACACAATTGACAATTGAATACGAAGTAAAAGATTAAAAAGAATTGAAATAGGATATTTTTGGGCATTAGAATCGTTGCTTTGAGGATATGTAGACATTAAATGAAATATATTGTTCCAGCAGTAATCATAATCATATCAAATTAGTGGGAACATATTACAAAGTTGTCTTGTACGAATCCATGAGAATGAGATTTGTAACAGTGTGCAATGCTTTTCAATTTCAATATTAAAATCTTTCACAACTCTCTAATTATAGATATCTCTTAGTTTGAACCTTCTTTAAGCTCCACCATCAGGCAGAAAGAATCCCCATCGCTTCCACTACCCTTCTCCCTGTTTGACAATAATTTTATTTTAATCTTCAAATTTTATAATTTAAACTAATTTACTATTATTTACCCCCCCGTATTTCATCTATTTTACAAATAATTAAAACAAGGAAATTTACGATTTTTTATCCTCTAATTTTATGTATGATTGTTGTTAACTTTATCAATCAACTTTTACTCCCTTCACAGCCAAATTAGCTTGCCATGTAGTTTTTCAGTAATACAGTGAGTATTTCATACATTTAATCTAACAACAACCTATTTGATATGATATTGAAAGTTAAAATGAAATTTTTTAAAATACAATAGACACAAACTTGAAACTTAGAAACTTTTTTTTTTCTTTTTTTTGAGTTCGACAATCGGAGATGGGGATCAAACTTTTCATCTTTAAAATAATAATTGATGTCTTATCCATTGAACTATGTTCAGATTGTTTGAAACTTAGAGACTAAACTTATAAAAGTTGTTATGAAATGGGTAATTAAATTTGAACTTGATTCAGTTAATTCGACATGAAAATATAGGAGTTTTGACTGATTCTTTGAGGTTAAGCCATATCTCTTTGATATATAATATACAGTTTTGTGTGACGGCTTCAAGCAGAAGGAAGATATATATATATGAAAAAGCAAAGTAATGAAGATGCTTTGAAAACCCAATTAACAAAATGAGAGAGAACATTATATAATGTAACTTTTAAGTAATTGTGTACTGCTCCAAATGGCTTCCAGCTCGTTGCTCAAATATTTCTTTTTTGTACGATAGCTACTTGAGAAGCCATCAGCTCACAAACTCGATTCTATTCCCCAATGTAATATCATTTGATTAACATCAACTTAAATGTGCGCAACCCCTTCCACTATTTGCTTATTTAATTTCTCACGCATATTATAAAGTTTTATAATTATGTATTATAACTTTTATTTATTGTGTGTATTATGATCCATGTGGCAGCAATAAATTAATTAATACCTCATAGTACATAGCCTAGATACGTATTGACATATTCCTTTTAGGTCACTATACACATAAGATTTTCTCTTGTTTTTTTTAATGGTTTTTTTATGACAATATTTGAATTAATTAATTGAGTTTGGTCAACCATATATCTCACCAACCCTTGCTTGACCCTAATATTTAAACAAATATAGAAATATGCCCTTTGACTTGTGTTTTGTTATACCTCGTATTGGATGTAATAGCTAGGAAAAAATAAAGATATATAAAAAATTTGTATTCGTTTAGATCAAAGTAGTTTAGTCTTGTTTCTAATTATAAATTAAAGATAATAAGCTTGAGTATGACTACTCGAGATATAATTTGATTTTTTTTTCTTTCGACGTGCAAATATAGTATAAGGGTTAACTAACAAGATAGTAGAAATATATATGTACTTGTTTGGTTGAAGAATATATATTATAATGTTGGTAGGAGTGAAGTGTAAATAATAATTGAGCTAGGTACACTTGAATGAGAAGCTATTTAGGTAACTAAGAGTTGGGTGGTAAGGCATTTGATTCCTTTAAGCTTTTTTTGTTTATAAGACTGTGAGATCCATAGGGAATGGATCAGAAACATTGTGCCATATGCTTTGTCTTTTATTGGGGTGGTAATATAAGTTGGCTGGCCTCCTTGGCCAATTATTTATATCAAAACAAATGTGAACAAAGATTCCCCCACCCTATAATAATAAAAATCCAAAACCCTTATTTCAAAAAGAACCCTCTTCTATTTATATAAAGCATTCTCTATAGACATGAATATTTCCAGTTGATTAATTGTTTTTATAATTGTATTACAACACCAAGATGATGATGTTGCATGGACAAATTATTCAATGAAGGTGCCACAAAACTATCGGATGTAAATTCAAAAATATATCTACCCCTAATAACTATTTGGATACAAAAGTGTAGCATTTTTACAATTTCTCTCTCCCAATTCCTACATCCAACCGTACAAAACTGTCAACCACATTGTGGCCGTCTCATAATAATCTCTGTTGCATGAGGTAGTTGTGTGATATGAAATTTTATGCTAAATTTAAAAAAAAAATTAATATTATTCTTTTTTATTGTTGCGATAACTGGAAGTTTTTTTAGTTCAACAACACGTGCGGTGGGAATTCGAATATCTGACTTCTTGACAAAAAATATATGTTTTAACCAGTTAAGTTAGACTTAAATGGGTTGAATGGGTTGAAATCACTAAAAGTTAATTGTATTTTAATCGTATTGGCCATAGTATGTTTTAGAAGAATATATGATTGAATAAAATAGGTAGGTGAAACAGAGAGAATGTTTTTAGATTTTGCAAAATATATATATATGTATACTCCTTTTTTTTTTCTTTCTAGACTAAGGCACAGAGAATTTAAACCCTAAATGAAAACTTTAAAAGAATAATAGGTCCTAGGAGTTATTTTCAAAAAAAAAAAAAATTTGACAAGTTTTTTTTTTCCATAAGCTTGATCTTAAGAATAATCTACCTTTTTTTCTCTTAATAATTGAAGTACTTATTCTTCTAATACTAGACACTAAAACTCTAAAAACTTTATAAATTTTATTTGACTCATAGTTTTCAAAACAAAACGATACACACTATCTTATCGTCTAATGGTTTTTTTTTTCTCTTTCTTCACACACAAGCATTAATCTAATATAATACGAATATTAGATGTAAACTAATACATAAATAAAAATAAATAAAATGTGATATTAGAATATAATGGTGTGTGTCAACAATAAACAAACAGGCAAAGCAAGGTTTGAGAAAAGTGCAACAGAATCCACCAACCCTATAAAGAAAAAAGATAACTCCCTAATTAAACATGCAGCCCTTCCAAAACAGAAACACTCTCTTAAGCCTCTCAAAATCTCATCTCCCTCTTCTTCACTCGCTAATCCCATACTTCTTCTCTTCATTGCTTGATGTTACCTAAGATAAGACGATACATCGATCGCCGTTATCCTTCCCTTTTCGGGTCGTAAAAACAACTAATCTCTCTCAACAAGTACACCAACAGAAGTAAATATATATATAGTGTATAACTACATATATATATTTATGAGAAGTGAAGGTAGTTGTTGCTGGTTTTCTTACTTGAAGGTCTTGCTTGGAGCTGTGGCTGTGTGGCTGTTTGTATGGCTCTTAATTGTCGGTTCGCTGGAGAGTGGAGAACAGCCGGTGGCGAAAACAACAAGCTGGCCGGCAGCTGGGTCTGAGGCTGAGGGACGCCATGTGAAGCAAGCCAAGATACCGGCCAACGACAACCATCCAGAGTTGGATCTTAACTTTATGAGCAAAGTTAAAGTTCCAAAAGGACCAGACCCCATTCATAACAGGTAATTTCTCTAGATTATGAATATGAACATAAAGATTAAATTTAACATAACCTATATCAAATTAATTTAACATAGTATTAACACTTGTCTTGTGTTGGAATTCATGTAATTATTATATCTTTCCTGTTAGGTATTAATAATAACTTGCTAGACTTTGTACTAAGCTCCAAGTACATAAGAGTGTTAGAATTATGAATATAAGATTAAATTCAGTTTGCCATTCATGAAGGCTAAATTGACATACTTTAGAAGTGAGTATGGAGGTCTAAAAGTGTTTTGTTAAAATATTAACACCAATTAAAAACACTTAAATCTCATTTAAAATTTCAGAAACTCAATATAATGGTCTTTAATTAAGTAATTTTTCTATTGTATTTATATGATTATTATTATTATTAATGTTAAAAGGAGTTTTTGTTGACTACTTGTTGGGTTTGGTTTGCAGGAGAATTGGGGTTAAAGGAGGGCCTCCAAGCCGAGCATAGGCTTAGGCATAGGCTTAGGCTTAGGCTTGTAGAGAGAAAGGTATTAGATTCCTCCGTCCAGTTTCTGAGGAATTCATGCAGACTTGTTCTTCTCAACGCTAGCTTTTAATATTAACAAAACATGCCTTTTATTTGTATTGTAATTTCAATCATCCAAAATGCTTCTGAAAAATATCTGGATTGTATAGTCAACAATTTACAACACTAACTCTTCTCTTCATAATATATATATATATATAAACTCTCTCTCTCTCTCTCTCTCTCTCTCTCTCTCTCTCTCTCTATATATATATATATATATATATATGGGCTTGGGCTGGGCTATGTTGGTTCGAGTTCGACTTGGCCCAAGGTAAGCCCGGCCCAAAGCCTCCGTGTATACGAGCTCGGCCCAAATACAAACCTTATCGGGCTAAACATCCCAACCAATTGGGCTGTAGGTCCCGAAAGTCCACTTCGATTTCAAGCCTAGGGGTCCCTAACTTTTTACTGAATCATTTAGTCAGTCCCCTTCTTTATTTCAACTTTTTACTGTTGGAAAATGGAAATGAGTTTCAACTTTTGAATGAAGAATCTTTTAAATATATGTTTCAAAATTTGTTTACTTTTTTAGATAGATTACTTCTAAACGATTGAGCTTTTGCAAAAAAATGTATTGGATTCCTTTTTCTTAATTTATAATTTTTTTAAAATATATATATATTTATAGAATATAAATAAGAAAGTGATTGAGATTGACAAAGAATTTTGTATGGAAATGTATTTTCTATCTCCATCTTCAAAATGTAATCAATAAAAGTATTTCCCGATTTATTTGACCTAATCCAAATGGATTGATTCTTTGTGTTCACAAAATGTTAAAGCTAGTGAGAACATTTCAAAACTTCAAAAGTTGAATTATTTTTAGTGATGTGGGCTTCTTTTGACTTTACTAATTTAATCACTTTTTTTTTACCATTAAAAAAAATGTGCTGGCCAGTTACTACCTACCATGCTTACTCAGGGGCGAATCCACGTTGAGGCAAGGGGCACGTGCTCCTAAAATTATAAACTTGTTCATAATTTGCCAACGGACTGCCTACGTCCGTTGGCAGGGGGCACGGATTACTCTACACACCTGGAGAAGCATGAGTTTTGAAGTTAATTGTATTTTTTTTATTTTGTTTTAACTTTTAATTTTTAAATTTTACAATACACATATATATAATATATTTGAATTTTTAGTAAGTTAAATTAAAACCAGTTATAATTTAGTTTATTTTTTAATTTTACACGCATCTGTATAGAAATATATATATTAAAAAAAACATTAGTAAATTATTTTAGAAAAATTAATTGCATAAATAAACTTTATTCTATTTTAAAAAATCTTAAATATTTCAAGTTTTATTCTTTGCTATATATTTAGGTTGATAGTTCTAAAATGATCTATTATAATTTTGTAGCTAATATTACTTATTATAAATATTATATACTAATGCATTTGAAATTATATGTATATGAAGTTTAAATTACAAGTAAATTTTAAAATTTGTATCTAATAGGTCCTTGAATTTTTATTCTTGTGTCTAATAAGTTTTTTAAACTTTAAAATGTCTAATAGATTCATGAATTTTAAATTTTGTATCTAATAAGTCTTAGACATATTAAAAAAAATTAAAATTTATCTATTCTATTAGACACAAAATTAAGTTTTATGTTTAATAGAACATTTAATTTTTAAAAATTTTGAATATGTTGGAGACCTAATGGATACATATTGAAACTTTAGGGATCTATTAGATACAAATTTAAAAATTAATGGACGTATTAAACACTTTTTAAAGTTCAAGGACTATATAGACACAAATCTAAAATCTTTGGAACTAAACTTGTAATGTAACCTAATATGAACTTGTGCCCTCCGGACATAAAGTTTTGGATACACCATTGTGCTCACTTCATAGCACATTGAAAAAATAATTATCGTAAAATATAATTTATTAAATAGAGAAATATAGAGGTCAAAAAATGTGTGTTCAATGTATTTAGAGTTTAATATAGGCTAAATTATAGAAAATACCTCTGAACTTTGTATTTTGTTTCAAAATACCCCTGAACCTTTAAAAGTTTCATTAATACTCTTAAACTTTCAAAAAAAAGTTTAAAAATACCCTTACCATTAGTATATGGACAAAATCGTTAGTACCTCATTTTAAAATACCCTTGAACTTTCAAAAGTTCTATTAATACCCTTAACCTTTAAAACAAAAGTTAAAAAATGTCATTACCGTTAGTATATGAATGAAAAACATTTATCTACACCTCATTACCTCCCTTTTCCATTTCTTCTCTCTCTTGATTTGCTTCAATCTATGGCCTAATAATTATCTATTTTTCCTCTTTTTTAATTTCCCTTTCTTTTTCAATCCCCTCTTTACTCTCTTTTTCCATTTTCCAATCTCTAAAACTACCTCCTTCAAACAAGGTAATATAGACTATAGCAAGCATAAAGGAGAATAATGGAACCACCAAAAGATCTAAGACTTAAATACTTTAACAAGGTTGTACGTTAGTAATTTAAGTTAGTACGTTTGGGTTTAACGCACAAAAATAGAGACATTATTGAGAATTTGGGTCATAATTTTGAGGACATCTAGTGGGAGGAAAAATAAAGAAAACATATGCATTACCAAATTTGTAGCGGATGAAGATTTTATTTTTATTTTTTATTTTTTGCAGTTCAAATTAGTCTATTTGTTGTAGTAAGTTAAAGAAGGTTCCCCATAATTGAGAATGGAGAAAAAATGAAGTTATATGAAAAAAATTGAGGGTATCTATATGAGTTGTTTTCAAATTTGTTCTTTTCCAACTCAAGATAACTTCAAAGATATTGACTATTTAGATGTTAAAATTTCTTATATTTATGTTTGGGCATGTTTAGAAATGAGAGAGGGCTCCTCTTGTTTATTTAAAGTTCTAATATTTAAGAAGATATGAGAAATGAGAGAAGTTTTAGAGATTGAAAAATGGAAGAAGAGAGTAATAGGGTATTGAAAAAGAAAGGAAAAAAAAAATAGAGAAGTGTTGGGTCATAGATTAAAGGGAATCAAGAGAGAGAAAATAGAATAAATAGATAATTTGGTGTAGATAAACAGTTTTCGTCCATATACTAATGTTAAAAACATTTGTTAACTTTTCTTTTTTTAAAGGTTAAGAGTATTAATGCAACTTTTGAAAGTTTAGGGATATTTTTAAAACGGATGTACGAACGATTTCTGTCTATATATTAACGATAAGGATATTTTTGATTTTTTTTTGAAAATTCAAGGGTATTAATGAAACTTTTAAAAGTTTATGGGTATTTTTGAAACAAAGTACCAACGATTTCTATCCAAAACTAACATTAAAGGGTATTTTTGAACTTATTTTGGAAAGTTTAAATGAAACTTTTAAAAGTTTAGGAGTATTTTTAAAAATAAAATACAGAGTTCATGGATATTTCCTATAATTTAACCTTTAATTTATTCCTACCTAGCAAAGTCATAATAAACTTGAAGGGAACTTTTGTTTTTAAAGCAATCATTACCTTTCTCTTTAAATAATAATTCTTTTTCTCTCAAAATAATTTATCATAAACAAACATAATTCAATTTGTAATTCTCAAAATCTTAACTGTGTGTAATGTATAAAATAAAAAGAAATTGTGAAGGGGAAAAAAGCACATTTGGGAGACACCAAATGAAATGGCATTTCATTTGAATTTTGATTCATTTCGGACCAATGAATCCGTTCTCCTCAATTCCCTCGTCATCCTCATATTCACATAAATACAATTTTAGTAACTATTTTCCAAATTTTGCCGAAGAACGGAGAGAGGGGGGCAGGGGGAGAGAGAGCCAGAATGATTCACGGGTCGAGATTTTATCTGTGTTTCTTTGTTTCATGTTATGGAGATTGAAACCATTAGAATTTTGGGGATCAATTTCGATGTTTCTGAGTCCATTTGATGCACAATGAACTCAAATTCAATCGTTCTCTGAGAATGGAGAGATCGCTGAGTTGGTGACTGGGTTTCTTCTAGACGATCTATAATACTTGCTTGTGGATCTGAGAAGGATTTGAAATCATGCCGTCTCACGCGGATCTGGACCGTCAGATCGAGCATCTGATGGAGTGCAAGCCGTTGCCGGAAGCGGAGGTGAAAATACTCTGCGATCAGGCGAGAGCGATTCTGGTCGAGGAGTGGAACGTGCAGCCGGTTAAGTGTCCGGTGACGGTGTGCGGTGATATTCATGGCCAATTTTACGATCTCATTGAACTGTTTCGGATAGGAGGCCGTACTCCCGATACTAATTACCTTTTCATGGGTGATTACGTGGGTGAGTTATTGACTATTTTTTCCTTTGATTTTGTTTTTATGCTGCTGCCCAGAATTTTTCTTTTCTTTTTTTTTTTTTTTTTTGGAGGGGAATTTGGAAATGATTTGATTCCTTCATTTAGCGCTAGTGTCTGCTCTCTGGTTCTTTTGTTGTGTCTGAAAATTCTCTACTTTCAAAAGAGATCCATTCGAGTTGTTCCAACCCGAAAAGCAGCATCCTTCAAGTGGCTGATGTATCACAGTGACAAGGCTTCTTTACCCGTACGTTAAATACAAATTTTCTGATTGATCTGGGTATGATTTCTAGTTGGCTTTAGCTGTAACTCTTTGCATTTAAGAGCAATTTATCTATTAGATCATCTAGAATCACACCCAAATGACTCGGTTTTGTGCAAAAGATTGTTCAGTTGAAAACTCAAAACAGGACATTTCAGATGTGCTGGTAAGGTCTCTAATCAGACAACTTTTATCCGGTGGTTGATGTGGGCATGAATGTGCCTAATTTCTGATAGATCCTATCTGACAGCTAAAGGGATAAAATGAACAAAGCTGACGGGTGATAATGCAATATGGTTGGTACAAATTGATGCTTGATTGATTCTTAGGGAGTCTTCTCTTTTTGTCATTGTATTTCGTCTAAGTTTTATAGATGGGTTGCTTTAAAACTTAGCTGTGAATTAAATACTGGGAAGATGCTTTCAGGATTTACATCCTCTGGGTAGGCGATAGATGAAAGCTACTTGTCATTATAGAAGTTTACAGGATTGAAGGAATTTATAGTGGTTTGCTTATAAGCCTCATAGGAGGTGATGAGCAGTTTTGTTATAGCTTTTAAAAAAGAAAAAAAAAGGAAAGGAAATAGTTCTTCAAATGAATTACATGGGAGGCAAACGTGGGTCAATACTCTTATGCCCTTTTAAAAAGGGTAACTTTGTATAGTCATTTAGTGATTGACACCCCTTTGCTTGTGACTAGGAGAAGAGAGAAGGGAGGAATGGAAAATGGACCCAGTGTAATTTTTTTTAGTTCAACAAAATGGAGGGGTGGGGATTCGAACCTCTGACCTTTTGGTTGAGGATATATGGCTTAAGTTTAACCAACAGAACATAGTTCAGGTTGACATAAACCCATGTAATTGATGGTTTAGTTAATTGGTTCCTTGATTTCATATCTTGAAAAAGTATGTAATGCTTTGTTAAACTTTTATGCTACGGGAGTTTTGAGTCTATGGTACTAGCATTTTCTCATCATTGTGAACTAATGCAGATCGTGGGTACTACTCTGTCGAGACAGTTACTCTTCTAGTGGCTCTGAAAGTTCGTTATAGGGATAGAATTACAATATTGAGGGGAAATCATGAAAGCCGACAGATAACTCAAGTGTAAGATGTTATGACCTTTCAAGCCCCCTTTGTTGCTCATTAAAAGTCCTCCTTTTACATGTATTTAGTCATGCTTTCCATGCCTGATGTTATTGTCGATAGTTTTTATTCATAGACCATTTTTTCTCATTCAGGTATGGCTTTTATGATGAATGCTTGAGAAAATATGGAAATGCCAATGTCTGGAAACACTTCACCGATCTTTTCGATTACCTACCTCTTACAGCTCTAGTTGAGAGTCAGGTTCGGTTCTACACGGCATAAACTGTGCGCTGTAATTTGATACCACATAGCTTCTATCTAACACAATGCAACTGTTATCATGTCTAGGTTTTCTGTTTGCATGGAGGACTCTCTCCATCCTTGGATACCTTGGATAACATTCGCTCGTTGGACCGCATACAGGAGGTTTGTAAGTTTTTATTTGATTGTTGATTGACCACTGAACTAATTATTGCTATAAACATTTCCATTTCCGGGTTATTGAGTGTACTGTATTTACTCATAATAGCTGTTCTTTCCGTAAATGTCACATCAGGTCCCCCATGAGGGGCCAATGTGTGATCTCTTGTGGTCTGATCCAGATGACCGTTGTGGATGGGGAATATCTCCACGTGGTGCTGGGTATACATTTGGTCAGGATATAGCTGCTCAGTTCAATCATACAAATGGGCTTACTCTAATATCCAGAGCGCACCAACTTGTCATGGAAGGATACAACTGGTGTCAGGTGAGAACGGTGGTTTAAATGTTCTACCCCCCTTGTTTTCCTTTGTATTCCATGTTCTTATGTTTCCAATTTTACTCATTTTTGTAGGATAAGAATGTGGTGACTGTCTTTAGTGCTCCAAATTATTGTTATCGATGTGGAAATATGGCTGCAATACTGGAAATTGACGAGAATATGGATCAGAATTTTCTACAATTTGACCCAGCTCCTCGGCAAATTGAGCCTGATGCCACACGCAAGACTCCAGATTATTTTTTGTGATTACTATATATGTTGGTCATTGTAAGTGTCAGTCGCTGTAGATTTTACTCCGAAAAAGTTTTATTGTCACGGGTGAGAACCGGATTATGTTCAATGTCATTCTTTTGGTTGTAGTTTTAGTTGTGTTCTGTTGCTTCTTAGATGTGCAAAAGAAACTCAAATAGGAAAGTGGTAGAAGGTTTCAATCGATGGTCCCATTTTCTTGTAAATTTTAAAGGAGCAATAACTTGATATTACTGTGTTGTGTTATACATATATATATTCTTTGAAGTGAAGAGCTAATTTTGCCAAGGCTATTCTGTGCGAGTAATGGAATAAATTACAATCAATCAAAACGATGACTAAAATGGTAAGATATCAGATATTGATTTTGTTTGGAAATAGTGGAACAGGGAGAGAAGTATGTGCAACCATCTAACTTCTAGCTGTTGATTCATCTATAACTTCAATGTGTAGTATTCGTGGATACATTTACGTCACATGAATAATTATAACAAAAAGACGCTCCTGAACTAGAACCTGGAATTTGACTGCACCCTGCCAGAAGCAAAACCAGCCGTTGAAACAGTTCGCTTTCTTCTGAAGTATACAACTGAACCACTAACGAGCAGCAAGCATAGCACAATGCCCTGTCCAGAAGAGTACAGCAAAGCAAAACAAATTGATTTTTCTTTCAGAATTTGTAAGAAAGCAAGATAAGCGTACAATTTAATCATTATAATTAACTAGAGATCTCACAATTCTCCCTTTGATCCAGATAAAAGTTAAATAGGATAATGGTTGGCATGCTATATTAAACCAGTTAGGGTTCCTCTTCACATATTGCAAGACTTCAAATATCTAAATAGCAACAGCGCAATGGTCATCTATAGCATGAAAGCATCTACATTTCTCTTCAAAGAAAGACAGTCTTTCACCTGTTCACCACTATTTGAATCTTTTAAATTATAGAATATTGTTTTTAAGCACAGTTCCAAAATAGCTCCTCCAATATTTTTCTATATTGTCTGTTCGATGATGAACAATGAATTATGACTTAATTAACAATTTATTGATTTTAAAAAGAATAAAATACAAAGAGAAATAATTATTTTTCCATATAACTTTACAAATACAAGATGTTACGAAAGTTTGTATTATTTTGAAAACATGCCCAAACAAACTCTGTCGCTCATAGCAAATGGCTAAGATTTACCGACAGCAAAGTAGCAATAAAAATGAACCTCCTTAGTACCACAGATCTTACTAGATATGATTTTAGCTATCATCTTAACAACAAAACTGCTTAAGAAAATCCATAGATTACACTGATTAGCCATCGAAGTTTGGTTCTGTAAAAGATGAACATTTCTCAAAAGATGCCTTAACTGCCCACCTCCCTTCGATGCATTTTTGTATAAACAATCTCTACTTAAAAAGTAAATAGGATCTTGTGGCAGGGAGAATCCCAGAAAAAGCCAGACCACAATTATAATAAATAAGAACAGTAGTAACCCCAACAGCATGACTGCATGGCTATTTAGTTGATGAATACGTTTGGACTCAATCATACAGAATAAAGTCATATAATAGAAATTTGAGAGATCATATGACATGCAGAGAGAAAATAGAGCAGATAGAGAAATGACCACAAAACAATTAATTGCAGTTAACTAAACCTGTTTGAATAGGGCAGCTAGGAAAATGGCATACCTCAAAACCAAGTACAGACAACTTTTCTTCATTAACCGATGGAATACAGCTTCTATAAGTGATGTAAGCCTGAGCACCCTCTGTTGCTGAGATAGAACCATCCCGTAGATTTCTGTGTGCAATTGATGAAGCATGATCGCTTGCATCATTCAGCACAGGGATCACAAGCTTGTGCTCATAAGATATTTCAAGCATTGAGCGACCATCATGAGATTTTTTTTCATTGGAAACTTTTGATGTGTCTTTGATTTCTACACATTTCAGGGGAATACGGTAGCCAGTCTCACTGCAGCGATATTTTTCATCATTCTATGAGACCAAAAAGAAAAAAGAATGAAAAATTACCTCTGCATTAAACTTTATACCAAAAAACAAAGCAAATGCTACCAGTAAACATGAAACATTGAATTTAAAGATGGCGAATATACAACAGACTATCATTCCCAATCCTAACATATTTTTTTGATGAACAAACAATGTGTGTCTCATGGCCAGCCCCAAGTAGTAAAGGCAGCAACACTGCTTCACAAGGCAATGGAAAATGAGACCATCAGTCGATGGAAGCTCCAAAGAGGAGCCATCAACATCAACGGGAATTCCTTTGTGACCGAATCCTAACATATTGAGGACTGAAAGCCTAGCAATATCAAAATATTAACTACAAAGTCCACATTGCCGGTCCCATATGGCTATAAATCATCGTATCCAAGTTCAAATCCCTCCTCACCTACAACTAACCAAAAAGAGAAGGATTTTTCCTATAAGGATATAGGGAAATCGTGATCAGGTTAGAGGATCCAAAGCTAGGGAACTTGGGCATCAATCTTTTGTTGAAAATTGAAATGGAACGGCCTTTGTCTTTTCTTTTTTTTTTTCTTTTTTTTCTGTTTTATCAACTGGCTAAGGGCAAGATATCAGTTACAAATTAAACAGGGTATATCCAGCATGAACAAATTTTCAAAGAAAGTAATAAAGTACAACATGAGATTTTGGTTGCAGAGACAGCGAGAACGCAAGGGGCCTATAATTATCCAATTCTAATGTATTGAAAACTGGAAGTTTACTACTTCATGATGAAAAATCTCGCATGCATTTGCAATATCTCGATGCAACATATTCTACACCACATCGCTATCACAAAAAAGGATATTGAAAAGCTTCACTGTTTTTATCACAACTAATAAATTATCGCCGCCATAAATGAAAACTGTGCTCGTAATGCCTCGTCCCATTAGCTCACTAGGCAGGGTTTTTATTAATCACCATATTGCAGCAATTAAAAGATAATCACTGTTCTAACTCCAATAAGCTAGGTCATAATCTCTATATAAATTAACCCAAAAAAAAAAACGCAAGCCAACTTAACGGGAATGAATAAAAGCACCAGTATTTAGTTTATCTCGATTAAAAATTCTAATGAGATGGAAACCTTTTCGGAGTAGACGCAGGCAACACAGGGGCCAGAACGAGAGCATTCAAAGGTAACGTTACTTCCCCGAGGAGTCTCTTTGAAACTCAGCAGAGCTCTGCGCCCAAACCCTATCTCAATTTCTTCGTTTCTCCCAACTCTGTCTCTGACAATCAGGACGAATGCAACAGTTCGCCATGGAATTTCAATAGATCAGATTGGATCGGATCAATAAAGAACCCGATCTAATAACACAATAATCAATAAGCGAACATAATGAAATTAAAGCTTACGTATTCTGCAATTGGGCGTCAAGTGAAGCAGAGAGGCTGAAGAGAAGGAGAAGAAAAGGAAGCAACGAAAAATTCCAACACATTTTGGCTTCCCGACGCTATTCACCTCTGAGCGTCTCTCTCTTTTCGTTTTTCTTTCTCACCAAAATCTGCGAATTGAATTCTCAAACTAGAGGCTTACAGTTTCTATATTCTCCCCTCTTCCCCTGTAGTTTCTTTAATTGCATAATTCCCACGCCAATCTCATTTTCTTTGCATTCTCAGACGTGGAATTTTAAAATATGGAAAAGTTTAATTCATCGGGTAATTGAAATTTGTATGCATTTCTTTCTTATTAAGAAAATAAAAACAAAAACAAATTTTAACTCTTTTTAATCCAACAACGTGTAGGATGAAATTCTTTTTTAATTCAACCGCATGTGGAATGAAAATTCTAACCTCAATGCTACCTATGGATGTTCTCCAAATCATTGGAGAGATTTCAAATTATAACAAATTTCAAATAAATTCTGTTATTTATTATCATAAGAAAGAAAATTATCTTTACGTAAAAGATTTTTCTCCTAACTAAAATGGTTGAATTTTGCAAGATTTCATAAGATTTAGAGGTAAATTATTTATTTAACCTTGTTATATTTTAATTTTCTATTAATAAACCATAATTAAAAGCCTAGATTAGTAAACTTGTAATTTCCTTTTCTTTTTCGATTACCGGTCAAACACAAAATTATAAATACATTCATTTTAAATCTTTCTCATTCTATACGAGATAAAAAAAAAAGTAAAAATAATTTTTTGAATTTTAAATTATAGGATTTAAAATCATTTTTAAACTTTTTTAGTTTCAAATAGAGGGTAAAGATATATGTCTTAATCAGTTGAGCTAAGCTCGAATAATTTTTTTAATTTTGAGATCTTAGAATTTAACTCTTCATATTTTTATTAATTTCATACCCTTTTTATATTTATGTTTAAAAATTCCCACAATTTGCCAATCTAAGCATAGCTCATAGAGTAAGGCACCAATTACCATCTTAAAAATCAATGGTTCAATCTCCCATCCTACAGTTGTTGAACTAAAAAAAAAAAAAAAAGGGGCACAATTTTTTATTCTTTCTCCTATCTCATCCCCCAATGTGGGGTAAGAAATTTACTTTAGGAGGAAGTTACAAATTAGGGGAGGAAAAGTCAAATTGTACCCAATACTTGGTAAGATGTATGTCAATCTAAGCATAGTTCAATGCTAAGATACCTATTACTCTAGAGGTTGATAATTCAATTCAATCCCTCACTTCATAATTGTTGAACTAAAAAAAAATATGTATCGATTTTCTTTTCCCTCTAAACTTTAAGTTTTAACTAACTAGACTTTAGACTTAGTTAATTGTTGCAACATTTTGTTTAATTTTTGCAAATTCAAATATTAATTTTAATAAAAAAAAAACAATGTTAAAATATTTAAAAACTCACCAATTTCAATAAAAATCTTGCCAAAATTAATCGGATCAAAGCACAAAAATTACCATTGAATAACTATGGTGAAACTCACAAATTTTAACAAAAAAGTAACTTTAATAGCATTTTTCTCTAAAGTTCCAACAGTTTTTTCATGCATATGTGTTTTATAATACATAAAACACATGTTTTTTTAAAGAAAAAATTACAAAAACCACCTTTGATCTATAGAGATCGTTACAAACGTACAATCACACCCTTGAATTTTCAATTTGACCAATTAGCCTCCAAAGCTTATGAATTTGTTGCAATTACATAAATTTTTTCTAAACTATAAAATGTTTTTCTAATCAAATTTTCGAATTATAAGTTTGTTACAATCAAAACCATATTATTTACATAAACTTTTTTGACGATTTCAAATAGAGATAGATAGCTGAACATCGATTTAGAAACCAATACTTTTTTAATGGTTAATATTGTATCTTTCAAATTGTATAGAGTTACAAGAAATTAGGTTGATTATTATAATAATTACACCTTTGATTGTAACAATCTTTGAAGTTTTGAGGTGGTTTGTGCTTTTTGCAATATTTAAAAGCTTCATTGTAAAAATTTGTAAGTTTAAGAGGGGGTGATTGATCAAACTAGAAGTTTAAGTGCGTGATTGTAACTAACCACTATAATTCATAGGTGGTTTTTTTTTCAATTTTCTCTTTTTTTTTAACAAAAGTTTTTAAGATGTAAAAATTGTAACATATATTCAAGGTGCAATTCAATGAAATTAAGGGTAAAAATTGAAACATCTCGAGTTCAATAATAAAATTTGATATTTGTTCTAAAGATTATTTTTAAAAATGCTAGGAAGAGATAGCCACATTAAATAATTTTTCTTCTTCCTCTTCCTTGTTTTCTTATGTCAGGCAAATGATATAAATTTTGTCTATACAATATTTATAGATAGAATTAAATAAAAACATTTCCTAACCCAGCACGATATCTAGTCAAAGTCACTTTCTTTGAAGTAGAGGGTTGGATCCACCACTTTCATAGGTGTTGAATATGAGGGGAAATAAAAGATAAATGGATTAAATGACATCCAAATTTTGTCTTTGGACATACTTGGCAGAAGTGGCTGAAATTCATCAATGGCACATGGTGGCAAAACGACAAGTCAAAAAGCTAGAGCTTGATGCCCAGTCTGATAATAGTAATCCTGTCGTGTACAAATTTAAGGAACCATATGCTCAAAACCGCCATTATTTTCCTCACTTCCAAACTACAAATTCTTGATAAATATTTAGATGCTGAGAATTAACCCATTAAATTTTATTTTCAAAAAGAATCTATTTTTTATAAATCTCCAACACTTGAAGCAAGAGATCAGGAAGAATTATGAACAAGAACATTACCATGACAACAATTTCGAAAAATACAACCAACATATTCGAAGGGAATGCTGTCAATTATCATCATAAGAGGAACCAAATAAGTCAAACCACAGTCCCCCACACCGAAAATGATATAGCTTTTCTTTTTCTTTTTTTTTTTTATGGACCAGTTTTAATTTTTACCTATACAAAATAAGGCTGGAATCATTTTTATCCGCTATCCAATTAAATCCAATCACTTTATTCTTATTGAAGCCCCCAACAATTCAGATTATGTTATCTTCAAGCAACGCTGACAATGTCTATGCTGTCTCCGCCGCCGGACATTGTCTGGAAGCTGCCGGAAGATTGTGAAGCCGCCGGTGACTGTCCATCGGGGTGTGGAGTTGAGAGTTTCAAAGTTAGAGGCAAAGGGTCTTCTGGCGTTCTCTCGTTAATGTTCAATTGAGCAAATTTTGGGTATGGAGATAGAGGAAGCATTGGCATTGGACGAATGATTTTGGAACTGCTCGTCTTCACAGAATTTGATGAACGCAGTGTTAGGGTACTCTCCACGGCGTCTATGTCATCGCCGCCGCCGGCAGGAGGTGGTTTTGCTGGATGAGTTTTCACCGGGAAATTTCCGGGCTTCTTGTCTTTTTGTGGCTGCGGCGGTGGGAGCGGTGGCGGCATAGCCTCGTGGCCGGAAAATACCAAATCGTCTTCCATGGATGAGTTCGTGAACTTCATGTCAAATTAAAATACAAAAAAAATCAAGCACAATTAAAAAAAGATTCACTTTTTTTTTAATAAAAAAATAAAAAATGTAGCCTTTTAAGTCTTTTTCTTAATCTAGAAGTATGTATGAAGCTTACTTTTATGCTCTATTCATATTTTTAAGTTAAGATGAATACATCATTCCATTTTTAAGTCAACTTCTTTATAATTTAGTGATAGAAAGAACCAGAAAATTTTATAGAAATAGATCAAAATTTTACATTCAAATTCTTATATAAAAAAATTAAGACTAAGAGAGCAAAATTTTAAAAATTATTCAATGAAACAATTAAAATGTGGTGAGCAGTTTTGTTGTAAATTGCTCTGCTTTTGTATCCAACACTTAAGAGGGAAAAACGTATTTTTTTTTTATCTACATCAAACCATTATTGGTTTGATTTAAGAGGCAGACTATTGAATAATTTTTTCTGTCTAATTCTAGGGCTAATCGCTCCGTTATTTTTCATTCCACCCTTGTTTATTATGCTCTAAAAAACCAATTCCCAAAATTCACTCCTAGGTAAGCACAGCATTTAAGACAATCTACCCCACATTTGTTATACTAAAAAAAATATACCTTTTGGTGCATCCATTAATTTTTTTTTTTTTTAAAAAAAAACCCTATAAATGGAGTAAAAAAAATGTTAGAAGAAGAAGAAAGGAATTTACTGTATCAGTGGTGATATCAAAAAGGCTGGATCTACGGCGTCGGCGATTCAAATTATTCCGGCGGAGAAAGTATTTCTGAGCATGACTGGCCACCTGAGTCGGCGTACGCGTCTTCACAAAATTCCTCGAAATCCCTCTCCAATCTCCCTTCCCAACCTTCTGTAATCCCAACAAAAACAGTCTATGCTCTTCCTCCGTCCACGGAATTCCTTTCAATAATCAAAAAACCATCCAAAATTAATTACTAAAATCAAAATCAACCCCCTCCCCCCCCCCCCCCTCCCCACCCCAAAAAAAAAATTACCTCTCTTTCGGCCGTGGCAACGGTCAGATGGGTGAACGACGTCGTCAGAAGCATACCCAGCATCGGCGTTATTCGAGTCCTGACTCTGAGGCTGCTCGTACTGGCACAGATTATTCATGCTAACACTCTTCCTAAACGAGCTACTTACCTCCGTCACCCTCACCCCAAACAACATAATTCCTCCGCCGCCGGTGTCCGTCCCGCCGCCGTCCCCCTCCGGGCACGTGCGGGAGTTGTGCCCATTGTTCCCGCACAGAGAGCACGTGCGAGACCCGTTCATGTCGAGCCTAAACTAAACTAAAGGCTGCAGCAAGAGGGAAAACAAAAAAAAAACCATAAAAAGAGTCTGACAAGAGAAAGCACGGGAATTTGGAGAAAAAGGAACAGGGATCGGAAAAGCAAAAAAGAGAACTGGTTGGGTTCATATAGAAGCAGCTGAGTTAGCCAGCCACCAGTATTTCTAGGGTTTATTTTTTTTTCCTTTTTGTTCGAGTAGACAATACTATAGTGCTGCGCAGGTGCATCCTGCATCATAGTCCATCGCCATCCAGCCGTACATCTTTTGAAGAAAATGGAAAAGAAAGGAAAAGGAGTATGAAGAGAATGGTGGAGATGGAAGAAGGTTGGAGCACCGTCGAATTAGCATATTCTATCTCTATAAGGAGACAGAGATTTGATCCATTGAATTTAATTATGATGGATGAAAGGGTGGACCCCACTCATCACCAATATGTAATGTAATTCAATCTCTTTTTAATTAATCTCAGCCTTTCTTTGTGTCTATGGTGGTGCTGTTGGTGTAATGTTTTTTGGTGGAGGGTCACTTTTTTTTTTTTTTTTTTTTTTCTCTTCTGATTAAATTATACAAAATACTCTTAAATTTTCTATAAGATTCTTTTTTTTTTTTGAAATAATAAGTTTTAGTTATACTTCTAGACTTTAAAAAGTTTTGATCTCGTTGTATAACCATTTGGTGTTTAAAAATTATCCTTGTTTTCTCACAATTTTCTACAATAATTTTTATCTTCTCTACAATGATTTTCATATATCTTAAAAAACATTTGAATTTCTACCCAATTCTAAAAACAAAAACAAGTTTTTGAAAACATTTTTTTAGTTTTCAAAACTTGCTTGGTTTTTAAAAACATATGTATAAAGTAAATAAGAAAACATGAAAATTCAGAGATAGAAGTAGTATTTATAGATTTAATTTTCAAAAATCAAATGGTTATCAAGCGGGGCCTAAATGGTTATCAAACGGGGCTTCATTTTTATCATTGAATTTTGAAATTTGTTTCAAAAAATATACTTAGAGAGTTTTTCCGTTAAAATTGATGCAATAACTAATGTGTAAAAATTAGAAGGTGACATCATTTTATAACACCATTCACGTAAATTAATGTAACAGCGTAAAAATTAATTGTGTAAATAATTTTAACGACATATTTTGAGATGAAATAAACAGTAACAACGATCTTACTCTTCTATATAATTGTAAATAATATCACGTATGTCTTCTAATTCTTACACTAAAAAAATGTATATGAATTAAGGGACACAACTTAGATAAAAGATGGTAATTGCTCAGCATAACAGTGCTGTAGCAAGAGCACTGAAGAAATACTCAAAAGGCCTATACACATGTAATCACAGTATTTGAGAGAGCATGACAAACCCAAAATTAATAGAGTATATATAATAAAGAGAAAAAAAACCACTGCAGTAAATATAATGAAATTACAAAGCATAGAAAGATATTTTATCATCCCACAAGCTCAACTAGAGGATTCTGAAGTGACTTAGTAAAAATATCAGCTAGTTGATCTTCAGAGGGAACAAATCGAACTAGAAGTTGTTTTCAAGCCAAAAAGGTAACACTAACGTTGTCACACAGTATAGAAGTGGGGTAGACGGTGATTAAATCTCAATTTCAAACACAACAGATATTTTAAATGGAAAAGATATATTTTAGAACAATTTCAAAGGTCATGAGTATTTTTTTCAGAACAACAACAAATTTTAAAGTTCAAAAGTAAAAATAAAATTTTCATATTGTAGAAGTAAATTTGTTTTTTTTTTTTTTAAACTAGAGATGCATTCAAGAAAAACTACAAACCAACACTCCTTGCCAATACGAGGGGAAGAACAATTCTTCGGAAAATTTTTAGAGTATTTTGTATAATTTAACATTATTTAATTCAACGGATGAAATGTTTTCTCTCTCGTCTTTTAATTTGTTCAGTGGGGTGTCTTTGCGAATGGTTTTTTTAAAAGGAGATGTCTTATTTATATATATTATGGTACTTTTGACATGTTTTGAAATTTTTTTTTTTTTTTTTTCTCTTTCTGCGAATTGAAGTAATATAAATATTCAAAATGTTTTTTAGTGCTAAAAACATTCACATCTTGTACACGCTACGAAAGTTGTTAGGTTCGATTATATTATTTATTCTTGTAATAATTTTGTCAGGTGACTGGCATGAACTCGCTAATTTCTTTTACATATGTTTACCGATTACTTTATTCGCCAAGTTGATGTAGTGGAGTTACCAATTTCTTATTAACGGTAAAGATTTTTTAAAAATTAAATCTCGTTCATCAACAATGTGGTTTATTGATCCTATCTTACTATTTTAAAAAGTAGTTTAGAAAGAGATTCATTTTTAGACTATTTTATCTCTTTATCAAATCTTAAATTTACAAGGTGTCACTAATAATTATCAAATTTATATATTTTATTTAATTTAACTCATAAAATATCATTTACAAACTTAGAATATGAAATTCTATAACCAAAAGATATGTGATTTCTTTTTATAAATATCATTTAATTTAGGAAAATTGTAATGGGTAGCAAAAAAATATTAGGATATTTGTAAATTTAACCATGGTTTTTGAAAATTTGTAAATATAACAAAATTTCTTAAATATAATTTTCGTTCTTTTATTATTCTAATTTTACCTTCATTAGTGTATCAACAGATATATCAGTTGTATATCTAATATACTTTATATTCGGTATATCAGTAGTATATCTGATATACTTTACATCTGATATATCAATCAACTGATATATACCTAAAACAAAGTATATTAATAGTATATTAATATACTATTGATACACTTATTTTTAGGTATATCAATTAAATGATATACTCTATATGAAGTACATCAATAACATATTAAGGATATTTTGCATATTTGGTATATCACTAATATACCTAACATTTAGTATATCAGTAGTATATTTAATATAATGAATATGTAGTACGATTAACATACTTCATATTTAGTATATCAGTGAAATAATATACCTAAAATAAAGTATATTAATATTATATCATTCATTCACTATTGTATAGTACTACACAAGTGTATCAACTAAAAAATAGTGCATCAACAAAAAAAGTAGTGACCACAATCCATTAATAAAGTCAATAACTAAAATCAAGTATATTAATAGTATATCACTGATATACTTCCTATTATGTATATCTCATATATGAATTACTGATATACGTTTGATATACTTCATATAGGTATATATGATATACTGATTATGAATTTTTGATATACTGTTGATATATTTTATATTATGAATGTTAGATTTATATATTAATTTTATACATTTATATATTAAATTAATTATTAATAGAACAAGTGAGAATAACCGACTCACAGGCCGCGCAGAGAGCGAAGGACAAATCCTCGAACAGGATAAGATTGCTATGATAAATTTAATCAACTAAATACCAAGAGAAGATGGTAAGGTGTGTAAGGCAGCAATGGCAGGAGGCCGAAGTAAGTCCTGGGATCACACCCTCAGTGGTTTAACGCCAGCTTCTCGAGATATTTAGAAGAAAAAATACTAATCATAAAGCAATCAGTCCAGGCCATTCAGGAGAAACACTGGGTGACATCATCACCACGACAAAAGAAGATGAAGACGGATGGCGATGAAGTGCAGACATATGTTATCAGCTTTTTGCCTTTAATTTTGTAATTGTTGTATTGCTTTTTCAAAAGTAGCTTTATTAAAGACAACTTTTTGCTTTATTAAAGTTTACTTTTACTTTTGTAAAGTTTTTTGTTTTATTGAGAATTTTGGGTTTCCAAAAGGATAAGGTCAAACAGGGGTCTGTCCTGTCGGCCACCTTTGGATATTCCTGTAATTGTTGTGAGAATTGGGATTTCTATATAAGGAGCCCATAGCACAACTCTCAAATGGTATCAGAGCCATGAGCTCAAACATTCTCTCTCATTTCTCTCTTCTCTCTATGGAGTAAACTCTTCAAGGGCTTAAGATAAGTAATAACTTCTCTCTATAATTCTTTCTTTGGTTCTTATCAATGTTCTTAATTACTTCCTTTAATTTATTAGTCAGTTGTCTCTCTAATTTAGAAGTTTTAAAGAAAGAAATCATACTTTTCAAGATAACTTGATAAAGGCGTGGTTAACCTTCAAGTTTGAACAAGAATGATTTTAATCTTGTAAACTCTCTAACTTAGATCGATTGATATAAACTAATAAATACTGTGACTAATTAAGCCAAAGTTAAGAATCAATTAAAGTTTATAGATTATCGTTATTATGCATCTTAAGTTCGTTTTCTCCATCTCTTTTCCCCATGCTTTCAAAATTAAAGAAAAAACTTTTCTACACTCCCGTTGTAGTAGACACTACTACATCTTCAAATGATCCTGCAAAGGATATTGAGAAAGCTCTGGCGAAAATTACGCATACAGAGAATCAAATAGGCCAAATTGAAGAAAAACTTCATAATTGGTCCGTACCAAAACTCGAAGTTGGAACTATATACAGAGTTCCAATATTCAGATACAAAGAACGAGATGTTATACACATTTCGGAATCAAATATTTCAATAGAGAACGATTTTTCCGAATTTCGTCTCTTTGAAAACGAAGCACTCGACACATACATGCAGTATTTTAAATACTTGCATATCGGTTGTGTTCAAGTTGCAATCAAACCTCCGCTAATTCAAGAATACTTAAGTAGTCGGCCTAGTACCAGTTCATCTGGACGTCCCACTACTAATCAAAGGTCTGTTGGAAGATCTAAATCCCTTAGAGTGGATTATGACTATCCAATCCCAGACATTCAACAAGAAAGGTCTGAAGGATCTCTGTCTCCTACTCAGACTGAAATGGAAAGAAAATCTGGACATATCTATGACCAGATCAATACTCTCACAACTGAGAAGTCAATTGACGAAAGGTATGATGATTATCTCACCATGGCTTTCGAAGATCACAAAAGGGGTAAGAGGACAAGTTTTAAAGGTCTTCTTACTAAACCAGATTTCATTAGCTTGATAAATCGTCACGTTAATGTTATCAAAAGGCCAACCATCTGGCTAACAACTACTGGAAAAGAAATAACTTCTGACTATCCTCCGGAAGAAGAAGCTAATTTCTCTCATCCTTTAGTTCCCTCTTCAAAAATAATCTCTTCTCCTTATAAATCGATCGATGAAGAGAAAACAAAAGCTGTTGGTGTTAGAGAAATCAAAAACATCCAACAACAACTCAACTACTCTAATAAAGTCCTTACGACTCTATCAAAGTCAGTTGAAGAAATAAAAACCTCTGACCAAACGGTTAAGATGGTTTCAAAGGAGCATGTCGGTTTCCCAAAAATCGACCCTCTCCGACCAACGGTTCAACCAAACCCAAGGCAGCCTGCCTTAAAGTTTGGCGAAACCAGTATTGAAGAACTTCTTGGAAAGATCAATGAGAAGTTATCAAATGAAGAACCTACTGCTAGCAATAAGGCAGAAAGTTCTAAAAGAACAATTCAGGCTTTCGGACTTTCTAAAAAAGACGAAAACTTGAATATGATCAAAAGGGTTGATCCCTCCGAATCAACTACAAAGGTTCTTCCTATCAGTAACGTTACTGAATTGAAGAATCATTACAAAAGACCATCACCACCCGATCTCGGATGGGATGATTTCAAACCGGACTCTCGTACTTATGACGAGACTTCTCTAATCACTTGGAACATTGACGGTTGCTCTGAAGGGCAAATGGTCACTATATTCCAAGAAATGTTCGTGGCAAGTACTGCTTACTCCGCCAAGAAGCTTACTCAGCCCGAAATTTTAGTCTGCCTACTCTCCGGATTAACAGGTAATCTAAGAAGTTGGTGGTACAATCAATTAACTGAAGAAAACAGGAAGTCAATAAGTGACTCAGTCTTAGATACCACTAAGACCCGAATCAATGCCGACGGTCTAGAAGAAAGGTATGTAGACACGTCTCCCAATTGTGTAGACACTTTTGTTTACACTTGTATGAAACACTTTATAGGTCGAACAGACTTATACAGTGATCAATCAATGGAAGCTCTCTTGGGGATGAAATGCCACAAGATGAGTGATTTCAAATGGTATAAAGACACCTATATGGCACGTCTTTATAATCTTACTACATGTGGGGATAATGTTTGGAAACGAAAGTTTGTTTCCGGATTACCCAAATATGTAAGTCAAAAATTCTATTCTACCATGACAACAAAACATGGAGGAGTAGAAATCAATTGGGCATCCCTAACCTATGGGGATATCCATAGTGCTATCCAGGCAGTTTGCTTAGAACTCTGCCAGGAGCAGCAGCATAACAAAAGAGTTGCAACAGACGCAGATTACCGAAAGGAACTGGGGTCTTTTTGCAAGCAATACGGGGTTGAAAATAAACCTCCTTCAAAAAAAAGATCGAATAAAAAGCTTTTTTCCAAAAGCAAACGATCTTCAAATGAGTATGTTCCTCGAAAAAGGAAATACTACAACAAGCGGAAGGCTAAGAAAAGACAAGCCGCCGCTGACAGAAGCACTGTTAAGTGCTACAACTGTCAAAAGACTGGACATTATGCTAGTAGATGTCCAGATCTCAAGAAAAAGATAAACAAGTTAGAGATTGACAACGATGTCAAACAATCTCTACTTAGTATCTTTGAAGATCTATCTATCAAAGGAGATTCTTCCTCGGAATCCTCTGATAATGATATGATCAATCAAATAGAAGAAGGTACTGATTACTTCGACCCTTCTTCCTCAAGCGAAACAGACAATGATGTTATCCCTTGTGGAGGATGCATCAACGTTCTTACAAAAATTCAGGAAACACTCTTCGAATCTATCGCAGCAATTCCTGATCCTATCATTCAAAAACAGATGCTCGTTAAGCTCAAAGAAGAACTTAAAGGAACATCTGATGAAGAAGAAAGAAAACCTATCTACTTCAACTTTCAGGAAGTAATTGATAGGCTCAAAAGGGAAGAAAATCCAATGCCAGACAGGATCCAAGACTTGCAATTGGAAATCAAAACCCTCAAAAGGGAAGTTGCTGACACAAAGCAACGACTCACTTCTCTTGAAAACAAAATGCTTGTTATTCAAGAAAGATCAAATCAGATGATACCTGCTATAACGGGATCATCTTCTCAAATACTTGTTAATGATAATATCAATTACATTAACAAAGTTTTCAATCAAAAGTGGTATTCAAAAATCACTTTAAAAATCCGTGATTATAAGATTACGGTAATAGCCCTCATAGATTCGGGAGCTGATCAAAATGTCCTAAATGAAGGAATTATCCCTTCTAGGTATTTTGAGATATCTCACCAAAAGCTGAGAGGAGCAGGCAATCAGGAACTGGTAGTTAACTACAAACTATCAGGAGTCCATATATGTAACAAAGACGTGTGTTTCCTAAACACATTTCTTTGTATGAAAGATTTGAATGAGGAAGTGATTCTTGGAACACCATTCCTCACTCAACTCTATCCATTCGAAGTTTCTGAAGAAGGTATTACTTCTCATAAACTGGGAAAAACAATTATCTTTGAGTTCTGTGAAAACATAACTCCAAAGTATATTTCAAATATTGAGGAATGCCTCAACAAAATCTCTAGGAAGGAAAAGCAAATAAAATGCCACCTTTGGCCGACAGGACAGACCCCTGTTTGACCTTATCCTTTTGGAAACCCAAAATTCTCAATAAAACAAAAAACTTTACAAAAGTAAAAGTAAACTTTAATAAAGCAAAAGGTTGTCTTTAATAAAGCTACTTTTGAAAAAGCAATACAACAATTACAAAATTAAAGGAAAAAAGCTGATAACATATGTCTGCACTTATTCGCCGTCCGTCTTCATCTTCTTTTGTCGTGGTGATGATGTCACCCAGTGTTTCTCCTGAATGGCCTGGACTGATTGCTTTATGATTAGTATTTTTTCTTCTAAATATCTCGAGAAGCTGGCGTTAAACCACTGAGGGTGTGATCCCAGGACTTACTTCGGCCTCCTGCCATTGCTGCCTTACACACCTTACCATCTTCTCTTGGTATTTAGTTGATTAAATTTATCATAGCAATCTTATCCTGTTCGAGGATTTGTCCTTCGCTCTCTGCGCGGCCTGTGAGTCGGTTATTCTCACTTGTTCTGGAGTGTCACTATCTCCATCATCCTCCCCTTTCAATCGGAGACTAGCATAGTCGACGATGATCTCAATATACTGCAGACTGGTTCGTAAAATACATAATTTACAAAATTATTATTAATTTACATATTTAATCATACCCTTCAACTCGGTTGAGAATCCAGGTATGGATCTAAGATATCGAAATTTAAATACGGATCGTATTCAAAATCGATATTATTGACAGAAGACTGAGATATGATGTCATCAATATCATCATCTTCTTTTTGAACTGGGACTTGCTCAGTGGGATTCTGAGAAGCCGTTTGAATTACAGTCCTTAGTTCGGAAGCAGATGATGCTCCGGCTAAAGATGCAATAGTTGAGTTTCGTTGTAGAAGGAATTGTTCTTCTTCTACACGAGAATGATGAGGATTAGCCTTTAAGAACTGGCTTATCCTTTCTTCTGTGAGATGGGAGGTAATAAACTTTTCCCACCATTTGATCTTTAAAACCTTGTTAAGGGTCTTAAATTTTCCTTTGGGAGCCAACTGGAAGTTCCAGCAGACGATCCAAGGTATTTGAAAATTCAAGGAGAATCTAAACGTCATCGCAAGTGGTGACGAATGGACACTGGTTGAAAATAGATGAAATGACTTTTGTATTTCTACGGGAAAGATTTCCTGAGAAATACCAAAGTGAATCCACCATCTTTGAAACCAATTAGGAAAGTTAAATTTGTAAGATTTCTTACAAAAAGTAACAAACCATGAATGGTTATAAGGTTCATACCAAAATATATTGTACCAAGCCATGATATAGTCATGGTAACAATATGTTTGTGGTCTGAAACTTCTTGAGAATCGTTTGGGAACAGACATCCCCTGAGACCAGTGAGATGGCGTAAGAACCCTTAAAATTCTCAATTTTGAAAAAATTATTCTTGACGGATCATTTCTGTCCGGTACATGAATTATTTCAATTGATTTAGTATCAACTAAAATAAATTCATAGAATAATCTTGTTTTTGAAATATCCTCAGGCATAAATAGAAAGCCAGAAGGATATATTTGAGCACATACTTCATTAGGAGTAGGACCATCGAATTCAGGTTCGATGATGATTTCTTCTAACGAAGTTTTTGTATGATAACCTGTTATCTGAGGTCTTGCCTGAAAGACAGCAGGTCGTAGAGTCCTAGCATAGGATTGAGGTCCTAATGCTGGCCTGATTGTATTTAGAGAAGAGGGAGCCTGAACAGGTCTTTCTCCTTCTCTAATCGATAAATTCCTCTGTGAGGAACCTTGACGTCGCCTGGAAATCGTTGTAAAATCGAGATCCATAGCGTAGTGGTCTGCATTCATGGGAGTGATTGCAGCCGTTTGAGCAATGGGGCGTTTTCCCTTTGAGAACTAGTTCCAGAAGAACTAGCAATTGATTGAGTTACTCCTGGGTTGGAGTTATTTGAGGAGGTTGGCCCTGGGGGCCTGGCTGGCGGTCTTGGACGACCGTGTTGCATTGAAGAGAGAGAGCTTTAGAGATTTCTTGAGAGAGATGTTCTCTCGAGAGGTAATCTGCTAAGCTATTCTCACTGCCTTTTATAGGCACAATTGAGAAATCAAAGCAAGATAGGATTGCCTGCCATCTTGCGAAGATTTGCTTTGAGACAAGATTTTTTATATCTTTTTCAAAGATATATTTACTTGCTTTTGAATCAGTTCTGACAAGAAAATCCTTGTTGATAAGATCTCCTTGGAACTTTTGAACACAAAGTACTATTGCTAGCACTTCTTTTTTGATAGTGGAATAGTTCTTTTGAGCACTATTCCAAACTCCGGAATGGTAACGGATAAGTATTTCCTTTCCGTTAACTTCCTGTTTGAGGATACCGCCGTAACCGAGATCTGAGGCATCGGTTTCAACGATAATGCTGGCTGACTCATCTACTAGCGATAAGCACGGGATGGCTTTTGATAAAGCCTTGATGGATTTGACAGCACTGGTGTGCTCGTCTTTCCATGGCTTTGGATTTTTCTTAAGTCTGTCGTATAGCGGCAGACAAATGATACGGAGATTTTTAATAAAGTCTCCGATATAATTGACACAGCCAAGAAATCTCTGTAGCTGAGTCTTATCTTGAATAACATCGAGAAACTTATCCACGAAGTCTAATGACCGTTGGATAGGTTTGATGATTCCTTGATCGATTTCGTATCCTAAGAAACGAATATTTGTTTGAAATAATGTAATCTTGGGTAGAGATACCACAAGACCATTTTTCTTGATTACATAGATAAAACATTTTAGATGTTTAAAATGTTCTTCTATTGTTTGAGAATATACAAGAACATCATCAATATAAACTATTGTGAAGTCTTGATACTGATTGAAAATGTCATTCATGATCTTTTGAAACTCCGAAGGAGCGTTCTTTAGACCAAATGGCATTACATTCCATTCGTATTGACCGAATGGTACATTGAAAGCGGTTTTATACCGATCTTTGATATTGATCTGAATCTGCCAAAAGCCAGATTTCATATCAAATTTTGAAAAGACTCTTGCAGAAGCTATTCGCTTAAGCAAATCTTGGCGATTAGGTATTGGATACCTAATCCATTTGAGGACTTTGTTTAAAGGTTTGTAGTTAATAACCAATCTAGGAATGCCACGTTCCTTTTCAGCTTGATTATTAACATAGAAAGCCGCACATGACCATGGGCTCTTTGATGGGCTTATTAAACCCTTTTTGAGAAGATCGTCAATCTCGTTTTTACAAGTTTTGACGAGCTCTTTTGACATTTGAATGGGCCTAGCCCTAGTTGGGATATGGGCCTCATCAAAATTATCCACATAGGGAAGATCCACTATGTGATATTTCCTGTCCCAAAAGGCACTTGGGATATTTGAACATATTTCAGTCTGAATTCTTTTCAGAATTAGCTGAATATTATTTTGAACAGAAGGTTTAATGATTTCTTCAGAAATCCTTCTGCATTTGATATCATCTTGAAGGAATTTTATTTGCTTTTCCTTCCTAGAGATTTTGTTGAGGCATTCCTCAATATTTGAAATATACTTTGGAGTTATGTTTTCACAGAACTCAAAGATAATTGTTTTTCCCAGTTTATGAGAAGTAATACCTTCTTCAGAAACTTCGAATGGATAGAGTTGAGTGAGGAATGGTGTTCCAAGAATCACTTCCTCATTCAAATCTTTCATACAAAGAAATGTGTTTAGGAAACACACGTCTTTGTTACATATATGGACTCCTGATAGTTTGTAGTTAACTACCAGTTCCTGATTGCCTGCTCCTCTCAGCTTTTGGTGAGATATCTCAAAATACCTAGAAGGGATAATTCCTTCATTTAGGACATTTTGATCAGCTCCCGAATCTATGAGGGCTATTACCGTAATCTTATAATCACGGATTTTTAAAGTGATTTTTGAATACCACTTTTGATTGAAAACTTTGTTAATGTAATTGATATTATCATTAACAAGTATTTGAGAAGATGATCCCGTTATAGCAGGTATCATATGATTTGATCTTTCTTGAATAACAAGCATTTTGTTTTCAAGAGAAGTGAGTCGTTGCTTTGTGTCAGCAACTTCCCTTTTGAGGGTTTTGATTTCCAATTGCAAGTCTTGGATCCTGTCTGGCATTGGATTTTCTTCCCTTTTGAGCCTATCAATTACTTCCTGAAAGTTGAAGTAGATAGGTTTTCTTTCTTCTTCATCAGATGTTCCTTTAAGTTCTTCTTTGAGCTTAACGAGCATCTGTTTTTGAATGATAGGATCAGGAATTGCTTCGATAGATTCGAAGAGTGTTTCCTGAATTTTTGTAAGAACGTTGATGCATCCTCCACAAGGGATAACATCATTGTCTGTTTCGCTTGAGGAAGATGGGTCGAAGTAATCAGTACCTTCTTCTATTTGATTGATCATATCATTATCAGAGGATTCCGAGGAAGAATCTCCTTTGATAGATAGATCTTCAAAGATACTAAGTAGAGATTGTTTGACATCGTTGTCAATCTCTAACTTGTTTATCTTTTTCTTGAGATCTGGACATCTACTAGCATAATGTCCAGTCTTTTGACAGTTGTAGCACTTAACAGTGCTTCTGTCAGCGGCGGCTTGTCTTTTCTTAGCCTTCCGCTTGTTGTAGTATTTCCTTTTTCGAGGAACATACTCATTTGAAGATCGTTGGCTTTTGGAAAAAAGCTTTTTATTCGATCTTTTTTTTGAAGGAGGTTTATTTTCAACCCCGTATTGCTTGCAAAAAGACCCCAGTTCCTTTCGGTAATCTGCGTCTGTTGCAACTCTTTTGTTATGCTGCTGCTCCTGGCAGTTTGCTAAATTAATTTTTATTAAAAACATTATTGTTTATAATAATAATATTAGTTTTTACAACTCTTGAGTTGTTCAATGAATCCGTTGATTCCGAACCGCAGGATAGAGAGACAGATGACGAATTGATTTCTTACCTATGTCACAAGATTTTTGTTAGTATCATCTATAGTGATAATAATAGATGAATCAAAAACTTTCAATTGAATAAATTCTTTTAATTGGTATTTTTACTTATCCATCCGCGTATCTTTCAAAAATAGAAACTTAGGGAAGTGCTTTATAAACATATGGGTAAAAATAATGTATTTCATCTAGCCTCGTCATGCCTACTATCATTAGCTATTTCAGTTCTCTACTAGTAGTTTTAACTATAACCTCAACTCTATTTATCGGTCTAAACAAGATACGACTTATTTGACTAAAATTAATTGAATGCACAATTCAAAAAAATAAACATTTATGTGGTATTCCATCGATATACTTAAATAAAGTACATCAGTAGTATATCGTTGATATACTTCATATTAAGTATATCGCTGATTATAAATTACTATTATATTTTTGATATACTTCATATTAGGTATTTTTGATATACTATTGAAATATTGAATATTAGAAATTTCATTTAATTGATATACTTACATAAAGTATATCAGTAGTATATCACTAATATACTTCATATTAGGTATATCAACAACACGTCACTGATAGACTGTTGATATATATTATAAAAATGTGGGATTAAATGAAGGGCTGTTTTGGACTTTTTGCAGATTTTGTTTGGGCCGGCTTAGCTTACTTTTTTGCTATATTTGCAAATGGGATAAATAGGAGACACGCTTGCAATTAGGCCAAACTTTTTTTGTCATTGTTGCAACTGCCCCTTTAATTTAACTCGTAAAATATCATTTCTAATCAAAAGTTAGAATATGAACATCATTTAACTCGTAAAATATGTGATTTCTTTTTATAATTTAATTTATTTATACCGTTTTACTATGTTTATTAATCTTTTCAAATTCCATAACCAAAAGATAAATGATCCATTGGGGTGTCTTTCCAAACGTTTTTATAATTTAACTAGCAAAATATCATTTATGAGTACAAACCTCAAATATAACATACATCTAGTATTCCCTATAAATATTTCCATGTATTTGCAAAGATGTTCATTGCAAAGTAAAGAACAATGCTTTTTTTGTGCCAAATTGATCGATTCAAGGAATTTCTCAAACTTTATTTACTTTTTTCCTTCATTTTATTATAAGATTTAAATTGTCCTATTTCATTGCATTTGTAAAGTTCTTTTTTTTTTTTAATTTATTTTTTAGACCACGATTAGAATTATAATAGTTTGTTTAAAATTATTGTAAAATTGCATGTGTAATGGAGAATATGTTAATACGTGATCAAAAATAGTTTCATACTAATTGAAGTTCCAACAAGTGCTATTAACAAAAATTTTGTTGGAAAGTATCAAGAAAAAAGAACTTTTAGATGTGTTGAGACTCATTGTTATGGATGAAGAGGCAATTCTACATTTCTACATTTATCATAATAGAAGATTTTTTCTTTCAATAAATATTTAAAATACAAACATTAGCATTACTACTAATTTATAAATTAAATATTTATTATAAAACCCTCATTAATACTAATTTATATATTTAATATAAGTACAAACCTTAGTGAGAAATAAAAAATAAATAAATAAAATGTTTGTTTACTCTAGATTTTTCATAGGAATATTATTCATAGTTTTTATATATACATGCAGTGAAGATTCAAATTATCCAAGTTATTAATGCTAATTTATATATTTAATATAAGTATAAAACTTATAAGAAAACAAAAATAAAGGTTTGTTTAAATTAACATTTAAATATAGATAAAATTATAAGATAATCTTCACACGTGCAATGCACATTAATATTTTATAGTTTACTAAAAAGTATGTTGCATTTGGAATGAACTTTTTAACTCTTTAAAACCTATAGGGAACAAGTTTGACACGGTAATAGAGTAGAAGGTTAAAAATATAAGTTTACTTTTAAATTATAATCATAATCTAGCTACTTTGCTACTTTTAATATTTCTAATGGAATTTTTGTACGAATGACTCATTCTCACGCGCTTCAATGTTATCTGACATGTTTCTTAAAATAATGAAATATGACTCATTCTGACATGGCAATGCGTACAAAATTACCCAATATGACAGTATAAGGCCATATCGCTTGCTCATGCTCTCAAATAGGGTAACGCTCTAATTACTAATTTTTGTTTTCACTCTCGCTTGCCCCGTCAGTAAAATTGATTGGATGTTAAAAGAAAGAAAGCAAGCGAGAGCGAGAGCGAGATTGAAAAGAAAGTAAGAAGATAAAATTAAGTCAGATAAGAGCAAGAACGAGAGTGAGAGCGAGAGCCAACGAGAACGAGATTGAAGGAGAAAAGATTGAAAAGAAAGAAATAAGATAAAATTAAATCAGAGAATAGCGAGAACGAGAGTGAGAGTACGTTGTCCTCACGGTAGTTTGGACAATTTGCGAAGTACAGAAAATGTCATATGTCATTAATTTCATAATGCATGTCAAATGGCATTAAAGCGCACGAAAAGAGGTTATCCGTACAAATACTCCATTTCTAATCCATCTATTTTGACTTGTTTTCATTTTAATATGAAATGTATATTGTTTGTTACGAGTGAAAATGGACACTATTAACCACGAGATCTGTTATGGGCTCAACATCTCTAATCGACATAATGGGCAAGACTGGACAAGCCCAACATGGAGCAAAGCCCAATCCAAGGCTGATACGCCTTGCCCCAGCTGAGTCGAACCGACCTAAATCTGATATATTCTAGAGGGTACGCCCCCTAAAACCCTAATTCCCTTCTATAAATAGGGAGGAAGGGTACGCCTCGAAGGTATGCTCACCAAACTCTAACTCCTACGACACTTCTAAAAAACCCTAACTAACTTAGGCATTGGAGTGTGTATGGCCGAGCATCACACCGAGGCTTAGTTCTCTGTTTTGCATGTAGCCTCATTCCATTTCTAAGTTGAGGCAGATTTGTTCATCAACATTGTTAAATAAAAGTTTAATTGCCAACATGAGCTAGTTCAACAGTTAAAAAATTTATCATTTTATTTGAGGTCGAATGTTTAGGGCATGTTTCGTAGGCAATCTAAATTTTGTTTTATGTTTTTGGATTCACCAAGTTCAATGAATATGCGTTTGACATATGTGTTTTCAAATTCTGTGATCCAAATAGTAGAAATTCTGAAAACAACATTTTTATGTTTTTATTGTATCTAGATTTTGAATTTGAAATTTTAAAATGCATCATTATATTGAAAAGGATAAAAACTTTAATAAATACAGTATTTCATTTTATAAACTCGATTTATTTTTGTTAAATTAAAATATGTATAATATATTATATTATAAATTCTATGATATTATAAAATAATAATCATACAAAAGTTATAACAAAAAACATGTTCATGAATTAATTAATAATGGTTTATATTCAATCTAATATTTAGTTTTGCAACTACAACTAGTTTCATGGTCTATAAATATATTATAGAATACACTTTGAACCATTGTTTAAACTGGAATCTAATTTCTAAATATGCTATTAAACACATATATGAAAATATGAAATACAACTCTATTTTCATTGAATCCCTTGTTTACAAAATTCTATTTTCAAATTGCCTACCAAACAGATCATTAAATTCTCATCTCTCACATTCATTGTACTAGACAAAATAGAATTGATCTCTCACTTTCTTTGTACTAGACAAATATAGTTGAGAGACAAAAGCATGGTAGTAAACTTTTAATCATAGAAAAGATTGTCAGTATCTTAATGAAATGAGACTCATATGGGCAAAGCAACATTTTTTTAGTCCAACAACATGTAGAGATAATTAAAAACTCGAATTTGATTTTTTATTTTTTAATTGCAAATATAATATCTTATTTAGTTGAGTTATTATTACTAGGTTAAAGTTGAAGTTTTTATAGTTATGAAATCAAATTAAAAGGTCACATTAGCATTCATGGAACTTTTTATTCTCAAATTAAAAAAAAAAAAAAAAAATCCTAAATGTTATATAGAGTTATTTTGAGAAATTATGTTAAATTTCATTTTCACGCCATTTTTTAAGTCATGTACTAATATCATAAAAAAGAGAGGGGAATTGGTAAATAAAATGTATAGAGATTTGTGTCTGTTTGTGTTTTTTTTTTTGACCATTAAATTTATATTTGGAGGGTAAGTAGGGTGGCATTGCCACGTAAGTAGAAGGCAAGTTGAAGGTTGTACGTGGGGATAGTTTGACAGAGTCATCTGCTTTTTTTTTGTGCAAGTTGTGGGATTTTGAGAAGTTTCTGTCAAGCACGTGCTGGATTTGGAGCCTCTACTTTACTTCTCTTCTACGTAATGGAGGAGACACGTCGTCCGGTCAACTTTTTAATATTCTATTCCCATGTAGCACTTACCGTCTACTCCGCCGCACCCTATTATTTCTGACCTCGTCTGGACAAATGCTGCTGCAATCAGTCACCGACGTGTCGGTAACTCCGCCGCTCTCTTATACCGACACAGTTTCGGAAATCGCAAATCATTTAACCATGTTGTCGTCTATGCCCCCAAACCCTAAAACCAGTGGGATCCCATCAACTTCATTTTTCAATTCCAGGACGCTTAACCACAGTTAAAAAGATTTAAAAATAATAATAATTTGTTTGTACTATTTCAAATATATCCGGCATACTCTGTTACTTTAGGATTATACACTTATTTTAAGGTTTTTTTTTTTTTTAATAAACTTTTACTATCATAGAATGGGAGATTGAACTATTAAATATCAATCCATGATAATATGTCTAATCTACTGTAGGTTTGATTTTCCAATTTTAAGAATAGGTTAGTTTAAACATTTTTTAAAACTATATTAAACAATAAATTTGTTTGATTGTACTACATTAAAAAATTATTATATTAATATATAGATGTTATGTTTTCTCCTAGTATATTTTAAAGATTTTCAATCAATCTCTTAAAGTAATTTTTTAGATAAGTCATCTTCCAAGTATTTATTTGAAATGAGTTTTTAAGTTAATGTAATATCTTAAGGGGCTGTTTGGGACACTGAGTGAATTATAATAACATGGATTATAATAGTTTGTGGAATTATATAATATTGTTTAAAATGCAGAATTGTTTAATATAGGGTTATAATAGTCTGCGTTTGAGGTACAGAGTACTTCACAGGTTATTATAACTCACACCCCAAACAGCCCTTAAAAAGTAAAAATATCATTTTGGTTATTATAATTTGAGTTTCATTCCATTTTAGTTCATGTACATTAAGGCCCCGTTTGATAACGTTCTTGTTTCTCGTTTCTTGTTTCTGTTTCTCGTTTCTCGTTTCTGTTTCTTAAAAACTAAAAACAGAAACATGTTTGATAACTATTTATGTTTCTTGTTTCTTGTTTTTTGGTAAAAATAAAATATATAACATGCATTAAAATAAATATAAAACAATTATAAAGAGGTTATAGTATTTTATTAAGGCCCAACACCTAATTAATAATAATAATAATAATAATAAATTTTATCCTTCAAATGTTGTTCAAATTTGATTTTCAATGTTATTTCTCACTTCAATCAATTCACTTTGAACAATTTTGACTTAGAAAAGTTAGTTCAATTAGACGAATTTATAAATTGTCTAAGGTCAGACAATCGAACATACTCACATTTCTTTAATTTAATAATAAATTTTATTTTTATTTTTTCTTTAAAAATGCATTAGCCAATAATACAAGCAAGTAAAATCAGAAAAAGAGAGAATGAAATCATTATTAGTTTATTTATTTAATAAAAAATAAAATCGTACCAAAAAAAATAGAGAATTAAATAGAAAATAATAACTATAAGCTCGTTAATGTAAAGTAAACGAAAATAAGAAAATAAGAGAGAAGAAAAAAACATAAACGAAAAGATAAAAGTAAAAAGAAAAAAAGAAAAAAAAAAGATTATGATGAAAGAGAGAGAACGGATAGAAAGATATAAATCAAAAAATAAAAATAAAAAATAAGAAAAAAAATAAAAAGATTAAAAAGTATTAAAAGAAAAAAAAATAGAAGGGAAAAGAGAGAAATAAGGGAGAGGGGATAGACGGGTAAAAAGAGAAATATGAATACATGCATGAAACCTGAAAAAAGAAACAGAAACAGAATTTGAGAAACTACTTTTTGAAGTTTCTCAAAATCTGCCATTTTTTAAGAAATGTTTCTAAAAATTTAGAAACAAGAAACATGATCGTTTATCAAACACGTCTGTTTCTTGAAAATGAGAAACAGGAACAAGAAACAGGAAACAAGAACGTTATCAAACGGGCCCTAAATGTCCAGTTTTAGTCTACGTACTTCAAATAAATTAAATCTTAAAATTAGTCCATACAGAAAGTTTATTGTTAATTTTTTTCAAAAAATATTTAGTATCTATTAGGTTTTTTTTTGTAGATTTTGAAAATATATTCACATTATGTCATTTATTGCATGAAATTATTATTATTATTTAACCAATTTCGTTAAAAATTAACTTTGAATGACTAATTTTAAGATTTATTAAAAGTACATTTACTAAAATTAGACCTTTAATAGTATATGTGGACCAAAATGGAATGCAACTTAAAGTATATGGACTAAAATGATATTTTAACCAATTTAAAAAATGTTTTTTATTTTTTAATATTAAAAAAAAAACTTTTGATGATCTAAGATCACTAAAAAAAAAACTATAATAAACAAACTTTAAATTAACAATATTTTCAAATGTGCTTATAGAAAAAAGTGAATTATTTCGGCCTCCGTTTGATAACCAATTCATTTTTTGTTTTTGGTTTTTGTTTTTTAGTTTTTAAAAAACAAGAGTGTTTGGTAATCAATTGAATTTTTGGTTTTTAAGTTTTTGAAAACGTTTTTAGAATTATAAAGAAATTTTGAAAACGAAAAAAAAAGGTTTTTAAAAACGGTTTCCATTTTTATTTTAGAAAACACACCGTTTTTGAGTGAAGTGAGTGGGACCCACATTTATGACACCCTATGTACAACAGTACACTTGGACGGCACTTTTATTCTTAAATCAATCTTTATTGAAACTTCAATTTTTAGTCATAAATTGCCAGGAAAAAAAATCAAAATTTATTCTCTCTTTTGTTTTTTGAAACTTCAATTTTTATTCTTAATTTGAGTTATATCAATTTTTTATTAAATTGAACCTTAAACTTAAATACGTGCTCACTTTTTATCTTCCATTTAATTTTTAAAATTCACACACTAATTTTTAAATTTAAAAAAAAAAAAAAAAAAAAAACTAAGTGTGATAAAAATTTGCACGAAATTAAATTTGATTTATACACAAAATTGTAAATATGAGCATAGCTTAACGGATAAGGTATCTACTTTTTCCTTTGAGGTTGGAGATTTGAATTTCTACCCAACATTTATTGTACTAAGAAAAACAATACACAAAATCAATTGAATAATTATACCGTAATTCTAATCAATACATTTAAAACATTTATATTGTTTTTTCAATATGTAATTTTTTGCTAAAGTGAGCATAGTTCAGCGATAATTGACATATACACTGGACCAAGAGGTCAGAGTTCGAATCCCCCTATCCCAAATGTTGTTGAACTAAAAAAATGCAATTTTTCAAAAATTTAAAATAAAAATATAATTTTATAATTATGTATATTAGATGGAAAAGTATTGTAAAAATAGTTCGATTTTATTTTTATAAAAAATATAAAATTAAAAACAGTCATCAAATGTTCTTTTAATTTTTTAAAAACAAAAAACCAAAAGTAGTTACCAAACATGTTTTTGGTTTTTTGTTTTTAAAAAACATAAAACCAAAAACAGTTATCAAACATGTATAGTTTTTGTTTTTTAAAATCTGAAAACCAAAAACAGAAAATCAAAAACCAAAAACCAAAAACCAAAAACCAAATGGTCATCAAACAGGGCCGAAAGTAGATTTTTCAAATGATAATCCAAACACATTATAAAAGTCAAATATTTGAATATTCACTCAAGCTGTTAAAAAAAATATTGCTAAACCAATGTATGTATTTTATTTTCAGTGATTTTAAAACATTCAAAGAATATTATGTCGAATCTTGTAAAAAATTAACAATTGTATTATTGTTCCATTGAGTACATAAAAGTTGTTTTTAATAGAACAATTGTGAGGATACGAGGATTTTAACCTCCAACCTAAAAAAAATGAGTACATATCAATTACCGTTAAACCATGTTCACAACACAATATTTTAAATAACATAACAAATGTTTCATTATATATATATATATATATATATATTTGCAAATAATAAATTAGATATTTGAAATACCTACTTTACTGTAATGAAATTCTGTAATTAAATTGTCCGTTCAATTGATAATTCTTATTTTACACGTAATCTTATTTTGATAAATTCATTAGTCTAACATCTCGGTTAAAATGTTTATAATTACGTCATGTCTTAAATGTTTTTTTTGGGTGATATATATTTTTGGCCGCTGCCTTCTTCTAATTCTACACATGTCTTTCAGCATCATTCGTTTAGGTCAACTAATGTCAACTCTACTTAAGAACTATTTAGAAATTAAGTTTAAATTTTAAGAACTAATTATCAATCGAATTAAACTTCGAGAACCCAATATATCACTTTTAAAATATAGAATGCTAAATAAAAACTAAATTCAAATCTCAAGAATAAAAAACATTAGTTTTGAAAATTTATAGACCAAATAAAAATTAAGTTCAAATTCTAGTGATCAAAATTAGATCGTGTATATATATATATATATATATATATATATAGTCAATACATTAAAGAAAATAGTATTTTAACTAAAATGAATATTTTGAAAATATATAGACCAAAATGAACTAAGGTCAAAAGTACGGGGACCAAAATAGACATTTCAAAAGTACATGGACTACGATAAACTAAAATCAAAAGTACGACTAAAATAATATTTAAAATAAGAAAATATTTGGTGGGCTGAAAATTGAGATCATTAAAATGCACATTCCTAAAAATGATTATAACATGACTAGCCACCAAACATAATTTTGTTCATATAACTTTTTTTTTTCTTATTTTTTGAAACCTACACACTAAAGGGGTGTTTGGCCCACTGACTCGAGTTGTATTGAGTTGGTTTTAAAACCCAACTTTTCCATTTGATCCATCAACAAATCAACTCTCCACAAAACAACTAAACCCCACCGTTTTGAGTAATTAACTCTCCACCATTTTGAGTAATTTCACGTAGTTTCCATTTTACAAGTGTTGCTCGTTAACTCTCCCAAACTCAACTCAACTTTGCGCGCCAAACGCCCCCTAAAGTTAATTTTATGCTTTTTTGTTGATGTGAAATTAATGATGATCAAGCTTTTAAATTATTGGCATGGTTATTGGGTTGCTTTACGTACAAATGTGGAAAAATATCCTATTTGCTTATTATCGATAATTAAAATATTGTCGCTAATCTCAAATCTTCAAACTCATTTAATTAGTTTGCGTGATAACCATGATTATCATTGCTTAAAATACAATTCTTCCCAACTGTTCTATTTGACAATAAATTCACATTTGTAAAAGTGAACATAGTTCAACAATAATTGATATGTACTATCGACCAAACGTTTGAATCTTCTTACTTCCAAATGTTGTTGAACCAAAAAAAAAAAAAATCATATTTTGAATTGAATCTACTTCAAACAAGTACGACATATAATTTAATCATTAATCTTCTACATCTCTTATTTTCTTTTTAACTGATACAATTATAAATACGACATTTCAATACAAATTTAGATATGTACATTTTAAAAAATGATAAATTACAAATTTGGTCCATATGATTTTGAGAAAATTATAATTTAGTCCATGTGGTTATAAAGGTTAGAATTGGTCCCTATGATTTGATAAATTTCTATGAGGGTTTTATCAAACTATGTCTATGAGGTTTTATCAAATCACAAGAACGAAATCAACCTTTAAAATTATAGGAACTAAATTTTAACTCTCTTCAAACCATAGGGACTAAATTTGTAATTTAAGGTTATAAAAATGGGAAGTCTTGAAATAAAAATGCTGGTACCTAAATATTTAATTTTAAAACAAACAATGATGGAATGTGTAATTTTTTTTCTTTAAAAAAAAAATATAATTACACTACAAGTAAGAAAGCGATTATTCAAACTTACAATTGATAAGAATGAACACTTTACTCCGCAATGGAAACTATGATTTCTAAACAGTTTAGAAATCAATTTGGGACCAACTTTGGTTTATTTAGAATTAAACAAAAAATTATGTTAAACAAACATATCTTTGAATTATTAATGAAGAATAATTATGACAGGTATTTACTTACTATGCTCCAATTCCAACGAGGTCAAATCTCCACTACAATATCTTACTTACTATGACTTAAACACGACCAAAGTTTGTGGGAACCTCTTGAAATAAACAGAAAATTTGGAAGAAAATTCTTGAGAGTTTTCTTTCTTGTAGAAAACTTGTACTTTGGCTCAACCCAAGAGACCTATTTATATAGGAATTTAGAATAAGATATTTGTCAAATTCAAAATATAATATCTAATATATTTAAATCTCATTCAAATATCTTCATAAAACACATGTTATCCATCTGAATCTTATTCAAATTTAATATATAATATATTTAATAATGTATTATTCTTTTGTAAATTTAATATATCAAATATATTAAATATTAATTTGAACATTTCAAAATTTTATTTCAACTTAATTGATCATTTTAGTGTTACTATGAGCTAACAAGGAAACCTAATATACCTATAGATTATAAGCTTTAATGATACAACATTAATTAATTAAACTATTTGATTAGTCAACTTTCATTCATTAACTTTAGATCACTCTACTATAGACCTAGAGTTGCACTCTTCTGCATTGTAGGATAAGCTGTGTCCACGAATATAACCATTACATGCAAGTCAATCATTCACAAGTTGTTTATAACTACAGTTGGGTCAAAAGTCCATTTTACCCTTGTAATTACATCTTATACCTTAAGTACTACTGATCTTCTAATGAACAATTTGTTTATGATCCAATCATAAACCTAAATCCCTCTCAGGCAACTGAGACGGTGGAGTCTCATTGTTCAAGTCCCAAAATTAGCACTTAAGGGAACTATTCATCTATTTACCTTATATGGAAAATAGTAAATTTCGTTTTGTGAAATTTATGTTTCCAACTACTAGTTTGGTAAAGTCTCCAAAATGGTAGGTTTATTGAATCGGCTACAAAAGCCACTATCACCCATGCAAATCAAAGGACAAGCCCTCATGGGCAGGAGTTCATAACTCACTCAAGATTAAGATCGGGTCGCACATGATCATTATGTTGAAATTTTAATATTCTTAATGAATAGATTTATAAAGAGAGATCAAATATTTTATGATACAGTCTTATACATACTCGTTGTATACGATACTCCCACTCGCATGTCTCCATATGAATGATTTGAATTAAATCATTTTAACTATGACAAAGCAAGTTGTATCAACAGTGTTACCATAATAAAACATCAAACCTTATCCATATATTGTAGACCCTTTAGGTTATTTCTTAAACATGATATTCTTGTGTGTCAATCACGTATTGTTCAAGAATGTTTTATATATAACGGATATTATAAATTGCAAATAAAAATAATAAATTAATTATCAAATAATTATTAATTGTTAAAATATTAATTATGAGGCTTTATGGCATAAATCCTAAAACAACTTTTAGAAGTCGTGATACATAATATTTTTTTAATGTAATAACATACTTTAAGTAAGGTACTTATCAAATGCATCATTATTAGTAAAGTTAATTAATTAAGTGCATATGTGCCATGTTTAGCGAAGTTAAACAACTACCATAGGGACATATAATACCTCCATTCCTATGATGATATAAAAACAAGAGCATTGCAATAAATTATTGAGTAGTCTCGTTCTCATCTCTCCCAATGTGTTGTAAGGATTCAACTCTTTAATATTTCATAAGTTTTGCCTATTTGATAAATGTAGAGACCTCAATTAGGTTAGTTTATTCATTATTCATCATTCCAACCGCTTCTTATGAGTCATATTCTTAATAGATTGAAAATCGCATCCTGGTGTTATGTCAATTTTAGCTAATTTGAACCTATCATGAAGGAGAAATTATTCAGTGAGACCGCCACATGTAGTTGGCAGTTTTTCACTGTTGGATAAAATGAGAGAAATACCTCAAATTTATATCTAGCGATTATTAGGGGGTATGAAAGTTACTGAATTCACATCAAACAATTATTATGAGGCAGCTACATTGTGGTGACCTCATTGAATAATTTGTCCTCATGAAGAGGGATTATTAATGCTAGGTATTAGATAATACTTAATTTTATGTTATTGGAAACTCTTTTTTAACCAATAATATAGCTTTTATTATTGAAAACTTACTCATATACTTAACTTTTTTATTTCTAACATATTAAAATTTAAAATCTCAATATAGTAATTTTATTCATACCTATTGTAGAACAAATTAAAACTCATCAAAAGCCCCTAAGGTACCATTTAGTTAATGAGAATAAGAGGGTAGGAATGAGAATGAGATTGTTGTCGACTTGTTCGTTAGAAGATTTGTCACTATGAGAATGAGAATAACCTATTCCTAAGAATTTCATATGCCCATGAAATAGTGCATCTTATACTCTCACAAATGTTTGGGTTTTCTCCCATGCCCATAAATTTATTTTTTTCTCTCTCTATTTTTTTTATTTGATAAAACTATATTAAAATTAATTAAAAATAACAATATACAAAATAGTTAGTTTTAATATCAACACAATTAATTGTTATACTGTAATAGCCAATCCGAGCATAACTTATTGGATAACACACCAATTACCATTCCAAAAGTGATGACTTGATCTCCCACCCTGAAATGGCAGAATTGAAAAAACAATATTACATCATAATAAATATTAAATGGTGCACAAATATATCAAGTAAATATATTAAATAAATAAAATTAATTATTCTTTAAAACTAATTTTAAAAAAACATTAGCCTTTTATAGTTAAAAAATTAGTAGTTAATTAACTAACAATAAAACACATGTTAAAATTATTCTATTAAATGATTTAATAGAATTTTTCATTTTTTAAAAATAACTATAGTTAATTGTCTAATAAAATTAATAATATTTTTTTTGAAAATTGTCTAATAGAATTATTAATTATTTATAATTAGCTTTGATTGGTTCATTTAATTAATATTTCACAATATAAAGTTTCTACAATTAATTTCACAAAACAACACATATTATTTATTCAGAAAAATCTAATAACATTTTCATACAATATTTAACATATCATGTTTTGATTTTGGGCAGGCAGTTTATACTTGGACATCTGAGTACCCAACCCACAGTCATAAAGCCAAACAACCCCTAAATTTCTAATCCAACGGCTGGGATTTAAATTGAACGCAGTGCTCGAGGCAGCGGATCGTTCCCCCTGGAGTCCAAATCCCGGCGAATTATCCTCATCCTCACGGACTTTTTCTTGAAGTAATTATATTTTTACTTCGTCTCGATGGAAGCGGGAATTTTCTTCCCCGTCACTCCAATTCTATGGAGTTCCAATTTCAACTGCACTCTCTCTCCCGTTCGTCGCTCTTTCCCGCGCATCATAAGGGCTTCTTCTTCTTCTTCTTCGAATTCACAGAGAAGTTACAGAGGGCCGAAGCCTTCAAGGGATTGGGTGGCCGATTGGGTCTCTAAGAACGACGATGCCGTTCGGAGTTTGCCCATTTACGTCGGAGGAATTTCTCTCTTGGTCGTCCTCTTTAATCGCGCAGTTTCTGGCATTGCTCCTGTCGCCGATGCCAGCAGGTTCAGCACTAAATTTTAAACTAATTTATCAAATGTTCTTTCTTTCCACAACTCAATACGTATTGCTTATTCTGGGATGTTATAAATGCATCACTACAATGAGTAGTAAATTAAGAGAAGAAATCAACAATTTGTTGAGGCGAGGATGGAAATTCTATCTTCGATAACTTCGTCGATAACTACGTTTTCCTATTTTGGCGGCGTGATTCTGCAACTAACATTCGCTTTGAGCTCTGACTTAACGTAATTAGTTGTTCTATTTGTAACAATGAACAATTATCAATTTCGGCAGTTCGCAGTCAAGAGCTGATCTATTAACCCTTGGACTAGCTGTTACGAATGTCTTGGCTGGTCTGGTGTGGCTGTCAATCAGGCCGAAATCTATAACACCGGTGAGGGTTTACGATAAGATTTTCATACTCAACCTTTCCTCTCTCGCTACAACAATCAGCTCAGGAGGTGCCTGTTCTACTCCCTTTTGATTTTCCCTCCCTACTTTTGTTATCCGTATCAGGTAAATCCACAAGGGGTGGCATGTGAGAGGATATACTCCAGTCTCCCTGATCTTGTAACATCTGAGTTGTTATGGTAGTATACTTTATATAATTTTCTCTATGATATTTTTAAACTGTGAATTTTATCAAGTATTGAATTTGAAGCTGGTTAAGATCATTGAAAATCACTTTTGATAGGGTGCTTTGTTTGGTTTGGTTAATGGAGATACATGACTGAAAATTAAATAGCGTGCTTGAGAGTTATGACTTTTTTTCTCTTAGTTTCCCTATTATCTTTACAGAATTTTATAATCCATATATCATTTTCTTTCCCCATATTGTCATATGTTCATGGAAATGTTTAGTGACAGAGAAAGCTAAATTCATATGCGATGTATCTGATAAATTACTTTTGGTATTTGACGCTAAAGACAATTCTTAGAGGAGAAAGGAAAAATCCTGGACTAGGTGGTTAATGGTTACTTTTTGCTGCCTATGCTTAGGGTATGGAAGTCTCTGTCAGAAGTGACATGCTGCAGGTCTTTGGTTGTTGTTTATGATGGTATATGTATATTTCAAGTTGGTTTTGCTGCTGAATCAGCTGAGGGTGATGGCGAGGCCGAATATGTGGAAGCTAGTAAATTGATGCAGGGATCGCTCTATCAAGGAGTTCTCAAATCTCAAGCTCGTGAGTAGTAAATGACATGTGCACAGAGACCATCTCACAATGTACTACTTGATTGTTGTGCAATCGTAAATATCTGCAACTATTCGTTTTGAGAGACTATCTTTCCTATTTTTGTAGAGAGCTACTTGGCCAATCTCTCTCTTTATCCAGGGAAGTCGGAGCTGCCATTTCTTCCCTCAAATACTCAGGTACATTGCTTAATACTATTCAGGTTGTTGTTAGTTTTGTTCCTCTATTTTTATTTTTATTTTTTATTTTTCTGGTATATATAACTGGTAGATAGTTTCTACAGTTGTCCATTCTTTGGTATTTGCCGCTCTCAATAACTAGTAGATATGTAAACTAATTAACTTGTTTTTGTTACTCTATGTATTACTTATTATGGTTCAGAGTGCAAATGAAGCTCGAGTTCGAAGCATCATTTGGTGCACTCGAAGAATAATTTGGTTGTTAGCACGTCTAATTAGCTATTGCGTTGCCACATTTTCTCTGTCAGAAACTTGGGAGTTCTTCTGCCTGCTGGCCAAAAGAGTCTCTCCTTTGTGGCTAAATAGATTCTCTACTTGTTCACTGAAACCAGACTTTACTATTTGACAAAGTATGGAGGAATGTGATGAAGTTTTCAATTTGTTTTGTAATTTTTTAGGTTGTATCAATTAAATAGGATTTGATTCTTGACCTGTTCACTTTATGGGCTTTCTTATTTTGAAGATGGTGGCTAATTCAACACCTGAAAACTTGAAATTTTGTTGTAGAATCTAAGAGACGGGTACTGGTATGTAGAATTGTTTCTAAAAATTAATTGTGTTATTGAGTGTCACACCCCACCCTAGATTACCTTACCGAACCTAGTAGGAGCTGTGACAACAATAGACTTCAAGTGTTCAATAGAATCCATTGTCAAGTCTCTCTTAGCTTATATCTAACTTAATCTATTAACATAACTTACCATGCAAAAGCACATATATATATATTATAAACCTTTATGCAAGCATTAATCTTATTCTCCTTAATCCAACAATAAAGCTTCTCTTAATCCAACCATTTTCCATGGCTTCTCTTGATGATTCTTGAGAAACTTACCAATTTTCACTTCCAATTCGTTTAGAGCACCACCATTTGTCTTTAGCCCATTTCCAAGAAAATCCTTGAGAAAAATCTCTCAAATGGCTCGTCTTCCTCTTCCCAAGCTCTTTCTCCTGCAATTTCCCTCCCTTCTCTCTTTCTCTCCCTCAAATTTCTGCTATTTCTCTTTCTATTTCTTCTTTTATTTTTCTTTTCATACTTCCACACCTAGGGGTGTACAAATAACTCGGTAACCCGAGCAACTCAACCTACCCAACCCAAATCGTAAGGGTTGGGTTGGGTTGGTTTTTTTTTTTTTTGGATTGAGTATGTTTGAGTGTGGGGCCTAAGTTTGTGTTAGTTAGGAGGGCCAAAGTGCTTGGGTATTTAGGGAAGCTTGGTTAGTCTGTGGAGGGTATCTTTTTGCTATTTGTTGTTTTGGTATTCTTTGAGAGAATTAGGAGTTGTGGGAAGCTCTCAAAACTTCCCTTGACACTTTGTTATTGCTCATAAATAAAATTGCTAAGGCTAGGCCTATAAATTTTGGTATAGAGCAGTACTTTTGGGGAATGGTGGGAAAGATGGAAGGTAGAATTATTGAGTTAGAGGAAGATCTCGTCGACTAAGAGAGAGTGAACTTCGAATTAAAAAGGAAAAGGGGTTGTGTTTCAAGTGTGATGAAAAATTTAGCCCTACCCATCGATGCAAGAAGAAAGAATTGCAGGTGATGGTCTTGCAAGAGGGAGTCGAAGACAGCAAGCAAGGACCAACTGAAGGGGGCGAATTAGTGGCGGCAACGTTGGCTGTTGAGTCGGAAGCCATATCGGAAGCAATGGAAGTTGCGAACCCTTCTTTGAAGTCGTTGGTGAGCTTTAATTCACCGAAAACGATGAAAATACAAGGGAAAATTGCTGGTCGGGGAGTTGTCGTTCTTATCGATAGCAGAGCAACACATAATTTTATCTCAGAGGATGTCTTAAACACCTTGAAATTATCGATTTCTCCTTCATCAAGCTACAGAGCTGTTATGGGAACTGGGGGATTTGTGCGTGCTGTCGGAATTTGCAAAGGTGTGGTTCTTACCATTTCGGATTTAACAATTATTCATGATTTCCTTCCCCTTCCTTTGGGCAGTGCTGATGTTATATTGGGCATTTCGTGGTTGGAAACGTTGGGTAAGATCCAATTCGATTGTCGCCGATTAGAGATGGATTTTTAGGTGGGCAATTGGCTAGTTCAATTGTGCGAAGACTGTAGTTTGGTAAAATCCCAAGTGTCATTGAAGTCGATGATGAAGGCATTTGGGGAGGAAGACCTTGCATTTTGATTGAATTGAATGTTTTGGAACCAGTAGCAACAGGGGAATTTATGTCTTTATCCACAGGAATGTTGGAAAAATTTCCAAGAGAAATTCGTGACATTCTTCAACAATTTGAGAGGATGTTTCAGCCAAATGGCGAGTTACCTCCAGTTCGTAGTTAGGATCATACGATTGAATTGGAATTGGGAATAGGACTAGTCACTGTACACCCTTATCACTACCCACAATTTCAGAAGGATGAGATTGAGAAGTTGGTTCGAGAGATGTTGACGGCGAGGATCATACCACTTGGTAAAAGTGCGTTTTCGAGCCTGGTTTTGTTGGTTAAAAAGAAATATGGTAGTTGGCATTTTTGTGTGGACTATCGAGCACTTAATCAGGCTACCATTGCAAATAGATATCCCATACCGGTTGTTAATGAGTTATTGGATGAATTATTTGGGGCCACCATATTTTCCAAGATTGATTTGAAGTCAGGGTACCATTAGATACGCGTCAATCCTTGTGATGTTCATAAAACAGCTTTCAAGACTCATAGGGTCACTATGAATTTTTGGTAATGCCCTTAAGATTGCGAAATGTCACTTCCACATTTCAGTCGATTATGAATGACATCCTTCAACCGTATTTACAAAAGTTTGCATTGGTTTTCTTTGATGATATCTTGATTTACAATACCATGATGTGCAACCATAGGTACCATCTTGCCATAGTATTGGGAATTCTTGTGGAGAATCAGTTTGTAGCGAATCTTAAGAAGTGCATGTTTGGTGTCTCACGAATAGAGTATTTGGGCCATATTGTCTCTGCTCAAGGTGTTGTAGCCGATCCCTTTAAATTCAATGCTATGAATTGGTGGCCAGTGCCTCGAAATATTTAGGATTTCTCGGGTTGACAGGGCACTATCGTAAGTCCGTCGCTAATTATGGTTCCATAGCATTTCCTTTAACGCAATTGATCAAGAAAGGGAGTTTTTTTTTTTTGTTGAATTCTGATGCGGAGGAAGCCTTTCATTGTTTAAAATTTGCTATGATGTCAGTACCAGTGTTGGGGTTGCCTGATTTTTCTAAACCATTTGTATTAGAAACTGACGTGTCGGGTGTGGGTGTGGGCTCCGTACTTATGCAAAATCAGCGACCTTTAGCGTATCTGAGCCAAAAGCTCTATTGGGACGAAGATTTGTTGTTCGTACGGACCAATTTGAAGTTTTGTTGGAACAATGAGTTATTGCAGGGGAATATTAGTTGGATAGCGAAGCTATTGGGCTATGATTTTACTATTGAATACAAATGAGGATTGGCGAATACAGCAATTGATGCCTTATCTTGCTTACCTCTAGCCCTTGAATTCGGTTTATTCAGAGTCGTTAGCGGGCTTAACATAGCAATATTTGTGGAACAAGTTAAGGGGGACAACTCATTGAATGTAATTTACCAAGCTTTATTGGCGGGAGTTTCTGCCCTTATGGGTTATTCATTGTGCGGGGGGTTAGTGTGTTACTGATGTAAGATTATTCTCCCATCTTCCTCACCTACAATTCCTATGGAGTTTCATAATAGTTTAGTAGGGGGCCACCAAGGGGCACTTAAAACTTACTAGAGGCTGTCTAAGGAAGTTTATTGGAAAGGTATGAAAGCTCGGGACGAGCATTTGTTGCTGATTGTGCCACGTGCCAGCGAGCAAAGTATTTATCCTTGGCCCTCGCAGATCCCGTTCAGGCTTTGCCTATTCCAGATAGAGTATGGGAAGATATATCCATGGATTTCATTGAGGGATTGCCGAAATCTGATGGCTATGTTGTGGTAGACCGTTTGTCCAAGTACGTGCACTTTATCCCTCTTAAACATCCTTTTACTGCAATTTTTGTGGCTGTTGTTTTTGTGCGTGAGATTGTTCAATTACATGGCTGCCCAAAGAGTATTGTATCAGATCATGACAAAATTTTCATAAGTTTGTTTTGGTATGAACTCTTTCGTTCTTTGGGCACACAGTTACAAAGGAGCACTACTTATCATCCACAAATGGATGGACAGATGAAGGTGGTGAATAGAGGAGTTGAAACTTATCTTCATTGTTTCGCTATGACTACTCCTAAGCAGTGGTTGAAGTGGTTCTCATGGGTTGAGTATAGTTACAATACGATTGTCCATACTTCAACTCGTGCAACAGCCTTTGTGGTTGTTTATGGTCGTCCTCCACCTCCAGTTTTGTGGTATGTTAAAGCACATCAATTGTGGCCGAGGTTGATGTTCAACTCAGGGACCGAGATGCTAAGCTACATACGATAAAAGATTGTTTGTTGAAGGCTTAGCAAAGGATGACGAAGTTTGCAAACACTCAGCATCGTGATGTTCAGTATAAGGTGGATGATTGGGTTTATCTTAAACTTCGGCCATGTAGGCAAACAACTCTAGCTTGACATAAACATTCTAAATTAGCACCACGGTTTGTTGGGCCATTTCAGATTGTGGCTTGGGTTGGGCAGGTTGCTTATTGTGTAGCGTTGCCACAAGGAGCTAATATTCATCCTATGTTTCATGTGTCGGTGTTGCAAAAAGCCGTGGGTTATAATCTGCCAATGTTTCCCATTCCTCCAGATATCGCACCAAATTTGACTATTCATGGGCAGCCAGCTGAAGTACTTGGGTTGAGGAAGGCAGCTAATACTGAGGGTGCTTTTGAAGTACTTATTCATTGGGAGAATGTTCTTGTGGAAGATGCTACGTGGGAGCCAGTTGACTATTAGGGAGCAATTTCCAGACTTCCACCTTGAGAACAAGGTGGCTCTTTGGGTGCGGGTAATGATAGACCCCCAATTACGAAAGTGTACACTCGTAAGAGAGGGAAGAAGGGTATGGGTATGGATTGAGTTTGTTTGCGTGTGGGGCCCAAGTTTGTGTTAGTTAGGAGGGCCAGAGTGCTTGTGTATTTAGGGAAGCTTGGTTAGTCTGTGGAGGGTATCTTTTTGCTATTTGTTGTTTTGGTATTCTTTGAGAGAATTGGGAGAGGTGGGAAGCTCTCAAAACTTCCCTTGACACTTTGTTGTTGCTCATAAATATAATTGCTAAGGCTAGGCCTATCACCAACCTACACACATGACACAACACCACACATGTGCCCAACAAATTCACCTCCAAACTTTCGGCTGCTATGTTTTTTTTTTTCCTTCTTCTTTTCCTTTTCCTTTTCCTTTCTTTTTCATAACAATTCCAATTCCCTTTTTCTCATAAAAAAAATAATTCCATTTCCTTTGTCTTTTTTTATTTACACAAAGTCTTAAGGACAATTGGTCCTTACTTTGTGTGCTTGAATTCCCTTGCTCACCAGCCAGTGTTGGTGAGGAGGAATAATTTTAATAATTATTATTATTTTTTACAAAAAGAGCAAGAAACTAAAAAAGATAATAAATTGTGAGAACAAAGTATCCAATCGTATTTTTACTAGTTTTTTGTTTCAAAAAGAACAAAAACTGTTTTCACCTCAACTTCTATATGGTAGAATTTTTAGGGAGGTCGAGAGAACGTAGGAGGAGGTTTGGGAGGTTGCTAGGTTTAATGCGTCCTTATGCACGTCTATTACCCAACCTTTTTGTAATTATGAGCTTGGTTTGATTCTCTTGAACTGAAGTCTGTTTCTGTAGTTAGTGTTTGGACTCTTTTTTGTGGGCTTTTTTTTTGTATGCTCCTGTATATTCTTTCATTCTTGTCAATGAATACAAAACAACGTGAACTTGTTACCCGGTTTGTGCAAACTGTGTCATACTCTATGTTAGATAGGCAGGTATTTAAAGTAGATTAAAAACATTGCTTTCTAAGACAAATCTGCTATTGTAGGCTGTAATCTTGCAACCACTTGGGGAGAAGGGTATTGCTATAATTGGTGGCAACACTATTAGGGGTTTCACAACCTCTGATCAGGTACTCGCTCGTTTGTAATCCTCTTGGCTCTTTCCTTAATGGGACTCTTGTTCTATTTTTTACTTCAGCTTGAATAAAGAGAACTACAGTTCTACCTACTCCATTCCCCCTCCCCCCCCCGGGAAGTTTGAGGGGACACTTCTATTTTTACTTCAGTTTGAATGAATAGAACTGCAGTTCTATTATCTGCATATTGATGGTGACGACCTTTTCCTTTTTTCTTTCTATGGCATAATTACAATTTCCTGCTTATAATTTTAAATGTTCACAGGCATGGATTTCACTAGTTGGAGAGAAGCTGGATGCTACTCTGTTGAAATATTCGAATAATTTTCAACCAACGGTAAAATTGAGCTCAAAGGGGAACTGAACTGTTGATGGATAAACACAACATGGTTATTAGATTGTTCATTTTATTTATTTCCAATGTTTCTAAACCATTGGCGAGAAAAGAGAGATACTATTGAATCCCCTGTAAAGGCAGGCGAAGCAACTCAACTACGTAGTTGATTTCAATGTATATTTGATAAATCATTAATGCAAAAGCTTCTCCTTTTCAACCATTGATTCTACATGTATTCACTGATTGAAGATAATGTCTGGTTCGTTCTCTTTTATGCATTTTCTGTCTGTGCTAATGCTGAGTGCATTCTTAGATGTGTGACAACAGACAGCAGACAGCAGATGATTAATTCAAATTTGAAGTATGAATCAGAAAGAATTTCATTCCAACGTCTGAAAAGTGTAAGTTAAAAACCTGTAACTAAACCATAGCATGTCCATGGAGTAAAAAAAATAATCAGATAAACATTCTTTTTGTAGAAAAAATCAGTTGCTTGCTGTATGATTACTGTGTACAGGTTGCCAAGAGTTGTTTAACCAGAAGCTTTCTCCCATGGTAGGGACCCTGCCAAAGGATCAGAGAACAAAGTCTGTATAAAATCTCTCAGTCCAGTGTCCCAAACTTCACAGAACTGCAACCGCCAATTGGGTGGTTCAATTGCCTCTGTCCCAAGCCCGGGTGCTCTATCCTTCGACCCTTCATTCTGTGCCTCCTGCCAATCTACAACATAGGTAGCTACTCTTCTGAAAAATTTAGCTCGAAAAGTTTCCCACACTTGGTATTTGTAATGGTTTATGACAGCATTGCTTTTTGGTACATCAAAAAACCCAAATCCTTGTTTCAACCGAAAGTGGTGAACGACATTGAGAAGTGTTATGTCAAGCAAGTCTGGCCGGACAAACGATTTGTGTCTCTCGGGACTCTGGAGCCGGCAAGTGTACCCCATTGTTACTCCCTGTAGTGGATGTGATGTTAAACCCGATGGTCCAAAGCTATGACATGCCGTTCTAATCTCTGCAATGGCTGTTGAATTGGAAGTTGCAGCAGATGAGTCGGCAATGAGAGAATGAAGGGCATTGCGGCCAGCAGTATGGTATTCTTGCTGATGGCGATACTTTGAAGGGAAGTAGAAAAACTCATCAACATCAAAGAAACCAACCCACTCACATTCATCTCTAGCTCTCAAAGCACAGTGTGAGAAACCTGCTTCTTGGGTTTTAAGCCATGGCCAGGTCAGCCTACTGATATTGTAGTCTTCCAGGTTGAGCTCTCTAATGACTTCTTCAAGGCCATCATCACTATTGTTGTCGTAGATGAACCAGCGCCCTACTCCAAGCCAGGCATGGTACATAATCCACTCACGAAGTGCTGCCGCTTGGTTCCACACCATCGTGCACACACAAAGCTCATGTTTTTCCTGATTTCTTTGCAGCTTATTCAGATTGGAGTTGAAGAGTCTGGCCACGGAGGGCAGAGTCACCTGAAGATGAGCTCTAGTATTGACATTTCCACGGCTCACGGTAACTCGAATTCCCTTTTCCTTGTCTAAAGTGCTCAGTACACCAGCCGGCAAGGAGCACCTGATAATTTCTTGAGCTGCAGTTACTGCTTTTGTGGTAAGCACATGTTCTCCGTTGTTGGAATTTCCCAGTCTAAAGTGGCAGCTGAATTCAGTCGGATTAGATTCCTTGTGTGGTCGGAGATTTAGTCCCTTGGCAAACACCACAACCGTATCACCGTCAATAGCTGCCTCATAAACCACCCTCTCCCACGAGGCAACTGGCTGCCTATTTCTGACCAACCAATGGTCATCCGCTCCCACGCCACCCCTCCTCAAGTCCACGGAGGAGGCCGAGTAATTCAGTGGCGGTAGTGGACATCTGGCAATCGATCGGAATTCATCGTACTTGTCCGTGGACAGAACTGACTGTTTGAGAGTCTCTTGGTTCAAACCTCTAGCGACTGGTTTGTGGTATAAACAATCCAATTTCTCATATCGGCTGAATTGGCCGGCGACCATCAAAAGCAAGTGGTCAGGAAACAAGACTCGGCTTTCGATTCTCAAAGGCGAATACTTACTGCTCAAAGAATTGTCAAGTGTGGACTTGCTAGCGGAAGTGGACAAGCGGGAGAGAGTGGTGGAAGAGGCATCGAGAACTGGCCGGAACGACGCCGCCGCAATCGAGAACCACCTAGTCGAAGAGAGAAACAAGAGAAAAGCAAAAAAGGAGAGGCAAAGAAACAGAGATCTCCGAGTAAAGAACTGAACGTGCGAGCTCGACCTGCCAAAGCGCTTCCTCTTCCGCCGCTGCTGTTCCCAATCCATTAATCCAAAATTCACACCGAACCCAAATCAGAAAAAAAGCTCAACCGCTGTGTAGATCCAGCCAGATGAAAGCAGAAGCGAGTTCGTCGAGTTGGGGTTTTTCCGATAACCTCTGTCTGTCTGTCTGAGCCTGTAATTACTGGGGAACGGAGTTTATTAGTTAAAACTTAAAGATTCGGCTGTGATGATAATGACGAAGCTTGCTTGATTGCTTTCTGCAAAGAGGTGGACTTTTATTAACAAAGAGGAAGCGTGAATATCACTCTCTCTCTTGTCCTGCTCCTGCTGCCAGACCAGACCAGACCATCGATTTTATTTTTTTCTTTTTTCTATATATTTTGGAGCTTGAAAAATACTCGCTTTTGCTATTTTAATTGGCCCAGACGGCATGCCATACCACTGCTGCCTTTTTTCTCTCTCGTATACTCCTTTTTGTCAAACAAGCCGTGTTTTTGTTCAGAAGAGTAAAATGATTAGCTGGAAAAATAGACTTTTATTACAGTTTTGCTCCTACTCACAAGTCCATTTCTTTATTAGGTTTAACTCCTTAATTAAATCTTTCAACTACTTGATTCTTATAATTTGCTTATAGACCCATTACTTGGAATGGAACCTTCGAAAGAAATAAACAAACAAATGCTCTGGTTGCTTCGATTTTATTAAGAGCTAAACAATGAATAATGACTGTTTTTGGAATCCCTCGGCCAAATTTACGTCGTTAGTTCATTAAATGGGAATGGAAATGCACGTGGAAGGGGCGAGTTGGCTGGCGGAGTCACCGCTTTCATTGTGTTTCAACCATTTATAAATTCTATTCCAACACCAATCACCAAAACATTAAATTTTGTGAACTCAACAAAATAAAACTTTTTATTAATATTATTTTCACATGCCGACCATTTACTATGAAACAACATAATTCCTGAATTCCTTTCAATAATTGTTGTTTTTAATGATTTGTATTATTTTCCTATTAAGCTATAACGTGCCCATATGTCCTTTTAGGATTTTGGTAATTAAGTGAATAATATCCTTTAATTGCTGCATGGGAGAGAGAGAAAGAGAGGGAGTGAGAGGTTATTAAATTTTTGTTAAATTGTGAATTTAGTTTTTGGAATTGTTCTGTCTATTTAATCTTCAATTTTAAAAAATAGTTATCTTTTGAATGTTGAATTATCTTATTATTAAATTTCTACATCAATATTATTCACAACCTTCAAAATACTACTTATACATATTGGTTACAGAGTTAGTGTCATATCATTAATAGTAAGATTAAGACATACTATGATTGAAGTATATGTAACTGCAGAGTTAAGGCGGCACACATCATATGAATGTTGATGTATTAGACATGGAATTAATTAAAATATCATCTAATTGTCTACAAAATATCGCACCAACTCAACTAAAATTTTATCTATAAACATGCCATGCTAGACTTTCATTATTGGTGCTAAGTGCTAACAATATGGACTAAATAGAAGCATAATTCAAAACTTAAAAATGTAATTAAGAATATGAACAAAATAGCTCAATGATTAAGGCATCACTTCCTTTCCACCCACATTTGTTGAACTAATTTTGTTTATAAAAAATGTAGAATTCAATAACGAGGCGTATGAACTAAATATCTAATTTTTTTTTCATTATTTAGAATTTAAAACCAATAGATTAGTGGGTTGGGCTGTCCCAATCGCTAAGACAATTGGAAAATGAACCAAAGTTGTCACAGAAAAACAGTCTAAATTACAATGCTAATCTTAATTTCCTTTTGAACCTCTCAGCCCACCTAAAACTTGTCTATGTTTTCAACATTCTGTTTAAATAAAAAATACTCTCAGCTTTCATTATAAATACCCATTTAATCCTACACTTGCTTTGTTTCCATATTTATAATCTGGAATTTACAATTTCATGGCCTTTTTGGACATATTGCATCAAAATGTTAACTTTAATCTGGCAACCAAAAGAAGAAAATAAAATAAAAACAGGAAAATTTTCCCAAATTTGTATGGAACAAGACAGAAAATTAAAGGAGAGAGAGAGGGGGGGAGGGATGATTTTCCTGGAAAGTTAAGAGAAAATTTCAGGGAAAGTTTCAAAATGGGTTTTTTTTTTTTTTTTTTTTTTTTTTTTTTTTTTTGCAATTTCAAAAAGGGTCTCAATATTTTTTATTTAGGCTTAGAAATTAAACTCTCCTATTGGGATAGCCTCCCACCAACGCCATGAAAGGGAAAGTTGATAAACTTACAGAGATGCAGACAATAACAATAATTCTTAACAAAGAGAAAGAAGAAGAAAAGAGAGAATTGTTTTGATTGTGATGGGGAATTAGGTCATTGCAAAAGCTTCTCTTTTCCCTTTCCTTTTTTTTTCTTTTTAAATGAATAATATTTCTTATTTGAATGATTAAATGAATATCAATTATCTAAAGTTGAAATTTGATAAATGTATTTGGGTATATTCTTTAGGCTAACCAACTTGTCGTCTTTCACATGATTAAATTAGTTTTGATTTATATAATGACATTATGGGCAAATCTGGACAAATTAAACAGCTCAGATTTTGTATCAATACCCTTTAGCTCATCTTTTGTATCGATACCCTCTAAATTGGTTTCAATTCAACTTGAAAAACCCAATTGGAATTTCTCAAACAAACAAAAGCTGATCATTACAACACGTGGTATTGATCTTATTGGTTTCTATTATATATGCGTATTTATCTGTAAAATTATCCGCGACTACTCTAAAAATCCAATTTATTGGGCCGAATTTTGAGTATCGAAGGCCCATGACAATATTATTTGGGTCGAGCTTTAAGATCCATCATTTTTAAGTTGGGAAAATTTGGAAGGGCTAACAACGACCAAATTTAAAGGAGCGTTTTAAAAAAAAAAAAGTCTAGAATTTTTTTCTTTAAAAAATGGCCAAACGATTTATTTATTTTTTTCATTTTAAATTAAATCATTAAATATTAAAAATACCTTTTACCTCAAATTTGAATCCAAGATACTAAATTATCCTATAATTATGTCAAATCTTGAACTCAAATTGCAACAAACATATCTTCTACAAAATTCCTTAAATAAAGGACTAGTTATGTATTTGAAAATAAAAAATACATAATCTTTAAAATTTTAACTAAATAATAAATCAACCTATAAGGATAATTTGATACATATTTTTAGATTGATAAATACCAAATTACTTAAAAATAGAATTCCATCTAAAAAAATCTAAGTAATATCTCACAAATAATATCTCAAAAACAAGTTAACTTAAAAGGCTACAAAATTTAAAAAACATAATTACACATTAATTGATGAAAGCTAGAAAAGTCATAAATTTATGTGTTGATTTCCAACAAAATTAACATTAGTCATCAAGAATATTTAATTATAATTGTTGGAATATAAATTTTGACCGATCAGAAATTTCCACGTCATTATTTAAAATTAATGATAAAATTATTTATTTAATTAGAGACCGAGTATAAATTAATGTGAGTCCTCAAATTAAATCATGACAAACCCAAATATGCCACGTGTCTTTCTTATGGACATTCGATCATATCGATGGGCATGATCAAATCCAACAATGACCGAGCTCAGAATCAAATGATGATTTAGCCTAAAGCCCAATTTAGTTGAAGTTTGACAAATTAAATTGGATTGGACTCAAATAAATCCAAGCCCATTAAGACAGCCGACCCCAAAGCCTATGTTTTGTCTAAACTAAAGATGAACCCAAACGCAATCAGGCTCAAGCCCACATAACTTTTCGAAAACTCTATAAATTGAAGGTTCCTCCTTCATTTTGGGGAGTTAGGAGTTTGAAGTTTTTTCATGAAGATTGAAGTTCGAAGACCTAAAGGTAGAGTTTAAATCTTCTTGAAGACTGCATAACAAAATTAATTATTCATGAAGATTGAAGATTGAAATTAAAGTATCCTGAAGGTTGAAAACTGAAGTTAAAGTGTTTGGAAGACTGAAGATTGAGACGAACTCTTCTTGAAAACTGGAATTAACCCTCCTCGAAGATTGAAACCAGGGACTAAAGATTGGAAGTTTGAGATTAAAGCTTAAACTTCTTTGTCTTTGCGAGAGAAGGAATCAAAGGACTATACGATAGAGTTGTATTCCACTACACTTACAAGAAATTAATACAAATTCAAAGTTCACTATACGAATTAAATTTCTCCGAAAATCTCGTCAAACAATAATAACTAAAAATTTAGGCATATTAGATAAAGTCTCCTTAAGAGGGAGCCCCACAAATACATTATACTCAAAGATAGCTTCACATGTATTATAAAAATAGCTTAAATCTTCGTTAGACCACGTAAATACCAGATAAATTGATCAGTTGTCGATACTCGTCAAAATTAATAATCAAGCCTAACTAATTTGCAACGTTAGTGGACCGAGTCGATCATAGGGAACCAATAATTATTCGCTCTCATTATATTTGTTTCGTATCGGGACCGGGGTTTGTAAGAAAAGTGTAAATTAAAATGCATAAAACGTAATAAAAGCAAAGGGAAAATAAAGTGATCTTACCATGCACCAATTTGGAGTTTATCAGGTTAAATTTGAAATGTTGATCACTGAAAACTCCAATTAAACTCAATTTCATAACTAAACACTCAATCGACTTAACCGAAAAAGCCGAAAAAGCCCCGTAAGGTCCCCTAATTTAATTAATCTGATAAATCATCCAAATTAATTTCTAAATTAATCAACTAGCTAGGCACGATAGCATTCCATACTAATTGATTGACCACATTAAGCTCTAGGGATTGATTAAGATGTCCCAATTAAACCGGATAGCCTAATTCAATTTAAACGCTCTCTTAATTCTAAGGCCTATCATATAAGTTATGAAATTGAGGAAAAGTCCCTAAATCACATACACAAGCCAACCTACTTGCTACTAAAATCAAGCATGAGTTCATGACAATTATGGATCACAAACGTCATACATAGCAAAATGAACACACAAGCGCGATTAAGGCGTTAATTTAATCCAAACAAGCATGCTAATGATTGATATGAGAATTAAGAAACATTTAACTACTGAAATTGATAGAAAATAGCAAAAAAATCTCACAACATTACAAGTTTAAATTCCGACAAATCTTCGAATTGGCGACGAGAACTTAGTCGGTCATCGAGATAGCGTAGCCAAACTCGATAGCTTGATAAAAAAACACTAAACTAAGTTTGAAGACTAAGAAAACAGTAAAGAAAGATAGAACGTCTTGGTGGAAATAGGATATTCTAAGAACAAAAAACTACTTCTCCTTTTTGGAGCACACTCTTGGAAATAATTATTCGAAAATAAAATTATGCACAAATACCTTGCATTTGAAGATGTTTAATAGTGTCGTCAAACAATTGCCCTTCGATCTTCAACAATCTTCAACTCTAAGACATCCATCATCATTCTAAGATAGTAGTCATGACACTTACATAACCAAACAAATGTTTTCGGTTTGAGAAATTGGAACCAACGTCCATTATTGAATCAAACGAATTTTCCACAATCTCTTCAAAATCGCCAACCCTTTACCTAAATTGAAACCCTTCATTTCTCGAACAATGTCTTTCTCAATCGCTTCAAAGTCGCCACCATTTTCTTTCGCACCCTCACAATCGCCTCCATTTTCTTCCTCTAAGAAGTTCACTCTTCTACTACATTTATAGAATTCTTCCACCATTCGTAACCTTTGCTGTCGTGCTATGAATGCCTCCACCATCTGCCAGAACTCCCCATTGCTCATATGATCTTCTAGATATGAGTTTTTTTTTTCCCTCACTATTCCTTTGCTCAATCGGATGAGTTTCTTGCATTTTTTCGTCTTCAACTGACTCCTCCGATAATGGTTGATTTCTTGAAGATTATAGATTTTTTTATCACAACCGACATGTCGTCGTCGTTGTCATTGATCTGCTTGATTCGAAACTCGATTACGACAAGTCAATAGCAAATGTTCGTGAGTCGGGATCAATTGATTACAAAAAACTTCTCAATTACCAAAAGAATTGTATAAAAATGTGAAAATACCAAAAAAAATATAAATATTTTGAATATATAATTTAAAACTTTGAAAAATATTATCTAAAAATTTAAATAAAAAAATCAATTAAAATCCATAAAGAACAAGAGATTCGAAATTTATATTTACATAAGATAACAACCTCAAGATTTATATTAAAATTTGAAATAAAAATATATATGATATAAAAATATTTTTTATCTGATATTAGATACGTTCTAAATACAATACAATGTCAATCAGATAACACACATAGGGGCATAATGAAATATATATATATATATTATGCAAGAGTTCCTTACGTGAAGCCATAAATCAACAACTCTTTATTTTTTGATATTTTTCAAAACTGGCCTCCTGTTTTAGCCATATGGTCCATCCAATTCCCCAATTTGGAAAACATATAAAATTAGTATTTTCTTTTCTTTAAAAGAATGAAAAAAAATATAAAATAAAAGTAGCTTTTTTGGGATATATTCTTTATGTACGGTGCAAATATGTTAATGAAATTGGTTAATCAATAATAAAAATGAAGTCAAACGTTTGTACCCATGTATTTTTCATAAAAAAAAAAAAAAGAAGTAAGAATTAAGAAATAAGGTAAAAATAAAAATTTGTTTTTAGTTTGTGGTTTTATTGGACAATATAATATCTAAATGGGAAGAAATTTGAATCCCAAATGTAATGTGTAACCCCGTTGAATAAAGAAGAGAGGGGACTAGCCACATGGCAAGATTGAGATCGCTCCATTCGGCCAAAGCCCACTTCGGATTTCCAAGTAATAGCCCTATCAGGATGAGCTCACACCTTGGTGGGAGCTCAGCTAAGTTTGGCGCTGCCAAAGCAAAGTTGAAAATCGACCAACGCCAATGGCTCCATGTGTGTTAGATAACGCACTGAAAACGTTGTCATATTATTGGACAACTTAGAAAAGTCCACCAATTGGGTGGCTGATGGTGCATCCTAAGGTCCATAACCTACAATCTTGAGCACGTAACAATAATCCAATATGTTCGAGTTCACTCTACAGCTTTAAGACCAATGATGAAAATATCCGTTGATATGTCGATATATCCGTAAATTGGAGGCTTCAATGTGAATATTGAGGTTTATTCGACATCTATAAATATCCATAAAACATAAAAAAAAAAAAAAAAATCATCTATTAACTCTAATATAAATATAAATAATAAGAAAAGATCTATAACTTAGTTTGGAATAAAACCAATTTAGTTGTTAATTTAAATTTGACCATCAACTTATGAGGTTGTAACAATTTAGACCCTAAACTTTCAATTTCATCAAATTGAACCCTAAAATTAAATAAGTGTTGCAATTTTATACTTGGTTAAAATTTGCTAACTCGCCTACTAATTTTAACAGATAACAATGCAAAAATTCTTCATAAACTCATTAATTTCAATAAAATAAAGTTTTGCACAAAAATAAGTTTGACCAATGCACAAATTACTTTTCCAAGATTCATAAATTTCAACAAAAAAAAAAAGTTCTAATGTTGTTTTTCTCTAAAATTTTATCAATTTCATATTGTACATATGTTTTATAATTCATTGGATGCAAGCTTCTTTTAACGAAATTTGGAGCGAAAACTTATTAGAAGGTTAAAATTGCTACACTTTTTAAAGTTTGAGGTTAAGATTACAACACTTATCCAAATTTGAGGTGCAATTTGATAAAATTGAAAGTTTAGGGTTAAAATTGATACAAGTCGACACGTTTATGGGTTAACATTGATTTTTGTTCATAATTTTTTGATTTATAGAAATATCTGTCAATATCAATATTTTATCGATATATATGTAAAATTAAAATTTCGATATTGATGTTGACATCGATATTTTCATCCTTGCTTTAGAACTAACTTTAAGGGACTATTTGGGGTATGAGTTATAATAGTTTATGGAATACTATATATCCCAAACACATACTATTATAGCCCATATTAAATAACTATGCATCCTAAACATATATTATATAACTCCACAGATTATTATAATGCATTCAGCGCCCCAACAACCTCTAAGTGTTTGGAAGGGACGAGCTTGCTTTGCATCGGTGCATGGTTCATTCTTAGTTGCAGGTGTATGGTGATTGGGACATAGGTTGGATTTAGCGAACACATATCCCACTTTTGTTGAAATCGTGCAACAATAAATTACATTACATAATGAGGTTAAAAAATAAATGATATATGTCAAAGTGAGCATAGTTGAATGGATTAAGTAAAAAAAAAAAAGTATAACTCAGTGATAATTGACATATATCATCGACCAAAAGGTCATAGATTCGAATCTCTCATTCCCAAATGTTGTTGAACTCAAAAAAATAAAAAAAATAAAAATAATGTCTAAAAAACGTGGATGGATTTTGATGTCCCAACAAGGTGACCCGTATAGTTTAAAACTATATATATTTTTTGGGAGAAATTCAATTTATACCTCTAAACTTGTCATGTTGTATTAATTTTCACCATAAACATTTTACTTCATCAAATTGGACCTTAAACTTAGACAAGTGTTGCAATTTTTTTACTCAATATTCAATTTCCGCTAATTCATCCACTAATTATAACAAAAAGCAATGTAAAAATCTCAACTCACTAACTTCCACATAATCAAGCTTTGCACAAAATTAAGTTGGATCAATGCACAAATTAACCATTGAATAACTTTGCCAAAATTTACAAATTTCAACAAAAATTTAACTCTAATGTCATTATTCTTGGAAATCTTATCAATTTTGAACCATACTGTAACGACCCTATAGGCTCAACACGCTACCTAAGAGTCATTACTAAGTCACGTCGCTATATTACCAATAATTTTGGCAGCATAACGACGTAACTACGCGAAAACCAAAAATTTACCCTTGCCTGATAAGACATAGAAAAACACACTTCTAAGATTTTCAAACAACCTCCTAGCATCCAACAAACTTCACAATATGATGCTAGGGTTCAAACAGCAGAAAACCAAATACACGTGCACGATTTACAAAGAAAGGTTAAAAGACTTTGAAACATTCTCCTAAACTTAAAAAAAAACTCGACATGAGTTCTATGTACATCCTGAAACATAAAAGAAGCGGAATAGCGATCGCTCGGCTCCCATGACTCGAGTAGCTGATCTCCGGTCACGCGCTAGGGCCGATCTTAGCCTTACCTGAAAACATTTTAAAAAGGAAAAGGGTGAGTATTAACGAATAATACTCAGTAAGTCCATCATAGTTTCAAAATAAGAGTTTCAATCACATGCAACATGTCATTTTAAATCATAAAACCATCGTAAACCATCGCTTTAGTAGGGGACCTAAAATTCCTTTTATAAACCATGTACTTTTCCTCGCGGCTCTCGTGAACGATTAAATTCTCCCGAGGGCCTCGTGAACAGTCCGGAGACAGTTTTTCCATCGAATAGAGTCCTCCCTAACTCTGAGAGTTAAGCTCGAAAGCTAACATACATCGTGGAGTCCGAAGACTCAAGCCCGTCGGCTACCATCGTGGGGGCACTCTCGAACCCCGGGAGCATAGAGAGTCCGAAGACTCGGGTTCCCTCAAAACCCACATAAAACTTTTGGGAGAATTATCGTCACGGCCTACATAAATCTTTTCATGAGCACACAACACATGCATGAGGTCCCATTCGTTTTAGAACATAATCATGAATGCATAAGTCAAAGCAATCGCATTTCAAAGACATACATATAATACACTTTCTTTCTTAAATACTTAACATGAAAACATAAACTTCAAAGTAAACATAGAGCTAGCTCAAGGTTTTGAAAACTTCTTTCGTTGTGAGATCCCTTACCTTAAATCTTTACTTACTACAATACCCTTTCTTCACTAGTAATGAGCTTCTCGAGTTCCCACTCCAAGTACGATCCAATGTCCTCGACAAATCACCTGAAAAGTGTCCTAAACGTGTCTTAAACCATCCGAATTACGCTAAAACACATTCTAACATTAATAACTCGACGAAACGGACCAAATGGCAATTTTTACCCAACTCCGGCGAGCGGCGGCGCGTGCAGCGGCGGACGGCGGCGCGTGGGGCTTCCGATCGGCGCGTGAGAGCGCGTGAGGGCTCGTTTTCGTGCGAAGCTTGCGGATTTGGGGTTTTCCGGCAGCTGGGGTTAGTTCACGAGCTACTGAACCGTCGAGGTGGCGTCCGGCGACTACTGAAAACGACTGGGGAGCTCGGTACTGAACAGATTCGGCGAACGCAGAAGAAGAAGAAAAGAAATCGCGAGCTGGGGTTGGTCGGCGTGCAGCTTGCGAGGAAGAAGACCGGCGGACGGCGAGTCTTCAACCCAGCGTGCGGCGGCGACAAGTTGCGATGGCGGTCGGCGATTGAGCAGACGCGAGAGGCGGACGGCTGGGCGATCGAGCTGCACCGGCGGCGGCAAGTTGCGTGCGGGTTGCTCGGCGGAAGAGAGAGAGAGAGAGAGAGAGAGAGAGAGAGAGCTGCGTGAAGGAGAGAGTGATCGGAGAGGGAGGGAGGACGGCGGGAAGAGAAAAAGAGAGAGAGAGAGAGAGCTGCGTGATTTCGGGAAGAAGAAGAAGGAAGAAAAAAAAAAAAGAAAAAAATAAATAAAAATAAATAAAAATAAAATAAAAATAAATAAAAATAAAATAAAAATAAAAATAAAATAATATTATAAAATCAAAAATATCTTCTTCTCTATAAATGACCAAAATGCTCTTTCCTTTTCCAAAAATCACCAATTTACCCTCAAAATAATTAAATTCATAATAAAACTTTACCAAAACAACATTTTAAACTTACCCAAAGAGTCTCGGGTGTTACACATACATATGTTTTAGAAAATACCTTTCAAACAAAAACTAATTAGAGGGTTAAAATTGCAATACATATTAAAGTTTAGGGTTAAGATTACAACGCTTATCTAAGTTTGGAGTGCAATTTGATGAAATTGGAAGTTTGAGATAAAAATTGATATTATTTTTCAATTTTTTTTTTATCACTGTATGGTAGGTTACCCTAAAAGTGAATTAATTATTTTTTTTAATGATAAATCTGCATCCATGAATGAAATAAAGGAGATTTGATAAGTCATCGAATAATATCTTAATACTTCACATTTAATAAAATATTAATCGTCAATAAAGCGTGAAAAATAAAGTATACCAAATGAACAGCCGAATAAAAGGTTTTTTCATATCAAGAATCAAATTAATCAACCCGATGTGATGTTTGAAGGGGTTGATTACTTGGTAGTGTAGGCCTAGGGCGGTCTTTACAAGCCCAACATGAGTTGCTAATGGGAGCTTTGAAGCCCAATATGATCATTTAATTGGGCCCACTCATACGGCCGATCAGCCCAACTTGACGGCCCAAATCTTAACGCTTTCCGAAATTTTGGTCCGTATGGATTTTGCGTTGTTCGTTTCCCTCCCAGCCCATCCACCAATGGCAACGAGAGGACCATTTAGAGCCACATTTTGACGTAACTGCATCAATTAGAAAAATAAAATCATCATATTATATCATCAATCAATTATTTCAAATTAAAATGATTGTTAACTGTAATATTTCCTATCGCTAAATGGTTTGGATATTCATTTCCTGACCGTAAATCTACATTGTAAAGGAAATTCAAATTTAGACTTCAACCAAATTAAAAAAAAAATTGAAGTTTCCATAAAAATTTTAAAAATTTAAGAATGGGTAAACCTAAATCGATGGATCACTCACTGTTACTTTTACATTTCACCTACGACCAAACGACACTTCGAAAATCCCCAAACCACAGCCGTTGATTGAAATGTGAAGGGCAGAGCCCACCGTTTTTGCCCTAACTCGACTTAACCCTAATTTCCCACAAAAGAAATTGATTTTTCCCAATTTGAATCCCGTGGGACATAATTACCCTTGGGTAATCATTAGAATACCGAAAATGCCCTTGAATTGGATTTTATACTGACTAATACACCCAGCCCAGCCAGTAATCAACGGCCTGTAGCCGGTAAACCCATCCAGGGTGACCGGTTAAACGAATTATAGTGCCCTCAAGTCTCAACCCAACTTTCCTCTTCTCTTGAGGAAGTGTGTTGTTGTACATCCCTTAAAGCTTCTCGTATATATCAAAATCAAATTCTTAGAAACTCTATTTTCTCTCACAGGCTCTTTGTTTCTTTATTTAATTTTATAGTTTCAATTTCATTCTCAAATTCTCAAGCATTTTCACCTTCCGTGGCCTGTTCGGTTTCCGGAGAAGGGAGAAAAAAAAAAAAAAGAAAAGAAAAGAAAAAAGAAAGAGAAAAACCTAAAATAGAAGAAGAACATTGAAGAACTTCAATTTTGGTTTTCATTTGCGTATTCTTTCTGTCCAAGGTTGTGAGAGAAGAGAATCACATATTCCTTCTATACTTTCCTCCTTATTCATCTTCATTTTATCCCTTTCCCTTCTCCTTCTTCTCCTACTTGTTTATGCTTCAGACTTTCTGCTAATTCCGCGACTTCACGATCTTTCAACTCGCACCTTTTAATGTAATTTCCTTTCCTTCTTCTAATGTTGATAGTTTTTTTTTTTCTTTCCGAATCATCTCGTGTTTGCTTTTTTGATAAGTAACACTGTTTTCTTTTGTGTGTTTTTCTCAGGATTCTGGTTATGGGGAGGTGATCTGAGCAGAGGTTTGGATGGAATTTTTTGCTCTTGTTTTTCTATTTTCAAAGTTTTACTATTTTTTTCGTATTTTAGATCTGCCTTTCTCTTGTTTCTCTTGTTGAATGAGCGACTTCTTGTGTAGGAATTTTGATTCTAATCTGAGTTCGAAGCATGGTTTTCTGTTGAAGACAGAGGAGGAGTTTTTGTCGGAGATGAAGAGGTCCAGAGACGACGTTTATATGGGCTCGCAACTCAAGCGTCCTGTGATTTCCACTCGCGCAGAAGCGTAAAGCTCATCGTCCTTCATTTTCTTTTAATTCTACTTAAATATGCTACCTCGTCGTTCTTAATTACTGAAGCTCCTTTTTTAAACATGGAGATCAAACTTCTGAATCACCTTGTCGTCCGCGAATTTTTTTTGATGGTTTGATTTTTTCATGAATTTCGGTTCTTACGAAAAGAAAATTTCTCGATTTCTTTTATTAATCCATTTTCAAAATTCTAATGAGTATCTAGGGTTTTCGAGGAGTTCCAAAAAACTTCTTTTTTTGTTCAACTCGCGAAGAAAAAGATCTTTCGTCTATTCCTGTTTTCTGCTTGGTAGTTAATTGTTAAGTTCGATGCTTTTTATGAATAAAATGGGAGTGTCTTAAATAGAATCCAAGTTCAGCATATCCATATGGACGCTCAAATTTTTGCATGATGCACTGATAATTGGTGTTCTAGAGTTTCTGATTTTGGGTCACTTCGTCATAGAAGTACTTATTTGTGTAAAATCTGTGTTGGGAAATGAAGATCTACACAACCCCAAATGGCGGGAGGAGGAAGTACTCAGAAATTAACCACTAATGACGCCCTAGTATATCTCAAGAGAGTGAAGGACATATTTCAAGACAAGAGAGAAAAGTATGAAGACTTCCTTGAAGTTATGAAAGATTTCAAGGCCCAAAGGTGTTTCATAGTCCATGCTTCATTTAACCCCTTTTTCCCCCTCTTTTGGTTTCTTACTTCTTTCCAAGTAGCACAGTTTTCTCCTTGGGGGAAGGGCATTTGTTAAAGGGAGCTATTTGTTGACTTATGTTTTTTATTTGATTGTAGAATTGATACTGCGGGAGTTATTGGAAGAGTAAAGGATTTGTTTAAAGGCCATCGAGATCTCATTTTGGGATTCAATACGTTCTTGCCCAAAGGATATGAGATCACTCTTCCACTGGAGGATGATCAACCTCCACAAAAGAAACCTGTTGAGTTTGAAGAAGCTATCAATTTTGTGAACAAGATAAAGGTTGGAATTTTTTCACAATTATGTAATATATTTGCTTTTATGAATTACACTAATTAGTTGTTTATTTGGATGCAAGCAGACACGATTTCAAGGCGATGATCATGTTTATAAATCATTTTTAGACATTTTAAATATGTACAGAAAGGAGAACAAGTCCATCACTGAGGTCTACCAGGAGGTTTGTGTGTTGCTCTTATCATTGGTTGTGGCAATGTTGTTTGTTTTGTACGTTTGGTTCTGTCACTGTACATTTTTATCAAGTACTTCTTTTGTAAATCAAAATTGTGGTTTGGTTTTTAATGATTTTTTTTGTTGGTGACTTTTCACAGGTTGCTGCACTTTTCCAAGATCACCCAGACTTGCTTGTTGAGTTTACTCATTTTCTTCCAGATTCTTCAGCCACAGGAGCTGGTCACTATGGCTCTGGCAGGAGTTTAATGCTCCGTGATAGGCATACTACCATGCCCATCATGCGGCAAATGCAAGTTGACCGGGTTTGAAACTTTGCCCTCTTTATAATATAAAAGACATGCTTTCTAAATTAAATTCCTGACAACTAACTTACCATGTCATAACTCCAGAAAGAAAGAACTAATGTGTCCTATGCCGAACGTGACCTTAGCGTTGACCGTCCGGAACCAGACCATGATAGGGCCCTAATGAAACTGGACAAAGATCAACGTAGGCGTGGTGAGAAGGAAAAGGAAAGAAGAGAAGATAGAGATAGGAGAGAACATGATCGGGATCGGGTTGACAGAGATTATGAGCATGATGGAAGGAGGGACTTTAACATGCATCGATTTCCCCACAAGAGGAAATCTGCTCGTAGGATTGATGACTCGTCTACTGAGCAATTGCATCCAGGTGGAGAAGGTGATGAAAATTTTGGCGTACATCCCATCTCTTCTTATGATGATAAAAATTCTGCAAAGAGTGAGTATTTTAATTATGTTGATTACTTTAATCATAACTTCACTAACTATTAAAGCTATATTCTCAATAAAATCTCGGAGTCTTTATTTTAGTTACATACACTCAATATGTTAAAGACATTTAAAAAAAAAAAAAAATCTAATGACAGTACAATTTTCCTCTGTTCCCTTCCATTCCGTTGCCTTTCATTCCACCTCCTTTCTTGTTTGTTTGTTAATTTATTATGCTTTGGCAGGTATATACAGCCAGGAGTTTGCTTTCTGTGAAAGAGTGAAAGAGAAGTTACGAAATGCTGATGATTACCAGGAATTTTTGAAATGTCTCCATATCTATAGCAAGGAGATAATTACCAGAGCAGAACTTCAATCTTTGGTATGGATACTTTTATCTTTGACATCTGTCTCTCCATTTAATGTCGTAAAGTTTTTTAAATTGCTGATAGCCATGTAAACGATATAATAAAATTGCTTGGCAGCACACTATGTAGAAGCAACAGATTAAGTGACATATAATGTCGTAAAGTTTTTTAAATTACTGATAGCCATGTGAACGATATAATAAAATTGCTTGATGAATAATAAAAAATTGCTTGGCAGTACACTATGTAGAAGCAACAGATTAAGTGAGAGACCATATCTCCTCCCAATCTCTGGATCGCTCCTAAAAGAACTTAATATTCTGTCTCTCCAGTCTCCGCTACTCTTATAATTGAGATTGTAATGCACTCATTCAGATGACCTTTGGCTGCTTCCTGAAACTGCAACTGTATGAAAAGTTTTTAGTGTTTTACGTTTACCTTGACATTGTCATACAAGACCCAGGCTATCCCAAAGTCCCGAGGCATGCAAACATCATGAACACCCAAACTCGCAGTGGAAGAAGATGTGCTCCCTGTCCTCTCTATTTTTGTAGTACAAAATGAACTAAGTTTGATTAAGGACAAATTAAGGAATATTCTTTGGATCACTTGTGGTGATTCCCTTATGAGTTTTTTTTTTTTTTTTTTAAGAGATTGATTTCCTTATGAGTTAATAATGAAGATAGAAAAAAATTCACCTTCTTTGGAGTCCTGGGTTTCTATAATGCCTTGGTAAGCGTGGCTATAAGTAGCCTTCTAATTCTACAATTGTAGGTAAAGACATTCAGGGTGGTTGGGTGAAGTAATCTGTATCACTAAGGATTCATAACCTTCGTTCTTTGGTAGCAATCAGAAAAAATTTAGAGTGAAGATTGAACAAATCCCTAAATGTATCTTCAAGTGGTTGGTCATGAACTAAAGTATCTTCCTAGTGAGTTTTCTTGACATTTTCCACCTTGAACCATGGAAACTTTTATATTGTTGCTTGATATCAAGTGCATGGAGGTCTATTTCATGGTTGTTACCGTAAGTTGGATCAACTTTAGATTTCATAATTGTAGAAGGAAAAAAACTGCTATAAATATGGTTGAGAGGGTCGAGATATCTGGAAAGACAAAATTCTACAGAAAGTGTAGCTTCTTGGCCCAAGATGGGTTGTAACACTTGCAAAAGCATGTAAAAAAGATTCCCTAACCATGCTTTGTCCCAATAACTTTTTTACTTAGCATAGCAAAAGCCTTAAATTTGTGTCACATTTTCTTTCTTTCACTTGTCAGGTGGGTGATTTACTTGGAAGATATTCTGATCTTATGGATGGTTTCAATGAATTTTTGGCACGCTGCGAGAGAAATGGTAACTGTTTAGAGTTTGTTCTTGCTTCTGTAGTTTACTGTTTAACATTAAATCTGATCAAGTATTGTTTTGCAGATGGATTTCTTGCTGGTGTCATGAGTAGAAGTACGTATACTTTTTTTCCCTCCTTTCCGAATATTTTGAATGCTCAATCTTTCGTAGTTCTTGCTGATTGTGATTGTAAATTTGTTGAGGCTTCAACACACTTTAGAAACTGATACTTAGTTTATTAGTTGAGTATCTTTATGTGACATGTACTTCTGTATTTCTTATTTATTAATTTTTTTAATAAATTCATTACAGAATCATTATGGAATGAAGGAAGTTTGCCTAGAACAGTGCAAGTGGAGGAAAGGGACAGAGATAGAGATCGTGACCGTGAGAAAGAGGATATTTCCAAAGATAGAGATCGTGAAAATCGAGAAAGAGATAGACTTGAAAAGAATGCTGCATTTGGAAGTAAAGATATTGTAGGTCACAGGATGTCTGTGTTTTCTAGCAAAGACAAGTATTTGGCGAAGCCAATAAATGAACTTGATCTATCAAACTGCGAACGTTGCACTCCCAGTTACCGCCTTCTGCCAAAAAATGTATTCACTACTCTTAAGGAATCAATGAGCATTTTTTAGGATACTGTTGACTTATTTTTTTAATTAAAAAAAATTGACGTTGAGTGTTTTTTCCTGTTCTGTCAGTATCCAATACCTTCGGCCAGCCAAAGAACAGATCTTGGTGATCAAGTGTTGAATGATCACTGGGTATCTGTCACTTCAGGGAGCGAGGATTACTCTTTTAAACACATGCGCAAAAACCAGTATGAAGAGAGCCTTTTCCGATGTGAAGATGACAGGTTAGAGATCACCTGAGATGCAAACTGTTGTTTTATTTCATTTGTTATTCAATTTTTAAGGAGGTGATACTCAAATTTAGTCAGTTATTTTCAGCCCCATGGTATTTAATGTTTTCAACACTTCTAATAAGTGTCCTCTCTAGATTACTTACCCATGTATGGCTGAAAATGTCACTGCAATTTACTTTTGCACCGATTTATTACTCTGTTATACATGGGATGGTTTATATTATTGTGCTTTGTACTGATGCTGGCAGGTTTGAACTTGACATGTTGTTGGAGTCCGTGAATGTGACTACCAAGCGTGTTGAAGAACTACTAGAAAAGATCAACAACAATGTGATCAAAGCAGACTGTCCAATCACAATTGAGGATCACCTCACTGGTCAGTGGTCACTATCTGCTTAGTTTTTATTCAACTTTACTTCTCAAGGTTCTTTATCTCATTTTTTCCCTAGTCTTTTTTCCTTCTGGGCTTACACTCCTGTCCTTCCTGTAGCTCTAAATTTGAGGTGCATTGAACGGTTATATGGTGACCATGGGCTTGATGTTATGGATGTGTTGAGGAAGAATGCACCTCTTGCTCTGCCAGTTATTTTGACCCGCTTGAAGCAGAAACAGGAAGAATGGGCACGGTGTCGTTATGACTTCAATAAAGTTTGGGCCGAAATATATGCTAAGAACTATCATAAGTCACTTGATCATCGTAGCTTCTACTTCAAGCAGCAAGACACAAAAAGCTTGAGCACTAAAGGTGACTGTTGCATAATCTTTTTTCTTTCTGCAGCTCATTAAGTTCTGAAATACTGCACCTTAGCTATTGGGATTGTAAGAATGTAAATATAAATGTGCAATTATATTACCTTTTATATTTTATTTAGATGGTACAATATAGTCGATTGGTTAGGGTGTGTCTTAACATTTTACGTTGCCTTTTACTTTCCCTGTCCTCTAATGCAATGGCCCACAATGACAGATGTAACTTTTTTTTTGTATTAGTAAAACTAGATGTGCCTTATTTACTTTTACTTAAATGATTTCTGTGTCTCTCTATCATTTGGAGTACTAAAGTCAAGCTAAGTAGATAGCATTTCACTATATTGATTGTTATCTGATTATAGTAGCACTTTGGAGTTGTCAAATTTTTATGGTGCTTTCTCATTGGTAATTTGTTTTTCTTTTTACAGCCTTGTTGGCAGAGATCAAAGAGATCAGTGAGAAGAAGCGGAAGGAAGATGATGTGTTGCTTGCTATTGCTGCAGGAAATAGACGTCCTATTATTCCAAATTTGGAATTTGAGTATCCTGATCCAGAGCTTCATGAAGATCTATATCAGCTAATCAAATATTCCTGTGGAGAAGTTTGCTCGACTGAACAATTGGATAAGGTTATGAAGGTATGGACAACCTTCTTGGAGCCCATGCTTGGTGTTCCTTCTCGACCTCATGGTGCTGAGGACACTGAAGATGTTATTAAGGCAAAGACTCATCCTACCAAGAGTGCTGCTGCTACTGTGGTAGAGAGTGATGGCAGCCCTGGTGGGGGTGCCATTATGATGCACCCAAAGCTATTGAATTCTTCTAGAAATGGAGATGAAAGTATTCCACCTGAACAATCAAGTTCTTGCAGGACTTGGCCCTTGAATGGGGACAATGGGGTCAAAGAAGATAGTTTCCATGATGCAGATCGTATTGTACGGAAGGGAGATACTTTCTGCAGTATTTCCCAACATGCTAAAATTCAGGATAATGCACCCGTGACTGATGAATTGTCTGGAGTAAGTAAACAAGACAATTCTACCGAATGTTTTGTCAATTCAAATGTATCCCTTGCAACTGCAGCAGAGCAAAGTAATGGGAAAACTAACATAGAAAATACATCAGGTTGCTAAACTTGTTCTCACAATTGTATTTTCCACTTTCACCTTTCTACTGTTTGATCTTTTTTCTTTCCTGTATGATTTTAGCTTCTGACGGATACTTTTGTTTGTTTTTGCAAGGGTTGAGCACAACTCCTTCAAGACTTGGAAATAGTGCCGTTGAGAGTGGAATTGAGTTACCTTCCTCAGAGGTATGGCTGAGTGGGTCATAAGCCTTTCCCATTTGGAGTCCCTTCATTGTTGAAACTATAAATATTACCCTCAATTGAACAACTTATGGTGCTGGATAAAGTTCATGATATTAATTCTCAAGAGTCTGAACTCTTTATCTCTAAAGCCTGAGGAACTAGAAAAATATTGTAAGATGGATGATGTACCTTCTTCGAGGACATCTGATAAGATTGTATGATGGATGATAAAGAAACCAATTGCCCCTCCCTATCAGAGAGATTTTATTGGTCTTAGGCTTGGCTGCTTTCCATTTTGTTTAAGACGACAAACATAATTTTAGGCATATAGAGCAAAAGTAAACAAGTTTATGGTGGTTCAAATTCATGAGAGAGAGAAGATGGGAAAGAATAAAGGCTGATGGTCACAGGCTGAATTCATGAGAGAGAGAGAGAACAAGAGAGTTATAAAGTCAAATAAAGGAGTTGAGAAAATTTAAAAAGAAAAGACTGGAGGTAGAAGAACTGTGGAAAAAGTGGTGGCTTAGTCTTTATTAAGTATTGTACTTTTTCTGTTGATCTTAATTTTTACTATCTGCATGGGTGCGATTGTAAAATTGTGATCAACACGATTTTGACTGAACAGAGAAGTGGAGGTGGCTTGTGGTCAGATTTTTGGCACCTTTTAAATCTTGCCATTTTATAATGGAAGCTGATATCGATTTTCAAGAGATCAACAAATAGGCAATAAGAGTAAATGTTCCACTCATTTATAGTTCGACTACTGCTCATTGCATGAATCTAGGTTGGATTACTGGTTGTAGTTTGTGCATGATGAGTTTGAATTAAATAATGATGATATTAGTCTTCTAATAATTATGAACCTCTTACAGGGAGGTGGCCCTACAAGACAAATTCTAACTGCAAATGGCACAGTCGCAGAAGGCATAAAAAGCCATAGATACGCTGAAGAGTCTGTCAGACACTTAAAGATAGAAAGGGAAGAGGGTGAATTATCTCCAAATGGAGATTTTGAAGAAGATAATTTTGCCAATTACGATGGAGAGTTGAAGACTGTGCCAAAAGCAAAGGAAGGCGTTGCTGGCAGGCAATATCCAAGCACCCGAGGTGAGGAAGAATTATGCTGCAGAGAGGCTGGTGGAGAAAATGATGCCGATGCTGATGATGAAGGGGAGGAAAGTGCTCAAAGGTCATCGGAGGATAGTGAAAATGCCTCTGAGAATGGTGATGTTTCTGCAAGTGATTCCGGTGATGGAGAGGATTGTTCTCGTGAAGATCATGAGGATGGAGACCATGATGATAATAAGGCGGAGAGTGAAGGTGAGGCAGAAGGGATGGCAGATGCCCATGATGTAGAAGGAGATGGAACATCTATACCATTCTCTGAACGCTTTCTATTGACTGTAAAGCCTCTTGCCAAGCATGTTTCTCCCGTGTTGCACGAAGAAGGAAAGGAGTCTCATGTATTTTATGGAAATGACTCTTTTTATGTGCTTTTTAGGCTCCACCAAGTAAGGTTCATTATAGGAGTGTACTTAAAAAGATAGTTCCATAGAAGAGTCGTTTGCTCTATTTTCCTCTTTTTATGAAACTAATATTTTATTTATTTCACGTTCTCAGACACTGTATGAGAGAATACAATCAGCGAAGATCAACTCTTCATCCTCAGAGAGGAAATGGAGGGCTTCAAATGATACAACCCCTACGGATCTCTATGCCAGGTGTTGTACTTTCTAGGTCCTTCCCTTCTTCCCCAATAGCTATATAATGGTCAATGGCAATATTAATTAAGATACCCTTTTTTGTTGGCTAGGTTCATGAATGCACTTTATAGTCTACTTGACGGTTCCTCTGATAACACAAAGTTTGAGGATGATTGCCGAGCCACTATCGGAACCCAGTCATATGTTCTATTCACATTAGACAAACTAATTTATAAACTTGTTAAACAGGTAATATACTTAATATAGCCTTCTTTCTCTCAGCATTATGCTATATTTTCTTATTTACCTTTACTCTTTCTTGTTGGACATACTGAACAATCCATGTGTGCTATCACTGCTATGTATCAGCTTCAAACAGTTGCCACAGATGAGATGGATAACAAGCTTCTCCAACTATATGCGTATGAAAAATCAAGAAAACTGGGAAGATTTGTTGATGCAGTTTATCATGAAAATGCTCGTGTGCTTCTTCATGACGAGAATATCTATCGCATTGAACGAGTATGCTTTTTAATGAATTTACCTTGTTATATTCATTATTATGGTAGCCAAACTTGAACTTAGTTTTAAATTGTTCAAACTGATCGTTAAATCTACTTTGCAGTCATCCACGCCGACTCATCTTTCTATTCAGCTTATGGACTATGGCTATGATAAGCCTGAAGTAACTGCTGTTTCCATGGACCCTATTTTTTCATCTTATCTGCATAATGACTTCTTCTCAGTTCTCCCTGAGAAGAAGGTGAAGTCGGGGATCTTCTTGAAGAGGTATTAAGATTGTTGAAGCATAGCAATTCAATTTTCCTGAGTTAGTTTCCCTTGTCATCAAATCCCATGGTTCTTACAGAAACAAACGTAAATATGCCTGTGGCGATGAGAATTCTGCCGCATGCCATGCTTTGGAAGGGCTTAAAATTGTTAATGGTCTGGAGTGTAAAATTGCTTGCAATTCGTCGAAGGTAATTGTTATTTTGAAGTTTCTTTCTCTTCTTTTTTCTTTGTATCCATGGGCCATATGCATCGTTCATGAAAGCAATATATTAGACAATAACTTCGCTTCTGTAACCTGATGTCAACCTTTTTCTGATCAATTTGCTTTCGCTGGTATAGGTTTCATACGTTTTAGATACAGAGGACTTTTTATTTCGTAGAAATAGTAAAAGGAAACGTTTGCATGGAAATAGCTCATGCCACAACCAGTCAAGGTCTTCTAGTGGCGATTCAAGTAGGAGGGTACAGAAGTTCCACAAACTACTTGAGAACTCATGATACACCAAACCATCAAGTTGAGTTTGAAGTAAATATGGTAAGCTGAAAGCCCTTAGCAATTTCCAGTTATCAATTTTACCTGCACGTGCATTTGTTAGAAAGAATCGAACTGATGTAACTTTTAGACATCACAATTTGGCAAGTAAGCATAATATTGAACTTCTGAAACAATGCTTTTGAGGGATAACTTTACATGAACTTGGATATAATTAGAGGACTATTTTTATTTGGAAGGAAGGCAGGAAGATCCGAGAATTTATGTTTATTATGCGTTTGTTTGTTTCTACAGTAACTTTTAACGGAGGCACTGGAAACCTGAAAATGCAAAGTTTGGGGCATAGTGAAGCGGGTATTTTGCATAACCTTTACTGTATTCTTATTTATATCTGAGCCTCACCATGAAAATAAGGCATTGGGAGGAGTTATAGCTCGATGGTTATTGCATTACTGAGTTGGTGGCTCACTGAGCCACGTTTCTGTAAATAGGGTAAATTTTTATGATGTAAAGACTACTTCGGTATACGATCTCTCTATTTTTCCTGCTTCGCAAATAGGAAACATCTCCAAAGTTTCAAATCTCTCCCTGAGCTCTTATGTTTTCTACCAACTCTGAAAACAATTCTTTTTTCTTTTATTTATTGTAGTCATTGTAGTTGTAGTTGTAGTTCCTTTCCAATTAAGAGTACCAAAATAAACCCATGTCTTTTCTCCTTTTCTCCATCTGAGATTCTCGTCAAGGCACCTGCAATTTAGTTTCCATCCAAATAGAACCTACCTGAAACCTTTTTCTTTTTTTTTTTAAAAAAAAAAAAAATTACAAGGAACTTAAAATGAGAGATGAAAGATGTGAAATTGTGGTTGAAATTGGTTCCTGAACGTTGATATTTTCTTTGTTTTCATCTTTCTACTTTTAAAGTAGAATGTTGCAGAAGTCTCGTGTTAAATTTGGTATCCAATTTGAATGAGTAAACTTTGATTCTTGCTGAATACAATTCAGAATTTTAGTAAGAGGATCAAAATAAATGAAAAAAGTTTGGGGATAAAGTAAAAGAAAAAATTGTTCAAAGTGAGAATATTGTTGCGGTGATTAAAATAAAGAATATTGTTACGGAACAAGTTTTCTCTCTTTTAAATATTAAACTTTTAATGTCAAAAGGAGCCTGCTCGACCGTCAGAAGTTTGAATCTTTTCAGTTGAACTCAAAATATATTTCTATATATATCTATATCTCTCTCTATATATAACTTTTAATTTTACCTTCAAAATAACTAATGGTGATGTGGTATTAAAAAACTATTATTTCTATCTGCTAGCTTTTTTTTTTTTGAAAGATCAGCTAGCTCTTTTTTAATGTTAAATACCATTTTCAACCAATCTAAGTAAACAACTTTCTTTCCTCAAAAAAAAAAAAAAAAAAAAAATGTAAACAACTTTCTTATTTAGTTCAACAAAGAAGGGTGGGGACTTGAACCAAGATAAGTAATATTGTGAACAGGTTGGCATCTAATTAGAATACTAAATTGTATTAAGAGAGAAAAGACTATATGGGTATTACCCAAATAAATTGATTGGAAATTTGTCCAATTAGTGAATATTACAATAATAAGAACAAAACAATCCAATTTGCTTGTTAACAAATTTGAGATTGATAGTTAAGGTATTGACAAATTTATTTTAGAAGTAAAAAGTTTAACTTCTATTCAGCTTCAGATTTAATGATGTTGTGCGTGTGTAGATATATATATATATATATATACCTTAACATTCTAATGTAATGTTTGACTTTAATAATATATTATACTTGTGGCCTGGGTATGGTTTTCAACTTTCAATCCACAAGTTATCGTTTTTCAAAACGATTGGGCTGCGTATATTGCAGAGTAGATTCCAAAATTGTAACCTACGAATAAATAATCTTTTTTTTTTTTTTTTTTAAAGGAGTATAACAATAAGGCCAAATTAACGTTCTAGAGTCATACCCCACGACTCATCACTTATTGAATAGCCACTTCTTTCTTTTTCCTTTCTTTCAATTTGATTTTTCTTTTTCTGTCCTTTTCCAACGTGCTTTAAAGGCTACATTATAAAAAATACTCTTAAATTTTATCCTTTGTTGATATACTCTTTTTTTTTTTTTTTTTTTTTTTTAAGTTACGATATTGCTGTTTCAAATCTATCATTAAATAGAAATTTGTTATAATATTAGAAGAAAAATTAACGTAACAGTGACTAGGATATTTAGATTAAGTCTAAGAAAAGACATTCACACGTCTCAACTTTTTATTTAACATTTTAATAATTTTTTTACTTCAAAAATAGTTTTAGAATATTTGTGAAAAATCTATGGTAATATTGTAAGTTTTGAAAGAATTCATATTTTCAAAATAATGAACAAAGTTTATAAATTTCTGAACTCAAATAAAAAAAAAAAAAAATCTAAATTTCTAATCCATATCTGTCTCCTTCACATATTTTGATATTCCCGCTCCCACTCCGGCTCCCAATCCGGCCGGTCACTGCCATTACAGTCCGTTACCACCGGCGACATGCCTCGCTGTCGTATACCTTCTTCCTCCATTCTCAAACCCTTCTCTTCTGCTTCTCCTTCCTATCGTCTCCTCTCATCTGCCGCCGATGACTCTGCCGAGCTTACAATCGAAACTTCTGTCCCCTTCACCGCTCACAAATGCGAGCCGCCGTCGCGTTCTGTCGACACCAGCGCCAAGGAATTACTTGCTTTCTTTCGCGAAATGGCACTTATGCGACGCATGGAGATCGCCGCCGATTCACTCTATAAGGCCAAATTGATTCGAGGATTTTGCCATCTCTACGATGGTCAAGAAGCCGTGGCTGTTGGAATGGAGGCTGCAATCACCAACAAGGACGCCATTATTACCGCTTATCGGGATCACTGTACCTTCCTCCTCCGTGGGGGAACTCTTCTGGAGGCATTCGCCGAGCTCATGGGCCGCCAGGCTGGGTGCTCCAAAGGAAAAGGGGGTTCGATGCATTTGTATAAGAAGGACGCCGGATTCTATGGCGGCCATGGAATTGTGGGGGCTCAGGTACCTTTAGGATGTGGCTTGGCTTTTGCTCAGAAGTACTCGAAGGACGGGACAGTGACCTTTGTTCTTTACGGCGACGGTGCGGCAAATCAGGGCCAGTTGTTCGAGGCGCTCAATATATCCGCCCTTTGGGATTTGCCAGTGATTTTGGTCTGTGAGAATAATCATTGTAAGTAATCGAGGGTTTTCGTCGGATTGTGAGAATAATCAGTACTTTTGCTTCTAATACCAATTGCGTTGTTAAGGATTACATACTGCCTTTCAACAACGTATTTAAAATTATTGATAGTTTAAAAATGTTTGTGAGTATTACAATCTGCAATAAGAATAATGAGATTAGTATAGTTTATATCTTTAGCTTAATGAATTGACATAGATTGATCAATGAGCTAATATTAATTGTCTTTTGTTGGCAGATGGTATGGGAACTGCCGAGTGGAGAGCAGCCAAGAGTCCAGCCTACTATAAGCGTGGGGACTATGTTCCTGGACTAAAGGTTGCATTTTCATTTTAATTAGATGAGAATTGGGAGTTATAGTTTCTAATTGTCTTTCCTTTTTATCCCCTTTCTTATGGAATTGAAGTTGACTTCATGAATTAGTTAAGAAGTAAAAACTAGAGCTCACTTCTGTGCAGACCGTCTGTTCTGAAGAACTTTACGGCATGTCTGTTTAAGCTTCGCTTGTTTGGTATTTGTATTGTTTCTTTTCCCCTCTTTACAGGCAACCGTTTCTTACTTTTGTTGTAGGTAGATGGCATGGATGCCCTTGCTGTTAAGCAAGCTTGCAAGTTTGCTAAGGAGCATGCCTTAAAGAATGGACCCATTGTGAGTTTTTCTTTCTTGGTTTTTAATATGATTCAACTTAATGTATAGTGAGTTTGATTGTGCTGAACAAAAGACGTGTTATTACATTTGTTTCGAACACACTCCTGTTTAGGAATGTGTTGTATTTGTTTCAAACAAATAGAACACGGCATGGCCTGATATTCTCTGTTCTTGTTACTTTTTAAGTCATTTTCAAATGTTGGAGATAATGAATTGCCTTCTTCCTTTCCTAAGTTACCTTGGCCTCTGCAACTGCCCCATCCATTGTCAATCTTCTCAAACATTTGAGAATATATTTATATTAGGTCAATTTTGGGAAAGGGAGGTTATATATTAAGATTGTGTCAACATCACAACATGAACTTCAGGCTACTCGACTAATTATTTGCTAGTTGTTAAGATGATGAAACCTGGTTAATTATGTAATAATTCTGTTCTACTGCGTCTTCATTCTTCAACTATGGCCCATGAGGTACTATGAACTCCTGAATCTGCAGTTGTTCTGCCTCAATCCAAATGGTTTGTGGAACTGAGGAATGATTTATTTCGGTCCCTGCTGGTACTGGCTTTGTTTCACATTATTTTAGAAGCAGCTTCTTCCTGTATAAAAAGCTCACCCTAGAAAATGAAATATTATTAGAAGTGGGAGTGTTTTGAAGTAAGCATTATTTGATCTCTATGGTGATGATGTATGAGGCTTAGTCTGTTGGACACTGCTTACTTTGTTCTCCTTCCACTTGAAATTTAGTTGATCTTTCTTGACATTCGTTTTCAGATTCTCGAGATGGACACTTACAGGTACCATGGTCACTCCATGTCTGATCCTGGAAGCACCTACCGAACGCGTGATGAGATTACTGGTGTGAGACAGGTCTGTTCTTCCTCACATTCAACTTCCAAAATGAATTTGTCACAGCTTCATAACTTCTTTGTTCTGAATAAATTTTCTGATGACCTACCAGGAGCGCGATCCAATTGAAAGAATTAGAAAACTGTTATTATCTCATGAGATAGCCGCTGAAAAGGATCTGAAGGTATCTCTAGATACTCAATGATGCCTTGATGTTTTAACTTTAGTACCAAAGAGATGAAAAAAAGATTTGACTGAGAAAAAAACAAATTTGTTTTTATTTTGGATCATCAGGAAATTGAGAAGGAAATGAGAAAAGAAGTAGATGAAGCCATTGCTCAAGCCAAGGTGAGATGATTCAATTTTTAATTTTGCAAGTTGGGAATTTTGAATAGCTTTGTGATTACCATCCTTGACGGTAATGACCCTGCTTTGCTCATCGCTATCTCGTTTGTGTTTTCAGGAAAGTCCAATGCCAGATCCTTCGGAACTTTTCTCGAACGTGTATGTGAATGGATTTGGAGCTGAGGTAATGTGTTCCATCTCTTATCAATGTAGATAATGAAAATAAAATCAAAATCATTGGAACAGAATTTACATACCTGGATGGCTTTATCGTATGTTTTAACAGGCATTTGGAGCAGATCGGAAAGAAGTCAAGGGTGTTCTTCCTTAAGTAACCAGACAAGAGTTGGCATTGTATAGATAATCCTTTCACAGGAACACTGTATACGACTCAAACCAAAACCTGATGGGAAAAAAACCAGAAAAACAAACCTTTTTTTTTTAACTTTTTTTTTTTGACAGAAGCAGTTATCTTTTCCATGTCATGGAAACCATTCTCTGGTTGTATATGCTTGGATCCTTTGAAAACAGAAGTTTGGTCTTTTTAAGGTTTCTGAATATATATATATATTTTTTTTGACACAAGGTTTCTGAATATTTGATGAAAGGAAAATTTCCTATAGTAATGCCTTAAGTCACAATACTTGAATATAATCAGAACCTAGTTCTTCATGGGGAGAATTGCCCAACTATTATGTATTAGAATGGTTTTAATTCCAGAGTTTGCTTGGGACCAGTTTTATATTTAAATGTTAAATTATTGCAATATTGGTCTTGTTTAAAGCCGATAAAACTTTCTATTAATTCTAACATGCTCTCCTCTTCTCTTTTCCATTTAATACCTTCTATTCTCTTTTTCCCTTAAAAAAAAAAAACAAATCCTCGATTCTCGATCTACTAGGATATTAAATTTTTGTGAACATGTCATTTTAATATATCTAAGAAGCCGACGAATCTCTATTTTCATTATGTCATAGTAGAATAATCGACTAAATATCAATAAGATACCACTAATGTGAATATTGTATTAATAATAAGAAATTTTGACTTATTTAAAAGTGTTAAATATTTTTTTGTTAGTTTAAATATTTAAATATTTTTAGGTTAAATTACAAGTTTATTCTTGAACTTTCAGGCTTGTATCAAATAGGTCTCTAAAGTTTAAAAAGTTTTTAATAAGTCTATGAAATTTTGTGTCTAATAAGTCTCTAGACTTTAAAAAGTATTTAATAAGTTTCTAAACTCTCGATTTTGTATCTATTAAGTCCTTAAATTTTTCATTTTGTGTCTAATAGGTCATTGACTTATTTGACATTTTTTAAAATTTATGAACTTGTTAGACACAAAATTAAAAGTTTAATGTACTATTAGACACAAAATTTAATTTTATATCTAATAGATTCGTTAATTTTAAAAAATGTTGAATATGTCAGGGGCCTATTAGATACAAAATTGAAAGTTCGAGGACTTATTTGATATTTTAAAAGTTCAAGGATTTATTAGACACAAAATTGAAAGTTTAAGGACCTATTAAATACTTTTTAAAGTTATGGAACCTATTAGATACAAACATAAAAGTTTGTGGATTAAAATTTTAATTTAATCTTTTTTTTTATTATTTGTTTTCAGAAATATCTATTCACATTGATAGTTTTGTGATATTGACATTTAAAACCATGATATTTACCAACTCATTATGAGTATATGACAATGATAGTGTATTAAATGTCCAATCCAGTATTGACTTTTAATATTAATTTTATGTAATTAAATATCTCACTTAGCAATTAGATCTGATTAGTTAAATCTGACCACTTAATTATAGCTAAGTGTGGTACCTTTGAGATTATCGATACAATTAAATTAACATCTTTTTCTCTCTATAACCTATCTTAATTATAAATTAAAATTAAATTATAACGACCTTTTTCTTAAAACACGAAATTGTAACTACACTAAAAAAAAAAAAAAAATTGTAACTACCTTAATACACTAGGTGTAGGGGTAGATTGTCTAATTTTCAAGAGCTAAAGATCTTGTTTGATAATTATTTCGTTTTTCAAAAATGTGTTTGTTTTTTCATCATTTCTCTATATTGGATTTCATATTTTTTAAGAGAACATTTGAATTCCTAACCAAATTTCAAAAACAAAAACAAGTTTTTGAAAATTATTATTATTTTTTTTAATTTTTTAATTTTGGCTTGATTTTTGAAAACATATGTAAAAAGTAGATAACAAAACATGAAATGCATAGGTATATAGTATTTATAGGCTTAATTTTAAAAAACTAAATGATTATCAAATGGAGCTTAAATTATTCTAATAAGTAGTTTATTCCTTTTTTTCTTCTTTTCAATTTTTACCCTCAAACTTGATGTAAGTCAAAATTTATCTAATTAGAACTTAAATTTTAAAAATGTTACTACATTACCTTTATTAGGTTTTAATTTAAAGAGCTAGCATTCAATTAATTACAAACAAATGCATGAAACAAAATTGATGCCGCTTTGGAGAAAGGTGATGCAATAGAGATGAATTTGTTTTTATTTTATACTTTTCTGGATACTTTTTCGATCATTTATCTGGTGCATTAATTTATTGGAGCTTGATCTTCTTTCAAACGATTAAAATTTTGAAAAACATTTACATTACTATTTTTCAAAGTAGGTAGTTAAATGCAACAAAAACCTAACATTATAAAATTTATAGCATTCATGAGGGTGGGAATGGGTAAGAGTTAGGGATTCCCTTGTTTAGAACAAGGTTTGCAAGCTTGATCATGTGCATCACTTATTCTCATGTATCATTTATTCCCACGATGGAGGGTATTTCTATACCCTTCAAAAAGTGTAGGTTTTCTTTAAAAAAAAAAAAAACTTGGTTGCATACCAATGTGTAGAAATCCTCCTACCCCACCATTCAATTGTTGACAATAAGGAGAGAGAAAATACACCCAGAAGAGAGAAAGGTAGAAAATATTTTCTTTCTCTTTGTTATCAACAATTGAATGGTGGGGGTAGGGATATTCTTGCACACCAATAAGCAGTCAAGTATTATTCTTTTTTTTATGCCCCACACTTTCTCTCTTTCTCTCTCTTATTATTCTTCTTTATTAATGTTTAGTATATATATTCATTTTCAATAATTATAATTAATTATTAAATCAAAATTATTTATAATCAATTAATTTATTTATACTTGTTGAAATTAATTTGATTAATTCATTAAATAATGTATCAAAATAATATTTTTAGGATTAATTTTATAAAACAAGCATAAACATCTACTATAAAATCAATTATGAAAATATTAATTCATTAATTAATAATACATTTAATCAATTAACTACAAATATAATTAATTTATGGTAAGGATATATTTTTAATCATTATAATTAATTACTCATGGTTTATTTATGTTCAATTAACTATTAATTATTATTTTTTAAAAAATTATATTATTTTTTTAATTAATTTGGATTGTTTTATTAATAATATATCCTAATTATATAAAATTTATAAGATCAATCTCATAAAACAAACTTGCACATCATTTGTGGTGCGTAATTGTCTACTTGAGCATTGTTTTGTAGTTAAGACATTCTTACCTCTCATAAAATAAACTTGCAAAATATTGACGTAACATGTTTATACTACATCTATTACTTATAATTAATTAAACTATATGGTTAGTACATTAATTGAAGTATATGATTAATTAAATTATATTTATTTATTGAAATATTAATTAATTATTTAATGTATCACAATTACATAAAATTTATATATTAATCTCACCAAACAAATATATAAAAAAAATCTAATAACATTTCCATGTAGCTAGAACCAAACACAATCATCTTATTCCAGTAATTTATCATTTTCAGACATCTTATTTTCATGCATCTATTCCCTAAGGGCATCTAATGAAACCTTAAACCAAACGGTCTCTAAAATCTAATTTGATTAAAAAAAATAGTTGGAGTAAAAACTAACCATGTTAACATTGCTAATTAATATTAAATAGTTAACAAGTAAAATAATTTTTTTTTAAAAATTTTATAAAAGAAATTGCATGTACTAATTAAAAAATTATTAGTATGATTTATTTATTTATTTTTATTAAAAGAAATATTATTTGTAGTATAAATAAAAAAGAAAGAGAAAAATTGCAAAACAATTAATAAAAAGATTGTAGGTCTAACTAATGTCTATTATATGAGAATGGTAAAAGCTTAAGGTAATTAATGATAAGTTTTTCTTTTTGAAAGGGTAATTAATGAAAAAGTTAGATGTTCATGTACTAATTAAAAAGAAAAAAATTAGATGTTGAAATCTCTATCTCACATTTTAGAAAAAAGTGGCGTTATAGGGATGAATCTTTTTTTTTTTTGTGACTAAATTATAAAAAATACCCCTGAATTATGGGCATTGTTTCAAAAATACCCATGAACTTTGAAAAGTTAAAAAAATACCCTTGTACTTCAGAAAACGTTCAAAAATGTCCCTGCTGCTATAACACCAAACAGAAAGATGACATGGACTTTTAAAAATTAAAAAAAAAAAACGTGGCATGTATATGTGGTATATTTCACTGGCTTAAAAAATTACATGACGTGGACTTTGTTTCAAAAAGGGAGTGTTTCACATAGTTTTAATTTTAGGGTTAGGGTTTGGTATGGTGCATCAAAACGGGGCGTTTCACATATGAAGAAAAATGTTCACTGTCTCTTTTACTTCTCAACAGTCTTTCTTTCACTCCCCAAACGTTGTTCAGCGAATTAGAGTTAAAAGTCATTTGGTAAAATTGAAGAAGAAGAAGAGGGCATAGACAAACGCTAACTCCCTTATGACGAGTTGACTCATGATTCTTGTTGAAGAAGACGTGAGTGAAGAAGACGACATTGAAAGGTGTTGACATTCCATTCAAGAAGACGATATTGAAGGTAAAAAAGTTTAGTTTTCCTTGTCCTTTTTAGCACTTATTTTTCCTTTCTTCGCTAACACAGTGATGGTCGTTAATGAATTTTTTGTATTTTGTATAATCTCACCGAACATCGCTTCTCCAACCTTCTTAGTTTTATCCTCTATTTTTCTGGTTTTTTTTTAATTTTCTGTTGTTTGTCTGTTTTGTGTACTAAAAAAAAGTTCTAGAATCAAATATTGCAATAAAAAAAAAAAGAATCGAACCTCACCAAACATTGCCTCTCAAACCTTCTTTGTTTTATCCTTTGTTTTTATGGTTTTTTTTTCCTTTTGTGTTGTTTGTCTCTTTTGTGTACTCAAAAAAAAAAAAAAAAAAAAAAAAAAAAAAAAAAAAAAAAAAAAAGCCTCTAGAATCGAAAATTGCAAAATAATGCATTAAAAAAAAAACTCTAGAATTCAAAACTTTTGTATTTTATATTATTTATGTTAGGTTTATATTAAATACTAATCATGATTATTATATTTTCATTCATGCAAAGTTTAAGGATTATGGAATGATATCTTGCTCTCATGAATTAGTTGATCAAATTATAATTTCACCATGTTGTTTTTCTTTTGTCTTTATAGCATGTGTATGTATATGCGTCTGATCAACCTCTAACTATGTGTATTTTCAGTGAGCATGGAGGAATTTAGTGTAATTGTTAACCATAGTGGTAGGTGATTGTTACCTTGCTAGAGTAATGTGAATAATTGAGAAATATTATGATGTCTATGCGCAAGTGTACACATATTTTTGTAGCAAGTGCTAAGTAAATTATCGTTTCCACAAAGACTATTAATTCTTCTATTTACTACAAATTAACTCTCAGTAACTCATTTTGTAACCTAGAAAATTCATTAAGGAATTGAATTAAAATAAAATAACAAATGCTGGAACAAAATACTTGCTGAAACAGGAAAAACAGAGGAATCGTATACGAACAATTAACAACTAGTATAGATACCTTAAGCTAATACAAAGGCTTGGATTAGAGGTAAAACATGCTTGAATTAAGTTACAACTAGAATACATATTCATTCCATTCGACCCACTACAGATTTCATGGCATTCTCCCAAATCACCTTGTAACGCCCTAGGCCCAGGATTCGGACTAGGATTTGGAATCCGAATTCGGCACCTAATGGCCCCGGCATTCCCCTGCATCCCCTGCGACCTGGCCACGTCACCTTACTTGTCTTGAGCTGCTTCTAAGAGTGAAGACTGTCCCCACAAACCAACACGGGTCCTTTCAGCATGCTTTGTCCTCACTCACATGCTTCCTAGAAAAAATTCCTAGGAGGTCACCCAACATAAGATTGCTCCAAGCCAAGCACATTTAATTTTGGAGTTCCTATGATTAAGCCACCGAAAAAGAAGGTGCACCTTGTTGGTATAGGTAGTAGCTATCAATGCTTTTAAGCCTTTCTTAACCATGCCTTGCATAGCCTCAGGATCCCTCTCATTCGGATGTGGTCTCGGTTCATTCATGTACCCCTCCTAACCTCGGGCGTTACATGCCCACCAGCTTCCGCCTTGGTTCGTCCCCGAACCACATCTTACTGGGAGAGGTTCCTCTCTGATACCATTTGTAACGACCCGACTTTTCCTATTAGACTTTCTAGGGACGTTACTACATGCATGCTGAAGAAATTTAAAAATCTTTGGTAAAAGACAGAAAAAATTAAACTTTTTGCTAAACAATAAAAAATCTTTATGCTCGGGATCCCTTTAAAAATCATTTCAAAACATAATATGAATTATAACGTTCAATAAGTTGAAATAGTTTCACAAGACATTGTTTACTAAACAAAACATGTTTTAACTAACACACTATCTAAATGCGGAAGCCATGATTCTCAAAGTCACCCATGACCCTTTCAGCAAACTGCCTTGTTAATCGCCTAAGATATGTCTTTGTCTTTGCCTGAAAAGAAAAACATTTTTGAAAATGGTGAGTATTTAAAATACTCAGTAAGTGACCTCACTACCGGAGTCAGGATATGCAAACACATACAAAGTGATTTTTAAAACATTTTTCCTCTAGTGGGACTTAAAACATTTTCATAGTGGAAACGTTTCCCTTTAACTTTTCTCTTCGGCTTAATGTGGACAATTATCCCAACCTAACATTTCCTTTTCATTTAACCTTTTCAGGTTCCTTTTCATTTAACCATTTCAGGTTCCTTTTCATTTAACCATTTCAAGTTCATTTTCATTTAACCATTTCAGGTTTCTTTTCATTTAGATGAACATCTATAATTTTAGGAGGGTAATTGCCACAGCCTTCGAAATCATTTCAACATGAAAATACACATGTATGCATGAGGTCCCAAAGCATTTTAAATTTTCATTCAATGATGCAACACAAGACAACATTCTCATATCATTCATCATAAATCATAAACCATAACTCATGCATCACATTCACAAGAATATTTGGCAATCAACAAGTGAAAATCCATTTTCATATATAATAAAGCATTTTAAAATTCATCAAAAATCATAATAAAACATTTATAAAAGCTTTTAATTTCAAATGTAGTTTTTCAATTCAGTTCCTAACTTGCATTTAAGCATACCGGCATAGAGTCCCTTACCTTGGCTTAAATAGCTCGCTTCCTCCTTTTATGGAGATCTTTTCTCAGCCTATAATGATTTCAAAAGAACTTATTACTTAACCAACTCAACTTATGAACCTTATGCAAACTTACTCAAATTACTGTATATTCACATGAACCCACCATGGGTTTACTACATTAAATTCTTCAAAAAGAATATTCACCTGCTTAGGTAACTAAGTTTTACCCACAAATAGTTACCATGATAACATAATTTCATCCCTCTACTATTTTAAGTAAGTTCTTTTAATAAAACACATGTTCCTCATAATAACTCCAATCCTTAAGCCCTCTATTCCTACATAGCCACAAACTTAGTCCAAATTTAATTCCAAATTGCCCATGGTAAGATTTCCCTAAACATAGCATGCTTCATAATTATGAATTTCATGCTTACCTTCTAAAATTCATAATAATAACCAAGTCACAAGTAACTTAAAGGGCTTAATCCGAATAATTACTTACCTCAAACAGAATAATTTTTCTTATTTTGGGCAGCAAAGTCTTCTCCAACTTTGGCTTCCTGCTTATCCCAAATCAGAACGCAATCGGGAGACGGCGAACAGTACCGCGACGTGAACATAATTCATAATTATGAAGCATGCTATGTTTAGGGAAATCTTACCATGGGCAATTTGGACTAAGTTTGTGGCTATGTTGGAATAGAGGGCTTAAGGATTGGAGTTATTATGAGGAACATGTGTTTTATTAAAAGAACTTACTTAAAATAGTAGAGGAATGAAATTATGTTATCATGGTAACTATTTGTGGGTAAAACTTAGTTACCTAAGTAGGTGAATATTCTTGTTGAAGAATTTAATGTAGTAAACCCATGGTGGGTTCATGTGAATATACAGTAATTTGAGTAAGTTTGCCTAAGGTTCATAAGTTGAGTTGGTTAAGTAATAAGTTCTTTTGAAATCATTATAGGCTAAGAAAAGATCTCCATAAAAGGAGGAAGCGAGCTAGGACTTTATGCCGGTATGCTTAAATGCAAGTTAGGAACTGAATTGAAAAACTACATTTGAAATGAAAAGCTTTTATAAATGTTTTATTATGATTTTTGATGAATTCTAAAATGCTTTATTATATATGAAAATGGATTTTCACTTGTTGATTGCCAAATATTCTTGTGAATGTGATGCATGAGTTATGATTTATGATTTATGATGAATGATATGAGAATGTTGCTTTGTGTTGCATCATTGAATGAAAATTTAAAATGCTTTGGGACCTCATGCATGCATGTGTATTTTCATGCTGAAATGATTTCGAAGGCTGTGGCAATTACCCTCCTAAAATTATAGATGTTCATCTAAATGAAAAGGAACCTGAAAGGGTTAAATGAAAAGGAACCTGAAAAGGTTAAATGAAAAGAAACCTGAAAAGGTTAAATGAAAAGGAAAGGTTAGGTGGGATAATTGCAACAAGAAGGCAATTGCAATCGTAGCTAACTCAAGAACTAAGTAAACCGAATTCAACTCCTATTCGACCTTCTATGAAGTATCTTTAGGAGACTACGTGATTAAACCTATATTTCTATGGCTAATCTAACTTAGATGTTTTTGCGCACAACTCTAGTGGTTTTGGAGTCTCGCCCTATGTCTAGGGTTGATGTTTAAGAACTTATGTCTAAGCCTTTTCCTCCATTGCTTTTACCACATCCGCTTCCCTTAACCCTTTCGATATTAAGTTATAGCTTAGCAAGCAACACTAGATGGCCAACTAGGATTACCTAACATTGAACTCACTAAAAGCAAACAATAGTTCAAGAATTAGCTAGATTGTTTTTGCTATCGAGCTACATCTTTCCTCTAGGGCATTCACAAACTTGAATCCCAAAGGAAATTTAGCTCTTCATAATTAAACTAACAAAAAACAGTAAGCTTGAATTGATAAAATTCATTGGTACAACAAAGAAAGACGTGCCACAAATCGTAAATTCAACTAAATGTCAAAAACTCAATTGTCCAAGTATTGTTGTATTCATTAAGTAAGGAAATTCCAAGGTACCTTAATAATTTTAAGAAACTTGTATATATAAAAAAAAACTCGAAATATAGTAGCTTCTAAAGTCAATTAAAAGAAAATAGGAACTTGCAGAAATTTAAAAGAACAAACCAGTAGCTAACTTTAAAGCAATTAATTAAAAACAAAAATACAATGCTTGCAGAAATTGAATAAAAATTTAACTACCCTAAAAACCCATTCTTCTCGGCTCAATCGAACAAGAAATTTGTTCATAACCACACCCAATTCTTGTTGAGATAGGATTGAGAAAAAGATTCTGACTTTAAGGAAGAGGAACAACAGAACAACTCAGAAAATAATACTACTGTCGTAGGTGAAGAAAAATCCAAAAACAAAATGAAATATTCCTCTAAAAATCGAGCTCCCTCTCATCGGCTTCTTCTTCAATCTTTATATGGACTTCATGCTAAGGTTTCCCTCTTGGTTGATGGACAATCATAGCTCATAATCTGGCTGAAATCGTGGGTAATTCTAGCTCAAAATCCCGAAATTTGTATTTTTCCTTAATTTCCAGATCTGTCAAAATTGCAATTGCATAGCAATTGCAATGTTGTTGCATTTCGTAAAAATCCTGCATCAAAACATTAAGTAAGTGTAATTTTTTTTTCTTTTCTCAACTTACTTAATTTAAAGATCTTCCAACAATAATGTGATTAAATTCAACAACTTTTCTATTTTTCATCAAATAATATGAATAAAAATCACAAGTATAACTAAGTTTAAAGGCCAAATAATCCTCATGAATGAGAATTATCACACAGCTATAACATTAATCAAAAGCAATCATCCTCTAATCCTCACCTTATGGTGATTAGTTCATAATGTCAAAACTACAGCAAAGAAATAGAAATACAGACATAACCGAAATGGTGCAGAAAAACTAAATGGAAGAAGAAAAAGTAGAAGAAGAAGACGGAATGTTGCCCCAAAAAACTTGGTTCAGCATCGGCTTCAAATCCTCTGGAAAAAACCTTCCATATTCGAAAAACTTTTGCCCATGGCCTCTAGGATCGAAGCTCTTATCCCTTTTTCTCTCTATCCTCGATTCCAGACCTATCTCTTCCTCTTCTCTTCTCTTCTCTTCAACAAACGGCTTTCCAACACATATATTCCCTTCCTATCCAAATTAGGGCTGATTAGACAGGTCCCGTGACGTGGCGAGCTTCTGTTGGCTGAAACACGCTGACTGTACTGACATCTTTCAGCTCATTTAATGAGCAATAACTCGCACATGCAAAAATCGTGTTGGCTTAAATTGCCAGATTTGCTCCAGCAAAACGTTGTGTAACTGCTGCTCTTGGCTTTGGGAGTCCTCCTTAATCAAACCCCGAATTAATCACACAAAGCTCATTAATTACTATAATCTTGCTTTAATAATAATGTCACTACATCAAAATCAAACCTAGAGCAAAAACAATCAAAGCTAGGGGATTTCCAAGATATAATGAGATAAAATATGACAATCCAATCCTAAAATGCTAGCATATAACTCTTAATTTAAGAGTTATCAGTGATTGGGTGAAACTTGTGGGTTAAAACTAATTTAACCCAGTGCAAGTGCACACTGTCGAAGTAAGTAGTAAGTGGAACATATTTCAGATATCGTGTCTTGAGAGAACATGATTTTAACTAAGTTCAAGAAATGCAAGATGGTGTTTAAAATGCAATTGATGTAACCAAGATTTTTGAAAATATTGAGAAGATAATTTGCTAAAAACGTCAAGTGAAAAATCAATGAAAATAAAGTAGGGATTCAAGTTGATCATGCCCCTTAGAAAGAGTGCAACTCCATTGCAATTGCAATTGTAGCTTTACACAAGAAAGCCTTGTACACTGAATTCAACTCCTATATTTCGATGGCCAATCTAACTTAGATAGTTTAGCACGCATATCTAGTGGTTTTGAAGCTTGCCCTATGTCTAGGGTCGATGTTCATGACTTATTTTTAAGTATTTTCCTCCATTGCTTTTGTGACATCGATTTTCTCTTAACCCTTTCGGTATTAAGTTTAAGCTTGACGAACAACACTAGGTGGCCAACTAGGTTTACCCAACACTAAACTCAACAAAAACAAACAAGACACAAGTGTTAAGGTAAATTTCTTTTGCTAGAAGCTTTACATCTTTTCCTCTTAGGGCATTCACGAACTTGAATCCTTTAAGGAAATTTAGTTCATCATTGCACAAATAAGAAACAAAACATCAACGGAGTAAAGTTTCATAACTGAAAATAAAAGAAAAAGATTAGAAAATTCTAAAATTAAGTCACAGAGAGTCAAACAAAACTTAGAAAAACCTAACTAGAATAAAAACTTGAATAAACTTAACTTGAGAAGGAGGGTGAACTTGAAACAAGCTGGAAAGTTTATAAACTAATAAGAACTCAATGCCGAACTACAATGAAGCTTTAACAATTGTTTTGAATCTCAAAATACTATTGAAATAAGAAAAATAAAGCAGCTAAAATCTTCTAAAACTAGAACAAGATAAACTTTAACAAAGCAGAAAATAAATTCTAAAAATGGAAGAACAACGACCCTTTTTTCTCTTCTTACTCAATCGACTCAACTCCACTTTTTTCAAAAGGAATTGAGTCTTCACTATCTTCAACTTTCATTGAGGAAGGATTGAGTTTCAAAGTTCAAAGGGGCTGGAAAACAGAAAAAAAAAAAAAAAAACAGTAGCAAAAAGAAATAAAAACAGCAGAAAATCATGAAAATAATGGCACTTGAGGCTAAAAACGACAGGAAAACGATTATCCTCCTTGCGGCTTCTTCTCCAATATTTATAAAGGATTTAGGCTAGGGTTTCCTTCTTGAACGATGCACAATTATGGTCAAAATCCCGGTTGAAATTGTGGAGACAAGATCCCACAAAATTCTTGGATTTTTGGAGATTTGTAGATTTTTCTTTAAAGTCCAGATCTGATGGAATTGCACAATTGCAATTCTGTTGCAATCTTTAATTTCCTACACAAAAACATTAAGTAAGCACAATTTTCATTTTTTTTCGCTTTCTTTTCTCCACTTACTTAATTTAAAAGGCTTCCAACAATAATTCAATTCAAAGCAATTTTGTGCTAGCATTTTTATCTAATAACACACATAAAATAACAAAAATAACTAAGTATAAAAGTTAAATAATCCTCATAAATGAGAATTATCAGTATGGTAGAAAAGAGTTTAGACAAATACATAGGGGGTTTGAAATTGTTTTTTGAGAAAATTGATGCTGACTTGTGGTCTTTGTTTGAATTGTTTGACTTGGTTAAGTCCTTAGGATATAGAAAATGAAAAAATTTGTGGTATGAACGTGATGGTGGTTGCTTTAAGGTAATAGGCTCAGATAAAGCTGCAATGAAAATGAAAATGAAAATGCGTCTATAAATGGATATGTAGAGCATGTAGAAAATGAGGATGTTGTACATGAGGATGATGAAGTTGGACTTGACCGAGTATTTGACGTGGAGGATATTCATTTTTATGATAGTGAGGATGATTTAATTGATGAGTTATAACATGTAAAAGAAAAAAAAGTAAAGATAAAGAAGTTGATCTTGGTGAGGAAAATTGTGAGGAGAGCGATGAATTGGGGCATGACGATGAATATATGTTAAGGAGGATGATGACTTTATTTTAGATTTAGTTAACTTTTTTGACTCGGATTTAGAGGATGATATTGTAAGGTTTCTAATCGTTGTTACACGCAAGTGCACGTAATCGAAGTTATAATAAATTGGAAGTACTCTAGAGTATCATACCCAAGGGAACAGGTTTTAATAAAATGTATTAAAATAGCACACAATTGTTGACAAATTGCAACTAAAAGTAACCGTGGGTGTAAATGATTTGTTAGGTGTTTTGACTAAAAGAGAAATTGTTTGAAAAATCAATGGAACTAATGAAGGGATTCAAGATTGCTAATGCCCTTTTAGAAAGAAAATGCAACAAGAAGACAATTGCAATCGTAGCTAACTCAAGAACTAAGTAAACGAATTCAACTCCTATTCAGCCTTCTATGAAGTATCTTTAGGAGGCTAAGTGATTAAACCTATATTTCTATGACTAATCTAACTTAGATATATCTGCGTACAACTCTAGTGGTTTTGGAGTCTCATCCTATGTCTAGGGTCGATGTTTTAGGACTTATGTCTAAGCCTTTTTCTCCATTGCTTTTGTGACATCCGCTTCCCTTAACCTTTTCAGTATTAAGTTATAGCTTGACAAGCAACACTAGATGACCAACTAGGTTTACCCAACATTGAACTCACCAAAAGTAAACAAAGTTTACGTGTTAGCTAGATTGTTTTTGCTATCGAGCCTTACATATTCCTCTAGGGCATTCACAAACTTGAATCCCTAAGAATATTTAGCTCTTAATAATGAAACTAAAAAACAGTGCTTTGAAATTATAACAATTCATTGAAACAAAAGAGAATGAGGATGGGAAACAACCAATTTTTCAAAAAGGATAATTCTGTATTCAATACCCAAAAGAGTTCAAACAATTAAATAACTTCAAGAAGAAATTTCAAGGAAAAAAAGAAGAACAAAACAGTAGCTAAAAGGTCTGAGATTTAACTAACAAAATGAAAAATTACAAGAATTTAAGAATGTAAAAACTACACTAAACCCGTTGCTCCTAACTCAATTGAACAAAAGATCGTTCTTGACCACCTCCAACTCATATTGAGATGGAATTGAGGAAGAGTTTTGGGGCTGAAATGTAGAAGAAATTACAACAAAATCAGCAGCTAAAAAAATGGAAATAAAAACTGCAGACTTCTTCAAAAAACCCAAAAACAAAAACAAAATTCTCCTCCAAAATCGAGCTCCATCTCACGTCTTTCTCCTCCAAAATCCTCTTGGTTGATGGACAATTACAACTCATAATCTAGCTGAAATTGTGGGCAATTTTCTTCTCGAAATTCTTTAATTTGCATTTTTTCCTTAGTTCTCAGATCTGTCAAAATTGCAATTGCATAGCAATTGCAATGCTGTTGCATTCCACAAAAATTCTGCACCAAAACATTAAGTAAGTGTGAGTTTCCTCCTTCTTTTGTTCTATTTTCTCAACTCATTTAATTTAAGGGTCTTCCAACAATAATGTGATTCAATTCAACCATTTCTATTTTTCATCAAATAATATGAATAAAAATACAAGCATAACTAAGTTAAAGGCCAAATAATTCTCATGAATGAGAATTATCAATTTCCATCATTTAAAAATGTGATGGATCCTTCTATAATCTATTTTGAAGTTGGCATGTTGTTTAGCTCTTTAGAAGAGTTTATGAGCACTTTGTCTAAATATGCCATAAATGGAGGATGGTCGATTCGTTGTGAGAAGGCAGATAGGATGAGAGTTCGAGCTATATGCTCAAAAACATGTAAGTGTGTTGCTTATGTGACTAAAATGAAGGGTGAGGAGACTTTTCAATTAAGAACTTTGGTTGATAAGCATACTTGCACCTGATCATTTAAGAACAATATGGTAACTTCAAAGTGGTTGGCCAACAAGCTAGTCAATAGAGTTAAAGAACAACCTAACATAAAGGTGAACACAATTCAAAAGAAGATCCAACGTAAGTATGTTGTCAAGATATCGAGGAGTAAGGCATATAGAGTGAAGATGAAAGCTGTGAACATAGTTGAAGGGAATCATGCCGAACAATATGGGAAATTGTGTGACTATTGTGGTGAGCTACTATGGGGTAATAACGGTAATAGTGTTAAATTAAGCGTTAATTCATATGATGGTTTGGTAAAGGGTGAAGAACATCCAAGGTCATCTCTCGTGTTTGAAAGATTATACATATGTTTTTATGGGATGAAGAAAGGCTTCTTGGAAGGGTGTAGGCCATTTATTAGGTTGGATGGGTGCCACTTAAAAGGGCACTATGGAGGCCAACTTTTATGCACCATGGGTAAGGATGAGGTAGAATGTAAGGCCTCATAGATATGGTTTCTAAGTAATTTGCTGCTTGATATTAGTGATATAAAGGAGTGTAGGTGGACATTCATAAGTGACCAACAAAAGGTTTGTTCTATTGTGCCTTTTTTTTTTTTTATCTTAAATTTTTTTTTTATTCTTATATTTGTATTTTGGTCTTACTTTGTACTTTCAAATTGTATGGATTGATTCAGACATTTGAGGAGTTATTGCCAGGTGTGGAGCACCGATTTTGTGTCCGACATTTATACAACAATATGCGAAAAAAGTACCCGAGCAAACCACTTAAGGATCTAATGTGGAAAGCTTCCAGTGTGACAACTCAAAAAGCATGGGGTAAAGTGATGGAGATAGTCAAAAGTATCGAAGAAGGAGCTTATAATTGGCTAATTGCAATCCTCGCTCTGTTATGGTGTAAGCAGGCATTTAATAGCTACCCTAAATGTGACGCCACTATGAACAACATGTGTGAAGCTTTCAATTTTGATATACTAGAAGCCATGGACAAACCAATTATAGGGACAGTTGAATGGATTAAACTTTACCTCATAAGAAGATTTCAAGAAAATAAACAGAAGATGGAGAATGTTGAGGGAAAAATATGTCCAAAGATTCAGAAGAAGTTGGAAGAGAATAAGAAAAAAAGTGGGAGTTGGCTTTCTACTTGGTCTAGAGGTGAAAAGTTTGAGGCTGGTAGGAGTAGTAGTGAGGCATACATAGTAGACTTGGATAAGAGAACTTGTTCATGTTGCAAGTGGGAGTTGACTGGACTCCTATGTGAGCACGCTATTAGTTCCATATTCTACAAGTCCGATATAGTTGAAGACTATGTGTATGATTGTTACTCCATAGCCATGTACGAAAAATGTTATGCTCCCATGATTCATTCAATAAATGGTGAAAACTTATGGTCTCATGTGGATTACGCATAATTCTCCCTCCAATTACAAGAAGACAACTTGGACGACCGAAGACATTACAATGAAGAGAGCCGGATGAGAAAAGGCCACCTACTAAAATGAGTAGGCAAACCACTTCCATGTCATGCTCTGTTTGTAATCAAATCGGACATAACAAAAGAAGTTGTAAAGGGAAGGTTAGTAAAATGTTAATTTTTTGTATTTAACAATTGTAGCTCGTTGATGAGGTAACTTATTTTTACCAATGTATGTTCTAGGGAACTTTAGTGCAAAGTGGTGGAGGAAAAGTGTCGCAAGCATCAGTATTAGCACCTTACGTTCAAATTTTGATTTGTTAATTTCTTTTTAATGTTTATTTGATTTTGATAGGGTAACCCTTGCTTAAGTGGACAATCACAAGCTTCTCAACAATGAGTATGTTTACAAGTACATACAAGTGGGTTCATTTAACTAATTATAAGTGACTTCTTTTTAATGGTTACTCAATTGTTATAGGCAATCCCAAGTCGAGGTCGAAGTCAAAGTGGATGATTGGGAAGTGCCCTTTCTCCATTATTATTTGTAAGTGATCGGTTACTATTAGTACTATGAAATTTTCATTGTCGCTGGTGAATCAATCAACTAAGGCCCCGTTTGATAACCATTTGGTTTTTGGTTTTTGAAAATTAAGCTTGTTTTCTCCCAATTTCTCTACAATGGTTTTCATCTCCCTTAAGGAAGCATTTGAATTCTTAGCCAAATACTAAAAACAAAAAAAAGTTTTTGAAAACTAATTTTTTTAGTTTTCAAAACATGGCTTGGTTTTTGAAAACATAGGTAAAAAGTAGATAACAAAACAAGTATATACATAGGTGAGAGTAGTATTTATAGGCTTAATTTTCAAAAACCAAATTATTATCAAACGGGGCCTAAGGAATCATTGCAGCATTATTTGTCCAGAATATTTCCACAGATCTGATTGTTATTGTGTGTTTGTTTCGTTTTCTGAACAAAGTCAAACTTTTTTTTCACCTTTTGAATCGTTATCGTGAGGAAGGTTTTAGTCCTCCTTTCGAAAGTTATATGCATGGTTTGTTAGGATTTATGCCCTAAAGCCTCGTAATTAATAATTTATTTCATAATTAATAATTATTTTAATTATTTTATTTGCAATATAATATTATCCATTATATGAAAAATCCAAGATTATTAGTGTAATCTTGAACAGTATGTGGTTGACATACAAGAGGATCGTGTTCAAGAAATAACCTAAAGAGTCATAGTATATGGATAAGGTTTGGTGCTTTATCATGGTAACACTATTGATATGGCTCACTTTGTAATAGTTACAAATGATTTGATCCAAATCATTCATGTGGAGACATGTGAGTGGGGTAAAACGGACTTTTGACCCAGCTGTAATTACGAACAACTCGTGAAGGATCGACTTGTATGTAATGATTATATCTATGGACACAACTTGTCCTACAGTGCATAAGAGTGCAACTCTAGGTCTATAGTGGAGTGACCTATAGTTAATGAATGAAAATTAATTAATTAAAGAGTTTAATTAAATAATTTTGTATCATTGGAGCTTATAATCTGTAGGTCCATAAGGTCCCCTTGCTAGCTCATAGTAACACTAAAAGATCAATTTAGTTGAAAGAAAAATTTGAAATGTTCAAATTAATATTTAATTTGAAGTGTTCAAATTAATATTTAATATATTAGATATATTAAATATAAAAGAGGAAAATATATTTATTGTATTTGGTACATTAAATATTAAAATTTGAAATGTTCAAATTAATATTTAATATATTAGATATATTCAATAAAAGAGGAAAAGATATTTATTGTATTTGATACATTAAATATTAAAATAATTAATGTATATTTGATGTATTAAATAAAAGATATTTATAGAATTTGAATAAGATTCAAATAAATAAATATCGTAGGAGATTTGAATGAGATTCAAACAAATAAAAGATATATTTTAATATATTAGATATTAAAATATAATATTTTAATTATGGCAAAGATTTTTCCTTGGTCACTATAAATAGGACCTTTGGGTTGAGCCATTCTACACAACACATATCTCCTCAATAGAGAGAATTAGAGAATTCTCTCTAGACCTCTTCCTCTTCAATCCCTTGGGGATTTTCTTTCAAGAGGCTCCCACAAGCCGTGGTCCTGTGTTCGAGTCATAGCCAAGAAGACTTTGTGGAAAAGATAAAGATCCGCCAGAATATTCTCCATAATATTATTTTCAAGGTATTTATTGCTTAACCTTTGTATTTTAGTTTAATTCTAAATAAATCAAAGACGATTCCTATGCTTCCGCTGTGGGTTTAATTCGATTATTCCCTTCATGGTTGATTTGGTTAGAAAGGTACATCAACAACTTTTGCTTCTCTTTGGTCAAAGTCACATAAATGCTTTCCTAACATTTCTACTTTTATTATCAGTTTAGTTGTGTTGTTTTATTGTGCTGAAAACTCTAAACTGTAGTAGGAAAAAACTACTTGTCTTCCACCAAGAGCTTCAGTTGGAATTTCAATCAATAATACATCAGATGGAAAAAGAGAAAAACTGCCTATAAGAGGAAAATTGAAGAAGAAAATCAGTAGCCTTCTTTTGTTGTCGGTTTGGGATAACAACCGAATAATACATTCGATCCTTAATGATCCAGAAACCTTGAAAAAGTTGTCCAAGAAATGAGATTGATGTAGTTGCTCACGTAAAGTTTAGGCCTTAGGTGGAATTTTGTGTATAAGATTATATTAGAAAGTGTACATGAACTAAAATGATCATTTTTTGTATACATGTACATTGTCATAGGCGATATCAATTTTTTGTATCTAATCTTTTAGGAAAGGCCATAACTTGATGACAATGTAGCTATAACTTTGATTACAATTTGAAGTTGGATGACTTTAAGTTAGATAACTATTTGATGTTTATTAATCTTTTAGGTTTGATAACTAGCTACTTGATAAATGACTATTTAAGTTTGACAATATTTTAGGAACGACTAACACTTGTGAATTGATGACAATATTAGGAGCTTCTTCGTTTGCTTGAAAACCTCATACAGAGCGTGAGAGAAAGTAACTGTTTGATGACAAGTTTGTTTCTATATATATTTACAAAAGATAGTTGAAATTTAAGAAATTCTAAGTTGAAGTTTTGGTCCCATTACTACATCCAGAATCCAGGACTAAGAGAAAGATGAGCATTTTTTAGTGAGGTGGCATGAATTAAACTCTGAAGTTTCTTGCATCTGTCGTTTGTTTGAATACAATGGTTTTCTTTGTAGACACGCATTATTGTGTTACATATACGTGGTTTTTCAAGCATCCCACCTCAATATATTTTCAAGAGGTGGACAAAAGATGCAAATGTGTTATAATAATTTATGTAAAAAATCAATTGAATTGAGTGAAGAAGGATCACAATCTGAGGAGTATTATAATATTGCCATTTGTACATTAGTAGAAGCTCTGTAGAATTGTGTCAATATTAACAACTCAAAAAGTGCTCCAGCATAATCTAGCGTTAATGTCCATAGTCTACCTAGGAAGAGAAAAAAAATGTGAATTGATGACAATATTAGGTTTGACCATATAAACAAGCTGAAAAATTCTAGTGTTTAACTACATAATTAAAAGGACAAAGTTCCTTCGATAAATATTGATAAAGAAAATATATCATATTTACAAAAGAGAGTTGAAGTAAACACCAAGAGACTTAAATGTGCATAATTTGGTAAACTTAGCTGAAATTTCTAATTGAGTTTTAAAATTATGGGTTCTTTTTTAGCCAAGTTTCCTAAAAAAACCAAAGAACAAAAAAAAAACACCTTTAAGTAGACAGTTCTACAAAATCTTTTCCTTATTCTTGAAAGAATGGCCTACAAGGAGCAGCTTCATAGTATGTGTTGTCAAAATAAGATAATAACAACTAATATTGATATGTTGAAAAAGAGAACACAAAAGTTGAATAGCTTGGCAGTGAAGTAGATAGATATCAAGAAGCTAAGGTTCCATCTCAAATTCTTTTTTATACATAAGAAACAAGATAGCTAAGGTTCTATCTCAAATTGGGATCTCTTGAACTTGGGATACATTGATTCAAAGACATGGTATGGTAGGGGTCGATAGCAGAAATGGTCTCATTAAAGTGCAAAATTAAATTTAAAAAATGGTATTCTTTATTTCATCATTTAGAAACTATATATTCATTCACACTCCATATAACATCATTAACAACTTGATATACTTTAGAAACTCAAAATAATATCTCTAGTCCCTATTTCAAGATATTTGGAGAAGTCCCATTGAACAAAAAATTTATTTTCCCTTCTACAAAAATAATTTCAATCCAACTACATTTCATCTAATTGGATCAACAACTAAATAAAGTTAACAAGTTAGCCACCATTTATATTCCTTTTCCTTCATTTTCAAAGTGCAAATCTTTTCTTCCAACTCCAAAATCTTCTTTCTTTATTGTGGTATCACATATTGTCCACGTTCACATAGCCTTTCATCATACCATTAAAAAAACAAGAGTTTCCCTCCTATAATCAAACCCATAAATCTATAAACCAAAATTACAAATTTTAAGTATGAAAAACTTTGAAAAGAATCGTCTATACAACTTATCCAATAATTTACACATTCGAAAAATCTCCTAGATGGATTTTCGTTCGTCCACGAAGTTACTAATGTTGGTCTTTGTCCATAATAGCACAATCAAATTCTTCTTGATGATATACATGTTCACTTGCTGGTACTTCTCAAAAAATTTTTGATAACAGGTACAATCGACTTCTTCTTTCTTCATATTGAACATCTAATATCTTCAAATTTTGTTGATTTGCATGAAAGTATGCCCTAATTTCACACTAATCTCCTTCTACTTCCATTGTGAAATTAAATTTGGAAGCCCTAATCTCCTTCACCTCCCACTGTCGGCTAATTATGCTCTATTCCCAAATGATTTCACCTAATTTTCCTATATTCCCTCTCTTAAATCAATATACATAGGGTTTCCATATTTTTTTTACACTTCAACATTCCACGTTGGCATGTTTTCCATGTCATATCGTTTGGTTTCAACATTTAACCATCCACATCACTTTTCTATTTAGTGTTATAACGACAGGGGCATTTTTTAACGTTTTCTGAAGTTCAAGGGTATTTTTCAAACTTTTCAAAGTTTAGGTGTATTTTTTAAACAATGCCCAGAGTTAGGGGTATTTTTTTTATGATTTAGCCTTTTTTTTTTTCATTGGAATCATACTTTTTTAAGAGACTTATTCCATGATTACTATACTATAGTGCATTAATTTATTAGAACGAAATTATTAACATGGTGAAAAACGTTTACACTACTTGATGAAATGCAACCAAAACCAAACAAAACATAAAAATTACAGCACTCATCTCACTCTAAGATCTAATTTGATAAAACTAATAACGAATATTTACCAAGTTCAGCAGTAAATGTTGATTTTTTTTTTTTTATAATTCAAATTGTGTCATAGTCTCATAAGCTGATAAGCACATGCAATACAACCGGCCACCAAAAAGCCCCACGAGAATGGTTGAACAGCGGTGGGTTCACGAGCCCAATCTCCATCAACTTCTAAATCCGTCTTTGCTGCTGCTCTGCTTGTGACCCTCAACCGTTGCAGCGCATAATAAATTAAATTTTAAATGGCTTTCAATTTCACTTCTTGTCATTTTTTTTCAACGTGCTCGCCGCATCACTTCCATAATAAAACTCTTTTTCTCCTGTCATTTGTCATGGTATCCTGTGCACTTCCCCCCGGCCACCTTCCTTTTTCCAACTTTATATCCCCTATCTTATTCTGTATTTTACTTCATTTCTTCTTTTTACTTTTTAAGCATGTCATCATCTAACTCTTTAAATCGTTCAACTTTATTCAAGTTGACATATTTTTTAAGGTTAAACAACATTTTTGATCCTTGAAATTTTTATGGAAAGTAACAATTTAATCTTTGAACTTTAGTTCGTAACAATTTAACTCATGTACTTAATTAAATTTTGTAATGAATTAGTATTGTTAAGATTTAATAATATTTCTTACATATGTAGATGGATAAATTGATTAGGTACCAAATGTCTCTATAAGCTACAAAGATTAAGTTATTACATAATAAAACTTATCGGTCAATTTTGATGGAATTTTTCAATCTTGGGATTAAGTTGTTATAAATTTTAAAGTATACAGACTAAATTTTTATAAATTTGAAATTACAGGGTTTGATTTGTTATAAACTAAAGTTTAAGAATTAAATCTTTACTTTCATGAAAATTTAGGGATTCAATGTGGGTTTTAACCTATTTTTAATCACTTTCTTCAACATATGGATTATTATCTAAAACAAAGTAAAAAGTTTAAAATTTGAAACTTCTGCTATAGCATCATGTCTAATTATCATTAAATTAAAAAAATTGAAGTTGGTAGACTATAGCATATTTAAAAAGACATTTATTTTATCATGATATTTTACTCTTGAATAGCTGATCCACTTGGAGGATTTTTAAGATTAAAGTAATAGAATATAATTGTAATTAGTTGATACGTGGTTATTTTCTGTTAATAAGCTGTTAATTAGTCTTTATTCACTGTGATTATTTATAGTGTATGTGTATCCTCTTGTTTAACTCCCCTTGTATTTTCCCAATAAATATTTTTAGTTTAGCGAATTAATAATATGAAGAGATTTTATTACATTACTTGAATTACGTTCTAAAGATGCATCAGTAACCTTGCCAAGAGTCTCATGTGATTTTCAATAATGGCTTAATGAATAAGTGCCCCCCCCCAAAAGAAAAGGTCAAATTCAACCTTCTTTTAGAACTTTTTATAAAGTTCCTTTGTAACAGAAAGAATAAACAATATATCATCCGAAAATTTTGTACGAAAAACTAAAGATTTAAAATTATTTTGCCTCGATAACTAGGAGAAGAAATGGAAGTCATTTAAATAAATATAAAATGAAGTTAAAAAATAAAAAGTACCTACACAAAATGAAAATGGTTTCTGACTCAACCTACTCAAATTTTATTGCCCATTTTCCTCGGGAAAATTTCTAGTACTACGAGAGTATATACTTCATTTGTTTACACTATGTTTTAATATTAGTGGACTCCACATAATTATTGGTAGACCCCACATAATTTTCAAAAGGATGTTGATGTGGCAAGCAATAAATGGGAGTAGTATGGAAAATTTTTCATACTACCGTAGTACTAGAATTTTTCCCATTTTCCTCTCGCACGTGCATCTGTATTGGACAATTTGTTCCATTCCATGACCGGACATCTTAAACCTCCTATTACTGTTGGATTTCGGATAGGAAATCTTAGGCCCGTTTGGTTTGTGATTCATTTTCATTTTTATGTTTTTGAAAATAAAAAATACATGAAAAACAATGAAAGTGCATTTGGTACAATTAGTTTCAAAAACGATTTTCAAAAACAACTCCAAAAATGACCTATTTTCAGAAATGACAAATTGTTGTTTTCTTTGTTTTTAAAAATTACAAAAACAACAAATACACTCCTCAAAAAACACGATTTTCATCAAAACAACAAAATTGAATATTATAATTTATCTTTTTTTTTTCAAAACTCATAAGTGTACCTCTATTTATAAAGTATATCTATCATTAAATTTTTATGAATAAATTTTTATTACAAAAACCACAAAAAATAAAGATCAACAAATCAAAGTTATTGAAAATATTTATAGATAATTATACTATTGATTTAACTAGCACAACATTGTATAAATATTAATCATTTTCAATAAATGGTTTTTTTTCTCTCTTACTTAAAAGAATTTCTTTTTCTTTTTCTGGTTGGAAAAGTTTTATTCATTTTATAAATTTTATCACTTGTATTTCAAGAAACAAAAAATCTTTTGAACCATCTCTTCTTCTGCTATCTTTACTACCTCTACAATCTTCCTTTTCCTTTTCAGCAACAATAAGTTCAAATTCGCTATAGTAAGAAATAATTATATTAGTTTTTTCTTAAAGAATTGATTCTATGAAATACATATTAATCTTTTCCTACATCTTCAAATTTCAACTAAACACAATTTTCAAATTTTAAATTCAAATTTAAAGTTTTTAAATTGGAACCAAACGTGTTTTCAGATATAATGAAAATAAAAAATTTGTTTTTGTTTTCAGCTAAATTCTTTGTTTTCGAAAAATATTTCTGGATCACAAACCAAATGGGACCTTAACATTTTCTAAATTTCGACCTTATTGTTTTCTCTTTTTTCTTTTACCAATTTTATTTATTTCATAGACTAAAATCTATTTTTTTTAGTACAAAATTATACTTTTTTTCTGATATGATATAATTAATGTTCAACAATGTTTAATGTTTTAAGAACTTTAGTTTTGGATTTTTTGAAAATTGGAAAAATACATTGGGTAATAACTTATAAGCCATAAGCGGGGCACGTGGGTGCAAGTTCCTTGGTGGGTGTGCCAGTGCCAGTTGTTAAATTCATGTTATGTGTGTTAATTAAGTGGGATGATGAAATATATGTTTTTTTTTTTTTTGAAAAGTGAAATATTATGCTACGTTTGATAATCATTGATAACTATTTGGTTTTTAATTTTTAATTTTTGGTTTCTTGTTTTTAAAAAACAGGTCTGTTTGATAATGAATTGAGTTTTATATTTTTATATTTTTGAAAACGTTTTTAAATTTGTTAAGGAATTTCAAAAACAAAAAAAAATCGTTTTCAAAAACCCAATTCCGTTTTTCAAAAATCCTGGCCCGCCTCACGAACGCCAAGCCAACAACCGTCACCTCGTGTGGTTTGTGGGCTTTGTCTGCATTTTCGAAAACTCAATTGTTTTTTTTCCTTTCATTTATTTTTTTTAAAGTTTTCTTTTCACTTTTTTTTAAAAAATTAAGTTTTATTTTCACTTTCATTTCTTACTTTAAATATTAATATCATTATTGTTTTTTCTCGAAAAAAAAACCATTTCATATCATTAGTGTTTTTTTTTAAAAAAAAATGAGAAAAATACAAAAATACATATCATATATCCATGATCAAGAAGACTTTTTATTTCTAAATCTTGGTAAAAAATGATGTAGATTTGCCAACTAATTTTAACCGAAAACAAGATAAAAATCTTCGTAAACTCACTAATTTCAATGATATCAAGTTTTGCACAAATTTAAGATTGATTAGTTTACAAATTAATCATGGAATAACTTTGTCAAAACTCACAAATTTTAACAAAAATTTAGCTCTAATGTAAATTTGTTTTTGAAATCTTATCAATTTTTGTACCATATATATGGTTTATAATTTATTGAAAGTAAATGATAATACTTTTGTTTAATGAATTTTCAAAACGAAAACTTATCAGAGGTTAAAAATTGCAACACTTATCTAAGTTTAAGGTGCAGTTCGATAAAATTGAAAGTTCGGGGCAAAAATTGATACAACTTGACAAGCTTAATGGTAAAAAGTAAAATTTTCCCTTATGTATATCACATGGGAAAATATTATAAAAATAGTTTGCTTTTATTTTTATTAAAAAATATTTAATTAAAAAGAGTAATCAAATGTTCTCTTTATTTTTTAAAAACAAAAACAAAAAATAATTATCAAACATGTTTTTGGTTTTTTATTTTTAAAAAATAGAAAATCAAAAACAGATACCAAACATGTATGATTTTTGTTTTTTAAAAACAGAAAACCAAAAACCAAAAACCAAAAACTGAAATGGTTATCAAACGGGACCTTAATTTTTTGTTTTTAGTTTTTGAAAATTAAGCTTGTTTTCTCTCAATTTCTCTACAATTATTTTCATCTCTCTTAAAGAAGTATTTGAATTCTTAGCCAAATTTCAAAAGCAAATACAAGTTTTTGAAAATTACTTTTTTTAGTTTCTAAAATATGGCTTGATTTTTTAAAATACATATAAGAAGTTGATAATAAAACAAGAAAATTTATAGATAGAAATGATATTTATAAGCTTAATTTTCAAAATTCAAAAACTAAAAATCAAATAATTATCAAACAGAGCCTTAATTTAATTATTTTTGAAATTTAAAGTGAATGCCATGCGACTAACGCGTTAAAAAGATCGTGCGAAAGGGGGATGTTTACGTTGGAAAATTTTAAAAAAGATTTAATGCAATATTAATGGATGAAAAAACAAATAGGCGTGACAGACATGTCAGACCATTTTGGTCTTTCTAAAACCCCCTTCTCTTCCATTCTCATATTACAATCAATTCATTTTTGTTTTTTCCCCCATAATTTCTGAATTTTAGGTTAAATTATGTTAAATAATTTCATTATTGTATCTTTTTTAGTCTCTTGACACTTGAAAAATATTTAAATTCCAATAATATTTCTTAAATTTTTTTTTAGTTCAATAACATGTGAGGTGAAAAGACTCAAACCTCTGACCTCTTGGTCGATGATCTATACTTTAATTAATTAGATTATATTTAAGTTGATAGTATTTCACAAAGTTAATATCGTTATTTGAATGTTGATGTGGTACATTGATTAAACTGATAAATGATAATTCCACATGACATGATAATAACACAAGAGAGTAGGCTAACTAAATAAAATTAGATTAGACAAGTGAAAGAAAATTCTATCAAAAATGTTCTCCACCCACGTATCAACCCCATCAAGAATTTTTGTTGGTTCACCATTATATTATCCCATTAGACTCAGCACCTTATGTTGCACCTGCATTGCACCAAATCATTATTCATTATAATCAACATGTATCATTATTATGGGTCAATTTGGTTTAATCCAAGAAACAGAAGACCATTGGGCCAAATACAAGTCAGATTTGAGATCCATAATAGAATCAGGCTGGAGAAAAAGAGGAAACAGGCAAGAAGGCCCAAATGCCCGACTCGACCCAGATCGGGCCGAGCTGAATTGGTTCGACCAGTTCGGTCCCTTTTTGCTTGCTCCCACATACCCCGCATGTTGGACCTCATCTCCCTCCTAAAAACCTAATCCAATTAGGTTTAGGAAAAAGCCCATCATATAAATACCATGTTATAATTCCAGTAGAGGTAAACTCATTCTTATTCTTCACTCTCTACTAGCTTTCTACACTTATTCACTCTCTAACTTAAGCATTGGAATGATTGTGGCAAACACCACATGGATGTGCAGGTTTTCTTTATTTTGCAGGCTACCTCACTCCCCTAAAATACAATTCATTGTTGGCTTCACGTGAAAATCAGGTTTGTTCCCTTTGCTCGGATTTGTGCATCAACAGTTGGCACCGTCTATGGGAATCGAGAAGGTTTTACCAAAGAAACTTGCATACCAACATCGAGAATGAACAAGAAGTCCATGGATCTGAATCATGCCATGGAGGAAGAGAATTCCATTCAAGAACGCCACTCAAAGAGGGCGAATGAGGGCACTTCCCAAAATATAACAAATCTGCAATTGGAAAAAATCCCACCTTATCCTCGGACTGGGAAAAGCTCACCTCGAACTCATACCGGGGAGAGCTGACCAGAGGAGTTCGAGACACTGAAGAAGAAGATCCCCATTGATAAGGCAACCTTAATTCTCAGCTAAAAAATCCAAGCTTTGAAGAAGCAAGAACCTTTGAATCAAAGAAATTAACACCTCCATATAAATTTTGAAAATCAACTCAAGGAAAGTAAGAATCGAATTACCTTGTTGATCAAATATCTCAAGGCAAGAAAACTTGTTTGAGATTCGAACAACTCCACAAGCAAGATTGTTCAAGTCAAGCTTGAATGATTCTAAGCATGCAACCTAAACTACATAGAATTGCAAAGAAACATAGCTCTAGGCTATAATAAACCTCAAAGGATCATTTTGATTACATCTCCAAATTTTTTCTTCTTTACAGATGAGTAAGCTAGGCTATATATGGCCTTCAAATAAACCCTAAAAGTAACCTATTATCAACTTAAGGGTTGTAACTCCCAAGTACATGAATGTCATAACGACCACTAACTCAAAAGTAACCTAAAACACATAAATGAAAGGTTTAAAACTGAAATAACATCAAGTTGAGCCATAAATTCGAGATTCAAGTCCATTGGTTAGTCTTGAAAGTTTTTGTAACCTCCCATGTATAAATGAAGCCCCACTTGAAGTAGTTTGAAGCTCTTGTTGCATAAATGAAGCTTGACTTGCCTTTAATGAAGCATGAGTTGCACTTCAGTTCATTAAATGCATCTTGAGCTCGTCGTCATAATTGAAGCTTGACTACATTTAATTCAACTCCATTTTGAAGCTTTTCTTTAGTCTTTAATAGCATGGTAGGATTCATATCATTCTCTCTTTCTTCAAGAGGATTCGTCCTCGAATCTAAGGATGCTCTTGTAATGCAAACTTGATCATGTGCATCCCTTGTTCTTTCTTTCCTCAATTTCTCCTTGTATCATTTGGTATTAGAGCTTTAGACTCAAGATCGGATATATGTTTCCTTTGCGTTTGTCTTTAATTTGTTTTTGATTTTCTTGTTCTCTTTTTTTGTAATCTATCCATTTTTATAATCTATCAAAAAGTATAAAACAATCATCGTTCCGTAGCTCTTTGCATCTTGATGTCTCCATCAATATTTTAGATCAAATTCCTAGGAGCTACTTATCATTTGGTATCAGAGTCGTAGGTATCTTTGATTTCATGTTGATTTGGGGGTTTTAGCATTTGTGATCTAGGAGTTTGCATAACCATAAGGGTTCTTAGATCCAAATTGCCTAAAGTTTACTTATCACCCATGCACCATTCACCTGGGATGAGCTCACCTCAGCCTCTTCCAAAGGAGGGAATACCCGAGGTTGACCCGACCATCTTGATTGAGAAACAACATAGGCCAGATCAGATCTTCAATCACCATTAGGAAAAACTCGTTCGCGATCCCGCCAAAGAAAAAGCAACGATGGAAAAAGACTTGGGCAACCTATATGCTCATTGTCATAATCCAAAGGAAAAGTTAATTCCATGTAGGAACGAACAAGAAAAGCTACAAAGCAGTCATAGCATGTGTATCTGCCAGGATTGAGGCCAAACCCTAGTACATGATGGGAAGGCCAAGGCTGACCAGAGCCAAGTAGAGGTGAAGTCGAGCCGAGCCGAGGTGAGATCAACCCAGGATTTGAGGCCGACCAAAGAGGCCAACCAGCAGAAGAACTAGAGTCCATCCCACTCACATATGAAGATAAACGAGTAAACATTGAGACTAAACTTGGGGCTGAACAAAGAGAAAATTTAATTAGTTTCCTCAGAGCCAATGCAAACATGTTCGCCTAGTCACATGAAGACACGCTAGGAATTGATCCTAGCATAATGGTACAGTGGTTGAATGTAGAGAAAGACTTCAAGCCTAAAAAGCAAAGACGACAATCATTTAACCAAGAAAGAAACGAGATCATAGCTGACAAGGTACGCGACTGATAACTCTTAAAATAAGAGTTATAGGTTATCATTTAAGGAGTGATTTGTCATATCTTACCTCATTTTATCATAGAAATCCCCTAGCTTTGATTTGTTTTGCTCTTGGTTACTTTTGATTTAGTAAAATTCTTATTAGAGCATGATTTAAATAATTAATGAGCTTGTTTGATTAATTCAGGGTATGTTTAAAGGTTGGATAATTATTGAGGAAGAAAGACTTTTGAAGAAAATAGCAGCAGTTTTATAACGTTTTGCTGGAGCAAATTTGGTAATTTAAGACAACACGAATTTCACACATGAGAAGGGCAGTTCATTAAATGAGCTAGAATATGTCAGATTACTCAGCCTGTTTCGGCAAATAGGGGCTCACCATTTCATGGGTCTTGTCTAATCAGCCCTTATTTGCACAATTTGCGAGGTATATATAGTGGGTAGCCATTTTTTTAGAAGGAATGGGAGAGAGGATTGGAGAAAAAAAAACAGAGAAAAAAGGGAGAGGAACTTCTAGAGGGGAAGCCATTGACAGATATTTTTCAAAGAAGGAAGAAATCTCCCGTTGATCTAAAGTTGATGCTACATCGAGCTTTTTGGGGCAACATTTCGTTTTCTTCTTCTTCTCCTTCTTCTTCCATTTAGTTTTTCTTGCACCATTTTACTTCATGTCTGCATTTAGTTTTCTGTGTTGTATGTTTTACATTATGAATTAATCACCTTAAGGTAAGGATTAAAGGATGATTACTTTTGATTAATCTTACAGCTGAGTATATTTCATTACCTCAATCTGGTTTTTAAGAGGTTTTATTTCATTAGTTCATTTTTGTTTGGCCAACCAATTTGTAGCATCGTTTCTCTGATTTTTTGGAAGAATATGAGGGGTTGTAAGCTTAAAAACCACATTAGTTTCATGTTAGATTTAGTAACTAGCTAAGTGAGGAGGTTAGGTATAATCACTCACCTAATGCACACATAATACAGTGGGTTAAATTGTGCTGTAGTAATGGGAATGAAACAATATATTTTAGGTTATTCAGGAGAATGTCGTGTAATATGTAGTGGGTTGAGTAGAATGAATATGTACTCAAGTTGTAGATTAATTAAAGCATAAATTACCTCTAATCCAAACCTTTGTATTAGCTCAAAGTATTAAGTCCAGTTGTTATTTGTTCATTTACGATTCATCTGTTTTAGCAAGTATTTTGTTTTGCTCTATTTTAGCAAGTATTTTGTTCCAGTATCGTTGTTTTATTTTATTTCGATTCTTTGATGAATTTTATTTGTTACAAGTTGAGTTTATTGAGAATTAATTTGTGGTAAAATAGAAGATTACTAATCTCTGTAGATACGATATTTACTTAGCATTTATTACATTTATATGTGTACACTTGTGCATAAACAATCATATTATTGTTGATTTATTCACATTACTCTAGCACGTGTCAGTGACTTACTTGAAGCTATGTTTATTAGAGAAGTCCACTATCCCCAATGGTTGTCGAACCTAGTGTAAGTAAAGAAATCTAATGGAAGTGGCGTATGTGCATCCATTTTACTGATCTGAACAAAGCTTGTTCTAAAGACAACTTTCCTCTCCCTATGATTGATCAGTTGGTAGTTGCAACAGCTGAACACGAAATGCTAAGTTTTATGGATGCTAATTATGGATATAACTAAATTAAGATGCATGAACTTGACCAGGAGAAAACTTCATTCATTACTAGCAAGACGCTTTACTGCTATACATTTATGCCATTTGATCTCAAGAATGCAGGAGCTACCTATAAGAGAATGGTAAATCACATGTTTGCTCCCCTTCTTGGAAAAAACATGGAAGTATACGTGGATGACATGATTGTAAAAAATATCAAAGTTGATCGACATGAGGCCGACCTCAATGACACCTTCATAAGTATAAATAAAGCTAAACCCAAGTAAATGTGCATTTGGAGTAGCATCAGAAAAATTTCTAGGATTCATGGTTCATCAAAGAGGAATAGAAGCTAATCCTTATAAAATCCAAGTCATTATGGAGATGTCATCACCAATTAACCTCAAGTAACTTCAAAGCCTCAATGGAAAGATATCAGCATTAAACAGGTTTGTCAGTAGAACAACTGATAAATGTCTACCTTTCTTTAAAATCTTAAGGAAATTATCTAAATTTGAATGGACCAAGGAATGTAATAGAGATTTCAATGAATTAAAAGAATATTTAGGATAAGCTCCCTTCTGTACAAAGCCCATTCTAGGAGATAAGTTGCTACTTTATTTCGGAGCTTCTGATATTGCAGTGAGCTCAGCCCTCATCAAAGAGGAAAGTGGTCATCAATGGCCAGTTTACTACACTAGCAAAACTATGGTAGGGGCATAGACTAGATATCCACAAGTGGAAAAGCTTGTCCTTGCCCTAACCACTTCAGCTAGAAGGTTATGCCCTCACTTTCAAGCACATAAAATTATTGTTTTGACTAACTTTCCTTTGAGACAAGTGTTGCAAAAACCAGAAGCATCAGGACGTCTCATGAAATGGGTAGTAAAGCTAAGCGAGCACGACATTCATTATAAACAGAGAACAACAACAAAAGGTCAAGCAGTGGTTGACTTTATTGCAGAGCTGACTTTAGTCGAGGTCGAGCCGATGCAGAGCTGAACCAAGATAAAGCCGAAGTCCTTTCCTTTCATACAACTCACTCAGACCTCCCTTGGAGGCTCTTTGTTGATGGCTTGTCAAGTTTGAAGGGATGCGGAGCAGGATTGTTGTTTGAATCTTCTTATAAGGAAAGATATGAGTATGCCCTCATATTCAATTTCTAGGCTTCCAACAATGAAACTGAATACGAAGCACTCATCGCAAGACTGAAGATCACAAAAGGAATAGGTATTTCTAATCCCTTAGTCTTAAATGATTCTCAGTTAATTGTGAAACAAGTAACATGTGAATATCAGGCTAAAGAACAACGCATGATAGCATATTTACTTAAGGTCAAGGAATTGCTCACTTATTTCTTCAAATATGAAATTAAGCAAATTTCCAGATCTCAAAAAGCTAATGTTGATTCCTTAGTTCGATTAGCAGCATCATATGAAACAGAACTAATAAGAACAGTTCCAATGAAAATTTTATCTGAGCCAAGCCTACCCAAGGAGAAAGTTCTGGAAATTGAGGAATCGAATACTTGTGAAACCGAAGCCAAAATCGAGGCCGAAGTAGTGGAGGCCAAGGCCGAAGAGGCCAAAGTCGAGCTTGAGGCAGAGGAAGCCGAGATCGAAACTAGGATAAAGCCTTTTTGGATGGATCCCATTGTCAAATACCTGAAGGAAGGAGAATTGCTTTAGAAAGGTCAGAAGCTAAATGATTGTAGAGGAGAGCAGCTCATTATATTTTGAGGCAAGATCAACTCTACAAACGAAGTTATTCCATGCCTTTATTAAAATGTCTCAAATCAGATGAGGCAAATTATGTAATGAGAGAGATTCATGAAGGAATCTATGGTAATCACTATGGATCAAGATCATTATGTCATAAAATTATTGGACAGGGGTATAATTGGCCTACTATGCTTCAGGATGTTCGAGAGTTTACAAGGCCTTGTGATCGATGCCAACGATTTGTCCCAATCCCAAGACAACCACCTGAACCATTGGCCAGAATAATTAGTCCTTGGCCTTTTGCACAATGGGGGATAGACCTCATTGAACCTCTTCCTCAAGGTAAGTGATAAGCCTTAGAATTAAGGCCTATTTAACCTTCAATTGCTTAAAATATTATTGTTTTGTCTTAAGACCAATTGAAAATAGTTGGAAGATTGCTTCAATTTAAGAAAGAAATGAATATGATGGCATTTGGAATAGAGTTCTAAATAAATTGATCCTGTTTGCATGAATTATGGAAATTGCAAAATCAGATTCTGTAATTCTGGACAGCATTGAATGGCAAGGACTCTTGAAAAATCTGGCGCAAGCAAAGAAACCCATATATGGAAAACTAAATTACCGCACGAATTGGGGGAATTGGAGCTCGAAATTTAGGCAATCTTCAACCCTAATGAAGGCCTATAAATGGGGAAGAAGAGGATGAGCTAAGGATTTATTTTTTGGAGGCGATTTCAGAAGTCAATTTCGTGGGTTTTTCATTTTTTTTCGAAGCTCTATTTTTGTTATTATTCTGTTTTTGCTGAAGAATTGAGTTCTATTTTTTTTTTTTCAATTTTCTATTGGTATTATGGAGAATTACTTGAAGTACAATCTCTACTCTCCATTCGACTCCCTCTTGTATTAAGTTAAGTTTTGATTCAGTTTTTGATTCGTGGGTTTTATTCACGATTAATACTCTGTTTTTCTGGAATTTTCTGCACTATTTTATGCCTAGAATTCAGCTAGTTTTCTACATGTTCCTTCTCGATTTTCTAATCCGATTCAAGGCAAGCTTGGAGTGTTAAGACTAATCAATTCCTAGAAATAGAGAAAGGATGAAGTCGATTGTAATAGAGGAGGAACTCGGTTCTATTCTAAGAGTCATTTTTGTCGATTAATTTCTGTTTTGCACAAGAAGATTTCAAGTATGTACTTATTAATTGCAAAAGAGTTTGATTTTGTTGTTCTGTCAAATGGGTACTGTCACTCACAATTTGTTTTCTTCATAAAGTTAATATTTTGAGTGGAAATTAATAGCAATGTGCCTTTTATTTCCTATTCATAGTGAGAAATTTTGGAGGTGTTGTTTAGAATTGTGTTAACTGTTTTGCCAAGATTTTTATTAACTCATTTAGTTTTAGTTATTAGTAGCAATTTTACTCAATTTTCTTTAATATGATGTTTCCTTCAAAAATTAGTTGTAGTATTTTTCTATGAGCTAAAACTTCTTAGGGGGTTCAAGAATGTGAATTCCCTAAGAAGTAATTATAGCCAAATTGTCAATAAAAACCAAGCCTACATCTCAATTGTTTGCTTGTGTTGAATAAATTTCCGTTGAGATCCTAGATTGATCAACTAGGGTAGCAACTCAAGCTTAGATCTAATACTGACGGGGTTAGTGATAAACGGATTTTACACAAGTGATGGAGAAACCCACAAAATTGTTGAGCCAAATAATCTAAGATAGATGGACTATAGACATATAAGTCACTCACTTAGCTTTCTAAAACCTAAATTCAAGGTAAATAGGAGAAGTAATTTTGGTTTACAATTAAGTGTGGAGTAGGTTGGAATTGTAATTTTGGTTTGCAATTACAACTTAGGACAATGACATTCTTGATCCCCATCTTTATCCAAATTCCCTTTGAATTTTCATTCACTAAGTCTATCTAGTTTGCTATCAAATATTGCCATTTCTAGATTCTGCAATTCAATTCTGCAATTTCCGGTTATTTCCATTATTGCCATTTTTCGATTCTACAATTAGATTTTGCAATTTTTCTTTTTCCAACACATCATCCCAACATTATTTTTGCAATATTTTTGTTATATTGTTCCCTGTGGGATTCTATACTTGGTACTCACATACCATTTTATATTACTTTGATCGCGTGCGCTTGCGTGTACACCCGACCAATAAGGGACAAACTAAATTTGCAGTAGTAGCAATTGACTACTTTACAAAATGGGTAGAGGCTGAAGCACTTTCAACCATAACTGAGAAAAAAATAACTGACTTCATTTGGCGGAGCATCATATGTCGATTCGGAGTTTTCAATACCATCATTACAGATAATGGTAAACAGTTTGACAATGCCGCTTTTAGGAAGTTCTACTTAGATCTCAACATCAAGCATCAATATTCCTCTCCAGCTCATCCTTAAGCAAATGGAAAAGTAGAAGTAGTAAATAGAATTATCAAGCAAAACTTGAAAACAAAGCTTGAAGGATTGAAACGATTATGGGCAGAATAACTAGCCAGTGTGTTATGGGCATATAGAACAACTGCAAGAACCTCTACAGGTGAAACCCCTTTCTCCCTTTCTTTTGGAGCTAAAGCAGTTGTCCCAGTTGAAAGTAGTATTCCCTCACCAAGGATAGAACAATTTGACATTCAAGAAAATGAAGATTCAATGAGGTTGAACTTGGATCTACTAGAAGAGCATCGTGAAACAGCACGTCTTCGTGTAGTAGAATACAAAAACAGAATTTTTCGATACTACAACTTCACTGTAAGAAGGCGAGGTTTCAAGGACGGTGATTTGGTATTAAGGAAAGTTATGCAAAATACTCGAGATCCAACCACAGGGGCACTTGGCCCAATTTGGGAAGGTCCATATCAAGTTGTGAGAGTGGTTCGACCTAGCACTTATGCTCTAGCCAACCAAGAAGGAAAGACTCTCTTGCACCCTTAGAATGTAGAACACCTTAGGATTTATTATCAATAGTCCAATGTTTGATAACTTGATAATTTTGATAGATTTATCTAAAATTCACATAGCATGAGTAATATCAGATAGTGAATGCAAGTTGTAATTTGATAATCTATTCGTATTCAAGTCAGCTCTTTCTACTAAGTTCATCCTTGAATAGAGGGCTTAAAACAGGATATGCCTCCCTATTAAACAAAAAGCAAATATTGATCCAGAGAACAATTTCAGAAAAGTAAGAAGTAACAAACTGGGGGCTAGTCGAGTCTAGGCCACAATGGCCGACCTGAAGCCACCTGGCAGAGCCAAGCAAAAGAAAAAAAAAACCTCTGGTTTGCCCCACCCAAAAAAGAAGTTTGGTGTGTGCTAGCTTATGACAGACACATGCCAACACGTGCCCCTACTTATCAACAAGCCGCCGATTGGAAATGTTCAAGGTATTTTTCTTGTTTCTCCATTGTTATCTATCAAATTTGATAAATAGATCAGTTTAGATACCAAAATCTAAGAGTCAACTCTAAGAGATGGCCAATTATGTTGTGCAATGAAAGTATGAAATACTCAAAACTTTTGAGCACTAAGGTGCAGAGGAAGCATCCCTGAGAGTTGATTGATCCCAAAAGGGGTTGGTTAACGACTCTTGGCAGCCCAAAAATCTGAGGTACACCTCACGATGGTCCTGATTGTGCAAAAGTTCCATTAAATACGAAGGACACAAATCTTGAAGGTGGTTAATTGGGCCCTCAAAAGGGGCTTAATTAATTGGTCCAAGCATGACTTAATATCCAAGACAAATCTCGATAGTCATAATCTAATATGGGGCCAACCCTAGGAATTTTTATAAATATTGGAAAGCTAAAAAATCAGTCCAATGGACCTGATAGGTCATTCCAAAACCAGAATTGGGGCCAACCCCAAATCTTTCCTTATAAATATTGGAAAGACAAAAAAAAATCAGCTTAATGGGTTGATAGGTCATTCCAAAATTAGACTTAGGGCCAACTCCAAATCTTTTCATTATAAATATTGGAAAGCCAGAAAATCAGCCTAAAATGCCTGATAGGTCATTCCAAAACCAGGCTTGGGGCCCACCCCAAATCTCTTCCTTATAAATATTGGAAAGCCAGAAAATCAGCCCAAAAGGCTTGATAGGTCATTCCAAAATCAAAACTAAAGAGAATACAATGGATGCTTTGTACTTGGGTTAAATATTATTCCTCAAGAATAAATTTACAAATCTATACTCCCAAATTGGGCTTTGAATGTCCAACCCAAAAATGAGCTGAACCACAAATCCCAACATGGGAGTGGGGGCTTAATGTTATGGGTAAATTATGACAACTGGGTTACACCCAAGAAACAGAAGAGTATTAGGCCAAATACAAGTCAGATTCGAGATACATAATAAAATCGGATTGGAGAAAACGAGGAAACGGGCAAGAAGGTCCAAATGTCCGACTCGACCGAGATCGGGCCAATCCGACTATGCCGAGCCGAATCGGTTTGATCGGTTCAGTCCCTTTTTGCTTGCTCCTACATACCCCGCACGTTGGACCTTATCTCCCTTCTAAAAACCTAATCCAATTAGGTTTAGGAAAAGACCCATCATATAAATACCCTGTTATAATTCCAATAGAGGTAACTCATTCTCAGCATTCACTCTCTACTAGCTTGCTACATTTATTCCCTCTCTAACTTAAGCATCGGAGTGGTTATGGCAAGCACCACATCGATAGGCAGGTTTTTCTTTGTTTGGAGACCACCTCGCTCCCCCAAAATACAGATTCATTATTGGCTTCATGTGCAAATCAAGTACGTTCCCTTTGTTCAGATTTGTACATCAACAACCATCAACATTTATAGCTATAAAAATTTATTTGAATCAAAATTAAAAATTATGATACATAATTACATTTTTTTTAGTTCAATATCATAGAAATGATCATTTGAACATTTATCATTTAGGTCAAATGTATAATATTTTAATCCGTTAAACTATTCTCAATTTTCCACATAATTTACAAATTTTTTAAATTTCATACAAGCGATACCCTTATCATAATTACAATACGAGATTTATAATTGAAGCCAACTTTTTTTTTTTTGAGTTCAACAACAAGATTGAAAGATTGATCAAATATATATATCTTAACCAGTTAAATTATGATTGCCAATTTAAGTATACTTCAATTAATTAATGTATTATATTTTCAAATGAAAAAAATAGAAAAAAATAATTCGACATTTATAAGAAGCATGCATGTGGTGCGGAAGTAAAGTTGAGTCGGAATCGGAACCATGATAGGAGGGCGGAAGGGAGCGTGACAGTCTGAATTCTGAAACTGAGACACAACACATAACACAGGGAGCGTCCACATCAATTCACAGTTTGGTTGGCTGACTGCTGAGCTGGCCTTAACATTTTTCACAACTGGACTCCACCCTATTCAATTCAATTTCTCCATTTCTCTTAAAAAAATAAATTCATTTTCAACCCTACTCATATTTATTATTACGTCATCCACGTTCCTTCTTATTGTTTCCTTCTCTCCTCTCTCTTCCGTTTCCCTTTTTTTTTAAAAAAAGAACATAGACGACTTTTAATTTTTAAACAAAAAATTGACAGAAAATTAAAATTGGTTGATTTGAAATAGAAAGATGGGGTATGTTTTTTGAGCAATAATTAGGGTTGATGCCATGGGGCGGATATCCGTTCCTTGTTGGAATTGGTCTGTTTTATTCTCTCAACCTCTCTGGCTGGCCGATGCTTGGCTTGCTGATTAAAAACTAACTTAGGCCACCCAAAGAAACAGTCCACGTTGCACTGCTTTCAAAATAACTGACAGCTGTCACCCACTTTGAATTCTCCACCTTTTTCTTCCTTTTTCTTTTTTGAATAAGAAAATAATAAGCTGTGGATTTTGGTTGTTGGTGATTGCTCTGTTCTGTTGCTTATTTGTTGGTGGCAAAAGCAATGCCTTTTCAGGCTTCCACCGAACCAAAACCCACTGTTTCAATCGCCTCGCTAATGCCCTTTCCCCATACCCCATCTTTTCATCATTTCATGCTTCTAACCCTAATTCATGTTTCCTTTTAATAATTTTCGGTTTAATTCATATTTTGCTATTTGATGTTTCCTCATTGTTTTACCATTTAAACTTTCACAAAAAGAATAGTTCTCCTCATCATTTTGACGTTAATTGTTCATTAGATGGATAATGTGGTTTCAACTATGTATTTTTTTCATTTCACCTAAAAATGTGGCTTCAAGTTTCAACCATGTATAATAATGTGTTAATATAACGCTTGTATTGAAACCGCATAAGTTGGTTGAGACAAGTATTAGGTAAGCAAAATATTACTTGGCAAAATAATAGCAATTAGTTAACTTTTGAAATTTTGGTAATGGCGTGCTTGTTTTAAAAGTTAAGGAACCAAAATATATAGTTATTTTAAGTTCATGAAATAAAATAGATATTTTGACTGTTGATAAATAAAAATAGATTAAACTTAGAAACTAAGTGTAGGCTAAAATGAATTTTTTTTTTAATTCAACCGTGTGGGGTAGAGATTTGAGTATATGATCTTGAGGATAGATGTATAATGTCGAAACTAGTTGATGTTTAATTATTATTATTATTATTATTTTTGAGTAGTTTCCAAATTCTAATATTTGAAAAATAGAAATGTTTTAAATGGCGCAAATATAAAATTACTTAAAAGATGGAAATTGTTCTTCGTTTTTATCATCAACAACAAGATTAGAAAAGTTTCAGATAATGGCACCATAATATAGACCCAATCATGCCGGATGCCTGTCTTAATTAACAGCATTATTTTTATATCCATGCCTTGCAACTGACCACTTTTTTTCCTGAATAATTCTCCTTTGATATACTCGCTTTACATGTCTCCATCATTTTTAATTTAAATGTGAAAACAACAAGGAAATACATTTAGAACTGAAAAAAAAAACATTTAATTAAACTTCATTTTAGAATTAACCATAAAATCTTCTGTAGTTATAACAAAATGTCTAAGGAATTGTTTGGTATTGTGTTTTGTTTATTGTTTTCACTTTTTTTAGAAACATGAATGCTTTGTAACTATTCTCTATTTCTCATTTTAAAGAAATATTTTCAAAATTTTAAACATGACTACTTTTTTAACGTATAAAATAAAATGGACAATAAATATAACATAATAATTTTAAATATTTTATTTTAAAAACTAATCTTCATGTAAAATGTTGATTCTTTTAATTTAAAATATAATAACAATAAATAATAAATAGTAACCAAACATAAATCTATTTATTGTTTACAAAAAGAAAAGAAAAAAAAAACAGTTACCAAATGGGTCCTAATAGGCCAAAATAAATAGTAGCTAAAAAGTGTAAGAAGTTAAGAACTAACATCAATATTAAAAAAAAAAAAAAAAACGTTTAAGGACTAGAATAAAGAGTAGATAAAAAGTGTAAGAACTAAATCAACATTTTTTTAAAAAAGTTAAGGACCAAAATAAAGATTAGATAAAAAGTTAAAGAAGTAGCCTAAAAGTTTTAAAGATTTAGGAACCAAAATAAAAAGCAGATAAAAAATTAGAAGAACTAACATCAAAACTATAAAAATTCATGGACCAAAATAAGTCCAATGATCAAAATTACATATAGACGATAATTTTCCAAATTACCTTTAAAACAAGCTAGGAACATTAAAACAAAAAAGGCACATGGGATTCTCTGTTAACAAAACTTAAAAAATACTCTAGATTTCAAAAATAACAAAGAAAGAAGATTATTTTTGTATTATTCTTACAGCAAAATCATTTGACAATTTTAGACAACCTTACAGTAAACTATATACTTCTTAATTAATTAAAAAATAATTAGAGAGTGGGAAGGGGTGATAGGTGAGAGGTGTCAGTTCAATTAACAAAAACAAGGCTTTGACGGAATTACCCTTTATGCAAGAAAGTAAAATAATTTTTTACTTTTTATTTAAAAAAAAAAAGGCAGATTATTCTTTACTTGCTCAGGCAGTCAGCGACTCAGACAGCCAACAAATTCAATTTATATAATACGCTTTTCCATTTCTCTCTTTCACTCACACTTCTCTCTGCCCTTCTCTCTCTAACTTAGAGAGAGAAGAACGCGCAGAAACCGCGTTTGGTAAAGGGTAACCCCATCTTCTCTTCTTCCATGTTCTTTCACGGAGCCCGAATTTAATTTCAATTTCGATTTCTGATTTTTGGGTCTTGTCTTCTTCTTCTATCCCATTTTGTTCTTATTATTACATCCTTTCCACTCTCTCCATTCAATTCCATTCCACCATTACTCGAGTCGAGATAATACGAAATGGGAGCTGAAATTTCACGCTTCCTCTTCAGATTAGGCCCCTTTGCCTTTCTTCTTCTGCTTTTGCTTCCATTTTGCTTCGGGATTCGAACTTTCCGCTACGAATTGGCCGGAGCCACCGATTTCACCCGCTTCTCCGAGGCGCCGGAGTACCGGAATGGGGCGGAGTGTTCTTCTTCCTTCGCCGGCGATACGACGTCGTCCTGTGACCCGTCTGTGGTCCACATCGCAATGACTTTAGATTCCGAGTATGTACGAGGCTCCATGGCTGCGATTCATTCGGTTCTCAAACACGCTTCTTGTCCAGAGAACGTGTTCTTCCATTTCATCGCCGCCGAGTTCGACCAGGCCAGTCCTCGCGAACTCAGCAAACTCGTCCGATCCACTTTTCCATCTCTTAATTTCAAGGTCTATATCTTCAGAGAGGACACTGTAATCAATTTGATTTCGTCTTCCATTCGTCTAGCCCTTGAGAACCCTTTGAACTACGCTAGAAATTACTTGGGCGACATTCTTGATTCCTGCGTTGACCGAGTCATTTACCTTGACTCCGACGTGGTCGTCGTCGACGACATTCACAAGCTCTGGAGCATCAAGCTGACCGGGTCTCGGGTCATCGGAGCGCCCGAGTATTGCCATGCCAATTTCACCAATTACTTCACCGATAAGTTCTGGTCCGACCCGGTTCTCTCCCGGGTCTTCGCCTCCAGAACCCCCTGCTACTTCAACACCGGAGTTATGGTCATGGATTTGGCCAGATGGAGAATTGGAAACTACAAGAAGAAGATCGAAAGCTGGATGGAGTTGCAGAAACGCACTCGGATTTACGATCTCGGCTCCCTCCCGCCGTTCCTCCTCGTCTTCGCTGGAAATGTTGAACCCATCGACCACCGGTGGAACCAGCACGGCCTCGGCGGCGACAATGTTAAGGATAGTTGCAGAACGCTGCATCCCGGTCCGGTGAGTTTACTCCATTGGAGCGGAAAGGGGAAGCCATGGGTTAGATTGGACGCTAATAAACCTTGCCTTCTTGATCATCTATGGAAGCCGTATGATCTCTACAGAGCACAAGATTCGGCTTCACCGGCACCGTCGTCTTATTCGTCGACATTGATTAGTTATTTAAGTTACTAATTCTTTGGTACAGAGTCACCGATTCTTTCATTGATTAGCGGTGTACAGATTTGGGAGATGGGTTCGTTCACTCACAGGGGAGAAGATCGATTGATTGATCTTGTTTTATTGACCCTTTATTATTTGCACAAGATTTTATCAATTTATTTATATATTCGAGAATTTCTGTTCTTGGGAACAAAATTTTGGTGTTTGTGGGGCTGGATTCTTTTTGTATGTAGCGAGAGAAAGGAATTTGATTGTTGAGATTTTTGTTTATGTGAAAGGAAATGAATAACAGGCTGTTATTCCCCTCCAAGCATCTCTGTGTTCAAGTTTCGGTCTTTTTAGCTGTCCAAACAAAAAGATTAAATAAAAACAAAACTAATTTATTTTGAAGTAAATTACAAATTTAGTACGAACTTGTGTCTATTAATAAATTTTTGAATTTTTTATTTTATATTTAATAGATTTTGACACATTTAAAATTATATAAAATTAAATTTTATGTTCAATAGAACCCTAAATTTTAAATTTCGTATATAGTAAATCCATGAATTTTAAAAAATGTTGAATAGATTGAAGATTTAACACAAAATTGAACCTAAGTACTTTTAAATTTTAAGGATCAAATAGACGCAAATCTAAAAGATGAAAGATTTAGTAGACACTTTAAAATTTAGGATCAAATGGACACAAAATTAAAAGTTTATTTATTTTACCATTATTTTAAGGAAAATGTAATTTTTACTCACAACTTCACAATACGGTGAATTATTAATTTCAAAAAATTAAATAAGTGTTGTAAATGTACTTGTAATTAATACCTCCTCAAATTAAAATATTTACACAATCCAACTAATATATCATACAAACAAATGCTCGAACTCAATTATAAAAGTACTTCCATAAAATCAAGAAAATAAAAAAAGCTAAAACTTAATAGCAAAATTATCAAATTCAACTAATTAAAAGTATCAAACTAATTAAGAGTATTAATTGTTAATCTGAATGTAGTTCAACTTGTTAAGGTATATACCTCCGATCATGAGGTTGGAGGCTCGAATTTTCACTCCATATATTTTTGAACTAAAAAAAGTTGAGTGTATTAATACATTAGTTACTCAAATGTGAGATTTAAATTTCCTTAAAAAAAACCATTTGAATCGGTGAAATTAATAGTTAAAGTTAAAATTGATTTGCTTTGGGTAGAAATAGAAATTAAACTTTTCCCTTTTATCCATATTTTCAGATCTCGTTATGGAACCGGGTAAGATGCATTTGCTTTATGGTGGCTTAAAGTTAAAAAGGGCATTTATGTGATTTCGAGTTTGGTTTAATTCAACGGCAAGAGAGAAAAAAAAACAAACAATACTTTGAACGGAACAGCCTTCGGCACTCGCTTTTACGTGGATTGGACAATATTTTTCCACGCGGATTTTCTTACTTCATCATCATAATTTTTAAAATACGACGAAATTGAGGTTCGAAATCGCGTGGTATTTCCCCCCGCAAAAACAAACCATGTGGTATTATAAAGCCGGACCTTGACTTTGTAAATTATATTGTTTAGCTGCTAAGGCATGTGGCCAAAACCTAATTTACGAGCCTTACCAGACGCCAAGTGGTATTATTTCTAAATTTTCAATGTTTATATACAAATTAAAAATACATCCTTTTCAAGTTCAAGGTTGAATTATTCAATTAATTTCCTAAATATATTTTTATACCGGGTCAAGGTTGTATTATTCTAAATTTCCAATATCACAGTATTATGATGAAATTGGACTAAAGAAGTAAACTCGAATTACAAAAAAATCTTGCAAGATAAAGATTAATCTTTTCAAATCTAATTCTTAAATAGAAGAGAAAACCTTTTATATCCTTATCTGAAAAGGAATATGAAAGTCAAAGATCCTATAAATACGTCATTATGACTCAAATAAAAGGAGTTCAACTTAACCCTTTCTCTAAATTCTAGTTTGCTACACTTTTCTTAACTTAAAAATCGGAGCTGGGGTGGCAAATATCACAGGTAAATGTCACATAAGTACCTAGCTTTTTCTCTTTTTGCAGGTCACATCTTTCTCCCAAATTACAAATTTACAGTTGCTGTCACGTGAAGGTTAAGTGAGATTTCTCCTGGCCAGATTTTGGCAACAATAGTTGGCATCGTCTATGGGATTCAAGAGTGCTTTACCAATGCAAAGATCAAGATCCAATTAAAGAGTAAAAGGTCTTGAATAAGAATGAAGACATGGGGGCTTGAATCGAATGAAAAGAGGAGAATAGCGAACAACAATAGCCTCCCAAGAAATTGATTTTCATCTTTCTAAGTGGAGGACTCTAAAATTTTCTCCAGGAAATCGATCTTCATCTTTCCAAAAGAGAATCTAGACCTATAGAAGAATGAGTCATTGCCACGGAGTTTGACCTGCAAATCCTAAGGATAATCCGAAACAAGACTTTAGAGCCCTAAAATTTTCTCTAGGGGAATCGATATTCATCTTCCCATAGGAGAATTTTGGACCTATGGAAGACTAAGTTTAACGGGTTCGACCTGCAAATCCTAAGAATAATTCGAAGCAAGACTTTGGATTCCTAAAATTTTCTCCAGTGGAATCGATATTCACCTTCCCATAGGAGAATCTAAGACCTATGGAATACTAAGTCCAACTTCATGGGATTCGACCTGCAAATCTTAAGGATAATCTGAAACAAGACTTTGGAGCGCTTAAAAGGCGTCATACTCATAACTAAAAAGAGTTATACTCCTAAATCAGTCTTCATGCTAATAGCTCATGACAGCAAAGCTAAACCATGAATCCTAATTAGGGATTGTGGGCTAAAAAGTTCAACTTAACCTTCATTCTCTAAATTTTAGTTTGCTACATTTTTCTTCTTCTCTGACTTAAGTATCGGAGCTGGTGTGGCAAATGTCACATCATTGCCTAGCTTTTTCTCTTTTGCATGTCACATCTTTCTCCCAAATTACAAATTTACAATTGCTGTCACGTGAAGATCAAGTGAGATTTCTCCTGACCAAATTTTGGCAACAACATGTATATATCAACACACATGACACAACATGATATTTTTTAAAAATCAAAGTTTTGGCTCAATTGGGAAAATTTCATTGATTAGAAATTGGTTGTCAACCAGCCAAGCTTTGTCCTTTTTCTTTTTCTTTTTTTTCCAATAGCTTAATTGCCACGGAAACTCGATTGAGTGATTTAATAATCTTGTCCATTTGTTCTTAAAAATCTAAAATCTATTGTTTAAAATCACAATATTTATTTATTTATTTTAAAAAGAAAATGCATCATTTTGAAGAAAAATTATTCAACGAGACCACTTTCCCACAATGTGGCTAATTCTTAAGAACGGTTGAATATGGATTTAAAAATTTGCATGCCCCCTAATAACCATCGAATACAAATTTGAAGTACATTTACAGTTTCTTTCTCGTATATCCAACGGTTCAAAATAGTTAACCACATTGTGGCAGTCTCCTCAAATAATTTCTCCGCTTTTCAAGTTGTTCCCTCAAAATATGGTTATAAATTCAACATTTGAAATGTCTAAAAAAAAAGTGAAACTTGTAAAATGATACTGAAAATAAATAGCACAAAGATACTATTAAAAAAGGTTAAAAAACACTTTTGATCCCTTAGTCCCTAACTTTAGTTTCTAATGATTTAGTCCATGTACTTTCAAATTTGTAACTATTTGATCCTTGAACTTTAATATGTAACAATTTAATCCCTATCTTAAAAAAATATTATTATGATTTAATGGATTTCTTACATATGTAGATCAATAAATTGAATAGGGACCCAATTTGTTTATAAACTACAAATAAGAAGTCGTTGCAAAATAAAAATTGGCACTTAATTTTGATGGAATTTTTCATGATAGGGACTAAATTGTTATAAATTTTAAAGTTTAGAGACTAAATTGTTACATATTAAAGTTTATGGACCAAATTGTTACAGAATTGAAAGTACATGGACTAAATCGGTACAAAATAAAATTTAGGGACTAAATTGTTAGTTTCATGAAAGGGACCAAAAGTGTTTTTTAATCTATTAAAAAATGTCGCAAGCACTAACGACGATGTAGGGTATGTTTGTAATGACTTTCTTTTTAGTACAACAATTGCAGGAGTGGGGGGAGTGAACCATTGACCTTTAAAATTGTAATTGGTGTCTTATCCACTGAATTATGCTCAAATTAATCATTTGCAATGACTTTTCAAGTACTTAAAAATGGATTTTAATTGTTAAAAAAAATATTTTTAAACACTTGGAAAGTCATTCCAGACAAGCACACATCGCCAAACTCAATAATGACCTCGTAGTCTATTTTTTTGGACTTAATTCAACCAATTTTCTATTTTTCATTGCTTTTCTATTGTTTAGGGGTGTGATAATTCTTGTTATTTTATGAGGATTATTTGTCCTTTATACTTAGTTATTTGTGTTATTTTATGTGTGTTATTAGATAAAAAGGCTAGTAAAAAGTTGGTTTATGAATTACTATTAGAAGCTTTTTAAATTAAGTAAGTGGAGAAAAAGAAAGTAGAAGAAAATGAAAACCACACTTGATGTTTTTGTGCAAGAATTTGAAGAATGCAACAACATTGCAATTCTGGCAGATCTGGAAAACGATTGCAGTAGGATTGCAATTTCATTTCTGCACAGATCTAGAAAATGCACAAATTACAGGACCAACGTCATTTTTTGAGAATTTTTTTATGATTCTTCTTCATGAATTCAGCAAGACATATTGTCCATAATTGTTCATCATTCAAGAAGGAAACCTTAACCCAAATCCTCTATAAATATATGAGAAGAAGCCGCAAGAAAGGAATCGAATTTTCGGCCGTTTTTTATCCTCGTTTCACTGTTGTTTTTATTTCTTCTGCTGCAGTTTTTTCTTCTGTTTTCCAGCCCCTTTGAACTTCGAAACTCAATCCTTCCTCAACGAAAGTTGAATGAAGTAAAGATTCAATTCCCTTTGAAAAAAGTGGAGTTGAGTCGATTGAGTAAGAAGTCAAAAAGGGTTGTGTTATTCTGTTTTGTTAAGGCTTATTTTATTCTAGTTTTAAAAGTCTTAGTTATTGTTTACTTCCTTTTGTTGTAATTCTCTTGCTGAAATAGTTTAGTTGCTGAAGCTTTATTACAGTTGTTTGAATTTTATTTGTCCTTCTTCATAAAGTTATCATTTATTTGAACCTTTGTTGAACCCGAAATTTTTCTCCCTCACTTCACATGCTTTTTTTTTTATGGATTTTTATACATTTAACTTACTGTTTTTCACTCTTTTCATGATGAGCTAAGTTTTCCTTAGGGGTTCAAGTTCGTGAATGCCCTAGAGGAAAGATGGAAAGCTTAAAAGCACATGTAATCTAGCCAATGCTTGAACTTTGTTTGTTTTTGTTGAGTTTAATGTTGGATAAACCTAGCTGGCCATCTAGTGTTGCTTGTCAAACTTAAACTTAATACCGAAAGGGTTAAGGGAAGCAGATGTCACAAAAGCAATGGTTGAAAAGGCTTAGAAATAAGTCTTGAACATCGACCCTAAATATAGAGCGAGACTCCAAAACCACTAGAATTGTGCATTAATATATCTAAGTTAGATTAGCTATAGAAATATATATTTAATCTCTTAGCCTCTTAAAGATTTTGAAGCAAAATTGAATATGTCAAAATTCAGTTACTTAGTTTTCTTGTTAGCTACGATTGCAATTTCATTTTAGTTGCATTTCTTTCCAAAGAGGCATGAGCAACTTGAATTCCCTTTATCATTCTTATTGATTTTTCAATTATTTTCATCAGCAAAAATACATCTCCACATTTTTATACCCTTGGTTACCGAAATTTCAATTTGAGAACAATTTTTGCTATCTTTTGAATTTTGTTGTATCCATTCCCTGTAGAATCGATACTTTGGAGTACTTCCAATTTTATATTACTTGCATCGACAATGTGCAGTTGCACTGGACTGGAGTTTTGTTTTTAAACTAAAAATCTTTTCTTAAAGTCCCCACATTTCAGTTCGATCATGAACTTTCTAGTTCCCTTGGGAAATCAACCTAGTCCACTATTTCTACAAGCTAGAGTAGGAAACCAATTTAATTTTGGCAGGACTCGACAACTCGACCAGTCAGTAAGGGGATTGAGAGATAATTAGGGTTTCCTAAGTATTTTGGGGGGCTGATATGAACTTGAATGGACTTGCCTTTCTCTCCCCTTGGGAGAAAGCTTAAATACTTCATTCCTACGATTTTTTGTAGGTTTCCTCATGAAATTGGGATCAAAATGACTGAATTAGGGCTGCACGGGCCAAGGGAGACAAAGACAAGACCCAAAAGTGGGTCTTGCATGTGGTCGACCTTGGCTTGGGCTGAGGCCGAGCCCAAGCCTGTTTCTCCTTTCCCTTACTCCCTGGTCTGGTTCTCACTCGATTTGGTCCTTCTTGATCCGTATTGGGCTTATTTGCTTCGTTTAACCTTTATAAGTCATGTTGTTCTCAGTCCGTCCTGGTGGTCCAATTTTATCCACAACACTTAGTCCAAAATATTATTATAATTACTGTTTTCATTATAAATTGCTAGATGCTATGTATTCTATGCTATAGTAATTACCAAAATCTATTTCATACACGTCTCCTAGGTAAAGTAAACAACATTTTTGCATACTCATTATTTCAAATTAGTTATTTTTTGAGTGAAATTATTTCAAATTAGTTGGTACCTATCTTCCCATCATTTTTATGTTAGGTAATCATGTTATTACGTATATTCACAAGCAAAAATGCGTCTATTCTAATTGTTCTTTTCCTAAGTTTTCATATTCTTTCAACCCCAACTAAAAGTTGGTGATAGATCAAAATTAATAAATCCCACACACAACAAAGTATTATTATTATCACAAGTGGAAGGAGCCATCAATTTGGTTACTGAAATTTTCACAATATTTATATTTTAAACGTTGGCTGCTTTTTAATATCGAGGACAAAAAATTAGAACAATCATTTCAATTAAAAAACAGAAGGGAAAAAATACATTTTTGGTCCCTGAGTTTTCAATAATATGTGTGTTTGGTCCCTGAATTTTGGAAATAGACCTTTTTAGTCCCTGAATTTAGGGAAAAAAATACATTTTTAGTCCCTGAGTTTTGGAAATAGACATTTTTAGTCCCTAAATTTTGAAAAATAGATTTAAAAGGTCCCTCGTATTATTATTATTTTTTTAATATCAAATCAATATTCTTTATTAATTTTTAATATTAACGATTTTTTAAATTAAAAAAAAAATTCTTTATTAATTTTAAATCTCTCAATATTCTTTATTAATTTTTAATATTAACGATTTTTTAATATTGAGAGAGAGAATTAGGTAGAGAGGGAAGATAGTTTTTTTTTAATTTAAAAAATCGTTAATATTAAAAATTAATAAAGAATATTAATTTTATATTAAAAAAATAAAATAATAATAATACAATAGACCTTTTAAACCTATTTCTCAAAATTCAGGGACTAAAAAGGTTTATTTCCAAAACTCATGGACCAAAAAGGTATTTTTCTTAAATTCAACGACTAAAAATGTCTATTTCTAAAACTCACGAACCAAATGCACGTATTGTTAAAAATTTATTGACCAAAAAAGTATTTTTTCCAAAACAAAACTGTGTTTCTGTAATTTGCTCAGCTTGGTCACATGCCAGCAGTTACAAGGAAAGAGAATTTCCAATCGTCGGATCACATGCTCAATAGTTCAAATTTCTTCTCAAATTAGATGTGGCCAAAAAATAAAAATAAAATGTATAATATAAAGTGCTAAAAAAGGACAGAGAGGACTATGTAGTGTCAGTGATGAGACATTTTCGCAGAGAAGATTCTTCACTTCATATTCTTTCTAGCCAAAAAGAAAATTACAAAAATAATATTATTAGATTTACAACAATCCATAACTAAATGCAGAATATGAAAAAACATCTTGCTGATCTAACTTTATATTTTAAAAATCATACAATATACAATTTTAATAAAATGCTCTTTTTTTATATAAATTTAGTAAGAGTTACACTAATAATTTTGAATTAGAATAGGATGGTCATTTATATGAATTTGAGTGTTGGTATATTTAAGGTGGTTTTGATAAAGAGTATTTTAATTATAATCATTTTAGAAAAAAAAGTGTCTATTTGGTACTACAATTTTAAAAATGTCAAGAACTAAGTTTGGCCAATACATTATACAAATTTGTTCCCACAAACTACTTTTAGGTGCTTTTGACTTATTCTAAAATTTTTTATTCACGAAGATCTTAAATTGGAAGAAATTTTGGCAATAATTAAACTGCATTCTCAAACTTAGCTTTCGTACCATATACAAAAAATGACAGCAAAACACATTATTTAGAAAATATCTCCAAAATCAGCGTTTATTGTAAGTTTTTTTTTTTTTTTTCCTTCTTCTTTTTGAATTCAACCATATGTGAAGAGTGGAGATTCGAACTTATGACATATATTCTTTAATCAGTTGAACTATATTCAGATTGACATCAATTTTGCAGGCTATGTTTGATAACCAAAATTGCGCCTGTTTTCTCAAATTTTCTTTATAATAGTTTTTATCTTTTTTAAGAAACATTTAATTTCTTAGTCAAATTTCAAAAACAAAAATAAGTTTTCAAAAAAAAAAAATTTCTAAACTTGACCTTGTTGTTTAAAACATTAGTAAAAAGTAGATAATAAAACAAAGAAACTCATAGGTGGAAGTAGTATTTATAAACTTAATTTTCAAAAACTAAAAACAAAAAACCAAAAAACCAAATGGTTATTAAATAGGACTATAGTTAATTGGTTTCTTAATCTGCAAAACCACATTAGTTTTTGGTCAAATTAATTTTTAAGAACATAATTATATACACACAATTTTGATACTACATCAACCCTTTTCCCTTTGTACACTGAAACCTCATAGATATGAAAGGGGGCAACAAAATAAATGACTAAATTTTAATAGACCAACCTGAAAAATAGCTATATGCATGAGATTTTGTAAAAATGTCTAGACCACTTTTTTGTTAAAATATTAATATTAGATTCAGTTGAAAATACTCTTGATTTAGAATTTTCATTTTTAAATAAACTAAAAGAAAAGCTAAAAGTATGCAAAAAAAAAAATCACCTATAATTCGTAACCTAATATTATTTTGAATTAATTTCTAAACTCTTAATATGGTAGATTAAAAAACAAGCCCTAACACGAGCACAATCAGGAAAAAAAAAATTAAAGAACCAGAAACAAAATAAGTTAATACCAACCAATATAGTAAAATCAAGACTAAAAGTTGATTGGAGTAAGAAGACAATCTAAAATCATCCATCAAATAAATTAGTCTAAAACAAACTGGGATTAAGATAAGTTCAGAGAAAACTGTTGAAGATAAAAAATAAAAAAAAAAATGTTACAATTTCACGAGAGGAGTCTAAAATTGAAAAACATAGATTAATTTTCACCTCTCAAGAACAATGAGATGACGCAATTAGCACAAGAAAACACACCTCCGATTCTTCTGTTTTTTCTTTCTCTCTCTCTTTCACGACTGTTCTCATTTGTTTCTCTGAGAATTGTTCTTTTTTGCTCTATGTTTCTGTATCAATTACTCTCTTTGTGTGGCTTTGTTGTTTATTCTTTAAAGTTGCGAGCAAAGTCGATGCACGTCCTAATGGTCTAATTTCTAGATTATGATGCCCATTTTTAAATAGGTATCTTAGATTCTAAAACTTCGTCCTTTTTTTAGCGGTTTTTTTTTTAATGTGGATAGTTTTGAAAACGATGGCATATAGGACCCATTTATGTTAGTTTACCTCTTGATTTTTTATACAGTTTATTCAAGATTTAAATAAAGAGTTTATGACCAAGAACATACAAAAAAGGAAAAGCCAAGAATGATAAAAAAAAAATCCATAAAAAAGAACATTGTTGAGGAAGATGGTGAGAACAATGTAATGTTAAGTTACTATATTAACTATATGTATATACTCTTATTTACATAGAGATATCAGAAGTATATACTCTTAAGTCTTATCCATATGCGAGTGATTGATAGGATTATTGTTTGCACATATCCATGTAGACATATTCTATACACCGATGCATAAAATGTGTGTTTATATATACACATAGATATATGTTGTTGTACACATTGCATGCTTGTATACATTACTTCTACGTTTCCATGTGTGTGTGTTATATACACATAAGTACCGAGTAATTTTGTACAATATATATATATATATTGATAGTTGAGTAGAAGTTTATTTGAGGATAATTTTGTTATAAATAACAAAAAATAAATAAAGGTGATTGATATCTTAAACTAAAATGAAATTTTTGAAAATTGTGAGTTCAAAAATGAAGGGGAATCCAACCAATTTACAAATCCACAAGTCTAGGGGAAGTTTAGCGAAATTAGGGTTGGAGGCTGACTGTGAATCTCATATACCTAGAGTATAAATAGAACAAAAAATTATTCACTCTCTTTCCTAAAAAAAGGCTAGACATAAACAACTTTTAAGTCGTTTTTCATTTCATTTATTTTTTTTAGCTACCTGCCACAATTTTCCCTTCGATTGGGGTTCTAAAACTCCAGACCAAGCTGTGGATAGATGGGCCCAACTGGAGTCGCCCCAAAAAATTGGGTGGACGAAGATGTAAATGGGCCAGGCCCGGTAGAGGTAGAAGGGAAAAGGGATGTATAAAACGACAGCGTAAGGGGAGACCCCGGAGGCAGTGATTATTAGACAATAAATGAAGAGACCATTGCGCTGTCACAGACAAGACTTTCTTTCTAATACACTCCTTCCTCAAAAGTGGGCCTTACACAATACTCATCCTTCATTCATTATTATTTTTATTTTTCATAATTATTATTGTGGCTGATCTGATCCAACTCCTCTCCACACTGCAACTGCGAGTATGAATTCAATTATAGACTCGAAAAGAAGAAAAAAAAAAAAAGAAATTTAACAAAAAGATTTTGTTCTTTTTCATTTCCCTTTTTCCGGTGGATTTTATCTTCCTTTTACTTTACCTTTTCACAATCATTACATTTATAACTTTTTTGCTTGTATATGTGATCTTTGAATCCAAACCACTCTTTCTTTCTTCAAAACCCAACAGTCGGTTTCTTGAGTTCATGTAGGAGTAGGCTGGATCTGTTTGTGTGGGCGCTGTCGATTGAGTTCTTTTTTTAGTACAATGATTGAGCATATTACTTTTGCAGTTTCCGTAAACAAACAAATTTTTCCAATGCTCTTTCGAAAGGTGGAACTGATTAGGTGATAATGGAGATGTACAGGGAAAAGGAGAAAGCCAGTAAAAGGTAAAATCGCTAAAGCATTCATGCATATTATATCCACACTTGTTCTTTTTGTCTTCATTTATCGATTTTTTTCTCTTAATTCTTCGTTTCTTTTATCCTGATCCAGTGGCCTACTGATCTCGCTTTCTTGTTTACACTGAAATCCCACCGCCCTAGCTCACTGGTTTGTTCAATTCTGACATTTCGAATCTATGGAGGAATCATTAGTGCTGGGTGTTCTAAACGACGAAGATAAGGTACACATTTTTTGGCCCTAAATTTTGTCGAAGATTCCCGATAATTTTAACTTCTTCTTGACCTTTACTACTTTTTCTTTAATTTATTGTTGTTTGTTTCTCGATTTGTTGATTGATTTCCGTTTATGATTGAGGAATCATTGGAATGTTCATGCTATTTTGGGGTTACCGTACCGTTACATGTTGGAGTATTATGGTTAGATTTGGTTGTGACTTCGTGTTGACAGGTGGAAGAGAATGCTTCGGCGAAACCACTTCTTGAGGTTTCGGTTTCTTTTGGTAGGTTTGAGAATGATTTACTGTCTTGGGAGAAATGGTCGACTTTCTCCCCCAATAAGTATTTGGAAGAAGTTGAGAAGTACGCAACGCCTGGATCTGTTGCTCAGAAGAGGGCTTACTTTGAAGCGCATTACAAGAAGATAGCTGATAGGAAGACCAAGTTACTGGAGCAAGAGAGGGAAATGGAAGGCAATACAACAGTGTCAAATGAACTGAACGGTGGAGGAGATCTAATGGACCACAGTGAAAGGGTTGATTCTGAATCTGAGACGTCAAACCACCATGTTTCTGCCGAAGAAGTTGAGCAAAACACGACGTTGATTGGTGAGGTCAGTAGTGTTTACCTAGAAGTTGTGAAGGATGATATTGAAAGTACCGCAGAATGTGAGAGCTCGCCCGATGGTGAAAAGGAAGAACTGGATGGGAAATTGGATTGTGTTGGTTCTGAGATAAGCAAACAAGAAGAAGTTGTAGTGAAAGAAGTTGAAACTCCTCCTCTAGTTGAATCTCGAACCACTAAGGAACCTCCACAAAAGTCGGTCAGTAAAATATCGGCAGTATCTAAAGTCAAACAGCAGGTTCTAAAACCGAATCGACCAAAAGAATCTAAGAAGGTGAACCTATTATGTACTTTTCAATTGTTTGGAGTTACTAGGTTTGGATTGACTGACTTCAATTTTCTTCATTTGTTAGTGCAGACCACTCCAGTAGTCAAGGAACGAAACAGTGCAAGTGTCAAGAAGAAACCGGTATCATCCACGGTCAAAGCACCCCAGATTTCCACCCCCAAACTCTCCAAGACAACACCAGGACCCACCACACCGGCAGCACGGACTACTGTGCCACGGTCCTCTATAAACAAGGGAAGTAATTTATCTCTATTAAAGAGCCGAAATTCATCTTCTGTTGAAAGCAAGAAAATGGCTCCTAAATCTCTGCATATGTCCCTTAGTCTGGGAACTCCCAACTCTGATCCATCTTCTGTTACCGGAATTAGAAGATCTTTCATCATGGAGAAAATGGGGGACAAGGACATTGTAAAACGGGCATTTAAGACATTTCAGAACAGTTTCAACCAAATGAAATCGTCTCCCCAAGAGGAGAGGTCTTCTGCTCCTAAGATGGTTAGATCTTTTTGCTATTCCAGATGCAAATAACTCCATATCTAATTTGTATTGGTTGAGCAACATATGATTGATTTATTTATTATCAAGTTTTTCATTGCTTGAAAGTGTCCTTCTCAATGCTATGGACAGGTTCCTTCGAAAGAGAAAGAAACAACAAGGATCTCCACTTCCGTGGCTGCTAAAAAGGAGAATGGAGGGTATTTTTTTTAATTATATTTACAACTTCTGATAACAGCTGAACTTTAAGCTGCATTGCTTGCACATATAGGCTATATATACTCTCTATCTCTTTCCTCGATCATATTATTAGGTGGTTCATTTGTTTCTTCAATTCAGTAATTCCAACTCATTATTAGGCTGCTTTCTGCCAATTATTTAACCTTTTGCTAGACTAGTCCTAAATTTTAGCTGTTCTCTTTTTGGATGAGCAAAAGATATGATAATTATCTTCCTGGAACCAGCAGTTAGTACCGTATTTAGGCCTGGACATTTCATCACTTCTTTTTAACAAAGATACATATTCTTCCCTCTTGTATAAAAATGACGATACTTTCGTGTATGTGATAGGTTGCACAAAGTAAGTGGTACAATAAGAGGTACAGATAGCAGAACTGCCAGGGTTGCTCCGTCTCAAAAATTGGAAGGAAAATCCAATGCAAAAGTGTCTGGGAGAACGAACCTCCAATCAAAATCTAAGGTTGCCCCATCTCAGAAAGTGGAGGAGAAATTTAATGCCAAAGAGGGAGGAAGAACAAATCTTCTATCAAAATCAAAGGTTGGCTGAAGTGTGGTATTTTATATCTTTTTCAATCACATTATTGTTGTATATCTGCTCCTGCAATGAATATACGCTCAAAACTGGTTAATGATGAGTGGTTTTTTTTATAGATAACTCAAACAGAAATATATTGATAATGAAGAAAATAAAGAAAGATAACTACCAAGTAATTCGAGGTGCTTCCTCTCTTAAGATCACTCAAGCCTAAGCCAACTATATCAATGCTAACCTTCCTCTTTCCCCCTTACTCTATTTATAACAAATTACCATAACCATTTATGTTGCCAATTACTAATATACCCTTAATTCTCGAATAATATTTCTAATTCTATCCTAATACAGTTACTATCAGTTTTCCTAGTTTTCCATTTCATATACTAAAGAACGAACAAAATTCTTAATATCTTGCGGCCAATTATCCTGAAGGTGTCTAAAAATGGGCTTGTTTTTCTTTCTTTTCCTTTACCCTTCACTTGAAGCTAAAAATAGTAGCAGAATTATTGCTTTTGCTTCCTCTCTGTTTTTCTTTCAAACTCAGGTTAGTAGGTAACACAAATACTATTTGCTTATACAGGATGCTTCTAAGAATGGGCTTCGCTCTTAAGTTTTGTTGATTGGAAACAAGTCATCGGCTACCAGGAAAATGTATCAACGATGGGAACTGAATCAGGTTGGACGTTGATGAAAATTACTACCTCTCCCTGAAGGGCCCCCATGTCATGAATTCATTGATTCCCCTGAAAGTAGCGGTCTTTGTCCATCCTGAGTCTGTAGATTGGAGTGGGTAGGATCTATAATGAAGCAGATGGTGTCATTTTATGAGGTTTATTAGTAATATACAGAAAGGTCTGGGGGGTCCCGAAACCGCCCCCATTAATATATAACTAGAAAAAGGGCATCTGTGTGTATGATGTTGAATTGTCTTAGAATTGCCTGATTTTCTTTCAGATAGCTGCAAATGCTATACATATTGTATACTTCGTAGTCCGTAGTTGCTACATGATGTTTGATGATACTACAATTTTACACTAGATGAAGAACTTCGGATTAGCCATGATGTTATCCTTATTTTTGGATTGAATAATATTTACTCATTGTAAAATACATTGCTCACTAAACAGTTGGCTTTATGCTGGGGTTAGCTTTTAGATCTGCAAATCATTGATTTAATGCTATGGTGAATTTGTATCAAACAATATAAGTACATGAAAAATGCTCTATTGTTACATCTTTGTTCCTGATTTTGAATCTTATGTACATTAATTTAACAAAACAAAAAAATAGAATACATTCATGAATAAGGTTTGCTCAGAATTCATCATCTGAATCACTAGAACTGCCTCTGGACTTGTCTGACATAAAATTTTCCGGCAAGTTAGGGAAGATGGCCTTCGATCTCACCGGCGACGAGCCCAAATTTACTGTCGACGATCTTCTCCTCTGGAGATTTCGAGCAATTTCAACACACACCCGATCTACCATTTCTAGAAAATCTTTAACTATGATGAATAATTGAAGCCTATTTGCTTCTTTATCTTTTGAACTTCCAGCCTGATAATACTCTGTTGTCTTCATCACTAGCTCCATCACCTTCGTCTGTTCTTCTCTCACCACCTTCAGCTCTTCCTCTGCTGCCTCAAGGAACCCTCTCATTTCTTTCCCAAACCCACCTCCATTGTTCCCAATTTGAGTCAATAGCTGCCGGATTTCTGCAGTTCTGCTGGTCAGAGACGACCCAGTGTTGGCAAAGCTCTCGTAGTCGATTGCTGCCGCTTTCTTTACACTAGAGAACTCGGCGCTCAGACCTCCCACCACTGGCAATCCCAACATCATGTATTCATTTACTCTGTCCTCTTTCGAAGTCGATTCTTCGGAGCTACTAAAGCTATGGTCGCTGGCATGGCTGGTGTTACGGCTCAAGCTCTTGTTCCTGTTTAAAACACACCTTTTCCCTTCTGCCCTGATGACTTCTTGCACCACAAAGTGGAGCAAAGTGGTTTTCCCATCAGTGCTTCTAACATCAGAGAGCTTCCGAAGAGATGTAAGGTTGAAAGCTCTGGCATTTCCTCTTGCAGTTCCTGCATTGAGCCGATTCCCAGCTTTGAGAATTGCTTCAAGCAGTTTCAAAAACAGCCCTCGAGTTCTAAGCTCCTTGCAGGCCGATTCCAGAGTTTCTAGAGATTCCTTAAGATGGAGAATCTCAGAGCTGAAATTCAATCGGAAAAGCATGGCGTTAAAGCGCGTAAAGGCAGATGGAACGGATTTGAGAAGATGGTAAAGGAAAGTTTCAGCATCAGCAAGTTTCTGGGGGTCTCCTTTGTATGCAAGAATTTGAGAAATTTCTTCTTGGGTCACAGCAATTCTTGTGAGTTTTTCAAGAATCTCTGTTTCGAGGCCTTGACCTTCGTTGAGCGCATCGAGGATTTCGTTGCGAGGAATCGTCAAGGACTTGACTACAATGGCTATGTTCTGCGACTTTTTGGGTTCAAGAATGAAAGTCTGCGATGGCCCTGAATTCCGGCCAACGGCGTTTGCTGAAGAATTAGCCTCACTCCGAGGGGATTTCCGGTTGGTAGCGACATATCCAAACAGAGCTTCCATAAGATCCCCATCAAATCTGTACCAAAAGAAGAATTAATCACTACCCAAAAGAATTTACTCAAGAAAAAAGAATGGTGTTTGAAAGGATGATTACTTGAAAGAACCGGCTTGCATTTTGTCCCAAACCATGGAATGATCGGCATTTGCGGTGTTCACTTTATCCCAATGCAGAGGCTTCATTTTAACCTGACCATTGTCGGCTGATGAAGAAGATTCTCCAGAGAATTTGCCCTCTTTTTGATGTGCAGGCCGTAACGACAATTTGGAAATGCCGGCCTTGGGCGGCGGTGGTGCTGCCGGATTTGCCTTGGCCGGGATTGGAGGCGGAGGTGGGGCTGCTGAATTGGTCTTGGATGGAATTGGAGGCGGTGGCGGCGGTCTTGAATTGGTCTTGGCCGGAATGGGAGGTGGCGGCGGTGGCGGTCTTGAAACGGCCTTGGCTGGAATTGGCGGCGGCGGTGGCGGAACAGAGCTTTTATTGTTAGGAACAGCCATGAGAGATTGTGACGGAGGTACCTGAATTGCCGCCGGTTGCGGTGGTGCTGTTGATGAAAGAATTGAACTACTCGATGGTTTTCCAACTGCCTGAACAGAATTCCCAGTAAATGGCGGAGGGTGGTTAGTCTGGGGCGGCGGCGGAGGGGGTGGAGGAGTAATCCGACGGGGTTCTTCAGCTTCCGGTGCAATTTTAACATGTGAACTTGAAGATTTTCCTCGCAGCAGAGGAATTTCTTGAACAGGCTCTGACTTCTTGCTTTGATTTCCCTTAACATTTCCTTCTCCATCACCCCGATCAAAGCTATTCTTGGATCTCCTTCTTTCAAGTCTCTTCCAATAAATCACATCCAACCCATCTTCATCCACAATAAACCCCTTAAGATTCCCATCAAGACGCGAAAATTCACTCTGAGCAACCGCCGGCTGCGACACCGGACCCTGACCCGGACCCGAACTTGCCTCCTCTGTTTTCCGTTTCCTTCTGATCAGATATCTCTGGATTAAGAAGAAGAACAACGTGGAAATCAGAGCCATACCCACTGCAGTGACAGCCACCGCCGTCACAATGGTACTCGTCGAAGTCGACGGCGACGGCGACGGCGACGGTGGTGGGTTAAGTGAGAACGGTGGTGGAGAAATAATTGGGGAAGGGTAGACAGTTTCGATATTTTGAGGGGGAGTACCTTGGCAATAACATAAAGGGGAAACAGAGAGGAAGAGAAAGAAGAGATGAAGAAGCCATGGCTGAAGCCGAAGCAGCAAAGCCATGGCTGAATTAAGAGATGAGAAACCGAGAGAGTTGAAGAGGGAAATGAAATCCGGCGAAAAAAAGATTGAAGCTTTGAAAATGAAAGTAAAAAAATATCTAAATGACAATTGTCGTGTGTTTTTGGTGTTTGGTGGCTGACAGTTTCAATGCGAGCAGTTAGTTGTTGTTTCTCTTCAATGTTTCCCGGGCTTCGTAAATAAATTCCTCCAATTAATTTCTTTTAATTCTAAAAGAAAATAAAAACTAAAAAGCTTCTATTACACAGCTGTAAATTGTAACATTCAGTTATTGTATTACATTGACATTGAAATTGAAATTGAAATATATCTTCTTGTTGTTTATGTCATTTGCCTTTTAGATTTGGACTCTTCAAATTTGCGATACGCGTTATGTAAACTTTTTTTTTTTTAAATAAAAAGTAGTTAAAAAGCCATTGAAAGAGTAAAAGTTTGTGGATTAATAATTCAATTGATAATGAAATGAAGAGGGGAGGAAATTAGGGTTTGGATGGAATGAAGGATGATCCCGTCAAAGTCAAATGAATACAAAACCCTAAGGAGTTGAAGTTGACCCAATCTAATACAAGTTGTGAGTGGGCACAACAATGATAAATTTGATAATGCCATTAAATTTATTTATTTGAATAATTGATGAAGATTTTTTCAAAAAAAAAAATTAATTTCTCAACAAACATTTATAAAATGAGTTGACCAAATTGTTGAACATTCTCCAATGATTTACAGAGGCAGAGTTTCCAAAATCAAATCTTTGTTTGACAATTTTAAGAAAAAGAAAAGTATTAGTTCACTAAATCATCATAAAGCTAAATTGACAATCTTGAGAGCCCTTTATTTATCAAAAGAGGTGTATTTGTACTATAGTTTGATATTACATTTTACATATATACAGAGTTGGCCGGAAAAATAAAAGGGGAATCGTATTATTTTAATAAAGTGGTTAAAAATTAAAATATTAGTCCCAACACTTTTAGATTTATTCCATTTTAATTATTATACTTTCAAATGTCCAAATTTGGTCTAGGTACTTTTAATATATCTCAAAATTAGTTCCCACATATTTATTTATGGTTAAATTTTGCTATCTTTTGTTTGTTTTGTTTATTTCCTTGCTTATACTAAAAATAAAGCTAAAAATATTTAGTGTCGGTAAGCCTCTTGAATGAAAATTATTATTATTATTTTTTCGAATCAAATAAAAATTAACTTCAAATTAACGATAGGGACTAATTTTAAGATTATTGAAAATACATTAATCAAATTTGTACATTTGAAAGTATAGAAACTAAAATAGAACGAGTCTCGAAGTACAAGGAACATAATGATATTTTAACCCAAAAAAAATGGGCCATAGTTATATTGTAAGTTTGTAACTATAAGTGAGGTGATGGAAGATGGGGTAGGAATTAGCTCACCAACTTTCATTCGTTTATTTGGTCATGTCCCCATAATTTATAATTATTCTATCAAGTTGGGTTTAGGCTAATTCAGGCAGTATTGTCCCTAATCTTCTTTTTTTAAAAAAAAAATAAAATAAAAACTAAAATTTAATTTAGGGGCTATTGCAATAATGACAAAAAAATTTGGTCCAATTGCAAGCGTGTCTTCTCTTTATCCAATTTGCAAATATAGCAAAAAAGCTAGCCCAGTCCAAACGGAATATGTGAAAAGTCCAAAATAGCCCTTCATTTAATCTCACTTTTTTAATCTTGTATTTTTACAATATAAAGTATATCAACAGTCTATCAGTGATGTACTGTTAATATACCTAATATGAAGTATAATAGTGATATATTACTGATATATTTTATATAGGTATATCAATGAAATGAAATTTCTAATATTCAATATATCAATAGTATATCAAAAAATATGAAGTATATCAAGAATATAACAGTAATTTTTATTCAGTATATCAGATATACTTAATATGAAGTATATCAACGATATACTACTGATATACTTTATTTAGGTATATCAATGAAATGACATTCCTAATATAAAATATGTCAACAGTATATCGGTAATTCATAATCAGTATATCAAATATACCTATATGAAGTATATCAAGTGTATATCTGTAATTCAGATATGAGATATACATATTATGAAGTATATCAGTGATATACTATTGATATACTTGATTTTAGTTCTTGGCTTTATTAATGGATTTTCGTCACTAATTTTTTGTTGATGCACTAGTTTTTAGTCGATACACTTGTCTAGTATTATATCAATAGTGAATGAATGATATAGTAATAATATACTTCATTTTAGGTATATTATTTGACTGATATTCCTAATATGAAATATGTCAATCATATATCAGTACTACATATTCATTATATTAGATATACTACCAATATACTCTATTTTAATTTTTGACTTTATCAATAGTTATTCGTCACTTAAAGTGATGAAGCATATCACTGATATACTCAATGTTAGATATATTAGTGATATACTAAATATGAATAATATCCATAATATATTACTGATGTACTTTATATAGAGTATGTCATTTAACTGATATAGTTAAAAAGAAGTGTATCAGTAATATATCAGTAGTATATTATTAATATACTTTATGTTAGGTATATATCAATTGACTAATATACCAAATGTAAAGTATATCACAAATATACTATTGATATGCATGTGTCATACACCAATGAAGATAAAATTGGAATAATAAAAAAATGAAAATCAGATTTAAATTTTTTTGCTATATTTGTAAATTTCTAAAAACCATAACTAGATTTGTAAATATCCTAATATTTTTTGCTACCCATTACAATTCTACTTTAATTTATTTAAGTATGATAATATATATTAATCTAATTATGTGTTTGGATAAATGATTTAAGATGGTTTAGTATGTAATTTACTTTCAGGCACATTTTTCGCCATGATGCACGGAAAACCCAGCTCGTCATCCATTCATTATTAAAACATGTACAAGTCAGCCTTTTAACTTCTTAATTAACCCCTTTTCAAAAATAAAAAATAAAAATAAAAAACTTCTTGATTAACCCACTACACTCCAAACTTATACTAGGAAAAATATTGTCTCCAAGTATGAGTTGTATATGTCGTTCGAGACTTGAATTATAAGTTTATATTTGACATTTAATATTTATATTTATTTAATTTTTAAATTTAAAAAGTTTTAATTACATCTATCAATTTTTCATTTTGATTATAATAAGCTTTTGTTTCTCATTGGGGCTAAGGGGACCATGGCCCAAAATTTTCTTAAAGTTATGTGGGTGTATAGTGACCTACCTACTTTTCTCTTTAAATGTATACGTATATGTATATTAAGTACATAGAAGATAAGTGACCTTGAAATAATATGTTGTGTGTTAGTTTTGAAAAAGGTTAATGAGTTTTTCATATATGTACTTTTGATTTTTTTTTTTTTTTTTTTTCAATTTAAGTGGGTAGCTTCATTTTAAAAAATGTGTAAATATAGTTTTAAAAAAATGTAATTACAAATATAGTGTTTTCTAAATTAAAAAAACTTACAACCCATTAATTAACTTAATTAAAAGAAACTTATAAATAGTTAATTAACTTACACGATGTTAACTAGTAAAAGTTTATTTTATAGAGATGATCATCAATGATTAACTATGATCATAACAATCATGTAGTTTTTAAATTGAGTATAACTTAACTAGTTAAGGTATTATTAAAGCTCCATGTCCAAAATTTGAGTTGAGATTTGGAATTTGAATTTGACACTTAGCAGCCCAAACATTCCCGTGCAACTTGAGCATGCCACCATCTACTTGTTTGGAGTTTTGTTGCGAGGGTGAAGAGTTTTTAGACAAACCAATACGAGTCCTTTTGTTGAGAAGATTGAAGTAAAAATAACGCTAACTGTTAAACACCCAGAAGACACATCTACACGCGGTGATTTTGTTTTAAGTTGAGGCCCATTAGTGTTAGGCCCATTTGTGGGCAAGGGTAACTTGAAGCAACTGTTGTACATATATATGTTTGTGCAGCCGTGGGTTGTTTGTTTTTTGGACGGTGTGTAACATGACCTTTGAGTTTTTTATTGAAGCAAAATAATGTGTGAGCTTGTACATGTATGGTGTGGCAATGAGCAATTATAGTGAGAGAAAAATGTGAGTTTTCTCTTGTGGGTTTGAGGATTTCCCTTTGTTATTGATCCTCAGTTATCGGGTTGTGATACGTGGAAGGCAATAGCCATTGTTGGGCTATTGAGCGTACAATGGCTATTAAGGGTTAGTTTGTGGCGTGATTTTGAAAGCTTCTTGTAATATCTCATTATAATAGAATATGCAGTTGCAGAACTAGACGTAGTCTCGAGTTTGGGGCGAACCAGCATAAACTTCAGTCTCGTTCTCTTTTCCCTATCTCTCTTTATTATTATTTGTGACTTTTGTTTGGTTGGCTTATTCTATGGAATGGGAGAATTAATATTGTAGTAATTTTAATTATTATTTTATCTCTCAACATCCTTTTAACTTGTTTTGTCCTTACTCACATGCTTCTTAGAAAAATTTCTTAGGAAGTCGTCCAAAATATGATTTCTCCTAGCCAAGCACACTTAATTTTGGAGGTCTTATGAATGAGTCACCGAAAAGAATGTGAACATTGTTGGTATAGATAGTACTACCAATTTTTTAAAAACTTTTCTTGTCCATATTTGCACAGCCTCAAGTTCCCTCTCACTTATTTGTGGTGTTAGTTTATTCATATACCCCCTCTTACTTTGATGTCACATACTCACCAACTTTGTCTTAGTTTGTTCTCGAACCATATTATATTGGGAGAGGTTTCGTTTTGATGCTATTTGTAACACTCCAGGCTTAAGATTTTGACCAGTATTCAAAATTTGGACTAATCAACACCTAGTAGCATCGACATTATCTTACTGATAGCACACAATATATGCTATCTTTAAGCCTTATTTTATGCTAGTTTTGAGGCTTAAATATATTTTTTCACGTTCATAATTGTTTATTTTGTAGAAATTGAGCATTTAGAGCAAAACGAAGATTTTAGAAGAAATATAGTGACAAATGAGCTAATTGGGTAAGAAATTAAGCAACCAATTTTAGGAACAATTTTTGGAAAAGAAAAATATTCCTAATTTAATTAGGTTATGGATTCCTAATTTGATTAGATTTTGGATTCCTAATTTAATTAAATAATGAATTCCTAATTAGATTAGGATATGGATTAACCCATTGTAAATACTTTCACTCTCTTCACTTCAAGGCATTCAACTTGGGAGAGCACAACTCTAAAATTCTACATACAAGAGTGAGAAGAGACCTACGAGAAATATTCAAGGCAAGTTGTGGAGATCATACGGAGACGAAAAATCAACACACAAGTTTTTCTCTTCTTTCTTTTTATTTAGTAATTTGATGTTGTTTAAGAGTTTAGATTTTGTGATAGTAAACATGAGTGACTAAACTCTTTTATTATTCTAGGGATTGATGTAGCCATTAGACCATATGTTTTAATTATTTAAATTCCATGATTGATTGCTTTTATTTCATTCATGCTTTTATATTCTTAATGCTTTTAATCTTTTGATCATGGATTAAATGTTATGTTGGTCTAAATTCACAATTGAGAAAGGTAATTTAGATTAGATCATAATTGCATGACTAAAGGTAGTTCTAACTTGATAATGATTAGGACTCCTTTTGAAGTTGTTAATGAATGAATTTAATGCTATGCATAACGTTAAACATCATCAGAGATTAGATCATAAGAATTGTTTGTCCTCGAAAGAGTCATTCATGATAAAAGACTTCTAGACTTATGAAATATTTGTTTGATCAATCTTGGATATTTAAGTAATTTAATTATTTTAGTCTAATAGGTGAAAGCAACTCACTAGGATATTCTCTCCTCTAATTGTTTCAATTTTTATTACAATTATTTTATTTAAATCTTGCATACTTCATTCAATTCTATTCTCTAAATAAAATTAGGCAATAATATTCATAGTACTTAAGTGAATTAGAAAACCAATCCTAAGGACGATACTTGAACACTCTTTCACTATATTAAAACTTGACCTGTACACTTGCGGTATTACGCAAAAATTATGCAAAATTTCTCCCAACATCCTTGTAACTTGTTTTGTCCTTACTCACATGCTTCTTAGAAAAATCTCTTAGGAAGTCATCCAAAATATGATTTCTCCTAGCCAAGCACGCTTAATTTTGGAGGTCTTATGAATGAGTCACCGAAAAGAATGTGAACATTGTTGGTATAGATAGTACTACCAATTTTTTAAAAACTTTTCTTGTCCATATTTGCACAGCCTCAAGTTCCCTCTCACTTATTTGTGGTGTTAGTTTATTCATATACCCCCTCGTACTTTGATGTCAGTTTATTCATATACCCCCTCGTACTTTGATGTCACATACTCACCAACTTTGTCTTAGTTTGTTCTCAAACTACATTATATTGGGAGAGGTTTCGTTTTGATACTATTTGTAACACTCCAAGCTTAGGATTTGGACCAATACTCAAAATTTGGACTAATCAACACCTAGCAGCCTCAGCATTATCTTACACACATAACCTTGCTTGACTTGAGTTGCCTGCGAGAATGAAATCTATCCCTACAAAAATCAACACTAGTTTTTTTAGCATGTTTTCTCCTCACTCACATGTTTCTAAAGAAAAATTTTTAGGATGTCACGCAACATAAAATTTATCCAAATGAAGTATGCTTAACTTTATAATTCTTTATATGTTATAATTTTTATTTTATTTTTTTCAATTTCATAGCTATTATTTTGTTTTAATAGTTTATCTAAATTTTGTTACATTTGTAGTTACCCCTCACTTTGTAGGGTCGATCTATATAATAAATATTACTATTAAATACAAACCTACCTAACGAATACATATGTGCAGTTTTGTCAATTTGGTTGAAACGTTTTGATGCATTTTTGTTAACCCCTAATATAAATTATTTGGATCCACCTCTTGTATACAACTGCTTAAGTGGACTAATAACACATGACATCAAACTACTTACGTGGACTAACGACAAATGATTTAGCTTGATGCAGTATGTTCATTTGATACAACAAAATTTGGATGAACAAAAATATTGGATGGGAAGGCAACAAAATACTTTTAAAACATTTTTGTTGCCCCTAAATTTTTATTTTATATAATTAGTCTACATGGCCTCAAAAAAAAAAAGTCTGCTCCGATATGCTATATTATATTTCAAATATTCATTTATTAGTCTAATCAGCATGTCATACAAACATTTTAATAATAGAAATTCAAAATTTATAAACTAAATTTATAATAATTGATCGAGTAAAAGATTAAAAAAAAACTACATCCACATGTATAAGATAAGGTTTCGCAGTGAAAAGTATGAAATAAATTTCCAAGTTCAAAATTTGGCATGACAGAGAAATGAAGAAAAAGTAGGGAAAAGACCAAAGGGGTCGTCGGGTGAGTTGTTGACATTGATGGCTCAATGGGTTCCCTTCTTTGCCGAGCATTCAAACTTTGACTCATCCATAAACTTTCATATTGCAATGTGAAACCTCACAAATTATGAACAAAAGGATGCCCTTAATGAATCAAACACTTACCACATGACATTTGTCAACAGAAAAATCAATACAAAACAAAGCCAACTTTCAATTATTATTAAAGGAGGTTGCTACAATGCAGTTGAATATATGAGAGAAAAATTACAAAAATACTTCAAATTTATATTCAATGGTTATTAGAAGGTATATAGATTTATCCAACGGTTGTAGCGGTCTCATTGAATAATTTTTAGAGCCCGTGAGTGCACGACCAACTTAAATGCAAAACCCAGCATCAATCAACATTAATTCCTCATCACAATTCACAATAGCAAAAGTGAATGGCATGATTGTTATTGGGCCTGCTGAGTGGAAGAGGCCCTTTTTGTTCTGTAAAGCCATCCCAATTTGAAGAGGCCATGGGCCCGTTGCCTGGCCCAGTTGGCCCATCCATCTCAGGACCACAACACAGAGACAACCTTTAAAGTTGAATCTCTTCGGTTGGTTCATGGCTCGGCCCTCAGCCGACTGACAGCTTTAGAATCCAAAGCACTTTTCAAGACCAACCAAAAGCAAACCTTTTTTTTAGATTAAAAAAAAAAATCACTTTTTAAAACCCATCTCAAAAAAGAAAAAATATAAATGAAAATGAGGAGTGTGAAAATTACACTTGGTCTTGGGTTGATTGTAGTGATTTTTAAGTCTTACCCACCCAATTGGCAACCCTCAATCTCTTTTCTCTGTTTTAAAGATACGCCCATCTCATCTCACCCCCACTTGATTAATTAACACCCAAATCAAATCAGATCAGATCAAATCAAATCAAATCTGCATTTTCCAAAGTTAGGAGTGATATTTCGATAGTTTAATTTGACGGTAACCATATATATTACGACACCCAAAATGAAACAGTCTTCGTTTAAAGTCAAATAGTTTTTGAAAATGGATTTGAACAAAGACAAAACACTATACAGAGAGTCACTTCAATGTTGAGCGTCAGATTCAAAATCAGACAATCTTAATTGAATTTTGTAACAAAAATGAGAGGCCAGGTTTTTATTTTATTTTATTTTATTATTATTTTCTTTTAGGGGTCCCATGGCCACAAGTGCTTGTGGATGTCGGATTTTGAGAGGGGTTTTTGAGAAACAAGACATATGCAAGTAGGAGCATTCCCACAGACAAGTTCCAATACCATAAATAAAATGGGTGAATGCCAGAAAAGAAGAAAATAAAAATAAACATTCAAACCGTGCCAGTTCATTTCTGCTTCAAAATATTCTGTTTAGCAGACAACATCTTTCCCCATTGCCAATTTGCACATTTTATGTTCATCTATGACACTTTCAAAACACCGCACCTTTCATTCAGCAGACCATTTCTTTTATCAAAGTTCCTTTTTTTTTTTGTGCCTCCTGTTGCTCTCAAATGAATCCACCCTTCGCCAACATCTCAGTTTAAAAACATCAATTTTTAACTCTTGAATTTGTCAGTTTTTTAGTGTAATGTAAACTTTTCATTTCATCGGATTTTACTCAAATTTACATAATTGTTGCAATTTTTGTCTTACTGTTGTAATTTACACTTCAAACTTGAATAAAAATTGTAATTTTATTTCTCCTAGACTTTCACTTGATGAACTATTAAAATATATATATACTTCATGTGTGTTTTAGTGTACTCTAAAACATGCGTTCACCAAGAAATTAATGGTACTCTAATGAAAAACAATACTACAATTCGATTTTTATTGAAATTTATGAGTTGTTAGGGATGTATTCAATTATCTATTTTTATGTACTGATTGGGCTTAATTTTGTGCAAGTTTTGACCTTGGTTGAAATTAGTGAGTTTAGGAAGATTTTGGCTTGCTTTTTGTTAAATTTAGTGAGTTAATTTGATGAAAATTGAACAAAAGATGAAATTGCTACCATTATCTAAGTCTAGCGTTTTTCTTTTTCATCATTTTTCTGGTTAATGAATGCAAATTAAGGTAGAGATTTGAAACTTAAACCTTAAGGTAAGAAATAGATGCATTAACCCCTGAGTTATTTTTATGTTGATGTCTAAAGTTCAATTTGAAGAAATTGAAGTTTAGGGTTGATACACCTTGCTAAGTTCATAGTAAAATTGATTTTCTTTTTCCACACTAAACTGTTAGATTATAAGCCTAGTCTCTAAACTTTGTGTCTTTGAATTTTAAAAGATTCTAATAAGTTATGATTTTTTTAATTTTATGTTAAATAAATCATTGTCATTAATTTTGTCAATTTAAAATAATTGAACCAGTCAAAAATCAAATTATCATGTAATTCTTAAATAATATAGAACTATGTAAAGTATGAAGATAGTAGAGTTTATGATAAATCATAAATCCATAAGAAGTGAAATTGAAAATTTATGACTCAGCATGTATAAGGTCTACATTTGAAAGATCTATTGAATTTTTTTTTTTTTAATGTATAGAAACTAATTAGGCATAATCTTACTAGTTAAGGGATTAAACATGTTAAATAGCCAAAAAAAAAAAATTGACACTTAAATCTAATTTTTGAAAATTGTTCCTACCAAATCGACCCAAATTAATCGTCGGATCGAATAAGAGATTGTACCAACTGAAATCAACAAAACAAACCCAAATCAAATTGATTGTTTTTTGTTTTATATTTAAGGAATACTGAATCAGCTCATAATACTTCAAACTGACCGAATCGACTCAATTCAGTAGGGTTCATTTTTTTCCTTCTTTCGATTGGGTTTGTTCCCTATTTTGTGCTGTGTGTTTTTCAGTGTAATAAATGCACTGATAATCCACAACTAATAATAATAATAATAATAATTTCATTGAAAGGAATTTAACATCTAATTTTGGGACATTTTTTTATGTACGAAAGTTGGTTTGATTGGAAAGAAAATCCCCAAATGCATAATTCATGAATTGATACCTTTAGAATTTTAAAAATTAAATATACTCGATGCATTTCATATAAAAGAATGGATAGGACTTGGTGAAAGTAAAAAAAAGAAAAAAAAAATTCTCTAACATATTATAATTTAGAATTCCACTTGTAAAATGGATTGTATTGGACTTTGTTATTGATCAAATTGATGACCATATAACGTATATTTTTCTTTTCCAAATTGCAAATTGGTTGGCATTAATTTTATATGAGAATTTGTTTCAGCTCAATCCCTATCGATTCAATAAGATTTTTTGTTTGAACTTATTATATATCCCTATCTATTCGGTTAGATTTTTCGTTTCAACTTATAATAGTACATTTTGCAGAATAGTCAAGATTTATATTCTATTTGTTGGATTTATGCAAATTTTTCCACGTATAAACCAAAAGAAAATAACAATTGCTCCCTCTGAATTTTGTCCCCCTCCTTCCTTGTTCATACAAATGAACCAAAAAAAAATATTAATAATCTAATTAGAACCAACAAATTAGTCTATAAAATAATCATGGTTAAATTATCAAAAATGCCCATGAACTATAGGGTTGGTTTCAATTATACCTCTGAATTTTGAGAAGTTTCATTTTAACCCTTAAATTTTGAAGTTTGTTTCAAAACAACCCTTGAAGGTTTTTTTTCGTTAAATTCATGGACGAAAAATGATGTTTTTGTATTTATATTGTTGCTTATGTGAACATATTTGAACATATACGTTGAAAAAAAAATCAAAACATATGCAAATATGTAATTTTTCGTCCATAAATTTAACAGAAAAAACCTTCAAGGTTATTGTGAAACAAATTTCAAAGTTCAAGGGTTAAAATGAAACTTTTTAAAGTTCAGGGGTATAATTGAAACCAACCCCATAATTCAGAGGTATTTTTGATAATTTAACCAATAATCATCAACGATACAAGAATTTGAATCCTTCAACCTCAATTACTTCTATCCAAAAAAAATTGAAAAGAAAATATAAGTATAGTAAATGAAAGGTTAAAATACCATTTTGGTCCCTATACTTTGGGCTTTGTTCCATTTTGGTCCTTGTACTTTCAAATGTCTAATTTCATTCCATGTACTTTCAATAAAGCTTAAAATTGGTCTCTTCCAAAATTTATAGAAGAAAAACTAATAGAGACAAACTTTTTTTAAGAAAAATTAATCATAAACTAATAGTAATGACCAATTTTAAGCTTTTTTGAAAGTACGGTGACTAAAATTGAACATTTAAAAATATAAGAACCAAAATGAAACAAAGCTCAAAATACAGAGACCAAAATGGTATTTTAACCTAAATGAAATATGAATTGAGTACCTATATTAATTAATTGGCCTTGGTAAAGATATATTAATTAGGCTTGTTTGTTTAACTGGTTTTAAGATGGATTTTAGCAATAATATATAAAACCAATATTTGTTTAATTCATCTTTACTTTTTAAAACTCAAATAATTATTACCCATGAATAAAAATAACTCATAAACTAAATTTTATTCCAGGGGATGAGTTTTTTTTACTTGAAACTTTTTTTCTTGAAAAATGATAAAGAGAGAAAAAGAAAAGATAAGTAATAATTAAACTCTTAAATATTAATTATCATTCATATACAAACACATACATGAGTTATTTTTATCATAAATAATAATTACTTAAATTTTTAACTCTCAAATATTTTATATTTGGGATACAAAGGGCCCTTAATGTTGATAGAAAAAACATAGGCATAACATGATAGCAAACACCTAGAAATTACTCTCATTAATAGAAACCTGACCCTCGGAATGGTTATTTATAAAATTAAAAAATAATAATTATATAAAACTCCAGCAGAAATTAAGGGTGAACAACATTATTTTATCCAAACCTAATGTTATTTCTGGTTCTGGAGACAAGATCTTGCTGTCTCTACCACATCTCAATTATATCACCGTTAATCTCATTATTAATTGACGAATTACATAATTTCACCGAAAATTAACCCCAATTTGACAAAATATTAGATCATTTTTCAAATTTTTTAAAAAAATATATTTATATGATTGAAACTCTATGAATTGTACATCACGGCTCACGCCTTGCCCCCCGAAAGGATCGGACAACCCCAATGCGTTGCGTTTTAGTAATTAACGGCGGTACCCTAAGTCCCTGACCTAAACGCTAAAAACTTAGCGGACAAAACTGGGATTTCAAACAAATAACCGTTAAAACTAACAGGACAAGGGAAGGAGAAAAAAAGGAAGATATTTAATTTTTTTTTAAAGAAAAAGAAATAATAACAAAGGGGGTGATATGCCGCTATTCTCGCACGGTATTCCTGATTGAGTGGCAGTCATTTAGAGCCGTCGGATTGAGGAGTGGACGTCGGAGAAGATGGCTCTGATGATGATGGGGTGGATTGAAGCGAATCTGACGGTGATGAAGATGATGGAGAGGAATCGGATGATGCTGGAGATGAAATGGACGGTGATGATGAAGCTTGATCACACGGCTCTCGTAGCTTCCTTTTGTTAATCCCACTTCTTTCACTTCCAGTCTTTTCGTCCCCCATCATATATTCCCTGAGCCGTTTCACATCTGATAATTTCACCGGCTTCACTATGAAATCCTCCGCCCCTTCCTCGAAACATCTGTCTATCCTCGCCACCACGTTTTCCGACGACATAATCACCACCGGAATCTCTTTCAGAGTTGAAGATTCCTGTTTATCACAAATTTCACTCAATTAATCCATTTCCCAATTTCTTTCTTCAACTTTTAATCAAAGATTTAAGAGAAATCAAAAGCTAAAAAAATTACCTTTATTTTCTTGAGCAATTCGTAGCCTGTCATTCCGGGCATACAGTAGTCGGTGATGATCATATCGACCTTCAAGCCCTGTTTATTTCAAACAGATCAAAATCCAAAATCCATGTACCAAAAAACTCAGAAATGGAAACCCATATGAAAAAAGACTTGAAATTTGCAATTCCAAGTGTACTTACATCGAAACCAACTTGGGAATTCGTCTCATCTAGCAATCCAAGATATTGTAGAGCTCTAATTCCACTATCCACTGCAGTAACTGGCAATCCAAATAGGCCCCAAATGAATTTCCCGAGAAACAAACAGAGCCCAGAAAGGAAAACGAAAAAAGGGACGAACTTGTAAAGAAATTGAACATGATGGGAACTGACCTCGGCAGGCGGTGAGCCGGAGGAGACGTTCAATTACTGTACGGTCGACGAGGCTGTCGTCGACGGCGAGAACATGGACGTCGGAATCAGAGGGGGGGAAGCGATCTAGAGCGTCGATCTGATCGGACCTCCGCCGGCGGGAGAAGACAGTGTTTCTAGCCATGGAGTGGTAGTAGAAGGAGAAAGATGAGATTGGAGAGTGGAAATTGAAGGAGAGGAAAATTGTGTGGACAAGGTTAAGGTTGAAGGGGGAAGGGAAGGGAGGGGTGTAATATAAAGTGGTATTAAGTGCGAGGGGTGAAAACAGAAAAAAAAAACTGTGTGTTTGTGTCTGTCTTGGAGAGGTCTCTATCGGAAATCAAATCTCTCCCTCTCTGAGAAATCCCAAATCGGCTCTTTTAATATATATTTTGTTTCACTTTCTTTTTGATTTAAACAAACGTTGAAGATACAGAGGATGAGATTCTCAAATCCACTTGGGTCAGATCTCCAAATAAACGCAATCTACCCGATATCTCCTCTCCAGCCGTCGTTATCGCGTACGAGATTTTGAGAGAGAATGGGTTTTTTTGGTCAACATATTGGACTACGTGCACCCGCGTTGGAATCAAAATTTGAAAACAAGGGAAAAAGGGATCTGGGCTTGAGTGAGTTGACCCAGGTCAATGAAGGACGACACGAAGCCGTCAAATCCCAATGAAGAAATGACCGCGCAGTTTCCTAAGCCTAACAGACCAGACCGGACAGCATCTAATCTAATCTCAGTAATTAAGAAAGAGGGTAAAAAAAGGGGAAATTACTACGGTGTAATGTAATGGAACTTTGGTTGGGATTTAAACAGACGACAAGAAGTCGTCTCGTGGGCGAGGGTGCGGACTGCCGTACACGTGCTGCCCTCGTGGTTTTACATTTACTTCTTTTTTTTTTTTTTTTTTAAAAAGTCATGAGGTTAAATAGAGTAAAGAGGACAAAAGAGAAGAGAATTTGGAGATATGGGGGAGTCCCAATGAAATCTAGTGTGGGACCCACGACATCTTATATTGTCAAGAAAAACTTTTTGGTTAATGGTTGGACTTTTTCTTCTCTTCTATTCTTACCCTCAAAAAGAAAATTAAAAATTAAGAAAAGAAAAAAGAAATCGAAGACATACTGTAGATCAAATCTGGGGATATCTGCAAAAAACGCAGACTTGACTTGTCTTCCCAAGATTGATTTGGCTTTGGGGGTTTCTCGTAGTCAGTTCAGCTTCAGCACCACTCCTATTTTCTATTTTGTACCATTTACCAACTACTTAAAATAAATTTCATTAAAACAAAAATTAAAACAGTCGTCTTGTCTTGAACAGTCTCAAAAAAAAAAAAAGACATTCATCGTCAACGTCCACTGTTACTTGCTCCGCCTCTCCTCACCGCCCGCCACCGCCCTGCCCACGCTGCCTCTTTCATTTATTGCTCCTCTAAACTTTTATATAATACTATTTATGTTTAATTTTAGCTAAATTTTCGGACTAATTCAAATTAAAAAGTAAAGTATAAATCTCTAAAGTCTCTTGTTTTAAGTTTTAACTAAAAAATAGACATGATAAACCCTAATTCAACTTTATTATCAACTTGAAGCTTCATTAATTTCATACTAATATCTATTTTTATATTCATTAAATACCAAAGTTTAAAATATCGATGTTGACGAAAATGTCGAAGGCTCAATTTTATGAAAATATTGATAAAATGTCGATGCCGGTGGATATTTCTAGAAAAATTTTAAAAACAAAAAATTTAAAAAATATATTTAAATTAATAAATGAACATTTTACATTTTTTAAATGAGTTAAAATACTTGTTACATTATTATATTCACATTAAGTTACATTTTCTTGCTATTTTTTTTTAATATTTCGTCAATTTTGTACGGTATAGTGGAAATGTCGATTCCCCCCTTATGTCGATGTCGAATCCATGGACATGTAGAAATTTCGATGGAAATGTCGACAGGTCGACGGAAATTTAATACCCTGAAATACACATGATAATTTTTTTCATTGATGTTCTTTGATGTTCTTTTAATGAAAGTCTATCAAATGGTAAGAATTGCAAATTTAATTCAAGCTTAAGGTAAAGATTATATTGCAACACTAAAAAAATTGAAGCTACAATATTTGATGAAATTCAAAGTTTAGGGTACAAATTGATACATCTTGCCAAGTTCAAGTAGAACTTGATATGTTTCCTTAAAATTTATATCAATTATACTTCGATGGTTTGAAAAGTTAAATTATTTTAGTTCAACAAATGTTGGGATAGAAGATTGAATAGTCACATTAGAAAATGTAAATTTTGTCCTATCCATTGAGCTAAGTTCGAATTAACTTAAAATTTTTCATTTGAATCCTTCAAATTTTAAGCAATTGAATCAAAATTTTCTTTATTTTCTCTAGTTAAAAATAGAGTCATAACAAAATTTTCGACGATTAGATATATATATATACATATTGTCTATTATTTTTCTTTACTTTCTCATCCCTCTCTTAAGATCGTCAATAAACAAAATTTGGAATTTCTATCCAATAATCAACAAACATAAATTAAGGATAATGACTTTGAAAATTGTCAATGAATAGTGATGACTCATTAATGTTGATATTAAGTGACCGTCATAAATAAACAAATGATTGTTTGAGGTGAATTTAAAGTTTAAAGATTAAAATGAAACTTTTAATCAATAAAGACATAACTAAAATCCACTAAAGTTGAGAAGAGTATTTTATAAAACACATAAATTGCATTTTTTTTTCAATTACTTTGTAAATTCGTCCGTACATGAAATTGGACCCACGACCCCTCTCTAAAAGTTCAAATAATTTTATTGCCCTAGTTGCTCTTTTTTCCCCCTTAATATATTTTCCAATTGTATATATTTATGAAAAAGATAACAAAGTCCTTTATTAGATTATTGTACATATAAAGTTGTCAGATATTTAACAGTCTTGGTTGTATTTTTTTAATAGGTCCGTCCACTAGGAATTACCAACTCCGTCCTTGGAAGAGTGCTGGCCTAGTACTAAAGTGAAAAAAAATTATCCACAAACTGAGGACGTGTTTAGACAATTTAAAAATATAATTTTAACAATAAGAGATTCAATCAAAAGAGACTTGTATTTTATATTTTTAGATATTTGTTTAATAGTAAATTTAGAAATTAGTTTCTAATTTAAATAATTATTTAAAATATGTTCTATAATATATTTATAGACTATAAAATTAGTTATAGTTGCAAAATTAAATATTAGGTTAAATATCAATTATTATTAATTTATTTATAAACATGTTTTTTTATTATAAATTTTGTATAATTATTATTTTATAATATCATATAATTTATAATATATTATATTATACATATTTTAATTAAACAAAAATAAATTGAGTTTATAATATAAAATACTTTATTTATTAAACTTTGTCTTTTTGAATATAACCAGTTGGATACTACGTGCGTTGTACGTGTTTCATAATGTTAAAAATGTAATGTACATATAAAAGTTGAATATAGGATCTTATACATATGGAAAATGAAGAATTACACTTTAATATTATTTTTTATTTTGATCATTAGCATCATTTGATTACTCACTTACTTTCAAACTTTAATTTAAACCAAAAAATATTTTTTATTTATTTTTACTTAATTTCAAACTTTAATTTAAACCAAAATATTTTTTTTTCTATTTTTTTTTAAAAATTTTCATGTTATCTAGTGATTACTATTTTTTTTTTCAATGAACTTTTTGAATTCAAGGGAATCATTAATTGGATAGTGGTTCTCAATTTTAGAACTCTTTAAATCTATAAAACAAGTTTCGAAGAGATATATTGGTCAATTTATTTTTGTTTACAAAAGTTCAATGAATCGAGAATAACTATTAATAAATTGATTTAAACAAAAATATTATTTTTTATGCAAGATAGAGAATTCAATCTTCCATCAAATAAAATAGCTATTAGAATATGAATATTAATTGTTACCATAATATTGGAAATTGCAATGATATTATATTTTTAATAACTATTAATAATTATATTTAAATATAATAAATAACATAAATAGGAAAAAATGTAAGACTGTGATCAAACCTTCCTAAATTCTAGCTTACTAAACTTTAATTTATCCAAAACAAAAAAAAAAAAAGGAAAAGGAAACAAAAATAAATAAAAATAAAGAGGAAAATAATACAATTACGTTACATTGTCTGTCGTTTTCTACTTCTGCTGCCTTAAGGAGCAAGGGTTGCAATTGTTTTCTTCTCTACCTTATTCAATATGCCAAAGATCAGAAAATGAATTGGTGTGTCTTTACAATTTTAAAAAGAAAAAAAGAAAACTACAAAAGCAGTAAATTACATGAAATCACTATACTTGCCATTTGCCAAAAAGAAAAAAAACTACTTAAGTCGTAAATTACATTAAATCACCCTCTTTCTCTACCATTTGCAACAAAAAAAAAACTACAAAAGACATAAAAAGCAATAAATTACATTAAATCACTAAGCTCTTTATCTGCCATTTGCAAAAATAATTGGAAAGGGAGCCCATTCACTTGTTGACCTCTAACATCACCATAACGAAGCCCCTTCAATAATAAATTGGTTGAACCTTCAGAATTGAAAAATTGAATATGAATGATCTGGTTTATTAAAAAAAAAAAAAGGTTTATATAGCCATAGCAATCAAATGAAAAAAGGGAAATCAAAATTTATCTCCTATAATTTTTTGAATCAGTTTGGAAGACATGAGAGAATTGGAGATCGTAGAGATTTTACAATTTTATTCAAATTAGATATTACATGCGTAGAGATTTTAGAATCTTTATTCAAATTGAGGACATAATAGAAAATCTTTCAATTAAGAATGTCATAATTGGAAGTTTTCAAATTAAAAAGGGGTAAAAAAGAAAATCAAGAGTTTCTCCTATCAAGCGCCATTTATATAGTATATAGATAGATTATACATTTAAAAATTTCAAATTCAAAATTTGGATATAATGAAAATATAAAAATTTTGTTTTCAAAATTTCAACTGTTTGAATCACGGAATTCAAAAACAATTTTTTAAAATAAATCCGTCAAATGCATATTTACTGAACTAAATAAATCTAAAAACATAAAACAAAATCCATTTTGTCTACCAAAAAGGTCCTAAAATTTCAGTTGAATCTCGTCGTTGATTTATTTAACTTTTGTAACATGATATTATCTTTGCTCCATAATTTTATGTCTTTTATTTTCCATTATATACATCCCACTTCTACTAGATTTTATTGGTCTGTTTTATACTCGATGTTTTTTTCTTTCCTGATTTGTTGGGTCCTAATTTTATAAGTGTTAAAATTGTACGTATCAAATTGAACCAATAAAATATAGGTTAAATTACAATTTAGTCTTAAAATTTGAGGTTTGTATTTATTTGGTCATTAAACTTTTAAAAGTATCTAATAGGTTCCTAAACTTTTAATTTTATGTCTAATAGGTTTCTAAACTTTCAACATTGTATCTAATAAGTCTTTAAATTTTCAATTTTATGTTTAAATAATTCTTGATAAATTTGAAATTTTTAAAAATTAATTGATCTATTCGATATAATTTTGAATTTTATGTTTAATGGAACCCTAAGTTTTCAATTTTGTGTCTAGTAGGTCCGTAAATTATTAAATAATCGAATGTTTAAGGACTAAATTTGTAATTTTGAAAGTTCAGGGACATGGAAGAATTGAAATCTTAGATCAAACATTATGTATGGATGGAACTGCCTAAACAAGAATTCTTAAATAGCGAACAACTAGAGTTTTTACTCACTACATCAAAAAATTTCCATTATTGGAAAATAAAAAATACGCACGATGAATGAAATGGTTGTTGCTATCTGTTACAAACCATTGGTTTAACTGAATAACTAAATCAAATAGATAAATGATACCAGCTAAAGTGTATTGTTCCTTAATAATAAGTTGTGTGGTATTTTGTGCAAGTGTACACGATTGTTGTAGCAAATAACAAGTAAATTGTCGTTTTCCTCAGGGATTATTAGTTTTTCTCAAGGAACAAGAGTTAAACCTCAGTGAATTCAGTACGTATCTAAATATCATTAAAGGTAATGCTGCAAGAAATTAATATGCAAAAGTAAAATTAATTGCTTAAACAAGATTTTGGGCGATAAAAACAAAGTAAAATAACAAATGCGTAGGGTCTTGTACTATGAACTTAAACAGGCTCAGATTAGGGTAGATTCATGCAATAACTAACTAAACAGCTCAAGCGAACATTATGCTTTCTCGATTCACAACAGTTTACTAAGCGTTCTCTCGAGTCACGTCATTCGTAGTAGCTAACTCTCCTTAGTCTCCTACATTAATATCCATTGTTTCGTGTGTGCATTAGGTGGGCCATTATCCCTAATCGACCCACTTAGAACGTCTCTAACCCAATTAGGCTAATGTGATTATCGAGCTTTCAACCTCTCCTAATTCTCCCGAATATCAGAGAAACGCTACTGCAACCCGGTTGGCCAGACAGAGAAGTCGAGTACTGAAGGGAATAATCTAATTAAACTCAAGCGGAAGCGTAGGAATCGGTTTGAGTTTATTTATAATTAAATAATAATATTATGGTTAAGCATAACATACCTTAAAAATATGGATAATCTTCTGGCGAAACTTTATCTCTTCCACAAAGTCTTCCTAGCTATGACTCGAACACAGGACCAAGGCTTGTGGGAGCCTTTTGAGGATTAAATAGGAATAGGTCTAGAGAAAATTCTCTAATTCTATCTATTGAGGATATGTGTGTTGTGTCTAATGATTCAACCCAAGGGTTCTATTTATAGAGACCAAGGAAAAATCTTTGACATTATTAAAATATTATATTTTAATATATAATATATTAAAATATATCTTTTATTTATTTGAATCTCATTCAAATCTCCTACAATATTTATTTATTTGAATCTTATTCAAATTCTATAAATATCTTTTATTTAATATATCAAATATATAATAATTATTTGAATATTTAATGTATCAAATACAATAAATATATTTTCCTCTTTTATATTTAATATATCTAATATATTAAATATTAATTTGAACACTTCAAATTAAATATTAAATTTGAACGTTTCAAATTTTAATATTTAATGTATCAAATACAATAAATATATTTTTCACTTTTATATTTAATATATCAATATATTAAATATTAATTTGAACACTTCAAATTAATATTAATTTGAACATTTCAAAAAAAAATTCAACTAAATTGATCTTTTAGTGTTACTGTGAGCTAGCAATGGGACCTCATGGACCTACAGATTATAAGCTCCAATGATATAAAATTAAATAATTAAACTCTTTAATTAATTAATTTTCATTCATTAATTATAGGTCACTCCACTATAGACCTAAAGTTGCACTCTTATGTACTGTAGGACAAGTTGTGTCCATAGATATAATCATTACATACAAGTTGATCCTTCACGAGTTGTTCATAATTACAGCTGGGTCAAAAAGTCCGTTTTACCCATATAATTACATCTTGCACCTTAAGTACCACTGATTTTCTAATGAATAATATGTTTATAATCTAATTATAAACTAAGTCCCTCTCGGGCCAATGAGAATGTGTGGCCCCATTGTTCAAGTCTCGAAATCAGCACTTAAGGGAACTACTCATCTACTTACCCTATATGGGAATGTGTAATTTCCATCTTATGAGATTATGTTCCCAGCTCCCTATTTGGTCAAGTCCCCAAAATGGTAGGTATATTGAATCGGCTATAAGAGTCACTCTCACCCATGCAAATCAAAGGACAAGCCCTCACAGGCAGGAGTTCATAACTTACTCAGGATTAAGATCGAGTCGCATATGATCATCCTGATGAAATATTAATCTTCTCAATTAACGGATTTATAAAGAGAGATTAAATATTTCGTGGTACAGTCTTATACAAACTCATTGTATAAGATACCCCCACTCACATGTCTCCACATGAATGATTTGGATCAAATCATTTGTAACTATTACAAAGTGAGCCGTATTAATAGTGTTACTAGGATAAGACACCCAACCTTATCCAGATACTATGACTCTTTAGGTTATTTCTTGAACACGATTCTCCTGTATGTCAACCACATACTGTTCAAGATTACACTAATAACCTTAGATTTTTCATATAATGGATAATATTATATTGCAAATAAAATAATCAAAATTATTATTAATTATTAAATAATTAATTAATTACAAGACTTTAAGGCATAAATCCCAACAAAGTACAAACTTTAATCACTCTAGAAAGTCAAAATGAGAAAGCAAATGCACTTCAACTATGACATTAATTAAAAAGCAATCATCTCCCTAATCCTCAACCTTAGGTAATTAGTTCATGATACAAGATGAAAAAGCAATAAAACAGTAAAACGATACATTTTTGCTGTAATGTAAATAGACTAAATACCAATCTAAGAGAATAAGAGAAAAACAGGGGAAGAACTCCTTGCTGACGTTGTTTCCACAACTCCAATGGAATCATTTCCTCTTTCGAAAAACTCTGTCATAGCTTCCTATAGCTTTTGTTGAAACCTCATCTCAATTTCTTCCTTTTCGATCCCCCTACCAAAATGGTAGCAGCTCTTTATAAATCTTAATCTATTGTGAAAACGAGGGCTGAATGGACATTTTTGGCATGTGGCGATCTTCTACAGGCTTCCGCATCTGCTTTGGAATATTCCAATCCAACTCATTTAATGAATCATTTTACACGTGCAATTTTCACACAAACTCCAGATACAGAATATCCTCCAGCGAACAAGCCAGCCTCAACAACCTTTAACTCCTTAATCTCGTGCATTGCATAATGGCTTTGTTCCTTCAATCTCATCATTTTTTACCTACATTCAGCACGAAACTCAGTTATCTAACACTAATCAAACATCAAATGCAAAAGTATTGAAGATATAAAGAATCTGAACACAAACTACACTAACTTGCTCCTAAAATTACCACTTCTACCCTAAATAACTCTTGTTTGAAAAGTTATCAAGAGACCTTTCTCTTCGTCTTAGGTTGATGGATCTTCTCCATTGAAAGATCTCCTATATGGATAATACACATTCCAATTTAACGAGCCTAATTCTAATTGTTTTGTTCCGAAGCAAATCACGAAGTGGTGAGAAAAGACCAAATAGATACAAACCTCAAAGTTCAGGGACTGAATTTGTAATTTAACCTAAAATATATAATATATGTTTAAGGTTTAAATCTCATTTTGGTCTCTTCACTTTCAAGTTTGTTTCATTTTCGTTCCTAAACTTTCAAAATGTTTGTCATAGTCTTTCAACTTTCAAATTTGTTATATTTTGATGTCTAGACTTTTAAACTCTTTGTTTTGGTCTCTGCTTTTATTTTGTTTTTAACAAATTAATGTCATAATTTCAAATATGTATACTAGATGTTAATTTGAGCATGATTTTAAGTCATGCAAGTTAAAAGACAAGCATTTGACAAGTAGACTTTAGATGGAAAAATCATATAACAAAGACCAAAATGATTATTTTTTTAAAAAATAAATATTTTGAAAGTTTAGGAACCGAAATGGAAATACTCAAAAGTTTAGTGATCATAATGAATATTTTGAAAGTTTAAGGATCAAAATGGAACAAACTTTAAAGTTGAGGCCAAAATGGTATTTAAACCGAAGTTTAGTTAAGGAAAAAAATTCAAAATTTATCACTAAACTTCAATTTGTTACCTTAAACTTCCAACCTTTCATCCAATTGTAATTTAAGACTTTAATGAACATTGTGACATTTGTGTTGCAACTTGTGAGTTCTGATAGATTTTTCAATGATGAATATCGTACACTAATTGAACTTAATTTTTGTTGAAAGTAATGATCAGTTTTAAGAGATTTTTACCTTTTTTTTTCTCTATTAAAACAGTAGACAATACAGTAAAAAATTAAACATAGGGTAAACGTTTCTATACTTATTTAAGTCAAGCTTAAATTAAATTAGATGAAAATTAATATCAATTTATATTCCAAGCAAGTAATAACTTGCCATTAGGATACTCTATTAGATTCTAAGCTTTATTTTTAATTTTTTTTTTTGAGTTTTTAATAGATTTTAAGCTAGTAACCGGTTTTTGAATAATAATAATAATAGGAATGTTGTGTTGTGACATGTGGAGAAACATCATTCAACTCGAAGGCAACAAGAGTACACCTTCTATTAGACATCATTAAGGGGCATTGATTCAGACCTATAGCCTATAGCCTATTCTAATTAGTAATTTCATTTTAATTCAATATTGTTATGGTTATTTCCACAAATTCCAGATTCTTAAATTTTAATTTCCAACGAGAAACCCTCGGTCGCAAAATATTTCTTAATTGTGTGAAAAATGAAAATGGCGATTCCGTCGACTACACTAAAAAGACAACATAATTTAAGTTTTTAATTTTTGCAATTTTCGAGACGTTCATACATACATACATATATATATATAAAGAATTAATTTTGATGCAATTGATGTATCTGGCATATAATATATAGACACAGAGAAAGACGGCGCAAGAATGCTTTTTTTTTTTTTTTTTTTTTTTTTTTTGTGTGGTCATTATTGGAATCTTGGAGTTGGAGTTATATTTCTTGTATGGCGAACTTCCCAACGCCGCAAAAAACAAACCTCTTCTTTTAAACAAAATTATAAACCAATTTAAATTTGAACCGAATCTAAGGTACCGATTAAAAAGTATATACTACCAAATTCAAGTTCTTTTATAGTTCACTATCAAATCCATATAATATTTCACACCAATATTTTATTTTCCCTTTGTTTTTCTGGCAAATACCATATGGTCAAGAAGAAAACCCTAAAAATTGTTGTCTTGATTAGTCGTGAAGTAATATATTTTTTCTTTCATTTTTCTACAAACATATTCAATTAATTTGAGACTATCTTTTTTTTCCACAGAAAAATAAAATGAGATTATCTTTAAAACTTAAATTATTTTAGTCTAGTAATTACAATTTTTTAGTCCAAAATTAAAAATATTCAATATTTATAAAATGGTAGATTGGTAAATGGTCGATATATGTTTATGCTACCTTAGAGCATATTTGAGAGTAATTTTAAATTTAGTAATTTTAATTAAAAAAATGATTTATTAAAAATAATTTTTATTTAATCATTTTAATGTTTAGCTTTACACTTTAAACATATTCTTAATAAAAATTTGCATTGTATCGAAAATAAAAGTCTGATAACTTTATGTCAATTCAAAATTTATAATCTATTTTATACGGACATTAGAGAGATCTTGATTAGAATCTTAGATATAGCAAAGCATTTCAAGTTGAAAAACAGTATATAAAATTTGTTCACTTTGGACACGGCAAAGGCAAAGAGAACACGACACGATGATTATAATAATTACAATTCCCAAAAAAAAAAAAAATCTTTATAAAGGAAAAAAAAAGAAAAAAAGAAACATGATGGGTTTAGTCAAAATGGAATCTTGATCTGAGTTTGAGATTTTGGGCCCACTTCCTCTCACCAATTGCCACGTTTATTTCAACAATTAATTCATCTACTGTACTTCATTAATCATCAAATTAGGCCAATAATGTCCCCTCTTCTCATTATGGCTTTTAATTATTTTCCATCTGTACGGTCGTTATACAAAAGAAAAAAGAACAAATCTTATCAAGTTATTATTAAACTATGTAATCTTATTATCATTCTTTTTAACTTAGGATAAATGGGAAATAAATATATTCTTTGTTTTTGGAATAAAATTTTGCTTTTCACTTGTACTACAAGCCATCTTTAACACCCAAGTCAAGGGTTTTAAAGTGGTCCTTATTGCACGATAATAGACAGTGATCCAAGAGACCACCTCCGACATTTTTATGGTCTTTTTATTTACTTACCAAACATTAACAATAATTTTCTTCCCATCCTTTTTTTTATTGTATGTCCAAATAAATCATTGTAGTTACCAAACATATATACTAATGCAATCCGAATTTAATATCTAGAATAAAACTTTGTTTCGTATAAAATGCTATTTAATAAAAAAAAATGTAGCCTTTTCAGATAACTTGTCGTTAAATTAATGTTATGACAATGGATATCTTTACATCTCACAATTATATAATGTTTATGGGTGAAATTGGACCAACAAGAACTGACTGGCTAAAATGTTGTAATGAAGGGCCAAACAAAGAAAGAAGCCTAATACGAAATCAAAACAAACCAAAACCGATAGAAAACCGACCCAAAATGAGAGGGAGAAGAAACGAGCTTGGTCTTCGGCCCAAGCCTGTGGTCACCAGTTTGGCAAGGCCCATTTTTGGGCCTTACCTCAAGTCCTCTGGCCCGTGTACCCCTAATCCAGCCTAGTTTGATCTTTCCTTTTCCCCATTCGATGACGAAAATCCACAAAAAGCCCTAGAAAGGAAGGTATTTAAGCTCTCCCTAGAGGGAGAGCAAGGTAACTTCATTCATTCTCCATAACTCTTGCTAAACTCTCTAAAGAAGTTTCCTAGCTAACTTAAGCAGCAATGCCTGTGTGGCAAGTACCACACCGGTATTCGGATGTCACTTGTCTTGTAGGTCACGTTCTTTCCCTGAACTACAAATTCAAAATGGTTGTCACGTGGAGGTCAAATGAGTTTTCTCCTATCCAAAATTTGGCAACAACAGTTAGCGCCGTCTGTGGGGAATGCCAGCGCTTGCTTAGAAAACCTTTTTGCTTGAGTTCAATCCTCCAAAAAAAAAAAAAGAGATGAGTGGCATGTCGGGAAACAAGCATTGGAATGAAGACAGAGACGATTTCGATCAAGATCGTCACCCAAGACGCACGAGAGAAGTTTCTCCTCCTTGGCCTCGTACTATCACAGGCCGACCAGAGGAGGAGATGGCTGAGCTGAAGAAGAAGGTTGACAACATAGACAAATACCTATTGAAGATTATGAAAAAGCTTGACAAACAATACCTTCAGAAGGAATCACCGCTCGTACGAGATCCAAGAAAATGAAAAGAAAAGGTGGTTGAGGGGATGGGAGAGTCGAAATCCCATACCCAAAATCCAACCGAGAAGTTGATCCTCGAAGGAAATGAAAAGCCACGCTAGCCCTCGGTCAAAAGCAAGGCGAGCAAGACAGGTAAGTTCAAATCTGTTGTGCATGTCGTCTCGCAGGCTAATGGTCGAGAGCGACAAGGCAAAGTTGAAGCAACGATCTCGAGGAATACTTAAGCGACATCGGACTTGTGAAGCCTGATCAACTTGAAGTGGAAGCTGCAGGCCGAGGTCGACCAGAAACAGGTCGAGGCCAAGGAGGTGAAATTAAGGATTGATGTACGAACCCAAAGTCCTCCATGGAAAGCAGACATTCTGAAAATCTAAAAGGAATTTGGATACCTTCAAGGGCACATTCTCAGAACTCGTGAAAATCGAGAGGTCAGATCTTAAAGCTCTCAACGAGCAAGTCGACCCCTCTTTCACTGATGAGATCATGAGATAGAAGGTTCCTGAAAAATTCAAAGTGCCAACCATCAATCCATATGATGGCAATTATGATCCCGTAGAACACCTAGACACCTATCGATCCCAGATGGAACTCCATGGAGTTTCAGAAGTAATCAAGTGTAGAGCCTTCTCTTCTACACTAACAGGACCCGCACGAGAATGGTACAAAAAGTTGAAGATAAGAAACCATGAAAACTCATAAGTATAAGTAGTATTTATAGGCTTAATTTTCAAAAACCAAAAACTATGGTTCCATTTGATAACCATTTGGTTTTTGGTTTTTAGTTTTTGAAAATTAAGTCTATAAATACTACTTCTACCTATGACTTTCGTTGTTTTGTTATCTACTTTTTACCTATGTTTTCAAAAATCAAGCCAAGTTTTGAAAACTAAAAAAAGTAGTTTTCAAAAACTTGTTTTTGTTTTTGGAATTTGGTTAAGAATAATGTTTTTCTTTGAGAAATATGAAACCCATAGTAGGGAAATTGTGATAAAATAAGTACAATTTTCAAAAACAAAAAACTGATAGCACACAATATGTGCTATCTTTAGGCTTCATTTTATGCTAATTTTGAGACTTAAAAACATGCTTTTCACGTTCACAATTGTTTATTTTGTAGAAATTGAGCATTTGGAGCAAAATAAAGATTTTAGAAGAAATATGGTGATAAATGTGCTAATTCAGCAACCAATTTTGGGGACAATTTTTGGAGAAGAAAAATATTCCTAATTTAATTAGGTTATGAATTCCTAATTTAATTAGGTTATGGATTCCTAATTTGATTAGATTTTGGATTCTTAATTAAATAATGAATTCCTAATTAGATTAGGATATGGATTAACCCATTATAAATACCCACATTCTCTTCACTTCAAGGCATTCAACTTTGGAGAGCACAACTCTAAATTTCTACATACGAGAGTGAGAAGAGACCTGAGGGAAATATTCAAGGCCAAGTTGTGGAGATCATACGGAGACGGAAAATCGACACACCAGCATAGTTTTTCTCTTCCTTCTTTTTATTTAGTATTTAAATGTTGTTTAAGAGTTTAGATTTTGTGATAGTGAACATGAGTGGCTAAACTCTTTTCTTATTCTAGGGATTGATGTAGCCATTAGACCTTATGTTTTAATTATTTAAATTCCATGATTGATTGTCATTAATTTCATTCATGCTTTTATATTCTTAATGCTTTTAATCTTTTGATCACGGATTAAATGTTATGTTGGTCTAAATTCACGCTTGAGAAAGGTAATTTAGATTAGATCCTAATTGCATGACTAAAGGTAGTTCTAACTTGATAATGATTAGGCTCCTTTCAAAGTTGTTAATGAAGGAACTTAATGCTATGCATAACGTTAAAAATCATCAGAGATGTAGGTTTTGCCTTATTGCATAAGAATTGTTTGTCCTCGAGAGAGTCATTCATGATAAAAGACTTCTAGACTTATGAAATATTTGTTTGATCAATCTTGGATGTTTAAGTAATTTATTTATTTTAGTCTAATAAGGTGAAATCAACTCCCTAGGATATTCTCTCCTCTGATTGTTTCAATTTTTATTATAATTGTTTTATTTAAATCTTGCATCCATCATTCAATTCTATTCTCTAAATAAAATTGGGCGATAATATTCATAGTATTTAAGTGAATTAGAAAACCAATCCTGAGGACGATACTCGAACACTCTTTCACTATATTAAAACTTGACCCGTAAACTTGCGGTATTGCGCAAAAACTACGCAACAAAAACCAAATGATTATCAAACGGAACCTAAATGGTCATCAAATCAAGCCTAAAAACTTGTTTTATTTTTAAATTTTGGCTAACAATTCAAATGTTTCCTTAAGAAAAATGAACATCATGGTAAATAAATTGCGAGAAAACAAACATAATTTTCAAAAACTAAAAATAAAAAATCAAATCATCATCAAACGAGACTTTAGAGATATATTAAAAAAAATTAAAATACAGAAACTAAAATGACAAATAATGCACTTAACTCCAACCTTCAAAATTTATAAACACAATTAACCTTTTTTTTTAGAGAATAAATATGAGACAACACTTTGATGGACTAAATTTATAATTGAACATTAATTTTTTCTTTTTTTTTTTAAAAGTTAGCCAACATGGGTAAATATTCTTTGTCAGAAAAGTACTTTTCTTCTTTTTCTTTATATTACAAGGGACTTTAAAAATTAAATCTCATTTCATAGAATTTGGTTAGAGTGAGATAATAAAGGGATGCACAAAAACACTATTTCTCTTTTGCTGGTTTAATAATCCAATCGTCAACTTTGTAAGAAGGGGAAAAAGCCAGCAAAGCCAGAGACAAGACCAAGTGAGTGCTAATTTTAAGAAGATTTGGTATATCTTTTGAAGAGTGATTTGGGCCAAATTAAAAACCACCAAAAAAAAAATAAAATTGATGGGTTGTACGAGCAAAAGAATTGGATAAATGACATTTGCTCTTTTTTATGAAACAGTCAAGCAAGCATCTTTCATATGTTTCCAACACAAAACAGTGCCACCCAAATCTTTGGAGGACTCTCCATTGATCTTCTTGTTTCAAATTTTGTATTATCCTATCTCTCAGATTACGACAACTCACCAATCCACTTCTCTTCTTCTCCTCCTTTTTTAATATTATAATTATTAATTTAACTAGGCCTAAATTATAAAAAATATTCATAAACTTTATCATTAAAAAATATTCGTTAGAATGTTGGACGAAAAGTCGACGTGGTAGAATACAGTTATTTCAAACTTAATCCAAGCGTCTGAGTCAACGTTGCGTCGTTTCAGGTCACTGCCATGTCGACTTTTCATTCAAAACTCTAACGAAATTTCTATTTCAAGAGTAGTTTTGAAACATTTATGAAAAATCAAGGACAATATTGTCGCTTTTGAAAGAATAGATGTATTTTTTAAACATAGGACAAAGTTCAAAAAGTTTTTTTTTTTTTATAATTTAACCTTAAACTAATAATAATGTTTTTGTTTATATTCATTTCGATTGGGTGGGCGGCTCCTTATACACTTGGCACCTCTCTACTGGAATTCTTAGTATTGCTGTAGTTTCATTGAGCTTTTTGATCTCTCATCTTTATATATATTATACTTACCCTACTCAATTGGGTAATTGATTCATTTTCTGTGGAGTGAATCAAATTTAACTTTTAAATAATGTTTGATTTGGTGGGATACGAATATTTTGTATGTTTGTCGATATGGGAATCTTTTTCCTTTTTGTGTCTTTTTGAGTGTTTTTTCAAGATGTTTGGAGATCTAACAATGTTGGTTGTTCTAAGACACTTTCTCTTTCTATAAAAATTTGAGTTTTTTCTTGAAGCTTGTGAGATTTATATCCCTATTGACTGAAAGTTGTCTCTTATATTCTAAAATTAATTGGTGAAATGATTGGCATTTTATGTATTAATTTGATTTTATTATTAAATTATTTATTTTTTATCCAATGTTAATTGAATATTTATTTATTTCGGATCTCGATAGAGCGATAAAAGGAGAGGGAAGGTAGTGACGCTCAACATTTGGCACAACAACGAGCTAGTAAGGAGTTAGGGAGAAATTTTCTAATACTACTGTAATATGAAAAAAAAAATCATACTATTTCCATTTATTGTTGGCCAAGTCAGCATTTTTTAAAGAATTATGTGGGGTCCAATAATATTAAAAAGCTATTTATAAACCCAAAAATATAGTGTGAACAAAAGGATTACGGTACTACGATAGTACTAGAAATTTTTTTGGAGTTAGGGGATCTCTGATACATGTTGGAAGAAGAGGAGAAAAAACAAGGAGAGAGAATAATAAGAAGGGAAGAGAGAGAGAGGGGAAATAGAAAGAAAGAGAGCGAAAATATCACATAAGCTAACTTAATAAATAGGTTAAATTAACAGTTTAGTTCATAAACTTTCACGTTTGTGTCTAATAAGTGTCATTGAACTTTAAAAAGTATTTAATAGGTCTCATAACTTTCAATTTTATATCTAAAAGATTTATATATAAATTTTAAAAATATCAAATAGGTACTTAAACTTTCAATTTTATGTCTAGTCCCTGATATATTCAACATTTTTTTTTTAAATTGACGAATCTATTAGACATAAAATTAATTTCGTGTCTAACTAGGCATTAAACTTTCAATTTTGTGTTCAATAGGTTTGTGAATTTTTAAAAAATGAAGAGTAAGTCAATGATCTACTAGACAAAAAATTAAAAACTTGAACTTATTGACACAAAGTCAAAATTTAAAATGACTTATTAGACAATTTAAAAAATTTAGAGACCTATTAGACACACAATTGAAAATTTAGAAATTTATTTGACATTTTTTAAAGTTTATATATCTATTTGACACAAAGTTGACTTGTAAGTTAATAAATAAAAACTTAATATTTTGTAGTACAACAAATGTGAGGGTGCGAATTTGAACCTTTGAACTCAAATGAGTAGTAGATGACGTAACAATCAAGCTAAATGCAACTATAAAATTAATAAATTAATTACACGTTAGTTTTCTTTTTAAAATCCAATAAACAACGGTATGGAAAAAATTGTAGATCAAGACAAAATGGTTGAGTTAAAAAACATGAAGCACTAAAGTAAAATTTAAATAAAATTAAATAAACGCAACCATATTTTTCTGACATACTTATTATATCTTCAACGGCAGTGGCGGATCCAGAACTTGATGACAGGGGGGGCACAAGTTCATATTAGGTTAAATTATAAGTTCAGTCGTTGAACTTTTAATTTGTGTATATATGATCCCTGAAGTTTAAAAAATATTTAATAGATCTTTGAATTTTCAATTTCGTGTCTAATAGATTTGCAAACTAATTAATAGTAGATCTTTGAAGTTCCAATTTTGTATTCAATAGATCTCTAACGTATTAAAATTTTTTAAAAATTAAATGTTCTATTAGACATAAATTTTAATTTCGTGTCTAATAAGTCTTCAACCAATTTGACATCTTTTAAATATATTTATTAGCTACAAAATTACAATTTATGTCTAATAGAACAATTAATTATAAGAAATTTTGAAATTTAAGATCTATTAGATATAAAATTGAAAGTTTGCGGATCTATTGGACGTTTTTAAAGTTTAATGACTTATTAAACACAAAATTATAAAGTTTAAGATCACAAATTTTAAAATTCAAGAACTAAATATGAAGTTAAACTAAAACAACATCGTTTTTTTTTTTTTGTGTATATCTATACAAAATTAAAAAAATGAAGTTAAAAAAGTCTGGATATTTCGCAAAATTTAAATTATATATATATATACACACCAAATTAAAAAAATGAAGTTAAACTAAAAAGAGCAGGCGGTTTTTTTGGTGCATTATATATACAAAATAAAAAATGAAGCTAAAAAAGTAAGGTTTAATTTTGGTGTGTATATATACAAAATTAAAAAAAATGAAGCTAAAAAAGTAAGGTTTAATTTTGGTGTGTATATATACAAAATTAAAAAAAATGAAGCTAAAAAAGTAAGGAGATGGGCGCTTCATGCAACTTGATCACAGGACTTCCCAATTGCAAAATTTCACCGTGGCCCCACTTTGCCAACAGACCAAAGGATTATTTCGGTTTTTAATCTGAACCAACTACTAAATATATATGAAAGTCATAATGTCAGGGGGGGCACGTGCCCCTCCTGGCCCCAACGTGGATCCGCCCCTGTTCAACGGCATAATGTGTTGTTATCCGAAATAGGACTCTCAAATGATAACTATGGAAATTAAGTATAAACATGATGATTGAGTCAAAATCAAATTATTTTAGGGGAAAAAAAATCTAAGAACCATCCAAGCTTTTGAATTACCACAAATCCACATGCTTAAAAAGCTATTCCAATTGCTAAATGCTGCTTTTCATCCGATAATATTGTGTACCTCCCTACTTTATTTATTTATTTTTCAATATATTCTATGACAATAATAATCATAATTGAGTATATAGCCATATCATAAAGATAAAAATGAATAATATATATTACTTTAGATTTTTTTAAAACAAGCATTCTAAACATAATTGTTCCACGTATTCCATTAATAACTTTAGTTATATTAGAAAATATTAACGTGGTGATGATTATATTTTGATTTATTTTGATTTGTTAAAAATAATAACAAAAATTGTATTAAATTAGTTAACAATAATAATATTAAATACATCCAAATTGAATGATTTAGGCCCCATTTGATAACCATTTGGTTTTTTATTTTTGAAAATTGTGTTTGTTTTCTTACTTTTTCTCTACAATGACTTCCATCTTCTCTACAATAGTTTCCATGTTTCTTAAGAAAACACTTGAATTCTTAGTCAAAGTTCAAAAACTAAAACAAGTTTTTAAAAACTACTTTTTTTAGCTTTCAAAACTTGGCTTGGTTTTTGAAAATACGTGTAAAAATTAGATAAGAAAACATGGAAAGCTATAGGTAGAAGTAGTATTTATAGACTTAATTTTCAAAAACCAAAAACAAAAAAGTAAATGGTTATCAAACGGGGCCTTAATAAAATGTTACTCCAACCATGTTTGAAAGTAAAAATAAAATTTTCTAATTCTAAATTGCAGTATGAATCTTAAAACTTTTAATCTATTATGAGTTCTAAGGAGAAGGAAAAAATAAACCAATAGGATTAATTTATCATAAAAGGAAAACATGAATTAGTTTGGCGTAAAAGAAAGAGATAACTATATTGTTTGTTAGAATGATTTTCTTTTTATGTGCAACAATTTAAAGTAAAATGAGCGTAAGAAAAATTCAAAAGATTAAATTGAGAGAGAGCTTGAATCATGATTTTGACACAAATGAAAAACAATAAATAGAGAAATTTAATAAAAGGAATGTTGGAATAAATTTGGCAAGGATACTATTTTTGTTATCTTTTTTTTTTTTTTAAAAAAAATTATCTTTGTTAGAAAAACACTAAGAACAAATAAAACTAAATTAATATAGAAAATGGTTCATCATCACGTGTTAAGGCCAATAAACAGATAGAGGGAAAAAAAAACTCTCACAACATCACAAATACAATATCAACGTATCATCTTCTGACTCTCAACTCTATTTTGGGTGCCGGAACTCCACCACCTACAAAGTGGGCATCAAGAAGAAAATTTCCTTTGTAACATATGTGACTTCCGTCCAATTTTCAGTCTTCCTCTGTAGCAAATAGATGACCTCCAAACAATCTACTTCCACTATTATATGTTGGTGAACAATTTGGTGAGTTGAATTAAAGACATCAAGAAGGACTTTCATTCAAGCACCAAGACATACGATCCAATTACTAATTGCAGACTGCCATCAGAATTTTATTGAACCTCTCTTTGTTCTGTCTTCCAGTCAAGAAAATGCATTATATCATTTTTTTTCATGGAATTTGGTTAGATTAATATTTATTGCATTGCTTTAATTCACTTTAATACCTTGTATTGTTTTATTTTATTTTTCCTTCCAAGCTCTTAACCATTGGTGGAGGGCAAGAGAACTCTTCATTTCCAATGGATTTAAGTTATAAACCATGTAGGGCAATTTAATAATTAATTTCATGTTTTATTATATTAAATTGAATATTAAATATCAAATAATAACTGTCCAACCAATCATAATAAATTTTATTGTGCAATTCATAGGTTGTGGTCGAAACTCATTTAAATTCCCTGTATATTTTTTTTTCCAATTTTTGCATTTCTTATTTACTCATGATTTTGTAATAGATTAACTTAAATGTGGAGAAATATGAATTAAGTATAGACTCTTAACATTCTTCACTCTCACATTATTTGATTACTTCACTCCACTTTAACAACGACGATTAAGTGGTTAGAATAAATTTATTGTAGAGACATTTGTAAAAATTGTAAATAAATCTAATAGAAATAGTTTTATTTACAAATAAAATTTTAATATTTTATTTTGGAGTATGTTTATGATGTTTATTAATCTAAATTTAACTCTTACTTTTTCAGAATAAGAGTTTAATTTTTATCTGAAAAAAAGAGTTTAATTTTAATTTTAATCTATAACTTTAGATTACGTTTTTCTATATTTGTGTTATTTGTCTTTTTTTAGTTTTTAATTATTTAACAAATAAATTTTAAACAAAATTAATGAATACTCGTGTTTAATTCTATCTGTTTATATATTAAGGTAATGATAAACAATATAAATAATGAATAATAAATAAATGGATGGTACATAAGTAATGTTTGTTTAATTTGTTTTATTTCTAATTAAACCTAAGTAATTAATTTATTGTTGATAATTAATTATTAATGGCATAATTTGTAAATTTAGAGATTAAATAAGGACAATATATAATAGTTCAAGAATAAATTGAGGGACATATTTGGAATTAGAAAATTAGTATTTGGACATAATAGTTCAAAAATGATTATTTCACTAAGGCTCTTTTTAAGATGGTATGATATGATATGATATGATATGATTTATTTATAAATAATAACTTTTGTTATATTTAAAATTCACAAAATTTAATAGTTTTTTTTTGTTTTTTTAAGTTTGGCGGTTCATTTCGGAGGCATAATGGGCCAATTTCACAGATCCGAGTTCCGGTCCAGAAGAATGGAAGAACAACGAGGCCCAAATAGGCCCAATTCCAGTGGTATGATTCGATTCGAGCCGCGAAAGAACTCAACTGAGGCCGGAAAAAATGGAATGCGCCGGCAAGGGACGAGGAACTCGTTGCACTGGCCCGGCAACGCGACGCTGTGGTCGCTGCGGAGCTGTTGCTTATTGTTCAGTCGACCACCAGGTTCTTTGGTTGTTTACAAGCCTTCCTGAGTTTGGTCGTATGAGTTCTGTTTTAAGTTTTAAGACGCCTTTTGACTGAGTAATTCTGAACTTGGTTATTCTCGGTTCATACGATATCGTAGAATTGTAGAAGCTTTGATAGTTTGAAATTCACCTAAACTTGATCGAGTTCCTCCAAGGTTTAGCTTAAAATAGGTGATAATTGATATTGCGCTTTGAATGACTTCTAATTTATGCATCGACATCTTGTGAGACATGGTGTTATGAATCTGAGAAAGAAGAAAATCAACTGCGAGGTTATATGATTTGTCTATTGCTAGCGAGGAGGATAGGTATGGCCACTGGAGCTGTAAAGTTACATGGCTTCTCCTGTGGCATCTTTTCCTTCTAACACGGAAAAAGAATGGCTATTAGTTTAGTTTAATCTTACAGCATGGTCGAAGCTATTCCATGTTTCAAGCCATTATCCTATTTGACAATTGGCCATAGGTTAAACATTGGAATGATCATAAAGAGGAATGCAAAAGGTTTGAGCAACAAATGGAGAGAATAGATGCCTTATATGAGTTTCCTTTCACATTTTCCGAGGAGGCTACTGTTCAGGTATCAAGTATCTTCTTAGGATATTGCATCCTTTGCCCTGTACCTTCGGCCATAAAACTGATTTTACATGCTACTTTGAACATAATTGGTTGAACTGCCTTTTCTGTTGTTTTTGTTAAGCTGTGTCAAAAGCAGGAGAGTAGGTGTTCATTCTTGAGCAAAAGGGCCATCCACAAAGTTGGAATGTGGTTCTACGAATGTCCTTGCTGGGAAGCTGCTACATCGTATAGTTGCTCAAGGTCTCTATCTGCAAGTTCTATTTATCGACGGACGTTTTACATTCACCATTAAATATTTCTGCCATTTTTTTTTTCACTTGCAGATTAAACGATAGTTGGGTTCTACCTAGAATCCTGTGTCCGTGTAGTGGTACATCTCTCTCCTAGCTCTGTACTGTGAAGTTAATGCCTCCAGAAATAATCAAATGAACATGCAGAACCGCTTTCACCAATTACAAAACGTCTACACAGTTGGAAGGACTATTATGATTGGAGATGCATCCCCCTTCACTCTCCTGCTGCTTTGCTTCTTCATTGGGTATGTTACAATTAGATAAGGTTGGAGTTTAATTAAGTTTAATTAAGTTATTTAGCTTCACAATCAGTCTCACATGCTCTATTGAAGTTGTTAGGAGTGCTAACAAAGCCCCACATTGACTAGGGAAGGAAGAGATCCATGTTATATAAGTAAGGACAATTATCTCTATTGGGATGAGGTCTTTTGGGGGGAACCAAAAACAAAGCCATGAGCGTTTATGCTCAAAGTGGGCAATATCATACCATTGTGGAGATATTTGGAGGGTCGTTGTCCTTATCAGAAGTTTTAACTTTTGGTCCTAATATGACTTCTCAAATTTGCATCTTGTTCAATTGTCTAGATTCCATTTAGTCTGGATTCTGAGGAAAAAAACTTCCTTTCGTATCCTGCATACCTAAATGTTGGCTTGCCATTATCTAAAAATTCCTTTTTGAATGAAATATTGTAAAATAATTGGACCAAACTATTGTCATGGAATCTAAATAGGTTACCTGAAGAAATGCTGATTTCTTTTGAAGAATATTCATTATAGGATGAACAATTTATGTGTCCTCTATCTCTTAATTCAGCCACTTACAATACGTTATGCTATGCAAGTTGCTGGTTTGGAGCCCTTGACTCCAGAATTTGGTGACACATTATGCATACACTATCTAGGTATGCTTTACCTCCAAGCTTCTTTTAGACATCCATCTTATATTTAGATGCTTTTTTCATTTGAAGATGCTAGCCACTGAATATAACGTTGGTTATATAACCATACTGGATATCTAGTTAGATTCTTCTCTCATGTGAAGATACTGACTGCAATGGGCGACTTTGGTTATATATGTTTATTTAATGAAATATTTTTCCTATTGGTTACTTGGATCACTGGAAGGAAGTTTGTTGGCACAACTTTGTTTTAGTGTTCCAAATGTTTTGCAAGACATAAAATAGTTCTTGATGTGACTGAAGTAAAGAATACGTGAGTCTGCTGTTGGAACTTTTAGAGCATACTATATACTAGACGTTGTGTTCAAAGGTCCTGCTTGCTTTTCTGTGAATCCATTCTGAATGTTACTTTTCTGGTTCTCCTATATATAAGGTATTTCTGTATTTGGAGTGACGAAGGCTGCAGGGCTAATTAAACTGGGGAACTTATGTTTATTGCCGGACAATATATTGGAGAACCATTGTTTTATATATTTATTTTTTTGTCTTAAAAGTGGTCTTTAATAACATTACATTTTACTTTTTCAAATTGGACTAGGTATGCTTTCTTCAGTGTATCCCAATTGATCATTAGCATTTCTTTTCATTAGAAAATAATGTACTCGCTGTTTATTTTTTGCCAATTTAGAACGCTCACAGAAAGAGTGGAGGCCAAGAATTGGAAATAAAATTTTAATATGGCAGTGCCAAAATATTAACGCCTGCAACTACTAGCAAAGTATCTGGACTAAACAAACTTACTCTCGTTGAAAGATTCTTACCCCTTCAAACACATTATAAATAAAAGAATAATTCTCTACACTCCTTTTCTTGAAGCTCCCTTCCCCTGACAAAGAAATTAAAGAATTATTGAAATGCATGTCTTGAGCTCCCTGGAGATGTTCTGACCCTCGCTGAAATCACCAAGGTCATGTCATCGTTGTTGTTAGCCTTAAAACTTATTATTATGAGATTTCTATCCTGTATATTGGAATGGAAACGCCATGATAAAGTTTATTATATATGCTGTTTCCTTTGTGATAAGTTCATACTATTCTTTTAATAAATTGCATGTCGGTTCAATCCATGGTGGCCACCTACCTAGGATTTAATTTCCTACGTGTTTCCTTGTCAACCAAATGTAGTAGGGTCAGGCGGTTGTCCGGTGAGATTAGTCGAGGTGCGCGTAAGCTGGCCCGGACACTCATCGATATCAAAAAAAAAAAATAATAATAAAAAAAAAAATTGCATGTCGGTTGTTCCCCCCTTGGCAAGGCACTTGCATTTAGATACTTTTTCTCTTTCAAGACTTTTCATCAAGATGAGATGATTTTGTGTATATTTTATGAACGTTTTCTGTTAAAGAAAATTTGCTATTGAGTGATACTCATACACAGACATACCTACATCATGAAGTTTGATTGTGTCTTTCTATTAGTCTTGCTGTATTTCATATTTAATTTCATTTTTGGGCTCAAATCCATCAGGGCCTGAGAAGGAGCTTCTACAGCTTTCTGTCTTTGCTGAGTTGCTTGCATTTTTCCCCGGGGTGGCATTACAAATAGAGCTTGTTGGGCCTAGAATTCCCGAAGAAATGTAAGTTGTATTTCTTGAAGACAGGATGGATTCGTATAAGTTACCTTTACCACTAGTAAAGTGCATTGCAATTCAGAATGACTGAAGCCTTGGCCTTTTCCCACATCTTTGCTATGTCTTTGGCTATTAGCTATCGATTATGAAACACTTTATGAATTATGATATCAAAAAGCTTTTAAAAAATGGCACTTGATCTTCTCCTTTGTGCTTTGGGATTGCTAGGAATGGTGAGACCATTGACCTCTGCAGTTTTGCTAAATGCCTTCAGATGGATTGTGTTTGCAAATCTTCAAGCAAAGATGTCGACAGGGATGTACATTCTAATAAACATCCAAGGTTGACGTTGAAGCTTTGGAGAGGGCTTTACCATGATTGTTACAAAGACATTATCAAAGTCAGTTTCTCTGACTCCCTCCCTAAAGAAAACAAACTTTTCATTGTTTCAATTATTTATTTCACGCTTATTTTTCATCTGACATGATCTTTTGGCTGTTTCTCACTACTTGTTTTGTCCGGATAGGATTGTTATCCTCACTTGATCATTGCTCCAAATGCTGGAATTGCTGCCTATTCCAGTTGGCTACCTACTATTGTATGTCGATACTCTAGGGCAACTACCTTATGAAACGATTATGCATGCAGTAATTTTACAATTTGAGGCTTATAATTTAGACTTAAAAGTAGAACTGTATAAATAGAGCATTTTCTTATGTCTTAGACTCGTTGTCTTACATTTTAATCATCACCAACAGCATAGTTGTTTGGATGAATGTAACAGGAACTTATTAAGGAGATAAATGTGCCAGCAATCTTTTCTGATTTCTGTGAAGAAGCTTGCCATCTTGGAGCTTCTTGTTTGAGCAGTGTGATAGGCCACCCCATTACTTTCCCGGTAAGTCCACCATTGCCCCGTCTTTTAACACCAAGAGCAACACTATCAATTTGTTTTTGTTTTCACAAAATATCCATCCGCCTTGCACTTGCAGATTCAATTAAACCCATTCCGGCAACCAATAGCTATTGAAGACACTGCTCTGTTTCTTCCTTGCTATTCAAACTGCTTCCTGTACGGTATTTGAGTCAACCAAAAGCACCAGTCTTACTCGGCCTACCTCATTTCAAACTCAGGTCTATGCCTCTTGCGCTAGTGGATTGATTAGGTAAATCAAGTGGTTGCTTTTTTTATTAAGGGGATATTTATTATTTAAGTTTGTCTTAATTGTCAATATATCTCGAGATTTTGCCGCTTTAGGTATATGAGCAGCCATGTGCTGCATGATTGACATTTTTCTGGATTAATTTTTTTAGTTCAAGGATAGATGCTTGTAGACTTGGTCAATTATTCTGCCGTGTACCATTTCATTCGCTTATAAAAATGTTGGACTAACTGATGGTATATATTCTATAACATTTCTTTAATAATTGACCATGTCTAATTGTAGCTAACTTTTGGGTGGTTTCGAGAAATGGCCATTGTTTCTTGAAAGTCAACATTCATGAATATCTTTGAAGCCTATAATATATAAAGGGCTTCGATTTCTGTAAAGCTTATTCAATAGTCAATGAAATGTAGATTCCCATTTCCAAATGACTGTTTCTCGAAAAAAAAAAAAAAGAAGAGAAATAAATCCAATGATTTCACTTTGGCAAGGTTTTTTTTTTTCTTCTTCTGGGCGATGAAGATTTTTGAGCTTTCTAGTTAACACTTGTGTACAAGTTATATTTAAAAAAGGTTCAGTCTTTAAATATTACAACCATGTCTAACAAACTTTGGATGAAATTTAATTCACACTATAAAGTTATCCAAATACCCTTGTTGATTTAAAACTCGCCATTGATTTTTTTTTTTTAATGAAATCATCATTAAATACCTTCATTGATTTTAAAAAAGGAAACGATTATATTTTAAGGGAATTGTAATGGGTAGGAAAAAATATTAGGATATTTGTAAATTTAGCCATAGTTTTTGGTGATTTGCAAATATAGCAAAAGATTTTAAATATGATTTTCTTTTTTTTATTATTCCAATTTTGTCCTCATAGGTGTATTAGCAGGTATATCAGTAGTATATCTGATATATTTTATATTTGGTATATCAATAGTATATTTGATATACTTTACATTTGGTATATTAGTCGACTTATATTTACCGAAAACAAAGTATATTAATAGTAGATTATTGATATACTATTGATACACTTCTTTTTAGGTATATTAGTTAAATGATATACTCTATATGAAATATGTCAGTAACATATTAATAATATTTTGCATATTTGCTATATCACTGAAAATACCTAACATTGAGTATATTAATAATATATCAATGATATGCTTCATCACTTTAAGTGACGAATAGCTATTGATAAAGTCAAAAACTAAAATAGAGTATATTGATAGCATATCTAATATAATGAATATGTAGTATTGATATACGATTGACATACTTCATATTAGGTATATTCGTGAAATAATATACCTAAAATGTAGTATATTAGTACTCTATCATTTATTCACTACAGATATAGTACTAGACTAGTGTATTAACTAAAAACCAGTGCATCAATAAAAAAGTAGTGATCAAAATTCATTAATAAAGTCAAGAGCTAAAAGGAAGTATATCATTGATATACTTCATATTATGTATATCTCATATATGAATTATTGATATAAGTTTAGGTATATCTGATATATTGATTATGAATTATTGATATAATGTTGGTATATTTTATATTAGAAATGTCATTTCATTGATATACTTAAATAAAGTATATTAGTAGTATATCGTTGATATACTTCATATTAGGTATATTTGATATATTGAATATAAATTATTATTATATTTTTGATATACTTCATATTATGTATTTTTAATATACTATTGATGTATTGAATATTAGAAATTTCATTTCATTGATATACCTAAATAAAATATATCAATAGTATATCATTGATATACTTCATATTAGGTATATCAACAGTACATTACTAATAGACTGTTGATATACTATATATTGCAAAAATGCAGGATTAAAAAAATGAATTAAATGAAGGGCTATTTTAGATTTTTTGCAAATTTTGTTTGGGTTGTGTTAATCTTTTACTATATTTGCAAAGAGGATAAAAAGAAGACACACTTGCAATTGGGCCAAATTTTTTTGCCACCGTTACAATTGCTCATGTATTATAATATTATGGCAGCCAAATACCTTTTCTCCTTTTTCTCTTTTTCCCCTTCTATTTCGTATTCCCTTCTAGGGGTGTACAAATAACCCAGCAACCCGAACAACCCGGGCAATCCAATCCAAATCGTAAGGGTTGGGTTGGGTTATACATTTTTTCGGTTTGAGTTGGGTTGATTTTTTGCAAAACTGAAATTTCGGTTCGGTTTCGCGGGTTGAGATTTTTTTTTTGGTTCGGTTCAACTCGAACTGAACTGGATTTAAGATTAAAAAATATATATATGTAAATTGAACTTGAATCGTAGGTCTCTAACGCGCAGTGCTCGCGTCCCTCGCTCCTCTCTCCTCTCTCACTCTGTTTCTCTCAGATGCCGTAGTGAACTCTAAGATCTCATGCCTTCTCCTTTATCAGACTATCTAAAGTCTAAACTTCATCTCCTCGTCGTCGCTCTGAACACTAAACGCACATTCGAAGCCTTTAATTTTCTCTCTCAAGCTCTCACTTTCTCTCGTTGTCGCTCTAAACAAACCAACTGCTGAATGCCGTCGCCCATGCTCAAGCTCATCGCCGCCGTCGATTGGTTTCTCTAATCATCGTTGCCCAAGTCCCCAAATTCGGTGTTATGTATACGAATCTTGTTCTGATTTATATATTTTTTTAAAATAAAACTTTGATTTTGTGTTATCCTGTTTTGAATATGATGGTTGTTTTAATTTTTTTTTAAAAATAAAGCTTGTATTTCTTTGATATGTTGGTTTCTTTGACTAATTTGTTGATTGAACTAATTGCATTTTGTGTTAGGGTTAGATAGAAAGCTGAATTTTGTGTTAGGGTAGATGTTAGCTCTTTAAATTTTGTGTTAGGGTTAGATGGAAAGATTTTATCTTGTGTAGTTTCTTTTTTTTCTCTGCTTTTTCTTCAATAAGCAAATGTCTTTTGAACAATTGTATCTCATTGTAAAATTGTTCAAAAGATGAGGGAAATGTTTGAATGTTTGATATGTTGGGTTAGATAGTGTCTTTATGATACATTTAGTGTGTGTATGATTCCCATCTTTGCATTTTCATTTGCTTCTTAAAATATGATGTTCTGTACTTTGGAAATTTGAGGTTGGATGTTCTGGGTTTTGATGTTTCTGGATGATGGGATCTCTTGGAAAGATTAATGTTGAGTATTTGAGTTCCTTTTATTTGGTTCTGTTGGCTTTTGGGAGTTGCATTGTAAATTGTAGAATTTGTAGTTTCATTTTACTTTTTAGAGAGTGAAAGCAGTATTTTGAAAAAAATTGAACAACCCGGTGACCCAACCCAACCCAACTCGAAAACAGAGGGTTTGGTTGTGAACTTTATTCGATTTTTTTGGGTAGAAAACCCGGTTGGTCCAAAAATTCACTCCAACCCAACCCAGCCCAACCTGTGTACACCCCTTTTCCCTTCCTAGTTCCTCTTCCTCCTCCGCCGTTTCTCTCTCTTGGAAAATCTAAATGGTGAAAATGGAGATAAAATAGAAGATAAAATCTAAAATAGTAAAATGAAATGGTTTTACAAAAATTATATTTTTTGAAATCACATATAAAAATAATTTGAAACAAATATACATTTTCAATTTTAAAATAGTACATAGTTTTACAATAAATATTTTTCATTTAGTTTTAATTTTGATACTTCCAAAATATGGATAGTGATTAGGGAATAATGGATAATTTTATAGAAATGAGATCTTATTAATAAGCTAGCTTGGGCATAGTTGAACTAGTTAACACATATATCTTCAACCAGTTTGAAGTTTGAATCTCTACTCCAATATGTTGTTGATGTTGAACTCAAAGGAAAAAACAAGTATATATATATATATATATATATATATATATATATCTTATTAAATAAATAGAAAAATGATAGTATAAATGGGTTTTTGTATGAATGGCTTAAAAAATTGCACCGAAATGATATATGATCTGCAGATCCGGTTTTTCAAAACAAAGTTTTCTAACCTTTTGCTAACGTAAGCAAACATTTTTCTAAAATTTTTGTCTCTCTCTTTGGCTCTCTATCTTCCCTCTCACTCTTGATTTGACTCCCTCTTTTTTTCCTTGCTCTCGCTTCCTCCTTTCTCTCTCATTCTCGACCATCGTCTTCTTAAGAGAATCCATCTCTCACTCTTCTTCTTCTCAAGAGAAACCAAATCAATTTTTTGTTTCAAATATGGATAAAAAACTGGGTGGAAAAAACGAAGAAAAATGCTGATTGGAAGTGAAAAAAATGAAGAAGACATGAGAAAGGAGTGCCCGTCGTTGAGAGAAAGAAGATAGGGGGAGGGGAAAACCATCGTCGGGAGGAAGAAGACACAGGAGGCAGGGGCGACCAAATAGGTGAGAGGGAGTGGGAGGAAGAAAAGAGAGTGAGGGATGAAGGGGGGGAGGAGAAAATGAGAAGGAGAGGGAATAAGAGTTAGATTGAAATAATAATAATAATAAATGTTTAAAAAAGGTTAGAGAAGTTTATTTTAAAAAGCTAAGTCAAATACTATTTGAGTCCAATTTTTTAGCTTAGTCAAAATCCCAAGCATAATGTAAGGTTGTTCAAGAGAAATATATTTTATAAATAGAGGCATTATCTCACATTGAAGATTTAAATCTTTTCCCTCACATTTATTGATTGTACTAGAAAAAATTATAGTAAAATTTAAAGATTTTGGACAAATCGAAAAATTGGATAGAGGAAACTTAAAAGGGCTACATAATACAATTTTCGAATACTTTTCCTAATATGAATGGATGAATGTGATTTGAGATATGAGAGCAGCTTGGATTGAATCCTATTTATATACATTTTTTAATGAAATCCATTCTTTTTTTTTTCTAAATAATTTCAATGAGAAGACATTGATGAAGAATAACTTGGGCAAATTTCTCTAAAACGAAACTATAAAACAATTTTATATTTATTTATGACCCTTTATGTATGTTTCAAGAAATTTTGTGGTGTGGCTTTCTTTATGGGTCTTAATTGTTTGGCTAAAACTCCCAAAAATTAGTGCTAAATGTAATTACAACCCATTAATTAGTCAATTTTTTAGAATTGACATTTGTAAATATTTTTTTGGGATACTCCTTATTTTTCCATTCCTTTTCAGCAAAGTTCATATTCTATTTTCATGGTTTATGTTTTTGGAATTTGTTGTAGCTTGATTCTTAATAATTATCTTCTAATATTCTTCATCTTCTTCTTTTTTTTTTTCAAATACAATGACTAATAAAAATGAAAGGACGAACTTTAATACAAGGGTAGTCTTTATATAGTCAATTCACACTCTCTTGTACCCATGTATTTATAATTTTTCCCTTACAATTATATTAATAATAAAATTTAATCTAGTTAAAATTTGAAATGAAAAAAAAAGCTGCCAATTCAAACCTAAAGCATCTAAAATAAGATACTATTTTAAAACAATATATCTCAAATTTTGTTGTAAAATTGAGAGGCGAAACCGGGCACCAAAACTTTACCAAAACATATAATAATAATAATAATAATAAATAATAATAATAATAATAATAATAATACAAGTGTAGTATATATATATAATATAAACAAATAATACAAGTGGAGTATATATATATAATATAAACAAATAATACAAGTGGAGTATATATATATAATATAAACAAAAATAGGGATTTATGGCAAATTAAAAGCAAATGAAATTAGAGAGGTTTCTTTTCCAAATATCTATATCTTTATTTATCCACCAAAAACCACTATTTATAGGCAATTTAGAGAGCATGATGTGGTACATTTGGACACCAATCTATGGCATTTGTTGGACACATAGAAGACACTTTGGCTATGGAGTTGGCATGGATATTAAGTGGGCATGTGGAATGGGCATTTACATGTGCCATATTTACAATACTCCCCCTTAAATGCCCATTTATATAAAATATGCCTCGTTAAAACCTTACTAGGGAAAAACCCAATGGGAAAAAACCCTAGTGAAGGAAAAAGAGTACATATTTTATATAGTTTACTATAATACATTCACTCCCCCTCATGGAGACATCACTTAAAGTCTTTGAGTCGCCGCATTCCAATGCTATATACTAATTTATCGAAGGTTGCAGTTGGTAATGCCTTTGTAAATAAATCAGCCAGGTTATCTTTTGAACAAATTTGTTGTACAGTGATATCGCCATTTTCTTCAAGATCATGAGTATAGAAGAGCTTTGGTGAGATATGCTTTGTTCTATCTCCTTTGATATATCCTCCCTTGATTTGAGCTATACATGCTGTGTTGTCTTCGTATAACATCGTTGGAAGAGGTTTACTTGAAGACAAGCCACATGTCTCATGAATGTGTTGTGTCATCGATCTTAGCCATACACATTCTCGACTTGCTTCATGAATAGCGAGGATTTCAGCATGATTTGAAGAAGTGGCCGTTATAGTCTGTTTCACTGATCGCCACGATATAGCAGTTCCTCCACATGTGAATAGATAACATGTCTGAGATCTAGCTTTGTGTGGATCAGATAGATAACCAGAATCTGCATAACCAACTAGATCATATTTTGATTTGTTAGAATAAAATAAACCCATATCAATTGTCCCTCGAAGATATCGGAGTACATGCTTAACTCCGTTCCAATGTCTTTTTGTAGGACATGAACTATATCTAGCTAATAAATTTACTGAAAATGCAATATCTGGTCTTGTGTTATTAGCCAAATACATAAGTGCACCAATTGCACTAAGATATGGTACTTCAGGACCAAGTAGTTCTTCATTGTCATCTCGAGGTCGAAATATATATTTCTTTATATCCAGTGAACGAACTTCCAGTGGAATGTTCAATGGATGTGCTTTATCCATATAAAATCTTTTTAAGATTTTCTCTGTATAAGTTGATTGATGAACAAATATCCCATCTGCTAAATGTTCAATTTGCAAACCAAGGCAAAATTTTGTTTTTCCAAGATCTTTCATCTCGAATTCTTTCTTAAGATATTCTATTGCCTTGTATAACTCTTCAGGAGTTCCAATTATATTTAAGTTATCAACATATACAGTTATAATAGCAAATCTTGACTGAGATTTCTTTATAAAAACGCACGGACATATTGGATTGTTTTGGTATCCTTCTTTCAACAGATATTCACTCAGGCGATTATACCACATTCGTCCTGATTGTTTTAATCCATATAATGATCTCTGTAACTTTATTGAATACAATTCCCGAGAACTTGATTCATATGTTTCTGGTATTTTAAATCTTTCCGGGATTTTCATATAAATGTCATTATCCAGAGATCCATATAAATACGCCGTGACTACATCCATTAGATGCATATCAAGCTTTTCATATACAGTCAGACCAATCAAATATCTTAGCGTTATTGCATCCACCACAGGAGAATATGTCTCCTCATAATCAATACCAGGCCTTTGCGAGAATCCTTGTGCAACAAGTCTCGCTTTATATATTGTGACTTCATTCTTTTCATTTCTTTTCCTTACAAATACCCATTTATATCCCACAGGTTTGACGTTTTCCGGTGTTGGGACTACTGGTCCAAAAACCTCACGTTTTGAAAGTGAGTTCAACTCTGCTTGGATTGCTTCTTTCCACTTCGGCCAATCTTTTCTACGTTGACATTCTTTGATAGATCTTGGGTCAAAATCGTCACTTTCATGAATAATATCGTGAGCAACATTATAAGAAAAAATGTTGTCAATAATGGTATCATTTCGGTTCCATCTCTTTCCTGTTGTAACATAGTTTATAGAAATTTCATTATTATCCTCAAGCGTTTGATTTTCACCAATACTCTTTTGAGTAGTTGTATTCTGGATTTCTTCTGGAACATCCATACCTTTTATTGAATCATTTTGATTCTCAACTACTTTTCTTTTTCGAGGATTTTTATCTTTAGAACCTATTGGTCTACCACGCTTCTAGCGTGCTCCAGACTCATTATTGACAACTTGTTCCTTTAGGATATCAATTTTTGATGGAGCATTTGCAGCTGGTATATATGATTTAGTCACACTTTTAATATCTGTGAATGCATATGGTAGTTGATTTGCTATATTTTGCAAATGAATTATCTTTTGAACTTCAAGTTCACATTGATTTCTACGAGAATCTAAATGAGATAATAACGATGCATTTCATGTAATTTCTTTTTCCAACTTCTTAATTCCTCCCTCTAATGTTGGAAAATTTGTCTCATTAAAATGACAATCAGCAAATCGTGCAGTAAATACATCACCCGTCAGGGGTTCAAGATATTTAATAATTGATGGGGAATCAAAACCAACATATATTCCTAACCTCCTTTGAGGACCCATCTTAGTACGTTGTGGTGGAGCAATCGGTACATATACTGCACATCCAAAAATTCTTAGATGGGAAATATTTGGCTGCTGGCCATAAGCTAATTGCATTGGGGAGTATTTATTATAAGCTACTGGCCTAATACGTGCCAGTGATGCAGCATGCAAAATAGCATGACCCCATACCGATGTAGGAAGTTTAGCTTTCAAAAGCAATGGTCCTTCAATTAGTTGCAGACGTTTTATAAATGATTCTGCTAGACCATTTTGTGTATGAACGTGAGCTACAGGATGTTCAACACTTATCCCAATTGACATACAATAATTTTTTAAAAGTTTGGGATGTAAATTCACCAGCATTATCAAGTCGAATGGTTTTAATTGTATTATCAGGAAATTGTGCTTTTAACTTAATTATTTGAGTAAGTAATCTTGCAAATGCAAGATTTCGACTTGATAACAAGCATACATGTGACAATCTGCTAGATGCGTCAATTAATACCATAAAATATCTAAATGGACCACTTGGTGGGTTAATAGGTCCACAAATATCACCTTGAATTTGCTCTAAAAATGAAGGTGATTCAATCCCCACTTTAGCTGGTGATGGTCTAATAATTAATTTCCCTTGAGAACAAGCATCACATGACAACTCATTGGATTGAAGAATCTTCTGGCTCTTTAAAGGATGTCCATGTGAATTCTCAATAATTTTTCTCATCATTATTGACCCTGGATGACCCAATCGATCATGCCAAACACTGAATATTTCTGGATTCATGAACTTCGGGTTCATTATTGCATAACTTTCGATTACTCGTATATGAGTATAGTATAATCCAGAAGAAAAAGCAGGCAGTGTTTCTAATATACGTTTTTCATGTGAAACAATAGATGTTATATAGAGACACTCTATATTATTTTTACAATTAGTTTCAACATGATAATTATTTTCACGTATATCTTTAAAACTTAATAAGTTTCTTTTTGATTTGCTAGAGAACAGAGCATTATTAATTGTAAATCTTGTTCCTCTAGGCAAAATAAAGTTTGCTTTTCCAAAACCTTCAATCAGATTTGCAGAACCTGATATAGTATTGACTTTTGGTTCCAGCATTGTCAATCTAGTAAAATATTTTCTATTTATGAGTATCGTGTGCGTAGTTGCGCAGTCTGCCAGACATAAATCCTCATTGCTCATTTTCGAGTTACTCAACATATTGAAATTGTTCATATTTCTTCATTGAAAAGAAAAGAAAAACGATTACAAAGAGTCTTAAATATATATATACAAACAAAACAACAACAAAAACATACTAAACAGTATTTAATTATATATTTTCATACAAATCATCATCTACTTGTTTGATTGCATCAATTCTCTCTCCAGGAGATTCAAAATAATCAGCTACATCAAGATGCATCATATTGGAGGGGTCAAACACATCATCTTCTTGAATGGCAAGATTTACCTCCACATTCTTTCCTTTTCCTTTTTCCTTCAGGGAAGCTTGATAGAGATCAACAAGGTGTTTTGACGTACGACAGGTACGTGACCAGTGACCAGTGCCCAGTCATTCCGCACCAGAAACATTTATGTTCATCACCTTTCGAACTTCTATCTTGTGGAGCCTTTCCTTTATGATCATCACTTCTTGTGGGTTTCTTAAAATTATAATGCCCACCACGAAAATAGGTATTTCTTCCTCTACCGCGGTCCCGACCTCGACCACGACCACGACCTCGACCACGGTTATTAAAATTCACAGCATTCACTTCAGGGAATAGTGTTGCTCCAGTTGGTCGGGATTCGTGATTTTTCATCAATAACTCGTTATTTTGTTCAGCAACGAGAAGACATGAGATAAGTTCAGAATATTTTGCAAAACCCTTCTCTCGATATTGCTGCTGCAGGAGCATATTCGAGACATGAAAAGTGAAAAATGTCTTCTCTAACATATCAACATCAGTAATATTTTCTCCGCATAATTTTAATTTTGAACTAATTCTGAAGAGTGCGGAATTATACTCACTTACTGATTTAAAGTCCTGCAACCTCAGGTGCATCCAATCATAATGAGCTTTTGGAAGAATAACTGTTTTTTGATGATCGTACCTTTCTTTCAAACCTTGCCATAGAACGTAGGGATTTTTTATTGTAAGATACTCCATTTTCAATCCCTCGTGAAGATGATGGCGAAGGAAGATCAGGGCTTTTGCTTTTTCTTGATTTGATGCATCATTTCCTTCTTTAATTGTTTCTCCAAGATTCATAGAATCTAAATGGACCTCAGCGTCAAAGACCCATGACAAGTAGTTATTTCCATTAATATCCAGGGCCGCAAATTCTAGCTTTGTAAGGTTTGCCATAATAACACTATCAAAATAATAATATATATTCATATTAGAAATTTAACATAAACCAAATGCGTAAAAATGGCTTACCAATAAGATTACCTTTAGCGGGAAAAATGACAGAGATTCGTGCTGATAACGTGTTGTAAAATTGAGAGGCGAAACCGGGCACCAAAACTTTACCAAAACATATAATAATAATAATAATAATAATACAAGTGTAGTATAGATATATAATATAAACAAATAATACAAGTGGAGTATATATATATAATATAAACAAATAATACAAGTGGAGTATATATATATATAATATAAACAAATAATACAAGTGAGGTATATATATATAATATAAACAAAAATAGGGATTTATGGCAAATTAAAAGCAAATGAAATTAGAGAGATTTCTTTTCCAAATATCTATATCTTTATTTATCCACCAAAAACCACTATTTATAGGCAATTTAGAGAGCATGATGTGGTACATTTGGACACCAATCTATGGCCTTTGTTGGACACATAGAAGACACTTTGGCTATGGAGAAAATGCCACTTGGCATGGATATTAAGGGGGTGTTTGGATTGAGGAGTTGGGGGGAGTAAAGTTGGGAGGAGTTAATAACTCCCCCCAACTCCTTGTTTGGCCCAAGGATAATTTTACTCTTATTGTGGACCCCACAGATTTATTAACTCCTTCTCCAACTCCCTATTGTGGGTCCCACAAACTTATTAACTCCTTCCCCAACTCCTCATTGTGGGCCCCACAACTTTCCTATCTCATTTTTTCTTCACCTCACCTCACTCATACCTCTCTCTTTTCTCCCCTCTCTTTTCTCTCTCTATTTTTTTACATTATTTTTTTTTAATTTCTTAATTTGAAAAATTTTCTTTATTTTTTATATAAATTTTCTCATCATTGTTACTAATTACTAATTAAATATAAATAATTATTTTTTTATTCTATAATTTTAATCAATTTTTTAACAAAAATATTTTGCTTTTTATTCTATAATTTTATTTTTAAATATAAATTATATAAGAATGTTTTTAGACATGATACTATTATTTAAATTGAAATTTTAATATAAATTAGAGTACTACATAACAATTTTTTTAATTGATAAAAATCTTCCTATTTCACTTCCTCCATTTGTCATCTACAATTTTTTTTTAAGTTTCAACTAAAATTACTTATAACCAATAACAATCTTATCTTTTTTAAGCTTTTTTTTTATTAATAGCTCAAAAATATATATAATTTTATGATTTGAAGATAAGAAAAACATATTTTAAACTAACCCGTATTACATTTTAAAAAAATAGTATTAAAAAAGATTAACGTATTAAAAAATTTTGATTTTCAAACTAATCATATTCAAATTAAAAAGATAAACAATTTCTCATTCCAAACTTAATAAAATAAAATTATTACAATAAATAACATAAATATATAGTATTTTGAACAAAAGTATGTATGATATTCATTTTGAATGATGTTAAAAAAATATATATATTCATTTTGAACTTAATTATTTTAAAATAGCATAAATATTTGATATTTTATTTTTAACTTAGTTATTTTAAAACTTCAAAGAATATATTATTTTCAAATTAATCAAACTTTAGATAATTCATTACATTGATTAGTTAGAAAAATAAAATCTTAAATTATGTAAAAAATTATTTTATTAAGCTTGAAAAACAAATCTTAAATTAAAAATTTAAAATTGACGAAAACAAGTCTCTAATAAAATTGTAAAATATTCATAAAATAATATAATTTAAAATCTCAATTTTAGGATTGACGGAAACAAATCTATATTATTTCTAGAATTGAAAGAATAAAAACGTAAAAATCTTGAAGTTTATTTGAATCCCTTTAAATTAATGGATTGAAATATTTCCAAATCACATGTAATATTTTAAAAAGTATTGTAAGACTCCTTTATTTGAAAACTATCCAAGATAAATGAATAATTAATGTGAGATATATTGAAAAAAAGAATGTGGGGTATTTTGTTCAAAATTATTTTTTATACTTTAAAGAAATTTGTAAAATATACATAAATTAATAAAACAAAAAATCTCAATCTTAGAATTCATGGGAACAAATTCTTAATAATGAAATTTTGAGAAATTGTAGAAAAAAAACTATATAAAATCAACTTAGACTTCAGAACTCCAGGTTTAACAAATCTGCACCCCAAACACAGATTTCAGAACTCCTACTCCCTGCAACTCCTTGCCCCAAACACAGACTTCCTAACTCCAGACTAAACAACTCTGCACCCCAAACACATACTTCCTAACTCCCTAGACTTCGTAACTCCCCAGACTTCCTAACTCCCCAGACATATTAACTCCTACTCCCTGCAACTCCTTGCCCTAAATAGCCCCTAAGTGGGCATGTGAAATGGGCATTTACATGTGCCATATTTACAGTAAATTTAAATTAAACCAATAATCGATTTTTTAGAACTCAAAAGAAAAAAAAAATCAAATTTTTAAATGAAAAGTTTGCAAAATATCCGTAGACTGTAGAGACAGACGACGGAGAGTTTTTAGCGTACGCGTCTTCCTCCTAGTCCTTGACCAACCCCTTCGTCAATTGGATCCCTCGATAAAAGATCAATCAGTCCAAATTTCGCATTCCCGAACTCATTCCACATGGATTTTCACAATCAATTCCAGTCCTGACTGATCCTAAATGCACGATTATCCCTAGGGTTTGATTCCCCTCTCTGTAACTTTAATCCCAAATTTCGCTTCGAATTTGGTCCAGATTCCAGAAGATACCAAACCCATGTCTTCTTCTTTACGATCAACAATATGGGTATTTGTTCTTTGCTCTTTAGCGTTAGGTTTCGGTGCGAATTTGGGTCGGGCTCTGAAGTTGCCCTTCAGAGCCAACGATGTGCTTCCGGTTCTTCCACGACAGATATCGTGGCCGGTGCTTAATAATCTCCACTCTGCCGTGGATTTGTTGCCCTCCTATGTTGGGTCTGTGACTCCCAGTAATGGAACAATTGAGTGGAAAGGAGCTTGCTTCTTTACTAACGAAGCTCGGATTGATTTTACTGAAGGCGACAGAGGCTTGGGAGGCGGCCTTCTCCATCTTAAGGTTTGATCCTTTTGTTCTTTTACTTTTCTCCTTCTTTATGCATTGCCATGTTTTTATTATAAAATTACAGCGAGTTCGGGTTGAACTTCAAATAGTTGAATGCAATTTGCCTGTCTAATCTGCTTGCCTACTAAGCCTTGGGCACTAAGGTAGTTAATTTCCAAGCAACTTGGATTAGTTTGTATACCAAATATTGTTATGGTTTTGATGTTTCGGTAACGTTTTTGGTTGCATTTTAAATTTTTAATCGAATTCTACTTTCACGGGGGTAAAAAACCCTATGTGTTTGTTGCTTATATTAGTGGTTTGTAGAGTATTCTTCATCAAGTTTTTGGGTGATCGTCTACCGTAGATTTTAGACTTATAGATGATATGATATCTATAGGCGTGCGAACCTACATTATGACATATATTTCTGTGTTGATTGCTTTCCCCACTTTATAGACATCTGCAGCACACAGCTGGACCTGTATGGATCTATATGTTTTTGCAACACCCTACAGGATTACGTGGGATTACTATTTCTCTGCACGGGAGCATACATTGAAGTTTGAGTCATGGGAAGAACCTGCTGAGTTGGAATATGTATGTTTTTTTGTTCCTTTTTCGTTATCTAATGCTCTAAAATGTAGTTGCATATTTCTAACCATGACATCCGACACTTGAGCAGGTAAAGCAACATGGGATTTCTGTTTTTCTTATGCCGTCTGGGATGTTGGGAGCTCTGCTCTCTTTGGTAGATGTGTTGCCTCTGTTTTCCAATACCATATGGGGCCAAAATGCCAATTTAGCTTTTCTTAAGAAGCACATGGGTGCTACATTTGAAAAGAGATCCCAACCTTGGCAAGCAACTATTAATCCAGATGATGTTCATTCTGGGGATTTTTTAGCAGTGTCAAAAATCCGTGGACGGTGGGGAGGCTTTGAGACATTAGAAAAGTGGGTAACGGGTGCTTTTGCTGGTCATACAGCAGTTTGCTTGAAGGATGAACAGGGTAATCTTTGGGTTGGTGAATCAGGACACGAGAATGAGAAGGTATGCAAACTTCATTTGGCAGCTTATAATTCAAATGCATGTGACTATGAGAAACAAATTAATGGATTAGAAATGGAGCTTGAGCTTCTAATTTAAGTGAAATTTTCTCATGTGTCTAAAAGGGTGAAGAAATCATTGTGGTGATTCCATGGGATGAGTGGTGGGAGTTGGCACTCAAGGACAACTCAAACCCACAAATAGCCTTGCTTCCTTTGCATCCAGAGATACGTGCAAAATTCAACTCTTCTGCAGCATGGGAATATGCTCGAAGCATGTCTGGGAAGCCATATGGTTATCACAACATGATTTTTAGCTGGATTGATACCGTAACTGACAACTTTCCTCCTCCTCTTGATGCTCACTTGGTAGGTTTTGGTTTTCTTTTCCCCCTGTAATGTTTCTGTTGTAGTGAAGCTTTCATCTTGCTGTCAATGCTTACCTGCTTTTGCTCATATTTTCACGATTTTATTCTTTATAGTCTTTAGACGTATGAAATGTGCTCATTCATGTTGCAGTGGACATGGATGAGGATATTATAGTTATGCATTTGTTGGTTATGTGTGTATGTGCATAAACACGTACATACATATCTAAGGACGATGCATGTATAAAGAACCTTTCGTGTAAGTTTTCTTGCTGACAAGTTCTCATTTGCAGGTTATTTCTGTCATGTCTATGTGGACTAGGTTGCAGCCAGCATATGCTGCAAACATGTGGAATGAGGCTCTGAACAAGCGGCTAGGAACTGAGGTATGTTAGCAATCTTGGCCCATTAGCTGTAGACAAATAAAGAGATTGAGAATTGTAAGCCCAACAAATCTTAAGGTAGAAGAAAACTTAATAGGATTGAATGCGAACCTTTTTACCCCACAAAATTTCACTATTGAAGTAAAAATTAAACAGCTCTCTTAGTACTACCATTCAAACCTTTGACAAGATAATTAATAGTTGTTCGCCCCCTTGTTGGCTATTAAGAATAAGGAAAAAGGGATTTAATAGACTTTAATTCTTGTTCACAACCCTCTATCAATATGAGCACTTGATACCATCACGAGTTGGCCTAGTGGTCAATAAGGGTCAATGTAAATACTGAAGGGCTCAGAGGGAATGAGTTCAAGCTAGGGTGACCACCTATCTAAGATTTAACATCTTGTGACTAAATATAGTAGGATTAGGTAGTTGTCTTGTGAGAATAGTCGAGATACACGTAAGTTGACCTGGACACAAATAGATTTCAAAAAAAGGAAAAAAAACATTTGAGGTTTTCTTTGTAATTGCTTGAACTTCTTCAGAGTGGCTTTGTTCCCTTATTTTATGGATAACCTGAAAGTGACTCTATTTTGTTATATTCAAATCATAATTATGTGCTCTTGGTATGTGTTAGATATGTCTTTTATAAAGTGTTTTAAAGTGAAACACTTATATATAAACTTTTTTTTCCTTCTTGAGAACGGGGGGATTTGAACTTTCAACCTCAAAAGGAGTTGATGCCTTAACCGTTGAGCTATGCTCATGTTAGCAAATGCTTTTGAAAGAAAATTAGTTAGGTTTTGATAATGTTCCCGTTTCTTGTTTCTATTTCTCATTTAAGAAACATATTTGTTTGATAAACATTTGCATTCTTTGTTTCCAAATTTTTAAAAAAACGTTTCTAAAATTCAGGCTATTTTTGAGAAACTACCAAAACTAGTTTCTCCTGTTCGTTTCTTTTTTTCCCTTTTCCGTTTCTTTTCACGTCCCTTCTTCGTTTCTTCCCCTATCGTTTTTCTAGGGCTTTGTCCTTAGCTTCTCCTCCTCTCAAGTACACAAAAGGTATTCTCTCTTCAATTATTTTTCAATTTTTCATTCTACTTGTGGATTTGATTCTTTGACTGAGTTTTTTTTTTTGAAATTTCCTCAAGTATTTTGATTCTTCCTCTGTAAATTCTCTTCAATTTTGGGTTTGGATCTCTTCGATTTTGGGTTTGGGTTTGTCCCAGTCGAGGTTTTGGAAGGTGTGTTCATTCCAGTTGAGAGGAGGGTTGTTGTTGGGACGATTGTCAGAGGAGACGACTGCGGCGGTGGTAGCAGCGGAGGAGGAGAGGGGCTGGTAGAGCGCCATGAGGTTGCGGCTATAGCGGAGGTCGAGGACTGAGGTGGGTTCGTAACAGGCACTGGGAATGTGAAAGGCGATGGTGGAGGGAGAGGAATTGAGTTTTGGATTTGGAGAAGAAGAGGGTATGGAGGATTGGTGATTGGAAACAAGAACTCTCATAACTTCTGAGAAGAGTTTGTTTGTTGTTTCTGTGATGCCTTTCTAGTTTTGATGATTGAGTGGTGAGTTTAACAATGCTTGATGAAGGTAATGTCAATTATCATGGTAATTCAACAATGATTTTTGAGAAACATTTGTTTAAAAGTTGTTAGCACAGGTTGTTTACTTTCAAACTCAAAAACTTTCACAAGCTAAATCTCATCTTAGACATAGAAGAAAATGGGAGTAGTACAGATAGATAATAAGCTTAGCTGACTGAAACATTGCAGCAGAAGCCATTGGGGAATTAAAAAAGAAACACCCCGTTAATTTCTAGACTCTACAAACAACCCCTTTGAAATGGAAAAGCATGGTATCAAAATGAAAGAAAAAAAAAAGAAACGAGAAATAGTTATCAAACATGTTTATGTTTCTATTTCTTTTTTTAAAGAAGCAAGAAACAGAAATAGTTATCAAATGTATTCCTGTTTCTAGTTCTCAAAATACAGGAAACAAGAAACAAGAAATAGGAAATAGGAAACAAGAATGTTATCAAACGGGGCCTTAAATGCTTCTTCTAAAAGTATTTAAATGTGCTTTTGATCTATTTTTAGAAATTTTCGTACCATTTTTTTATAATTGAAAATTTTGAAAAGCACATTTTATTGGTCAAAAACCCTTTTAAAAAATTTAACTAGACGTTACTAATGTCTTATTTTAAAAGAACATTTTTAATCAATTATAAACACTTAAAAAGTCACGTTAAACAGACACATAAATGAATTGAAGGATGGAAAAAGAATCTTCACGGGTCTGTAGGACCCACCTAACTGGGGGTGGAGATCTTTGTTGGAGATGGGCTGGGGTTTGGGATAGAACTAATATATATTTTTTTAGTAAATAGAGTGAAAGATTGAACCTTTAACTTCAAGCAAGGTAATATATATCTTTATCCATTGAGCTATGCTCGGATTGACATAGAAATAAAATTTCTAATGTCCCGTTTCATAACCATTTGGTTTCTAAAAATTATGCTTGTTTTCTTATCTTATCATTTCTCTACAATGAGTTTCATTTTTCTTAAGAAAACATTTGAATTCTTAGCCAAATTCTAAAAACAAAACAAGTTTTTGAAAACTACTTTTTTTAGTTTTCAAAACTTGGCTTGTTTTTTAAAACATATGTAAAATGTAGATAACAAAACAAAGAAATCCATAGGTGAAAGTAGTATTTATAAGCTTAATTTTTAAAATCCAAATAGTTATCAAACGGGGCTTAAGTAATTGAAACTAATTTAGTTTCAAGGATCAGGAATTCATTGTACACCATGGGCCTGATTCCATCTTTATCCCCAAATCAAGCATAAAATATCTCTGAAATGAACTATTTAAACTAATATGGAATAAATCACCCTGAATGCTACTCTTAATCTTAGATCCATTAAAATTACTGAAGCTTGTCAACTTCAATGCAACTGCAAATACCCTTCATCACATTTTGGGTACAAGCTCCGAATATTTTAAAAATAGATCGGTGCATGATAGACATTCTCCAGGCTTGAGAACTTCTTTGATTAACAGTTGAAGGACAAATGTTCTTTTAAAAATTCCTTAAGCATGCACGCAATTTTGTTCTCTGGTTCTCTTTAGAAATCCATATGCATGTTGATACAAAGCATAAAGGATCATGAAAAATTCAACCAAAATCTGTTTTAGGTTTAAATTTCTATGCGATTATTCTAGTTCATCATTTATCATCCAAACTTCTATAAAATAATCATCCAAATTTACCTGTGTTTCTTTTTATGTTTCTGAAATGTACAGAGCATTTGTTGTACTCTTAAGTTCTATATGAAAGCATCTCATTCATATATATAAACTTAGACTACGAACTTCTTCTGTTCCTTTTAGGACTTGGACTTGCACGACATTCTAGTTGAGACTGAAAAGCGAGGAATTCCTTTTGATGTACTGCTTACGATTCCAGAACAAGATGAATGGGTCTACAGTGATGGGAAATCGACAACATGTGTTGCCTTTATCCTTGCAATGTACAAGGAGGCTGGAATATTTGGTCCTATATCCAGCTCCATTCAAGTAACAGAGTTCACTGTATGTCTCAAATTCTTGAAAATGTATCACAACTATTGATTTTGCCTCTTTTTCCAGAGAGCATATTATTTGAACATCGAACTTGGTTGTTTTGCAGATTCGGGATGCATATATGCTGAGGATTTTTGAGGACAACCAAACACGCCTGCCAAGTTGGTGCAACAATGAAAGTGATAAGCTTCGTTTTTGCCAGATTCTTGGTGAGTACAAAATGGAACTGCCTCAGTACAATACCTTAGAACCTTATGCCAATATGAATGAAAATTGCCCCTCCCTACCCCCTAACTACGATCGACCCATTCGATGTTAAGTCTGTCTTTGGTCTACATGTTGTGGCGAAGACGATCGTTTCAATACTCTACGACGATTGTATAAACCATGTAAACATGGCAACTAAGTCCGAGATCGTACGTCAAGACATCCGACAAAAAGTGTTTCAAACCTTCTTTTATCTGCAGCTACTTTCCCATTGGAGATATTCTGTATCTGTACATAATTTTAGAAGAATTGTTATGGTATTTAAGGGCTCGTTTGATAACGTTCCTGTTTCCTGTTTCTTGTTCTTGTTTCTCATTTTTCAAAAACAGACATGTTTGATAAACGATCATGTTTCTTGTTTTTAAATTTTTTAGAATCGTTTCTAAAAAAAGGACAGATTTTGAGAAACTTCAAAAAGTAGTTTCTCAAATTCTGTTTCTGTTTTTTTTTTTCAGGTTTCATGCATGTATTCTTATTTCTCTTTTTATCCATCTCTCCTCTCTCTTCTTTCTCTCTCTTTCATTCTATTTTTTTTTCTTTTAATACTTTTTAATCTTTTTTTTTCTTCTTTTTTTATTTTTATTTTTTGATTTATTTATTTCTATTCGTTCTTTCTCTTTCATCATAATTTTTTTTTTAATAGTTCATTATCTTTTTTTTTTCTTTTTTCCTTTTTTACTTTTCTCTTTTCGTTTATGTTTTTTTCTTCTCTTATTTTCTTATTTTCTTTTACTTTACATTAACGAGCTTATAGTTATTATTTTCTATTTAATTCTCTATTATTTTTTCTTTTGGTATGATTTTATTTTTTTATTAAATAAATAAACTAATAATGTATTTCATGTTTACCATTAAATGTAAAAAAATATATACATTCTCTATCTTTTTCTGATTTTACTTGCGTGTATTATTGGCTAATGCGTTTTTAAAGAAAAAATAAAAATAAAATTTATTATTAAATTAAAGAAATGTGGGTATGTTCGATTGTCTGACCTTAGACAATTTACAAATTCGTCTAATTGAACTAACTCTTGTAAGTCAAAATCGTTTAAAGTGAATTGATTGAAGTGAGAAATAACATTGCAAATCAAATTTGAACAACATTTGAAGGATAAATTTATTATTATTATTATTAATTAGGTGTTGGGCCTTAATAAAAATACTATAATCTCTTTATATATGTTTTATATTTATTTTAATGCATGTTATATGTTTTATTATAGTATATGTACTAAACTTTATTTTTACCAAAAAACAAGAAACAAGAAACATAAATAGTTATCAAACATGTTTCTGTTTTTAGTTTTTAAGAAACAGAAACAAGAAACAGAAACAGGAAACAAGAAACGAGAAACGAGAACGTTATCAAACGGGGCCTAAAAGACTGGGTGTTGATTCATTTCTGGTTTACACAATCTCAGAAAGCTATGCCTATTCATCTAGTCAAATTGTGTTGTTTTTCTCTTTCAAATTTGTGAACTTTCCCACCATTTTTGCTCTTCGTGTGTTCAAATTGTTGCCAGTGGCGCGAATTCGAAAGTTCATGCTTTTATATCTTGATCTGCAGAGAATCGATGTTACATTTTTTAGTTTCGTATTCTTTTTTGAGGCAGCTACAACAGCACAAACGGTGTGCAGGTCACAGTATGAGCAACAAGTTGCATCTTAATAAAATAAATAGACAACTAATCAGAGGGAAGTTAAAATATTTAGCATTCGTACCAAGTTAGTTCGACTTCTACGGCGTTGTTCATTATTTTTAATATCTAAACGAAGTTTCCTTTTGACACTTTCGTTGAAGAAACCTCTTATCTTTAGACCCATTTGTCTTCGATGACGCTGTACTTGGACACAACAGCCACTTTGAAACTTACCTTGATTTTTGCATTCTTTTTCTAAGATTGAGACCATTTTAACATTTATTTTATTGCGATTTGAACACAATCCTCGGATGAGCAACAAGCACGAACAAGTTGGTCTCACAGTAACATAAAATCTAACTTTGAACAACTTGCCTTCGTATTCAAATCAAAATCATTTTGCTTTAAATTCCACTTTATTGGATTAAACTGGTTTTAAAGCAAAGTTTATATGAATTGGTCACTATTTGGAGTTGGTAGTACAGTTTAGCCATCCATGATTCGCATTAAATCTATTTCTGCATTTTTGATAATATTGAATACTTGCATGATCGTAACATATTAGTGTTGCATAGGTAATTTAACTACTCGTCACGTTAAATACCTTAGAGACTTAATTTGAACAAAATCTCAAACTTAAATTTTGCTAATTGATCAACCAATCTTATTAATATTACATCAAAAAAATAAATCTCAACTCAAGAATCAAGAGCAAGGCCAAAGATGAATAGTTTTTCCAAAATCAGAAATTATGCTTAATAGGTTATTCTAATATCATATTTTTATAAATGTCCAAATATTTAAAAATTTTCATTGTTAGATTTGCCGTGTAATATCTAACCATTATGCCCCTTATTTCGTTTATCTCTCCATAATAAATACATATTAATGATATATTTTTATTTTAATATTGAATATTATACCCATTTTTATCAATATTTTATTTAATATTCCCACGATTTTAGCATTTAGATTTTTCCATTTATCACTTTTTTCACACGATTTATTCTATGATTTTTGCATTTTCTTTCCCAACTTCTGGCCACCCATTTCTAACATTTCCAACATTTCACAAAATCGTCAAGTGCCATTTCACACAACTTTCGACTAGCACATTTTCTTCAATTTCGAAGTTGTTTGGCCATAACGTTTTTACACATTCATTTTTTCCTCCGACAATTTTTCTTCAATTTCTTCAACAACGAATAAATTTTATATACTTTATGTAACGCCCGGCTTATTTACGGGCATTAATTTCAAATTATGGAATAAAGTGGAATGATTTTCATTTGGAAAGTAAATATGAAGGTTAAATTGAAATTTGGAATGAGAAAAAGGGTATTATGGTCTTATAGAGAAGAAGATATTTTTGATTTTCTAATATTATTTTATTATTATTTTTATTATTTATTATTATTTATATTTTATTATTATTTATTTATATTTTTCTTTTTTTTCTTTTTCCTTCTTCTTCCCGAAAATCCCCTCCCTCCCGAAATCTCTCTCTCTCTCTCTCGCTCTCTCCGACCGAACAACCATCCATCGCCGGCTGCTTCTTCTTCTTCCTCGGGATGTCGCCGCCGCACGCCTAGCCTCGCCGAACAGAGCAGCTTGCCGCCGCCGGTGAAGCAACAAGCCGCCGGTGCAGCTCGTTCGCCCGGCCAGCCTGCCGCACCTCCGTTGTCGATCGCCGGTGAAGCCCACTGCAGCTCGCTGCCGAACGCCGCCGAACGAATGCCTCCTCGACGGTTTTGCATCTCGTGAACCACCGATCAGCTCGCCGGAAGCTTCAATTCGCAACCCCCGCTGCACGCGCCGCCGTTCACCGGTTTCTGTAAGTTCGAAACTCAGATCGCGCCGGATCTGCTAGCAAACGCCTCACCGGAGCTCACCGGAGTCCCGAGCGCACTAGATCTGCTCAAAACGCGCCCTCACGCGCCGATTGGAAGCCCCACGCGCCGCCGTCCGCCGCTGCACGCGCCGCCGTGCTCCGGTCACGCGCCGCCGTTCGTCGGAGTTGGGTAAAAAAAAATTGCCATTTGGTCCGTTTCGTCGAGTTATTAATGTTAGAATGTGTTTTAGCGTAATTCGGATGGTTTAAGACGCGTTTAGGAAACTTTTTAGGTGAATTGTCGAGGACCTTGGATCGTACTTGGAGTGGGAACTCGAGAAGCTCATTACTAGTGAAGAAAGGGTATTTTAGTAAGTAAAGACTTAAGGTAAGGGATCTCACAACGAAAGAAGTTTTCAAAATCTTGAGCTAGCTCTATGTTTACTTTGAAAGTTTATGTTTTTCGTGTAAGTATTTAAGAAAGAAAGTGTTTTATATGTATATTCCTTTATACGCTATTTCCATGAGTTTTATTTGAGTTTTCATGTTAAAAAGAATGGAAATGATATGTATGTCTTTGAAATGCGATTGTCTTGATTTATGCATTCATAACTATGTTCTAAAACGAATGGGACCTCATGCATGTGTTGTGTGCTCATGAAAAGATTTATGTAGGCCGTGACGATAATTCTCCCAAAAGTTTTATGTGGGTTTTGAGGGAACCCGAGTCTTCGGACTCTCTATGCTCCCGGGGTTCGAGAGTGCCCCCACGATGGTAGCCAACGGGCTTGAGTCTTCGGACTCCACGATGGTAGCCGACGGGCTTGAGTCTTTGGACTCCACGATGGTAGCCTTCGGGCTGAGTCTTCGGACTCCACGATGTATGTTAGCTTTCGAGCTCAACTCTCAGAGTTAGGGAGGACTCTATTCGATGGAAAAAAACTGTCTTCGGACTGTTCACGAGGCCCTCGGGAGAATTTAATCGTTCACGAGAGCCGCGAGGAAAAGTACATGGTTTATAAAATGAATTTTAGGTCCCCTACTAAAGCGATGGTTTACGATGGTTTTATGATTTAAAATGACATGTTGCATGCGATTGAAACTCTTATTTTGAAACTATGATTGACTTACTGAGTATTATTCGTTAATACTCACCCTTTTCCTTTTTAAAATGTTTTCAGGTAAGGCTAAGATCGGCCCTAGCGCGTGACCGGAGATCAGCTACTCGAGTCATGGGAGCGACCGATCGCTATTCCGCTTCTTTTATGTTTCTAGATGTACATAGATCTCATGTTAAGTTTTTAAATGGTTAGGAGAATGTTTCAAAACCTTTCTTTGTAAATCGTGCACGTGTATTTGACTTTCTATGTTTGAATTCACCTGGTTTCTACTGTTTGAACCCTAGCATCATATTGAGAAGTTTGTTGGATGCTAGGAGGTTGTTTGAAAATCTTAGAAGTGCGTTTTTCTATGTCTTATCAGGTAAGGGTCAAATTTTTGGTTTTCGCGTAGTTACGCCGTTATGTTGCCGAAATTTTCGGTAATATAGCGACGTGACTTAGTAATGACTCTTAGATAGCGTGTTGAGCCTATAGGGTCGTTACACTTTAATATATATTGCTAGTATATACCTGTTTACATTCATTCATATACAAATAAAGTTTATATACTTTAGTATATAGTGTTAGTATATATCTTTTACATTATATTAAATACGAATGAATTTTGTATACTCCAATATATATTGTAAGTATACACTTGTTTACATTCATTCCATATACGAATATAGTTTATATACTTCAGTATATCTATATAGTGTTAGTATATACTTGTTTACATTATATTAAATACAAATGAATTTTTTATACTTCAGTATATATTGTAAGTATATACATGTTTTCCTTTGGGATAAGGTTTCAGTCGCTTGCACAATCGTTCTCTGGAGAGTATTTTGTTTTGGACCAAATCACGCAAAAATGCATGTTTACACGATTTTTTTTTGTTTACTTCGATCAAGCTTGGGTTGAGTTCTTTTATTTTCCTTAAATGACCTTTATTTTTTTATATTTTCTTAAAACTATTAGATTATGGAAAAGGGGCATAGTAGTAATTGAATCATAAATTTGCTGTAAAATCATTAGACCCATTGGCTAATTGTGTAAAAAATGGTGGGTCTGGCCAAAATTGAAATATGAACCTCTTTTATGGACTATTAATGTAGTTATCCATTTGGAGAATTCTTTTGCATAAAAAGTAAATATTTTAGGCTAAAACATAGAAAAAATATTTTTTTAATAATTTATTAGTAAACTGAAAATCTTAATAATTAATTCTTTTCACCAAGATAAAAAGTAAATGTGTAAATAATAATAAAAAATCTTGAACTTTCCCAAAAATCTATTTTTTTATCTTGGTAAAAAGAATTAATTATTAAGATTTACGGTTTACTAGTAAATTATTAAAAAAGATTTTTTCTATGTTTTAGCCTAACATATTTACTTTTTATGCAAAAGAATTATCCAAACCTGCTCCGTTTCTCCTCTTAGCAATTCCTTCTACTGCACACGGCCTTTGATTTTTAAGTAGGTGACCATTCTAGAAGCAATTTAAAAAAAAAAAAAAAAAATCATGATTGAAGCAATATTTAATTTTAATTTTTTAAAAAACTTGAGAATCAATTTTCTATACTATTCCCAAAAAGGGGCAATATTCCTTGTAAGTTTTCCCATTCCATATTCAAGATAACTCCATCAACGAAAAGATGGAAGAAGCAAAAGAAAAGTCTCGATCCACAATGAGAAATCTTTCATTTTATGCTTCAATCAAAGGCATCTTACTAAAGAGATATAATAATTCTTTTCTTTGTAAAATAAGATCAATCACATTCACTCAAAACCCAATTCAAGAATTTTAAAAAAAAAAAACTCAAAATAAAACACTGTTTAAATTTCAATAAATCTTTTTTTTTTTTTGGGAACTCCCCACTTAGAGCTTGATTTTTCCAGCTTTAGAATAGTCTGAAACAATGGGTTTTGGGAAATGGAATATTAGAGACAAGAAATTACATGAATAATGATTTATAAATTATAAGTGGGATTCTGTTCAATCATTCAAAAAAAGAAAATTTTGTTTATGCACATTAAATATGAGTTTAAAGAGAAAAAACAAAAAGATATTGATTACGGAGTAGACCAAACCAGACCAGACTAGACCAGAGGCTTCGAACCACCTTCCATTGTCTTGTCTTTCACCTGACTCCGGTGACTTTATGGATCATCCATTTTGAAAATTTTAACCCTAAATCTCTCTCATCTTTACGTATGACAACGACATCAACAAACCAAAATCTCTACTTCTTTCTTCTTCGATGCTTCCTTTGTTTCATTTATTACCATCATAATCTCCCACTTTTACCCAATCAAATGGAAGCATAATTTAATGAATAAATCGTCATCCCACTTTACATTTATCGAAACCTACAAAAAAAAAAAATCTACTTTTTATAAATTCATTCCGTATATAACTATATTACCTATTCAAACGTAGAGATTCGATCTTCCATTCTACATTGATTGAATTCGAAAAAGAATTACTTTTTCTTTCTTTCTCCCTGTCCAAACAGTCACACGTATATCGAAAGAAATGTAGAGCCAAGTTAAAAGACAAAAAGTTAAAGGTGAATTGGTCAATTTTGGCGTTATTTTAGAGCTTTTTTTTTTCTTCTTTTTTAAGTCAACAATATGTGAGAGTTAGATAATTATAACCTTTGAACTCTTAGTCGATATAGTACATACTTTAACAAGTTGAGCTATGTTAGAGTTGGTGCATACTTTTTTTGAGATTGATAAATTAAAGATGAGAAATTAATTAAATTCTTTTGAGATGAGTATAGGGGGAAGGAAGGACACATTTTTTAAAAAGAAAAATGGAAAAAAGATAAGGGTGTGATAAGGAGGTGGGGGTGGCTGAAAATGGGTAGGGTCCATATATTATCTAATGTTTTTAATCAAAACCCATATTGGAAATGAAATGAAAATGAAAATTGAGCCAAAAACAAAATGAATTCAATCAATCAAACCAACCCACCATATTGATGATCCATTTATATCTATCTTTTTTTTTTTTTTTTCCTTTCATTTTTAATAATATTCCACATGTTATGATAGTGAAATGCTCCATGACAGCATGCCTACTTGGAAACATTTTTCTCCAAAAGTAGGAATTTTTAGAGATAGAAAGAGAAAGAGAGAGTTGTTTGGTGGAAAAAGAAAGTCCTCCAATGGTGGGAGAGGATCTGCTTATAGACAATGGAATACTTGCAAAATCTAAGAGTTTCCAACAAGCCCTACAAAGTGGGGTCCTTAAAAAACATGTGTCCAACCAAAATTAAAACTTTGTGTGACTCATTCTCATAGGATAATATTAATTGAAGACCCAACCCAAAAAAAAACATATGCTTTTGGAGGTGATGATAAATATTATAATAGAGGGCTTTGCCTGCTCTATGAAGATATGCTCAGATCTCATTTTAGACCTTTTCTTTATTTTTTTTGCTTTCATAAGTATATATGCTTACATCATTCCCCACTTCTTAATATTCCTTTGTTTGGCTTTCGCAACTACTCTCTCTTACTATTCTAAACTTTGGTCAACATTCATCAATAACAATCTTTCTTTCTTTCTTTCTTTTTTTTTGCTCTTTATATTTTATTTTAGTTGGTGACTGGACGATATTCACAAACAAACCTACCCTAACTTCATTAATCCGAAATCCATAAATTTCTGTTCTTTACTAATAATTTAACATTGTTTCATACACTGTACTAGATGGGACTTTCCACCGACAGCTAGCCCTATCATTTTTAGTTTTTAATTTTCTATATGTACGAAAAGAGATTGCTTTCAACCGGTTTGGAATATATATATATTATTTCTCTCTCGAATGTTAAAGTATTGCTCGTAAGTTTAAGCTTTTAGGTGGACTGAAGATTTAACATAGTATCAAAGCATGATATTTTTGTTCGAATCCCCACAAGTGAGGAAAAGTGTAAAAGTATTGATATAATTAAGTTTATGGTAACTCATAAGTTTAAGCTTTTGAGTTGATTGATGATTTAACATTGAGTTCAACAACATGTGGGTGAGGTTCAAGAACTTCTGACATTTTGATTGAGATTTTAATGTTTTAACTAATTGAACTATACTTAGGTTGAAAACTAGTTTGGAATACTTGGCTTTCCATAAAATTTGTTTAGTATATTATTTCGAAATGAAGGTGTTGTGTGTGTTACTTTATTTGTCTAAGTTATTTTATTTCTTTTCTATCAAATTACATTAAATTAGCTAATTTTTTTTAACAAATATATTATGTCATCATTTAATTCATGATGATAACCGTAAAAACTACCTAAAATTACAATTCAAAGATTTAAATTTCAAGAGCTAATTTAAGTTTTGTTAAGTTTATAGGTTAAATAAATGGACATAAATCATTGGGACTAAATTGATGCGAATAGTAATTTTTAGGGCGTAGTAAAATATTTAGTTCTACAATTAACCGAATCATAATTCTTAAAGAAAAATTATAAGAAGAGGACAAAAGTAGAATAATGGTTTGAAAACAATCTCCCAAATGAGCACTTTAGCTTTTTAGAAAAACCAAGAATCCAATGAAACTATTAATATTGGTGGGTTTTAGTTATCCATTGCAGCTCTCTTTCCCTGAAGGTGATTACATCCCCACTTTCTTTGACTTTTCGTCTATGTTGCTTTTCTAATATTAATTAATTTAATTAATAAAGCTAATCTTCTCTTTCAAGCATTCGAATATTTGTTTTGTTTTATTTAAACAAAACCCATAATTAGTGCTAGCTAAAATTATTGCATTAATTCTTTTTTTCCATTCAAGTGCGTATCTATAAACAAATGTGAATCCTCCATTTTAAAAAAACAAAACTAAATCCCCCCCTTTGATGAGGAAAGTTCCATGTATATCTATTACTTTATTCAAAAATTATTTGAACACAAAAATATTGCATGAAAAAAAAAAAAGAGAGAGAGACTTCTTCTCAGCTCTGACTTTTCTTTCCCTCCTTTATTTTTCCCCCTATTTTAAAATCTTATTTTATTGACCTCTTGGCTTGCCGTTGCCGTTTCGTGATGATTATTATTCTAATTAAAATTAAACTATTATTCTTTTGACATGTCACACACTATTCCAATATTGCATTATATGTTGTACACCATTTACAAATTTCAGTATAAAATCAAGAGAAATCTCTCCAATTCCCCTCATTCAAATTCATCAAAAAAAAAAAAAAACTCTCTTTTCTCTACACCATGATGGGAAAGGACTCGTTGGGTTGTAATTTAGAAGAAGGCGAAAGTGGGTTATTTTCATCAAGCTCTTATGTTGAAAAAAAAGTGAAACTTTTTGGTTTTGAGCTAAACCCATCAAAGAACGACGAATTGGCTTCAAGTTCGTGCTTGAAAAGCTCTTGTGGCGAAGGAGATGAGAGTGTAAACTCTTCAACAACAGTCTGTTTTGAAAGATCAGAACAACCCATTATTATTAACAAACCAAAATTCGAGTGCCAATATTGTTTCAAAGAGTTTACAAATTCTCAAGCTTTGGGAGGCCATCAAAATGCCCACAAGAAAGAGAGGTTGAAGAAGAAGAAGATGCAGCTTCAAGCTAGAAAAGCTTCTCTCAGTTATTATCTTCAGCCATTTCAAACCAATAATTTTCTCTATGATTATTCTTCTCCTCCGCCATGTTTCTACACTGATGATTCTTCGCAGATTAGTTTCAACGAAAACGACGCCGAGTTTATCCATTTCGATGGTTCTGTGTCGTTTTTGCCGGAAGAACGACGGTTATTCACTTTAACGCAGGGGGCCGACAGGTCGTCCGGAGCCGCCAAGCCTGTATTCGGTTTTCAGTCTTCTTCTTCTTTACCTGTTTCTGAACATAGCCCTTCTTGCAAATCTTTGGATCTTCAACTTGGTCTCAATTAATTTATGCATGCCTTTGTTAATTTAGCTTCTAATCTTGTAGCAATCGAAATATTATATGTTAAGCCAATCAATACAAATATCAATATATAATTTTTTTGTTAAATTATTAACTACTTATTTAATAACTTCTTAAACTTTCAATTTAATCTCTAATATGTTTCTATCCTTAACTTTAATACTTACCATTCACTTTATTATTTGATGATTATGCCGAGAATTAGCAAGCAACATGATCTTCAAATAATACACTATTTTTTTTGCTCAACACAACATGATCATGTGGAGATTTGAATTTTTAACATCTTGATCGAGAATATATGTCGTAACCAATTTGCTATGGCTTAGATAGTGCACTAATAGTGAATTGTGTATAAGTATTAATTCAATTATAGATAGAATCATGAAAGTTCAAAAACCATATATTAGGAATTCTTTAAAGTATAGTAACTAAATAAAAATAATCTTAGAAGTTTAAAGACCAAACTTATAACTCAACCTAATTTTTGAAGGCTCAAAGTGGTTGTTTGAATACATAAAATATGATTTTTTTAGTAACATAAAATACGTAGGTGTTTAATATATAGCCAAGTTAAATTGTATTTTAAAGCTAATATGAAATAGTTCAACTAACATAAAGTATATATCTGAGACCAAGAGTTTAGAAGTTTGAATTTTTCACTCCCACGTATTGTAAAATAAAAAAAGAAGTATTTTAAAGAATATGATGATGTGTTGTTGTTAGCTTTAATGGAGAAGGGTGGCGGTCCAAAGAGATTATTAGTAGAATATTGTCGAGCTTTAATTAATTCTTGGGAGTAAATCATTTATTAGAATAGTCTGCCTTAGTAGATCATTCATGGGTTCCCCATAATGCATTAATTAAAAAATGTTTCATTAATTAATTGATGCTAACAATTAGTCAATCCAAATCAACTAATATCACTTAAAATATACACGGGCATTTGACTGCTCATCACCTTCCATTTGTTTTTATTTGGTTATACTGTTGAGAGAAAGAGCACTAAGAAGAGTATATTATATAATATATATTATAATATTGTTCATCTACTCTTCCACATGTTTATATAAACATGAGAAATTTATTGGTGAAAGATTATATATTACTAATGTTATAGAACCAATTAATGTTATATATACGTACTTATTCTTTTCATATATTTAGTTCATTTAATTCACGAAACAATATAGGGATAAATTCTTTTTTGGTTTTATCTATTGTTAAATCACCAATCCACCTAAAAAGTTATGGTAAATTTAATTATATCAACACTCCAACACTTCCCCCACTTGAATACAGGACATCCTATTTTGACATCATGTTAAATCACCAATCAACCTAAAAGCTTAAGCTAATGAGTTATGATAAATTTAATTATATCAACACTCCAACATCTATGATCTAACTTTCAGCTCTTACATTTTGAGTATTGACCATGATTATTATTAAGTTAAATTTGGTGCGAAATGCTAGAAGATAAGAAAAATAAATAAATGTCAAAATGAGCTTAGCTCAACGGTAATATTTGACATGTATCCTCAACCAAGAGGTTAGATGTTCAAATCCCTCATCCCTAAATGTTATTGAACTCAAAATAATAATAATAATAATAATAATAATAATAATAAATAAAAAAAATATATATTAAAACCCTATTGGATGATAATTGTTATTTGTTTTTAAATTTGTGTTTTTGTATAAAATAGTTTATAATATATTTATATTTTTGTATTGCCTTTTGCTTTTGAATAACATATTTTAAATTATAGCTAATAAAAATATGTTTTTGAAAATTATTTTTTAGTTTTAAAATTTTGAATAAGATTTAAGAATATTTTTAAAAGATCAATTATAAATTTTTGTAATATAAGGCGAGGGGACAAAATAAACTTTAAGGGGGCGTTTGGTGTACAGAGTTGAGTTGAGCAGAGTTAGTTTTTCAGTGAGTTCAGAAGTTTGTGTTTAGGGTGCAGAGTTAGGTTGAGTTGAGTCAGAAAATCTGTGTTTGGAGTGTAGGGTTGAGTTAAGTTGAGTTGTCAGGGTATCTGGTATAGTTTTTTGTAACTTGAAGTAGACTGATTTTTAGCTAACTGTTTTTGTTTCCTTTTGATCGGGTGAAACTTGTGGGTAAAAATAAAAGAAATAATTTTAGCCCCAGTGCAAGTGCACACTATCAATGCAAGTAATAAACATAAGTATTCCTGAATATTGATCCCACAGGAAACGAATTTTAACAAAAAGATTGGACATGACAAAGGTTGCTCAAAAATTGCAACTTGAGTAACATAATTGCAAAATCATATTGTGAGTTGGTGTAAAACAGAAAAGAAAACGAAAACTAAATTGCAAAAATAGATTACAAATTCAAATTGTAAGTAATGCGAAATAACAAAGAAAATAAAAATTAGATTGCAGAATCAAATTGCAATGTGGTGCGAAACAGTAAAGGAAAAATGCAAGAAGATAACTCAATGACGATGGGACGGGGCTCAAGAATGTTCATTGCCAACTTAAATTGCAATTACAATCCTAACCTACACAAACAATTGTAAACCAAATTCAATTCCTATTCAATTTTGATTCTAAAATCTTTAGGAGGTTAGTGATTGGACCTATATGTCTATGGCCAATCATACTTAGATAAATTTAGAACACAAGTCTAGTGATATTGGAGTCTTTTGCTCTATGTCTAGGGTAAAGAATAGCTTATGTCTAAGCTATTGTCTCTATTGTTTGTGCGAAATCCGCTTTTTACTAACCCTTTCGGTATTAGCTCCAAGCCTTGTATGCAATCCTAGTTGATCAAACTAGAATTACAAAAGAAATTAATTCAACACAAGCAAACAATTGAAGTATAGGCTCGACTGTTTTTACAATTTAAGCTCAATTCACTCCTTAGGAAATTCACATCTTTGAACCTCTAAGAGGATTTAGCTCATAATTAAAGTAAAAGAAATTAAACAATAACAATGGGCCTTCTTCATTCTAACAAAGGGTAATTAGTAGCTTAAAAAGTAGAACTTTAACACTTTTTAAGACTTCAAATCAATAAAAAAAGTTAAAATAGAGGGAAGGAAAAACCCAGAGACCATTCTTTACTGGAATTGAAATTCAAACATGCCTAAAGGGAATCTTCAATAACAAGGCCTCAAGTCCTTCAATAACAACACAATTAAAACAACAAAACTATACCCAAATCTTGAATAAAACCCAAATAAAATTGAAACAGAAACTAACGAAATCTGGATTAAAAAAAAAATGCACAGAACTGCTGCTTATTCTTCTTCTTTATTCTTCAATCTATTAATTCTACATTGTTCCAAGAGAAATTAATCTTCACAACCTAGACTTTTGTTCGGATTGGACTGAGAATTAAGGAAGAAGAACTTGCTCGAAGAAGAGAAGAAAAGAAGAGCAGAAAAAAAATAGCAACTAAAAATGTAGAAAAATGGGTATTTCGGAGATGAAATCTGCCATTCCTTATGCGTTTTCCTTCCATTCTATAGACCATAACGGTTAGGGTTTATTTCTCTTTCCATTGTTTTCTCTTTCCGCTACACATTGAACTCCTTTCAATTTATAGAAATCAAATATTTGCATTACACATTGAACTTCTTTCAATTTATAGAAATCAAATGTTGCATTCTTTATAACAACAAATAGCAATTAATGAATGAAAAAAGGTAATGTACATGTATTTTTTTTCTTTAAACACAAAATTGAACTTCTATCAAAATATAAAAATCTAAGGTTTCATTTTCTAAACACACATTGAACTTCTTTGAAACTTTTAAATGAGGACCTTATTATGACATTTTTCAATTACTAATAAGATCTTCACTATGAGGGTTTTTTTTTTTAAAAAAAAACACATTGACTTTTCTTTTTTTTTTTTTTTTTTGGTGTAAAGGAACATTGTTTGTTTACATTTGTTTAAACACGTGTACTAAAATGAACATTTTTGGAAAACAAAATGTCAGTATTTTACTTTTTTAAGATGACAAGAAAACGACAATATATTTCAACATTAGTGTCATGTAAGAGTGGAATATTCACAAAATATTAGTAGGTCATCAAAGGTCTATTTACCTGATTCCCAAAACATTATGGTTCACAAAATATAAGTAATAGTCAACAATGGGCTGAGTTTGTAAGTTCGAAGAAAGATTGTTGGAGCAGAGAGTCAGACCAACTAAGTACATGTGCATTTCATATTATTTTGAACCATGGGAGTGACGTCGATCACTTGGAATTGTTGTCGTCGATAGTCGCCAGAGATTGTTGCAGGCAGTGAATGTTGGTTGCTGGATATGGTTGCTAACGATTGTCGTCGATCGTCGGAGAAGGTAGTTGAAAGTGGCCGTCGGTCGTCGGAGAAGGTCTTTAGCGTTGGTCGTCGTTTGCTAGAGAAGGTCGCCGATCGTCGAAAAAGGTCGTCAGCGGTGGTCACCGATCGTTGGAGAAGTGGTGATAAAATATGTTAATAAGATTACTGTACAAATCGGTGGAGTTAATATCTTAACACTGTAGCAAGTCAGTAAAGTTGAATGTTTTCATAGAGAGTTAATTTCTCCATAGGCCAAACGGTGAGTTGGGTTCTCAACTCAATTCAAGTCAAGAGGCCAAACCACCCATAAAACAAAGGGGTTTCTACGTGGATAGCCCAATTAGGAGGCCCATATTTCAATTTTGGCCTAAACCCACCATTTTTTACAAGTTTAGCCTATGTGCCTTAGTTTTTTTACACAAAAGTCAGCATCCATTTACTATTAAGCCCTTTTTCCTAATATGACAATTATTATACAAAAAATGAAAAAATATATATGGAATGTGGACAGTTTTTTTCCATTTTTTTAAAATTAGAAAATGGCACTTTTTTAAAATAGGAGTTTCCAAAAACGAAATAACCTCATTTGTTCCGTGATTTTTGCCAACTAAGAAGGAGAAGCCAGTGAAGAAACAAACTGGTGCAAGTCCTTGCGTTTAGGAATATACTGCTGGTATATAAAATAGTATATATTGCATCGGTACCATAATTAATAATATAATATATACCATGGTATACATTAAATTATTAGTTATGATATATATTGAATATACTATGGAATGTTTGAATGTCTAATGCATTTATATCCATATAAATGAGCTAATATGTGTAATCATGGTATATAAAACAGTATATCATGCAACGGTACCATAATTAATAATATAATATATACCATGGTATACATTAAATTATTAGTTATGCTATATATTGAATATACTATGGAATGTTTGAAAGTCTAATACATTTATATCAAAATAAATGAGCTAATATATGTAAATATGTTATATAAAACAGTATAAATCAACGTACAATAATTGATAATATAATATATACCGTGGTATACATTAAATTATGAATTATGTTATATATTGAATATACTATGAAATGTTTGAAAATCTATACGATATATGAATATATGGCTCAATATATATCATGATAATAATATGGTATATTTACATGTCAATATACGTTGTATATTCTCATAACAAATGAGGAAGTGAAAATCTATATTCTACAGTGAATAAAACATATAAATTTATTGGAAAAAAAACACATGGGATTCGGCAGTGAATAAAACACATATAAAACACAATTCCATACCCATTATTCAGACGTTGACATATGGGAGTTGTGCGATGGTATAATCGAGAAATAGATAACTTGCTGGGGAGTGAATGTGTGACGGATGTTGACAAATATGGTGGCTGGACGTTGGGAGTCGAAATAAAAAATGGTCTTTGGAAGTTGACAAATACGACAATACTAAAATCATGGTAAATTGAGGAAAACAAATAGCTATATTTATGGAATTGGGAATAAAATCAAAAATAAAATTAAAAAAACTACCTAATTAATATACGTTTTAATTAAAGAGAGAGAAACAAAAATAAAAGGGTATAATAGACCGAAATTGCACATTAAATCTAGATGTGAAAATACTCAAATCTTTGTACATTTATGAAAATACCTATTTTAAATCTAATTATGTGCGTAAAAATTCCTAAAACAAAACGTTGGGTTTGGGCCAGCATGCCCATCTACCCTTATCAATATTCATCATAAATTCTTAATTTAATTAAATTTGACACTAGAATTAGATAAAGTTGCAATTTTTACCCTCATCAATGTTTGCCTATTCGCACCCACTAATTACAACAAAACTTAATTTTGAGTAAGTTTTTTGAGATTTTAAATTGCCCTTTTGTTATTATTATTATTATTATTATTATTTTATTTCATTACTCATTTTAATCAAATTAAGCTTTAAACAAAATTAAGTTTCATAAATATACAAAATAAAAAATTGATTAACTTTTTCCAATCTCACAAATTTTAACTCCACTTCAATGTCGTTTTTCTTTGAAAGCCTATCAATTTTATGTCTTGTTCTATAGTTTATTAAATGCACATGAGAATATTTTTTAATGATCGTTTGAACATAAAAATTTATTGGAGGGGAAAAATTACAACACTTATTCAAGTTTAAAGTAAAGATTACAAAATTTATCCAAATATAAGGTGCAATTTGATAAAATTGAAAGTTTAGGATAAAAATTAATATATCTTATCAAATTTAAGGTAAAAATTGATATTTCTCCCTTAGTTTATAGAATTGTCTCCTTGAACCACATCATAATCAAACCATTTTTAATTAGTTTAATTAGCAGGTTAATATTTAAATTTAGGAAAAATGTAATTAAATCACTAGATTAATTTAGTCGACAAGCTAAATTGTCTCCCTTGATTTCAAACAAAAAGGAAAAAAAAAAAAAATCAAACGCGTGGTTGATTATTTTCACCACTTTTTTTTTTCCTTCTGAAAAAAGTTAGGAACAGACTTTCACCATCTTTCAAACGTGGGCGAGGGGAATTTCATTAGGAGATTTTTTCTTCCTTTGTAAAATTTTGAAATTTTCGGTTTCGCTTTTTAGTGACTTTCTAGTTTAGTCATTTAGAGCCGGTTTAGAATGGCTTTTCAAATGTTTAAAAAACTTTTTTTTAAGTACTTAAAAAGTCATTCCAAACATGTTTTCAAATTTGAAAATCTCAATTTTCATCTTTGTACTTGTGACTAAAAATCTTATTTATAGTTGCTAATTTAGAGTATAGATTAATGGATAAGACACATATTACCATCTCAAAGGTCAGTGGTTCAATTTTCTATTATTTAACTAAAAAAAAACTAGTTATTATTATAAAAATGAAATAATACATCACTTGTTTTCTTGATCTTATGAGTTAGAGCTAGAATTTAAGTTTCAACAATTAAAGAATCAAAATGAAAAATGATAAAATGTTGAAGAGCCAAAACCAAACTTTCAAAAAATTCGAGGTCTAAAATCAAAATTTCAATTTTAAAAATAAAAATAGGCTAAAATTTATTTTAGCCTCTAATGTTCGAGTTTTTTTTTTTTAATTTAGTTCCTTATATTTTAAAATTTTCAATCATACCATTTTCATTGGTCAAAACTAAAATTGTTTAATAATAAACTTAAGTGATATAATACTCAATATGTTACCAGAATTTACTGAATGAATTAAGTCACGTAAGAGAGAAAAATTTATAAATCCTCCTCTAGATTTCTAAGAAATTATCAATTTTTTCTCTCTTGGATATCTAATTACTCCTCTAAATTTATGCAAACTTACTAAGTATCATGTTATATAAGTTCATCACTAGCCATTTTAACATTCACCAAAAAAGGTATGAGTAAGAAATGTATAAGGGACGCCAACATAAACATAGTTCAACTGACATAAAGCATATACTTCGATCAAGAGATCAGATGCTCGAATCTCTCACACCACATATTATTATATAAAGAAAAAAAAAAAGTATAAAGGACTAAATTAAAAATTTTCAACAATAAAGACTACGTTGAAAAATTTTCAAATACGAGAGACAACAGCATATATCTACCCTAGAAAAAAAAAATAAAAAGTTAACATTAAAATTTAAATCCCAAAAAAGAAGTGGTGTAAGGAGGTTTGACAGTTTCCACCTGCGCCTGCCGCCTGCCGCCTGCCAAAGCCGAGTGACAGACATGTTTAGGGTTTAGGGCTATTGGGCTTTTCAGAAGTGGACGGTGTCAGTTCAATCCACGGCCTGCAATTTGTGGGCCTTTCAGTTCAATCCACCTCAAAATCCATGAGTTTCACGTGCCAACACTAACCAAAATCAAACATAACCACGCAACTCATTTTCCTCACTTTGATTTTTCTCCCTCACGTGTCTTATCGTATTAAATTCTGTTATGTACTCTCCATGTCTAATTGCAGGTCTGAATAATGTTTTAAGATCATCTCACAATTATGTGGGCAAATGTATTAATGATAAAAAAAATTAAAAAAAACACATTTTTGTTATTCTACAAATCTCTTTATTAGTAAATAAGCACGGCTTCTATTTCAATTGATAATAACAACATGATTGGTGTACTATTTTACCCAAATACTACTAAAATAGCACTCGTAGTTGATAAGGTGAAGCAAGTTATAAGTAAAGGCATAAGATTTCAATTATGTAGCACCACAAGTCACGAGAAAATATCTAGATGAGAAAGAAGGGGAAAAATGAATGGAACAAAAATTAAAATGTCCTACCTTGAAAGGTTGGATAAGAAGAGGTAGGACAAGGAGTACCATATCAGAATGATTAGGAAGTTGCCAAAGTGAGAGTCCCAATCCATTATGAGGTTGTTTATAAAAAGCAACATTTTTAGATGGCACATACGTTTCATTTCAAACTTTTCTTGGATTGTGAGTATTTTAATTTAGTTTTGAAATGTACTAATTTAAACAATTATTCACGTTTACAAAATTTAGTTTGATGAAGATGAAAGTTTAAGAAATTAAAATGGTTGACCTGTTGAATGGTGGGCTAATTAAGTATTTGGGTAAAAGTAAATTTATTCTTTTAATTCTTCTAGTTTGAATTTAAATGCTATTTAAAGCATCTTGGTAAAAGTATATGGATTTGGTTTTTGTATTAAAAAAAATGCTTTAAGAGGTAGGTAGAAATAGAAATGACCTTGAGGTTACTATTACTTGAGTTTATTTATTTATTTTTGAGTTCTATTACTAGAGTTTATTAAAAAAAAAAAAATCAAGTTTTTTTAGCAGAAAAACAATTCAATTAATAATTGCTAAATTTAGTAACCAAACTAATATAGTTTCAGTTAAGTAAATAATTTGAACCTACTTGTATACGTTTGAATTATTTAACTATATAAATTGTTTTATAACAATTTTAATGTAATTTTCAATTAAACAACACAAAATAATCTATATTGTGATAAATTCAATTTTAGTTTCTATGAAATATAAAAAATATTTTGTCCAATGAAATAAAAAAAAGAAAAACTCGTATTCATATCATTTTTCTCTAGTAACACACAATTTAATTATGTCAACGTAAGTATAACTCAACTTGTTAAGATATATATGCTCGTCGAAAAAGTTAGGAGTTCTAATCTCTACTTTCACATATTGTTGAACTAAAAAAAAGAATATAAATTAAATTATGTTCAAGTTGATGAAAAATTCATATAACTCAATGACTTTCATATGTTTATAAAAAATTGGTACGCTGCCAAAAATCATGTAAAAAAAGCTGCAAATATTTGAAGATTTGATAGCAATATTGAATATCGAGTCATGGAAAACATCTTGTTCTCTCAATCATGACACAATGAAAAGAATACCGACCAATTTGGAATTTTGAGATTTTCAAAGATTTTACGGTTTTTCTTTTTTTTTTTTTATAAAAAACATCTCATGCAGGGAGACCTTCATAATATAAAAAACAAATATCAGTGGGTCAATATGGCTCAAACCACTTTAATTTGTAAATTTCAAATCGAGTTTAAATAATAAATCATTATACAATAAAATTAATAATCCAATATGAACATAGCTTAACGGTCAAAACATGCATCTATTTCTTCTTTTAAGGTCAGAGTTTAAATCCTCGAACTCTACATCTTTTGTAATAATAATAATAATAATAATAATTAAGAGCATGAACACATGACTAATATTTTCTTCATGCTTGTTACCTTAAAGAATAATACATTTAAATAATTTATACTTAAAAACAATAGTTAAAGCATTACTTTACTTTGGGAAAAAAAAGAAAAAAGCATATTAAAATTATAATGAAGCAATCAATATTATAACGTAATATGCATGTGGAATAAACTATTAAAATTTCAAATGAACTATTTCTTCATTAGTTTTAAATTTATTTTAACTTAACTGATTAAGAAGTTAGAGGTTTGAAAAATGAGACGCATGTAAAAATTAAATTATTTTTACATTTTGAAGACTAAAATTAAGTTTTTTTCTAAAAAGAAATTATTTCAACATGTAGAGGTGAGATTTTGAGATTTTTAAATTTTTTTTATTTTGAGATGAAAACATCCTGTTCTCTCAATCATGACAAAAGAATACCAATCAATTTGGAATTTTGAGATTTTTGAATGATTTTACGATTTTTTTTTAAATACATCTCATGCAGGGAGACAATTCATAATATAGAAAAAGAAATATCCATTGCTCAATATGGCTCTACCCACTCTAATTTGTAAATTTTAAATCGACTTTAAATAATAAATTATTATATAATAAAAATAATAGTTTAACATGAGCATAGTTTAGCAGTTAAAACATCTATACTTTTCGTTGAAATTAGATGTTCAAATTCTCAATCCCTTCATCTGTTATACTAAAAAATATAGATATAATAAAAATAATAATTAAGAGACATGAACTGAACCACATGACTAACATTTTATTCATGTTGGTTACCTTAAAACACAATACATTTAAATAATTTATACTTAAAAATAATAGTAAAAGCATTACTGTATTTTGGGAAAAGAAAAAGGAAAAAATATATCAAAATTTCAAAGAAGTAATCGATATTATAATGTAATATGTATTAACTATTAAAATTCCAACGAACCATTTTTTTATTAGTTTTTGTTTGAAATTTATTTACTTTTATATCACAATAGTATTAAATGAGTTTAGAAGTCATAATCGACTTAAACATAGGTCAGTTTATTAAGATATATACCATCAATTAAGAAATGTTATATACTTAAAAATTGAACTTTGCTCAAGTTGAGAACTAAAATTAAGTTTAAAGTTGCTAAAGTGAATATAACTTAATGATAATTGACATGTACCATCGACTAAGAGGTTTGGGATTCGAATCTTTCTAACCCTAAATGTTGTTGAACTAAAAAAAAAAAAGTTTAAAGTATATATCAGTACTTGAAATTTCACATTTATTTTAATTTAGACTTCATGTCTTAAAATAGGTTCAAATATAATTTTGGCCATAAATTTTACCGATACATTTAATTTAGTATCAAAAATTTAAAACTTTTTATGTTAACCTCACATGCCTTGTTTATTTTAAGAGAATGAAAATGTTTACTAAAATGCTGGAATGAAATCAATTGGTGGGATCCCCCACTAATTTGTAAATCCTTACTCCATAAAAAAAGGTAATCCGATTCCTCTCCTAAACTTTTATCAATATCATTTTCATTGTTTATTCTTTGGGCCCCACTACCTTTTCATCTACTTTATATCCTTACCCTTTCTCTCATCCATAAATGAGACTCATAGCTACAACCTTTTTTATTAATTATTTTACCATTTTTTTTTATTTACACTACTAATCATTTCTCTTCTAATAAAAAGAAACATACTTATCTATTCTATTGTTACATTTATTTTTTTTTTATATATATAATTAAAAATTTTCTATTTTATTTGTTAAATGTTTAATTATTAATTATTAATTATTTTTGTTAAAGTAATTTATTTATATTAGATAATATATACAAATAAAATTAGTCTAGATTCTTTTAGTAAAAAATTATTTTAATCTTTTTTAAGTAATTTTATTTTAATTAGTTATTATTTTTTAATATTAAATAAATTGTTAAAATAAAAAACACTACTATCAAATAAAATAGAAATAAATTTAATTAAAATTTATCATTAATTATTATTATTTTAATTAAAATTTATATTGACATATTATTTAGTAATGCATTTTAATTAGTTAAAAATATGAAAGAGGTAACTTAATAATTACAATATATCTAATTCCTATTATAATTCTCTTGTAGTAAGCAACATCAATGGGCTTCTGATTTTAATTCCAAACAACTCCTAGTAAACAACAATAAAAGAATAACATTTCATTTCGATTGATTTTCCTTCCGATTCCAAGCTCAATTTAATTCTTAATAAGTAAACGGGGCCTCGAATTTTGATAGCTTCTATATTCGGTCCAAATATGAACTATGAATTAATAAAAAAAAAACATGATCTATTTTATTATAAATTAATATTCACATATGATTAATGGTTCATGATATATAGATGATAAATTATATTCACCAAAAAAATTTTAAACCACATATTTTTTGAATTTGATACTAGATTCTATACACATGATTTATAATATAAATTTATGGGATGCCATACAAAATTCACTTTAGTGATAGGACTAGAATCGACTTTTTAAAAATAAATCTTTTTATTTGGTACAATATAATAAAATTCAAAGATTTTGTCTTATAAAAATCTAAGATTAAATTAGTAAAGTCGGTCCCTATTGTTTTAAAAGTTGTTTTAGCCTTGAATTTTAAGTCTAATAGGATTTGGACTTCAGATTTTAAAAAGTGTTTGATAGGTTTCTCAACTTTCAATTTTGAGTGTCTTTAAATTAAAAAAAATGTCTAATAGGTACTTAAATTTTCAATCTTGTGTTCAATAGATCATTAAACTTTCAACTTTGTATCTAAAATTTTTAATTTCACAGGCTTATAAAATTGAATGTTCAATCTTGTGTTCAATAGAAACCAAATTCAATTTATGTTGAATATATTAGTTAAGTTAAAAAAATGTCAAATATGCAGGAATCTATTAGACAACATTTTTTTTAGAAACTTATTAAACATTTTCAGAGTTTATAATAAACTCGATCAAATTACTATTGAAAATAGGATTCAATTCAAATTTATTTATGTTAAATTACAAGTTAGTCTATTTCATGTTTGTGTTTAATAGGTTTCTAAACTTTAAAAGATATTTAATAGATCTCTAAATTTTAAAAATATTAAATAAGTCTCTGAACTTTTAATTTTGTGTCAAACAGGTCATTGATGTACCCAATATCTTTTTTTAAGAAAAGATTGATGAATCTATAGTAAAAAAAAAAATTGATTTTTTTTGTTTTTTTTTTTTTTTGTTTTTGTTTTTGTTTTTGTTTTTGTTTTTGTTTTTGTTTTTGTTTTTGTTTTTTGTCTAATAGATAGAACATTAACATTTTCAGGTAAAGTCTAAAAACTTGTTTTAAGATTAAGCACTTTTTAAAGTTTAGAAAAACCACGTAAACTTGAAAGTTGAAGATACATAACTTGTAATTAAACCATTTATTTTTAATTTGAATTGAGTAAGAGTGCGAAGAGACAAACGAGCACGAGAAACTGTTCACCAGTTGTGTACAAATAGAAGTTAGTTTTGCTTTATTGTAACGTCTTCCTCAGCTATGGAGTTTCTGTACTTCGTCATCATAACCTCCATTTTTGTGCCTTTCAGCTTCTCTCTCAAGCTTGAAGCAACCGTCCATGGAACAAGTCCGCGTTCCATCCAAACCAATCAAGATTCTTCACTCACACACCAAATTCAGGAGCTCGCCAATGATCCCACCACTTCAAATTGGATGAAGACGATATGGAGAAAAATCCACGAGAACCCAGAGCTTGCTTATGAAGAATTTGAAACCAGTAGGCTTATTAGACACGAGCTTCACAATCTCGGCGTTTCTTATCGATGGCCGGTCGCCGGTACCGGCATAGTGGCTTCGGTCGGCTCTGGTTTTCCTCCCTTTGTCGCACTAAGAGCAGATATGGATGCGTTGCCCATCGAGGTCAGATTTGGTTCATTTCATATTTCTTACTCCTCCGCCATTAAATGCTCTCTTCTGCTCGATGAAATGACCAAACGAACTTGATTGGTTCTTCTTCATCTCCATTTTTAGATCCGGCTTAATGGGAATCTGCAGTCTGTTCTCATCAGTTTAATCGTAATTTTTTTTATATATAACCGACAAAACTGGATTATGAATGGACCCCCGGAAGACTATTTCATTGATGATAATGCAGAACCAAAGTCTAAAAAAGAACTAAATATGTCTAAAACATGACAGTTCTTAATTTAACAAACAATTTTTAAATAATTTTGAAGTGCAAGAAGACAGCAAACCTTTTGTTCGATTAGGGAAGATGGTGTCAGATTTACCAGTCTGTGCAATAATTAATGACTAGCCATTGAAATTATAGAATTTTTTTTAATTAACTTTCTTTCTTTAATTTGGAGCTGGACCATGTAAGATGGGTGAAAATCTAAAATGAAAACAGTTTTGTTTTTCTTAATGGATTTTGATATAGGAATTGGTGGAATGGGAGCATAAGAGCAAAGTGAAGGGGAAAATGCATGCTTGTAGTCATGATGCTCATGTTGCTATGCTTCTTGGCGCTACTAAGATTCTGCATCAACTGCGACAGAAATTACAGGTTCTCAAAGTACATTGCAAGTACTCCCCAGTTCCAATAACTTTCTGATTAATTTGTTTAGAAAGAAGATGATTTAGCTCAAACTTGTACCCTCTTTTGTTAATATGAACATGTTCTCTTCAATGCAGGGCACTGTTGTTCTTATATTTCAGCCAGCGGAGGAGAGGGGTGGAGGAGCAAAAGACATGATAAAAGAAGGTGTCCTTGATGGTGTAGAAGCTATATTGGGGCTGCACATTATGCATAAATATCCGGTGGGTGTTGTTGCTTCACGCCCTGGCGAGTTTCTTGCGGGGTGTGGAAGCTTCAAAGCAAAGATAAAGGGGAAAGGGGGTCATGCAGCAATTCCACAGCATTCAATTGATCCTGTTTTGGCAGCTTCAGCAGCAATTGTTAGTCTGCAAAACATAGTCTCAAGAGAGATAGACCCTTTAGATTCCCAGGTACTTTCTTTCAGATGAACATAGATGATAAAAGTCTCAATGGATTCAATTCAGCCTTTTGCAACTCTCTTGGCGGATCTGATCATTACAAACAAGACCGTCTGTTTCTTTTCATCTTAAAGGAGAGTGTTGAAAGTTGCAGGTGGTTTCTGTGGCCATGGTTCAAGCAGGAACTGCACTCAATGTCATCCCGGACTCGGCCACCATTGCTGGTACCTTCAGAGCTTTCAGCAAGAGGAGCTTCAATGCTCTCAGAGATAGAATAGAAGAGGTAACCCCAAGTACAGGTTCTTCTACAGAACAGATGAATTGTCACTGCACCTTGTGACTGAACTTTTATGTTCACTTCTTGTGGCAGGTCATAAATGGGCAGGCAGCGGTACACCGGTGCATGGCAGAGATTGATTTCCTAGGAAAGGAACACCCGACGATTCCTCCGACTATAAACGATGAGAAAATTTACGAACATGCTCGACGTGTCTCTATCGAAATTTTAGGAAAAGAGAACATAGAAGTATCTCCAAGATTCATGGGAAGTGAAGATTTTGCTTTCTTTTCAGACAGAGTGCCGGGATCTTTCTTATTTCTAGGCACATATAATGAGAGGATTGGAGCTATATATCCTCCACACAGCCCTCACTATAAAATTGATGAAAATGTGCTTCCTATTGGCGCAGCAATTCATGCAGCATTTGCATATTCTTATCTCTTGAATTCTTCATCAACATCTCAGTCTTGCTGTGAACATTGAATAATTTTAAGTTTTTTTCCCCTGTTCTACAATCTTAGTCCCTTAGTTCTAGCCCCCTTAGTTCTAGTCCTATTGAAACATCTCGTTCAAGATACGATGGAGTTCATCGATGTTTTGAAACCCCTCTTCGTGGGGCAAAAGAGAGTGGCATAGTAGAAAATATGATTGTTTTTACTTATTACAAAAGAGTTTTGCTTTCAGTTTCTTTAGCTGATGTTTTCCAAACAAGTAGCTGGATTGTGGAATATTATTACAACATGTCAAAGGGAAAACCAATAAACAAAGCCTGATTAAAATCAGGTGAAGAGGAGAAGGATAACAACATCCATAGATAGAGATCAAGCAACACCAAGAAGACAACAGAAAAGAAAGAGAGCTATGGAATACATAACATCTCAGATTCTTTCCTGGACAATGAACATGGTAAGAACGATAAACATGAGTCCAAGCACCAACGACGGACTGGTAAAGCTGCCGTAGGAGCCAAGCGACGTCGGAGGTGAAGGGTTCGGGGGCATGTACATGCCAGGCATGGAATCATCTGCTGCAACTAATGTGAGGAGAAGAGCAAAAGAGGCTGCTAAGCCTGTGAATATCAGCTTATTAGCCATATGTAGAAGTGTGTTTAAGTGGGCTTATGAGGGAGATAAATTATATAATTTTGTTGTTGTTGCTTATTTCTTAGTGTAACCAAATGGCTGGAGGTGTATATATATGAGTGAAAATTTGGTGATTAAAGTTCTTAGAAGTTATAAATTTCTGCAATAGCTTTTGTTGTTCGTTATAGAAGAGAAACTTAGTGGCCTTGGACGATGAATCCTATTGGTTAAGTTGTTAACAGCTGTTTATTAGTGGTTACGGAAAAAATAATGAAAAAGGAAAAAAAACGTAAATATACTTTTACTTAAAGTTTGGTAAATTATTCAACAGAGACTCCATGGCCCAATGGATAAGGCGCTGGTCTACGGAACCAGAGATTCTGGGTTCGATCCCCAGTGGAGTCGGGTTTTGTTTCCCTTCTGAAATTGCTATATACCATAATTCTGCTGTTTCTGTTTTTCATCTTTTGGGAAAATGGCGCCCACATCATTCGTTGGCTGTACGGAACGCCAGTCCTAGGACCAGTCCCACTTAAATACAAAATGAATGAATGTATAAATAATAAATAATAGGTGGTCCTTCATTATGAAAGATTCGAATATTTAACTTTTTGGTCCATAGTATGTATCTTAATCAATTTAACTTTTTGGTCTATAGTATATATCTTAATCGATTAAGTTAGGTTTAGATTGGCAAGTGGTGCTTCAACTTTTATATTTAGTTTTTAAATTTTTAGATTTGTTTCATTTTGATATTTTTAAAATATTTATTTGAAACTTGAACATAACTGGAAAATTATCAAAAATAGGACAAAATAAAGGGTATTAAAGAGATTTAAGATGAGTTTTAAATTTAAAGAAAAAAATGACTATTGAGGGTCTGAAATTACCAATTTGTTCATTTTAAAAAAATTCCTAATTTTATGCTTCAACTTTTATATTGAGTTTTTAAATTTTTAGATTTGTTTCATTTTGATATTTTTAAAATATTTATTTGAAACTTGAACATAGCTGGAAAATTGTCAAAAATAGGACAAAATAAGGGGTATTAAAGAGATTTGAGATGAGTTTTAAATTTAAAGAGAAAAAGGACTATTGAGGGTATGAAATTACCAATTTGTCCATTTAAAAAAATTTCTAATTTTATCGTCTGCCCTAATTTCTTTTACCTTTCTTCACGTACTCTCCTCACTCACACACGCACCAGACCGATTGAAGGCTTCGATTTCGACTGACAGTGACAGCGGTTGCAACTGACAGCGATAGGTCTTATATTCCTTCTATCTTCAACCTCTATATGCTTGTTGCAAGGCCTAGGAATAGAAATTGTATATCCAAGTGAAAGACTCTTTTGGATTTGCAGATTTGGCTATTGGTAATGCAGAGGTAACTTAACTTATTTCTTTCTTGTAATCATGCAAACGAGGGAACTATAACTGCTGAACTAACAATGTTTGCTTTTTTTTTTTTTTTTTTTTTTTTTTTATAAATTATTTCAATAATAAAAATCAGTTTGGTCATTTTTAAAGTTGGTTTAGTCTTATTTAAGTCCCAAAACTTGGTTGGCTATTACTCTAATTTGAGTTTGCGTTTTCTATAATTTGGGGCGTGGACACCTCTGAATCATCAACTCATTTGTCAATTCAAAGTTCTGACTAGATTTTGGTACTCTGCTCTTAGATAGAACTACTACATACCTTGAAGCATCTTGTATTACCATCATGCTTGAGGCGTAGTGTGTGCTGATGAAAATTATCTTGTGAAAGTCTTGTAGAATAGTGTATAAGTGAATAAATAACATTGGATAGTATATTTGTTTTGCATGGTTTTGGGAATCTAAATTAGATCATCATTTTGTAGGAAGCGTTACTTCTTAGGTAGAAATATAATATCATTCTATTTGCCTCGTGCCAAAGGTGAAATCTGTGTTTTATATTTGGAGGTATATAACCAATTAAACTAATAAATAATTTATTTAACGACAACAATGTGTGGAATTGGTAAATGGATGGATGGAAGTTTAATAAAATTTTGGCTTTATTTTTGTGTATTCTTACCTTGTTTGCACAAAACGTCAAGTTGATCTTGGATCTCTTCAAGATACTGTACCAACAGACAGAATTGTTGTTCTGAGGGGAGGTTGAGGACTCTTTAGAAACAAGTCTTCTGGAGAAATACTACTGAGATTGACATACAACGCATATGTCGAGGATGAAGAGGACGATAAGGCTGCATCATATGAATGTTTTATGTTTGTGAGTAACTTGGCCTAGCTTTTTTGCTTAGGTTAGACAAAGGAGGGAGACGACAAGCATTGCACTGTAAGTGCATTTGGTCGTCGTGATCAAGATCGTGTGCTGGAGGTTCATACTTATTCCTTGGACATGTTTGTTTTTTAGTTCCATCGTACATTTCTTGTAGGGAGAGTGAAATGATGTTTGCAAATTTAAAAATCTCTCATACGATTAAGAAAAGTCATCACGAACGGAGAAGAGTTAAATATCAATTATAGTAGATTTGGCCTTTGGGGATGAAAATAAGTTCAAAACCAACACAAGTATCCAAACTGATAACCACTGCCTACATCTTTGGGACTTGGAAAATGAATGTGGGATATCCAACTTTTATTTGAGATGGGTTTTATGGGATGGCTTGGTGCTTGGTAATTCAAATACGATAAAAAATAATCATGGGAAATTGGCAAAAAGAAGGTACTTGAGACAATATGAAATTTAAAACCAACACAAACAATGATTATTTTTAGAATGTCTAGCTATGATTTGGTGCTTGGTAATTTGATTATAGGGTTGCTCTCTATATTTTGGGTTGTTTTCTAGGTACAAGAAATTGCGAGAAAAAAATATAATGCAAAATGAGTCACTTTTTTAACTATTATACTTTTGTTATGGTCATTGTGTAATGTCTAGATTGAAAGAGTTAATATTAAGAATGCGGAAGCAATTTTGGATCTTGAGCACTCTAATTTGATCAATTTTATCATACAAAAAACATGCTCAAAACTGGAAAAAGCTGGAAAGTATGAACACATACCTTTGTAGCTCAAAATCTCCAAATTTTTTGCAAATCTTGGATCACCAACACTACTTGGACCACCACTAGAGTCTTCCCTACTATTCTCAGCCCTTGGAATGGATTGTGGGATCTTTGATTGAGAGAAATTGGGAGAAGAATGAGTAAAGATCTAAATAAAAAAAGCTAGAGAGTTTTCTACAAAAATCTCTTGTTTTTCTAATCTTCTTTCTCCATTGTGTTTATTCTCTATTTATAGAAAGCCACAAGCTTAGTGAAGAAGCCAATTGAATGAAGATAAACTTCAAACAAGAAGCTTTGTGAAGAAGCCAATTGAAAGAAGATATGCTTCAAACAATAAGCTTGGTGAAGAAGTTATGAACTTGGTCCATATTTCATTTCCAAATGAATTTGAATTCTTTTTTAATTTTAATTCAAAATTAATATAAAATTAATTTTAAATTAAAATCAATTTTTAATTAATTAAACAATTTAATTAATTTTAAATAAATATTTAATTTAATATCAAATATCAAATTAAATAATTGGACCAATCCTAATTTCTCAAAACGAACGTTCGAACATGAATCCCTATTCATGTTTTAAACCGAACGAATATTTAAATCATATTTAAATATTTCCACCTCTTCTTTATCATAGTTTAATTCATAATTAAGCTATGATACGTTAAGTATATCGCATATAATTAACTTTTTCTCCCAAATTCGAATTTGAACAATTCAAATTCTTTTCTCTCAAATTATTCCAAGGCTTAGTCTGAGCTAGTAAGGGGACCTAATGGACCTACAGATCATGAGCTCCAACGATACGAGATTAACCGGCCAAACTCTTTAGCCTAGCTAATCAACATTCGTTAACCATCGGGACACTCCACTAAAGCCCAGTGGCTGCACTCTCCTCACTGTAGATATATTTCTGTCCACTCGATATAACCATGATTAGTAAGTCGATCCTTCACAGGTTGTTCGTAATTACAGCTGGGTCAAATAAACCGTTTTACCCCTGTAATTACTTATTGTTCCTTAAGTCTCATTGATCCTCTAATGAACAATTTGGTTTGTGGTCCAACCAACAAACCGTATCCCTCTCGGGCCAACGAGAGGGTGGGCCCATTGTTCAAGACCTGGAGTCAGTACTTAAGGGAACAACCTCTCTACTAAACCCTAAAGCGGGTAGGAGTGAATTCCATCTCGCATGACTATGTTCCCAACTATCTATCCGGTCTTATCCCCAAAATGGGAGGCTTATTGAGTCGGCGATCTCAGGCCACTCTCACCCATGCAAATCTAAGGATAATCTCGAATAAACAGGAGTTCATAGCACGCTCAGGATTAAGATCGGGTTACCTAGGTCATCGTATGAATATAGTCAGTTAAAACAGTAAACGGAATTAAAAAGTCTAAGTGACTATTTCGCGGTCCAGTCTTATGCAAACTCATTGCATAGGACACCCCCACTCGCATGTCTCCACATGAACGATTTAGGATCACATCGTTAGTACTATACAAAGTGGGCCGCGTCCATAGTGTCCCCAGGATAAGGTACCCAGCCCTATCCCTATACTATAGACCGTTCTGGTTATAACTCGAACTTGATCCACTTTTATGTCATACATAAAGTTCAAGTATACATACTATAGCCAAGGGTACTTAGTTCATTGGATTTGGGTTATTGAATACTGATAATTCTCATTTATGAGAATTATTTGGCCTTTATACTTAGTTATTCTTGTTATTTTATATGTGTTATTAGATAAAAAGGCTAGCAAATAGTTGGTTTAAATGGAATTATTGTTGGAAGCCTTTTAAATTAAGTAAATGGAGAAAATAAAGCAAAAGAAAATGAAAACACACTTACTTGATGTTTTTGTACAGGAATTTGAAGAATGCAATAGAAATGCAATTGCATTGCAATTGCAATTTTGATAGATCTGAAAATGAAAGGAAAATCTGCAAATCTCCTAAAATCTAGGAATTTTGTGAGATATTGGCTCCACAATTTTAGCTGAGATTTTAGCCATAATTGTGCCTCATTCAAGAAGGAAACCCTAGCCCCATTCATCTATAAATATTGGAGAAGAAGCCTCAAGAGGAGAATCAGTTTTCTGCCATTTTCGGCCACAGTTGCTGTTGTCCACGATTTTCAGCTATCAAATTTCTGCTGTCAAAATTTCTGCTGTCAATTTTCAGCTGTTTTTATTTCTGTTTGCTGCTGTTTTTCTTCTGTTTTCCAGCCCCTTTCAACTTCGAAATTCAACCCTTCCTCAATGAAAATTGAAGGAAGTGAATGCTCAATTCCCTTTGAAAAAAGTGGAGTTGAGTCGATTGAATAAGAAGCGGAAAAGGGGCTGTGTTCTTCCCGTTCTTAGAATTTATTTTCTGTTTATTTGCTTCAGTTTTAGGAATTTAATTGTTGCTGTAATTTCAAGCTTTTAGCTACTGTTTTGTTCTTTCCTTTTGTTTACGAGACTAAATAGTTTCTGAATTTATTTCGATTAATGGAATTTTAGTCGTTCTTTCCTTATTATTAAGTTGTTATTCAATTATTTATTAACTCTGAAATTTTTATCACATATTGCTTCTATTTTAGTTATGAACTTTAACTCTTTTCATTCATTGTTTTTCGTTCTTTTAATTATGAGCTAAGTCTTTCTTTGGGATTCAAACATGTGAATGCCCTAGAGAAAGGAATAAAGGCCTAATATGTAAGAGCAACTTTGCTTAATCTTATAGCATTGTTTGCTTTTATTGATTGAAATTTTCATTACTAGTTTAGATTGATCACCTAGATTAGTATACAACAATTGGAGTCTAATTCTGAAAAGGTTAGATAAAAATTGGGATTTCATAAAAGCAATAAAGGAAAATAGCCTAGACATAGGAATTTGTTTTTGACCCTAGACATAGGGCAAAACCTTTAAAACCAAAAGAATTGTGTTTGAAAATTAACTAAGTTCGTATTAGCCATAGAAATATAGGTTTAATCGCTTAGCCTCCTAAAGATACTTCATAGAAGGTCGAATAGGTGTTGAATTCGGTTTACAAAGCTTAAGTGTTGAGTCAAAGGATTGCAATTGCAATTAGGCCGCAATTTCTTTCAATAGAGCAAAAGCATATTTGAATCCCTCTTTTAGCATATTTATTTCTTCTTTTCAAAAACAACAAAAACCATCCCACTTATTATTTTACATCGGTTACCCACAATTGTAATTTGAAAACATCTTTGCTTATTCTCTTGAATTTTGTTGTATCCGTTCCCTGTGGGATCGATACTCTGGAATACTTCCAGTTTTATATTACTTGCATCGACAGTGTGCACTTGCATTAGACTGAAGCGTGTTTTAATTTACAAATATTTTCTTTAAGCCCCACGTTTCAGTTCGATCAAGTTTTTGGCGCCGTTGCCGGGGAACGGCTTTACTAACAAAATTCAATTTTTTTTAGCATAGATTGCAATCAGATTGCAATTGCAATTATCCTCTTTCCAAGAGAAAGCCCAATTTTTGTTTACTTTGTTTTGCAGGTTGAGGGAAAGCAATTGCAAGAGGAGAAAGGCACAACTTAGGATTGAATTGCTTGAGATAATCAACAAGATGGAAGACATCATTGCAACATTGAGCGCACAAGCTTCATCATTAAGCTACACAATGGAAACTTTAATGATGAGAAATTCCATAGCTCCTATTAATCCTATCCCTTCTATTTCTTGTATTTATTGTAAAGGAAGTCATTCATTTTATAATTGTCCTTATAATCTTGATTCTTTGTGTTATGGATTTCTACCCAGCTTTGCAAATCAACATCAGTACCAGTGTTTCCAACAAGAGAAGATGATTCCAAAAGAGCCTAGCATTGAAGAACTCATGAGGGAATACATGGCAAAGTGCGATGTTGTGATGCAAAGCCAAACCACAATTTTACAGAATTTGGAGATCCAGATGGAACAAATTGCAAATGAATTGCAGAACAGGTCCCAAGGAATTTTGCTCAACAATACAGTGACTTTCAAGCAAGAAGAAAAAGAAGAATTCGAGGCGGTGACACCAAGTAAATTTGAATATGAGGATCTCAAACTCCCAGTAAAAGCAGAAAGCGCTCCAACTATTGAAAACACTAAGGAGCCAGAAGGGAGAAAAGAGATTAAAGAAGAACCACCTCAAGAAGAGAAGGAACCACCCAAGGAAGTTGCAGTGAACTATGCAGTTGCAATTTCACAGCAAATGGCATCCAAAGTGCTCCTGATACTAGAAGACCCTACTTTGACTTATTGCAGCTTGCAGGAAACGCTAAATGAAGAAGAATGCAAAAAGGAGAGCATGAAGGATGACAATTTGCAGAATGTGACACAAGTTGCAACAACAATTTCTACTTTCAAACGCACATGCAAATCTCTCAAGCAAGCAAGACCCGTTGTGATCAAAGCACCTCAACTACGAATGAAATCTCGTCCAACCTCGAGACCTAGGTGCAAAATGAAGGAACACGGTTGCAGGCTACCTACTGGAATAGGATAAGTTTATCTTTTCGTTCAATTTCTTTTTATTAAAAAAAAAAAAAAAAAAAAAAAAAAACTTATTTCTATGAATTTTGAAATGACTAAGCAATTTCTGTCTAAGGCATAATCCTGTCTAGGCTGAGGTACTTAAGTTGACCGTTTAGGGAACACCTCTACCTGGGGATTTACCTGGGAAATTGTTGAAGGAATTCAAATTTTCAAAAAGAAATAAAAAAAAATTATTTGAAGGCATGAACTCTTTTTCGAGCCTGTGTGAACTTTTTGACAATTTTCTTTGGAGTTCAGATAAAAAGGGAGAGGAAAAAATTCAAACGCCAATCCAAAGGAATTGCAATTGCAATGCAATTGCATTCACAAAAAAATGAGGCAAAGCCGAGGGACAAGAATGCAAATGGAATGCAATTGCAAAATGAAGCAAAACATCCAACACGCCAAGAAGAAGATGAGTCATCCTCCAATGATTAGGGGAGTTGTTCTTTGCACCTTAAACTCTACTTCTTAAATCTTAATAGTTTAGATTGTGATGTTATTGTCTTAAACTTTTGTGTTTGTCTTTGTCCCTTGCATTTTGTCATGATGATTTGATTGACATCCAAATTGTTTGAAGTTCAATGTCAGTTATGTGTGATCTCTTGTTTTTGGATGTCTCCCAAATATGTCTTAAAGTTTAAAAATCCTTGATGATGATATTGGGAATAGAAAAAAAAAAAAAAAATTTGTGAATGCTTTTGAGTTGTTCAAGTAGACAAACACATTTCTTGTCTGATTTCTTTGAGTTTTGTTCCTGTTGAATACCCTTAATGATGAAATTTTGGAGTATGCTCAGTTCATTAAATACTTAGAAACATTACGTAGATGCTTCCCAAACAAACAATTTCATGATTCCTTGTCTTTATAAAACACCCAAGTCTCAACTCACCTAAGTTTGTACACTGAATCCCTTTAGGAGAGTCTAGCTTGCATGTTTTGCAAATCACCCCTTTTCACCCCTTGTGTTATCCTTGGCCAATGGGGACATTGACATGTTTAAGTTTGGGGGGTGAGTCATGTAATATATGTAATACTACTATTGTAATACTATGTTGTTGTAATATAATGTTGTTGTAACAGCTGCTAGGATAAAAAAAAAAAAAAAAAAAAAAAGGGATACTCCTCCTTCTAGAGTTAACTGAGTAACCAGGGGCAGTCATGACACCCATGATTTCCTTTGCATGAAAGGTTAGCTTAGGAAGTAAGTATGTGAAAATAGCCTTGATGTGATAAGTGCTCGTAGCTAGATACTTTCACCAAAAAGCGTTAGTAAGCTAGAACGAAGGCACCAATGACAAAAAGGTCCCCTCTTAAAAAAAAAAAAAAAAAGAAAAAAGTATGCATCCTAGCAGTGAAAAACAAGTTTGGGGGGACATTGTTAGAAAAACATGTAAAGTTAGCTTGTTAGCAACTAAGTAAAACTTGACTAAAGGTAATAGGTAGTATGAATCCAAGGTGAGATTGTGAGATGAAAGTGTGTTGTTTAGACAAGGGAGACATGGAGGTTGCATGTAGTGGAAGCATCCAAGTAAAGTTAAAGTGTTATGAGCATGAGACCTCCCTTGAGAGGCGTATTTTTCAAAAGAATTATTCTTAGAATCTGCTTTGGCTTGTGTTGTTGTCTCTATATTTATTTTGCAATTGCTTGAGGACAAGCAATAACTCAAGTTTGGGGGTGTGATAATTCTCATTTATGAGAATTATTTGGCCTTTATACTTAGTTATTCTTGTTATTTTATATGTGTTATTAGATAAAAAGGCTAGCAAATAGTTGGTTTAAATGGAATTATTGTTGGAAGCCTTTTAAATTAAGTAAATGGAGAAAATAAAGCAAAAGAAAATGAAAACACACTTACTTGATGTTTTTGTACAGGAATTTGAAGAATGCAATAGAAATGCAATTGCATTGCAATTGCAATTTTGATAGATCTGAAAATGAAAGGAAAATCTGCAAATCTCCTAAAATCTAGGAATTTTGTGAGATATTGGCTCCACAATTTTAGCTGAGATTTTAGCCATAATTGTGCCTCATTCAAGAAGGAAACCCTAGCCCCATTCATCTATAAATATTGGAGAAGAAGCCTCAAGAGGAGAATCAGTTTTCTGCCATTTTCGGCCACAGTTGCTGTTGTCCACGATTTTCAGCTATCAAATTTCTGCTGTCAAAATTTCTGCTGTCAATTTTCAGCTGTTTTTATTTCTGTTTGCTGCTGTTTTTCTTCTGTTTTCCAGCCCCTTTCAACTTCGAAATTCAACCCTTCCTCAATGAAAATTGAAGGAAGTGAATGCTCAATTCCCTTTGAAAAAAGTGGAGTTGAGTCGATTGAATAAGAAGCGGAAAAGAGGCTGTGTTCTTCCCGTTCTTAGAATTTATTTTCTGTTTATTTGCTTCAGTTTTAGGAATTTAATTGTTGCTGTAATTTCAAGCTTTTAGCTACTGTTTTGTTCTTTCTTTTTGTTTACGAGACTAAATAGTTTCTGAATTTATTTCGATTAATGGAATTTTAGTCGTTCTTTCCTTATTATTAAGTTGTTATTCAATTATTTATTAACTCTGAAATTTTTATCACATATTGCTTCTATTTTAGTTATGAACTTTAACTCTTTTCATTCATTGTTTTTCGTTCTTTTAATTATGAGCTAAGTCTTTCTTTGGGATTCAAACATGTGAATGCCCTAGAGAAAGGAATAAAGGCCTAATATGTAAGAGCAACTTTGCTTAATCTTATAGCATTGTTTGCTTTTATTGATTGAAATTTTCATTACTAGTTTAGATTGATCACCTAGATTAGTATACAACAATTGGAGTCTAATTCTGAAAAGGTTAGATAAAAATTGGGATTTCATAAAAGCAATAAAGGAAAATAGCCTAGACATAGGAATTTGTTTTTGACCCTAGACATAGGGCAAAACCTTTAAAACCAAAAGAATTGTGTTTGAAAATTAACTAAGTTCGTATTAGCCATAGAAATATAGGTTTAATCGCTTAGCCTCCTAAAGATACTTCATAGAAGGTCGAATAGGTGTTGAATTCGGTTTACAAAGCTTAAGTGTTGAGTCAAAGGATTGCAATTGCAATTAGGCCGCAATTTCTTTCAATAGAGCAAAAGCATATTTGAATCCCTCTTTTAGCATATTTATTTCTTCTTTTCAAAAACAACAAAAACCATCCCACTTATTATTTTACATCGGTTACCCACAATTGCAATTTGAAAACATCTTTGCTTATTCTCTTGAATTTTGTTGTATCCGTTCCCTGTGGGATCGATACTCTGGAATACTTCCAGTTTTATATTACTTGCATCGACAGTGTGCACTTGCATTAGACTGAAGCGTGTTTTAATTTACAAATATTTTCTTTAAGCCCCACGTTTCAGTTCGATCAAATACACAATTCACTTTATTCAATAACACATTTACTGAATAAAACTCAATAACATCTTTATAGTAAAATAGAATATACATTCAGTTTACAAAACCACGAGTTTTAGGACATAAAACCCAACATAGATATGATTTGGTGTTGGGTAACTTGATTAAGGTGTTTTTCCTTATTTAGTGTTTTCTCTTCTAGGTACAAGAAATTGTGATAAATCATAGATTAATTCAAGAAGTAGTCAATTTTTTTTTAATCTATATTCTTGTGATGATTATTTTTAGATGGTCTAGCTATGATTTGGTGCTTGGTAATTTGATTATAAGGTTGCTCTTTATTTTTTGCGTAGTTTTCTAGGTACCAGAAATTGCGAGAAAAAAAAAACAGAATGCAAAATGAATCAATTTTCTAACTATTGTACTTTTAGTATGGCCAATAAGTAATGTCTAGATATCACTTGGTGATGGATAATTTGATTATGGTGTTTCTCCTTATTTAGTGTCTTATCTTCTAGGTACGAGAAACTGCGAGAAATCATAAATTAATTCAAGAAGTAGTCAATTTTTTTTTATCTATACTCTTGTGATGATTATTTTTAGACTGTCTAGCTATGATTTAGTGCTTGGTAATTTGATTATAGGATTGCTCTCTATTTTTTGCGTTGTTTTTCAGGTACGAGAAATTGCGAGAGAAAAAAAAAACATAATGCAAAATGAGTCAATTTTTTAACTATTGTATTTTTAGTATGGCCATTAAGTAATGTCTAGCTATGAGTTGGTGTTAGGTAACTTGATTAGGGTGTTTTTCCTTATTTAGTGTCTTCTCTTCTACGTACAAGAAATTGCGAGAAATCATAGATTAATTCAAGAAGTAGTCAATTTTTTTTTTTTAATCTCAACTCTTGTGATGATTATTTTTAGATTGTCTAGCTATGATTTGGTGCTTGATAATTTGATTGTAGGGTTGCCTTCTCTTCTAGGTACAAGAAACTGCGAGAATCATAGATTAATTCAAGTAGTCATTTTTTTTTTTTTATCTATACTCTTGTGCTGATTACTTTTAGATTGTCTAGCTATGATTTGGTGCTTGGTAATTTGATTATAGGGTTGCTCTCTATTTTTTGGATTGTTTTCTAGGTACGAGAAATTGTGAGAAAAAAAAATAGAATGCAAAATAAGTCACTTTTTTAACTATTGTACTCTTGTTATGGTCATTGTTTAATGTCTAGTTATGACTTGGTGCTGGGTAACTTGATTAGAGTGTTTCTCTTTATTTAGTGCTTTTTCTTCTAAGTATGAGAAACTGCGAGAAATCATAGATTAATTCAAGAAGTAGTCAATATTTTTTTATCTATACTCATGTGATGATTTTTTTTTAGACTGTCTAGCTATAATTTGATGCTTGGTAATTTGATTATATGGTTGCTCTCTATTTTTTGCGTTGTTTTCTAGGTACGAAAAATTGTGAGAAATTGCGAGAAAAAAAAAAAGAAGCAAAATGAGTCAATTTTTTAACTATTGTACTTTTGGTATGACCATTACGTAATGTCTAGTTATGACTTGATGCTGGATAACTTGGTTATGATGTTTCTCCTTATTTCGTGCCTTATCTTCTAGGTATGAGAAACTGCGAGATATCATAGATTAATTTAGGAAGTAGTCAATTTTTTTTTTATCTATACTCTTGTGATGATTATTTTTAGACTGTCTAGCTATGATTTGGTGCTAGGTAATTTGATTATAAGGTTGCTCTCTATTTTTTGCGTTGTTTTCTAGGTACGAGAAATTACAAGAAAAAAAAAATAGAATGCAAAATGAGTCACTTTTTTAACTATTGTACTCTTGTTATGGTCATTGTGTAATGTCTAGCTATGACTTGGTGATGGGTAACTTGATTAGGGTGTTTCTCCTTATTTAGTGTATTCTCTTCTAGGTACAAGAAACTGCGAGAAATCATAGATTAATTCAATAAGCAGTCAATTTTATTTTTTATCTATACTCTTGTGATGATTATTTTTAGACTGTCTAGCTATGATTTGGTGCTTGGTAATTTGATTATATGCATGTTGTATCAATTTTAACCCTAAACTTTCAATTTCATCAATTTAAACCTCAAACTTTACAAATTGTATCAATTTTAACCCTAAACTTTTAATTTCATCAATTTAAACCTCAAACTTGTATAAGTGTATCAATTTACACCCTTTGTTAAGTTTCCATCTCAATCCTTATTAGAAAAGTTTTCCACACATGTCCTAAGTCACGTGTTGCTCTATAATAGGTACGTATTTGTTATTTTTTTAAAAAAAATTAAAATTGCTGAAGAAAATTGGAGTAGACTCTCCATAATGTCTTTCAATTTAGAGCATGACTTTTTTTTTTTTCACTTTTTTTTACTTCTTATCTTATCTGATTCTGTTGTTTTTTTTCATTTAATTAATTGAGGGTATTTCAATTGTAAGACATGATTCTACTCAATTCATCGGCTTTTAGTAGAAACAAAGCTTATTTGCACCATATTTTTTCTCAATGGAGTACTCTCCTCTTTGAATCGTTTGCCAATATTTTATTTTTTAATTTCTCATCGGCCTTTGGCTTGATTTGTCCTCCATCCACTGCAATGGACGTGGGACTTTCAGAATCACCACCCTCGTTAGAATTTTTGTCTTTTTTCTCTCCGGCATCGATGTCACTTTAATCCCCTGTAAGATTGTTGACGGGGCCGACAAGGTCGGCTAGACCAGTTCATTGTGTTCATGGGCGTCATTTTGTTTGTCATTGTCTTTCTTGTTCTCTCTCGCATTTTAGCTGAGCTCAATCTTCTTTATACTTGTCGTCATTGGTATCGACACCAATGGCTAGGGAGGCACACAAGTGTTCCTACTTTCGAAAGTTGAGTTCATGGTTTTCATGATGGTGGCGATTCGATCTGGAATTGTTTAATTATTCTTTTAGTAAATTTATTTTTTTTAAAAAAAAAGAAATAAGTACCTATCATAGAGCAAAATGTGACTTTGGACATATGTGAGAAATCTTTCTAATGGTGATGGAAACGAAAACTTAAACGAAGGTGTAAATTGATACACTTATTCAAGTTTGAAGTTTAAATTGATGAAATCAAAAGTTTAGGGTTAAAATTGATACAATTTACAAAGTTTGAGGTTTAAATTGATGAAATTGAAAGTTCAGGGTTAAAATTGATACAACATACAAAGTTTAGGGGTAAAAAATACTTTTTACCCAAAGAATAATTGGAAGGTAAAGGCATCTTCTTGAATTTCTTTGTGATTTGTCCAAACTCCTCCATGGCTCTTTTAGAAGTAGCCTCTCAACTTAAATACATTGTCTATAGCCTTAAAATTGAACCTTCCACTTTAAAGACCTAAATTTCTTGATCTTCACTATCTTCATCACTCCGATCCTTTCTTTTTTGTAGATAGTACTTCCGTAAATGTGCTTATAGTCATTCCTTCGACATTTTATTAACCCCCTGTTTGGAACCCCAAGATTTGGGATGATTTCAAATCAGTTATGATTTGAAATCATTTCACACGTTTGGATGCTAAAAAAAAGTAAGGGATTTGAAATCGTTTAGGATTTCAAATCTCGTTTTTTTGAAAAAAAATTTCGTTCCAAATAGGTCGGATTTGATGGGATTTCAAGTTTCAAAAAATATGTTTCCAATTTTACCCCCACCTACGATAGTTTCTCCATGATAGTTTTTCTCTATTCAACTTCATACTATCAATATTTCTTCTATATTCAGACTTAACGCCATTAAAGCAAACTCAAGGTTAAGATTCTATTTTGTTTCTCCATTGTATTTTGCTATTTTAAAAAAATTGATAACAATAATTTCAATATTTTCAATGCAGCTTTTACATTTTCAACAAGTTTTTTTTATAGACAAACAAACTAGAAGTGAGTTTTTTTTTGTTTATCTTCTTAAACATTTATTTATTTATTTGATAAGAATAATATGTTTTTTTCCCCTTTTTATATATATTGATTCAATCGATTTTTTTAATGTATATTTTTTTAGCTTTATGTTTTCAACATTGGGTTGAAGAAGAAATCAACAAAAAAAAAATAATTCTTTTGATTTTTTTTCTCCATAGCTGGACAAAACAAATCAAATTTCTTTTGATGGATTTTTTTTTAGATTCAGTTGGGTTCAATCTTTTTTTTTTTCCATTTAAATTAAGACATTTGGAATTTTCTTATTTTCATTTTTAACAATAATGATAACATTTATAAATTTTAATTTCATAAGTTGATTTGTATTGATTATTGGTATGTTTTCATGATGATATGTATTTGATAATGTTATTTGATATTAAAATATTTTGTTATTAATTAAAATAATCTCCTACAAAATTCATAAGGGCATAACAGTAAAATGTTATACTTTCTTTTCATTTCTCGTGAGCATCCAAACAACAAATTTTAATTTCGGTGATTTCAAATCAATTTAGTTCCAAACGCAAATAAGAATTTAAAATCATTTCCATCTTTTAAAATCTTAAGATTTGAAATCATTTCTTACTAAATCCATCTGCCAAACAAAGCATAAAGCAAAAAGTTCAAGAAATTTAGGGTACGTTTAATTAGTGATCTGAAAATATAAATTTAAAAATACGAGATACAATAAAAATTAGAGTTTTATTTTATATTTGGAATATTTTTATTATGTATTTGGTAGCAAATTTAAAAACTATATATCAATTTATAAAGTTGTTACAAATGTATGTGATAATATATTTATAAACAATAAAAATAATTGTTGTAATTATCAACTAAATATTTTGTTGAATATAAATTATTATTAATTAATTTATGACTACGTTTTATGTTATAAATTTTATTATTCAATATTATATGATTTATAATATATTACATTATACTTATTTTAATTTTAACAAAAATAAAATAAGTTTATAACTTGAAATAGTATATGTATCAAAGTTTCTATCTTTTTTAATATAATTCTGGATTCTAAATTTTCAAATTTAAAATCTAGACTCCTTGAAAACATTAAAAAGAAATTGTTTTTCAAAATTTTCACTATTTAGATCTAAAATCTTAAAAAATTTTCAAAAACAAATATACCAAACCTATATTTACTGAATCAGGATTTGGTGAATCTAAAAACAAAAAACACAAACAGGTGCTTAACAACTAACTCTTTTATATCTCCCCATTTGATCTATTAGCCAATTGGAATATTTCAATACGAAACTTTTTCCAACAACATAAATTCTGATTTTTGTTTTGGCCAAAAAAATGCAGCTGAGATTTAACCATGAGGATGAGGCTATACATTCACAATCATAGCCAATTGATGTTGTAATGATATTTTCTAACTTCGAATGCATTCTAAATCTAGAAATATTAGAAGTTTTTTTCATTTTCCTTTTCTTTCCAGTACATTGGCTAAGCGAAAGATTTGATCAGCATTTCAAGAAGTATTTCTTTGATCAAGTGTGAAGCAAAGCAATAGGGGATTTTCGTGTTTTGATCATTCTTCATCTATACAAAATAATTCTCTCTCTTTTGTTCATGCCAGAGCGCTCTCTTTTGCAGAACCTGCAAAAATATGATAAATATATATATATATATATATATATATATATATATATATATATATCAGTTCTTCAATAACCACTCCGGGAATTCACGGTCTTATACAATGATATGATAGTTTCTTTCTAAAGATCATATCTTTTCAGATTTTGGCTAGTTAGAAATCAAACTTACCTTGTTTCTTAAGCTTGTTTCGGAAGCTTCGTTTCCTGCTAAATGCTGCCTCCTGCACCGAAAAAGAAAGCAACAAAATGTTAAAACTCGACCACTGACGAACGTTCGAAGAATTAATGAATAGCAGCAGTTCGGAGTGGTTAGCAAGTGAAGTTTATTCTGTGTAGATATGGAATACTAAATGATATTAAGTCCTCTGGCTATATTTGCAAAGTTATGTCGGATTGTATCTCGGCTCGAGGTGTTAGGGAGGTAGAGAAGGGGGTAAGAGGAATTATCAAAGAGTGAGTAGTAAGAGTCAATCTGACAATTACCACAGGTTGAGACAAGTTTTCTGCACGTCGAACTGCTGCAACGAGATCACGGTTAGCATTAGTGAACAGGCTGGTGACAAGTCCATATTGACCAGCTCTACCAGTTCTACCAATCCTATGTAGAAAATCTACAGCAGAAGTAGCAAAGTCTGCCTGAAAAGGAAAAACAAATCTACAGTCAACTCCATATTAAAAGTAAGGCCATTGGCACAAACATTCAAATCCCAAACAGAATCATTGAAAGTGAATAAATAGATATAATGATTCTTCGGCAGGATAATTTAAACGACGTTGCAAACAAGCATGAAGTAGTAGCAAACAAGTATGAACGCCCCTAATTTTGATATTTTATAAGCTCTTTGATTTATTCTTGAATCCCAAATCTTCGATCCAGAGATGCTAGAGCCATCTGCTGAAAACATTTATTAAAAGAGAAGCACCTGAATAACATGGGATACGTTTGAAATATCCACTCCTCTTGCAGCAGCATCAGTGCAAACAAAAACACCACCATTCTGTCTGAAATCAGCCAGGATCTTTGACCGCTCCTCCAAACTGCGGTCTTTATGGTAACGAAAACATTTTATACCTGCCCCCAGCAATATATTGGCCACTGCTTCAACAGTTTCAACGGTGTTCGCAAACACCATAGTTCGGATGACACCATCATCAGAATTCCTCAGTTGAGATTTAGATTGATTCACAGCCTTGATGAGTTCATCTACCTGATTATCAAGTGTCACTTCAACCCACCTCTGCTCCAATCTAAACTAGAATAGAGAGTGTAAATTATTCACCTTAATATGCAGCCATAAAATGGCAAAAAAGAAAACTTGAGTGAAGTTTGCAAAAAGATACAGACAATTGCTCTTTTACAGAGGTCAAATCACAAGGAAACACAAACTCTGACTGATATTTGTATACAGGGGTCAAATTGAGTACTCTTGCCCATATAGTAATAAATAACCAATGTTCCAATATAGAGGTGAGGTCAAACCAGATAGTAACCAATAAAGAAAGCAAACTGACACTATATCAGAATGCAAAGCATTACAAGCTACCAATTCAAGAGGTCTGATCTCTCCCCCTACTAAAGATTATTTTCTCTAGACTACACACTTGCTAGCTAACTAATCCTCTCAGCTAGTCAGCCTATACATGACTACGCATTTATACTTCTATCTTCTAACAGACCAATGTTCCAATATAGAGGTGAGGTCAAACCAGATAGTAACCAATAAACAAAACAAACTGACACTATATCAGAATGCAAAGCATTACAAGCTACCATTTCAAGAGGTCTGATCTCTCCCCCTACTAAAGATCATTTTCTCTAGACTACACACTTGCTAGCTAACTCATCCTCTCAGCTAGTCAGCCTATACATGACTACGCATTTATACTTCTATCTTCTAACAGACTTATACTTTGCCTTTATTAATCCTACCATTTGCCTCTAACTCACTCTATCCCCTAGCTCCCATTGCCTCCTTCCATGAGTATGTGAAGCGCAATGGAGGTTTAGCCTTATTCTTATCATTTATCAACATCCAACCCTAACAAATGTTCTAAATATCTGATTGATTGTGCACCAGAAAATTCCAATCTGCCAAACATACAACCACTAGAGAATCTTGGAGAACAAAAACTGCCAACTGCTATGGATTGAAAACAGAAATGTATAGAAGCTCATAGAATGTAAATATTTTAAGTGGCCATTAGGTGGTTAAACTATTTTAAATTTTTCATAGGAAGAACAGTGAAACTTTAATTAACTGAGATAAAGGATCTGCTAGAGCACGAGAAATTTCAATTTTCACACAGTTATGTCCATTTGAAAGAAGCCCCTATGAGTTTCACAAGTGATTACAACCAGACTCGGGCAGTACCTGGGACTGTGGCAGTGTAGGTATTTCCCACTAACCCAACTAGCATCTGGGAACATTTTCCGCAACACTGCACCAGCAGTCTTTTTCCCATTCACAGGAAGAGTTGCTGCAACAAAAATGTACTGTTTACTACGCTCATAACTTTTTCGCACTCTTCTCCAGTCTTGTATTCTCCCAGACACACATTCAGTTTTCTCCTGTATGTTATTTGAATCAACATCTTCCTCATAACTTTCTTCCCCTTCCCCTTCCCCTTCCCCTTCCCCTTCCCCTTCCACTTCCTCTTCCTCTTCAGAAATGGTTTCAGTCTGTAAGCCATTCTCATCCTGTAAAATAAGCTGGGATGAAGGGTCAGCTTCTAATTCCATGAGCCTCTCTGGAGATTCTTTTGAGCGAGACAACAGCTTTTCTTCAAACCGGAGCAAGTTTATAAGACGGATGACCTTATTCTGGAAGCTGCCAACAAGAAGCATATCTGCTTCATCAAAAACCTGCAGTAGTTCCAAAAAGAACATGTAAATTAAAAATTACATTATGAAACTTAAATTATTTTAACATGGAATGAGAGAAAAATACCACATGCTTCACAGCACGAAGAAAATCCAGACGTCGACCCCTGTTTGGTTCAATATAATTAAGCAGAGCTGCAGGAGTTGATACAATAATATCCGGCTCATGAATTGGCCACCCCTGCAATCAAAGTTCTTAGTCAAAGATAGAATCATATCAACATGGTCATACCAGTGCAATGCATTTCCCATAGGAAAGTGAATCACTATGCTTGTATTCATAAATTTAGCAAGGATTTTAGTCATATATTATCTTGGACAACATTTTTTTACCTGTCTTCCACAGACAGCTGTAACTCTGAGAAGTGATCTTCCATGTTCATCGCAGAGTGTATTAGCCATTTGAACCACTTGCTCACACAACATTACATTTGGACAAAGAACAAGAGAGAGCTTATTAAATGAACCCAAGTCTTGGTCGCTATCCGTCAACTTGTTATCACCATGTTCACTGCATATCTTATTAATTAGGGGTACCAGGTAACCATGTGTTTTCCCGCTACCAGTTTCGGCTGCAATGACCACATCATTTCCTGACATTATAGAGGGCACGCAAGCAGCCTTAAATGCAAACAAGAATGCATCAGAAGTGATAATGAAGTGGAGAACAGTAAAGGCATCGACCAAGAAAGATTAAAAGGGTTGCAGAAGCTTCCATTAGCATACTATCTAGATCAATAAAAGAAGAATATGTATCCGAGATATTGCATCTCACATGCACTTAAGAGACTAAGTCATTTTCTTTTACATATCAGTGATTTCCTATGCTTCTTTCTATGTTTTCAGGCAAACCAAAAAAAAGCCCAGTGAAGGGTGAGCAAAAGGGAGAATGAATTCAATCCCATTGAAACAAGTCCAATTCTTATGACAAGTAAACATTGTTTCACTCCTTACAGTATCTTTAAGCATCGAAGGACTGTCAGCTCCTACCTAGTGGCTAGTGCTAGCAGTTCGAGGATCACGGTGAGCCCACTAAGCGAAAAGTTTTGCTAAAATTTTAATTGCTTGAGAGGAAAAACTCCGGGTACCTGAATCAAAGATGGCCTCTGGATTCCGGCACTAACAAGAGCTCGAGAAACATTATCAGAGACACCAAGTGATGTCCAAGAAACACCTTCTGCCGCATAAAAAGTATCTCTTCCGATTCCATCAGCAGCAGTTGTTGCAGCAGAAGCAGCAACAGTTCCAACAGCCCTTGATTGCTTAGAACACGGTTGTCTCAAAGAAACCAACCCAATTCGGATAGAACATGAATTAGGGACCAAGAAGTTAGAATCTTTGAACGAGAAAAGCAACTTAGACGACAAAGCTAGTCTCTTTAAATGGAGCGCAGAAGCAGGGCGATACAGAAGCATTGGCTCTGTATGGGATTGAGCCCGGAAAAATGCTAACTTTCTGCTGTCTGTATTGAGTTACAATCCCTATCTTCTTTATTCTCTGAAATGCTAAAAGCAAGGAAATTTAGTTCTAGGGTTTTAGGGTTTAAGGCAAAATCCTTCAACAGCAATGACATCAAGCAAAAGGGCCCAACTGAATCTGACTAGACGGACCCCGTTTAAGACACTTGTCAATTGATACACCATTCACGATTGGGAAAATTTTTAGTACTATGAGAGTATTATACTCTCTTTGTTTACACTATATTTTTTTATTTATAAATAGTTTTTAAATGCTGGTGGTCCTACATAATTTTCAAATAGATGGTAACGTGGCAAACAATCAATTGAAGTAGTATGAAAAAATTTTCATACTGCAGTAGTACTAGAGTTTTTCCCATCACGATCGCACTCTTAGACACGTGCCAAACAATCAATTGAGGTATCCCATCACGATCGCATTCTTAGACACGTGGCAAACAATCAATTGAAGAAGTATAAGATTTGTTTAAGTACTAGAGTTTTTTCCATCACGATCGCACTCTTGGACACGTGTCTTATTGATGTGTCGATCATGGTCAAAATACATATTTCGGTTTCATTAATACATAATTCACAACACCACAGTCTCGTGCAGAGAAGAAGCCTTAATGGCGCCAAAACGAAGCAAAGGCCAAAATCTTCCTCAGGATCCACATGGAATGTTCGCAGGGATGGTTGTCTTCTTAGTCGAAAAGGGGGTGCAGGCCCGCCGATTGCAGGTTTTACATTTCAATATCTTTCTCTGCAACTTTGTGTTTCAATGAATTTAAAGTCGTTATTTGGGTATTGGTTTTGTGGTTGAAGATTTGGAAACAGAAGTTGGTCCAAATGGGTGCTAGCATTGAGGAACGTTTGTCGAAAAGGGTCAGCCAAATATTTGCTGCGAGCTCGGACGCTCTTCTGCAAAAAGTGGACGGTGAGCGTTTGGCGCGCTTTCAAGGGGTGAGTCCTGCTTTTTTGCTGAGACGTTAATTGATGCTAATTACACATGTATACTCGTATGTGGGTTCTGACAGTGATGAACCATGGGGCGATCGCTTGTGAATGTTATTGAAGTTTAAAGTGGTTTTCTTGAAGTGCATATAAGAAAAACTTGTTTTCCTCTCTGGGGTATTTGAAGTTTATGAATTAGGCTAATTACTACACATTTTCAGAAGGTTCTGTCATACCAGTGGCTAGAAGACAGCTTAAGTTCAGGGGAGAAGGCGTCAGAGGATTTGTACGCTGTAAAAGTGGGTTTAGATGGAAGAGATGAGCCTCAACCGTCTATTTCCAAAAAACTAAAATTATCTCCCAACAATTCAGAAGCAGTAAGTTTTGAAAGTGGAGGAGATTCAAATGCTTCAACCTTGGTAACAAAGACTGCTACAGGTCTTGACGACTCCAAATTGAGGATAGATCAAACAGTGACTAGTCCAAGGACTTCTGATTCTATTAATAGCAATGTAAGTTTCTTTGACTACCAGTTCAAAGCTTGATGTTGAAATGTGTTTGGTCCTGTTTTAGTTGCCAATACGTTCATCGTTCACTAGATGTAATATGTCAATAAAAATTTGCTCACCAGTTCATAAATTAGGAATGTTTCTTTATAGATTTGTGGCTTGACCTTGGAAATCTTTAAAAGTAATTTCCAGTTTTCTTTAGACTGCTCACATCTGAATTAATCATTTTGTTCTAATAAGGTGAAAATTTTGCAGACATCTATGTCATACAATCCACCGGATATGAATAAGAACATAACTGAGATTTTTGGAAAACTTATCAACATATACAGAGGTGAGAGTGACGTCTTTCAGATTAGTTGACTGCTCCTGTTTCCACAATTGAGTTTCTGATGGCTTGTCTTCTTTATATTTCAAGCATTGGGTGATGAACGAAGGTCATTTAGCTACTACAAGGCGATTCCAGTAATTGAGAAACTGCCTTTTAAAATTGAGAGCATCGATCAGGTCAAACACCTGCCAGCAATAGGAAAATCGTTGCAGGATCATGTGAGTGTAACGATTGTAGTTCCAAATTTGTAATTTTCAACTAACTTCTTTCTCTTTTGAGGTATTGCATTATGTTGTATGATGCTTTTCTTCATTCCATTTCCCTCCTTTATTTTGGGTGAAATTGGTAATCTTTGTACTTATATAGTATATTGCCTCATAAGTTACCTGCAATCAATCTGGTTGTTCATAATATCATTTCCCATTGAACCGCGTGTTTGGGGCTGGCCTTTTTTGGCTAGGTTATTTCTGGAACTGAGATCTTGACTTGAGATCGCTTCAACCTCTGCAGGACTTCATAAGAAATCCATCTCCGCATGGGAGGACAGGACATGTCCTTGGGTGAATAATGTGGTCCTAAATGCTGTGCAATTTGTATATTAATAATAATGTTGCTAAAAAAAACTGTGTAAAACCTTTCATCTGACCTGCTGTAGTAGTTTTGACACATACACGGATTGATTACAGAAGATTGTGCATTGTGTTTGCAGATTCAAGAGATAGTGACAACTGGAAAGTTATCAAAGTTGGAGCACTTTGAAACAGATGAAAAGGTGTTTGCAGGTTTTTAAGAAAACCTCAGACCTTCCTCTCTGATAAATATCATTGATTTTCATATTCATATTTATCTTTCTATGTAGTAATGATCGATGCGTTTATTTCTAACCATTGTAGGTCCGGACAATCTCACTTTTTGGGGAAGTATGGGGTATTGGCCCAGCCACATCTTTGCGATTGTATGAGAAAGGATATAGGACCCTGGATGACTTGCAGAAGGAGAAATCGTTAACCCATGCACAGAAAATAGGGTTGAAATATTTTCATGATATTAAACAGAGAATTCCACGCGATGAGGTCGGCTGCTTTACTCTTGTGGATTTTGCAACAGTAGCTTATCTTTTGGGTAAATGTGTTCTCAGATTTCTGAAATCCATCTGACTTGGTAGGTTCAGGAAATGGAGAGCCTTTTAAAGAAGGCTGGGGAAGATGTTTTGCCAGGGGTGAGAACTGAAACACCTCCTTAAAATCTGAATCTAAAAAATATGGTTATTAGCTGATATCATCATGGAGCTTGTACTTTCGCGTGTAAATGCTATGACAATCCATAGCTTCGATGGTGTATGATTTTTTTGCTTTATTTTTTATTTTTTCTTTCAGTTACATTACTTTAAAGTGCTTATATTGACATTTTTTTGCTTTAGGTTCTTATTCTGTGTGGAGGATCATTTCGGCGAGGGAAGTCTTCCTGTGGAGATTTGGACATTGTAATCACACATCCTGATGCGAAAAGGTTTCAAACATTGCCCCTTGCCTTATTTATTTCTGTATTAGTTCTCTTAAATCTTGTTTGAGTTGAACGTCTTGATTATGTAATGGGAGGATAAAGCAGGTCAAATGAGATGTCCTGAAACATCTACTTTTGAATCAAAAGAATTAAAAGTAATAAGCATGGTTTAAGGAGTTTACTTTTTATCACACTGTGAAGATCTTGATTGCATTTGATCTTGTATCATAAACGCAATGATGCCTATTCCAGTTGAAAGCTTTACACTATTTTTTGTACCAATATGACGCTACTATCTTCATAGTCATAGTCATTTCGTTGTACATTTCTGATTTGCTCCATTTTATGTATAGTTCCTTGAAAGTTATTTTCTCTGTAATTACAGCCATAGAGGTTTTCTACCAAGATATGTAAAGCATTTAAAGGATATGAAGTTTTTAAGGGAGGATTTGGTATTCAGCACGCACAGTGAGAAGGTCATATTACCCATTCTCCTTTGTTTAAACTGTTTGCAAGATGCCATGATATGCTGTTCTCAACCTTTTGTATATTTGCATTGTGGAACCATGAACAGGGAACTGATTCTGGTGTTGACACGTATTTTGGCCTTTGCACGTATCCTGGAAGAGAATTGCGGCACCGAATAGATCTTAAGGCATAAGTCCTCTTATTTCTAATCTGATCTTTCTTTGGCCACTTCTTATTTAGAATAGAATGGCAACTTTGAGATAGGTTGATAGAAAAGTAGTGATAGAATAGAACCAAATTCATGTTCAGTTAAGAACCGAAGTGGATGGTAAAAGAAAATCATGCCTGCAAATAAAATGTATCAGCAAGTTTAATTGAGCTGAGTAAATGAAGATTGTTATGTTCACTCTTATTTCTTTTGCTGTCTAGGGTTGTGCCCTCCTCCGAATGTTACCGATGATATCGATGACTTAGATATTTTGCGATATCGTGATTTCTTGGACATTAGTTTCCATTAACCCCCCAAGATTCTAAGTAGAAATAGATTTCTAAATTTCTTTTCTCACCACTTCTCGCCAGAAAATTTTACTTCTCAAATTCAACTCCTGTAGGTGTATCCAAGAGACATATATGCATTCGGGTTGATAGCGTGGACCGGAAACGATGTACTAAATAGGAGGTATGGTCATCTGTAGCTAATCTATCTGTTGTGCATTTCAAATAGTTTTCAACTTTGGTGCTGAAACTTTGGTTGTGATAAGGTACGAGAGTGTGCATTTCGAAGAGAAACAGCGCTTAACCGTGTCCCCGGATTCTGTTTTCAAATGTATGTATGTTTGTGTGAGAGATAAAAGTGCAATGTTGTTTAAGGTGTTCAGATTGTGTTTACAGGCTGAGATTACTGGCAGAATCAAAAGGATTTAGGCTGGATGATACTGGACTTTATCCAGCTACTCAGGGATCTGGTGGTAAAAGGGTAATTGTCTTACTTGGTTTAGAAGGAATATGGCCTTAAAATACAGGGTTGTCCCTATTCCTAACTCCTTTGTGGGTGTGGTTATGCTGCAGGGTGCAAGAGGAACTGCAACTTTGAAGTTTGATACAGAAAAAGAAGTTTTCGAGTTCCTTGGGTTTCCATGGCTGGAACCCCATGAAAGAAATCTATGATTGTAAATATAAGTTTTTTTTTTTTTTTTTGTACATTATAAACATATCAAAACGAGTGAACTCTTTATAAAGTATCCGTTCATAATAAAAAAAAAAAAATAATTTATCTTAAAATTCATATTATAGTTTAAAAAGTATAGTTCTTTCAAGAATAGATTGTTTATGAATGACCTAACCAAAGATTAGGATTTTTTTTATAATATTTAACGTGTGTAGTGGATATTTGAACTTCTGACTTTTTAATTGAGAATGTATGTCTTATCAATCGAGCTATACTCGAATTGTCATCGAGAGTGGCAATTAAAACTCATAACAAGATTATTAATGGATTTATAAAATATGTTAATAATACTTTAATTGTAAACTGCATTTGGTCGGTTTCGAAAAATTTACACAACTCTTTTAGGGAGAAAAAGGGTAGAGCTGGACGAAAAAATCCAAATGGGAGAAAGAGGGTAGGGTTTTCATTGCGTGAGATCTGAGATATGAGGCATTAAAAAAAAACAAAACAAAAATCAATCAACCCTACACCTTAGGCCAAACAAATTATTTAGTAAAACTTGAAAAACCATCTTAGAATTTAGATCCGGTAAAAGTAAAAAAGGAAAAAATCAATTTATATCCTAGGGACTTTATCAATAAAAAATTTTAATTAATAATTATATCAATTTAAATATAAACATTCATAAATGTATCAATTTATATCTTTATAATTTACACTTTTATTAGATTCTATTTTAAAATTTTTAGTTTATACATGTGCAAACCGAGTCTAAATTGATTCATTTTATAAATATTTAAAATTTTAATTATTCCAAGTTTCTGAGGTTGCATCGATGATGTACGTAGAGGTGTGGGTGTATCCCAAAACTGGTGGGTGCAAATAGAAGATCTATTGATAAACCCTTCGGCTACGCTTTTACTAAACCCGTGCAGCGGATAAACATGGCATCGAGTACAGCTCCTGCTTTCCATCTTCCTCTTCCCCCTTCTCTCTTTACGTTTCATAAACCCACCGTTCCATTATCCTTCTTCTCCAATCCTTCTACTGCTCTCCAACACAGACGCCTCAAGCTTCCATATCCACCGTCCCTGTCCTTCAAAACCCACATTTGCAGCGCCGCCGAATACAAATTTCCCGACCCAATTCCCGAATTTGCCGTCGCCGTAAGTTTCTTCGAAACATTCTCCAATTCTACATACGATTCTATCTTCTTCTGATTTGCACTTCGTTTCTGCTCAGGAAACCGAGAAGTTCAGTGCTCATCTCCTTAAAAAGCTCTCTCAGAAAGATATTTACGGGGATTCCGTTCAAGAGGTCGTCGGAATTTGCACCGAGGTATTTCATTTCAGTTTCTTTAAACCTCTTTACCTTTGTCTCTCTGTCTCTGTTATTCACTCATGGCCTTGAAAGAAACCCTGTTCTACAGATATTCAATACCTTTATGCACACTGAGTATGGTGGGCCTGGGACTTTGTTGGTCGTACCTTTCATCGACATGTCTGATACAATCAACGAACGAGGGTTACCTGGAGGACCTCAAGCTGCCCGTGCTGCAGTCAAATGGGCTCAAGATCATGTTGATAAACACTGGAACGAGTGGACTGGTGATGATGATGGCACCTAAAAAAAGTTGTTCTGCAGAATTCATTTTGTTGACTTTGTTCTGATATGAACCTATGAGAGATCTACGGATGTTCAGCAAGTTGTATTGTACCTCTAAAATGAGAAGGATAGAACTTAGACAAACCAAACAGAAACTCTCCATTTTCTACTCGGTTGTAACTGAATCCTTTAGCTGGGCAAAATTTGCATCAGTGTATTTCTATTCGGCTTGGGCAGTCTTAGAGATATAAAATATTAGATGCCTTTATAAGGAATCTAAGATATGAATTGTTTTATCTGCACAGTAAGATGAGTGCTGTTATTTAAGGATGTTTCTTGTCTACAACTGATCATCATTACATTACTACTATTGAACCAGTGCTTCCAAGTGAAGTTTTTGACCTGAACAGTTGGTTCTGAAATGCATTCATATCAAGTTCTTTAGCACAGAAAGAGGGGGGGAAGACTATAAGGGGGTTGGGAATATCTTCATTCAGTGACATCTAAAATTTACAGTTTCCATGTCTGTAAGAGAAAATGCAATGGACACGGTTAGGACCGATGGCGTTTATCTAGCAGTTCCTCCCTGTCAATAAAACGCTCAAGCAGCTCTTCCTCTTGCAAAACCAAGCAGTCTTCGGCCTTTCCAAACCAATCATAACGGTGTCTTGCAACAGTGTCATAGACAGCATCTCTAAGAGGAGTTGGGATTATCAAGAATGAGCTCAAAGCTGAGTAAGGGGGAGGCAAATACGACAGCACCCTTAGAGCAGCTGCAAAATCACAATTTTGCGCAAATGTTAACAATGATTACATTTCTCGTGATCAAGAAAGATAGAAATCGGGAGGTAGAGAATGGAACATTATACTTTTTGACAGAAGTATTGTTACATTAGTAGTAACTAATAAGTCAATCTACACAAAATAGAAAAAACGAAATCTCATTTATAATATGCTTTATGATCTATGACAATGGATCTTGGTTGTTATATGGGATCTTAAATTTCTAATTAAGAAATTGGAAACATCATAAAGGGGAAAATGGAGCGCCGAGTCAATAATCCACAACCTGTTATAGGATAAGGGGAAAAATCAAAGAAATTAATGGAACATTTTAGCTGTTCTTGGTCAAGGAGGTTACGTACCGGTGGAAGCTTGGTGGTATAAACCATGGCCCTCGATGAACAAAAAGCGACGGCAAACATCCTCTCTGTCTAGACCACTCAGTCTCAAGTATGGTTCAGCAGCTTTGGACTGAAGGCAGCAAAATTTGATCTTCTTATATTTGTCCACTTTTATTACCCACTTCACACCTGCAAATTTTAGCGATGGAGAGGACAAGTTATAAACACACACAACTAATGGAAGATAGCAACAGAATGTTCTAGTGCTGCCTTTAAAATTTTGAGCATATTCGAAGTCTGGAAGAGAAATGACATAGACACAAAATGCAAAAAACTAAAAACTACGGAACCCGTAATCCAATCTTGATAAAACTTTCAATCATTACTATGGAGTCGAATCGAATTTACCATGCTGCCAAATTATATAGATAACGAAGGCCCGAAGAGCACAATGGTGGAACGGGAGGGTTTTATTTAATAATGTGGGAAGATTTGTTTCCTTCTTTCTGAAACATATATCTATACATACCACACCGAAAAGGAATGCGGCTTTGATTAAGGAATTAAAGACTAGATTTCTTTCACAGATGTGCATATTCCCCCTACAGCCATCAAACTCTTCCAAAAGTTGGGCGGTACTAATGTCGAACAGTTCATAGAATGTAAAGACAAGGGAAGGAAATTCAAACCGCCACCCAAAGAAAGAGGAAAAAGAAAAGAAGGAAAAGATGTCGCAAGATTAAGGCAAAAACCTAAAAGGTGGATTGGTTTTAAATATGAAATATACAAGAAAATGACAATCTGATTATACACAATCTTTCGTTCTTTTGATGATATAACAGATGTAGCCATGGCACATTCTCATGAAACATTCGAATCAGAACGAAATTATAAACAGAGCGATTTAAAGAGAGAGAAAACAGATTGGACCTCGGTGGCAGAAATGGCAGACCCCGTCATAGACAACAACACGAGGCTGGAGGAGAGTAGGAAACACAGGCTCGACAATCGAACCAGCGGCAGCAGCAGGAGAGACGACGTCAACAAAGTCCTCATCAACTTCTTCAGGAATATCGGCGATATCCGCAGGCGCAGCGGTAGAGCGATCGATGCCGGGTGAAGACGGTGAAGCAGATGAAAATTTAGAAAAAAAGATGCATCGAAATGGAGAAGAAGAAGATGTAACAGTAATGGAGGTGGCTCTGGTTGTCGCTGTTGATGTGAACAGTAGGTGCCGAAACCGATTCATCAGAAGTTTGCCCGTCATTTTGGATCGATCGTCACCGGCGGTTTTCTCTGTTTCTGAACATTTCGAAAATGGAACAAAGGGGGTTTCAATTCCGAACTGCCCTCTTTTTCTTCCTTCCGTCTCAAGCAGCCCGAGGCTCATTCGAGGTTCATGGGCCTCAGTGAAGTAGACGGCCCACTGACGAAAATGTAAAATGCGAAAAATAGAAAATGGAAAACGCTAGAGGAAGGGCTTGAACCTTCGACCTTGTGGTTAACAGCCACACGCTCTAACCAACTGAGCTACTCCAGCTGACGATTATTTTCCGAAATTATTTAATTCATTATCTTATATACGACATACCAGACACTTTAAAAAAAAAAAAAATCAATTTTTACTCTAAACTTTAAATTTCATCAAAATTCACTTTAATCTTTGATGAATCTTGCAATATTTATCTCAAACTTTATTGAGTGTTGTCATTTTTATCTTCTAATAGATTTTCGTTTGAATATTCTTATATGTATCTAATGAATTATAAAACATGTATCAAATATGAAATTAATGTGATTTCAAAGAAAAAAACACAAATTCAATTTTATTTTTTTTTTTAAATTTATGAATTTTGAGAGATTTGTTCAAAAATCGATATTGTGCATTAATCAAGCTCAATTTTATATTAGGTTTGATTTTTATTAAACTTGAGTTTTGAAATATTTCTACATGCTTTTTTTTAATCAAATTTTGTGAATGAAATTAGTGAAAATTTGGGGGAAAAAATAATAAAAATTGAAACACTTGTGTTAAGTGTATGGTTCAAATCCATTAAATTGAAAACTTAAGATGAAATTTAATACATCATGCCAAGTTTAGAGTATAAATTGATTTTCTTTCTTCCTTCTTTTCCTTTTCGGAAACAATAATAGACCTCTTATCTTAAAGGAAAACATCAAAGTTTACCTTGAACTCGAACACTTGTATCAATCGTTACCCTAAACTTTCAATTTCATCAAATTATATCTTAAACTTTTATAAATGGTGCAATCTTTACCTTAAAATTTAAACTTGAAAAAGTGTTGCAACTTTTATCTTTTGATTGATTTTCATTTGAAACTCGTAAATTAAATATTCTTATGTGCATTTACCTAATATAAAATATATGTTTAATATGAAATTAATGAAACTTCAAAGAAAAATAACACTAGAACTAAACTTTTGTTGACGTTTGTGAGTTTTGAAAGATATATTCTATTGACGATTTTTATGTTGATTGAACATAGTTTTGTGCAAAAATTGATTTGTGTTGAAATCAATGAATTTTGAAAGATTCATATTACATTTTTTTTAGAATTAGTGCGTAAATTTAGTGAAATTTGACTATAAGGTAAAAATTGCAATGTTATGTCCTTTGTTGGTAACAATAGTCACTTTCTTCTCTTATCCAACACGCTGACAAGCCAACCACGAGGATGCACGTTAAATCAAGAATATTAGAATAATAAAAAACATTAATGACCAATTTGGTAGGCAATTTGAATTCTATTTTATGTTTTCAGATCCCCTAAATTCAATGAATATGCGTTTAGCATATATGTTTTCGAAAATTATTTTTGAATTTTATGATCCAAATAGTACAAATTCTGAAAATAACATTTTTATGTTTTTATTGTATCTAGATTTTGAATTTAAAATTTTAAAATGCAGAATTATATTAAAAATGATAAAAACTTTAATAAATATAGTATTTTATGTTATAAACTCAATTTATTTTTGTTAAATTAAAATATGTATAATATAATATATTATAAATTATATAATAATCTAAAATAAGAATTATACAAAATTTATAACATAAAATATATTCATAAATTAATTAATAATGGTTTATATTTAACATAATATTTAGTTTTGCAACTACAAACTAGTTTCATAGTTTATAAATATATTATAAAACACATTTTGAATATTTGTTTAAATTGGAATTCAATTTCTAAATCTGCTACCAAACACATATTTGAAAACATGAAATACAACTCTATTTTCATTGAATCCATTATTTTCAAAATTCTTCAGAGTGCCTACCAAACATGTCCTAAATTCTCAAGTCTTTTTTCTTTTTTATGAGAAGGAATAAATTCTTATGTCTTAACTAGGTTCCAAGCCACCTAATATATATATATATATATTTAACTCTTTTGCAATTTCAAAAGAGCATGAACCACAATCTTTGCATCCTTCCTACACAGCAGTTTGAGGTTAAGTTCATTTCCATGAAAATTAATGTTTAAGGTGAAAATTGACACAACTTACCTTGGGTAAAAATTGGATTTTTATATTTCTTACTTTAAATCTTGAATATGCACCATATGATATTTGATAAAATAATGCAACTGATTTAGGTTGTGTTGTTTTACCCATTATATTTTTACATCCTAGTAGTAAGTATTGTGGTTTAGCTGGTTATCATCTCAGTCTAACACATTCAAGATCTCCGTTTCGAATCGGAGCAATGTCAAAATTTATCCTTTAATTATTTTTTTTCCAATTGAAAAAAATTAGATGAAAGAAAGTTCTTTAAAAAATTGCCTTAATAATTAAAGTATCTTGTTACTAATTGGTGTCATGGTTTAGTTGGTTATTGCATCAGTCTAACAAACTGAAGGTCTCTAGTTCTGGTCTTCGAGTCCAGGCAATGCCAAAATCTATCTTTTTTTATTTTTCCATCTTTTCCAATTGAAAAAAAAAAATAGATTAAAAGAAAAACAAGTTCGTGTAAATTATTTCCATAATTAGAATTATCCATCAATAGGTGTCGTGGTGTAGTTGGTTATCACGTCAGTCTAACACACTGAAGGTCTCCGGTTCAAGTCCGGGCGACGCCAAATTTTCCTTTTTTATTATTTTTTTTTCCAATTGAAAAAAATTAGATTAAAAGCAATTGTTTTAAAAATCATTTCAATAATTAGAATAACCTATCAACCGGTTCAAGTTCGGGTGAAGCGAATTTAATTTTTAGATTTTCTTTCCAGTGAGTGGTCAATTTTAAAAAATGAGCTGAAAATTAGGGGCCTCTGTCCCCAGGCTGATTAAAAATTGGGCCCAAGGAACATTGAGCTTAAAATCTGGGCCAATATATCAAGCCCAAAAATATCCACGTCCTAAACTCAGTTACCGTACACTTGATTTGATACGAAAATTAGAGCATCCCACACGCAATAAAGACCAAAAATCATGCTCTTATTAGGTAAGATGAGCTTTTCAAAGAGAGCGTCCCATAAAAACAATTAACAAAACCCATAATCTTTATTTCGTTATCAGTCGAATTGAATGACATTCAACTAAACATATATTATTTTTTTTAAAAAAATGAAAAAAAAAAAAGAAGAAAAACTAGGAGTGTTGAAAATGTAGCCGAATTGACAACCCATTTTGTCAAATTAAATGATTGAAAGCCCACAAATTTCTCCTCCAACTTGACTTGTATTTCTAATTGTAGTTCGAACATTGTTTTGATCAGAAGAATAACTGAGCAATGTTAGGAAGAAATTAGTACTGTTAATTTATAGTTTTTTTTTTATTTCTCTTTTTTAGTACAACAAATATAGGGTATTAGAGATTTAAACCTCCGATCTCAAGGAAAAGAATACATGTCAATTATCGTTGAGCTATGCTTACTTTAGCACTGTTAATTTATAGTTAACTTTTTCAAAAAAGACTAGCCTCTATTATCATTTTCTCTATAAATTTTAGAAAGTTTGTCACATTGTGTCTTTTCTTGAATGAAAATTATTATTATTGGAAGGAATGGTTAATTCCATTTAATTGCAACCAACAAGAACAAATTATTCACTTTTACACTATTACTGAGGGTGGTAAAATTCAGCTCTATCAGTAGTAGTTGATTCATTGCAAAGAAAAACTCATGAGAGTTGTAATTGAGAGTCTATAAAAATACCTTTGAAAGTTGTAATAAAATTCCTCAGCCCCTCTTTGCACGGTGGATGTAAGCTACGGCTAAACCACTTAATTTTCTGGTGTGATCTCTTCCCTATCTTCTGTGTTTTTCATCTTCGTCTTCACGCATTGCTCCAATTTCTTCCTCCCATACAAATTCTTTTCTCCTCTACTTTTGTAAATGTTTCTTCAATTGGAAGATTGGTTTTGTTACATGTAATTTTGTCTTCTTCCTGCAAAGTGGAAACAAGTGTTAAGCATTATTGGACACTGTATTACACTAACAAGTGGTATCAGAGCAATGCCTATTTACTGACTTAGCCAATGTTAGTAAAATCCTAAGGTGTAGAACAAAGAAATTGTGAGCCTCAATGACATAGTCATAGTTAGTCATAGTGAATATGTGGTTGAGCTTTCAGACAGGTGGTGTGCTCCGATGAGGAGTTGGTCTAGTTAAAAAGTAATATGCTCAAGTGTAATTTGAAAGGATGACTATTTGAGGGGAGGCTCGAGATGGTACTTTGTTCGAGGGGAGGATTGTTGGAATTATTGGGAGTGTGAACAAAGTCTCACATTAGCTAGATAATGGGAAGATCATGAGTTTATAAGTGAGAGACACTATCTCTATTGGTTTGAGGCCTTTTGGAAAAACCAAAAGTAAAATCATGAAGGCTTATGCCTAAAGTGGACAATATCATATCATTATAGAGATAAGTGAAGGTTCCGTTGTCCCTAAACAAAGACTAAATTTAGACATTTAAATGTACATGAACTAAAATGGAATGAGTCTCAAAATACGAGGACTAAAATGATATTTTAACTTAAAAATAAACAAACAATTTTTCCCTTTTGATGGGGTTTTACTTTCATTTGTTGGTCAGTTTTGGCAGCTTGGTTTTGGTACATTTCTTTATCCCCCAAACTTGTTGAGGTTTCGTCAAAAGGATAGAATAAATAAAAAGCAAAATGCTGATTTCATTGGCAACAAAATGGGATCGATCGCCATCGCCACTTAATCAAATATATTTTAGTGAAAGTGAATTTTGTAATGGTGGAGGGAAAGCTCCAAAGTAGAGACAAAAGCCGCCTTGTCTTTCTTTTTTCCCCTCTTTCTAATTTCATAATATTATAATATTTTGCTTTTGTGTATTGTTAAAGCTTTTGGGAAGACTTTCGTGGATTTTGTGTTCATTCCTTGTTTTTTGTTTTTTCATCATTTTTTAATGAATAATAATAATGTATTTGATAAAGTTTAAATTTCATTTTAGTCCATGTTTCTTTTTAATCTTTTGAATAATTTATTTTAATTCACAGACTTTTGTATAAACATCATTTTGATCCTATCATAAGAAATCATTATCACTTTCATCCTATTAATTAATTTTCCATAGATCATTTAACAAAAATATAACTAGTATTTTGTTTATTTAATTGATGAGGATATACTTACTTTAGAGAAATATTTTAAACTACATGTAGTAGGTAAGATGTTCAACTTTGAAACGGATTTGAATGTATGTAAAGTTACTAACATAATGAATAAAGACTAAAGTAGTATTTTATTTATTTATTTATTTAAAAATAGTTTTTTATATAAACTTTGAAGATAGATAATTTTTTTTTTCTAATATTAGTGGGACGAATAACTAATGGTTTGTAGTACATTTCACTTTTCAATGTTAAACAATACATATTTAGTCATTTAGTAATTTTACTTATATCAATTTAACCATTCACAAAACATTCTTCAGTTGTAATTGGTATGTATTTTTTTTCTTGAAGTCGGAGATTCAAATCACCATGCCCTACATATGTTGTACTCAAAATAATAATAATAATAATACACATTGATTATTCAATTCAAATAATTTTGATTACTATTTAATTGTAGGTTAAAATACAATTTTGGTCTCTGTACTTTGGGTTTCATTCCATTTTAGTCATTGTACTTTTAAATGTCTAATTTTATTACACATACTTTCAATAAAGCTTAAAATTAGTCTCTATTGTTAGTTTATTATTAACTTTTCTATAAAAAAAAATAGTCACGATTAGCCTTCATTCTATAAATTTTGGAAATATGTTCACATTATGTCTTATATTGCATGAAAATTATTATTATTATGTAATCAATTTTAATAAACATTAACTTCAAACTAATGTTAGGGACTAATTTTAAGTTTTAATAAAAGTACCGAGATTAAGATGAATTGAAACCTAAAGTATAGAGACTAAAATAGTATTTTAACCTTAATTGTATTATTGATATTAAAGATTAAATCATATAATTTATAAATAAATAGTAGAAGGAAAATCAATAGTAGAGGAAGAATAATGATGTGAGATCTCAATAATTGTGGACTTTGTTGACTTGGGGCTGCCCCTCCCCAATCATACGTCCCTTCCACTAATTACCATCAATATCAACTCGTTTTGTGGCTTTTTATCTCATTTTTGTCAAACTCCATTTCATTTTTTTTTAATTCTGTTCTTTTACTGAATTATATAATCTTTACTCTTAAGTCATATTTTTAATTTCTAATTTACTATGCTTATTTCTTTTCATCTGTTATATTTTCACTCATTCTATTTCAATTTCAATTAAAAATTAATTTTCATATTTAATATTAAAAAATAGATCAACATAAATTAATATTAGTATACTTCATTGATTTCTTAGAATAGTTTTCAATTTTCACATTTTTTAATTTATAATTTCATGTTCTTCACCACTTTTAATTTTCTTTTGTCCCTTCACTACTTCAATTGATCACGTGAATCTAGAGATGCAAACATAAGTCCTATATCGATTAAAAGAGGGGAAAATCTATAATATATAATTAAATTATAACATATGATCTTCATTAATATGAGACATTTTGAATGAAAACAAAAAAAAATAAATGCAAGCTTTCTACCCAAAGTAAATAATATCATATAATTTTAAAAATATGGAGAGACTCGTTGTCATAATAAAATAGAATCATAGTTATTTGCTTCAAATTTAGCCAATATAATGTTGGCAAAATCCTCACATACGCAAGAAACGAGAAATGATAATAGTTATTAAACAGTTTTTATTTCAAATACCTTAATCACAATAAATTTATGGAATTTATATTAATTTAACATATATCATTTTTGACAATGAATGCATCCTATGACTAGCTAGCATAGAACCATATTATATCAATACAAACGGACTTTGGCCTAACTTTAGAGAGCCAATCCATTAATTAACACATAGCCTAAGCTTCAACAACACGTTGTATTTTTATAATATTTATAATTTGAACATCTCAATCCATCTCACCGACCATTGCCTGAAAGGAGATGATTAAATTGGTCCAACTATTGCATCTTTTGATCAAAGTTGAGTTAGACTTATAGAGAAAAAATCAATTTTAACCATAAACTTAGCAAGTTGTATCAATTTTGACCATGAATTTTCAATTTCATTAATTTAAAACTCAAACTTGGCAGATTGTATCAATTTTAACCATAAACTTTCAATTTCACCAATTTAAACCTCAAACTTGAATAAGTATATCAATTTAAACCTCAAACTTGAATAAGTTTATCAATTTAAACCTCAAACTTGAATAAATATATCAATGTACACCATCATTTAAGTTTCCGTTTCAATTACCATAAGAAAGGTTTTCCACACATAACCAAAGCCACGTGTTGCTCTATAATATGTACTTGTTTGTTAATTTGTAAAAAAATTTACCAAAAAAATAATTAAATCATTCCAGATCGGGTCGCCACCATCATGAAAACCACGAACTCGACTCTCGAAAGTAGGACCCACACGAAAACAAATGGACTTTTGTGTTCCCCCTCACCTTTGGTGTCGATACCAGCGACGATGAGTGTGAAGAAGATCCAGGCGGTGATGTCATTGAAAGAGGCGATAACCATGGCAGTTTCATCGACTTCAATGGTGAAGAGTTTGAGCTTGACTAAAATGCAGGAGAAAACAAGAAAGGCGACAGTGGACAAAGTGACGCCCATGAACACAATGAACTGGTCGTAGCCGACATTGTCGCCCTTGTAGACAGTCTTATGGAGCATTAAAGTGACATCGATGTTGGAGAAGAAGGGGATAAAGATTCCGACGAGGGCGATCCAAAAGCCTTGCATTCGTTGCGACAGATAGAGGACAAATCGAGCTTGAGACTAATGAGGAATTTAAAAAAAAAAAAAAAAACCAATATGGACAACCGATTCAAGAATGGGAGTACTATGTTGAGGAAAAATATGGTGCAAATAAGTATTGTTTCTCCTAAAAGCTGATGGATCGAGTAGAATCTTCCCTTAAAATTGAAAAATTCCCAATTAATGAAATGAAAAAAAAAAAACAGCATAAGAGAAGATAAGAAGTGAAGAAAAGTCATGATCTGAAATTGAAAAATACTATGGCAAGTCTACTCCAATTTTCTTCAACAATTTTATTTTTTTTAAAAAATAACCAATGCGTACCTATTATAGAGCAACACGTGGTTTTGGACATGTGTGAAAGACCTTTCTAACGATGATTGAAATAGAAACTTAACTGAGAGTGTAAATTGATACACTTATACAAGTTTGAGGTTTAAATTGGTGAAATTGAAAGTTTAGGGTTAAAATTGATACAAACTGCTAAGTTTGAGGTTTAAATTGATGAAATTGAAAGTTCAAGGTTAAAATTGATACAATCTGCCAAGTTTAGGGTCAAGAATGATATTTTCTCTAAATTATATAATTGTCACACTCACACTCCACTTTTAAAACCTGTGTGAACATATTTTTTTTTATATTTCTAAAAAGCTACAATTTCATTATTGTATTTCAAATTATTAGTTTTGATAATTTATATAGTTAATGGGAGCTAAATTTTTGTTGATGTGCACCAACCATACCTTAACCCCCCCCCCCCCCCCCCCCCCCCCCCAACCCACATGATCACCCCCACATAATCATCTTGTCAAACCTTGTGGATTTTACATTTAACTTTAGAATTTTTACATGGATAGATATAATAATTATACGTATTTTTATTAATGGACAAATATTTAAAAATTGTCATAATTAGATTTAATGTATAAATTCTGACCATTATGCCCTTATTTTTTGTTTCTCCCTCCTTAATCAATACATATATTAATTTTAAAGATTATCTTTTTTTTTTTCTTCAATATTTTGTTCCAAATCCCACGATTTTAGCTTTTAGTTGTTTTCATTTTGTCACATGTATTTCTCCTTAATTTTAGCTCTTTACTTTTACATAAACGTCAACATCGGCCACCCATTTCACAGATTCCACAGTAAGTTACCTTCTATTTCTCATTTTGTTTCCAATCTTCCCGTTGCAGAGGTTTTCAATTTCGATTTATCTAAGTTCTTGTCCACTGGTTATCGATCTTCAACACACTTTTTCACTATTGTTTTCCAGCAGTCTATAACACTGGACAATGGGTAGGTTTTCTCCACTTCATAATCCCATGTTTTTAACATCATTTCGCAATTATGATCTATTGTTATGAAAATATACCATGTACATTGCTATGAAATTATACCATGTAATTATAATTTATGTATGAATAGAATACTTTATATTTATTTCTCATCGAATATGCCATAGAACATGTAGTATTCATAGTTAGGATACGTTGTATAATATATTGCTTATATACCATATTTATTTATATATATATATACTACCTTATCTCAATAGATTGATTTGAAAATATATAGTGTTTCCTTCAATTGGCAATAAAGTTTATATACTACAGTATATAGTCTTTATATATACATGTGTACACTATATTAAAGACGGCATGAATTTTATATACTTCAATATATACGGTAAGTTTACAACCATTTAGCTTCAATAATCTTTGGATGACTTTTATATACTTTAGTATATATTAGTCGTATATACCTATGTTATTCAAATTAAAGATCAAATATTGCACATATCAAAGTAACATTTGTATATCAACCTTTCTTCAATTTACAGTGGCTTAATTCATCCATTAGGTTATGAGGTTAGTTGGCACATTCCTAAGGAGGTAAAGAACAACAATATTCTTCCACCCAATGCGAAGCGTTCTGCTGGTAGACCTAAGAAGATTAAAATTCCTTCATAAATGAAATTTAAGAGATACATTAAAAGTGGTTGTTGTGGAAGAGTTGGCCATAGTTGAAAGTCTTGCAATTTTTTCCTTACACAATAGACTTTTTTACATTTGTGCATAATGTCATAGGCAATGTTATTCATGTTGTTGTTCTTTGTTATCTTTTTATGTACATTTTTTTCTAATTTTTAAGAAACTTCGAGTTGAACTTTATTGTCACTATAATGTGATGAGTATATTCACATTATTCTATTGCTATTAAAGTTTTTTTAACCAATGTTTTTACTGTTTACATTCATTTTAGTTTTGAGTGTAAATAATTTAGTTAATAAGAACAAACTCTTGTGGTGTTATCGAAATGATTACAACATTATAATAAAATACGCATGAATTTTATATACTTCAATATATATTATAAGTATACATCTCTTAACATTCATTCATATACGAATAAAGTTTATATACTCCAGTATATAGTATTTATATATACATGTATGCACTATATATATATTAAATATGCATGAAGTTTATATACTTCAATATATATTGTAAGTTTACAACTATTTAAATTGGTAATCTTCAAATGACTTTTATATACTTCAGTATATATTAGTCATATATATCTATGTTATTCCAAGATAAATATTGCACATATCAAAGTAACCTTTGTATATCAACTTGTCTCCAGTAAATTTATATACTTGTGTATTCATTTAGATCCCGAACTTATCAAAATAACCATATATCAAACTGCTTGCACTTATCAACCAAATCTATCTTTGCTCATCAATAAACGTTTTCACAACCATATCAAAACCATATACCTGAAATTTTTTGAGTTGTTCACAACCATATTGAAAATCTTAAACAACCATTCATAAGTTTCAGTGTATTTTAAATAACTCAAAATCGAACAAAGCAAACTAAAATAGAAGGGTCTTAAACATCCTAACAAACTACTTGAAAATTCATGTTTTTGTTCATCAAATTTGCGACATCAAGTTGAAGGTTGGTCCATTGTATTCTTGAGAGTTGATGCTTTTCTCTCCCTTTTTTTCTTCATCGATCCAAACTTTGAAGTGAACGACTATCTCATAATCATTATATTGAAGGCACTACAACTCTTTGTTGACGTTTTGTCAATGGTTGATTCTCCACAAATGGTCCAATGTCTTTTAACTGCCACAATATATATTAGCATACAAGTTTATATATACATACAACAATAAATGTGTGTGTGTGTGTGTGTGTGTGGGTTGCATTAGCATCATTTTGATATTTTTTTCTTCCTTTTAATCACATTATTTTTTTTCCTACAACATGTGTTCATAACAGAGTACCCCATCTTATTGCATATTAATATATGTAGTAAAGTACAAATATATACCTTATATGACATTGCTTTCTGTTCAATCTTTTCTACCTCAACTAAGAAGTTATGGCTAACAATATCGTCTTCTTTAATTATACTAGGAATACCCTATATTACCAATGATAACACAACAATTAACTCATGAATATGCAAGGTTATGCATTATAGTATTTTGGGAATATACCTTATCTATTAGCTCAGTATTCTCCTCATGTTTTGTCTATTTCCTTCGATTGATAAAAAACGATTAAACAAAAAAATACGAATAATGACCAAATAGATATGTGGGATTTGACATCATTCTTTGAAGCACACAAAATTCATATTCAGTGGTATGTTCTACATAACTCATATAAACTAGGTAAACTGTTAAAATCTCTAGGGCAAAACTCATATATACTCCATTAATCAAACGTAAACAAAAAAGAGTGAGGGCATACCAGTGGTTTCTTCTTCTTCTTGCGATTGTCATTTCTCTTCTTTTTCTTCTGATTTCTGTATGAGGTTTCTTCGTCTTCTTGTGATTGTCGTTCGAGGGTTTCAGAAATTTACACAAATGTTCAAATGAGAGTGTTTTTTACGTTTAGGACCAAAATCACTTAAAAATGATAGTTTTCATGATTTTCCCTTTTCGGTTTCCTTCAATCAGGCATATGTACGTTTCTTTTTTAAAAATGGATAAAAAAAAACCTTCTACTTTTCTTAAATGCTTTTTATTTATTTATTTTTTTAACTGGCAGACTATGGAAAAAGGCTAAAAAATTAATTGGATTATAACATTGGTGTAAAATCAATAGGTCTGTTGGCTAATGTTGTAAAAAATTGTGAAAAGCAAAAAAAAATAAAAATAAAAATAAAAATAAAAAATAAATAAATAAAAACTGTTATTTTGGCCAAATATGTAATATAAGTCTTTTATTTAGGCTTTCCATGTAGTTATCCCTTTTAACTTTTTTTTTATCACACTTTGATCGAATAGAAACAAAATCAAATTGCTAAAATTAGTTTGATATGAAAATAAGGAAAAAGAAAAAGGTATTACGGTTGAATCTTGTTGCGGGTTGAAAATTGCTGAGACCCACAAGTTTAACCTTAACCTAGCCCAGATGCCCCAAAGAAGGAGAACCCCCTCTACAGGCCCTTTGAGACTGAGTCGAGGCAGACACCAAAAAGAGACTAAGGCCTATCGAGCTGGTGTCAATTGAACCAAGTCACTTGTCTTAGACACACTGTGAATTAGGTCGACATCACGTACAAGCCTGACACATATGTAAGTGTGATTGATTTCTCTATTAAGGTATGCAGTTTATCTTGTGCTAAGCTCAACGCTACTTCATAATGAATAATGACTTAAAATGTGTTTGGACATAACACCACATCGGTTCTAGATCTAACCTTGCAGGTAATTAGCTCGAACACCTCAGACATAAACAAAAAGCGAGTTGATATGTACCAATTGGTCTAGCTCCACGCATCAACAAATCTAAATCAGATGTGGAATCTAATAGCCAAAGTAAGATTACGTAATAAAATACAAGTTTGGGAACTTATTGATTTGGAAATTGGGCAGGAGATTCATTGCACTAAGAATCTCATTCCTATTTTCAACCGAAACTCACGTGTCAGGAATCATTCTCAATAAATATATTCCAATATAATAATTAAAAAAATCATTCGCATTCATGATGAGCAAAGACACTCTTAATTCCACTTATTAACACATAGATTATTAAGATTACCAAAATATGTGGGGGAGTCTGAAATTAAATTTATTAAAACTAGAAGTACAAAATTGGTACAGAAACATAAACAAAAATGCATAATTTAAACATAGTAATTATATTCGTCGGGCTGTCGAAGCCCACCAAAATAAAACCGATCTTACAAGCTTGTAGAGCAAGTGGTATCAAGTTAAATCCCAAGGAAACCAATGTATTAGTTTCTCTCATTTAAGTTTGCAAAGAAAAATAAAACAAAAGAGGGGGTTAGTTTTGAGAGTAAAGTAGAGAAAAGATAAATAAACTATTGATTAACTATTGATTAAGTAAAGTAGAGAAAAGATATTGCAAGTTCATTCAATTGCAATATCGATCATAAACTATTTCAAACAAATTAATCTTTTTAATCTAAGTGCTTAGTCTACCTAATTGAAAAAGTCAAGTTAAGTTTAATTTCCTTAAGTCTATTGATTCCAACCAAATATTGCAAACCAAAATTTATTACGTATTTAACTAGGTACGATAACATTCCATATTAAACAAGTAATAGCATTAAGACTGGTGGGAAGACTAAGATTGATTAACTAGTTGAGATAGCACGAACCAATTAATCAACTTCTTTGTTTCCTAGAGTTTATCGTGCAAGCTATGTTATTATGGAAAAGCCATAAAGACACACACATGAGCCAACCCTATTGCTACTATAATCAAGTAATCAATTACAACAATTACGAATTGTAATATTCATGCATAGCTAGTTTATAAGTAAACACATACAATCAAGGCATCAATTCGATAAGTGCAAACTCATAAGAATTGAAAGCAAGAAACAAGAACACTTGTATTAAAAAGATAAATTCAATTAAATTTCAAATCACACAACATTACAATTGAACTACACCGACCTATGAACTAGAAATATTAACCTTAGCCACTCATTGTGACGATATACTAAGGTTTGACATTGGTTCAATTGAATACAAAGGAAGAGTAAAGAAAAGGGAGAAAAGCTCTAAAGAAGTCTTTAACAAGTTTTTACACAAAAGAAGCATCCTTAAACCCTATGCAAAAAGTTCCTTAAATAGTGTCAAGACAGCATGAAATGCCGCCCATGTTGAATAAGGATTATATCACGTGAAATCATATAACGTCGAGACGCTATGGATGGCGTCTCGACGCTACCAGCGTTGAGTATGGCATCCATGTAGTGTCGAGTGAGCCTTCATTTGGTGCTATCGAACTGGCGTCTAGATGCTATACCCTCGGGTCTCCAAACTTGGAATGAGTATGCAGTGGCGTCTCGACGTCCAAAGTGGGATCTAGACATTTTCTTCTCGGGTCTAGTGACTTCATTTGCTTCCTCTCTTTACTCGGATGCTTGGTTTAGGATCGAATTGCTCCCATTTGATCCCGATTCATCCAAAGAGTCTTGAATGACTCCAAGTTGCTCAAACTCTACAAAACAGAAAATTAAGCTCATGAGAGTAACGAAACTAGCATGAAATAGAGAGAATAAATAACACAATTAAAGTGCTATCATATATATATGTAAATGGAATCTTTTTGAACATTAATAATGGAATAAAGGTATGAAAATCTGATTTCAACATCATGGGGATGGGTTCAAAATTCACCTTGAAAATGGGTGCATTGATAATTCTCATTTTTTTAGAACTATTTAGCCTCTAAATGCAAGTTATTCTTGACAATTCATCTATTTAGATCCACAAAGTTTTACAAAATGAAGCAAATTAAATAAAATCACTTGGGCATGCTAGGAATATCTCAAAATGATAGAAAAAAACTTAAAGTATGGGTGCAGATTTGAGCAAATTAGAAAATTGCAATTCTAGACAATGAAGGAATGGACGACAGTGAAAAATTGCAATTGCAATCCAAAAAAGCATATTGCAATTGCAATTCTAGGTAGAAATAGAAAAACACAAATTTTAGATTTTGCTCAATTTTAAGGATATTCTCGAAATACCTTCCTTAATTATCGGCGTTAATAGCATGGGTCTTTCCATACACTAAAGTTGCCAAAAATCCTAGGTTATGTAGGCCTATAAAGGGACAAAGAAGCCGAAGCAAGACAACTCTCCTCCCTCACGAAGCTGTTGTCTCCATTGCGTTTTTATGTTGTTTTCCTTTTGTTTCCAGCATCTTCAAGCCTAGATAATCAATCCAATCTAGATGAAAATATTAGATTGTAAAGACCTGATTCCCTTTGAAAGAAGTGGGATCAAGTTCAACTGATGAAAGGGGTGAGAATGGTATTTTATTGCACTGTATTTCTTGTACTCTTTTAGCATTAGTTTCAGTTGTTATAATTTCAACTATTAGTTGTTGTTCTGTTTTTCTTTTCATTCCAACTTTTGAATTCAAGTTGTATTTTTAATTCCTTTGGCTAGTTAGTCTTGCAAGTTAATTTAATATGATTTATTTCAGTTTTATCTCAATTCCTTCTTTTTTTGAGTTGGGTCTCTTTATAGCATTTTACTTTTCCTTTAGCTATGAAATTTCTCTCATTTAAGTCATTCATTTTATCTTCTTTAAGTATGAGCTAAGACACTCTTAGAGATTCAAACATGTGAATGCGTGCCCTAGAGAAAGGAATAAAGGCCTAATTGTGAGAGCAACCTTGCTTACTCTATAGCTGATTTGCTTTTATTGACTTTTAATTCTCATTATTAGTCTAGATTGATCACCTAGATTAATATATATAAATTGAATCTAATTCTGAAAAGGTTAGATAACGTTGAGATTTCATAAAAGCAATAAAGGAAAAAGCCTAGACGTAGGGCAAAACCTTTAAGACAAAAAGGACTATGTTTCAAAACCAACTAAGTTCATTTTAGCTATAGAAATATCAGTTTAATCACATAGTCTCCTAAAGATACTTCATAGAAGGTCAAATAGGTGTCGAATTCAGTTTACATTGCTTAATAGTAGAGTCAAAGATTGCAATTGCAATTAGGTCGCAATTCCAATCAAAATGGCACAAGCATGTTTAGATTCCTTCCTATTATTCTTGACAATTCTTTTCTTGTTCACAAAAACACACCAAACTTTGTTTTACATTGATTACCACAATTGCAATTTGAGAACAAAATTTGTTATCTTTTTAAATTTTATTGTATCTATTCCCTGTGGGATCGATACTTTGAAGTGCTTCTAATTTATTACTTGCATCGACAATATGCACTTGTATTGGACTGGAGCTTCTTTTAAAACTAAAATTTTTTTATCTAAGCCCACACATTACAGTTGATCATACATCAAATTTAAAAAAAAAAACTAAAGAGGATTATTAAACAAGAGAATGATAAGATGAAAAGGGGGAAGAAGAAAAAGAAAATTGAGGATGGGAAGGGAAGCCCCACATGAAATGAACAATCTTATCTTGAAGGGAGAGTGCGTGGGTAGCAAATAATACAAGTTTTGAAGGAGTTATATATAAAAAGATGAAAACAGTGAGAATGAAAGTGATGCTCCCAACTTTGGGTATTTTAATAAATAAATTAATGTGAAAACTCCATTCATATATGTTATAAATTTATATCTAAGTTGTCATTTGCTATGCCATAGGGGTACCATCTGCCCAACCCTTCTTTCTCTATCTGCCTTTCATCCTATGGCTAGGGGATATTTTTCATCAATGCATTTGCAAACAATACAAATACAAATAATCAACTTTTTTAAAGTTAGATTCGGAGTTTGATTTATAACAATGAGCTTTTAAGTGTAGGGTGATATTTTATTGGCTTTAAATTGAATTTGAGTCACTCTATTATATTTTTAGTTTTGGTCTATTTTGGTATGCTTTAATATTTGTACTTTGATTACTATACTTGAAAGAGAGAGGAAGAAGAAGAAGAGAATTTTTTGTCCCTTTATTTTCTTTTTTATCTCATTTTTCTATTATGCACACCATTGCATTCAATAAATTTCTTGAAAGGTTGTAATAGTTATGTATTAAAAGGATTTTCTTTGGATATATTATTTGTGTTAGGATTTTGCAAACATGAGCCAAAATAGTTATTAAAAGTATAAAAACTAAAATAGATGTTTTGAAACTAAAAATAAATAAAAAATGACCGAAAGTTGAAAATACAAGATCAAAATGAATATTTGGAAAGTATAGGAACATTATATTTAGGATAGGATAATTTGATTTATTAAAAATTATGAACGTTTTTCCCTCTTATGATTGGTTGTTGAAAAACTTTTGGTTTGAATGTCAATTTGATCCCTAAAGTATTTTAGGTTTGTTCCCTTTTGATCCTTTAACTTTCATGAAATATCATTTTAGTCCTTGAACTTTAAAATTAACCATTTTGGTTCATGAATGCTTTCAAAATATCTATTTTAGTGTTTGAACTTTCAAAAAATACCATTTTTGGTCATTGATATATTATTTTTCCACTTAATATTCACTTATATGATACTCGTCTTCGACATATATATATATATATATATATATATATATGGTTTGAACACACATGCTCGTGTTAATAGATTAATATATATATGTTCAAACTATGTTGTCAATTTGTTAAAAGAAAAATAAAAGAATAACCATGGTTGAAATAGATATTTTGAAAATTCTAGAACAAATTTAAAAATTTATCAACTAAAATGAGATTTAAACCTATTTGGTGAAAAAAGTATGTAGTGTTGTGGTTGTGGATTTGTTGTTTGTAAATAATAAATGTGTAGCGTGAGAGACGTGGTAAATTTTAGCAGCCTGGATTTATGTTGCGTAATAGTGTATTTGGAATAGTTTTTGAAAAAAAAAAATGCTTTACCTTTAGAAAAATTATAAAAATTGTTTTTAAAAAAAAATCTTATCAAATGAAAGCATTTAAAAAAATTGAATTAATTTATAAACTCAAAAACTCATTTTAAGTTTAGGAATTAGATTTGTAATTTAACAAATATATATATAGGAACATATATATATATATATATATATATATATATATATATATATTACAAATCTAATTTCTAAACTTTAAGATTCGTGTCTATTTGGTTCCTTGAACTTTCAAAATGTGTAATATATTCTTAAACTTTCAATTTTTTGTCTAATAGATCCTTAAAATTTGAAAATTTGAAAAATTAATTTATCTATTAGATATAAATTTTAATTTTATGTCTAATGAAACCTTAAAATTTCAATTTTGTGTCTAGATTTGTGAATTTTAAAAAATTCAAAAGTTTAAAGACTAAATTTGTAATTTTGAAATTTCAAGTACCAAATAAACACAAATCTCAAAGTTCATGGACTAAATTTATAATTTAATTATATATTTTTTTTAGTAAACACAAATGTGAGGATGTGTATGAGGATTTGAACTTCTAACCTTAAGAAAAGAAGTACATACATACAAGTTATACTCACTTTGGCATATAAAAACATATTTGTATTTAATAGAATCATTTTTTGAATATAGTGCGACTAAACAAATTTGTTAATTAAAGTAGTTTTTTAAAAAAATAGACACAAAAACATTTTTATTAACAATAATTTAAGAAAAATGGTTAAATTAGAAGGTAAACCCATACACAGTCTAAATGTATCCAACTTGAGAGATTTAGATAAATAAACCTACTTTGCAGATTCATATCTCCACAAGTTTAATCCATACAAATTCAATTTGGCAAGCTAATAAACACCCCCCCTTTTTAAACGTTACATTACATTAATACCTAAGTACCGATCCTTTTGTCTGAAAATCGTCCTTGTTAAACAAAAAAAAAAAAAAAAAGTTTGAACATTTGAGCAAGAAAATCAAAAGCAGTACAAGTTACCATACGAACGAGTTTAAGAAAGAAAAAAAAAAAGAAAGGGTTAGAAGAGATTCACGAGATGAAAATTGCCAATCTGAAGCAATGGGTTTTATTGGAGACATGTCTGCGAAAGGGATATTGTGTTTGGGCAATTTGAAGGGGTAAGATGTCATCAAAGGACTAGTCATATCCAGACAAGTGTTGTACGATGCGATCCATTAATTTCGAATTGGGGGAGTTGGTTTTGTTATTTAAATTTTAGAGATACCAATGCATTTGATTCATCACCTAAGGCTCTGCTCTGCTCTGCTTTACTAATGTCGTCCTTATGATAAAAGGACGAATACAGCAACCAAAAGCACATAAGGACACCCGCACCCAGCGCCCCATCTCCCATCAACTTGCCCTCTATTTTCCCCTTGTCTCCACTCCACCCCAATAACACACACACACTCGTGCTAGTAAATTTCCGTCGACACGTTGATATTTTCATCGACATTTCAACATGTCCATAAATTTGATATTTTCACTATACTGTACAACATTGATAAAATAGCAAAAAAATATAACTTAATGTAAATATAATATTGTAAAATGTATTTGTATAAAATTGAGACATCGACATTTTAAACCTTGCACACACTACTACTAACTACTACTCATTTCTTACCCTATTCTAACCATTTTCCCTTCACCATACTTCTTCCATTTTGAATTTTGGCGACTCTCTGAAATACCCTCGTCGTAGAGTGAAACTTACGTACGGTGTCATAGCAAAATAGGTTTAGAGCGAGTAATGATAGGTGAGCTTGTGTCGTTTCAAGGGTGATATGATACTACTTACATTTTCCCAGGTAGACATGTTTTGGTAATCTTTATTGGAATAGTGGCTTGCTTGACTAGGTGCTAGACTGGATTTATCATTAATTATATCGAAATACCAACTTTTTGAGATTAGTCATTTGGATCCATTAATGAATGACATGTTTCTTTAAACATTATATCGATGTTTCATATGGACCTAACATAACCATTTTAGTACTCTATAACATTTATGTTATGTTTGATAACTATTTAGGTCTCGTTTGATAATCATTTGGTTTTTGAAAATTAAGCCTATAAATGATACTCCCACCTATGGATTTACTTGTTTTGTTATCTCATTTTTAACTATGTTTTCAAAAACCAAGCCATATTTTGAAAACTAAAACAAAGTAGTTTCCAAAAATTTGTTTTTGTTTTTAGAATTTAGCTAAGAATTCAAATGCTTCTTTAAGAGAGATGAAAACCATTGTCGAGAAATTAAGAGAAAACAAACTTAATTTTCAAAAACTAAAAATAAAAAATCAAATGGTTATCAAACGGGGCCTTCGTTTTTAGTTTTGGATTTTTAGAAATTGTGATTGCTTTCTAATCATCAATTCTCTACAATGAGTTTCATTTTTCTTTACAAAACATTTGAATTTTTAGCCAAATTCTAAAAATAAAAACGAGTTTTTGAAAACTAATTGTTGTAGTTGCAAAACTTGGCTTGATTTTTGAAAATATAGGTAAAAAGTAGACAACAAAACAAGGAAAACTATAAGTGAAAGTAGTATTTTTAGGCTTAATTTTCAAAAACTAAAACCAAATGGTCATCAAACGGAGCCTTAGTTGTGGAGTAACTCGTAAGATATTCCTTTTTAGTTCATCGATATGTAAGAGTAGGGATTTTAATCCTTGATCTTTTGATCGGGTATGATGTCTTAATCAATTGAATTATGTTCAATTCATAGAATTTTAATATCTTAGACAGGTGACTTTAATCTGATTTCAACAATATAGTGGAGTAAGGATTCAAACTTTTGAATTTTTTATTTAGTCAAAGTTATGATGATTTATCCAACTGAGTTATACTTCTATATAAGAAGGCTTAACTACCATTCATTTGGTATTTTCTGAGTCTTTTTCATTTCCCTTTTGGTATCTCCGTTTGTAGAGAGAGACAAACTACTGATTAAGATTAAGAGGGGGTGAGAAAGACAAACTACTGATTAATAAATTGAATGATATTAACATATTCGAATTTTTTTGTAGGAATGTAAGTATTTAATTCGAATAAGAAAACCATTTAAAATCATATTTGGTAAGAGGTTAATTATGCTATAGTCCCTTGATTCCGAAAACAAAATTAAAATAAAACAATTAATTGACATGGCGTTATTGGGGGCTGGATTAGAACTGTCCTCCATTGCACGAACATTCTTGTCAATAAACCGGAACCCGTTTTTCCGGGGTAAAATGTTTCCCGCACTTTTTTTAATTTTTATTTTATTTTATTATTTTTCTTAAATATCAAACATTATATTTAAATTAACAAAAATAAAATAAATAACATCACGATTAAATTTACATCATATATATGCAGACAAAGCGATGCAAGCCTCCAAGCCCCAACTTCAACCAAACCACTTTTTCTTCAATCAAACCAGTTCTCCGATCTCTTCTCCGGCGACTTTTGAACCTCTCTCATCGGGACGATGGCAATAGAATGAGGAGCCAGAATCGGCGATCATGTCCGTATCGATTTCCAACTGCTTCTCTGATTTACTCTGCCAGGAGGATTCCTCCGGCGTCTTGTCCGGCGAGTCGCCGGGATGTTCTTCCGACCTCGATTCTCCGGCTTGCGTCGAGGAATCTATCGCCGTCTTCATCAAGGACGAGCGTTACTTCGTCCCTGATTACGACTGTTTGTCGCGCTTCCAATCTCCGTCGCTGGACTCGGCCGCTAGATTAGACTCTGTTGCATGGATTCTGAAGGTACGAATTTCTCCTGTGCTTCTCTGATTCGTTTCACAATCGGTCAGAAATTTTACATTTATTACCAAAATGCCACTCTTCACGTGAGGAATGATGATATTATATTACCAGAATTCGTCGGCGATCACTGATACTCAGCTCAATCAGATCCGAGTCGATCGACTCGGAATCCGCATCAGTGGTCGTCGGTGAATTCGTTTGATATATTATGAATTTATGATTATGTAGAACAGTAAACTTTTATACTTATCTCTGTCTCCGTCGCACACGGTGGTTATATATTGCGATTATGTCTTTCAGGTTCAAGCCTATTACGGTTTTCAGCCGTTGACGGCGTATCTCTCCGTCAACTACTTGGATCGATTCCTTTGTTCACGCCGTTTGCCGGTGAGATTCTTTAGAGAAAAAATTCATTTGCGTGAATTATTTTGAAGATTCAAGATGATCGTCGCGAGATTCTAGTGATCATTACTTCTTTGTTTTTTTTTTCTTTTAATGGCAGTAATTATATTTGACTTTTTCAAACCATGAAAATGACTAGACTATAGCGATACTGAGCATATAGCGTAGCTGTATTGAGGTTAAGACTGCATTAATTTATTTTCAAAATAAAATATCTACAACTAGTCATTCACGTGACAAAAATGTAAGTTCTCGTATTTCAAGATTTTTTTTTTTGACTTACTAATTAACTTTAGAGTTTAGACACCGTAGTTTGTACGCTGTGGAAAGACATACTTTTTAAGTTTTAACTTTTTGGCAATTTGGGAAATATTTAATCAAATAATAATAAGTGAATTATGAGTAAATATTATCGTGCACTTCACTTTGTTATAGGGTTGCTAAAGTCTTGAAAGTACGATTTTATATTCATTATGCCTTTTACAAACTTTTGTTTCTCCTGTCGCAGCACATGCAATGTGCGTGCACAGTGCCGGCAAAGGAACGGATTGGATGAACTAATTTTGATATGACAAAATCACCAATGAACTCTCACCTAAAATGCCGGTGGCATTTATTGTTTGCTTATCTCTTCTTAATGACGATGTTGATTTATTGGGATATGGAATGATTAGTACCTAATGGGATATGGAATGATTAGCGCCTAATGGTTGGTTAATCTTTTGTTTTTTGTATTGTTTTCAGCAAACAAATGGGTGGCCTTTGCAACTCCTCTCTGTTGCTTGCCTCTCACTGGCTGCTAAAATGGAGGAACCTCTTGTTCCCGCTTTACTGGATCTTCAGGTTGAGTTGGTTGGACATTAATTTTTCCTTCCTTAATGGAAAATGGTGGGGTTTTCTTTTTCTTATTTGGTGTATTATAATGAATTTTTTTTTTCTTCTTTTGTCAGGTTGAGGGGGCCAAATATATATTTGAACCCAGAACAATATGCAGGATGGAGTTACTGGTGCTGAGGGTATTGGATTGGCGGCTGCGTTCTGTAACGCCGTTCAATTTCATTGCATTCTTTGCTTGCAAGCTCGATCCATCGGGGGATTTCATCGGGTTTCTTATTTCAAGAGCAACAGAAATTATACTATCGAACATCCGAGGTAAAAAAAGATAACTAAACTGGGGTACACATATATAGATGATGAATATGGGAGTTGAAAGTGAAATGAAAGTTTGTTTATATGGTCCACAGAGGTAATCTTTCTGGAGTACTGGCCATCGTGTATTGCGGCTGCCGCCTTGCTTTGTGCAGCAAATGAAGTCCCGAATTTGTCTGTTGTCAATCCAGAACATGCTGAATCATGGTGCAGTGGTCTAAGGAAAGTAAGCACCAGATTGTGATTACGTCGGGCATGTGTGTTTTATAATAAAAAAAATAAAAATAAAAATTCCAAGGATGCCAATTTCGAAAGCATGTTTATATTTGCAGGAAAATATCATCGGCTGCTACCGGTTAATGCAAGAGATTATGCTTGATAGTAGCCGGATCAAGTCCCCCAAAATCTTACCTCAGTTTAGAGTGTCAGCCCGCACTAGAATGAGATCCAGCGACTTATCCTCCTACTCCTCCTCCTCCTCCTCCTCCTCCTCCTCCTCTTCCTCATCTTCGTCATCACCAAACAAAAAGAGAAAATTAAACCAGAGCCTCTGGGTAGATGCTGACAAAGGTAACGCCGAAGAATGAGGAGTCCCAAAAAAAAAAAAAAGGTGGCCCAACTTTGTCTAAAACAAAAAAAAAAGAAGTAGAATCCTCGATATTTTTTGGGAGGGTTTAGATATTAAAGTTAACATAACTAGAATGGTGAGTGTTAATTATGGTATATAGTGTAAAAAAATCTCAGAGTTCGGGAGAGCTGGGAGATTTTAATAATTTATTTATTTTTCATGATGTTGGTGGGCAATTGCCATTCATTAATGGCTTTGCAGATTCCCAAGGGGGGAAATGGAAGGGGGTTTGTTTGGTTTTGAGGGAAAATAGCGAGACGGTTGAATAATAAGTGGAGTCCATAGAGTGTGAAAGAGAAAAGTTAGAGGGGGAAGTTGGATTTCAAATTCTGCATTTGAGCAGTGGAGTGGGACCTATTTTGAGAAATCATCAAGTGGGCGGTGGCCATATGGGTTTCAAGTTCCAAGTTTGAAGTCAGAGGTGGTAGCATATGTCATCAAAAGTTTTCCCATCTCCAACAACTATATTTTGCTCCCCAATGGATGGGCAGTAAATAAATCGACAGGTGGCTCCAATTTACGAATTTGAGTGGGTTGTTTATGCAGTTGCACACGCTTTTTGGTGCGTGTGTGTGTGTATGTACTGTACGAGTGCCCGCCCCATCGGCTGGAAGTGCCTTTTTTTTTATTTTTTTTCAATGGCCTTGACCCAATCGGCCTGGCCCTTCAGTTTGTTTCCACAACTATGACCATGGGTGGTCATACATGTGAGTTTATTCTCTTTTTTCTTTTCTTCTCACTTTCAATTTATTTATTTTTCACAGCCTAAGTTAGATGAAGGGAAAAAATCCCAAGTATAGGAAAAGGTCTTTGGGGCCTTTGAATGCTTGTTTGTATTGGTTTCAATCAATGTGATTAATTTTCACTCATTTCTCTCTCTCTCTCTCTGACTCTGCCCATCACATGTGATTGACAATCAATACTTTGTAGCTTTGTGAATTGGATTTTCTTCTCAGTCTTATAGTTTATGTATTATTAATATATGAGAATGGGCTCTCACTCAACCAGCTGGCTGGCCCCTCCGATCAGCTAACCCCCCGGTGACATCCGCCCGTGGCTGTTTTCTATTTAAATTAAGGTTCAATTATAAATTTGGTCTCTATGTTTGGGAGAAAGTTGGAATTTCGTCTTTATGGTTTGATAAAACTTCATTGATAAAATCCTCATAAATAGTCCATAAAACTTTCATATTTATGAGAATTTTATCAAATTATAGGGACCAAATTTATAATTTAACGTTAAATTAATGCTTTTTTGTCATTGGGAAGTTGTAGAAGTACAGGAAACAGAGTGGGGGAGGGCAGAAAACACGAAAGAAATTGTCATTTAGCCCTGGATACCCGACATTATATGCATTATTTTTGCATAACTATGGCCCTTTTATATATCCATTGCTAAAATGCAGCCATGCGTTTCAGGCATCTGCTACAGCTTCCCTTCTTTCTTCCCCTATTGGACCACTTTTTTCTTATTTAATTTTAATTGTATTTTGCAAAAAAACATAGTGACAATTATTACTGGACAATTTTCTGCTGGATGGGTACTTTTAGATTACAAGATATTCCATTGATTAGTCATCCTCTAGGACCATCATGTTGGCTTTGGCTATGATTTTTAATACTTTATTTCATCCTTAAATAAATGGAGAAATCGTGTACTTTTTTTCTTATACACAGAGACAGACAGAGACTTGGCCTTTTGGAGGAGTAGCTTTTCTTTTCTATGATAAAACTTGGGCATTTCTACAACTACTTGGCCAATTTTGTCAAAATAATATTTATTAGTTGGTTTCTTGTAAGTTGATTGACATTTTAATTGTTTCCAAAGACTTTTGTCGCATCATTTCACATTAAATAATATGTTGTCTAATTACTTGCAGAGAGAAAAAAAATGAGAAACACCATGCTGCCTACGTACGTTTAAGAAAGAGTGTATTTAAATAGCACATGGGTTGAAAATATAGAATGATTGAGTTTATCACAGCTGTTGAATAATTAATATATTTTGTCTCTTACCTATGATGCGCTTTTGTTTTGAAAAATACTTTTATTATATATTATTACATATGTACATAATACCTCCAAACACACTCATTATTAATTTATTTAGTTATTCCTTTCTCTACCAAATATAGATGACATCTTAGATAAAAACACAGTTACAAGACGATAAGAAAATAACATACAACACTTTTTAATTTGATTTTTCTTGATATATAATTCTAAATTATCTTAACTAGTATCCAAACTTTAGAGCACATCACAATCTAATGCACATTCATTAATTGAAAAGTCTTCATATATTCAATTTTCTAAATATTTGTGGATCCCCGTAAACAAATATACAATCCAACCGTTCGAAAAAGAAAACCACTATCCAATCTTTTATATCATCCTATGGTTGCTATTGAATTACCAATTGAGAACGACTTGACAAATCAATTAAATGAAATATTAGGAAATGGGTTCCACTTGAATTTGGACTATCTCCAACACTTATCAGAGCCACTCCACCAAAAAGGCAGCCATTAAATTTATAGGTGGGCCAAAGATCAGAAGCTAATGATCATAAATTAGTATTATCCAGCGGAAGCCGACCACAAAGTCTTTGTTAAAAGGTGCGTACAATATCACAATAATCTTCTCTATCCTATTTAAAAGCTAATTGGGTTTTGATTGGGGAAAAAGAAAAAAAAAATCTGAAAAACCCGTTTGAAATATATATAAATATGAGTTTGGTTTGAGCTTTTGATTGGTCCAAGTGGGCAGAATCCAGCGAATATTTCCAATAAGGCAAGGCAAGGCTGCATAAAGAGAGATGGTCACAACATGTTTGATAAAATGCTTGAATGAGTCACATGAGAAATAGGAGGGGGGAAGGCCAACACAACGACATAATATTTAATGAGACCGTCACAATGTTGTTGTCTCTTTAAAAATGTCATAGGTAGATCTTAAAAGTTGTATGTCCCTCTAATAATCATTGGATACAAAGTCGAAGTCCGTTTACAATTTTTCTCTCTTATATCCAACGGTACAAAACTGTCAGCCACATTGTGACAGTCTCCTCAAATAATTTCTCCAATGGCAATGCCTTTCAAGCTTACAATGCCTTTCAAGCTTATTTGAGACCGCCAATCGTGGGGGTTTGATGGAGACTTGGTGGGTAAAAGAAAAGTGAGACCTATATATATGAGTTTTGGATTTTATCACCCTAATTGGTTCCCACCATTATAGGTCATCATTAATCCCAAGTAGTAGTATAGTAACCGATCAAAGTTTGGAAAATCAGTAAGTGTATGTATTGATCATTTAGTGGTAGCTGGAGCTATGATTGGCCCATTATATATATATATATATCTAGAGTAAAGTTCTTGATTAACACAACCAACCAAATCGTCCCATGTGTATCCATTCAACTTGGGGCACAAAAAGTATCCCCAATGTGATTAAAACCTCAGAGATAAGGAATTGAATTATCCATTTAAATAGTGCAGAAGAAGGTTTGATTCAAAGATTAGAACGAAACAGTAACTAAAACAATTGTAAGGTAACAATGCTTTCGAGCCTATGATTCAATAAGGGATGTTGAGATTGCTTAACTACTGAATTATACTGAAAATCGTCGTTTGAAATTTGAGTATGGAATGGGATACTTTATGAAAGATTCATGAATATTCAATGGAAATAGTGGTAAGAGTTTAAGGGGAGTAGAAATGGGAAGGAAAATACACGAAGGGTCCTCAAGTGAGGTCCCAACAAAATCCCTTTTCTTTTCTTTTCTTTTTTTTTTTCCCTTTTTGTAAAATGGTAACAGTGGCTTTAGGCAGGCCAACTTGGTTTGCATAAGCATGTGTGTTTTCTCTCAATACAAAATGGACTTTAAAGGGAGGAATCCTAAGTTGTTAAAAGAAAATTCAAATAAAAAAGGCCAAAATTTCTTTTGCCCTCTGATCCATTGAAAGGTATTGGTTTGTTATATATATATGTGTGTGTGTTCTCTTCTTTTTGTGTGGGTTTTAAAATTTCTAGCTTTGAGTGGGGGTGGCAAATGTTTAGTCTTTGCTGCAAAATAGCTTTGCTTTTCTTTTTTTTCCTTTTTTTTTTGAAGGGCTTTTTTAGCAGTTGGCTTTAAAACAGAACAAGGAATGTGGGTTTTGCAGCAAAAAAGCTTATAGGCCCCTTTTGGAAATAAATGGTTGAAAAGCTAAAATGATTCTGAAAATTCCTCAGATATGCCATAAGATTTTTTAAAAAAATATTTATGAATATATTTATTTATTTTATATATGTGCTGAATGCAAGACAGCACTACTCTCAAGGCCATGGGGCACCCCTTTGTCACTCCCACTATTAACATCAATCTCTCCTGTGTAAAGGAAGAAACAAACAAAAGCAAAAGCAACTCAGGAAAAAGATTGTTTCATGTTCACTTACAAAAAGAGAATGTCACATTATTTACTTTTGTTCCTTTTTCCCCCTAAAAAATAAAATAATATCTCTCAACTTGTCATGAGTTACATTACATATCCTTTTTTTTTTCAAAAAAAATATTCACTTTATTTTTGAAACTAAGATGTGAAATTTGAATCTTGACATCCTGAATATAATTTTTTTTTTTGAACTCAACAATTGTGGAGTAGATTCTAGAAGATCAAACTATCGACTTTTAAGATAATAATTAATATTTTATCCATGGAACTATATTAAAATAGACTTAAATATAAAAATTTAAAGTAAAACAAAGATTTATCATTATAATTCATCCTCGTGATCATAAGTAGCATATCCTAATTTTTTTTTAAAAAAAACACAACAATAGCTTTATTTTTGGAAATAAGATATGAAATTCGGATGTTGACATCCAAAATCTAAAAATTTTAAGAACAACAACAAAGTTTTATCATAATAATTTGGATTTATATACTTTGGATACCAATGAAGGTGACACGAAAAGGAGAAAAAAAAAAGGAAAAAGAAAAAAGAAAAGAAAGAGAGCATAGTGGGCTTTCGTTTTTTCGAGGGAGCGTCTGTGGGTATCATTTAGTTCTTCTTTTTTCTTTTTTCTTTTTAATTGTTTTTGCTTTTTTTATTTTTTTATTTTTTTGGTGATATATAAAAATGCTGTAATGTCAGCATGTGTATGGACCTGACCCTCCATTCTCCAAGGCTTAGAGTGGACACAAAAAGGGTCTTCTTTATAATCATCACTATTTATTTATCTTCCTTACTTTCATCATCATCATCTACTTCTCTTGTTTAATTGTTTTCCTCCTCTAAATTTTATTTCCTTTTTCATAATAATATCTTATTTATTTTTTCTTTTCAAAAATTTCCCAAACTAAAATATTTTCTACCTAATTAAATTAAGCTGGGTTCATTAATTATTTAAAAACTTAAGTGAACCGGAGGCGCTAAATTTAATCATTTGGGCTGAATTTGAACTATCTCTTTAGTGGGCTTTTTGGGCTTGGACCAGTTTCCAGACTTCACAGTGAGGAGGCCCAAAAGTGGTTGGGCTCGGCCCAAGATTAATCAACGGACCCTCTCTGGGCTTTTCAAATCGATGCCACACGAAATTAGGGCTTAGCTTGGGGGCGGAATAGCCCGAACTATCCAATGGCGCTCTACGGTTGCGCTCTGGTCTCGGCCACTGCCGTTTCTCCCGCCAAGATCTCATGTTTTAACGGTCTTCTTCATCGAAAATTTTCCCCTTTCCCTTCCCTCGTAAAGCCCTTCGTTAATTGTTCTTTAACTTCGTCCTTTAGTTACAGAGCCACTCCGATCCCGGCCAAGTCTGTCTACCCAGATCCGATACCGGAATTTGCAGAAGTTGTAAGTTTCTCCGACGTAGCGCCTTTGTCTGCTCCAATTGATTCCGGTTTTGCGTTATGTGATGGCGCGGATTTATACATTTGGTCGTTTTTCGCAGGAAACCCAGAAATTTAAGGAGCAGTTATCGAAGAAGCTAGCGAAGGATCGTGAGACATTTGGGAACGATCTCGATTCGGTTGTGGAGGTTTGCTCGAAGGTAATCGTTTTATTGATTTGCGAGACTGTTAGATTGAAAATGTTGTAATTTTTTCGTCTTGTATTGGGTTAGAGAATTTGTCTGAGCGGCTACCTGTTTGAGAAAATGTGTGAATGAGGCGATTGTTTGCTTACAGAGTTATTTTAGTTTATTCGTGCTTTTTTGCCTTCAAGTGTTTCCATGGCTTGAGATGTATTTCCCAACGGTTCAATAATTGAGCCCTGAGGAAACATCAGACATGCCTATATAGCTACAGGACGATTACTATTTCCAAGACAGCTTCCATTAATTGCGCAGAATTTTTCTGAATGTTTGACCTGTGCTGCCATTATTGATATGCTTCTTGCATTTTGATTTTTCAAATCAAAACTGAATGAATATTCCAATTTGAATTCACTTGTCCGAATTTATGTGATGGTCTTAACATGAATGTATGTACTTGCAAGTTTTAAGCAGATATTTGGTGAATATTTGCATGTGGAGTACGGAGGTCCTGGGACATTATTGGTGGAGCCTTTCACCAATATGTTTATTGCTCTCAATGAGAGGAAACTACCAGGAGCGCCTTTGGCCGCAAGAACTTCGCTCCTATGGGCTCAAAACAATTTAGATCACGATTGGAACATTTGGAACTCAAAAGGAGGGCTGAAATGATTTGCTTCTTGTAGTTACATTTGTGAAGATCCATGTGTTTTGTATCTAGGTTTTCTATTCTTTTTGTAGTTGAAGATGATGGAGGAAAAATTGTACGTTTCATCATAAAGATACTCCAATACAGTGTCAATTTCATTGATATCTTTGTTGCTATACAAATGGCTTATTTTTCTCAATACATGAATCATTCTGGGGCTGTGGTCTTACACTGAATTGGAAATTTGGATGCCCATTTTCAAGCTTTCTCTGAATCTTCTAACTTTCCACAAATGAGAAGTTTCTCTGCCATTGCAATGAGCATCTTAAATCAAACTCCACTATTCTACCGTATGAACCACTCTTGCTTGTTATGATTAAAAAAAAAAAAGGTTTGAAACATAAAATCAGCTCGCAGCTTCAGAGATGCTCTGCAATGATGGCCTCCAAGCCTTTGACCTTGCCGCAGTGGCGTTTGCTGCTGGTGTTCTGATTCGATGTCTTTCATGTTTGACTGCCTGCAATGTTTTTTTTCAGAGAGATTATTGGTATGATTTTATCTTGAAAAATCACTTCAAGTTGGAAATGATCCCAATCACAATCATATTTGACTTTTTTCATTCTCTGTTGCAGTCATCAATTCTGGTTCAAAACGAAACAAATTGGGTTACCTGCTGTTTCTTTTCAGTCTCATCTTCATCACCGCCGGCAGCCCGCTTCTCCAGCGCCGTCTGTGGCTTCTCCTCGGACTCCGGCAGTGGCTTCTTGGATTTTGCATACTTTTTAGCTCGCAACACCTTCATAACCTCTGCAAGTTCCAACAAAACGTCAAAAGGGCTGAACTTACTAAACAGAAGGAAGTGAAAAACCTTCAAAAGAATCCAAGTGGCGCCATACCCTGAGTGGTGACAAGCCGATAGGCATGGCCAAGAGCAAGAGTGTCGTTTGGCCGGAGAAGCTTGACACGAGTAAAACGCACCGTTTTGGGCTCCCGATTGTCTTCCTCAGATTGAGGCAAGGGAATTATAAGAGAAACATAGTGACCCGGATTAGTCCTCATGACTTCACTGGCCACCACCGGCCAATACAGCCTCTCAATCCGGCCACTTGGGTGCTGTATAACCAGAGCCGCCGCATCAACCGCCTGGCAATTCCCCATCTGAATGCTGCAACTGGTAGATTCAAAGAAGAAGAAGAAGAAGAAGAAGATGATGATGATGATAAATAAGAGGAAGAGTGAAGGAAAGAGGTCTCTTTCTATACAGCTTCTTTGTTCGCCAGATGGGTCTACTTAGAAGCGCAGGCCGTCCATTCATATATCTCACACTTCCCAACTAACTTAATGCAACGTGGGTCAAATTTATATCGAAAATTGACAATGTAACGTACGGAGATTAAACTATTCATTTTTTTTTTTTTACTTTTTAATATGTTCGATGATAAAAATTTAAACTTTGTGTTTGTGGGTTTATCATTTTTAATTAAACGGCAAGTCGGCAAGCCCACACTGCAACGCAACCGGCTCGATGGCAAGTTCCACGTGGAGAGATGCCAGAAATCGTTATCTTTGGACGGACGTGCTCAGCGGTGTCGACGGAGGTCAATGTTTTTGGCTGATTAAATAATTTAAAAAAAAAAAAAAAAAACTCAAACAAAAAACAAAAACAAATTTAAATACTTTTAAAAATAGTAATTAAAGAAAAATGAAACTATTGAAGACGGCAAAGCGTGCGGGTTCATAAGATTCTCAAAAAAAATTGGACAAAGACACAGCACCATCTTATCCGCCTGCCTAAGTCTGGAAGATTTTCTTTATACTGTTTCAAACAATTCAGGAAATTTTTCTGTTTGGATGACGAGAAAATGCTGTAGAAACAGTGACGAGCCAAAAAAAAAAAAAAGAAAAGGAAAAGTGTTGCTATATTTGTATATGCAGATTCGACAACCATGGAATTCAAAATTTTAACTCTGTTCGTGATCTGCTGATCCTCTTGAAATTAAAACTAAGGATTAATTTATTAATAAAGCAAACCCACTTGCGATATTATTGATATTAAAAATTGAAACATAATAAGCACATAAATCTTTGGAAGAAATAAAGCAGAATGGCATTAATTTTTCTTGACAACGAGGAAGGAGAAAGGAAGGGAAAGGAGAAGTGGGTGTCGTTTTTATCAACAATTAATGCAAATTTTTTGTTTTGAATGCTGAAGCTTTCCGTTTCTTTATGGTATTTATTGAGGAAAGGGGTGTGGAACAGATCACTAAAACTCTCTTTTCGATATATTTTTTTAAACTAATCACTAACATTAATTACGTTTAGTAAACACCTTTGCTAAACCTCCTACTAATTAAGTTATTTTATTTTTTCTTTTCATTAAAATTTTAAGAATAAGTTGCTAACTTGAACATTGTTGGACTAAAAGTCCGAGTTAAATGATAATAATTGTTTTAGTAATAAGTTTTAACAATTAATAAATGATGAAATGGTTTTTTTTATCCATATTTAAAGCCAAGGTGGAGAAAAAATTAGCTCTCTCTCAAACCCATAAGCTAGCTTTTATATAATGACATTGTTAAAATATAACTGTGGGCAAAATAGTAAAGGTTATTCTCTAAAAATGGTTAATCTTATCTTATCTTATCTTACTATCTTAGGGGAATAATCATTTTTAGACTATTTTATCCATTGGCCAAATCTTAAATTTATAAATCATGTCACTAATAATTATAAAATTTATATATTTAATTTAATTTAACTCATAAAATATCATTTAAAAGCTAGAATATGAAAAGTTTTCTTTTTATTTATATAATTATTAATTTTAATTACAATAATTTTAAATAACAAAGATATTAAGAGTATTAGAAAAGCATGAATATGAATAGTTTTCTTTTAATCTATTTACTCATTTCTATTTAATTATTTTTTCTCAATTTTATCATGAAAGCTAGAATATGAAAAGTATTTAATTATTTATTATTTTTAGACTATTTTACTCCTTGGCCAAATCTTAAATTTACAAATCATGCCACTAATAATTATAAAAACTATATATTTATTTTAACTCAACTCATAAAATATCATTTAAAAAGCTAGAATATGAAAAGTTTTCTTTTTATTTATACAATTACTAATTTTAATTATAATTATTTTAAATAAAAAAATATATTAAAAGGGTTAGAAAAGCTAGAATATAAAAAGCTTTGTTTTAATCTATTTACTTATTTATATTTAATTTTTTTTTCTCAATTCTATCATGAAAAATGGTTTTTTATTGTAAATATGACAAGTAAATGCCCATTCCACATGCCCATTTATATCCATGCCAAGTGGCTTTTTCTCCATAGCCAAAGTGTCCTCCATGTGTCCAACAAAGGCCATAGATTGGTGTCCAAATAGACCACATCATGCTCTCCAAATTGCCTATAAATAGTGGTTCATTTTGGATAAATGAGATATGCATTTTTGGTAAAAAACTCTCCAATCCTCTCTTTTCTCTTCCACTTTCTCTAATTTATTTGTTTATTTAATTTGCCATAAATCTCCATTTTCTTTTATTTATATTATCTATATATAATCCATTTATATTTTAACACTTGTATTATTATTATTATTATTATTATTATTATTATATATTATTATTATTATTATATATTTTGGTAAAGTTTTGGTGCCCGGTTTCGCCTCTTATTTTACAACACGTTATCAGCACGAGATTCTATCATTTTTCCCGCTAAAGGTAAGTCTTATGGGTAAGTTTTTTTTTACACATTTGGTTTATGTTAAATTTCTAATATAAATATATATTATTATTTTGATAGTGTTATTATGGCAAACCTTACAAAGCTAGAATTTGCGGCCCTGGATATTAATGGAAATAACTACTTGTCATGGGTCCTTGACGCTGAGATCCATTTAGATTCTATGAATCTTGGAGAAACAATTAAAGAAGGAAATGATGCATCAAATCAAGAAAAAGCAAAAGCCCTGATCTTCCTTCGCCATCATCTTCACGAGGGATTGAAAATGGAATATCTTACAATAAAAAATCTCTACGTTCTATGGCAAGGTTTGAAAGAAAGGTACGATCATCAAAAAACAGTTATTCTTCCAAAAGCTCGTTATGATTGGATGCACCTGAGGTTGCAGGACTTTAAATCAGTAAGTGAGTATAATTCCGCACTCTTCAGAATTAGTTCAAAATTAAAATTATGCGGAGAAAAGATTACTGATGTTGATATGTTAGAGAAGACATTTTCCACTTTTCATGTCTCGAATATGCTCCTGCAGCAGCAATATCGAGAGAAGGGTTTTGCAAAATATTCTGAACTTATCTCATGTCTTTTCGTTGCTGAACAAAATAACGAGTTATTGATGAAAAATCACGAATCCCGACCAACTGGAGCAACACCATTCCCTGAAGTGAATGCTGTGAATTTTAATAACCGTGGTCGAGGTCGTGGTCGTGGTCGAGGTCGGGACCGCGGTAGAGGAAGAAATACCTATTTTCGTGGTGGACATTATAATTTTAAGAAACCCACACGAAGTGATGATCATAAAGGAAAGGCTCCACAAGATAGAAGTTCGAAAGGTGATGAACATAAATGTTTCCGGTGCGGAATGACTGGGCACTGGTCACGTACCTGTCGTACATCAAAACACCTTGTTGATCTCTATCAAGCTTCCCTGAAGGAAAAAGGAAAAGGAAAGAATGTGGAGGTAAATCTTGCCATTCAAGAAGATGATGTGTTTGACCCCTCCAATATGATGCATCTTGATGTAGCTGATTATTTTGAATCTCCTGGAGAGAGAATTGATGCAATCAAACAAGTAGAGGAGGATTTGTATGAAAATATATAATTAAGTACTGTTTAGTATGTTTTTGTTGTTGTTTTGTTTGTATATATATTTAAGACTCTTTGTAATCGTTTTTCTTTTCTTTTCAATGAAGAAATATGAACAATTTCAATATGTTGAGTAACTCGAAAATGAGCAATGAGGATTTATGTCTGGCAGACTGCGCAACTACGCACACGATACTCATAAATAGAAAATATTTTACTAGATTGACAATGCTGGAAGCAAAAGTCAATACTATATCAGGTTCTGCAAATCTGATTGAAGGTTTTGGAAAAGCAAACTTTATTTTGCCTAGAGGAACAAGATTTACAATTAATAATGCTCTGTTCTCTAGCAAATCGAAAAGAAACTTATTAAGTTTTAAAGATATACGTGAAAATAATTATCATGTTGAAACTGATTGTAAAAATAATATAGAGTGTCTCTATATAACATCTATTGTTTCACATGAAAAACGTATATTAGAAACACTGCCTGCTTTTTCTTCTGGATTATACTATACTCATATACGAGTAATCGAAAGTTATGCAATAATGAACCCGAAGTTCATGAATCCAGATATATTCAGTGTTTGGCATGATCGATTGGGTCATCCAGGGTCGATAATGATGAGGAAAATTATTGAGAATTCACATGGACATCCTTTAAAGAGCCAGAAGATTCTTCAATCCAATGAGTTGTCATGTGATGCTTGTTCTCAAGGAAAATTAATTATTAGACCATCACCAGCTAAAGTGGGGATTGAATCACCTGCATTTTTAGAGCGAATTCAAGGTGATATTTGTGGACCTATTAACCCACCAAGTGGTCCATTTAGATATTTTATGGTATTAATTGACGCATCCAGCAGATGGTCACATGTATGCTTATTATCAAGTCGAAATCTTGCATTTGCAAGATTACTTGCTCAAATAATTAAGTTAAAAGCACAATTTCCTGATAATACAATTAAGACCATTCGACTTGATAATGCTGGTGAATTTACATCCCAAACTTTTAATAATTATTGTATGTCAATTGGGATAAGTGTTGAACATCCTGTAGCTTACGTTCATACACAAAATGGTCTAGCATAATCATTTATAAAACGTCTGCAACTAATTGCAAGACCATTGCTTATGAGAGCTAAACTTCCTACATCAGTATGGGGTCATGCTATTTTGCATGCTGCATCACTGGCACGTATTAGGCCAGTAGCTTATAATAAATACTCCCCAATGCAATTAGCTTATGGCCAGCATCCAAATATTTCCCATCTAAGAATTTTTGGATGTGCAGTATATGTACCAATTGCTCCACCACAACATACTAAGATGGGTCCTCAAAGGAGGTTAGGAATATATGTTGGTTTTGATTCCCCATCAATTATTAAATATCTTGAACCCCTGACGGGTGATGTATTTACTGCACGATTTGCTGATTGTCATTTTAATGAGACAAATTTTCCAACATTAGGGGGAGGAATTAAGAAGTTGGAAAAAGAAATTACATGGAATGCATCGTTATTATCTCATTTAGATTCTCGTAGAGATCAATGTGAACTTGAAGTTCAAAAGATAATTCATTTGCAAAATATAGCAAATCAACTACTAGATGCATTCACAGATACTAAAAGTGTGACTAAATCATATATACCAGCTGCAAATGCTCCATCAAAAATTGATATCCCAAAGGAACAAGTCGTCAATAATGAGTCTGGAGCACGCTAGAAGCGTGGTAGACTAATAGGTTCTAAAGATAAAAATCCTCGGAAAAGAAAAGTAATTGAGAATCAAAATGATTCAATAAAATGTATGGATGTTCCAGAAGAAATCCAGAATACAACTACTCAAAAGAGTATTGGTGAAAATCAAACGCTTGAGGATAATAATGAAATTTCTATAAACTATGTTACAACAGGAAAGAGATGGAACCGAAATGATATCATTATTGACAACATTTTTTCTTATAATGTTGCTCACGATATTATTCATGAAAGTGATGATTTTGACCCAAAATCTATCAAAGAATGTCAACGTAGAAAGGATTGGCCGAAATGGAAAGAAGCAATCCAAGCAGAGTTGAACTCACTTTCAAAACGTGAGGTTTTTGGACCAGTAGTCCCAACACCGGAAAACGTCAAACCTGTGGGATATAAATGGGTATTTGTAAGGAAAAGAAATGAAAAAAATGAAGTCACAAGATATAAAGCGAGACTTGTTACACAAGGATTCTCGCAAAGGCCTGGTATTGATTATGAGGAGACATATTCTCCTGTGGTGGATGCAATAACGCTAAGATATTTGATTGGTCTGACTGTATATGAAAAGCTTGATATGCATCTAATGGATGTAGTCACGGCGTATTTATATGGATCTCTGGATAATGACATTTATATGAAAATCCCGGAAGGATTTAAAATACCAGAAACATATGAATCAAGTTCTCGGGAATTGTATTCAATAAAGTTACAGAGATCATTATATGGATTAAAACAATCAGGACGAATGTGGTATAATCGCCTGAGTGAATATCTGTTGAAAGAAGGATACCAAAATAATCCAATATGTCCGTGCGTTTTTATAAAGAAATCTCAGTCAGGATTTGCTATTATAACTGTATATGTTGATGACTTAAATATAATCGGAACTCCTAAAGAGTTATCCAAGGCAATAGAATATCTTAAGAAAGAATTCGAGATGAAAGATCTTGGAAAAACAAAATTTTGCCTTGGTTTGCAAATTGAACATTTAGCAGAAGGGATATTTGTTCATCAATCAACTTATACAGAGAAAATCTTAAAAAGATTCTATATGGATAAAGCATATCCATTGAACATTCCAATGGAAGTTCGTTCACTGGATGTAAAGAAAGATATATTTCGACCTCGAGATGACAGTGAAGAACTACTTGGTCCTGAAGTACCATATCTTAGTGCAATTGGTGCACTTATGTATTTGGCTAATAACACAAGACCAGATATTGCATTTTCAGTAAATTTATTAGCTAGATATAGTTCATATCCTACAAAAAGACATTGGAACGGAGTTAAGCATGTACTCCGATATCTTCGAGGGACAATTGATATGGGTTTATTTTATTCTAACAAATCAAAATATGATCTAGTTGGTTATGCAGATTCTGGTTATCTATCTGATTCACACAAAGCTAGATCTCAGACAGGTTATCTATTCACATGTGGAGGAACTGCTATATCGTGGCGATCAGTGAAACAGACTATAACGACCACTTCTTCAAATCATGCTGAAATCCTCGCTATTCACGAAGCAAGTCGAGAATGTGTATGGCTAAGATCGATGACACAACACATTCATGAGACATGTGGCTTATCTTCAAGTAAACCTCTTCCAACGATGTTATACGAAAATAACACAGCATGTATAGCTCAAATCAAGGGAGGATATATCAAAGGAGATAGAACAAAACATATCTCACCAAAACTCTTCTATACTCATGATCTTGAAGAAAATGGCGATATCACTGTACAACAAATTTGTTCGAAAGATAACTTGGCTGACTTATTTACGAAGGCATTACCAACTGCAACCTTCGATAAATTAGTATATAGCATTGGAATGCGGCGATTCAAAGACTTTAAGTGATGTCTCCATGAGGGGGAGTGAATGTATTATAGTAAACTATATAAAATATGTACTCTTTTTCCTTCACTAGGGTTTTTCTTCCCATTGGGTTTTTTCCTAGTAAGGTTTTAACGATGCATATTTTATATAAATGGGCATTTAAGGGGGAGTATTGTAAATATGACAAGTAAATGCCCATTCCACATGCTCATTTATATCCATGTCAAGTGGCTTTTTCTCCATAGCCAAAGTGTCCTCCATGTGTCCAACAAAGGCCATAGATTGGTGTCCAAATAGACCACATCATGCTCTCCAAATTGCCTATAAATAGTGGTTCATTTTGGATAAATGAGATATGCATTTTTGGTAAAAAACTCTTCAATCCTCTCTTTTCTCTTCCACTTTCTCTAATTTATTTGTTTATTTAATTTGCCATAAATCTCCATTTTCTTTTATTTATATTATCTATATATAATCCATTTATATTTTAACACTTGTATTATTATTATTATTATTATTATATATTATTATTATTATATATTTTGGTAAAGTTTTGGTGCCCGGTTTCGCCTCTCATTTTACAACATTTTTCTTTTTTTTTTCTTTAATTAAACGTGGCCATTTGTTAATTATTACACTGTTTGACCATTTGACAGTTTTTTTTTTTTTTTTTTGCTTTTTAGTTTTGATTTCAAACTCCTAAATAATATTTAATAATTAATAATTAAAGACTTCTTTTTGGCCATTAATTAAAGTAAATGCATGGAAGATAAATTGTTTTGTTTGGTGAGGGAAGATGTATGTTTTTAGAAGTTGAAATGTTTTATGTCATTTATGGTTAATCCATGAAAAAGAATTAATGTATTATTAAGAGTAAATTTGAACAAAGCAAAAAATATCAATCCTTTCAAATTCCATAACAAAAAAATTAAATAATCCTTTATAATAGACATTATGCGTTCCCTATATATAGTTCCATGTATTTGTATTTAGACTCATTGTGAAACAAAGAATAACTATTTTTTAATTATGCCAAATCGGATCGATTCAAGGTATATCTCAATCTTATGTTTTCTTCACATTTATTTTCTTTTTAATTTCTAATCATCGTTGCACTATATTGCATTATTTGTTAAGTTGTGTTAACAAGATGTAATTGCGTTAGTGTGAGTTTTTTTTTTTTGTCAAATAGATTGAAAGCCTCTCTTGATCTTATGACCTTTTGTTTTTGTGTCAAATCGTTTTTATTTGTAAAAAAAATCATGGTAAGCATACAATGATTGTCTTTCTTTTATACCAAAATTGATTCAAAAGATTTTTTTATTCATTTTAGACAATAATTTAGAATTGTAATAGTTTATTTAAATTTTGTTTTAAAATTTTAATTAAAATCGGACTCACATATTGCGAATGTAAAAAAGAAAAATATTTTTCAAACCAATTATATTTCATAATTGTATTCTTTGGTTGTAAAATTGTACGTGGAGTACTATACGTTAATACGAGATCTTGAAAATGTCCAAAATAATTTGATTTTTTTTGTTGAGATAAAATAATTTGATTTTCAAAGCAAGTGCTATTTGTAAAAGTTTTGTTGATAAGTATCTCAAACTTGAGAAAGGAAAACTTTTAGAAGTATTGAAACTCATGGTGAGATAATCCTACTATTTTTTTTTCTTTTTTTTTTTATAATAATTTAAGAATTATTTATTTAAGTCAATATATTTAATATATTAACAATAGTATTAAAATATCTTTAAAATTAATGTTTTAAGCAAACTGATTAAAATTAATATTTAATACTAAAAACTTATTAATTTTAATTTATATATTTAATATAAATACAAAACTTAGCCAAAAAAAAAACAATAAAGATTAGTAGTCTAATTCATGTACGTTTAATAATAATGATGGATCTTAATTTGGAATAATGGTGGATCTTAATTCTTACATTTATGATTTACTTATTTTATAAATTATCTTTTTTATATTTAAAAATTGTTTTAAGTACTCTATTTGAAAAAAGTTTTAAGAAGATATTATATTTTATAAAATTTAGAAATATTTTTATATTATAAAAACAACCTTGGGGTAACATTATTGTTTGTATAATATAAAAATTATTCTAATATCGTTATCATTTCTATAATTAATTAATAATATTGAGGCAATTTTTTTTAAAAAAAAATTGATTAATTTATTTTTATCTTTACTAAAAAGTGAGATAGTTGAGAATTATTTTTAGACATTTTTTTCTTTATATATAATTTAAAATTTAAACTTTCACCTAATAATGATATAATTAATTAATTTAATTATTTTTATTAAACTTAAAATGATATTTACAATATCAAATACAAATTATATCAAATCTTGAAATTTTAGTAAAAATTTCTAAATGAAAAAAAAAATTGTTTTCAAATCTCACGTATTTATTTTTTAAGTTAACAAAGATTTCAAAAAATAAATTTTACGAAGCATAAAATCATTGTCATAAGAAGTTTTAAAAATTTTAAAAATTATATTTTAAAATTTTAAAATTAAAAAATATATTAAAATATATTAAACGTAAAAGTTTTCTAGTAGTGAAAATGACAACAAATACAAATTAGAAGAATACATACGTAAATTAATTGGCAGTTGTTCCTCTGTTTAGATTAAAGGGTTTATAGAGTATTGGGAAAGAGTTCATCTTGTGAAAATGGTTGACCAAGTAGTGCACGTGTTTGGTTCCAATCATGAAGTATTAAAAAAAAAAAAAGATATTAAAACTTTCTTAATTCTTTTTCTTTTATTCTTTTACTTCAACCAACATACAAGTGAAAATTTGAACCTCTAACCTCAAGAAAAAGAAGTAATGTCTTAACTACGAAGCTATGTTCATATTAACTAAATTTGTTTAATTTCGATATTTGAAGTCATGTTTGATAACCATTTAGTTTTTAGTTTTTGGTTTTTAAAAATTGTGTTTGTTTTCTCCTCATTTCTCTACAAAGGGTGTTTCATCTTTCTTATGAAACATTGGAATTCTTAGCCAAATTTCAAAAACAAAAACAAGTTTTTGAAAACTACTTTTTTTAGTCTTCAAAACTTAGTTTGGTTTTTAAAAACATATGTAAAAAGTAGATAACAAAACAAGGAAACCAATAAGTAGAAGTAGTATTTATAGGTTTAATTTAAAAAAACCGAAAATCAAAAATCAAATGGTTATCAAATGGGTCTAAATATTTAATTTTAGGATTTTTTTTAGTTCAACTAGGGAAGAATTTGAAGCTTGAACCTTCATAGAGCTAAATAATGTCTTGATGAGTTGAACTACTACAAGAATTTTTGGATTTTCCGACGAAGTTTTTTCCGACGCAACGCTTATCATCGAAAGAAACATACTTATCCTAATGAAAATGGCAAGCATCAGGAAATTTATGCATTTTTCACAATGCTTGCCATTTTCGTCAAGAATTTTCCCGACACTTGCAAAATTTCATTGGAAAATTTTGCAAGTGTCGGGAAAATTCATTTTAAGCTTATGGGTTTTATTTCCAAAGGTATTTATTTAATTTTAACTTATATTTGTCTAGTTACTTTTAGATTTTTTCTCTTTCTCAATACTTTTTGTTTTCTTTGTTCACAAATTCATTGGTAGCTTGGATTTTCTTCTTGGTTAAGCATTTGGAGGTATATAGAATTCTTACATTGTATTTTTGTTAGCTTATTTAAGATTTAAACTTGGTTATTGAGTCATTTGAAATTAAAAATTTTATTTTAAGTGTATTATGTGTTCAAAGTGTAATTTGGAGAATATTTATGTGATTAAAGTGTGATTTTGAGGCTATTTATGTGATTGATGTTTGGTTTGGAGCTTATTGCTTGATTAAAGTATGATTATATCGTGATTTTGAATTTATTGTGTGTTCAAAATGTGGTTTGGAGTTTAATTATTTGATTAAATTGTGATTTGTAGGCTATTTATGTGATTAAAGTTTGATTTGGAGCTTATTGTGTGATTAGAAGTGTGATTTTGAACCTATATTTGCGTGATTAAATTGTGATATTGAGTCCAAGTGTGTAGTTAGTTTGATTTTGAACCTCTTGTATATGATTAAATTTTGATTCTAAGCTTATTGTGTAATTTGATTTGCAGCCTATTTTGTGATTTTCATCCTATTGAGCCTATTGAACATTAAAATGTAAGTTTTACTTTTTAGCTTAATTTAAGGTTATATATTGAGTTAAAGTGCTATATTTTGAGCTTAGTGAAGATTATTTTGTTCTCTTAAAATCCCTAAGTGTCTTGTAAATGTACGTACTTGGAACTAGGTTGGTGCACAAAATACTAGACTCAAAGACACATTTCCTTTAGGCACCTTCTTTTATTTTTTATTTTATATTAAAAATTTTTCATTTTTTTTTTTTTTCAAATTTGTAGTTGTGTAATCTTAAAGACATATTTTTCAAAAATACGGATGAAGATGAAAATTGAAGCCTTCAAGATTAATTGTTTTCTTTTGATATTTTTTTTTTCTTCTTTCGAACTCTTGTACATGTAGAGATTGAACATTTTGATCAAATTATTGCATTTCAATACTATTGCTTTTTAAGATATTATTTTTTGTTTTAAAATGATACTATAATGAACTATCAAGTAGTATAAAAATAAATAAATAAATAATATGTGAACTTAGAGACTGTTTGTGGCGTGAGTTATAATAGTCTATGGAGTACTCTACACCCCAAGCACAAACTATTATAACCCAGACTAAATAACTTTGTATCATAAACACTGATTATATAACTCTACAGACTATTATAACCCAGATTATTATAACTCACTCAACGCCTCAAACAGTCCCTTAGGGTTTAAGGTTTTGCCGACACAAAGATGTATGTCGAAAAAAGTAAACTTCTCCTGACGCATACATTAGTCATCAGGAGAAACTTTTTTCCGACGCAATGCATTGCATGGGGAGAAGTCCGCTTTTCTTGATGCAGCGCCATTTTCGTCGTAAAGTGACTTTCCCGATAGGTTTATGCCTACAAAATTGATGCAGCGCCATTTTCGTTGGCCAAGACTTTTTCCGACGCAATGTAGACTTTTTCCAATCCTTTAGGGGCCGTTTGGCCCATGGGTTTGGGTTGGGATGGGTTTGGGTTCCAAACCCAAAACCATGTTTGGCACAAGGTGTTTCAAAACCCTGGTTTTGAAACATAACCCCATGGCTTACAACAGTGCAACCCCATGGGGTTTGTGCTATGTTTTCCTCTTCCATTGCCGTTTTCCATTTTCGGCTACCACTCCGACAACAACTCAGGCGATCACTCCGATGACAACTCCGATGACCACTCCGACAAACAACTCCGGCGACCACTCCGATGACAACTCCGACGACCACATTGGCGACCCGACCACCGCTAACGATTACCTCAGACGACCACTGCGATGAGAACTCTAGAGACCAGTTCCATTTACCATTCTCCATTTCTAGCGACTACTTAGACAACAACTCCGATGACAACTCCGACGACCACCCAACAACCACCGATAACAATAACTCTGACGACTACAACGGTGACTCGACCACCGCTGACGATTACCTCAGACAACCACTGCGATGAGAACTCGAGAGACCAATCTGACGATTACCCCTGCTACTCGACCACCCCAACAACTAGACACCCCGATAACCCAATCACTCAAACAACCCGACTTGCCCGAACCACCGACAACAACCACTTCAATGACCCGATCACCCGACAACCATAGTTGACGATCACCTCGAAAACCTGACCACCTAGCAACCACCGTAGACAACCACCTAGTGACCACTCCGATGACCTGACCACCCTGATGACTACTTCGGCGATTACCCCGACGACCTGGTAACCCAACCACCCAAAACCACTATTGACGACCACCTGGTGACCACCCTGGCGACTCCAACAACCCAACCACTGCCACAACCACCCAGCGACCACTCCGGCGACATGACCACCCTGATGACCACTCCAGCGACCCGACAACTACTACTGAAAACCACCCAACGACCATTCCGGCGACCTAACCACCGTGCAATCACCACCGGCGACCACCTCGGCATACCCAAATACCCCATCAATCACCCTAGCGACCCAACCTCCTAGTCAATATTTTAAAAGGGCCAGCGTGGACGAGCTATATGCAAAACTAAAGGCGATCCCATGGATGACAAGGCAAGACTGAATGGCTGTTGGAAAGACTATTCTCTCAGATAGTATAATGTTGAACTCCTTCTTTACATTCACCCCAGATTGGAAGTATGATTACTACGTGAAAATTTTGGGGAAAGCACCTAGAACCTGACTCTCTTTTCATCACTTTCATCTACCACTCTTATGACTTACATTTGTGTTTGGACAACTACTTCTACTTTCTTGTCATTTCATCTGGAATGTGTGTTATGATATTTTTAGAACTAGATCTTAGTTCTAATTTTTGGTTTTACTTTACCATTGACAACACCATTCTTACATTGCACCTATTAATTATCTGTTGCTATGCATAATCTTCAATTTTATGTCATCATGAGTGGAGTGAATGAGATAGCATATAGTTATACAAACTACACATAGTATAATTCAAATTGAACTATAGTTGTAACAATTGCTCTACATAATTGGTTAAATAGTTGGTATGTAACACACCAAAAAAATTATGAAGTTAAAAAAATGGAGTAGGAAAAAAAAACAGTGTAAGATTTTTTTAAAAATAATAAACAGTTTGAAAAATTATAAAAAAAAACAAACTAAACAAACCCAGCCCAACCCAAGCCTGCACCCCAAACACAGGTTTCAGCAAACCAGCCTAACACAACCCTGCACCCCAAACACAGGAATCAGAAACCTCAGGGTTTCTGATTCCAGCCAAGAAACCCCAGGGTTCAAGAACTCCAGGGTTTCTGATTCCAAACCAGCGCGCCAAACAACCTCTTATTGTGTCGAGAAAAGTGAAAAATTATGTAGTTATGTTTACATCAGTTTTTTATTTTTGGTTTTTGAAATTTATGCTTGTTTTCCTACAATTTCTTTATCATGGGTTTTACCTTTCTTAAAGAAACATTTGAATTTTTAGTTAAATTCCAAAAACAAAAACATGTTTTTAAAAACTATTTTCTTTGGTCAAAATTTGGGTTGGTTTTTAAAAACATGGGTAGAAATTAAATAACAAAACAAAGAATCTCATAGGTAAAAATAGTGTTTATATGTTTAATTTTTAAAAATAAAAAACTAAAAACTAAAAGCCATTTATGGTTATCAAACGAAGCCTTATTTATTTCATCAGCTTTACTCTAGTCTCTAGTTAGATTAGAATGTAAATTTCTTAAAGCTAGTTAAAACTACTAAAAAATTATTTCATAAAATACTTGATTTTCATGTTTTTGTAGTGATTCATATGTCTATAGCGTCCAATAAAGTTATCTCTTTTTTTTTTTCCTCTTTACAGAAAAAAGTAAATTCTGACTTACTTTTGTACTAGCATAATCCTAGATCACAACACACTAAAAACGACGTTAAAATAACAATAATCAAGATTCACCAAAACCTTTGCAAATTACAAAATCATATACTCCCCCCAACTCCTTGTTTGGCCCAAAGATAATTTTACTCCTATTGTGGACCCCACAGATTTATTAACTTCTTCTCCAACTCCCCATTGTGGGTCCCACAAACTTATTAACTTCTTCTCCAACTCCTCATTGTGGGCCCCACAACTTTCCTATCTCATTTTTTCTTCACCTCACCTCCCTCATACCTCTCTCTCTTCTCCCCTCTCCTTTCTCTCTATATTTTTTTACATTATTTTTTTTAATTTCTTAATTTGAAAAATTTTCTTTATTTTTTATATAAAATTTCTCATCATTGTTACTAATTACTAATTAAATATAAATAATTATTTTTTATTCTATAATTTTAATCAATTTTTTAACAAAAATATTTTTCTTTTTATTCTATAATTTTATTTTTTAAATATAAATTATATAAGAATATTTTAGACATGATACTATTATTTAAATTGAAATTTTAATATAAATTAGAGTACAACATAGCAATTTTTTTAATTGATAAAAATCTTCCTATTTCACTTCCTCCATTTGTCATCTACAATTTTTTTTTTTAAAGTTTCAACTAAAATTACTTATAACAAATAACAATCTCATCTTTTTTAAGCTTATTTTTTTTATTAATAGCTCAAAAATATATATAATTTTATGATTTGAAGATAAGAAAAACATATTTTAAACTAACTCGTATTACATTTTAGAAAATTAGTATTAAAAAAGATTAACGTATTAAAAAAATTTGATTTTCAAACTAATCATATTCAAAGTAAAAAAATAAACAATTTCTCATTCTAAACTTAATAAAATAAAATTATTACAATAAATAACATAAATATATAGTATTTTGAACAAAAGTATTTATGATATTCATTTTGAATTTAATTATTTTAAAATAGCATAAATATTTGATATTTTATTTTTAACTTAGTTATTTTAAAACTTCAAATAATATATTATTTTCAAATTAATCAAACTTTAGATAATTCATTACATTGGTTAGTTAGAAAAATAAAATCTTAAATTATGTAAAAAAAAAATTATTTTATTAAGCTTGAAAAAGAAATCTTAAATTAAAAATTTAAAATTGACGAAAACAAGTCTCTAATAAAATTGTAAAATATTCATAAAATAATATAATTTAAAATCTCAATTTTAGGATTGACGGAAACAAATCTATATTATTTCTAGAATTGAAAGAATAAAAACATAAAAATCTTGAAGTTTATTTGAATCTCTTTAAATTAATGGATTGAAATATTTCCAAATCACATGTAATATTTTAAAAAGTATTGTAAGACTCTTTTATTTGAAAACTATCCAAGATAAATGAATAATTAATGTGAGATATATTGAAAAAAAGAATGTGGGGTATTTTGTTCAAAATTATTTTTTTTACTTTAAAGAAATTTGTAAAATATACATAAATTAATAAAAACAAAAAATCTCAATCTTAGAATTCATGGGAACAAATTCTTAATAATGAAATTTTGAAAAATTGTAGAAAAAAACTATATAAAATCAACTTAGACTTCAGAACTCCAGGTTTAACAAATCTGCACCCCAAACACAGACTTCAGAACTCCTTGCCCCAAACACAGACTTCCTAACTCCAGACTAAACAACTCTGCACCCCAAACACAGACTTCCTAACTCCCTAGACTTTCTAACTCTCCAGACTTCCTAACTCCCCAGACATATTAACTACTCCCTGCAACTCCTTGCCCCAAACAGCCCCTAAAAATATATGTTACACAAACTCCAAACTTTTACTTATAACTTATTTAACAATTCAAGTACAAATCATAGACCTCTAAACTTCGTAAACTCAAACCTATTAAAACTAGGAGTTAAAAAGATATCCAATTAAACACATGATTTTTGTTTCGAATATCGAGCAAAACAACTCAATAAACTATTTAAAGTAAGAGAAGGAGATCTTTGACTCTTGTAAAATCTGGGTTTGTCTTTAATCTCTTTCTCAAATTCCCATAGTTTAAAAAAGAACAAATTTTGGCGAAGTTAAACATCTGTGTGATTAATGCGAGTCGATGTGAAGGCATGTGATGTGTTGGAAATCCTTCTTCTTCATATTAAATAAAGAATAGACCATTTCTTGTCCCAATGTTGACTCATATTTATAGCTCATTCTCACTCAACTGCATATACAAAATAAATTAATGCCTAATTATTGCTCCCATGTACAAAATTTTTAATTTTGAGAGAAGCTAAGGGGTTTAATTTAATCAAATGTACATAATATAATGTATATTTTAAGTAGTGGATATTTGAATTCAAACCCAACAATAATAATAACAATAACAATAATGTTGATATATATATATGGTGTTAATGAACAAGTTGTAGGCTCAGCCTCTCACCAGAATTTGGTCATATTTTAATTTGTGTCTTTTTCTAAGCTTTTTTAGACATTCTAATCGCCAATTAAAGCCATACCCACCAAACAAATCCGTGTCTTTAAGGGGCCATCTCCTTTGTGGGGTTCTTCCCTTTTGCTTTACTATGAATGTCCTCAAAAGGACATCATTATTAATTTTATACCATAAAGTTGCTTTTTCTATATCCTCCTAAATACATCAAAACGCGCAAGACATAATATATATATATATATTGTTGTCAGCCTGAATATAGTTCAACTGATTAAAATATATATCTTCAACCAAGTGATCAAAGTTTGAATTTTCCACCATTGAAACTAGAAAAAGAAAAAAAAATTGTTGAAGGTTAATTAATTAATGAAGGTTGGGTGGAGGAAGGAGAGTATTTGCTTGAGAATCATGATCACTATATTTATTCTTTTGCTTAAATAATAGGGGAATATAAATATATAAATGTATATATATGTATAATGGTGGCTTTTAGATAATGCAGCATCTTTTTTGGCCTCCAGCTGCTTGAGAAAAGACCATAACCTTAAAAAGCGAATCCTCTCTTTAGTAATCTAATGGGAAGAGGGGATTTGATCCGCTCTATATTGGAGCCATGACAAATTTGTGTTGGGCATTTCATAGTTCTTTAATGAAGTTCTTCTTCTTTTCATTAAAAAACATAAAACAACTCTTTTTCAAATATGTAATGTTTGTTGTTATGATTTCCCATATCCATGTTTCTTAGCAAATGATTGCGTCAAACCTTGAGTTATATGCTCGAGAAAGTGCCATTTGTGATCATGTCCTTAACCACCAAATTAAAATAAGTTGCAAGGTGTGTGTGGACTCTCTAACTTTAATTTTGGTGCAAAATACAGACTAATTAACTATTTAATTGTGCAAAAGATTAGGGTTTTGGGGTTAGATTAGAAGAATGAATTCAAAAGATTGTATTTATCTTACCTAACTTCTTATACCTTTTGACTCTAGCTATTATGATTTTTTTTCAAAAGCAAAATAAATATACAACACCATTGCCAGGGATCGAAACTCAGGTCACCCGCGTGATAGGCAAGAATACTTACTACTATACTACAACGACCGGATTCTCTAGTAACAATGATTTAATATGGTATTAGAGTAAAAATAAAAAATAAAAAAATAATTGTTTTAATGTTCAAATTCTTGTATATGATAAAATATAAATTTGGTTGCTAAGGCCAATATGATAACCATATGGTTTTTTGTTTTTTGGTTTTTGAAGATTATACATATTTTCTCACAATTTCTCTATAATGCTTTTCATCTTCTCTACAATGATTTTCATCTTTCTTAAGAAAACATTTGAATTCTTAGCCAAATTCCAAAAACAAAAACTACTTTTTTAGTTTTCAAAACTTAGCTTGATTTTTAAAAATATATGTAGAAAGTAGATAATAAAACAAAGAAACACATAGGTAGAAGTAGTATTTATAAGCTTAATTTTCAAAAACCAAACATAAAAAATCAAATTATTATCAAACGAGGCCTAAATTTTTCGGGTTGTGGCTATTTAATTCATGTAGTTAATGTTCTTAATAGGTTCTTATTTTCAAGTTTGCATTTAAGAGTCTTATGTCATTGTTTTTTTAGTTCAACTATATTTAGGGTGAAGGAATTTGAACTTTTGACCTCTTTGTCAATAATATATGTCTTAACTAATTGAGCTAGACTTAAGTTGGCAGTCTTATGTCATTGCTAACTCTATTAGCGTTTAATGTTATGTAAGTACACTAACAATATTATTTAAGGATATATACCCACAATCAACTTATCATTCTGATTCTTAAATAATATATCATTAGTATAGTATTTAATATAAAAGTGATAAATGAATTAGTGACAAAAACTTATCAAACACAAAATTAAAATGTATTTAAAGTTTAGGGATTTATTAACAATCTTTTTAACATACATAGACTAAATAAACATAGGCGGACCAAGGTTATAATCTAACCTATATTATCTATTAGATATGGAATGCCATGATCTTTCCATATCAATGTTCTCTTTCTTCTTTTATCATTAAAATTAAGGCACTTGGGCACTATACGAGCATCCTTGAGATTCTTCCCTTTGAGATTGTCAACTTCAATTAGTTCCAATATTAATCATATAGGAATATTTTTCCACTAATATTATTCTCACGTAACATTAACACTTTGGACCATATCAGAAAAAGGCCATGTAGAGCTAGTTTTAGTGAGTTGATGATGATCCGATCCAATCCAATCCAATCCAAACCAAAGCCTCACACATTCTTATCCATTGAAAACCCTTAAACAGGAAAAAAGAATATAAAAAGATGTTTCACAATGCTCAAGGGCTTTCAATATCATGGTGATTGAGATTGAAAGTGAAGCACTTTTTACATATATAGAGTTTAAAACTTTGATTTTTTTTGACACCCTTTTCTCTAGCATCATTGGTCATTTGCTTTTCACTCATCTTGTCTTTACAAGACAAGGTTAAGTTGATGTTAAGTCACCAAAGTTCATGCATCTCATAAAAACAACACCTTTTTTTCTTTTTTTTTTATATCAGAAGTGATGGTAAAAATCTTGCCTTTACATTGGTTTATAGCAGAGGGAAATGAAAGGGAAAGAGAGGAAATGATAGTTGAATTATTAAGGGTGGGCAAAGAACATCACCCCCACGATTTTTTGAGCAATCAGAGAGTGACAATACAATTAGAACGGGTCACCTTGTCACCCAACTAAGCCATGGATTTGATCACATCACATAAGCTTTTGCATCTGGTTTTGGGGACATTTGGAAGAAACATGTTAGGCTAATCACGTGTCTTTAACTGACACTTCTTTTTTTTTTGGTTTCAGATTAGAGGGTTAATTTAGTGGTAATCTCTTTGTTTTTTAGCTCTTTTTTTTTTCTTTTTTTAATACCTCTTTTCAGTAGAAAACAAGGCTTCATTATGGGACCCAACCTTCCAGGACAATGCCCTGCCATTGCCACAAGGGCTTGAGATTGAGAGGTTTCAATACATCCAAGGCTTGAAAATGGCCCCACCTTTTGTGCCTCTGTTTCCTACTAGGTTCCTTATAAGTTACCTGCTACCCCACCACTTATGAAAGTTACCCACCTGGCTTACTGACACAAAAAAAGCAAGTTCTCTAAAATGATTGTACAGCCAAATATCTCTCTATCTTTGAAACTGGTCTTTCTTTCAAGTCTACTCATTTTGAGTTCTTCACAAATTTGATTGGACACATCTAACAAATGGAAGAAAGGGCTCTCTCAAATAAGTCCATTTAATGGTTTTGAGTGATGTCCCACGTTGATAACTTTGTTAGAAACCTTGAAAGTCATTGGGCATTGGGTTTCTGTCCATTTGCATATTGGGGCAAATCAGCCTAGCAACTGCATCTTTTGGAGGAGTTATTTGTGTTTGTCTTCTAAGTTCAAAATGTTAAAACGAAGCTGTTGTGGTTGGCATTATAATAATTAATGGGTTGATGCACAGGAAGATATATGCTTTGTAATGTAACAGAAGTGCTTTTGTTGATGGCAGACTTGGTTGATTGTTTATGTCAAAGAAAGATGCATCTGTGTTATGCTTCCAACATTTGTCAGTCTCATATCAGTGCACATCATTAACAAAATGATTTGGTTCAATGAATTCCTCTTTGGGTTTAGGCTTAGTTTAACCAAAGTGATTCATTTTTAAGTGCAAATAATGTGCATCACTCATCTCATAGTATAAAATACATGTCTCAAAGTCATTTGGATTAGTACTATTGGCTCAAGGCACCATAAACTGTATTGTATGAGTCCATTTGTGGGCTTTGCCCATATTTTTGACCTATAGCCCATAAGAGTTTGCAAATGTTAAAACATTATACTATGGTGGTGTTAGCTTACAAGTCTCAATTTCTGTGTAGTTTGTTAGGAAGTTCTAGATTTATATAGTTTTATGTTTAGATTGGGTAGAAGAATGAGTTTTAGAAGTTTGTGATTTATTAAAAATTAGTATGTAGATAAATAATCTAGTATCATAAAATTAGTGACATTAACAAAATTGTAATTTAGAATAAGTAAATCTATATATCCAAATGCATATTTAGCTTCTTAACTCGAAACTATACAAACTCAATTTGTGAGCTAAACACTCCCTATGATTTTTATTTAGACATTGTAGCAATTATAAAAAAGGAAAAAGAAATAGAGAAGAATAATTTTCTTTGCTTTTTCTTATTTGTCACCGCTTTTTTCTCATACGAAAGAAAATTTGAGTAAAATAAAACATAATTAAATTCTTTTCAAAATTAAGGAGAAAAAAAACCTACTGCTTTTCAAAAAAAAACTTACATTGGCTTTAGCTAAAAGATATTGGCAAGGCTCACAAATGGACTTTCATATATATTATGCTTTTTCTCAGAAACGAAAAAATAGAATCAAACTGCAGGTACTACAAGGCATACACTATCACATTGCTATGTTGTCCATGCTGTAATTAGAGTGAAAAAGGACTGGTGTTGTCAATCTCACAGTGAATATAGGCATAGCCTTCAGCTTGATGTCATGACTGCAAAACCATTTAATCTGGAGTGAAGTCAAACAGATGGGAAAAACTTGTTGAGATTGAAAGGAAGAGAATAGAATTCTTCGCTTCTTGTATCGGTCTTGAACGAGCGGAATCTATCCCACCAATGCATTCCTCTGTCCTTCTTTGTTGCATTGTCCTTGCTGTGTAGCGTGACATCGAGGAACAAAGCCAGAAAGCCAGCAACGAATGGCTCGGATGCGAAAGGCACGTTGATCATGTCATTGAACTGAAATAAGAGTTCAAAACCGACTGTGAATGCCTTTTGCATAAAACTAAAATGATTGATAATCAAAAGGTTTTGATTGATGCTGATGTGAAAGAGGTAAGACTGATTCATACCCATCTCGCTCTCGTGTGGACCGGACCATAACCATTAACAGCGGTGTACTCATTGAAGTACTGAGGAATTGATAGGCCCATGAAGATAGAGAAGCCTAATATGAACTTGATCCTAAAACTGTTCAGATTGCAAAACTGAAGGAAGCTGAGACCCGCTGAACCTGCTCTTGCACCATTGATTTAAACCAAATCAAATCAACCATTCTGATGTAAATACAGTAGAGAATATTGAACTTCAAAAGACATACCAACATAGGCAAAGAAAAAGCAATATAGAGCTGCAATTATCGGTGCAGGGATTGAAGCAAAGATAGCTCCGAATTTTCCTGGATATGCATAGTCATCCATGTCAATGCATATTAATAAAATTGAACTGATGATAATGATGAATGGAACATGGACTTCTCTTACCAAGTATGGAAAAGAATATCATAAACCCAGCAGATATTTGGACCACTCTTCGGCTACCGACGCGTGTTAATGCTAACAATCCCGCATTTTCACTGTAAGGTGAAATTAAGAGATGGCTTCATCATGTTGAAAAAGAAAGAGGGATTTAATGAATCAAATCTCTTAGTTTTAATTGTTGCAGAGATCTTACATAGATACCGAGGATCCATTTCCTGTGCCAAATATACCAGAAAACAAGATGGCCACTCCCTAAGATCATGAGGAGAAAGAACATTAAGCAAAGTTATCGAAGCCTTGCATAATATGATCGTTTTGAACATTCTCTCTTGTATGTAGTGACTTCATATACCTGCCAACCGACACCACGGCTAAGAACAGACGGTGGAAGCGGAGTTGCACTTGCATATCTAGACACAGCAAAGAAGGCACCAGTGGACTGTCGAACCCGGAAAACATTATGCCAAAAGTAAGCAATTATGTTAAAGTTGCCAACAAATATATGTTCATAAGCTCTCACAAATAATGGGCAAAACCTCGACGAGCGCAACAAATGAAGCAGCCATCATTGCGAAAGCTTCACCAGCATCGAATGTCGGTGCACCCCATTGAAAGGGATACGGGATACTAATCCTATAAACAGTTTGAGAATCAGTCGAGTGATGTATTCATGCATACCGACAGTTGATAAGCATTCCCAACCCACTGTATTAAAGAACTTTCAAATGAAAATAGAAAATGACTTGAAATAAGAGAGTTGATTTTAGTCTTACCATGGAGAACCGCCTATAATTCCTGCACGATCAGTACGACAGCTTAGTTGAGTCTTTAGACCCACATTCTTATATGCACCGCCCACAGTGAGCAGATGAGCATATATCCAAACAATCACAACTGAAAATATAACAGCAAAACGGTCGAATACGTGTCTTTCGCCTTTTATCATATGAGGTATATACTGCAAAACAATTTAGACTGTACGTTTACTAAGATCCAAATTATATCTTGGGTGAGATCAAAAACGAAATTGCTCAAAGATCCTTCAGTAATAATTAGTCCTTGAAAGATTTGATGATACCTGTGAGAATACCACTAGCAGGATGAGTTGTGGAAGCCCAATCTCTACACATTTTGATAGCTACAAAACAAATAAGAAGATGGTGTGTAAGAATGAGATTAAAAGGAGAGAATTTAGAGAATACATTATACATTTCCTCAATTTCCTTCGGACTGTTTAAAATACATACCACTGGGAAACCCAACTCATATAGCCCAAATCCTGACAAAGCTACTAAAGGAACAGTAGAGAGTGGACTCAAGAACCTGAACAAGTATGAAGGAGTATGATTACGAATTAGACGAGTTGGAGAAAGTTGCTATTGTAAAAGATTTTCAAAACCAAGTCTTCATTGGATTAAGAGCTCTCTGTCAAAAATCCACTGAAACTAACTACATGAGGATTTGCAGTAGAAAAGCTTGACAGAAGTACAACAAGCTAAAAAGAAAACCTTGCAACATTTCGCCAAAGGCCGCTAAAACCGACAACAATCTGTAGAGTTGAGGCAACAATAAGGGCACCCTGAATTCCACGCATAATTCTCTCGAATTTCTGATACACATTATGGATTGGATGATTCATTGTCAGTTCAAGTTAATTGCGAACATGAGAGTGAGATTTTAGCATATCGTATCAATCAATGAAGTTACCTCCTGGGGATTCACAATGTCGCTATATCGACCCGCCAAAATAATTGAAATTGTTGTTGGAACATAGGAATAAGATCCTCCAATTACTGCAGGTAAACGAGTACCAAAAAACGTTTGCAGAAATGTGTTCAAACCAGCTACAAACAGTAATGTTTGGATCATCTTTGCTTTCTCCTCCTGAAATGAAATTTTGCACCAAATTGAGTAGAGTAATAGAATTGAGATCCACATATAACATTCATCAAGAAACAAGAAAAACTTCAAATATCCATCACAATTGTAAGCTTACATTTCCTCCTCCCATTTGGGGAACTAGAGAGGTGGGAATTAGCACTGTTGTTCCCAGCATAACCAAGTAATGTTGGAAACCAAGTAGAATTGCTTCGGCTGCATTTCAAATTTCAAACAATTAAGTTTATTCTGCATTTTATTTTAGTTTACAATCACTCTGAAGTTTATAAGGAATGATTTACCATTTCCTCTAGTATATGCAATCAAAAAGAGGGATAAAAGAACATATAAACATGAATATAAAAACATTAGAGTTGAAACGTGGAAGTGAGTTTTGAAGATCAAGACTTCATTAAAAAGTTAAATATTCTTCTTCAGAGCAGGTATATATTGAACAATGAGGAGCAGAAAAATGAAAACTTGAGGAACTTACGCCACGGAGGAGGACTGGTAATGCAATAAGAAATATTGGGTAGCTGATCTTTTACTGGATGTGGCTGCAGCTCCTCCTGTTTTGGCGGTGGTGCAGATGTTCCACCTCCTGCCATGCTTCTTTTTCTTCTCCTTCCCCTCTTCCAAATAATCCACTAGTTTTATGCTAAGTATTGTCTTCTAATGTTATAAAGAAACTCAAATTTCGTTTCTTCTCAAAACCCAAGAAGACAAATACAAGGCAAAAACCAAGAAGTCAAAGTCCCGAACAAAAGTTATGCCTTTATCCTACACGTAAACCAAGAAATGGAACAACAAAATCAAACAGAGGCCAAAGTTTCAGAAGGCAAGCATTGGAGTGAAAGAACTTGGAAGAAACTTGGGAGTGTGAAAATGGGAAAATGAGATTTTACAGCTCAAGACCCACTTGGGTTTGGAGGACATGGAAACATAAAGGTGAATTAGAGATGTGAAAAGAAGCAAAAAGAGTGATACCTCTCTTGGAGCAAGAAAGAAACCATCACACCTCTCTGTAACCTAAAGCCAAAAAAGCATCTCCTAGTTCGTTATTTTATTGTCAGTCTTCTTACTTTTCTTCAATCACGTAAAGATAAAGTTTTGTATTAAAAGCTTTCTCCCACCATCTCCTCTGCGAATCTCTGCAATTAGTTTAAGCAATTACCACTACTTGCAGAAGAAAAACAACTTATTCCATTCTTCTCCAAGCTGAAGCCCCACCGCTCCCATTTCATTGGCCAACTCATTGACATAAAAACACAAACAATTGGGCTCTGGAGAACAGTTTAAACTGGACTTAGAACAATAAGGCAACTTCAGAGTTCAGTTCAGACCATACAGGTCTGATCTTTGCTTGTTTATCATCCAAAAGAAAACAACCCCATTAAAGTATCAATGTCTGTTGCTTCAAGTCTCACAGAAAATAAGCAACATGCATTTTGAAAACAGAGAACCTTGAGAATTTTTTTCCTTCTTCCCAAGTGTTGTCAAATGCAGACAGGTCTTCTTGCAGGAGACTTGTTTCAGAGAATTGTTTCAGCGACTGAGATTGCAGCAGGTCAGCGAGGATTCTGGTTTGCATTCACCAATTACAGTAACTCATCATTATGACGCAAATTCAAACCCACACGTAAAATTGGCAGTAACAGACTCACCAAGATCAGGTCCTCTGAAAACTTGCATATTGGCTTCGTTCAGGTGAAGTTGATTGGTTTTGTTACTCTAAAATTGAAGGAGTGAATTGAGAAGCATCCCACTTTAGGTTGGTTTATTATTCTTATGAACGCAATTTGTTCCATTCTATATAGAATAATCAACAGTACTAAGACAGTGTTTTGACATAAAATTCTGCTAATGACTGAAAAGGATCAGTATCAAATTCCTTATTTTAGTCAGTGATGTCAACTTTTGCAGCTCGTTCAACTTAAAGAATACGATTCCATTACAGAAATGCCATCCGTCCATCCATGGAAAATCAATGTTAACAATAACTCAAATGCCTACAAATTTCCCCACCTCAATAGTAGGCATGTTCCATGAAGAGTTTCTTTTTGTTTTTACAAATGATAATAATAACAAACTGTCGACGGAGCCATTTTGAAAGCAAGCATTTTACCATTTTCACCACCCCCCCCCCCCCCCCCCCCCCCCCCAAAAAAGAAAAAATTCCATGATTATCTGTACTTAAAAGAAGTCTTCTCTTTGAATGTCTTCGACTTTGACCGTCCTTGAGGGGAGAAAGTGCAGATAAAAGGTTATCATTTTATTCCCTGAACCAAATGGGCCAAATATATTTCTTTCCAAATGTCACAGCATAAGGATTAAGAATTAGTCTACAAATTTCAAAAGAGGAATAAAGAAACAACCGATAAATGGGGCCATTAGGAAAAGCAAATGGCCAGCATAACAAAGGGGAAAAGAAAGGGTATGAAAAAGAAACTTCAGCGTTCTTTTGGCGCCATACCAAGTACTCTGTTGAAGCTTTCCATTTGCCTCTGCGGCTTTCTTCTTCAACAGAAAATACCCACAAGATCTACAAAATGGGTTTTTCATAACTCTAACTAATGAGATTGAAAGACGAGCAGATGACGAATATCGGGCTGATCTTAGGCCCCTAACAATATCAATGTTCGGCAATTAGACACCCGGCGCGTCACCTATTTCAAAACCCGTCCCTGTTCACAATGCTTGATACTTATCAGAGAAAAAGATTGAGGTAAAACATGAGAAACCTATTCTTGCAGTTTTCCAAATACATCAGGGTTAGTTTTTCCAAATTATGATTGAATAAAAGGTGGGGAGTTATTACATCGAGTTCGCTCATTTCAAATTTGATACATTGCAACAGAGCAAATCTTGGAAAACTTTAAATATGGACCCCCAAAAAGCTTTGCCAGGGTGTGTCCAGTGCAGTCCATAAACAGGAGAAAATCAACAACCAGGAGTCCAATGAACATAAAAACTTTGGCAACAGATTAGGTACCACTTAAACACGAAATCCCTTCATGATTGCTGACACTGAGATGCCTCTAAAAGAGATTATACCTTCCCCCCATTTGCAAAAGGGCTCAGTGCAGGCAATCGCCTGTCACCGAGTAAAGAAGGATAGGGATGAATAACCATCACTGACTACCGCCACGAACTTGCAACCGCTTCCTCTCCAGTTCAAGCTTCAAGAGAAAAATGCATATGTAAGGAGGTTTGCACAAGGCATCGCAAAGAAAGAAGTGAAAAGCTAGTAATATCAAAGGTTCTTACCACTTTCTTCACCCGCTCATTGGCAGCAGGGGTGCCTCCAGTAACAGATTCTGGTAGATAGGGATTGCTAACACGCACTTCATTCATTACAACTATGACAGTCTTGTCCCAGCGCACAGGAAGCCTAGGATTGCACCAATCGCCTCAGCCAGAATATCAAAACAATAATGAAGAGGCTACGAACTAGAAAAATTATACAGCTGAAATAGTAAGAGAAAATGATCCATGCAATAAAAAGTTCAAGAAGACAAAAGCCTATCGTGATGCTTATGTATCTCATTTCTGTTGCATCTGTAATTCTGTATGTGCATGCCTCATAAAATCAGATCATCAGATGAGCATACTTGGGTTTACAACCACACCAGGTGCCCAAACCATTCTCTAATTTTCAGACTCCATAACAGAAGACAAAAAGACAGATGCATCTGGTTTAGCAACGTTAACAGTAAAATTCATCATTCTAACCAAGTCACTGATATCATTTACATATCATATCGTAAATAAAATAATTTTACCATAAGAATGAATAATTTTCTCTTGAAGGAAAAGATCTTGATTACTTCTCAAGCTCAAAAGTACAGAAGCATATACGTTAATAAGACCTGGAAGTACTGAAAAATTATGTTCTTAAAATTATTACTTAAAACTTAAACTAACATAGCCATTTTTGGATCTACAAAAAACCAAGTAAAGAATGAAGCTAACAAAAGTTCCAACTTCAAATCGAGGAACTTGCACCACAGCAATAACAACTATGAATTCTGCATTGGGAACAGCAAAAACAAATAAGTTCCATAAATGTTGGACAGCAATTATATGTAAAACTACTCAAGTGATGCTACTAAACAACGGTCATGGCTTTCAAAAGGTGGTCCGAAGATCAATGTCATAAAAACCAAAAAATGTAAGGACTACGACTACCATACATAGTTTAGGGGAAAAAAGTAAAGTCTTAATGTTGTATCATCCAAAGACGTGTTAAAACTTATAAAATCATTTCATCTAAGATTGCCAACAAATCATAGTTGATAGCACAAGAATTAGAGCTATGGTACAGGAGTTCAAGGTCTTAATTATAGCAAGCCAAATCATTAAGTTTCAGAGTAATCATGCTGCCCAAGCTGGACAACAATATTCATATCCGATTGCATCTGAGGGGATGAATCAATTGCATCTCATCCATTGTCAACACTTCAGGAAATATATGGCACAATAACGCATCATGGTCTTTTGAAAATAAGCTATAACTAATCAAAGCTATTAAACCATCACTCAGGAAGGTTGAAAATCAGGCAGACTATTATACAGACTTCCTATTTATCATAAAGATTTCATCAATTTCCAAAAATGTCACATATTCATGAAGGTGATATGGCTTTTGTACTCCCTCTCAAATCCAAAATATTGGTTCCGTGGTCCAATTTCCTCATCCCGAAAAATTAAATTATTTTCCAACGTAACTAAGCTTTTAAAATAATTTCTAGAGAAGAACTGCGAGTAAGAGGGAGAATGCACTATAATGAAATGATCCGTAAACAAGTTCACCAGCCCCAACACGCATAAAAAGGCATATAAGATGATAAAGACACAAAAGGCATTCATGGTTTCTCTTAATATGAAATCAAAATACATAGAAATGATCAGGATCAATGGAAAAACTACATAAGCAAAGAAAACTGATAAAATTGTCACATATTACCAAAAATGCGTGGACATGGACTAAAAATAGTAAAAAAGAAATCTTCTTAAATGTTCAAGTAAAATCGAAATAGACTTTCCAAATATTCCAACGAACAAAATAAAACAAAACTTACGTTTTAGATAAGGCGTCAAAAATACTCTGGGCCTCACTGGTCACACCCACTCCTATCCTCTCCGCCTCTGCCTCCGCTTGCCTACAAAACTCAATACAACCCAAGGACCAAAATAGAATGAGAACACATAATTGAATCTGAAATAACTAAAATCACAATTAAGCAACGAAAACCCACAAGAATTTACAATGCGTTATTGACGTACCTAATGGCCAGTTCCTCTCGAGCACGGAGAGTGTTGAGATCGAGGTAACACTTTTTGAGATCAAGAGGATCTTCACCATGTCCCAAAAACGAAAACTCCTTAATATAATTGGCCTTCAGCAGCCTTATGTTCCTACGAGGTCCTGGCTTCGAACCCTCTTGTGGCGACCGCAAAATAAAGAGAACAGAAAAAAGAAGTTAAGGAATTCATGAAGCGGAGATACAGAAGATTATATGAACTTGGAAACCCAGAAAGGATATGAAGGACGAGGATGTTGGAGGGGCGGTCAAAGGTAATGACTTGTCCTTGAAATTCATCGCCTAAGGTCGTCTTAATGGAGAAGAAGGACCCAACAGTGAAGTCATCCCCATTGCCGCTACCGTCCAGTGCCATTTTCGCCTTCTTCCTCGCTGTAAAAGTTGGAACCGTCGCTTCCTCCTCCTGAAGGAGTTGGGTAACGACTCTAATTTTCTAATCCCCATATAAATTAGGGCTTTTCTTCAACAATGCCTTCTAATTTAAATATATTGACATAAATAACCCTAACACTTGAATTCACATATGGAAAGGGATTGTTATTTTTAATAACTACCAAAATTGATTTTTAAAAAACACTTGAATTTTCCACGTGATTTAAAAATTTTAAATTAGTACATTATAACGTTAATTAAATAGTGAAATTCTAAATTCATTACAAATTACAATTAATAATTTCATAGACAACTAATGAGCTATTTTTTAAAATTCACGGTACAAACAAGTAAGACATTTTTCATTTTTAACTTGCACTGAATTTTATATTTTGAGGGGAAAAAGAATGGAAAAATGCATTTCTTAAAGTAATCAAATAATACTTGAAATTAATATATATATAGTTGAAGAACATGTAGCTAGGGAGGATTCAAACCTCTCATATAGTTCAAGAACATGTAGCTAGGGAGGATTCAAACCTCTGATCTCGAGGGTATATGCCTTTAACTAGTTGAGTTATGCTCAAATTGACAAAAACTTCATTAAAAAATGGAAATGACACATGGGATACAAAATTCAATAACAGTGTCATTTGCTACAACATGCAACGAAAATTCGAAAGCTAAAGAGACGAGTCTGCTCTTTATGTTGCCAATGCAAGGATATTACCTCAAAATAAACATTCAAAAATTCAATCTTCTGAAATGGAGGGTCAGAGCCTAAATTTCTTCTAGCCAAAAGCCTTCTTTGAACTCTGAAAGAGCACCATTAAGTAATAGGACCAAATTAGAATAGATTCAACAAATACCATGGAAAGATTGAGATGTTGAAACGTTTCGACCCTTCTAGCATACGAGAGCTTCAGTTAACAAATGTGGTAAGTCACTGGGAAATCATTCATCATATGTGCTGTAATGTTCCACAGTCATCTTACCCAACTTGGGGTTGGGTTGCTGCCCTTTGATTTGTGACTAGTTAGGCGGGATTAGTTGCAAACCGAGGGTTTGTATATGAATCAAGGTAATCCTCAATCCATTTACATTTAGTAATTATGTTAGGAATTTGTCTCCTATCCCTTGATGAATTCCTATCATTCCACAATGTCCAACAACCAACACACCAAATCTCAAATTCACATAAAAAAGAGTATTTTGTAACATCAAACATTGATCTTGAAAATTTTGGTTGAACCCATCCACTGAGGACACATGTGGCAGAAGCTTTAACCACATGACAATGAAGCAGCCAACAATTGCATGATCACAATTTCAAGTTTTTTCCTACATCCCAAACCAGTAAGCAGTACATCTAGCCCTCTTTGAATCAAACTAGTTATAGTAGGAAGGTATGAGTGAAAAGTTCGCCACATAAATATTTTGATCTTAGATGGAAGTTTCTGTTCCACATCGTTTTCCACCCTTTTAGTTGAATCTGCATTCTGTGAGGGGCTCTCCCCCATTTTCTAGTTCATAAATAACTTGTAATCACTACGCACAGTGACGAATCCAAAACTTTAAGTCGGAGGCACAAATTCATATGAGGTTAAGGGTTCGTTTGGTTTAACTTTTCAAGTATTTAATTTTGAAAAAAAAAATCATTTTTGTAAAATTTGTAGTGTTTGACAACCACTCAAAATGATTTTTTCCAAAAATGAGTTTGAGAAATAAGTCATTTGGAGATAAACACTTGAAACCAAATTTTAGAAAACAATATTTTTAAGTGTTTAACTTATAATCCCTACAAAAATTTTATGATATATGAAAATGACCAAAATACCTCACACTACCCACTCACCGCCGCCTACCGCTAGTGACAACTTTGATAACCAATCCAACGACCCCTTTGACGATCTGCTCCAACAACCACCGCCACACAACAACTCTGGTGACCACACGACAGCCACCGCCGACAACCTGACCATCCCAACAACAACTCTAGAGACCACCCTCAAGACCCGACAACCCAATCACTCGAGCAACCCGACTACCTAGCAACCACTGCCAATGACTACCCCGACAACCTCACCACTTCAACAACCCGACCACCTAGCAACTGTCGCGGCTGACAACCCAAAAACCACCGCCGACGACCACCCCATCAACTCAACCATCTCGATGACCATTCTAGCGATCACCCCAATGACTAGACCATTTGGCAACCACCATCGTCAATCACCCCAACAACCAACGTCGACGATCACCCTAACAAACTGACCACCTCAATGACTACTCTAGCGATCACCCCTACGACCTAACCACCCAACAACCACTGTCGACAACCACTCTGGCAACCTGACCACCTTGAATCCTCCAATGCCGACTACCCAACAACCACTGTCGACGACCACCCTATGACCATTCCAATGACCCGACCACCCCAATGTCCACTTCGGTGATCACCCCAAAAACATAATGATAAGTCTTAGAATTAAGGCTTATTTAACTCCCAATTGCTTAAAATATTCTTGTTTTGACTTAAGACCATTTGAAAATAGTTGAAAGATTGCTTCAATTTAATAAAGAAATAAATATGATGACATTTGGGATAGAATTCTAAATAAATTAATCTTGTTTGCAGGAAATATGGAAATTGCAAAATCGTGATTCAGCAATTTGGAGCAGTAGAAAATTTCAAAAAAGGAAAAAAATCTGCATTAACCCATTCCGAAAATCTTCAATACAGCATGATTTGGGGGATTTTGAGCACGAAATTTGGGCATTCTTCAACCCTAATAAAGGTCTATAAAGGGGGAAGAAGATGAGGAGCTAAGACATTCGTTTTGGAGGCGTTTTTAGGAGTCAAATTCGTGGGTTTTATTTTTCAACGTCAATACTATGTTTTTCTTTTATGCATTTTTTTTGTTCTCTGTTTTTATATTTCTTCAATTTCATTTCTGAATTACCGAGAGCTACTGTAAGTTTATTTCCTGTTCTTCTTTCGATTTATCCAATCAATTCAAGTGAAGAAGTTGGGGTTTGAATTCTTTTTTTTTTTTTTTTTGAGATCTTTGCTGGTGGTTTTTGTCAACCGAATGCTCTGTTTTTCTTTTGCAAATTTCCTTTCTATTTTTACAAGAATTTCAGCCATACTCATCCTGTTTTTCCTTCGAATTCCAACCTGATTCAAGCAAAATTTGGATTGTTAAGGCTAATCGTTCCTAGAAATAGTGAATGATTGAGTAGATTGGAAACAGAGTGAGAATCCATTGAACAATTATCAACTTTATTTATTTATTATTATTATTTTTTTGTTTCTGCTTTATAACAGTTCAACAATTATTGGTATATTTAAAATTCTATCAGGTCCAAAGGTTGAAGGAAGAGGATTGAAATTCCTATTGAAGCCTTGATTCTCTGTTTTTGAATTAAATTGAGAGTTTTAGACATCTTTGAATTTAAGTGCCCAGATTTGCTTAAGCTTATTGACATAATTGTTCCAATATTACTTAAGTTAGAATTTGTAGCAATTGGCAATTTATTCAACTTTCTAATATGAGGTTTTCTTCAATTAGTTGTGAGATTTTTATCTTAATATGAGCTAAAACTTCTTAGGGGTTCAAGGATGTGAATTCCCTAAGAAGTAATTGTACCCTAAATTTCAATAAAAACCAAGCCTACATCTCAATTGTTTGCTTGTGTTGAACAAATTTTCATTGAGATCCTAGATTGATCAACCAGGGTAGCAACTCAAGCTTAGATCTAATACCGGCGGGGTTAGTGATAAGCGAATTTTGCACAAGTGATGGAGAACCATGTTGACGACCACCCCAGTGACCCGAACACTCGACGACCCAACCATCCTAGCAACCTGACCACCCAGACAACCACTTCTACGATCCGACTACCTTGGTAACCTGACCACTCTAGCAGCCACCCCTACAACCATCGTCAACGACCACCTCAGCAACCACTCTGGCAACCACCCTGACGACAACTCCGGTGACAACTTCGACGACTCCTTCAACAACATCATCCGGTGGTGGTCGACGGTAGTTAGCCGATCATACATATAAGTATTTTAAATACAAAATTCAACTTGCTAGTTGATAATGTTGAATAGTCATCCTTTATAGTAATTTGACATTAGTATAAGTATTTTGAGTGTAGAGCAAATCAAACAAACTTGTGTATAAAAACACTTTTGAGAAAATGTAACCAAACATATGAGTATTCTTATTTTAAATGGTTTTTATAAAAAAAAAATGTTTAAAAGAAAATGAATTTTTAAAAAACACTTTTTTTCACCTGCAATCCAAACATGCACTAAATCACAAATTTACTCTTTGAACTTTTAAGTTTATGTCTATATAGTTTACAAGTGTCTAAAAGAACCTTGAACTTTCAATTTTGTGCCTAATAGGTTCTTAAATTTTCAAGTTTTGTTTCTATTATGTCCATAAACTTTTAATTTTGTGTCTAATATACTTTTTCCTTTTGAGTTCATAATTTTGTGTCTAATAAGTCCTTAATCTATTCAACATTTTTTAAAATTTACATATATGTTAAATACATATAATTTAAAATTTAGAGCTCAATTACACACAAAATTAAAATTTATGTCTAATAGAATAATTAATTTTTAAAATTTTCAAATACTTGAGAGATTTAATGATACAAATTTAAAAGTTTATAAACTTACTGGGCATTTTGAAAATTCAATGACTTATTAAATATAGAACTAAAAGTTTAGGCCCTACTTGATAACGATTTCATTTTTAGTTTTCAAATTTTTGAATTTTGTTCCTGATTCCTCACAATTTCTTTATTATGGATTTTACCCCTCTTAAAGAATAATTGATTTCTTAGCCAAATTTCAAAACACAAAAACAAATTTTTTTAAAACAACTACTTTTAGCTTTCAAAACTTAGCTTGGATTTTGCAAACAGATTTAGAAAGTAGATAATGAGGAAAAAAAAAACTCGTGATGAAAGTAGAATTTATAAGGATAATTTTAAAAAACTAAATTATTATTAAATGAGGTAGAGATCTATTAGACACGTTTTAAAGTTCGCAAACCTATTAGACACAAATTTAAAAATTCAAAAACTAAACTTGTAATTTAAACTTCATATAGATATAATTAACAAAAGAATGAACTTGAAATATTTATCAAAGATTTTTAAAAATAATTAAGTTTTCCTTGCAATTAATTTTTCTAAAATAATTTACTAACCATTCAAAAATATTCTACATTTTGTGTATATATATTTGCATAATACAAAATTAGAAAAGAATTAAATATTAACCACCTCCAAGAGTTTTTTTTTTTTTTTTAAGGAATTAAAGATTGCAATAATAAAAGAAACAGATTTCAACAAAAGAGTCAAACCCAAGCCTTGTAAAGGCCAACATGCCCCCTGCCAACAAGCTAGAAGCCTATTTCATTAATTTTAGTTCGCCAAATATATATTTATATAATGTGATGATAACTTGCCCCTTCATGGATCCACCCATGACTACGCACACTATAGTCTATACTCCTTATTTATCATAATGCCACAATCATAAATCCAGTAAGACAGTACTTCCAAGAGGAATTTGGGCTACAAATTGTAGTTCCTCTATTGTCAAAATATGAATGATCTCCATACAAAGTTTTTTTGAAAAACAGAAGCAATTCATAGCATAGATTGAGATGGCTTGAGCAACACTCTCAATGAGAACCTCTTTACCTCCCCTAAAAAAAAAAAAACATCTTCCACCTTCAGAGAACTTTCTTGTTAAAAAGTGAAGGGAGATCAAGATAATAACCTAGATCATCCACTAAAGGTATTTCCATAATTTCCCAAAAAAATCTCTACAATCCAGAAGAACATTAGGGGATACCATCAATTCAAAACTGATTTATGAAAATTTAATTCATACTCTTTAATCTTTTCACATGCCAACATTCAACAACATTAGCTCTAAAGAACACGAGACTATCATCCAAAAAAAAAAAGGAAAAAGTGAAATTGAAAGGTCATGAATATTAATTTGGACAGCAAAAATATTATTAGCCAAATGTGTAGACTTTAACGAATGAGACAAACCTTATGCACATAAAATAAAAAAATAGGAGATAAATGGTCACCTTGGCAAAAAGACCCCTACCTGGATGATCCAAACTCAAGCAACACCATTAATCAATATTGCAAATTCAGTGGTTGTGACACAATCCATAATTAAAATAATCAATTGCTCTGTAAATTCCAACTTCCTCATCAAATCCTCCAAAAAGGTCATTCCACTCCATCATAGGCTTGAGCTTCAATGCCCTTTTTTCTAAAATGCAAACATGATAATATTGTCAGTGGTGGCCTGGCCTGGTATAGACATTGGGCTTCAAAAACCACATCCCGGAGGTTAAACTTCATTCGATTTACCAAAACTTTGGCCACAATTTTATAAGAAACGTTATAAATCAATTGGGAAATCTTCTACTAAACTAAATGAATTGACCTTTGGAATTAAGGCAATATTAATTTTATTCCACCATCCAACATACTACTTGCCATTAAGGATCTCCGAACAACTTGCCACAATTTTGGCAATAGGACATAATTTTTCTTTAAATATGTAGATAAAATTTATTCTATTTCTAATTTAATTGATTTTTTGGAAATTAAATTATGTAGTCTAATTTCGGCTTGGAAGGGCACAAGGGACTTACTATACCTGGGCCAGTCTTAACCATTGTTCATTGGCCCGTAAATCTTGGGCTATTTTCTTAAGCCCAAAGTTGGGAAAGTAGTCAAGGGAGGGTCCGGTTGTGGAATGTTACTGAGTGATCCGTTGCTTCGAGACAAGTGTTGAGTGTGATGGTGGCAATGATAGTGGCTAATAATCTTTCCATTAAATTATTGATACATACACTTTCTTTCTGATTTTTCTTCTTCTTTATTAACTAAAGAATATGTGGATGCATGAATTCAAACATCTAACATTTCAGTCAATGCTATAATGTATTAACGAATTGAGTTATGATTAGATTGATGATATCTAAGGGGTCTTTAATAACGTTCTTATTTATGGTTTCTCGTTTTTTAGAAACATAAGTGTTTAGTATGTTTTTGTTTCATGTTTCTCCTTTTTCACAAATGTTTTCAAAATTGTATAGGAATTTTGAAAACAACAAAAATAATTTTTTTGTTTATGGTTTGTTTTCAATTTTTTTCTGAAACATAAATAAAAGTATTATTTTATCATTTTTTAATTATAAAATGCATAATAAATATCTAAAAATGAATATAACATAAAATTTTAGATATTTAATTTTAAAAACCAAATTTCATATAATTTTTTTTACATTTTTAATTAAAAATTTTCTAGAGAACAAGAAACAAGAAATGGTTACCAAACATATTTATGTTTTTTTTTTCAAATAAAAAAGAAAGAACAAGAATCAAGGAACCGTTACCAAATGCAATTATGTTTTTCTTTATTAAAAAAAAAACAGAAAATAGGAAACATGAAACATGGAACAAGAAAAAGAAAAGAAAAGAAGAAGAGATATGGGAACCTTATCAAACAAGCCCTAAAATTTCAAGATTTCATTATATAGTTTTTGTATTTTAAAAAATTTTATAATATGACTTTGAACGTTGGAAGCATGTCTATTTAATATTTTATTTTTTAAAAAATCATCAACTCTCTAAACTTTTAACTAATTTTTGTCTAGCTACCTAGTGTTTACATAGGATGCTGGCTATATTATTTAAAGATTATATAGTGAGTTAATTTCAAGTTGGTTCATAAGTTTGATAGCATAAATATTAATTGATGAAGTTAACAAAACAACCTATTAAACACAACTAAATATTGAGTGAGTTATTAGAGCTTTTCAAATATAAAGACCAACTAAATACAAACTTAAAAGTTTAATGTTTCATTACAAACTTTAGTACGAAGACTAAATAAACACAAAGTTTTTTTTTTTTTTAAAGGAAACACAAATTTAAAGGTTTGAAAATATCAAACGTATAATTTAACTTAATTTTATAACTTTGACACTGCTCACATATGAACACAAAGAAAATGACGTTGCAGATATCTAAATCTCTGACTACTGACTCCATTGTTAGGCTAAACTACTACTAAATCTCGTCGGCGTTCATTGAAATGAAAAGACAAATAAATCTAAAAAATTAAGTAAATATATTACAAACTATATAATATTAATTATTCATACAAGACGATGACAATTTAGAGAGGGTTGAGTTTCAAAAAAAAATTAGACAGAGTCAATCTATTTATATATATTTTTTTTGAATCAAGCAAGCCATTACCAGTTATAGGGTGACAACAAACCAAATAAATGTATATTATATGCCCATCCCTCCCACTTTATTTATGCTATGAAACAAATTTAGAATTAAGAAAGCTCCATCTCTCTTCAGCCACATGTGAATTCTGACACTGCCATTTCAGCAAATACAAAAACCTAGCCAACCATGTGACTATCAGACAAGCATTTTCCAAAACACAAAGTACGCGACATTCTAATTACATCCTACATCAACATCTTCGAAATCTCAAATCACTAAATTTCAATTTTGAGCATAATGTTTAAGCAATATATTAATTTATGTAATTAATGTTGAACGGTGTTTAATGGTGGATTTATCATTAATGCATCCTAAAAAAAAAGAAACTCTCATGTGCGCATAAATTGGTTTAGTCCTGCCATTAAATAGTTGATTATGTACTGTTCGAGACAGACAAAATTAAACCGACTTTTTTAAAATATCGAAACCCTAATAATAATTGAACTTAATGCATTGTATTTAAGTTTTCAAATCAATTGCTGTAATTGAAAAGCAATTCATAGTTATCCATTAGATTTAATTTAATTGAGTGCAATTTCCACTTTTTTTTTTTTTTTTTTGACGAGAAGTGCAATTTCCACTTATGTTTCTTTTATTTTCATCAGCAATTCTTTTATGTTTTTTTTTTAATCATCGGAGAACAAAACATGTTTGACTTTATACAGTTATAAAAAGTCATTGGTTAGGTGAGGGTGAGGCAGGTGTGCCACTAAAATATTATTACACTTTCTCAATTTTAAATATTTTAAACCGGCCTGACCCGACAATCAGTTCGGGTTTGGGTTCGGATTCGGTTACTCCATCAATAAATATTTCGTTAATTATTATCTTTTCTTTTCTTTTTTTCCATCAATTACTTGTCAATCAAATTAAATGCACTAATTGTTCAAAAAATTAAATGTACTAATTTGAAATGTGCTGGAAAAGAAAGAGAGAAAAAGACAAGTTGGCTGAGTGTTATTTCTGGTCACAATTCAATGATAGGAGTTATGCAAAAGACTCCCCAGTCCCTCATAAAATGTGCTGTCCTCCATAACTAACGAAGGGCTGTTTCGGGTTTTCAGTTGACTTAAAACGTGGAGAGGAACATGATTATCTCAACTGGTGGAAAAAATAGTGGACAATCACATTGCTCGTACAAACCCAAACCAAAAAGTAAATTATTAAAAAAAAACATATATAGAGAGAAATAAAATAAAGTAATAAAGTAATGATTAAAATACCATTTTATTCTTTGTATTTTGATTTCATTTCATTATAATCAATGTATTTTTAAATATCTAAATTTAATCTTTATACTTTTAATAAATCTTAAAATTGAGTAAAAAAATCTTAAAATTAGTTATTACTATTAATTTAAAGTTAATTTTTATTAAAATTAAATAAATAATAATAATAATTTTCATGTAAGAAAGGACATGAACATATTTACAAAATTTATAAAAAGAAGACTAATAAAAAAAAAATTGTTATAAATTAAGAATAGAGACTAATTTTAAATTTTATTGAAAGTATATGAACTAAATTTGAACGTTTAAAAATTAACTAAAATAAAAGAAGAGTTAAGTTGGATAGGGAACCAAATAATGTTTTAACTTAAAATAATAAAGAAAAAAGCCTGGACTAAAAAAAAAAGAAATAAACCTCAAGCCTCTCGTTTCTCTTTCTATCTTTTTAATTAAAAAAAGAAAAAAGCATTCGTCCACCAACGAGAAGGCACCACGTGTATGCGGGTTTTGGGTCAAAAACCAAAACCCACGGGTAAATGGGGACCTTGTCTGCAAATCTGACCCATTAGCCATCTTCCAGAGACCAGAACTCTCTACTCTCCGGCCAAATCAAAAAGTCGAGAAGAAAAAAAAAAGAAAAAGAAAAAGCCCAGAGCTTTTCGTCTTTGTCTCTGCGTCGAAGTTGCAGAGATCAAAAGAAAGAGGGTTTTCAGAAATGGGGTTCATTACAAATCTCTTGAAGGAGCAGAGGCATTCACAGTTCGTTAAAAAGCTCATACCTTGGACCATTTATGCCCTTCTTCCCATAGCCCTCTTCCGATTATACTTTCATCCAATCCATCTTCCAGATTCTTCCATTGATCGAATACCCCAAATCATCGTTTCATCATCATCATCATCATCATCTTCTTCTTCTTCTTTGTCGCCTCCTCATTTTTCACCTTCCTCTGTTCATGAAGGTACAAGAACAACAACAACACAAGATTGCTTCTTTATTAGTCTTTTATTTCAGGTTTTTTGTTTGGTAAGATGGGTTTTTCTGAGTTTGTCAGTGTGCGTGTTTTTCATTTACTAACAAACAATCTGTAAATTTATTTCCTTTCCACAGAAGAAGTAAATGCGATTAATGAAACTCCATGTGACTATACCGACGGCAAATGGGTCCCCGACAAGCTGGGACCTTTATACAATGGCTCAACCTGCGGTACAATCAAAGAAGCCCAAAATTGCATCGCTCATGGCCGCTCTGACTTGGGCTATCTCTATTGGCGATGGAAGCCCCACAAATGCTCTCTCTCAAGGTTCGACCCCAACAAATTTCTTCACCTCATGACTAACAAACACATCGCCTTCATCGGCGATTCAATGGCGAGGAACCAATTGGAGTCCCTCCTCTGTATTTTAGCCTCTGTTTCCACTCCGAAACTCGTTTACAGAGACGGCGAGGACAACAAATTCCGGCGATGGAACTTCCCATCTCATAATCTCACCGTTTCCGTTTACTGGTCGCCGTTTCTCGTGGACGGTATTGAAAAATCAAACGCCGGCCCCAATCACAATAAACTGTTCTTGCATCGTGTCAACGAGAAATGGGCTGTGGATTTGGATGATTTTAATTTGGTGGTGTTCTCAATCGGGCATTGGTATTTACATCCGGCAGTGTATTTCGAAGGGGAGGATTCTGTAATGGGTTGCCATTACTGCCCTGGTTTAAACCACACCGAGATTGGATTTTACGACGCCATGAGAAAGGCTTTGAGGACGACGTTTCAGACTGTAATCGACAGAAGGGGTTCGTCAAGCAGCAATGAAATGGACATGTTTTTGGCGACATTTTCGCCGTCGCACTTTGAAGGGGAGTGGGATAAGGCTGGGGCGTGTCCTAAAACGAAGCCTTATGAAGAAAAAGAGAAGAAATTGGAGGGAATGGATGCGGAAATAAGGGGGATTGAAATGGAGGAAGTGGAAGAGGCAAAAGCCAGAGCGAAACAGAGTGGGGGACTGAGAATTGAGGCTTTGGATGTGACGAAAATTTCGTTGTTGAGGCCTGATGGGCACCCTGGCCCTTACATGCACCCGTTTCCATATGCCAATGGCGGATTTGGGGAGCGTGTTCAGAATGATTGTGTTCATTGGTGCTTGCCTGGGCCTGTGGACACTTGGAATGAGATACTTCTGCAGATTATGAACAATTGGGAGAAGCAATCTACAAGAGGGAGAGGATTGTGAGGGTACACACATTCACATTCAAACTTCATTACATTGATCTTAAATTCTATCCATTTGTTATATTTGTTCGTTTCTCGTCAATCCAAATTGCAGTCAGACTCCTGGCAGGTTTGAATCCTCACTTTTAATATCTTATAAAAAGAAATCAATTCAAATTCGTTACTATTTATTTTTGGTCAATATATTTCTTTTTGGAAAGGTTGATACTTCTTGAGATTTTGGATGCGCCAAATATTTGGTGGGTTTCCTTACATACAAGAGCAAGAGGAGTGGGTTTGTTTGTTTGTTTTTTTTTTTTTTTTTTTTTTTTTTTTGTAAAAAAACTTTGTGGGTTTTTGAATTTTTCCTTATGGGATGGGGGTGGTCTCTAGGATAGTTAATAAAGGAGACTCTACATGTGTGGAGGGGTAGGGAGACCTTTTGTAGTGAAAGACAGCTTCACTTTGTACTATTTGAGATGTGCAAGAGTGAATTGATTGGGAAACTATTGATTGTTTTATATTTTTGACAGTGTTTTGGAATTTTTTTTCATTTAATGAACACATACTTGAATTGTTTCCATTATTTATTTTTTTATTTTTATTTTTTTGAAACTGTATTGTTTCCATTATTCTTGTTCTTGGGGTTGTTTGGAAATTGATACATTTAAGCAAATTATCTCTAAGAGGAAGTTTGAAGTAATTCCTTTCCACTTTAGCTTGTGCAAATTTTACCATATGTTGGTGAATTTGTTTATTTAAATGCAAATTACCTCTAAGAGGAAATTACAAGTAATAACTTTCTACTTTAGCTTTGTTATAAATATTACCCCATACATTATTTGAATTTAACTTTTTTGTTTTTTGTTTTGTTTTTTTAAATGACTTTAACTGAGTTTTAACTTTTTTTTTAGTACCAACAAAAAGGTTCATGTAATTGAATTGTGGATAATGTTTTCACATGGATGAAGTAAAGAGGCACCCCACTTTACTTTTTTTTAGCTTTTTTTTTTCTATATATATAAATATAACAAAAATTGTGTACAACTTTTCTCTAATAAGAAACTGATTTACAACTTTTTGTGTCTATATGTGTATATGTATGCTAGCTAATTTTTTAGTTTACAGAAGTAAAAGAGTGTCACTTAATAATTTATCATAACATTTTTTAATGATTACGTTTTTTTTTTTAGTTCAACACAATATTTAGGGTGAGAGAATTCGAACGCTTGACCTCATGGTCATAAACACATAATTTATACCAATTTTACTTGTAAGAAATTAATATAATTGATATATATATATATATATATATATATATATATATATATATATATATATTTGTAATTTAGTCATATTTATGCTTTTTATTTCCAAAGTGGATGGATGACAGTGAAATGCAAGTATAAGATTTATTTTGACTTTTGATTGATAATTACTTAATTTGAAATTTCATTAAACTTAATTTTCAAGGCATTTACATAAATGGTATTAAATTAATATGTATTTTCAAATATAGCAAGAAGTATAAAATTTTACCAAGATAGTAGAGTCCAAATCAAACTCAAACTTGAGCATAAGTAATAAGAAAAATACAATAGAGAAAGTTACACTTATGCTATTTAGTAAAAATTTCTTCTTCTCCGATTTATTAACTTAAATATTAAGTCGTCAAAAAAATTAAAGAAGATTATGTTATCGATATTAATTATTAACTCTAAAAATTAATTCCATAAAAAAACTAAAAAATAAATAATTGCTTAATTTTAAGAACAAATAAATAATTATTGTTGTTGCCAAATTGTAAACAAGAGAATGCACTTGACATTCACATGACAGCAACGGTAAATTTGTTTGAGAGAGGAAGAACGTGGCCTGCAAAAGAAGGAAAAATTGGTGTGGTGTTTGCCATACAGGCTTTGATGCTTAAGTTAGAGAGTGAATGAGTGTGACCAGTTAGGGTTTAGAGAATGAGGAATAATTTACCTTCTTCCAATAGAAGAAGAGTATTTATATCATCACCTTTTAGGTTTCCTCTGCAGATTAGGTTAAAAGAGGACTAGATTGGGCCAAACTGGAATCTTATAGGTCAAGGGCATGCATGATGCGTGCCCCTTCAATGGGTCGAAGCTGACCACCTCCTCGACCTTGGCCTCATGCCGAGGGCGATGAGTTGGATTGGGCTTCGGCCTAATCCTCTATTGTTCTCCTTCACTTCGTGGCCCGATCCTTTGTATGCTTCGTGTTGGGCCTCTTTCTTTTAGCTTGGTTCTTTAAATTTCTCCTTGTAATTTGGGTTTATCCTTATGGTCCAATTTCACCTATAACATTAAGCCCCTACTTCTAAGTTGGGATTTGTGGTTTAGCTTTTCATGGGCTGAATATTCAAAGCCCAATTAAGAAGTATATATTTTGTGTATGAATTTGTCTTCAGAATTGACGTTTGTGCTTGGTTATATGTAACCAAAATTTTCTCATTTTTTATTTTCAAAAACCCATCTCTCTAGATTCATCTCGAATTTTTGGGTTGCTCAGATCAACTAACGAAGTCCCTTTAGGGGGTCCAATCAATCTTCTAAGCTTGCGTCTTCCATACCTAAGCGAAGTTTTGCATTCATCATGCTCTGTTAAGCTTTGTAAAGCTTGCTTTGTCGTGCTCAACAAGGACCCATTATGAGATTTCTTAGATTTTTGGGTTGTTAAGATTAGTCAACCAAACCTTTTTGGGGTTCAATCAACTTTTCGGGACACTTCCTTCACATCTAAGTGCTTTAAAGTTTTGCGTGTTTTATGGTTTGTTTGCACAACATAATCTACCTTATCTGGAGTAGACTCCAAATTTTGGCTTTAATTTACTGTATATGAATTGGGACCTAGATTTTTTGCTCCCATTCTGATGACAGATCTTGTGGCTCTCTATTTCTTCGCACTACTCCAAATTTGACCTTTATTGACGGCTAAAAATATCAACTATCACTTTTGTTGAAGTTCTTTAACCGTCAATAATGGCAGTGTCAACATATATAAAATGTCAACAAAGCTATTTTAGTTGACAACTTGATCTGATTACACGCAAGCGCACGCGATCGAAGTAATATAAAATGGTATGTGAGTACCAAGTATCGAATCCCAAGGAAACGGTGTAACAAAAATATCATAAAGCAAGTGTAAGGAAAATTGCAACTTAAAAACTGATAATTCTCATTCATGAGGATTATTTGGCCTTTAAACTTAGTTATATTTGTGATTTTTATTCATATTATTTGATGAAAAATAAAAAAATGCTTGAATTTAATCACATGATTGATGGAAGACCTTTAAATTAAGTAAGTTGAGAAAAGAAAACAAAAGAAAAAAAAAATTCACACTTAATGTTTTGATGCAGGATTTTCGTGGAAAGCAACTGCAGTGCAATTGCTATGCAATTGCAATCTGGCAGATTTGGAATTTAAGTAAAAAACGAGAATTTCGGGATTTTGAAGGAAATTTGACCCACGAATTCAGCAAGATGATTAGCCATGATTGTCCATCAACCAAGAGGGAAACCCTAGCATGAGATCCCTATAAATATTGAACAAAGAAGTCAAACAAAGAGAGCTCGATTCGGGAGAGAAAAATTAGTTTCGTTTTTGGGTTTTGTTTACCGACAGCAGTAGTCTTTGTTTTCATTTTTGGATTTTATTTTCCTAGTGTTCTTCATCTTAAACTTCCAGAATCCTTCTCTCAATCCCATCTACCTAAGAATTGGGTATGGTTATGGACAATTTCTTTGTTCGATTGAGTTACGGAGAATGGGTTTTAAGATGGGTGAAGTTTTGAATTCTGCACTTTTGAATTTCTGTAATGATGTTAAATTAGCCACTGATTTGTCTTTTAAATTTCAGCAATGTTGATTTCTGTTATTGAATTTGATTACAGCTTGTCAATTTAAGTTTTGGTAATTTTATTCTCTGCTATTTGAATTTTTGGAAAACTACTGTACTTGAATTTCACATACATATATACAATTTTCTTTGAGTTAATTTTGTATCTTGAATTCTTGAAATTATTTCTTTAAGCTACTGAATTGCTTTGTATTTGCATTTTGATTGCATTGTTTACCTTGATTGTACCAATGAATTTTACTAATTTACATTTATTGTTTTCAATTTATTCCATCATGAAGAGCTAAATTTCCTTTGGGATTCAAGTTTGTGAATGCCCTAGAGGAAAGATGTAAAGCTCGAGAGTAAAAACAATCTAGCTAATTCTTGAACTTTAGTTTGTTTTTGGTGAGTTAATTGTTGGGTAAACCTAGTTGGCCATCTAGTGTTGCTTGCCAAGCTATAACTTAATACCAAAAGGGTTAAGGGAAGCGGATGTCGCAAAAGCAATGGAGGAAAAGGCTTAGACATAAGTCTGAAACATCGACCCTAGACATAGGGCGAGACTCCAAAACCACTAGAATTGTGTGCAAAAATATCTAAGTTAGATTAGCCATAGAAATATAGGTTTAATCACTTAGTCTCCTAAAGATACTTCATAGAAGGTCGAATAGGAGTTGAATTCGGTTTACTTAGTTCTTGAGTTAGTTACGATTGCAATTGCTTTCTTGTTGCATTTTCTTTCCAAAGAGGCATTAGCAACTTGAATCCCTTTTTCATTTCCATTGATTTTTCAAATAATTTTCTTTTAGTGAAAACACCTCACAAAATTTTTCACTCACGGTTACCTTAAGTTGCAATTTGTCAACAATTTTGTGCCAACTAAAATTCGTTTTATTAAACCCCGTTCCCTTGGGTACGATACTCTGGAATACTTTCAGTTTCTTTATTACTTCGATAACGTGCATTTGCGTGTAGCGAAAAGCACCGATCAAAAACTAAAATAGCAAAAATAAGGTTGGGTTGGTGTGTTAAGAAAAATTGCAGAATCTAATTGCAAAATCAAGAAATGACAATATTGGAATAAGGAAAAATTGCAGAATTGAATTGCAGAATTGAGAAATAGCAATATTGGAATAACTAGATAGACTTAGTAATTTAAATTGCAAAAGAAATTTGAGATAAAGATTGGGTTTAAGAATTCCATTGTCCTAAGTTGTAATGCAAGCCAAAATTGCAATTCCAACAAACTCCACACTCAATTGTGAACCAAAATTGCTTCTCCTATTTACTTTGAATTTAGGTTTTAAGAGGCTAAGTGAGTGATTTATATGTTTATAGTCCCTCTATCTTAGATCATTCGGCTCAACAATTTTATGGATTTTGGAGTCCTTAATCTCTATGTCTAGGGTAAAGATTGACTTATGTCTAAGCTCTTTTTCTCCATCACTTGTGTGAAATCCGCTTATCACTAACCCCGTCGGTATTAGATCTAAGCTTGAGTTGCTTCCCTAGTTGATCAATCTAGGATCTCAACGAAAATTTGTTCAACACAAGCAAACAATTGAGATGTAGGCTTGGTTTTTATTGAAATTTTGGCTACATTTTACTTCTTAGGGAATTGATCAATCTAGGATCTCAACGAAAATTTGTTCAACACAAGCAAACAATTGAGATGTAGACTTGGTTTTTATTGAAATTTTGGCTACATTTTACTTCTTAGGGAATTGATCAATCTAGGATCTCAACGGAAATTTGTTCAACACAAGTAAACAATTGAGATGTAGGCTTGGTTTTTATTGAAAATTTGGCTACATTTACTTCTTAGGGAATTCACATCCTTAAACCCCCTAAGAAGTTTTAGCTCATATTAAATCTATAAGAACTAAGCTAAAAATTAAAACCAACTCCATGTAAAAATAAATTGACTAATGTATTATTCTAGAAATTAAACTCAAAGGAAACAAAATTGGTGTGCTAAACTTGAAGGGAAATGATAGCTGTTTGCTGCACCGTAAGGAAAACAGAACATGAAATGACTAAGCCCAAAAGAAACACATTAATTAAGCTTCATGAAGAGAGTATTGCATATTGGACATCAAAACAACCATTAATAAGCTAAAGAGAATTCATTTCCATCAGCAATACTCATCCAAAAAGAAATATCATAAAACTGGCACCATAAATAGGAAATCAAGGCTATAAGACTTTTTATTCAAATTAAAACAAAATACAACTTATAAATTAAAAGCTTCAAGAGGAGGGTAATTCAACGCTTTCTCCTTTGCTTTTGATATCTACATAAACACTAGTTTATGAATCAAAAGTAACTATTATGCAAAAACAGAATTGAATTGAACCAACGCTAAGCTAACCGAAGTTCGATAAAACAAGGAAGAAATTGAAGAAAAACAAAAACTATTCTTGAAAGAAAAACCCACGAACAGAATTCAGAAAAATGAAACTTGGGGAACTAGACAAAACAACAAACTTAAACACGACATCTTCTCTTGATAAACAGAGGAATGAAAATTGAAGAAAAATATAGCATTCTCTTCACGAAACCCACGAGCAAAAGTTCTCCCAAAAAATGAATTCAAACCCCAACTTATTCACTTGAATTGATTGGATAAATCGAAAGAAGAATAAGAAATAAACTTGCAGTAGCTCTCGGTAATTTAGAAATGAAATTGAAGAAATAAAAAAACAGAGAACAAAAAAATGCAGAAAAGAAAACAGAGTATTGACGTTGAAAAATAAAACCCACGAATTTGACTCCTAAAAACACCCTCCAAAACAAATGTCTTAGCTCATCCTCTTCTTCCCCCTTTATAGACCTTCATAGGGTTGAAGAATACCCAAATTTCGTGCTCAAAAGCCCCCAAATCATGTTGCAATTGAAGATTTTCGGAATAGGTTAAATGCATATTTTTTTCCTTTTTTGAACTTTACTACTGCTCCAGATTGCAGAATCATGATTTGCAATTTGATTTTGCAATTTCCACATTCCCAAGTCTGCTGCTCCAGATTGCAGAATCACGATTTTGCAATTTGATTTTGCAATTTTCATATTTCCTGCAAACAAGATTAATTTATTTAAAACTCTATTCCAAATGCCATCATATTTATTTCTTTCTTAAATTGAAGCAATCTTTCAACTATTTTCAAATGGTCTTAAGTCAAAACAATAATATTTTAAGCAATTGAGAGTTAAATAAGCCTTAATTCTAAGGCTTATCACAACAAATGCATGCAACTATTATGTCTTTGTTGACATATTTTGACCATCAACAATATGAATGTTGATATGTATTAGTCATCAACTATAACCTAAATTCGTCAACAATAATATCTTTATTGAAGTTTACGAGTCGTCAACATAGGGTATAGTTGATGTTTTTTCACCGTCAATACTCATACTAAAATGCTAATACTACATCTTTTATTAAGACTTTTTGGCCGTCAATATAAACCTATCTTGACGTGTTTTAGCTGTCATCGATAACTATAGTTGACGTTGCATGCTGTCAAATATGACATATTTGTTGTCGAATATAAGCCGTCAATTATTATAGTTTTGATTGTTGGGAGTGTGACCAAAGTCCCACGTTGGTGAGACAAGGAGAAGATCATGAGTATATAAGTGAGAGACACTATCTCCATTGGTACGAGACCTTTTGAGTGAAACAAAAAACAAAGTCATGAGGGCTTATGCCCAAAGTGGACAATATTATACCAATGTGGAGATATGTCGAGTGGGTCGTTGTCCCTAACAGTGGTATCAGAGCCATGCCCCTGACTTAGCAATGTGGTAGAATCCTCGAGTGTTGAACAAAGGAGGCGAGCCTTGAAGGCATAGTCATGGTGGAGGTCTGTTGGTTGAGCTCTATTGGAATGGCGGTGTGCTCCGATAAAGGAGTTGGCTAGGATAAGAGCTAGACGGATAGATGACTATTTGAGAGGAGGCTCAGTTGGTACTTTGTTCGAGTGGAGGATTGTTGGGAGTGCTACCAAAGTCCCACATTGGTTAGACAAGGCTAGATCATGAGTATATAAGTGAAAGACACTATCTCCATTGGTACGAGACCTTTTGAGTGAAACAAAAAACAAAGCCATGAGGGCTTATGCCCAAAGTGGACAATATCATACTAATGTGGAGATATGTCGAGGGGGTCGTTGTATGATCTTCATAGTATAGTACCCACACTTCGTATTACCCGATTTCTTAGCACATTATATAAATAGTTTAAAATGTGTAACAAGCAGACTCGTATACACTAACAAAATTATAGTAAAAAAAATAAATTGAAATGATTACCTGAACAACCACCTAATTAAAATTGGATTTCACTTATTTATTTGAGCATAAAATATTCTTATAGCCTATGTACAAATAAGAATAAAAAAAAGTTAATAATTATTTTAATCAGAAACATACATATGCTAAAATAATTATATACTTACGTATTAACTATATTTTTCACATAGTCGAGAATGCTATGTCCAATGGAGTCGATCGACCAAATTGTGCAACTCTTCATTGATATAACCACCAACATCCAGGGGTATTGAACGTCATCACTTCTTAAACTAATTAAATGTTCATTCCTATATAGACAATCGTCGTTGGGACATGGATGAATTTTCTCATACGTCATTCCTAAAGTGACTAAAGTCTTCTTTGCTTCATTCGTAGATGTCGGTAATTCATTATTTTCAGGTAATAAATCTTTCAATAAGGTCAACAACTCTGCAAAGCTAGTATCACTCCACTCAAATCTGGCTTTTAAGTAATACAATTTGACTAATGTACCTAACTTAGTTAATCTCCTACATCCTTGTTATATAAGTTTTTCAGCATCTGCAAGCAATTTCTTAACCTTTTTTGAATCATCTTCACAATGTTGTTGTGTAGCTTCAACCATATATCTCAACAATATTATCATTAGAGTTGTGTTCATACACTTGTTCATTAATGTTGTAATCTAAATTTGGCTCTACATTATTTCTAGAATAGCTAGTAAGAGTTTCTCTGTCCCAAATTTAATTATCATTTCTTTGGTCGATACCATATGCAAATAAGTGGTTATTGACTTCATAGTGTTGAAAATCTTCAAATTTACACACTTAACACATAGACATCGTATAGCAGTTTTACCACTTGCATGTCCATGCACAAACTTAATAAAAAATTCAACATTTTCTTCATACTCCTTAGATAATCTATTTTTATGACATCCATAATTTATCTATTATGTTATAACCTAATCAAATGAAGTTAATAGACAAGTTTATATTAGTATAAATAAACTAGCCTTAAAATACAAATGCAAAACAAAATCAAGTCCAATAGAGAAATATTTCCAAAAAAGACATAGCAAGCAATCAAAACATTCATAAGAACTACAAAGGGAAAATAAAAAAGTATACGAAAATTTCTTTAATTCTTGAACCCATCCCTCAACACAAATCGTAACAAAGAAGAAGATTATTAAACAAAACCAGAAGATGAACAAATCTCAATCGGTTATTTGCAGCAACAAGATTCACACAAGTACAAACTAAAATGAACAAACAAATATCAGAATCAAGGGAGCTAACAAAAACATTGAAAATCCCCCAACAGCAAGACAAACAAGATTCGTAAAAATCAACAGAATTGGATTGGGGGAAGGCAAGATTAACTTAATACTCCTTAACTGGCTGTATATATCAACTCATGTATGAACTTTATTTAATTCGTGCATAGTAATATTTAAAGCTTTAACTTTGGATTATTTCTCACAATGAATGAGAATTATCTTTAACAACACATGAATAGTGCAAACTAGCGTATAAATATCCATTCTCTCAAAATGTATCAAACATTCTAGCCTTGCAAATATTTTTCTACATGAAGCAATTTGATATGGTCATGGGAGCACCAAGTGTGCCTCAAGGACCAACCACAAGGTCAAGAGCTAAGAAGCTTCATCACTAATGTCAAACATTAGGTTTGCATACATTTTGTTTGTTCGCAAAAAGTCTGAACAAAAACAAACTTCATTTCTCAAAACCCAAATTATGAGCTTCACATAAACCAAGACTTCAAACCATACAAGGAAATAGTCCATTTTACACAAAATTTATATTTACATCTTTTTAAATTATTCATCGATTGGATATTAATTTTAGCAAATCTAGAGGAATCTAATATATACCCAACAATTAAATCCAAAAGTAAACTATCATACCTCCCAAATAAAAATGCAAAAAAGAAGAAGAGATAAAACCCAACAGTAGGTGATGGGGTGGAGAAGATCATCTATAAAAAGTGGATGTCATTTGGAGCTTCCTTTGTATGCTTGTTTTGAGAATTTTGTAATCAAGTATTAGAAAAAGAGGAAAAAAAATTCTATCCTAACATTAAAATTGTTACAAAATTCAAAGCCATGAGCTGATCTTCAAAGAGAAGCAAGGTAAATCTAAATTGAAGAATAATTCTCAATTTTGCAACATAAGCAACTATCTCCCTCAATTACAGTTTGTATAAAACAGAATGCTAAGTTCTAGTGTAATAGTTGAATTCAGGAAGTGAAAGTGCATTTTCAATACATTTTGGTCAAAATTCTTTCATGTTTTATGGTTCAATCACTCAAAAAGGTGGTTTGATTTTTTTTTTCCTTGTTTTTGTTTGAGAATCTAATTGGGGAAGGCAATGGAACCACAATCACATAAAGGACAAAAAAAAAAAAAAAATCTCAATACAACACCATATCCTAAAGTTCGAATTACAACTTGATGAACAGAGTGGAGCAAAATTGAAAAAAAAATGGAATACCAAAGAAAAGTACAGAATCGCAAAAAATTGACCATGCATGGCAAGGAAGGCGACGACGACTGGGGAGGCAACAATTGCTTGGGAGGCGATCGCAGCGATGGACTCAATGGTGGCAAAGGTCTTGATGACGGCAAGCAACTTGATGAGGGAGGGAGGAAGTGACGAAAAAGGTAGGGCAAAAATTCGTTCGTGAAGGAGAAGAATGCAAAAGAGGAAGGATGAAAATTAGGGTTTGGCCAAAACGACGTTGATTAGGCTGTATAAAAAAATATTTTTTTAAACATATTTAATTGAAATGACGTCGTTTCATGTAGTTGACACGACGACGTTTTGATTAATAATTTTTTAGGCAAGAGTTTGGAGTTTTTAATACGAGTTTTCTTAACGATTTGTATTCGTCAATAAAAATTCTCATTCTTGATGTTGTTAGTTGATGGTTATTAGCCGTCAACTAACACAAAAATGAGGAGCTAACCTAATTTTGATGGGATTTTACAAAAATACCGCTAATAAAGCTGTCAACATTGGTAGTTTATTGCATCAACTTAAATATAGAGCTTTGTTGACATTCAATAGATGTGAATATATGTATTTTTTAATTAATAATTTATTTTAAAGTGAAAATAAACCTTTTATTGATTGTTTTTTGTTACAAGCATCAATTGTACAAAAAAGTCACGCTTCAATAAAGGCCAAATTTGTAGTAGTGTCTTTTTTGTAAACTTTGATCAGAAGGAAGATCGAACCAGGCTGAATCAATGACACTAAGGACTGGGGCCATGCATGATACACGCCCCATAAGTAGAGTCGGTCTCCTCAACCTTGGCCCATTTTGGCCCAATCTTGTCTCTTACATGATCTACTTTAAGCCTTGGTTAATTCTTGGTTTATTTATCTGTCGTTAATTCTTGGATCATCCATAGGATAACTTGTCCAACCCCGTGGATATGACTTTGGACCTCCATATGTTTAAGAATCTCCTCTTTGGAGTTTATTTTTACCATTAAGTGGTATTTTTTTGTAGCTTCTTGCTTTCAAAAGTACTTTTCTAACAAGTTGTAGCTTCATGGACTGTTGAACGTAGTGCAACAATTAACTAATCAGATGGCTTTGGTATGGACTAGAGAAAGAGAAACGAATGAATTGAGGAGATCGTGGGTCGGGCTTGCTAAACGCATGCCCCATGTTTGATGAAAAGTGCCTTGACCTCGACCTCGGTGGGAAATTTTGCCTTGACCCGATTTCTCTTCTCATTTGGGACCCCGTGGAGTCATATGTTGCTTCTCAGTCTTAATCTTTTTCTCTATTCTTCGATCTTCATCATTATTAGACCCATGTTGCCCTTGAGTCTTTCCATTCTTTCTTTCATTTGAATTCCAAGAAAGGTAGTTGGGCTAATCAAAGGTGTTATGGCCGTGAGCATGTGACACACACGTCCCTTTGATAAGCCTTAGAATTAAGGCTTATTTAACTCCTAATTACTTAAAATATTCTTGTTTTGTCTTAAGATCATTTGAAAATAGTTGAAAGTTGTTTGAAAATAAGAAAAGAATAATAATGAATGCAATTAGATCAGATTCTAAAAAAGTTAAGTTTGTTTGCAGGGAATGTGGAAATTGCAAAATCAGATTCTGCAATTTGAAGCAGTAGAAAAGTTCAAAAAAGGAAAAAAAAAATCTGCATTTAACCCATTCCGAAGATCTTTAATTACAGCATGATTTAAGGGAATTTGATCACAACATTTGGGCATTCTTCAACCCCTAATGAAGGCCTATTGATGGGCGTACAAATACGTTTCCGCAAGCGCACGGGTCAAGTAATATAAAACGGTATTCCTACCGAGTATCGAATCCACAAAGATTGGCTTTTAATTCAATTAATTACCACGAATACTTTCACTTAACTTTATTTAGAGAATCGAAATCAAGAGAAGATAAACTAACTAACAAAAGAAAATAAAAACAGAAAAATAAATGGGAGGCTCAAACACGAATAAACTTGGAAAATGATCAATTATTAAGTTAATCGAAAATTATAACTCAATGGACAATGAACTCATAAGTCTAGAAGCTCTAAAGACGTGGATTCTCCTCTCGGTCTCCTCCACTCTCAATGTACCAATTAACTAACCTAAGTCTCCCTGGCGCTAGCTAACTCATACAAGGCGTTAAGACTCTTCATTACGAACTTCTAATGTTTATTTAATTAACTCCGACTGTCACTTCGGTAAATAAACACTAGTTATGCAATTGGGTTATTGACTATGTTTCTCTCCTTCGAGTTTCCACTTAGAAAACTAATCGATTAACCAATGCCCAACTAATTAACCTTCATCACCAACTACAATTAATTAACTATTAACCTCGCTGTCACTCGAGTAGTTAATTAATTGCGCATTAAGCTAAACTAAGTATTCTCTCTCGAGTTAAACTAAGTATTCTCTCTCGAGCTCAACTTAGAAATACCTCAATTAATTAGATAAACAATGGTTAAAAGCATTAAGAAACAATTGCATAAATGATTCAAAGCCCTAAAAGCAATAAACATCTATTACTTAAGAAATCAATCCAAAATTACCATCAATCAAGCATAAAACAGTGTTTAACAACAAAACCCAAGTAAGTAGAGATTAAATCATACAAAATCAGTCCATACAACCTAAAAATCTCTACTTTACAGCCACAAAATTAACTATAAATGAAAGAAAAAGAGAAGAGATTGCAAACAAATGGAGATCTCAAGTTTCTGAGGTGTTATCCCAAGAATCCAAGCTCCAAATCTTCAATATTGCTTCAATCCGCTCACAAATGCTCCCAAATATTCTCAAAATAGCTTGGAGTTGAGTTTAGGGCATAAACCCTCGGTTTGGCCTCCCAAAATCGAAGAGAATAAGTGGTATTTATAGCAGAGGTTGAAACAGATCTAAAAAATCATGTTCTGCTGTATTCGTAGCGCCTAGGCGCTGTGCCTCTGTTTTCTGCTTCTGTCTCGGGCGCCTGGGCGCTGGTTTGGGCGCCTAGGCGCCGAGAATTTTTTTTTTTTTTTTTTAGCTTGAAAGTCTTAAACTTGGAGTTTCAAAATAAAAACTTTCTTGCCTAACATTTTATTAATTTTCTCTTCTCTTCTTGAATCTTCAATAAAGCTCTAAAAGACTCCAATATCCATCAAAGTAATCTCGAACACTTGATTTTGCTTCGTTAGCTCAGTTTCTACAAAATCAAGAGAAATATACTTCAAAGTCCACTAATTCAATACAAAACTAGCCAATAATTGGGCATAAATATAGCACTAAATTAATGCTATCAAATACCCCCACACTTAAACCTTTGCTAGTCCCGAGCAAAGCAAAACAAAACCACATATATGAATCAACAATTGCATCATAAAGACTCCTAGCTCAACGTTCTAAATAGCGAAATTATCATAATTAAAGGAAAAATTCAAACATATCAATTCATCAAGCAAATTTAAACTCAAACTTTTCATTCCTTGCCAATATGTGCATAACCCTCCTTATTTAATCTCTAATAGCCTAGAAAGATTTATAAAATCCTCCGTTCATCTTCCCCCTACACTGGCCATAAGCACCAATTATCCAGCATCCCAACACTCAAGAGAGTAATATCTAACTAGGGTGCCTGAACAACTATGGGGTATGCCTCCCCCAAACTTGCATTTTTCTTTATAACTCAAGGACACTAGCTTTTGCACGACTGTTGTAGGGACCCATACTCAGAGCACTCCCTCAATGAGTGGCCTAACTGATCACAACAGAGGTAGCTTTGCCCTTGATCAATATGCACTACAAGCTAATTTATTTTCTTTTCTTTTCTTCCTTTCTTTTTTTCTTTTCTTTTTCTTTTTTTTTTTTTTTTTTTTTCAAACAGGCAAATAGACATGACTTTCCCTCCTAAGCTCAACATTACAGACTATCATGCAAGACGACCTTCAAACTAGAACTTAAGCCTATCGGGGTGACAACGAACATCTAGATTAAATAATTCTGTTCTAGGCATTCAAAACCACTAATAAGTAGGCCAAGTGCTCCACATGCAAGGAATTCCAAGAAAAAATTTTAAATTTACTCAAATCCAAGACATGTTTTCATATTTCACAAAAATTGCAAAAATTACACTATTTAGAACACTTCACAGGTCATCCTCATCATACACAATGCAATAGAATCATCATATAATTTGCACAAAATTTTTCAATAAAGCTCAATCAGAACAGCAAACATCCCCCCACACTTAAAGCATACATTGTCCTTAATGTATAAACTAATCAACCTAATTAGGCATGCTTAAGGACAATTTAAAAAGATAGAAGGGAAGAATAATACTGCCCTTGAGTGCGAGAGACTCTTCGATTCAGCCTTATCAATCACTTGGGTGCATTTGTGAAGGAATTATTCTTAAGCTCCTAAAAATAACATCACCAAGAAAAAACACAAGATCAACACAACAAAACTAAAAGAAAAAAAAAATGCAGAAAAATGACAACAAAAAGAAAAACTAAGAGAAAGAAAGCTTGGGTTGCCTCCCAAGAAGCGCTTATTTAACGTCTCTAGCTAGACGAGACTCGTGTGGGCTCTCAAGGTAAGTAGAAATTCTCCCATTTCTTCGGGCCCCTCTTCCTTGAGTCAACAAAACAGACCAAAGCTAGCAAAATCACTAGCTTCGCATGGGACCCTGAAGCAGAAATATTTTTTGTATTTTTGATTAATAAAAAGGAAGGAGAAAGATCAAAATAAACAAACTCTGACACGAACTCGTAAGAATAAGAAGAAGAACACTCAAGATAAAGAGAACTATCAAGAGATAAAACAGACAAAGGCCTGAAAACCTCAAACTTTACCTCCTGAACATCCTCAATTGAAATAAGCTCATCTACTCTCTCATCCTTACAGACTCGATCCGGGAGTGTGCTAAAATTCTCTAATTCTTCCCTATTCTCAACAAAACTCTCCCTCAATTGCCCAACCTCAGTAAAATCGAAAGAATTAGGCTCATGAAAGGCTACCAATGAATCATTGGCCAAGTGACTCACTGAACATCCTAAAGAAGTGAATTCCACTTCATTAACCTCCCCTTGGTTATGGAGTCTCTCACATAATTGTGCTAAATGCAAATTAGTAGCTTTAGACCCCTCTAAAAACTCTTCTAATTGTTTTTCCAAGGGGGATTCTTCCTCTAATTGGGCTACTTGAGGGGTATAATTAGAAAAGGAAAAATTAGTAGATGGTGTTGGTTCTTTGGGCTCAGATTCCCTAAAGGGCCACCCAAATCTATTAGAAGCCATATAAATAAAACAAACAAATAAGCACGGGCTCTCAAGAAACACCAGATAATCACACAACAAGGAACAAAAGACCAAGACTCAAACAAAAATAAATAAATAAATAAAATCAAACAAGAAAAACAAGAACAAAGCAATAAAAACCTCTAAATTAAATAGAGCAATTTCTCCACAATATTAATTGAATTAAAATATACCAATCCCCGGCAACGACGCCAAAAACTTGATGGGTGTACAAATACGTTTCCGCAAGCGCACGGGTCAAGTAATATAAAACGGTATTCCTACCGAGTATCGAATCCACAGAGATTGGCTTTTAATTCAATTAATTACCACGAATACTTTCACTTAACTTTATTTAGAGAATCGAAATCAAGAGAAGATAAACTAACTAACAAAAGAAAATAAAAACAGAAAAATAAATGGGAGGCTCAAACACGAAGGATAACTTGGAAAATGATCAATTACTAAGTTAATCGAAAATTATAACTCAATGGACAATGAACTCATAAGTCTAGAAGCTCTAAAGACGTGGATTCTCCTCTTGGTCTCCTCCACTCTCAATGTACCAATTAACTAACCTAAGTCTCCCTGGCGCTAGCTAACTCATACAAGGCGTTAAGACTCTTCATTACGAACTTCTAATGTTTATTTAATTAACTCCGACTGTCACTTCGGTAAATAAACACTAGTTATGCAATTGGGTTATTGACTATGTTTCTCTCCTTCGAGTTTCCACTTAGAAAACTAATCGATTAACCAATGCCCAACTAATTAACCTTCATCACCAACTACAATTAATTAACTATTAACCTCGCTGTCACTCGAGTAGTTAATTAATTGCGCATTAAGCTAAACTAAGTATTCTCTCTCGAGCTCAACTTAGAAATACCTCAATTAATTAGATAAACAATGGTTAAAAGCATTAAGAAACAATTGCATAAATGATTCAAAGCCCTAAAAGCAATAAACATCTATTACTTAAGAAATCAATCCAAAATTACCATCAATCAAGCATAAAACAGTGTTTAACAACAAAACCCAAGTAAGTAGAGATTAAATCATACAAAATCAGTCCTTACAACCTAAAAATCTCTACTTTACAGCCACAAAATTAACTATAAATGAAAGGAAAAGAGAAGAGATTGCAAACAAATGGAGATCTCAAGTTTCTGAGGTGTTATCCCAAGAATCCAAGCTCCAAATCTTCAATATTGCTTCAATCCGCTCACAAATGCTCCCAAATCCTCTCAAAATAGCTTGGAGTTGAGTTTAGGGCATAAACCCTCGGTTTGGCCTCCCAAAATCGAAGAGAATAAGTGGTATTTATAGCAGAGGTTGAAACAGATCTAAAAAATCACGTTCTGCTGTATTCGTAGCGCCTAGGCGCTGTGCCTCTGTTTTCTGCTTCTGTCTCGGGCGCCTGGGCGCTGGTTTGGGCGCCTAGGCGCCGAGAATTTTTTTTTTTTTTTTTTAGCTTGAAAGTCTTAAACTTGGAGTTTCAAAATAAAAACTTTCTTGCCTAACATTTTATTAATTTTCTCTTCTCTTCTTGAATCTTCAATAAAGCTCTAAAAGACTCCAATATCCATCAAAGTAATCTCGAACACTTGATTTTGCTTCGTTAGCTCAGTTTCTACAAAATCAAGAGATATATACTTCAAAGTCCACTAATTCAATACAAAACTAGCCAATAATTGGGCATAAATATAGCACTAAATTAATGCTATCACCTATAAAAGGGGAAGAAGAGGACGAGCAACACAATTCGTTTTTGGAGGACGTTTTGGAGTCGTTTTTCGTTTTTTTTTTTGTTTTTTTGCAGTTTTCTGCTGTTTTTCGTTTTTGTTTTTTTTTACCGAGACTGCTGCAAGTATTCTTCTATTTTTTTTCCTCAATTTATTCAATCCTATTAAAGTGAAGAAGAGTAGGGCGTTGTGGAGGCGAATTTCAGTAGAAATTTCGTGGGTTTCCAATTCGAAGCACTTTGTTTTTCTGCAGATTTTTCCTCTATTGCTGCCCAGTTTTCTTCCTCAAGTTTTCTGTTTTCTGTTAAGTTTAGTTATATTTTCTATATTATCTAAATTTTCAAGTTTAGTTTCTGTTTTAATACAGTGGATTGATGTTCTTTTCAAGCTTTATTCATGAGTTGTATGGTGCTTTATGTTGAATAAAAACACTTGGATTATGGGTTTTTTTTTTTGTCTCTGTCTTTTAAGGTTATGTTTTTATTTTTAGTGTAGCAAAACAACTACCAATTCCTTTCAAGTTGGCAAACCAAATGTTGTTTACTTTGAGTTTAATTTCCAGAATAATACATTAATCAATTTATTTTTAGATGGAGTTTGTTTTAATTTTTAGCTTAGTTTTTTTTATAGATTTATTTTGAGCTAAAACTTCTTAGAAGGTTCAATGATGTGAATTCCCTAAGAAGTAATTGTAGCCAAATTTCAATAAAAATCAAGCCTACATCTCAATTATTTGCTTGTGTTGAACAAATTTCTGTTGAGATCCTAGATTGATCAACTAGGGTAGCAACTCAAGCTTAGATCTAATACCGACGAGGTTAGTGATAAGCAGATTTCACACAAGTGATGGAGAAAAAGAGCTTAAACATAAGACATTCCTTACCCTAGACATAGGGATTAAGGACTCCAAAACCCATAAAATTGTTGAGCCGAATGATCTAAGATAGATGGACTATAGACATATAAGTTACTCACTTAGCCTCCTAAAACCCTAAATTCAAGGTGAATAGGAGATGCAATTTTGGTTTACAATTGAGTGTGGAGTAGGTTGGAATTGTAATTTTGGCTTGCAATTACAACTTAGGACAATGACACTCTTGAGCCCCATTTTTATCCAATTTCCCCTTGAGTTTTCAATTACTAAGTCTATCTAGTTTGTTATTCCAATATTGCCATTGCTCGATTCTGCAATTCAATTATGCAATTTTTCTTATTTCGATTATTGTCATTTCTAGAATCTGCAATTGTTCTTTTTACCAACACACCAACCTAACCTTATTTTTGCAATTTTTAGTTTTCAAGTTGCAATTTTCCGTACACTTTGCTTTACAATATTTTTGTTACTCCGTTCCCTTGGGATTCGATATTTGGTACTCACATACCATTTTATATTACTTCGATCGCGTGCGCTTGCGTGTACAATCCGATCACCCTTGAAACAAAATATGCTCCTTGGCCTCGGCCTCATATGGAGGTCAAGGTGAGGAGTTTGGCTTTTAGCCCATTTTCTTTTCTTCTCTAACACTTAATGGTGTTTTCCTTTCTATATGCTATAATCCTGATCGTGCTCATAATAATGGACGACCTCTTCCTTTGTGTATCTTTGACTTTTGCATGGTGTACTTCTACTCTACCCAAAAGTTTGTAATAACTTAGGAAAACGCTTGTAAATAAAATGAAGTACCTGACTTTCGCGCTTAACCAAGGGCTTCCATTCATCTTGGCTTCAGTCATTATAACTTCAACTTGGTTGAAACATGTCTTAACTAAAACTAGGGATTGTGAATAGTCTTGGCCTTGGCTTAGCTGTAGTGATCTCAACTACCCCCCAGCCAACTGTTTTGATTTCTTGGAATTATCTTTTGAATTGAATTGAAGGTTGTTGTTAATTCTTGATCATCATCTCGACTTCAGCCATGACTTCGACCTTGGTGTTTCTTAGTGAGCCTTCAGTTTCATGTTGACCAATCCTTGACCATTGCGTCATAATAAATAGTCCCACGTCTTTGTAATGAAGGAAAATGAGTAAGGTATGAATCTATGGTCGGTCTCGGCCAGGTTTGATCCTATGGTCGGCCTCGACCAGGTTTAAGCTTATGGTCGGCCTCAGCCAAGCATGACTTATGGTTAACCTCAACCAGATATGACCATCTAGTCGATCTTGACCGTTGTTTTATTTCAGTCGTATGAAATTCTACCTTTTGTTGCTTATGTGATTCATAACCTAAGTTGGTTTTTATTTGATAGAGAGACGTATCCCCTAAGTAGCTTCTTTTTGCTTTAAGGAGACATAACCCCTAAGTAGCTTCTTTGCCTTTTGTTTAATAGAGAGACATATCCCCTATTTAGCCCTCTACGCAAAGAGGATTTTGCTTGTAGGAAGATCTTTTGCTTAAGTGCTAATTGATTTTCAAAACATAACTTTTATTGACCAAATAAAATGAATAATAAACATAATTTGATCTAATGTACTACATGAGACATTTTAACCTATCAATTTAATTTAATGAATCTAAAATCAATAAACATAATTTGATCAACAAATAGAAGCTAAACTAACTCTTTATGAAGAAAATTTGGGGTCGGCCTTGGCCTTTTATCAACATCTTTCAATTGAAAGCAGTCTGATAAGACCTATAAAGTCCTATTTAGTTACACTTATTTCTTGTTAATTAGAAGGATTTTATGTGTTTTATTATTATTTTTTAGGGATTCGAGAAATTCACGTGTTTTGAAGAGTTTGCACCATTTCGGAATTAATTCGAACCAAATTGGAGGTGATTCGAGCAACTGAATTTCTATACCAAATTTGATCGATCATATCATGATATTTAGAGATGAAAATATATTCAAATTTGATATCAAATCGAAGCTTATTGAATTATCTTTCCAACGGCATAAGACTCATTGCATTCCAATAAGTATTATGAAAGTTATGGCATTTTGAGTGATTACTGCTCCTGCTGAAAAACTGCTGTACCCGAGAATATTTTATACCAACTTCCGTTCCCATTATCTTGCTGCTCACGTTTGGTAATATAGCCAAATTAGATATCATTTTAAAGATCTCGGAATGATCTTTCCAACCATATAAAGAGCACATTGAGCCAAGGTTTGGAGAAGAAGTTATGGGCAAAATAATGAAGACTGCGCAATCTAGAAGCTTTCCTTATTTGCAACATTCTATGTTTGTTTTGAGAATTTAGGGAAGGGTTTTCGAGTTTTAGATGTATTTTCCAGCATTTTACAAGAGAGAACATTATTTACTTTATTTTATTTTATTTTAAATATTATTCCCTAATTGTTTTGGGAAAATATCTTTCTAGAATTTATGGTTTCTTACTTGTGTAAGTTGTCTACTTCAAGGCTATTTAAGCCTTCTTATGGACAGCAAGGGGGATCTCTTTTTTTGGCCTCTTGGCCTGGACGTTTTTAGAGAGTTTTTAGACTCATTTTCTCTTTTCTCCTTAGACAATAATGGTATCAAATTTTATCACGATGCTTGGCTAAACTTCGCGTTCCCAATTTAGAGGTCGGTTGTAATCAATTGCAATATTGTGAGGTTTGAACCTTAACGTAGTTTTCTTTCAATTGTAAGTATTCTTTTATTCCCGTGTTAATTTTATAAGCATGTATTTTGATTGAATTGACGCCTTAATCGCTTTACATGTTTGATTGCTAGTCATGATCATGATCCATAATTGTCATGTTGAATGAACCGGTAGCATTAGGATTATTACATGTGTATGTTTTGTGGGTTTCCATATTACATGGCTTGCATGTTTAATTCTAGGAATTAAAGGAGCATGTTAATGAGGATTGATGTTGGAGTTCCACACTATGTTGGATTCAATCATAGAGTTTGATCCTTGAAACTTTGAATTTGGAAGGTAGTTCCACACTCATGATTTCATCAGTAAAAGGTGGATCTACTTGTTCTATCAAAGTATCAATATCAAACCCTGCATTTTTTACCTTGTGCATATGCCTTTGGATATGATCTAACTCGCTTTGAATCTTCAGTCATTCTGCCATCCATGGCAGACTATTCGCTTCAGCTTTGGCCTCGAAATTTGCCTCGTCTTCAACCCCAGCCTCGACCTCGGCCACAGTCAGGTTTTGCTGCCGCTTTTCCATTCAGTGACGTTTCTCAGATCTGTTGTTTCGGTGCCTGGGAGAGTGTAGGGAATAATCGAATTAAACCCATAGCGGAAGCATATGAATCGTCTTTGATTTATTTAGAATTAAACTAAAATACAAAGGTTAAGCAATAAATACCTTGAAAATAATATTATGGCCGATCTTTATCTTTTCCACAAAGTCTTTCTGGCTATGACTCGAACACAGGACCAAGGCTTGTGGGAGCCTCTTGAAAGAAAATCCCCAAGGGATTGGAGAGGAAGAGGTTTAGAGAGAATTCTCTAATTCTCTCTATTGAGGAGATGTGTGTTGTACAGAATGACTCAACCTAAGGGTCCTATTTATAGTGACCAAAGGAAAATCTTTGCCATAATTAAAATATTATATTTTAATATCTAATATATTAAAATATATTTTGTATTTATTTGAATCTCATTCAAATCTCCTACGATATTTATTTATTTGAATCTTATTCAAATTCTATAAATATCTTTTATTTAATATATCAAATATACATTAATTATTTTAATATTTAATGTATCAAATACAATAAATATATTTTCCTCTTTTATATTTAATATATCTAATATATTAAATATTAATTTGAACACTTCAAATTAAATATTAAATTTGAACATTTCAACTTTTAATATTTAATGTATCAAATACAATAAATATATTTTCCTCTTTTATATTAAATATTAATTTGAGCACTTCAAATTAATATTAATTTGAACATTTCAAAATTTTCTTTCAACTAAATTGGTCTTTTAGTGTTACTATGAGCTAGCAAGGGGACCTTATGGACCTACAGATTATAAACTCCAATGATACAAAATTAATTAATTAAACTCTTTAATTAATCAATTTTCATTCATTAACTCTAGGGTCACTCCACTATAGACCTAAAGTTGCACTCTTATGCACTGTAGGACAAGTTGTGTCCATTGATATAATCACTACATGCAAGTCGATACTTCACGAGTTGTTCGTAATTACAGTTGGGTCAAAAGTCCGTTTTACCCCTATAATTACATCTTGCACCTTAAGTACCATTGATCATCTAATAAACAATTTGTTTATAATATAATTATAAACTAAGTCCCTCTCGGGCCAATGAGAGGGTGGGGCCCCATTATTCAAGTCCCGAAATTAGCACTTAAGGGAACTACTCATCTACTTACACTATATGGGAATGAGTGAATTCCATCTTGTGAGATTATGTTCCCAGCTCCCTATTTGGTCAAGTCCCCAAAATGGTAGGCATATTGAATCAGCTACAAAAGCCACTCTCACCCATGCAAATCAAAGGACAAGCCCTCACAGGCAGGAGTTCATAACTCACTCAAGATTAAGATCGAGTCACATATGATCATCCTGATGAAATATTAGTCTTCTCAATTAACGAATTTATAAAGAGAGATTAAATATTTCGTGGTCCAGTCTTATACAAACTCATTGTATAAGATACCCCCACTCACATGTCTCCATATGAATGATTTGGATCAAATCATTTGTAACTATTACAAAGTGGGCCGTATCAATAGTGTTACCAGGATAAGACACCCAACCTTATCCATATATTATGACCCTTTAAGTTATTTCTTGAACATGATCCTCTCGTATGTCAACCATATACTGTTCAAGATTACACTAATAACCTTGAATTTTTCATATAATGGATAATATTATATTGCAAATAAAATAATCAAAATTATTAGTAATTATTAAATAAATTATTAATTACGAGGCTATAGGGCATAAATCCCAACAGAGAGTACTTGCCTTGACCTTGGCTAAGACCCTATGCCGCTTCTTCTCCTCGATTTCGCTTCTTAAATCTGTCCCTTCCTCGCATTAATCCAAGGCTAGGGTTTTATCCTTGCCTTAGCCTCAACCTCTATTTTGCTTCCCTTTAGCTTGGCTCTTTGATGTCGTATATATGACGGATTTCATTCCATTTGTTCGACTGATTCTATTTCCTTGTGGGTCGTACTGTCGTGCAGCTTGAACGATCTGGTCGGTTGATAACTCTTCAAAAGAGAGTTATTTAGAATTAAAAGTGGTAAAATTAGGAGCTATTTAGTGTTATCTGTATCAGAACATCTACATCTTTTGCGCTCTTAACATTTATTATTTGAATTGATATTGAATAATTGAGTTCCTTGTCAAATATAGGTGAAATATACCAAGACTGAAGGAACAAAGTTAAGTTTCACTATAAGAGATTGAGGAGTTGAAGATTGTTGAGGCTGACTAGTTCGTTGGAGCATATTGTGGATCTAGAGTCCATGAGAAATTCGCACATCTTAAATGCTTCATTAAATGAGCTGGAATGAAATATTCTAAAGCAGATGCAGAAGCCTGTAGAAGAGCGCCACGTGTCCAGACTGTCCACTCAGCCCTCGTTTTCGCAAATAGATAGAGCTTTATAAACTGTTGTTTTCATTTGAGGAAAGGAGGTCGATAGAGCATATTGTGGATCTAGAGTCCATCAGATTTGCTGTGATGGAGTTTTTCGAAAGAGGAAAGACCTTTGTCGGAGTTGCAGAAACGGCGTCAGCACGGAGTCCCCTCTTCCATTCATTTCTTCTTCTCTTTCTCTAAATATTTAGTTTCGTTTTATTACAACATTATGTATGCCCTTTACTGTTTTATTAGTTTTCTTTCTTCTATCATGAACTAAATCACCCAAGGGTGAGGATTAGGGGCGATGATTGTTTTTAATTAATGATTTTATTGAAGAACAGTTGCTTTTTCATTTGATTTTCAAGAGTGCTTAATCTTTGTACTCGACTCCGTTTGGCCAATCGGGTTGTAGTAGCATTTCCTTGATATTTGGGAGAACTAAGAGAAGCTGAAAACTTGTTAATCACATTAGCCTATTTGGATTAGAAACTTTCTAAGTGGGTCGATTAGGGATAATGGCTCACCTAATGCACATACAAAACAGTGAGTATTTTCGTAGAAGACTAATGGGAGTTAGCTTTTATAATGAAGTGACTCGGGAGAGTACTTAGTGAGTTGTTGTGAATTGAAAAAGTTTAATGTGCTTCAGTTGCTTAGTTAATTAATGCACGATTCCACCCTAATCCTAGTCCGTTTAAGTTCATAAATTCAAGACTATGTTATATTTGTTGCTTACTCTATTTTAATATCATTAAGATATGTTTAAGCATTTATTTTTACTTCTGCATGATTAGTCACCGTAGCATTTTTCTAATGATAATTGGTTTGGTTCTTAATCGAATTCACTAAGTTTTAATTTCTATTATTGAGAACATTGCTAATCCCTGAGAAATCGATAATTTACTTGCTACTTGCTACAACATTGTGTACACTTGCACAAGAAAACCATGCGATTTATTTCTAAAATTAGTACACTCTTAGTTGGTATCATCGACCTTAGCCTCTTTGTGGTCAGCCTCAACCATTAAGTCTTGTTGGGATTTATGCCCTAAAGCCTCGTAATTAATAATTTATTTAATAATTAATAATAGTTTTAATTATTTTATTTACAATATAATATTATCCATTATATGAAAAATCCAAGGTTATTATTGTAATCTTGAACAGTATGTGGTTGACATACGAGAGGATCATGTTCAAGAAATAACCTAAAGGGTCATAGTATATGGATAAGGTTGGGTGCCTTATCCTGGTAACACTATTGATACGGCCCACTTTGTAATAGTTACAAATGATTTGATCCAAATCATTCATGTGGAGACATGTGAGTGGGGGTATCTTATACAATGAGTTTGTATAAGACTGGACCACGAAATACTTAATCTCTCTTTATAAATCCGTTAGTTGAGAAGATTAATATTTCATCAGGATGATCATATGCGACTCGATCTTAATCTTGAGTGAGTTATGAACTCCTGCCTATGAGGGCTTGTCCTTTGATTTGCATGGGTGAGAGTGGCTTTTGTAGCCGATTCAATATGCCTACCATTTTGGGGACTTCACCAAATAGGGAGCTGGGAATATAATCTCACAAGATGGAATTGATTCATTCCCATATAGGGTAAGTAGATGAGTAGTTCCCTTAAGTGCTGATTTCGGGACTTGAACAATGGGGCCCCACCCTCTCATTGGCCCGAGAGGGATTTAATTTATAATTAGATTATAAACATATTGTTCATTAGAGGATCAGTGGTACTTAAGGTGCAAGATGTAATTATAGGGGTAAAACGGACTTTTGACCCAGCTGTAATTACGAACAACTCGTGAAGGATCGACTTGCATGTAATGATTATATCTATGGACACAACTTGTTCTACAGTGCATAATAGTGCAACTCTAGGTCTATAGTGGAGTGACCTATAGTTAATGAATGAAAATTAATTAATTAAAGAGTTTAATTAATTAATTTTGTATCATTGGAGCTTATAATCTGCAGGTCCATAAGGTCCCCTTGCTAGCTCATGTAACACTAAAAGATCAATTTAGTTGAAAGAAAAATTTGAAATGTTCAAATTAATATTTAATTTGAAGTGTTCAAATTAATATTTAATATATTAGATATATTAAATATAAAAGAGGAAAATATATTTATTGTATTTGATACATTAAATATTAAAATAATTAATATATATTTGATATATTAAATAAAAGATATTTATAGAATTTGAATAAGATTCAAATAAATAAATATCGTAGGAGATTTGAATGAGATTCAAATAAATAAAAGATATATTTTAATATATTAGATATTAAAATATAATATTTTAATAATGGCAAAGATCTTCCCTTGGTCTCTATAAATAGAACCCTTGGGTTGAAGCATTCATAACAACACACATCTCCTCAAAGAGAGAATTAGAGAATTCTCTCTAAACCTCTTCCTCTTTAATCCCCTGAGGATTTTCTTTCAAGAGGCTCCCACAAGCCTTGATCTTTTGTTAGAGTCATAGCAAGGAAGATTTTGTGGAGGAGATAAAGACCCGCCAGAAGAATCTCCATATTTTCAAGGTATTTATTGCTTAACCCTTGTATTTTAGTTTAATTCTAAATAAATCAAAGACGATTCATATGCTTCCGCTGTGGGTTTAATTCGATTATTCCCTTCACGATTCCACCCTAATCCTAGTCCGTTTAAGTTCATAAATTCAAGACTATGTTATATTTGTTGCTTACTCTATTTTAATAACATTAAGATATGTTTAAGCATTTATTTTTACTTCTGCATGATTAGTCACCGTAGCATTTTTCTAATGATAATTGGTTTGGTTCTTAATCGAATTCACTAAGTTTTAATTTCTATTATTGAGAACATTGCTAATCCCTGAGAAATCAATAATTTACTTGCTACTTGCTACAACATTGTGTACACTTGCACAAGAAAACCATGCGATTTATTTCTAAAATTAGTACACTCTTAGTTGGTATCATCGACCTTAGCCTCTTTGTGGTCAGCCTCAACCATTAAGTCTTGATTGGCTTCGATTTTTTTTTTTTGAAGCTCGATCTTTCGTTGGAATCATTTTTGTCTAGGTTTCAATTATTCTTAGTCATTGTTTTTCTTACATTTGCAAATTGGTGGGCATATTTATTAAGCAAGTTTTTTCTTCCTCATAGACATAGCCAATTGTTGTTGTCAAATGATGGACAAGGAAACTCACCTGACCTCCATGTGACAACAACGGTGAATTTGTTTGAGGGGAAAAGAACATGACCTGCAAAACAAGGAAAATCTATACACCTGTGTGGTGCTTGTCATACCGGCTCCGATGCTTAAGTTAGATAGTGAATAAGTGTGACAAGTTAGGGTTTGGAGAATGAGGAAAAACTTACCTTCTTCTAATGGAGGAAGAATATTTATATTATCACCTTTTAGGTCGGGGGCATGCATGGTGCATGCCTTCTCAATGGGTTGAGGTCGACCTCAACCTCATGCCGAGGATGAGGAGTTGGATTGGGCTTCGGCCTAATCCCCTCCAGTTATCTTTGCTCCATGGCCCAATCCTTTGTTTTTGTGTAGTGCCTCGTTCTCTTAATTTGGTTCTTTGAATTTCTCCTTGTAATTTGGGTGTGTCCTTACGATCCTATTTCACCCATAACAACCATAATTAATCTTAGTTAATTCCTTTGACACAAATAAATTAAATAAAAATTCCAATTAATTGTCAAAGTGAGCATAGCTTAGTGGTAATTGACATGTGTTGATGAACACAAAAAAAAAAATCACAATTAATTTCTCTAATTCCAATTAAGTATTAAACTAACATTAATTAATTAAAAAAAAAAAGAAAAAAAATCAACTTTCACCCTAAACTTTCAATTTCATCAAATTGAACCGTAAACTTAGACTACTGTTGCAATTTGTACCCTTTATTTAATTTCCACTAATTCGCTCACTAATTTTAGTAAAAAATAATGTGAAAAGCTTCATAAACTCACTAATTTCAAAAAAATCAAGTTATTGCACAAAATTAAATTTGATCTATACACAAATTAACCTTTGAATGGTTGCCAAAATTCTCCAATTTCAACAAAAAAGGGTTCTAATGTTGTTTTTCTTTGAAATCTTATCCATTTTGTACCATATATATGTTTCAAAATTCATTGAATGTGTATGAGAATACTTTTTTTTGACTATCTTTCAAATGAAAACTTATCAAAGGGTTAAAATTGCAACACTTTTTAAAGTTTAGGATTAAGATTGCAACATTTATCTAAATTTGGAGTGAAATTTGATAAAATTAAAAGTTTAGGATAAAAATTGATACAACATGCCAAGTTTAGGGTAAAAAATGATTTTTTTTAAAAAAAAAACTCATTTTAAATCCTTGTTTAACAACTATACATAGTTTAATTACCCCAAATTTTAGGGGTATAAATTAATTTTTGCCCTTTTTTTTAGTATAACAAATGTGAGGTATGAAGATTTGAACCTTCAACTTTAAAAAAAAAGTACACGCCAATGACCGTTGAACTATGCTCATGATTGACAACAACTATTAATTAATCTTTACATAGTCATCCATTAATATTATTTTGGATAAATTTACCTTGTTGGTTCCTCATGTTTAAGGATTGTGTCTATTGATTCCAGCCTCTAAGGTTTATGAAATAGGCCTATTAAGTCCCTCCACCATTAATTTTTTAATGTAAGGCTGACGTGGCAATTTTTAAAATAAAAATAATAATAATTAAAATAAGAAAAAAAAATACACTTTTGGTCCCCAAGATTTAAGTTTGGTTTCATTTAGATCATTGAGTTTTGAAACTCAACATTTTTATCCCTGAGATTTGCATTTGGTAGCAATTTGGTACCTTCGTGAGTTTTTTCGTTAATTAGCTAATAGAAAGACGACATGACGTTTTTGTTATTAAAAAATAGGTTAAAATACCATTTTAGTCCATGTACTTTGAGTTTCATTACATTTTAGTCTCTACACTTTCAAATGTTCAATTTTAGTCCTTGTACTTTCAATAAAATTTAAAATGTTAAATTATCAAAAATATCCCTGAACTATGGGGTTGGTTTCAATTATACCCCTAAGCTTTGAAAAGTTTCATTTTAACCCTTGAACTTTGAAGTTTGTTTCAAAACAACCCTTGAATGCTTTTTTTCGTTAAGTTCATGGACCAAAAATGATGTTTTTGCATTTATATTGTTGCTTATGTGAACATATTTGAACATATACGTTGAAAAAAAAATAAAAACTTATGCAAATACATCATTTTTCATCCATAAATTTAACGGAAAAAACCTTCAAGAGTTGTTTTGAAACAAACTTCAAAGTTCAAAGGTTAAAATGAAACTTTTCAAAATTCAGGGGTATAATTGAAACCAACCCCATAGTTCATGAATATTTTTGATAATTTAACCAATTTAAAATTGGTCCCTATTGTTATTTTATTGATATATATATATTTTTAAAAAATAGTCTCCATTAGCCTTCATTCTATAAATTTTGAAAATATGTTCACATTGTGTCTTTTCTTACATGAAAATTATTATTATTATTTAACCAATTTCGATAAAAATTAACTTCAAATTAATGGTAAGGACCAATTTTAAGCTTTATTGAAAGTATATGGACAAAAATTAGACATTTGAAAGTACATGGACTAAAATGGAAAGAAATCCAAAATATAGGGACCAAAATGGTATTTTAACCTAAAAAATAAAAAAAATAAAAAATAAAAAATATTAATGAAATTTTTATTAAATTAAAAAAAGAAGAGAGAAAAGAAGTAAAAATATTTTTTATTTTAAAAAATTACAAAAGTATAATTTTTTTATTTTAAAATTTTATAATATATTTATTTTTAATTAAAAAAAATGTTGTGTCAGCTTTTCGTTACCTAATTAACGAAAAAACTAACAGAGGGACCAAATTGCTACTAATGCAAACCTCAAGGGTAAAATTGTCGAGTTTGAAAACTCAGGAACCCAAATGTAACCAAACTCAAATTTTAGGGACCAAAAGCGTATTTTTTCCTTAAAATAATAATAATAATAATAATAATAATTAAAAACTATTCTCTCTCCCCTTCCACTTCACCTCCACCCAATGCACCCTTCCCCCATTTTTTCCTTATCTTCTTCCTTCCCCTTATTTTTCTTATTTCTTCTTTTCCGTCATCGGCGAGCTCGAAGGAGAACCTACCTTCTCTGGCAAGTTTTTGAAACGAGTTCATTGGAGAAGGAGGATTCTCCTTCGAGCTCGCTGGTAACAGAAAAGAAGAGAGAGTGGGAGAACAAGAGAGGGTTTGAAGGAGGGAGAGAAAGGGGCTTAATAGACCTATTTCATAAATTTTGGGGACTTGATTGTCTGATTTTAAAATTTAAAGACTCAATTAGATACAATTTCCAAACATGAGGGACCAAACAAAGTAAGGGTGTGTTTGGTTGGTGATCTAAAAATAGAAATTTGAAAACAAAAGATTTAATAAAAACAGAGTTGTATTTCATGTTTTTAGATGTGTGTTTGGTAATAAATTTAAAAATTTGATTCACGTTCAATTTAAACAAGTGTTCAAAATGTGTTAAATAATATATTTATAAACCATAAAACTAGCTGTAGTTATCAACTAAATATTAGGTTGAATATAAAATATTATTAATTAATTTATGAACATATTTTATGTTATAAATTTTGTATAATTATTATTTGATAATATCATATAATTTATAGTATATTTATTAAAATTTTTATTTTTTAATATAATTTTTCATTTTAAAATTTCAAATTAAAAATCTGCATACACAAAAAATAATGTCACTATTTGATTCAATTCAAAAACAATTTTTAAAAACACATTCGCCAAACAAACTCAGTGAGTCCATTGCCCTATAATTTTACATCATAGATTATTAATGGAAAATTCCTATGTAAAAAAATCCTCATATTTCATTCTCGTGCATCTTTTTTTTTTTTTCTTTTTTTTTTCAGTACGCATTTAAATCTCCAAACTTAAGGACTACATGCCAATCACTTTTAGCAATCTCCTGCATCTCATTCTATGTAACGACGCCAATCTTCAATGTTCATCATTTGGCAACGAAATCTCTCCTCCGTCATCATCTTAACAAGATGTTCTCCATTGATGCCTAGAAATACTTCGCTAATTTTAAAATTAACTTCCCAAAAATTTGAGAAACCGAGCAGAAGTTTCCTGGAAATTAACCTAACCATATTTTATTTTTATTTTTATTTTTTTTTATGGTCCATGATTTTAAAGTTTTTGACTTCATTGAATTAATGGACGAATCCAAGTTTAATACTCAGTGATGACGATACAATAGGATCTTATCGATTCCCCTGCAGTTAGCGAGCTCTGCATTCTATGGCCATAGCCTTCTCCTCCTCGCTTCCTTTGGATCTACACCGCCATCGCCTTCTTCCCCGCCATTTTAGTCACCATCAAACTTTTCCCTCTGTGCCCATTTCTTCAAACCCATTTCCCCTTTTCCTCAAACCTCAGAATCACACCTTCAAAACCTCGTCGGCTCCCCTTCATTCCTCGCCCACGACATTGAACTCGTCGCTTCTCGAAGACCCACTTCGAACTGGTCGATTTCTGACCAACGACGAGTTCGAGAAGCTCAAGCTGCTTGGGGATTTTAGGTATTTTCAGGAACTGGAATCTGGGTCCATGTGGGTTCGGGTTATGAGGGATGATGAACTTGATGCTACTGTTGGGTTGCTCGCTGAGTCATTTGCAGAGTCCATGTTCTGGCCTTCTGGCTATATTTCTTTGCTCAGATTTTTGGTGAAACAGTATTTGATTGAAAGAAGGGCTCTGATGCCACACACTGCTACACTTATTGGGTTTTACAAAGGCAAGGATGAGGATGAAGACAAGCCCGAACAGTTGGCTGGCACAGTGGAGGTTTGCTTTGACAAGAGGGGTGCCAATGCTTCTCCCCCTACACCCACTCCTCCAAAGAATTCGCCTTACATATGCAACATGACAGTTAAAAAAGAACTTCGGAGGTATGTTTACTTCACTATTAGGTTCTGCAACCATTTCTTAAGGTTTAACTTGCTATAATCCTTAGCATTCTGGATTCTGGACTTGTCCCTAAGATTGAATCAAGGGGAAAGGAAGTTTTATGATTAGGAAGTCAAAACTTGGATGGAATTTCTGGGGATAGTATATAAGATTCATTTAACAGGTACATGATTAAATCTAAGAGTTTGAAGTTGGGGAATTTTCAGGAGGGGTATTGGGTGGCATCTTTTGAAGGCTGGTGAGGAATTGATTTCACAAATGAGTACCTCAAGGGAGTTGTACCTGCATTGTAGAATGATTGACACAGCTCCTTTCAACATGTATACAAAAGCTGGCTACAGTGTTGTGCAGACAGATAACATATTAATCTTGTTGATGCTGCAGAGGCGCAAGCACTTGATGTGCAAGAAGTTCCCTGCCATGACCATGAGCAGCCCTTCTGAATCAGATGTATCATTTTCTCTTGAAGAATGAATTTGTGAATGGTATAGAGAACTTGTTGCACATTCTGGTGAGGTAGATAACATCATCACATTATTCCCCTGCCACTTCTTCTAGTAATTTTTTCCTATTTCCTCTTTAAAGCTAAGGGTTGCATGTAATTACTTTGTACATATTTGTAGATTACAGACTATAACTTCGAGATCCTTTTCAATTAACTTTTTTCTTGATTATCTTTTGTCAAGCAGATATAATTATGGAAGTCGGAATTCCATTTTTGCAATGATTATGTTTGGTAAGATTTCTATGTTATTGGATAATTGCTGATAAAAGTCAAAACTAATTAATGAAACATTGTGACTCTAAGTAGTTGTCTAGAAGGATTGCAAGAAGAATGAATGATTCTAGAAGTTTGTTCTTCTCAGCATTTTTGAGGTGCAAACACGCTCCCTAAGTCTTCAGGTTCTTACTTTCCCTGAGGTTTGAGACAGGCTTAAGTCTTCTCCTCGAAGAGTTGGCCAATTTTTAAAATGTGATAGTATAGACTGAGCTCAAATACACCTTCAATAGAAATATAGTAATAGGGAAAAGGGTATTTCAGTTAAGTGTAGCAAGTTATATGATTTAGCATGTGGATTACTATCTATATTGTTATTGTTCTACAATGCAGGTGTTTTTATCTCATAGGATATCATTTGATAGGTAAGAACAGATACTATACTTGATCTTAGCCAAAAGGCCGAGAAAGGCAGATATCATATCATAGGTAAATAGTTTCCAATTCTTAAATTCATGGTCTATTTTACTTTACGAGATAACAGATAAGAATTTTAGATGATTATCTTTCTTTTCTCAAGCACATAACAACTACCCAGGCACAATACCCCTGGAAAAACCTTGCCATTGTCAATCCTCAATCACAAGTGTCTTGCCCAGTTGTGTTTGTTGCTGCCAACAGAAGTCCCCATTGGCTACTACTCGATACTGTTCCTCTTGTACTGTAATGCATATTTCTTTAAATACTTGATTCGTTAGAGTGTTGTTCTTTTTTCCGTCTGTTGAACTATTAAGATGGTTCTCTCGTTATTATTGATCTTTCGTAAGATTTATGGTCATGTTGCTAGGCTTATTCATTCTCAAGCTTTCTGCTTTGAACGGGAAATGTATGTTTGAGTCTGAGACAATATATAAAGCAGTTCTGTGTCTGTAGTTCACCAAATGATTATTGGTTTATACTTTGCAAGAATGTGTTATTTGTGTAAATGATAATCAGATGGAATCATATGACAATGGGAAGGTTTGGTACTGTAGTCTGCATTGATCTCAAGGACCATTTTGAGATCCTCAGGAGTAGGAGAGTGTATACAAGTTGATGAGCTGAAAACAGCCCCTGCTAAAATAGGTTGAAGCAGCTCCCTTAATCGTTATCACGACTCACTCACAAGGGTGAGGACTTGCAGAGGAGGAAGAAGACGACGACTGCTTATTGATCACAGTCAAACATTTCTGAAAGGAAAAAGAAAACCGAGTAAGTGACAATTTACATTTTAGTCACGTGTGTTTCGCCAATACTGTTACACACATTTTCTTACATTGGTGAGTGTCTAGGCCAGTTTAAATGTACCTTCAGAACTATCGGTGTCGGTTGCCACCATGAGATTATATTTAATAAGGCATGCCATGTCATCTCCTTCTTGAAGTCCTCTATTCTTTCCTGTTTCGTGGGTCAATAAGTAATTAAATATGCTGCTAAGTATGGAGGGGAAGCTTGTGGTTAGTAGGTGTACCGCTGGACTGGCCATTAAAGCGGCAGTTGAACTTCTCCTAACCAATTTAAAGCTCCCAGCTTCACCACTGCTACATATTCAGGAGTGCATCTCTGCTTTCAACTCACTGATCTGCAACTATGGCTTCTGATGGAAAGCTTAACGTAGAGGTCGACGTGAAGTCCATCGCACGCAAGTTCTGGAATTGCATGAGGGACTCAACCATCATCTTCCCCAAGGCCTTCCCCCATGACTACAAAAGCATTGAAGTTCTTGAAGGCGATGGGAAAGCTGTCGATTCCGTTCGCCTCTTTACATACTCTGAGGGTAAAATCTTGACACAACTCTGGCTACTTTCTCACACATGATATCATACATTTTGTTGTGGATTCGTGGATCAGGTTCTCCGCTCGTTAAAGAGTCAAAAGAGAGGATCGAAGCCGTGGACGAGGAAAAGATGACAGTTTCCTACAGTGTGATAGAAGGGGATCTTCTCAAGTACTACAAGAGTTTCAAGGGGCACATTGCTGTGATTCCTAAAGAAGATGGCAATGGAAGTTCAGTGAAATGGAGCTGTGAGTTTGAGAAGGCGAGTGAGGAGGTTCCTGATCCTCATGTCATTAAGGACTTTGTGGCGAAGAATTTCCTGGAACTCGACGACTACGTTCTGCTGCAGGCATAGACCCAACGACACCTCATTTAAGGAGCATGTCTCTAAAGGCTATGGAGAATAATGTGGTTCCTCTGTATGCGTTTCTTGTGTTTAGTGTTCTCTTGTTCTGCTTCTTGTCGGCTAAATGAATTAAATAATTCTCTACTCGTTCTTTCTAAGCTTGCATTATGCATAATGCATAATGCATGACTATTTCTTCTTTTTAATCCCTTGGAAGGAAAGAAGGAAGGAGTGGGCAATATTTTGGCTTAGATTAAAAAATTATCTAAACAATAAAAATTTTAAACTTTTCTCTCTATTTTTTTTTTGGTAGAATTGAACAATTATTATATAAAAAATGTTGAATCATAAGTTTAATTATTGAACTTTTTGGCTTGTGTCGAATAGGTCATAAAACTTTAAACGTTGTCTAATAGGTCTTTAAACTTTTGATAGGTTTCCAAACTTGTAGACGTATTTAATATGTTCAAACTTTTAATTTTGTATATGATAAATTATTGAATTTTTAATTTTACTTTTAATAGATCTGTGAAATTCTAAAAGATGTCAAATTGGTAAAGAACTTTATTAGATATAAAATTAAAATTTAAAGATGTATTAGATACAAAATTGAAAGATTAGCGACTTATTAGACATTTTAGTTTATAAAACATAACATGAATTGGAAAAGCATATACTACAAGTCTCAACTTAACTACAACTTTTACACTATCCTAGATACATAGCACAATAAAAAGCTGCTGGCTACATTATTCAAGCTATTTACATATAAAATGATATGTAAAAATGAAACTACGACTAGATATTGACCATGCTAGGATTGCCTAAAAACTGATCAAGTGCCTAATAGGGCAAAAAAAAAAAAAAAAAAAAAAAAACTGTGAGCTAACAAGTTTAGCGAGTAGTAATAATTAATTAAAAAAATAATATTGAAAAAACTATTTACATACTCATAAAAATTTGAAGCTTTGTGAACATGCGTAAAGCATAAAATTCTTAAAATTTAAACATAAAGCTAGCAAAATTTATCACCAAACCAGTACCTAAATTAGATCATATTAACATAGAGCAATCTTATAGCGCACAACAGAGCAATCTATCATACATAGAAGAACAAATCTATTCATATGTGTGTACCTACACATGATCACTCAAAGCCTATATATGTGTTAGAGTGTGTCATTCCAAAGACCTCTCTATATTTGAGTAAATTATGGAAACACATAGCATATGAAGAAATTACCATAAGTACAAAAGATCTAGTGTGATTTGAAAAAAGTTTCTAATACTTATAAATTCTCAAATCACGCTAAATCAAGATCATTCTAGAACAACCATTTCATAAACTTCACTTCTAAATTCACATATAATTATAAATTGTTTGAAATCTCATATCAATTGCTTTAAATTTCATGAAATTCCATAGTTCTGGATAATAAAATGTTTCACAAAATAATTCACTAAGGGGACGTTTGGGGCACCCACTTGAGTTGAGTTGGGTTGGTAAAAAAAGTCTAACCAGTGTTTGGGGCGTTGAGATTTAAACTGCCCACTTGTTTTAACCAAGTCGATGGAGTTCTATAGTTGTCACTGTAGAACTCCACGCGTGTTTGCCAACTTTCCTCTCATTTTCCTCTATGCGCTCAAACTGCCCACTTGTTTTAACCAAGTCGATGGAGTTCTATAGTTGTCACTGTAGAACTCCACGCGTGTTTGCCAACTTTCCTCTCATTTTCCTCTATGCGCTCACAAGCCTCACATGATACTCTCTCCCTTCTATTCTTTCAAACCTCTCTTCTCTCTGTTGTTCTTCAATGGAAGTGGGTTCGATATGGTTTTCTCTTCTCCCCGTTGTTCTTCAATGGAGGTGGGTTCGATCTGGTTTTCTCTTCTCTCCATCGTTCTTCAATGGAGGTGGGTTCGATATGGTTTTCGAAATGGGGTTAGGGTTTTGATTCGTCAAGGTATGTGCAAGCCCCTTTCTTCTTCACCTTCTCATTTCTTCTTCTTCATTTTACTTCAAAATCGAAACCCTAACCCTCGATCGATGAAGATGGTATGTCTTCTCATTTCCAGATCTATAACCTTAATCTTTGATTCATGTTGTTTTACTCTCCACTTGTCAAATCTAAAACCCCACATGCCCTTCTTCTCCTTTTTGATCCTCGAAGCGACCTCACGTTCTCTGTGTTTTTTCCTTCCAGATCCATAAAGTAAACCCTTGTCGATTTACATTCTTTCCCCTCACTCCCCTAGCTCAAAAACTTGATCAGGTGTTACACGCAAGCGTACGCGATCGAAGTAATATAAAATGGTCTCTGAGTACCAAGTATCGAATCCCACAGGGAACGGAGTAACAAAAATATTGTAAAGCAAAAGTGTAAGAAAAATTGCAAATGGAAAACTAAATTACAAAAATAATGTTGGGATGGTGTGTTGATAAAAAGAAAAATTGCAGAATCTAATTGCAGAATCAAGAAATAGCAATAATGGAAATAAAGAAAAATTGCAGAATTGAATTGCAGAATCTAGAAATTGCAAACTAAATAGACTTGGTAATTGAAATTTCAAAGAGAATTTAGATAAAGATGGGGCTCAAGAATGTCATTGCCCTAAGTTGTAATTGCAAGCCAAAATTGCAATTTCAACCTACTCCACACTCAATTGTAAACCAAAATTGCATCTCCTATTCACCTTGAATTTAGGTTTTAGGAGGCTAAGTGAGAGACTTATATGTCTATAGTCCCTCTATCTTAGATCAATTGGCTCAACAATTTTATGGGTCTTGAAGTTCTTAATCCCTATGTCTAGGGTAAGGAATTGACTTATGTCTAAGCTCTTTTTCTCCATCACTTGTGTGAAATCCGCTTGTCACTAACCCCGTCGGTATTAGATCTAAGCTTGAGTTGATACCCTAGTTGATCAATTCTAGGATCTCAACGGAATTTTAATCAACACAAGCAAACAATTGAGATGTAGGCTTGGTTTTTATTGAAATTTTGGCTACATTTACTTCTTAGGGAATTCACATCCTTGAACCCCCTAAGAAGTTTTAGCTCAAACTAAAGATAAAAATCTCACAACTAATTTTTGAAGAAGAATTCATATTAGGAATTGTGTAAATTGCCAATGAAGACCAAGGTTAATTGAATTAATGTAAATTCCTAGCCTGAACAACCCATGCTTTATTGCAACAATTGGGAACATAAATTAAAATGGAAACTGGGCAAATAATAAACAAAACCCCCAAGAATTTTCAATTTGAATAACGGAAAAAACAGAGAACAACTCTAAAAAAAAAATACTAAACTTACAGAATTTTAAACTAAGTAGAAATACTAAATGGTAATACAAGCAGAAATTTAAAGAAAAATAAAACATAAACTTGAATTGGACAAAAGTTCTTGTAATACAAAGAATAAAAATTGGAGGAAAAACAAATACTAACTTGCATCAACTCAAACAGAAAAAAAAAAAGAAAAAAAAGAAAAAAAAAAGAAAACAGAGGAAGAAAAGTTAGACACAAAGGCTGGAATTAAACCAAAACTTAATGCAAAACGGAAATCGAATGAAGAACAAGACTATACTACCATCATCTCTTGATAATACAAGAAGAAAATTCAAAAAATAAAAAACAAAAACTGTAGTTTTCGACAAGAACATAGTAAAAAAATTCTACAGAAACAGAGGAAAAAAAACCACGAAAAACAACCCCAAAACGTCTCCCAATCGAATTGTGTTGCTCCTCCTATTCTTCCCCTTTTATAGGCCTTCATTAGGGTTGAAGAATGCCCAAATTTCGTGCTTAAATTCCTCCAAATCAGGCTGTAATTGAAGATTTTCGGAATGGGTTTTATGCAGATTTTTTTCCTTTTTTGAACTTTTCTACTGCTCCAGATTGCAGAATCCGATTTTGCAATTTGATTTTGCAATTTTTACATTCCCTGCTCCATAAACAATTGCAGAATCATGAATTTGCAATTTGATTTTGCAATTTCCACAATTTCTGCAAACAAGATCAATTTACTTAGAATTCTATTCCAAATGCCATCACATTCATTTCTTCCTTAAATTCAAGCAATTTTCCACTATTTTCAAATGATCTTAAGTCAAAACAAGAATATTTTAAGCAATTGAGAGTTAAATAAGCCTTAATTCTAAGGCTTATCATTGACCAAACTAATACTATTCCTTAAGTCCGTTGTCGATTTCCATGCTCTTCCTCATGTATTGGATCATCCCCTCATCCACTATAGACCATGTCTCCGTTTGGGTTTGTGCGACTGAATGCATGTTTGATCTGAGCAAATGAGGAGGAAATTCTTGGTAGTAAACTTGGTTACCGAATTGGAGCTTGGTAGGCGGAGCCAAATCTACTTTGCTGACAAGTTTGTCGTTTTTCCCTTCCGGCCGATGATGAACATTTGAAACTGACTATTCTTACATTTTTTCTATCTCTCAACCTACTGTTCATATGTTTTTTACAAAAAAAAAAAAAAAAAAAAAAAAAAAAAATCATGGTTTTTTGTCATTTTATTTATCCTTACATTTGGATTACTTTATCTTCCCCAATTACCTGGTTGATGTCCTTGTTCCCTTGCATACCGATTTCACCTTATGAGCTTACTTAATTACAGTTCTCATTAACTTGTTTCATTATCTTTTCTACCTTGTTTGGTTTTTTGTGGACGGTCGAATAAATATGCTCCTTTCACATGGATTATCTGTTTATACGCATTTATATGTTTCCTTGCATACTGATCTCGTTTTTTACTTCCATCCACTTGAGTTCATTTTGATTTTTGGTTGTGTATGACTTCTGTCCATTTTTTAGATGTTGCATTCTTTTGTCCATTTAAATGCATACTAATTTTCCTTTAGCATGAATGAATCAAATGTATACCTGAGACCGATTTTTCCTATTCTAATATGTCTCATTATAGTTGTTGGTGTGATTAATTTTGATCATTGGTCTCCTCTATTTGGATTATTATGACAGACATTTATTGCAGGTTTTTTAATACAATTAAATTTCTATCTACTTCATTTGTTACTCTTATTTCAATTCTCGTCCACAAAATGTTGACTTGAGCTCACCTACCCTCATTGGGTTAAGGTCAATGAATTGATTGCCATAAATTCACACTTTAAATTAAAATAGAGGTAGGTGAGAACAACCACCTCTCTCTTCCTATATATCATTTGCCCCTTCACGTTCTATCCTTTGAGAATCCTCTACTACCTATTTCATACGTGTAGTTCGGTGAGTGAGTTCTAACCCTTCTTTCCTTTTAATTTTTGTATTTGTTTTCAATTCACATGTTCCTAATTCTTTCCTATTGGTAGTAGGTGGCCCTTTACAAGAATAGTCAGACTTGCATCCATAGGTACGTTATATTTCACGACTTCATTATGCATTCTTTTAAATATTAATGTGTCTATCTTTGCTTTTCAGTTCAATAACATCCACTTTTGCATGTTCAAGGACCGAAAGACTACTTCCGATCCACCCAAGGTAAACCCTTCTAGGTTTAATGTAGCATTTTTAAGTTTCATGTTTAAGTTGTGTCTCTCTTTGTATCTAACTAATTATTTGGATTATGTGCATGCCCAAACTAATACTATCTAATACATTAGTTCGAGGTTCGTGTGTTTATAATTCAGAATGCGTTTTTGTTTTGTGCCCATTTCCTTCTCTTGTTGTTATGTATATAGATGCTGGATATTTTATAAGTTTGTTGGACATTGTTTGTTTGTATATTTATTTGAATTTTTTTTTGTAATGTTTGAAGTACATGGTTTGTGATTATTTTCCTTTGGAAAATTTATACACAATTGATGTTCCATTAGACATGTTGATGAGTTTGAAACTTTTATGTAGGGTTCGATAACTTCATTTACATTTGAATATAACATTAATCAATGAAACCATTTTTTGATACATATGTATTTAAAAAAAAAAATAGCATTTGTAATTTAAAAAAAAAATATTGCCGTGTGTACAGAAAAAAAAAGGCTTTACAAAAGAAAAGGATGACCTCAATGTATGTGTGTATAAAGAAAAAAAAAGGCATTTGTACTTAAAAAGAATTGCAAGAAAATCAGTGAAATTGTTTTTAAACAATGAAATTGGGGTCCCTTATTTCCTAAAAAAAAAAAAAATCTCATAATACAAGTTAATTCAACAAGCAAAAAACCAATTGGCATTTTTTTTAAAAAAAAAAAGGGAAAAAAACAGTGAACTTATTTTAAGCGTACATGCATATCATTCTTTCCTACAAAGGAAAAAAAAATTTATGTCAATGCATGAGAACAAAAATTCATGGAACTTCATAACAAAAATCTCATTTGTGTTTAAAAAAACTAAAATTGAGATGCCTTAATTTATAGGACACATATCTCATAATGCATGTATTCTTTACATGTATTTTGTAGCTGCATAATATTGTTCAAATTATCTATGTCATATTTATGCCTAGTATCAGATGCTCTAAACCAAGAAACAAACATGCATGCATACCCTAACCAATTTTTTTTCATAAATCCCAAAAAATGGCCCATATAATCCTACAAAACTCCTAAACCTACAAAACTCCCAAACCTACATAACCCTTAAAAACCTGAAACCCTAAACCTACGTAACTCACAAACCTAAATAACCCCTAAAAACCCTAAACCCTAAACCTACATAACCCCTAAAAATCCCTAAACCCTAAACCTACATAACCTCTAAAAAGCCCTAAACCCTAAACCTACATAACCCCTAAAAAAACCCTAAACCCTAAATCTACATAACCCCTAAAAACCCTAAACACTAAAAAACCCTAAACCCTAAACCTACATAACCCCTAAAAAACCTAAACCCTAAACCTAGCTACATAACCCCTAAAAACCCTAAACCCTAAACCTAGCTACATAACCCCTAAAAACCCTAAACACTAGAAAACCCTAAACCCTAAATCTACATAACCCCTAAAAAAACCCTAAACACTAAAAAACCCTAAACCCTAAACCTACATAACCCCTAAATGGGCAATTGATGGCCTACAAATATTTTTGTGAGTATTCTATGCATACATTCTAGTAATGTTGACTTCTTTCCATGAATCAATTGACATTTGTTGCTATAAAGAATGCAACATTTGATTTCTAAAAATGGAAAGAAGCTCGATGTGTAATGGAACATTTAATTTCTAAAAATTGAAAGAAGTTTAATGTGTAGCATAAAGATAAACAAAAACTACATTGCCTATAGTTTGGGAGAAGTCAATTCTAATAAAAAGAATGAAGCTTTTTTTTCCAAAAAGATCAATATCAATGCAATGAAACATTACTTTTATGAATACTCCACTCATAGATTCCACCAATTGACATCTCAATTGAGTGTCATTTCTCAATTGTTATCTCAATCGAGGGTTGGAAAGTTGGGAAAATATGTTTCTAGTTGAATGATTGGAAAAAAAAATAAGAAAAACAAAACAACCATAAAATAATCAGATCACTTTGAGTTACAAAATAGCATAAGATACCCCTGACTTATTAACTCAACTCTACACCCCAAATACAGACTTCCTAACTCAACTCAACTAAACTCTGCAAACACCAAATACAAACATATTAACTTACTGACAAATTAACAATGTCCAACTCAACTCAACTATGCGCGTCAAGCCCTTCCTAACAAATTATTGTCAAAGACTAGGGGTGTACAAATGAACCGATAACCCGACCAACCCGGCTTACCCAACCCAAATTAGAAGGGTTGGGTTGGGTTAGATTTTTTCTTGGGTAGGTTTGGGTTAAAATTTGAAAAAATCGAAATTTCGGTTCGGTTCGGTTCCCGGGTTGGAAGAATCTGGGTTCGGTTCAACCCGAACCGAACCGAAATGTTGGTTTTTTTTTTTTTTTTTTAATATATATATATATAAGTAACAATTGAAAACCAAAACCCTAGCTGCTCTCATTCTCAAATCTCCATCCCGAATACACGCACACGCAGCTCAACTTCGTCCTCTCCTCATCCCCTCTCTTCGCAGTTCGACTTCAACTTCACCATCTGCCCTCTCTTTGCAGTTCGACTTCGTCCTCTACTCATCCCCTTCGATTCGCAGTTCGATTTCACCTCTGCCCTCTGTTTGCAGTTCGACCTCTGCCCCTCCATTCGCAGTTTGCAGTCATTCCGGCCGTCGCAATCCCAATCGCAACACTCCGGCCGTCGCTCCTCTCTTTCTCCCCGTCGTCGACATCTAAGCTTCCGATGCCTGACTGTGAGACACTATTCTTCTTCATTTTTTTTTTAAACAGATTTCTTCTTCAGAGTTTTTTTTAAACATGGTCTAGTCTTCTTCTCTTCCGCTGTGAGTATTCTTCTTCAGTTTTTTTTTTGTTGTCTATTTTTTTTAACCCTAAATTTTGTGTGATGGGAGATGAAAGTTTCTACTATTGCTATTCTTATACTAAGTGTTTTTATTTCGTTGGAATCTGTTTGTTTCCATACTGATTCGCATAGATAAACATTAGGAAATAATTGATGTGGTGCTGAGATTTCCATTCTGATTCGCATAGATAAACATTAGGAAATAATTGTTGTGGTGCTGAGATTTCCATTCTGTTGAATTTATGTTGAATTGATCCAACCCGATGACCCAACCCAACCCAACCCGAAAATATTGGGTTTGGTTGGGTTGGGTTACTCTCTTGAATAGGGTTAGTTGGGTTGAAGGTTTGACTAACCCGAATGTTTGGGTTGGTCCAAAAAACTCCCATAACCCGGCCCAACCCAACCCATGTACACCCCTATCAAAGACTCCATTTGGACATTGTCCATTGGTCCAAAAACCCAAAGTCACCAAACTTCATCTTCCTGTCATCTCATTAAACCCTTCCGTACTTCCCTTTAAATTGCTTCATTTTACACAAACTCTCTCTCTCTCCTCTTCTGACTCACTTTGTGTCCTACACAATAAATTTCCCTTATTATTAACATATTATTTTTTGGATAATATACTTAGACTGCATTAAAATAATGTTTCTATTTCCACCGTTCAATTATTAACAATAAAGAGAGATAAAATATTTTATACCTTTCTCTTTTTTAGCTGTGCTTTATTTCTCCTTATCGTCAACAATTGAATGGTGGGACAGAGAAATCCTTGCATACTGATATGCATTCAAGTATTATCCTTATTTTCTCCTTCCATCAACCCACATTATCTTCTTGGTTAAATTATAAAAAATACGTTGAACTTTGTCATTTGTTCAAAAAATATTTTTATTCTTTAAAAAAAAAGTTGCAATATTACCTTGATTATTCATAAAAATTTCAAAACTACTCTTAAGTAGAAAATCCATTAGAATTTTTTGACGAAAAGTCGACATGGTGGAACATTGTTCATTCCGACTTAATCCAGATAAATGTTTCAGTCACCGTCATGTCATTTCAAGTTACCGCCATGCCAACTTTCCGTATAATATTCTAACGGATTTCTACTCAATGGTAATTTTGTTTATAAAAAGTCAAAGATAATATTATAACTTTTGAAGGCATAAGGGTATTTTTGAAACAAAAAATAAAGTTAAAAGATTATTTATTTATTTATTTATTTATTATTATTATTATTATTTTAAATGTAGCCTATCTTCTTCAATTGGGCCTTATCTACAATCTTTCCCTTTTTCTTTTACTCATTTACTAAACATTATATTTGCGTTCCCCCTTTTATTTTACCACGGCAGAACCCCCAAGAATAACAGTTTTACTTCTCGCTGCCTTTACCAACAGCCAGAGCTTCCATTCTTTCGTTCACATTCCATCTTGTAGAGAGTTCTTGAATAAGCAAAAGAACCCACAAAACCCACCATCTAAAGTTCAATTTTTCCTTGCTAATTTTTCTCTTAATCAGTCTCTAACAAATAGTTAAATTACAAGTTTAGTCTCAAAACTTTTAGATTTGCGTCTATTTGGTCTCTAAACTTTAAAAATATCTAACAGATCTTTTTAATTTTTAATTTTACGTCTAATAGATCTCTGAACTTTCAATTTTGTGTTTAATAGATCCTCGACATATTCGAATTTTTTAAAAATTAATTTATCTATTACATATAAAATTAAATTTCATGTCTAATAAGCCTCTAAACTTTTAATTTTATGTCTAGTAGTTTTGCAAATTTTTAAAAAACATCAAATAAGTCAAAGACCTATTAGATACAAAATTGAAAAATTGAAAAATCTATATATATTGGACACAAAATTAAAAGTTTAAAAATCTATTAGACATTTTTTAATGTTCGATATAAATCTAAAAATATATGAATTTATTAGTCAAAGACCTATTCTACTCAACAGACACCTACACTCTAACAGTCTCATCCCATCAACAAAGGGCAAAATAGGTATTTACTAAAAATGTAAGGGCAAAAGAGGAAAAAAAATATTCTTCTCCATAGGCCTATTTATATATACTAGATAAAAGATACGTGTGATGCACGTGGTTAAAAATGTTTAGAACATAAATTTTTAAATGAATATACTTTTCATTGAGTTTAAATTGTCAATATTTGACATGAAATTTAAAAGTAATGAAAGAGATAGTGGCTAAAACAATATATATATATATATTTTTTGTTTAATTTACAATGAATATGAATTTCATTGGATGTAGTTGAAAATCTTTGAAACATATTTTCCTACGGTGAAATATAAATTTTGAAGAAATATACTTTTCATTGAGTTGAAAATGTAAATACTTGACATGAAATTTAAAAGTAAATGAAAGAGATAAAAATGAAAAAGAAGAATTTATGAATAATATTAAAATACATATGATATTATTCAAACAAAAGTTGTAAAGAAACATTGATAAAGAAATGACATAATAAGATAGCTTATTACCTCATGGGTAATAATTCGTTAGTGGTTATTCGAAGAAATCATATATTAGACACCAAAATATATTATTATTCGTTTTTAATTGATTTGGAAATCAAGAAATCATGATAGCATAATGAAAACGTTAAGATTAATCGAGGCTTTGAATAAACTAAGTTGCAACGTTAATTTCTATAATTCCTACATCTATAAGGTTAATTAGTCTAAAAAAATCATCAATAATGTTAAAAAATTGTCCTTAAATCGATCTCCACAAGATCAATTGTACCAAAGGTTCCTTAAATATTGCTGGAAATCTAGAATTAGCAAGAATACAAAATTCATCTTGAACAAAATTCGTGTTTTACTTCTCTATAGTTTTCATACATGAGGTTATTCTTCCCTTAGAAAAAGGGAAAGAACCGCACACAATGGGAGCTTGATGCAATTTTAGTCATTAACTTAAAAGAAAGTTCAAAAGAGTTCATTAACGTACTATGTACTCTTTATTGTCATAAAATGGAAGAGTTTATCTCAATGTCTTGTGTTTAATTTATGTTGTTGAGAAAAATACCCAAAAATATTCCTTTGAAACAAACAAATGAAGAGCAAATAAGATGTAAGTCATGATCTAAAATTAAATTGGCCAATGTTGGTAAATAATCAAAGAAAAAAAAACAAAGGGAGAAGAAAGTATATGATGGTGGGATGCTTTGAAATTAAAGTGCTAAAATTAAAAACACAGAAAAAAAAGGCAGTGCAATTCAATGAGACCTGCACAAAATCACTGGTTGATCATGATAAATGCAGAATTAGTAGTACAGGAACACCATTGGTTAAAAAGTACCCTTTATGATCAAGTTTTATATGCATAATTAACGATCATTACTAACTAGTTTCTAGTTGTTGGAAAAAATCAATAGCAGTGGATGCAAGAGAATCAAAATATCGGCAAATAATTGAATGAAATCCTAGTAGATACAAGATCAATATTTGGACAAATGATTGAATGAAATGAAATCAAAGAATTTAAGCAAGGAAGTGAACTCTTTTAGTCTTCTTGATTCTCGTTCAAAAAGCGTAGGAATGGAAGCAAATAATAATAATAATAACTTAAATGCAGTTAAAGGACAAAAGGAATCACCAAGGAATGGAAGTAAAAAATAATAAATGCAGTTACAAGGACAAAAGGAATCACCATTTCAAAACTGACGTATTTGAAAATGCATGATCCACAAATTTTTTTATTAAAATATATTTTAAGTTGAATTAAAATTAAAATTGTAATAAAAATGAATAGAGAACATTATTCTTTCCTTTGTTTTGAATCCAAAAAATAAAAACAAAAAATAGTCGGTTAATATTTCTCTGTTGTTTTTTTTAACCATATCGTATCTTCCAAAACATTGTTTACAATTTTGTGTATCTGACAATGATTGTTTTTTTTAATAAAACAAATTCACTTGGGTGAATATTCAATTGTTTTTAAATTTACTTTAATGGAAATATATTTTGTTAACTTTGTGAAAATATTAATCATAAACATTGAATCCAAATGAAACAAAAAAAATGTGAAATATAATTTTAAAATAATATAAATGAACATTACGGGTGGAGTAACTAAAAATAACATAACAACTAAAATGTGGAAAAAAAATATTGTACTAAGTTTCTACTTTACTTTTTTCTTAACATGTAACACTTCAACATCTAAGTTAGATTTTTTATATTCGATTTTCTATATTTCTTGAACCACAAATTTTCCTATTGCTCAATCTCGTTCAGTCTTCTTGTCCATGCGAATGAGAAATTTGTAACTTTTTCTTTTTGTGAGGATAAAATTGCGAAAAATCTTAGAGCCCTCCTTCCTCTTCTAAAATTGTATGAAAAAAAAATGTTAGATAAATTTTATGAGGGGATTTATATATAAAATCATTTATTGACTTTTTATGATTACCTGAAGGATTTTCGTTGTATATTGAGATACATTGCATCCAACTATATAACTTCTGCAGCTTCAAAAGCTGTTATATGTGTAGTCATTTGGCCATAAAATATTATAAGTTTTTAGCATATATTTTCACTCTTTGGTGGCAAATTTTGCATATTTGTCAAACCATGGGTTGTCTCTATTGTTTACTGGTTTTGCTTCTTGCATTTTTTTAGATTGAGGAATAAAATTTGACATGCTTGAGTGATTCAAAAGGATTTCCCTCCTACATAAATATTATTTTTATTAGTAACTTAAAAGTGAAAATAAAATTAAAATTAAAATTTTGATATACAATATACCTTTCTTTTTCTTTTTCTTTTTCTTTTTCTTTTTTTTTTTTTGAAAGCAAATATACCTTTCTTTTAGTTGAATTGAATCTAAAAACTCTGGAAGAATGAAAATGTTACCTGTCATGGTAGTTGTTATATTTAGTTCTCCTAAAATAAGAAGAAAAAAAAAGTTAATATAAAAAAAAATAATACAAAAGCTTCTATGAGATATATTTTCTATATACAAAACTTACATGTTGACTTTAATGTTCGACGCCAAAATTATTGGTTTATCATGGATTAACTCTTCTAATTCTGAACCTTCATTGATTGCCAAATCATCCCATAACGTCAATTTTAATTGGCTTGCAACTACAAAATAAATGAACATATGTTAAAAAATATAACTTTCATTATAGAATTTAAGAACTTTAAAAACATGACACGTGCTTTATTTGCTTTACCTGTGGCCCATAGGGAAAAACTATCTCTTAATCATTTTTTTTTGTTGTTGAGTTCTTCTCTATTATTTCTACTATCAATCTCACAGAAAATACAATTGCAATAATATCTACACAATGAAGTAGAGATTTTACAATTCATAAATAAGAAAATTTTAATATAATATATAGATTGCTTTGTATATAATTTTTACCTACGATTCACAAACAATTCAAGCTCATGCAATTGGATGAAATTATATTCACCATTTGAAGAGGAAATGGTTCTTCAATTTCTTGGATCATAGTAGACAAAGAAAGACTAATTTCAATTTCTTCATTAACATTTGCAAATTTGCTGCCTTTACTTTCTGTTTTTCTAACTTGGTAAATTGCATGAATCAACATTTGCAATTCAAAATTTTCACATTTTCATTTTCAATGAAAGATATATTATTCTGAAGAATATTTCCAATCTTTTTAATAACTTCATTGAACATAATGGTTTTTTTTTTTTTTATCTCTATAAGGCATATGTTGAATAATTAGTGAAATAAATACAAATAATACATTGATGAACTAAAACAGATAAAAATTAAAAGTTCTACATAATATAATTTTTATTAATAAACAAATTAACAAAAAGCATAAATGTCAAATGGTTGAATATGAATCTTAAAATAACAAATTCAAAATTTTTAGAATAACTTGAGATTATCTTGGGTAATACTAATTTTGAAGTATTAATGCAAGAAAACATTCTATTTAACTACATCGCAAAAAGTATTTTCAAAAGGTAGAAGATAAATAAAATAATAAAAGGAAAGGAAAGGAAATTATTTAGATGCAGATTATTGATTATTGACACGTATCAAATTTAATTGTAGAAATTGTTGTTTCTATCCAGGGAATGTAGTTTTGGAAAAAAAAAAACTTCAAATAGTTTGAAGTTTTTTTTTCTTTTTTTTTAATTATATTTACATGTGTTTTTAAATTTTCTGTTATAACTAAGAGATTCTAAGAATTTTGGAGTGTTTGAATGAATTTACATCCTTTTTAAAATTATACTTTGGGACATATTTGTATTATTTTGTAAAAAAAAAAAATTGTTGGCTCACATGAGCTATACACTTTTTTTTTCTTTGTATTTATATTTACATTCGTTAAGAAGAAAAAAAAGTACATGTCTATTTCAATTCTTAGATTTTTTTTAATAACTAAAACATGTAAACAAATATATAACTATTTTAATACAGAAATCCATTTGTTTGACCAAATCTCAAAAAGTATTTGTAAAATGTAGCATACATTAAGGTGGTTATTCCTATATGTAAGGGGAAAAAGACTATCTACTATAATTTTGAAAGAAAAAACTGAAACATAGTTTTTTGAATTATATTTATATGTGTTTTCAAGTAAGATATCAGTAAATAATTATATTTTCGTAAAATCAAAAAATAAAACATATATGTGTGTATATATATATATATACACACACACATATGGAGATTCTATATACAAAAAAAAAAAATCAGAGATGAGAATAATTTAAAATAAAACTAAAATTTTGGATTTCAAAATGATACCCAAACTACCATAAATAATTGATATCCAAATATGTATATTTAATAATTAATAATTTAATGTACTCAAAAAAAATTAATAATTTAATAATTAAAAATAAATCCAGTAGCATAATTTATGGAATACAATTTTAAAAAAAAGATATTTTATTGGTCATAATAGGTAGGACGCAGAAAAGGTGGTCTAACTTTTTATAATTATCTTGAAAGGGGCTACTATTTTTATCTACTAATTAGTAATTATGAAAGAAAAGAACTAAAATTATATTTACATGCATTTTCAAATAAGTTATGAGTAAAAAATTATATCTTCTTAAAATCAAAAAATAAAACAAAATATAAATGCATAATATTGTTTCTGTTAAAAAAAATTGAACGTTTAGAAAATCTAACATTATCACATACATTCAATATGTAGAAAAAATAGTAATAATAAACTATCTACTAACCTGTAATTTTGGAAAATATAACAAAACAAAATTATTTAGATACAAAATCTTATTTATGTTGACAAAAAATTGAACGTTCATAAAATTTAACAATCGATGGCATAAGAAAAAAAAAAGATAACAATACCTCATCATCGAGTAAAATAAAATTTTGAACTCTCAAAGTTTTTCTTCTGGCACAATTCAAAATTTTCCAATGAAAATGGGGCCAAAGAAAAACTTTTTTACATTTGTATTTATTTTGTGAAATGTTATGTGGAAGAAAAAACGTTATTATGTGTAGAGATGTGTCTTATGCGAAAGAAAAAATGAAAAAAAAACAAAAACCAAGAGGTACAAAACGTTATATGAAGGGATATATATATATCTTTATCTTCACAAACATTTTCTCGCTTGGGAACTTTGTTGTACATAAATTTTCTCTCACAAATTTCGCTTCACTCAACTGATCATTTTCTTAATATATTGTAATTCTTTTCATATTAATAATAGATGTTTTAAGAAAATATTGATCATCGTCACCCCAACTTCTTCATATGGTCTTCGATATCTTTTTTACTTCGTATTTACAACATGAGTGCCCTTACTATCCTACATAAGTATATATCATTTCCTATGTACCAACTTATATATACTGATCTTCAATAGGGTCGTTTCTTATAAATGTTGTTTACATCTCAAATATTATAACTAATTAAGAAACAAAAGTGGTTTTACATCGGCCGGCTTAAAAAAAGAATTCTCTAAAAACTCATTCCAATCAGCTCAAACGATCAAAACACTATCAGCATCGTCACAAAGCAAAGAAATTGAAGATTGAAAGATGAGAGAAAACAAAATCACATAAAAAACAATCATAACACATTTCATTCATACCAAACGAAGGATCCCATTCAACACTACAATGATATATATAGATATATACAATTCCTCTCAATGCCAAAGATTGAGATTCTACGAAAAAACGAAAGGCTTTTTATGATCAGATTTCATTCCAAATAACTTTTTCTGATCATATTTTAGATATTTTATTTTACACTTTTGATTCTTCGTCCAGAAGTGGAACTTTGGCCGAAGACAAATCATCATTGCTCTTGTCATCTTTGTCTTCGCCTAATCCTTGATCTTCATTATAAATTTGCCCCCACATTACTGTCAGATATCCCATTCCTGCTATAAAGGCTGCCATCGCACTGCCATCACACCACAAAATTTTTAACTTCGATCAACAAAAATCTCTAAAATGATTCCTTAAAGCCAATTCAATGAACCCCAAAAGAGATTAAATTTAAAATAATAATTGTACCTTCCGTAGTGGAAAGTATCTCCAAAGAAGGTGGAGCCAAAGAAAGTTGCAAAAAGAATGCCAAAAGGCTTGAACATGGGCACGTAATACGGCCCTTTTATTTGCATGCACCATATTTGCACTCGGTTCCGAATTAGACCACTAAAAACCCCCTGCAAAATTCAACATTTGCATCAGGATCATCAACGGTCTGATTTCTGCTCAGAATCAATACAACAAGTCTATGAGCCCACGAGCTCGTAATCAAGATTCGTTTTTCTCTTACAGTTGCGATAATGAGATAGAGGTCGAAGTTGGATTTGATTCTCCATGCACTCGAGTCGTCGACGACAAAGAAAGCCATTGCTGCAGAGAGAAATGTGCCCACCAAACTATAAAAGGAGGCAACTTTCATCACTTGTGAGTATTGTTTTATGACTCCCAACTGACCAAAATCATGAGAACAAAAAAGGGTGTTAAGAAATGTAAAAACTTTCGAAAAAAAAAATCATGGGTTTGTAATAAAACATATTCATTTAAACCTGAATGATGTTCCATATTGAGACACATAAAGAAGCGGCTGCTAATAAAAGGCCACCCAAAATCCAACGATCTGTCGTTGAAGTGAAGACCAAAAGCTTCTGTTTGAATTGTAAATGTAAAGAAGAAGATGGATGCTGACGTACAACTGGGCCTAGGTAAAGCTCCTCAGATGTAGCTCCTACAACTGAAATAACTGTGCCAACTACTTTGGTAATGAAACTTGGGCTTTTCCAGTTAAGTTTTGTCCTCCTGAAATTTAAACCTAATTAGAAGAATTAATAATATCCCACTCTCCTACAAATATTTCTTCTCGTTTATCTTTTTTTTTTTTTTAATAATTAATCATGATCAAGATCAATAAAAATAAAATGATAACCTGAGAAGGATTGAAAGTATGAAGGAAATGGCTGGGAGCATAAGACCCATTGCGCATACAACAATTGGAGAACTGTAGCTTAGGCCCAAAAATGCAAGGTTTTGAGAGACACATATCCTACACAAGAATATAATAAAAATATTAACTTTATTTTCCTCTTATATGGCTGTAAATAATATATTCACGTAACATGATAGCCAATATTACCTAAGTTTCCGACTCCAAATTATTAAACTTTGTAAAAAAATTGTCATGAACTCAAAAGTCAAAGACATATATCTGTTCCGGGCCTTGTCTCACATAAATTCCTCACAGTAAAATGACAAGGCCCAACTAGCTAAAAAAAATTATAGTATCCGTTTTTTTAAAATTTTTTTTTATCTCTCATACTTTTTTTTTATCTTTTTTATTTTTTATGAGTTGAACAAGATTTAGAAGTAGGAGATTTGAACCTGCGACCTCTTGGTCGAGAATATATGCTAATATCCTTGAGCTAAACTCACTTTGACAATCTCTCGTACATTCAATAGTATAAAATTGTCTTCTAACCGTCTCTCGAGTAATTTCTTTTTGAAAAATGTCGGCATAATTATTTTCCGTCTCGTTTCTATAAAGCAAGAAAGATAGAAAGAGAGAGATGAGAAGGTGAGAAGACAAACCCTGTGAAACCCAAGAGGAAGATTCGGAGGAGAAGAGGAAAGGAAAACAAAGATTGTTGATATTCCATTCTGCATATTAAGAAAATGCAAAAGAAAAAAGTTCGAAACTTTAAGAGTAGTGGTTAAAATTGATTATTAATAATAAGGAAGAGGGAAATATGGGATTGGATTATTAACCTGTCGTTGTAGTGAAAGATGAAGGAATAAGGAAGAAGAATGATGGAAGCAACAGCGTTTGTGTACACAACAAAAACAAAAGTGCTCATTCCATAAGTAATGGCTGTTTTTGCCAATATAGTTAATCCAATAGTGCAACCTTCCAAGCTCACCATCGCCAAAAATGGAACAACAACTCCCCATACAACTTCACTCCTAAGTTCCATCTCTCTCTCTCTCTCTTTTTTTTTCTTCTCTTTCTCTCTCATTCAAATTGTGAAAATAGAAACTGGGTCTGTCTTATTTATGCTCCACCAATGGAGTTTTTTGTTCATAAATGAGAGAAATTGAAAAGGCAACCTTTCAAGACATCGTGCAGCTGCTTGAGAAAGAGAAGTAGCGACTCGAATTTTTAGGGTAATTATTTAAAAGGGGTGACGTGAGAAAAAAGCTGACTAGATATATGTCTAATTTTATACCATTAAAAAAAAAAAAGCAAATTTTTGGGGCTTGGTTTTTGTGTAAAACATTAGACTAGACGTCAAGGGGTCATTATAAAGCTTTTTGTTAGGTTTCAAAAAAAAAAATTTGATTGTAAAAATAAAGATAAAGAAGACAAATCAGCTTCGCGCACTGAGGCTGGAAATTCTGTGGCCTAATACTTGCGCGGCAGACATTGAGAGAGGCCCCACTCCAAAACTTAAAAAAATCTCTTCATTGGTCTATTGGAATTACGTCATCGACGATATTAAGGGCTTCAATCTCCTGAAACATTTTGATTTGTTCCCAAAGTTTAATTATAGGATAACTGAAAACGTCACGGGAGTAAGCAAATTATGGAAAGTATTTGGTTGCATATGAATATGTAGGGTGAAAGTATTGAGAAATTGGAACGTGTTTTTACTTTCTCTCTTTTAGTTGTCAAAATTTTAATAGTAATGTATAGGAAGATACCTTACACATCAATATGTAGCCAAATATTGTTCACAAATTATTCAATGTTTGTGGCAGCTTCTTAATAATTGTCGGATATAGATCTAAAAATATGTTTGTCTTCTAATAATCATTTGATATAAAAGCGAACTACATTTATAATTTCTCTCTCCCACATCCAACGGTGCAAAACTATCAACCACATTGGCAGCTTCATTGAATAATTTCTCAACTGAAGTACGGATACTTCTTGGGAAATTTTAATTTTTATCCTTAAATTTGTCATGTTGCATCAATTTTTACCCTAAACTCTAAATTTCATCAAATTGGACCCTATATTTAGACAAGTGTTGCAACTCTTGCCCAATATTTAATTTCCACTAATTCACCCACTAATTTTAACAAAAAATAATGTAAAAAACTCTATAAACTCAATAATTTTAATAAAATTAAGCTTGGCACAAAATTAAGTTTGATTAATGCACAAATTAACCATTGAATAACCTTGCTATAGTTTACAAATTTCAACAAAAAAATTAGCTCTAATGTCGTTTTTCTTTCTTTTAAAAATAATGTCGTTTTTCTTTGAAATCTTATCAATTTCGAACCGTACATTTGTTTTAGAATTCATTAAGTGTACATAAAAATACATTTTTTTAACAATATTATATTTCAAACGAAAATTGATTATAGGGTTAGAATTGTAACACTTCTTCAAGTTTTAGGATTAAGATTGTAACACCAATCTAAATTTATGGTGCAATTTGATGAAATTGAAAGTTCAGGGTAAAAATTGTTACAACATGACAAGTTTACGGGTAAAAATTGATTTTTTTTCTCCATACTTCTTACATTTATTGCCTGCCACATTAGCATCTTTTTAGAAATGATGTGGAGTCCACCAACATTTAAAAATATTTATAAAGGCAAAACCATAGTATAACCAAAGGGAGAATTTTTCCATTGGTAGACATATTTTTTCAACCAAAATGTCAAAATTCGAATCCCTATTCTTACGAAAAAAATTTCAATGTAGCCACCACATTATAGTCGTCTTCCTCAATTTACTCTTTGATGTATGGTAAAACTATAAAATTTTCATTTGTCATTCCTACATCTAATGATATAAAACTACCAAATTCTATTATACCGATCTCCTTGAATAATTTATTCACTGGTACATTTGGTTGAATTCAAAAGAAATAAAAAATATAAAAAAGAAAACCGAAAACATGTCACTATTTTAGTTGTAAAATATGGATGGGTGTTATTAAATAGTGTTGGATGGACCTGAACTCGTAAAAGGTCGGTGGCTTTTGTTCGTCTAATGACAACAGCATCTATCCATCCAAGACTTGTAGAAATAGGAAATTTGTGGCTTCATTATCTAAAATAAGCAAAACCCTTTCATAAGCGCGTTTAGCCCTTTCCAATGCTGGAAGTTAGTTGATACGTGCATCCACTGATATTTCACTGCTCATATTATTATTCTACAATAATAAACTATCCTATCTATCTCAAGGTTAATTTTAATTCTCATCAATGCTTTTATGTTATCTTTCTCTAAACTTTAGAAACTACATATTAGTTTTTGGGCTAGGTTGTGTGATCTTAATTTATCCCTAATTTAAGAAAAAAAACATTATTGTCAACACATTTAAATTTTTGAAAGTTTCATAAAATGTGAATATACACATGCATATGTCAAATTTTGACTTAGGCCCCGTTTGATAACCATTTGGTTTTTAGTTTTTGAAAATTGTGCTTGTTTTCTAATCATTTCTCTATAGTGAGTTTCATGATCTTTCTTAAAAAAATATTTGAATTATTAGCCAAATTCCAAAAACAAGTTTTTGAAAACTGTTTTTTTTTAGTAGTTTCCAAAACTTGAGTTGGTTTTTGAAAACATGTGTAAAAAGTAGATAACAAAACAAGGAAATCCATAGGTGGAAGTAATATTTATAGACTTAATTTTCAAAAACTAAAAATCAAAAATCGAATTGGTTATCAAATGCGCCCTACAAGATTACCATTTTTTGTCGACACTACAAAAGATTTGACAAAGGCATGAAGTGATATTCACAATAGGTTTTAAATTTTCCCCTCACTAGCTTTTCCTTTACTTTTTTAATATAACATCACAAATATAGCATGAAGATTAGAGGAAAAAGAGATGTCTTGGGTGTGTTTAATTGGTTAGTAATTTGAAAACAAGAGGTTCAATGAAAAATAGATTTTTATTTCATATTTTCCATCTTTTTGAATGTATGTTTTTTATGGCAGATTATATTTAAAGACAGGATCTCAATTTAGAATGTTGTCCAAAATGTGTTTGATAATATATTTATAAACAATAAAAATAGTTATAGTTACCAACTAAATATTTAAGTTGAATCTCAACTATTGTTAATTAATTTATAAACATGTTTTATGTTATAAATGTTGCATAATTATTATTTTACAATATTATATAATTTCTATTATGTTATGTTATACATATTTTAATTTTAACAAATAAACAAAATGGGTTTATAATATGAAATAGTCTAAAATAGTATATTTATCAAAGTTTTATCTTTTATAATATAATTCTACATTTTAAAATTTGGATACATTGAAAACATAAAAATATTATTTTTCAAAAATTTCACTATTAGATTGCATAATTAAAAAACAGTGAACCTAAAAATATAAAACATAATCTAGATTGAATACGAAACAAGTTCTTAACTATTAAATATTATGCTCATATTGGTTTTTCCTTCTAAGCTAAGTTAATATATATAAATTTAATTTTGTTCTTGAACTATCGATATACAATATCAAATAACTTAAACGTAGCTCAACAATTAGGGCATCATTGACCTTTGCTATAAGTTGTAGGTTCAAATTTTCATCACCACCTTTTTCCAAAAAAAAAAATAAAAATAAAAAATAAAAATTCTTCACCAAACAAATTGCAGTGTTATATTCTTAAAAATATACAAATTTTTTATATTGGTCCTTTGAACTATGTATGTTTCTACTTTATGAAATTATTATAAGTTCTAAATTTGAAAAAAAAAAGTGAAGGTTAAATTACAAATTTGGTTCTTGCAGTTTGGAGAAAGTTTGAATGTAATTCCTATAATTTTAAAAGTTAGAATTTTGTCCTTATAGTTTGATGAAACCTCATAAATAGTCTCTATAGTTTGATAAATCTGACCTCATAAATAGTCCCTAAAACCATAGGGACGAGTTCTAACTTTTAAAATCATAAGAACTAAATTCTAAGTTTCTCCAAATTAGAAGGACCAAATTTGTAATAATTCAACCAAAAGTGAATAATCTACTTTTTAAACTTTCAAAACTCAAAGCTTTAACCTTAATAATAGTAAAAATAAATAAAGAGAGTGGCTGTATATTCCCATCTAATTTATCCTATATATGTTGAAGATTATTTCCATCAACATATGAAGAGAACATCTATATGCAATCAACTATATGTAATACACACATATATATATTTACCACACACTCACACATAATGAAATTTTCCATCAACATATGAAGAGCAACATCTCTACAAACAATAAACGCACATATATAATTACATACATACATACATCTATAGACATAAATATATTTTTGAACAAATACATGCATTCATATAAAAGATTAGAAAATAATTTTTTTTAAAAAAAAGTAATGAAGATGTTTTCAAATGTTTCCATCCTTGTCACGTTTTTGTACTTGTCAGAGAAATGAAATGGATTATGATTATTATTCCATGGAAATAGATGAGTTCAAAGACACCATGAAGTTGACCCTAACTGGCCGCCGGCCCCGCCATGGCCTGGCCGTGCACTTTGGCGTCATGAAATGGCCACAAACTCAGTTTAATTGCCACTGCCTCATAGTCCCACAAACCACCCAAGTCTTCGTCGTGCTTCCCATATTTCTGACTTTTGCATTTTTTTCTCAGAATTTCAATTAGGATTATCTAGACTTCTTCTCTTATGCTTCAAGATAACATCAACCAAAATATTATAATGTAGATCGTCTAGGCAACTTTTAATTCAAACTATACTTTATAATTATAATTATATGTCAATGTTAGTATTTTAGCATTTTACTTAATACATTGCCTCAGGCAACAACTTCCTCGAAGTATTTGAAGAAAAATATATATGAAATATTAGAGGGGTGCAAAGATAATATATATATATATATTGTCAAATGAGTGACATTTTGAAAATTTCAAATTCAGCCAAAGGGGAATAAGGATGCAGGCCCATGTATATTTATTACTAATGTTGGTCTTTTTTTTTTTTGCTAAAGTGGGTAATTATATCTTTCTTCACTCACATCATTTGAAAATTCACTTCTTTTTAACACTTATTTTCTGGAGCATAATTGCTAATTGACATCATCTTGTCAAAGATTATTCTTGTATGTTTGTCGGTTTTCAATAATTTTAACTTTTAATTCTTAGGAGAAAATCACATTTCTTGTTGGATTTTTTAACCAAATTTTGGTTTTTTTTTTTCTTTCTTTTTTTAAGGTAGAGAATATTGGTCTTGTTGGGGCATCTTAGGAAACATGAGTAGCCCAGATCCTTCAATATTGTATTTATAAATCTGGGCCAAAATGATCCCTTTATCCAATAAGCTTCTGTTGAGGATCAACTTATACCTTCATGTTCTCAATTTTTGTTTTTCTTCCCTTTCACGGTTCATAAAGGACTTGAGAATATATATGCTTAAAACCAGATTGATTTATTCTTTCAAACCACAAATTTGGATGATTTCCTATATATGAGTTAGTTTAATGCACAATTAATTAAAAAATTGAGTCATTAAGACTATTAATTTGATAACAATTTTGTTTATATTTTTGGTTTCCGAACAAGTATACATGTTTGACATTAAGGGTGTTTGTTGTCTAATTTTTCAAACCTTGAAACACTTTTATGAAGAAATCACACACTAAGGGTTGTTTGGTGCGCTGGTTTGGAATCAGAAATTCTGAGAATTAGAAACCCTGAGAATCCTTGGTTGGAATCAAAAACCCTGGAATTTCTGATTACTGTATTTGGGGTACAAGATTGGATTTGGCCAGTTTTCTAAAACCTGTGTTTGGGGTGCAGGGTAGGGTTGGACTAGGTTTGTTTAAGCCCTTTTTTTTAACAATTTTTTTAGGTTATCTTTTTCATATATCCATTTCTTTACTTGATAATTGTTTGTTGAATTGCATACCAATATTTTAACCAATTATGTGGATCAATTGTTTCAAGCATAGTTAAATATGAATGTGTAGTTTGTACAAGTATATTGATATCTCATTCACTCCATTCATGATGATGTAAAATTAAATAACATTAGCAATAACATATATTTTAAATAATTAATATGAGGGAAAGAAGAATGGTGTTACTGGAGTAAAGGAAATCCATAATGCAAATGAAGGTTCGAAGTTCATAATATCATAACATTGTTCTCAAAGATCTTCAACTGAAGCAAAATTCAATAAATTAAGCCCATGTCTTAGCCAAAAGCATACCATTTTCACATCTTAAAAAATTCACTCTTAACAGCAAACACATACAGAACTTGGGGCTTTAACAACCAAAAATCACCAAAAGCACTCAAACAAGCAAGTTTAATAAGATATTTTTCAACATGGATAATTCTTCTATTGAAGAGTTATCAAACTCTGTTTTAAAAATTAAAAAAATTAGAAGTCTATTTAAGAAATTAGGAAATTTAAAACTCTATTTTACAAAGTATTCGAAAAACTATTTTGGAAACTCGATTTTAAAAATTAAAAAATTGGAAGTCTATTTAATAAATTAGAGAATCTAAAACTCTATTTCACAAAGTATTCATAAATCTATTTTTGGAACTCTATTCTAGAAATTAAAAAATTGGAAGTTTATCTAAGAAATTAGAGAATTTAAAACTCTATTTTCAAAGTATTCATAAATCTATTTTTAGAACTCTATTTTAAAAATTAAAATATTGGAGGTTTATTTCAAAAATTATGGAATTTAAACAAAATTTTGCACCATATTTTGAAATGTATTTCAAGGATAAATGAGTTTATAAAATTTGAATTATATTTTAGAAATCAAAATATTAGAAACTCTATTTTACACAATATTTTGAAACCTATTTTAAATATAATGGGTTAAAAAATTTGTTTAGTAGCCATTTTTAGTTTTATTTTAATCTTTTAAAAATTGACTAGGTGGTCATGTTGCTGGGATGATCGTTGGACTGGTCGTTGGGATGGTCGGGTTGATGGGGTGCTTGGGTTGCGTAGGTGATCGCTGGTGGTAGTTGCACGGTGGTCAGGTCGGGGGAGTGGTCGTTAGATAGTTGTCAGCAGTAGTTTTCGACGATAGTTTTTAGGTGGCCGAGTCATTAGAGTGGTCGTCGGAGTGGTCATCATGGTGGTTAGGTCGCCAGAGTGGTCGTTGGGTGGTTGCAGCAGTGGTTGTCGAGTGGTCAGGTTGCTCCAGTTGTTGCTGGAGTTGTCATTAGGGTGGTCGGGTTGCTGGGTAGTGGTCGCCAGAGTGGTCACCAAGTGGTCGTCAATGGTGATTTTGGGTGGTTGGGTTGTCAGGTAGTCAGGGTGATCACCGAAGTAGTCATCAGGGTGGTCGGATTGCTGGGGTGGTCGGGTCATCAGAGTGCTCACTAGGTGGTGGTCAGCGGTGGTTGCTAGGTGGTCAGATTTTTGGGGGTGGTCGTCAACGATGGTTGCCGGGTGGTTAGGTCGTCAAAGTGGTTGTCAGATGGTCGTTGGCAGTGGTTCGGACAAGTAGGATTGTCGGACTGGTTGGGTCATCAGGGTGTCAAGTTGTTGGACGGTCGGGTCGCAGTGGTGGTTATCAGACTAGTCTCTAGCGTTCTTATCACAGTGGTCGTCGTAGGTAGTCGTCAGCAGTGGTCAGGTTGCCAGTGTGGTTGTCGGAGTTTTCGTTGTCGGTGGTCGTCGGGTGGTTGCCGGAGTGTCACCGGAGTTGTTGTCGGAGTGGTCACCAGGAATGGAAAACAAAAAATGAAAGAGAAAAACATGGCACAAACCCTATGGGGTTACATTGTTGTAACTCATGGGATTGTGTTAGTTTTGAACACCTTGTGCAAACATGATTTTGGGTTTGAAATCCAAAACCATCTCAACCTAAAATCATGGGCCAAACGCCCCTAAAAGTTCAAAAATTAAAAACATATTTTAAAAAGTAACATCTTTAATAGAGGGTTTTGAAAATGCTAAGTAAAATGTAGATTTTAAAAATAGAAAGCTGAAAAGAAATTCATTAACCTTGAGTATGGGTATACATATACAATAAGAAAATTATTTAATATGATTAGTCTACAGTGTGTCTTTTATTTTTATAATCATTAGATATATTTTTAACTACATCTAATCTAACATGTATAAGAGTAAGAATCATAGTGTAATAGTTACTTTTAATAATGACTTGAGACACAACCAAACAAAGATAGAAAGAGAAGAAAAATAAAGTAGGAATTTTGAATGTGGGGGTAAGAGGGGGGGGTCTCCCTTCAACCCTTATGGTTTTTGTTTAATCATTAATGTTTACTGTTTGATGTGGTGGGCTCTCCATCTGATAGTGGCCTAACACTGGATTCCAATTTGTAATGTTTCTCCTGTGGAGAAGACAGCAAAAAAACCATTCAGTATAATGCACATCCCCTGCACCCAACAAAAAAAAAAAAAAAAAAAAAAAAAGAAAGAAAAATCAGATCAATGGTCCTTAAAATTTATTGGGTCCAACTCAACTCCTAGAACAGAAAAGATCTTGGAGAGAAGAGCACTAAATAGACAAAGCTTCAACACACATTCACTTGAAAACTGGGGTTTCAAGTTGAAACCCTATAGTAACATTTTGGGATTGTTATATTTTATCGAGAGAATTAAGCGTTCTGATGATAAACAGGGGTGTACATGGTTCAATGTGGTTCAATTTTGGCATGGATTGAAAAAGTTATAGACTCCCCACCTTAAATTGAATTGAAGGGAAGGGAAGGGAAGAAAGAAAGAATTAAGAGTCTGTGGGTTCTGATTCTGAATCAGATTGATCAGAAGGGAAATGTAAAGCAAGCAAAGGGAATAGATTTGATAACATAGGCAATAAATATGGTTGGAATTAAAAAGAAAGTAAGTGTAAGTGTAAGTAGTGGGAGGAATAAGCACAAATTTATTGAACAGTGGGAGGTTGACAGATAAAACGTACCTATCTCTCGTTGTGTCCCACGAAACACAGTCAAGTTGTCCTAATGCTACAGAGCTGTTGAAGATGCCAATTCCATCTCCGTATGCCTTAGCTTATAATGGAGTCACTATCAAACCACTGTTCACTAAACCCTTAACATCATCAAAAAATGGCTTCCCACACCCAACTACTCTCTATTCCGCCCTTAATTTTCACTTCTTTAATCTCCTCAAGTTTAAGTTTATAGATTATGATATATTTAATCATCGATACACAAATCAGTTCGGCAGATGTCAGTGACAACTAAACATATATAGGAATTGAGTTGCTGATTGATTCTTTGAAAACTTGCTTCTTTGGAGTTTGAATGAAAACACGAGTCAACAATTTGGTCACATGAAGCCTTGGAGTTTGTTTTATAAATAGAATTGAGATTCAACGATTAATTGAATATATTTATTTATGTGTATATATATACACAAATATTCTCTAGCCACCAAACTCCTTTTTTCTTGGTTTGTTTGTTTGTTTTGTTGATTAGGGTTATTTTCTCTCAGGGAGAGAGAGAGAGGGACAAGAGAATGGAGTAACTGAGAAGTCTTTTTCACCCAAAAATGTGATGGCAGTGCCTTTTTAGGCATTTGATTTTTCTTACATTCAAAAGCCCCAATCGATCGCAATCAACTTTCTTTTGTTATGGACTTTCTTCTTTCCCTTTCTCTTTTGAAAGGCTGATAGTTTTGCATGGTAATAGTGAGGGCTAGCTAAGTTTGGTTCATGGTGTCCAGCTCCTTCAATACTGGACCCTTCCCACTTTGCACATGCATATACATGACCATTCCTTGGAAAAAAATAGTACTTCAAAACTAAAAAGCAACAATATCATACGTAAAGTAGATAAAAGAAGATATACCACTACTTGACCCAACACATCAAAGCAGTTTTCCCATTTGTGCTCTTTTTTTTTTTACCCATTATTTGTTTTCACACTCTATTCTTCTTAAATTTATTTAATACCCAGTAGCTACAAAAAATTATTCAAAGAGATCACCACAATGTGGCTACCTCTCAATAACCGTTAGATGTGTGAAAGATAAATTGCAATTAAAGTATTTCGATTTTGTATCTAGTGGTTATTAAGGGACATGCACATTTTTTAATCAACATCCAATAATTATTAAGAGTCAGCCCCATTGACCAACATGAACATGACTCAACTGGCATAAATTGTATATTCTTGACCAAGAGATTAGAGGTTCGAATCTCCTATCCCACATGTTGTCAAAAAAAAAAAAGCAACTTCATTGTGGGGTGGTCTCAATGAATAATTTTTCGGTAGCTGCTATGTTTCCTTACAAATTTGGTTTTTCTTCCATGGTCTATGTTTATGATCTTCCTCTTTATATCATCTAATATCAGTAAATTTAAAAAAAAAAACAAAACAAAACAAAAAAAAAAAAACAAAACTTTAATCACACAACTCTTAATCAAGAATAATTAATTAAATCTTCATTTAAACCATCGTTTATTAAAGCGAAGTCCTTTTCTTTTAGAGCAAATAACCCACCTTATATATATATATATATATATATATATATATATATATATATATATATATATATATATATGATTAACTCAAGGAATGGTTATATTTTGCAATATTAATGGCAGGGGAGCTTACCAACTTTTTTTTTTTTTTTTAAATCCACTTTTTGCAATTCTCTCTTTCAGAGAAAAGTCCATCGAGCTTCGACTTTTCAACAATCATGTGTATGAGTGGATAAAAAAAGATCATAATTTTAATATAACTATTTGGTTTTTGGAATTTTCTATTTTTTAAAATTAAGCTTATAAGCATTACTTTCACTTATGCGTTTCTTTGTTTTACTATCTTCTTTTTAAAAACTTCAAAAAGTAACTTTACAAATTTATTTTTGTTTTTGAAATTTTAGCTGAGACTCAAATGGGTGTTTTAAGAAAGGTGAAAACCATACCAAAGAAATTGTGAGGAAGCAAACATAATTTTTGAAAAGATAAAACTAAAAATGTAATTGTTATCTAATAAACTTTGCTTCATGTTCCTATTGTAAAATAATATCAAGGCCTAAGTCAAAATAAATTTACTTTTGAATGTATGTGTAACTCTCAAAAGATCTTTTAGTGATCATAAAATATTGTTTCTAATTAACCTCCACCTTTTAATGAATAAAACACTTACTGGATTCTTCTATTTTCTCCAACTCAGTTTGGGTTAAGTGTGTTTGTCTTCATCCTTTTTTAAAAAAAAAAAAGGAAAAAAGATCATTTTAGAAAAATGATGAGTACGTAGTTGAAGACTAATAGAAAACAATAAAAATTTGAACTTGACTTGTTTTTTACTGAGAAGAACAAAACGTTATCTGCAGATTCTACAAGCTCTTCCATCTGATTTCCCAACAAAATATCAACTTCAATTCCCTCCACTGCAACCTGCAATAATAAAATTTTACCAACCCTAAAAGTTGTAAGAACCGTAAGTACTGAAAAAAAGTCTGCAACTTTGACAGCTTGTGGTTGCTAAAAAAGAGATCTTTTTACCATAAACTCGTAAAACCAAACTACCCCACAATTATATACATCATGCCTCACTCAGACACCATCGTCTTTAGAGCAAATAATTTTTAAAAAAAACAAAAAAATTGAAAAAGAAATAGGAGATGGGGACAGAGGTATGGGAGAGGAGCAGTTTTTTTCAGTACTTTAATGGAAGAGATAAGGATGGATGGATGGATGGATGAGATGATATTCAAATTTTGATCATCAGTAATATATATATATATATATCTTTGACCCAATGGCCTTTAAATTTTTCTGTCGTGTTTTTTTCTTCCCCCATACCTAAAACTTCTCCGTTTCCATTCCAGGCTCTCAGTTTGTGTCTGTGTTTTTGTTCAAACCATGTACCTTATGTTACAAAAGAACAAGAAATTAATGTTTAGTGTCCACCAAATTTTTTTTTAAAAAAATCATCCCCATCTACTTGTTAGCCCAATTCAATACTGCTTTTTGCTTCATTATCACTAACATTTATGTCTCCAATCAACTCTCCGTACGTTCATTCATTAATATTATTACAACCCTAATGGAGATATATAAAAGTATATATATAATCCATGAACATTTTTCAACCCTTTGTATTCTCTATGGTGTTGTATTTTTGTTTTTGGTATCTTTGGTGTGTATGTGTTGGTGAAAAAAATACAAAAAAAGAAAAGAAAAAACACGTTGAAATATATTAAACTACCATTGAACTCAAAAGCTTAAACTGCAAGGGTTATTGCATATTTAATGTTTTATTAATATTCTTAAAACTCCTTTTACTTGTAGGCTTGAAAATTATCACAATGTCATTCAACAAGCAACTATTAATATTAATTGGAGAGGAAATAGTAAGAATTTATCCCGTACTTATCAGTGTTTTTCAAGTTTTTCAAATCATTTTTGATAAAATTTGAGAAGTGTTTTTAATAGTATAAAACATTTTCATCGTTTCAAAAGTCATTCTAAACTCAACCTTAATCATCATTAAACCTAAAAGCTTCAATAGATAGGCTTTATAGTAACAAAACAACCAATATTATGTTGGAGTTGATGACTACCGACCTAGGATTTAATATCCTACGTGTTTCTTTGTCAACCAAATCGAATAGGGTCAGGCGGTTGTCCAGTAAAATTAGTTGAGGTGCACGTAAGCTGATCCGGACACTCAACGTTATCAATATATATATATATATATATATATATATATATATATATATATATATATATATATTTGAGTTGAAAGGAGATTTAGATAATGTTTATTTAGCCTAGTTGGTTGTAATTGTAAATTAAGGAAAGAGCGTTGGTTAAAATGCAAAAAGTTGGTCAAAGAGAAAGAGCATAACAGAGACTGCCAAAACTTTCTTCGACCTCGGTGTCAGACTATGAGTGCAATCATGGAAAGCTCCCTTTTAGATAACTCTTTTTTCACAAGGATACGTTGTGAGAAGAGGAGACATGTTATTTACTCTCATTCAGATTCTTCTTTACCCATTAATGGAAAGATTAATGCAGATTTTTTTAAATAAGGTTAATTGGTTTAATTAATGAGTTTTTATTAATACAAGTCCAAGAGATCATGAAAGAAACCCAAGTTATAATGCATTGTAATTAAAGTTGGAAGACGAATAGATTATAGTTTTTGACTGTGCAATCATTTCCCCTTAGAATATCTTAGAGGATGTCTTTGTGTTCAAATTTGTCTTGGTAATTAAATTGTGTCATCTATCAAATGTCAAGGACTAACAATGTTTGTTTTTTCTCCTTTAATTTTTTTCATTTTGGAAAAAGTACATTATTTGCCTGTGTGAAGCATACAAAATTACATGAAAGCATTTCAATTATGCAATACAAGAAGTATCATAATTAGAAAAAAGGAAAGATTTTATTGATCAAGAGGCCAAAACAAAAATTTCCTCCCAAAGTTGCAGTTGTGGTTGATCTTTATCATTGAAAACTCTGTTGTTGCATTCCAACCAAATATTCCACAGAAATCGAGCCAAAGATATTAGACTAGAGGGCATCCCTAGCATTGGATAAAGGAAGAGGCAATCTTTCCTCAACAAAGTCTTCAATTCTTTCTAGAAAAGGATATTGCAAATTCAAGCACTACAATAATAAAGTGTTGGGAATATGTACAGTCTCACATTGACTAGATAACGAGAAGATCGTAGGTATATGAGTGAGGGATAATATCTCTATAGATATGAGGCATTTTGTTTGAAATCAAAAGTAAATCTATGAGAGTTTATGCTCAAAGTAGACAATATCATATCATTGTAGAGTATGTAAATGATCGATGTCCCTAACATGAAGCCATAAACTTTTGGAGTTAGGACAATGTAAAAATCAAGGGCGGAACTAAGTTGGAACCTCAACTTTTAAGTTAGTATTAAACATCATACATAATTTCTATGTTATTGTGGCCTGATGGACTAAGCCCCCCTAAAATGCTCTAGATCCCTAGTTCGAGCCCTTCTTCTCGTTTTTCTTCTCTTTTTTTCATTTTTTTCTTTGTTTTTCGTTTTTCTTTGTTTTTGATCATTTTTCATTTTTTCATTCCGTTTCTTTCCCCTTTTTTTCTTTTCCGTCTGTGTGGTTGTGTTTTTATTGCAAAAGTAATATTTGTGTTTTTTTTTTTATATATTTTTAAAATAATTTAATTTTATTCTTAATAAAAAAAATATTTGATATTATAATTCTTTTTTCAATTTCATTTTTAAATTTAATTTTTCTGGAGTCAAATAAAGATGGAGCATTAAACTCTTCAAAAAAAAAAAAGAGCATTAAAAATATGTTTGAATTTTAGTAAATTATTTTTTAACATTAATTAAATAAAAAGAATTTATAATTCTTATGAAAGAAAAAAAATCAAATTATTATTTTAAGTATTTTTTAATACATATTTATAAGTTTGATATATTCTAATAGACTTTTAAATTAAAAAGTATGTAATTGGTATTTAAATCTTCAATTTTGTATCTAATAAGTTCTCGAGTTTTCAATTTTATGTTATGTAACCTAATACATTTTTTTTTAAAGTTCAAGGATATATTTGATACAAAATTTAAAAGTCAGAAACCTATCAAACAAAAAATGTAAAGTTTAGTAACTTAGTAGAAATTCTTTAAAGTCATAGACTTATTAAACACAACTTAAAGATTTAAGGACCATTTAGTCAATTTAATATCAAAATATACAAACTGATATCAATACAATATGCTCCCGACATAAAGCTCTGGATCCTGCAAATAAGTTTTTCCCAAAGAAAGTTCTTCATCAACCTTCAATGTGTTTATAAACTTCACAGGGAGATTTACCAACATTGTGTATCCCTATGGGAATTCTAGAGGCTTTCATATTTTTTTTCCTTTATAATTTTTTTACATTTTCAAAACTGATCTTTTAAACTCTTATTTCAGGAAAAAAAAGAAAAAGAAAAAAGAAGTTCTACTAAAATTAATTTGTTGAAGTATTTAAAGTTTTAGCTACGATTGCAAAAAAAAAAAAAACACACACACACACACATTCATAAAATATTGATTACAAAATCAATTATTATGAACAAAGAAGCTTAGCTAGTTTGTAAAGTTAGATAAATTAAGAAGGTTGAATTATACAAAATACTCCTGAATTTTGTCATTTGTTTCAAAAATGCCATTGAACTTTCAAAAGTTTCATTGTGAGGTTGCAGTATCTTATAAATTGTGAGGTTTCTCTATGGGCTCTAATACCATATTAGATTATATGGGGTTCCATCTCAAAACCAATTGGCAATGAGATGAGTAGTCTATGTATCTTATAAATTGTGAGGTATCTCTACATTTTTTCAATGTGGGATCCTCAACATGCCCCCTCAAGATGGTGCCTCTTTGGGTTCACCATTCTTGGGTTGGATCCCAATTTTTGGACCGAATACCCGTTTGGATTTCATGGGCTCTGATACCATATTAGATTACATGAGGTTCTATCTCACAACCAATTGACTTTGAGATAGAACTCCATGTAATCTAATATAGATAAACAATTTTTGTCCATATATATTAACGGTAATGGCATTTTTTAACTTTATTTTTTAAGACTAAAGGTATTAAGGCAACTTTTGAAATTAAGTTCAGGAGTATTTTTAAAATGAGATTCTAATGATTTTGTCCATATACTAACAGTAAGGATATTTTTGAATTTTTTTTTAAAGTTTAAAAGTATTAATAAAACTTTTGAAAGTTTAGAAGTATTTTTGAAACAAAATACTAACGGTTTTTGTCCAAAACTAACGGTAAGAGTATTTTTGAACTTTTTTTCAAAGTTTAAGGGTATTAATGAAACTTTTAAAAGTTCAGGGGTCTTTTTGAAACAAAATACAAAATTTATGAGTATTTTCTATAGTTTAGCTAATTAAGAATAAAAGGATTGTCATACAGATCTTAAATAATTATAAAAAGAAAATAATATAATCATTTTTGTTTGTCTTTAAATTTCAATGTCGAATTATTAACTTCTGTCAGATAAAGCAATAAAACACGTTTAGTTCACAATTTGGAAAGTTTGAACTTGTGTAGTCTAGAATTGAGATGCTTGGATAGCCCATATTTGTGATGTATATATTCAAAAGTCTACAAATAATGTAGCACGTATTTGTGTACTTATAATCTAGTGTTAGAAAAATGTAATTGCAAACAATTAACGCTTAGTATAGAATTGTTGTGGCCATTATAATTATTGTTGGTAATTGTGTTTTTAAAAAAATCAGCTCTAATATAAAGTAAACTAGTGTTTGATAAATTTTAATTTCAAAATTTCAAGAAGTGTTTGGTAAATTAATAAGAAATTGTTGTGATTTATCTATAATGACCCAAGAAGACCTATTATATCAATTATTTTTATATCTATATTAATACATAAATTTGTTATAGGATAATATATTATTTGAAATTTTATAAGATTTAAATTACAAATTATTCTTTATACTCTAAGTTATTTGATAAAGAATCGGAAAAAGTTGTTATAAAAATTGAATTAATAAAAATTATGTTCTAATTTAAATAAGAATATAAGTGTTGTGTGTGAGATTGGACTAAAGAGATAAACCAGGATTACAAGGGAATCTTGCAATATAAGATTAACCTTTTCAAATCCAATTCCTAAATAGAAGGGGAAACCTTTTATATTCTTATCTAAAAATGAATATGAAAAACAAAGGTCCTATAAATATGTCATTATGACTCAAAGAAAGGGAGTTCAACTTAACCTTCATTCTCTAAATTATAGCTTGCTACACTCAAATTCTCATGGCTAACTTAAGCAACGGAGCTGGTGTGACAAATGTCACATCAGTGCCTAGCTTTTTCTCTTTTGCAGGTCACCTCTTTTCCTTAAATTACAAATTCATCGTGGTTGTCACGTGGAGGTCAGGTGAGATTTCTCCTGTCCAAAATTTGGCAACAACAATAAGAAATATATATATAGAAGACAATTAATAGACATGAAAAATAAAGATTTTTTTAATACAACAAATGTGAGGTACGGAATTTTGAACTCAGACTTCAAGGAAAGAAATAGATATCAATTACTGCTAAGTTATGCTCATGTTACGAAAAAAGAAGAATTCACTACTATAAAAGAAGGTGCAAATATATAACATTATAAAAAAATTACAGGTGTACACCATAGACTGTAATTTTTCTCACTTTAAAGGTTGCACAACAAAATTTAAGGGTTAAGCTAAGAAATTCTAGTCACACTTTCATATAATACCTAACAAAACCAAGGCTCGATTTCTCAACTTCAGGCCGATTGGTCATATAAATCCAACATAACAAAATGCAAACGAATTAAAAAGTTAAAGTTTTGAGCATTCAAACTTCTTTTAAACGCGAGGAAAGTTCTAGTTACACATATACAATAGAAAATAATACGTACCTATTACTGCTGAATTATTAGTAGTATATATATCTTCATAATGGTTATTAAAAATTTGAAAGCTATTTATCATTTTAGGAAAGAAGAAAAATCTCTCTCACCCTTTTTGCATTATTCACTCCTAATTATCAAAAACATAATGATGATAGATACTAACTATTGAGTCAGAAGACAAGTATGATTCTGTACAATAAGAGATGGATAATTATAGAGTAAAATCTAATCCCATTCTCTTAGAAAAAATGATGACACACACAGAAGAATGAGAAAAAAAAACATGGGTCGGTCGAAAGTTGAAGCAGCAATGACTGAGTGTACACGACCAAAAATATACATAACAGTCCACCTGACAATGATATGGTGTAGCCTACCCAACTTTGTACTCACTCTCTCTAATTATATTATTCCTAAGTACTTCAGGATCCACCACAATTATGTTACATTATTATTAATCTTTTGAAGAAAAAAAACATATAATAGTAGTAATAATAATTTTGAGAACTGATAGATATTCTGCTGAAGCCGTATAGTGGGGAACCAATGAGGCAATCGAGAAGCCGTAGGACCCTTTTATTAAGCATATTTCCTTTGTTGGGACAATTGCTGAAACCCTTTATATTCTCCGCCCTCTTTGATTGCATAAAATTAAAGACCACACTGCCATTGTCCTAAAGTAAAATTTCTTTCTTTTTTTTTTTTCTTTTTTCTTTTTCTTTTTTCTTTGGATGGAACAGCGGCTTGGTTTGTTAGCCACTACTCATCTTCTTCAACACACTCTCAGAAGCTTGTGTATTCATCATAATTCTCAGTGGGTTTATGCTGTTTTTTGGCGGATCCTCCCTCGAAATTACCCACCTCCAAAGTATCCTTTTCTATTGTTTTTTCTCCATTATTTTTCACATTTTTTTATCACCATTTTCTTTTTTTAATATTACCCTTCAATTTGGTTTTCGTTTTCAGATGGGAAAATCAAGGTGCTTTTGATCGGTCCAGAGGAAATTGGAGGAACTGGTATTTTTTTTTTTTAATTAATTTTTTTTTTGTTTTAATCCAATGGGCAAGTTAATATTGGGTTGAAGTTAAAATTGAAATTACGAGTGTGTGTAGGATTCTGGTGTGGGAGGATGGTTTTTGCAATTTTGCAGCGTCGTCATCCTCCGACGAGATAGAGGGCGGTGGCGGCGACTTTCCGGGGCCGTCGTCGGTGGTGTATGGGTTACAGCCATGTCGGGGTCTGCAGCCGGAGCTTTTCTTCAAGATGTCACACGAGATCTACAATTATGGAGAAGGGTAATTAAATTAACTTTAAAAAATCCTAACTTTGATTAATTTGGTGGAATTAATTTGTTTGAATTGTAAGCAGATTGATCGGGAAAGTGGCTGCAGATCGAACTCATAAATGGATTTACAAAGAACCCAATGATAATCAAGACGTTAAATTTTTACCAACATGGCACAATTCCGCTGACTCCGTAAGCAATTATTACATAATCCATGCAGAAAAAAGAAACCCACATCAAATTTTCTTATTGTTATTGGCTGTTTAATTTTATTTTTTCAGCATCCTAGGACTTGGGAAGCCCAGTTTCAGTCAGGCATAAAGGTACGAAATCATAATACGTACGAAGATTAATTTACATTTCCTTAGTTCTAATTCTTCCTTAATGTTTTTTTTCAAAAACAAAAATTCTTCCTTCCTTCTACCTTTTTCTTGATCCCACATTTTAATTGAATGAAAATAAAAATGGCTGAAATAGAATGGTGAATGCTAGTTCCAGCTCTAACAAAACATATCATATGCTATATAGTTTTTTTTCCTTTTTTTCCAACAAACATAGGGTGAGTGAGAATCAAAATTCTAACCTTAAGGATGATATAATAATTATATTATACACGTTATGCTTGGATTAACATATTATATAGTTGAATAAATTAAGAAAAATAAAAGATATAGATGAGATTATATGCACATGTAGATGTAGCCTCATTTATATAATTTTCTTTTTCAGACAATAGCTTTGATCGCAGTCAAAGAAGGCGTCGTCCAATTGGGAGCAGTTCACAAGGTCTCTCTCTATGCCCATGACCTCATGTTCATTAAATTCTAAAAATTTTCAACCGTTCAATTCACCTTCTAAATTTCTGTCAATTCAATAAAGATCACGTCCGTCATATTTATCTAATTTTTTTTTAAAAAAAAAAAACCAAACATTAGAGATTAAAACATATATTTCAGAAACTTTATAATAATTTACAACGTGCGTGCATCAATTCATGTTGCAGGTGACAGAAGACTTAAGCTTCGTTGTACAATTAAGGAAGAAATTCTGCTACATAGAAAGCATCCCAGGAGTTCTACTGCCTCACCCTCTATGCTCATCAGTTCCTCCTTTCACCGACGCGGCGGCCGCCTCGGCAGCGTATGAGAGCCAGGAGATGGGGCGATTCCAAGGGAGCGGTTTCCCGGGTCCATCAGACCAATTACTGTACAATAATTTCAACCAGCAACTAAGAATAACGCCATCAATGAGCAGTCTGGAAGCGCTTCTGGCAAAGCTACCATCAGTGGTGCCACCAGAAGCAGAGGCAGTACGTCAACATCAATCGGAAACTTCAGCCCAAAAAACTTTGGAGCTTTTGGCAATGGAAAAAGTTGCAAAAGTTGAGATTCATGATGAAGATGATCAGGTCGTTTACACTCAACTCCTCCATCGTTATCATGATTGTGATATAACTACCAGCTGCCATAATCATGGATTTTAGTTCTTTTTTTTGCTTTTTTTGCTTTTTTCTTTTTGCTTCTTTTTGTGTGACACTGGTTTATGATCATCAGGATATTACCAACATTAATTAGGCAAGTAATCTTAGCTTTTTTATTTTTTATTTTTTTTATAGTTATGATATGATTGGTGCTAGCTCTCATTTTCCTCGCCCTAAAATGGAGATCATAAAAGTAGTTTCCTTTAGGTGTTTAATTAATAGTGCTTTTGTTTTCATTTTCCCTACATGCATGCCCCTAAATTAAATTTTTTGTTTGCTAATTGTTTATTTTGATAGTTAAGTTTGTTTCTTAGAGTGTGACACATCATGCGTTTTCAATTATTATATCATGTATAGTGTATAAAATGACACAATTTTGCGTTGCATGTGTGCGTTAATAATAATCTAACTAATTGTGATTGCATTTTGTTAGTAGTGTTTCTTTTCAAATTTATTTTATTGAAACGTGTTTCTCAACACAATTAGAAATCTTTTTTTAAGGCATGTCGGATAACTATTTTGTTTTTGGTTTTCTATTTTTGAAAATTATGTTTATTTTCTAACAATTTTTTGGTAAGTTTTATTACCTTTCTTGAAGAGACATTTGAATTTTCTAAGCAAAATTTTAAAAACAAAATCAAGTTTTAGTAAACTACTTTTTTTAGTTTTCAAATTTTGGATTGGTTTTTTAAAACATTTTTAATTAGATTAAAAAAAACTATATGCAGAAGTAATGTTTTATAAGCTTAATTCTCAAAAATATAAAATCTTAAACAAAATGATTATTAAACGGATCTTAAAATGTCTGCTGATGAGTAAGCCTTCATGCATACAGTACACTAGTTAAGTATATCAAGTATTCCATGTTTGAATTGTGCATTTAATTTGTTAATTCCTTCTAAATTAGTATGTGAATTTTAAAAGATTAGATTTATGCATGAGATCAGTAAATCTTTTAACTTAATTGCAACCAAACCTCACTAGTCAACATAGACTGCATATCTCAATTTTAGGTACTCTTAAATCCAAAATGATTTCAAAATTTTTTAAAAAGGCACGTGAATAAAATTTCTCTCCTGTTGTTTCTATATTATTAATTTGGAAAAAAACTTGAGGGATCTGTTTCGAATGATTTTCTACGTGCTTAAAAATACTTTTCAAAAACATTTTTCTTAAGTACTTAAGAAAGTCATTTCAAACTGACTTTACTTTTAGATTGTTGACATTGTCTAACCCGTATGAAGGGGAAATAAAAGAAAAAGACCTGAGAATACTTGCATGTGAAGAACTAAAGAACGGTGTGGTGTTTTTGATTAATACTCTCTAATGCTTAAGTGAACCTATAATTGGTGTAAAGCAAGGTGAGCATAGGAGAGAATTCACTGAATAGTGATCCCAAAATTTCTGATTTTAGAATAATGGAAGTGATCATGACTCCAAAACCATCGCTGCCAAACCTTGGTTTAATGACCTAATTTCAAAGAAGCATGTGTTATTTGTTAGCTGAAAGTGAATAAACCTCCATGGCAAGTCTTATACCCTCAACATGGGCATGTGGATTATACCACACTAGGATAAGTTCCGCTACCTACCTTGTTAGACATGGTGTGCTCATAATATAATCATAGACATACTTGCCTTAAGCAGGTATGCTCCTCTTATCTCGTAAATGATCTTAATATATGCATATAACCTTATTGACCAGTGCACGTGGCTGCGCTATTATTCAAGAGGTTTTATGAGCAATTCATTACGTAAGCGTTAAAGCATCACAATTTTAAAAATGTTACAAAACTATATAAACCAACGAACTTATCATTTATCAATATGAAGCTTATTGTAGATATTTTCATTTGGCTTAATGATTAGCAATCAATATGTCCTTGAAAGAGGAAGTTATCTGGCAAAACTATCAATAGTCGAAATGGGATCAATTAACCATCAATAGTGTGAGATCTGAGTTCATCTATAATATATTGCCATAAATGATGAAGATATATCTTATTCTTCTTATTCATAAAATACATCAATTGAGATAATTAGTAAAAGCTCTTTCCTCTAAAGTAAAAGGCATATGTTTAGATAAAGTAATAAAACATGTCATTACTCCTTGAATAATAAAGTAATAAAACATGTCATTACTCCTTGAATAATTTTTTTCTTTTGTGAGTAGTTTTCCTCAAGAACAGTTAAGTGTATTTAAATATGTGAAATGTCAAATTTTCAAAAACCCAATTCTTTTGATAAATATCTTTAATTGATGTAATATATTAAAATTGTATCCGAAATACAATTAGTGGTTGATTTTAGTGATCGTTAGGTGAAGACCTAAAAGTCCCACTAAATTACAGGTGTTTGGTTTATCCGTAAGCTTCTAAACAAACTTGTTTCTTTCTTTCTCTCCAATTATTACGTTCTAAAATCCAAAATCTGTAATGTATACACAAAATCTGTAATGTATACATTTTTTTTCCTACTAAAAACTTTCTTAAGTATTAAAAAAAAAAAAAAAAAAAAGTGGCCCATGCAGGTTTCGAACCTGCGACCTTCGCGTTATTAGCACGACGCTCTAACCAACTGAGCTAATAGGCCAGAACTGCTCGCTCTTTTTTCTTGGAAATATTTGGATCTGTCCGTCCTTTACAGGTAGGTCTTGGGCCTTTGGCAACTCCAATAGCAAGGCCTCCATTTGTCACCAAAAAGCCCAATTGATTAGCTCAACTCAGCTTGCCAACGGGTTCTTGTCTGGCCAACTCGCTCTCAAATAAATGCACACACGAACTTAATTGAATTTGGAAGGGTTAAATTATAAATTTGGTCCCTATAATTTTAAAAAAGTTCGAATTTCATCCCTCTAGCTTTAGAAGTTAAAACTTCATCTTCATGATTTGATAAAACTTCATAAATAGTCACTACCGTTAAAAGTCACTAACATATTAAGTACGTGGTAATTAGTTATCTTGCCACACGTACTCAATTAGTTAGTGGCTTATAACGGCTCTATATTCAATTTGTTAGTGGATTATAATCGTAATGACTATTTATGAGATTTTATCAAATTATAGGGACAAAATTCTAACCTTTCTACTATTTTTTTTTTGTAAACTCTTAAGAATGAATTATATAAAATTCTCCCTTTTTTTTAGCAAATGTCATATGTTTTCAAGATTTTTCTTTTGAGTCGGACAACATGTTAGGTTGAGAGGAGAGATACAAACTTCAGACCTCTTGGTTAAGAGTATATGCTTTAACAAGATGAGTTAAGCTCGGGTTAGATCATCGCACAAGTGATTTCAAGTAATTTTGTATACAATATCAAGTTTTTCTTATACATTCTGTTTTTTTTTTTTTTTTTTGTCATCGTCGTCTTCGTCATCAAGACTTGGATTTATGCAAAATGAGGTATATTTTTTTATGCAATTTCAATTTCCTTTGCCCTTCTATGATGTAATATAAATCTCACTATTATTATTTAGGTTAAATTACAAATTTGGTTCCGGTGATTTAGAGAGTTAGAATTTAGTCTCTATGATTTTAAAAGTTAGAATTTGTCCCTATAATTTCACTACAAGAATTTAATGTTTTTCCGACATTTTTTTTTTCAATGGACAAAATATGGTCGGACTAAACGAGCATTCCCGAAGCTGATAAAAGATGTAGGCCAAAAGATACAAAAGGCCGACAGTTTAATATAACGTTGGCAAATAAAGGCAAAGGCCGACAGTTCAAGAACCGTCAGACATATGGTTCTGTTGGCCATAAAACGAAAAGGCCGACGGCTCTGCCGTCGACTTTTCAACTTTGGCCGACGGTTCTTGAACTGTTGGCAAAAGTTTTTTAAAAGGAGCTCTTTTCGAGCCCCTTTTCTCCTTCCCTTTCCTTCCCACCACCACCACCTCTCCTCCACGCCGCCGCCCCAGCTCGCGCCTTCTTTCCTTTCTTCCTTTCTTTTTTCTGTTTTTTTCCTTTATTTTCTTGCAAACACAAACAAACCCGCCGCCACCTCAGCTCGCCGTTGCCTCCTTTCCTTTCTTCCTTTCTTTTTTCTTTTTTTCCTTCATTTTCTTGCAAACACAAACAAATCCGCCACTGTCGTCTCTCCTTGATTTAAGTTTTTTTTTAGAGAGTTATGCATTTTAAAATTTCTCTTTTTTTTTTTCAATTAAAGTGTTAGGAGTTGAAAAAAATGTTTGAAATCAAATGTTGGGTTTGTATAGATTGAGATTAGAAAGTGGAGCATACACATTGTTTCCATTTGCTACACATTTGTTCAACATTTTTACTTAGACATTTTACCTAATTATTAGACTAGCCATTTGTCTCATTTGCCCAAGTTTGAGAGTTATCCAAGCTCAATATCTTCTAAAAATTTTGATATGTATTTATACTTTTGAAGCGTAAATCACTACAAGATTTCTAGGATTTGCCGACGCAAAAAAGCGTCGGGAAATCTAATAAAAGCGTCGGCAAAAGTCGTCGGCGTAGGGCCGTCGGGAAAGGCTATGCCGACGAAAATAGTTTTGCGTAGGGAGAAATTCATTTTTACCGACGCAACGGAAGCGTCGGGAAAAAGTCTATCCCGACGTTTTTAGGCGTCGGGAGAAGTGTGGATTTGCGTCGGGAGAACTTATATATGCCGACACATTTTTTCTTTTTTTTTTTTTCATTTGATATATAATTACCTAGAATTTTATTATTGAAACATAAATAAAAACCAATAATACCATTATATAAAAGCCAATATATTAAAATGTAATATTTTTACAAAAATATCATCCAATACATTCACTACACTAGAGTTTCGAAAGGAAAAAAATACATTAAAAATAAAAAAAAATCTAAAAGCTTCTATTGTCTTTATCGTCCATTTTTGCTTAAGCAGTCTTCAAAATTATACAACTATAGACCTGAAAAAAGAATAATATGAAATATTTTAAACATAAATCATAAAATAAAAGAAAGGAAAGAAAAATGCACAAAAGTTTTTCAAAAGAACAAATGTTCCTAAGTATCATTTGACCTTAAAGCCTCAAAGAAACCAAAACCTAACTTGAAATGAGCTTAACTTGTCTACCCCGCCCCCAAAATATTTAAAGTGACCTAAAAGTGTTTAAGTATCCCATGGAGGCCAAAATGAACTTGAACGTGCCCTAGGCATGCCTAACGCACATAACCCAACCCCTAAGTGTTCTTTGAGACCAAAACCTAACTCAAAATGATATTAAAGCATCTAGTGCACCCCCCCCCCCCCACCCCAAAAAAAAATCTACAAAGTAGCCAATAGTGGCTAAAAAGTGTCTAAGTATTGTATGGAGGCTAAAAATGAACGTGAAGGAGTCTAATGCACTTATAACCCACCCTTCGAAGCTATGCAAGTGTCTTAAAGGTGCTTATGTATCCTTGAAATGAAGTGTCTAACGCACCCCCAAAACCTATAAAATATCCCAAAAGTGACTAGAAAGTGGCCAAACTCACTCCAAATCCAACAAACTCACACAAACACACTCCCAAATCCACAAACTCACCTAAACACACTTTCAAATCTTACAAACTCACTCAAACTACTTAAAAGCTAAAAAAAATTGTATAACTCACCCAAACTTACTCCAAATGCCACAAACTCACCCAAACTACTTAAAATCTAACAAAATGTACCTAACTCACTACTCAAACTCACTCCACATCCCACAAACTCATCCAAACACATTTATCTCACAAACTCACCCAAACTAACCCTTATAAGCCAATAAAATGTGCCTAAGTCACTTAAACTCAGTCTACACCCCATAAACCACCTAAACTCACTCCAAAACCCATAAACTCACCCAAACTAACCTTAAAAGGCAAAAAAAAAAAAAAAAAAGCCCAACTTATTGAAATTCACTCCAAATATCACAAACTTACCCAAACTAACCTTAAACAAAAAAAAATGTCTAAGTCATCTAATCTTACTTCAAATTCCACTAACTCAATAAAACTAACTCCCTAAAGTATGACTACCATAACTGCAGGATAACCATACAACCAAGTAAACTATGACACTAAATAAAGAACCTTAACTCACTTAAATCGATTTTTAAACCTAATTATGACTACAATATAATATATAATAAAACACAAAAACACAATAATTAAGTTCCATAATGATTTTACAACATTAAAGAAATCATCCATACCTAGCTAGAAGGGACCCTCTTGTGTGCTTGCCATTGTAAGATCCAAATAGGTCTACTTCAAACAATGGACAAACTATTAGTAATTATAAATAGACAGTTATAAACAAGCTTAAGCATTATTGGGAAGAAAGAAAACTCAACTTCAAACCCCATTTGCTAGAAAAATTTTCAACTACTTCACATCATCCTCCTACACATAACATACATTACAACAACAAAAAAAACCCTAAAAAGAAATGGAAGAAGAAGAGAGAAAGAAATATACCCAATGGAAAAGAGCTTCGAATCGCGACCTCACACCGTCGAAATCCACAACCAAAAAAAAAAAGAAACTAAAGAAAGAGAGCATTGAGGAAGGAAATGGAGATGAAATGGGGAGAAAAATGAGCAGACGGCGGAGGAAAGGGAAGAAGAAGAAAAGAGAAGAAGGAAAGGAGAAAAAGAATGAGGGGTTAGGGTTTTTTTTTATCGGGACTTTTCCCGACCCAACTCATGCGTCGGGAAAAATGTCCAAAGCGTCGGGATATATTAAACGCGCGTTTCAATTAAAAAAACTTTTCCCGACGCATCAAATTGCATCGGCATAGCTTATAAAAAGCGTCGGCCTTTCTTTTCCGCCACATGGCGGTCTAATGAGCGAAGAGTTTTGGCCGACGCAACCATTTTCGTCGGTATAAATGTACTTTTGCTGACGAACATGGCTTGCGTCGGGAGAAAAACCGAAATCTCCGGACGCATCTCAATTTCGTCGGCAAAAGTACGTTTATGCCGACGAAAATGGTTGCGTCGGCAAAAACTCCGTCGGCATAGCTCTAATTTCTTGTAGTGAATTAAGTGGTTAGATATTCTATAGAACAAAGTTTTTAAATAAAATAAAAAAGTCTAACCGAAACCGCATAGTTTGGTGAATTTGAACACAGAGTTGTTGAATAATCCATTGAAATTCATGTATGAAATTTTCTAATATATCTCAAAGTAAAGTTTTGTATCTAATATATTGAAGTGAGCTTGTCGAGGGCTCAATCAAATACAATTTATAATACTGATCTAAAATTAACTACTTGTAGTAATTAATAGTGGACCGGGTCGAACCACAGGGAACCGAATAAATTGGTTTCAATTAATTGGTTTTCTTAATGACACGGACTGACATGAATTGGGGGGAGTTAGGCATAAAATAAAAACATAATGACTAAACAAAGAGTAGTAAAAATAAATATCTCACCTTAGGCACCGAATCATGGGTAAACAGATAGTTATGCAAATTATCGATCATTGAAACTAACCTAACAGGCAATTTCCTATGTTTTAAGACCGACTGAACTCCTCGGGACACCGTAGGAGCCTCCCTTAATTAAACCAATTTACAAACGCTTAATTGGTTCTAATTTAATCAACTAATTTGACACGACCAATACCAAAAGAATTAATTAAACACATTACACTCAAGGGATAAGTCGAAACGAGTTAATTAATTAAGACTGGTCGATCTAAATTAACTAAGCCCGCACTAACAATTCTAAGGCCTACCATGTACTCGTAATTAAGCAATTCTACTTAATTTAACCGACGTGGCTACCGGCCTATTTACTACTCAAATTAAGCTAGAGACCAAGGACCCCTACGAATACATCTAGCATAGCTAAGAAATCTCTAAATTAATTGATTTGTCAGTTCAATCAAAGTAGAAATAACTAGGAATAAGCATAAGAATTTGCAAGCCATAAAACAATGTTGGAAATTAACAACCAAATCTCACAATAAAATGCATAATACCGTATTTACAACCCCAAAACGGAGACAAAAGTCTAGCAATCCATCGAAACGATGTAGCCCGACACCGAGGTTTGATGAAAAACTCCTAATCTATCCTAAACTACTGAAAAACAGAGAGGAGAAAGCCTAAATTGGTCTCATGACGGCTGAAAATCGGAGACTGGTGACCTAGAGCACGAAAAAATCTATATATAGGAATCGACGGAGTGTCTAGATGCTCTGGACAGCGTCTAAACGCTCCCAGCGTCATAGGGGCTCTCCGCAGCGTCGAGGGAGGCTTCAGGGAACTGCCGATAGCGTCTAGATGCTCTAGACAACGTCTAGACGCTACCCAGCGCGCAGCACTGCTTATTTTTGCTCTAACTTTTCGCTCAAGTGTCCGAATGACCTCCGGTTTGATGCGTTGGAATCGTGATTCAACGTAGAATCTCTCGAAACTTGCCTTATTCTCAAATCCCTACAAAATGATCAATTAATTACATTAAAACCTCCAAACTAACATGATTTAAGTATGAAAGTATATAACTATGTTGGTCCTATCATATATCTCAAAGTAAAATGAAATATAAAAAAGTCCTAGTTTTAATCTACATATATAACTTACAAGTTTGATCATTGTCTAACTAATACTTTTGTTAATTAATCTACATAAGGTTTGCTATACTTTTTGTAAATATTAGTAATCCTTTACTTGATTAAAGTATGTTAGATCATTCTCTAATGTTCGAAAATTCACTTTTGTAGTTTCGAACTCATTCGAATACTTTTTAGCAAGGATTAAGCCTGATTTTTGGTGAATTTTAGGTGATAAATCTCTATTTATACTTTTTCGAATTTAGTTAAAATAGTTTAGATTGGTCTCCAACCTTGGATTTCTTTTGTTTTAGGATTTGGTTCCATTTTGGAGTGTTGAAACTACGTTTAGGTAGGTTTTGGGTTGATTTCACTGGTGAATTCTTGTTTGGGGTGAGTTTATCTTTCTTTTTCTATTTCTCTTTATACTTTATTGTTTGTTGAAAAGAAATTGATATGCATTGTATATATATTAGAGACAGTAAATTTGTTGAACTTTGGGTTTGGATTGCTTTGTTTGTAAGATTCGTGTATGTGTATAAAGTTGTTAGTATATGTCTTTGACAAAAAGTTGTTGACAAATTGACTTGAAAATAATTTAATATGTCAATACATCACAAACCTTGCTTGCATGTTCATTGTCTTTTAAGGTTTATTATGGATATACATTATCAATAAAATAAAAATACTATATCGATAATATTTAATTTTTGTTTTCTATCTAGGATTATTTATATGTTCATTTGTTATTAGGTCTATCACTGATATACTATATCAATATAATTAAAAATGATATACTAGTGATATTTGAAATTGTTTTCTATCCATGATTGTTTACATGCTCATTTGTTATGAGGTCTATCATTGATTTATCATATCAATAGATTAAAAAGGAAAAATTTGTTGTATTTTACTTTTTTTTTTTTATCAATGATTGTTTGCATACTCATTTGTTATTAGGTCTATCGTTGATATATCATATCAGTAAATACAAAAAATGTATATTAGTAATATTTAGATTTGTTATTTATCAATAATTATCTGCATGCTCTTTTACTATTAGGTATATTGTTAATAAACTATATCAATAAAATTAAAATGTATATAAATAATATTTCATTTGATTTTCTACCCATTGTTATTTGCATGCTTATTTGTTATTAGATCTATTATTGATATATCTTATCAATAGGGGAAAAAATGATATATAAGTAACATTTAACTTTCTTTTTTAGTTTATGATAGTTAACATGCTTATTTTCTATTATTTCTATCACTGATAAACCATATCAATATAGGATTAAAAACGGTATATCAATGATATTTGAATTTTTTTTTTCTTTCTTTCTTCTAGTGATTGTTTGTATGCTCATTTGGTCCATCATCCATATACTATCAAAAGATTAAAGATAGTAAATCAGTGATAACTAAATATCAAAAACAAAAAAAAAAATGATAACAAATGACGGTAAATTACTAATAGCAATGTATCACTAATATACCACTTTTTATGCCTATCAGTGATAGATGTGTATCAATGATAAACATCTATCATTGATATCATTGATACATGTAGAAATGACCTATCAATGATAAACATAAAAATGTTATTTTAGTGATAAGCATAAAAATAGTCTATCAAACATGTAGAAATGATTTCTAATAGACATAAAAATCGTCTATCAATAATATATATATATATGACTATCATTGATGGATATATACTAGTCTATCAACAATAGATATAAAAACTCTTTATTAGTAATAGATATAAAAATGATCGATTAGTGTGATAGACATCGGTCAGTGTAATAGACTTAGAAATGGTCTATCAGTTATAAACATAAAAATAGTTTATCAGTGATAGACTCAAAAATTTTAAAAATTGTCATATTTAATTTGTAAATTATTTATTTGTGTGACATATTTGCAAATATGACAACCAATTTTGCTACCCATTACAATTATTCTATTATTTACTACTAATAAGTTACCATTTACTCTGGTTTTTTACAATATATACTAAACTGATTTCTTTTCCTTTTTTTTTTTTTAATTTTCTTTAATACCTTTTTATACTTGTCATTTGTCTCTCTACTCTTACTTTATTTCATATTAATATGCACCTCATTTTTCTATTTACCTTTACCCTTTTATCCTTACCGGACATATTTCCTTGTGTATATTAGTTAATATATATACACTGTCCCTCTCTCGATGTATGTATATATATATATATATATATATATATATTTCTTTTCCTTTTTTTTTTTTTAATTTTCTTTAATACCTTTTTATACTTGTCATTTGTCTCTCTACTCTTACTTTATTTCATATTAATATGCACCTCATTTTTCTATTTACCTTTACCCTTTTATCCTTACCGGACATATTTCCTTGTGTATATTAGTTAATATATATACACTGTCCCTCTCTCGATGTATGTATATATATATATATTGTATTCTGTAATTGATGTTGCTATTTACTCCCTTTCTATAGATACTCTTGTCTTTTTTGAAATAGAATACTTACATTACTCAAAATAAAGCCTCTACAACATCTTCAGAATCTCCAGAATGGGACTCATTATATAGATACTCCTTTTCATACTCTTTTGAGAGTTTTTTTTTTTTTTTTTTTTTTTTTTTTTTTTTTTTTTTCAATTATTTACCTCTAAAAAATAAAAATTTTAAAAAAACTATTTTGAACGCCCCATCTTTAACAACTTCATTTTTTTTGGATTTAGTTAAGAAACATTAAATACTTTTGAATTTATTTTGAACCAGGGAGATATAATAGAATTTTCTTATATTTTCTTTAGGATATTTTAGTCGTATTGGAAAAATCCAATACCCAAACCTATTTGGAAATAGTCATATTTGCAATATCTAAAAACTTTAAAATCATTGAATTAAGAGATGAAAATTAAAGAAATTCAACTTGGATTTAATCATCCATTCCTTTCTTTTTTAGTTCAAACAAGGGGTAGACGAAAATTTAACCTTCTATCTTTGCGAAAGTTACTTGTTATCTACCTTAACTAGATGAGTTATAATTCAATTGATATTTAGATTACATAATTTTTTTTACCAAACGAATATGCTCATATGACAATTCAATATTATCACTATGCATTTTTCAAGAAAAAAAACAATCAACTACATGAATGCAACCAAAAGCTATAAATTGTTGGCCCAAATATAGTATATATACACACACACATATATAAAGCATTGGAGAAAAATTCTAGTACTACCGTAGTATGAAAAATTTTCCATACTACTCTCATTTATTGCTTGCCACATCAACATTCTTTTTAAAATTATGTGGGGTCCATCCAATATTATGTGGGGTCCACTAATATTAAAATATAGTGTGAACGATACTCTCGTAGTACTAGAAATTATTCCTGATTAAAGCATTGTTAATAGTCATTATATGTGTACCTATAATACCTTGACACATGTCATCAATCTCAAGCCTTTTGCCTCTCCCTCTCTACAACAGTACATTAGAAAATTTTGACACAGATGGAAAACATTCTATTGAAATTGAAGATTAAGGAAGACGGGAAATAATATTGTTATGTTGCCAGAGTAAAAGAATTTAAGGGATTGTCATTGTTGATCTGATGAATAACAAAGCATGCCCACTTCACTTTTCAATTTTCATGACGCTACAACAACATGTATAGGAAACATTATTTTGTTGAATAAAGGTGAAATAACTACTGATGATAGGTACAAGTTGTTGGTTGATATAAAGTTTCATCGTGTAACAAAATCGCCATTAAAGATAGGGTAGTAAGTTCGAACTCAAGTTATAGGATACACAATTTGATCATTTAGCACTGTATTATAATTTAGTGTCATTTTTTAGGATTTGAGAGATTAGTAAGAGATTTGCAAAGGGAGAGAGGCAGAAACCTCAAGACAAGACAAACTCTTTTGCTATAAAGCAAGGGAGACAAATCACTAGGAAGCGTGAAAAAATTAGAAGAAATAACACATGTAAAAGATGCTATGATATTATGAAATCTTTCACTGTTTGTGACAGAGTTATCTCTATTAATTCTTAATACATTTACAGGTCGAATGGTGTAAATAAATAGAAATTAAAAGACTAAGCAACCGTTGAAGACTACAAACGAAATAGTAACAAAACGAACTAGAAGATTAACTAATATTACAAGAATAAAAATAATAATAGATATATAAACGTACCTAAACAACATGTTAGTTTTGTTCTCTAATCTTTATGCATGGTAGATTCGAATATTTTCCCCCTTCAAGAAACCGCCATAAAGTGTTGGCCCAATATTGTAGCCGAGTGAAAACAGTGAGAGAAAATGGATGGGCTTAGTGAAGGCTCTATGAGGTTGGAGTGAGGAATGGGAGGCAGTCACAGCCCACAAACCATTTTGCATTACCTCAAGTTTAGGGCATGAGCCCCAGGGTTGGAGCCATGAGCATCGTTTATTTTTTATGCTAATTTCAGTGTTCTTGTGCAACCATGTGCCTTCGGCTCCCACCACATTAGGGAGTCCACAGCCCTACCAAACTCCAACCAACCACATATCACTTCAACTTCAAACCAATTCTGCCCTCTAACACTTTTTCCTTCCTAACTTATAAACTCAACGTCAACGCTAAGCATATATAAACATAGTTTCAATGGATACAATACCAATTATCATTCTAAAGATTGACAGTATCCAATCTTTCATCTCTATAATTGTTGAACTCTAAAAATATATATATATATTCATTTTGGAGTGCATAAAATTTGAACTAATCCTTGAAATATATTGTATCTCCAATTTTTTAAGTCAACACCTAAGATCAAGAATGATAATTAGCGTTTGATCCCAAAATTGCCTACATAATTTATCAAAAATGGGAAGGGAGAATTCATTTTGGATGTAAATTATCATTTGATGGCAAGCAAATAGTTGATGTCAAAATTGTTATATATATTTAGGCTATATTTTTTTTTTTTGAAGGATATGAGAATCAATAAGAATTTGGAGCAAAGTAATCAATAAGAGATGGTAGAATTGAATTTGAATTTGAATTTTGTGTTTCCTAAAATTAGGTTTGAATCATGATCATAATATAGAAAAAAAAAGTATTATGATTCATTTTGTTTACTAACATTTTGAATGAAAATCAGTCTAAATTATTACATGGGATTCATCCAATTATAGTAGTAGTACAAATAAAAAAATAGTACTAAAAACAATAGTAGTGGGCTCACAAATTTGGGAATCAGAATGAGATTCCTCACTTTTTAAAAAAAGTAAATCTCATTCCCCAAAGTTAAGAATCTTACTCTTAATTTTGGTATGAACCCCTAAATCAAGAATCATTCCTTACTTGTAATAAACACTAAGCGTACACTTTTCTTTTAAAAAAAAAAAAAAAAACCTAAACGTACACTTTACTCTTAGGGGCTATTTGAGGCACTGAGTGGGTTATAATAACATGAGTTATAATAGTCTGTGGGTTATAATAGTCTGTAAAATTATATAATATTATTTAAAATGCAGAGTTGTTTAGTCTGGGGTTATAATAATCTGTGTTTGGGATACAGAGTACTCCACAGGTTATTATAACACAAGTTATTATAACTCTTGCCCCAAACAGCTCCTTAATGTTTTTCTATATAACTTTCCAAAATTAATTAAACTTTTAGAGGAAAAAGAGACGACTTTGTTGTAGATTTTTTTAAATAATTAATGAAGGTGGAGGAAGATGAACGATATAAGTTTTTTTTTAAAAAATTCAACAACATATAAGAATGGAGAGATGCAAACTTCTGATTTCTTAATCAAAGAAATATATTTTAAGCAGTTAAATTATGTTCAGGTGGGTCGATATAAGAAATTTGATTGTGTGGATTTGTTGGCATACAAATTGAGGAGGAAAGATTTTTCAAATGACATGGTGAAAATTACATAGAGAAGGGGTTTGAACAATATTAGTCCCAAAAATGTCATTTTCCAAAGCCTTCCCCTCTATTCTTTGTTTGCATTATAATCATGGAATCCACTCCACGACGTGAATAATAAATAGCATTAATGTGCATGTACGTGGACACGTCTTGTTTGTATATGTGAATTTTTTTATTTTTTTTTTCTAGATCTGTTTGAATGGTCTTTATCATCCTCCTCACATGCCTTGGTTTTTTCGCTTGTCCTTCTCATATCCTTCCAATATTTTCCCCTTTCTCCTCTCCTCTATCCCTTTATATTATTAAAACCCTACTCATTCATGTAACCCATTATTATTTTTTTGGGGTATCTTTATGTATATGAGGTACTATATATACTATCATGAATTACATTTTCATATATAGGTCCATCAAGGAGTCATTCAATATTGTTTCAACTTAGTAATGTAGGGCCAAAGTGAGCATGGCTCAATGATAATTGGTATGTACTCTTGACCAAGAGATCAAAGGTTCGAACCTCCTCATTCCCAAATATTGATGAATTCAAAAAAAAAAACATGATAATGTGAAAAAATCATGAAACTGTGTTGTGAACCAACCTTGAAATAATGGAATGTTAGTTCATAAATATAGAAGAAAAATATATTACTTCGACCTCATGCGATAAACATTTTGTTTTTTATTTTCTACTTTTGAAAAATATGTTTGTTTTCTCATAAAATCTTTAGTGTATTTCTCATCGTACCTTTTTTAAAAAGACATTTGAATTCTAAGCTAGATATTTCAAAAATAAAAACAAGTTTTTAGAAACTATTTTTTTAGGCCATGTTTGATAACAAATTCATTTTTAATTTTCTGTTTTTAAAAATTATGTTTGTTTGCTTACTATTTCTTTATTATGGTTTTCATATTTCCTAAGAACCATTAGAATTTTTAGCCAAATTCCAAAAACAAAAACAATTTTTTTAAAATTACTTTTTTTTGTTTTCAAATTTTTGCTTGAACTTTGAAAACATGTTTAAAATGTAGATAACAAAACAAAGAAATTCAGTAATTGAAAGTAGTATTTGTAGGCTTAATTTTTTCAAAATAAAAAATCAAATGGTTATCAAATAGTGCCTTAGTTTTCAAATTTTGGTTTAGATTTTGGAAAGGTTTTTGAAAAGTAGGTAACGAACTAAAAAATATATAGATGAAAGTAGTGTTTATAAACTTAATTTTTAAGAACAAGAAAAAAAATCAAAATAATTATTCGACAGAACTTTAGGAAGATAACTTTTTAAGTTGAAAATACTAATTAATGATAAGTGCTTATTAGTGACAACTCGATAAGGTTGGATTTGATTTAAAATTTTCCTTCCTGAATTTAAAATTTTATTTTCCAATTATATACTTTTTATCAAGGAAAAAAATGCCCAAGTGATTGGTAGAGATATCAAAACGTAGGTTATAATATCTTTATGTTGATATGGGGATTAAAAAATCTCTAATTTGTTAATGGAGAAATCAGTATACAATGCCACATCAATTATATGAAATTATTATTATGAATGATGATGTGTTGTCTTATAAAATTTAAGATAATATATTTTATTCTATTAAACTAAATCTAGATTTTTTAGGATTTTTTATTACTTTTTTTTTTAAAAAAAAAAAGTACACATCGAAGAATACGAAATCTAGATGTAGGCCTGAATAAATTGCATTATGTCATGTCATATGAAAACTTATTAATGTTAATTAATAAATATCATCGCTCATACTTTATTACAATATTTGTCAATCTGAACATATAATTCAACTTATTAAAGTATATAGACTCGACCAAAATGTTAGAAATTCAAATCTGTACTCCCACATGTTGAACTAAAAAAATAATTTAAAAAATTATGATACTTTGTGTCCAGAAACTTTGATGAAAAGTTTAAATTTAAAAGTCAATAGTTTTTCTTTTTTTGTTAAGGGGTTAAAAAATTCAAAACATCTATTCTTTTAGTCAAGATTTATAAAGCCTTGACCAATCAAGCTAAGCTTAAGTTGGTATTTAAAAATCAATTGTGTTTAACAAAAATAATTATTATATGATTATTGCATGTTGTAAGCAATAAAATGAGTTAAAATAATCCATTTACTTTCAACAAAAAAGAAAATCTCACTAATTTGAGCATGACTCAACTTATTTAGGCATATATTCATCGAATCCCTCCACTCCACATATTGTTGAACTAAAAAAAAAAACTCCACTTCCATCTGACTAGCTCCTAATTATGTCAAAATTCAAAATTTTATTTTTCTTAAAATAATTAATATAAATGAATGGTTGAATCATTTAAGAGGACCAAAATGATTGGAGAAGGGATAAAGAATCTATGAATTGAATCTCACACATTGATGACATAAATCAATTGATTTGAAATAAATAAAAATAATAATTAGATAATTCTTGGCGATGTGACTCTAAGAAAAAAAGTGTTCATTCACATACACATAACACATCTGGCAGATCTCATTGTAGAATCATGAGGCTTTCGGAGTTTATTATAATTCAAATAATTTACAATTAAATCATAGAATGTTTGATTGCCAAATCGGGACATGGGAACATGGGTTGATGCAACATTTTCTCTTTTCCATATATACAAATAAAAACTATATATTTATTTTTTATATATATTGCTTCCCTCTAATCTCTGAATATAAAGAGAAGAACCATCTGATTATGTCCCCCTCTATTATTTCATCACCTTTGACCACTACTAAAAATATCAATTATTTGATGATATTAGACGCTATCTCAAACCAAAGACGACCTGTGACGATTGCAAGATTCAGACAACATTCTTTTCCAGTACACTACCATTTTATCCAATTAATTATCAATAAAATCACACTCCCCTCATTTATCCTATCTTTAAAATAAAATTAAAAAAAATCAATTTAAAAATTTATTGTGCCTATTTGTCTCGGTCTGACTAACCTAAACATTATTCAACACACTCTCTTATTAGTTGTACATTCAAAGCTCCTCCTTATATATTATATTTAGGTTAAATTTTAAGTTTGATCTCTAAACCTTTTAAAGCTATTGTGTATCTATGTAATTCATATACTTAAAAGTTTTTAATGGATCATTGAGCTTTCAGGCTCTCAAAATTATTCTTATTTAGTTCATATACTCTAAATAATACATTTAACATGCTATAGATGTTAAAGCAATGAAGCAAATGTTAAATCACCAATCAACCCAAAAGCTTAAGTTTATGGGTTATGGTAAATTGAATTATGTCAACACTCTAACACTCTCTTTCACCTGTGGGCTTGAAATTTTGTGAGAGGCCCAACAAGTGGAAATCAATATTAATTGGTGATGTAACACAGTATCAAAGTCCATGAAACTCAAACAAGTATTCAGTCTAAAAATTAGGATCTGACCCAAGAATGGTAAATCCAAAGAAACACCCAAGAATCGTAAACTTAAAGATGCATTATCTTGAAGGGGGCATGTTGATGATCCCACATTGAAAAGATGAAGAGACCTCACAATCTTAATAAAATACGCAGATTACTCCTCTCATTGGCAATTGGTTTTGAGATGAAACCTAATGCTTATCTAATAACAAATGGCAGAGATCCATTAGCTAGTCACAAGATTAAATGTTTAAAAGACCTATTAAAAACTTTTAAAAATAGTCAACCAGAGCACAAGTCAACTAGTTAAATCATTATATCATCGATCAAGATGTCAAAGATTTGAATCTCTACTCTGACATATTATTGAACAAAAAGAAACCTCTTTAATGTACAAAAATGAAATAGACACAATTTTAGAAGTTTGAGAGATCTAATACAACTTTCATGTTGAAAGCAACTATAAGTAGTGAGCCCACTCCAAAATGAATGCTCTTCTATTTATTCCAACTTTTCTAGGGACCACTAGTAACACAATTGAAACAACGATAGGTTCTCACCCCCTAGCAGAATGGAGTAATGAAATAGTACGCGTAGTAAAGAGACAAACATCATTTTTTTTTCTCTAACAATAAATTCTCAACAAATTGAGGATTAGGAAATGGGATTATTAAATTGAGATGGATTGTAATCTAAATTGAATCTTGTATTTGACTTGACAACCCAAAGCAACAAAAAATGATATTTAAAAAAGATGAGAAAGAAAAAAGGAAAAAGAAAAGAAAGTGGGACCTAGTATAAGATATGGAAGTGTGCTTTGAGGAAAGAATGAGAAGATCGAAGGGTGGAAAAGCAAGAAGAAAGAGAAGAAAGAGGAGGTTCGGAAGTAGTGGGGTGGGCCATGGCCCAACGATTTGATCCAAGAAACCTGGCTGGAAGATAACATTTGGTTCCGGCCCAGACATGTGCTCCCAACTTCCTTCACAGCTAGCCGCGCCCTGAACGTGGGGCCCCCCTTGAATTTTCGCTGGATTGGATGGATCCATAATCAAATAATTAATACTGAAATTGAATATGATGTGAAATGTGGACCGTTGGATGTAGGTGATCGTATCCGAACACGTGTGGGAAAGAGTAGATTCGGGGACTACGAGGACAGAAGGGATAACTCAACCAGTAGTGGCTGGCGTTCGCGTGGGCACCCGAACCTAGCTGTCAGACACGTGTGTGGGTCGTTCAAAGCCAACCATGCTTGGCCCCACCCATTCTTACATAACGACAACATAACTTTTTCTTTTTTTTTTTTTTGAATTCATTTATGTTGCAATTCTCAAGAGATTAAACCTTTTTTTAAAAAAAATTTATAAAATCTCACGTTCATCGTTTTTCAAATAATTAAGTCGAAAATTAGGTTTCTTTTTTCTCCAACATATGCGTTAGTACCAAAAAAAAAGTTGGTTACACAGAATATTGTGTTTAATTTTGAGGAAAACAATTTTCTATATGCCCTAATAAGTAATAAGTAAGAGATTCTACATATATATTTTTATGAAAAAAACTTATGATGCACCCAAATTGTGCTCTATTTTTATTGATCTACTTCGATGTCATATAGATAAGTAGTTTCAAAAGTATATTACATTAGAAAATTAACAAAGATTAAATTACAAATTTAGTCTTTAAATCATTGAGTTTTGCATGTTTAATAATTTTCTAAATTTCAATTTCATGACTAATAAATTTAAAAAAAAATATTTTTATAGATTAAGATATATTAGTCATAAACTTAAAAGATTTAAGATTTATTAGACATTTCTCATTTTAAAAGGAAAAAGACTTATTAGGCCTTTCTTAAAGTCTAAACACAATATTTATAACACTTAAAACCTTAACATTTGTGTCTACAAATTTTTTGTAGTGCTTTAATACACAATATCTGAAACTTTATGGTAAAGAATTTACGTTTGTTGTAATGTAATGCACATTAAATGGGACCCCTCACATGGTTTTGTAATCTCTCTCACTATATATATACATGAAACTCTAAGGGAGGAAGACACTTAAACAAAAGCCACCCTTCCTATTCCAAAAATTCCCACATTATTATATTCCCCATTTTAATATCATCTCTCTCTCTTCTTTATCTCTCATCGTTGTTTCAGGTTGTCACAGTCCATTGTAAAGAAAGCCTCTTCTTTTCAATTCTTCGTTCTCTACAACACTTAAAACACATAAATCTCTGTTTTAATTACCATATTTCTCAGTTCTTAATTATTTGGAAATGGAATATTATAATTGTGTTTCGTCTAACGAGAGCAAAGGAATTGGGAAGGTGAAGTGGCAGAGGAGGGGCAAGCGCGGCGGTCGGCACGGCGGTGGCTCTGTGCAGATGAAGATGAGAAAGCTGCAGCGGCTGATCCCCGGCGGGCGGGGGCTGAAGCCGGACCGCCTCTTCTTAAAAACGGCGGACTATATAATGCAATTGAGGTCTCAAGTTCATGTTTTGCAAGCACTTTCCAAGATTTACGACCCTCTACTTTCTAAATATTGATCTCTTTTTTTCCATTTTTTTTTCTTCCTATTTTTCTGTTTTCTTGCAATCTTGTATCCAGAAAAAAAGAAGAAAAAAGAAAAGATTTAATTGGCTTTTTGGCCACCTTCATATGACATACATACACATATATATAATATATGTATGGGATGATGCATATGTATGTATGTATGTTTGTGTAGATATCACATGACAAATATCTACTACCAATGCCTTCTCCTCAAGCAGCTAATTAAGATTAATTCAAGCTTCGTTCCCTACATTATCTATTCAAATTTTCTATTCTATTTTATATTATCATCATAAAACAATATATTTCATCGCAAATTTGTTGTTTGGGATTGACAAATTCAAGCATCTTCGTAGATAATTAGTTGAGTTATCTCGAGTCTAGTTGAACTGATTAAATTTAAAGAATTATAATCTCAACCAAATAATTGAAGGTTCAAATTCTACCTTCACATATCGTTAGACTAAAAAAAGGTGTTTGTTACCATTTTAAAAATCGATATTTGAGAGTTGGATCCCTACTTGTAATTTTTTAACTCAAAAAAAAGGGAGAGTAAAAACAGTCTAATATATATGATCCATTAATTCAGGTGCATTTTATCTCTTTAATATAGTTTTAAAGGACGGAAACATTTAAAATTAAGATGTGAATGTAAAGGATAAAGGGAAAGAGGTGGTTGAGTTGCAGCCACAATAGTCCAATTTGAAAATTTTGAAGAAAATACCTTAAGTGAAAAAATAAATGCAAAAAGTGGAGGAAATAAGAGTAAAAATGGAGCCTGAAATTTTGGGCACAGGACAAGAGCCATTAATGTTCCAAAATTCACAGACAAGTGCATGTTCTTTGAGGTACCTGAAAATTCCTTCGTCTAAATGGATAGATTTGTTTAAGACTTTTCCCCTTTTTTTTCTTTTTCTTTTTCTTGTATCATTTCTAAAAATCAATTTTCTACAGCATTTTATTTTCTTATTATTTGTGTTCAGAAAATTATTACTAAAAATAAGATATTTAATGTTTTGTTTGAATGCCTTTTAAAAATTTTGAAGTCTTTAATTTTTCAAAAAATAAATTGAGTGAATGACCTAAAGCAAGTCGAATTATTGAGACTCATTATTTCATCTACTTTATAGATGAGACTCATTATTTCATCTACTTTTCTACCTTCTATAGTTGGATTTCTCAGTTTGTTGGGAGGTTGCCAAAAATAGTATAGGACACATAATCTAGTACTGAAATTTACAAGGAAACTATATATGAAGATGGCTACTAGGGACCAAGAGTTTTTGTTTTCATTATTATATAATTTCAAGGCTACCAAAAGATTTATAATAAAGATTCATTAATCTATGGTGGTATATATAAACAAAATCTTAGTAAATTATATATATATCTAAGACTGAAAAAATAATTCTAGCCATGAAAGTTTGGAGGTTAGCATGAGAAAAATGTGGTAGATTGAGTTGAGTGTACCATCTACATTTATCTTTGTGAATATGACTTAATTATATATGTTATAAAATTGAACTCGAATAGGCCCGAATCAAATGCAATTTGCAGCAAGTCAAGAAGTAATCAAGCAAGAGAGAATAATGACATCAAGATATATAGTGGTTCAACCTTTCAGTCTACATCCACTTGGAGAACCAGCTTTGAGATACTTTTATTTAAGAGCACAAAGTCACAATCACAGAGGAATACAATGAAATCAATATACCCACTGTTTTGTCAACGACGACCAACAACCATATGAAGATTAGCCCCTGTTTATGAGACTCAAGGATAGTCACTTCGTCCAACCCGAGAGACCCACTCAAAACGAGCACCCACTGGTCGAGTGACCTGAAATCGGGACCCACAGAAATCAGATCCTGTCATTGGAGTTCACAACCACACCATCGAACAAATATAGATCCAGTCGCCAGAGTTCACAACCACAAAACGAGACTCACCAGCGAGCTATAGCTTTTGATTCACGAACAAGCCACCGCCCCGAATAGCGAACCACTGGAGTTTAAAGGAGCACACACCGGCGACCACTGCTGCATAAACAAGACCACGTCAACATTCGAGAACCCCTAAAGACGAAGACCCATTCCGAAAAACACTGAGTTTTTCTTCTTTTGTTTTTTTCCTTGTGTAGTTTTGTGTGGCTGCAACGTTGTATATATGAAAAGAAATAAAAGACAAAACAACCCGAAAATAAGGCTTAAAAGATGGAAGAAAATGAGGACAAAAAGAAGGTATAAGAAAAATTCCACTCATGCCCCTCTACTCAATTTACTTAAATGCTCCCAACTTAAATCATTAAGATTTTTTGCTATTTTCACAAATCTCGCTCATGACAAGAATATCTTAAGCCACCAAGCTGATTCTCTAAATTCTTCTATCATCTTGGCTTTACATTTAGCTCATTTAACAGGTATTTAAACCTATAAGTTGTGAGTACCTTGGTTAACATATCTAACAGATTCTGATCTATATGAACTTTGACCAGTTCAATTTCATTCTGAGCAACAACATCCCTTATAAAATGAAATTTAACATCGATATGTTTAGACCGTTCATGGTGAGATGGATTCTTCACAAGATGGATAGCACTCTTGCTATCACAACGGATGATAGGAGTAAACTCTTATGACAACAACTCACCAACAATACACTTCAACCATATTCCTTCCTTAACTGCTTCTCCAACAGAAATATACTCTGATTCAGTAGTTGATAAACTAACTACTAGCTGTAAAGAAACCTTCCAACTGACCACATTAGCATACAAGCGAAAAATGTGACCTGATAAAGATCTTCTTTTGTCACGGTTTGCAACATAATCTGCATCTGCGAAGCCTTCTAGCAATGTTGATTGATCACACTTGTTTCCAAAACACAGTGATACATCTGACGTACCTTTCAAATATCGAAACACTCATTTGACTGCATTCCAATGCTCCTTTCCAGGATTTGACATAAACCTACTTATCATGCTCATTGAGTAACCCAAGTTAGGCCTAGACAAATCATGAGATACATTATGCTTCCAACAACATTACAATAAGGAATATTTGACATCTCTAACCTTTTTTGATCAGTAGAAGGACATTGAGATGAAGAAATTTTAAAATGAGATGCTAAGGGTGTCGAAACTGTCTTGCAATCAGACGTGTTATACTTGTCAAGTAGTTTATGCACATAGCTCTCTTGTGAAATGGTTAACAAACTTTTCTCCCTATCTCTCTTAACATCCATGCCTAAGATTCTTTTCAATGCACCTAAATCTGTCATTTCAAATTCACTACTCAACTGTCTCTTGAGTTCACAGATTTCAGCATAATTGACACGTGCTAGAGTAATGTGAATAAATCAGCAATAATATGATTATATATGCGCAAGTGTACACATGTAAATGTATCAAGTGCTAAGTAAATTATCGTATCCACAGAGATCAGTAATCTTTTATTTTACCACAAATTAATTCTCAAGAAACTCAAATTGTAACAAATAAATTCATCAAGGAACCGAAATAAAATAAAGTAACGATGCTGGAACAAAATACTTGCTAAAACAGAGCGAAATAGAGGAATAGGAAATGAACAAATAACAACTGGACGTGGTACTTTGAGCTAATACAAAGGCTTGGATTAGAGGTAATTCATGTTTTAATTAATTTTACAACTTAAGTACCCATTCATTCTACTCAACCCACTACTGATCACACGACATTCTCCCAAATTATCTAAAATGTACTGTTTCATTCCCATTACTACAACAGGTTAACTCTCTACATTGTGTGTGTATTAAGTGAATGATTATCCCTAATCCCCTCACTTAGCTAGTTACTAACCCTAACATGGAGCTAACGTGGTTTTAAGCTTTCATCCCTCCTATTTTTTCCCAAAAATTAGAGGAACAATGCTACAAATCAATTGGCCAAATGGAAATGAGCTAATGAAATAAAACCTCTTAAAAACCAAATTGAGGTAATGAAATATACTCAACTGTAAGATTAATCAAAAGCAATCCTCCTTTAATCCTCACCTTAAGGTGATTAGTTCATAATGTAAAACATACAGCAAAGAAAACTAAATATAGACATTGATCGGGTGAACTTTGGGTGAAAAAAAATAAATAAATATGTTCAACTCCAGTGCAAGTGCACACTGTCGATGCAAGTAATAAAATAGGAGTATTCTTGAGTATCGATCCCACATGGAATGGTGTAACAAAAATATTGCAGAGCAAAATGTAAGGAGAATTGCAACTTGGAAACTAAAAATTGCAAAAACAAAGTTGGGAAGATGTGTTTGGTAAAAACAAAATAATTGAAATATCTAATTGCAAGTTAAAGTGACAAAGATTGCATAACTAAATTGCAGAATCGAAAATTGCAAGATTGAATAGCAAAATAAAACGAACTTGATAAAAAAAATGGTAAATTGAACAAAAACTGACCTAAGCAGAATGTTAATCAACTGATGAATATTGCAAGGAAAATTCCTTAGAGAAAGGAGGGGCTCAAGAATGTCATTGTCCTAAGTTGTAAATTGCAAACCAAAATTACAATTCCAACCTATTCTACAATTGTAAACCGAAATTACTACTCCTATTCACCTTAAAATTAGGTTTTAGGAGACTAAGTGAGTGACCTATATGGCTATAGTCTCTCTATCTTAGGTAATTTTGGCTCAATAATTTCTTAGATTTTGGAGTCTTTGATTCCTATGTCTAGGGTAAAGAATTGGCTTATGTCTAAGCTCTTGTTTCCATCACTTGTGCGAAATCCACTTATCATTAACTCTGTCAGTATTAGATCTAAGATCGAGTTGCTACCCTAGTTGATCAAGCTAGGATCTCAACGAAATTTTATTCAACACAAGCAAACAATTGAGATGTGGCTTGGTTTGTTGGAATTTTGGCTACAATTACTTCTTAGGGAATTTGCATCACTTGTGCGAAATCCGCTTATCACTAACTCTGTCGATATTAGATCTAAGCTCGAGTGGCTACCTTAGTTGATCAAGCTAGGATCTCAACGAAATTTTATTCAACACAAGTAAACAATTGAGATGTGGTTTGGTTTGTTGGAATTTTGGCTACGATTACTTTTTAAGAAATTCACATCCTTGAACCCCCTAAGAAGTTTAGCTCATATTAAAAGTAAAAGTCCTACAACAAACTCTAGAATTAAAATTCATGCTTAAGAGAATTACTTAAAAACCTATTTGCAACCACAATCTAAAGGAATTAATTAAAATTTTCTATCCTAATCTGAATTGAAACATGAAGCACTTAGAGTAGTAGATAATTATTTACCAAATCTCTAGACAAACCCATGAACAAAAGAAAAGAAAAGAAAAAGCTCCTGGAAGCAATACCCATGAAGAAAATATTCAAGAAAATTGCTTTCAATTGTTTCAACAATCTCAACTCAATTCCAATGCTTAATACAGTAGGTAAGGAACAAAAGGCATGAAAAATTGCAACCCAAATGAACTAAAACAGAAATTAAATTCACCTAAACTAGGAACCAACAGAAATATAGAAAACTTGAACAAAAACCCATTTTTCTTCTTTAAATTTCAATCGATTCGACTCCCACTATTTCTAAGAAAGAATGAATCATCACAACCCAAAATTTCATTTCGATTGGATCGAAAAAACTAAGGAAAAACAAATCAACACCAAACTTGCAACAACTTTTTCGTGAAAAAATAGGAGGATTTGAAAGAAAAACAGAGAAAATAATTGGAAGAAAACCTACGAGCAAAACTTTTTTAAAAAAAAACACCCTAAAAGCCACCACCGTTCTCCACTCCTCTTTTCTCTTTTTGTAGGCCTTCATTAGGGTTGAATAATGCCCAAAATTCGTGCTCAAAATCCCTTAAATCGTGCAGCAAATGAAGATTTATGTATATGGGTCGAATGCAGATTTTTCCCTTTTTTGAATTTTTTTTCTGCTGCTCCAGAATTGCAACTTCATCTTGCAATTTTGGTTTTTCAATTTCCACAATTCCTGCACAAAAGAAACTCTTCTTAGTTTATCTTCACTTTTCCTCATTCTTTCTCGATCACATGCACTTTCCACAAGTTATTGATGTTTTTCAAGCATTTTACTAAATTTCTCCTATGATTTCTAAAGCAAAGCAAACATATTTTAAGCTTATGAGTATTAATTAAGCCTTAATTCTAAGGCTTATTAGACATGAGGTAAAATGGTGCAAGAAAAACTAATTGAAAGAAGAAGAATAAGAAGAAGAAAACGGAATGTTCATCCAAAAAGCTTTGTTTAGTATCAGCTTCAGCTCCACGGTAGAAAGCCTTCCTTGTTTGGAAAAACAATCGCCCATGGCCTCCAGAATCGGGGTTTCTTCTCCTTTTCTCTCTCTCCTTTTTCAAACCTCTCTCCTCGTCTCCTCTCTAAAAAAATTAGTTGCCCAACAAATATATCTCATCCTTTATGCAAATCAGGGCTGATTAAACAAGATCCATGACATGGCGAGCTTCTATTGGCCAAAATAAGATGACTATTCTGACATCCTCCAGCTCATTTAATGAGCTGCCTTTTCTCACGTGTGAGATTCGTGCTGTATTGAACTATCAGATTTGCTCTAGCAAAACGTTATAAAATTGTTGCCTTTTTTCTTCAAAAGTCTTTCTTCCTAAATAATTATCCAACCTGTAAGCATGCCCTAAATTAATCAAATAAGCTTATTAAATAGTTAAATCATGCTCTAATAAGAACTTTACTAAATCAAAATCAAACCTAGAGTAAAAACAATCAAAGCTAGGGGATTTCTAAGATAAAATGAGGTAGAATATGACAATTCAATTCTAAAATGATAGCCTATAACTCTTATTTTAAGAGTTATCAATAATCCCTAGACACTAGTATCATATCATCTACATAAAGCAATAGATAAATATAAATATCTTTCAGATATAGTTTCTAGTACACACATGCATCATATGAGCTCCTGCGAAATCCCTTTTTAGGATGAAAGTATCAAATCGAATATACCACTGTCTTGGCGACTGCTTTAGTCCATAGATATACTTGTGAAGGCGAAAAACCATATCTTCCTTTCCGTTCACTTCATAGCCCTTAGGTTGAGCCATGTAAATTACCTCCTCCAATTCTCCATGAAGGAATGTTGTGGTGACATCCATCTATTCATGAAACATATCATAATGAACAACAATAGACAACTTCCTCCTTTTGAGTGTAACCCTTGGCCACTAGCCTGGCTTTGTACCTAGACTTGATGTTACCTCATGTACCTAGCTTGATTTTATAAATCCATTTTGATCTAATGAGTTTCTGTTTATGAGGTTTTGGAACCAATGACCATTTCTGATTCTTGCACAAATAGAACAATTCTTCTTCCATAGTAGCCATCCATTATTCCTTGAAATCAGACTCAATAGCCTCTTTGTATGTAATAGGTTTTACCTCAATACTATCAGAAGCACAATTAAAAGCAAAAGCAACTAGACAGTAAAACAATACCACAATGGAGCCTGTTTCACCCTCTGAGCTCTATCACGTGCAAGTTGATGGTTCTGTAACTCATGGTTACTTGTGAAAACTCCCTCATAAATCAAATTCCTCTCTTGTTGGTACTGTACCCTATCATATTCAAACTTATGTGAAGACTCTGTTTGTGAATCCATAAGTGGCTCATCACTAGATTCATCTGAAGTACCTGATGGTTGTGTTTCAGAATCAATTCTGACTTATGTTTCAACATTCTCAACTGACTTCTATTATGGCTGGCTTTTAGTACAAAACGACATATCTTATTCATTAAAGTTGACATCTCTACTGATAATACATTTATTCATGCCTTCTTTCAAGCACCAAAGCTTATATCCTTTGATACTTAGAGGATAGCCCAGAAACATACATTTTAATGCCCTCTTATTCAGCTTTCCTTCCTTAACATGAGCATAAGCTAAACAACCGAATACCCTGAGATGATCAAGACTTGGAGCTTCTCCTTTCCATACCTCCTGAGGAGTCTTGAAGTCTATAGCAGAAGATGGACTCCTATTAATGAGATAACAAGCAGTATGGGCAGCTTCTCCCCAAAACTTCAAAGGTAACGAAGCATTAGACAAGAGACATCTAGTACGCTCCATTATTGTTCTATTGAACCTCTCAGCTAAACCATTCTACTGTGGAGTGTGTGTAACAGTAAAATGTCTCGTGATTCCCTCATATTTGCAAAGTTTGTCAAATTTGTGATTCACAAACTCTAAACCATTGTCAGTCCTCATGTACGTTACTTTCCTTCCTGTTTGGTTCTCAGTCTACTTCTTCCATTCAAGGAATTTTCCAAAAGCTTCATCCTTCTGTTTCAGTATATAAATCTTCACCTTCCTTGAAAAATCATCAATAATAGACATAAAGTACCTTGAACCTCCCATACTAGGTACCTTGGTAGAACCCCGCAAGTATGAGTGTACATAATCCAATATGCCTTTAGTTGAATGCTTCCGTTTTCTAAACTTCAACCTAGTAGACTTCCCCATTATGCAATGATCACAAAATGGTAGTTCGATGTTTTTAACTCCTCCAAGTAAGCCTTGTTGTGATAGAGATTGTAGACCTCTTTCACTTACATGAGCCAACCTCTTATGCCATAGCATAAACATATCATTTCCTTTACTAGATGCAACAACAGCTGATCGGTGCTACACGCAAGTGCACATGATCGAAGTAATAAGAAACTGAAAGTATTCCAGAGTATCATATCCAACGGGTTTTAATAAAATTTATTAAGATGGTACAAACTTGTTGAAAAATTGCAACTTAAAGTAACTGGTGGTACAAAAAGGGTTATGAGGTGCTTTGGCTAAAGGAAAATTGTTTGAAAAACCAATGAAAATGAAAAAAAGGGATTCAAGATTGTTAATGCCCCTTTGGAAAGAAAATGCAACTAGAAAACAATTGCAATCATAGCTACCACAAGAAACTAAGTAAATTGATTCAACTCCTATTCTACCTTCTATGAAGTATCTTTATGAGGCTAAGTGATTAAACCTATATTTCTATGGCTAATCTAACTTAGATAAATCCGAACACAACTCTAGTGGTTTTGGAGTCTCGCCCTATGTCTAGGGTCGATGTTTAGAACATATGTCTAAGCATTTTTTTCTCCATTACTTTTGCGACATCCACCTTTCCCTAACCCTTTCGATATTAAGTTCAAGTTTGACAAGTAACACTAGTTGGCCGACTAGGTTTACCCAACATCGAACTCACCAAAAGCAAACAAAGTTCAAGTGTTAGCTAGATTGTTTTTGCTATCAAGCCTTACATCTTTCCTTTAGGGCATTCACAAACTTGAATTCCTAAGAAAATTTAGCTCTTCATAATGAAACTAAAAAACAGTGCTTTGAATCATAACAATTCATTGAAACAAAAGAGAAGGAGGATGGGAAACAACCAATTTTTCCAAAAGGATAATTTTGAATTCAATACCCAAAAGAGTTCCAACAATTAAATAACTTCAGGAAGAAACTTCAAGGGAAAAAGAAAGAACAAAACAGTAGCTAAAAGTATGAAATTAACTAACATAATGAAAAATTACAAGAATTTAAGAATGTGAAAAGAAACAAAACTACACTAAACATGTTGCTTCTAACTCAATCAAACAAAGGATTGTTCTTAACCACCTCCAACTTGAAGGGAATAATCTAATTAAACCCAAGCAGAAGCTTAGGAATTGGTTTGAGTTTATTTAGAATTAAATAATAATATTATGGTTAAACATAACATACCTTGAAAATATGGAAATTTTTCTAACGGATCTTTATCTCTTACACAAAGTCTTCCTGACTATAACTCGAACACAAGACCAAGACTTGTGGGAGCTTCTTGATAGAAAATCCACAAAGGATTAAAGAGGAAGAGGTCTGGAGAGAATTCTCTAATATTGAGAATATGTGTGTTTTGTTTAATGGCTCAACTCAAGGGTCCTATTTATAGAGACCAAGGGAAAATCTTTGCCATAATTAAAATATTATATTTTAATATCTAATATATTAAAATATATCTTATATTTATTTGAATCTCATTCAAATCTCCTATGATATTTATTTATTTGAATCTTATTCAAATTCTATAAATATCTTTTATTTAATATATCAAATATACATTAATTATTTTAATATTTAATGTATCAAATACAATAAATATATTTTCCTCTTTTATATTTAATATATTTAATATATTAAATATTAATTTGAACACTTCAAATTAAATATTAAATTTGAACATTTCAAATTTTAATATTTAATGTATCAAATACAATAAATATATTTTCCTCTTTTATATTTAATATATATAATATATTAAATATTAATTTGAACACTTCAAATTAATATTAATTTGAACATTTCAAAATTTTCTTTCAACTAAATTGATATTTAGTGTTACTATGAGCTAGCAATGGGACCTTATGGACCTACAGATTATAAGCTCCAATGATACAAAATTAATTAATTAAACTCTTTAATTAATTAATTTTCATTCATTAACTATAAGTCACTCCACTATAGACCTCGAGTTGCACTCTTATGCACTGTAGGACAAGTTGTGTCCATAGATATAATCATTACATGCAAGTCGATTCTTCACGAGTTGTTCGTAATTACATTTAGGTCAAAAGTCCATTTTACCCCTATAATTACATCATGCACCTTAAGTACCACTAATTCTCTAATGAAAAATCTGTTTATAATCTAATTATAAACTAAGTCTCTCTTGAGCCAATGAGAGGGTAAGTGTAACGACCTGTATTCCTACGACTCTCTAAATGCGGAAGCACGACCTAGTTACCTCGCTCATGCCCGAAATTTCGGCAGCATGACGGCGTAACTAGGAGAAAACCAAAATTTACAACGACCTGGAAAGAGACATAAACACTTCTATGTTTCATATAACATACTCAACATCCACCAAACTACGATAAATGATGTTGAGTTCAATCAACAGACAGAAGAACCTAAGAACTTCTAACTAAATACACGGAAACGAAAGAATTTAAAGTTTACAGACCAACAAACAACAGGGAACAAGGAATACATCTAAAAGCTAAAACAGGGACAAGGAATTTGGTGGAGTCTCCATAGTCTCGTCAAGTCGTCGCCTGCGTCATCCACCCCGAGAATGTGCACAATCTGCAAAACAAACAAAGTAGAAAGGATGAGTATAAACATACTCAGTAAGTAGCCCACTTAAGGGTCCAACGTTTAAAGAAACCATACCAAGAAGAAAACTGCTCTTACTCACTTTCATGCTCAAATTTCGATACTTACCCTAGTGACTAAAACTCAAATATCCCTCCTCAACCTTCACCACTTTTAACCCTAACTTCGTGTCGTATTTGCGAGTCCTGTAACCTAGAACCAAACTTGTGAAGGTATACACCCCTCACACTCATCACAATAGCCACACAGGCAACCAGGGAACAAATCCCCTCAACTAGCATACAGGCAATAGGGAAACGCATCCCCTATGCTCAACACGGTGGGGAATCACCCCTTAGCTAGCTCCCAGGCAATAGGGAAACACATCCCCTATGCTCAACACATCACAATAGCCACACAGGCAACCAGGGAACAAATCCCTCCGCTAGCATACAGGCAATAGGGAAACGTATCCCCTATGCTCAACACATCACAATAGCCACACAGGCAACCAGGGAACCAATCCCCTCAGCTAGCATACAGGCAATAGGGAAACGCATCCCCTATGCTCAACACGGTGGGGAATCACCCCTAAGCTAGGTCCCAGGCAATAAGGAACACATTCCTTATGCTCATCACATCACATACGTTCTAGGCTTACAAACTCGCACGAAACAACAGAATTAGAGTAGATGGCATGAATCTAACGGGCCCTTTGTACTTTCACAACAGTTTTGGAACCTTTCAGGTCAATCCACCTTACCACATTCATCCATCGGGCCCAAATCACAAACACAAGCTGGCCCGAAGGTTTCAAACACCTCTAATGGGGAACCACCCCCTAATTCACATAAACAAAGGGGAAAAGCGACCCTCAAGCCTTTCCAACTTCTATAACGTCTTACGCCTCATACATATTTATAGGTGAGACAAAAATCATAACGGACCAATCCGAAAGGCTACCTTCTTCTTAGGCCAGCACTAAAATGACCCACTTCTCTTTCTTTTTAGATGTTGTCCATAGCATATTACCCAGGCCCACCCTCCATAAACAACCACTATCTCATCATAGTGACTTCTCACCATATATCACAAACTCGAATCTCAAGTATGGACTTCCATCTTGATACCACATTCCTAAATCAGCACTTTGCATCACTATAGCCATACATGTGCCAGTGGCGTATTACTCTCCAAATTATTTAGTTCATAATCCAGTCCTCTAAACACACTAGAATTTAAGACAACCACTGGTCATTGTATACCCTTAAGGTATTCTAATTCAACCAACAAATCTGGCGCCCTGCACATGATCAACTCATCTATAACTCGAGAGAACTAAACTTTAGCCAACCACTTAAGTGTTTCCAAGCATTTCGAGTAAATCAAAAACCCATGCGTAAGCACTTTTAGGGGGCTACATTAAGATTATGAACATTACACAATCACCATTCATGAACTTCGAGTACAAGCTAATTTAAGGTTCTATACACTGGCCACAATGATCAATCTTTAGTTTACAATCCTAATTCCTTTAACTAGAACAACTACTCATTTAGGTCACCTTAAACTCATCACCATAATTCATATTAATTTAACCAATCACACCATCTTCCATATACTCATATTTACGCAAGAATGACTATTCACAATTCACCACAATCATGTCCAAACTCTTCCAGTTACAACCTTGGACAAATCCATAAAGTATTTCATACGCTAACATAATGAACTCGAAACTTTAAGCCTCTAATTCCTTTATGACCACAACTTAGGCCGTTTTAGCTCAATGCTACTTCTAGACATATCCACTAACCATTTCATACTTCATAAACATAGTTTTCAAGCATGCTATCACAATTATCACACTATCAAGCTTACATTTCAATCAAAAAGGAATTTGAAGGGCTTAAATCCAAATGACCACTTACCATTTACTCCAAGATTCAAGGTTGCCCATAAATCGAGTACGTGAGCTTGCTGAAATTGATGTCAAAGGGATCCGAACTCGACAATCCAGCCTCCTAACATAATGGGTAACATAAAAATTACTTCAAAACAGTGCTGGACAGCAGTACGAAGGTTGCAATTTCTTCCAAATCGGCCTTCAATCGAAATGGGTAATCCATTATGAATCGGATCCAAACGAACCTATATAATCCCGAGCTTGCAGGAAATTTGACCCAAAACGCTCCTCTTCCTTGCTGTCTATACCGAGACCCAAGAGTGAGAGAGAAACGGAGGTGGCCGGAGACGGATCTGGGCAGAACCGATTTCCGGCGAGCTGGATTTGAGCTTCCGGCGAGTGAGTCTCAGATCGGCGGTGGATCTAAGGTTGGAAAGGTTCGGCCGGCGCTCAGATCTAGCACGTGGGTGAGTTCGCAGCAATGGTGGTTGCTGAGGCGTTCTCCAGCGAGCTTTGTGCAGAGACGAGCGGCGTAGCTGCGGTGGATCGAGCGGCTGGAGCTGTTTCGTGAGCTGGTTGGCGAAGAAGAAGATGAAAGAAGTTGCAGCGGTGAGGGAAGAAGAAGAAGAAACAAGTTGGATGGGTGTTCACGGTGGGAGAGGAAGAAGAAAAAAAAATCAGAATGGATGGGTGGGTATTCGGGTGGAGAGAGAGAGAGAGAGCTTATCTCAACAAAAATTTCAAAACAAAATTCCAAATATGCCCTTTGACCATTCTTCATTTGCATATATGCCACTTTCTTATTCCAAACTCCAAATTTAACCTCAAAATTCAAATTACCTAATGAAGATTATTCCAACTTAATTCCCAAAATTTCGAAATTAACGCTCCTATAAAAGTCGGGCGTTACAGTAAGGCCCCATTGTTCAAGTCTCGAAATCAGCACTTAAGAGAACTACTCATCTACTTACCCTATATAGGAAGGAGCGAATTCCATCTTGTGAGATTATGTTCCCAACTCCCTATTTGGTCAAGTCCCCAAAATGGTAAGTATATTGAATCGGCTATAAAAGCCACTCTCACCCATGCAAATCAAAGAACAAGTCCTCACAGGCAGGAGTTCATAACTCACTCAGGATTAAGATCGAGTGGCATATGATCATCCTGATGAAATATTAATCTTCTCAATTAACGGATTTATAAAGAGAGATTAAATATTTTGTGGTCTAGTCTTATACAAACTCATTGTATAAGATACTCCCACTCACATGTCTCCACATGAATGATTTGGATCAAATAATTTGTAATTATTACAAAGTGAATCGTATCAATAGTGTTACCAGAATAAGGCACCCAACCTTATCCATATACTATGACTCTTTAGGTTATTTCTTGAACACGATCCTCATGTATGTCAACCACATATTGTTCAAGATTACACTAATAACCTTAGATTTTTCATATAATGGATAATATTATATTGCAAATAAAATAATCAAAATTATTATTAATTATTAAATAATTAATTAATTACGAAGCTTTAGGGCATAAATCCCAACACAACTCACGTTGAGATGGGATTGAAAAAGAGGTTCGGGACTTAAAGGAAGAAGAACAACACAAAAATAATGAAAAACATAAGCTATAGTAACTTAAAAACCCAAAAATAAAAAACGCACTTCTTCTCGAAAATTGAGCTCTTCTTCACGGCTTTCTTCTCCAAAATATATAGGGACTTCATGCTAGGGTTTCCTTCTTGATTGATGGACAATTACAACTCGAAATCTAGCTGAATTCGTGGGCATTTTCCTTCCCAAAATCCCTTGATTTGCGTTTTTTCCTTAATCTTCAGATCTGCTGAAATTGCAATTGTCATGCAATTGCATTTGTTGTTACATTTCGCAAAAACCTGCATCAAAGCAGTAAGTATGAATTTTTTTTTCTTCTTTTGTTCTATTTTCTCAACTTACTTAATTTAAAGGTCTTCTAACAATGATGTCATTAAATTCAACCATTTTCCTAATTTTCATCTAATAATATGAATAAAATTCACAAGTATAACTAAGTTTAAAAGCCAAATAATCCTCATGAATGAGAGTTATTAGCAGTGTTTCGTGTAATTGTAGTACCTTCCAACATATAAAGACCATTCCTCAAGGTTCCCTTAAATTTAACCAGAAATCCCTTGGAAACTTTCAGAACTCCCTTCACAGTTTATAGTAATAATCTGATCTATCTAATTCTCCTAATGAAATTAGATTTCCTTTGAGTTCTAGTACGTACCTTACATTTGTAAGCATTCTGATCAAGTCGTCATGTGTTGCAAGTCGAATTGACCAAATTTATTTCACAATACAAACGCCATTATCATCCAGCAAAACTTTTACCCTACTGACTTCCTTAAAATCGATCAGATAGTCTCACATGGGAGTCATGTGAAATGTGCAACCAGAATCCATGATCCATTCATCTTGAAAATCTCCACTGGACACCATCAAGACCTCTGCAGAATCATACCCATCTGTTACATTAGCTGCACTAGATTCACCCTTCTTGTTATTAGGGGCTTTTTTGTTCTTGTTCAAAGGACAATCTTTCTTAAAGTGTCCCCTCTTACGACATAAGTAACACTTTTTTCCTTTCCAATTCTTCTTGTCAGTTCTCCCACTGGTCATATGTAACTCTTCTTCCCTGTGTTCCTTCTTCATTTCGAGATTTCTTGTTTTTAAAGCATCCACCACAATATCCACGGTCAGAGAATCCCTTCCATATTTTATAGTTGCTTTAACTTCTCAAAATATATTTGGCAAATAATTCAAAAGAATGACTACTTGATTCTCATTCGACATCTTCTCATCAATGTTATTGAGATCGACCACAATTTTTTGAAAATGATCCAAGTTCTTTTCCAAGCCTTTATTCTAATCCATCTTATATCCAAAGAATTTCTCCTTTATATATAACTTGTTTGGAAAAGACTTGGTCAAATAAAGGCTCTCTAATTTCTTCCATAATTCAGTTGTGGTAGTTGCCTCATTTACTTGCCTAAGTACTCCGTCCAAAAGATAGAGTAAAATTGTCGAATAGGCAATTTCATCCATCTTTTTTTATTCATCTTCTGTGAGTGTCACCGGAAAGCCCTTTTCGTCACACAAGATTTTTGTTACCTTTTGTTGAACCACAAAAGCTTTAATCTCCTTTCTCCATAAACCAAAATCACCCTTCCCATAAAATCGAGCAACCTCGAAACGAGTCAACATTGAAGACATTCTTAACAAAAAATGAAAACAAAGCACAAACCACGAACCTTCCAATCTTTGATTGAATGGAACTGTGATACCACTTGTTATAAAATTAAACTCGAATAGGCCCAAATCAGAATACAATTTACAGCAAACCAAGAAGTAATCAAGCAAGAGAGAATAATGACACCAAAATATATAGTGGTTCAACCTTTCAGTCTACATCCACTTTGAGAACCAGCTTTGAGATATTTTTATTTAGGAGCACAAAGTCACAATCATAGAGGAATACAATGAAATCAATATACCCACTATTTTGTCAACCACGACCAACAACCATGAAGATTAGCCCATGTTTATAAGACTGAAGGATAGTCACTTCATCCAACCTGAGAAACCCACTCAAAACGAGCACCCACTGGCCGAGTGACCTGAAATCGAGATCCACAGAAATCAAATCCAGTCGTCGAAGTTCACAACCACGCCGTTGAACAACTACAGATTCAGTCGCTGGAGTTCACAACCACTGAACGAGACCCACCAGTGAGCTACAACTTCTGATTCACGAACAAGCCACCACCCCAAACAGCAAACCACTGGCGTTTAAAGGAGCACACATCGCGACCACTGCTGCATAAATGAGACCACATTGGTTGATAATGCTAATATTTTACACATTTCTAGACCTTTTTACTTAAGCTATTTGCACAAATACATGCTTTTATGTTTAACAAATATAGCAAATTAATGAGAAAATAGCCAAAATTAGTTAAAGGGTTGTTTTGAGCTAAGAAATAGGAAATAAGAGGAAAATAATTGATTTTTTATGAGTTTTGATGATTTTATTCAGAAAAGTAAAAACTGTCAGAATTATGACTCCAATTGCAACTGCAATTTCACATGGGAGACAGAATTTCAAAAAATAAGGAAAAAATCTAGAAGCTCGATTTTATGCTGATATTTGAAGATATTCTCCACAAATCAAGCTCATAAAGATTCGATTCTTACCTTACACATCCAAGGAGAAAACTCTAGCATTTGGAGCCTATAAATATGAAGATTTAAGCCACGAAAAAGCAGTTCACGATCGGCCATAATCGATTGAAGACAGTTATTTTTCTGCACTTTTAGTTTTATGTTTTCTCAACTTAAAGGAGAAGAAATGTCACTCAAACTTCAATCCAACCCTGTCGAAAGTCTAGGGTTATGAAGATCTTACTCTCCTTGAAAGAGGTTGAGTTTAGATTGATTGAAGAAGTGATAGTTTTCTCCTTGAAGTTTGACTTTACATTTGTAATCGCAAGATTCAATTTGGTGCTTTAGTTTAATTTCCATTACTTTAACTTCTGTTACTTTTAATTCAATTTACTTCTAGTCTTTGTACTTAATTATTGTAGTTCTTTACCTTACAGCAAGTGTGATTTTTATAAAGTTCAATATTATTTCTTCACGGGATTCTTTAACTTTAAGTTTACTGCTTGTTTATTTTTCAGTTTCTGTTTTTTCCTTCTTTCTAAATCAGTATGTATTTTCTTCCTTTTAATGTTTTCTTAATTATTTTCTCCATCATGAGCTAATTTTGTCCTTGGGATTCGAATATGTTGATGCCCTAAGGATTGGAAGCTTGGCCTAAGATGTAAAAGTAACGTTGCTCAATTCCATAGCATTGTTTGTTTTTATTGATTATCATTCTTATTGTGAATCTAGCTTGATCACCTAGGTGAACATACAGAGATCGAGTTTAATTGTGAAAGGGTTAAACAAGATTATGTGTTCATACAAAGCAATAGAGGAAAGATGCTTAGACATAAGCACTTATTTTTTAATCTAGACATAGGGCGAAATCTCTAAGACTAAGGGTTGTGTTCTCATTAAACTAAGTTCATATTAGCCATAGACATATGGTTTAATCACTTAGGCTTCTAAAGATTTTTCCATTAAAATCGAATAGAAGTTGAACCCAGTTTACATTGCTTGATGTTTGAGTAAAGATTGCAATTGCATTTTACGTCACAATTCTTTTCTAAAGGGCAAAAGCATGTTTGGATTCCATCTTTTTATCTTTTGATTTTTAGTACACTCACAACCTTCCCAATTTATCCATATTGGTTATCAAGGTTGCTTTGTGTGAACATCTTTGCTTTAATTTTGGATTTTATGGTATCCATTCTCTGTGGGATCAATACTCTAGAATATTTCCAATTACTACTTGTTTGACAGTGTGCACTTGCACTAAACTGGAGATTTTTTTTATTCAAAAATTTTCTTCTAAAAGCCTACACATTTTCAGTCGATCATCAGCGTTCGAGAACCCCCAAAGACAAAGACCCAATCCGAAAAATACTGAGTTTATCTTTTCTTTTTTTTTCCATGTGTAGTTTTGTGCAGTTGCAATGTTGAATATATGAAAAGAAATAAAAGACAAAATAGCCTAAAAACAAGGCTTAAAAGATGGAAGAAAATGAGGACAAAAAAAGGTATAAGAAAAATTCCACTCATGCCCCTCTACTCAATTTACTTAAATGCTCCCAACTTAAATCATTAAGATTTCTTGTTATTTTCACTATATATATATATATTAATACATTACTTAATTATATATAAAATGAAACAAACATCACAAGTATATTGATTCAACACTTAAAAAGGTTTCTTCTTTCTTATAAATCATGAACATAGACAGTAAGCTTACAGCATCTAGACACATTTGCAATTAAATATCAAATCTCATAAATTTAGGGATAGAACAATATTATTACTTTTCAACATGAACATAGTTCAACTGGTATAAAATATGTACCCTCGACCAAGAGATAGAGGTTTGAATGTTCACTCACCCCACATATTTAAAAAAATACAATATTATTACTTTGATATATAATTTTAGGTTTTTTTTAGGGCATTAATATATGAAAGTAGGGAAAATAATTTTATTTTAGGCTAAATATATGTTTTTTTTTTTTTTTTTAAAAGTAAGCTAAAATATATGTTTTAGTATCTAATATTTGGATATTCTTTAATTTAGTCCCTCATGTATTAATATTTTTTAATTTAGTCTCTCCTCACTGGTGATTGTTAAAATTAATTGACGATAAACTTACATAACATAATATATACTTACTGAATTGATGAAAATTTAGGGAAGAAAAAAGGTCATCAAAGAAAAGAAAACTCAAAATTTTAATGTTGCAAAATTCTTAGAAATTTGAAAGAAGAATTTTAATTTTTTTTTATTTTTTTTTATCAAAGCTAGTTGCTAGTTGTTAGTGATATAAAAAGTAATGTTAAATTATAAATTTAGTCCCTAAAACTGATGCAAACCAAGTATCAATGGAGAAAATCTCCAAGAATCCTCCCAGGAATATTTACTATGATTTTTAAAAAGTCCCTCAATATACAAATGATAAATCTCCTAATTTATAGAGAAGAAGTAAGAACCAACTGAGAAGAAGAAGAAGAAGAAGAAGAATCTCCTAATTTATAGAGAAGAAGTAAGAACCAACTGAGAAGAAGAAGAAGAAGAAGAAGAATCTCCTAATTTATAGAGAAGAAGTAAGAACCAATTGAGAAGAAGAAGAAGAAGAAAAAAAAAAACAAACAAACAAACAAACCTCTCATATAATGCTACATCAATTCCCTTCCTCTTTAAAAAGAATAACTTGCTCTCGAGTTTACAAGATAATGAAGTTAGAAATCTTAATTCAAAACTACATCTCTCCAATGATAAGAAAAAACTCCAAATAGATATGTTTTCAACCCATCAAAACTACAAAGCAACATCTTATCAAACTTTAAAATAATTATAAATCTATGTAAAATTGATCATTTTTGGCTCTTGGGTTCTTGAAAAAACATAATATCCAAACTAAATTTTCTACCAAGATTTTTTCAAATTTATATCTCTCTTCATTATTTTTGTTGGGAGTGCGACCAAAGTCCCACATCGACTAGATAAAGGAAAGATTATAGGTATATAAGTGAGGGACACTATCTCCATTTGGTATGAGGTCTTTTGGGTGAAACCAAGAACAAAGTCATGAGGGCTTATGCCCAAAATAGATAATATCATACCAGTGTGGATATATGTGGAAGATCGTTGTCTCTAACAATTTTTTTGCTCAAACAGAAAAATAAGGGGGTGATCTTCGTTTCCTTGTAACATTGTAGCTCTTTTGTGGTCAATTCTTTATCTTCAGAAAATAGTCTTTTCAAGCAAAACAAGAATTCATCTTTCTCATTGAAATATTCACCAAATCCATGAAAATATTTTTCCTCTACATTCTTCAACATTGTCTGATCATAATTGTTGATGCAAAAATTTAGCCTAGGTCAATTGTCCAATCCGCATGATCCAATCAAAGAATGGGACAAATGATACATACAAAACAATCAAATTGCAAACTAGTGTAGCGGCTCACCAAACACACTTCAATGCTTAAGTTAACTAGGATTTTTTTGGAGTGTAGGTAAAAAGTAGGATTGTGTAACATACCTAGTATAGGAGACCTACCTCTACTCGTTTATAGGGATCCATTTGGGGTTTTTAATTTAATTTCGGTTGTCTCGTTCTTCAGTTCATCCTTTGAACCTCCTCCCCTTGAGTTGAGTTTCCCTTAGATCAGGTCAAGTGCCCTATATTCTAGGAAGGATTGGCTCAAGGGAGCCTTGGCTCTGCTCACTTAAGTTCCTATAACTCTCCTTAGCCTGATCTCAAGTCTCATCCTTTCGAGTTTTCCTCATGGTTGGTTTAGGACTTGGGTCAAATTTCACCCGTAACAATAATCATCATCGAAGTATTCCAAAAACCCATGAAAAAAAAACTCCACTTCTTTGCTGGAACATTAATTGAAATCTTGAACTAATAACCTTTTATTTTAGCATTTCTGGATTTTATCATGATGAAAAGGGTTCCTAACCATTTTCTATAAGGTGGGTTGTCTGTTCTTGGAGTAGTCTTGCTAGAAATATATATCACTCTTGATAAATATTATCGTTGTTACCTTATGTTTCTTGATTTATCAACAAAGCAAAAAAACTGAGGAGAAGAGTTTTATATTATTGCTAAATAAAACTCATATGATTTACAAGTAATCTCCTCTTTGTATAAATAGAGAAATGAGCCCAACCAATATAACAAAAGCCCAAACTAATAAGCATAAGCCCAAGTACTTACAACAATATTCAGCCCAAATAACAGATAAACGGTTTACAATATGTTTGATACTCCCCCTCAAGTTGGAGCGTGGATATTAAACACGCCTAACTTGCCCATGATCGAACGCAGAGCAATAGAAGGCAAAGCCTTTGTGAAAACATCATCAAGCTGCGAAGAAGAACATACTGGCAGCAATTTTAAAAAACCATCAATAATCTTGTCCCTCACGAAATGGCAGTCAATTTCGATATGTTTAGTCCTCTCATAGAAGGTAGGATTAGAGGCAATAGAAATAGCAACTTGATTATCACAAAAAACCACAGCATGAAGTAAAGTAGAGATCTGAAAGTCAAAAAGCAACTGATTTATCCACATAAGTTCACTAGTGATAGCGGCTAAGGTTCGATACTCGGCTTCTGTTGATGATCGAGAGACAGTAGCTTACTTTTTGGACTTCCAGGAAATGAGGGATTCACCCAAGAAGATGCAAAAACCAGTAACGAACCTTCGAGTGTCAAGACAAGCACCCCAATCAGCATCTACAAAGGCTCGTAATTGAAATTGAGTAGCTGGTTTGATCAATAACCCTTGCCCAGGAGAGCTTTTAAGAAAACGCAACAAATGATGGGCTGCCTGCAAATGAGCATTTGTTGGATTTTGTGGAAATTGACTTAACCGGTGGACAGTAAAAGAGATATCTGGCCTGGAAATTTGGAGATATAGCAAGCGACCTATAAGCCGTCAATAATAAGTGGCATCTTCATCATTTAATCGAGTGCCAGTAGTGGTTGAGAGTTTTAAGTTTGGTTCCATGGGCAAAACAGCATGTTTGGCATCCAAAAAAATGGTGTCTTCAAGGATTTGAAGACAATACTTGCACTAAGAGAGAAAAAGGCCACGATCTGATCTGGAAATTTCAAGGCCAAGGAAATATTTGACTGGACCGAGATCCTTGAGCATGAAATGTGAACGTAATAGGCTCTTAACAGAATCAATTTCCTGGGACGAAAGGCCAGTTAGTATAATGTCATCGACATAAACTAACAAAGCAATAAAGGTAGCACCTCTGCCACGCGTAAAGAGTGAATAATCCGACTTTGATTGAATAAACCCATGGCTGAGTAAGGCTGTGGAGAATTTACAAAACCATTGTCTAGAGACTTGTTTAAGCCCATAAATAGATCGGTGAAGTCGACAAACAAGCTTCTCACCGTGTTTAGCAACTATGGAAGGTTTATAACCCAAAGGAATCGTCATATACACATCTTCAAATAGGTCTCCATGAAGAAACGCATTGTTGATGTCCATTTGGGCAAGAGGCCATTTGAATGAAGTAACCAAATTAAGAAGAACTTTAACTGTAACAATCTTGGCAACAGAGGAGAAGGTATCGAGAAAATTGATTCCCTCTTGTTGATTATAACCTTTAGCCACCAAGCATGCCTTATATTGACCCACTGATCCATCGGCTTTGTATTTAACTTTATAAACCCATTTACTTCCAATGGCGTGATGACCGTGTGGCAGGGAGACAATACTCCAAGTTTTATTCCGCTCTATGGCATCAATTTCGTCCTTCATAGTCTGTCTCCAATGAGGAAAGGGGGCTGCTTGGTGATAATAGGTTGGCTCGTATTCAACAGAAATGTTCATCAGAAAAGTTTTATGTGCAGTAGAACATTTATCATAGGTTAAGTACTTGCTGAGATGGTAAGGCACAGAAACTTCAGTGCTTGTCTGTGTTGACAGATTGCAATGAAAATCTCGAAGATAGGTAGGAGGATGGTGGGAACGAGTTGATCTCCGGAGGGCCATATCAGTAGTAGTAGTAGGGTAAACAACTTGTGAATCATTAGGACAAACAAAAGTTGTTGCAACAGATGAATCAACCTGAGGATTACAAACATAAGAAAGTGGAATATCACACTCATTCAATGTAGTATCAGGTTGAATGGAGGGACCATCATCACTAACAGTAGGTCCATAGTCAGTCAGCAGATAAGAGAATCCAGCAGCAACATCAGATAATGGTTTTGGAAGTACAAACTCATTGAGAAAGGATGAAGATGAGTCTTGAGGAGCAACCGTGTGGAAGGGAAACAAATCTTCGAAAAATACAACATCTCGAGAAATCAACATATGTCGTTTAACAATGTCATAGAGCTTATACCCTTTAACTCCAACCAAATATCCAACAAATATACATGGACGTGCTCTTGGGTCAAATTTAGAACGACCAGCAGCAAGTGTGGAGACATAGGCTAAACATATGAACACTCGAAGATGAGTATAATCAACATCTCTATTATATAACACCACAAATGGAGATTTGTTGGATAACATAGGCATAGGGATACGGTTGATTAAGTAAGATGTTGTAAGAACACAATCACCCCAAAAAGTAATAGGTACTCTATACTGAAAAAGAAGGGCTCTAGCCACATTCAAAAGATGTTGATGTTTCTGTTCAACCACTAAATTTTGCTGAGGGGTGGCCACACAAGAAAACTGATGTAAAGTCCCTATTGATGCAAAAAAACTTTTCAAAATGTAATTCTGGGGCATTTTTTGAGCGAACAACTTTGATAGTCTTTGAAAACTGAGTTTGAATCATAGCAAAGAAACGCGGTATGATGGATAAAGCGTCACTTTTATTTTTCATGAGATAAACCCATGTATAATGAGAACAATCATCTACCAAAGTCAAAAAGAAATGGTGACCAGCATAAGTAGGGGTTTTAAAAGGGCCTCATACATCACAGTGAATCAAGTCAAAGACACAATCAGACACATGATTCTGAAAGGGAAAATACAGCCTTTTTTGTTTAGCTAATGGACAAACACGACAATCAACCGTATGGTTAGGAACAGAAAATTCTAAACAATCCTTCAAAGAGAGAAGTCGATCAAAGGATAAGTGTCCCAACCTCATGTGCCAAATTATAGGAGATTTACATACCCGGGCTGCAAAAGTATTATGAGTAGAACGATGGACATTAGGTATGTGAAATAGGTAAAGCCCACTGACATACTCAACCTTGCCAATCCTCCTCAATGGTGACCTGTCCTGAATAGAGCAAGATGTTCCAACAAAATTAACAGAATACCGTTGATTTTTCAATAAAGCACTGATGGATAGTAGATTGAAGGCAAACTGAGGGAGAAACAGAACATCGTGGAGTATGAACTCATCAGTCAACCATACATCACCAGTATATTTAACATTGAACCGTGTCTGAGTAGGCAAGACAACAGATGTATGCTCAACTAGTCTTAAATTTATGAAAAGAGACTTGTTATAGCAAATATGACTCGATGCACCAGAATCGACGACCCAAGAGTCATTAGGGATATCATGTGAAGGAAATGAAACAGAAAAACAGGTACCTGCTATATGGCTGGTATCAGTAATAGGCTTGATTCCATCAGTATCAGCGTTGGACATGTGATTTTGAAGCAGATTCATCAATTGTGAATATTGCCCTGAACTGAGGCTAGCAAAAAATGCTGATTGCCGGTTTGGTTGATGATTCTTGGAGTTTCTAGCTGCTCCATTGTCTGTAGCCTTCTTAGAGGAAGAGAAATGATTTTGACGTCTATAACCAGGGGGATAACCATGTAATTTGTAGCACTTGTCAACTACATGGCCCTTAATCCCACAATGCGAGCAAACTGGTCTTTGTCCTTCTCGTTTGTTCTGGTTTCGAGATTGAAACTGATTATTAGCTCCTTTTCGTGTCGAATCTGTTGGCGCAGTAAGGGCAATCGATTCAATGATATTGGTTAAACCACCGGCTGATCGCTATAGTTCTTCTTGAATTACGAGTGAGAATACTTTATTCAAAGTAGGCAGAGGATCAATCAAAAGGATTTGTGCTCGCAAAGAGGCATAATTCTCATTTAATCCCATTAAGAAAGTCATTACGTACTCCGATTGAAGGTAATCAAGTACTGATTTCAGACCTCCGCATGTGCATTCTTCAATCGAACAAAATTCTACTAACTCTTGCCAAATTGTTGTTATCTTGGTATAATATTCTTCCACGGACATCGATCCTTGAACTGTAGTAACCAATTGCTTGCGTAATTGAAAAATATGTGGTCCGTTGGTCTGGCGATATCGTTTCTTCAATTCATCCCAAAGGTCTTTCGCACATCCTGTGTAAACTAGACTGACAGCAATATTCTTCTAAATAGAGTTGATGATCCAGGAAGTAACAATGTCATCGTTACACTGCCAAGCAGTTAGAAGAGCGCCTTCTGGTTTCTTGATTGTACCATTGATGAACCCTAGTTTATTCCTCCCAGAGAGAGCAATCAACATAGCCTTGCTCCATGAGATGTAGTTACTTGCTCCGATCAACAATTCTGTGACTAGAGACGTGGTAGGGGTAGAATGATGAAGTAGATGAGGATTCAACTGAACTTCAATGGTATGTGGATCAAGAGATGCAGCCAAGGAAGAAGACGAGGCAAAATCAGTCCCTGAAGTCGCAGCCATGGTGAAACAAAAAACAGGGGAAATATGCGATACAAAACTATCAAAAGTAAGAGAAAAATTCTCAAGACTCCCCAATTATACATGTGCAAGAAACTTGCTCTGATACCATATCAACAAGGCACAAAAACTGAGGAGAAAAGTTTTATATTATTGCTGAATAAAACTCATATGATTTACAAGTAGTCTCCTCTCTGTATAAATAGAGAAATGAGCCCAACCAATATAACAGAAGCCCAAACTAATATAACAGAAGCCCAACTACTTACAACAATATTCAGCCCAAATAACAGATAAACGGTTTACAATATGTTTGATATGATTGTTTAAATTTGGTTTATTCAAGATTAATCAATCTAGTTGTATATATTGTCATTGTTCTTAACGACTTTTTCATCTCAACAATGTTTCTTTGAATTTCTCCAAAAGAAGCCTCGACTGAACTGCGTCACTTCCGAAGGTGATTACCATCTTCCTAGCCAACAAAATCCTTTCATGAGGTTGCTCTGGTACCATTTGATGCAGCCAAGTATCAAATGAGAAAATCTCCGAGAAACTTCAACGGAATATTTAGGCTCTATTTAATAACAATTTGATTTTTAGTTTTTGGTTTTTGCAAATTGGGCTTATTTTCTCACAATTTTTCTACAATGGTTTTCATCTTTCTTAAAGAAACATTTGAGTTTCTAACCAAATTCCAAAAACAAAAACAAGTTTTTGAAAACTACTTTTTTTAGTTTTCAAAACTTGGCTTAGTTTTTGAAAACATGTATAAAAAGTAGATAAGAAAACATGGAACCCCATATGTAGAAGTAGTATTTATAGGCTTAATTTTCAAAAACAAAATGGTTATCAAACGGGGTCTTATTAATTATGATTTTTGAAAAGTCCCTCAATATACAAAGGACGCCTTGTTAGAGAGAAGATTTAAGCTAACTAATCAAACTAAACTAACTAAAACAAAACTACAAAATAACTCTCACATAATATAATATGCTACAATCATAAACTTTTAAGGTTATGCCTAACAAGTTTCTAAATTTTAAAAAGTGTGGTCTTTGAACTTTCATTTTGTGCTAATAAATTTCTAGCCTATTAAATATTTTTTAAAATTCACAAATCTATAAGACACAAAATTGAAATGTCAAGGTATAATTAGATACAAAATTCAATCTGCTTGTGAATTTTTAAAAATGTCATGGAAGTTAGAGAATATTAGACACGAAATTGAAACTTCAAAGATCTATTGGACACTTTTAAAATTCATAATTTGTACTAGACACATAATGTTAAAGTGTTGATATATAATTAAATTTACCATAACCCATTAGCTTAAGTTTTTAGGTTGATTGGTGATTTAATATGGTATCAGAGCATGAGGTCATGAGTTCGAATTCCTCTAATGTCATTTCCTCCCCAATTAATATTGATTTCCACTTGTTGGGCCTTTCACAAAATTTTCAAGCCCACAAGTGAGGGGAGCGTTAAAGTATTGATATATAATTAAATTTATCATAACCCATTCGCTTAAGTTTTTGGGTTAATTGGTGATTTAATACACAAAATTAAAATTTTAATGACTTGTTAAACACATTGGTCAAGAATCAATAAACAAGAAGTTCAATAAATTTGTAATTTAACGGAAAAAAAAAAGAGATATAATTAAAAGTTAAAATACCATTTTGATCTATGTACTTTCAAATTCCAATTTCAGTCCATATACTTTCAATAAATCTTAAAATTAGTCTCTACCGTTAGTTTGAAGTTAATTTTTAGCGAAATTTGTTAAATAATAATAATAATTTTCATGCAAAAAAGACACAACATAAACATATTTTCAAAATTTTTAGAAGGAATACTAATAGAGACTAATTTTTTTTTTAGAAAAATTAATAATAAACTAACCATAGGAATCAATTTTAGAAGTATAAAGACTAAAATTGAATATTTAAAAGCACTGTGACTAAAATTAGATAAAATTCAAATTATAATGACCAAAATGGTATTTTAACCTAATTAAAATCCTAGGAAACTGACCTTGTGTTGGAACGGGTCCAATTCTATTCCCATGCTTACCCAACTTCTATTCCATACGCGAACAGAATCCAATTTTAAAGCAGGTCGGTGGATACCCAAAGCAATGTCCCAAACAGGCGACTAAACACCGACCCATCGTTTCTCCTTCTTGAAGCTGCTAACATTTTCTCACCACCTGGGGCGGGGGCCTGAAGCAAAGCTCTTGATTTCTGTGCCAATTTTGGCCATTCCATTGAAGCTTCACCAATTCAAAAGGCTTCAATCAGCAATCAGCTTCTCTTTCCCCAATGACCCATTTCTTCCCTCTTCACTTTTCTAGTTCCCATGTCGTTGTTCGAATTCTTTGGCCTTGAGCCACCACAAAAGCGCATACGACACCATCCACTTTCCTTCCAAATATATCAGCATCAGCATTTAAAATCCTCGACGAGTGCGGTCCTCTATAACTGAAGGATTCTATTTGGGGCAGCTCCAAATCGTGTCGAAACTCTCAGAATCATAAGTCACATGCAATGCCAGCTCCATTTCTAATCGATTTCTCGATGACCCAGGTAGGTAAACTGCAATCATAACCTTGTGAGAGCTCTTATTTTTTGGAATTTCAAGTTTCTGGTTCTAATTTGATCATGAATTGAAGCTTAGGCGTTTTGGGTAGTGAGAAATTTCTGTCTATAGCCTAGCATTTTTGTTTTTTTTTTTTTTGCTTACCCCCTTTTTCCCCCTTCAAATTTTTACCCACGTATGAATTGGCTTTCTTGTCAGTGCAATATATAGCGTGTGCCAATTGCTTGTTTGCCTCAATGCAAGAGGTGCTTTGGTTTCGAGGAAAACGAGGAGGAAGACGACTGATATTAGAAAGCTTTCAAATAGTTGGCTCAGTGTTGGATCGAAGGAAAAAAAGTAGTGGGGAACTAATTATGTTGGCATTTTAAAATGTCTTTTGTTCAGCCTCAAACCAGAGACTTTCTGGTTAGTCCCTCCATTTCTCCTCTGCATCCTTCTTCTTCATTGGCATATAACAGCGACTACGAAAAACAACCAACTCCACCCACTTTCTCTAGCAGTAAAATAAACCCTGCAGTTCTTTTAGTCATAGTTATTCTCGCTCTTCTCTTTTTCATCTCTGGTCTTCTTCACTTGCTTGTGAGATTATTTGTTAAGCAACGATCTTCACCATCATCAATACCTGAATCCAATAGTAATAGGTTCCCTGAAATGTCTGATTCATCTGCTTTCCAAAGACAGTTACAACAGCTTTTCCATCTTCATGATTCAGGTCTAGATCAAGCCTTCATAGATGCCCTCCCTGTTTTCCTTTACAAAGAGATAGTGGGTTTAAAAGAGCCATTTGATTGTGCTGTATGTCTTTGTGAATTTTCAGAACTAGACAAGCTAAGATTGCTCCCTACTTGCAGTCATGCTTTTCACATTGATTGTATAGACACATGGTTGCTTTCTAACTCAACTTGCCCTCTTTGTAGAGGGACCCTTTACTCACCTGGACTTGCCATTGAAAACCCTGTATATGGTTTTGAAGATTCAGAAGAAACGGAAGAATCTACAGACGATGGAAGAATTGGTATTCCTACAGCTCAAAAGGCTCCAGAGAGTGACATTATTGGTGAAAAGAGAGTGTTTTCAATCAGACTTGGAAAATTTAGGAACTTGAATAATGGAGGAGTGAGAGGATTAGAGAAAGGAGAAGGAGAAACCAGCAGTAGCAGTTTAGGTGCAAGAAGATGCTATTCAATGGGGTCCTATCAGTATATTGTGGCTGATTCAGATTTGCAAGTGGCCTTAAGTACGAGTAATGGCACTGGTGGGCGAAGTATGAGATTTGTGAGAGTAAGAGATTTACAAACTGGGAATTGTTCAGTTGAAGATGATGCTGAGGGGAAGAAGATTAACATTGGAAGTAAAAATGAAAGCTTTTCTGTTTCAAAAATCTGGTTATGGTCCAAAAAGGGTCGACAGCCAACTGGTTCAGACACCCATGTGCTGCGAGCTAATTAAGGTTCTGGGGTTGTGTCAGGGACAGGTAATCTCAAGATGCGTTGAATTTGAGGTCTTTACTGTGTTTTGTACTTTCTGCATGAGATTTCAACGACCTCATTCATTGGAAAATGATAATAAAAAACGAATCTCTAAGGTCTGGTTTATCATAAAGTTTATACTAATGGCAACTTGGTTATAGAATTACAGGCAGATTTGCTTTCTAATATCTTTGAAAATTGCCATTACTTTTTGGCAGTTCATTTCATATTGGTTTCTGATACAAACGGAGACAGTTTTTGAAGACTAGTGGAGGAAGATAATGGCAATTGCTCTTTATTTATTTAATTTATTTATATATTTTTGAAAAGTGCTCTTTCTTTATTATTGTAAGGCCCCATTAACATTAAATCACAACTAACGATCAAGTATGGGCAGAATTGGAGGCGAAGAGTTTTTTGTTTACGTATAATATAAAGCCTAAAAAGACATGTCATTACTTTTTGAGAGATACGATGCTTTTGAATTTTAAGCAAAATGCCAAATGATTTGCTTTTTCCCCTGACGTACCGCTTAGGACTCTTTGGTGTTGGGTAGGTCATAAATGGGGCTGGACCCTTGAAAATTGGTTCTTTCACAATCAATTTAACATCCGCCATTAAATCTCATCGATTGACAAGGCTAGATGAATGTGTAGGTGTGAACGTTTCGATTTGGTTCGGTCTGATCAAAATCGACAATCAACCAAATTCTTTGGTTCTAAAAGTTTATAAACCTAAAGTTTCAACAGTTTCGACTTAAAATCGAACCAATCAATCTCGATTCCAATTGATCCGACCACAATATAGTAGGACACACGACGGTAGGGAGCAGTAGGAATAAGAGGAAACTCTAAATGGAAATTGATGTGGGTAGGACCTTTAATTATTTATTTAGATGAATTTGAATTACAGTTGGGCTTTAATTATTAGGTGGGCTAATCTCTAGGTTATTTTAATAACTTTGATTTGGTTCAATTGTATTAAGAACTAAACGGTAAACCGAACCAAAAATCTCAGTTTTTAAAGAGGTCAAATTGAGGAAACTTGAAATTGTAAAATAATCAGACCGAACTAGTCGGTTTAGCTCGGTTTCTTAGTTTGTATTGGTTTCTGCACACTCCTATCTACTATCACCTAGAGAGATTATTGAAAGCCATTGTCTCAATTTGCTTTATTAAAAAAGACCTATTTCTTCTCGTGACATAATGAATGAACTTACCTTCGTTTAATGAGTTTGAGCTAACAAGTCTCCCGTGAGAAAAAAAAATACCATATTTGATGCAATTGCTTTCTGTTGATGTATCTGTATTCTTTTAATAAATTCCACTAATTTTTTACCCATTAGAAATATTTGGGATGACGATGACATTAGTTCTTTTCAAAAATTAAAAAATATGCATATATTCAGTGCTCTTACAAATTTATTGCAGGTCAATTTATTCATACGTTTCATTTCTGGACCTCAATGCATATTATGTCACGTGTAACATCAATGCTATTCCATCTAACAAGAAAAGGATTTAAATAGATAGGTACAAACTGTTTTTTTTTTTTTTGAAACAGCAAACCATTCTATTACCAATTGAGGGATTGTTTGGCTTGTTGAGTTGAGTTGGATTTTTAAGCCAACTCAATGTTTGACTCGTTAACATATTTTATCACCAATTTAATTTATCAACTGAGTGAGGTTGAGAACAGTAACCCCATTAGCATATTTTATCACCGTTTCTCCAGCGACCAACGGCCACCACCGACGATCGGCGATCATATCTAGCTACCAACGGCCTCCACCGACAACCATATCCAGCAACCAGCGTCCACCGCTGGTGACCTTCATATCCGACAATCGAAGGATGAAATGCACATGTACTTAGTTGGTCGGACTCTCTTCTCCAACAATCTTTCTTCGAACTTACGAACTCGGCCCATTATTGACCATTACTTATTTTTTATGAACCTTTGTTATTTTTTGTGAATCATAAAATAAACTTTTGATGGCCTACCAATATTTTGTAAATATTTCACTCCTACATGATACTAATATTGAAATATATTGTCGTTTTTTTGTCATCTTGAAAAAGTAAAATAAGATGTTCAATTTAATGTGTTTAAACAAATGTAAATAAACAATGGTCCTTTGCAAAAAAAATAATAATAATAAATAATAAATACAAGTACAATGCTTTTTTTTCTATTAATTAATTATCATATGTTGCTATAAAGAATGCAACATTTGATTTTTATAAATTGAAATAAGTTCAATATGTAATAGAAAGATAAAACAATGATACATTGCCAATAGTTTCGAAGAAATCCATTTCTATAAATAAAAAATAAATAATAAAAAAAAAAAGATAAAGAATGAAGTTTTTTTTTTTTAAAAAGATCAATATCAATATATTGAAACATTCCTTTTGTAAATATTTCACTCATAGATTCCACTAATGTTGAAATATATTGTCATTTTGAAGTTGACATCTCAATTAAGTATTGAAAAGTTGGGAAAAAAATATTTGTAATTGAATGGTTGGGAAAAAAAATTAAGCAAGCAAAAAGAACCAGCAAAAAATCAAATTTATTCAATTTACAAAAAACTGCATTAGATACCCCTCACTTAATAACTCAACTTTGACCCCAAACACAGACTTCTTGACTCAACTAAACTCAACTACGCACCCCAAACACAGACATATAAACTCACAGGCAAATTAACTCTACACAATTTAACTCAATTCTACGTGTCAAACGCTTCCTAAGTTTGAGGTGCCTTTTGAAAAAGTTTGAAGTGCTTTTGAAAAAGTTCATTTTTAATTGAAACAGAGCACTATTTAAAGAATTTTTGAGCTGCTAGATAAAAAAAAAAAATCTAAACAGTACTTTAGTTAATCAGAAGAACATGTCATATTGTTTGTCATGCTTTAGTAAAAAAAACACTTTTTGGTCATCCATAAACACTTTATGCTATACAAGGAAAAATAACAAAGGCAATATATTCGATCCCATAGCAGTTGATAGATCCAAGATCAAGAATTCACCTGCTACTTAAAATATAAATGCTTTGATCATCATCAATATTATAATCATAAATGATCGCCTGATTGCACACTGCTCTACCAAACAAAGTTGGCGCAGAGATATTTCTAAATTACTCAACTAAGAATTCGAAACAAAATCCAGTAAGGTCCGAACCAAAACGTAAGCATAAAAGATGTTAAAGAACTAAGGGAAAAGAAGAGGAGAAAAAGGGTCCCAAACTAGAGAGCTCTTTCAACTCGAGAATTACATTACATCATAGTCCCGCACCCTCACCCATATTTCCTAGAAGCTTACAAAGGCAAGCATGGAAAGGAAAATAAAATATTATAAGCTTATCTTTCAATAAGAAAAGAAGAATGCTAAACAAATCGAATTGAATTCCCTTCTTTTTAATGTTTTAGCATGTTCATTTACCTTGGTGACTGTGGTTGGAAACGATAATGCTAGACAGTAAAAAGAAAACTAAGGAAACAAGTGGCAAGAACAGTACCTCCAATCCTTAATGTAACACAACACTTGAGCTCCCCCACCTCTTCATGCAAGACAAAATTTTTATAACCTAAATCCCCGTACAATAACTTGAAATAATGTACAAAACCACTCTGAAAAGAGAATCAGAAACAACAGAGATGGAGGTCCAGAGTGATGTCTTTGGATTTATAGAAATCCCAAATCAGCCATCATTGCGCTGCAAACCAAACCGTTCAGATTGATGAAATGAAAATAAGATAAGAAAACAAAACGAAGACTGAACAGGGCCAGTTTATCACCATTTTTACACTTTCTGGGACGTTCAACATCACAAGTTACGAGGGAAATTATTGACTTGAGCCTCCTCCAAAATATCTTTGTCATCCACCTTGTACGCTATTCTTAGGCGCATCACAAGATGTTTCTGAAAATAAGAATATTCTAAATAATCCAGTATAGAGATTTATTCTGAGAGTGAGAGGGAGAGGGAGAGGGAGAGGGAGAGCGAGCATCAATTTTTTGGGTAAGAAATTGATATAATTGACAACAAAAATCGTATGGTTATTCCAACAAAACGCAGTCATAACTGTGCCACAGTTCTTTCATATCCTAAATAAATCAGTACTAAATTTAATTTTTGATATTGATCGGCTTCCCCCACAAATAAACAAACGAAAAAGTTTTACGAATAGTATAAAATAAGTAAACAGATGCAGAGAAAATCTTTCAACAGCAATGCAACACTACAAACTCTTTAAAAAAATCCAGAACTGAATTTTAGAGGTTGCAAAAGAACGATACCTTTCCATATTGGCTATTAGTCACTCTCAACTTTTGTGTGATAGACCCATTACCACTTCCAGGCAGAGTACTACCACTAGCTGGATCTAAATGCAGTTGAAGAAACTGTTTGAAATCCCCAAACAAATGTCAGAACTATTTGTTAAAGAAAAATTAAAGAAGCTATCAGGTAAGCACCTATTATGCCATGATAAACTACGCATAACCCTACTAATTTGAATATTCTAATTCATGCATGTGAATGTGACAATAACAAGAACATATGGACAAGACATCCACGAAAAGGGGCAAAATATCATAGCTAGACATCCAAACCTATAAACTATAGTTCAAGAGGCATGATTCTACAAAAATAAGGTGACTTCACAATCATAACCTTCTAAAAACTACAAGCCATAAGACAGGAGGAATACGACTAAGCACTTGAATTTTATTTTTAAAAAAATTAAAAACGAAAAGGGAGAGAAAAAAAACCTTAGAGCCAATTTCATGGCACCATTTTGTTCTTTATTTTCTGCTTTTAAAAGCAAGCATGTTTGTTAACCATTTTTTCTGGTGCTTTCTACATTTTGAAATCTTTGCTATTCAAAAGCTCAGAAAACATATAGATTTCAAAATTTTGCCTTATACTTTAAATTTTACCCAACATTTCAATTTTTTTTTTGGAAAAATAAAGAACAGACAATATGTGTTTGTTCAAAACACTTCATCTTCTGAAAAACAAAAATAGTTATGAAATACCTTAATAATTAACTACCAAAGTAGCTGCATGGTGAATTAGATAAGTCCCTCGATATCACTTTTTACCTTTGGAACTGCTGCCTGGAAAATGAAATTTGAATAGATATTTGGAGATAAATTTTTAAATGTGGCATGGATCAATGTCGTTTGTGGGCTCCCAGATGTCTTAGAGAAGTCAAAAGTTATACTCAGAGATCCACTCTCGTATGCAACTATAGATGGATAAACCGAACCATTCTCATCTGGACAAAAAATGGAAAGCTATCAAAATCTTGACAAGATTCATATCAACCAAAGAGATTCCAAGTCGCAGTGACAAGTTTACCACCTGTGCTTGCCACGGTAGGGGCCAATCCACCCAACAAATCAATTGTAGGAGAAGATACAGCCGCAGAAGCTTTGCTTGCTGAAAGAGAAGAAAGAGAAGAGAGTCCATCCAATTGAGAAGTAGGCGATTTTTCTTGATTGGATAATATGTCTGTTGCAGATGCAGTACTCTGTGCAGGCGTTGTTGTTCCAATAGACAAAAGATCCAATAGAACATCAGTTCCACTTTTTGGTGCTGGATTACTTCCTGAAAATTTTAAAGTTTCCAAACAACAAATATGGGTTAACAATCAGTCTGTTCATGAAGAAAATATTGACAAATTTTAAAACATTCAAAATAAAAGTTCTTCCTGATACAACAATAGTAGCAAACACATGTAGAGTATTTCATAACTAAAAATACAACATCTTTCAAGTGATAGGAATGTTCATTAAATATTTAAAATTAAGACCTCACAAGTGAGTTTGACAGTCCATAAAATGGAAACCAGATATTATTAGCAATGCCAAATCATACAAAGAAAAAACTACCAGACATTTAGGGCCTGTTTGGTATGCAATCTGAAAACAGAATTTTGAAAACAAGGGATTCAATGAAAACAGAGTTGTATTTCATGTTTTCAGATATGTGTTTGGTAGCAGATTTAGAAATTGGATTCTAATTTAAACAATTGTTCAAAATGTGTTCTATAATATATTTATAGACCATTAACTAGTTGTAGTTGCAAAACTAAATATTAGATTGAATATAATCCATTATTAATTAATTTATGAACATGATTTTTATTATAAAATTTGTACAATTATTATTTTACAATATCATATAATTTATAATATATTAAATTATACATATTTTAATTTAACAAAAATAAATTGAGTTTATAACATCAAAAACTATATTTATTAAAGTTTTGGTATTTTCTAATGTAATTCTGCATTTTAAATTTTCAAATTCAAAATCTGGATACAATGAAAACATAAAAAAGTTGTTTTCAGAATTTTCACTATTTGGATCACAGAATCCGGAAACAGTTTTCGAAAACAAGTCTGCCAAACGCATATTCACTGAACTCAGTGAATCTGAAAACATAAAACAGAATCCGGATTGCATACCAAACAGGCCCTTAGTCTTTGGAAATGAACTGGTAGTTGTCGCTTGCTTTTCAACACTGAATATATCTTCTTGAGAAATCCTAAACCTCAAGATAGTGGAAATGAACATCCAACACGTAAAGAAATGGAAGTACGGAAGCAAATTTACAACATGTGGAAATGAACATCCAACACCCATTTAGTCTTTGGGTGCATATTTTCAAGCTGAAACGGTAGATAAGAACAATTTTTCGGTTGACAGATGCAAGGTTAGGTATTTGACTGATCCATGGATGGAGGATTCCCCTTCAGCGAGTAATTTCCCCAGACTTTATGTGCTGGCCAATAGAAAGTATTTTAAAGGTGAAACAACGCTGCAGAAGTCAGATTAATGGTTGGGAGTGTGACTTCTGTAGGACGACCTAGAGTTGGAAAGCATGGCTGCAGCTATTGAATTTCATAGAAGGCTCTTTGTTCTCTGCCAAAGAGAACAGGAGAACTTCGGTGGGAGATCAATTTGGAATCTTCTATAGTATGGGAGATGAATTTGGAGTCTTTCTACTAAGTCCAGCTTCCAGCCTTTGTTCGATCAGGAGGAGGCTTTCCCTAAGTTGTTAAGCCTCTTTCTAAGAAAGCTCAAGTGTTTCTCTAGTCCCTCTTTGTTGGAAGTATTAATAACAACAACGGGATCGACCAAAGGAAACTCCCAGCTGCTCACTCATTACCTTATTGATGTTATCTTTGCAAGAGTTCTTCTGCAGATTTCAATCACTTGTTCAAAAACTTCCATTATGCCTCCTAATGTTAGTAGATTCTCTTTCATATCTTTATGGTTTTCACTTCAAAAGAAGGCTAAAGTTCTTTGGCCTGATGCTGTTGAAGCTGTTCTTAAGGAATAGGAGAATGTTCCAAAATGAAGGTAGAGATGTTAGAAATTATGGGATATAAGGATATTATTGTTATGCCTACTTTCTTTCGGGAGCTCTTGCTCAAAGGAGTTCTGTAAATATCCCCCTATTTTATTTCTTCGGCTCCATTGGATCTTTTTTTATGTTTTCATCTTTTTTCATTGAAATATCGAATTCTTATTTAAAATCATTCAACGTGTACATGTATACCTTTAGTAGTTAAAATAATATTTAATATCAAGTTTTTAGCAGATGAGGCAATTATATCCCCTACTTTTTATAACAAAACAAAATTGTAGAGTTTGTAGGTCCTAAAAACAAGTGTTAAATAAAGGAAAACGAAAATAGCCACTTGATGCAAAGTAGAAGTCAAGAAGATTATTGAACAGTTGGAAATAGATATACGAAAATGCTTTCAAAACTAACCAGATTGCTCTGGAGCTGCGGACAAATCAAGCCCAAGAAGATCCTGAATAAAATCACTACCAGAAGAGCTAGGCACAGGAACATCATCTGAACTTAGATCAAGTAAATCAACGAGAGGAGCAGCAGATTTGGAAACTCCATTTGGAAGATTAATTGCAGCCCCATTGGAAGTCAATACAGATGCTGGCATAGAACCAGCCCTTTTTCCAATGAACGTTGCCTCATCCAAAACTGGCATCCTTTCAACCAACGTAGACCTGAAGATGCGCGCCCATCAGCTCTGTAATATTTAATGAAGCTCTAATATCGGTGCATAAAGTTAAATTCTTCCTTTTCATGAAATTTGGCCATTTCATTTAAATAGGGAAAAAGTTAAACATCACACTAATAGATACCTCATATTCTGATGACTTGCAATGATGGAATTGAATTCGATGGATCTTTGCTGCAATTCAAGCACGAGGCTTCCTTTATATTGAACAATTAAATGGTTGATCCTCCTGCAAATAATAGTCAAAAGATTTCAATTTAAATTACAAAAGAAAGCACAAAAGATGCGTCATGCAACATAAATTGTAGAGTCAGAAGAGGAATTTCTCGTATATAAATGATGCGTCATGCAACATGACCAAATGTGGATTGCCAGCATAATGTCAATTTTGTTATATAATTACCTAATTCTTAAATTGTAGAGTCAGAAGAGGAATTTCTCGTATATCAGAGTAAAAATGTAAATTTTCATGATTGCACTTCTCTTGCCACTCTTAGCAATAGATGCCGTTCTCTAGTGTATTCTAATTATATTCCTCTTCAGCTTCTTGTCTTATAATACTCTTGTGCATTTTTATGTGTTAAGAGTATTCACTTTATTTCTAATTAACAAATAGATTTGAAAACTGACTAAACTTCAAATATCTTGACACGTGGGATAAAAAATTTGCATGGTTAACTGTTAATGGGAGGAGGATTAGCTCTTATAACTTTTATTCAGCTTAAGCCCACATCGATTTTCCTTCAGCCTCAATGGTGTATAAAGAAGAACAGAGGGTTATGGCCATTTAATGATACTGTGAAGTAGTTTCAGAACTGTGAAGGAGTATTAAGTACTGAAAACTAGTGTTAGCATAAGCCTATTAAATTTTTCTTCATAGGAAACGATGATATCATTAATAAGTACAGAATGAGACATCAAATCTTGGGTGCATGGAAACTTAATAAAACGAGCTAGTTTTGAGAAGGAACAGGAAATACTATTAAAATTTTCTTCATAGGAAACGATGATATCATTAATAAGAACAGAATGAGACCTCAAATCTTGGATGCATGGAAACTTAATAAAACGTGCTAGTTTTGAGGAGGATCAGGAAATAGTCAGAGGTTTCCCTAGACTTCCTAGAAACTTTTTTACGGTGGAATTTGTTGAGTCAGTCATTTAGGACAAAAAGGTAATCAAAGAGAACAAATCTAATTTTCTCAGAGACTGGACCAAACATCGAGACCATTTATAGAAAAGATTTCCATTGCAAGAGATGCAGCAATGAGAGACTGAAGGTTCTGATACTCCTAGTAATTGAACGACCCCTTGGCTTCTCCAAATCCCATCTAGAGACAATAAAATAACCACCAATACATCAGCAGCCAAGCTCCTGCTAGTGTACGACATGGGGGCGTGGACATAAGAAATCCAATATGAGGAACCATCTTCCAAGGCTCATATGAAAAAAGAGACCAAAATAATCGCCCAGCATCTTCTTCAATGTAATCAAAGAGAATCTCAGAGGATGATATTACCACCTGAAGAACGTTGAGATTCAATGAACACCCAAATAATATCTTAATGCCTCTAACATTCCGCCAAAATCATAGTTGATGGAGAATAAAATATTTCTGTTCTCTGCTACACTGATCTAATCATTAAGCAGGAGTTTTCTTGGCCGGCTTACATTTGGGGATAGGCATAATACAAAGCCAAGACTGCAAACATGGTCAGTGAGCTACCCTATGGATATATCTGAGAAAGCAACTTTCTCCCTTAGTTCCTGAAGTGAAAATTAAAGGCCTTGAGTTTCTTTTAAAGCTCAGATTGTTGAGCTGGAGATTCTTACTGAAAGTTGAAACAAGCTTGGGAGGTCGTCCTCTGAGAAAACTAGGCCTTTTGAAGGATCTATGGTAAGGTCAATTTGGAGATGGGAACTAGGCCTTCTTACAACTGACTTTTCAGCTAAAATTTCTCTGCCGCTGAAGAATTGGCTTACAATGTTGTAAAAAACAATGCTCAAGAAGCCTAATCAAATGCTTTTTGAAACTGCTCTACTTATGGGCTCAAATTGGACTCGACTCCCCTTCACAATATTTTTGGTTACTTTTCTTCTTTAGATTGGGGGTGTTTTGCTTAATCTTCACTTAGGCAAAGGGATTCCTCATCTCCTTGACCTTTAGGGTGTTATTTTTGCTCCTGAAAATATTTGTTCCTTATCTGAGAGAGAGAGAGGAAGAAGAAGAAGAAGAAAGAAAGAGAGAGAGAACACACCAAATTGAATAGAATGAAATTTCTAGGAGTTATTCTGCACTAAACACCTGATCTCCAGTAGCATGTGGGGCAAATTTGAAGGTTTTAAAGTTTTATGGCAATCAGATTGCAGCAAATCTGAGAATTTTTTCTTTTTATCAGATAACTTTTTTACAGGAAATCGTGAAAAATAGGGAGGATAACATGCTTAGCAGTTCTTCGTTCATAAGGAGAGCAAGGCTTTTTTTTTTGCATTAACTGGTTTGGCTATCATCTAGGACATTTGGTTAGAGAAAAATAGGACTTCCAAAATAACATAATAAGAATTTTGGAGGTCAGGAGCTCACAATATTTTAACACTTCACTATGTCTCAGATCCCCATTTCATGAGTCGATTGTTTTTATTTCCAACAGTTGGAAGGCTTTCGGTAGTTGCTAGTTTGTCCTTTTAGAAGCAATTCATCTGCCCTTCTATCATTTTTAATTTATATATATATATATATATATATTGATAACCGGGAGTCGGATAATTAATTTATATTTCCTATCCAGAAAGGTAATTTTAATGGAATTTTTACCCACACATATCACAGCATATTTGCAAAAAAAAAAAAATTGTTCCACTCCAAAAGAAAATAGATTTTGAAGAGATGAGAAATTTGGTGTCTTGGACTATAAAAATAAAATCACTATTCAAACGAAGTGGCTGATGTCCTTAGGCAAGGAAAGAAGAGGAATGATGAGTTCTTGTTTCTTTTACCATTTAGGCACTTAGTTTAGTGAACTTTTAGAACTAAACTGATAATGATTTCCATAAGAACAAAAGACCCTTTCATCCAAAGAAATTAAATGTCTTTTAACCAAAAGGCAGGGAGAAATAAGTCAGTTTACAAACATTAAAGAGGGAATTTCATATCAGCAAAAAGAGGATGACACTGGCAATCACATACTCTGAACATGATGGGAAACGAGAAGAGAGCTTCAGCAAAGCAATCATGGCCATTGCTTTGGTGGTAAGATCTGAGTCATGGCGTTTAATTGCAGTTTCGGCAACATCCACAGCATCAGATTCTGTTACCTGTGAAGCGATTTAGACATTGATTAAACAGTTCCAGAAAAGAAATCACACAACATAAAAGAAAGCCGAAAATGATATAATTTGCAACTAAAAAATGATATGAGGTGATTATTGGATTGTCTTAGATACAGAGAAAAAAGATTTGGTGAATTCATGACCACCATATATCAATATAATATGCAACCCTAACCACTTGGTAAGATAGAGAAACAATAAATAAATAAATAATAAACCTAATGAAATTTGTCATAATGATTGGCATATCTTTACCGAAAACAATCCATATTAGCAGATGATTTAGAAAGTAATGACCATCGTAGTATAGAAAACAAGTAGAAGGATTACAAAGATATGGAAAATGATATTTGTATTTTTCCACCAAACCAAAAGGAATATACCATACACATCCTACATTATCAAACAAATTTCAAAAAATATTTATTAGATGTTATGGTTTTTTTTTTTACAAGCTTCCCAGTTCCTATGCAGAATTTATCCAAGGTTATTTATTAGAACAAGAATGGTCATCAGATATAATTACCGTTTTAAAGGCCCATACCTGTTTTTTATATAAGAAACACTTGTATTGAAAGTGAAAAAGCACATTTAGTTAAGGGAAGCTTGGCTATACAGCCTTAAGCCCAAGAAATCAAAAAAAGAGAGAGAACAATTGAGAAAATAGCACAGGCATGGTTGCAAAAAAACAATCAACAAATGTTAAAAATTAACGTGGATGTAGTGTGTATAGGAGTTTTTTTTTTTTTTTTTTGGTGTTAATTTAGTAACTTTATTAGTAATTAGCTCCTTAGTTAGTAAGTTAAAATCTTCTAAATAATAATAAAGACCCTTTTGTTTAAGAGTTCTTAGAGATTTCTTTCCTCGATGCTAGGTTGCATCGAACTTTTTCTTTTGGTGATTATCCTTTTAAGTTATTGGTGCAAATTAGAGTGCTTTGAGACTTTGAGTAACCTCCTAGGCAAGTTGTGAGGATTTCTTATCCTCTCTTTTGCATTCCTCATCTTTAACAAAGGCAGTTTATATATATATATATACATATTAAAAGTTAAAGGGGAAAAAAAAGAGTGATAACTAGCTGACAATTTTTTGAGAAGAGAAACAGATTTGATAACTAGCTGACAATCAACCTTATCCAATCCCAAATCACAAAGATAATTGTTTTAAAAGGCCCATCATAAAAAAAATAAAAACAAACAAAAAAGAAGAGCGTGGAAAGAGTGCTTACAACTATGGGATCCTCTATATCAAGCATTCCAATATTATTGACCAACATGTCGCCGTATTCTCCAATGCACCAAACTGCCACTCGAACAAGACTTTCCTGCTTAACATGTCAGCATAGGCATAAAGGCATGCCCACTTGCATACTTGGTGTGGGGGGGAACAATTTGGTGTTTACTTATCAAAAGAGAACGATTAATACCTGCTCATTAGATATCTGAACTGCTCTGTACAAGGCCCTTACAGTATACCCATGGAAGTCAGATGCATTGCTTATCACGACAATAAGGGCATGCCATACTTCATCTTTTACAAAATTTCCAGCCTACTAAGCAATGCAGAAATATCAGAGTTTTTGTCAAAGGGAATATGAAACTTAATGTGCGGTAAAACTTGATGGCAAATTCTTGGGATGTCACAGCACTTTGGATCAACAAAAATTGAATTGATTCACAGAGAAAATTTAAGAAACAAAGAAAAAAGATAAATGAGGGGAACACTCAAAAAAGGAGTCTGCACCAAATGATAAGAAACAAGGCACTCAACAAATATAACATCATCGAGAACATCTAAAATTGGTGGTATGAATAAGAAATCTGTGAAGTGCATATCCAACACCACATTATTATGGGGGTAAAATTAACACATCCAACTTGTGCAGTAGACAGAATTATGGCATAGTTCATTCAGCAAACTCGAAATAGAAAATTAAAAGACTTTGAATTTGATATCTAACTAAGACCATTTAAAGAATCCAAAAGACCATAATCAAGCTCAGAGATAATCAAGATAAACATATGAGAATTCAAATTATACCTCAGAGAGAACCTTCAGCATCTGATCAATGTACCATATTTTCTCTGGGGAGTACCTAAAGCACCAGGATAAGTATTAATTAGAACAATCATCCCCAGAAAGCTATCTATTTTTTTCCTTTTTTCTATAAGAGATAGAGTTGTCTCAAGTTACTTTCAATTAGTCCTAAATTCTAATACACCCAGGCTATCCCAAGTCAAAAGACAAATGAAAAAGGAAGAAAAAACTTTACGGTTCTATAAGTAAGAAAATGAAAACTAAAAAAATACCACATTTCGAGAAAATTAGTTATGAGTAAATATAAAAAATGATAATAAATATATAAATAATAAACTTAGAATTCATAACCCACTTAGAACCTGGTTATTTCTTTTGGTTTAACTTGAAGCTATCACCTTTCACCTCTAAGAATGCGACCAGTGCAATTGTAGATGTTTCCAAATGATATCAAAAAATATTGGCTCATTTAAAACAGTATAAGAAACCACTAACTTCCCGTTTTATAAAGAATGAAATATAAAAAAGGAAGGTAAGGCCTCCCGCCAACTTCAATGGAATTACAATAAGGCTCTTGAATCAGATGAAATATAGGAGAGTAATCACTAAACTGTTATATGCAAGACCACCGGAAGAAGCTAGAAAGAAAAAATTATCCCAAATTTCAATATCCAATTATCCACATTGTAAGGGATCACCTATTCCTTTCCAACCACAACTCCCAGTCTCCCACAAACTAGCCCAGGAACATTGAAAAATTATTAAAGCCGACTTGCAAGAAGGGTGTGGAAGAGAGGAGAGCATCACAAGAGTCGTAAACTTGTCCACTCTTTTTAACTGAAAAATGACGAGAAAAAAGCAGAGATTCAAAAAGAACATAAACTAAATAGCTCACTTTGCAACAATTGAGCAAATTTTTGCAGTCAGATCTCCCTTAAATTCTTGATCAGCAACTTCCAGGTATTCAATAAGCTCTTTGGTCAGAGGCTTGACGTTGCTCTCATTCACTAGAAGGTAAACAAGTTCAAGGGCCCTTTTCCGGATTGAAGCATCTGAATCCTGAGACAAAACAAAATTCAAAATGTTTTGAAACATACCCAATTAACTGTTTTCTCCACAAATTTGCATACAAATTGATCAAGAACACTATAAGTAGTTACATGTTGATCCAAAATTTTCCATGAATTACCCCAACTATAACCTGTACCAGACTTCGCCATTAGCCTATTTCCAGTACCATGCACAGTTCATCCAAAGATTTGCTATAAATTGTCACTCTCAAAAAGTTTACAAGTAAATACTCAAAAAAATAAAATTAAAACAAGGAAAAAAATAGAAAAAAAATCACAAGTGAATCTGTGATTAATATCCCAAACTCCCATCACTTTACTTATAGCTAGTTTAAGAATTTATAAATGAGAAATGGCCAGTGCAGTCAGAGAATGATGGCAAGAGTTGGACGTCAATATTCATTCATGGTTCATAGGAGGAAAAAAAAGATTTAACAAAGAAAGAATAATTCAAACATGGAAAAGTTTTTTTAAAAAAAACTCTAAATGAACAAGAATTACGAAGTACCTTTACACATTCCAAGATAGTTGTCCGATGTCTCTGCACTGCTTGACCATCTACTGTGATAGCCTTCATAAGCATGTTCAATGCTACATATCTAAGAAACATTCAAGAGCAAGATGTTGATTTGTTGATTTGTGTAACTAAGGAATTATGAGAAGCTTTGTATTAAGCTGATATTGGAGACTACTCGGTGGTAAACAATTACAAAATGAATTCTAGAAACGCATTCAATTTATAGTTAGGCAACTGGCCAAACATTAGAAACGCCCCTAGTCAATAACCTCCATTTCAATCAGTTAAATCAATAGCGACGCACCAAAACCTCCTGTTTTTGACAATTATATTTTGATTAAGCTCCACAGGAATTCATACTTTTGTATGTTTTCACCAAATCAATAAAAAGTTCTTACACTATATGGTAAGCAGAAGGAACCAAATGATTATTTCACACGATTTAATACACTATGCATTAGTATTCTCATGGAAATAACTTAATACACAATAAAATAGAATACTCAAGTTTTATCAAAAGAACCTGATATTGTTATCACGATTAGACAAGAATCTGCCCAAGATATTGATAGCAAGCACACGTAAGCCGCCACTATCTTCAATACTCATTATAGTTTCAACACATTCATATAGAATAGCATTCCCTGCGTTTTTGTTTGATTCAGTTTTTGTTGCGACCTAAGAAAAAACACATCAAATTTAAACAGGAAACAGAAAGGAGAAAGGTTATCAAGTAAAAGTCACAACAAATCAGTGGTGGTCAGATATCAGTACGAACCAAAATAAAGTAGAGCAGCTAAAATATGGACAAAAGAAACAGAAACCGGGTGAAATAAATTTTAGCAAAGAAACAAGATTGGACTCACGATTGCAATTTATGCCAAAATCAAATTATAAATCTACAAAGTAAAAAGGCAGAGTTTTTCTCCCACATAATAAGAAAAAAAAAATACAACAAGAGCGACATAAGAATGACCTAAGTTTGATAAGATGTTATCTTATTCTACTGAGAGCATAAAATCTAGAAACTTTGCCTGATGCATACTCCCACAATACAAGGGACGCTTGGAATAAGAAATGGATATAGACAGTGGGTCTACGTCTTTAAGTAAGAATACATTTGAGATATCTATTTTCTACAGTGAAATAACCGACAAAATGCTTGAAAATAATATGATAAGGATATATGGCCTTTGTAACAGGCTAAACCTTACCTGCGCAAGTATATCATTCATGTAGTCACTAGCATCTGCATCTCCCTGGCCCAAGACACGCAAAAATTTAAGCAACCGGATGTGGAGAAATGGGTCCGTTATTCCAGCAATATCATACTCAGGGGCATATGGACTATTGACCAAATCCTTCAGTGTCTTGACTACAGCCTCTGTTGACTTCTGTATGGAGGTAAAAGACAATTCTTCTTTTAGATACAAAGACCAAGACCATAGCTCCATTGTTTCAATGTAATATGAAACATTGTAGCATACCAAAAAAAAACTCATCTTAAAAAAAAATACTACATTGTAAACCTTTTATATAAATTAAACTGCTGTGAGAGTCACTGAGAACATAAGCTACTGCTTACATTTTGTTAAAAAAAATTATAAGAAACTGCTTACATTTAAAATATAGAACATAAGAAACAGTATACTAGTGTTGGTGTTAGAATTCATTGAATATTGCAACTCCGTCAACCCATATAGCCATGATCAACGAGTTGGGCTTTTCTTTACTGATAGAATCGATTAAATTGTGTGCTGGTTATCTAAAAAGTTCAGAAGAGAGATTAGAATTGGTTGGCCGCAGCTGGTGTATCATAAATGAGGCAGAGTGAAATGAACCACAATACACAATTCAACACCACATCCAACAGTGCCAAGAAATACACAGAATAGTAAAATACCACATAATGAAAAAGATTCATAAATTTAAATGTCATCCAGCAAGAACAAAATAGATCAGAAATCTCAGCATGGTCAATCACCAAGATCAGAAGGACATGAACAATTCATGCAGAAATGAACATGTGAACCAATAAAGGCACGGTAAAATACCTTACGAAAATATTCAAGGGCTTCTGAGCTGTGTTTGCAAAGTTCTGTACACAGTTGAACTCCTGTTATCATAACCCCATGGTGCTTTTCTTTCAGTAAGGAGGCAGCGGGGTTAACAAAATTTTCTGCAAGGTCTGGTACTTTCCTTATAATCCTAATTGAACACAATGCTGCCTGCGCTCACCATCAGAAGCTCTCAAATTACAAGAATAGAACAGATTAACAGCAAGAATAGAACCTTTTTAGTATTTGAGAAAATCCCAAAAACAAAAAAAAAAAAAAAAACACTATACTTAGTTAACTTTATGAATGACAACAGAAGCAGTAGCGGTAATAGAAGAAAACTATATAACAAGTTCAAATGCTTACAACCGAATCAAGTCTATTTCATCTATATGGAAGATGTGTTTTTCTAAAAGAAATTATTCCAATAAATAAGCAAAAAGTCATCAAACATGAATGACTAGAACAAAATAACTTTTATCCTCAAACAGGAAAAGTGGAACTTGAACACATTATCATTCACCCTACTTTTAAATCAGAAAGAATTTCTAATTAAAACATTGCAGATTCCTACTTGCAAAACTCACTTTCTTCCTAATGTTTGGGTCTCGAAACTGTAGCAGTCTTTCAACTTCTGGTGCAAGATCACGAGCCATTTCAGCTGAACAAATATTTCCTAAAGCACAAAGAGCAAGTCCTACGATATACTGGTTTGAGTGGTTGAGATCTCTGAGAGCAATTAAGGTAAATGCAAAAGCTTAAAATCTTCCTTCTTAAATGTTCATGCAGATATTATACCTCAAATAGTTCTCTGAAAAATGAACTTCCAAGAAAAATAATCAAGATTTAGGATTACTAATGTGAAAAAGATGAAGAATGGATACTGTTTTAATGAGTTTGTGACCAACATCAGAACCTCTTGTCTTTCATCTAGAAGTAACATGAGGCCAAGATACCCAATTCTCTTTTCTGGGAAACCAGCAGATGCAATCAACTTCAAGCATTCCATTTGACCAAAATGCGTGGGATAACCAAGCATGTGAATGAACATGAGCTTCGCAAGGTTTCGATGCCTATAGTCATGATCATTCTCATCAATGGCCGCTCGAATAGCAGCACACTCTTTTCGAATTACCGCACGTTCCTCGGCTGCAGTTTTGCAAGCACGAATGGCACGAATCATGTCCCTGTATTAAAGCATCAAGTTATGATCATATGATAAAGATAGCCTTTGACTAAAGATGCTTATAAAAGATAACAATGCAACAGATATGTCAACCAGTTACTTCATTTACAATTATTCTTTTTTTATAAGAAACCAAACTTTACTTCATTTACTAATTACAGACCAATTGGTGAAGTTCAACATAAAAACATGAAGAAACTGGAAGAAAAAAGAAAGATTTAATGTTAAGAAATCAAAGTAGCACTATCTGCATGGTGTATAGTAAGTGCACAGTTAAAACCTTAGGAGGCAACATGAAGACGCATAAAAATTTCTTTTATTTGACAGATGTTTCAGAATCCATTACTGGATCAGAAGCTTAAAAGACTACTAATCCACAAAATTTCTCATGAAATTCGCACATCAGGCCAGATCAAATACTTAAAACTCTTCATCCCTTTCCAAGACTTGAATCAGAAGAACACCTTGTTGGTTTTTTTATATGAAAGATTTCTCATTGCTAATTATGCATGGATTTTATACTCGCGTCAAATGTAATAAACATTTTTATTGCAAACTGGAAAAAACACTTTCAAAGGGGCTGCAGAAAGTGCTGCACTTCGCAATGACGGTAACAGATAACCATTAATAAATGGACGACGAGAAGTAATAATCCAAAACATTGCTAGGTACATAACCACTGCGGGAGTGAAAATTCAAAGAACACGTTCCACTGCTTACGAACTAGTTACCCTCGTATTTCAACAACTGACTCGGTATTCGCCCCTAAATCCAGCCCGCTTCAAATTTATTGACTGGAAGCCACTAATTAAACCCAACAAGCATGAAACTGCTGTTGGAAAACCCAACCTAAGCACTCGTTATCAATTCCCAAAAAGAGAAAATGCAGCTACAGCAGCAAAATTCCGAGTCAATACATAAAAAGGGTCTTACACTCAAACTCCTCGGTAACGAATTACCTAATTCCGCAAGAATTCTATTCGGAAACACCAAAAGAAAACGGAAAATGGTCCAAAAACAACAGCTGGAACAAATAAGAATTGAAATAGTAGAAAAGTGATCTGCGAAAATGAGTACACTGCGGTTGGAAGCTTACCTGAGACGCGTCCCTGAGGAGAAGGGATTCATGATTGAGTCCAGGTCGAAGCTCCAAGAGAGGTATAAAAGATCGGAATGAATACAAAGAGCAGGGCGTAATTAAGCAAAGTTGTGGAGATTATGCAGCGATTTTAAATGTTGTGAAGAAGAAATCCGAGATCCGAACGGGTTTTGGAGAGATCTGAGATGGGGAGTAGAGAGAGTTTGGGATCTGAAGATGTGTTCGAGCTTGTGTCGGGCGTCTCCTTCCCACTTCTGATGAATGCGCCTTGCTCTTCGACGTTGTGATCAAAAACTTAGAAGTTAGAACATCAAGATGAAAATATAAAATATATATATGAGAAATAAATGGGAATGAACTGAAAAACACAAGCACGGGAGAATTTTTATTTTTTTTCTACTTTTCTTTTTTTGAGGTGTTTTCTTCAACGTTACCCGCGTGGCGGGTTAACTGGATCACAGCCGATCCTGAGTGGATGAATCTGGCATAAGTCTCGTCTGTGACTCTGTCTATGTGTATATCATGCGCTTCGTCCACCCCCGAGCGGTACAATACAACGACCAACTTCGACATAACTAAACGACGTAGTTTAGATAACATTTGCATTGTGCTTTTTCCTTTCAACTATTTCTAACTTTTTTGTAATTTAAATATAAAAACTATCTCTACAATGCTAATCAAATTCACTTGATTTAAATTTTCATCTGGATTCAAATTCTTTTGTTTTTCTCATGCCCTTCCCCACAAAACATATATATCAATTTGTAATTTAGGAAACAAAATAATATCTCAAAGTTGGTGTTAGAGGTGAAATTGGACCATACAGACGGGCTAGAAAGATCACATAAATTAAAGGCAAAACAAGGCTAAGAAGTCCAATACGGATCAAAACGGGCCGAAACCAAACTAAAATCGAGTTAACGTGAGAAATGAACAAGGAGCCAACTTGGGTCGGAGCCCAAGTACTAGGTCAAGCCTCGGCCGACCCCACTACAAGGCCCTCTTTTGGGTCTTGTCTCTTCCCCTCTTGGTCCGTGTAGCCTTCGTCTAACTTGATCCAGTCCTTTTTCATCCTATTCCTACGAGGAGTCCTCCAAAAAACCTTAGAATATGAGTATTTAAGCTCTCTTCTCAAAGAGGAGAGGTAAGTTCTCATTCTCTACACACTTGCTACACTCCTATAAAGGTTTTTTGACTTAAGCATCGGAGCCTGTGTGACAAGTACCACATTGGTGTCCAGGTTTCCATTAGTTTTGCAGGTCACATTCTTCCCCTAAATACACATTTTACGGTTGTTGTCATGTGAAGATCGGTGAAATTTCTCTTGTTTGGAACAACAGTTAGCGTCGTTTGTGGGGAAGACAAAAACTTGCTTAAAGAACATGTCGTTGCGATTAAAAACAAAGTCACTAAGTCAACAGGAACTATCGAGACCTCGATGGTGAAAGTTCAAATAATGACCATCATCCATGAAGGGCAAGGCCGACCACACCTCTTCGACCTCGACTCAATGGACGTCAATTCGACGCATTAGAAAGACGAGTGAATAGCATGGACTGAAATCTCACTCAAATTCTAGACATCCTAGACAAACGGAATCCAACCACGAAGACACGCTAATGAGAGACCCTGCCAAAGGAAAAACTCCAATGGTCAAGGATATGGGAGACTCTGACGCCCATGTCCAAAAACCAAAGGAAAAACTTATCTTGGGTATAAATCAACAAAAGAAACCACAGGAAATGAAAAAACTCAAATTAGCAAAGTAGGTTGAAATCAGTGGTCCATGTCATCTCAAAAAGTTTGGGCCAATGCTGAGGTCGACCCTCTGATTGGCAGACGATAACCACCTTAGTGGCGACAACTCTGATCTTCGAAGCATGATCAAGAAAAAACGAAGAATCAAGGTCGAGGCTAAGGAGAAAATCAACAAGCTTCCATGGAAAGTTGCGTTGAAGAAGATCCAGAAAGACTTGGGGGCTATCTAGAAAAACACTTGACACGCTTGCTAGAGTAATATGAATGAATTGGCAAATTCAGGATGTCAATGCGCAAGTGTATACATTCATTTTGTAGCAAGTGGTAAGTAAAATTATCGTATCTGCAGAGACTAGTAATTCTCTAATTTACCACAAATTAATTCTCAATAAACTCAATTTGTAACCATTAAACTCATCATGGAACTCAATAAAATAATTCAGATTTGCTGGAACAAAATAAATGCTAAGGCATAGTTAATAGAGTAAACTGCAAAAACAGAGAACATCTAAACTTGGACTTTGAATGAATTGGAAGGCTTGGATTAGGGATAATTGTCCGTTTTAATCTATTCTCCAGCTTAAACACTTGATCAAAAACCTCAGTTCACTACAGCTCTCATGGTATTCTCCTGAATGACCAGAATTTGCTGTTTCATTTCCATTACTTCAGCATTGTCTATCTTGCTGTACTTATGTGCATTAGGCAAGAGATCATTCCTAATCCTCTTACTTAGTTAGCTACTAACCCTAACAATGGGGCTAATGTGGTTACCAAGCAATCAGTTCCTTCTATTCTTTCCAGAAATCGAAAAAACGCTACACAACATGGTTGGCCAAACGAAGTTGTGATACTAAATAAAAGCACTTAATAACCAAACTGGGTGAAAGACAATGTATTAAGCTGTGAGCATGATTAAAACGTACACTCCCTAATCCTCACCTTATCGGTGATCAGTTCATAATGTAAAGAACAAAGAAGATAAGCAGGAAATGAAGCATTGTCCTAACACTGTAACTAAACTAAGAAAACAAACAGGGAAAAGAAGAAGAGGAAGACGATTTGTTGCCACAGGAGGGTTGACCCAGCATTCAGCAATAGCTTCAGCAGCAGCTCCGTCTTCTTTTGGAAACGCTCCGGCAGCCTCATTCTCGTCGGAATGAGTTGGACAGCTCCTCTGTTCTTCCCGAAACAGCCCATGTTCTCTGTGTTTTTCTTCCCTTTTTGTTCTTCTCCCCCAAAACGGCTACCAACAAGTTCTTTAAATACCACAGTGATTTCGCGCAAAACGAGGGCTGACTGGGCATTGTTGACGACGTGGCGAGCTTCTATTGCATACAACAGGCTGAGTCATCTGACAATTGCCAACTCAATTAATGAATTGGTCTTCTCACGTGCGAAACTGATGTTAGCCCGTATTGCCTGATTTGCTCCAGCAAACTGTTGTAACTCTGCTGCTTCAACTCTCCACAGGTCCTTCTTTGAATTAATCCTAGATAAATCACACAAATTTGTTAATTCAACTAACAATGCTCTCATAAAAAGTTTTACTTCCTCAAAATTAATCATAGAGCACAAATGATTCAAAGTTAGGGAATTTCTAAGGTATAATTAAATAAAATATCACAATTCATTCTAAAAATACTAGCATATAACTCTCAATTGAAGAGTTATCAACACTCAACAACCCTGAGAGGTTAAAGGGTTCAATTTAGAAGTCTTGATCGAGCAAATTAATCCCCCATTTTCAAATAGAATCATGAAGGTCGAGGTACCTGCCAAATTTAAGGTACCTACAATAAAAAGTTAAGATGGAAAAACTGATCTGGTCGAACATTTGAATACCTATTGATAACCTTAGGATTAAGGCTTAATTAACTCCCAATTGCTTAAAATATTCTTGTTTTGACTTAAGATCGTTTGAAAATAGTGGAAGATTGCTTGAATTTAAGGAAGAAATGAATGTGATGACATTTGGAATAGAATTCTAAGTAAATTGATCTTGTTTGCAGAAATTGTGGAAATTGCAAACTCAAATTGCAAAATCGTGATTCTGCAATTGTTTCTGGAGTAGGGAATGTAAAAATTGCAAAATCAAATTGCAAAATTGGATTCTGCAATTCTGGACAGCAGAAATTTCAAGGAAAAACGAAAAATTTTGCGTGAAACCCATTTATGGAAAACCAAATTACCGCCTGATTTGGTGGAATTAGAGCACGAAATTTGGGCAATCTTCAGCCCTAATGGAGGCCTATAAATGGGGAAGAAGAATTGGAGCTAAGCATCGGGATTTGGAGGCGAATTTAGATTGAATTTTGTGGGTTTTATGTTTTTCGAAACTCTGTTTTTCCAGACTTTTTGCGTTGTTGTGTTGCCGATGGAGTATAACCTTATTGTTTTGTCTTCAATTTTCTTCAGTTTCGTATTACGAAGAGTTGCTTAAACAATCTCTAATCTTCATTTGATGTATTTTGAATAAAGTTTGAGTTTAATTTCAAGTTAAGTTGGTGGGTATTTTTTTCAAAAACATACTCTGTTTTTCTGCATCTTCTTCGTTCTTCTTCACCGAGGGTCAACTTGCTGTGTTTTCGAATATTTGTGGGGATTATTCCTTCGTTCTCAGTTGAATTCAAGTATGAATTAAATTTTGGGGTAATCCAAGTTCATTCGCAAGTTTATTTTAGAATTCTTTCTTGATTTCATTTTTATATTCACGCAAGATTGCCCAATTAATTTCTGCACTTTTCTTCGATTTTTCCAGTCCGATTCAAGAGTTTCTTGAATCGTTACGATCAATTGTTCTCTAAAGGTGGAGGAGATTGAATCGACTGGTTTGGAAGGAGTTGTGTTGATCAATGAAGGAATTTATGTTATCAATTGATGTTATCCTCTGTTTTTAGTTGGTTTACTGTTTTACAAAAGCTCAATTTTTATTTGCATATTCTTACTTTTGTTGGAATTGAAGGGACAAGGAAGTAAAACCCACTAATGCCCTTAATTCTTTGTTTCAATTCCAATTGAGATTTTTTTCCTTGAAGTTTTATTGGCCATTGCCCAGATTTATATTACAACTTATGATTTTGATTGTTCAATAAGCAAGTTGCCAAGATAATTTCGTTTCCCATTATTTCACTTTGCTTATCATTAGTAATTTGCTCAGTTTTCTAATATGAGTTTTTCTTTGGTTAGTTGTTATATTTTTATTTTTAATATGAGCTAAAACTTCTTAGGGGTTTCAAGAATGTAAATTCCCTAAGAAGTAATTGTAGCCTAAATTTCAATGAAAACCAAACCTACATTTCAATTGTTTGCTTGTGTTGATCAAATTTCCGTTGAGATCCTAGATTGATCAACTAGGGTACCAACTCAAGCTTAGATCTAATACTGATGGGGTTAGTGATAAGCGGATTTCACACAAGTGATGGAGAAAAAGAGCTTAGACATAAGCCAATTCCTTACCCTAGACATAGGGATTAAGGACTCCAAAACCCATAAAATTGTTGAGCCAATTGATCTAAGATAGAGGGACTATAGACATATAGGTCTCTCACTTAGCCTCCTAAAACCTAAATTCAAGGTAAATAGGAGATGCAATTTTGGTTTACAATTGAGTGTGGAGTAGGTTGGAATTGCAATTTTGGCTTGCAATTACGACTTAGGGCAATGACATTCTTGAGCCCCATTTTTATCTAAATTCTCTTTGCAATTTCATTTTCTAACTCTATCTAGTTCGTTATTTCAATATTGCCATTTCTAGATTCTGCAATTCAATTCTGCAATTTCTATTTATTTCGATTATTGTCATTTTTAGATTCTGCAATTAGATTCTGCAATTTTATTTTTTCACCAACACACCAACCCAACATTATTTTCGCATTTTTAGTTTTCAAGTTGCAATTTTCCTTACACTGTTGCTTTACAATATTTTTGTTACTCCATTCCCTGTGGGATTCGATACTTGGTACTCATATACCAATTTATATTACTTCGATCGCGTGCGCTTGCGTGTTACAGCCGATCACCTATCAATCATGGATGGAGTTTCATGGAGTCTTAGAGGCAATATGATGCCAAGCATTCTCTTATACACTCATTGGACCAACTAAAGAATGGTTTAGAAGATTGAAGAAGATATCCATAAATTCCTTCAAAGAATTAGCTCAAGCCTTTGCTACTCAATTCTTGGGGGCTAGAAATCAATGTAAACTCCAAATGCATCATCCGACAATCAAATAAGAATCGGGAGAAACCTTAAGAGAATACATGACTCAATTCAACAATGAAGCCTTAAAAATTGAAGTGTACATTGATGGAGTAGCCTTGGTTATAATGCAGCTGGATTGCAAAATAAAAGGCTAGTAAGATCAATAGGTAAGAAAGAACCAACTTCTTGTGTTGAATTTGTTATTAGGGCACAGAGAAACATGAGTGCTAAGGAGCTTTTAAAGTCAAAGGAAGTTACAACTGAAAAAGAAAGAAGCAGTAGACCTCCTGATCGAGAGAAAGTAAGGAAGAATCATTACTCGATCGCAAAGAAGAGGAAGGCTGAGGCCGACCCAACCCTAGGGTTGGTCAAAGTCAGAGATTCGAAAGATATACCTCAACAACTCTTCCTCCATAAAAGATCTTGATGGAAATTTTCCATTTGAACATGGTCAAGTTTCTAGAAAAGATGAGGACTCCGTTGGAAAAGAGAGACAAAAATAAATATTATTTCTTCCATAGAGATCACGACCATGCAACTCATGATTGTTTTCAATTGAGAGATGAGATCGAAGCCCTAATCAGAGAAGAGTGCTTGAAAGAGTATATTGGAGACCACATAATGCCGAGGCCGATCAGATAGGGTCAAGGCCGACAAAATGAAGAACCTCCAAGAGAGATTAAAACCATATTTTGAGAACTAGCAGATGGAGAATCGAGTTGAAAACGGAAAGCCATAACTAAAGAAGCTCGACATGATCCATAGTATATAGGTATGTATTATGTCACCTCGAAAGTGTGAACCAAACTGTAACACCCGAGTTCAAGAGGGGTACATGAATGAACTGAGACCACATCCGAATGAGAGAGATATTGAGACTATCCAAGGCATGGCTAAGAAAGGCTTAAAAGAATTGATAATTACTACCTATACTGACAATGTGCACCTTCTTTTCAATGGCTCAATCGTAGGAACTCCAAAGTTAAACATGCTTGACTTGGAGCAATCCTATGTTGGGTGACCTATTGAAAATTTTCCTAAGAAGTATGTGAGCGAGGACAAAGCATGCTAAAAGGACCCGTGTTGGTTTATGGGGACAGTCTTCACTCTCCCAAGCAACTCAAGACAAGTAAGTAGCGTGGTCAGGTCGCAGGGGATGTAGGGGAATGTCGGGGCCATCAAGTGCAGAATTTGGACTTCAAATCTTGGTCTGAATCTTGGGCCTTGGACGTTATAGATGGTATCATATAAGAACCTCTCCCAGTAAGATGTAGTTCGGGGACAAACTAAGGTGAAAGCTGGTGTGCATGTAACCCCCGAGTTCAGGGGAATGTCGGGGCCATCAAGTGCCAAATCAGGATTCCAAATCCTGGTCCGAATCGTGGGCCTGAGGCATTACACAAACCCTAGAGTTCACTAAATCTGAGGCTAAAACTATACATCAACCTCATATGGATGCTTTAGTTGTCACTTTAGCCATAGTCAATGTAAAGGTTCACAGAATTCTCATAGATGGCGGTAGTTCAATAAATGTCTTATCCTTAGCTGCATTCAAGGCTATGAGATTAGACAATAAGCTACTTAAGGAAAATCAAACTCCCTTAGTGGGATTTGAAGGAGAAAAAATAACTCTTGAAGGTAGCATAGCACTTCTAGTTACTTTTGGAAAAGAATAGAATACTACAACCAAAATGGTCAATTTTTTTTATTGTAGTTTGCATGTCGACTTACAATTCAATCTTGGAGAGACCAGCATTACATGAGCTCAAGGAGTAGCTTCCACATATCATCAACTCATGAAGTTTCCAACTCCAAATGGGACAATAATTGTCAAATTTTGGACAGAAAGCTTTAAGAGAATGCTACCTTATAGCACTCAAAGAAGTAAAAAAACCAACAGAGGGTTGACCTTCGCACCTCAAAGTGGCCGAGGCCAACCACACCCTATGGAGTATTATAAGTTTTTTTTCATTCCTTTCATTTATTCTCAGTAGGGGTTTGATTTTCAATTTACAAGTTTGTGTGAATTTTAAAGTTTTTTCAATCAATAAGGGTTTATTTTCAAGCTACAAAGTTCAAGTATACTCAAGCATGATTTCAACAGCAAACTTCTACTTGAGTAGGGGCTACCAAGAGGATATGCCTCCGTATTAAATAAAAGGCAAGAAGCTACTAAAGAGATATGCCTCTTTGTTAAACAAAAGACAAAAAGCTACTTAAAAGACGCATAACGAAACGTCCCAAAAACCAGAAAACTACAATGGAGGCCGAGGACGACCACCTTAAAGTCGAGCCTGACCATGTATCAAGTAAGTGTCCTCGAATTTTTGTTTGTAGATACATGAACAGTGGACTATTTCCTAATTGAAATTTTCATTTAGTAAGGCTTAAACAGATTTTACTTATTAGAGTTTGCTTATCTTGATGAGAATTCATTAAAAGAAAAATGAGGAAAATAAGTAAAAACACAGAAGAACATTTCATTCATTTAGAATATGGCTTACAATTGAAAAAATGCAAATACAAAAAAGGGAGCTAGCTCTCGTTCATGTCTCCTCCACCACTCTCAGTAGAGTCATCTGAATCAGGAAAGGCATATGGATCTCTTTTGAAGGAAACAAAGTCCTCTCGAACAATCCTGCAATCAACATCTTTGGGGTACTTAGAGACACATTTAAGAGCCCAGTTAAATCCACTATCAAAGACTTGGTTTTGGATTGCAGTATTCTAGCTCGCCTCTGACTTTAGATAAAAGGCAATTGGCATGGTTCAAACTTGTTTGAGCTTAAGCTAACTCTCTCCTTAGAACACTAGTTCATTGGAGAGAGCTAATCTTTTCAGTCATACTCATGGTAGACATGGAAATCATACCCAAAGCCTGAAAGGAAACAAAGAAAATGTTAGTTATGAAAATAAAATGAGAAGTAGAAAACAAATAGGAAAAGGCCAACCTCGACCTGTGATAGGCTGAGGTTGACCACATATGAGACGAGGCCGAGGCTTCCAAAAATCAATTTTTTCTTTAAAAATAAAGGAAATATAGAGGAAGAAAGAAAATTCGACCTCGAGAAAGAGGAAAAGAAGTGAATCTGACCAAAACCAAGTTCTCCTAGCAAACAAGGAAAAAACTCGAACACACTGGAGCTTCAAGACTTTTCACAGCTCTAGCAAAGCCTGAATAGTTGAAGAACAATAAATCTCACAAGGAAGTAAAAAGGAAACAAAAAAGCATATAGAATTTAGAGTTATCAGGACGAATGAAAGTAGAGCAATCCACAATCAGGAAAAAAGCAAATGAGATAGAAGTTGACCCTCCCTAAATGGCCGAGGCCAACCCAGTGTTGGACTGGACACGTGTCCCGTTATGTTCAAAAGACATTCTAGTACATTTTTCTCCTGAAATTCTCACACCAAGAACTCATTTTCAGTCTCTTTTCTCACTTCTTCCAACAATGAAGCTATGATTGCAAAAGAAACGCTTTGGAAAAGCGAAAAGCTACAAATGCCACAAGGTGGCCAAGAATTTCCTCATACGGGAGATGATGGGGCTGCTATGCGAACGCCAAAAGAAAGCGCAAGTGCACGTTGTCACAAACAAGTAATATATGGAGTATTCCAAGTATCGAACCCAAGGGAACAGATTTAACACACAAATTCTTTAGTTTACAACACAATTGCTCACAAGTTGCAACCAAAGGTAACTGAGAGAAAATAAAATTGATTTGGGGTTTTGTGCATGAAAAAGTAAAGATAATTGAAAAGGTACTGAGAAAAAAAGGATGAGAAATAGGGATGCAATTCTAGTTCAATCCTGGGAAATGCCCACCATACACCCACAAACTGCCCAACTAAGTCCGGCTAATTCAGAGATTCTGCCTCTTTCTTGCGCTTGCATACTGACTCTTTCAAGTTTTATACAGTTCAAACAGAATGTTGTTGAATTGCGCTCGCAACTTACCCTAAACAACACTTAGCTAAATAAATCAAGTTCAACACCCATTCGACTCTTTTTTCTAAGAACCTTTAGGAGACTAAGCAATTTAAAATTCATATGTCTATGGCTAAATTCGCTTAGATGATGAAAAACACAACTCCAAGATTTTAAAGGTTTTTGTCATATGTCTAGGTATAAAAAGCAAAGTTCTATGTCTAGAATCTTTTCTTATATTACTTTTAGAAAAACGCGTATGGACTCCAACCCTTTCAGTATTGAAATCTTCACAAACTATGCTAACTCAAATGGTCAATTTAAGCTAACAATGAAATTTAAACTCACTTAAATGAAACTTAGCTAAATGTTGAGCAAATCTACAAGAAATACATGGTGGTTGCTTATCTCATTTTTAGGGTATCCACATGATTGAATCCCCTCCAAGGAGTTTAGTTACTTATCGAAAAAATAAATAAAGTGCAAAAAGTAAAAAGATAACAAATGGAAGAAAGAATACAATTCATTGAAATGAATAAACTTTAATCCACTTTGAAGTATGAATCCAAGAAAGAACTAAATGGAATTGAAACAAAAGAACTTATAACTCAAATTAAAAGAAAACATAAACTCACAAACTGAAAATAAGGATAAAACAGCAAGTACAACTCCAAAAAACTTACAGAACTTGAATGGAAAAACCTAAGAACAAAAAGAATCCTAAGATGTTTTTCCTTTCTAACTTGTTTAACATTTTTCAAAGAGAATCAAGTACTTACTCCTCCGTCTTTCGAAGTTGAAGTTCGAATGGAATATGAACAGAGCTTAGGGGAGACTCGGAGTGGCAGCTAAAACTTAGAAATAAAAACAACAGAATTTTGGGATGAAGAGAATTCCCAACTATGTGCTCTCCTTTAAATGGAGGATTGAGCCGCCTTTTATAAACTTGACGCCTAAGGTTTGCTACCAAGATCAATGTGGAGAAGCTTGGTCAATCATATCCCTTGATTTGAGGATATTTGATTGAGAATATTTGATAAGATCTACAAATCCCAAAAATCTTGGAAAATTTGTCGAAAAGGTCCAGATGCGGGCGCATTTGCATTATTGTCGAAATGGCTTAAATGCGGCCGCATTTCTGAGCGCATTTTGGCTTCTTTTCTGCTTTACTTGAAAACTGTCTTCTGCCAAATGCTGCCGCATTCAGGTTGCATTTTGCACTTAAGCTTATTTTCCTCCTTTGATTGCTCCCTGATTGCTGCACATCTGGTCAATTTTTCAATCTCTTCACAAAAACAACCAAAATTAACACTTTCTTAACAAAAATGACTCTAAATACATCTAAAAACTTATTTTTACAAAATCAAGACTTCAAACACATGCAAAACTTGTTTTTACTTAAATTTGCTCTAAATGACATGAAGTATAACTTTAAACACTCATTTTCTAAGCAAATAGCTTAGTTTTTAGGGCTCAATAACACTCATAAATGAGCGTTATCAGGAGACCGAGAAGTCCATAATAGTCCCTACAGGGCCCCTACGAGGTTAAATGACAATCCCACTTGAAATTCAAAGACTACTTTGAATTTATATTTTCTTCAGGAAATCGGCATAAATGGTGAAACTAGAGGAGAATCTTAGCCTCTAAGAAAGACTAAAATGTTCCCTGCGGGGTTGGACGACAATCTTGGAGAGATCTAGGGAAGAATCCTTAGAGCCTTTTTCTTTAAGAAAGTGGATGAACACACGAATTCAAAGGAGAATCTTACCCACCAGAAAATACAAAAATGTTCCTTATGGGGTTGGACATCAATCTTGGGGATGATCTGTGGTATGCCTCGGAACCCTTAAATTCCTAGAAGAAATCGGAGAAAATGGCACTTAGGAAGACTGAAATAATCCCCACAGGGTCAAATAGAACTCCTAAAGATAATTTGAGGCCCACCTCGAAATGCCGCAATGACTCCACAATAATTAAATTTTTGCTTCCAAGTCAAGCTCCATGCAGTTAGTTCATAAACTCACACTACAAATGCTAACTAGGAAATTGAGCTAATGTTATGGATGAAATTGGACCATAAGGACAGGCTAGAAAGATCACAAAAATTAAAAGCAAAAGGGGGCTAAAAAGCCCAATACAAAACTGGCCAAAATTGAGCCGAATTCAAGTAAACGTGAGAAAGGAACAAGGAGCCGACTTGGGACGGAGCCCAAGTACTTGGTCAGCCTCAGCCTAGGCTAAGGTCGACCCCACTACAAGGCCGTCTTTTAGGTCTTGTCTCTTTCCCTCTTGGCTCGTGCAGCCTTCATCCAACACAATCTGGTCCTTTTTTGTCCTATTCCTAAGAGTTGTAATACAAAACACTTTTCCGAAGCTATTTCATAGAGTTGCTTCTATCAAATGCTTGTGTTTCATTATAAAGCATGTCATTAATGTGCATAAATAACTTTCAACAAGTCCATACTATCAAAGAAAGAAGAGATCAATTGTTCTTTAAAAATAAGGTAGTAATACTTTTAAACAATCATCATTCATCACGTAAGTACATTTTTTTCTAGGTGGTGTTTGGATTGAAGAGTTGGAGGAAGTATGAGTTAATAACTATCCCAACTCGTTGTTTAGCCTAAGGGTATTTTAACTCCAATTGTTATTAACTCCTACTCCAACTCCCTCATTATAGGCCCCACAATTTATTAAATCCACCCACAACTTTCTTATCTCCTTTGTTCTTCATCTTACTTCACTCATACCCCTCTCTTTCTTCTTTCCCCTCTTTCTCTCCATTTTTTTTCTATAATTTTTTTTTAAATTTCTTAATTTACAAAATTTTCTTTATTTTTTATATAAATTTTTTCATCATTATTACTAATTAATAATTAAATATAAATAATTATTAACAAAAATATTTTTATATTTATTCTATAATTTTAATAACAAAAATATTTTTCTTTTTATTCTATAATTTTATTTTTTAAATATAAATTATATAAAAAAAATTTAGATATATTATTATTATTATTATTATTATTATTATTTGAAGATAAGAAAACATGTTTTAATCTATTAAAGGTTAACGTATTTAAGAAAGGATAACATATTAAAAAAATTTGATTTTCAAATTAATTATATTCAAAATAAAGATAAACAATTTTTTCTTTCAAACTTAATAGAATAAAATTATTATAATAAATAACATAAATATATAGTATTTTGAACAAAAGTATATGCATGATATTCATTTTAAATGATTTTAAAAAATATATATTCATTTTGAACTTAATTATTTTAAAATAGCATAATATTTAATATTTTACTTTTAACTTAGTTATTTTAAAACTTCAAAAAATATATATTATTTTTAAATTAATCAAACTTAGATAATTCATTTGATTGATTAGTTAGAGAGATAAAATTTTAAATTGTGCAAAAAAATATTATAACTTTTAGGTTAAAATACCATTTTGGTCCCTGTACTTTGAACTTTATTTTATTTTGGTCCCTGTACTTTCAAATGTTCAATTTTAGTCCATATACTTGCAATAAAGTTTAAAATTGGTCCTTATGATAAGTTTGAAGTTGATTTTTTATCAAAATTGGTTAAATAATCATAATAATTTTAATATAAGAAAAGACATGATGTGAACATACGTCCAAAATTTATAGAGGAAAAGCTAATTGGGACTAATTTTTTTGAAGAAAAATTAGCAATAAACTAATGGTAGGGACTAATTTTAAGCTTTATTGAAAGTACATGGACCAAAATTGGACATTTGAAAGTACAGGAACCAAAATGGAATAAAGCCTAAAATACAGGGACCAAAATGGTATTTTAACCTAACTTTTATTAAGCTTGAAAAACAAATTTTAAATTAAAATTTTAAAATTGACACAAAATAAGCCTTTAACAAAATTGTAAAATATTCATAAATTAATATAATTTAAAATCTCAATTTTAGAATTGACGGGAATAAATCTATATTATTTCGAGAATTGAGATAATAAAACAAAAAAATTTTGAAGTTTATTTGAATCTCTTTAAATTAATAAATTGAAAATTTTCCAAATCACGTGTAACATTTAAAAAATAATTGTAAGACTTTACCTTATTTGAAAACTATCCAAAGCAAATGAATAATTAACGTGAGAAATATTAAAAAAAGAATATGAAATATTTTATTCAAAATTCTTTTTTTCTTTAAAGAAGTTTGTAAAATATATATAAATTAATAAAAACAAATCTTTAATAATGAAAATTTGAAAAGTTATAGAAAAAGACTGTATAAAAAAATAGCTAAAATGAACTCAAACTTCAAAATTCTAGATTTAACAAATTTGCACCCCAAACACCAACTTCAAAACTCCATACTAAACAATTTCTTGCCTCAAACACAAATTTCGTAACTCTTGACTAAACAACTCTGCACCTCAAACACAGACTTCATAACTTTTCAGACTTAGTAACTCCCACTCCCTGCAACTCCTTACTCCAAACAACCCCTTAGGGACTGTTTGGGGCACTGAGTAGGTTATAATAACATGGGTTATAATAGTCTGTGGGTTATAATAATCTGTGGAATAATATAATATTATTTAAAATGCAGAGTTGTTTAGTCTGAGGTTATAATAGTCTGTTTTTGGGGTGCAAAGTATTCTACGGGTTATTATAACACAAGTTATTATAACCATGCCCCCAAACAGCCTTTTAATGCTTATCTTAAAAAGAAAAAAACATCTATTAACTTCAACTCCTAATCGGTGACAAGCTTCATCTTGCAGCTATCTACGAATATAATCCAATGATATCTCAAGTTCAAACAAAAGTACATTATAAAAAGAGACTTTTCAAGAACTCAATCCAACAGTCATATCAATTAGGCATTGAACATAGAATAGCTGATCAACATTTACACTGAGGGGCAGAAATAATTGCAAATTTAAACAACAGTCCCACTGTCAAAGGCTACTTCTCTTTCACCTTGCAAGCAAGTTGCAACATATCATTATGCACACTACAAAGACAACTCATAAGGCTTTCAACAATAAGCTGTAATTTGCTACTGCAACAACTAAAGAATCACAAAAAAAAATGAGCATCAAATCAGATTTTATGCAATGAGGCCAAGAAAGAGTTCTTGCTATACAAGTTAATGCTGCCCCCTACTGTATAAAACACGCCACTATTGACATCTCGAGGAGAGGACAGTTTTAGTGGGCGTTAGAAGTTATAAATGATGATGTTGTTGTTATTATATACAAAAGGAAACTATAGTTCTCGAGGATATTGACGAAAACGCCAATATCACTCTTCAAGTTAATAAAACCGGCTCAAGTGCTGATTGAGAATCAGAAAACTGCATCAGCAAAGGCCTTACCGTGCATCAAATTCTTGCGCCCATAACCAAACTCCAAACGTAATTCTCATAGAGGATCCTTCGAAAGAAGCAAGCATTCGTGTGGATTGAGAGAATGACCATCCACTACCTTCAACTCGTACAGCTTCTATCAAATCCTGTGTAAGAAGAAGCAAGGACTCCAGTGATGGGGAGAATGAATTATCTCCGCCAGCAACTATTTTTCAATTCAAAAAACACTCTCAAAAGAAACTCGCATTTGTGGTAGTGGCCGAGGTCTTGGACGTGACGAAGAGGCAAGGCCTTGCAGCAATTTCACGACGTCGGAAGTATCATCAAGGTAAAACTTAGCCTTGCTTGGCTTTCTCCCAACGGTGCAGGCAAAAATTTCTGGAGCGGAAGGCAGCGAGGGACTAGAGACGGTGCTTAATATGCTCTCAAACATATCTTCATCTGATCTATCATCTCCAATGCACATCACAAAATCAGGTGGTCTTCCACTATCTACCATTCTCGAGAGAACCTTTTCTGCGACCAACCCTTTGCTTACTCCCTGCGAATAACAGCTCAAGAAGATATTACACTGGAGGTATACTAATTTGATAAGATAGATAAGGTAGAACCGGACAATAAAAAAATGAATACCTGTGGCTTCACTTCAACTATATGTTGGCCCCTTTTAACAACTGCTGGGTCATTGGCAAGTACGTTTTCTAGATGGTCCAGCAATTCCTTAGCTTGACAGGATCCGAAGTCAGAATCAGCATCTTGATGATGCCAGACTAAAGCACTCTCTTTTGATTCTATGCACGACCCATCAGTTGCTTCTGTATATAATCTCATCACTGGCTCTACAATTTTAATCCAATCCAGATCAGAAGACAACGGACTGGTTTCCCATTCTGAAGTTCCACCCCACCTGCAAAAAGTAAGAAGCTTAGAAATTCGAACCAAAGAAATTTGCGCTACAAAAAGCTTAAAATGAATAGAACATTTTGACCAAATACCTTATAAAGTACCCATGTTCTGCTGCAATCCCCAACATCTCACAAGAGGCAAACCATTCACCTAAAGAACTTCTCCCCCTCCCACTAACAATGAACACAGTGTTACAGGGGTCATTGCAAAGCGTAGTCAAGACAGAGATAACTTCAGGGCTCGGTGTCTTAATTATAGAGCTTTGTGAAATAATAGTGCCATCGTAATCCAAAAATATCGCTCTTCTATGTGTTCTTTTATAAGCTGAGACAATGTGATCAATTGTTAACTTCCTAAACCCTGGAGAAAGAGAAACAACTCTAAAACGCAGACCCAAGCCAATTCCCCAGCACCGTTTACTATAGTGATCTTGACATGCTCTCTCTAAATCCTGCATAAAACTTCGAGACCAGTATCCTATATCATGGGAACTGACATATCGATAATGTTTCTCATGCCGCAACTGCTTCTCTGACTCCTGCATGGTTATGGCCAGTTCCAAGGCATCGGCAACGGCATCAATGTCCCAAGGGTTAACCCTGATGGCTCCACTTAAAGAAGGCGAGCAACCAATAAACTCGGACACTACAAGCATACTCGTTCGAGGAGAACCAACTTGCAAGCCCATAGCCTCATCCATAAGAGGAGTTCCTTGCCTACAAACAATATACTTGTATGGAACCAAATTCATACCATCCCGTACAGCACTCACTATGCAGCATTCTGCTAATGCATAATAAGCAGTCTTCTCAAGACGTGGAACAGGGCGATCAATCAAAATTACAGGTTTGTAGTTATTTGAACCATAAGCTTCATTGATCCTTTCAGCAGCCAAGTAGGTTTCCTTCTGAGCTTCGTGTACATCTTTCCCTGAACCCCTTGCAGGGTTCACTATTTGAACCAGGACTATTTTGCCTCGCAACTCAGGACGTTGCCGTAAAAGCTGTTCAACGGCAAGAAGCTTCAGGCTTATGCCCTTAAAAATGTCCATGTCATCAATACCAAGAATTAATTTCTTCCCCATGAACTGATCTCGAATTTCTCTGACTTTAGCGGATGTAGATGGAAGATTCATCACTGATTCTAGCCGACCCATGTGAATGCCTACAGGCAAAATTTTGATATATACCGTGCGGCCATAATAATCTAATCCAATATGTCCCCGCTTAGATTCATAGTCCAGGCCCAACATTCTGCTGCAGCATGAGAGGAAGTGACGAGCATAATCAAACGTATGAAAACCAACTAAATCACAGTTTAGCAGGCCACGGAGAATCTCATCCCGAACTGGTAAAGTTCGATAGATTTCTGATGACGGAAAGGGGCTATGCAGAAAAAATCCAAGTTTAACTCGATTGTAGCGCTTCCTAAGAAACGTTGGAAGAACCATTAAATGATAATCATGAACCCAAACAGAATCTTCTTCAGGATTGATGATTTCCATAACCTTGTCAGCAAATATTTTATTTGCAGAAACATAGGCTTGCCAAAGCAGCCGATCGAAGCGATCACCGTGCTCTGGGCACATGGGTAGCATGTAATGGAATAAAGGCCATATCTGCTGTTTGCAGAACCCAAGATAAAATTTCTTCTGGAGATCAGAAGGCAGAAATGTAGGTACACAGTTAAAATTGTCGAACAGCTTCTGAGCAACCTCTTCCTGTTCGCTGGCGTCGATTTCAACCTTGAGGGAACCCACGTATATAACCTCTATCTCAGGTGAAAACCCATTCTTTAACTGCAATAAAAGTGAATCCTCGTCTAAACTGAAGCACCATTTGCCAGATTGCCCATCTTTTTTAGCTTGCAAGGGCAACATATTTGCAACTATGATTTTCCGCTCACGGCATACAGAGGAAGACTCAGAATCTCCGTCGTTGCTTCCATAATCGTCCATTTCAGAAATAATTCCAGGAACAGTCATTACCCGTGGAAGTGGCCTAGGTGTACGAGGAACATCCAGTAAATCTCCAGAAGCCAAGTCCAAAAAGTTTGTGGGAGATCTTGATGCCATGAGTTTCGTCTAGTTTTATCCTCTTAATGACCAATCATACGGAGGGAACCAGAAAGACAAGAACTTGATCTGCAAGTAAAGTGCAAGTACCCTCAAACCTATATAAGGGGGAACAAACACAATGTTTAAGTCCATATCTTTACTAGATAAAATTCACTAACGCGAAACATGCTAGAGCAAATTCTAAGCACCCAAGTATAGAATCAAACAGGCACGAATTATATAAGCTAGAAAACTAGAATCGATATCTAATAAACAATTACAACAGCCAAAGTGGAGCTGCAACAAACCAAATCAACCATAAACAGCAGGAGGCCATAGAAGAAATTATCTGAGCTAATTATTCTCAGAAACCAAGATGATTCATAGATAGGGAGCAACCCAATTGGCAGGAATAGATGAATTCGCTAAAAGGCACTGGTGTTTCACAAACAGCAATAGATGGGCAGGAAGGTCTTTCTAGTTCTAAGGCGCTATGTTGGACAATACAATCCTTTCGTAGCCACTTGGCATATAATACTTCTGCGACAACGCAACGCGTTTAACTATTGCTTTCAAAATAGAGGAGGATCGTTAGGGAGCTTAGCCACCTGGACAGAAACAACGAATGAATCCTTATACAGGCAGGCCGCAGGCTGGAGTCATTCATGATCCCAACAGTGGCACATAGCTATTGATGATTGCAATTATTCATTCCAAGTCACTTCGTGCTTACTATACTCTGTCACTCATTTCCAAGGCAGTCTTATTTAAAAAAATGTGTAAATATATATGGCAAAGAAAAATTCTCGCTGGCAGATAATAATGCATGCATTAACTTTACTCTTCTAAGAGGGAAAAAAGGAAGAACAAACGAGCTTCCAATCAGGAATTTCAGATCCAATTAAATTCCGCCAACTACTTTTTCCAGCTATACGAACAGTAAATCTGTCCGATCCACCAATAAAGTTTATTTCGACGAAAAGACCAAATAGATAAATGTTGACGGTTAATTAATAGCATTAAAAAGAAATCAAAACGAAGGATCAGCTACGACATCTGTAAACTACGAAACGTGAACTGTGAAGTTAAAGCTTCGCGAGTGGGGCGTGACCGTGTGTCTGTATATGCAAAGAACAAAGAAAACAATACGAATTTTGAAAAGGCCACCACTCAGCAACCACATTTCTAGATCTCAGTGTAAAAGAATACAATCACATCAAGAACAATCTGAAAATGAAACTCCAACCAGAGATAGTTTCAAAGATGAGATAAATTCAAGACCACTAAACCACAATTTGATCAAACACATTCCCAGCCCAAACGAACATATTACACAAGAAGAAACGAACAACTCGCATACATATAAACACAAATTTCATTTCCTAAACAGAAAAACAAAATAAAAATAAAAAATCAAAGTTCAACGACCGTATTGAACGCTTCCAACTCCCGTTTGGTTGCCAAGAAACCACGAAATGGACTTGGAAAGAACGAAAAGTAGAAGGTAATGAAATTTGTACGTATTCTATTTTAAGTCGCAACCATGAAAGAGGATAAAAGAAAACTCATCTCAACTGAGCCAAGATTATAACGTCGTGCCAAATAAAGTACAAACCCAATCTGGCTGTAACAATTAAAAACACAGACACACACAGACAAAACAACAAAAAAAGATCAATCGAATTCCGTTTCCTCGTTCCAACGTGTTCCTCAAGAACCAGAGGGAAGAAACAGAGTCCGAACAACGACTTAACCAAAGTCCATCCACAGATCAGAAGACCAAAACAGAGACGAAAACTCACAGTTGAAGCGATCGGCAGACAGAACCAGAGCCGGAAGAACGTGGACGGACGACGATGAAGACGGTACCGGAGCAAGAGATTGAAAGAGGAAACTGTGCGTGTGCCGGTGGTTGATGGATCATACGAGAGAGTAAAGAGAAAATCAAAAGAAAAGATCGGAGTTAGAAAAAAGAGAATGGTATAAATACAGTTTATCCGAAAGAGAAATTGTAATTATCATTGGCTCAGCCCTCAGCCGGGTCTTTTTTTTTTCTTTTCTTTTTTTCCCTTTCTTTTCAAACTTTAAAAAGTAAGAAACGCATTCTCACATTTTATTGCCGAAAACGAAGTCCTCATTTATTTTCCTTCTTTTTAATATAAAATTATAATTGTAGGGAGAATTAAAATTTGACTTCTAACAATTTTATTGATTCCTCAAGGGTGGAATTATAATCAAGTTGATATATTGAAAACGTAATAGTTTATCCATATGAAAATATTCATAATAAAATGGTAGAATATTATATTATAACAATTTTATTTAAAATACATTTCGTCTGTTTGCTCATAATTTTTTATTCACTCCACTCATCTTTATATTGTTTGATTGAGGTACTTTTTTATATCACATGTTTGTGTCGTATTGAATTATTATGAATTGGTTTAACCAATTTGTTCACATTCAATACTTAATTAACTAATTGACAGTCCAATTTGAAAATCCAAAGATGTAATTTAAATTTAACGTTCAATGATTAGCCACTATAAAGAAATTTGTTAATTAACTATATATATGTTTTTTTTTTAAATTAGGATCTAATATCATGAAGATTGGTCTGAAAAAAGTAAATTCGGAATTGGAGAAACGTGAGTGGGCGGCGAGTTTTCATCTTTCTTTTTTCCTTTTTTTTTTTTTTTTTTTTTGGGTGTGGGGAGGTGGATAGGGCCAAGAGGAGCCGTGTAGGTGTTAAATAAAAAACATTATCTTCCAATAGTGTATTTCCACACCCTTTTAAATTATTTGAAATTTCAAAAACCCATATAATAATAATAATAATAAGATAATAAGTGATATTTAGGTCAAATCTTGATAAGCTCGTGTTAGGCCACCACTTAAAAGCTGCTTTACTCCTCCAGAAAAACTATAATAATAATAACATATTGATATTCAACACCTTCATAATAAATTCTAAAAACTAAAATATATGTACTTAATATAGTTGATGGTGTGATTATTAAACCATAATAAAAAACCAATATAATTTTAATTTTAAGTAATCTTCTAGTTGTCAACCTGAACATATTTCAACAGTAATTATCATGCATTCTTTCTCTCAAGTCGAAGTTCAAATTTTCATATCTCATATTTGTTGTACTAAAAAAATAATATTATTATTATTTATTGTTTTTTTTTTCCACATGTCATAATTAATTGTTATTTGAAATAACTCAAAATTGCTCCATAGGATTTACAATTTTATAATAAATAAAAATTTATAAATCTAGTTATCAGATTTTTTCACTACAAGTATCATTTCCCTTTGCACCAAAAGAAACCAATAAAAAAAAATATATTATGAACTAAGATATATCTAAATTTTTTAACAATAGTCAACTCGAACATAGTTCAACTGACATAAGGTACAAGTCTTCGACCCAGAGGCCAGAGGTTTGAATCTCCTCACCTAGACATATTGTTGAATTAGAAAAAAAAAATCATTTTTTAATAATACCATATTATGAATAGACAATTGTATATATATAATGTTAGATTGTAAAGATTCGTGTCTGTTGTGAATATGTGGCATTATCCCAATTGTAGTAAGAAAAAGTTCAAAAATATTATAAACATATTGATATAAATAATTGATTTTCTACTTTGTGTGTATTTTTAAAATAATGTAATTAATTTATGATTATCTTTGCTTAAAAGACATACTCACTGTAATATAAAAATGATTACAGAGAATGATACGGAGATGGAAACAAATTTCTTCCATATTAGTCACATCCGCATGCTACACCATTACTGACTTTTCATAACTTCAAACACTAAAGAGCCAATTCATATTATTAAAATAAAATGGCCATTCAGAAAGAAACTATAATCATAATTATTACTTTTCGTTTTTTTTCCCCCCAATCACAACAAAAACCCATCAAATGACGGCGATCTCTTTGAATATGCGTGGGTATTAATTATTTCAAATTAAAAAGCAATCCTTTATTTACTTGTATTGTATAAATATAATACATAAATATTTATTTGATCTGTTCATTAATTAATCGAAGGGATTAAAAGAATATTTTGTTGATTACGAGTTTCCACGTAGCCAGCCACGGTACGAGCTTATCACAAGATTAGTCATCTTTAGTTGGATAGCGATGGGATTGGACGGTATTAATGAAATGGAAAATTTGATAATGTTCGGTACTTAATTATGGAATTATGCAATGGATATTGGATAATATCTGGAATTAAAAGGAAAAGTAAAAATGAGAAAGTAAACGAGGGATGATAATGTAGATAAATGAAAAGAGGAGGGTAATTGGGTAAAATAACAAGGGGATAAAAATGGTAAGAATTTAAAAGACAACTGGGAAACGCAAGGCACTTGAGGGAGGATGAATCTGATGGCGGAAACCACTGTTTCCCACCTACTGCCACAGAAGAAATTATTTGTTTCTTCTATTAAAATATATATATATATATATTTTTTAATATTTTACATTAAGAAAATATTCAAACTTGCCATCCATTGAAATAAAGTTGTTTAAGAAAATGATATTTTTTTTAATCCTCGTAGAAGATAAAAGGAAAGTTCTTGTATGGTTAGTTTTATTTTAAGTAATGGTATGGTTATGGAGGGTATCGTGTTAGAAATTAAATAAAACACAAATTACTATTTCAAACTTCGACAATAGAAAATTTAATTTCACATTCAAACTATTGTTTTAGTCTAATTAAAAATTTGGTCTCAATTTGTTGTTAATTTGATCTTTATAGTGACAAAAGTTTCAATTTAGTTAATCGAACAAATATTGAATTAGACACTTATATTAAATCTCATAAATTGTTCATTATACGTCGTTTATCGATCTATTTTACATTTTTTTCTACTCAACCTTGAACCCTAATATAATAAACCAATATAGTTAATCAAACAAAAAACATCAATTAATTGTCATGTAAATTTTAAAAAAGAATGTATCATACATTGAATAGGGCAACAACAAGTATAATTTATAGCTCAATGGTAATTAGCATGTACTTTTTCCTTCACTTGAGGTCAAATGTTCAAATTTTCATACTCTCACATTCCTCATACTAAAAGAAAAAAGTTTAATTCGTGAGGTTCATTTATTATTTTCTTTTGACGTAGAGTTAAGAGTTGAAACTTTAACTTTTTAATTAAAGATATGATGTTTGAACTAATCGATTGATGTTCAAGTTAATAATCTATCATGTTTATCTAAACTATAGGAATGAACAGTAAATTTTTTAAATTATACTTTTACAACTATGGATGAAATTTGTAATTTAATTAATTTTTTTAGTTCAAATTAATATTTTGTGTTTGATATATATATATTGAAAATGACATGGAGGTTGTATAAAATTATAGGGATAGAAACGGGGAGTGGCAGTTAGGTAAATAAAGTGAGTGTAAATGACTTTTTATGCTTTCAAATTTTCAGGAAGCTAGAAGAGGATAATAACATCAGCGGGACAGGGAATTATAGGCACCTCATTTGAATTTTGATAAGCCCAAACAAACTTTCTTTTTTCTTTTTTTTCTTTTTGGGTTTTTTGGGGGGGGAGTTTAATTTCGATTTTCCCCCCTCTTGGTCCTCGTCCAGGCTGGCTCCTGGCTGCTGCCATTTTCCTCGTCCCACCCACCCTGTACGGATACTTTTGCCGCGTGTAACATTCTTAGAGGTTCTGACCCCACTTACCTCATCGACCTAACTGTGCGGGTCCCACTTATCCTCCACCCTAGTCCCCTAGGACCTACCCTACAACACACCATGGGAAATGGAAAAAACGGTATGTATCCCGAAGGGGGGGGGGGGGGGGGGGGGGGTCCAAGTGGACACGTGCAGTCCACGTGAGAGAGTAGTGGTGGGGCCCACGGATGGTTTTTTTTTTTTTTTTTTTTTTTTGAGGAAATGAAAATGGGGTCGAGTTTATCCATTTGCCGCGTTTTACGGGCATACTACGGTTGGGTTAGACTTGCCCCACTCACTATTCTAATTTCTAATTATGAATTTATAATTCAGCTCCTTCCTATCCCTATTCTTTTTCTTATTTTTAAAAAAAATAAAACTCTGCTCCCTCCCTCTGAGCTCTCGTGGGTCCCACGCCTCTGTCGAATGTTCCAAACGTATCTTTCACGCCTTCGGTATCCATACTCTCCCCTACCCAAACCTTACCAAGGATTTTGAGAGCATTCAAAATTCTTATAATTTAGGTTAAATTATAAATTTAGTGATTAATATTTGTGTCTATTTGATCATTAAATTTTTAAAAGTATTTAATCAGTCTCTGATAAATTTAATTTTTTTTAAAATTAATTGATTTATTGGATATAAATTTGAATTTTATACCTAATAGAATCCTAAAAATTTAATTTTATATCTCGTAGATCTATGAATTTTTTAAAAATTTGAAATTCAATGATTAAATTTATAATTTTAAAAGTTCAGAGACCAAACAGATACAAACCGGAACTAAATTTGTAATCTAACTTATAATTTATAAGACAATTTTGACGACTTGACCAAATTGATTGTAAGGCAATCGATTTTAAATCGCTTTAATTTGCATAATTGATTCACAAGATATTTGTATCGGAGTAATTTACAAAATTTCATCTTTAAATTTTAAAAATTAAATTATAAGTTTAGTTCATAATATTTTCTTCTTTTTTTTTTTAATTATCTAACATGTAATTAAACTTTTAATTTTAGGGAAATTGTAATGGATAGCAAGAAATATTAAGATATTTGAAAATCTAGCCATGATTTTTTAGATTTGCAAATATAGCAATTAAATTTAAACTTGATTTTTGTTTTTTTTTTTTTTATTATTGTAATTTTACCCTCATTAGTGTATCAGCAGGTATATTTGATATATTTTATTTTTAGCATATTAGTAGTATATCTAATATGCTTTATATTTAGTATATTGGTCAACTGATGTATACCTAAAATGAAGTATATTAGTAGTATATTACTGATATACTACTGATACGCTTCTTTTTAGGTATCTTAGTTAAATGATATACTATATATGAAGTATATCAATAACATAACAAGGATATTTTGCATATTTGATATATCATTGATATATTTCATTTTAGGTATATCTTATATACTTAGTATGAAGTATTGATATGTTATTAATATACAATATTCAGTATATCATTGATATACTTCATTTTATGAATATAAATCACTGATATACCTAAAATAAAGTATATAAGAGATATACTACTGATATACCTCATGTAAAGTATATCACTGATATACTTTATTTTATGTATATCTAATATACGGAGTATGAAGTACTGATATACTTCATGTAAAGTATATCAGTAAAATTATATGTCTAAAATGAAGTATATTAGTATTATATCATTGATTTATTACTGATATACTACTAAACAAGTGTATTGACTAAACAAGTATATCAATTAAAAACTAGTGACCAAAAACCATTGATAAAGTCAAGAACTAAAAATGATTTTGATCCCATCACAATTTGAAATACGTAAAAGTGAAGAAGAAACGAAGCCAAAGACACTAGGAATGGCAGTTTAGACTTTTCCAATTTAGTTTTTGGACTAGGCTAAATTTTTTGCCTGATTTGCAAACTGAAAAAAGTAAAGTCACAAGTGCAATAATAAGTCCATAAAATGTTTCCATCTTTGCAAGTAGCCCTTAATTTTAAGTATAATAGGTCATTGAGTTATTAATTTTATGTCTAATAAATTTCTTACAAGTTACATGTTCAACATTTTTTAAATTAACAAATCTATTAAAAATATAATTAAATTGGTGCCTAATAGAATCTTAAACTTTCAATTTTGTTTCTAGTAGATTCATGAATTAAAAACAAAAAAGGTTGAATGACATATTATACACAAAATTGAAAATTTAAGGGATCTATTACACACTTTTTAAAGTTCAAAAACTTATTTGACACAAAATTGATAGTTTTGGAAAACTATTAGACAGTTTCTAAAATTCAAATGCCTATTAGACACGAAATTGAGAGTTTGACATGTTGAACACTTTTAGTATAGATACCTATTAGATACAAATTTAAAAGTTGATATATTAAATTCGTAATTTAACCAATTTAAAATTATAAAAAAACCAGTAATATCCCTAACTTTGTTTCATGATTATCTACTTCCCTTTAAGAAAAATTGTGATTATTATATTCCTTTCATGTCATTCGCCTGATATTCGTACAGAACAAATTGAAGGGTCTAAAATTTCAATACATAGTACATAAATGATATTTGTCTGTTTCAAAGGTATCTAGATTCTTATTATGTTTGCTTTTTTTGTGATATTTTTTGATACTTCAATGTCTATTTCAACATCTTTAGTCCTCCCATAGGGCTAGATTTTTAATGTCCATGGAGTTTGGTGGTTTTGATAATGTTGGTGTAATAGGGGAATATCATTTTGATATATTCTTTTTGTTAATAATTTTCTTTTTAAAGTAAACTAAAGCTGCCTCTTTTTCTCCAAAAGGATAATGGAAAAACACAAACCCCTCACGCCAACGAATTTATTTTCAAAACCAATATTTTATTTGAGTAAATTAAGTTCGGGTTTTGTTTTAAGTTAAATTATAAGTTTCGTTTTCAAATTTTTTTAGATTAAGTGTAATAGCTCACAAGCTTTGAAGAAGTATTTAATAAGTCTTTAAATTGTCAATATTGTATCTAATAGATTAGACTTTGTGTAGAACTTCGACATTTTAATTTTGTGTCTAATAAGTTTATGAATTTTAAAAAATGTCTGATAGTTAAGGAATTTATTAAACGTGAAATTGAAAGTTCAAGTATCTATTAATAAATATTTTGAAAGTTCATGGACTTTTTAGATATGAAATTAAAAGTTTAGGATTCTATTAGATATTTTTTAAAGTTTAAAGACTTTTTATATAATTCAACAATATGTGGAGTGAGAGATTCAAATCTTTGACCTCTTAGTCGAATATACATACTTTATGTCAGTTGAACTATGTTCATATTGACTTAAAGTTTAAAGACTTAATACTATATTATCATATATAATCTTAAAAAGTTTGGGTATAAACTTATAATTTAACATTCATTTTAAAAATTTTAAAAATTTATCTATTTATTATTAGTATAACGTTGACCATGTACAATGAATATATGGCACATGGTCGGGATGTGGAGGTGGTAAAAGTAAAACTATGTATCTTTGTCACGTTGACTTGGAGTTTAAATAATATCCACATTGGCTGCTTCCGTGGAAGGATCGATGGTCGACCAGAGAAGGAAAATAGATTGGCGGTGCTCTCTTTTAGTTCTTAATATTATAATATTTTTTTTCAATTGAATCCTTTATATTTAAATATTTAAATATTTTTACTTCAATCATTCATTGTTAGTGAATGATAAAATTGACTTGAGATAAACAATTAAATACAATGATGCAAAAATTGATATTTGTAACTCGAATTTACAAATATATCGACGAATATTTCAAAAAAAATCATAAATATCATGAAAATTTATAAAAATATTGTGAATTTTTGTGTGAAACTTTATAATAAGTCTATTTAAGTAATAAACTACTACTCTAGTCATATATATCACTAATTATAAGCAAAAAATTATTGAACTTGAATACTTCATTGATACAAAAGTCTTTATATAATTTAGTAATAAGATGATGACCTTAGAGGTATTAAACCAACATTAATATAGTTGATTTGATAGTGACAATATTGCCCTCAACTCATGATATTTTCAAAATTTATGAGTTCCTACTACATTTTCAATGTTGAAGTGAAATTTGAAGTGAGAAATCAATGCAAAAGCTGAAAATTGAAAATGAAAACTCAAAAATAGCCACGAACAAAAAACGTAGATATTTCGGCGATAAATCCACTATATTTCTGCGATAAATTCATGATTTCTCCCTATTTTCATTCATGCTAGACGATAAATCCATAAAACAATATTTTGCCGATATATTGACGATATTTACAAATATTTAGCCGAATTCATGGTAAAAATGATCCTATCCCCAAAATCTTTGTCGATCCTTCAAAAATACCGATATATCAGCAATTTTTGCATCCTTGCTCATATAACATAATACTCAGTAAATTAGCGAAAGCTTATAAGAGAAAAAAAAATGTCATATAAGATAATAAAATGTATATTTCTCCTTTCATTTTTTTTTAAAAAAATCGAATTCTAATACAATACAACATGTTGACGTATATCAAAGATAATTGTGTATTGCATGCTTTTTTTTTTTTTTTTTGAAACAGAACCTCAAATAAATAGCCAGCACCAAACCACAATCAGATCCTCTTGAGAATGAAGGATAAAACATCCACCAGAAAGAAATCTTCTCAGACCAAAGAGTTTCCTGAAGAAGAAGCCAAAGCCGCTAAATTATGGACAACTTTGTGCCCTTTCTAGAAATTTTACAAAAAATACAACTATTAACAGACAAAGCAAAATGAAGAGCTTCTTCAACGAGAAGGCCCACTTCCGACAAGTTCGAGTCAACGTGGTTTAAGAGATTAACCACTTTAAGAGAGTCTGACTCTACCACAATCGGAGGATTTTTGCCCTTCCAATGGGCAAGTTACGGGCATGCTTGTAAATAAATAATTTTGATAATTTTCTTTTTACACGTAACTCCCGGTAAAAATTAGATAGGTGTTATTTGGATGTTGTGATAAATTCAGTTCAATCATTTATGTAATTGATGTAATTTATAACCTGACTCAATACTGATGTTATGTTTGGGTGGTTAGCAATATGCCAAGTATATAATGATCTCACCAATGATGATTTTATTAGTATAATTTTTTTAAAAAAGTTTTATAATCTAATTTTAAGCCCCCCTTATACTTAGTTGAAATTTCTTGGTAACTTCCTTGTATCAAAGGAGTTTTATCTGTTCAAGGAACTTCATTGTAATAAAATTCAACATTCTATGATGGGGACTTTTACTAACTAATTTAAGTAAACATTTATTTGACGACTACAAATATTTTATCGTCAAAGTTTTTATCAACGTCAACTGAATAAATCAAATGGTTTCAACTTTCAAGGGCATTTTTACATCCACAAATCTCTTATTTCCCAAAACAAGAAATTAAAATGCATAGATATGATCATATAGAGTTTAAATTTTCTTTTGTAATTCTTTTTCCAAAATAATCGTTGTAGAGTAGCATATTAATCATTTTAAAGCAAAACTTGTGGGTTTGTACTCCAATTTTAAACAACTTGATATTTAAAGGGTTACAAAATACCTGTTATACACGCCAACAAGTATAACTCAATAGTAATTGACACGTATTATTTACTTCATATTGGAGGTTCAAATTTCTATACTCTACATTTGTTGTACTATATATATATATATATTTGTTACATACGAGTGGAGCTTGGAATTTTTATGATGAGAAAAATATACACTATAACTTTTTATATATATAAATTTTCAAATTTAAAGTTTAATTTAGGAGAAGGGGGTTGAAGAGAAATTTAGAGTGCGTTTGGTTGGTGTTCTGAAAACAGAATTTTGAAATAAGGGATTTAATAAAAATTAGAGTTGTATTTCATGTTTTTAGAGTTTTTGAATTTGTGTTTGGTAGCAATTAACAATTGTTCAAAATGTGTTTGATAATATATTTATAAACCATAAAAATAGTTGTAGTTACCAACTAAATATTAGGTTGAATCTCAACTATTATTAATTAATTTATGAACATGTTTATAAGTTATAAATTTTGTATAATTATTATTTTACAATATCATATAATTTATTATATATTATATTATACATATTTCAATTTAACAAAAATGAAATGATTATTTTATAACATGAAATATTATATTTATTAAAGTTTTTACTTTTCTAAATATAATTTTTCATTTTAATTTTTTTTTTAAAAAAATCAAAATTTGAATACATTGAAAACATAAAAATGTTGTTTAAAAAAATTCTACTACTTTAAATCATAAAATCTAAAAATAATTCTCAGAAACAAATCTTCCAAACGCATATTCATTAAATCCATTAGATTCAGATAATCTAAAAACATAAAATAGAATCCAATTTTCATACCCAACAAACCCTTAAATCTCAAGTCGTATATAATTTTCTTTAATATAAAATGAACCAACAGAGGGCAATGATTCTCTTTCCGTTTTGGAGTTGTCTGCTATTATACATTAAAGTTCCTTTTGATAACTCTTTAATTTTTAGTTTTTAATTTTTTAAAAATAGATTTCTTGTTTTGTTATCTATTTTTTTTTACATATATTTTAAAAAAAATGTTAAAATACAATTTTGGTCCCCTATGTTGAGTTTTATTTCATTTTGGTCCATGTATTTTCAAGTGTCAAATTTTAATCCTTGTACTTTCAATAAAGCTTAAAATTGAATTGGACATTTGAAAATACAGAGACCAAAATGAAAAAAATCTAAAGTATAGAGACCCAACATTGTATTTTAATTTTTAAAAAACCAAGCCAAAAATTGAAAACTAAAAAAAGTAGTTTTCAAAAACTTGTTTTTGTTTTTGGAAATTGGCTAAGAATTCAAATATCTTGTTAAGAAATATGAAACTCATTGTAGAGAAATAATGAGAAAACAAACACAAATAATTCAATTTTAATACTCATATATTGATATAATTCAAAGAGAATATAATTTGAACTTATTTCCATAGTTTAATCACATTGCTCTATCAACCAAAACATAGCTCAACATGTCAAAATATTATAACGTTGTCAAAGATTCAAAATTCAACTCCCACATACAAATTGAACTCAAATAAAAAAAGAAAAAAAGATCAATTTTGACCTCTAAGCTTGTCAAGTTGTATGGATTTTAACTCTGAACTTTCAATTTCAATCAAATTGCACCCCAAACTTAGATAAACCTTGCAATTTTAATCCTCTAATAAGTTATCGCTCCAAATATCGTTAAAAGAAGTTTTTATTACGTGTTCAATGAATTATAAAACATATGTATGGTATGAAATCGATAAAATTTTAGAGAAAAACAACATTAGAGCTATTTTTTTATATTGAAATTTATGAATGTTGGCAAAGTTATTTAATAGTTAATTTGTGCATTGGTCAAACTTATTTTTGTGCAAAATTTTATTTTATTGAAATTAATGAGTTTATGAAGATTTTTAGACTGATTTTTGTTAAAATTAGTGGACGAATTAGTGAAATTTGAATAAATGATAAAAAATGCAACATGTATTCAAGTTTAGGGTCTAATTTAATGAAATTCATCTTTTAAGGTCCAAATTGATAGAACTCACACTTCTAGGGTCAAATTTGATTTTTTTAGGGGAAAAAATCACGTTGTCTGAGAAAACTATTTTAGAACAATAAAAGAATTCGAGGATGCATTAGAGAATTACAAAAGAATGAAGGGTAAATTTGAGAAAGAAAGAAAAAGTATAATATAGATGGGGTTTTTGTACAGATGACCCGTTTCCCAACGCTTTAATGACTGATGACCTGCGTTCTGAAAATAATGAAATATGACTCATTCTGACGTGACAATGCGTGCAAAATTACACATGAGGGCAGTATGAGGCGGTCTTGATTGTTCAAGCTCTCGTACGAAGAAACGCTATCGCTCTAGCTCTCTTGCTCTCGCTCAAATGAGTGGTTGAAAATCTGGAGAAAAAAAAAGACAAGAAAAAATCACGTCAGAGAAGAGCTAGAGTAGCAGAGTTAGAGTTAGAGCTAGAGCTAGAGCGAGAGTGAGAACAAGAGCTAGAGCGAGAGCGAGAACGAGAACTAGAGCAAGAATGAGAGCTAGAGTGAGAACAAGAAATAGCGAGAATTAGAGAGCGATTTTCCTTGTCTCTTTATTTTCTCTAGTATTTTGACCACTCATTACTATCATGAGCGAGAGCGAGAACTAGAGATCGATTTTTCTTGTCTCTTTCTTTTCTCTAGATGAGGACCACTCGTTACTATCATGACGAGAGCGAGAGAGCAAGATCCAGAATTAGAGAGCTAGAGTCAGAGCAAGAGTGAGAGTACGATACCCTCATAGTAATTTGGACGGGATGCAAAGTACGAAAATGGTCATATGTCATTAATTCAAAATACGAGTCAAATGACATCAAGGCACGTGAAAACGAGTCTTCTGTGCAAATTTTTCATATAGATGAATGCAATTGAATAGGCACGTTGCATGTTTTTTTTTTTTTAAAGTAAGGCCGCCGGTCCGCCACCTCTAATGTGGGCCAGCCACCAGGATGGTGACGACCAACCAGGCACCAGTTCACACGGTCAATGGCGTGTCAAAAATATCAACTTTTATCCATCTCTTAATGTTAAAGACTTCTTTTTTAGAACAATTTCAAAAGTAAAAACATAATATAATTTATAAACTATATTCTTCTTCTTCTCATGTTTTGCCTTTAAAGATTGAAAATAGTTTTTTTTTTTTATAAACTATATTCTTCTTCTTCTCATGTTTTGCCTTTAAAGATTGAAAATAGTTTTTTTTTAAAAAAAAAAAAAATCATGCAGGTTTAAATCATTAATTATTTACTTATTTTTGTTGTAATTTTAATTGAAATATTCATCTCATATCATTTACCATACACAAGAGCAAAGAAGAAGAAATAATAGAACTTGGCTTTAAAAAAATGGACATTTAGCTTGCCTTACATTATATTTAAAAGTTAAGATTTAAAATCTTTTTCATCTAGTTTGCTCTCCTAAATTTTAAATTAAAAAAATTATAAGTATAAAAGGTTTGAAAGTAAAATTTTGTCATTTCTTATTAAAATTTATGATTTTGCTCCTAATTATGCGATGTTATTTACTATCCATTTATGATTCATTTTTATCTAAAAAAGAAAAATATTGACTTATCATTTATTTTACCATTCTCTATTTCCTTAAAACTTAAATTTAAAATTTTAAAAAGAAACCCAGAATATTATCAAATTGGGTTCTAGATTCTTCATTTCTAAAACATATTTTAAATTAAAGACGTCATCTAATAATTGACTTGTTCTTTTTTGAAAAAAAAAAAAAACTATAAATGGAAAAAAGGCAGAATATAAAAACATTTCCTTCTTAAATACTCTACACTGAACACGCTTAATTAAGATTAAGGGAACATACATATCTAGCGTTGATATTGTATAGAGACATTCACAGTGACAATAGATTCACCAATTTTTAGCCATATTAATTAATATCCCTTTTATTTATAATGATACAATGATATAGCAAAATAATAATAATAATAATAATAATAATAATAAATACAAATGAGAATAATATGGTGGTGCTAAATTTCCCAAAATTACACCATTTTTTTTTAGATAAAAAAATCACACCTAACTTAGCTGTTAGGACGTCTCATTGACATTCTCAATGGTGACCAGGCAACAAGTCAAATTAAGAATCTATTAGTGAAAAGCACGAGGAAAATAATTAATCAATTAATATGTTTAAGTCAAATTAATTGTTGGACTAGTACCAACCCCCCCCAAAAAAAAAACTCCACATGTTTTGTTTCTTCACAACCTACCTCTCCAGGTTCATCCATATCCTTACTGTTTCATGCATGTTTCACATGCCTGCTACAAAAAAGTTTCACCATTTTTTTTATTACTACGGTGCAATCAAGAGTAAAAGATTCAAATTTACCGTCAATTTTCACTAATTGAGTTATGTTCGAGTTACCACAAGAAGTTCGGTTTCATTAACAAAAGGATCATTTTTTTCTCACTTTTCTCAAATCCACACTAGAATTTTCTATGTTTTTTAAATTTTTTTAAAAAAATTATTTTGCAGATATTACAGCTTTCTATACCCATATCTATCTACATAGAAATATTGTATTATGGTCAAAACTAAACAAGATACATCATACCCACCTCAAGGGCTGATGATGAGTGTGATAAACCTACAGGGTAGTTAGCTTCTCTGGTGTTCTTCCTCAAGAACTCGTAAATGAAGTTGATCGACACTCTTTTCAGCATGCTCGATCCTTGTTTTGCTTTCATGTGTGACCGTCCTAATATGTAAGCTACTCCTCCTTCTCTTGCTTCCATTAGTTCTTGTAGTTCTGCCCTTGTATCGGTGTCGATTTTCGGGCTCTCAGGTACGATGAAACGTACTCTTTTTCTAACTGGAGATGGTGACCTTATTTCCCTTGTATCTGAAGCTCTGTACAGTTCTTCAGAGTCTTCATTGATATCAGTCCCGGCCATCTGAATTCTATCTTCATGGGTAGAAGATGTCCCGACTACCGTCATCTTTTCACCATCTTTATCAAAGTCCTGTTTAGAATCACTAGACTCTGCACTCCCTGATCTTATAAACTCTGCTATGCTGCATATAAGATCATTCTCAAACTCTACGTCGTCTTTGTGAACATCCCGATACCCATATCGCACAATACACCTATAGAGTCTATATTCACTCGTACCAATACGACCAATTAGAAACCGTTCCTCTGGTCTAACATGTGGCACCGGGACATATTTGATGCAAAGGAAAACAAGAACTTGATGGAAGGCAGGAATATTGGTAACAAAATGAGTGAAGATACCCGGGATTCCCGAAACAAGCTCTGTCTGTATGACACCAATCCCACGGACTCTTACGATGCCTAGGCTGGGACCCAAACTAAGTAGCCAGTTAATAGAAACCTTGTTTTGGATGTCAAATTCAAACTTCTTAAGAGTACCATAGTGCCAGACATACATAACGATCATGAATACAACAGAAATTGCGATGGGAACCCAAGCTCCTTCAAGAAATTTGATAAGAGAAGCTGAGAAGTAGAGAGATTCGATGGTGCCAAAGAAGAAGATGAAGCCTATGGCAAGAAATACACTTTGGTGCCAGCACAGGACGATAACGAGAGACATTAAGCACGTAGTAACGAGCATGACAGTGATCACTGCCAAACCTGTCAACAACGTTTAAAAAGAAGAGTTTTAGTTCAGAGAGAACCGAAAATTATGTGCAATGAACAGATGCTTTATCTGAAAGTACAGATGATTCCGTTAACAGGTCTATAACCAGAATCAAATTCATACCTGAGGCATGACCCAAGCGCTTTGTGTCTCTGAAACCTATGGTAACAGCCAAGCACAGCAGCATCAAAATCCAATTAATCTCCGGGATATAGATCTGACCGTGAACTTTCGAGGACGTATGGACGATTTTGACTCGGGGAAAGCAACCCAAAGCAGAGCACTGCTTTATAATAGAGAAAGTTCCGGTGATTATAGCCTGGCTTCCTACTACAGCAGCAAGCACAGCAATTATAAGGACAGGCCACCTCAATTTATCTGGAAATAGAAAACAACATTCAATCAGCCAATTATTTCCAAATCTTGAGTATATCTAACATAACTTTCATGGGAAACCAATCTTAAGACCTACCAGGTACAGATACATAAAACCCAATTCGATGGTCATTTGGAGTGGTATAATTTTGAGAAAGATAGGCAGCTTGCCCCATGTATGCGAGGAGGAGAGACGGATAAACCATAAAAGAGAAAGCAATCTGCAAAAGTTTTCAGACAAAACAAAACTTAGAAAATGGTTGAAATGAACAAGGAAAACTTCAGAAAACAAAAACCAGCACACAAACACTAAACTTAGTGACATTACACCGACTTTAACAAGCACAGATTCTCACAAAGTTGATGTCAAACATCAATTTTCAAATATGCAGGGTTTAGAAAGGCTGTTAGTAGATGATATGTTATCACTACTCTCAGTCAGAAGCAAAAGACCGCATGTTATAGAATTTAAAGAGCAAGATGCTTAAAATGTATAACCAGGCAAAACTGCATACACGTCTTAATATAGAGAAAGCTCTTGTGAGAAGGCTTCTTTCCAATTTATGGGAGCAAGTCTATCCGAGAGAATTACATTAGACACAAGAATTAAGACACATGGCCTGAAATACAATAGGTAACAGTCATGCAAATCTGATCAATAAATACGGAATAGTTACATGAATAATATGTATCACAGGAATTCATTAGACAGATAAAGAAAGGTGATTGAACAAACAAGTTACTGGTGGGAATTCATTGAACAGATAAAGAAAGGTGATTGAAGGAATTTCTCCCCCTCACCCATCTTCAGTTAGACACTGACTGAGCAAGCAAGTTAATGATGGGATTCATAACAAGGATATTTGAAGACGAAGGAATTTGGGGAAAGCTAATCATATTTGCCTTGTACTTATACTAAAATAAGAGATTGTGAAGACAATAAAAGTATCTTGTAAACAAACATGCTAACCAACATGACCTACAAGTCTTCGGCTACGCGGCAGTGAAACAAAGGAGGCATAGCAAAGATAAACATGAGTTATATCAATATCCCATCAAAGTCTCAAGCATGAATGGTGGCAAGACATCCTCCTATAGACTTTCTAACAATTCAAGACAAACTGGAGAAATATAATATAATTGAGATGGGTACAAAAATATCATCATTAAAACTTGATCAGAAACTGATGGCAGTGAACAAGAAGAATAGAGCACACAATCAACAGTGGGGCATCCAATCGAAAGATACTATCTGAAAGAATTGTCATTTAGTTTACAAGAAAACTCCTAAGTAGTAGTAGAGGTAAACCAACATTCAAAATTTAGATCGTACCTTAATTGACAACTGTGAAAAATGCCCAAGGTCAGCAAACATTGCCTCTGAACCTGGAAGTATTAAAATATATCTGATTAACAAGTGAATGACTTTGCTTGAAATTGCACGACATGATAAACTGAACCAAATGCATGTAATTTACCAGTAATGCACAACAAAATTCCACCAAGTGACATCCAACCTCCTTTTTGTGTTTTCTTAAGAAACTGAAACATGTAACGAGGAGAAATTGCTCTATAAACACCCGGATTCCAGTGAATAATATTGTACAAGCCAATGGCACTGATACAGAATAGCCACACTGTCACTATTGGAGCAAACAAGAAGCCAATCCTGTGCGTGCCGTAGTGTTGAAGAGCAAACAAGCCTATCAGTATGATGCATGAAGTTGGGATTATTATATCTGCAGGAACATCAATTTGCGTGAGAGACTAGTCTTACAAACTCCAATATTTGACAGTATAATGCAAAACTGAAAGAACAAACTGATGCGTCGGGGTACTGGTTCAACAAGAAACTAACAAAATATAGTCGACCAAAGTTCAATGGGCTATCTTCTTTTTTCTTTTTTTCTTCTGAAAATAGTCTAATAGATTAGTATCTTTCCTCATAATAGAAACACCACCTAGTATCCCAACTAAAAATTATTACTTGCAATGAAATCATCTACACCGTACATTTGGATAGTGGTGTGGAAGCTGGGTGTGTTTCTGGAAGTTATGTAAGTAGTTAGTAGTATACTAACTGTGACAGCAAATAAGGTACTACACAAAATGAATATTCATCTGCCATGAATCATAAAAGCAGGCTGCAGGATCAAATAATTATTAATTGTTATTATTTCTATAATCATAGTCTCTAAAATAATGATTTCAACCACACATAAATTTAACCCTTACAATCTCCTTTGATTTCCATGCTTATAACTAAGGTGCATGCCTAGAAGTGATAATAGAAGCCTTTCTTTCTAGTCTTCCGCAAGCACATCAAGAAAAGCCAAAAACTACTTCAAGCAAATGGGAGAGGCCAAATAGCTGCTGTGCTGCTTGCATAGTATTACCCGAACTTAATTATTCAACATCATTCCTACACAGCAAGTTTCTAAACTTTTCGCCCTTCATCTAACTACAGTTTAAAATTATTCTTCGTTAAAGTCTTTTTCCCCACTTCTTTGTGAAAGAGAAGATTCATACAGCCAAAGTTCAGTCTTCTCTACAGTGCTCCCTCTTCTCAAACACTACCCTCCAACAGTTATATAAGTAGTGGTATGTTATGTCCTATCCAACACAGTTAACAATTCAATGCAATAGATTGCAACTTGGGATGAGACTTGTCGAGATGGCCTCCCAAGTATAGCATAGCAATCAATATTGTTGACAACTGTTCATGATGATTGCATAACATATGAATTATGAAAGCAATCGACAGTGACCTCTCATTCATAAGAAGACAACTGAAGTCGGATGCTCAAAAGAACATTTTTAAACAATAGCCAAAAGTTTGGACTAAAATTGGTAGATTTCAGTTAGCAATTCACTTCTTACTTTACCCCCCTCCTCCAGCGGCGAAACAAACAAGTAAAATTCCCCAATTAAACATGAGCAAGTGTAGATTCTTACACTGGTGATGCTCTTTCGCCATGGTATGCTCGAGGCCAGAAACCGCCGAAAGAACTGACAGGAAGTTAAAACAAAAAATGAATGACAAACAAACATCCAATTTTAAGAAAATTGAAACAGAAATTGAAACAGTGATGTTGAAAGTTAGCGACGATTACCAGAAATAGCCGGTGTTAAGATGCCATCTCCTATTACCATGCAAGTCCCAATTAAAGCAAGAACGAGCAAGAAATTTTGCAGAACCCGACGCTTTTCTAAGGCGGACTTGAGTTTGAATCCAAAACTTTCTTGAGATGGCGGACCAAGGACATCTATCTTGTACTCAGTGAGTTCAGAATCAGCCAACTGGGTATTGGGCAATGAGCTAACTCGGGCATGCCGACACAGTAACGAATACAGAGCAAATGTCCCTCCCTCGCCATTATCATCGGCTTTAAGGACGATAAATATGTACTTGAGCAAAGGAACAATGGTGAGAGTCCAGAAAACAAAGGACAAGACGCCATAAATCTCATCGTTGCTCTTTGAGTGACCGATATCTTCGTCTGCAAAAGTGTTCTTATAGACATATAGCGGCGAAGTGCCCAACTCGCCATAGACAACCCCAAGGCTCTGATAAGCCATCATCAAAACCGTCTTCCATGAGTCTTTCTACAAAACGAAAACAGTGAAATCGACATGGGTTTTAAGCGAAATCGCTCAAAAGAGAAATGGAAATTAAGGGCTCGAAGTTAAATGCATGTTACAGAATGTACTCGACTTACCTTGGCATTCTTTTCACTAACAACCCCACTTTCCAGATCCATAATCAGAAGGGTCTAGTTTTCAAAAGTTGAACAGAACCATTTTCTACTCAAAACTCAAATCTCTATTTGGGGAAACTTTTTATATGCTACAACTACAAGACACCGTCCCCAGCGAAGAAGACTGATAGAGAAATAAAAGTATTTTAAAATCTCATATCAAAAGAGAAGGGAATTATATTATTCAAATACGGTGACTTGGCAGATCCACGATGAGTTGCCTAAGAATGCCAGATACTCAAGAAACCCATTTTTTAATTTTCAGAGTTGGATAAACAAATTCAACAAAACTCAATGAAAACGAAAATGCAAAACGACCTTTAGTAGTTTGGCGGAAATACAGGAATATACTAACAACCCAAAAGTCCTTGCAACAAAAAGAAATACACAAACACACATATAGATTAAATATACGTGTCTCTGTTACTATTATCAGAGAAAGAAAGGGATGTATAGAAAGAACGAACACCAAAAGCCACAGAAAGAAAAAAAAACCCTTTGAAAATCAGAGACAATATTTTTCGTAATCATTCAGAAAGGGACTAAGAAACGAAGGGATTAAGAGAAGAAGATTTCAACTGGGGTTAATCCTAAGCTTTACTCTATGTAAGAAAATGAAATTTGCAGTGAGGAGCAACAACACCCACTTGGGATTTTCAGAGTTGGAGTTGAGAGAGGCAAAAATGGCTGAAAGTGGAAGAAGAAATAGAAGAAAACAGAAACCAGCCGCTATTCTTCAACACGTCTCAGCAATTTTGCGAAGAAGAAGAAGAAGAATTAGAAGTACATTCCTTTTTGTCTGATTTAGGAGGACAGATGCCATTCAAATTTCCAATTAGTCCCGTTTGTTTACCAGAAAATTAAACTCAGTGAATTTGGGGCGAGTTGACTCAACGTGATCATGACGTAACCATGCCAAATTCCCAACCACCGATTGAGACTGCGTGGATATTCATTCTCCCCACGGGAAGAACAGATGTGATTTCAATGAATTAAAATTAAAATTTTGACTAATGGGTTTAAAAAGAGATCAGATTCATGACTTGAATCTGTTTGAAAAACACTTTTAAATTCAAAGGATTTGGTTTTTAAGATGTTATCTGACAATAATTTCCATTAAAAAAAAAAGGGAAAAACTAGGAGAGTTCTAGAAATAGAAACCAAGTCAAAGTTTTCAAGCTTAGTTCATGAATGAAAAATGAAGAAAATTATAACAGGGGAAGTCTTTTTGAGATAAAAAAATGTTATGGGGAATAATGCTAAGAAAATACATCTGATCAGTTCTTGGGTTTTGCTAAAGTTGGGGAAATTTGGATGCTTTATATGAAAGAACAAAGGGAAATTTGGATGCATCCTTGTTTGAGGGAATCCCTTTCAAGTGAAACTCATTCAGTTTTGGATTTTTGCTATGACACCACATTTTAGGGGAAGAAGTCCATCCCCTTTGGTTTTTTTTTTTCTTTTTTTAGTGATGTAAAAAAACATCAATTTGAGATTACCAAAAAGGAGCCAACTTATTTACTTTTAATTGAGTTGAATTATGTACAATCCACCACGCCCATTAATTTTTTTTAAAACTTATTTGTTAAAAACAAAGTATGTCAAACCATTTGAGCATAGTTTAGTGGATAAATACCGATTTAATCTTTGATCCTATAATTATTGAACTCACAAAACAAACAAACAAAATGTGTCAAAGTATTCATAACTTTTTTTAGTTCAACATGTAAGAGTGAAAATTTAAACTTTTAGCCTATTAGTTAGTCAAAGATATTATGTCTTCACTTGTCGAACTACTTTCAAATTGGCAGCTCAAACATAACTAAATTGTAAAGGCATCGCGTGTGAATCCATATCTTATAATTATAATGCAATGTTCTAAAAAAAAGCACTAAAAGTAGGTAGTTATATTCTCCAAAACACCTTAAGTAGTTATATATCACATTTGTTTTCTTAAAAGCAACTGCAAACAAGATATTTTAAATAATCTATTACATGTCCACAATGATATAACTTTGCCTATTTTAGACCTAAGTCCCATGTCAATTTAATTTTGGTTTCGCCTAAAAAAATATCATATTAATGAAGATATTATTCTAATATATAAACCACATATCTTTACACTTCTATTATATATATTCGTATCTCCAACCTTAGGTTTATTTAGGCTTTAGCTTTTTACGTAATTAATGAAATCAGTAAATTTGTTATATGGGAAAATACAGTTTTGAAGTGGTAAAAGTAATTTTGATAGTTTGGTGTTGAGTTGGTGGGAGGAGACGCTGCACATATTGAGTGGTTTGTGCCTCTTTGACTTGTAAATTTCAACCTGGTCGTTTTTTTACTCCATGTTTCTACTGAATTTAAATGGGTCCGAATTTGGTTTTGTAAAAAGATTGATTAGGTAAGTGGGAAATGTGTAACACACAAAAAATAAAAGATCAAACTTGCTTTTTGACCAAACATAAAGACGAAAAGGAAAACAGAACAATGAAGGAAAGTGGATAAAAAACATACAAGTTTGTGATAAGAAAGGTGTCGGTTCACTAAAGATAATTTTTTTTTGGGTTCATCTTTGATCAAATTATAAAGTGACGTGAGATAATATTATATTAGATCACGTTTTTAGTCTTTTTAGTTCAACAATATGTGTCAGTCGATATGAGCATTGCTCGAGATAATAGTTGGAAATAGTCAAAAATATTATTTTGGGTCTTATATAAATAACTCACTCTTCAAAAAACTAGCTTCTATATAGCACATTTCATTTATTTTATTTTATATTTTAAATTTAGTTTTACTTTTTTGCCCTTATTCATTAATTGTGGCAAATACTATCAAATTGATGGTTTATAAATGTTTTACCAACTAGTTAATTGCCAAAACATTTTATTAACACGTTTTCACATTGTTTGCAAAAGAAAAAAAATACTTTATATTTCTGTACTCTAAAACTTTTAATACATATATATAAGCATGTGTTTCGGTACTCTAAAATACTTCATGTTTTTGTTTAAAATTTTTGTGCATATTTATGCCTCTTTAAAATTAAAATTAAAAAATAGTTTGGAAAAAAAATTCATTCATGCTGAAATTTGAAAGAAAAAATATATATTTTATAACAGTACATAAAATATGCCTAAATAATTGTAAAAAAAATCACTAAACTTTCATTCCGAAAATTCTTAAAAAATATATATCGGGCGGGAATCATCATTTTTCGGTTGGAATTCTTCATTTCCGGTTGGGAACGTTAATTTCCGATCGGAATTTCTCAATTTCCAACTGAGACATCAATTTTCAGCTGGAGTTTAGGTACTTGACCAAAAATTTATATTTTTCAACCAAAATTCAAGTTTTTTCGATGTCCAGTCGGTATTTAAGCTTTTTCAATCGAAAAATGATGTTTCTAACTAGAATTCAAGTCATTTTGGGCGGTACTTGAATTATTTTTGAAAAATTGTTGTGTTTTGACCGAAATTTTTTTGGTTTCAGAATATTTAATTTTTGGATTCATATTTTCAGTTTTAGTTATCTCGTAATGGATAAAATCGTGTTATGAAATATTTTGGTAGTTAAATTAGTTGGTAGAACATTTATAGACCATTAATTTGGGGCAAAAATGTAAAACTACATTTAAAATATAAAATAAAATAAATCAAAGTGTTATAGAAACTAATTTTTTGGAGAGGGAGTTATTTAACCAAAAAAATTTGGGCTATTTTCAACAATTACCCCATATAGCTCAGCGATAATTGACATATACCCTTTTCTTTGAAATTTTAAATTACATGTTAGTATTTATTAGGTTTTTGAACTTTAAAAAGTTTTTATTAGGTCCTTGAAATTTTAATTTTATGTTTAATTAAAATCGTTAATTTTAAAAAGCGACAAATATGTTAGGGATATCTGTTAGATATAAAATTGAAAGTCTAGGAATCTACTACAAATTTTTAAAGATTAGGGATCTATTAGATACAAAATTCAAAGTTTAGAGACTTATTAGACATTTTTTAAAGTTTAGGGACTTATTAGATACACTTAAAAGTTTAAGAAGTAAACTTGTAATTTAACGAAAAAAAAAATAAAAAAATAGGGGATCTTTTGAGACTAAATAAGTAAAATACTCAAATTTCTTTGACCGAGTTTGTAATTTAACTCCTATCTTTTTATTTTTTAAATCTATTTATATTAACATATCATAATCCCTCAATTACAATCAAATAAAGTCAATGTTATATGGTTTTTCTAAAGTTTTGCCCTATTTAAAGAAAAATCAACATGTGGATGCAATACTATTATGAGGTAGAGAGGTAGAGATTAGGTGATGCACATTTTAATAAAGTCGAACCTCAAAATGATTTTTTCTTTTCATTCCTATAACTATTTTGTTTCAAGGAAGTAGGTTTGATTTCAAAATTCTTTATTGTCAATTTTTTTCCAATCCACTTTCAACAATTTTGAAAACTTTTCCAAGAATGTACTGAAAACAACTTTACAACAATTTTATTTTTAAAAAATTATCTAAAGAATGTATAAATCCAAAAAGGAAATTGATACCGAAAAGTAGACTTAAATTATTTGAAAACATTTGTACAAAGATTAAAGGAAATTCGTAACATAGTAAAAAGATCATATAATAAAATTAGTATACCTTACAAACTCTTTGTTATAGCTTTGAGTAAGCAGATGAGCTTTCTTACTCGTGAGAATATTTGCTACCGGTTGTATATCTATTTAAAAAATCATCTATTTGATCTTATAAGCCCGCTTTGACTCAACAATGATTTCATAAGATGGTGAAAAGACGAGACTCTAAAGTTTTTTTTTTTTTTTTTTTTTTGGCAACAAATGTTGGGTATGAGAATTTTAACCTCCGATCTCAAAGAAATGAGTAATGCAAATTACGCTGAGCTATGCAGAATTTCAATTTGGTCCCTATAACTTTAAAAGCTTCAATTTAATCTCTATGATTTGAACATGGTTTCAATTTGATCCCTATGGTTTTAAAATTTTCAATTTGATTTATATAGTTTAGTTAAATCTCACAAATTGTCCCTAAATCTTTTACCCACCTAAAAAATCCACTTATTTCTTTCTATTTTTCATTTAGGCCTAATATAGTTAACCAAATAGGAAACACAAGCTCATCGTCACGTTGAAAATCTTTTAAATATAGTAAGGACAAGGTTATTGAAGATTGATTAAATCATAAATATCAAATTGAAACAAGATTCAGAACCATAAAAATTAAATTGTAACTTTTAAAATTACAATTACCAAATTGAAACAGTATAAAAATTATAGATATCAAATTTATAATTTAATCTTATTAATTTGGGTGATGATAGTTTTATAATAAATGCAGTGACGATCGTTTTCATAAGGAGAGAAGGGGTGCCCCCATCAGGTAGTGGCTGATAGGTTATCAGAATTGGTCAACATCAAACCCCTTCTTTTTGCCCAATAAAGTTGCCATTATCACCTTCTTTTTAAAAAAGGCAAAAACAAAAACAAAAACAAAAAATAAATAAATAAAAACAAAAACAAAAAAAGAAAAAAAAATTGCTTTTTATTCTCAAACTAAGGCCGCGTTTTGGTTTCATTAAATCAATTATCAGTTTAACAAAAAAACCAAAGTTGATGTCACCATTCAATTGTTCAAACAAAAAAAAAAAAAGTTGATGTCACCATTCAATGTGATTCCCATTTTCTTTAAAATTTGTCTAAGCACATGTCTCGCAATATGATTTTTAAATTATTTTTGTAAAGCCGAACTCTTAAAAAAAATTATTTTGTTGAGTGGATTAGTGCTCCAAATCCAAACCGAATTTGTAGGAAAAAAAAAAAAAAAGAGTCACACTCAATATTTAATTAACTTTAATTCCTTCACGGAAGCTGTGTTAATTCAACAAAGATTGATTATGACCTTTTTTTTGTTTTTTTTTTCATATACTGAGATTCAACAAATAAATTGTTGTCATGCTGTTTTTTATTTATTAATTGAGATTTTGAAGGATCCATTTACATGGAAGGTTCAATAAAGTACGTGGATGATTAATATTTAATATATAACAATCCTTTTGTAATTAAAATGAGCCAAACTAGTTAATAGTTTTTATTTTTAGTTTTAGATTTATGTATTTGTGAGACGAAAATCATTAAGAATGAATTAAAACTTGGATGATCTATAACCAATAGTTTATTTAAATATTAAATGACTACAATAAGAAATTTACTATACCTACCTAACAATTAATTAGAAAAAAAAAAAGAGATGACTTATCTTATATTTAAGACTTATGCTAAACTTGTAGACAGTTTTAATTAACTATTGGGCAAATTCATTCAAGAAGTGTGTATGTATATATAAACATAAATACAAATCATTACATATAGAAAAATAATCTTCATATACTAGGTTTTTTTTAAAATAAAATTTTTAGATTTTACCCTACTTTTTAACGTCCAATAATATGGGATGAATATTTGAAAGTCTTACCATTAGAACAAATGTGAATATTTGAACATCTTACCATTAGAACAAATGTATTATATCTAGTTGAGCCTATGCATAGGTTTGCACTCGATCATCGCTTTTATTTTAAGAATATTTATATTTAATTGAATTGTCTAAGTATGTATTTTTTGAGAACAAACTAATTTAACACTTTTTATCATGAGTAATTAAATATCATAAAATTTTAAAAATATATTTTAATTAGTTATACTTTCACTAATCTATTTTCTAAATATAGCATTACAATTACAATTATGAATGATTTTTTAACTTATAAAATATATTATTTATACTTCACTCATTCAGCTATATTAGATAAAATGGAAACTAAATTGAAAGGACTTTTGTGTGAATTGGGACCTTTGAAATAGTCATTTCCACCCACATTTGTTTTTGGTTAAAATGCTATTTTGGTTTCGGTACTTTGATTTCATTTTAGTCAATGTACTTTCAAATATCTAATTTTAGTTTATATACTTTCAATAAAGCTTAAAATTGGTCCTTATTGTTAACTTTTCTAAAAAATTTAGTCTCTATTGGCCTTCATTCTATACATTTTGGAAATATGTCCACATTATGTATTTTCTTACATGAAAATTATTATGATTATTTAACCAAAATTTTTTAAAAAAAAGTTTAACTTCAAACTAACAATAATAACTAATTTTAAGCTTTATTGAAAATATATGAACTAAAATTAGACATTTAAAAGTATATGGACTAAAATGAATTGAAATTCAAAGTAGAAGGTTAAAATGGTATTTTAACCTTTTGTTTTTCCGGTCAAACGTGAGTGTTGATCTTGAGAACATGGAAAACACTAAATGAAGGGTACGTTTGGTTCCACAAAAATAAAATAAGAACAAAAACAAATAAAGAATATTAAAAGAGGAAAAAAAACGACGTGAATAATTAGAAACCCAATTGGACTTTTATATTAAAAAAACAAAACTTATAATTTTCCAGTAATTATTATATTGGTGACGAGATATTGTGAACCTGTAAGGAGCTATTTGGTTGGAGGTTTTGTTACACATTTTTCAACATTTACCTGAAAATAACTTATTTTCAAACATTATCTTTTCCTCTTTGACAAAGGTTTCTTTTACCCTCACAAAAGTGGGATTTTTTTATTTATTAATATTGTAGTCTTTATTAGCTAGACCAAGATAGAGATGACCCCTATAATATGTGGTTGAAGGTTAAGAGACAACCTTCACTTGCGTGGAAGGAAGTCGCTATGCAGCGTTTTAAAAAAAAAATTGTGTGGAGGTCGTTTCTTCAAGAGACGACCTTCATTGCATTAAAAAAAAAAAAAAAAAAAAAAAAAACTTCCATGGAGGTCATCTCTTCAAGAGATAACATATACACACAATTAGCACATATTCTAGGTTGGAGTAGTGGACAAGCATGTGTTTTTACATTTATGAGTGCTTGGGTTCAATTCATAGGGAGTGCAAACCATTTTTTTTTTAAATTTTCGTTTTACATGTTAATTTCTTTTTTCTTATTCTTCTTTATACAAATTAAACTTAGTTTTTTAAAAAAAAAATAGTAATTTTATCATTTTTATCCAATATTATAATAACTAAATTATAATTAAAATATTAAAATTTATTAGCGGTAGACTAATTGAAATTATAAATTTTTTTTTTTCAAAAAGACTGATTTAAATTTTTGTAATGAAGAAGACGGAGAAAAGAAAAAAAAGTTACTGCTAGTAATTTTTAATATTTAATTATAATTTGGTTATTATAATATTAGATAAAAATTATAAAATGATGTTTTTTTTAAACGAGTTTAATTTTTATAAAGAAGAATAAGAAAAAAGAAAAGCAGAGAAGGAGAAAAAAAAATAAAGCTACCGCTAATAATTTTTAATATTTTAATTATAATTTAGTTATTATAATATTGGATAAAAATTATAAAATGACTATTTTTTGAAAAAACTAAGTTTAATTTGTACAAAGAAGAATAAGAAAAAAGAAAAATAAAAGCATAGGAGTTGGTAGTAATTTTTAAAAAAGAAATTAACATGTAAAACGAAAATAAATAAAAATATGGTATGCACTCCCTACGAATCAAACTCAGGTACTCATAGATGTAAGATTGCATGCTTGTCCACTTTTCCAATCGAAAATATATGATAACTGTGTGTATATGTCGTCTTTTGAAGAGACGACCTCCATGAATTTTTTTTTTGTAATGCAGCTAAGGTCGTCTCTTGACCTTTTTCCACTCAAGTGGAGGTCCCACACAATTTTTTTTTTAAAACACTGCATAGCAACCTCCTTCCACGCAAGTGAAGGTCGTCTCAAAAGTGTGGCGACAATTTTTTTTTTCTTTTTCTTTTATATACAATGTTATTTTGAATATAGGTAATTTAATTAATTAATTAATTGATATTGATTTATCAAAATTAATATATTTAATTATTTAATTTAATAAATTAATAACAATTTATTAAAATATTTATTTAATTCATTTTTACACATAAAAGTGTATTAAATGAATGCAATTACTTATTTACTGAAATTATTAATTAATTAGCTAACAATATCTTAAATATATTTAATTAGTTAAATTAAGTTTGTAAAAAATTCATTTTTCAATAATTATAACTAATTACTTATTGATTAATTTATAATCAATAAATTATTTATTAGAATTAATTTTGATTAGTCCATTCATTATTAACCTATCATAATTTTAAATATATATTTTAAATATTTTTTATTAACACTCATTATTAACATATCATATTTTGTTTTTTTTTTTTTACATTCTTTTTTGTATATTGTTTTTTAAAATATATTTCTTTATATTATTTAATTAAAATTAATTGATTCAAATTAAATTTATAATTAATAATACAAAACTATAATTAATTAAATATTATATTGTAATATATAAATAATCATATATTTATTTAATTCATTTTTATTGATAAAAATATATTAAATTGATATAATTAAAGATATTTATTTAAAATATTAATTAATTAATTTTAGTATTAGTTAAATTAACTTAGTATGAGTATTCATTGTTTAATAGTACTTATGACTAATTATCCAATTAAAATGATTATTTTATTATTAACTAGTTAATTAAAATTATATAAGTTTACCATGATTAGTTCCATAAAATAAATACAAACATAATTTGTTCCTATAAGTTTTTTATAACATTCTCATGCACAACCAAACACAACAATTTTTTATTTCCAACAATCTTATTCCCAGACAAATTATTTTCAGGTATCTATGACACCTTAAAATAAAGGACCCATGATTTTTACGTAAGACAAGACTATTTTTCTATCCTCATAACGAAGTAGGAGGGAATTAATTACATTATTGTTATTGTTTGCTTATATATAGCTATCAAAATAAATTCCTAGCTTGAATATAACACATTGGCTAAAACATCTTCACTCTTTTTAAAAAGCATTAGGTTTGAATTATCATCTCATATTTATGATACAATATTAAGAAATAAACTATAAACGTAACGTATACTTATGTTAACATTTTTTTTAGTTCAATAAGTATAGGAGTGAGAGATTGAACTATCGACTTTTTGGATGGTAATTAGTACTTTATCTAATGAGCTATGCTCATATTAGCCTACCTATGTTAATATATGAGTGGTATAAGTAAAAACAAAAATGAAAAATAGACTTCTTCTATATTTATTGTTTATTTTGAGTATAAGCCTCATAACTTTATTTCTTGTTTTACCTAAAAAACATATACCAACGGATAAGTTATCCTTCACTCAAATATCATGAATCTTTGATTCTCCTAATTGAGGTGAGACATTATTTGCATTCCTAACAAGAACTTTAGTGGTTGTTTAGGAATATCCAATTACTTAAATTATGTGGGATTAATCATTTTTTTACATATGTGTGATTAATTAGGCTCCGTTTGATAACCATTTAATTTTTTAAAATTAAGCTTATAAAAACTACTTCCACCTATGGAGTTCTTTGCTTTGTTATCTATTTTTTTACAAATATTTTCAAAACCCAAGCCAAGCTTTTAAATTAAAAAAATAGTTTTTTAAAAATTTGTGTTTGTTTTTAGAATTTGGTTAAAAATTCAAATGTTTCCTTAAGGAATATGAAAACTATTATACGAAAATTATGAGAAAATAAGTATAATTTTCAAAAATACAAAAATCAACAATAAAATGGTTATTCAATGGACTTTAGTTGTTTTACTTTTACGAGTAATTTTTAATTTTAAAATTTAAGAGTGCATTAAATTCGCTACTTATACAAATTTAGAATTCAATTCAATAAAAAAGATTAATGCTATACCTCTCGGCTCTCGCCTACCTAATTGAGGGTAAAATAAGGTTTGTTTCTTTGTAAAAAAAAAAAAAAAAATAATTCAAGGGGTGGAAATGGAGATAGGAGATTTTATTTTATGATATTTTACACATTTTACAAATGACTTAAACTATTTTTTCGAGGATTAAGATTTGTTTAAAGCCTTCCAAATCTGTGTAATTAGACAAAAGAAAATGACATAAAGTTGGATCTGGCAAAACAATAAATAAAGTTGGAAGCAGAACGCGGAGAGGACATTTGTTGGTATTTCCTTGAGGTTTTGGTTCCAGTTTGGATTTGGGATATTTGTTTGTTTAAATTAAAAAGTCTAGTCTTTAATTTAGCATTTAAAATTTAAAAAGTGTATAATAGGTCTTTTAAATTTGTAATTATGCATCTAATAGGTTCTTGAAATTTAGAAATGTCCAATAGACTTCCAAACTTTTAATTTTGTGTCAATAGAATCTTGATATATTCAAATTTTTCAAAAATTAACTAATCTAAAATCTATTATATATAATATTAAAATTTATGTCTAATAGGGTGTTAAACTTTCACGTTTAGTAAGTTCATGAATTTTAAAAAACGTTCAATAGATCAATAACCTATTAGACACAAACTTGAAACTTTAAAGATTTATTAGACATTTTTTAAAGGTCAGAGATCAAATAAATACGAATATAGAAGTTCATGGAGCCTATTAGATATTTTTTAATTTTCATTAACCAAATAAGACACATGCATGAAAGTTTAGAAACTAAACTTATAATTTAACCTATTTATTTTGAGTGATACCATATTGTTGTTTGTTTTATTTTTGTTCTTGTTTCCCACGAAATTGTAACGCATCTTCCTCTAAGGATTGTGTGGGAGTCAAGTCAACAAGTGTGGTGTGGCCACAATTACAAAAATAAAGAGAGGGCACATCATCTTTTTTGTGGAAGAAGTCCACACACGCCATTCCTTCTTTCTTTCCGCTATTTTTTAAATTTCATTTTTCACATTTCGCCCCTTGTTTTTCAATCTCTCTCGTTTTAGGTAAGTTCGTGCCATCACTCTCAAGATTTCTGTGTTTTCATCGATTAGGTTTTTGTATTGAGTTTCTAGATTGATTACCTAAGATTTCGGTTCATGTTCCATATAGTTCAATAATATGTGAGATGAGAGATTCGAACATCTAACATTTTGGTCGAGGTCACATGTTTATTTCAGTTGAATTATGCTCAGGTTCATATCACCTGACTAGTTAAGACATTATATCATTTCTAGATTGATTACTAAAGATTTGGGTTAATGTTCCATATAATTCAACAATATGTGGGATGAGAGATTCGAACATCTAACCTCTTGGTCGAGGTTACATGTTTATTTCAGCTGAGTTATGCTCAGGTTCATATCACTTGACTAGTTAAGACATTATATATTGACAAAAAGGTTAAAAGTTTGAATCTCCACCCTACATATTGTTGAACTTAAAAAAAAATTGAAATATTAAATAGAAAATGGTAACCCTTCATGATTAAATCAGTTAATAAAAATGTAAAATACTTGTAAGATACAATGCTACCCTATGAAATACAAAAAAGAAAAAGCTTTTTTTAACATTGAAAAAATAAAATTACTTTTACGACCCGTTTGGAACTAATAAGTAATACTTCATTAATATTAATTAATTATGTTTTTCTTTACTATTGATCTCTTAAGTATAAAAGTTTCATCCAGGGTAATAAAAAGCCTATGATTGATGAGTGTTTAAGTTTTTTTAGTCTTTAGTTCAACCATATGTAGAGATCAAGATTCAAACTTCTAATCTCTTGATCGAGAGTATATGTCTTAACCATTTGAGCTAAATCAATGACGAGTGTTTAAATTATGAGTAATAATATTCTAAGCTTTAAAAAAGTGAAAACATGTAAAACGAACATGGATACTTAATGTTCATTCCAAAACTTATGGCAATACTCACAAATCAAATAGACTTTTAAATGTCAACTTGAGCATAACTCAACTAATTAAGATATTTGACTAAAAGGTCAGATATTCGATTTCCTCACTCTATATGTTGCTGAAGTCTAAAAAAAAAATAGGGATTTCTAAATTTAATGCAAGTCTTAGTCACTTTGATTCATCTTTTAGGTTATTATATAAAAGAATATAATTTTTTTTTCACCATCCTAAAATAATCATGGCCTAAATGCAACATGAAAGCCTCATTTGATAACTATTTGATTTTTGGTTTTGGTTTTTGAATGTTTATCACAATTTCTCTACAATGGTTTTCATCTTGTCTACAATGGTTTCCATATTTCTTAAGGAAACATTTGAGTTTCTAACAAAATTCCAAAAGTAAAAATAAGTTTTTGAAAACTAATTTTTTTAGTTTTTAAAATTTGGCTTGATTTTTGAAAATATATGTAAAAAGTAAATAAGAAAACATGAAATTCTATAGGTGGAAGTAGTATTTATAGACTCAAATTTTAAAAACAAAAAACTAAAAGTCAAATAGTTTTCAAAAGGAACCAAAAAGTTTACGGTAATGATCAACTTAAATGTTCTTAAAGTCAATCGACCAAAACTACAAGGTAAGTTGGTAAGAAGTAAAACATAATTTAAGGCTTTTCTAAATTTCAGTTCTACGGGGTTCTTTGAAGTCATAGTTTAATTATTATTTAAGTAATATAGGTTACTTCGACTGAATACAATTCTATAAAAGAAAAAGATAGATCAATACGTTTGAAATCAAGTGAATGTTAATACGTATACATTCTCAATACCAGTCTTAAACGAGTGGTTCAAACATTCTTTCTTATTATTATAATTTATATATAACAAAAATTCGAAACTATCACCTTTAAAAGAAATTATCAATGCTTTAATTAGTGAAGTGATGTTTATTGTGACAAATAAATTGAATATAATCAACAATAGTTAAGAAAAAAAAGTCTTAAACTTTAAAATTTTGATGGAAACTAAGTAGTTATTGGAGGCATTAAAAATTTATACATATTTGTTCCAGTGATAATTTGAAGATGTTATATTTTAAGATGTAGGAGAGAGTTTTATAGTTGTTTTGAAAATTTGTTTGTTATGAAGAAAAATTACATGTAGAGCTAAATTCCAAATGAAAAATTATAAAATATTAGAGAAAAAAAATTGAATTTTACCCCTAAACTTGATAAATCGTATTAAATTTCACTGTACACTTTTAGTTTCATCAAATCCTACCAATTTTATATTAGAAATATGTTTTATAATTCATGAACACCCATGAGAACATATATATATATATATATATATATATATATAATATAAGTATAAGGTGTAATTTGATGTCAAAGTTAGCATAGCTTAGCGATAATTGACATGTGTTCAGTTTCTTGAAGTTGGAGGTTCAAATCCTAATACCCTATATTTGTTGTACTAAAAAATGCATAATTGAATGTGGCCACCACAATAGTTGAAAAATATCCACAAAAAAAAGGGAGGGGGGAGGGGGAGGGATATGGCCACACGTGATTGTGGCACGCACCAAACTTTTCCACTTTTTTCGATTTTACCTTGCCAACAAAATCACGCCCAAGCCCACGCCCCTAAAGGTCTTTTTGGAGGCCTGCTTTGGAATGGGTTAGGTTGGGTTTGAAACCCAATCCTATGTTTGGTCCGATGGGTTGGGGAACGGGGTTGTTGAAAAAATGAAACCCACGGTTTCGTGATTCCAACACCCCTAATTTTGTGCATTTACTCCTTGTGTGTTGTCGCTTCCTCTCCCACACGCTCTCGTATCTCCACAAAACCCTAGCTTGCTTTCTTTCGTCTCCTTCCCTGCTTGAAGCTCTGCTTCGTCTACCTCCATGAAACCCTAACCTTCATTTGACTCCCTCTTCTCTATTCATGCGCGGTTGAAGGGATTCGGCTTCTCCCTTTCTAAAATGGCTAAAACATCACCCTTGATGGCTTCGACTTCCTCTTCTACCTTCGATCCATCTCTTCAAACGTTCATCCTCCACCGTTTCCACTAAAACCTTTCATCTTCCTCATTATTCTGTAAGCCCAGTCGTCGCCGCTCCAAGAAGCACCCCTTGCCGCCTTTCCCGTCCCTGAGTTATCTTATCTTATTCCTCGAATTTGATCACGAATGTCCTGTCTTCGAGTTTGAGGCAGATTCGAAGTGGAAAAAGGCTTGGTAGGGGATGATTTTGCTTCTTTGGAGCTTGGTGGTGGTTGGCTTGCACCTCTATTCCAGGTTCCAACCCGATCGATGATGGTTCCTGAGGCCAAAGGTTCTGTGCATGTCTGTTTTTTTTTTTTTTCATATCCATTGATCTGATTTTCTTTGTTTAATACTTGTGTTAAATTTGATGAGGTCTCTGATTTGTTACACTTGATTTGGCTTGTGATTGGTATGCATATGTGTTGTCTTCTTTGTTCATGGTCGATGATGATTCTCTATTTTATTTACCTATATGAATCGTTACTACACTTGTGATTATTATTTTCAGGCCCCTGAGATACTACACTTGATATGACATGATTATTTTCTTTCTGAATGATCTGCATATAATTTGGTTTCTAAGTTCATGGCCGATGATGATTCCCTATTTTGTTTTCCTATATGAATTGATTACTACACTGTGTTTATTACCTTAAGGCCCTGATTTTCTTGATATGGAGTGTGATTCTTTGGCTTGTTATTAATATGCATATTCTGTGATTATCATGTTGTTGATGGTCGAAGATAAGTGATTATTATGTTATATACATGTTGGATTGGAATTAGTTAGCTAATTCATTGATATACATGATGTTATGCTCCTTTGAATGAGGCTACCTTGAACTATATTGCCACTGTTTAGTTCTGAACTAACTAGATTGTCAGATCCTATTTGAATTGATTTCCTGTTAAGTTCAAAATAATGATCTGATGCCACATTTATTGTCCATTGATAATAAGACATGTTTTTTTTTTAAATAAAGAGGTTTGCCTCTCATAAATCCTCCACCCTTCTTTTGTTGGAGTAAATGCTGACTCTCACCCATACAGACTGACATCAACTTCAATTTATTAAATCGTCATATCACTTCACTTGTATTAATGGGGTAGTTGGGTGGTTGTGAAGTAAATATATCCCTCCATCCCAATTCATATTTAAACAACAACCGCTCCCTTTACGTAAATCAACTCTTCTCCTTTGGACAATTAGTATGGGTGTTGAAAATCCCTTCCCTCATATTTATCTTCACATTTGGCTTTTTTATTTTCCTTATACCACTATCATTCATGAACTAATCCCTTTCGTTATTTGTGTTGTTGAGTTATGAGGTGGTTGAGGTTATAAGGAGTTTGTGCCGTGTGCAACTGTGTTCGACAGGTAATACACGCATGACCAACAATCCAACAGGTATTTCCTATTCCTTCATTTATCTTTTTTACTTCATTATGCAATGAAGATGTCCACACCTTATACATTATGTTTTCCTTCTTTTTTTTTTTTTTTTTCAGGATTCTTGTTGCTTGGTCGGGTTGTCAAAGCCCTCCAAAATATTTACTGATTCTCTAGATCTAACTTGTAGAAATAGTAGACCAGGTCGAATCCCAAGGGAACCAATCGAATTAATTTCTCAAAGTTAAGATAATAATAATAATAATAATAATAATAATAAAATAGGGGGGTTTGAATTGTTGAACAAAAATTGAAATTAAACAATAAATAAAGAAAATAAATTTTATGAAACTTCCAATTCAAGGATATAAATTTCATTCAATTGTAATCTTGAACATAGGCTTAAAAAGAAGAAAATATCAATTTCAATTTCTCTAATTTCAAGAACTTAGTCAATTTATTCGGAAAAGCCGCAATAAATGTAAATTCTCCTAATTTAATTGATTTTAACCCAGCATCAAAATCAAAACTTACCATTTAATCAATTGGGCACGATAGCGTTCCATATCGATTAAATAATAACATTAAAAACAATGAGAAAGACCAAACTAAAACTAACTAATTGAGATCGCTACAAATTAATTAATTTTGTTTCTTTGTTTCCCTAGAGTCTATTATGCAAGCAATGTAAGATGGAAAAGCCATAATTACACACACATAAGCTAACCCCTTGCTACATATTTTAATCAATTGTGACAATTACAGATCACAAAATCATAGATAGCAATAAATCAATTGAAACTAAATTAAGGCGTCAATTTAATTCAATAACAATCAATCAAAAAAATAGGAATAAGAAACAAAGAATTCTTGAATTAAAGACAAAGTTTCAATTTGGCCCAAAGCCTCACAAAATTACAATTGAAAATTAAATCGCCATTGAATAAGAAATTAAAACTTAGCCACACATGGTGGAAAAGCAATAAAAACTGTAGAGGAGAAGCAACATAAAAATAAAAACTCAAAGAAGAAAAAAAAACTCACTGCACTACAAAAAAAAACTAAAACACACTTCACTCTCTAAGCTTTTGTTTTACAAAGAAAACTAAAACTCTTCCCTCCTTTCCAAAAGCAAGAGGGCCTCCTATTTATACTTGGAGATGAACTAAAAATAGTTTTTCCCTTCCCAAAAACTATGGTTTGATGAAGAATAATATCCATCTATTTCAATATGAAGAACCGGTCCTCCACAAATTTCTCATGTACAAAGAAAAACAAACTCCAAGTTTGTTATATTTATTTATTTTTAATTTTTATATTGTTTTCTGTTTTATTTTTATTAATTTTCATTTTCATTTAATTCTTTTCCTATCTTTCTTTATTTCTTCTTATTCTTTCCATTTTCAATTTTTCAATTTTATTTCATTTCTTTTCCAATTTCATTTCTACTTATGAATTTAAACTAAAATATGCTTTTTAGACTAATTCTACCAAATATTTGGCAATTTACCACCTAAACTAAATTAAATACAATTTCCACAATTAAGCACAATAGTCAATTAAAATAGAAGGAAATTAGACATAATAAATGTGATTAATTAAGACTTATCAAATTCCCCCACACCTAATTCTTGCTTGTCCTCAAGCATACCTTAACTCAACATACCAATTCTCCCCTCTACTCCCTTTTCATCTCTCTCAATATCCAAGAATACCAATAAAGCCAATTACACATCAATATTGAATTGTAGTGACAATTAAGAGAATGAGCGCTCATAGGATACATTTTATACAAAAACTCCAGCATCTCATTAATTCACCAAAATCAAATGCAACAAGACTTAACATCCTCACATGATTTCACTCAATACTCTCAAAGTATTTAGGGTGCTTTTACTCTCAAAATCAAAACATAGCATGTTATTATCATAGGCTTGCAAATGAATCAAATTTCCACCACTATATATAGATGAATTGTGAATGCAAAAATCAAATGGACTTAACAAGGGTTGTAATGAGGCTTAGGTAAGGGTATGGTAGGAGGAAAATTTAAGATGTTTTCACAATCAAGATAAAGAGTTGTTTACTTGCATGATATTAATGTCACATAACAATCACAAAACACACTATCCGAGCCTTTGAATTTTATTTCCATGTCTCATTCAATCACTAAGAGCTTTGAAGAAGTAACATTTAATAATTCAAATGCTTTTGGCAAAATTTTCTCCAAATATATATATTTTCCTCTTTTTTTTTTCCTTTTTGAAAGGGAACGAACTTCACCTTTTTTTTTTTTCCTTTTTTCTTTTCTGATGTTAAAGCACACTTCTTCTTTTTTTTTTTTGCCTTACATTTGTTACACAAATTCTCTCATTTGATTTTTTTTCTCTCACTCAAACATTAACTACCATGCAAAATTTTCTTTTATCTTGACAAAGGTACAAATGTTGAGGATAACAAACGAAAAAATCTTAGGTTGAACATAATGTGTTTGAAGCAAGAAAAAAAAAAGGAAAATAGGCTCAAAGTGGCTAACTAAAGGGAAAAACATAAAGGTAGGTATTTTATTAGGAGTCCAAAAATTGGTTAATCCTAATTTGCCCTTATCATATTAAAGCATCAATCCAAAAAATGTGGTCTCAAAATGCATTCACAAGCAAATTCTAGAATAAGCACACTAAGTTTGATAACACTCAACAAGAAATAAATGGTGCAAAATATAATGAGTCTCTCGTAGGCCAAAAAGCTCACTGGAACGGATAATTTGCATCAAGTCTTGAGCACTTTTCAATCAATAAATCAATGAGACACCGTCATATAATTTTTTTTAAAAAAAGCACTAATCATGCTCATCTTTCTCATGCATTAAAATTCAAACCAAAGATGCATCCTTAACTTACAAGGCATTCAAGGATATCAATAAAGACTCAAGGTTTCAAAAGAAAAATCAACATGTACGAATCAAATCATGCTAAATTCAAAGCAATTTTTTTTTAGAAAAGAAATTGTATAACAAAAACCTCCCCCACACCTAAACTATACATTGTCCTCAATGTATAACTAAGCATATTATTCACAAAAGAAATGAAAACGATAAGAAAATTAAACTCCCCTGATTTGTGAACAACTCGGACTGGATAGTTTGTGGTGTTGAGAGAATGGGTGGTCACACCTTATTAAAAATTAATGCCCTGCAAACAAAATTAAAATTAAAAAAAAAACCGAAAAAAAAAACTAAAAATAAAACAAACCAAGAGAAAGAGAACAAAGAGCTACAAAAGTAAAGAAAACATTTGGGTTGCCTCCCAATAAGCGCAATTATATATTGTCGTTTTGCTCGACAAAGCCAAGAAATGTTTCAATCATCCAAATAAGTGGGGTGATCCAACTGGAAGCTAATGACACATGGAGCAATGTCACCCCCATGGAAAATCTTCAATCTATGAGCATTGATAGGACGTATAAAGTTTTATTTAATCACACTTAACTCTTGTTAGTTGGATAGTTTTTATGTGTTTTCATGTTTATTTTGTAGGAATTCGAGCAAAATATGTATTTGGAGACTCTATGTCGAATAACGAGCCAAACTGGAGGTCATTCGGACACCTGAGCGAAAAGTTAGAGCAAAATTACCAAATATGTCCAAGGAGCAACGTCTACGCTGCTCAACGCCATGCTTGACGCCACTCAATGCTAAGATTCTGTCTTTGCTCAATGCTACTCGACGCCGCAGTTTTGCTTGCTCAACGCGAATAGCGTCTCAACGCTAAGCTCGACGCCTTAACGCCATGCTTGACGCCGCTCAACGCCACACAGACGAGAAATTATTCTTTCCTTTTTTGCTAGAGCAGCGTCTCAACGCCACCCACGACGTCTCAATGATGCCCCAACCCTATTTATAGCACTTTTTCGCTCTAGGGTTGAGACTTTTGCCTCATTTGCTTAGACTTTTAGAGAGAGCTTTTGAGAGTTTTTCTCCGTCTACATTTACACTTTTATTGTAGCAAATCGAACCATGTTTAACGGGAGATATACTATCACGATGCTTGGCTAAACTCCACGTTTCCAGTTCAGAGGTCGGTTGTAATCAATTGCAATGTTATGAGGCTTGGACCTTAATGTAGTTTTCTTTCAATTGCAAGTATTCTTTGATTCCTATGTTAATTTTATAAGCATGTATTTTTGATTGAATTGACGCCTCGATCGTTTTACATGTTTGATTGCTAATCATGATGCATGATCTGTAATTGTCATGTTGATTGAACCGGTAGCGTTAGGATTATTACATGTGTATGTTTTGTGGGTTTCCATATTACATGGCTTGCATGTTTAATTCTAGGAATTAAAGGAGCATCTTAATTAGATTAAAGTTATTTCATCTAATTAGTTGTCTTGGTCCTTCCAAAGTACGTAATGCCTTTATCTAAATAATTTGGAGCCGTTTCGTCAAAAATTGTTTAGGTAATTAGCGTTAAGTTGACGTTTGTTAGAGTTAATGACCTTAGGGAAGTTGCTACTTTTTGGGGTTTCCTAATAAGTTGACCAAGTGGTTGCATTATTAAGTTTAAATATTTTGAGTGTCTATGATCAATTTTTGCAATTGAGTAGAACCGCACCTTTGGATTGGAATTTGGTAAGATTTGATTTATCTTTCTTTTATTTGCTTATGTTTTATTTTATTAATAAAAAAACGCAAAATCCCCCTTTTTATTTGTTTTCTCCTTGGCAAATTTAATTTGAGAAATTAATATTCGGTTCCCTGAGATCGACCCGGTCCACTCAATGCTACAAGTAGCTTAGGATCGGTTTATAAATTTTAATTTGACGAGCCCTCGACAAGCTCGCATCAACCATTCACTTTGAAAATTTTGTCTGAATCCTAGCTTTTTATTTCCACTGCACCATAAGAAAATATATTAGTAATAACAAATGGGCCAATCCATCGAGAACAAAACTTACCAGGCATAAACAACTTGGACCAATCTCAAATTGTTTTCGAACAAGCATGTTATCATGAAACAACTTTGATTTCTCTTTATAAATTCTTGAATTCTCATAAGCATCCAGCCGCAACTCCTTTAATTCTTGCAATTGCAGTAACCTTGACGCTCTAGCTTTGTCTAGGTCCATGTTGCATTGCCGAACCGCCCAATAAGCTTTATGCTCAATCTCCACTGGTAAATGACATGCCTTGCTAAAAACCAACCGGTAAGGAGACATCCCTATAGGAGTCTTATAGGTCGTTTAATAAGCCCACAATGCATCGTCCAAACGAAGGCTCCAATCTTTTCTTCCTGGATTCACCATTTTCTCTAGGATGGTTTTAACTTTTCTATTGGAAACTTCAGCCTGTCCGTTGGTTTGAGGGTGGTAGGCGGTGGCCACTCGGTGATTCACTCCATGCTTCCTCATCAAAGCTTTGATCGTTCTATTGCAAAAATGAGTGCCTTGATCACTAATAATGGCTCTTGGAATTCCAAACCTATTAAAGATGTTAGCCTTGATAAAACCTACAACAGCTTGAGAGTCATCAGTTTTGGGGGCTTTTGCTTCCACCCATTTTGACACATAATCCACAGCCAAAAGTATATAAGAAAAACCAAAAGAAGAAGGTAAAGGGCCCATGAAATCCATACCTCATACATTAAATATTTCACAAATAAGAATTGGAACTTGAGGCATTTCATTCTTACGTGTTATTGCTCCTACTTTTTGGCATCTCTCACAACTCTTACAAAATTGATATGCATCTTTAAACATAGATTCCCAATACAAACCACTATCTAAGATTTTTCTAGCAGTTTGTCTAAGTTCGAAGTGCCCTCCACATGCATAATCATGACAAAAAGCTAAAATAGACTGGAATTCATTTTCAGGCACACATCTCCTAATCACTTGATCAGAACAATATTTCCATAGGAAAGGCTCAACCCAAACATAATATTTTGACTCACTTTTTATTTTTGCTTTTCTAGACTTGCTAATACAATGAGGTAGATTTCTTGTAACCAAATAATTGATCATATCAACATACCAAGGAATCATACCTTTGAGTTGGAACAAATGCTCATCTGGAAAATCATCATTGAATGGTAGATCATCTTCTTCTCTTACCAATCTACTCAGGTGGTCTACAACAGAATTCTCCACTCATTTTCGGTCTTTGATTTGCATGTTGAACTCTTGAAGTAGCAAAATCCACCGAAACAACCTTGGTTTCGATTCTTTCTTTGCCAAAAGATACTTCAAAGCTGCGTGATCAGAAAACACAATAACTTCAAAACCAAGTACATAGGATCGAAATTTATCTAAAGCAAAAACAATTGACAAAAGCTCTTTTTCCGTAGTGGAATAATTACACTGAGTAGGATTCAAGGTTCTGGAAGCATAGTAGATGACATGACTTTTCTTGTCAACTCGTTGGCCTAGAACTGCTCCCACTACATAGTGCATCACACATGATTTCAAAGGGCAAGTGATAAGCCTTAGATTAAGGCTTATTTAACTTCCAATTGCTTAAAATATCCTTGTTTTGTCCTAAGACCAATTGAAAATAGTGGAAGATTGCTTCAATTTAAGGAAGAAATGAATATGATGACATTTGGAATAAAATTTTAAATAAATTGATCTTGTTGCAGGAATTAAGAAAATTTGCAAAATCAAATTGCCAAATTAGATACTGCAATCTGTGGACAGCAAGGAATGGCAAGGAAATTATGGAAATTGAAAAAGCGGCGCAAGCAAAGAAACCCATATATGGAAAACTCAATTTCCTCACGAATTGGGGGAATTGGAACGTGATTTTTGGAAATTTTCAACCCTAGGAAGATCTACAAAAGATGGAGGAAGAAGCTCGAAAAGGGAATTAGGTTTTGGAGGAGAAGAAAAGTTTGAAAACCCGAAGCTCTGTTCTTGTGGTAGTACTGTTTTTCTGTTTTTAGCCAATAATTTCAATTTCAGTCTTAGTTCTTCAGTTTTCTCCTTGTATTATGGAGAGTTTCTTGAAGTACGGTCTCCGTTTTCCATTCAATTTCTTCTTGTATTAATTGTAAGTTTAATTCAATCTTTGTTCGTGGGTTTTATTCACGTTGTCACTCTATTTTTCTGGAAAAATTATGCTATGTTCCTTAAATCCAATTCAAGGCAATGTTGGAACTGTTAAGACTCATCCATTCCTAGAAATAGTGAAGGGATGAAGTCGATTGGAAGAGAGAAGGAATTCGATTATGTTCTAAGAATCATTTTTGTCGATTTAATTCTGTTTTGCACAAGAAGAGTTCAATCATGTACTTGTTAATTACAAGGGAGTTTGATTTTGTTGTTCTGCTAATTGGGTACTGTCATTCACAAATTGATTTCTCATAAAGTTAATATTTTGAGTGGAATTCAATAGCAATCTGTCTTTTATTTCCTATTCATAGTGAGAAATTTTGGAGGTGTTGTTTAGAATTGTGTTTATTGTTTTGCCAAAGTGTTTTATCAACTCATTTAATTTTAGTTATTAATCACAATTTACCCAATTTTCTTTAATATGATGTTTCCTTCAAAAATTAATTGTAATATTTTTATCTTCAATATGAGCTAAAACTTCTAAGGGGGTTCAAGAATGTAAATTCCCTAAAAAGTAATTGTAGCCTAAATTTCAATAAAGACCAAGCCTACATCTCAAATGTTTGCTTGTGTTGAACAAATTTTCGTTGAGATCCTAGATTGATCAACTAGGGTAGCAACTCAAGCTTAGATCTAATACCGACGGGGTTAGTGATAAGCGGATTTCACACAAGTGATGGAGAAAAAGAACTTAGACATAAGTCATTCCTTACCCTAGACATAGGGATTAAGGACTCCAAAACCCATAAAATTGTTGAACCAATTAATCTAAGATATAGGGACTATAGACATATAAGTCACTCACTTAGCCTCCTAAAACCCTAAATTCAAGGCTAATAGGAGATGCAATTTTGGTTTACAATTGAGTGTGGAGCAGGTTGGAATTGCAATTTTGGCTTGCAATTACAACTTAGGGCAGTGACATTCTTGAGCCCCATTTTTATCCAAATTCCCTTTGAATTTTCATTTACTAAGTCTAGTTAGTTTGCCATTTGTAGATTCTGCAATTCAATTTTGCAATTTTTTTTTCTTATTTCGATTATTGTCATTTCTAGATTCTGCAATTTTTATTTTGTTTTACCAACAAACCATCTCAACATTATTTTTGCAATTTAATTTTCAAAGTTGCAATTTTCCTTACATTTTGCTTAGCAATATTAATGTTACACCGTTCCCTTGGGATTCGATACTTGGTACTCACATACCATTTTATATTACTTCGAGTCCCATTGAGGTGGCTGAATAATCGGTGCGCTTGTCAACAACTCTTTTAGCTTATTAAACGCCTCTTTGCATTCTTTTTCAAATTCGAATTGAACTTCCTTTTGCAGTAACTTCGTCATTGGCAAAGCAATTTTTGAGAAATCCTTGATAAACCTGCGATAAAATCCTGCATGTTCAAGAAAGTAACGCACTCCCCTAACATTGGTAGGGTAAGGTAAGTTTGCAATAATATCCACTTTCGCTTTATCAACCTCTATACCCCTAGAAGATACAACATGCCCTAGTACAATGCCTTGTGTGGCCATAAAATAGTTGGGATTTATGCCCTAAAGCCTCGTAATTAATTATTTATGTAATAATTAATAATAATTTTGATTATTTTATTTGCAATATAATATTATCCATTATATGAAAAATCCAAGGTTATTAGTATAATCTTGAACATTATGTGGTTGACATATATGAGGATCGTGTTCAAGAAATAACCTAAAGAGTCATAGTATATGGATAAGGTTGGGTGCCTTATGTTGGTAACACTATTGATACGACCAACTTTGTAATAGTTACAAATGATTTGATCCAAATCGTTCATGTGGAGACATGTAAGTGGGGGTATCTTATACAATGAGTTTGTATAAGACTGGACCACGAAATATTTAATGTCTCTTTATAAATCCGTTGATTGAGAAGATTAATATTTCATCAGGATGATCATATGACTCGATCTTAATCCTGAGTGAGTTATGGACTCCTGCTTGTGAGGGCTTGTCCTTTGATTTTGATAAGCCTTAGAAGTAAGGCTTATTTAAGTCCCAATTGCTTAAAATATTTTTGTTTGTCCTAAGATTAATTGAAAATAGTGGAAGATTGCTTGAATTTAAGGAAGAATTTAATGTGATAGCATTTGGAATAGAATTCTAAATAAATTGATTCTTTTTGCAGAACTTATGGAAATTGCTAAATCAGATTGCCAAGTCTGATTTTGCAATTGTTTCTGGAGCAGGGAATGTGAAAATTGCTAAAACCAGATTGCCAAATCTGATTTTGCAATTGTTTCTGGGCAGCGAATTTATGAAAATAACGGCATGAACGAAAAAACCCATTATGGAAAACCAAATTGCAGCATGATTTGGTGGAATTGGAGCATGATTTTTGGGCAATCTTCAACCCTAATGCAGGCCTATAAATGTGGAAGAAGAGGAGGAGCAAAACAATGGGGATGGGGAGGCGAATTTAGAAGCAAATTTTCGTGGGTTTTTCGCACCTATGTTTTTCGTTTTTCTTCTGTTTTTGGCCAAGAACTCAATTTTAATCTTAGTTTTCTTCAGTTCTGTATTACAGAGAGTTGCTCAAGCTTCTTTGTTTTCAATTGATGCACTTTTGATTTACGTTGGAGTTTAATTTCAAGGTTTAGTTGGTGGGTTTTTTTTTTGTTTGTCCTCTGTTTTTTTCTTTTTTTCTGCACTTTTAATGTTAAAGATTTCTAAGGGACATGAGGAAGAAGACCATGATTTTACTTAATTGCCCTTGAAATTCTCTTTAATTTCAATTAAGCATCATTTTCTTGAATTCCTAATAGTTGTCAAAAAAATATATATATATAATCTTACAATTTATTGTTTAATTATTTAATTTACACAATTTCTATTATGAACTTTTTCTCAAAAATTAGTTTTAAGATTTTTATTTTTAATATGAGCTAGAGCTTCTTAGGGGGTTCAAGGATGTGAATTCCCTAAGAAGTAAATGTAGCCAAAATTTCAATAAAAACCAAGTCTACATCTCAATTGTTTGCTTGTGTTGATTAAAATTCCGTTGAGATCCTAGATTGATCAACTAGGGTATCAACTCAAGCTTAGATCTAATACCGACGGGGTTAGTGATAAGTGGATTTCACACAAGTGATGGAGAAAAAGAGCTTAGACATAAGCCAATTCCTTACCCTAGGCATAAGATTAAGGACTCCAAAACCCATAAAATTGTGAGCAAAATTATCTAAGATAGAGGGACTATAGACATATAGGTCTCTCACTTAGCCTCCTAAAAACCTAAATTCAAGGTGAATAGGAGATGCAATTTTGGTTTACAATTGAGTGTGGAGGAGGTTGGAATTGCAATTTTGGTTTGCAATTACAACTTAGGGCAATGACATTCTTGAGCCCCGTCCTTTATCATTTCATTTTCTAAGTTTATCTAATTTGCTATCCAATCTTGCCAATTTAGATTATGCAATTCAATTCGGCAATTTCTGTTCTTTCAATTATTGTCATTTTAGATTCTGCAATTAGATTATGCAATTTTTGTTTTTCACCAACACACCAACCCAACATTATTTTTGCAATATAGTTTTCAAAGTTGCATTTTTTCCTTACACTTTTGCTTTACAATATTTTTGTTACTCCGTTCCCTGTGGGATTCGATACTTGGTACTCAGATACCATTTTATATTACTTCGATCGCGTGCGCTTGCGTGTTACAGCCGATCAAGTTTTTGGTGCCGTTGTCGGGGAACGGCAGTTTTTAACAAAAATTTTGTTTTTAGCAAAAATTGTAAGACAAAGTTGCAATTTCTCTTTCTATTGCAGGAGGGCAGAATTTCACTTGCAACATTGCAGGGTAGATCCAGTGTATGCGAAAAGAGCCTCATCTCTTTGAGCTAGATCTTGAGATAGAGAGAACCTTCCACCGGCGCCGTAGGCAACAAAGGAGGAAGAAACAGGAACAACGCGAGTTGAACACCCGGGAGAAATCTGTGGAAACTTGTTTGCAGGAACCACTCATGGATCGACCAGAAGATGGACCTCGAGTTAATCCGCTTGGCAATGAGGGCCAAAACAATGGAATGAACAACAATGCTCAGCAGCAAGCAAAGTTTATGCAAAATCCCATATTTATTGCAGAAGAAAGGAACATGGCTATCAGGGATTATGCAGCTGCTACATTCCAAAATCTGAACACCGAGATTGCAGAACCAATCATATAAGCAAATCATTTTGAGCTGAAGCCCGTGATGTTCCAGATGTTGAATACGATAGGACAATTTGCTGGATTGCCGAATGAAGATCCACACAAGCACATAAAGACTTTTCTGAGAATCTTCAATTCATTTAAATTGACGGGAGTTTCTAATGACACGTTGAGGCTGAAATTGTTCCCTTTTTCTTTACAGGGAAATGCAGAGGCATGGCTTGACTCATTTCCCCCATACTCGATCACAACCTGGGACGAACTTGCAGAGAAGTTCATTCTGAAGTATTTCCCACCGACAAAGAATGCACAAATTAGAGGGGAAATCATCACCTTCAGGCAAGGAATGAATGAAGGAGTAGATGCTGCATGGGAGCGTTTTAAGAAGCTAGTGAGAAAATGTCCACACCACGGATTGCCAGCTTGCCTGCTGATCGAGCATTTCTACAATGGTCTGACACAAGCTTCGAAGACTCTAGTCAATGCATCTGCCAACGGATCTTTACTCAAGAAAACAGTGAACGAGGCGAATGAAATTTTGGATGCCATGGTATGCAACAATAGCCAATAGGGAGAAGAAGAGCCAAGCAACACTCGGAATATAGCAAGAATGCACGAAGTGGATGCAATTGCAGCTTTGAGTGCACAAATTTCGGCGATGAACAACACCTTAAAATCATTAACTTTGGGGAACCATACCCCAATAGCTTCCATTAATCAAATTTCTACTCCACCTTGTATTTATTGCAATGATAATCATATTGCTGAAAATTGCCCTTACAATCCGACTTCTTTCTGTCATGTAGGACAACCCAGGGCAAACCCTTATTCCAATACATACAACCCTGTATGGAGGCAGCATCCCAATTTCTCATGGGGAGGACAAGGTGCAAGCACATCTTATGCCAATTCATATGGAAAGCCAGGAGGACCGCCAGGATTTAGCAATTCACATCAGCAAACTTATGTACCAAAGAATGTAGCACAACAGCAAGCTCAACTTGAAATACACAATTCATCATTAGAAGCCTTGATGAGAGAATATATGGCCAAAAATGAAGCAAATATGGCTAAGAATGATGCCATTATCCAGAGTCAGGAAGCTTCACTACGAAGTTTAGAAATGTAGGTGGGGCAGTTGGCGAATGAGTTGAAACACCGACCTCAAGGGACCTTTCCAAGCACCACTGAGAACCCTCAAAGAGAAGGGAAGGAACACTGCAAGGCAATTACTTTACGCAGTGGGCTCAACTATGAAGGACCAAAGATGCCACAAGAAGTGGAAGAAGTAATCCCCAGTAACACTGCAGAAGAGGAGAAGGAAATTGCAGAGAAAGAGAAAAGGAAGGCCAAAGACAATGCGGAAGAAGAAAAAACGAACACCAATGAGGTAGAAGCCAACAACAAGACCTTTAAAGCAAAGGACCCTGTACCAATCTATAGACCACCACCACCGTTTCCTCAAAGACTCAAAAAGAAAAATCAAGATACTCACTTTAACAAATTTTTGGACATTCTTAAGCAACTCCACATTAACATTCCGTTAGTGGAGGCACTTGAGCAAATGCCAAATTATGTTAAATTTCTCAAGGACATCTTGACAAAGAAAAGGAGACTAGGAGAGTTTGAAACAGTGGCGTTGACAGAGAATTGTAGTGCATTATTGAAAAGCAAGGTACCACCCAAGTTGAAGGACCCTGGGAGTTTCACAATACCATGCATGATCGGAGAGATAAACGTCGGGCAAGCCTTATGTGATTTAGGGTCAAGCATCAATTTGATGTATCAATTTTCAGGAGATTAGGGATAGGCGAAGCTCGTCCCAACACAATAACCCTACAATTGGCAGACAGGTCAATTGCACACCCCATTGGAAAAATAGAAGATGTGCTGGTAAGGGTCGACAAGTTTGTATTCCCAGCCGATTTCATAATCTTGGATTGTGAAGCAGATTGAGACGTCCCGATAATCCTAGGGAGACCATTTTTAGCAACCGGCAGAACTCTGATTGATGTTGAAAAAGGAGAACTCACGATGCGAGTAAATGACCAGGAAATCAAGTTCAATGTACTCAATGAATTAAGATACCCAGGGGAAATAGAAGAATGTTCAAGGGTCGAGATCGAAGAATATTCACAATTGTATGAGTTTCAAGAGCAATCAAAAGAGGAAAAAGACTTCAAAAGAGAAGATGAATTGGCACCATCAGGGAATCTGAAACTTGATGGAAGTACAACCAGCGCTATTGTTCAACTACCAATGGAAGCTCTTCAATACAAAACTGAAGTAGAAGTGGTCAGCACCTGTGATGATTCGACATGGAGTTTTGCATGGGTGAGAGTGGCTTTTGTTGCCGATTAAATAAGCCTATCATTTTAGGGACTTGACCAAATAGGGAGCTGAGAACATAATCTCACAAGATGAAATTCACTCATTCCCTTATAGGGTAAGTAGATGAGTAGTTTCCTTAAGTGCTGATTTCGGGACTTGAACAATGGGGCCCCACCCTCTCACTGGCCCGAGAGGGATTTAGTTTATGGTTGGATCATAAACAAATTGTTCATTAGAGAATCAGTAGTACTTAAGATGCAAGATGTAATTATAGGGGTAAAACGGATTTTTGACCCAGTTGTAATTACGAACAACTTGTGAAGGATCAACTTGCATGCAATGATTATATCTATGGACACAACTTGTCCTATAGTGCATAAGAGTGCAACTCTAGGTCTATAGTGGAGTGACCTATAGTTAATGAATGAAAATTAATTAATTAAAGAGTTTAATTAATCAATTTTGTATCATTGGAGCTTATAATCTGTAGGTCCATAAGGTCCCCTTGCCAGCTCATAGTAACACTAAAAGATCAATTTAGTTGAAAGAAAATTTTGAAATGTTCAAATTAATATTAATTTGAAGTGTTCAAATTAATATTTAATATATTAGATATATTAAATATAAAAGAGGAAAATATATTTATTGTATTTGATACATTAAATATTAAAATAATTAATGTATATTTGATATATTAAATAAAAGATATTTACAGAATTTGAATAAGATTCAAATAAATAAATATCGTAGGAGATTTGAATGAGATTCAAATAAATATAAGATATATTTTAATATATTAGATATTAAAATATAATATTTTAATTATGGCAAAGATTTTCCCTTGGTCTCTATAAATAGAACCCTTGGGTTGAGCCATTAGACATAACATACATCTCCTCAATAGAGAGAATTAGAGAATTCTCTCTAGACCTCTTCCTCTTTAATCCCTTGTGGATTTTCTTTCAAGAGGCTCCCACAAGCCTTGGTCTTGTATTCGAGTCATAGCTAGGAAGACTTTGTGGAGGAGATAAAGATTTGCCAGAAGAATCTCCATATTTTCAAGGTATGTTATGCTTAACCATAATATTATTATTTAATTCTAAATAAACTCAAATTGATTCCTACGCTTCCGTTTAGGTTTAATTAGATTATTCCCTTCAAAAATGTCATTTCTCATAATTTAAAACCAAGTTAGTTTCAATGCATCTTTTCATAATTTTGGTCAAATTATCCAAACATTCATCAAATGAATTTCCATACACAGTAAAATCATCCATAAATATTTCAATGCATTTCTCAATATATTCAGAAAAAATACTCATCATGCACATCTGAAACGTACCTGGAGCATTATAAAGACCAAAAGGCATTCGCCTATAAGCATAGGTCCCAAAAGGACAAGTGAATGTCGTCTTTTCCTAGTCTTCTTGTGCAATAGGGATTTGATAGAAACCTGAAAAGCCATCAAGAAAATAAAAGAAGGGTTTGCTAACTAATCGTTCTACCATCTGGTTAATGAAAGGTAAAGGAAAATGATCTTTTCTAGTCACTTGATTAAGTTTTCTAAAATCAATACACATTCTCCAACCATTTTGCACACGCATGAGTACAAGTTCATTATTTTGATTCCTTACCATAGTAATTCCAGTTTTCTTCGGAACTACGTGAATTGTACTTACCCACTCACTATCTGAGATTGGATAGATGATACCTGCATCCAACTGTTGTGATTTATGCCCTAAAGCCTCGTAATTAATAATTTATTTAATAATGAATAATAATTTTGATTATTTTATTTGCAATATAATATTTTCCATTATATGAAAAATCCAAGGTTATTAGTGTAATTTTGAACAGTATGTGGTTGACATACGAGAGGATCATGTTCAAGAAATAACCTAAAGGGTCATAGTATATGGATAAGGTTGGATGCCTTATCCTAGTAACACTATTGATACGACACACTTTGTAATAGTTACAAATAATTTGATCCAAATCATTCATGTGGAGACATGTGAGTGGGGGTATCTTATACAATGAGTTTGTATAAGACTGGACCACGAAATATTTAATCTCTCTTTATAAATCCGTTAATTGAGAAGATTAATATTTCATCAGGATGATCATATGCGACTCGATCTTAATCCTGAGTGAGTTATGAACTCCTGCCTGTGAGGGCTTGTCCTTTGATTTGCATCGGTGAGAGTGGCTTTTGTAGCCGATTCAATATGCCTACTATTTTGGAGACTTGACCAAATAGGGAGCTGGGAACATAATCTCACAAGATGGAATGCACTCCTTCCCATATAGGGTAAGTAGATGAGTAGTTCCCTTAAGTGCTGATTTCGAGACTTGAACAATGGGGCCCCACTCTCTCATTGGCCCGAGAGGGACTTAGTTTATAATTAGATTATAAACATATTGTTCATTAGAGGATCAGTGGTATTTAATGTGCAAGATGTAATTATAGGGGTAAAACGGACTTTTGACCCAACTATAATTACGAACAACTCGTGAAGGATCGACTTGCATGTAATGATTATATCTATGAACACAACTTGTCCTACAGTGCATAAGAGTGCAACTCTAGGTTTATAGTGGAGTGACCTATAGTTAATGAATGAAAATTAATTAATTAAAGAGTTTAATTAATTAATTTTCATTCATTAACTATAGGTCTTTTAATTAATTAATTTTGTATCATTGGAGCTTATAATCTGTAGGTCCCCTTGCTAGCTCATAGTAACACTAAAAGATCAATTTAGTTGAAACAAAAATTTGAAATGTTCAAATTAATATTTAATTTGAAGTGTTCAAATTAATATTTAATATATCAGATATATTAAATAAAAGAGAAAAATATATTTATTGTATTTGATACATTAAATATTAAAATAATTAATGTATATTAGATACATTAAATAAAAGATATTTATTAAATTTGAATTGGATTAAAATTAGGAAATAAATGTCGTAGGAGAATTTTAAACGGTTTGAATAAGATTCAAATTGGTTAGATAAATATATTTTAATATATTAGATATTAAAATATATTATTTAATTATTTTCCCTAGACCACTATAAATAGGACCCTAGGGTGAGGCATTGTGCATTCTTCACAACCCACATCTCCTCAATAGAGAGAATTAGAGAATTCTCTCTAGACCTCTTCCTCTCCAATCCCTTAGGGGCTGCTTGGCGCTGGTTTGGAATCAGAAACCCTGGGGTTTCTGATTCCTGTGTTTGGGGTGCAGGGTTGTGTTGGGCTGGTTTCATTGGGGTGCATGGTTGGGTTGGGCTGGGTTTGTTTAGTTTGTTTTTTTTTTTTATAATTTTTCAAACTGTTTATTATTTTAAAAAAAAATCTTACACTCTTTTTTTTTCCTACTCCATTTTTTTAACTTCATAATTTTTTTGGTGTGTTTGTAACCAACTATTTAACCAATTATGTAGAACAATTGTTACAATTATAGTTCAATTTGAATTATACTATGTGTAGTTTGTATAACTATATGCTATCTCATTCACTCCACTCATGATGACATAAAATTGAAGATTATGCGTAGCAACAGATAATTAATAGGTGCAATGTAAGAATGGTGTTGCCAATGGTAAAGTAAAACCAAAAATTAGAACTAAGATCTAGTTCTAAAAATATCATAACACACATTCCAGATAAAATGACAAGAAAGTAGAAGTAGTTGTCCAAACACAAATGTAAGTCATAAGAGTGGTAGATGAAAGTGATGAAAAGAGAGTCAGGTTCTAGGTGCTTTCCCCAAAATTTTCACGTAGTAATCATACTTCCAATCTGGGGTGAATGTAAAGAAGAAGTTCAACATCATACTATCCGAGAGAATAGTCTTTGCAACAGCCATTCAGTCTTGCCTTGTCATCCATGTGATCGCCTTTAGTTTTGCATATAGCTCGTCCACGCTGGCCCTTTTAAAATATTGACTAGGTGGTTGGGTCGCTAGGGTGATTGTTGGAGTGGTCGTTGGGGTGGTTGGATTGATGGGGTGTTTGGGTATGCCGAGGTGGTCGCCGGTGGTGATTACACGGTGGTCAGGTCGTCGGAATGGTCGTTGGGTGGTTTTCAGCAGTAGTTGTCGGGTCGCTGGAGTGGTCATCAAGGTGGTCATGTCGCCGGAGTGGTCGCTGGGTGGTTTGTGGCAGTGGTTGGGTTGTTGGAGTCGCCAGGGTGGTCACCAGGTGGTCGTCAACAGTGATTTTGGGTGGTTGGGTTACCAGGTCGTCGGGGTAATCGCCGAAGTAGTCATCAGGGTGGTCAGGTCATCGGAGTGGTCACTAGGTGGTTGTCTACGGTGGTTGCTAGGTGGTCAGGTTTTCGAGGTGATCGTCAACTATGGTTGTCGGGTGATCGAGTCATTAAAGTGGTTGTTGTCGGTGGTTCGGGCAAGTCGGGTTATTTAAGTGGTTGGGTTATCGGGGTGTCTAGTTGTTGGGGTGGTCGAGTCACAGGGGTAATCGTCAGACTGGTCTCTCGAGTTCTCATTGCAGTGGTTGTCTGAGGTAATCTTCAGCGGTGGTCGGTCACCATTGTAGTCGTCGGAGTTGTTGTTATCGATGGTTGTTGGGTGGTCGCCGGAGTTGTCATCAGAGTTGTTGTCGAAGTAGTCCCTATAAATGGAGAATGGTAAATTGAACTGGTCTCTAGAGTTCTCATCGCAGTGGTCGTCGGAGGTAATCGTTAGCGGTGGTCCGGTCGCCGATGTGGTAGCCAGAGTTGTCATCGGAGTGGTCTCCGGAGTTGTTGTCGGAGTGGTCACTGGAGTTGTCATCTAAGTGGTCGCCGGAGTTGTTGTTAGAGTGGTTGCCGGAAATGGAAAACGGCAAATGGAAGAGGAAAACATGGCATAAACCCCATGGGGTTGCACTGTTGTAACCCATGGGGTTGTGTTTCAAAACCAAGGGTTTTGAAACACCTTGTGCCAAACATGGTTTTGGGTTTGGGTCCAAACCCATCCCAACCCAAACCCATGGGCCAAACGGCCCATTAGGGATTTTCTTTCAAGAGGCTCCCACAAGCCTTGGTCCTGTGTTCGAGTCATAGCCAGGAAGACTTTGTGGAAGAGATAAAGATCCGCCAGAATATTCTCCATTATATTATTTTCAAGGTATTTATTGTTTAACCCTTGTATTTTAGTTTAATTCTAAATAAATCAAAGACGATTCCTATGCTTCCGCTGTGGGTTTAATTCGATTATTCCCTTCAATTGGTATCAGAGCGAACTTTGATTTTTATTTAGAATTAAAGTTGGTGGGTATTTTAAATTTTCATATATGTGATATGTGATAGTTTGCAAATTGATTATTTAAGCTATTTGGCATTAGATTTTTCGTTTTGATTAGATCAAATGTAAAATCCATAAGGGTTAGGATTTTGTAATTTATTTTTTTATTTTATCAATTTGTAATCTCCATTATTTCGAGAGAACAATGTTGGAGTGGCACAAATGTTGAAAAACAACTTCCATTGTTGAGTGTGTTTTCAATTCTTGTCAAAGTTGCTGAAAGAAAATATTATTTATATATATATATATATATATATATATATGTTGGTGGAATGTGGGTCCATAGTGGATGGATTTTGAATTTTTTTTTGAATACATACACGTACTGCTTCTTTATGAAGAAGACCATACCATCATCTATTTTGTCTTATGTGATGTTGTGTGTGTAACCAAGTAGCCAAATGAATTGAAAGTGTTGACCGAATGAGATAATTGGCTGGAATTTTTTTTTTCATGGTGAAAACGTGATTACATTTACAATCCATAACATCCATATATTTTCATAAAATATTAAAGTTAAAAGGAATGTTGCAATCAACTCAATTGTGTGTGTGATTCGACGGAAAATCCTAATGAGATAAATTTATTTTTTTTAAATCCTAAATTTGAAATGATTCAAACAAGAAAGATATTGAGAACCAAGATATGTCTTGAATTTAAATTATTGTAATTTAAACTGTTTTCAATTTCTTAAGATATGCCAAATATGTCAGTCAATTTTGCTATTTTTAATTTAATTATGCATGAGATGTATGTTTTAAATTGTTTGATTGTTGCATAAAGTATGCCATTTAAATTTAAAATCCCACCATAGGTTAAACATTATCATGCATCTTATCTTATTTTTTAATATAATTGTTATATTAAAAATTTTGATTAGGTTGTTTCTTAATAGAATTAAGATTAATTTTTTTAATATAATTGTTATATTGAAAATTTTGATTAGGATGTTTCCTAATAAAATTAAGATATTTTCCTAATACGTCTATATTTTCCATATCTTTGAATATAATTGTTATATTTGGAAAATTGAATTAGGATATTTTCTTTAATAATTATTGGAATCCATATTTCCTAATAGGATTAGAATATTTCTTAATGAGAATAGGTTTTCTTTAATTAAAGATATTCTTGATTCTTGTTTTAAATAGTTTAAAATTTGAATTTAATTTATCTTTATTGATTTCTAATGGGATTAGAATTTAGGATAATCTTTTATTTTAAAAGGGTTTAAATTGATAGAATTTTAAGATTATCCTTGAAGTGAATTATTTTTTTAATAGGATTAAAAATATTTATGTTCATTAATCTAATAATTAATAGTTAATTAAAGATTAATAAATTTAAAATAAAAATTGACTATAAGGGAACTCTGTCTATGGAAGGTTCTGTCTAGACTGGGGTATTTAAGCTGACCGAAAGGAAACACCTCTAACTGGAAACCGACCTGGGATTTGAATTAGTCAAATTTTATTTATTTTCACTAAGCATGCTCATAATGTTATTATTATTTTTTAAATAGTTTAAAAACTTAGTAATTCACATTAAAATCAATCTAACAACATAAGGGTTATGCAAGGTAGATTGAGGAACTTAGATAAATGAGATTAGCCTAATTTTTCTAAGTAATAGAAAACCCTATTTCAAAATACTTAGTGGGAGAAGGACACATGTCAAAAATCCAACGGTCTATATTATTGATTCACAACGTGAGATTCATGTGGGGCCTCGTGGCGGCTTTTGGACCGTCCTCCCTACGGAAGGTGTTTGCATGGATCAATATCAGGGTGAATCTTTTGAGAAAGTATTATAGTAAGTGGGAGAATGAAATGTGTCAACGTATCCTACGGTCTCTATCATTGGTTCACATCGTGAGATTCATGCGGGGCCTCGTGGCGGCTTTTGGACTGTCCCCCTACGGAAGGTGTTTGCATGGGTCAATATCAGGGTGAACTCCTTAGAAGGATAAGTTGTAGTTTTGTTTCCAATACTTGACCTACCCTACGACGGCACTTGTTGGGATAAAACTACGGGATCTAAAATTATGGGTCACACTTACAAATGGCTCATTAAAGTTGTTAATGATGTATTTGACCAAACTAATGGTAACTAAATATTATAGGAATAAGAGTTATTATGGTATAATACTTGGTTGAGATTGTCTCAGTTTAGTGAATGAATACTTGACCTACCCTACGGCGACACTTGTTCTAACTCACTAAAGTACCATAGCATTAGAAATGATTTATAGGGTTTCATTTTTCAAATTGTTTGATTTCTATGCTAAAATTGAATGGATAATTGTTTGCATGATGTTAAATTATATATATATTTCAATATTATGTCAGTTTCTCTCATAATTTTTAATTTTATTACTGATAAGTCAAAATTGAGAAATTTTATTACTTGGAAAAATAACATTAACACTGTAATGGTAGTGTAAAATTCTGAATTTTTCTTTATTGAAAAATGTTCTCAAAACTTGTTGCTAATGCTATTCGAATTGTTCGTGAAGCACATGATTAATGAATCAAAAGTAAACGAGATAGCATGTACGTATTCTCCTAGTTGATATGTTAGATGTCAAGTTTAGAAGATAAAGAAAATGACAACAACATATGAGATGTTGAAGTTAACATAAGCTAAATTTAGAAAATTGTGTAAATGATCTCGAATTTAAGTATTACAAAATTCCAAGAAAAGAAACCAAATGATTAAAGCTATATAAAAGGAAATAGTTTCTAAATTAGCTAGGATAATCATAATAAGAGGAATTTTTGAAATACCTCTAAGAAGAAAAATATAAATGAAAGTAAATTTGATTTACTAGATTTTTTGTGGAATATAAATAATGCCACCTAGATAGTCGATATAAGATCTACTATCAAGATTTATTCTTCATTACATTTAATATGTAATTCTTGGAAAATACTTAACATATAGAATAGTTTTTACAAGTTAGCACCATGAAGCCTATCTCAGTTAGTTTAGTGGGAGACATTAAGATGTCATTAAGTAAAAATTGTTACATAATGCTGAATATGGTGTTTTCAGTAACCATAAGAGAAATTCAATTTCTCGAACTTTATTACAAAAATGTTCATATAGTATGAATTACTTTGAAGTATGAAAGTTTATATTTTGAAAATTGTTTGAAAATACATTCAGCTAAAAATAAGAACAATTTGTATATGTTAAAAATGTTGACATATACTATACTACAAAATACTGAGATATTAAGATTATAGAATCCAAAATAGAAAGACATTGTTTTCTCCTAAAAGATGATACTTGACTTTGGCTGTTAAGGTTGATTAACATCAACTTGAATAGAATGAAAAGACTAGTATGAGGTAATTCTCTTAAAAGTTAGTTAATTACTTTACATGTCTGTAGATGTTGCATTTCATGCAAGATAACCATTGGGCCTTTATTAGATAGGGCTAGAACGCCAAAGAATACTTTGGGCTTATACATTCTGACCCAAGTGATCTGGTGAATGTAAAGGTCAAATAAAGTCATGAATATTTCGTCACTCTAGTTGATGATCATTCAAAGTACAAATATCTTTACCTAATACAACATAAGCCTAATTTTTTTGAAATGTTCAAGAAAATTAAGACTAAAGTTAAAAAGTCAATTAGGCAATTAAATCTAACAAGATATTATGATCAGATCATAATAGAAAGTACAGGAACCTTACGTACTAAAACTAATTGATAGAAAATGGGTTTTTATCCCAATTATCTTAATACCAAGTGCAATTTTGTGAAATTGTGTTGCAAGAGGAGAAACAGGATCTTGTTAGACATGGTCACATCAGTACTGAGTTACACACCATTACCATACTCCGATTAGGAAATGCAATAGAGATTGCATGGTGAACATGATTTCCTCTAAAAGTGTCTACGAGACAATTTTAAAGATTATAGAAGAGTAGTAAAGCTAGTTTACAACACTTCACCATTTGGGAATGTTAAGTTCACATGCTGAACACAAGCCTAAAAAGCTTGTATATGTTCAAAGATAAGCCTAAGTGTAAGCCACCCCTAAGGAGTATAAAGTGGTCTTTTATGTAGTCCTAAAACGAATAAGGTATTTGTATGACAAATATCATTTTTATAAGAAATGTCAAATAAAAGACTACAAACCTTTAATAAGGTGAGATAGTGTTAATAAATTGATTCCAAGTGAAGCCACTAAATAGTTAACAAAAGTTGTTAACAATTTAATTACATTTGAAAGTCAAATGGATCCTAGTCATGAATTGGATAAGCCTCATCGTAGTGGGAGAGTTATGAGATGACTCAACCTTTACAAGAACTTAATTGAAGCCCAAATTGTCATGTTAGATGACAAAGTTGAAGGTTTATTACCTGCAAAGTGAGACTAATGGCAAAGGGTTAAAGCTAATAGGAGAAAGTAGACTGCGAGTAAATTTTCTCACTTGTTGCCATACTGAAGTCTATAAGCATTATTTAATTCATTGTTGTATATGTGATATAAAAAAAATGAATGTTTAGAATTCTTTTATGAAAAAAATATATTAGATAATGCATCTACACAAAACAATCAAATATGTTTATTTTCAAAGATCAAAAGCAAAAAGTTTGCGAAATAGTAAATGTTCATTTATGAAATGAATTTTACCATTAGATCTATGAATATAAGGTTTGATAAAAGTATCAAAATCCATGACTTTGGATAAATATTAATGAAGCTTGTATAGACAAGAAAATCATTAATTGCTTAGTGGATTTTTCTCATGTTTTATGTTGGTGATATTTTTACCCATTAGATATCTAATATAAAACATTGATTAAGTAACCAATTCCAAATAAGTGATTTGGAATGACTTAGTATATTTTACATGTCCAAAATGAAGATTTTAAGGACAAAATGTTAACTTTGTCTCAAACATTCGATATTGACAAAATTGTTGTAAAATATTTGATATTTATGTCTAAGGAAGTGTATCCTAAGACACCTCAAATGTTGAGAGTATATGATATGCATAAATAAGACTGAACATTTAATATACAATTGGTTAACATATATCAATTAAACGAATGGTATGACCATTTAGTATAAAATTAAAAACTTTCTCAAATTATCTATCGATGATGAGAAATTTTTGTGTATGGAGTTAAAGATTTGATCTTTACAAGATACACTAGTTCTTACAAAGATTTAGGAAATCTATGTAAAGATAAATTTTACCCTAGGTGGTGGAGTATGATATACAAGTTAAGTTGTTTTGCTTGTGAAGCAACAAAAAGACTTGTATGACTCAAATTGTTCCTTGAATATCTGAAAGGTGTTTCAGATATGATTTAGTCTATCATCTTTATTATGATAATAGTGGTGGAAAGACTAATATTAAGGAAATTAGAAAACACCAATGTATAGGGAATCATATCGAGAGAAAGAAAGCATCATGGTAGTGACTAAAATGGCTTCTAATGGCAGTCCTTTGAATCTATATAAAGAAACTCTCTAGGCTAAAGTGTTTAAGGGTCACCTAGAATATCTAGGATTACGAGACATGTCTCATCTTTGCTAGGGCAAGTGGGAGAACATGTTGGGTATAGAGTATGCCCTAGGATACATGTCTCGCCGGCTTTAGTGCAAGTGGGAGATTGTTGAGATTTATGCCCTAAAGCTTCGTAATTAATAATTTATTTAATAATGAATAATAATTTTGATTATTTTATTTGCAATATAATATTATCCATTATATGAAAAATCCAAGGTTATTAGTGTAATCTTGAACAGTATGTGGTTGACATACGAGAGGATCATGTTCAAGAAATAACTTAAAGGGGCATAGTATATGGATAAGGTTGGGTGTCTTATCCTGGTAACACTATTGATACGGCCCACTTTGTAATAGTTACAAATGATTTGATCCAAATCATTCATGTGGAGACATGTGAGTGGGGGTATCTTATACAATGAGTTTGTATAAGACTGGACCACGAAATATTTAATCTCTCTTTATAAATCCGTTAATTGAGAAGATTAATATTTCATCAGGATGATCATATGCGACTCGATCTTAATCCTGAGTGAGTTATGAACTCCTGCCTGTGAGGGCTTATCCTTTGATTTGCATCGGTGAGAGTGGTTTTTGTAGCCGATTCAATATGCCTACTATTTTGGAGACTTGACCAAATAGGGAGCTGGGAACATAATCTCACAAGGTGGAATTCACTCCTTCCCATATAGGGTAAGTAGATGCGTAGTTCCCTTAAGTGCTGATTTCGGGACTTGAACAATAGGGCCCCACTCTCTCATTGGCCCGAGAGGGACTTAGTTTATAATTAGATTATAAACATATTGTTCATTAGAGGATCAGTGGTACTTAAGATGCAAGATGTAATTATAGGGGTAATGATTATATCTATGGACACAACTTGTCCTACAGTGCATAAGAGTGCAACTCTAGGTCTATAGTGGAGTGACCTATAGTTAATGAATGAAAATTAATTAATTAAAGAGTTTAATTAATTAATTTTGTATCATTGGAGCTTATAATCTGTAGATCCATAAGGTCCCCTTGCTAGCTCATAGTAACACTGAAAGATCAATTTAGTCGAAAGAAAAATTTGAAATGTTCAAATTAATATTTAATTTGAAGTGTTCAAATTAATATTTAATATATTATATATATTAAATAAAAAATATATATTTATTGTATTTGATAAATTAAATATTAAAATAATTAATGTATATTAGATACATTAAATAAAAGATATTTATTAAATTTGAATTGGATTCAAATTAGGAAATAAATGTCGTAGGAGAATTTTAAACGGTTTGAATAAGATTCAAATTGGTTAGATAAATATATTTTAATATATTAGATATTAAAATATATTATTTAATTATTTTCCCTAGACCACTATAAATAGAGGGGTGAGCCATTGTGAATTATTCACAACACAATAGAGAGAAGACCTCTTCCTCTCCAATCCCTTGAGGATTTTCTTTCAAGAGGCTCCCACAAGCCTTGGTCCTGTGTTTGAGTCATAGCCAGGAAGACTTTGCGGAAGAGATAAAGATCCGCCAGAATATTCTCCATAATATTATTTTCAAGGTATTTATTGCTTAACCCTTGTATTTTAGTTTAATTCTAAATAAATCAAGACGATTCCTATGCTTCCGCTGTGGGTTTAATTCGATTATTCCCTTCATATTTGATATATTAAATAAATGATATTTATAGAATTTGAATAAGATTCAAATAAATAAATAGCGTAGGAGATTTGAATGAGATTCAAATAAATACAAGATATATTTTAATTTATTAGATATTAAAATATAATATTTTAATTATGACAAAGATTTTCCTTTTGTCACTATAAATAGGACCCTTAGGTTGAGTCATTCTACACAACACACATCTCCTCGATAAAGAGAATTTGAGAATTCTTTCTAGATCTCTTCCTCTCCAATCCCTTGGGGATTTTCTTTCAAGAGGCTCCCACAAGCCTTGGTCTTGTATGCGAGTCATAGCTAGGAAGACTTTGTGGAAGAGATAAAGATCCACTAGAAGATTCTCCATATTTGGAAGGTATTTATTGCTTAACCCTTGTATTTTAGTTTAATTCTAAATAAATCAAAGACGATTCCTATGTTTCCGTTGTGGGTTTAATTCGATTATTCCCTTCACCAACAACTTAAGTATCTCTTTCATTACCACTTCTTTCATAGTTAGATTCAACCTTCTTTGCGGCTTCCTTGATGTTTTGGTATTGTCCTTAAGTAGAATTCGGTGCATGCAAATTGATGGACTAATGCCTTTTATGTCGGCCAAAGTACATCCAATTGCAAGCTTGTATTCTTTTAAGGTTCTAACCAACTTCTCTTCTTGTTCCGTTGTGAGTCATTCGAGATGATGACAATCAATGTATCAACTTCACCCAAATACACGTATTTAAGGTGATCTGGCAAAGCTTTCAACTCCAATTTTGGTGCCTGTAGGATAGAAGATAACATTTTGTTAGTTGAAGTAGAAATTTCAGCATTTGAATTTATTGGTTCTGATAAAAACAACTTTTCTACATCAATTTTATCATCAATTCCTTCTAAACTAGATTGTCCATTTGATTCATGCTCATGCCCAACATTTTCCTTTGTGAATAAATCTTGTACAATCGAATCAATCACATCAATATAACAAAGAGAATGTTCATCATTATCATATTTCATGGCATCAAAAATATTAAATTTAACAATCTCTCCATCAAACTCTACTGCGAGAGTACCCTCATCTACATCAATCTTTGTCTTAGTTGTTTTCATGAATGGTCGCCCTAACAAAATTGAAGCAAATTTTGATGGTGAATTACTACCCATTTCTAAGATGTAAAAGTCAACAGGGATATAAGTTCATTAACTTGCACTAAGACATCTTCAACAACTCCTAGAGGGTGAATATAAGAACAATCAGCTAATTGTATTACTACACCAGTTTCTTGTAAGTCATTTAATTTTAATTCTTGATAAATAGAAAATGACATGACATTAATGGAAGCTCCTAAATCTAACATGCACGCTGTATTTTCTTATTACCAATAATACAAGGCAACGAAAACATACCTGGATCCTTACACTTTTCTAGCATATTCTTTTGCAAGATAGCTAACACATTCTTACTTACCACAACTTTTTCCTTTTCTTTTGTTTTCCTCTTCCTTGTGCACAATTCCTTCAAGAACTTTGCATACCTGAAAATTTGCTTGACAACATCCAACAATGGGATATTAATCTCTACCTTCCTAAATGTATAAAGGATCTCATTTTCATGTTCATCTTCTTTTGGCTTTGCTAACCTGCAAGGAAAAGAAGGTAGTGAAGTATGTGAAGAAAAAGATAAAGGGGGATCAAGTTTTACCCTATTTGGTGTTTTAAAAGAAGTTTCTTCTCCTTCTTTTTCCTTGCTTAGTTCTCTCTCCTTAGGTGGAATCCCTCCTTAGGGAATCTCTTTCCCACTTCTTAGCATAATTGCATTGACATTCTCCCTTGGATTCACCTCTGGTTGTGAAGGTAACTTTCCAGAATTTTGAGCTTCCAATTTACTAACTGATGTAGCCAATTGAGTAATTTGGTTACCCAAATTCTGCATGCCTACCCTTGTCTCCTGTTGAAATTGAAGAGTACTATTAGCTAGAGTCTTAACAACATCTTCCAAAGACATACTTGAGTTTGAAGTTTGAGCTTGCATAGGAGTTTGTGGTGGTCTACCAAAATTCTGAGGAGGTTGTCTATGTTGTCCTCCTTGATTTTCGTAGCTAAAGTTCGGGTGATCTCTCCATCCAGGATTGTAATGGTTAGAGTAGGGATCATACTTCCTTTGAGGTTGACCAGAAAATCCTCCTATGGCATTGGCTTCTTGAAAGGAATCTTGTTGTAGTTGAGAGCACGCTTCTGTAGGATGTCTTGGAAGTGAGCATATTCCACACATCTTTGTTGTCTGCAATTGCCCTACAACCATTTAACGAACCAGAGCAATTAGATCAGAAATTTGATTTTTAAGTTCACTTACCTCTTTAACTTATTGAACAACTCCACCAACTCTGGTCCCAAATTGCTGGGAATTCTCTGCCATGTTTGAAATTAATTATTTGGCTGTTTCAGGTGTCTTGTTTACTAATGCTCCACCACTTGCTGCATCAATCATGCTCCTATCCATTGGCAACAGTCCCTCGTAAAAGTACTGGATTAAGAGTTGGTCAGAAATTTGGTGGTGGGGAAAACTAGCACACAATCTATTGAATCTCTCCCAGTATTCATACAACGTCTCTCCAGTGATATGTGTTATGCCGTAAATCTCCTTCCTGATGTTTGCAGCTCTTGATGCTAGGAAGAATTTCTCCAAGAACAATCTCTTCATCTCATTCCACGTCCTGATCGAACCGGAAGGTAGGTAATAGAGCCTTTAAAGAAAACGGAAAAACTCTAAGATTGATTTGCTCTTCTGTGACACCGTGGGGCTTCATTCCGGAGCATACTATGTGGAATTCCTTCAAGTTCTTATGAAGATCTTCACCTGCACATCCACGAAAAGAAGGGAGTAAGTGAATTATGTCTGACTTAAGTTCAAAATCACCTGTAATAATAGGAAAAGTAATGCATAAAGGGTGTTCTCTCTGCCGCGTTGTTTGCCATTTCCTCTTGATCTTGAAATGTAGATGTGTCACCACTATCAAAATCTCTATTGGCTTCCACTCTAAGACAACATTTTCTTTCTTTTGTCTCCTTTCTCAGTCTACGTGTTGTCTTCTCGATTTCAGGATTGTACTGCAATTCAATGTTCGAGAAGAACGACTCATACATTGTAAAATAAACAAACAAATTAAACAATGAGAAACTAAAATAGTTCTCCGACAACGGCGCCAAATTTTGGTCGGGTTGTCGAAGCCCTCCAAAATATTTACTGATTCTCTAGATCTAACTTGTAGAAATAGTGGACCAGTTTGAATCCCAAGAGAACCAATCGAATTAATTTCTCAAAGTTAAAAAAATAATAATAAAATAATAAAATAATTGGGGGGGGGGGGGGTTGAATTGTTGAACAAAAATTGTAATTAAACAATAAATAAAGAAAATGAATAAAGGAAATAAATTTTATGAAACTTCCAATTCAAGGGTATAAATTTCATTCAATTGTAATATTGATCATAGGCTTAAAAAGAAGAAAATATCAATTTCAATTTCTCTAATTTCAAGAACTTAGTCAATTTATTTGGAAAAGCCGCAATAAATGTAAATTCTCCTAATTTAATTGATTTTAACCCAACATCAAAATCAAAACTTACCATTCAATCAATTGGGCACGATAATGTTCCATATCAATTAAATAATAGCATTAAAAACAATGAGAAAGACTAAACTAAAACCAACTAATTGAGATAGCTACAAATTAATTAATTTTGTTTCTTTGTTTCCTTAGAGTCTATTATGCAAGCTATGTAAGATGGAAAAACCATAATTACACACACATAAGCTAACCCCTTGCTACATATTTTAATCAATTGTGACAATTACGGATCACAAAATCATTGATAGAAATAAATCAATTGAAACTAAATTAAGGCATCAATTTAATTCAATAACAATCAATCATAAAAATAGGAATAAGAAACAAAGAATTCTTGAATTAAAGACAAAGTTTCAATTTGGCCCAAAGCCTCACAAAATTACAATTGGAAATTAAATCACCATTGAATAAGAAATTAAAACTTAGCCACACATGGTGGAAAAACAATAAAAACTGTAGAGGAGAAGCAACATAAAAATAAAAAAAGAAACAAAACTCAAAGAAGAAAAAAAACTCACTGCACTACAAAAAAAACTAAAACACACTTCACTCTCTAAGCTTTTGTTTTACGAAGAAAACTAAAACTCTTCCCTCATTTCCAAAAGCAAGAGGGCCTCCTATTTATACGTGGAGATGAACTAAAAATAGTTTTTCCCTTCCCAAAAATTATGGTTTGATGAAGAATAATATCCATCTATTTCAATATGAAGAGCTGGTCCTCTACATATTTCTCCTGTACAAAGAAAAACAAACTCCAAGTTTGTTATATTTATTTATTTTTAATTTTTATATTGCTTTCTGTTTTATTTTTATTAATTTTCATTTTTATTTAATTCTTTTCCTATCTTTCTTTATTTCTTCTTTTTCTTTCCATTTTCAATTTTTCAATTTTATTTCATTCCTTTTCCAATTTCATTTCTACTTATGAATTTAAACTAAAATATGCTTTTTAGACTAATTCTACAAAATATTTGGCAATTTACCACATAAACTAAATTAAATATAATTTCCACAATTAAGCACAATAGTCAATCAAAATAGAGGGAAATTAGACATTATAAATGTGATTAATTAAGACTTATCAAATTCCCCCACACCTAATTCTTGCTTGTCCTCAAGCATATCTTAACTCAACATACCAATTCTCCCATCTACTCCCTTTTCATCTCTCTCAATATCCAAGAATACCAATAAAGCCAATTACACATCAATATTGAATTGTAGTGACAATTAAGAGAATGAGCACTCATAGGATACATTTTATACAAAAACTCCAGCATCTCATCAATTCACTAAAATCAAATGCAACAAGACTTAACATCCTCACATGATTTCACTCAATACTCTCAAAGTATTTAGGGTGCTTTTACTCTCAAAATCAAAACATAGCATGTTATTACCATAGGCTTGCAAATGAATCAAATTTCCACCACTATATATAAATGAATTATGAATGCAAAAATCAAATTGACTTAACAAGGGTTGTAATGGGGCTTAGGTAAGGGTATGGTAGGAGGAAAATTTAAGATGTTTTCACAATCAAGATAAAGAGTTATTTACTTGCATGATATTAATGTCACATAACAATCACAAAACACACTATCTGAGCCTTTGAATTTTATTTCCATGTCTCATTCAATCACTAAGAACTTTGGAGAAGTAACATTTAATAATTCAAATGCTTTTGGCAAAATTTTCTCCAAATATATATATTTTCCTCTTTTTTTTTTTCCTTTTTGAAAGGGAACGAACTTCACCTTTTTTTTCCTTTTTTCTTTTCTGATGTTAAGGCACACTTCTTTTTTTTTTTTCCTTACATTTGTTACACAAATTCTCTCATTTGATTTTTTTTTTCTCTCACTCAAACATTAACTACCATGCAAAAAATTTTTTGTCTTGACAAATGTACAAATATTGAGGATAACAAACGAAAAAGTCTTAGGTTGAACATAATGTGTTTGAAGCAAGAAAAAAAAAAGGAAAATAGGCTCAAAGTGGCTAACTAAAGGGAAAAACATAAAGGTAGGTATTTTATTAGGAGCCCAAAAATTGGTTAATCCTAATTTTTCCTTATCATATTAAAGCATCAATCCAAAAAATGTGGTCTCAAAATGCATTCACAAGCAAATTCTAGAATAAGCACACTAAGTTTATAACACTCAACAAGAAATAAATGGAGCAAAATATAATGAGTTGCTCATAGGCCAAAAAGCTCACTGGAACGGATAATTTGCATAAAGTCTTGAGCACTTTTCAATCAATGAGACACCGTCATATAATTTTTTTTTTAAAAAAAGCACTAATCATGCTCATCTTGCTCATGCATTAAAATTCAAACCAAAGACGCATCCTTAACTTACAAGGCATTCAAGGATATCAATAAAGACTCAAGGTTTCAAAAGAAAAATCAACATGTACGAATCAAATCATGCTAAATTCAAAGCAATTTTTTTTTTTAGAAAAGAAATTGTATAACAAAAACCTCCCCCACACCTAAACTATACATTGTCCTCAATGTATAACTAAGCATATTATTCACAAAAGAAATGAAAATGAGAAGAAAATTAAACTCCCCTGATTTGTGAACAACTCGAACTGGATAGTTTGTGGTGTTGAGAGAAGGGGTGGTCACACCTTATTAAAAATTAATGCCCTGCAAAAAAAATTAAATTAAAAAAAAACCAAAATAAAACTAAAAATAAAACAAACCAAGAGAAAGAGACACAAAGAGCTACAAAAGTAAAGAAAACATTTGGGTTGCCTCCCAATAAGCGCAATTATTTTTGTCGTTTTGCTCGACAAAGCCAAGAAATGTTTCAATCATCCAAATAAGTGGGGTGATCCAGCTGGAAGCTAATGAGACAGTTTGTGGGGTGATCATACTAAATAAATCTTTTTTTTTTTTTTAAATACAACAGTTTGTAACAATTATAAATTTTTTTAGCATAATAACTTGGAGACAAACATTCTTTATCACATGAATTTGAGAATTTTTTTTTAGCACAATTAAAAATTGTAAAGAAACAATTATAAATTGTTGTAGCATAAAATTCTTTCGTAAAGTTAACATATGGAAAAAAAAAGTTCATGTTTTTCAATTATAAATCGTTCATGACTTAGTTAAACTTAATTGAGATCCTAATAATGTGGCCCATATGTTTGAAATATGTTCCTCATTATTACATGTATTACATTAGGGTTATGGGACGAAAGAAGTTTTATGTCGTATTTGTCGGGCGTAGGTCCGATATTTATATGACATGGTAGAATGCAATACACGCATATCATGCGTTAGTGGGGTCGTATACAAGTCTTATAGGACATTTGATGAAGCAGAATAAGCTTATAGGGCATACAATATGGATGTGATGAACCCAAATGAGTTTGTAGAATCCAGACCTACTATAGGACGTACTCAACACGTAGGATGTACATGTGTACCAATATGTATTGGAGCATATCATGCTTTCGTACGTGTTCTAAGATTCGTAATTGGTGTAGTCCTAGTTATCCTAGGAGCTCTACTATGGAAACAATGAATCTCATGTACCTGAATATGTTTTTTCAGGATTCTATAACTAAAGTAGTAAATGGACATACTCGATATTGACCCAAATGAGTTGATAGCAATTCTTATTGTCATATGCGCTACACAATTCCAGTTCGCAACAACATTCACTACAATTATGCAAGGGCAACAGAGACTTGAAAACCAATCCCCCTATGTAAGACACCAAATTAGGCAATTAAATTTCTTAGACTTATACATGAAAGTGATTTAGCTTACCATGAGAATACACGGATGGATATAAGAACGTTCGCCATCCTATGTGAGTTGCTTAAGGTAAGAGGGGGGGTTAGCCGAGACTCAGTATGTTGACGTGGAGGAAATGGTTGCAATATTCCTCCACATCGTTGCCCACGATATTAAGAATCGGGTAGTGCGTAGACATTTCGCACGATCTGGTGAGACTGTGTCAAGACACTTCAATGCAGTATTAGACGAGATATTGAGACTGCACGAGGTGTTACTAAAGTCACCTGAACCAGTCACCAACACGTGCCAGGACGAGAGGTGGTGTTGGTTCGAGGTACATAAGTGACACTTACATGATATGATTTCATATATAGACAATTGAAACCATATCTCATGTTTCATTACAGAACTGTTTAGGTACATTAGATGGGACACACATCAGATTGAACGTTAGTGCAGCTGATCGCCCACGATATAGGACGAGAAAGGGTGAGATCACCACGAACGTTCTTGCTGTGTGTTATCAGAACGGTGAATTCATCTTTATCCTCCCTAGATGGGAAGGATCTGCATCCGACTTTAGGGTTCTACATGATGTAGTCTCCAGACCAACAGGGTTAAAGGTCCCAAGGGGTAACCACACTGCTACTATGGTTAGAACTTGTCATTTTAGTATATCACCTACATGGTTCCAATGTTGGCATTAATAAACCTGACATTATGGCATGTTACTACTACCTGTGTGATGCTGGATATTCCAATGCAGAAGGATTCCTAGCCCCATACAGAGGACAACAATACCATCTAATTGATTGCGAGGAGGGAAACCACCAACCAGTCCGAAAGAGTTGTTCAATATGAGACATTCATCAGCTCGGAACGTAATCGAAAGGGCATTCAGTGTATTGAAGGGGCGGTGGGCAATCCTTCAAGGAAAATCTTATTACATCGTCGAAGTCCAGTGTAAAACGATCACTGCATGTTGTTTGTTACACAACTTGATCATTAAAGAAATGGGTCCAGACCCAATATTTGAGGAGGCGCACCCAGGTGATCTCGATTCGAATGAGATGAATGCAGACAACATTAGCTTCGTGGAGACAACAGATGTTTGGACTGGATGGATGGATAACCTTGTCGTCCAGATGTGGACAGTTTGGAATGGGAATGGACTCATTGTCGACATGGACTTCTATGTCCTTTTTTATTTCTTTCATAGATGCTTTTGTGGGACTACTATGTAATTGTCATGTAGAACCCATATATATTTTTGGTTGTGTACATAACGTTCATTTCATATGAATGAATAAATTACATAATTGTGAGTGCTTGGATCGAGGGGGTCCGCTAGAGGAAATGCAAGACGATAGAGGAGTTCGCTCTACCGCGTAAGATCCTCGAACCTATCACGACCACCATCAGCGGCCTATTTTTGTTCTCTTCCCCACCCGGGAAGGTGGATCAAAGAAAGGTAGCTTGCTTTTCTCATGGACTTCTTGAACATATAATTTTTTTTATCGATATGTTTCCACAAAAAAATGATTGAACTATATTACTTAAATTGATGTATTGTTGCAGACAGCAGAATCCTCGTCACGAAATAAAAACTCCAAACATATATGGACACTTGAGAAGGACGTGGTGTTTGTCGATTGTCTACTGCATTTCGTCTAAGCTGGTGGATGGCGGGCCGATAATGACACCTTTAGGTCGAGATTTCTTATTGTTGTGCAAAAGATGATGAAGGAGAAGATGCCTGAATGTGACATGTAAGTTTCCCTTAATTTGGAGTCGAGGCTAAGGACTTTTAAGAGACAATACCAAGCAATTTTTGAGAAGATGAGGCCTACATGTAGTGGGTTCAGATGGAATGAGGAACGAAAATGCATCGAGGCTGAGAAAGAGTTATTCGATGCTTGGGTGAAGGTATGACAAATATCATTCTAATTACTTGCTTAGATAATGTAGTTCTTGCACATCTTCTAATTGTTCACATACTGCTATGCAGGGTCATCCGAATGCTCAATGACTCAGAAACAAGCCATTCCCCTGGTTTAATGATCTTGCCATCATATTTGAAAAAGATAAAGCAACGAGGGCAGACGCACATACTCCAGCTGAGATGACATCAGACGGTGCGATTGATCTAGATGATGACTTCCCCTTTGAATTTGAAAATACATTCGTCTGCGATCCACCTACAGTTGATACATCAATTGGGGAAGAGACATCAAGTACGCCCACAAGTCGAACAAGAGAGATTGGAAGGCCCAGGCCGAGTAGGAGGAGACGTATATCCTCAAAGTCCAACATGTTAGACATTCTGAACAACGAGTTCCACTTGACCGCAGAACAGATTGGGAGGATTGCATTTTGGCCTTCTGAAAAGGACCGCATTGAAAGAGCCCGTGCGAACGAGCTATATGGAGAATTAAAGGCGATCCTTGGGCAAGGCAAGACTGCATGGCTGTTGCGAAGACCCTTTTGTCATATAGTATGATGCTAAATTTTTTCTTTGCATTCTTCCCTAATTGGAAATATGATTATTGTGTGAAAGTCTTAGAGAGAGAACCCGGACCCTGGCCCCCCATGGATGACAACTCAATGCATTCGTCTCCTTCAGCTACAACTTAATTTTAATTCATATATGTATTGGACTACTATTATTTTCTTTCATTATTCTTTTAAGCTTATGTTGTATGATGTTATGATTTCCAGACCTTCTACTATGTTGTATGGTTTTATGTTGTGTAATTTTGCCAACTTTAGACATTCATTGCGAACTACTTTAATTATATGTTCTTATTAATGTTACTTAATTTTGCATGATCATGAATGGTGTGAATAACATCTCAATATACTTGTACAAATATGTATTGGACTACTATTATTTTCTTTCATTATTCCTTTAAGCTTATGTTGTATGATATTATGATTTCTAGACCTTCTACCGTGTTGTATGGTTTTATGTTGTATAATTTTGCCAACTTTAGACATTCATTGCTAACTACTTTAATTATTGTTCTTAGTAGTGTTACTTAATTTTGCATGATCATGAATGGAGTGAATAACATCTCAATATACTTGTACAAATTGCACATAGTATATTTCATATATTTGGAGCAATTGATCCACATAAGAAAGAAAAATAAGGATATGTAATTCAACAAACAATTTATCAAGTACAAAAAAATGGGATCCAAAAAAGCAGCTAAAAATAGTCTTAAAAAAACAGCATAAACAACTTCATTCCAACACAACCCTACACCCTAAACATAGGTTTCAACAAACCAGACAGACTTAACACTGCACTCCAAACACAATAATCAGCATTCCTAGGCTTCCTGATTACAAAAGCAGCCAAACAGCTCCTAAGTAACCGATGATGGTGTATCTATACTCATTTCTTCTCCCAATTCTATTACTTATATCTCAAATTTAAAACTCAAATCTAGATTTACCTCTCATATATATATATATTGTTTTCTATTTAAATTTAAGATTTATCTTTCCAAAATTTTAAACATATATGTAAAATAGTTAGACAAGTATTTGTATTTGATCCATCAAAATTTGACATAGGTAACTATAGTTATCATTAATAATATTTATTGAAGATATACCATTGACTACTTTTGTAATTATCTTATGTTTTTAGCTTTTTAGAAATTCACTTTTTAAAAAATCTAACTAAGAAATGTACTAAGCTGAGATATATTTACAATTTGAACAATTGAGTTGGGTCAAAAATTTTGTTTAACCGTCACACATGTTTTGAGATTGACTCGCCTTTATCATGCCTTCAACACATCACAGAAAGTTTAAATGTCTGGACTACATGCATTTATCTATATATCTTGAATACTTCTCATATAAACTGAAACTAGGGCATGTCTCCCATTTACAACATGGTACATCGTTTATTTTGCAAGTATATAAAAGATAAAAAAATAGTATTTAAAAACTTAATGTAAATAAATAATTTGAATGAAGTTTAAATCTTATAGCTATCATACAACTCCTAAAAAAGCGGAAAGTATCCTTAAAGATATAACAGTATATTAACCGATCATAGTTTTATAATCGTTTTAAAAAAAATTCTCAGGGGCTGTTTGGCGCGCTGGTTTGGAATCAGAAACCCTGGGGTTCTGGAACCCTGGGGTTTCTTGGCTGGAATCAGAAACCCTAGGGTTTCTGATTCATGTGTTTGGGGTGCAGGGTTGTGTTAGGCTGGTTTGCTGAAACCTGTGTTTGGGGTGCAGGGTTGGGTTGGGCTGGGTTTGTTTAGTTTGTTTTTTTTTTTTTTATAATTTTTCAAACTGTTTATTATTTTTAAAAAAATCTTACACTGTTTTTTTTTCCTACTCCATTTTTTAAACTTCATAATTTTTTTGGTGTGTTACATACCAACTATTTAACCAATTCTGTAGAGCAATTGTTATAACTATAGTTCAATTTGAATTATACTATGTGAAGTTTGTAAAACTATATGCTATCTCATTCACTCCACTCATGATGACATAAAATTGAAGATTATGCGTAGCAACAGATAATTAATAGGTGCAATGTAAGAATGGTGTTGCCAATGGTAAAGTAAAACCAAAAATTAGAACTAAGATCTAGTTCTAAAAATATCACAACACACATTCTAGATGAAATGACAAGAAAGTAGAAGTAGTTGTCCAAACAAAAATGTAAGTCATAAGAGTGGTAGATGAAAATGATGAAAAGAGAGTTAGGTTCTAGGTGCTTTCCCCAAAATTTTCACGTAGTAATCATACTTCCAATCTGGGGTGAATGTAAAGAAGAAGTTCAACATCATACTATCCGAGAGAATAGTCTTTGCAACAGCCATTCAGTCTTGCCTTGTCATCCCTGTGATCGCCTTTAGTTTTGCATATAGCTCGTCCACGCTGGCTCTTTTAAAATATTGACTAGGTGGTTGGGTTGCTAGGGTGATTGTTGGAGTGGTCGTTGGGGTGGTTGGATTGATGGGGTGTTTGGGTATGCCGAGGTGGTTGCCGGTGGTGATTGCACGGTGGTTAGGTCGCCGGAATGGTCGTTGGGTGGTTTTTAGCAGTAGTTGTCGAGTCGCTGGAGTGGTCATCAGGGTGGTCATGTCGCCGGAGTGGTCGCTAGGTGGTTGTGGCAGTGGTTGGGTTGTTGGAGTCGCCAGGGTGGTCACCAGGTGGTCGTCAACAGTGGTTTTGGGTGGTTGGGTTACAAGGTCGTCGGGGTAATCGCCGAAGTAGTCATCAGGGTGGTCAGGTCATTGGAGTGGTCACTAGGTGGTTGTCTACGACGGTGGTTGCTAGGTGGTCAGGTTTTCGAGGTGATCGTCAACTATGGTTGTCGGGTGATCGGGTCATTGAAGTGGTTGTTGTCGGTGGTTCGGGCAAGTCTGGTTGTTTGAGTGGTTGGGTTATCGAGGTGTCTAGTTGTTGGGGTGGTCGAGTCGCAGGGGTAATCGTCAGACTGGTCTCTCGAGTTCTCATCGCAGTGGTTGTCTGAGGTAATCGTCAGCGGTGGTCGGGTCACCGTTGTAGTCGTCAGAGTTGTTGTTATCGGTGGTTATTGGGTGGTCGCCGGAGTTGTCATCAGAGTTGTTGTCGAAGTAGTCGCTAGAAATGGAGAATGGTAAATGGAACTGGTCTCTAGAGTTCTCATCGCAGTGGTCGTCGGAGGTAATCGTTAGCGGTGGTCGGGTCGCCGATGTGGTCGCCGGAGTGGTCGCCAGAGTTGTCATCGGAGTGGTCGCTGGAGTTGATGTCGGAGTGGTCGCCGGAGTTGTCATCGGAGTGGTCGCCGGAGTTGTCATCGGAGTGGTCGCCTGAGTTGTTGTCGGAGTGGTCGCCGGAAATGAAAAACGGCAAATGGAAGAGGAAAACATGGCACAAACCCCATGGGGTTGCACTGTTGTAACCCATGAGGTTGTGTTTCAAAACCAAGGGTTTTGAAGCACTTTGTGTCAAACATAGTTTTGGGTTTGGAACCCAAACTCATCTAACCCAAACCCATGGGCCAAACGGCCCCAATGTCTTTCTCATGTCTTTCTCATGCTGTTGCTAGTAAACCACTTTTACCATTTGGAACCAAGAGTGGAAGGGCAAATTACATTAAATGAAAATTCGGCCCATTGGCCCATTGGCCCATCAATAACTACTGAGCCCATATTATACTGTCAAAGGCCCAATAGCTACTATAGCATCGACAACCAGAAAATCGATCTCACTCATCGCTTGACTGACTCCTTCTGCAGACTTCCGAGCATCGGAGCTCTTCGACTACGGGCAGCGCCGTTTTCCTAACCTTATCACCGGCTGATCTGTTCGTATTCTTCGACGATTCCGGGAGATCTTTTTCTTGGTAGGCTTCAGCTTAGCGATCAACGCGAGCACAACCCTAATTCTTCTCCATGTCTTGAACGATTATTATAATCCTTAAACTAGTACTTCGATTTTGTTTTTCTTCCTCCATTGTTATTATCTCCTGCAAATACTTCGTCTGTGAACTTTTTTGTGTTTATTTTTACCCCATGTAGACTTTATTTGGTTGTTGCAGCTTTCGCATCCTGGGTTTGGGAGGGTTGTATTTCCAATTTGTTGTTTAGATAATCTCTAACTCCTGTCTGTTGTTTTCTTGTATTTTTAGGTATCATTTGTTTTCTTAAACTAGCGTATTTTCCCGGGATTGCTTACTCTTTCTATTTTCAGGTGGTTCTTGGCTTCTTCGCTACGATGACTCGAGTTTACATTGGTAATCTGGATCCACGCGTTACAGAGAGAGATCTTGAAGATGAATTTCGAATGTTTGGTGTTCTTAGGAGGTGATTTCCGTTTGAAATTAGACGCCTCCTTCGTATGTATTATTTCTTAAAGTAGTCTTTTCAGATGCAAGATATTTACCGAATCGTCTGAAATGGGGAAATATTTAAGTCCCTGGGTTGTTTGTTGGGATTTATATACACATTTACTTTTTTTTTTCCCCGCAAAATGTATTTATATTATTATATTCATGGGTTCTTTCAGTATTGGCCCTAGATTTTTTACGGCGCTAAACTATCTATTCATGGCGTTTTCTCATGACCAAAGCTAGATATTTCAGCACTCTGCAGGGGAAGAAAAAAGCCTTACTCTCTTTGAATTTCAGGACGTCTGTTTTAAATCTGAGTACTATTGAAGTTTGGCTGATTTCAGCCTGTCAGAAATGGGAGTTCAATAGTTAGGCTCTGCGTTGTGCATAAGACCAATATCTTCCTTCTCGTTAGTAATTTGTTTATGAAACTGAGACACAGACTCTTTGAGATATGTCCTCTAAAGTTCGCTGATGGCCATCCTTGAGATTGGTGAAATCAATGTGCATGCCTGCCTCATATCTTACCTCGGCAGAATGTCAGACTTATTTCTACGGTCTAGATTTTACTTCAAGGACATGTATTTCTTAATTGCATATCAACTATTAAGATGAGATGGTTTACAATCTGCATCCTCCATTTGCTTTAATTTGAAAGAATATATCTGTTCCCCTGTTCCTTTGTATTAAACTGCATTCTGAATTATTGTCTTTGAATGAAATAATACAGTGTTTGGGTTGCTAGAAGGCCTCCAGGATATGCATTTATCGAGTTTGATGATCGCAGGGATGCTCTAGATGCAATACAAGCATTGGATGGTCAGTTTTAAATGAAAGATGGATTTTTTTTTTTTTTTTTGGCTTGTAGATATCAAGTTGTGCCTTTCATTCCTTCTATCAAATGATATTTGCTTTCATATGTATTTATATGCAACCTTTTCTTGTATGATCAATCAACTTTCAGTACATGTTTTTTCCTCAGCTTTATCTGTCATCTAGTTTTCAGTACCGCAGTGAATTTAAAATTTATAATAGATCTAGTTTAATATCAACCTGTCCGCCAAACTGAACTAAATCATGAAAATTGTGTAGCTTCTTTAAATGTTCATTTTATTCTTAGAAGGTACTTTAATGAAAAAGAGTGTAATGAATAGGCTGATCTCTACAACATGCTTCAAGATGTGATTTTGGGAATTATCGGGATTCTAAGATATAGAAACTCGAGGGTTATGGAACCATTCTTGTAAATCATGTTTTAATGCTCTCTTTGATATTGAAAGGGTCATTGAACCAGCACTTGGTTTCTTTGGTGTGGAAGGCGAAAGTGCCTAAGAAGGTTCTAACAGTTTTAAGTCTTCCTGTGGGCTTTATTCCATAATGGGCTAAACACTTGCAATAACCTTCAAAAGCGCTTCCTGAATCCTAACCTCTCATCTAGCTTCCAACTTAGGCATTATGCTCAAGTATGATGAAGAGAATCAATTTATTCTCTTCTCTCAGACTTTCAGTGTGATTTTGTTACTTGATTTTGTCGCAAGTTGTTCAATGCTTTTGGCATCTCTTGGTTCTTTCCCAAGTGTTACAAGTTGGTAGTCTAGTCTTTCAACTCCTTGGTAGTCATCCTTTCAAAGGAAAAGATAAATTGCTAGGAAGAATTCAGATATTGCCTTGTAATGGGGCATGGTTTAAGAGAAGTGAAATGAATTTTCAAAATGCTTTCTCTACGGTGGTCTTGTAGGACCTTGTTAGACTTTTCTCCTCTATGGTGCTTTAGTTCAAATATTTTTGCTTTGCAATTATAGTCTATCCTTAATCCAAGTCCAGTGGAATCTTTTTCTGTAAGTTCCTAGGGCTTATATGGTGATTCCTTATCCTTATCCTCCATTCTTATTTTTATTGCCTTGAGTTAAATCTATCTTGTCTTTTATGTGTGATTTTCTTGGGTTCTTTTAATAGGGAAAAATGGTTGGCGTGTGGAGCTTTCTCACAACTCTAAAGGTGGTGGTGGAGGTGGTGGTCGTCGCGGCCGTGGCGGCGGCGGCGGCGGCGGCGATGATTTGAAATGTTATGAATGTGGTGAACCTGGTCACTTTGCTCGAGAGTGTCGTTCCCGTGGGGGCTCACGAGGCGTAGGAGGTGGTTTACGTCGTAGTCCTTCTCCTCGGCGCCGTAGGAGTCCAAGTTATGAAAGATATGGTCGCAGGTGTGTCAAAGCTTTTTTTTTGTTTTTTAAACACGCCAAGTTATCTAACTGATGCTAAACCAACAAGTGGTTTCATATAAACTTTAGGTTTTGACGTTCTATCACTCTTTTCCCCTTTCTTGTGTAGGAGTAACAGTCCTCGTGGTAAAAGATCTCCACGACGTCGCAGCATTACACCTCCTAAGCGTGGTCGGAGCTACAGCAGATCTCCTCCATACCGCCATGCTCGTCGCGCTTCACCTTATGCTAATGGGTATGCCTTATTTCTAAGAAATGAGATCACTAAAACTGGTTGGTTAGTTAGAGGAGAGGGAACTTAATTGCCTTTAATAGGTTGTTTTGTGCACAATTAACCTTGGGTAATCATCATTGGGAATTAGTGCATTAGAACAAGGCTATCTTGAACGGCATTGGTGCTTTTGTAATCTGATTCCAGGGCATCAATAATAATCTATCTCCCTTAACTAACTAGGCATTCTTAACCGTTTTATCCCTCCTGGCATATGTTTTCATTATTGGGGGCCTATAACGTTTCTGAAAATTAACGAGAAATGATTCTCTACTACAAATTAATGACAGTACATACTTGATTGAGCAATATATTCCATAACTTCTCCTTCTTTAGATACAAATGCATCAATCTGAGAGTTGCATGTTTATCATCATTGTAGAGATTGATGCTGGAATCAAGGCTGATGCTGTGCTGGTAGAACTTAGATGAGGGTGTTCCTGCTATACTGTAGTTCTAATAGGAATTGTGGAGTGAACCGGAATCATGTAGTTAAGTTCGTGTCTGACAATTGGTTCTCTTTGAAACCTGGATTTGGATGGGTGTCTACCAAGTGTTTTGAGCCACCAAATGGGGTTCTGTCTAGCACCATTTTGTGTTGGCTCTCTTCCGCCCGCTGAAACTCGGAGGTCTTTTTCTTGCTTTTAAAATTATATCTACTACCTAGAGTTTTATATATACCTTTCTATCTATTTATTAATTTTTCCTTTTCATTGGATGTCCCTAAAGATTTTATCTGTTGGTTGTTTTTTTTTGAGGTGTGATTTTCGGCTATAAATGGCATCGTTACTCAGGTAACTGCATCTTAGTGCATCACGGTTCTCAATATCTGCTCTGCTCCTCAATCATCTTCTTGTTACTACAACTGGTTGCATGCTGTTTGTATTGCACTCTTCTGCAAGAAGGCTGCCTATATAGTTAATCCTTTTTAGCTGGTTGAAGAAGATGAAGCTGTTTTCTTGTGATTTTCTGCTCATCATCTTCTCGTCTACCAGCGTTTTATGAGCTTCTTCTATTACATGCGCAAAACTATCGTGAGAGATTCTACTACTCGTTTTATAACATCGGCAACTTGTGAGCTTCGACTTGTTTGTTGCTCTCCCCAACTTCTGCCTTGCTCCACCAACCTTCCTTCCATTGTTATGCTTCCTTCAATTGCACTTCTTAAGTTAGAGACCACCAGTGATTTGGTTTTAGATGGTGAGGCAGCTATCTTCTTGGTCCCGGCTCTGTTGGTCAAGGATGTTGGAAATTGGAATGGTTATTTATTTTCTGTCTTTTTGTTCTTTGTTATTTGCGTAGAGAACTACATTAAGACCATCCCATTTTTTAATTAAAGACTCCTCATGAATTGATTTTATTGTGAGGTCATGAAACTGATGATTCTCACAATAATTTACAGAGGCAACTTGCCAAATTCTTCTGAATTGGATGCAAATGTTTTTTCAACGGAAAAAATGGAAAACTTAAAAACAAATCAGACGTAAGAAAACAGAATGTTCTGAAATCGTCGTGTTATTATTATTATTGTTATTTTGGCCGAAGGTTAATTCAGTCTCTAATTTTCGGATCTGTTTTATTTGGTTTTTAAGAAGTTTTAATTTTTATTTCATCTTGATGATCTAGTATATATATCAAGTGCATAAAATAATTATATATATTAATTGGATTGAAAACACTATATTTCAATTGGATGAAAATAGGAGTGTAAAAGGGTTGAGGATAAAAAACAAATTATTCAATAATGTGACGGCTGTCTCGTATTAACCATTAAATGCGGATTTGAAAATTTACATGTTCTCTAATAGTTACAGTTTCTCCCACCTATTATTCAAGGGTGTGAAATTGACTGTCACATTGTGGTGGCCTTGCTTATAATCTTTTTGAAGAATAGGAATTTGATCTTTGCAAAATTTAATGAGCTGGGTGGGAACTTTCAGAGCTTGGGTACAGTTATACTTCCTTGATTTATTTTTCCTTTTTTTAGGGAATACGCATGTAAAGGAATTGAATGAGTTTATTCATCCTTTTTTAGGAAATATCCATTTAAAGAGAATGAATGAATGAGATGAGTTGAGAGGGTGAAAATTAGATGACTTATAAATACAAGTGAAGGTGACCATAATCCCAACCCCAACCCCAAAAGTGTAATGGAAAAAGTCTCCAATAGAGATGTACATGGGGCGGGGTGGGGGTGGGGGAGGGGCGTCCCCGTCCCCGCCGCCAATTCATTTCCCGTCCTCGAAAAATTTCTCATTTAATTTTGCGGGGAATGGGGCGAGAAATCATTCTGAGAATTTGCAGGATTCCCGCAAGGAATAATTTTCAGTTTATAATTTGATCAAATAAAATCTATTTTTTTTAAATTTCTATTTAAATTGTTAATTCTTAATAAGAGATTTCTATTTAAGGATTTTTTTTTTGATTTCCTTAGAAAAATAAAATAATATTAAATAAAATTTGAATTTGTGGGTTATTATATATATAAATATATATATTTATAAAAAAAAAAAAAAAAAAAAAAAAGAGAAGAAATCGGGACGAGGTCGAAGACGGAGAACATCTCCATCCCCGTTTAGCTAAAAAGAAAAAAAGAATTTCTCCACTCCCCCATTCCCCGCCCCATCAGAGGTGGGTCCCCGCAGGGCCCATCCGTACGAGAAAAATGGACATCTCTAATTTTCAAATGGCTCATCTCATCAAGAAAAAATGACATCTCTAGCTGAAATAGACATTTTTTTTTTGTTTTAAGCTCATTAACATGTGTAAGCGATTTGAAGAAATTAATTGAAAGTGAAATTGGAAAAAACCAACTCAAACATAAAAAGGGGCTAAATATATTTATTTAGCCTGTTTATTCAACCTAAAATATTAGACGTCATGAAAAAAGATGTGGAAAATTGGAGGGAAAACAAAAGCAAGAGCTATTTCTACTATTCATAAAACCTCAATAAACTTTATGACGCTGATCACAATAAAAGGCGACCATTTCGATTTAATTCACGCCACTGCTATCATTCTAACTTCGACGACATCAAGGGACTCTAATTTAAGCCTCGACTTATTACACATAAATGGTTGAGGATGAAAGATGGCGCTCCAAGACAAGCCAATTTCTGCTTCTTTAATGCTGCGGGGAAGATTTTCATTTTGCTTTTGAATCAATAATCTTCTTAGCAAAAGAAGGCAAACAGAAAGCTGCTGTATGAATCTGAAGATGTCAACAAAAGAACAGGGAAAAAGAGAAGCTTTAGTTCAAGTCAAATGGAAGAACATTGTGATATAACAAATTTGAAGGGTGACATGACAACAGATCCCACCTCGGAGTTGTAAAACTTGAGCGGACTGTCTGTGGTATCGATGCCATTCATCTCTGCTGGGTTGACAGGATGCTTGAAATCAACAGGAGGTCCCTCAGTTGAGCAGAGCATAAACCCGATCACTCCGCTGAAACACCGAGCAGATAGATGTTTAGAAAAAGCAACATTCAAGATGAAGAACAGAGGCATAGAAATCCCACAAGATCAGCAACAGGATAGAACTATAAACTGATCTTTCAGTATAAATTCTATGAGAACTGATCGAATAGAAACCAAGAGCGACTGAGTATCGCACTTGATGCTTGAAAGCTTGAACGCTGGAATGTCAAATTGTTAGGTGTGTGTACCTTGGATATGTAGGAACTGTAGTCCATGCATAGTTGACAGAGCCTTTGAATACTTGGCGGCAGTTTGTAACAATGCCTTCAATGATTTTCATGTGAAGCCAAATGCTCTCTGCCTGAGTACACACAACACCTCCTGATCGAAGAGCTTTGGCGACTGAAGCAAAAAAAGGCTTCTCAAAAAGCTCTTGTGCAGGACCTGTAAGATGACAAATGATTTTCATTTTCTCAAAAACTCCAACATAATGTTTCTCTTGGAATGAAAGAGATATACAATTACCAATAGGGTCAGAAGAATCCACTATAATTGCATCATAAGTGCCTTCAGGAACAGCCTTCAGAAATGCAACGCCTGTAACACAAGAATCACACCGACAAACAAAATTGAGATATTAAAAATGAGGGGGTTTAGGGGAAGCTGACAAGAAAATGATTGATCATATACCATCACCAACATGAAGTGTGACGCGAGGATCCTCATACCCAACAGCTACGCGAGGGAAAAATTCTTTGGAAACCTGCAGGCAATAGTATTCAATCATAATCAGAAGTGGTTCCTCACATTCGTCATAAGCATATGAGCACCTCAAGTATCCATTACATCAAGTTTGTACTCAAAAGAGAAAAATGATTGATAATCCTAGAAAGTTATTACTTACTTCAACTACCATCTTGTCAATTTCACAGATATCTATCTGCTCAACAGATGAATGGCGAGCCACCTCTCGCAAGACACCGCCATCTCCTCCACCAATAACTAGAACCTAATAACAGTAATTGAGTGACAAAACAAGAAAACACAACACAAATAAGCATAATAGCACCAACCAATATGATACTCAAAATTCAGTGAAACTTGTGAAACAAAAATCCTAATCGCATGTGAGAGCATTTGAGCAAATTAGAGCAAAAATGCACTTTTGCAGATCCCCCCACCCACCAATTTTCCAAGAAAGTAGAAGGTGTATGATATAAGCTCGAACAATTGAAATGGTTGCACGGATAATTGAAAACATTGTACAAAACAACCTTAGAACTTAGCCAACATGAACATAGCTAAACAGTTAAGGCATCCTTACTCCCTCTGACAACTTATAGGTTCGAATCACACACCACCATATCTGATGTAAAATTCTTGAAAAAAAACAAAACTAACACTGAAACTTAATTTTTTGTATGAAACTTAACTTAGCTACAAATATTTATGATGAAATATCAACAAAAAGGTCACTGACATGCCCTGCTTCTCATTCAGTTTCTTAAGAATAAAAAGTATTAGACTTCACATCATCCAGAGCATGACAAAATTTATGACTCCAGATACAAGTTCTAAAACATTTTCAAAATACTACACTAAGAGAAAAACCTTTTTGGGGTTTGGAATTGAGCAAAGTGGAAGGTGGGTGATCATCTCTTGGTAAGCACATTCATCTCTCTCTGTAAGCTGAATCACCCCATCCAAAACCAGAACCTTCCCATAAGTTGATGACTGCAGGGCACATAAACCACAACATCAATATATAAGCCACCATAAAGGTCAAAACTCACAGTACAAAACAATATATCATATATTTCATCCTCATATAAGAATACCTGAAAGACCAAAACATTCTGGTAATCAGACTTCCCTTGGAACAAAATCTTCTCCACTTTCAAGGAGTGAGCCTCTCCTGCATGACATCAAATCATTTGATTTTCTCAACGAAAACGAAAGCCAAAGTAGAAAGACGATTCAGAGAAAAACTGGATTCCTTGTTATTGTTCATCTTCGTCATCAAACAAATCTCAACAGGCAAACACAAACAAAATGATGAGAATATAAGATTAGAGACGAAAAACTCACCAGGCCACATTTGGCTAATTTCAGAAAACCATCCAGGAATTACAGAGGAAATACAATCGGGCTCTGAGGCGGAGAACCCATTCTCCAGTTTCTTCGCCGCCGCATCGGCCGCCGACCCAACGGAATATTCCGCAGCCATAGTAATCCCTCTTTCACCTCGCTAAAATCCCAAACCCCCAACACAGCCTTAGAGGGGAGTGAGTGCTTCTCTCTATGAGCCGTTTGGATGTGAGCACTGAACAAAATGACCCAGTTCTTCCTCCATTTATATAATTGCAAAAGTTCCGTGAAAGGCTTCGCCTTTGGAGCCATAGTAATCCCTCTTTCACCTCGATAAAACAAATTACGGTTTCTTTTTCTCTCTTTTCTTTTCTTTTCTTTTTTTTTTTCCTTGCCCTTTTGTTACTCGCCTCGATATATGTATTTTTCTAATCACGTTCTTCCATGTTTTTGTATAGGTTCTCATTTTCATAAACTCTTAACTTCCAAATACTATAGTGTAGCTTCATTTGTCAAAAAAAAAAAAAAAAAAAAAAAAACTAAACTATAGTTTAGTTTTTACCCTAAAAAAATGGGACATGAGTGTCTAAGGTATATGTATATAGGATATTAAACCAACTAGTTTAAGGTTGAGTTACATGTTTAGCGCCTACATTTTTAGGGTTGGATCAAGTAGGTTCTCAAACTTTAAAGAATGTTTAAAAAGTCGATAATTTTTCAATTTAGGATCTGCAGGATATGAACTTTAAAAATGTGATATATTTTGACTTTTCAATTATGTGTCGAAAAGATTTCTAATCTATTGAACTTTTAAAAAATTCACGAGCCTATTAAATGCAAAATTGTCAACTTGAGCATAGCTCATTGTTTAGGCATTATATGTTCAACCAAAAGTTTAGTGGTTTGAATCCTCACCCTCATATGTTGTTGAATTAAAAAACATGCACACACAAAATTGAATTTTTCATCCAATAAGGTTTGTGAATTTTTTAAAATATCTAATAAGTCAAAGACTTAATAAACACAAAATTGAAAGTTTAGAGACTTGTTAGATGCATTTAAAGTTTAGAGACCTATTAAGCATAAAATTGAAGTATTAAAGGCTTTTTTAAATGAAAATACTAAAGACTTATGAGATACTTTTTAGTATTCAAAGATTTCAAAGATATGTCAATCGAAATATAACTCAATTGGTTAAGACATGTACCATAATATTGACCAAGATGTCAGAAGTTTGAATCCGCATTTCGTGTTGTTTGAATAAAAAAAAGAAAAAAAAAACTTCTTAGATACCACTCTAAAAGTTACAATATTAAAATTGTAGTTTAGCTATAGTTTAATTATTATAGTTAATTATTTCATTTATCACTAGGTTTTTTTTGGTCTTTTGGCAAGATAATTATCTTAAGAAGATGGAGGGAAAAAAAGTCTTCATAAAAATACATATTTATGCCAAGTAAGCATAATTTAACAATAACTAATATGTACTACTTTCTTTAAGATCGAAGGTTCAAATATCTATGTTCCAACCTTCATAATTGATAATTGCATTTGATTTATCTCTCATACACAATAACACGTCAGCCCTATTTTAGAAAAGTTATATGACAACATATCAGTTGAAGAGCCATACTTTGACCCAAACACTACCCCATTTGACTGGAACTACCTATTATTTTGATTTCCTATGTTAATTTTGAAACAGAAATTTAATATCGACTTTTAGAAAATGTTAAAACATTTCTTTTTGTTGTTTGTTTGTTTTTTTTTTTTTTTAAAATTCTAAAACTTCTGTTAAAAAATGCCTGAAATATATATATATATATATATAGTTCAAGAAAAGGTGAGTTAGAAGATTAATTATTTGTTTTCAAGATAAGTATAGATGTATGACTATGAGGGGTTTTTTTTTAAAAAAAATTATTATTAAAATATATTAATTTTGAAACTAATTATTTAAATATGATAGTTTTAAAAAGTTGGATGAAATTTGTCTTTTTAAGCGACAATCCCATCACGTGACAGCATATCGTGTCTTGCCATCTGTTTTAATTTTAAAAAAGAAATTTGCTTAAAGGTTAATAAATATTTAAATTGGTATATTGAACATCTGATTACTCTATCATGTAAGGGGCATGAGTTTGAGCCTAGGGGATGGAAAATTTTGATTTTTTTTCTTCCTTTTCCCCCCTCCATTTTTGCCCTCTTTTTTTTCTTTGATTTTTTCTTACGTTTTTTTTTTCTATCTCTCTGTTTTCACTCTTTTTTGTTTTCCCTTTTTCTCTCTCTCCGTTTTTCCTCCTTTTTTTCTCTTCTGTTTCCTCTCTTTCTTTTTTTTTTCTTTTTAATTTTTAATTTGTTTTTTGAAAATCAAATAATGTAACTATATATTTTTTAATGTTTTAATTAAGTATTAATATTTAAACATTTTCTTTTTCTAAAGTAAAATAAAATTAATAATGCTCCAAAAAAATCTAATAGTTAAGTTTACGAGAAAAATTAAGTTATATCTATTTTAATTTCATTTAAATCAACTCAAAATTACCAAAATAAAGTTATTTTTCTCTCAAAGTCTTATCGAAGCAGTAAGAAAAATGATCACATAATTCTTTATAAATAAATAGAGAAAAATATAGAAAGAATATTAGAAAAAGAAAATATTTAAATAATTAATACTCAATTATATTTCAATTTCGAAGATAATAAATTGCAATATAATATTGCATTTTCTTAGAACATTCAAAAAATAATAAATTTATCTTATTTGATTTTTTTTTTAAAAAACAAATAAAAGAAAGAACAAACGGAAGAGAAAAAAAGAGCTAAACATAGAGAAAAAAAAGAAGAAAAAAAATTAGATTTTACATCCTACAAAGCTCGAATTCATGCCTTTTACGTTATAGTAATGTCGAGTGTCCAATAAACCAACTAGAATATTTGGCAATCTTTATATATAGGTTGTATAGGATATCTCTTGAAGAGACAACCTGTACACAATTTTTAAAAAAAAAATTAGGACAAATAGCAACATGATATTTAAATAAATAGTTCTAAAATTAATATATTTTAATAATAAGTTTTAAAAGATAATATGAACTATAAACTATATCTAAGTTGCCATTTAAAAATATATATCTATATTATATTGTACTCTAGGTTTATAATTTACTTCAATTTATGAAACTTTCTACTTCGTTTTATTTTGATTTATAAACTTTCAAAACATTTCTTTTAATTTCAAAACTTTTCAAAAATAATTATTTTAGCCCACATGATTAATGAATTTACATATTAATGACATGTATTCTAAGTAGGAGTCGAGACATCAACAAGCATTTTTCTATATTACAATAATATAGATACCACTCTTATTCTTTGTTAAACACGTTAGCATCATTTTTTTTTATGAAGCTTGGTTTTGACATGAAATTGACTCATTTTAGGGCCTCTACTCAAAATATCAATGGCTTCGTATGGTAGGTTCTCAACTGTTGTTCTCTTTTCTTTTAGTGGACAACCACATGTTCTTGCTAGGAATTTAGAAATAAGACAACCACCAAAGAAGCTGCCCACTACTCTCACTGGCAGTTAAAAAGCTTCAACCCTAAATGAACCCATTTTTCATCTTTCACTTAATAATATTTAACCCCAAATTCGATTCGAATTATTTGGTTATGTCATATTGTTGCCTACTCATAAGTCACGTTATCAATATGTTAACTCATTAACGAGAAAAATTAAATAGTTACCTTTTGAGCGCCTAAGAATTAAAATGTTAAAATATCATTTTGGTCATTGTACTTTAAGTCTCATTTCATTTTAGTCTCTATACTTTAAAAAATCTAAATTTTATTTATGTGCTTTTAGTAAATCTTAAAATTAATCCTTATTATAGTTTAAAGCTTTTTTTTATCGAAATTATACATATGGGACTAAATTATAAAAAATACACTTGAAGTTTGACATTTGTTTAAAAAGTATCGTTATTCTTTCAAAAGTTGCAATATTTCTTCTTAACATTTCATAAATGTTTCAAAACTATTTCATAAATGTTTTAAAACTATCTTTAAAATAGATATCTGTTAGAATGTTGTGCGAAAAATCGACGTGGTAGTGACCTAGAACAACGTGGCAGCGATTAGGACACTTGTTTGGATTAAGTATGAAAGAATGATATTTAGATAATTCTAACATTCTAACATTTTTCTTCTCCAAAAGTAGTTTTGAAATATTTATGAAAGGTCAAAGATAATATTGAAACTTTTGAAAGAATAAGAGCATTTTTTAAACAAAGGACAATGTTAAGGAATAATTTTTATAATTTAGCCCATATATAATTTACATTTATCTTTTCTCTTTTGTGAGAAGACATGAAGACATTCCCTTTCCTTAAAAGCATATATAACTTATCAAACTTTTTTCTCCAATATATATATATATATATATATCAAACTTCGTCTAAAGTTCTGAACTATATGTTATTGTGTTTTTTTTTAAAAAAATAAAAATATTCTTATTCGAATTACTTTTATAATAATATGGTACAATCATTTAAATGTCAAAAGATATGCTTTAAATCATAAAGGCATATATCTATATGCTAAACAAAAGGCAAAAAGCGTTGTGATTGGAAATATTGTTCTGCACAAGTGGCTCCAAAAAGATTTGTATAGAATCTGATCTCTCTATACTTCAATATATATATTTTCCCTTAAATGTTGTACAAATCCTATTATAATCCAAAATTCCAGATTAGGTGAGAGTTGATTACTTAAAGACAAAACTAATTTGATGGTCCCATCTTATCAAATTAACTCAATCTTGTTGAGCAAACTTAATCTCATTCACTTTAATTATTTTTCTAGACATTTATCACTTTATTTTGATTTTTCTTTAAATACTCCATTCAAGCATTATCAATTCCCAACACCTTCAATTATGTGTGGAGTCAAAAATTGTAAAAAAGACAGGGAAAGTAGTAGACCAAAGAGGTCGTCTGGTTGGAGATTTTATTAGGTGGGAATGAAAAAAGCAAGATAAACTCGTGTTACACAATTTTGAATACTTTACCTGTAATAACATATTTCCAAATATCATATATTTTCCTTGACAAGGTTTTCTTTATCCTTACAAAAGTATGAGTTTTCTCTTTGCTCCCTTCTTCTTTTGCTTTTCATTTTTTATATATTCTTATTTTGAATATAGTTAATTGATTTATCAAAATTAATATAATTATTTATTTAATTTAATAAATCAATAATAATTTATTTAATTATTTTTTACAAATAAAGGTATATCAAATAAATAAAATTACTTGTTTACTGGAATTATTAATGAATTAGTTGACAATATCTTAAATATATTTAATTAGTTAATTAAGAGTAGTTAAATTAAAATTAATTAATTTAAATTAAATTTATAATTAATAATACTAAACTATAGTTAATTAAAATTAATTAAATATTCTATTATAATAAATAAATAATTCTATATTTATTTAATTTATTTTTATCAATATAAATATATTAAATTAATATAATTAGGAATATTTATTTAAAACAGTAATTAATTAATTTTAATCCATTCAATTAACTTATTATAAGTTTTATTTTTTTAATACTTATAATTAATTATCCAATAAAAATGATTGTTTGATTATTAATTAATTAATTTTTACTAATATTTTGAATTAATTTTGATTATTTTATTAATTAAACTATTAAAATTATATAATGTTATCAGGACTAATTTTATAAAATAAATAAACATAAAGTGTTTTTATAAAATCTTAATAACATTTTGATGCACAACCAAATACAATAATCTTTTATTCTTAACAATCTTATTATCAGGCATATTACTCCCAAACATCCTTTATCCATGGGCATTTGTGAAACCTTAAACCAAATGACTCTTAAAGCTAAGAATGAATTCCAACACTGGTTTCTCAAAAAAAAAAATTCCAACACTGGTAATTAGTGAGTGTATCCTTTAATATTGAAGGGCATTTTTTTTTAATTCAATCATGTGTAAGAGTGAAGATTCGAATCTTTAACATTTTAGTCGAAGTTATAATACTTTAATTAATTGAGTTAGGTTCAAGTTGACTATTCAACCATATGATTACTCCTCATATTATTCCCAGATTTCGCATATTATCCTTAAATATTATTGATAAAATTGAAAATAAACAAGAATATTATAAAACAATTTCCATATTTAATTATACCTTTAACTAAAAGCCTGTTTGGTAGGCAATTTAGATTATGTTTTATGTCTTTGGATTTACTGAGTTTAGTGAATATGTGTTTGACATATGTATTTTAGAAAATTATTTTTGGAGTATGTGATTCAAATAGTGGAAATTCTAAAAACAACATTTTTATGTTTTCATTGTATCGAGATTTTGAATTTAATTTTATTTTTTTAAAATTAAAATAGGTATAATATAATATATTATAAACTATATGATATTGAATTATACAAAATTTATAACAAAAAAATGTTCATAAATTAATTAATAATGATTTATATTCAACATAATATTTAATTTTGCAACTATAAGTAATTTCATGGTCTATAAATATATTAATAGAACATATATATTTTGAATAATTATTTAAATTGAAATCTAATTTTTAAATCTACTATCAAACACATATATACAACTTTATTTTTATTCAACCATTTATTTTCAAAATTATGTTTTCTTTCTTGTGTATATAAAATTTATTTTGTTGACAAAAAACAGTCTAATAATTGTTGAATTTGGGACGTCAGCTGGTGGGGGCTGTGTTTCTTTTGGTCCAATAAGTCTAAGATTTCACGGTTTGATCAAACTTTTTGACCAAATCACTTGAAATTGTGTGTATAGGAGAAGAATCATAGCATGCTTTTGGAGAAATGGAGACTAAAATAACACACTTGTTTTTCCAAATGTTTGTGCAATATAAAGCCCATTTTGATTTTCCAACCAACATAGTCAATGTTCCTTGCTGACTAGCTCTCTCTCAAGTCGAATGCAAGCAGCCCGAACCTTTTTTTTTCCCTGTTTTTTTTAGTCATATAAAAATTAGTTTTTAAATATAAATTCAATATTTTGAAATGCAAACCACCTTAGATAGTAAATATTGCATGTAGTCAATTTGAGTATCGCTCATTGGATAAGACATCAATTACCATTCTAAAGGTCAATGGTTCAATCTCTACTTTTGCAATTGTCGAACTAAAAATAGATAAATAAATATGGCATATAATTTTCTTTTTTGAGTTCAACAACACGTGGGAATGGGGATTTGAACCCTGATTTGGTCAAAAATATTATACTCAAGTTGGAAAATTGCATATAAATTCATATGATATATAATAAATTATTTCAATAAATAATAATGTTTAATTATATATCTTCCACCAAAAAGTTGGAGATTTGAATCTCTATATTGTTGAACTCAAGCGGCAAAAAAAAATGAATCCATGGGCCGAGGAACGTAGTGTTGGTCTTGGGCGTAGGCCCATACATAACAGTGAGTTGGGCTTGATTATTGATTTTGGAATGGGCCTCGCAGGCCCGTACTTAATAGTGGGCTGGGCTTTGGATACAGTTTGTATTCTGTAATTCTCCATCTCTCGGTTATCTTGTCTGTCGATCGGTGGCTGGATCGGCGAAGGGCGGTCGTTCAATTCAATTGTTCTCTCTTCCTCTGTTCCTCACTATTTCCGTCGACCACAAGCCACTACCAGCTTCTCCTCTCTCTTTCGTCGGCGTTCTTTCTTCTCGTTCTTAGTTTGAAATTTCATCTGCTGTACGTCGGTTCCCTTCCTGTAACGTTTGGAGAACATGCTTTGATCCGAGGTTAGGGATTTCCTTTTGTGTAAAAGCATCTGAGTGTGGTTTTATCCATTTAGGTTTATATTTGTACGTTCCTGGAAATTGAAATTCTGAAATTCAGCTATTCTTCAACTTGGTGCTGAAATTGCTTACAACCAGGGAGGCTTTGTAATCTTATAGCGAAGCTTAGAGAATGGTCAGTAACCTATTTTTGTTTCTTTTGCTTGCATCCATGGCATGTTTAGGTTTCATCACTTTCTTTTGTATGCTGGTTTAGTTTAGTTGCTACGTTTTTGCATGTGAACTCAAATTGACTTATCTAGACATTGTGGATTTTGGAATATGCTAGTAAATCTGTAGCTCAATTCTTTATCACCTGCTAATTCTGTGTTGCTATTCGTTCTTTCTTGAATTGTAAAGTTGCTCAAAGGATATGTTGTTCTGCTCGACATGGAGCATGTATTCAAGATTTTTCTGGATGAGCTTATAATTTATGGTTAGTGAAGGGGATTCTTGATTTGTTTCTCTCTCGGATGTAATTCTTTGGACAAATGAACAAGTTGAGAATCGTTGTATCTTTTTGTTTACTTTCTTTTCATGTTATTATTGTTATCAATTAGGCTTTTCAATTTGCTATGATGCTTCTTCTTTGAATTATATGTTGAAAACGTGAATTATCTTGTTTATTGATTATCGTATACTTGGGTTTTGTAGGCTACTTTGGCCGATTCTTTTCTAGCAGATCTTGATGAACTCTCTGATGAAGACAATTTTCCGGTGAGTAAAGGCATTTTACCTTCCTTTCGGGAAAGTGAAGTCATAATCATGTTAGTAGTAGTGTGAATCAATCTACCTTATATTTTGAGGCAATAGTTACTGGATGTTTACAGGATGAAGAAAATGTTGATGCTGAAAATATGGAAGAGGATATTGATGGGGACCTTGCCGACCTAGAGAGCCTTAATTATGATGATCTGGATAGTGTCTCAAAATTGCAGAAAACACAGAGATACAATGATATAATGCAGGTTAGTTCACATGAAAGTTTCCCTATTGACTTTTGCATATCCTGTGGCTTTAAGGGAAAGGGTTTGGGAGAAAGCCAATAAATACATTAGAACTCTGTCTTGTCTATTATGCTAACCTTTTATTGAATGATAAATTATAGGTTATTGTATAATTATTGGATTTTTGTTTTTGGTAATTAATTACTTCTAAATAATTTTAGATTTGAATATTTTGAAAAATCTATTGAAGTTTTGATGAATTTTCTGTTTTACTATGATGTTCCTAGAACCAAAACTCCTCTCCTTGAAATGTTAAATATTTTTATTGTTCATACATGATGTATTTTATGATGCTTTATCTTCAAATCATTAAGTTTCTGCAGACTGTACCCCCCCCCCCCAAAAAAAAAAAAAAAGAAGAAAAATTCGTTCTGTCTGTGTATTGAAGTAATTTTGATGAGATTTGCTGGCATCTGAATTACAGAAAGTGGAAGATGCATTGCAGAAGGATTCTAATATCTCAAATCAAGGATTTGTATTGGAAGATGATCCTGAGTACCAACTGATTGTTGAGTGTAATGCTTTGTCAGTGGATATTGAGAATGAAATTATTATTATTCACAATTTTATACGTGATAAATATCGATTGAAATTTCCAGAACTTGAATCACTTGTGCACCACCCAATCGATTATGCTCGAGTTGTTAAGAAGATTGGGAATGAAATGGATTTGACTCTTGTAGATTTAGAAGGGCTTTTACCCTCTGCTGTCATTATGGTTGTCTCAGTTACAGCATCTACCACAAGTGGCAAGCCACTTCCGGAGGAAATTCTCCAGAAAACAGTTGATGCATGTGACCGGGCTCTTGCTTTAGATTCAGCAAAGAAAATGGTCCTTAATTTTGTTGAAAGTAGAATGGGATATATTGCACCAAATCTTTCAGCCATAGTTGGAAGTGCTGTTGCTGCAAAACTAATGGGAACTGCTGGTGGTCTTGCTGCTTTAGCTAAGATGCCTGCTTGCAATGTTCAGCTTCTTGGTGCAAAGAAAAAAAACCTTGCTGGGTTTTCCACAGCAACCTCACAGTTTCGGGTAGGTTATATTGAGCAAACAGAGATATTCCAATCAACACCTCCTCCTTTGAAGATGCGAGCTTGTCGACTCGTAGCTGCAAAATCAACACTTGCAGCACGAGTTGACTCCACCAGGGGGGATCCTACTGGGAAGACTGGTAGAGTCTTCAAAGATGAGATCCTTAAGAAAATTGAGAAGTGGCAGGAACCTCCACCAGCAAAACAACCAAAACCTCTTCCGGTCCCTGATTCTGAACCCAAAAAGAAGAGAGGTGGCCGTCGACTCAGGAAGATGAAGGAAAGGTACTGATATGTTATTCCATCTCTCTAAAAATTGAGGCTTTAATATGTTTCACGTTTTGGTTGTTCATGGATCGTTGGGACTTTCCTTGTCAGATATGCAACAACAGAGATGAGGAAGCTAGCCAACAGGATGCAGTTTGGGGTCCCTGAAGAGAGTTCTTTAGGTAAAGCTTCCTTAAGTTTTTAATTATCCAGGTTGTTTAAATTCATAGCCTTGTTGCTTCCGCTTCATTCCATTTACACATTAGTATGAGATGCAATGCAATGCTGTTCAATAAGCTTGACTCTTGAGTTGCCATGTTGTCTTGTGAACCAGAAAATTATCATAATTGCAAGTAATACTACCACAACCATCTTGCGTCTTTCCCTCTCTTTTAGGAATATTGCATGTCAGAAGTAGTATTTTCATCTGTATTGAGATATTTGTTCTGGATGGAATAAGTAGTTGTTTGAAGCATTATGCAATAATATTCTGAATAAAGATTTCACTCTTTTCATTCTTGCATACAACAGGAGATGGATTAGGGGAAGGGTATGGAATGCTTGGTCAGGCTGGGAGTGGCAAGCTGCGTGTGTCAGCTGCTCAGAGCAAGCTTGCCGCAAAAGTTGTTAAGAAGTAAGTCAAGTCATTGAGCTGATCTTAGTATCTCCGCCCCCCTCAAAAATAGAAAATAAAAAATAAAAGTAGAGGAGAAAGAGAAGATACTTGCAGCCTGCCATCAGCCCATTTATCTGTTTTCATTTACTTATTTTCTTAATTACTTTTAGGTTCAAGGAAAAACGTTATGGAAGCAGTGGTGCTACATCCGGGCTGACATCCAGTTTAGCATTTACACCTGTACAAGTCAGTATTTCTTGCCTTCCTCACCATCTCCTCCTATGTTATCTATGTTCGCCTAGAAAGTAATTGTTTTTTCATGACACCGCCTGGGTGCTTAATGTCGAGGTTGTGAGAATTTCATGTTTTCCTTGCAGGGGATTGAGCTGTCGAATCCTCAGGCTCATTTGAACCAGCTAGGCAGTGGAACTCAAAGCACCTACTTTTCTGAAACAGGAACATTTTCAAAGATCAGGAAAAACTAAGTCATTAGACAATCAAGCATCCTGTTTCATGGTCGTGCTGTAAGCTTACATAGATATGCCTTAGGGTGATGCTTTGTAATTCCGTACTAAGAGAGCTATAAGAATTTTTGTTTCTATAACACGAAGGTTATTCTTTTCTGCCTAGTTTTGATTATCTTTCATCTTTTTTGGGATTTAATTTGGCAGGACTTGATATTGTAGTGGCCCGCCTAACACTTTACCTGGTGGTTTTGTCTTTATTTTGGATAAGAAGTTGGTCTCTTAATTAGTGCCATCAAACAATAGTTAGTAATTCATCAAAGCCGTCTGATTTCCTTGAGTTGAAAATCGTCAAAACTTGCATATCCCATTACACCCGTGAGGAACTTTACGTCAACGTTAAAAGATTAGAGTACACTGTAGCCTCCAAGATATGCCCGTCTCTTAATGTATTTTTCATTTCATCAAGGACAGGGTGCTTTAATTTCTCCGTAGCTGTCAGATTACTTTGATTTGGGTGGTCTAAAATGGAGGTAGGTTCTGTTGCATCTATGGAAGAAGCTTCTGGCCTTGTGTAATTTAATATCTTTTAAGTTTCTTTGACCGGACCGATCTAGTAGTTGCAGATTAATTTAACTTCTTTTTGATTCATATAATGCTGTAACTTACAAAGGATTCAATCTTACAATATTATAAAATTGATCTTCCATCTCCATGCAGTTTGTAAGCTCATGAGAGTAGCCCTTGAGAACTTGGCATCCTTCAAGAAGATTCTGGGAAGTCAAATTTAAAAAGCTGTACCAGGTTCTCATAGCCGGAGAAACCTTCATTTTTCCGATGAAGCTCTCATCATTACAGTATGTATTCATGTTGGAGTTTTGCTTCCCCATTCAACTATCGACCGGCATCTTTGTCTTTGTTGGTCAAAACTCCGAACCAAAATGGCATCGCCATCCCCACGTGAGATGCTTCTTGCATTGTCTTTGGCACATATTTCTAGATAAAGTAATTGCCCTGCCTTAGATCTGTAAGTGGGATCCATTTTCTGAATCTCTGACGGTGATTTATTTACTTGCCCCATCAACGAAATAAGACAGCACCTTTATTCCCACATATACGGAAAGGGAAAGGGTTGATTTTTTCAAAAGAAATTGCAAAAAACAAGAGAGAAGCACAAAGACAAACATCTTCCTTCTCTTTCCATCCCATGTCTTACATTGGAGGCTCACTAATGATTATGGTATACTACTGACTACAATACCAATTTTCTTGGTCTAACTTCAAATTTATGATGAAAGAATCTTAGCAATAAGTAAAAATTAGCAACAATACATCTATTTGCACTCTGGTGGTACAACTTTGTATCTAGATGCATCTTTACAGTAGGAGTAGAACATGAGCTTTCTTCTTGCCCAATCCATTGCATCTATTTGCTGCTGTGATAGCTTGATAAATTCTGGCCCCTCCACGGGATCTGGGCTCGAGACATTGGTTTTGGAACCTGAAGGAACAGTGGCTGCTGGAGTTGATATACTGCCATTGATCTCCATTTCTTCAAAAGAAGCTACATATGGTGCATACTTGTAGTCAACTGGGTATTTTCCTCCATGAGTTGCCCATTCTGAACCATCCCATATTGTGACAAAAACTGACATGGGCTTTGATGGATAGAAAGCTGCAGAATTTCGCAGCTCTCTGACTGGAACATTATCCACCAGAAACCTGCTTGCATTTCGAGGCACTTTTTAGAAACAGGGTAATCAAAAAATAAAGGTTAACACCCTTTTGGGTTGATTGTAGTGATTGAATTTCATGCACTTACACTGTATGATAATTGTTCCAAATGATGGTGTAATCATGGTACTTCACGCTGGGATCAAACCATAGATAGAATTTCTCTTCTCTTCCAGTCTTGACACTTCCATTGGCATAGATATTTGTTTGAATAACCCAATCTTTTCTCTTGTCGTGTCCCAGCAGCTCGATGTCGATCTCGTCGTGAGAATGGGGATAAACATCTGCATTCGACAACTGAACACGGCTTTCATCTCATTAGCTATGCAGCAAAGTAGTAAGCCAAACAGAGGATAATAGGGGGGAAGAAAACCTTACATAAAAAGCCACTACAATCCCTGAAGTGAGACCTGATGGAAGCTTAATTGAAGCACTAAAGAACCCATAATGATACTTGTTCTTGGAGACCAGACCAGCACCTCCAAAGATGAACAGAGAAAAAGTTATGAATGAAACTCATAGCAAAGCTAAGATCCAAAGGAGATTTACCAGAAACTTTGTCGAGAGTGAGATTGACAGAGGACCCATTATTTATCAGCTGCATATTTGAGGCCCCAAACATTTTAGCAAAGCATTGATCGATTGAGACGTGAGGAACGAGATCTGTCAAACGTGGGACGTTTGGAGGCGTGTAATATCTACCATGAGAAGGGACTGCAAAACACAAGCACAAAAAGATAAAGCTCAAAAGGGGCAATTCCATTACTCCTCTTGAAAACTCCATCCTTAAATCACAGAGATGGGCAATGAGATGTCAACAATTCAGCTTTATATTGGGAGTTTTTCTAAGAGAAGAAACTTTCTTAGTTGTTTAACAGCTGGCTGATGGCTCGTCCCTTCCTAGTATCTATTTTTGAGCAAAAAGTTTAGGAATTTGTATGAAACCAGGATCAAAATGTGTCACGTTTGGCTGATTTTAAGAACTTTGGCACTGCTTGTGGGGCTGTCTGAAAGGTGGGGCGACTGAGGAAGGACATTTACTAAACTATTTTGATTTGCTTTCGTGCCAGAAAGAACAGTTACATGAACCAATTGGTTCACTACTGGTTTTAGTTATGGACACTGTGATGGGCCACAAGAAGAAAACCGACCATTTTCCTCAAATAAAAAAGAGACATTTGGAATCTCTCTTACAGAAGCCATTAAGAAAAAAAAAAACCCACCAATTCTCTTTTCTTATTATGATCAAATTGGAGGTGATTAGAACTGATTAGACTTTTAGTAGACATAATAACGTGCCTTGCCACTGATTTTGTAGCTGGGATCGTGAGTTGTGTGATTTGGAGGTTGAAACTGCGATCAAACCAATCACTTTATTAAACAAATTAAATATAAAACTCCATTCGATAATTATTTAGTTTTTAAAAATTAAATCTATAAATACTATTTTTGCTTATGAGTTTTCTTATTTTGTTATCTACTTTTTACTTATGTTTTCAAAAATCAAGTCAAGTTTTGAAAACTAGAAGTAGTTTTCAAAAACTTATTTTTGTTTTTGAAATTTACTTAAAAATTCAAATGTTTTCTTAAGTAAAATGAAACACATGATAGAGAAATAATGAGAAAACAAGTATAATTTTTAAAAAACAAAAACTAAAAACTAAGGCCCCGTTTGATAACCATTTGGTTTTTTGTTTTTTGTTTTTGAAATTTAAGCTTATAAATACTACTTCTACCTATGAGTTTCATTGTTTTATTATCTATTTTTTATATATGTTTTTAAAAATCAAGTCAAATTTTGAAAATTAAAAAAAGTAGTTTTTTTACAAACTTGTTTTTGTTTTTGAAATTTGGCTAAAAACTTAGGCCCCATTTGATAACCATTTGGTTTTTTTTTTTTGGTTTTCAAAAATTAAGCTTGTTTTCTCTTAATTTCTCTACTATGGTTTTCATCTCCCTTGAGGAAGCATTTGAATTCTTAGCTAAATTCTAAAAACGAAAACAAGTTTTTAAAAACTACAACCCCGTTTGATAACCATTTGAGTTTTTGTTTTTAGTTTTTGAAAATTAAGCTTGTTTTCTCTCAATTTCTCTACAATGGTTTTTATCTCCCTTAAGGAAGCATTTGAATTCTTAGCCAAATTCTAAAAACAAAAACAAGTTTTTGGAAACTATTTTTTTTAGTTTTCAAAACATGACTTGGTTTTTGAAAACATAGGTAAAAAGGAGATAAGAAAACAAGTAAATCCATAGGTAGGAGTAGCATTTATAGGCTTAATTTTCAAAAATCAAAAACCAAAAACCAAATGGTTATCAAACGGGGCCTACATTTTTTAGTTTTCAAAACATGGTTTAGTTTTTGAAAACATGGGTAAAAAGGAGATAACAAAACAAGTAAATCCATGGACGATAGTTGTATTTATAGGCTTAATTTTCAAAAACAAAAAATCAAAAACTAAATGGTTATCAAACGGGACTTTAAATGTTTCCTTAAGAAAAATGAAAATCATTGTAGAGAAATTGTGAGAAAACAAGTGTAATTTTTAAAAATCAAAAATAAAAAATAAAATAGTTATCAAATGAGATCTAAATGATTATCAAACGGGTCATAATTATTCAATTCACTTTATTAAAGAAGGAGATTCTCTGATTCTCTCGGTTGGATTGATTTAGCTTTCACTTTTTATTGTAGGCAAAAAGTTATTTATCTGGGTCGAGACAAAAACACCTGAGATCTCTAGCTACTGTGTTAGAGATTGTGTTGGCCTTCGCCGTGCAAAAGTAAGAAAAAAACAGAAAAAGAGAGATGTGATAGGGGAGAAAAGTTTGGTTTGGTAGCGAACTTAAATTGCCATTTCACTGTCTTCATTCGCCAGAAGTGCCACAGCTGGCTTTGAGAGAGAGAGAGAGAGAGAGAGTTTGATGTGATTTGATTACGACATTGACATATAATATTATAGGGTCTATTGCAATTGGCAAGTTGCAACAAAACAACGTAGAGTGGTGTATGATTATCATATTCATTCCCCCATATACTCAAATTCTCTAACAAATTATTCATGGTTGTCATTTTGGTTGGTATGAAATTATAAGTTTCGTTATAGATCTTTATGGTTCGATCAGATCTCTCAAAAGGGTTTTGTATACAAAAGTGATGGTTTTTTTTAGTATGAGATATGTGTCTCAAAAGGGTTTTGTATACAAAAGTGATGGTTTTTTTTAGTATGAGATATGTGTGAATGTTAAATGGATTGATTATATTAGAGTTTGAGTTGGTTCAAAAGAATTATTGAAATTTGGATATGGTTGAAGTTTTTAGTTGGCTTGATTCATAGTTCTAAATGAGTTTGTTAAATTTAGAAAGAGATCCAAATTTATATAATGGGTGAGATGGTACACTAGAATGAGTCATTAAAATGTTTGGCATGTGAGTTTATTATTGGTTAAATTACAAATTTGGTCCCTATGATTTTAAAAAAGTTAGAATTTAGTCCATGTGATTTTAAATGTCAGAATCAATCCCTATAATTTGATAAAAGTATTATAAATAATCCCTACCGTAGCGACTATTTATGAAGATTTTATCAAACTACAAAGACTATTTATGAAGTTTTATCAAATCATAAGGATGAATTTCTAACTTTTAAAACTACATGAACTATTTTTTTTTTTTTCAAACTATAAGGGTTAAATTAATAACTTAACCTTTATTATTCGATAGAGTTAATAAGTGAAATAAAAGATGCTTTGAATTAATGTAGCTAGCATTCTTAGGCAAGCAAACTAGGTACGGCTTCTTAAATCTTAACTTTTAATTACATAAATTTATGAACCGAACACTCCTCCAAATATGTGCATATTTTTTTCTTTGAAAAAGTGTAGAAGGAAACAAAAAAAAAAAAAAAAAAAAAGAGAGAAAAATAGAAGAAGAAAGAAAGTAGGAATCCAAATTGAATGCTGTGATAGGTAAGGTGGAAGCCAATGTTTTAAATCACTCAAAAAAATAGTGTTTGTGAATTTTGGGGTTTTTGAACACATTAAAATTTCCAGCTGTTTATTTCAGTCTATATGCAGCGCTGTGACGTAGGCCTTCCTATTTTATTGGTAGATTTTTAGAATTTTTTCAAAAATATTTTATATATTTTTTATAAAAAAATAATAATATATATTTTTTGGTAATATTTTAAAGAGGTATAATTAGTATAGATTTTATGTTTAAAAAATAGTTCTAAAAAACATTTACGATTAAAGAATGATAAGAGTAAGATCATTTATGTGGTAACAATAACAATCTTTTAATAATTTTACAAAAAAAAAAAAAAAAAAAGTGTTGGGAGTTAATATTCACTCACAAGAATCTGGCCCATCATTCATCTGAATGGCCCGAGCCCAATATATACAATTCATAATATTTTAATGAGATTTAAAGAAAATAAGAATATATATATATATATAAACAAGTGTCAAATTTGAAGGAAAAATAAAAGATAGAATTTTAAAAATAAAATGTTTTTTAAGTTAAACAAATATGATGGTGGGGATCAAACTTTCCAGTAAGATAATAAGTTTTTTTTTTTTAAACAAAAAAAATAAATAAGTGTTAATCCATGTTCGGATTGACAAGTAAACAAAATTGACACTATAAAGATAAAAAAGATTATCTATTAAAAAAATATTATATTTAATATAATAATAATAATAAATTATTAAATCAATAAAAATATACATTTAACAAAAAATATAAATTTTAAAATTAAAATCTTTATTAAAGGTTTATAGCGTAAACTAATTATTTGTATATATTTTTTTAATATTTAAAAGAATATTTGTTGTATACTTGTATATTTTATGTAAAATTAATCATAAATAGTGTTTAATAAAATCCAAATAACACACACAAAAAGAGAGAGAAAGTTTTCAAAATTTAAAAGGTTTCAAAATTTAAAATTGAAATATTTACTACAAATACATCTTAACAAAATTGATTAGTAATAAAATTAAAAATTTAAATAATTTTTTTTCTCTTTAACATAAAAATAATCATATGCTATACTACATCGATAAAAATTATATAAATTTCCTATTATGTTGTCCAATTATTATTTTTTATATATTTTTAATTTAGTAAGATCGGTGCTAGAATTCTACGAAAGTAGAAGGTGCACTTTGTCAATTTATGCGTTAATAATTTTCACATTCACTTAAAAAAATTCTACAAAATGGAATGTGAGGTAGTTTCATAGACAAAATGTTTTTTTTAAGGATGATAAAGCAATAGTGGATAAAGCGTTCGTTTTCTAAGCAGAAAATTGATCGTTACAAGATTTTTTAAAATAAATTTTACATACCAGGGCAACATCACTAACCAAATATGTGTGAATAGGTAAAGAATTTGGTATGCAAAATATGTAAAGACCACCAACACAGTCAACCTTCCCAATCGTCTTCAATAGAGACTTGTCCTGAATGAAACAAGTATTTCCAGAAAAGTTAATGGAATATCGATCATTCTTGAGCAACGCACTGATTGACAACAAACTATATGTGAACTGGGGAAGAAATAGAACATCATGAAGAAACAAATCATCTGTCAAACGTATATCACCAATGTAATTGACTTTAAATCGAGACTGGGCAGGCGAGATTACTGAGACATTAATGGCTGGCCGTAGATTAACAAAAGAGACCCGTTGTAGCAAATGTGACTTGATGCCCCAGAGTCAATAACCCATGTATCATCATTCTTGCATACAATAGAAGAAAATGCAGAAATACAAGTACCTGCAACATGGTTTGTTCCAGTGACTGCTCTAATTCCTTCAGAATTGGCACTTGATAGGTGCGAGTGAAGCAATTCTTGAGAATATTGATCAGTGCTTAGGCTGGCACAAAAAGCAGATTGTCCTGCTTTCGATCCTCCATGTGCAACAACGAGATCATCAGATTTCTCATGTCCAACGGATGCAATAGTAGAAGAAGTTGGTGGGCGAGATTTTTGATTATTGGAAGAATTGTTGTTATTAAACTTGTATCCAGGAGGGTAGCCATGTAATTTGTAGCAACGATCAACTACATGGCCCTTGATTCCGCAATGAGAACAGATTGGGTGTTGTCCATCTTTTCTTTTGTAGTTCAAATTAGTTCCTCGTTTATCAGCTGCCAATAAACTAACAGAATCAGAAGGAGTAGGAAAATTACCAATTGCTCGTTGATGTTCTTCTTGTATAACAAGAGAGAAGACTTTATTGATTGGTGGCAACGGATTCATCAAGAGAATTTGGGCTCTCACAGTTGCATAAGTCTCATTAAGTCCCATCAGAAAAATCATCACATATTCTGAATGAAGATGATCCAATAAAGACTTCGAACTTCCACACGAGCATTTATCAATCGGTATGTATTCATTTAGTTCTTGCCAAATTGTTTTGATTTTGGTGTAATAAGCTTCAATTGACATCGAGCCTTGAGTTGCAGTAGCCAATTCTTTTCGAAGCTGATAGATACGTGGGCCATTGCTTTGTGTAAAACGTTCTTTCAACTCATCCCACATGTCTTTGGCACATCCAGTATATACAAGACTTGCCGTAATCTCCTTGGAAACAGAGTTGATGATCCAAGGTGTGATGATATCATTGTTGCACTGCCAAGCCGCAAGAAGAGGACCTTCGGGTTTCTTGATTATCCCATTAATGAATCTGGCTTTGTTTTTCCCTGATAACGCAATAAGCATCGCCTTACTCCAAGAATTATAATTGCTCGCACCAACCAATTGTTGTGTAACCAAAATTGTGGTAGGTCCAATTGAATGATGCAGCAAATATGGGTTTAATTGCACCTCAATTGAAGAAGAATCGGCACTGGAAGTCGCAGTCGTTGCTTCTGCCATGGCAAAGAGGTAATTGAAAAATTCAGATGAAGAAAAATGACACGTGGAGTAGAAGAACCTCAATCGTTTCAATGCAAGAAAGCAAGAAGAAAAATGCTTTCTGGAAATCTCCCAATTGAACACGTCAAAAAGGAAAAAAAAAAGGGGAAAATACCTTTATGGTCCTTGAGTTTAGGGAAAAATAGTTTTTTGGTCCTTGAGTTTTGGAAATAGACCTTTTTAGTTCTATAGTTTTGAGAAATAGGCTTAAAAGGTCTCTTCCCTCTCTATCCCATTCTCTCTCTCATCTCTCCTCCATCTTTACCCCATTATCTCTCATCTCCTCCTCTTTCCACCTTCCTACCCTATTCTTCGTCTCTTCCCATTTTCTCCACCATCTCCTTCTTCCTCTCCCCTCCTCCTCTCAATACGTTGCAGCGACAGTAGCGGTAGCTTTGATTTTGGAGTAGCCATCGAGCATTTTTTTGGTCTTTTGAGTTTGGGGATTGAGGAAAGATTATGGTAGAAAATGATAAAAAAATCTTGGAGATTTATGAAGATTCATGGTGAAAAAAATCATTTATCTTTTTTTATGAAGATTGATTGATGTATTGAGAGAGAGGGGAGAGGAAGAAAGAGATGGTGGGGAGAAGGGGAAAGGATGAAGAAAACGGGAGGAAGGTGGAAGGAGGAGAGAGGAGAGAGAATGGAGGAGAGATGAGAGAGAGAATGGGGTAGAGAGAAGAGAGATTTTTTTTTTTAAATTTAAAAAATTGTTAATATTAAAAATTAATAAACAATATTGATTTTATGTAAAAAATTAAAAAAAGAGGGACATTTTAAACCTATTTCTCAAAACTCAGGGACTAAAAAGGTATTTTTCCCTAAACTCAAGGACTAAAAAAGTCCATTTTGAAAACTCAAGGACTAAATGCATCTATTGTTGAAAACTCATAGACTAAAAAAGTATTTTTCCCAAAAAAAAAAAAAGTGAGTCACGCAAGACGTCGCTCTGATACCATAACACACGTCAATTGAGGAGAATAAATTTTTTTATATATATCAGAAAAATCTCTCAATCCAACTTAAAAAACAACGTAGCTCATCTATACATATACAAGCCTAAAATACCTAACAGAATGTGTATCTCCTATGTATAATAACAAACCCAATAGAATGAATAACAAAATGAAACTAACTGAATTACAACAGATTTCAAACAACTGAAGATATGAATTATAACTATATACAACTAATACCTATAAATCCTAAAATTACTTTAAACTTGTCTCTTTTTTTTAAAAAAAAAATAAAAAATAAAAAATTGTAGGATGGGGTATTGAACCATTAACCTATGAGATGGTAATTAGTGTTTTTATCTACTGAACTATGTTCAATGGTAAATTATTTTATAATTTTCAATTATCTTAAAATAATCTTATTTTAGATTTTTTTTAATAAATAAAATAACATTATTTTTAAAATAATAATAATAATAAAAAAGCTAGTCACACTTATTGCTAGGTTGTTTTAACTTTCCAGTGAGATTTGATCCACAGAGAGAACACTTTGTTCGAGAATTTTTTTTTAAAAAAGAAATTGTTTAAAGAAAGTTTGATGTTTGATATGAATTCTATACCATAATGGAAATTTGTTTTGATGTTGAACAAATTTAGCAAATTTATAAAGGTTGATTAACGTTAATTTTATTTTTTTGCATTGAAGTTTGGGTAATAAAGAGTTTTTGTGAAAGTTGAAGTGTTTTCTTCATTCATGTCGCATATTACAATTAATTTTTGCTTTGAAGTTAGGGTAATAAAGAGTTTTTGTGGAAGTTAAGAGTGTTGTATATTTGCATCTACATTCATGAAGTGAACTTAGACAATAATAAATAATAATTAAAAATAATTGCAATAAAGAAATAAAAAAAAATGGAACCAAGAAAAATGGAATGTTTTGGCTCTATAAGGAATTTGAGATCACTGAAATCAATGAACTTGAGAAGAAACTCACCAAGGCTCTCAAAACCGAAGAATGTATATTGGAAGCAACGGTCCCATAAGAATTGGTTGAAATGGGGAGACAAGAATACTAGATGGTTCCACAGAAAAAGCCTCTATTTGAAGAGAGAAAAATACTATCCATCTGTTATTGCCAAATTTTGGACAGGAGAATCTCACCTGACCTCCACGTGACAACGACGATGAATTTGTAATTTAAGGGAAAGAGGTGACTTGCAAAAGAGAAAAAGCTAGGCACTGATGTGACATTTGCCACACCAGCTCCGATGCCTAGGTTAGCAAGGAGAATTTGAGTGTAACAATAAACTAGAGTTTAGAGAATGAGGGTTGAAGTTGAACTCCCTTTCTTTGAGTCATAATGACATATTTATAGGACCTTTGTTTTCCATATTCATTTTTAGATAAGGATATAAAAGGTTTCCCCTTCTATTTAGGAATTGGATTTGAAAAGGTTAATCTTATATTGCAAGATTCCCTTGTAATTCCGGTTTATCTCTTTAGTCCAATTTCACCCACAACATTAGCCTCCACTCCCTAGTTAGGATTCGAGATTAGGAGCGTGTGGAGTAATTGTATGGAGCCTGACTTGGGAGTAGCTTATTAAGTTTTGGAGTCATTGTTGACATTTCGAGGTCTGCCTCGAATTATCTCTAGTTATTGCTGTCCATCCTTATGAGGATTTTCAGTCTCCTAGAGTGTCGGTTTCTCCATTTTCCAGTAGGAATTTTAGAGTTCCACGACGCTTATCTCGCGTCTTGGTTTCTCTGTTTCCTATAGGAATTTTAGGGTTCCGTGACACTTATTTTGCGTCTTAGATCATCCCCAGGATTGCCGTCTAACCCCGTAGGTCGGTCTCTTCCTGGTGGGTAAGATTCTCCTCTGGATATGTGTTCGTCCACATCCTAGAGAAAATTTAGGGCTCCAAGGTTCTCTTTGGATCTCCCCAAGATTGTCGTCCAACCTCGTAGGGAACATTTCGATCTTTCCTGGGGGCTAAGACTCTCTTCTAGATTCGTGATAGCATGTATTTATGCTATCTTATTTCCTATTATTTGTGCTAGTTTTGTGATTATTTTGTGAGCTTTTATGCCTATTTCTCTTAATTTTGTAGAAACCGAGCTTGAGGAGCAAAACCAAGTATTTGAGAATATTTTGGTGGATATTGGAGCCTTTTGAAGCTTAATTGAAAATTAAAGAATATTAAATATGTTATTTGAGCATAAGGCATGTTCCGGGAGATTCTACATTGAATCACGGTTCCAACGCATCGAACCAGAGGTCATTCGGACACCCGAGCGAAGAGATATAGCAAAAATGGCCAGGACTGTCTGCAGGGTAGCGTCGAGACGCTGTCCATAGCGTCGAGACGCTACGAAAACCGAAAAACGCTGTTTTTCGCTAAAACACGCTCGAAAAATAATTTTCTTGCAGCGTTGAGACGCTGTAAGTAGCGTCTCGACGCTGCCTCGAAATTTTCTATAAAAATCTCATTTTTTGCGCCGTTTTTGGAGGCCAATCCGAGAGTGGAAGCCCTAATCTCGATTCCAAGCTAAAATTGAAGGTTTAGGGAGCAATTGGGAGCGTTTGTGGAGCATTTTTTGAAGATCCAAAGCTCGAGGGACATGGAGATCACGACAGGAACGTGGGATCGACCATTGTTTGCTAATTTCTTCCTTTTTCTTTAGTTTTAATTTCTGTTTTGTGGCTGTAAATTAGGAACTTACAGGTGTAATTGAATGAATTTAAGTATCTTTGTTCCTAATACTTGGGATTTTAATGTAGCCATTAGACTTGAGATTTTTAATTGATTAAAAACCTTGATTGAATGCTTTTTGTTTCATTCATGCTTTTATGTATTTAATGCTTATAATTTCTTGATCAAAGATTATTTGCTTTATTGGTCTGAATTTGTGCTTGAAAAAGTATGGTTTAGGCTAAAACTTAATTTCATGACTATTTGTAAATTCTTGCATGAAAGTGGAGAATTCTCTTAGAAGCCCTTAAAAGAAGTTGCTTAAAGCCTTGCATGTTATTAAAATCTAGATAGAGATATTAAATTTATAACATTGCATGAGAGTTAATTGTGCTTGAAAGAGTCAGTTAACACCCTCACTTCTTGGCTTATGGAATATTTGCATGACAAACTTGGTAGTTTTTGCTGTAAGTCTAATTGGTGAAATTGATTCCCTAGGATATCTCTCTCCTATTGTGTCTCCATTTATCTTTTGCTTTCTAGGTTAGCTCTTTAGTTTAGCTTGTTTGCATTTGATTTCTTTCTCTAAATAAAGTTAAGTGGGAGTAATTACGGTACTTAAATGAACTAAGAAATCCAATCCCTGTGATCGACCCTGGCCACTATTATTGCAAATTTTAGAGGTTTAGGTTTATAAATATATTTGATAGAGCCTTCGACAAGCTCTTTATCAAATTGGCGCCGTCGCCGGGGATCGGCATACTTTAATTCATTTAATATTGTGAAGAAATTGCTTGCTTTAATTTAGAGATTTTTTGTTTAAAAAAAAATTAAATTAATTTTTTTTATTGGTTTTTTTTTTTTTTTGATTTGTTCTTGTTTTGAGTCTTTGTTTCTTGTTCTTGGTTGCGTTGATTTGGTGGTGTATGTATTTATTTGAAAGCCTAAATTTAGTCTTCTTCGATTCAGATCATGGCTTTTTATAATTATGAGTGACCTTATGGGAAGTTTTTGACCACCCAAGGACAAACACCCTCCTTCAATTCTTACCCAATAGACTACCCCTCTTATGACCCTGTGAATGCTAATTATGATTTTCATGGATATCAAGTGTCTAATCATTACCATTTTGAATCTCTAAGTTATGGAAACTCCTTTTATGGTAATGATATGGGCACTTGGACCCAAAACTTGGCCTATCCCAACCAAATTAACGAAAACTCTTCCCTTGAAGACCTATTGCAAGAATACATTTTGGAATCAAGGGTTAGAAGTTTTTGTCAGACTGAAGCAGAGAGGTTGAATAGGATAGAAGCTAAGGTGGAAGAAAATGGGGTAGCACTAAGTCGTATAACTCAACAACTTGGTCAAATTGTTGAATTACTTAAGACCCTACATGAGCAAAATTTTTTTAATACTACTGAGAAAAGGCATTCAAGGATGATAGATATAGATGATAGTGGGGATGAGTTGGAGCAACTTCATACACACCAAGAACAGGTTTGTGAGGTTGAAAAAGGTAGTGAAATCACATTGCAAGAGAAAATCCAGGTGATAGAGTATGAGGCTGAAAATCCTTCCTTTATTTTATCTCCAGAAACTTCTCTTAATCCTCATCTTTCTTTTTCTTATACTCATGAGTTTAGTGTGCCTTCTTTTGATTTTTATTCTTTTATTATATTAAATGGGGATGTGTGTTGTTCTGATATGAATCTGAGCTGTTATTGAATTTTTTTATGATGATTATGTTGCATCGAGTGTGATGAAGACGACCTGTGATGTGTTCTGATTAATAATATTTTTATAATTTTTTGTGAAATATGAAAGCATGTCTAGAATTCAAGTAAATTTAAAATTTTTTCTTTGAATTTCTTGCAAGTTGTGAGCACCTAGCCTATCTTTTGTTAGTTTTGAAGGCTCAAAGTAGTTTTATATTGTCCAAAAGTTTGTTGTCACTCCGATAGGCTTAAGCTCTAGTTTGATGGTTGACTTGCATGATAAGGTGTAATGTGTTACTTAGGAGGAAGAAAAAAAAAATTGTTTGTTTTGCTTGTAAGAGAAACAAAAGAAAGGGAGCTAAAGAGAAAAACCATTTTAGTGAAAGAAAAAAAAGAAAGAAAGAAAATTTTTTAAGCTTGTAATGTATTGAAAAGAGTCGAGGGTAAAAAGAGCTACCCCTATCGTGATCAGTTAGGCCACCTATCGAGCGAGTGCTCTAGGTAAGGGTCCCTACAATGGGTGTGTGAAAGCTAGTGCCCTTGACATTAAAATGATGCAAGCTTAGTCGGTCGATTTGTTCATTTTCAGGCACCTAGTAGCTTATTAACTTTTTGAGTGTAAGAAGGCTAGAGAATTAGTGCTTGGGGCCAGTGTAGGGGGAAGATGAATGGAGGACTCTATAAACATATTATGAGCTTGTAAAGACTACTTTAGGAGGGCTATGCACACACACACGCAAGAGATTAAAAGCTTAAATTCGAGTTTGCTTGATGAATAGTTGTGTTTAAGTATTTCCTTAAATTGTTATTATATTATTATTTAGAACATTAAGGCTTGAGTCACTTTGATATACTGATGAATTCATATATGTGGGTTTTGTTTTTGCTTTGCTCGGGACTAGCAAAGGTTTAAGTGTGGGGGTATTTGATAGCATGTATTTATGCTATCTTATTTCCTATTATTTGTGCTAGTTTTGTGATTATTTTGTGAGCTTTTATGCCTATTTCTCTTAATTTTGTAGAAACCGAGCTTGAGGAGCAAAACCAAGTATTTGAGAATATTTTGGTGGATATTGGAGCCTTTTGAAGCTTAATTGAAAATTAAAGAATATTAAATATGTTATTTGAGCATAAGGCATGTTCCGGGAGATTCTACATTGAATCACGGTTCCAACGCATCGAACCGGAGGTCATTCGGACACCCGAGCGAAGAGATATAGCAAAAATGGCCAGGACTGTCTGCAGGGTAGCGTCGAGACGCTACGAAAACCGAAAAAACGCTGTTTTTCGCTAAAACACGCGCGAAAAATAATTTTCTTGCAGCGTTGAGACGCTGTAAGCAGCGTCTCGACGCTGCCTCGAAATTTTCTATAAAAATCTCATTTTTTGCGCCGTTTTTGGAGGCCAATCGGAGAGTGGAAGCCCTAATCTCGATTCCAAGCTAAAATTGAAGGTTTAGGGAGCAATTGGGAGCGTTTGTGGAGCATTTTTTGAAGATCCAAAGCTCGAGGGACATGGAGATCACGACGGGAACGTGGGATCGACCATTGTTTGCTAATTTCTTCCTTTTTCTTTAGTTTTAATTCGCGATCTGTGTCGTTTTCCTGGAGAGAATATGTAAATTCGAGGGCGTCCTCAAATTTAAGTGGGATTGCCATTAAACCTCGTAGGGACTATTCTGGACTTCCCAACCTCCCGTAGGAGGGAATTTTGGCCATCTAGTAGCCTTTGTAGCTTTTTGCTTGCATAAGTGTATTTTTGAATAGGTGGAATCTAGAATGTTCCATCAATTATTCTGCATTCAAAATATAATTTTCATGAATATGATATTTTCTTATATCATATGAAATCACCCTCTAGTTTGAGAGTTAGGCAATTCAATGCAGATGAAATACTGATTTAGCTGAATGAAATATATTCAATCACTTATGTAAGGAAAATATGGAATTTTATGAAGTGGTCTGTTGTTTGAATAACTTGTTATATCATGCAAGCAATTTCAAGACCTCTAGAATTCCATATAATAAATTTCTCTCTATAGATATTTCATGGCACTTTTAATAACCCATGATGTTCAATTCTTTATTAGAGCACAAAAACTGTCATTTTGATGTTATCATGCTAATGACATTTAAATAATTCAAAAATGTAGAGAGCATGTGTAGAGTGCATGAAGATGCTATAGACAAAAGATCATAACAAAACAATTATGACATGCATAATTTGGTTATTGAATTTAAATATTGCACTATAAAGTTTTAAGTTTGAAGTAAACTTATCTGTGATTTTGCAACTTTGTAGAAACCTTCAAAGTTGATTCCTCCAAATTTGCTTTGTAGTCTCGTTTTTCATATTTAATTGTTTAAACCTTCAACCTCAATATTTTGAAATCTTGAGGAGTTCTTGCTTTATAATTCCTCTGTTTATCAATCTTCTTCCATATGGAGTTTCCAAAATTATCCTTCTGAATTGAATTAAGAGGTGTGGATAATCTTGACTATGTTGATTTGGTGAGCCCTCAACTTCTTTTCTTCTTTTGCTTTTAATTTTCTCAATTCAGGTATGCAAGGTAGAGCACTCTCGTTCCCCACAGACGGCGCCAACTGTTGTTGCCAAATTTTGGACAGGAGAATCTCACTTGACCTCCACGTGACAACGACGATGAATTTGTAATTTAAGGGAAAGAGGTGACTTGCAAAAGAGAAAAAGCTAGGCACTGATGTGGCATTTGCCACACCAGCTCCGATGCCTAGGTTAGCAAGGAGAATTTGAGTGTAACAATAAACTAGAGTTTAGAGAATGAGGGTTGAAGTTGAACTCCCTTTCTTTGAGTCATAATGACATATTTATAGGACCTTTGTTTTCCATATTCCTTTTTAGATAAGGATATAAAAGGTTCCCCCTTCTATTTAGGAATTGGATTTGAAAAGGTTAATCTTATATTGCAAGATTCCCTTGTAATTTCGGTTTATCTCTTTAGTCCAATTTCATCCACAACACCATCGAATCAAGAATAAGAATAGGTAGTGGATCCAACAGACAAAGAAATAAAATAGGTTTTTTTTTTTGGAGTATTTTGGCACTATTTTTAGCTCATCTAATCCAAATGAACAACAATTGTTGGTTGCTTTTAATATTCTCCCTAAAATGGTGACTAATGAAATGAATGACTTGCTGATGGAGCCTTAAATTTAAAAAGAAATTAAGAGAGCTTTATTCCAAATGTTTCCAACTAAACCTCCAGGATCATATGGGTTTCTTGTTGATCGAGTGGAACTTTGGGTCAAAATGTTAAGAAATACGTTTCACAGTGCAAGTACAAATGTTAATACAAGTAGTAAAGGGAATATCCCTAGATATCGTCTCTTAAGGGAACACTGTAACAAAAATATTGCAAAGGCAAAATCGTATTCAAAACTGCAACTTGGTAACTAAATGCAAAATAAGAATTGAGTTGGTGTGAAACAATAATGGAAATAAAAGTCAAAATACAAAACATATTACATAATCAATATTGCAAAATCAAAATTGCAAGAAATGCGAACTAGCAAGAAACAAAAGGTACAAGAAAATATGCTCAACGAAAAGGAACGAGGCTCAAGAATGTTCATTGCCCTAAGTGATAAATTGCCAAACCAAAATTGCAATATCAACCTATGCTATTCACAATTGTAAACTAAAATTGCTACTCCTATTCATCTTGTAATTAGGTTTTTAGGAGATTAAGTGAGTGACTTATATGTTTATAGTCCCTCTAACTTATATCAATTGGCCCATACAATTTCACTCGATTTTGGAGTCTTTTGCCCTATGTCTAGGGTAAAGATTGGCTTATGTCTAAGCTCTTGTCTCCATTGCTTGTGAAAAATCCACTTTTCACTAACCCTGTTGGTATTAGTTCCAAGCTTAGTTTGCTACCCTAGTTGATCAATCTAGGATCACAAAGACGTTTAATTCAACACAAGCAAACAATTGAAATGTAGGCTTGGTTGTCTTTACAATTTAAGCTAAACTTACTCCTTAGGGAATTTGCATCCTTGAACCCCTTAAGAAGTTTTAGCTCATAACTAATTCAAAAGCTTCTAAGTAAAATTTGGAAATAATTTTCATGATGAAAAGAGTAAATTCCACATTTAGTCTAAAACATAAAGGATGACAGATGCTTGCTTTAACATAAAAGAGTAATGATTGAAGGCCAAGGTTGAAGAAGACAATAATCAAAACTTCATTAAAATGAAAATATGCTGGTTGGACAGTAAATCCGTAACAAAAAATCTCTAGAAAATTAAACTGCAAGTGCTTCCTTAATCTAAAACTCACACCTAATGCTTAATATAGGAAGTAAAGAAGCAGAAATCAAAGTTTTACAACCAAATCTGAACTAAAACAAAGTTCAACTCAGAAAACAACTAAGAACAAAAAAGGTTTACATTCAATTCACCTGCAATTTTTCCTTAGAATCCAATCGATTCAATCATGTTCTTCTTCAAGAATGAACGAATCTTTACGATCCAAACTTTCATTTGGATTGGATTGGAATTAAGGAAAACAAATGATGTAACCCCCACGGTTGGATGAATGCACCAGAAAGAAAATCCAGAAACTTGTTATTTTGCTTCAAGAAAAACAATACCCCTTGCCACAACTTTTCCCTCCTTTTATGCTCTTTGAACTAGGGTTTTTTGGTCTCTCCATTTTCATCCAAACTCCCATGAACATCGCGCAGAGATTAGGTGCTTTCCATATTTGCCTCAATCGAAAACTTTCCTTTTTTACTGTTGCTGGATTGCAATTTCGATTTTGCAATCTAAAATTGCAATGTTCCAACATCCTACAACCAAACACCACTTTTAGTCTATATTTTCTTTTTTATTCAATCTTCCTATCAAATGTATTTCCCACAAAATTATTGATGTTTTCCAAGAATTTGCCAACTTTTTCATACTAAAGAAAATCAAGCATAACTTAAGCCTCAATACTAAGGCTTATCACCTACGTTATTTTATCAGAAATTTTGGGAGATTGTGAAAGGCAAAACAATGGATGCCTGTCTTAGCATTCTGAATCAAAGGAATTCGGTAAGGGAATTAAACCATTTGAATATCATGTTGATCCCTAAGGTAAAACAATCAAGGGAGGTTTCAGATTACAGGCCTATAAGTCTCTACAATATCTCCTATGAGATCATTACAAAGACTATCGCAAACAAGTTAAAGAAGATCCTCCCACAGGTTATATCTGAATCTTAGAGTGCCTTTGTCCCAGGTAGACTTATCTTTGATAATGTACTTGTTGGTTATGAAATCTTACATCACATTATGAATAAAAGACAAGGAAATAAATGTTTGGTAACTATGAAATTGGACATGAGCAAGGCTTATGATTGAGTGGAGTGGCATTTTTTGAAGCGTATTATGGATGTTTTGAGGTTCAATGATGGCTAGATTTCACTGTAATGGATTGTATTACCACGATTATCTTCTCTGTGTGATAATGGAAAGGCAAAAGGCTATTTCACTCCCCAACAAGGCATAAGACAAGGTGATCATTTATCTCCTTACCTATTTCTTTTGTGCATTGAAAGATTATCTAGTTAGACTTAATGCACAAAGAAATGGGGTGATCATGAGGTGTAAAATTGCAATGAATAGTCCAATCATATCCCACTTTTTCTTCGCTGATGATAGTTTGGTTTTCTGCCAAGCAAATAAGAATGAATGCATTGCTATTAAGGAGTTGCTGTGTGTTTATGAGGAGGTCTTGGGTGAAGGAATGAACGTTTCACTCCACAATGAAAGCATTAGACCATTTTTTATTTTATTTAAAATTAAACTAAAAAAATAAGATTAAGTAAACTTACTTGGAGTAAGTATGAAGATATTTCTAGCATGTTTTTATCTCATCTACAAAGTCTTCATAGCTATGACTCGGACACATGACCAAGGCTTGCGCGAGCTTCTTGAAAGAAAATCCACAAGGAATTGGAGAGGAATAGGTCTAGAGAGAATTCTCTAATTTTCTATTGAGGAGATACGTGTTATCTAATGGCTCAACCCAAGGGTCCTATTTATAGAGACCAAGGGCAAATCTTTGCCATAATTAAAATATTATATTTTAATATCTAATATATTAAAATATATCTTATACTGATTTGAATCTCATTCAAATCTCCTACAATATTTATTTATTTGAATCTTATTCAAATTTTATAAATATCTTTTATTTAATGTATCTAAATTACATTAATTATTTTAATATTTAATGTATCAAATACAATAAATATATTTTTCTCTTTTATATTTAATATATATAATATATTAAATATTAATTTGAACACTTTAAATTAAATATTAATTTGAACGTTTCAAATTTTTCTTTCAACTAAATTGATCTTTTAGTGTTACTATGAGCTGGCAAGGGGACCTTATGGACCTACAGATTATAAGCTTCAATGATACAAAATTAATTAATTAAACTCTTTAATTAATTAATTTTCATTCATTATAGGTCACTCTACTATAGACTTACAGTTGCACTCTTATGCACTGTAGGCCAAGTTGTGTCCATATATATAATCATTACATGCAAGTCGAAATCCTTCACAAGTTGTTCGTAATTACAGTTGGGTCAAAAGTCCGTTTTACTCCTATAATTACATTTTGCATCTTAAGTACCACTGATCATCTAATGAACAATTTGTTTATAATCTAATTATAAATTAAGTCCCTCTCAGGCCAGTGAGAGGGTAGGGCCCCATTGTTCAAGTCTCGAAATCAACACTTAAGGGAACTATTCATCTACTTACCCTATATGAGAATGAGTGAATTCCATCTTGTGAGATTATGTTCCCAGCTCCCTATTTGGTCAAGTCCCCAAAATGTTAGGCATATTGAATAAGCTACAAAAGCCACTATCACCCATGCAAATCAAAGGACAAGCCCTCACATGTAGAATTTCATAACTCACTTAGGATAAAGATCGAGTCGCATATGATCATCCTGATGAAATATTAATCTTCTCAATCAACGGATTTATAAAGAGAGATTAAATATTTTGTGGTCCAGTCTTACACAAACTCATTGTATAAGATACCCCACTCACATGTCTCAACATGAACGATTTGGATCAAATCATTTGTAACTATTACAAAGTGGGTCATATCAATAGTGTTACCAGGATAAGACGCCCAACTTTGTCCATATACTATGACTGACCCTTTAGGTTATTTCTTGAACATGATCCTTCCGTATATCAACCACATATTGTTTAAGATTACACTAATAACTTTTGATTTTTCATATAATGGATAATATTATATTGCAAATAAAATAATCAAAATTATTATTAATTATTAAATAAATCATTAATTACGAGGCTTTAGGGCATAAATCCCAACATCGAGATAGTGCGTGTGTTGGTATTTATGCCTTACAGCCTCATAATTAATGATTTATTTAATAATTAATAATAATTTTGATTATTTTATTTACAATATAATATTATCCATTATATGAAAGATCCAATGTTCTTAGCGTAATCTTGAACAGTATGTGGTTGACATACAGGAGGATCATGTTCGAGAAATAACCTAAAGGGTCATAGTATATGGATAAGGTTGGGTGCGTTATCCTAGTAACACTATTGATACGATCCACTTTGTAATAGTTACAAATGATTTGATCCAAATTGTTCATGTGAAGACATGTGAGTGGGCGTATCTTATACAATGAGTTTGTATAAGACTGGACCAAGAAATATTTAATCTATCTTTATAAATCCATTAATTGAAAAAATTAATATTTCATTAGGATGATCATATGCGACTCGATCTTAATCCTGAGTAAGTTATGAACCCCTACCATTTTGGGGACTTGACCAAATAGGGAGTTGGGAACATAATCTCACAAGATGAAATTCACTTATTCCCATATAGGGTAAGTATATGAGTAGTCGGGACTTAAACAATGGGGCCCACCCTCTCATTGGCTCGAGAGGGACTTAGTTTATGATGGGATCATAAAAAAATTGTTCATTAGATTATCAGTGGTACTTAAGGTGTAAGATGTAATTACAGGGGTAAAATAGACTTTTGACCTAGCTGTAATTACGAACAAGTTGTGAAAGATCGACTTTCATGTAATTTTTATATTCATGGACACAATTTGTCCTACAGCGCATAGGAGTGCAACTCCAAGTTTATAGTGAAGTGACCTATAGTTAATAAATGAAAATTAATTAATTAAAGAGTTTAATTAATTAATTTTATATCATTGTAGCTTATAATCTGTAGGTCCATAAGGCACCCTTGCTAGCTCATAGTAACACTAAAAGATCAATTTAGTTGAAAAAAAAAATTGAAATGTTCAAATTAATATTTAATTTGAAGTGTTCAAATTAATATTTAATATATTAGATATATTAAATGTAAAAGAGGAAAATATATTTATTGTATTTGTTACATTAAATATTAAAATAATTCATGTATATTAGATACATTAAATATAAGATATTTATAAAATTTGAATAAGATTTAAATAAATAAATATTGTAGGAGATTTGAATGAGATTCAAATAAGTATAAGATATATTATAATATTTTAATTATGACAAATATTTGCCCTTGGTCTCTATAAATAGGACCATTGGGTTGAGCCATTAGACATAACACACATTTTCTCAATAGAGAATTAAAAAATTCTCTCTAGACCTATTCCTTTCCAATCCCTTGTTTGTTCGAGTCATAGCTAGAAATATTGTATGGAGGAGATAAAGACCCACCAGAAATATCTCCACATTTATCTCAAAGGTATGTTTTGCTTAGCCTAAAATATTTTTTGTTTAATTCTAAAATAAAATCAAAGTTGATTTCAACGCTTCCGCTATGGGTTTAATTTGATTATTCCCTTCAGTGAACTTTACAAAATCAGCTATTCTGCTTCGTTCGAATGTGAGGAATGATTTGAAGGTTGATATTGAAAGAGATATGAGTATCAATGTGGTTGCCAATTTGGACAAGTATTTGGAGCTCCCATCACATTTCTTTCGAAATAAATAAAGATATTTAAATTTCCTAAAGGAAAAAAATTAGAGCATGCTTGCTGGTTGGAAAGATAATCTTCTCTCTACTGGAGGCAAGGAGATCTTGATAAAAGATATTGCCTAGTCAATCCCAACTTATGTGATGTCATATATTAGACTCCCTAAGGCTTTCTGTGATGATTTAACCAAATATTTGGCTAGATTCTGATGGGGTTCTTCACCAAACTATAAAAAAATTCACTGGAAGTAGTGAGATAGTTTGTGTAAACCTAAGGAGAAAGGAGGAATGAGTTTCAAATGTTTTGAGGGTTTTAATTAGGCTTTAATAGAAAAACAGGTGTGGAGGATACTCCAATTCCCTAATTCTTTAGCTTCTAGAATTCTGAAGGGTCGATAAAAACTATGAGACTTTGCGAGTAGAGCTGTGTAATAACCCTTCATACATTTGGCGTAGTATGATCTGCAAGAGAGAATTACTCCTGAAGGAATTTTGCAGAAGAATCATGAATGGAAAGGACACTTGGATGTTTGACTCACCTTGGGTCCCAAGGGAAAAAAACTTTTAAGATTCTTACTCATAAACCTCAAATGGATGGTGATCTACGAGTCAGTGATCAGCCAATGTCTTTGGAAGAAACGAAAGATTTCTTTTGGCAAGAGGATGTGGATGTGATATGTACAATTCCAATTTGCAAAACAATAGGCCTAGATAAGTGGATTTGGCATTATTCTTGAGATGGGGAGTTTTATACCAAAAGTGCGTACAAAGTGTACACTGTCGCTACCATATCGTGATGCGGAACGACTGATATCCATCTAAAAAGGGTGTCTTTTAGAAAAGTTATAGGAGTCTTCACCAACCTTTATTAAGATGTGATTGGTCACCCAATTTTAAAAAATAAAGAAATGGTCAACAAAAACAGAGTTTAGGCTAGGGAGTCTTTTGTGTGTAGGGAAGGTATTAGCACCTACAACACCAAAAAATGGTTACCGAAATCAATCTCTTACCTCATGCTAGTTTTTTTTTTTTTTCTTAAGAGGGTCCTTTAGGGTTCTAGAGAAATATATATATATATATATATATTTTTTTTTTTAATGTCTCATTTTGTCATATTTTAAACTTCAAGAGTGAAGTAAGCAATTGACTTTAATAAGTGGGGTTGTTAACCTTTAATTGTTGCAACAATATTGGAATTGTTCTCATAGTATTAAGAAAAACTCCTCACCTCAAGAACTTGAGAAGATTTCCTTTCTCAAATCCCTCATAGGGGTTGCATTTAAAAAGAAAACATTTTTTTTAGGGATTTTCATGTACCTCGAGAGTAATATGATTATCTCAAAAGTACACTACTCAGACCTAAAAAATAGTTTAAAGAAAATAATACTTTTTTAAGAAATGTATAATTTGAAAGAAATGAGAGTTTTAAGAAAGAAAGATTTTTTGGATCTTGAGTAGTTCAAATTGTTAAGAAAAGTGTCATATGTAGTTTAAGAGAAAAGATTTGATTTCATACAGAGAAAAACAAGTTTAAAAAGCTTTGGTTTCTTTAAGAGAGGAAAATACATTTTTTTTTTGGAAAAGTGTAAATCAAAGAGTTTGATAATCAAAATTTTGTTATTTTAGCAAAAGTATTATATTGAAAAGGAAAACTCATTTCATTTTAAAAGCAAGTGCAAAAAAGAAATATTTAATTTCTTGGTATTTTGAAAGTTTTTTTTTTCTTTTTTAGCAAGATTCTATGAAAGGGGAGTTTAAAAAGAAGATTATTTTTATGAGGTGATCAGTGTTACATGCAAGTACACGTGATCGAAGTAATATGAAACTGGATGTATTCTAGAGTATCGTACCCAAAGGAACGAGTTTTAATAAAATTTATTAAGATGGTACAAACTTGTTGACAAATTACAACTTAAAGTAACTGTTGGTATAAAAGAAAGGTTGTGAGGTGCTTTGGCTAAAGGAAAATTGTTTGAAAAACCAATGACAATGAAAAAGAGATTCAAGATTGCTAATGCCCCTTTGGAAAGAAAATGCAACTAGAAAGTAATTGCAATCATAGCTAACATAAGAAACTAAGTAAACCGAATTCAACTCTTATTCGACCTTCTATGAAGTATCGGAGGCCAAGTAATTAAAACTATATTTATATGGCTAATTTAACTTAGATATTTTTGCGCACAACTCTAGTGGTTTTGGAGTCTCGCCCTATGTTTAGGGTCGATGTTTCAGAACTTATGTCTAAGCCTTTCCCTCTATTGCTTTTGCGTCATTTGCTTCCTTAACCCTTTTGGTATTAAGTTATAGCTTAACAAATAATCCTAGATGATGGCTAACTAGGGTTTACCCAACATTGAACTCACCAAAAGCAAATAATAGTTCAAGTGTTAGCTAGATTGTTTTTGCTATTGATAAGCCTTAGAATTAAGGCTTATTTAACTCCTAATTACTTAAAATATTCTTGTTTTGTCTTAAGATCATTTGAAAATAGTTGAAAGTTGCTTGTAAATAAGAAAGGAATAAGAATGAAAGCAATTAGATAAGATTCTAAAAAAGTTAAGTTTGTTTGCAGGGAATGTGGAAATTGCAGAATCTGATTTTGCAATTTGATTTTGCAATTTCTACATTCACTACTCCATAAACAATTGCAGAATCACGATTTTGCAATTTGATTTTGCAATTTCCACATTTCCTGCTCCATAAACAATTGCAGAATCACGAATTTGTAATTTGATTTTGCAATTTCCACATTCCCTGCAAACAAACTTAACTTTTTTAGAATATTATCTAATTGCATTCATTCTTATTCCTTTCTTATTTTCAAGCAACTTTCAACTATTTTCAAATGATCTTAAGACAAAACAAGAATATTTTAAGTAATTAGGAGTTAAATAAGCCTAAGGACAATTGTTCTTTAGTCAATGGAGCAGTGTCTTTTTGTCAACAAAAAAAAAAGAAAAAGAAAAAAAATCCTGTTAAATATCTATATTTTTCTTTCAACATTTTTATATATTCAAAACTTGAAGATTGACATAAAAAGATAAATTATTATGATATCTATACTTTGTACAAACACAAACAAAATATAGAAGATACATATAACAGAATAAAAAAATCAATTTTGAAAATATTTCATCTAAAGATTCAAATAACAAAAATTTAAATTATACTATGGTGTTTTCCTTAGAAATTACACTCGGTTATATTTAAGGCAAAAATAATCATAAAATTTATGGATAAAATGGGTATAATAAAATTTACCATTTCTGCCGAATAATTTGTACGTCTAATCTAATCAACGAGGATTGTACAAGGAAATCCCACGAAAATCACAGAGAAAAATAATTTTGGTCAATTTGAAGCAATTATTGCCTAAATAATTTCCATGTTCCAAAAATAAAAATTCCACCTTACATTAAATGTCGGCGAATCTCACCTCTCACGAGTCCCATGCCAATTATCTCGGGCTACGTGTCATCACAGGATTGATTCAAGTTAAGGTACATTTCTACGAAGTTTCATTATACTATCTTATACGTACACGTGTCCGATCTTTAGTCAAATTAGCCTAGGATCAATCTTCATCCGACACGTGTCCAAACTATATTTAAAATACTTTCCTTTTGTTCGTTAATATATAGTCGCCTTATTAGCGGCTGTACTTTAAACTCAGAGACCAAAACAAACAAATCACCAAAATCCAAATAGTAACTTTTCCAATTCTTTCTCTGTTTCAGTTAAATGATTAAAAAATCAAGCGATTCCGATCGCCGGATTCTGTCGCTTCCGGCGATTCAACCATGCGAGTGCACAGCTACGGCGACGCTCTTGACGTCGTTGATCAATGTCAGTCGCAACATTTGTGGTTACAGATGCAAATTCTTCGGCAGCAACAAGCGAAACGCCAACGAATCGATTCGCCAAATCGGAATCCTTCTAACGTTCTTCGAAGAAATTCAAGATCGGAAATCAAAAGACCTTCCGGATTCCGTCGTTTTGGTCTTGTCGGAGCTCCATTTGATCTTCCAGAAGATTCTTCATCTCTTGGAGGATTGTGCCCTAGAAGGCGCTCGTTTGTTGATGCTTATGAAATCGGAACTCGTCGCGAATCGGTTCCGGGTTTTGACCCGATCCTTCGCGTTGGCTCTGGATGTTTTGCCTTTCGATTCGATCGATGTCCCAATCGAAGTCGTAGAGCATGTAGAACTGGTGATGAAACATGCACAAAGGGCGAAGTTCGAAGTCGATCGTGAAGACGAAGAGATTCTAAACGAGGTAAGATTAATTTTGGCTGTATTCAATGTCGGCGTTACTCCGGATAATAGTCAAATCAAACGCGTTCTTGATTATATTGGGATTAAGAAATGGAGTTCGTGCAATAAGGAAGTGAAATTCCTGGATTCAGAAATCGAACTCGAATGGTCGAGTCAGGATAAAAGAGAGCTTTCCTTTTTAAGCAACTTAATGGGTTTGATGAACTACAGTCGGTGCATATTATTCGATGTCGTCGATTGCGAAGCGGTTCGACATGTCGACGAACGCAGAACCGAGATTCCCGATTGTTTAAACCCAGATGATTTTCGATGCCCAATCTCGTTGGATTTCATGATTGATCCTGTAACGGTGGCGACTGGGCATACTTACGATCGATCTTCGATTCAAAAGTGGCTGAGGGCTGGAAATTCCATCTGCCCAAATACAGGGGAGAGATTGATAAACAGAGATCTAGTACCGAATTTGACTCTCCGTCGGATAATTCGGCAGTACTGTTCTGAAAATTCAATCCCTTTTGGAGAATCAAGACAAAAACGCAACATAACGAGGACGGTTGTTGCAGCTAGTTCAATAACCGAGAAGATTGTTGGGGTTTTGGCGAAATTTTTAGCTCGCCTCCTCGAATCAGGAACGGTGGACGAGAAGAACAGGGCTGCATATGAGATCAGGCTTCTATCCAAAGCAAGCATTTTTAATCGTTCTTGTTTGGTGGAAATTGGTCTGATTCCAAATTTACTCAAGCTGTTGAGTTCATCAGATGTTTTGACGCAAAAGAACGCCATTGCAGCTGTGTTGAACCTCTCGAAGCATTCGAAAAGCAAAAGGGTGATAGCGGAAAACGGGGGATTGGAGGCAATTGTTGATGTTTTGAAGATGGGTTACAGAATAGAAGCTCGACAACTTGCTGCTGGTGCTCTGTTTTACTTGGCTTCCGTTGAAGAGTACAGAAAGCTCATCGGGGAAATCCCAGAAGCACTTTCGGGTTTGATGAACTTGCTCAAGGACGAAACAGATCGTAGCAAAAAGAATGCAATGGTTGCGTTATATGGGCTTCTCATGCACCCGGAAAACCACGGGAAAGTGCTTTCCGCCGGAGCAGTTCCTTTGTTGGTCAATTTGCTGGAAACATCCGATAGGGAAATTCTCATTGCAGATTCAATGGAGATTCTTTCATCTCTGGCGGAGAAGCCCGATGGAGCCGCTGCGATTTTGCGATGTGGGGCTTTGAATTCAATCCTTGAGTTTCTGGATTCGTGTAGTTCAAGAACTGGACAAGAGTACTCTGTTTCTTTATTGGTAGCTCTGTGCGTCAATGGCGGAACTGAAGTAGTTCGCATTATTTCAAAAAGTAAGACTCTAATTTCATCGCTGTACAATCTGCTCAGTGAAGGCACAAATCGCGCGAGCAGGAAGGCGAGTTCTTTGATTAGAGTCCTCCATGAATACTGTGAATTAGTGTCCTCAAGCTCCGACCCGATTGATCTTCGACGTACACAAGATCGAATTGTTCAAGCCTGGTAAATTTATTGGTTTGATTTCTTTTAGGAATTCTTTCTGGTATAAATAGGCAGGATGTCAATAAGTTTCTATTCGTTTGGTTTCTTATTCAATTTGTTTTGGTATTAGCTCGGGTTTTTAAGAGCTAATAACAGTGCATTGGCTGCATTCTATTTTTTAAAGTATCAATGAAGCTCTGTACAGGACTACAATATTTGTTTTTTTAGTTCAACAACATTTAGAGTTTCAACAACATTTGGAGGTGTGAGATTCGAACTTCTTGATCACGTCGTTGAGCTAAGCTCACTGTTGGCAAGTATTCGTTGTTATGCTTTATCCAATTTCATGGCAATAAAAGTATTTTGAATTCTGTTACTCTTTGGTTGTCTAACTTTTTTAATCTCATTTTTTTATGCATCTTAATTTTTAAATCTTCAGAATATAATTTGAGCAATACAGAAGTTGCTGAGGCTCTGTTTTGTTTTTGTTTTTAGGTTTGGCTATTGGCTCTGTTGGTATAATATTGATGATTCAAAGCTTAAATTTGAAATCAAATTTGTCCATCTGAACATAAACATTAATTGAGTGATATCATGAGACATTGATGGTTCATTTTTGAATTCTAGAAAAAAAATCTGAAACCAAAATTTCATCAAAAGAATCAAATCTATAGGCTTGAATTACTAATATACACGGTTGAACACAAAATAAACCTATAATTATATTCCATTTAAAAATACATTAGTAGAGATTAAACTTCCAACACGTGAAGAAAAAAATAAGTATCTTAACCATACGGCCTTAACGTCTCTTTGCGGAGCTCTCTCTCCAACAAGAAGGTTATGGGCAGTAGGGCAGCCATTCGGTATGCATAAAGGATCCGTGAAGTGATCTTGTGGTGGTTTGAGTAGTTTGGGCGCTTGCAGCCATGGAAGACACTTCTATAGCAGAATGGAAAAGCTGAAAATTCGGGACAAGGAGACAAATGTAGTGGAGGTGCAAGATGACAATATAGATGAAGCAGGAAAGGATCTTCAAATGCCCTGGTATGCAAAATATTCTTAGCTAAGCCAGTTATAGATGTTTTTAAAATCATAATGCCGAGGATTTGGAATCTACAGGAGAAGGTTGATATTGAAGCAGTCGGGAAGAATCTATTTTTATGTTTGTTCCAGAATGGAAAGGACAAAAAGAGAGTGTTAGAGGGAGGCCCCTGGAATTTTGATAAGGGGTTGCTAGTTTTTGAAGAAACCAAAGGAGATAAAAGTTTTAAAACCTTGGATTTTAAGTATACAAGTTTGTGGGTGCATATCCATGACCTGCCGCTAGTCTGCTTCTCCAAAAAATGGGCAGTAGCCTTAGCAAACACCGTGGGGTCTTTTGAAAAAATGGACTTGGACGAAAAAGGAAGATGCTGGGGAAATACTTTACGGGTGAGAATAAAGCTGGACTTGACAAAACCGCTAAAACGGGCAACCAAGCTGAAGATTGGGTCAATGGCCGAGGTAAGGTGGGTGCAAATCACTTATGAAAAACTCCCAGACTTCTATTACAAGTGCGAGTTAATAGGTCATGGGGTTAAAGACTGTGAGGAAGATGGAGATGTTGAGGCGACTGAACTTCAGTTTGGAGCTTGGTGATCGGATATGCTACACGCAAGTGCGTGATCGAAGTAATAAGAACTGGAGTACTCCAGAGTATCGTACCCAAGGGAACGGGTTTTAATAAAATTTATTAAGATGTCACACAATCGTAGACAAATTGCAACTTAAAGTGACCGTGGGTGAAAATGATTTGTGAGGTGTTTTGAATAAAAGAAAAATTGTTTGAAAAACAATGAAATTGAAAAAGGGATTCAAGAATGCTAATGCCCCTTTGGAAAGAAAATGCAACAAGAAGGCAATTGCAATCGTAGCTAACTCAAGAACTAAATAAACCGAATTCAACTCCTATTCGACTTTCTATGAAGTATCTTTAGGAGACTAAGTGATTAAACCTATATTTCTAGTTAATCTAATTTATATATTTTTGCGCACAATTCTAGTGATTTTGGAGTCTCACCCTATGTCTATGGTCGAAGTTTCAGGACTTATATTTAAGCCTTTTCCTCCATTGCTTTTGCGACATCCACTTCCCTTAACCCTTTCGGTATTAAGTTTAGCTTGGCAAGCAACACTAGATGGCCAACTAGGGTTTACCCAACATTAAACTGACTAAAAGCAAACAATAGTTCAAGAATTAGCTAGATTGTTTTTGCTATCGAGCATTACATTTTTCCTTTAGGGCATTCACAAACTTGAATCCCGAAGGAAAATTAGCTCTTCATAATGAAATAAATAAAAAACAGTAAGCTAAAATTAAAGTAATTCATTGGTAGAAAAGAAAATTTGGAAATAAACTAAAGAATTCTTGCAAGCTAACTTGTATGGAAAATCTATTCTGCCAAAAGAATGCTCTGAAGAAAAATAGAAGAATTTCTAACTTTATTAAAATGCTAAAAAGAAGATACAATCAGTAGCTAACTTTAAATAAATAAAAAAAAAACAGAAACAAAATACACTGCTTGCAAAAATCGAATAAGAACTCAACTATCCTAAAAACCCATCTTTCTTCGGCTCAATCGAACAAGAAGTTGTTCATAACCACACCCAATTCTTGTGGAGATGGGATTGAGAAAGAGATTCTGGAATTTCAAGAAGAAGAATAACAGAAAAACAACTTGAAAAAAAATAAAAACCAAAAAACACTGCCATTGAAGAAAACCCAAAAATACATAAACAAAAATCTTCCAAAATCGAGCTCAATCGAATAAGGATTTGTTCATAACCAATACCAACTCTCGTTGTGATGGGATTGAGGAAGAGATTCGGACTGAGATCTACAAGAAAATAAAAGACAGCAACTCAAAACTAAAAAAAATGCAGTCGGCAATGAAACCCACAAAATTTTCTTTCCAAAATCCGGCTCTCCTTCACGGCTTTCTCCTCCAAACATATATAGGGATTTCATGCTAGGGTTTCTCTCTTGGTTGATGGACAATCACGGCTCATCATCTAGCTGAAATCGTGGGTAATTTGCTCAAAATCCGAAATCTGCATTTTTTTCCTTAAATTCCAGATCTGTCCAGATTGCAATTGCATAGCAATTGCATTGTAGTTGCATTTCGAAAAAATCCTGCATCAAAACATTAAGTAAGTGTGAATTTTTTTCTTCTTTTGTTTTCTTTCCTCAACTTACTTAATTTAAAGGTCTTCCATCAATCACGTGATTAAATTTAACCACTTTTTATTTTTTCATTAAATAATATGAATAAAAATCACAAATATAACTAAGTTTTTTCAAGGCGAGGAGGCGGAGGGGGAGGCAGAGCTGGGAATGCCTAGTAAGAACGTGAAACTGTCAGTGCAGCTGGGAATAAAAATCACAACTTACTTAGTTTAATTTTGTTCAAGGCGAGGAGGCAAAGCTAAAAGTGTATGAGGAAGCTTCAGGCCAAACCATCAATCTAGAGAAGTCTTCATTCATGGCTAGTAAGGTGACAAGGGAGGAGATTGTTGGCTTTAGCTGTATACTTGGAGTCAAGCACACTAAGTCCCTTGGGCAGTACCTAGGAATGCCATCACACTCTGATCGAAACAAATGTAAAATTTTCAGCAAGGTTAAGGACCGGGTGTGGAAAGTCCTCCAAAACTGGAAAGGCCATTTGTTCTCTCAAGGAGGAAAAGAAGTTTTGATAAAATTGATTGCCCATGCTATTCCCAACTATACAATGAGCTGTTTTAGATTACCCAACAAGGTTTGCGAGGAGATCAATCGTATCTGTGCACGTTTCTAGTGGGGATCCACAGACATAAAGAGGAAAGCTCATTGGTTGAGTTGGACGAAGTTGTGCTATAGCAAGACTCAAAGGGGATTGGGGTTCAAAGAAATAAAAGCGTTCAATCAAGCTCTCTTAGCAAAACAGAGCTGGAGAATCATTAAGAACCCTGAGAGCTTGCTTGCAAACACACTAAGAGGACAGTATTTTAGGGACAAAGATTTTTTAACTGTTAACCTTGGTTCGAATCCCTCAGTTGCGTGGAGGAGCATAGTGTGTGGGGGGGGGGGGGGAGCTTTTTGAGAAGGGTTATCGGTGGAAAGTAGGCAATAGGCGCCATATAAAGTTGGAAGGTGACCCTTGGCTGAATAGAGAGGGAAATTATAAGCCTATTCTCATGGACAAAGAGCTGTCAGGGCGATATGTCTCCTCTCTGCTCAATGAAGATGGTTCATGGAAATAAGATCTGGTGATCCACGCCTTTGATCCTCAGGATGCTTGCTTGATTATGAACCAATTCACTGGTGGTCCTCTTACGAGAAATGAAATTATTTGGAGTTTAGAAGCTAAAGGGTTTTTTTCGGTTAAGAGTGCCTATCACCTTGCCACCGAGTGGTTATGGAAAGGAGAAGCCACTACCTCTAATGCTCAACTTCAAAAGAACCATTGGAAAGGCTTTTGAAAGATTAAAGGGCTTCCAAAGATAAAACTTTGCGCGTGGCGAATTCTAAAAGATATCATTCCTACTAAGATTACATCCAGAAAAAAGATATTGATACTAACAGTCTTTGTATTATCTGCAGGAAAAATGGGGAGACGACGAAAAACTTATTTTGAGAATGCAAGTTTGCTAGAGGGATTTGGAGAGAATTCATTCCTAACTTATTTGGCTTGTTTGATCTGTGTAGGGCAGGGTGGAAGGCCCTCACTTATTGGGACTGGATGGTTGACCATCTACCAGTGGATGATCTTGCAAAAGATATTGTTGTACTATGGAGTATATGGTCTTACAAAAACCAAGTCTAGCAACAAATTCAACACAATAAAGTTTCAGGTACCAGAGCAGATAAAATTTACCTTTGCAGGTGGATCAATAAGTACTTGGAACAGAGTTTGAGAGAAGCGGTTTGCATGGACTAGTAACGATCGGAGAGCCATCTGAGTCAGGAAAGCTGGAGTATGCCACCGAGCCCTTGTTGGAAACTTAATGCAGATGCTTCGTGGAGCAGCTCAATAGGGGCGGGAGGGTTGGGTTGGCTCGTTCGTGATTCCGACGGGTCTACTATCTACACTAGAAGGAGAAAAGTGAGACAGAGCTGGCCAATTAAATCTCTGGAAGCTAAGGCCATTTGGGAGGGTTTGAAGTATATCACCTTGCATGCACCCCGCCCACTCCCCCCAATTATCATAGAATCCGATTCGCTGGAAGTGATAACTCTTTTGACAGGGGAGGGGGTTGACATTACCGAAATTCAAAGCATCATGGAAGCAATCGGCCTTTTGACGCTCGATTTGGGAGATGTTGTGTTCATCAAATATCCTAGAGCTCAAAACAAGGCAGCTCACTCTTTGGCGCGATCAGTAGTTAGCTCACCATAGTTTGAGTCGACGGTGGAGCTGGGTTTTTTGAACAACCTTCTGGTTGTTTCACGAGAAGAAGATGGGGCTTTTTGGGCTGGCTTTAATGTGGTGGTTGGGTCCTCCTAGTTTAATGAGGCCCTCTTGGTGTAAACTGTTGGTTGGTCAAAAAAAAAAACATTAGTAATTGAAAATTTCTATAAGTAGAAGGATAATTTGATACATATACCTACATACATGGTAAAAATCAAATCAAAGTTAAAAGTCTAAACGTTGCATGCACAACATAAACCATAACTAAACATGCATGAAAAGATTCATTACTATATATGGTCAAACGTCACCCTCATCATTGGGCTGGCTTGGGCCTAAAAAGTGTAGGCCCAAGCCCAACAGACCTTAGATACTATTTGGGCTTGAGCCAAGCTGACCCAACCTCCCATGCTCAACTCTTGGACTTAGCTCATTGGATCAAAGTTTGAATTGAGCTTGGACCAAATTTGAGCCGGCCCATTGGGTTAGTCTATTATATATTAATTGTTTAATTACTTTTTAAAAAAGACATTTTTAAATTTTCTTAACTAAATGTTATTAAAATTGATTGAGATTATATTTTTTTTATGCAGTGTTATTTTAAAATTTTGATGTTATTTTAATTATTTTTCTTAATAAAATTATTAATAATATAAGGTGTTTTTAGCATTTTATTTTTATTAATTCTTAACTTTTAAATTTTTTTATTAACTAAAAACTATGATATCTAAATTATAAAATATATTTTAAGAAAAAGTTATTAAAAATTTTACTTCTTTAAATATATAAAATATAATATATAATGAATTGTATACATATACATATTTGGATTGATCCAACGATAAGTCTATGGGCCGGCCCGACGAGCCAATCCAAATATTAGATCCATATACAATCCAATGAATGAAGTTTTGTAGTGTGGAATCCGTGACTATTGAAATATCAATCTACCACGATTGTTTTCATCTCACTTTCCACCGTATAATATAGTAATCCATTGCAGAGACATCACAATTAAAAAAAAAAAGAAACAAAGCCAATCAAGCATATTATGTATAGGGAACAGAAATACACCAACAAAACATCATCATACCTATAATCCGAAATGATATTTGATCAAATATTGTTAAGAAGAACAAGCGATAAATTAATAAAAAGTAAGAAATTCAAAATTTAGATTTACATAACATAACAAGTTGAAGATTTAGATAAAAATTTAAAATAAAAAGAGTTTTTAAATGGACAAGATGGAAAAAATAAAAAATTATAAAACATGCTTTCTTTCGTGTGGCCATAAATTCAGTTATTTTTGTCTTTGGATGTTTTTCAAGAAAATTATAACATAATCTATCATCTCATCCTCCTCTATCTGTTGATCCTCTCAAATCCTAACACACTAAAACTAGATCAAATTCAACATGTTGATCCTCTCGAATCCTAACAATGACATAGTTGTGAACTTCACTTTGATACCATGATAATTTTAGAGAAACCATCATAATTTTAGAAAATTTTAGTCTAGGAGGAATGCACAAACTCTATTTTCATTTATATTAATGGTATTACTAAGATACAAGACCTATTTATAACAATCAAAAGTAAATCAAATCTAAACCAAATACTGAAATAAACTTAATTTAAATTACAAATTTAAATTAAATCTAATCTAATTTGAATAACATAATCTAACAGATATGTCAACAGATATTTTAATATGTGCTCCCTACCACTAGGGTTACCCTTGACTACTGAGCTGGTTTGAGCTCCTTTTCCTCACCTTAGCACAAGACAGAGATGCTGTAAGGTTTGGCTTCCATCACTATGTGACTGAAGTTATACCACGTGGTCAGAGTTAACTGATCATCTCCGTAGAAGAACAGAACTAATGTGAAGTCTATAGATAAATTAGAGAATTCTTAAATCGACTAAAATCATTCAAATATCAATGTATATTGATAGAAATTGTATAATTTAACATTTTCTAAACTACTTCCTCAAAAAACAAAAAAAAAAAGAAAAAAACATATTCTAACTATTTGTCAAACACTCATAAAAAAAAAAAACGCTAAAAGTAGAAAACTAACTCTTTTTATTTTAATGTTTTTTTTTGTAAGATATACTAAAATAAATAACAATGTATTAATATAGTATAAAAAATATTAAACACAATGAATAGGATTAATATACCAAAATTAAAATGTCAATATAAACATAGCTCATTCCTTAAAATTTTTGCAAGGCATTCAAATTTATTAGTTTCTTTATATGAAAAGTGACCTAGTCCATTGTTGATGAAGTCGATCTGAGACCAAACTTGTGTTGGGAAAAAAATAATATAATAATAAAACTAAGATATTACTTCTCCCATTCCACAAGACAAACCACACAAGTTAGAGTCAACAAAAATATAGAGAGAGAGGAAAAAAGAACACCGGAATCTATATTGGTTCGCTCAAAACTCGAGACTACGTGCAGTCTTATGCAACTAAAGGTTCTACTATAATGAGAGATTACAAGAACCCCTCAAATTTTCGCTACAAACTAACCTTCAATAGCAGAACAAAAGCTATATATTGTCTTCCAAATACCACAATATGGTAGCTTGGAATAAACAACGAAGAGAATACCCTAAACCCACAAGAGAAAACTCTCTCTTTCTCTCACAAAAGCTCACTGTCACGCACGCTACTCCAGAAAAATACACACTGTATTTTTACCAGACGCAAAGGCTCCTGATTTTTCTTCTCAGTTCTGCATAGTCTCAAAGCCAATAATACATGTACGTATGTTTAATAAAGAAAGGAACCCAAAGCATAAATGGGTCCAAGCTCATACTTCTACACTTGTTTGCATGCAAGTAAAAAACTACGGAATCTTCCGTTGAATGACGTAGCGTTGAGACGCTACTTCTAGCGTCTTGACGCTACGACTTGTAGCGTCTTCAGTTCTTCGTGTTTGGGCAGCGTCGAGATGCTCTCCTAACGTCTCAACGCCATGCTATCAGATATTCTTCCTCTTGCAGCCAATTTTGGCTCCACAATTCTAACAACTTGAGATATTGACCCTGATGGAACATTGTTGATAAAGATTTTTTTTTTGAATTCAATAATATAGAGAAATTCGAATCTTTAACCTCTAAATCGAGAGTGTATGTCTTAATCAATCTTTATGCTCAACTCTCTTAATCATCTCTATGTGGGCTATTTTTTTTTTTTTTAAAGGATATAGATATTTCTAATGGCTCCTTTTTTGGGCTTTGTGACAACTGAATAATTAATTTAGACAAATGTCAAATCGACCTAAAAAGCCGACGTATTAAATGGTCGTCCCCAGCAGCCATCACCACTCATCAAGCAAATGTCATTGCAGCTGAAGATGTATACGGAAGCTACCTACAATTTACTTGCACATGCAAATGCTAAATATATGGTTAAACAAACTAGGTTTTCAGTCAATTTGATTTATATATATATAATTTTTAAATTTTCGTTTTACTTTTAAGCTCAACGATTACAAAATAAGAGAGTGTAAATTCTCTAAGACTAACTAGTTTAACAAAATCCCTTCTCTAACACCGTTTTTCAGTCTTTGTAGGTATGGGTGGCAGCCTGCGAATTACTGGGAGTGGATGTCAAAAAATCTGGGAGATGCAGATATAAACAAATCCATGACTATGATGTGGAGTTTCTGGTCTTACAGAAATATAATAAACTCAAATAATAACAAGGCTGATGGGGCTGAGTTTTTAAGATGGTCTGGAAAATTTTTCTTGGAGTTTATTAGAGAATGAGAGACAAACCTGATTTAGAACAGGGCAGAGAACCTTTCGAGTCACTTCAGTTGGGCACCGCCGCCGGCGAGAATGTGGAAGATGAATTCATACGCATCCTGGAACTACGTTGAGGGACGGGGCATAATCGCGTGGATACACTACAAGAATTTTGGGTTTTCCTAACACTACAAATGGTCGGGAAAAGTCCAAAAACCGTCGGGAATACCTTTCCCGACGGAAAAAAGAGCGTCGGGACGATCGTCGGCATATTCCAGTCGGGGAAGCTTTTGCCGACCAAAATTTGGTGGCGTCGACATTTCTAAGGAAATGCCGACTCCACTTTGTGGTCAGCAATTAAAGGATTTGCCGACCAAACTATGTTTGGTCGGCAATTCATGTATTTGGTCGGCAAATACTTTAATTGCCGACCAAACTTATAATTTGGTCGGCAATTCAAGGATTTGCCGACTAAATTGTATTTGGTCGGCAATTCCTTGAATTGCCGACCAAATTATAAGTTTGGTCGGCCTTTATGGGAAATGCCGACCAAATACAATTTGGTCAGCAATTCCCATAAAGGCCGACCAAACCACAAATTTGGTCGGCATTACTTTATCTTTGATGTTTTATTAATTTCAAGAGATTTTTGCCTAGATTTTTACTATAATTTAAACATGTTGTACTTATAATAAATTGTACACAAAATAAGTCAAATAATATTTTATATTAAACCAAATTTGATTACACGTTGTTCATAAATTCATACAAGATAAAAATAAAACTTTTACACAAATAAATCTAATATAGAAACAAAATTTAATAAATATAAGTTCACATCATCTTCATGGTAAATCTTTGTCTTGCTTTTAGAATAATGTCGACTCAACACACCTATGAAAAACAAAGACATGAACATAAGATTAAAACTATAAACACATAACAACTAAACTAATATTTCAAAAGTATCAAAATTTACTTAGTTACAAAACTATATAAGCAAAACACCAAATTTGAGAAAGCAACCGAGTTCATCTAAGTTTACTAAGTAAACCAAATTACAGAACTATATAAGTTACTTTTTCTAAACCAAAAGCACAAACACATTTACATATAATTTAACATATAGACCTAATACTAATATATATACCAACAAAATCATATATATATACCAACAAAATCATATAACTTATAACGAATTACAAGGAACTAAAAAAATTAAATTTAACAAAAACAATCAAAACTTTTTACTAACTTCTAAAGTTACAAAACCCATGAATATAACGAAGTAAAACGATCAAAACAACAAAATTAATCTAACTTACTAAGTATACTAATAATAAACTCATCAAATTATAAGTAACTTTTTCAAAACAAAAATTACAAACACACTTAAAAATTAACTTGGACTTATCAAAAAGTATGAGTATTGCCTAAAACTTCTCAATAGACATACATAGAATCTAAAACTCCCACTTCATGAACATAAGCTCAAAGAAACCAAATAATCAACACATCAAATTTATAACCAACTAAAACCAAAGTTACAAAGTTACAAAATTACAAGTAACTTTTTCAAAACAAAAATTACAAACGCACTTAAAAATTAACTTGGACTTATCAAAAAGTATGAGTATTGCCTAAAACTTCTCAATAGACATACATAGAATCTAAAACTCCCACTTCATGAACATAAGCTCAAAGAAACCAAATAATTAACACATCAAATTTATAACCAACTAAAACCAAAGTTACAAAATTACAAGTAACTTTTTCAAAACAAAAATTACAAACGCACTTAAAACTTAACTTGGACTTATCAAAAAGTATGAGTATTACCTAAAGCTTCTCAATAGACATACATAGCATCTAAAACTCCCACTTCATGAACATAAGCTCAAAGAAACCAAATAATCAACACATCAAATTTATAACCAACTAAAACCAAAGTTACAAAATTACAAGTAACTTTTACAAAACAAAAATTACAAACACACTTAAAACTTAACTTTACTTTGTCAAAAAAGTTACAAAACATATATATGAATTTTGACTAAACTTGTCAATACACATGCATAGCATCTAAAACTCAACCATCATGAACATAAGCTCAAAGAAACCAAATAATCATTCGTTGCGAACTCAAACAATCAAAATTTTACCAAATAAACTAACTTTATCAAGTAAATCAAAAGTTACTAAACATAATAAGCAACTATTTCAAAAACCAACTACCATGAACATAAACTCAAACAAACCAAATAAATTCAAAACTTAAGAACTTAAACTCACAATTTAACCAAAACATAGCATCTAAAACTCAACTATATCATGAACATACATACAAACCAAATAAACTCAAATTATTGGCTACCTTTACTGCAGGATAGCCATACACAATTTGTCTTACTATGTATAAGTATCTCAATTAAATATCAAAGCATACTAACCCCCCCCCCCCCCCCCCCCAAATGCTCAAATCATTGGCTACCTTTGCTGCATGATAGCCATACACAAATTAGTTGTAGAGAGATCATACCTATTTAGATGATCCTTGTGAGTGGATGAATTGTGTAAGCATTGCTCGGAGGCTACACAAATCTACTTATCAAGTAGCTACCTATTAAAATTTTCATTTCAATTTCTACTTATCAAAAGCAAAACTTAAGTATGAAAAGTATATGTATGAAAAAAAGTGTGAAAAGTATAAGCTAGGTAAATGTAAACAACATAAAATTGTTACAATTAAACTAAAAAAGTAGGAAAAGTATAGACTAGGTAAAAGCAAGCTTGAGAGGATGAGAATTGACCTTGAATATGTAGTCCGTTTGAAGACTTTGTTTTAATCCTTCAAGAGAAATGCCCTGTTTTAAAGCATATATAATTTAGTCAAAATGAATAGAACTCATTTGAATTTCTACTTATCTTCAAATTTTAAATAAACAACATAAAAAGTCTAACCAACCTAAGTCATAATTATAACCAACATAATTATATAATTCATCTAGAATTTATCATGTTTAATTACTTGATAACGAACATAAAAAAAGTCTAACGAACATAGGTCATAATAACCAACACATCTACTAACTTATGTTGTTTACTTGATAACCAACATAAATATATAATCAACATAAGAGTCATAATTATATAACCAACATAAATATATAATCAACATAAGTCATACTTATATAACCAACATAATTATATAACTCATCTACAACATAAAAAATCTAACCAACTTATGTTGTCTACATAACTTAACAAACCTAATTAGTAGTAAAATGTCTAACCAACCATATGTAATGTTCAACTCCATACCCATGAATAAGAATAATTAACATTACAAAATAACTAAAAATAAAATTTAAAGTACAAATTAACCATATGTAGATCTACTTATTTACAATAAACTATAAAATACAAATTCAAAATAGAGAATAGAAAGGAAGAGTTCTAAAGTTTAAATATCAATTTAAACTATTTTAACTGTATTCGAAATCAACCCAAACCTACCTTAAATTTTTTTTCAACACTTCGAGACGGAACCAAATCCTAAAACAAAAGAATTCAAAGGTTAGATACCAATTTAAACTATTTAAACTATGTTCTAAAAAGCCTAAACATAGATTTATCACCTAAAATTTACCAAAACACACTTAATCTTTGGTTAAAAGTGTTCGAAATATTAGCGAAAGTGTTCGAATGAGTTCGAAACTACAAAAAAAAAAAAAAAAAAGACTTCTCAAATGTTAGAAAATGATATATCATACTTTCTTTGACTTCGAAAAGATTTAAAAGTGGATTTCTACATACTTTGTTCACCAAAGAAGTTAGAAACTTTGTTGGTTTGAGTTCCAAGTGTTCGAACTCGCAAATATGAGATTATACAAACCAAAACACAATAAACCTAAATAGATTTGCAAAATAATCTTGAATCTAAGTATATTAACTACTCAAAAAAAAAAACTTTACAATCTTACCAAAATCAAAGAAAATGGTGGGTGGTAGTGTGTTGGCGGGACGTAGGGGCGTGGGTGGGAGAGAAGGAAAGGGAGAGGAGAGAAAGGAAAGGGGCGGCGGTCGGTGAGAGGGTGGGTGGGTGGATGGGAGAGAAGGGAAGGAAGAGGAGAAGATGAAAGGGTTAAGAGAAAGGGGGGAAATTTTTGGAAGGAGATGGAAAATGGGGGGAAAAGACCTCGGAAATGGGAGGGAAAATGGGGCTCATTTTCGAGCCCCATTAATGAGGAAATGCCGACGGTTTTAAAAAACGGTCGGCAAATGTGGAAAAAATGCCGACAGTTTTGAAAAATGGTCGGCAAAAGTGGGAGAAATGCCGACGATTTTGAAAACGGTCAGAAAAAGTGAAGAGAAATGCCGACGATTTTGAAAATGGTCTGCATTTCTCATCACATTTGTCGATCGTTTTCAAAACGGTCGGTATTTCTCATCACATTTGCCAATCGTTTTCAAAACGGTCAGCATTTCTCATCACATTTGCCGACCATTTTCAAAACGGTCGGCATTTCTCTTCACTTTTGCTGACGGTTTTCAAAACGGTGGGTATTTCTCTTCACTCTTGCCGACCGTTTTCAAAACTGTTGGCATTTCTCTTCACTTTTTCCGACCGTTTTCAAAACCGTCGACATTTCTCCCACTTTGGCCGACCATTTTTCAAAATCGTATGCATTTCTCCTCACTTTTTCTGACCGTTTTCAAACCGTCGGAATTTCTCCCACTTTTGCCGACCGTTTTCAAAACCGTCGGCATTGCCTCTTTTTCCCAACCGTTTTTAAAGCGTCGAGATAAATAACGTTAGAAAATGGCAAAATTCTTGTAGTGATAGTTCGTGACTCTAACGGATCTCTAACCTGTGCGGGATTAAAAGCCATCAGAAACCACTAGCCGATCAAGATGCTTGAAGCAATGGCGATTAAAGAAGGGCTGGAACACTTGCTCAGACGTGATCCCCCAGTCCATTCCGCTGATTGTGGTTGATTTTGATGCCTTGACAGTCGTTAATGTATTGAACAAATCAGCAAAGGACCTAACATAAATCAACATTTTTGCTGATGATATTGAAGGATTGACAGCTCGGTTCATGGAGGTGAATTTCCACAAATGTAGTCGATTAAGAAACCTTGCGGCTCACCTTCTAGTGAGAGAGGCAGTGACCCCTCGTTTTATTTTTTAGCAGAATTTGTTTTCCAAAAAGGAAATTGAAAGGTTGTTTATTGGTTTTTTTTGGGATTCTGCTTTTCCCCTCTTGTTGGTTGGACTCTTTAATGAGGTGTATCCTTGTTGGTGGTTGGTGTTTATAAATTGCTCTATTAAAAAAAAAAAGAGATGAATGAAATTTACCAAGAATTTATTATTATTATTTTTTTAAATTACCAACACTTTGTATGTATGATAAAGATCTAATATAATATACTATTTATAAAGGTAGGATATATAAGTTTTATCACGTGATTTGGAGATCAAATCAGAAAATGTTAAGGGTACAATTTATTGTTACATTTTAATGTTTAATAGTTTCCTAAATGTAAATTTTTTTTAAGATATTAACTCTTTAAAGGGTCAAAAAATGAGCATCCTTCAGTGGTAATTGACATGCACTTCTTCCCTTGAACTTGGAGGTTCATATCTCTCATATCCCACATTTGTTGTGCAAAAGAAATTTGTAATGGTTTTCATCTTTTTAAAGGAGAAACGTATTTGTAAGAGATCAGGTTTTAAATTTAACTTTTGGTTACTTAATTTTGTATTAAATTCTTCGATCTAAAATTCATGTATAAATATCTCTCTTAGCACACTCTTAAACACACGACATTTTTAATATTTTCTTCTCTTACTTTCTCTTATTTTAGTTGCGGTGTTGTATCTTGAAGGGGACAAGGCCAGAGAAAACATGTTGAACTATACATCGTAGAGGCCTTCAATCTCTTTAGAGAGTGCGAGAAACCATCATCTCGACCTAATTGTTTATGTATTTGTTTGTCAATATAAACTTCATTTTCTCTTGTTATTTGTAATTTTCCAACATGATGTAGTGGATTTAAGGTTAGGCCAAATCCATGGCCAAAGAAGGAAAATCCATCCCAAAAGAGAGAAAACTCTCAAAATAACCAAATGTTCTATTCAAAATATGATATCCAAAATCTCCCTTACAATTCTAAAGAATGACTATTTATAGCCTTACAACAAAAATAACCCATAACTAATTAATCTATAATTAACACTATCGCGTCATTGTCCAAAAACATAACAGTCATTGTATCATTGAACGCTTTAATCACAAAACTCATGAAGCTTCTACCATGGAGATTAATCAATCCTTCAACATCACCAACTCGGTTCAAACACCCATAATTTTTCTCTCTCACCATGTCAATTAGAACCCTCCAATTAATTATTAAAAATGTAGCCTATCGTCATCATTCAACTACACATCAACAGCAACGTACGAAAGCAAGTGCAAGAGGTTGTTGAACTTGCAGCCAACGACTTTTCTTGACTGGAAAATTATACCCTTTACAAATAAACTTGTGGCCAATGACTACACATCAAAAAAATTCCCTTGTTTAACTTTACAAATAAACTAGATGCCAGCTCCTTAATTTATGAAAGCTTTAACTAAATATTTACCAAAAAATATTGTTTGTTATGTATTTTAAAATTCAAACCTTAGATTTTCAAGTCTCTTAAAATCGTGCATTTACAATTTTATATATTTAAATTTCGTTTTATCTTTTTACTTTCCCTATCTTCATCTATTGTTTTCATCGTTGAATCCTCTCTAATTGCATCCATGGCGTTGAGAGTTACAGAAAAAAAAAGATGATGAGATAGTTGGAGTTGATCGTGAAGAATGCTTGGCTATGCAGGAAATTTACAAAGGCGATGGACGATGGCCTTTGCAACCATTTATTTCACTAGAGTTCTTATTTTCCAAAGGAAAGTCGTTAGATGCAAGTTCGGCAACCTCTTACACTTGCTTTCGTATGTTGTTGTTGATGTGTAGTCGAATGATGATGATAGGCTACATTTTTTAACGCTGATCGGAGGGTTCTAATCGACACGGTGAGAGAGAAAAATTATGGGTGTTTCGACTGATTTGGAGATGTTGATGGATTGATTAATCTCCATTGTAGAAGCTTCATGAGTTTTCGATTGATGCGTTCAATGATACAACGATTATTATGTTTTTGGATGATAGTGAAAGTGGAAGCCAGTGTTAAAAGAATGAAAACCTTCCGTAAATAGAAGCAAAAATGCTTAAAGAGGAAATACGTACACTGTGTATTTATACAAAACAAACAAAATTTGCTAGAGGTTCCTAATCACCTCTAGTGCCAAAAAGGTTTTTGCTTTGTGAGTACAAGGTATTTGTGTGGCTCAATGTTGAATATATAGTATTCTTACGTTTCGTGAAGAAAAAAAGCTTGCACTGTCATACTGTCACTCTGTCTATCAATCTAGTACAAGGTACTTGTGTAGCTTAGTTTGACGAAGATTTTACCCTTTTTTAGTAGAAGGTATTTGTGTGGCTCAGTCTAACAAAGATCTTAGTTTTTATGATAAGAGTGATACATAAGGTCGAGAAGTGTCATGATTACTTTATGCTAGGGTTTAAATTCCTTTGAATTACAAGGTATTTGAGTGTTTGAAATTCCAAAAGTTTCTAAATTCGATTAAATGTTCTTATTATTTGAAAGTTCGATTTTCAAAAAATTCAAATTGAAGTTTTTTTTCTTTCCATTTTCAGGTTTAAAACATACTTCCATTTGAAATCTAGTTTTAATTATCTCATAATTTTAGGATTTGGTTGTTTAATTATCTCATCAATTAAATCTTCTCGTTATTTGTTGTTTTGATTTTCCGTCTTAATTATCCATAATTTTAGAATTCAATTTTATCCGGTTTGATAGAAAATGTAGCTTAGTTAATTGAATTATCTTAATTAATCCATGAATTTATCATTTAATCATTTATCTAATAAAAAAGTTGTTTGACTATATCTCGAAATGACATTTAAATATAGTCATTTATCAGTGTATGGGTGGGAGTGAAAGTCTGGTGCGTCTCAATCCACACAAGAAGAAAAGACCAGCAACCAATTTTCCTTCAAAAGATTGGTAGTTCGAAAGTCTATTCACTTTCTCTTACTCACTTTCTCTTACGTCACAAACAAAGCTGTTGAGTTATGAGTTTTTTTTTTTTTTTAATTACATTCAATTTTTCAATTTAATGTTTTAAGTTTCTTTTTTAAAAGTTAGATCTAACACATTTCAGTTTTTTGTCTTTTAAGTTTTGTGAGTTTCTTTATTTAATGTTGTAAGTTAATTTGTAATATTAATTAGGTTTATTTTTTGTACCTATATAAGGATGAACTTCGATGTGAAGATTGTATCACAAAAATTTTCTATTTCAATAGAAGTCTATTCATCTATTGGGTTCCTCTCTCTCATTTGCAATTTTCTCTCTTTGTTCAACAAGCATTGAGACTTTGATTTGATTATTGCTTTCGCAATATTTTTTCATCCTTCATTTTTTCTCAACAGTGGTATCAGAGCCTTAGATTTAAAGGGCTGTGATTTTATTTGAGAGTGAGAAATTCAATTTTTTTTATTTGAAAAAAATGTCTTCTAATTTTGGTGCAACCTCTCCTCCACATTTTAATGGTGAAAACTACCAATTTTGGGTTGTTAAAATGCAATCCTACCTCAAGGCACTTAGCCTTTGGGAATATGTCTCAAGTAATGCTGATCCTCAACCATTAGAAGAAAATTCGACGTTAAATCAGATCAAACTACATGAAGAGGAGAAACTGAAAAAGCCGAAGGCTTTATCTGTTATTCATGCTGCTTTATTTGATCCTATTTTTTCTAAGATTATTGATTGTAAAACAGCAAAAGAAGCTTGGGATAAATTGCATGAGGAATTTGAATGAAGCGCAAAGGTGAAGGCTGTCAAATTATTGACTCTCAAGAGAGAGTTTGAGATACTGAAAATGAAGGATTCAAATTCTGTGAGGGACTACACAACAAAAGTGGTTACCATTGTAAACCAGATAAGACTAGCTGGTGAAAATTTTCCAGATTAAAGAGTTGTGGAAAAAATAATGGTTAGTGTTCCCAACAAATTTGAGTCAAAGATCTCAGCCATAGATGAGTCTTCTGATTTGACTACTCTCTCCATAGCTGAGTTAATTAGCAAATTACAAGCTCAAGAATAAAGAGATACAATGCGCAATGAGGAACATGTTGGGGGTGCATTTCATGCCAAGTCTAAAGGCAAGAAACCTATTGCAGAAGATGATAGACGGGAAACTAAAAATCAGGGGAGCAAAAGAAAAAGGAGGAGCATCAAAGAAAGGTAAATTTCCTCTTTGTCGTTATTGTAAAAAGACCAATCATGCTAAGAAAATTTGTTGGTCCAAAAATAAGCAAGTCTATCATTGTGATTATTGCAACAAGGATGGTCATATAGAGAAGTTTTGTTATGCCAAGAAAAACCAAACCCAACATCCTCAGGAACAAGCAAATTGTGCCCACAATAATCAAGAAACAAATTTATTGTTTATGGCCTCTCATATTGATGACAAAGAGTCAACCTCCTGGCTTATTGACAGTGGATGTACTACTCACATGGCTAAAGATATCAATCTTTTTAGCCAAGTTGATAGATCTATAAAGTCTAAGGTCATTCTTGGACATGGCGAGATGGTGCTAGCTGAAGGTAAAAGTACTGTCATTATGCATACTAAGCAAGGTGAAAAGAAAATATCCAATGTTTTATATGTTCCGAGATTATCTCAAAACTTGCTTAGTATTGCTCAATTGTTGCATAACAAACTTTCCGTGGTTTTCAAGGACCAAGTTTGTGTTATTTATGACCCACAAGGAGTAGAGATTGCAAGGGTCAACATGGTTGGAAATGCTTTCTTTTTGAATGGTGACTCTTTATGTCATCATGCACTAAATGTCAAAGTGGAAAAAAGCAAGAAGTGGCATCATCGCTTTGGTCACTACAACAACAAAGCTTTGAAAATTTTGCATTCTTCTAATATGGTTGATGATTTTTTAAATTTCACCTCATTTGATCAGATTTGTGAAAGTTGTCAAGAAGGGAAGATGCACAGATTACCTTTCCCAAAAGGTGGCAGTTTTAGAGCCAAAGACAAGCTTGAATTAGTGCACATCGATGTTTGCGGTCCTATGCGCAATACATCTATTGGGAATAATAAATATTTTATTCTATTTATTAATGATTTCACCAGGATGACTTGGGTATATTTTTTGGTTGAGAGAACTCAGGTTTTCGAAATTTTCAAGAAGTTTGTAAATTTGGTTGAAACTCAAAGTGATTGTAAGCTCAAAACTTTGAGAACAAATAACAGGAAGGAATAAACTTCCATACAATTTGAAAAATTTTGTGAAGATTTGGGAATCCAGCACCAACTGTCCATTGCCTATACACCATAACAGAATGGTGTATCAGAAAGAAAAATAGAATCGTGATGGAGATGGCAAGATGTCTTCTCTTTGGAAAAAAATTGCCAAAGAAATTTTGGACAAATGTTGTATTTACTGCTGTTTACTTGCTCAATAGACTACCAACAAGGGCAGTTGAGGGCAAGACTCCATATGAAGCTTGGTCAGGAAGAAAACCTTCCATTAAGAACTGAAGATTTATGGATCTGTATGTTACTCTCTTATTCCTTCTATTAAGAGACCCAAAATTGATAAGAAGGCAATTAAGGGAGTATTTATTGGTTATGCTGTTGATTCAAATGGGTATAGAATTTTTGATTTGAACACTGGAAAGGTTATCTATAGTCGTGATGTCATTATTGATGAAGATTCTTATTGGGATTTTGAGGAGCAAACAATTGTGAGAGACTCATCCACTAATTTTGAAATTTTAGAACAAAATGAATCTTATTTTGATTCAATTGATTCTAATGATCAAGATAGCCAAGATCCTCTTTCAAATGATGATGATCTTGTTGATGCAACTGGTGATGATCCAAATTACAAGGTAACATCACCTGCTGATATATATGAAAGTTGTAATCTTGTTATTGTTGAACCAAATAGCTATTATGAAGTGATAATTATCATTCATGAGGATTATTTGGCCTTTAAACTTAGTTATATTTGTAATTTTTATTCATATTATTTAATGAAAAAATAAAAAGTGGTTGAATTTAATCACATGATTGATGGAAGACCTTTAAATTAAGTAAGTTGAGAAAAGAAAACAAAAGAAGAAAAAAATTCACACTTACTTAATGTTTTGATGCAGGAATTTTTCGAAATGCAACTGCAATGCAATTGCAATCTGGACAGATCTGAAATTAAGGAAAAAAACGTAGATTTCGGGATTTTGAAGGAAAATTGACCTACGAATTCAACAAGATAATTAGCCATGATTGTCCATCAACCAAGATGGAAACCCTATCATGAAATCCCTATAAATATTGAACAAAGAAGCCAAACAAAGGGAGCTCGATTTTAGAAGATTTTAGTTTATGTTTTGGGTTTTCTTACTTTCTGCAATTTTTAGTTTTAGTTTTTTTTTTAGTTGTTGTTCTGTATTCATTTCTTCCACATCTCAGTCACGAATTTCTTCCTCAATCCTATCTCAACGAAGTTGATGTTGGTAAAGAGAAAATCCTTGTTCGATTGAGCTGGATTTTGGGAAGAAAAGTTCGTGGGTTTCATGAAGAGAATAATCGAATTAAACTCACAGCGGAAGCATAGGAATCGTCTTTGATTTATTTAGAATTAAACTAAAATACAAGGGTTAAGCAGTAAATACCTTCCAAATATAGAGATTCTTCTGGCGGATCTTTATCTCTTCCACAAAGTCTTCCTGGCTATGACTCGAACACAGGACCAAGGCTTGTGGGTGTAATATCCAATTTTGGATTTCTAGTATTTATATGGCATAATGGTTATTTAATTTTCAAATGTCTTGAAAGAGGAGAAGTTTGGAATAAATTAGAAGTAAAAGTAAATTGAAATTTATGGGGTAAATTTTTGTTAAAAGAAAAAGGAAAGAGGAAAGTGAAAATATGTATGGTTTTGGTGTATTTTTGAAATAATAATAATAATAAATAAATAAAAGAAATAATGTGTGGCTTCAAAGAAGCCACATGTATGCTTATTTGATAGATTGCAAGCCACATACATTATTTTGGTTTTAGAAAAAAAAAGGTTCACGAAAAACAGAGAAGGAGGAAAGAAAGGAGAGAGAAAGAGAAAAAGAGGAGGATTTTGATAGAGAAACTACAAGGAGCTCATGAGGGAGAGAAAGATTGGAGAAGATTGAAGGACTTCAAAGAAGTTTTGTTGGTGAAGACTTCTAATTTGGTAAGTTTTCAGAAGATTGTTATGAGAAACCAAGAAAAATTGAAGTTTAACAGTAGATTTTATGGGTTTTCATCTTTAAGTTCCAAGGATTTTCATGGATTTTCATCCTTTAGTTCTAAGAATTTTTATTGATTGATTAAGAATTTTAGCATTAATCTAAGGGAGAAAGAAAGAAAGTTTAATGTTTATAAAGGGAGAAAGAAAAGGAAGGAATGAAAAATAATGTTGAATAAAAATGGAGTAAGCTACTTTGTTGGTTTCATTTTGTGGGTTGGAAAGAGAAGGCACAAAACAAAGAAGAAGAAGAAGAAGAAGAATAAGAAGAAGAGAGAATGAGGGTAATTAAGTAAATTACAAAAAGGGAATGGTTGAATGGTACACATGAAGTTATGAGGAGAGAGAATTGTTGATGGAAATTGGGGTATTCACGTGGGAGAGGTAGTTTGAAAATAAATAAATAAATAAATAAATAAATAAATAAAATGTTATTTGATTTTAAGAAAAATATGGATTGTGGAAGAGAGAGAAGAAAATATTAGTTGATTAGAGAAAAGATAAATATGTTGTCTACATTATTGGAATGAGAGAGAAAGTTTAATTTGAGAATTTGGATTAAGATGGAAGAGAAAGAAATTGGAAATTAATTTAATTGATTAATAGGAAGTTTATGTTTATTTCTCTTGGAAATAATTCATAATCTATGGTATGGTTATTGGAAATTTCAGATTGGACAGAAATTGGACTAGTATATGATCTGAAGAGCCGATGTTGATATTTCTGTGAGTGGTTATTTTATAAAGTATTTCAATTATTTTAGTAATTGATGAGATTTTTGTGAGATTTGAAATCAATTGCAATTAATATTAATGCAAATGATTTAGTTATTTGAAAATTTGGAGGAAATTACTTGTATTTCACAAATTGTTTATTATTGAGATTGATGATTTACTAATTTGATAAGAAAGTGACATATGATCACTAAATTGAATTCATGATTTAGCATATTTGAATTTGAAGAGTTTTAATGTTTATTGAGAAATGTATGAGATTTTTGAGATGTGGTCTCAGAGAAAATAAGACTTTGAAAATGTTTTATATTATTTGAGAGATTTGATGATTATTCGAGAAAGTATAAAGGTTTAATGTTATTTCAGAAATCTCTCAAGTTTATGAGATGTTTAAAGAAAGAGCATGGTTTTCAAAAAGAATTTGAGAATCAAGAGACGTTTTATGTTAAAAGTGGATTTTTACACCACTAGATCTTTGTACCCATGGTGATTACCTGGTATACTATGAGAATGTGTTTCCATAGAATGCTTGCGTGCTCAGGCCGCAGGGGATGCAGGGGAATGCCGGGGCTATTAGGTGCCGAATCCGAATTCCGAATCCTGGTCCAAATCCTGGTCCTGAAGCATTACATATGATAGAGTTTGCTCTGCGTGCACGTATGACAGAGATATGCTCTGCTATGTATCTGGAGATTACTCAATACATAGTATGATAGAGATTGCTCTGCTGTGCGTATGGAGATTACTCTACACCAGTATGACAGAGTTGTGGGTACAAATTTGGTGATTAGAACTTATGCTTATATTTCAAGAGTTGAAATTATGAGATTTCTTTTTACGCATTTTTATTAGCCCGTATTTATGTATCAAGAGTTATTGTTTAAAGAGTTGTTGTTTCCAAGAGTTGAAATCTCGGTTTGTGCAGCTTATGTTTCACTCTATTTTCATGATCTTGAGTAGTTCAAAAAATTTCATGATTTACATTTTTTTTTATAGAGTTTGAATTATGTTTTCCATGTAAAGAGATTTTCTTAAAAGTTAATTTTTCTTATTGACTTACCACTCACTGGGCTTTTTAGCTCATTCTTTTGTTTTTAATTTTTCACCAGGTTGCTCTTGAGTTTCAACTTGAGTTAGCTAATCAGAGTCTGCCACCAGTCTTGTCACGTCATTGCATATCATTTATTGTAAGTAAAGAGAGAAATTCCAATGTGTTATTTATGAGATATCCATAGTTAAAGATAGATAATGAGAAAAGAGAATAAGACTTGGCAATAGATTCCATTGCACATTTGAGGTCTACTGCCATCACATCTCATCCTATGTTTGGTAGTGTTGATCTAGGGCGGGTTGTGACAGTGGGAGCCTCTTGAAAGAAAATCCACAAGGGATTGGAGAGGAAGAGGTCTAGAGAGAATTCTCTAATTCTCTCTATTGAGGAGTGTAACACCCGAGACATTTTGGGTAAGTTTAAAATGTTGTTTTGGTAAAGTTTTATTAAGAATTTAATTGCTTTGAGGGTATTTTGGTGATTTTTGGAAAAGGAAAGGGTATTATGGTCATTTATAGAGAAGATATTTTTGATTTTATATTATTATTTTATTATTATTATTATTATTTTCTTTCTTTCTCTTCTTCTTCCTCCCGACAGCCCCTCTCCCTCACTGTAATTCTCTCTCTCTCTCTCTCTCTCCCGCCGCAAGCACCAGACGGAGCTGCCGCCGTCGCACGCCGAACGCCGGAGTCTGAAGTCGCGCAAGCACGACCCAGCCGCCTGCTTTTCTCTTCGCGCCGCCCAGTTCCGCCGCACCTCTATTTTTGATCGCCGGTGAAGCCGCTGCAGCTCGCTGCCGAACGCCGTAGCACGCCTTGTCGGACGAAGCTGCTATTGCACAAGCGCCGAAAGCTTAGTTCAAACATCGGGTCTTCGCCGGAGCCACGAACGAGTCGGATCTGACTCGCTGGAGTTTCAGATCTCATCGGATTTGCAGGTGACGTCTCGCTGGAAGCCGGGATTTCGTCCGGTTCGGCCAAATCAGTCACCCCAGCTCGCCGGTTCCAGCTCAGATCCGACCCCACAAGTTCGGGTCAACCCAGATCCACGAGCCTTTCACGAAAACGAGACCTCACGCGCTCCCACGCGCCGATAGGTTGACTCACCCGCCGCCGCCGTGAAGCCCACGCGCCGCCGCTCGCTGGAGTTGGGTAAATTTTGCCATTTGGTCCGTTTCGTCGAGTTATTAATGTTAGAATGCGTTTTAGCGTAATTCGGTTGGTTTAAGACCTGTTTAGGACACTTTTTAGGTGATTTGTCGAGGACCTTGGATTGTACTTGGAGTGGGGACTCGAGAAGCTCATTACTAGTGAAGAAAGGGTATTTTAGTAAGTAAAGATTTAAGGTAAGGGATCTCACAACGAAAGAAGTTTTCGAAACCTAGAGCTAGCCCTATATTTACTTTGAAGTTTATGTTTCCGTGTTAAGTATTTAAGAAAGAAAGTGTTTTACATGTATATTCCTTTTACACTAGTTCCATGAGTTCTATTTGAGTTTTCATGTTAAAAAGGATGGAAATGATATGTATGTCTTTGAAATGCGATTGCCTTGACTTATGCATTCATGAGTATGTTCTAAAACGAGCGGGACCTCATGCATGTGTTGTGTGCTCATGAAAAGATTTATGTAAGGCCGTGACGATAATTCTCCCAAAAGTTTTATGTGGGTTGTGAGGGAACCCGAGTCTTCGAATTCTCTATGCTCCCGGGGTTCGAGAGTGCTCCACGATGGTAGCCGACGGGCTTGAGTCTTCGGACTCCACGATGGTAGCCTTCGGGCTGAGTCTTCGGACTCCACGATGTATGTTAGCTTTCGAGCTCAACTCTCAGAGTTAGGGGAGGACTCTATTCGATGGAAAATTATGTCTTCGGACTATTTACGAGGCCCTCGGGAGAATTTAATCGTTCACGAGAGCCGCAAGAAAAAGTACATGGTTTATAAAACGAATTTTAGGTCCCCTACTAAAGCGATGGTTTACGATGGTTTTATGATTCAAAATGACATGTTGCATGCGATTGAAACTCTTATTTTGAAACTATGAGTTACTTACTGAGTATTATTCGTTAATACTCACCCTTTTCCTTTTAAAATGTTTTCAGGTAAGGCTAAGATCGGCCCTAGCGCGTGACCGGAGATCAGCTACTCGAGTCATGGGAGCCGAGCGATTGCTATTCCGCTTCTTTTATGTTTCTGGATGTACATAGAACTCATGTCAAGTTTTTAAATGTTTAGGAGGATGTTTCAAAATCTTTTAACCTTTCTTTGTAAATCGTGCACGTGTATTTGGCTTTCTATGTTTGAATTCACTTGGTTTCTGCTGTTTGAACCCTAGCATCATATTGAGAAGTTTGTTGGATGCTAGGAGGTTGTTTGAAAATCTTAGAAGTGTGTTTTTCTATGTCTTATCAGGTAAGGGTCAAATTTTTGGTTTTCGCGTAGTTACGCCGTTATGCTGCCGAAATTTTCGGTAATATAGCAACGTGACTTAGTAATGACTCTTAGGTAGCGTGTTGAGCCTATAGGGTCGTTACAAGGAGTGTGTTGTGTAGAATGCATAATGGTTCACCCTTAGAGTCCAATTTATAGTGGTCTAGGGAAAATAATTAAATAATATATTTTAATATCTAATATATTAAAATATATTTATCTAACCAATTTGAATCTTATTCAAACCGTTTTAAATTCTCCTACGACATTTATTTCTTAATTTGAATCCAATTCAAATTTAATAAATATATTTTATTTAATGTATCTAATATACATTAATTATTTTAATATTTAATGTATCAAATACAATAAATATATTTTCCTCTTTTATTTAATATATCTAATATATTAAATATTAATTTAAACATTTCAAATTAAATATTAATTTGAACATTTCAAATTTTAATATTTAATGTACCAAATACAATAAATATATTTTTCTCTTTTATATTTAATATATTAAATATTAATTTGAACACTTCAAATTAAATATTAATTTGAACATTTCAATTTTTTCTTTCAACTAAATTAATCTTTTAGTGTTACTATGAGCTAGCAAGGGGACCTTATGGACCTACAGATTATAAGCTCCAATGATACAAAATTAATTAATTAAAGAGTTTAATTAATTAATTTTCATTCATTAACTATAGGTCACTCCACTATAGACCTAGAGTTGCACTCTTATGCACTGTAGGACAAGTTGTGTCCATAGATATAATTATTACATGCAAGTCGATCCTTCACGAGTTGTTCGTAATTACAGCTGGGTCAAAAGTCCGTTTTACTCCTATAATTACATCTTGCACCTTAGGTACCACTGATCCTCTAATGAACAACATGTTTATAATCTAATTATAAACTAAGTCCCTCTCGGGCCAATGAGAAGGTGGGGCCCCATTGTTCAAGTCCCGAAACCAGCACTTAAGGGAACTACTCATCTACTTACCCTATATGGGAAGGAGTGAATTCCATCTTGTGAGATTATGTTCCCAGCTCCCTATTTGGTCAAGTCCCCAAAATGGTAGGCATATTGAATCGGCTACAAAAGCCACTCTCACCCATGCAAATCAAAGGACAAGCCCTCACAGGCAGGAGTTCATAACTCACTCAGGATTAAGATCGAATCGCATATGATCATCCTGATGAAATATTAATCTTCTCAATTAACGGATTTATAAAGAGAGATTAAATATTTCGTGGTCTAGTCTTATACAAACTCATTGTATAAGATACCCCCACTCACATGTCTCCACATGAATGATTTGGATCAAATCATTTGTAACTATTACAAAGTGGGCCGTATCAATAGTGTTACTAGAATAAGGCACCCAACCTTATCCATATACTATGACCATTTAGGTTATTTCTTGAACATGATCCTCTCATATGTCAACCACATACTGTTCAAGATTACACTAATAACCTTGGATTTTTCATATAATGGATAATATTATATTGCAAATAAAATAATCAAAATTATTATTCATTATTAAATAAATTATTAATTACGAGGCTTTAGGGCATAAATCCCAACATTTCATTGCCGACTGCAGAATTTTTTTTTAGTTTTAAGCTGCTGTCTTTTATTTTCTTGTAAATCTCAGTCCGAATTTCTTGCTCAATCCCTTCACAACAAGAGTTGGTGTTGGTTATGAGCAAATCCTTGTTCGATTGAGCTCAATAGGGAAAAATTGAGTTGTTATTGGATCTTTGCTAACTTGTAATTTTTGTTCTATTATTTGAATGCAAAGTAGCTACTGGGTTGTTTTTCAATTTCAGCAAATTTAGTTTCTGTTATTTGAATTTTGGAAAAGAAAATTTAGCTTCAACAAGTTTAATTTCAATTATTTGAGTCTAGTAGCTATGAGTTCGTTGTATTGTTAATTCAGTAATTTTAATTCAGTAGCAATTTTGATTTGGAGGCCCACTTCACCTCAATTTTTGCATATATATATACAAGTTTCTTTAAGTTAATTTTATATCTTGAAATTTTGAAATTATTTCTTTAAGCTACTATATTGCTTTGTATTTGCAATTTGTTGCATTGTTTACCTTGATTATACCAAGGAATTTTACTAATTTACATTTACTGTTTTCAATTTATTCCATCATGAAGAGCTAAATTTCCTTTGGGATTCAAGTTGTGAATGCCCTAGAGGAAAGATGTAAGGCTTGATAACAAAAACAATCTAGCTAATTCTTGAACTATTGTTTGCTTTTGGTGAAATTAATGTTGGGTAAACCCTAGTTAGCCATCTAGTGTTGCTTGCCAAGCTAAACTTAATACCGAATGGGTTAAGGGAGGCGAAAGTCGCAAAAGCAATGGAGGAAAAGGTTTAGACATAAGTCCTGAAACATCGACCCTAGACATAGGGCGAGACTCCAAAACCACTAGAATTGCGTGCAAAAAAATCTAAGTTAGATTAGCCATAGAAATATAGGTTTAATCACTTAGTCTCCTAAAGATACTTCATAGAAGGTCGAATAGGAGTTGAATTTGGTTTACTTAGTTCTTGAGTTAGCTACGATTGCAATTGCCTTCATGTTGCATTTTCGTTCCAAATGGGCATTAGCATCTTGAATCCCTTTTTCATTTTCATTGATCTTTTCAAACAATTTTTCTTGTAACCAAAGCACCTCATACATCATTTTCACCCACGGTTACCTTAAGTTGCAATTTGTCAACTATTTTGTGCCATTTTTATAAATTTTATTAAAACCCGTTCCCTTGGGTACAATACTCTGGAGTACTCCAGTTTCTTATTACTTCGATCACGTGCACTTGCGTGTTGTAGCAAAAAGCCCGATCATGAAGCTTCATAATCTGCTGAATGGATTGCTACTATGAAAGAAGAATTAGAGATGATTAATAAAAATAATACATGGGAGCTTGTAGCGCAACCGCGAGGAAAGAACGCCTTGGGTGTGAAATGGGTGTTCAGAGTGAAGTATAATTCTGATGGTTCAGTCAACAAATATAAAACAAGGTTAGTGGTAAAAGGTTATGCACAACAACATGGAGTTGATTATGGAGATACATTTGCTTCAGTTGCACGACATGACACAATACGATTGATTATTGCTTTAGCTGCACATTTGGGGTGGAAAATATTCCATCTAGACGTCAAATAAGCTTTTTTGAATGGTGATCTTGAGGAGGAAATTTATGTGAGGCAACCTGAAGGGTTCGTGGATAAAGGCCAAGAAGATAAAGTATGTCGTCTGAAAAAAGCTCTCTATGGATTGAAGTAGGCACCTTGTGCTTGGCATAGTAAGATTGATTCCTACTTACTTCTTCAAGGTTTTAGTAGGAGTATGAGCGAAACTACTCTCTATGTTAAGGTTGGTAGCAACTCTAATCAACTCATTCTTTCCCTTTATGTTGATGATATGCTTGTGACTGGAAATGATTATCAAATGCTACAAGATTTTAAAGTTGAGATGGAAAAGATGTTTGAGATGTCAGATCTTGGTTACATGCATTATTTTCTTGGTATGGAAATTCTTCAAGAAGACAAGGGTATTTTTTTTGACCAAAGAAAGTATGCTAAAGGAATTTTGAAGAAATTTAAGATGGAAACATGTAAAGTTGTTTCTACTCCTTTAGCGATAAACTTGAAAGTGTCAAAGAATGATGGTGAGAAGCTTTCTAATCCTACAAATTATAGAAGTTTAGTAGGAAGTCTCTTTTATTTAACAACATCTAGGCCAGACTTGATGTTTGCTGCAAGTTTGCTCTCAAGATATATGAATTCACCTAGTGAAATTCATTTTGGTATTGCTAAAAGAGTCCTTAGATACTTAAAGGGTACTCTTGATTTTGGAATTTGGTTCGAATTTACAGGTGATTTGAAATTGACTGGATATTCTGATAATGATTGGGCCGGTTGTGTCGATGAGTCTAAAAGCACTTCTAGTTATGTTTTTTCTCGGCACTGGGATTTTCTCTTGGAATTCAAGAAAACAAGAAGTAGTAGCTCAATCTACTGCTGAAGCTGAATATATTTCAGCTGCATCAGCCGCAAATCAAGCAATATGGCTTCGCAAATTGCTTAGTGATTTGGGATTTGAACCTGAAGAACCTACAAAATTGTTTTGTGATAACAAGTCTGCTATTGCTATTGCCTCCAATCCAGTACAACATGGTAGACGAAACACATCAAAGTTAAATTTCCTTTATTGAGGGAAGCAGCGAAAGAAGCGAAATCAAACTCATTTTTTGTAGTTCTGAAGAACAATTTGCCGACATTCTCACAAAAGCTCTACCACAAAGGCAATTTGTGTTTCTATGCCAAAAGTTAGGTGTCACAAAGAAAAACCTCAAGGAGGATTGTTGAGTTATGAGTTTTTTCTTTTTAATTACATTCAAATTTTCAATTTAACGTTTTAAGTTCTTTTTTTTAAAGTTAGATCTAACACATTTCAGTTTTTTGTCTTTTAAGTTTTCTTTTAAGTTTTGTAAGTTTCTTTATTTAATGTTGTAAGTTAATTTGTGATATTAATGAGGTTCATTTTTTGTACCTATATAAGGATGAACTTCCATGTGAAGATTGTATCACAAATTTTTTCTATTTCAATAGAAGTCTATTCATCTATTGGGTTCCACTATCTATTTTTAATTTTCTCTCTTTGTTCAACAAACATTGAGATTTTGATTTGATTATTGCTTCTGCAATATTTTTTCATCCTTCATTTTTTCTTAACAAAAACAAAATGTCAAAATCAAACAGACACTCCTTGTTGGTTTCTCCAACCAAGTTGCAGCAACCCATAACATCTCTAACCAAGTTGCGGCAACCCATAACATCTCTGTTTTCAAGTTTTTAACTTTTTCATCATTGTGGGCCATGGAAATTTTCTCCAAACAATTAGAGAGATGGATTGAGGGGAGAAGAGAGAAAAAGATTGGAAGAGCCATGTTATAGTTTTAGTTGATCAACAATCATGTCACAAGTTCACATCAGCTTTTGTCAAAGTGAGAAAAAAGATTGAGTTGACATGCAAATAAGATATTTACACTAATGTGGTTTTGTTGTGTCGACACGTTTTGTCAGTCATTACTTAAATTGAGGTGGTGTTGAGCTGAACTAGGGTAATATTATTGCGTGCCTTGATAAAATATATCTTAGTATTTATAAAGTTCTTCATTGTCTCTTTGTGGATCCATATATTTAACAAAAACAAAAAATATATATTATAATTATCTTGTTGTTCCAATAGACTTCTTTCGTTGTATTTTTAATTGGATGAATTATATTACGGGGAGTTGTTATCAGATGAGAGAATGAGGTCCCACAGGCCATGTGAGAAACATGAGGTCACATTATAGAAGAAATTAAAGAACATTTATGTACGACTATATATATAATATTCTTTCAAAATATATAATACGATTTACATTTAAATTATTATGTATGCACATACACAAAGAACAGAGGAGGAGGGCACATATGATTTATATTTAAACGGTGACATGTGCACATACGTAAAGTAAATAATAAGGAAAAAGGGATAAGGGCTCGTTTTATAACGTTCATGTTTCCTGTTTTTTGTTCATGTTTCTCATTTTTCAAGAAACAGACATGTTTGATAAACCATCCTATTTCTTGTTTCTAAATTTTTTAGAAACGTTTCTAAAAAAAATGGCAGATTTTGAGAAACTTCAAAAAGTAGTTTATCAAATTTTGATTCTATTTTTTTTTTTCATGTTTCATGCATGTATTCCTATTTCTCTTTTTACCCATCTCTCCCTTCTTTCTTCTTTCTCTCTCTTCCATTCTATTTTTTTTCTTTTAATACTTTTTAATCTTTTTGTTTTTTTCTTCTTTTTTATTTTTATTTTTTGATTTATTTCTTTCTATTCGTTCTCTCTCTTTCATCATAATTTGTTTTATTTTAATAGTTCATTATTTTTTTTCTTTTTTTCTTTTTTCTTTCCTCTTTTCATTTATGTTTTTCTCTTCTCTCTTATTTTCTTATTTTCTTTTATTTTACATTAACGAGTTTATAGTTATTATTTTCTATTTAATTCTCTATTATTTTTCCTTTTGGTACGATTTTATTTTATTTATTAAATAAATAAACTAATAATGTATTTCATGTTTACCATTAAATGTAAAAAAATATATACACTCTCTCTCTTTTTCTAATTTTACTTGCGTGTATTATTGGCTAATGCATTTTTAAAGAAAAATAAAAATAAAGTTTATTATTAAATTAAAGAAATGTGGGTATGTTCGATTGTCTGACCTTAGACAATTTACAAATTCGTCTAATTGAACTAACTTTTGTAAGTCAAAATCGTTCAAGGTGAATTGATTGAAGTGAGAAATAACATTGCAAATCAAATTTGAACAACATTTGAAGGATAAAATTTATTATTATTATTATTATTATTAATTTGGTGTTGGGCCTTAATAAAATAATATAACCTCTTTATAATTGTTTTATATTTATTTTAATGCATGTTATTTGTTTTATTATAGTATATGTACTAAATTTTATTTTTACCAAAAAATAAGAAACAAGAAACATAAATAGTTATCAAACATGTTTCTGTTTTTAGTTTTTAAGAAACAGAAACAAGAAATGAGAAACAGAAACAAGAAACAAGAAACCAGAAACGAGAACGTTATCAAACGAGGCCTACTCTGCTTATTCTTCTAGTTTGTCTTAAATTTAAAAATTATATTAAAAAAATAAGATTTTAAAGTTCTTTTTAATTTGTCTCTCTTAAATTTATTAACTAAAAAATTCTATATATAAAGTTATAAGGTAAATTTTGTGTATACTAGTTTTTTTTTTTTTACAAGTTTTTGTATACTAGTTAGAAAGTATATATATATTTCCAAACAAAAATAAAATATTCTTCCTTTTTTTTCAAGTACAACAAATATGAATGTGAGAATTTCAATCTCCAAACCAAAAGAAGATCTGAAACTAAGGGATTAGACATCTAAAACGATTTCAATATGAAAACGTGGGGAAGAAGGATTTAGAGAAAGGAAGAGGAAGGGAAAAGAGAAGAAGAAGTGAAGGAGAGGAAAGAAGAACAGGGAAAGAAAAAAAAAGAAAAGGCAACAGCGACGGACGATGGTCATGGATCAAAGGAGAGAGAGAAAAAGAAAAAAATATTTTTTAATAAAAAATGTCACATCAACTTTCCTAATTAACGAAGAAAACTGAAAACAAGGACCAAAATACTATCAAATCCAAACTTCAAGGGTTAAAATGTGAGTTTAAAGACCCAAGAACCTAAGGGGCCGTTTGGCCCCCTGTCTTGGAATCAGAAACCTTGGAATCTGAACCCTGGGGGGTTTGTTCTGGGGGTTTCTGAACCCTGGGTTACAAAAACCTGTGTTTGGAGTGCAGTGTTCTGAAGTCTGCGAATCAGAAAACTGTGTTTGGGATGCAGGGTTCTGAAGCCTGGGAATCAGGAAGCTGTGTTTGGTGTGCAGTGTTCTGAACCCTTGGGTTTGTGCAGAATTTTTTCGTCCTTTTTTATGTAGCTGTTTAGTTCAATTACTTTCCTCTTACTTTTTAGTAAATGATTTTTGAATTGTAGAAGACTTGGGCAACATGGATCAATTTTGTTAACTAACTTTTGAATGTAAATTCCAATTTATGTTATAGTTGAAAGTAAGAAAATTATTACAAATAGTTGGAACATTTGTTATCATTCACAAAAAAATAAACCATGTCATGATAACGTTTTTTGCCATGAGTTGGCACACATAACTAAGCATATCACCATAGGCTACTTTAGTCAAATACCACAAAGCCTTACAAAAAAAAACCCAACGAAGAAAATAAGTAAAGATAACATGATAAGTAAAGTGAACGTAGTGTCTTCACCAAAATGATCCAACAAAAGTCAGTGCGATGATCCTGAAGAAGAGGGACCGGGTTGTCTTCCCAAGATCCGCATGCAACACTTGTATTTCCACTCTGGTGGGTAGTCGAGGAAGGAGTGAAATGTTGGCTTTTTGGCCCCTAATCTTAAATTAATTAATTTTAATTAATTAATTAATTAATATTTTGATGATAACAAACTTGATTTTGTTTACTAATAATTTTAGTGTTTTGAAGTGTCCATTTTGTAGAGCTCGGAATAACGATTTCAACGCCTATTGAATTACTCAAATCGGAGTTAAAATGAAGAAGTTATGGTCAAAACAATTCTGAACGAAAAATTCCCGATGCGATGACGTGGCGGCTGAATTAGCAATATTGACCAATTAGAGGGTGACACATGGAGCATTTGGAGAAATTACATACGGTGGACTTTTTGGTGGTTTTAAAATAAAATGAAAAAAAGAAAATTATATTTTATTATAAATATATCTATTACTTTTGGTATTAAAAAAAAATAAAAAATATATATATATATTTATATACAACATGACCGTTGGTCCTTTTATTTAAAAAAAAAAAAAAAAAAAAAATATGACCGTTGGGTCTTTCTCTCTCTTTCACACACACACACACATTTTTCAAAAACATCTTCTTACACACTCACTATTCTCTTACACACTTATTATCCTCTTACACACTCACCATCATCTTACACACTCATTATTATCTTACACACCCACTATCATTTGTTTTGTCTTTATTATTATTATTATTATATTAATATATTTACCTTTTAATCTCCACCATTCAATTTTATTTCATAAATCCAATGGTCCAAATTAAATCTGGATTTTTTATTCAATTTCCCTCTCTATAAATACCATCTTCTTCTCCCATTTTCAAACAACACAAGCATTCCATAATTTTCATCCTCCATATTCTAAAAATTTCCATTGTTGCTCTCTCCAAGCTCTCAATCTTTTTTATCTTTTTATTAATAGAGAATTATTGTATTGTGAGGATTTTGTTTGTGTGAGCTTTGATTTGTACATCTACTCTTTAAGAGAGTTTTCTTCATCTTGTTCTTCAATTTCAAATCCATTGTAAGGGTTTCTCTTTATCCCAAAAAAGAGAGGTTGTAACGGTTTGATCCTGAACCGTGGAAAGAATCGGGTTTGTTCTTGCTCCCGCAAAAGGAACGTGTAACGGTTGGACTCTGAGCCGTGGAAAGGGTCGTTCGTTTTTCTAGTGAAATTCCCAAGAGGAGCTTGGGGAGTGGAGTAGGCCGGGTTGTGCCGAACCACTATAAATTTACGGTGTCAATTTCTCTATCCCTATCTTATTTCATTTTTACAATTAATTTGTTGTTATATTATATTGCATAAAATTAATTGTTCTTCTATGTCTATTTTGGTTGGTACAATTTTATCTTTACATATTCTTTACCAATCTTGCTTTTAGAATTAAATAGGGTGTTTGAAATTGTTAGATTTAATTTCTTGTTTAATTTGAGGTGAATTTATTTGCATGATTTCTTGTTTAAGTTAATTGTTGCAAAAAGTGTGTTAATTTGTTTAATTGGGCCCACATTAGTAAAAAGTTTTATAAAGTTTAAAGAAACCCTATTCACCCCCCTCTAGGGTTGCCACACCGATCCTACATGAAATTTAGAGGTATCAGCTAGCAAAGTCTCGGCTACTACCAAACAGTCATCTATATCCATTCCGGGAATGGCCTGAAGTTCCCCATACAGTTGCTTACGTCGGGCGGACTCCATTTCATGTTTCTCTTTCGGCCAAAGGGCGATCTTCTCGATATGGGTCGAATACAAATTTATTATTGGTTGCTAATACAAATGTTTTCTTTTTAAGCATTAATTAAGAGAAATTAGAAATGTCAAAATAGTTTGATTTTTTTTTTTTAAAAGCGAATTCAAAAAATCTACCAATGTAAATAATTTTGGTTTTGTAAATGAAGGAAAAAAATCACATTGTACTTTTAAAAGTAAATTAAACAAATCGATTTTCATGAAAGAAAAAGGAAAATAGATGTTTCACGACGAAGCATAATTAATTTTTTTATGAAAACATGAATTAAAATAAATTGTAAATGAAGGAAAAAAATTATGTTGAGACCTCTTAGAATATGTATTTTATAAGAATATGTATTTTATAATCACAGGAATGATGTCCATTAACTTTTTGGTGAAAATGAATTCGAAAAATTTAGAAATTAGAAGAATTTTTATTTTGTAAATGAAGGAAATACCACATTCTACTTTAACAAGTAAATTAACAACAAGTTATAAATGAAAAAAAAAAAAAGAAACATCATTTTCTAATAAAGGAAGAAACATTATTTTTTAAAACATGACGTTATAAAGAAAAGGTTGACCTTATAAAATTTTCCACTTTCTACTTCTCTCATTGTGTAAATTTTATTCAATACGAAATGAAATGGGGATAAAAATACATAGATAAATTTTTTTTATTTTATTTGAAAACACAAAAATATTTTTGAAACCAAATTAGAAGAATTTTTATTTTGTAAATGAAGGAAATACCATATTCTACTTTAACAAGTAAATTAATAACAAGTTATAAATGAAAAAAAAAACATCATTTTCTAATCAAGGAAGAAACATTATTTTGTAAAACATGACGTTATAAAGAAAAGGTTGACCTTATAAAATTTTTCACATTCTACTTCTCTCATTGTGTAAATTTTATTCAATACGAAATGAAATGGGGATAAAAATACATAGATGAAATTATTTATTTTATTTGAAAACACAAAAATATTTTTGAAACAAAATTAAAATAATACAACTGTACAATTCGTTGGATTTTTTTTTTCAATTAATTGTCCAAATTTGTTCCCTACCATTTTTTAACCATTAAACCATGAAATTTGGGTTGAATGTTAAAATGCTCTTCATATTACTTTGAAAAAAGTATTTCCACTTTGCACATGAAATTATTCTTATTTTTAAAACACATTTCTTGAAAAAAAAATTGTGAATCAACCAAGCGATCAAATGTGAGGCGGGTTTGTGCAAATATAATATTAGATACAGCAATCAAAAAAACAAGTATGATCATATTCATAACACAAAAAAATGCTTACGCGATATATGGTGAAGTTCATAATAAACAAATAGAAATATATAAAAACAGAATGAAGTTCTTAACAACGAAATACAATAAATAAAAAAAATTATGTTCAAGTCCGTAACAAACAAATACATAGACAAAAATATGTTCAAGTTCTTGACAAATAAATAGAGTATGAAATCAAAAGACATTACGTAATGGTTTGTCTTCCTTTTTGAGATCAACAAGGTGCACACGATCTACTATAACCCTACAAGTAAGAAGAATTAAAAAAACTTAGCATAGGGAAAGGGAAAATGTATGTAAATACAAAGAAAAAAATTGTATGCAATGATTACCTTAGATATAGTTTGTGAATCGTTCACCTTATGGTACTTGAATGTAGGAATGAACGTGAATAGCGTATGAAAGGTCGGCCACGTACAACGAATGGGGTATAAGAATATAGAAAAAGAAAATAGATTAGTTCACGAGAATGGATGTAAATAGACATAGAACATGAGCTAAGTGTATAAATGAGAGAAAAAAAATGAGCATACCAAGGCCAAAGAGAAGAGACAGCTAACTCCCTCAATGCAAATAGGCAGATACGTACACAAATGAGAGGGGTGGTGTTCTTGTGGTGAGGGGTGGCTTATTTATAACAAAATAAAATTAGTTCAAGGCATTAGTGCATTTACTTAACCCAACCACCCATGAAAGAGAAGGAATGACATCATTACAATGTATTGAATAGGAAGATTTGAATGAGATAGAAAGGTCACTTCTCAACTTACTACTGTCAAGTTGCAATTAATTATGTTTAAATAATTTAATAATTAATAAAAATATTTATTACTGGTATAGAGGGTCAACTAGCAGCATCTAATAACATTCTTAACACTGTCTAAAAATAATCATGTGGGTGGGGTGAGATGACATGTAATCAATTATGTGTTGTAAATGCAAATACTACCAAAGATCATCAGCAACCTTAATCAGAACCCAATTTTGAAAATTTCAGTTTGTCAACAAGATTAACAAGAACAAAGTAATTGTCAATTCAAGTAGACAATGGTGGAGGATGTAAATTCAAGTAGACATCAGGCATGTTTGCGTTATTCCAGAACAAATAAATTGTCAACAAGCATTAGAAATAGAAAATCACAATGGAGAATATAAATTCATGGAGGCCTCAGACATGTTCGTTACATTCCAGAACAGAGAAATTGTCAACAAGCAAACAGAAATAGAAAATCACAATGGAAAATGTAAATTCAAGGAGGCCTCAAGCATGTTTGCTTCATCCCAAAACAAAGAAATTGTCAACAAGCAACCGAAATAGAAAATCACAATGGAGAATGTAAATTCAGGGAGGCCTCAAGCATTTTTGCTTCATCATTGACATATGAGACAGAAAACGATAGAACATGTTGATCATCATTGGCCATATAAGTAAAGAATAAACCTATTAGACCGAATTGGAGAGCCTCTCCTACCAAACTCCATTCAACCGAACCAAGCCCCCTACCATGCCTGACGATAGTTTTGCTGGGAGGAAGATACATTTCGAGACGGCAAGGGGCCGGATTCTATTGTTTGGAGTGGCAAGCGATGCTATTCGACAAGGACAGGCCAACTGACAAGTCCTCACATAGAACCATCAGCCCTCGCCTCTTGTTCCTCCACCAACCCGCTCGAAACCCGACCCGATCCGATACCCCACACCAATTTGACGGTCCCTCGTCGATGTCCAAAGATCATTTCATTCACAGATCTCAGCAACTGCGCGGATCTGAGAGCAACCCACTGTCATTCGTTAGCCCACTGGAGCAAACACAGAGGACATCGAAGGGACGGTGAAAGTATGGGCGAACGAGGCAGACAGAAAGAGACGATGAAAGTATGGGCGAACGAGGGAGAGAGAGTAGACCGTCAATGGCAAGAGGATGGATTGAGGGTTAGGGTTTCGGTGGGAGGTGAGGAAGAGATGAGGTAGATGGGATAATTGATGAGAGAGATGACAGAAACCATCGATCGAGGAAACAGCTCACGCACAGAGTGAAGGCAGCGGAAAAGACATTGCATAAAAACGGAGGAATAGGGTTTCAATTACTGATATGCAAAACGGTTTGTAGGGGTTTGCAAAATGGTGGTTTTCAAACCCTTTAGCCCAAACGTGGGCTTGTATTCAAAACCCAAACCGGCCCAAACCCTACACTGGGGGCCAAACGGCCCCTAAATGTTACCAAATCCAAATCTCAGGAATCAAAAATATATTTATTTATTTATTTATTTTTGTAAGTACCTCTAACCCTTTGGTCAATGATATATATCTTAATAGTTGAGTTATGCTTAAGTTGGTATCAAAAGACATTATCTCAACGAAAGCCATTTTTTGGATGAATAGAGTAGGGCTTGGGATAAGTTAATTAAATATAGTTAAATCAATATTATAAATACCAATCATTTTGAACCATTAAGATATACAAAAGAGAAATATCTATATGTAGTGGCAGAGCCTGAACTTCATATCGAGAGACTTGATATATTTTAATATTAGTTTGTTCAATAAAAAGTATGAATAATTTTTTTATAGGTTAAAAAACACTAGTCAATAGACTTTCTTGAAAGGAATAATTTAGTCCTTGAACCATAGATTGTAACGATTTAGTCCTTATACTTTAGTATATAACAATTTAGTTTTTATACTTTTAAATTTATAACAATTTAATCTTATTATGAGAAATTCCTTCAAAATTAAGTCTCAATATTGTTATCATGTAGTGACTTAGTCTTTGTTATTTATAAATACACATTTGGTCTCTAATTAGTTTTATCGATCTACATCAAGAAATTTCGTAAATCTTGACAATATTTTTCACAATAGAAACTAAATTGTTATAAAATTGAAAGTATATAAATTAAATCGTTACAAACTAAAATTTATGGAATAAAATATTACTTCCATGAAAATTTAGAGACTAAAAGTATTGTTTTAACATTTTTTATATAAATATACAAGAAAGAGAATAAAATTTAGATTGATAAGTGTAATATTTTGTTTTATAAGAGTAATAATGTTTTTATGAAATTAATTTCTTAAAAATAATGTACTAAAATTTAAAAATACCTCTATTCATTTTCATTTATATTTGATATCAAGGAAAAAAAGCCTGTAAAGAAAATTTAATTAAAAAAGAAAAGAAAAGAAAAGAAAACATTATCAAGCAGCAGCCATTTATTATTACTCTACTTGCTACCTCCTAACCTCCACTTTCACTAGTCGCATAACCCCCAAATTGTCCGATGGGCGGAGCCGCCGGTGCGAATCCCGAAACCGCCCTACTTCTCCCGCATTCAGGCGCCCCCAACAAAATTTCGACAGATCCCTTCAATTTGAGCTACATAAGTTACTTCATTTTAGGCGCCGGATGCCTTCTTCCATGGACGACCTTCATAACGGCCATCGATTACTTTTCCCACATATACCCACAAACCCACATCAATCGAATCTTCTCCGTCGCTTACATGCCTGTCGCCGTCGTCGGCCTTGTTACCGTCGTTTTCTTTGGTCGACGGTGCGATGCTCGGGTCCGAATCAACGTGGGCTTGGGCCTCTATGTGCTCTCTTTGCTTTTGGTGCCTCTTTTAGAACTGTTCTACATTAGGGGTCGGGTCGGGTTGTTCACCGGCTTCTATGTCACCGTCGGAGCCGTTGTGCTGTGCGGTGTCGCCGACGCGCTCGTCCAAAGCGGCGTCCTTGGGTCCGCCGGTGAACTGCCGGAGAGGTATATGCAAGCTGCCGTCTCCGGGATCGGGGGTTCTGGTAAAGTATTTTATCCCCTTCGTCAGTTTGATTTTTTTATTTTCAGTAATTTTAAATCTTATATCGATTTCAATTGAATTTTGTAGTTTGTTATTACATTTGATTTGGAATCTTTTTTTTTTTTTTAATCTTTCTTTCTTTAAACGAACTTATTTTAAACTAGGATCAAATGCTTATATTAATAAACTTCTTAAGTTACACTCCACTCATTTCCAATATTTCTCCTCTTAATTATACTAAAGTTTAAAAGATTTTCAAATTTTCAAATCACAAAATAAAAAATAAGTAGTCAAATTTTATTTATTCCATAAGGTAAGTTTCTAACCACACAAGAAAAAGAAGATACCCTTTTGGAATTGGTATCCTATGCAGTCACGTGTCATTAACTTTTTTATCTTTTTTAATTTTAGAGTAAATAACCTTTTTGGTAAATATGTTTGGAAATTGTGTCTATCATCTATAAGTTTCAAAACTGGACTATCAAGTTCAAATGAGTAGAAAATAATCCAATCCAATGTGTAGGAAATAGCTTTATTGACTCTTTATCCGTTAATTTTTTTAACAGAGGACTAACATGACAATTTTTTAAAATGAAATAATAATTTTTAAATTAACATAATAATAATAAACTCCCTCTTTGTCCCTTTCCCAACTACACATGCCCCATTCCCTCAGCTCCGGCCACATCGCCCCTCCCCCCACTGGCTACCTTTTTTTTTTTTTTTTTTTCTATCGTTTTCTCTTCTTCGTCCTCCTCTCCCTTGAGTAATTGTTATAAATGATCTAAAAAGTTGAGTTTTACTAAACTGACTCATTTTTGAAAAAATAGGTTCCATGTCTTAATGATCTTCCTTTCTGGTTACGATTCCGCCCGTGAAGGCAACCCAAAAAAGCACAAAAAAAAATGGTAGGAAGGTGAAAAAAATATGCTTCGATGGTCTTCCTTCTCGGGTGAGATCGTGTTTGGAAAAAAAAAAGGAAAAAAAAAAAGAGAGAATTTTTTCTTAGAGAACTAGGTTTAAAAAAGCTGGGGTTTCAAAACAAACAAGCCTAAAATAACAGTCACAAACCAAACCCAAAATTCCAAACCCACTCCATTTCTTTACCCCTTCAATTCTCTACCAGCAAAACGCTACTCCTATTCGTAACAGTCATGGGTTTTTGTTTGTTTCTTTGTTCGTTAATGGTCTCTGAAGGTTGAAGAAGATGCAGGAATCGATTCTATTCGTAGGAGATATCTTAGGCTTGGTGGGTTTCTCTTTTCTTTCTCTCTCGATTGCGATTTTGTTTAGAAGAAGGAAGAGAGGAGGAAGAATAAGAGAAAATGGACGGAAAAAAAAAAAAAAAAAAAAGCTGGCGGGAGGATGGATGTCGGCAGCTGGCGCCCGAGCTGGGGTAAGGGGTAAGGGGTAAGGGGAAGGAATAGGGGGGAGACAGTTTTTTTTTTTTAATTACTATTATTTAAAATTAAAATTTTATTATTTGATTTTTAAAAATTGTCACCCCAGCCCTCTACGTGGAGGAACTCAATAAAACTAATTCCTAAACATTAAAAACACAATCTCCAAACATTAAGAACCAAAAAGTAATTTACTCTATTTTTAATTGGTATCCACATCCGCTTCAAGCGTTTAAATTTTTCATTGGGAATTTTCATCTAAATAGTTAAATTCTTAAAATTCCTAATAAAAACAAACTCCTTATTTTAAATTTTAATTTTAAGGATTTAATCCAAATGAACTAAAGTTTATAAACCTTAAATATCAATAAAACTTTTTTTTTTTTTGGAGACGAACAATGTCTCAAAATTTAAACATCACAAACAATTGAACTAAAATGATCACGAACATGGCCTCATAGGAAATCTCAAGATAGACTTTTATAAAATTGGAGAGAATTTAAAAATCTTTACTTTTTACTACAATTTTTTTATTAAAATATCTAACTAGACCTTAAATTTTAAACAATGTGTGATAAATTCTTAAAATTTCAGTTTTATGTTTAATAAGTTTCTAAATTTTACCAGAACATAGGCCAATTGGTTAAGAAATATATCTTCGACTAAAATGTCAAAAATATATTAGATGCAAAATTGAAAATTCAACGATAGAATTGAATTGTTGAAAAGTTGGGAATTGAGCGCAGGTGTGATATTGTCAGTGCTGAGGATAATTACGAAAGCAATGTACGCACGAGACGAGCAAGGCTTAAGACAAAGCACAATTCTATATTTTGCCGTGGGAATTTCATTCATGATTGTGTGCATTTTATTGTACAACGCTACAGCCAAGCTTCCAGTTGTGAAGCATCACCAGAATTTGAAGGATCAGGAGAAACAGAAGAAGGGCTCTCTATTTGGGTCGATAAACAGATCAAGTTTTTGGGAAATATTAAGCACCATCAAAATCTACGTCTTTGGAATAGTTATCATCTACATGATAGCAATGTCCATATTCCCAGGCTACGTTACAGAGGATGTTCATTCAGAGATTTTAAAGGACTGGTATCCCATTACTTTAGTTACTGGGTATTATGTGTTTGATCTGATTGGGAAGTCTCTTGCTTCGGTTTATCTAATAAAAAATCCAAAGATTACCCTTGGATTTTGTGTGGGGAGGGTTTTGTTTTACCCATTGTTTGTGGGTTGTTTGCATGGGCCTGAATTCCTTCGAACTGAAATCCCAGTGGCGATTTTGACTTGCCTTTTTGGACTTAGCGCTGGCTATTTGTCTGCTGTTGTGATGATCTCGGCGCCCAAATTGGTGCCATTTGAACATGCGGAGGTTGCTGGGATTTTGATGGCTATGTTCTTGGTTTCTGGTTTGGCTATTGGTTCTCTTCTTGCTTGGTTTGGGGCATTTGACATTTTTTCCCCATAGTTTTAAGCCAATCCTTTAGGTTGAATGGATTTGGATGGAAGTGTGAACAGGTTTGTTGTTAACAATATTATCAATATTGGAACTTGGGAGCTTTGGTTGGTTTGGGAACTTTAATTTGGTTGGAACCATGGTCTTTTGTTGTGAAACAGTATTTATATGAGCGATAAGTCTCGATTTAGTCTTTTATCTTTTAAAATTCTCAAATTTACTCTTAATCTATTGAGAATTCTTGATTAATTCCTTTTGAAAAGATGTGTTAAAATTCGATAATGAAAAGTTTGTGTCATTAAATTGTTGTTTTATTGACATATGTAGACACACTAACGACTAATTTTAAGATTTATTGAAAATACATGAACTATCTTTAAACATTTAAAAATACATGGACTAAAATGAAATGAAACTCAAAGTATAGGAATCAAAATGATATTGTAAACTTTTAAATATTGCAATGTCTTGGTTTAGATCAAAACCTTTATTTAATTATTTAAAAAACCATTGGTCTTGAGGGCTCTGGAGTTGTTTTGTGGGAAGGATCATTTGCTATCGACCCCCTCAGGTAGGGACGGTGTGGTTTAATGTTGGTGGTTGGTGGGGGTCTGTTAGTTGGTTTGTTGTTGTCCGTTTCAAAAAAAAAAAACAAGTCAAAATGTCTCATCATAATAATATTACCTAAAGTCCTAAAATACTTTCAAGACAACAATATTTGTCAAAATAGTTTTTAAAATAATGTAGTTAAAATTAGTGTTCAAAAAAAATTTTAAAAGAAAAATCTTCAATGTAGGGACATGGATGTTTTCACTTATTGTTTCTTCAAATCTCTGTTTTCAATTAATATTTCTCATGAATGTAGGCCATGAAACTTTTCTTTAAAAAAAAAGGGTTTCTACTTAGATAGCTAATTATGAGGTCCATATATCCATTTTGGCCTAAACTCACTATTTTTTTATAAGTTTTGTCAATGTATCTTAGTTTTTTACACAAAAGTCAGCATCCATTTACTATTAAGCTATTTTTCTTGATATGACAATTATTATAAAAATTTTAAAAAAAAAAAGGCAAAATGCATTTTTTGTCCCCAAGGCTTAAGCTTGATGTCTATTTGGTCTCTAAGTTTCAAAACGAACACTTTTAGCCCTTAGATTTAGAAAATGATTCTAAATAGCCCCTCACTTCCTTTGACCGTTAGTTGACCAAATGAAAAGTTGAGGTGGCAATTTTGCAGGCTGAGGTGGCCACCTTTCTTTCCTTCTCCCTTCTTTTTGTTGTCAACGTTCCCTGACAGGCGCTCCCGGCCGCGTCGTCGTCTTTGTCGCCTGCCACCGCGCTTTTCATAGCCTTACCCCACCGCGTCGACGTCAATGGAACCCATGTTCCAGATGTGGGAAGGAAATTGTTCGTCGCACTTCCTCCTCTCTCTAAATTTAGTTGCCATTGACGGCAATGACTGTTACTTGGGGAAGTAACAGTCACTTTTTTATTTGTGTTTGTTATGAAATTTGTTACTTGGGGAAGTAATTTGCATTTTCCCCAAATTTGTGTTTCACTGTGTCGAAAATTGGATTGGGAGAAAGTTGAGTGATTTTTTTAAGGGCTGTATCAATGATTTTGGGTGTTCTAGTGTCGTCATTCTTTGTTGTATAAAATGATGGAGAATAAGAGAGATTAACATTGGGAATATTTGTTCGTCCAGTCTCTGGTTGCTTTTAGCTACTACGGATTTGGTCTCCTGGGGGTTTTTAAAGCCATATCTTTGAAAGAAAACGAAAATTGAGTAGAATGTGAACTTAAAACTTAGTTCAACATTTTCCTCCTTAAAACCAATATAATCGTCGCTCGTTGCAGAGACATCACAATTGAAAAAAAAAAAAAAAAAAAACACAAAGCCAATCAAGCATATTATGTATAGGGAACAAAAATACACCAACAAAACATCGTCATACCTATAATCCGAAATGATATGTGATCATATGTTGTTAAGAAGAACAAGCGATAAATTCATAAAAAGTAAGAAATTCAAATTTTAGATTTACATAAGATAACAAGTTGAAGATTTAGATAAAAATTTAAAATAAAAAGAGTTTAAATGGACAAGATGGAAAAAATGAAAAATTATAAAACATTCTCTCTTTCGTGTGGCCATAAATTCAGTTATTTTTGTCTTGGGATGTTTTTCAAGAAAATTATAACATAATCTATCATCTCATCATCCTCTACTTGTTGATCCTCTCGAATCCTAACAATGACACAGTTGTGAATTTCAGACTCTGATACCATGATAATTTTAGAGAAACCATCATAATTTTAGAAAATTTTAGTATAGGAGGAATGCACAAACTCTATTTTCATTATATTAATGGTATTAATAAGATACAAGTCCTATTTATAGTAATCAAAAGTAAATCAAATCTAAACCAAATACTTAATCTGAAATAAACTTAATTTAAATTACAAATCTAAATTAAATCTAATCTAATTTGAATAACATAATCTAACAGACCAATATATTTTAATACGTGCTCCCTACCACTAGGGTTACCCTTGACTTCTAAGCTAGTTTGAGCTCCTTTTGCTCACCTTAGCACAAGGCAGAGATGTTGTAAGGTTTGGCTTCCATCGCTATGTGACTGAAGTTATACCACGTGGTCAAAGTTAAATGATCGTCTCCGTAGAAGAGCAGCACTAATGTGAAGTCTACAGATAAATTAGAGAATTCTTCAATCGGCTAAAATCATTCAAATATTCATTCAAATATAAATGTATATTGATAGAAATTGTATAATTTAACATTTTCTAAACTACTTCCTCAAAAAAAAAAAAAAAACATTTTCTAACTATTTGTCAAACACTCATAAAAAAAAGCTAAAAGTGGAAAACTAACTCTTTTTATTTTTAATGTTTTTTTTTGTAAGATATACTAAAATAACTAACAATGTATTAATATAGTATAAAAAATATTAAACACAATGAATAGTATTAATATACCAAAATTAAAATGACAATATAAACATAGCTCATTCATTAAAATTTTTGCAAGACATTCAAATTTATTAGTTTCTTTATATGAAAAGTGACCTAGTCCATTGTCGAAGTCGATATGAGACATACTTGTGTTGGGAAAAAAATAATATAATAATAAAACTAGGATATTACTTCTTCCATTCCACAAGACAAACCACACAAGTTAGAGTCAACAAAAATATAAAGAGATAGAGAAAAAAAGAACACAGAAATCTATACTGGATCGCCCAAAACTCGAGACTACGTGCAGTCTTCTATAACTGAAAGTTCTACTATAATGAGAGATTACAAGAAACCCTCAAATGATCTTCGCTACAAACTAACCATCAATAACATAACAAAAGCTATTGTCTTCAAATAACACAACTTGGTAGCTTGGAATAAACAACGAAGAAAATACCCTAAACCCACAAGAGAAAACTCTCTTTCTTTCACAAAGCTCACTGTCACGCACATTACTCCAGAACAATACACACTGTATTTTTACCATACGCAAAGGCTCCTGATTTTTCTTCTCAGTTCTGCACAGTCTCAAAGCGAATAATACATGTACATATGTTTAATAAAGAAAGAAACCTAAAGCATAAATGGGTCCAAGCTCATACTTCTACACTTGTTTGCGAGCAAGTAAAAACTACGGGATCTTCTGTCAAATGACGTAGCGTTGAGACGCTACTTCCAGCGTGTTGATGCTACGACTTGTAGCGTCTTCAATTCTTCGTGTTTTGGCAGCGTCGAGATGCTCTCCTAGCCTCTCAACGTCATGCTCTCAGATCTTCTTCCCTCTTGCAGCCAATTTTGGCTCCACAATTCTAACAACTTGAGACATTGACCATAATGGAAAACTGTTGATATAGGTTTTTTTTTTTAAATTCAATAATATAGAGAAATCTGAATCTTTAACCTCTTAATCGAGAGTGCATGTCTTAATCAATCTTTATGCTTAACTGTCTTAATCATCTTTATGTGGGCCAATTTTTTTTTAAAAGGATATAGATATTTCTAATGGCTCCTTTTTTGGGGGTTTGTGAAAATTGAATAATTAATTTAGACATATGTCAAATCGACCTAAAAAGTCGACGTATTAAATGGTCATCCCCACAGGCCATCACCACTCATTAAGCAAATGTCATTGTAGCTGAAGATGTATATGGAAGCTATCTACAATTTACTTGCACACGCAAATGCTAAATATATGGTTAAACAAACTAGGTTTTCAGTCAATTTGATTTTTTATATATATATAATTTTTAAATTTCCGTTTTACTTTTAAGTTCAACGATTACAGAATAAGAGTGTAAATTCTCTAAGGCTATCTGGTTTAACAAAATCCCTTCTCTAACACCGCTTTTCAATCGTTGTAGGTATGGGTGGCAGCCTGCAGATTACTGGGAGTGGATGCCAAAAAATATGGGATATGAATATAAAAACAAATCCATGACTTTGATGTGGAGTTTCTGGTCTTACAGAAATATGATAAACTCAAATAATAACAAGGCTGACAGGGCTGAGTTTTTAAAATGGTATGACAAATTTTTCTTAGAGTTTATTAGAGAATGAGAGACAAATCTAGTTCAGAAAAGGGCAGAGAACCTTTCGAGTCACTTCAGTTGGGCGCTGCCGCCGGCGGGAATGTGGAAGCTGAATTCATACGCATCCTGGAACAAGGTTGAGGGACAAGGCAGAATCTCGTGGATAGTTCGTGACTCTTAACAGATCTCTAATCTGTGCGGGCTTAAAAGCCATCAGAAATCACTGGCCGATCAAGATGCATGAAGCAATGGAGATTAAAGAAGAGCTGGAACACTTGCTCATACGTGATCCCCCAATCCATTCCACTGATCGTGGATGATTCTGATGCCTTGACAATCGTTAATGTGTTGAACAAATCAGCACATGACCTAACGGAAATCAGCATTTTTGCTGACGATATTGAAGGATTGGCAGCTCGATTCATGGAGGTGACTTTCCACAAGTGTAATCGATCAAGCAACCTTGTGGCTCACCTTCTAGCAAGAGAGGCTGTGATCCCTTGTTTTATTTTTTAGTAGAATTTGTTTTGCAATAGGGAAATTGAAAGGTTGTTTATGGGTTTTTTTTGGGATTCTGCTTTTCCCCTCTGGTTAGTTGGACTCTTTAATGAGATGTAGCCTTGGTGGTGGTTGGAGTTTATAAATTGCTCTATTCAAAAAAAAAAAAAAAAAAAGATGAATGAAATTTACCAAGAATTTTTTTTTTTTTTTTTTTTTAAATTACCAACACTTTGTATGTATGATAAAGATCTAATATAATACACTATTTATAAAGGTAGGATATATAAGTTTTATCACGTGATTTGGAGATCAAATCAGAAAATTTTAAGGGTACAATTTATTGTTACATTTTAATGTTTAATAGTTTCCTAAATGTAAATTTCTTTTAAGATATTAACTTTTTAAAGGGTCAAAAAATGAGCATCGTTCAGTGGTAATTGACATGGTAATTGACATGCACTACTTCCCTTGAACTTGGAGGTTCAGATCTCTCATATCCCACATTTGTTGTGCTAAAGAAACTTTGTAAGGGTTTTCATCTTTTTCAAGGAGAAACGTATTTGTAAGAGATCAGGTTTTAAATTTAACCTTTTGGTTACTTAATTTTGTATTAAATTCTTCGATATAAAATTCATATATAAATTCCTCTCTTAGCACACTCTTAAACACATGACATTTTTAATTTTTTCTTCTCTTACTTTCTATTATTTTAGTTGCGGTGTTGTATCTTGAAGGGGACAAGGCTAGAGAAAACCTGTTGAACTATACATCGTAGAGAGCTTCAATCTCTTTAAAGAGAGCAAGAAACCTGCATCTCGACCTAATTGTTTATGTATTTGTTTGTCAATATATACTTCATTTTCTCTTGTTATTTGTAATTTTCCAACATGACGCAGCGGATTTAAGGTTAGGCCAAACCCATGGCCAAGAAGGAAAATCCATCCCAAAAGAGAGAAAACTCTCAAAAGAACCAAATGTTCTATTCAAAATATGATATCCAAAAGCTCCCTTACAATTCTAACAAAGGGCTATTTATAGCCTTACAACAAAAATAACCTATAACTAATTAATCTATCATTAACACTATCGCGTCATCGTCCAAAAACATAACAGTCATTGTATCATTGAACACTTCAATCACAAAACTCATGAAGCTTCTACCATGGAGATTAATCAATCCTTCAACATCTTCAACTCGGTTCAAACACCCATAATTTTTCTCCCTCACCATGTCAATTAGAACCATCCAATTAACTGTTAAAAATGTAGCCTATCGTCATCATTTAGCTACACATCAACAGCAACGTACAAAAGAAGTGCAAGACGTTGCTGAACTTGCAGCCAACGACTTTTCTGGATTGGAAAATTTTACCCTTTATAAATAAACTTGCAGCCAATGACTGCACATCAAAAAAATTTCCTTGTTGTTTACCTTTACAAATAAACTAGATGCCTGCTCCTTAATTTATGAAAGCTTTAACTAAAGATTTACCAAAAAAAATTGTTTGTTATGTATTTTAAAATTCAAACCTTAGATTTTCAATTCTCTAAAAATCATGCATTTACAAATTTATATATTCGAATTTCGTTTTATCTTTTTACTTTTCCTGTCTTCATTATTGTTTTCATTGTTTAACCCTCTCTAATTGCGTCCATGGCGTTGAGAGTTATAGAAAAAAAGACGATGAGATAGTTGGAGTTGTCGTGAAGAATGCTTGGCTATGCAGGAAATTTACAAAGGGGATAGAGGATGGCCTTTGCAACCATTTATTTCACTAGAGTTCTTATTTTCCAAAGGAAAGTCATTAGCTGCAAGTTCGGCAACCTCTTACACTTGCTTTCGTACGTGGTTGTTGATGTGTAGTCAAATGATGATGATAGGCTACATTTTTTAACGTTGATCGGAGGGTTCTAATCGACATGGTGAGAGAGAAAAATTATGGGTGTTTCGACTGATTTGGAGATGTTGATGGATTGATTAATCTCCATTGTAGAAGCTTCATGAGTTTTTGATTGATGCGTTCAATGATACAACGATTGTTATGTTTTTGGATGATAGTGAAAGTGGAAGCAAGTGTTAAAAGAATGAAAACCTTCCGTAAATAGAAGCAAAAATACTTAAAGAGGAAATACATATATTGTGTATTTATACAAAATAAACAAAATTTGCTAGAGGTTCCTAATCACCTCTCTTGCCAAAAGGGTTTTTGCTCTGTGAGTACAAGGTATTTGTGTGGCTCAATGTTGAATATATAGTATTCTTACGTTTCGTGAAGAAAAAAAAGCTTGCACTGTCATACTATCACTCTGTCTATCAATCTAGTACAAGGTACTTGTGTAGCTTAGTTTGACGAAGATTTTACCATTTTTTTAGTACGAGGTATTTGTATAGCTCAGTCTAACAAAGATCTTAGTTTTTATGATAAGAGTGATACGAGAAGTGTCATGATTACTTTATGTTAGGGTTTAAATTCCTTTGAATTACAAGGTATTTGAGTGTTTGAAATTCCAAAGGTTTCTAAATTCGATTAACTATTCTTATTATTTGAAAGTTCGATTATCAAAAAATTCAAATTGAAGTTTTTTTTTTCTTTCCATTTTCATGTTTAAAACATACTTCCATTTGAAATATGGTTTTAATTATCTCATAATTTTAGGATTTGGTTGTTTAATTATCTCATCAATTAAATCTTCTCGTTATTTGTTGTTTTGATTTGCCGTCTTAATTATCCATAATTTTAGAATTCAATTTTATCCGGTTTGATAGAAAATGTAGCTTAGTTAATTGAATTATCTTAATTAATCCATAAATTTATCATTTAATCATTTATCTAATAAAAAAGTTGTTTGACTATATCTCAAAATGACATTTAAATATAGTCATTTATCAGTGTATGGGTGGGAGTGAAAGTCTGGTGCGTCTCAATCCACACAAGAAGAAAAAACCAGCAACCAATTTTCCTTCAAAAGATTGGTAGTTCGACAGTCTATTCACTTTCTCTTAGGTCACAAACAAAACAAAATGTCAAAATCAAACAGACACTCCTTGTTGGTTTCTCCAACCAAGTTGCAGCAACCCATAACATACATCTCTGACCAAGTTGCAGCAACCCATAACATCTCTGTTTTCAAGTTTTTAACTTTTTCATCATTGTGGGCCAATGGAAATTTTCTCCAAACAATTAGAGAGATGGATTGAGGGGAGAAGAGAAAAAGACTGGAAGAGCCATGTTATAGTTTTAGTTGATCAACAATCATGTCACAAGTTCACATGAGCTTTTGTCAAAGTGAGAAAAAAGATTGAGTTGACGTGCAAACAAGATATTTACACTAATGTGGTTTTGTCGTGTCAACACGTTTCGTCAGTCATTACTTAAATCGAGGTGGTATTGAGCAGAACTAGGATAATATTATTGCGTGCCTTGATAAAATATATATTAGTATTTATAAAGTTCTTCATTGTCTCTTTGTGGATCCATATACGTGACATGGCTGTGGGGATTCCATTGATGGCGACAGATACCCCGACTCGGCTGGAATTGAGCTCAGTAGGCTTCTTTTGTCCTTTGGCCTCCAAGTTGTGTCTTCTTGGCTCGGTAAGCTCGATGAACCCTTTTATGGGTGTTCTTCAATGTAAGATTGATATGGCCTCTTCAAGTGCCTATGTGGCCTAACACCATAACGGCCTACTAATCCTATGCCCAAGAGTTCTAATTGCTACTTTTCATTCTATTTGTTGGTTGCATTTTAAGTTTTGAATTTTCACGCTCCAAAGAGTGAAGACTGAAATTAAAGGTTTTTTTTTAAGATATAACATTTGACAATAAAATTCTTACCCTCATAAAGAAAATTTAGAACAAAACATCCTTTCCGGGCTACTCGAAAATGGATTCTAAATTTTTTTTTTTCAAAGATGAGAGGAAAATGAAGCATCCTATAAGGACAAGGGCATATGTGTGTGTATGCATAGTTGTTTTGATGACTTTAAAGTTTATTAGATGTTAGAAATATTATAATATTAAAAAGAAGTTTAATATATATGTTTTAGTTTGTAAAGTTTGGATTCTTTTTTCAATTTAATTCATATATTATTGTTTAAAAGTTTTAATTTAGTCCTTTATATCTTAATTTCTTTTCATTTGTATCACCACTGTTGCTGTTGGTAATTTGGTATATATTAAAATTGCTTATAATACTTTAGTGAGCTAAAAAGGATTTTGTGCCAAATTCTTGAAAATTTATAAGGAAAATTGGAAACTTTCCTAATTCATGTTGACTCACTCATTATCTCGTCTTATAAATTTGTTATATACAAATTTAAGATTCATTAATAAGAGAGGCATCATTAACAAATATTAAAATATAAGGAATTATATATATATATATATATATATATATATATATATATATATATATTTTTTTTTTTTTTTTACTTCAACAACTTGTGGGGTGGAGATTCGAACCTCTGACATTTTTTTCGATGATATATGCCTAAACCGGTTGAGTTATGTCGATGTTGGTAATATCTCTAAAGAAATTGATGTTTGTTTCTTTCTCTTGTTTGAGCAAGTCATGAATATAGAATATGGTATTCCTTTAGAATGAAAAGAGTTGAAAATAAGTTGTTAATAATAGATTACCAAGAGATATAGGTAAAAGAAATTTCCCTATGAGATTTAATAGTTGATCTATTCTTAATTGGTGTAAATCCATCTTGTTGCTATAGAAACGAACATAAACTAAATTTTAAAAGAAAAATACACAAAACATTAGAGATTAGAATATATATTTAACAAAAACAAAAAATATATAGTATAATTTTCTTGTTGTTCCAATAGACTTCTTTCGTTGTATTTTTAATTGGATGAATTATATTACGGGGAGTTGTTATCAGATGAGAGAATGAGATCCCACGAAACATGAGGTCACATTATAGAAGAAATTGAAGAACATTTACGTACGACTATATATATAATATTCTTTCAAAATACATAATATGATTTACATTTAAATTATGATGTATGCACATACACAAAGAACGGAGGAGGAGGGCACATATGATTTATATTTAAACGGTGACATGTGCACATACGTAGAGTAAATAATAAGGAAAAAGGGACATTACTCTCCTTATTCTCCTAGTTTGTCTTAAATGTAAACATTATATTAAAAAAAATAAGATTTTAAAGTTCTTTTTAATTTGTCTCTCTTAAATTTTTTAACTAAAAAACTCTATATATAAAGTTATAAGGTAAATTTTGTGTATGCTAGTTTTTTTTTTTTTTGTTTGACAAGTTTTTGTATACAAGTTAGAAAGTATATATATATATATGTTTCAAAACAAAAATAAAATATTCTTCTTTTTTTTTTCAAGTACAACAAATATGAATGTGAGAATTTCAATCTCCAACCCAAAAGAAGATCTGAAACTAAGGGATTAGACATCTTAAACGATTTCAATATCAAAACGTGGGGAAAAAGGATTTAGAGAAAGGAGAAGGAAGGGACAAGAGAAGAAGAAATGAAGGAGAGGAAAAAAGAAGAAAAGAGAAGAAAAAAACAAGAGGCAGCAGCGATGGACAATGGTCAAAGATCAAAGGAGGGAGAAAGAAGAGGGAAGAAGGAGAAAAGAGAGAGAGAAAAAGAAAAAATTATTTTTTTAATAAAAAATGTCACATCAACTTTCCTAATTAACGAAAATTGAAGACAATGACTAAAACACTATCAAATCCAAACTTCAAGGGTTAAAATGTGAGTTTAAAGACCCAAGAACCTAAATGTTACAAAATCTAATTCTTTTTTTTTTGTTTTTTACTTTTTTTTTTTGTAAGTACCTCTAACCCTTTGGTCAATAATATATATCTTAATTAGTTGAGTTTTGCTTAAGTTGATATCAAAAGACTCAACGAAAGCCATTTTTTGGATGAATAGAGTAGAGCTTGGGATAAGTTAATTAAATATAGTTAAATCAATATTATAAATACCAATCATTTTAAACCGTTAAGGTATACAAAAGACATATCTATATGTAGTGGCGGAGCCAGAACTCATATCGAGAGACTTGATATATTTTAATATTAGTTTGTTCAATAAAAAGTATGATTAATTTTTTAATAGGTTAAAAAACACTAGTCAATAGACTTTCTGGAAAGTAATAATTTAGTCATTGAAGCATGAATTGTAACAATTTAGTCCTTACTTTAGTATATAATTATTTAGTCATTATACTTTAGTATATAACAATTTAGATCTTATACTTTAAAATTTATAACAATTTAACTTTATTATGAGAAATTCCTTCAAAATTAAGTCTCAATATTGTTATTATGTAGTGACTTAGTCTTTGTTATTTATAAACACATATTTGGTCTCTAATTAGCTTTATCCATCTACATCAAGAAATCTCGTAAATCTTGACAATATTTTTCACAATAGGTACTAAATTGTCATAAAATTAAAAGTACATAAACTAAATCGTTACAAACTAAAATTTATAGAATGAATTATTCCTTCCATGGAAATTTAGAGACTAAAAGTATTTTTTTAAAGAAACATTATGTATATAAATATACAAGAAAGATAATAAAATTTAGATTGATAAGTGTAATATTTTGTTTTATAAGAGTAATAATGTTTTTATGAAATTAATTTCTTAAAAATAATGTACTAAAATTTAAAAATACCTTTTTGTCATTTTCATTTATATTTGATATCAAGGGAAAAAAACCTGTAAAGAAAATTTAATTAAAAAAGAAAATAAAACATTATCAAGCAGGTTCTTTTCGGCAGCCATTTATTACTCTGCTTGCTACGTCCTAACCTCCACTTTCACTAGTCGCATAACCTCCAAATTGTCCGATGGGCGGAGCCGCCGGCGCGAATCCCGAAACCGCCCTACTTCTCCCGAATTCAGGCGCCCCCAACAAAATTCCGACAGATCCCTTCAATTTGAGCTACATAACTTACTTCATTTTAGGCGCCGGATGCCTTCTTCCATGGACGACCTTCATAACGGCCATCGATTACTTTTCCCACATATACCCACAAACCCACATCAATCGAATCTTCTCCGTCGCTTACATGCCGGTCGCCGTCGTCGGCCTTGTTACCGTCGTTTTCTTTGGTCGACGGTGCGATGCTCGGGTCCGAATCAACGTGGGCTTGGGCCTCTATGTGCTCTCTTTGCTTTTGGTGCCTCTTTTAGAACTGTTCTACATTAGGGGTCGGGTCGGGTTGTTCAACGGCTTCTATGTCACCGTCGGAGCCGTTGTGCTGTGCGGTGTCGCCGACGCGCTCGTCCAAAGCGGCGTCCTTGGGTCCGCCGGTGAACTGCCGGAGAGGTATATGCAAGCTGCCGTCTCCGGGATCGCGGGCTCTGGTAAAGTATTTTATCCCCTTCGTCAGTTTGATTTTTTTATTTTGAGTAATTTTAAATCTTTTACCGATTTCAAGTGAATTTTGTAGTTTGTTATTCCATTTGATTTGGAATCTTTTTTTTTTTTAATCTTTCTTTCTTTTACGAACCTATTTTTAACTAGGATCAAATGCTTATATTAATAAACTTCTTAAGTTACACTCCACTCATTTCCAATATTTCTCCTCTTAATTATACTAAAGTTTAAAAGATTTTCAAATTTTCAAATCACAAAATAAAAAATAAGTAGTCAAATTTTATTTATTCCATAAGGTAAGTTTCTAACCACACAAGAAAAAGAAGATTCCCTTTTGGAATTGGTACCCTATGCACTCACGTGTCATTAACTTTTTATCTTTTTTAATTTTAGAGTAAATAACCTTTTTGGTAAATATGTTTGGAAATTGTGTCTATCATCTATAAGTTTCAAAATTGGACTATCAAGTTTAAATGAGTAGAAAATAATCCAATCCAATGTGTAGGAAATAGCTTTACTGACTCTTTATACCGTTAATTTTTTTAACAGATGCCTAACATGGCAATTTTTTAAAATGAAATAATAATTTTTAAATGAGTCAGTTTAGTAAATGTCTTAATGATCTTCCTTTCTGGTTACGATTCAAAAGCACAAAAAAAATGGTAGGAAGGTGAAAAAAATATGCCTCGATGGTCTTCCTTCTCTGTTGAGATCGTGTTTGAAAAATATATATATATATATATATATATATATATCTCAGAGAACTAGGTTTAAACAAAAATGGAAAAGAAAAACAAAAATAAAAACAAGAACAAAAAAACAAAAAAGTAGCTGGCGGGAGGATGGATGTCGGCAGCTGGCGCCCGAGCTGGGGCTTCGGTAAGGGGAAGGAGGGCATGGGTGGAGGGGAAGGAACCGGGGGAAGAAAGAGTTTTTTTTTTTAATTACTATTATTTAAAATTGAAATTTTATTATTTGATTTTTAAAAATTGTCACACCTTCCTTGTTAAAAAATTAATGGCAGAGAGACTCGATAAAACTATTTCCTAAACATTGGAAACACAATTTCCTAACATGAAGAACCAAAAAGTAATTTACTCTATTTTTTATTTGTATCCACATCTGCTTCAAACGCTTAAATTTTCCATTGAGATTTTTCATATAAATAGTTAAATTCTTAAAATACCTAATAAAAACAAACCCCTTATTTTAAATTTTAAAATTTAATTTTAAGGATTTAATCCAAATGAACTAAAGTTTATAAACCTTAAATGTCAATAAAACTTTTTTTTTTTTTTTTTTGAGGCGAACAATATCACAAAATTTAAACATCACAAACAATTGGTCTCATAGGAAATCTCAAGATAGAGTTTTATAAAATTAAAATATATCAATATCCAATGGGAATCGAGGTCGGGACCCGGTACCTGACTCCTAAGTCCTACCACAAAAATCAAAAATAGGGAAATGGACAGAATCTTATCTTAATATAGAAAACTTTGGAAGACCCCCCTATGGGACAGAATTTAAAAATATGTACTTTTTACTACAATTTTTTTATTAAAATATCTAACTAGACCTTAAATTTAAAACAATGTGTGATAAATTCTTAAACTTTCAGTTTTATATTTAATAAGTTTTTAAATTTTATCAGAACATAGGTCAATTGATTAAGACATATATCTTCAACTAAAAAGTAAAAAATATATTAGATGCAAAATTGAAAATTCAATGGTATAATTGAATTGTTGAAAAGTTGGGAGTTGAGCGCAGGTGTGATATTGTCAGTGCTGAGGATAGTTACGAAAGCAATGTACGCACGAGACGAGCAAGGCTTAAGACAAAGCGCAATTCTATATTTTGCCGTGGGAATTTCATTCATGATTGTGTGCATTTTATTGTACAACACTACAGCCAAGCTTCCAGTTGTGAAGCATCACCAGAATTTGAAGGATCAGGAGAAACAGAAGAAGGGCTCTCTATTTGGGTCGATAAACAGATCAAGTTTTTGGGAAATATTAAGCACCATCAAAATCTACGTCTTTGGAATAGTCATCATCTTCATGATATCAACGTCCATATTCCCAGGCTACGTTACAGAGGATGTTCATTCAGAGATTTTAAAGGACTGGTATCCCATTACTTTAGTTACTGGGTATTATGTGTTTGATCTGATTGGGAAGTCTCTTGCTTCGGTTTATCTAATAAAAAATCCAAAGATTACCCTTGGATTTTGTGTGGGGAGGGTTTTGTTTTACCCATTGTTTGTGGGTTGTTTGCATGGGCCTGAATTCCTTCGAACTGAAATCCCAGTGGCGATTTTGACTTGCCTTTTTGGACTTAGCGCTGGCTATTTGTCTGCTGTTGTGATGATCTCGGCGCCCAAATTGGTGCCATTTGAACATGCGGAGGTTACTGGGATTTTGATGGCTATGTTCTTGGTTTCTGGTTTGGCTATTGGCTCTGTTCTTGCTTGGTTTTGGGTCATTTGACCTTTTTTTCCCCTCATAGTTTTAAGCCAATGCTTTGGGTTGAATGGATTTGGATGGAAGTTGGACCAGGTTTGTTGTTAACAATATTATCAATATTGGAACTTGGGAGCTTTGGTTGATTTGGGGACTTTGGTTGGAACCATGGTCTTTTGTTGTGAAACAGTATTTATATGAGCAATAATTCTCGATTTAGTCTTTTATCTCTTAAAATTCTCAAATTTACTCTTAATCTATGGAGAATTCTTGATTAATTCCTTTTGAAAAGATTTGTTAAATTTTGATAATGAAAAGTTTGTGTCATTAAATTGTTGTTTTATTGACATATGACACACACTAACTACTAATCTTAAGATTTATTAAAAATACAGGATCCATGTTTAAACTTTAAAAGTACATGGGCTAAAATGAAATGAAACTCGAAGTATAGAAACTAAAATGATATTGTAAACTTTTAAATATTGCAATGTTCTTTGTTTAGATCAAACTCTTTATTTAATTATTTCAAAAACAAATTGGTCTTGAGGGCTCTGGAGTTGCTTTGTGGGAAGGCTCTCTTTCTTCTGATTTGTTGTCAACTCTTTCAGGTAGGGACGGTGTGGTTTAATGCTGGTGGTTGGTTTGTCGTTGTCCAGTTTAAAAAAATAAAAGTCAAAATGTCTCATCATAATAATATTGCCTAAAATACTTTCAAGACAACAATATTTGTCAAAATAGTTTTTAAAATAATGTAGTTTTAAAATTAGTGTTCAAAAAAAATTTTAAAAGAAAAATCTTTAATGTGGGGACATGGATGTTTTCACTTATTGTTTCTTCAAATCTCTGTTTTCAATTATTATTTCTCATGCATGTAGGCCATGAAACTTTTCTTTTAAAAAAAGGGTTTCTACCTAGATAGTCTAATTACAAGGTTTATATTTCCATTTTGGCCTAAACTCGTCATTTTTTATAAGTTTTGCCAATGTATTTTAGTTTTTTACACAAAAGTCAGCATCCATTTACTATTAAGTTATTTTCCCTAAGACGATTATTACAAAAATTTTATAAAAAAATGCATTTTTGGTCCCCGAAGCTTAGGCTTGATGTCTATTTGGTCTCTAAGTTTCAAAACGAACAATTTTAGTCTTTAGATTTAGAAAATGATTCTAAATAGCCCCTCACTTCCTTGAATCGTTAGAAGTTGAGGTGGCAATTTTGTAGGCTAAGGTGGCCACCTTTCTTTCCTTCTCCCTTCCTTTTTGGGACTTTTTTGAGAAATAAGGATCTTTTTTAAACTTATTACATAAAACGAGTACAAAAGCAAACGTTTTATAAAAAGCATGTACTTTTTTTGTCTTTATTGGAATGCGTCTCTTCAAGAGACGCATTCCATGCCACAAGAACGAGAAATGTGAATATGTTCTTTGTACAAAAACCTGGAGGAGGAGATTTCCATGGAGGATAAGAAAGCCAACATAATTTTTCTTTTGTTAATCTTCTTCCTCATCATTCTCGTCATTCTTGCTCGAATTTTCCTGAAACTTACCAACGCTTTCTTTCTTATTTGCGGCATCGATGTTTCCCTCACCGCCGCTATCTTGGTGTATATGATAATCAGAATGCGATTCAACCAGAGAAGAAAAAAGCTTGAGTCGCAGTTAATTTCGGAAGGTCGAGAGCTTCGGATTGAGTACAGTTTCTTAAGAAAAGTCTCCGGAGTTCCGACGAAGTTCCGGTACAATGAGCTCGAGGAAGCGACGGACTATTTCAGGGCGTTGATAGGTCAAGGATCGTCCGGTTCAGTCTTCAAAGGAATCCTCAAAGACGGCACTACTGTGGCCGTCAAGCGGATCGAGGGCAAGAATCGAGGAGAGAAAGAGTTCCGAGCGGAGGTATCCGCCATTGCTAGTGTTCAGCATATAAACCTCGTTCGTCTAATTGGCTATTGTACGAATTCATCTGGACCTCGATTTCTTGTCTATGAATTCGTTCCGAACGGATCCTTGGATTGCTGGATTTTCCCCAAAAAACCTAGGCAAAAGAATCGAGATCGCCCTTGTGGTTGCTTGGCTTGGGATCTGAGATACAGAGTCGCAATTGATGTCGCCAAAGCCCTAGCATACCTTCACCACGATTGTCGATCGAGAATCTTACACCTCGACGTCAAGCCGGAGAACATCCTCCTCGAAGAAAATTACAGAGCGATCGTAACGGATTTCGGACTGTCGAAGTTGATGGGGAAAGACGAGAGCCGAATAATGGCATTGATGAGAGGGACGAAGGGGTATTTGGCTCCGGAATGGCTATTGGAGAACGAAATTTCAGAGAAATCGGACATATTCAGCTACGGAATGGTTCTTCTGGAACTAGTCGGAGGGCAGAGGAACGTGAGTGTAGTTGAAAACGGCGAGGACAAATCCAAGAGAAAATGGCAATATTTCCCTCGAATCGTGAGTGCGAAAATGAGGGAAGGGAAATTAATGGAAGCTGTGGATCAAAGACTGTTGGAAACGGGAGCGATTGACGAGAGAGAGGTACGAAAACTGCATTCATTTTCAAACGCAGTCAAACTAACCATCTGACACTTTTACATGGAATGCGTCTCTTCAAGAGACGCATTCCAATAAAGACAAAAAAAAAAGTGCATGCTTTTTGTAAAACGTTTGTTTTTGCACTCGTTTTATGTAATAAATTTAAAAAAGATCCTTATTTCTCAAAAAAGTCCTTTGGAACTAGTCGGAGGGCAGAGGAACGTGAGTGTAGTTGAAAACGGCGAGGACAAATCCAAGAGAAAATGGCAGTATTTCCCTCGAATCATGAGTGCGAAAATGAGGGAAGGGAAATTAATGGAAGCTGTGGATCAAAGACTGTTGGAACGGGAGCGATTGACGAGAGAGAGGTACGGAAACTGCATTCGTTTTCAAACGCAGTCAAACTAACCATCTGACACTTTTACATGGAATGCGTCTCTTGAAGAGACGCATTCCAATAAAGACAAAAAAAGTGCATGCTTTTTGTAAAACGTTTGTTTTTGCACTCGTTTTATGTAATAAATTTAAAAAAGATCCTTATTTCTCAAAAAAGTCCTTCTCATTCCCTGACAGGCGCTTGCCACCGCGCTTTTCATAGCGTTCCCCCACCGCGTCGACGTCAATGGAACCCACAAATATGGAACCCATGTTCCAGATGTGGGAAGGAAATTGTTCGTCGCAGTTCCTCCTCTCTCTAAATTTAGTTGGCATTGACGGCAATGACTGTTACTCTGGGAAGTAACAGTCACTTTTTTATTTGTGTTTGTTATGAAATTTGTTACTTGGGGAAGTAATTTGCATTTTCCCCAAATTTGTGTTTCACTGTGTCGAAAATTGGATTGGGAGAAAGTTGAGTGATTTTTTGAAGGGCTGTATCAATGATTTTGGGTGTTCTAGTGTCGTCATTCTTTGTTGTATAAAATGATGGAGAATAAGAGAGATTAACATTGGGAATATTTGTTCGTCCAGTCTCTGGTTGCTTTTAGCTACTACGGATTTGGTCTCCTGGGGGTTTTTAAAGCCATATCTTTGAAAGAAAACGAAAATTGAGTAGAATGTGAACTTTAAACTTAGTTCAACATTTCCCCCCTTAAAATCAATATAATCGTCGCTCGTTCTTAATATAGCTAAGCTAATAGATAATTTTATCCAAAGATTCAACAACAAACAGCGATAGCAAGGAGAAAAGGAGAGAAAGGGGGAGAAAGAGAGTTGGCCACCTTAGCTCATAAGTAAAATTGCCACCTCATCAAATCTAATCAACAAAATAAACTGACATATTAGCATTCTGTTAGTCAACTAATGGTCAAAAGAAGTGAGGGACTATTTAGAATCATTTTCTAAACTTGGAGGCTAAAAATGTTCATTTTGAAACTTAACCAAATAGACATCAAACCTAAACTTCGGTGACCAAAAGTGTATTTTGCCCAAAAAAATGAAAATATAGATATGGAATGTGGACGGTTATTTCTCAATTTTTTTCTTAATTAGAAAATGGCTTTTTTTTTAAATAGGAGTTTCCAAAAACGAAATAACCTCATTTGTTCCGTGATTTTGGCCAAATAAGGAGAAACCCGTGAAGAAGATAACCAGTGCAAGTCCCTATGTTTATGAATTTACCGATGGTATATAAAATAGTATATAATGCAATGATACCATAATTAATAATATAATATATACCATGGTATACATTAAATTATTAGTTATGCTATATATTGAATGTACTATGGAATGTTTGAATGTCTAATACATTTAATTTATATCAAAATAAATTAGCTAATTTATGTAATCATGAAATATAAAACAGTATATAATGCAATGGTACCATAATTAATAATATAATATAGATCATGGTATACATTAAATTATTAGTTATGTTATATATTGAATATACTATAGAATGTTTGAAAGTCTAATATATTTATATCAAAATAAATGAGCTAATACATATAATTATGTTATATAAAACAGTATATAATGCAACGTACAATAATTGATAATATAATATATACCATGGTATACATTAAATTATTAATAATGTTATATATTGAATATACTATGAAATGTTTGAAAGTCTATTACGATATATGAATATATGGCTCAATATATATCATGATATAATATGGTATATTTACATGTCAATATACGTTGTATATTCTCGTAACAAATGAGTATGTAGAAATCTATATTCTACAGTAAATAAAACATATAAAACTATTGGGGAAAAAATAGTGGAATTCATACCCATTATTCGGTATAATAGAACGTTGGAATCAAACGCTAGGAGTTTTGTGGCTGACCGATGGATTATTTGAATAAAACAACGAATAATGACTGGCGGCAAGAATGGAAGCAAGACATCGTCGAAAAAAATGGAACCAAACGGAAATGGGTGAAGAAAAACGTTTATGAGAAATGGGAGAAGACAATGGTGTGCCCATGATGGATAAGGGAAAGTCAAACACAATAATCATGAAAAATTTAGTGTCATTGCTAAAATCTTGGGATTTGTATGAAAATATTATATAAAAAATAATAATCTTCATTACTAAAATACACATTAATTAAAGAAAGAGAAAGAAGACATAACGATATAATGGACCAAATCTGCACATTAAATCTAGATTTAAAAATTTTCAAATATTTGTACATTTATGAAAATACGTATATTTAAACTAATTATTCATATAAAAATTTCTTTAAAAAAATCTAAATTTGGGCTTAAGAGTCTAGACTTTAGAAATATAGAGATGAATTGAAAAGCCTAAGTTTTTTTAGTTCGTAAACTGAGTGAGAGATTCGAACTTCTAATCTCTTAGTTAAGATATATGTCTTAATCATTTGAACTATATCTAAATTATTTTAAAAGTGTCAAGTTATAATTTTGATTGCTATTGCTGATTAGACACGTTTGTTTCCAATTGAAACGAAGGTTATTCTGTTTTTTGCCCTTTTTGGTCAGATATGCTCTTAATAAAAAAATTTACCACCATTGAGAAAAGAAATACAGAAATTTAGATAATCCTGTCGGGCTTTCGAGGCTACTCAAATGGATTTGAATATTAATTTTCTTTAAAAAAATCAGAAGATTGCAGCATTCTATAAAAAAAAAAAAGAGGTCACATAGCTTTTGTAATTTTGTGATATGAAAAGAATATGTTATAATTATAATAAATCGTCTTGTTCAAATGGGTTTATTTCACTGTATCGTAATCGCAATCGCATATTTCAGACTTAAGATTATGTATTTATTGGGATTTATGTCTTAAAGTCTTGTAATTAATAATTTATTTAATAATTAATAATAATTTTATTTATTTTATTTGCAATATAATATTATCCATTATATGAAAAATCCAAAGTTATTAATATAATCTTAAATAGTATGTGATTGGTATACGAGAGGATCATATTCAAGAAATAACCTAGAGGGTCATACTATATGGATAAGGTTGGGTGCCTTATCCTGGCAACACTATTGATACGACCCACTTTGTAATAGTTACAAATGATTTGATCCAAGTCATTCATGTGGAGACATGTGAGTGTGGGTATCTTATACAATAAGTTTGTATAAGAGTAGACCACGAAATATTTAATCTCTCTTTTTAAATTCGTTAATTGAGAAAATTAATATTTCATCAGGATAATCATATACGATTCGATCTTAATCTTGAGTGAGTTATGAACTCCTGATCTTAATCTTGAGTGAGTTATGAACTCCTGCCTGTGAGAGTTTGTATTTTGATTTGCATGGGTGAAAGTGGCTTTTGTAGCCATTTCAATATGCCTACCATTTTTGGGACTTGACCAAATAGGAAGCTGAGAACATAATCTCACAATATAGAATTCACTATTTCCCATATAGGGTAAGTAGATGAGTAGTTCCCTTAAGTGTTAATTTCGGGACTTAAACAATGGGGCCCCACTCTCTCACTGGCCCGAGAGAGACTTCGTTTATGGTTAGATCATAAACAAATTGTTCATTAAAGGATCAGTAGTACTTAAGGTGCAAGATGTAACTACAGGGGTAAAACAGACTTTTGACCTAGTTGTAATTACGAACAACTCGTAAATGATCGACTTGCATGTAGTGATTATATCCATGGACATAGTCTGTCCTACAGTGCATAAGAGTGCAACCCTAGGTCTATAGTGGGGGGACCTGATCGGTTGCTACACGCAAGTGCACGTGATCGAAGTAATAAGAAACTGGAGTACTCTTGAGCATTGTACCCAAGGAAACAAGTTTTAATAAAATGAATTTTAGATGGCACAAAATCGTTGCCAAATTGAAACTAAGTAACCGTGGGTAAAAAAAAGTTTGTGAGGTGTTTTGGCTAAAGGAAAAGTGTTTGAAAAAATCAATGGAAATGAAAAATGCAACATAAAGGCAATTGCAATTGTAGCTAACTCAAGAACTAGGTAAACCGAATTCAACTTCTATATTCGACCTTCTATGAAGTATCTTTAGGAGACTAAGTGATTAAACCTATATTTCTATGGCTAATATAACTTAGATATTTTTGCGCACAACTCTAGTCGTTTTGGAGTCTCACCCTATGTCTAGGGTCGATGTTTCAGGTCTTATGTCTAAGCCTTTTCCTCCATTGCTTTTGCGACATTCGCTTCCCTTAACCCTATCGGTATTAAGTTTAACTTGGCAAGCAACACTAGATGACCAACTAAGGTTTACCCAACATTGAACTCACCAAAAGCAAATAATAGTTTAAGAATTAGCTAGATTGTTTTTGCTATCGAGCCTTACATCTTTCCTCTAGGGATTTTACAAACTTGAATCTCAAAGGAAATTTAGGTCATCATAATGAAATTAACAAAAAAAAACAGTAAATTAAAATTGTAGGAATTCATTGATACAAAAAGAGGATGAAGATACAAACAACTAGCAATTCAAGCTTGGTTTCAATACCCAAATTACCAAAAAGATTAATATGGAATTAATACCCAAAACAAACTTCAATAATTAAACAACCTTAAGAAGAATTTTCAAGAGGAAAGTAAGAACAAAACAATGGCTAACTGATCACTATGCTTTACGCTACAACACGCAAGTGCACGTGATCGAAGTAATAAAAACTGGAGTATTCCAGAGTATCGTACCCAAGGGAACGGGTTTAACAAAATTTATTTAGAATGACACAAAATTGCTTGCAAAACACAGTTGGGGTAACTGAAAATGCAAAAATATAAGAGTTTGGTTTTGTTAACAAGAATGAGTGAAAAATCAATGAGTTAAAAATAGGGATTCAAGTGATTCAAGCACGTTTGGAAAAATGCTATTCAAATGCAATTGCAATCATAGCTAACATATGAAAACTAAGTAAACCAAGTTCAACTCCTATTCAATTTTGATTCAAAATCTTTAGGAGACTAAGTGATTAAACCTATATGTCTATGGCTAATCTAACTTAGATACTTCGCACACAACTCTAGAGGTTTTGGAGTCTCGCCGAATGTCTAGGGTCGATGTTCAGGACTTATTTCTAAGCCTTTTCCTCCATTGCTTTTGTGACATCGGCTTTCCCTTAACTCTTTTGATATTAAGTTCAAGCTTGATGAGCAATCACTAGTTGGCCGGCTAGGTTTACCCAAATCTAAATTCAACAAAAGCAAACAAAGTCACATGCTAACTAGATTGTTTATGCTTTAGAGCTTTTACATTTTTCCTTAGGGCTTTCACCAACTTGAACTCCTAAAGAAAATTTAGCTCATTATGGAGAAAATGAAAACCCAAAAATCATTTGTAAAAAAATTTCTTAGGTAACAAAAGAAAGAGGTAATTAATCTCAAGGCAAACCTATTTGAATTACCAATTAAGAATGCCCACTAAGAAATAATAATGCTGAATTAAATCAAAATATCACAAGCATGTTACTGGAATTCAATTTCTGTAACCAAGAAGGAACCCATGAGTGAATAAGCTTTATATATGGAAATGAAGAATTTTGAATATGGAATTCAACTTTACTTTTCCATCTCACCACCTACAGGAATTAGAATTTAACCAAATCAAAATCCAGAAAATAACTCAACACTTGTAACATCAAAACGGAATCAACAGAATAGTGCTACCGAAATCCCTTAATGTGATCGATTCAGAATTCTTTCAAAATCTTGAATCTTAACCTCTTCAAACTTTCGTTGAGGGGAGATCTACTTCGGAATTTTAGGAGTAAACCAAATCATGAACTAATAAAAAGAAAAAAATAGAAGATGAAATTTGGCTTGCTGCTGTGTTGAAGACAAAACAGAAAAAACCCATCAAAAATAAAGTGCAAAAATTTGAATTCCTCGTTGAAGATGGTTCAAATTCAGAAATTAATTGAGCTAAACTGTAAGAATGAAATGCTAAAAAAAAAAAAATCAAATTGTTGCTGCTGTCGAAAGTAAAAACAGAAAAATAACCCAGAAAATCGAATTCTCCAAGGAAAAACGCCCCTCTCTTCTTCGGCCTTCCTCTCTTTTTAAAGATAATCCGATGCCTCCTCTTTCCATCTTTGGCTCCTTAATTATTGGGTAGATTTTGGGTGTGATATTCAAGCTGGAATTTCTCCCATAAATTGAGCAAATCACGTGAATCTTGGCGAATCTCCGCGAATTCCGTACTTGATTTATAAGTCCAGAGAATGCAATTGCATTCTTCTTCTTTGTTCTTCACCTTGCCTTCCCAATGGAATGCAATTGCATTTCCATTTGCAATGTCTTCACTTCTTCAAATCTACACAAAAACTCAACTTAAGCCAACTTTCTTGCATTTTTTTACTTAATTCCTTCTTTTATCATATTCCAACAAGTTTGCATGAATTTATTTAAAAATGTTATTTTTAGCTTGCTTGTTATTCAACAAAATCCACAAAACTGGCAAGAACAACTTGGTTTTAGAGTTAAATAATTCTCACAACTGAGAATTATCACTAACATTGCAGAATTTAAATCACAGAAGGAAAATTCAACACTTTGAAGAAATTGAAAAGAACAAAATTACACTAAAAACTCATTCCTCTCGGCTCAATCGAACAAGAAATTTGCTCTTTACCACCATCAACTTCGTTGAGATGGGATTGATGAATAGATTCGGGACTGAGATGTAGAAGTAATTAATACAAAACAACAACTAAAAAAAATAAAAATGAAAATTGCAGAAAACCCAAAAAAACATAAACGAAATCTTCTCCAAATCGAGCTCTCCTCTATGGCCTTCTTCTTCAAAATATATATGGACTTTCATGCTAGAGTTTCCCTCTTGGTTGATGGACAATCATGGCTAATTATCTTGTTGAATTTGTGGGTATCTTCTCGCCCAAAATCCCTTGATTTTCGGATTTCTCTTAATTTCCAGATCTGCAGAAAATTGCAATTGCAATTGTAATGCTGTTGCATTCTGCCAAAATCTTGCATCAAAACATTAAGTGTAAATTTTTTTCTTCTTTTGTTTTTTTTTCTCAACTTACTTAATTTAAAGGTCTTCCAACAATATGTGATTAAATTCAACTACTTTTCTATTTTTCATCAAATAATATGAATATAATTTACAAGCATAACTAAGTTTAAAGGCCAAATTATTCTCATGAATGAGAATTATCAGGACCCTAGAGTTTATAAATGAAAATTGATTAATTAAATAATTTAATTAATTCATTTTGTATCATTGGAGCTTATAATCTATAGGTTCATAAGGTCCCTTTGCTAGCTCATAGTAACACTAAAAGATCAATCTCAACATCGCCCCTCACCTCGGCCTCGGCCTTGGGTTCCTAAGCTTTTGGTTTTTCGGTATCCATTACCTTTTCTTTATTTACAATTGGCTCGAATATGATCTTTACCAAAACTGTTCTACTTAATTATGTCTCATAAGTTGCTGCTAATCGACTTAAAGAATCAGCATTTGCATTCTGAGATCTTGGAATTTGCTAACTTCATATTTCGAGAATGAGGCAAGTAATTCTTTAACCCTGGACAAATATGTTGTCATTCTTTGCTCTTTGGCTTGATATTTATGTGTCACTTGTTTTACAATTAACTGTGAGTCACTCAAGATTAAGAGATTAGAAATACTTATTTCTCTGGTGACCTTCAACCCTGCAACAAGTGCTTCATACTCGGCCTTATTATTTGAGGCTCTAAAATTGAATCTGAGTGCATACTTGTATCGTTCTCCATCAGGAGATACTAGTAAAATTTTCGCACCACATCTTCTCTCGTTAAAGGATCCATCAACAAAAAGAGTCTATGTGAGGTTTGGATCTATTGGGTCGAGACAGTAAACTTTGACATTGGCCTTCACGTGGTCGACCCCGATTTTCTCATGGTCGGCCTTAGCCTCGGTCGGGGTTAGTTCTACTATAAAATCGACTACAGCTTGTCCCCTCATCGATGTTCTTAGTCTGTAGTGCATGTCGCGTTGACTAAGCTTTACTGCCCACTTCATGATTCGTATTCATGCCTCAAGCTTTTATAAAATTTGCCTCATTGAAAATTGGTCATAACAGTGATTTTATAGGCTTGGAAGTAAGAACGTAATCACCTGGACAAAGTGACTAATACAAGGAAAAGTTTTTCTACCTATGAGTATCTAGTCTCAGCACCCATCATTGCTCCATTGGTGTAGTAAACTGGTCGTTGATGACTACTTTCTTCCTTAATTAGGGCAGAACTTACTACAATATTGGAGATTTCCAGGTAAAGTAGCAATTCATCCCCTGAAATGGGCTTTGCAAGAAAATGAGCTGAACTTAAGTATGTTTTCAACTCCTTAAGACCCTTTCTTAAAGTTTAATAGAAAGGTAAACATTTATCAATAGTTCTATTAACAAACATGTTTAGTCCTACAATCTTTCTATTGAGGCTTTGAAGTTGCTTGAGGTTAATTGGGGAAGACATCTCCAAGATGGCTCGTATCTTATTAAGGTTTAGCTTATATTCCTCTCTAGTGTACCGTGCATGTTTCTTCGTTGAGGTCGGCCTCATGTTGTTTAGCTTTGATGCTTTTCACTAACATGTCGTCTACATATATTTCCATGTTTTTTCCAAGTAAGGGAACGAACATATGATTCACCATCCTTTGATATGTTGCTCCTACATTCTTAAGGCCAAATGGCATGACCTTGTAGCAATAGAGACTTCTGCTAGTAATGAAAGAAGTCTTTTCTTGATCAGGTCCATATATTTTGATTTGATTGTACTCTGAGTAGGCATCATGAAACTCAACATCTCATGTCCAGCTGTTGCATCCACTAACTGATCAATCATAGGCAAAGGATTACTGTCCTTTAGACAAGCCTTATTTAGATCAATGAAGTTGATACGCATTCGCCATTTGCCATTAGCCTTTTTTACTACAACTACGTTAGACAACCATTGGGGATAATGGACTTCTCCAATAAAATCTGCTTTAAGTAAGTCATCTACCTGACTAGCTATGATTTCATTTCGTTCCTGGTTAAATGCTCATCACTTTTACTTTAGAGGCTTGAAGTCTATGTCAACATTCTTTTGGTATACCATTATGCTAGGATCGATTCCTGGCATATCTTCATGCGACCAAGCAAATAAATCTACATTGGTTCTAAGGAAACTGATCATACTTTCTTTCTGCTCAGCCCCTAGTTTAGTTTCAATATTTACTCGCATATCCTTGGATGTAAGTGGGATAAATTCCAGCTCTTCCTCTGGTTGACATCTTTGGTCGGCTTTGGCCTCTTTCTGTTGGCCAAGGAGCTGGTCGGCCTCCTCCTTCTTTATACCATCGGGAACTTGTTCTGATTTAAGCTTTTTTCCAACTAAAAAGATGGGATCAGCCTCAGCTAAAGGATGTTGGTCGGCCCTGGCTTGGATTCCAATGTATGCTTTTCTATTCACTACTTTCACTTTGTCCTTTGATTTCCCCTCCTTCTGATGAGGTGTAGGTGATCTCATCACTGGAGGGAGCACCGCAAGATCATGGAAAGTTTGTTTCTGAGCTCTTCGCAAATGGTGGCCTCCATTGGAATCGTCTCCATCAAGATTTTGGATTCTCTTTTCCATATCTTTGCTCATCCTTGAACACAATGTGCAAACTCCTTTTTCAACAAAACTTTTTTCTTCCCAACAAACGGCACCAACTGTTGTTGCCAAAATCCAAATAGGAAGAAATCTCACCTGACCTTCACGTGACAACAACCGTAAATTTGTTTAATGGGAGAAAATATGGCATGCAAAACAGAAGATGACTGCACACCGGTGTAGTGCTTGCCACACAACCTCCAATACTTAAGTTAGAATCAGAGAATTGGTGTAGCAAAGAGTATTAGGAAGAGTTTAGCTTATGTAGGTTGAAAAATTGAATTCCTATGGAGCTCCATATAAGGTTTTCTCCTCTCCTTTACAAATTAGCTTAGGATGGAACCAAACCGAACTGAACTGAGGACATCATAGACCGGGAGTGTGCATGATACACACTCCCTTAAATGAGTGGGCCTCCTTGGCTTCAGCCCCTAGTCGAGGTCGAGGAGGGGAATTGGGCCGACTTCGGCCCAATTCCTTCCTTCTCGTCTTACTTTCTAGCCTGTTCTCCTGTATTTTCTTCAACTCGTTCAATGTCACGCCCATTTAGTATTGGTTTTGCTTTTGATTCCTTTTTTCTTTATTGGGCTTTACTTTTTAAGTCCAAAATTGCCTATAATAAGGACTAAATTTAAAACAAAAAATTACACAAAACATTAGAGACTAGAAGATATATTTAACAAAAACTAAAAATATACATTATAATAATCTTATTGTTCCAATGGGCTTCTTTCATTGTACCTTTAATTGGGTGAATCATATCACAGGGAGTTTTCTTTTTCTTTTTTTAGTACAACAAATTTGAGGTATGAAAAATTGAACATTTAATCTCAAGAAAAGGAATATCTATCAATTACGGTTGAGCTATGCTCATATCACAAGGAGTTGGTTTATCAATTGGGAAAATGAGGTCCCATGGGCCATGAGAGAGAGTACATGAGTTCATATTATAGAAGAAATTAAAGAGCATTTACGGACGATTCTATATAATATGATTTACATTTAAATTATGATGCATGCATATACACAAAGAACGTAGGAGGAGGGCACATATGATTTATATTTAATATTTAAACGGTGACATGTGCACATACGTAATAGTAAATAAGGAAAATGTGGACATTACTCTCTTAGTTTGTCTTAAATTAAAAAATCATATTAAAAAAATTTTAAGTTCTTTCTCATTTATTTCTCTTAAATTTTTTAACTAAAAAATTAAATATACAAAATTAGAATGTAAAATTTATGTACAAAAGTTAGAAAATAGTTTTTTTTCCCTAAACAAAAAGAAAATATTCTTCCTTTTTTTTTCAAGTACAACAAATATAAAAGTGGGAATTTCAATCTCTAACTCAAAAGAAAGGAATAGAATATGCTTTTAGATTGAAATATGCTCATGAAATTAGTGAGAACATCATATTTAAGTTTTATTATTTTAGTACAACAAATGTGCGGTAGAGATTTGAACTTCTAACTTCAAAAAAAAAGGTAGATGTTTTGATCATGATCGTTGAGCTATGTTCATATTAACACAAACATCTTTAGTAGATTTTTTTTTTTTTTTGAGTAATTCCTAGAAAGTTATTATTATAAAGCATAAGACTTTTTTTAGTTCAACAACATGTGCGAATGAGAATTTAAACCTCTAACCCTTTGATCAAGAATTTTTTTTTTTTTTTTTTGTGAGTTCAACAACATTTTGAGGTGGAGGATTCGAACCTTTGACCTCTTGGTCAAAGGTATATGTCAATTAAAAATTCACGAACCTATTAAAAAGGCTACAAAATTGAAACTTTAGAGATCTATTAGACAGAAAATTAAAAATTCAAGAACCTATTAAATATTATTTAAAGTTCAGGATTTAACCTAATTTGAACTTGTGTCCCCGACATAAAGTTCTAGATCTACCACTGCATTTCAGATTTTTTTTTTTTTTCTTCTGAGAAAACTTGGGGAATGAGAGAAAAAAAATAGGAGGAAGAGAAAAGAGGAGAAGAAGAAAGAAGAAAAAAGGAAGGTGAGGAAAAGAAAGAATAGAAAAAGAAAAAAGAAGAAAGAAGAAGATGGCAGCCGTGGTGGCAATCGGTGATGGCAATGGCCGTGGATGGGAGGAGGGAGAACGAAGAGAGAGAGAGAGAGATATATATATATATATATATATATATCTTTTATTTAAAAATATTAAAAATATATTTTTTAATTAAAAAAAAGTGTATTTTTCTCTTTTCTGTATGTTAATAATACAATAATTTAATGATCAACTTTTTTTTTTAAAAAAAAAATATAAAGATTTAATTAAGAATTTTAAACGAATAATGACCAAAGTGAGAAATATCTCAAAGATTAGGAACTACTTTGTATTGCTTCATGACATTAAGCCTAGGTATGAAAAATTTTAAATGTTAATTACAAGGAGTTTGTTTAGATCAAACCCTTTATTTAATTATTTTAGAAACCATCCATCTTGTTTAAGCTAGAGTCAAAATGTTTACTCATTAAAATAATATTGACTAAATTAGTTGTCAATATGAGCATAATTCAACTGACATAAACTGTCTCTTTGATCAAGAAATTAGAGGTTCAAACCTCTCGCTCCAAATATTGTTGAACTAAAAAAAATGGCTACACTAATTTTAAAACAACAGTATTTGTCAAAATAGTTTTCAAAATAATCTATTTTTAAAATAAGTATATATTAAAAAAAATCCCCTATTGTTTGTTGCCTTTTCAACTCTCTGTTGGAATTTTTCCTTAAAAAATCCTCAATGTGAGCCATGGAGTTTAGACTTTAGAAAGAGAGAGATGGATTAACGTATAGTTTTTTTTGAATTGTTGAAAGGTTACTTTTTTTTTCCCCTTTTTGGTCAGATATGGCACTTAACAAAGATTCGTACCACCACTGGAAAAAAAATACAGAAATTTATATTATCCTTTCGGGGCTACTCAAATCTGAAGTCTAATTATCTTTCAAAAATCAGAAGAATGCAGCATTCAATAAGGAAAATAGCATGCGTTTGCATAGTAGTTTTCATGACTGAACATATAGCTTTTGTTTTGAAATATTAAAAAAAATTATGTTATAATTATAATAAACTTCTTGTTCACTTCTAATGGGTTTGTTTCCTTGTGTCTTGTTCGTAATTGCATGCATCATATCCTTGGGAGGTTCTATCGAGGGAGAAACCATTTCCATATATATATAATGGTTTACATTATCAATCCGAGCTTAGTTTATTAGATGGAACACCAATTAACCAATTAAATTATGTTTAGACTAATGTCCACCATGTATATGATTAATTTGCTAATTGTGGATCTTTGTTGTTGCCTATGAAAATGGTGTTGTTTTTTTGCTCCCAAATTGCCCATAGAATTATCAGAAGTTTTTCATTCTCTCCTTCTACCAACAAATGTTCCATATCTTCCAAATTACGCCTGAAATTTATAAAAAAAAATAATAATAATAATTGTTAAAACGAAAAGCAGACGACAAACAAGAAATATAGAACAAATAAAAATGACACACAGATTTACGTGGTTCACTAACGATATGTTAGCTACGTCCACGGGCAGAGGGAGAGAGAAGTTTTATTATCTTGAGGGGGAAAAAATCGAATACATAATACAGAGATATCTCAAATAATAGTTTAGAGGGTTTATATATGGCACCCATCTAACCTTAATACATAATAGGCCCAAAAGCCTAAAATTATAGAATAGGCCCAAAAGCCCGTACTTGGTCATTCGGAGCTCCAAGTAACAGATTCAAGGCATTTCTACAAATCTCCACCTTGACTTGAATTCTCTCATAGATAATAGATGTACCATATGCACACACAGGTCACCAAATGTACCCAGACTTTCTCCCTTGCCTCAGAATGTCCCCCTAAAAGAGGACCATTAACAGCTTAAAACATTTAGCAAGTCCAAGCAATGTTTGAACTTGCCATACTGAACAGGCTTGGTGAACATATCAGTAGGATTATCAGCAGTACCAACTTTCATCACCTTCACCTTCTTCTCACTTATCAGGAAATGATACCTCACATCTATGTGCTTAGTCCTCTCATGATGAACTTGATCTTTGGCTAGACATATTGCACTTAAACTATCACAATATATAACAGCCTAATCATGATGTAAACCAAGGTCACCAACTAGCCCTTTCAACCATATTCCCTCTTTAGCAGCTTCTGTCAATGCCATGTACTCTGCTTCAGTAGTAGACAAAGTGACTGTAGATTGCAAAGTTGCCTTCCAACTAACAACATAACCACCAAGAGTAAATACATAACCAGTCATAGACCTTCTACTATCCACATCTCCAGCATAATCAGAATCACAATAACCAGCAACTAAACACTGTGTATTATTCTCATAAGCAAGACAAACATCAGACGTACCTTTAAGGTAGCGAAAAATCTTCTTCACAGCTTGCCAATGTTCCTTTCCAGGTTGTCCCATGAACCTGCTGACAACACTGACAGCATGTGCAAGATCAGGCCTAGTGAAAACCATAGCATACATCAAGCTTCCTACTGCACTAGCATATGGAACTCGAGACATGTACTCCTTCTCAGCTTTAGATTGTGGCGCAAACACAGATGACAGACGAACATTTGCAGTACTAGGAGTATCTATAGGCTTAGCTGATGAAATGCCAAATCTGGACAATATCTTTTGAATGTAGCCTTTCTATTTCACGAAAAGCTTATTCTGATCTCTTTCCCTATAAATCTCCATACCCAAAATTTTCTGAGCAGCACACAAATCCTTCATTTCAAACTCAGCACTGAGAAGACCTTTCAGCTTCTGAATATCAGACTTGGACTTTGCAGCTATGAGCATGTCATCTACATATAGAACCAGATAAATCATCGAACCATCATCTAACTTGTTGTGATACACACAACAATCATACGGACTCCTATTGTAGCCTAGCTCAATCATATAGCTGTCAAACCTCTTGTACCATTGTCTCGGAGATTGCTTTAGTCCATACAAGGACTTTTTCAGCTTGCAAACATAGTCTTCTTTACCAGGACACTGGAACCCATCTGGTTGGGTCATGTATATTTCTTCTTCTAGCTCTCCATGTAGGAAAGATGTCTTCACATCTAGTTGCTCAAGTTCTAAATTCAGATGTGCAACCATAGCTAGCAACACCCTGATGGAAGTATGTCTGACTACTGGTGAGAAAATCTCATTATAATCAACTCCTTCTCTCTGCGTGAACCCTCTTGCAACAACCTGAGCTTTATACCAAACACCCTTTGTAGGTGAAATTCCTTCTTTTTTTCTTAAAGACCCATTTACAAGTAACAATATGCCTCTCCTTAGGTCGTTTGACCAGCTCCCAAGTCTGATTCTTGTCAAGTGACTCCATCTCATCTCCCATTGCAGTAAGCCATTGAACAGACTCACTACATGAAACAGCTTCTTTGTAGGTGGATGGTTCATGAGGATCCACCTCTTCGGCAACCTGCAATGTATAAGTTACCATATCTTCAAAACCATACCTCTTTGGAGGTCCAACACCAACTCTTCTAGCTCTATCAAGAGCTATACTTGGCTGACGTGTTTTTGAACTAGAGGATTTTGGCATATTAGTCTCTGTAGCATCAACTGGCATATCAGTTTCTGTAGCAGCCATCGATGTATCAGTTTCAAGATCGACATGTTGACCTTCTCCACCTTGGTTATGTGATTCACTCCCATTTGAAGTGAATTGCAGCTCCACCTGTTTGTCAACATTACTGCTTTCCCCTGCAACAGTGGACTTCACAATAGAGTTGAACATAGAATTCTCATAAAATATTACACTTCTACTAAGTATAACTCTATTCTCAGAAGGTGACCAGATTCTATATCCTTTAACTTCATCCCCAAGACCCACAAAAACACCCTTTTTAGCTCTCGGTTCTAACTTACCCTCATTTACATGATAGTAAATAGTACAACCAAAAACCTTTAGTAAAGAATAATCTGCAGGCTTACCAAACCACACCTCATAAGGCGTTTTACAATCAATACCTGTGTGAGGTCCACGGTTAATCAGATAACATTCCATGCTTACCGCTTCTGCCCAAAATCTTCTAGCTAACCCAGCATTAGAGAGCATGCATCTTGCTCTCTCCAGCAATGTCTGATTCATGCGTTCTGCCACCCCATTTTGCTGTGGTGTATCTCTAATAGTACGGTGACGGGCAATCCCTTCATTTTTGCAGAACTCATTAAACTCAGATCCACAGAATTCCATACCATTATCAGTTCGCAGTCTTTTAATCTTCTTCTCATTCTGATTTTCAACCAAAATCTTCCACTGTTTGAAATTTTTGAAGGCTTCACTTTTATGCTTCATCATAATTACCCAAGTCATTCTTGAGTAGTCGTAAATTATAGATGTCGCAACGTCATCACGACGCAGAGCGGCCGACGTCCTCTCCTAGGAGTCTCTTTCGAGGTAAAAGGTTTGGAGTCGCCACCAATCATTATAAGGTGTGATTGGTCACCTATTTTAGAGGTAAAGGGTAGTCTATGAAACCAGAAATTAGGCTCGGGAGTCGATTGAGTGTAGAAAAGGTGTTAGCACCCCTACAACACCCGTTTTAGAAAAACGGTTACCACATTTTATTTCAAAATTATCCTTTTATTTAATAGTCCGAAAAAAATATTTTTATGTTTTATTTTGAATGTCCCAAAATTTATTAATTCACATTTTAAAATAAAATATGAATTAACAACTATGAGTGGCTCAAGGCCATTAGAAAAACTTGGAATTTATTTTGATATTTCAAAACAAATTCCTTATTTTATAAAAACAAATTACTTACGAAAGAATTTAAAACAAATGGTTCTTATTTCAGAAATCCAATTTTAAAGGAGGCAATTTATTTTATTTCAAACTTTTATTGCCAAAATGTAATTTTGATGAATTGGAAGGTTCTTATTTCAAAAATCCAATTTTAAAGGGGCAAATTTGTTTTATTTCAAACTTTTGTTGCCAAAATGTAATTTTGATAAATTGGAAGGTTCTTATTTCAGAAATCCAATTTTAAAATGGGCAATTTTTGTTTTATTTCAAACTTTGTTGCCAAAATAAAATTTTAATAAATTGGAAGGTTCTTATTTCAGAAATCCAATTTTAAAGGGGCAATTTTTGTTTTATTTCAAACTTTGTTGCCAAAATAAAATTTTAATAAATTGGAAGGTTCTTATTTCAGAAATCCAATTTTAAAGGGGCAAATTTGTTTTATTTCAAACGTTGTTGCCAAAATAAAATTTTGAAAAAGTTTCAATGAGATTGAACAAATTTTGACTAATTGGGTAGTTCCCAGGTATAGGTGTTTCCTTTGGTCAGCTTAAATACCTCAGCCTAGACAGAACAAGTCCCTCATAATCAAATTTTATTCCAAACTTTTGTTTTATTTCAAACTTTTGTTGTCGAAATGCCATTTTGAGAAATTGGAAGGTTCTTATTTCAGAAATCCAATTTTAAAAGGGGCAATTTTTGTTTTATTTCAAACTTTGTTGCCAAAATAAAATTTTGAGAAATTTTCCATGAGATTAAATAAATTTTGACTAATTGGGTAGTTCCCAGGTAGAGGTGTTCCCTTTGGTCAGCTTAAATACCTCGGCCTAGACAGAACAAGTCCCGCATAATCAAATTTTATTCCAAACTCATTAATTAGTTACAACTGGAGAGCTCAACTAGAAAATCTAAATTAAGACCAAATTAAAACTTTACTTTAGTTGGAATCAATTTAGAAATAAATCAATTGAAACTAAAGTGAAATTGTACTTAGAAAATTCCAAATCGAATCAAATTTGAATGAAATCATCAAATAGCAAAATTTAAGTAATTTGAAAATTAAGCAAATTAAGCAATTTAACGAATTAAACAATTTACAAATTAATTCAAATCAAAACAAGCAAATATCAACATTCAAGCAATTTGCAAATTAAGAAAATTAAGCAATTTACAAATCAAGCAAATTAAACCGTTTGCAATTTAATTCAAATTAAAATGAAATAAATCAATTTTCCAATCGAATGAAATAACGAATTAAACAACATGTCATAAATCAATTGAAAAATAAATCGTCAAATGATGGAATGAACCATTCAAAAATTAATTGAAATTTAAATAACAATTAAAGCTAATTGACATTTAAACAACAATTAAGGCCAAAATGAAATTAAACCATTCAAGGACTATTTGACATTAAACCAACATGTTATGGAAAAATTGAACACACAATTAATTGGTCAATTAACAATCTAATTGTAATTTAAACAACAATTCAAGTTAATTGTAATTTAAATGACAATTAAAGTTTGAGTATGGTCCGTTTGACGATTAAATAAGCATGTCAAATTAATTTATTTTCATTTATTTGCAAATTGATAACATGTTATTGGTCAAATTAGACTTAAACCACATGTTGGAGAATTAAAAATAAACCACATGTTATTGGTCAATTTGAAAATCAAACAACATGCTATAGACCAATTCGTAAATTAAGTAACATACTGTGGATCAATTTATTAAACAACATGCATTGGATGAATTTAAAGTTTAAACAAACAGTAGTCAATTAAAATTAAACCATAATTATGGTCCAATTGAAAATTAGCAAGAAAGTAGGGACAGATTGGGGAATTAAGCACCAAAAGAGAGGTTAAAATGGGAGTGAAAGAAAGAACTTTCTCTTCCTTTCTTCCACACCTCACCTTATGGAAAGAAGAAGAAGCAGTAGGTGGTTGGAGTTGATTTCAAATTGCCGAAAACGAAATTGCTGCCGGAATGGGTAATCTTGCCGGAATTTGTAGATATGGGTAATCTTGCCGGAATTTGTAGATATGAGTAAACTCTCCTCTCCTCTCTTTTTCTTCTCTAATCTCTCTCTTTTCTCTCTGATCTTCTTTTTTCCTCCTCAATCTCTCTCTTTTCTCAATGATCTTCTTTTCTCCTCCCCCCTTTGGTCTCACCCAAAAGGTCCCCTTTTATAAGAATTTAACACTCCTTAAAATAGTATGGTAAGTAGAGAAAGGAGAGTGAGTGGCAATGAGGGAGAGAAAATTTGGGAGAAAGAAACTAGCTAGTGGGAAGAATGAGAAAATTGGGGAAGACTATTGACTTGTGAAAATGTATTTTGAAAAAGAAGAAAAAATAAATAAATAAAAAGAAAAATAAAATAAAAAAGAAAAAGAAAAAAAATTAATAAATAAAATCAACAAAATTAATAAACATGAAAGCTTTAAACAAAGCTTGAAGAAAAATGAAAATAAAACAAAAATGAACTAAAGTAACACAAACCAAAAATTTAAAACAAATCAAATCGAAGTATAAAAATTAACGGACCAAATACGGTATCTACAATAGACATAAAATATCTGCTACCTCCAATAGATTCAACTCGAGAAGGCCCCCAACAATCAGCATGGATATAGTCAAGTGCTCCCTTTGTACTATGAACACCCTTTGGAAACTTGCTACGATGTAGCCTCCCAAACACACAATGTTCACAGAATTCAAGATCCTGCATCTTGTGCTCGCAAAGAAGATTCCTCTTTGATAGAATTTGTATTCCTCTTTCACTCATATGGCCAAGCCTCATATGCCATAGCGTGGTCATATCCTCCTTGTGAACTTCAGATGATGCAACAGCAGCACACCCTGTCAATGTAGAACCTGCCAGAAAATACAAAGTTCCCCGCTTGACATCTTTCAGAAACACCTTAGAATCCTTGCAGACATACATAACTCCACCTTCACCTTTGAAACTGAAACCTTTACTGTCAAGTACACTCAAAGATATCAGATTCTTTGTCATTAGTGGAACATGCCTAACTTCATTCAAGGTGCAGAAATAACCATCAAGTGTCCGTAACCTAATTGAGCCGATTCCAACTACCTTGCAGACATCACTGTTGGCCATAGTCACATTCCCCCCATCTATCTGCTCATAGGTTGAAAACCACTCCCTGTTTGGACACATATGATAAGATGCCCCAGAATCAAGAACCCACACATCTTTATGATATGACTGTTCATTTGCAACTAAGGCTAAATCTCCTTCGGAATCGGTGCCAATTTCTGCCACAGCAGTAAAACCTCCAGAACCTCCAGAAACTCCCTTCACTTTCTGCTACTGCTTATTTTTCTTAGGGCAGTCATCCTTCCAATGCCCTTTTTATTTACAGTAATTACAAATGTCATCATGTTTAGGACCCCTAAACTTTGAATTTTTATAATTCTTCTTCTTACCGATTTTCTTCTGTCCCGTAACCCCTGTAGCAGCTAACCCAGAGGTCTAACTTTCTGTAACTGAACCAGCTACCTTAAGACGGACCTCTCTAGTATGAATAGCAGTTTTTACTTCTTCCAGAGATAGAGTATCTTTCCCACCAATAAAATAATCCACAAAATTCTCATATGACAAGGGCAAAGACACTAACAAAATTAAGGCAGCATCTTCATCATCTACTTTAACATCAATATTACGCATATCTAACAGGATAGTATTCAATTGATCTAGATGATCCCTAAGAGGCGTACCTTCCTGCATACGCAGACTAAACAGACGTTGCTTGAGAAGCAACTTCTTGGTTAGAGACTTCGTCATGTACAGACTTTCAAGCTTTAACCAGAGACCAACGGCAGTTTCTTCATCAGCGACCTCGACGATGACGTCATCAGCCAAACACAGCATGATTGTCGAATGAGCCTTCTCCTCCAGGCTATTCCACTCATCGTCATCTACATCCGCTTTCTTCGATTTTCCAGATGGCGGTGCCCACAGCCCCTGCTGCTTTAGTAGGGATCACATCTTGATCTGCCATAAACCGAAACTGTTTCTCCCGGTGAATTTGTCGATTTTCACGTTCACAGCAGACATCCTTGTTTGTAAAAAAAAAAAAAACCTAGCAACCACGGCTCTAATACCAGTTTGTTAAAACGAAAAGCAGACGACAAACAAGAAATATAGAACAAATAAAAATGACACACAGATTTACGTGGTTCACCAACGATGTGTTAGCTACGTCCACGGGCAGAGGGAGAGAGAAGTTTTATTATCTTGAGGAGAAAAAAAAAACGAATACATAATACAGAGATATCTCAAATAAGAGTTTATATGGTTTATATATGGCACCCATCTAACCCTAATACAGAATAGGCCCAAAAGCCTAAAATTATATAATAGGCCCAAAAGCCTGTACTTGGTCATTCGGAGCTCCAGGTAACAAATTCAAGGCATTTCTACAATAATAATAATTAGAACTAAAACAATCACACTCTGAAGCTCCTTAGTTACCTAACTTACCTTACAATTCCAGAAAAGATGAGTTGTTTTAGTTTCGCCTTGGCAAAACGGACACCATGGATCTGTCTTGACGCCCTTGTTAATGAGATTTAGCCGAGTGGGAATAATGTCGTATAGGATTTTCCAGCAACAGATTTTCATTTTGCGATGAGAAAAAGGCAAAATGAAAAGAGGGTCTTCTTACCATGAGCCGCATATTGGAAGAAAATGCTAGCTCCGCAGGATAGTCCTTAATAAGAACCACAAAGTTGACCGATTCAACACACATTTCATTATTAAAATTAGTCCATTTCCACATATCTCATTTTATTCGTCACTGTTCTTAGGTAGCTCTACTGAACCACATCATATGCTTTATTCATATCTAACTTCATGATCACCAGGGGTGGATCCACGTTGGGGCCAGAGGGGCGTGTGCCCCCCTGAAATCACAGCTCCAAATAACATAAAAATCCTTTAGCTTGTTGGTGGAAGTGCGGCACGAAGGTTGCCTTAACATCGGAGAGATCCGTGATTCAAGTCTGAGTTCGCGCGCCTTTACAAGATTAATATCTATTTTTACATTTTGTACTAATATATATAATTACTTTAATTTTCAATTTTTAAATTTTGTTATATATATATATATATATAAGTGAGCGTCCGCCCTCCATTTTAATATCAATTTTTGATTTTGTAATAAATATATATAATTATATTAATTTTCAATTTTTAAATTTTAAATTTTGTATTATATATATTTATATAGTATTTTAATTTTGGTAGGTTGGGGATTAGAATTTAGTTCATTTTTAACACACATATATATACAAATATACACACACACACACAAAAAATCAAAAATCTTGAGAAAATATTTTAGAAAAATTCATTGGAAAATAACTTAATTCTACTTTAAATTTTAAAAAAAATCAATACTTCAAGTTTAATTTTGTGCTCCTATATATTTAGGTGAATAATTCTATAATGGTTTATTATAATTTTATAATTAATACTACTTAATCTAAATATTATATATTATCAATGTATACTAAAAAAATTGTGTATCAATGCATTTAAAAATATATTTATATGAAAATAAAATTACAAGTTTAGTCTTTTGATTTTAAAATTTGTGTCTAATAGGTTCTTAGATTTGCAATTTTGTATCTAATAAGTCTTAGACGTATCAAAAAAAATTAAATTAACTGTACTATATTAGACATAAAATTTAACTTTGTATCTAATTAAACTTTAAAGTTTCAATTTTTTAACTAAAAATATATTAATTTTAAAAAATGTCGAATAGGTTGATGAGTTATTAGACATAAAATTAAATTTTATGGCTAATAGAACATTTAATTTTTAAAAAATTTTGAATATGTTAGAAACCTATTGGATACAAAATTGAAACTTAGGGATCTATTAGACACAAAATTGAAAATTTAGGCCCCGTTTGATAATCATTTGGTTTTTGATTTTTGGTTTTTGAAAATTAAGCTTGTTTTCTCCCAATTTCTCTACAATGGTTTTCATCTCCCTTAAGGAAGTATTTGAATTCTTAGCTAAATTCTAAAAACAAAAACTACTTTTTGAAAACTACTTTTTTTAGTTTTCAAAACATGGCTTGATTTTTGAAAACATAAACAAAAAGTATATGACAAAATAAGTAAAATCATAGGTGGGAGTAGTATTTATAGGCTTAATTTTTAAAAACCAAAAACCAAAAACTAAATGGTTATCAAACGGGGTCTTAGGGATCTATTAGACATTTTTTAAAGTTCAATGACTACATAGACACAAATTTAAAAGTTCGAAGACTAAACTTATAATTTAGCCTAATAGAACTTGTGCCCCCCTAACATACAGTTCTAGATCTGCCACTGATGGTCACTATTCCCTCTTTACCCATACTTTTATTATTGATGGCATGTATACACTCGAAATCAATAAGGGAATTATCATAAATAAATCTTCCTAGGACGAAAGCATATTGAGCAGGAGATATATCATATCTAAAAGCTTTTAAAAAAGTGGTTGGCTATCATTTTTGCAGTGAGCTTATCAAAAAAATATTTTATCCATTAAACTATGTTGTATATAAAAAATTAAAAGGTAAAATTATGCCCCTTTTATGCACATGATTTATGGGCACGTGTTTCACAGTTTGGAAAATATTTTTTGCCTTAAAAAATTATCATGTTTTTAGGAAATGACTAAACATTTGCATTGACAAAAAGCCACTTGTGTTTTCATAACTTCAACACGAACTGAATATAGCTTTGATCAATTTTTATCTTAAATTTTTAATACTATCATATTGGACATAGATTTAGATAAGTATCGAAATTTTTATGCTATATTTAATTCTATAATTTTACCCACTAATTTTAACCAAAAAAATAATGTAAAAATCTTTGTAAATTCACTAATTTTAATAAAATTTGGTATTGCATAAACTTAAATTTGATCAGTGCACAAATTAATCATGGAATAACTTTGTCAAACTCACAAATTTTAACAAAAAATTAGCTTTAATGTAATTTTTAAAAAAAAAAATACTATCAATTTATACCATACATATGTTTTATAATTCATTGAATTTTTATCAGAATATTTTTTTTTAATGATTTTTCAAACAAAAACTTTTCATAAGGTAAGAATATATTGCAACATTTTTTCAAGTTGAAGGTTGAGATTGTAACACTTATTTAAGTTTGAGGTGCAATTTGATGAAATTAAAAATTTAAGGTAAAAATGATGCAACTTAACAAATTTAGGGATAAAATTAATTTGATTTTTTTGTCTATTGTGTTTTTTTTTTTAATAGGATCTCTACCATTTAAAAAGTTTCTCACATTTTAACGTTTTTCAACTATATCTTTTCTATTGGTGTGAATGTGAAAATTTGCTAATGATAAATACACTGACATTGATACTTAGTGAGTTAGAAAAAAAATGAAAATAGAAATGAATTAAGTCTAACAATTCTATCCTTCATCAACATAAGAGTATAAGACAACATGAATATTGTTTAATTCTTTAAAAAAAACATGATATAGTTTAAATGATCAAAACAATATTTGTTGAATATGCGTAAATTTGGCTTAGGAGAATCGCCTAATAGGTACAATCCAAATGATGACAAGAGATGAATAAGACCTGCGTAATAGTAAACTGGACATTGGTATGGTGCTCGTCAAATGTACTTTAATGTCCAAGTCATACTAGGATTTATGTTAGCATAACAAGAATAATTAGGGTTGTGTAACATACTTCATGCGTGAATCCCTCCTTCTATTTATACCAAATTTGACTTAGAATTTTTGATTTGTCTCTTCCTGTTGGCGTGAGTCTTAGAATTCCCGAACCAAATCGTCCAACTCGACTTGGAGGGAGGGCTCTTGATTATTTTATTTGCAATATAATATTATCCATTATATGAAAAAATCAAGGTTATTAGTGTAATCTTGAACAGTATGTGGCTGACATATGGGAGGATCGTGTTCAAGAAATAACCTAAAGGGTCATAGTATATGGGTAAGGTTGGGTGCTTTATCCTAGTAACACTATTGATATGTCCCACTTTGTAATAGTTACAAATGATTTAATCCAAATCGTTCATAGACATGTGAGTGGGAGTATCTTATACAATGAGTTTGTATGAGACTAGACTATGAAATATTTAATCTCTCTTTATAAATTCATTGATTGAGAAGATTAATATTTGATCAGGATGATCATATGGGACTCGATCTTAATCATGAGTGAGTTATGAACTCCTACATTTGAGGGCTTGTCCTTTGATTTGCATGGGTGAGAGTGGCTTTTGTAGCCGATTCAATATGCCTACCATTTTGGGGACTTGACCAAATAGGGAGCTAAGAACATAATCTCACAAGATGAAATTCACTCTTTCCCATATAGGGTTCATCTATATGAGTAGTTCGCTTAAGTGCTGATTTTGGGACTTGAACAATGGGGCCCCACCCTCTCACTAGCTCGAGAGAAACTTAGTTTATGGTTGGACCATAAACAAATTGTTCATTAGAGGATCAATGATACTTAAGATGTAAGATGTAATTACATGGGTAAAACGAACTTTTGACCAGCTGTAATTATGAACAACTCGTGAAGGATCGACTTACATGTAATGATTATGTACATGGACATAACTTGTCCTACAGTGCATAAGAGTGCAACTCTAGGTCTATAGTAGAGTGACCCTAGAGTTAATAAATGAAAATTAATTAATTAAAGAGTTTAATTAATTAATTTTGTATCATTGGAGTTTATAATTTGTAGGCTCATAAGGTCCCCTTGCTAGCTCATAGTAACACTAAAAGATTAATTTTGTTTAAAGAAAAATTTGAAATGTTCAAATTAATATTTAATTTAAAGTGTTCAAATTAATATTTAATATATTATATATATTAAATATAAAAGATGAAAATATATTTATTGTATTTGATATATTAAATATTAAAATAATTAATGTATATTAGATACATTAAAGAAAAGATATTTATAAAATTTGAATAAGTTTCAAATAAATAAATATTGTAGGAGATTTGAATGAGATTCAAATAAGTATAAGATATAATATTTTAATTCTATCAAAGATTTATCATTGGTCTCTATAAATAGAACCCTTGGGTTGAGCCATTAGACACAACATATATCTCTTCAATAGAGAATTAGAGAATTCTCTCTAGACCTCTTCCTCTCCAATCCCTTGGGGATTTTCTTTCAAGAGGCTCCCACAAGCCTTGGTCCTGTGTTCGAGTCATAGCTAGGAAGATTTTATGGAGGAGATAAAGATTCGTTCGAAATATCTTCATATTTACTCCAAGTAAGTTTGCTTAACCTTAATTTTTAGTTTAATTTTATATAAAATCAAAGACGATCCAATGCTTCTGCTGCGGAGTGAACATTCATTCCTTCAGGAAGAAGGGAGCCAGAGTTGAGAGTGAAAGGGAAAAACATTAAAAAAATATTTGTTGACGTTAGCAAAAGGTTAGAAAACTTTGTTTTCAAAAATCAGGTCATATATCATTTGGGCTCAATTTTTGGTGTGTTCATTTGAATCAATGTTGGAACTTGGTAGTTCGGAACCAAGATCTTGTAAGAAAAGTTGTCTATTATATGGAGAAGAATCTTATAAATTTATAATAGGCTAATTTGGTGGTGATTGTGACGAACTACCTAAAATTTTTTGACTCAAATACTATTTCACCTAGCTTTTCAAAATAAGTTTATCTAACCTTTTTTAATTTTTTTTTTTTTTCTATCTGACTCTCGATTCCTTCTCCCTATCGTTTTCTCCTCTCCTCCTCATTCTCACTTTCTTTACTTCTTTCCTCTCCCTCTCACCTGTTTAACTGCCTCTAGTGACAGTCGCCTCTCTCATTTCTGCTGTCTTCTTCCAGAAACAATCCCCCCTCTCAATCTGCATTTTTTTTCCTCCAATTTTTAATCCATATTTGAAACAAAAAACGATTTGGTTTTTAGTTGTAATTTTCACAAGCATCCACACCAACAATTGTTTTGAATTGGAATCACAAATTACGTATTTTTATCAATCACATAGATTTTTATATGAATTAAACTAACAACACTCCATTTTTGTAGCCTTTGTTTTTTGAATCACAAGTTTTTTAGTTTTAATTTTCTCTCCTTAATGCATTGCTTTTTGTTAGCCACTTTTTTAGGTAGAATAAACTCATAAATATCTAGCGGGGTATTTTCATCCTAATGCAATTAGTAGAAATTAGTTAAAAAACGGTTTTAATCATATTTACAAATTAAAACTTGTTTAGACATTTTTCAAGTTGGGTGGTTAAATTTAGACATTTTTCTTGTTGCCCCTTTAAACTAAAACCTTCAAACAAACAAAGGCTTTAAAAGCCCAAGCCCATTTCCTCCTCTAAAAATCTTCAACCAAACGGGCCCCAAATGTTGTTGACCTCGAAAAAAAAAAAAAGAATAGAATACAAGGACCATACCAATACCAATATTATCTTTCAAAAATATATATATTACAATTGAAAAAGGAATGAATATTTAAAACCTCATGTTACTTCAAAAAAAAAAAAACACAAACCTCATGAAGGGTTATTATTATGAATAACACTTAATTACCTCTCCACTTACTAACGACCATTATGTTTTAACTTTTAACAACTAGAAAAGATGAAGGCAAAAATGGAGAGGAAAAAAAATTATTTTTCAAACAACACATAAACAGGAAAATAATTTTTTTCCTACCAAATCATAATTGAGTAAGACATTATCTATGTTGTACAGAAAATGTTTTGTTTATGTACTAAAAAACCTTAGAGTTAAATTTATAAGTTGTCCATAAACTTTTAAGTTTGTGTTAAATACGCCTCTAAATTTTAAAAAGCCTCTAATAGGTTTCTGAACTTTCAAATTTGTGTCTAATATGTCATTGAACTTTAAAAAGTATTTATAAGTCATTAAACTTTTCGATTTTATATCGAATAAGCCATTGAACTTTCAATTCTGTGTCAATTACAATAGGTCCTTTGACTTATATGTGGACTAGGGGATTTGAATATATGATCTCTTGATCAAGTGTACATACTTTATGTTAGTTGAACTATGCTCATGCTGGCGATTTTTATACGATTATTGCCAATGCTTGAAGTATTATATGTTATATATATTGTTAAAAGATTTAAAAAAATCTCGGTAGGTACACCAAACATGTTTTATTTATATATTCCGTACCTAGGTAATATATATATATAAAAAGAGATATTTCAATAATTATTGTTAGTGCTTCAAGTATATATATTTTATGTATTGTTTCTAATTTTACACAAAAGTTTTTATTTTTCAACTGCTTAAGCCATTATGAAAGAAAATTGCTTATTTTAAAGACCAAAAATATGGCTCCCTATAAAAAGCAAAGACCATCAAGGGTACATAATCTTACTCCAACTATTTTCAACACCAACTTGAATTTATGGCACATTTACTAAACTGTAACAAATTTGGGCACAATCATAATGAAATTTTTGGCGCAAACGTAATTGGTATAAAATAGGATTTAACGCAATGGAATTACGATTGATTGTATTTACTTTACCTACCTTTGGAATTTGAATGAAATAGATATGATTATCACGATGTCCTTTTATATTTATAATTAATTAAAATGCAATAACTATGCTTCCAGAATTAAGATACCCTTCCTCAATTTTATTTACTCATTAAAATTTTCTAAAATGATTTTTTGCAACAGATCAAACAAAAAATAACGTATAAAAAAATCCAAAAATCATAACAAGTGATTTTTGTTCCAGAGATCTCATCATCAAAATATGGTCCATCCAAAACTCACTCATAAAAATATATCTGGCTATTGATATTGATCGAAATATGCACATGCCAAAAATCACACATAAAAAAATATGATTTCGATATAAATATGGTCTGACCAAAACTAACGAATAAAAATGGCATGATCAAAACTCACACATACAAAAACATAAAAAATATCGATCTTCGATAAACACAAGTTTGCAGCCTAGCCAAAATTCACACATAAAAAAAACGATGTCCTAAAAATGGATAAGAAAATTTTTAATAAAACCATAAAAATAATTATGGGTTTTAATGTCCTTTATCAACTTGAAGAAATTCAAGAAAAAGAAAGAAGGAGAGATGATGAGAGGGGAGGAAGAGGAAGAAGGAAGAGAAGGAAGAGAATGAAGAGAATGAAGAGGAGGAAGAAAAAATAATCGAAGTTAGAATAGGGAAAAGGCAAAGCGTGGAAAGTAAACCAAAAAGATGGGTGGGTCACACATAATTTTCCATAGTAATTGGATAACATACCATTTTAGATGTCATCAGATAGAATAGCGTGTGGCCCACAATTAATTACCATTGCATAATATGGTCATGTGGAACCCACAATGTAAATTGCGTTTGATTCATTACTTACAGATAGGTAAATGCACCCTTAATACTAACTTAATTCAGAGTGTATGAGGTCAAGCACCACACCGATGCAACATATTGACAAGTCGAGTGATAGGAACTCAATTCTAACAGATATTTCAAGAACCTCACCTCGTCCGGAATGGCACATCAAACGTAAATGTCTTATTTTTCAACTTTGCTGACATTGGCTCACATGTTATTCAACATTTTTTGATAGGGAAGGATTTGCAAATCACAATTATTCTAAGTCAGAAAACTGATTGCTAACCACTCCTGGCCCACCCTCCGCCCTCCACTTACCAATATCATCTCAGCATTTCTCTGATGAGTAGAGTTGTCGCGAACGCCGCCGTAGACTCCGAAACTGCCCTTCTTCTTCTAATTCCCAATAATCAACCCCCAAAAGATCCCTTCCATTTCACTTACATAACATACTTCTCTTTGGGCATCGATTTTCTCCTCCCATTTGCCTCCTTTTCAATAGGCATCCATTACTTCTCTCAAATCTACCCTCAAACCCACGTCAATCGAATCTTCGTCGTCGCTTACATGTTCGTCTCCTTAATCAAACTTTTTTTCGTCATTTTCTTTACTCCCAAATTTGATGCTCATATTCGTATCAATTTCGGATTGGCCATTTTCGTGTGCCTCTGTTTGTGGTTCCTCTGTTAGAAGTGTTTTACATTAGGGGTCGGATTGGGATGTACAACGACTTCTATTTCACCGTCGAAGCCGTTGCGTTCTACGGTGTCGTCGATGAGCTCATGCAAGGCGGCATCTATGGCTACACCAGTGAACTGCCAGTGAAATATATGCAAGTTCTTATTTCTGGGACTGCTGCTTCTGGTAATTATTTTTAATTCCCATTTTATCCTTTGTTTGCATCCCGAGTTCTTCGGGCATTGTGGGGTCGTCGTAGGGTTTTTTTTTATCACCCATAAGTTTTTTCCTAAGTTTAATTTATTTTTCTAACGAAATAAAATATTGCCTTTGCAAAAAGAATATAATAATAATAATGTCAAAAACTTAGTGGTGTGCAATAGAAATAGGAATATCTAGTTATAAACTTAAAGATGAGGGAAATAGAATGGCAGAAGAACAGAGAAGAAGTCTTTGTGTTTTCACTTCTGTATTCGATGAGTTTCCCAGCTAGAAGACAACCTATTTATACAATAGTAAAAGACTGAAGAGAAATAGTAAAGTGAATAGACAAGAGCTTAGTGGTTCAACCACCTAAAGAACTAAGCACCATTACAACTAACAAACCTCAACTATAGCAGAAAGAAAGAATATGGACAAAATCTTTTATGTTGTAACATCCCCCCTCAAACGAGTGCTGGAAGTAGTCAAGCCGAGTTTATCGCGCAGATAACTGAACCGAGTGACAGTTAGAGGTTTAGTGAGGCAATCAGCCACCTGATCAACTAAGGGAACATAACGGATGTCAAGTTGTCATTGAAGCACTTGATCACGAACAAAATGGATATCAATCTCAATGTGCTTGGTACGAGCATGGACAACGGGGTTGCAAGCAAAAGCAGCAGCACTAGTGTTATCACACCACGTAATAGGAGGAGCATCAAAGGAAATGCGAAGTTCAGAAAGTAAGGACTTAGGCCAGGTAAGCTCACACGCAAGATGAGCAAGAGCACGGTACTTCAATTCAGTGCTAGAGCGAGCAACAACGTGCTGCTTCTTGAAGACCAAGAGATGAGGGAAAACCCCAGAAATACACAATAACCACCAACCGAGCGACGATCAATAGGGCAGGTGGCCCAGTCTGCATCTGAATAGCCAATTAAGGACAGCGAGGAGGCTGGTTGGAGCAACAAACCATCATGGATGGTACCTTGAAGGTAGCGTAGAACACACTTAAGTGAGTGCCAATGACCAGTAGTAGGAGCATGAGAGAATTAACTCAAATAATTGACAGCAAAAGCAATATCAGGTCTAGTGAGTAAGGCATAATGTAATTAGCCAATGGTGTTGCGATAGAGAGAGACATCGGAGAAGGCTTCATGCTGATTCGAGGACCCTGAAGAGCTGACAATGAAGGGAGTGGGAGTTGGTTTCAAATGTTGAAGCTGCAGTTGGGACAAGATGTCCTTAATATAAGTGGACTGAGTAAGGTGAAAACCAGTGGGACTGTGCGCAATCTGGATGCTCAAGAAGTAGTGAACGGGGCCAAAGTCACGGATGGTGAATTGCTGATGCAAGCGTTGAACAATTTTGTCTAATAGCATGGGAGAGGAGCCAGTAAGAAGAATGTCATCTATGTAGACAAGGAATATGAGAAGGTGGGGACCTATACGCCAATAAAATAGGGAGGAGTCAGCCTTAGATTGAGCAAACTCCGATTGCAATAAAGTAACACGAAGCTTATCATACCATGTGCGAGGGGCTTGCTTCAGACCATAAAGAGCTTTACGCAACTTACAAACGTAATGGGGCCGAGAAGAGTCTTCAAAGCCTTGTGGTTGAGGCGTGTAGACATTCTCATGAAGGGGGCCATTGAGGAAGGCATTACTGACATCCAATTGGCGAACAGGCCAGTTCCAAGTGACGGCAAGAGTGAGTATAAGGTGAATCGAGACCGATTTAACCATTGGACTGTAGGCCTCATGAAAGTCAATGCCCGGGGTTTGCGAAAAGCCTTTGGCAACAAGATGGGCTTTGAAGTGCTGAATAGTGCCATTAGCATCTCATTTAAGCTTGAATATCCACTTATTACCAACAAAATGATAGTTAGGAGATGAAGGAATTAAGTCCCATGTCTGATTGCATGTAAGAGCAAAAAATTCATCGTGCATAGCTTGATGCCAAGTAGGAACGAAAATGGCATCAGCAAACCGAGTAGGCTCATGGAGAGACCAATCAGTAGGTGCAGCAATCTGAGAGAAACAACCAAAAAATTGCTTCGATTTAGTTATGTCAGCCTTACCACGCATAAGCATTGAATGAGAACTGGTGGTGGATGGGGCTGGTGGTGGAGTAACTGCACGAGTGGAAAACTCGGGTGTGGCTGCCATACTGCAATTTGGAGATGAGTCAGAAGGTTGAAGGTCTGTTGTGTGATGAGCATGATCAGTGAAGAAAGAAGAGCCTATCTGAGAGGGGGAAGTGGAGAGGACATAGGCAGAGCCTCAATATCAAATGCAGATCTATGAGAGGGGCCACGAGCTAATGTTGAGTTAAAGGCAGTAAATGAGGAACTAATAGGCAGCCAAGATAAAACAGATGGAGTGCCGACCGCAGTGGTAGGAGTAGGCTGTAAGAATTGTGTAGAAAAGGGAAAGTCGGCCTCATTAAAGCATACATGACGAGAGGTATAAACTCGACCAGCTGGGCTGAGACATCTATAGCCTTTATGATTGTTGTTGTAGCCAATGAAAACACATTTAATGGTGTGAAAGTCAAACTTGTGATGTTGATATTGTCTCAAACAAGGGAAGCAAGCTGCACCAAAAATTCTGAGGTTATTATAGTCTGGCTTGGTCTTGTGAGGAGTAATGAATGGAACCTAGCCATTAATTATATCATAGGGCATCCTATTTATCAAGTATATTGTTGTGTGCAATGCTTCCCACCAATAGTTTAATGGCATTTTAGCATGTGCAAGAAGAGAAAGACCTATTTCGACCACGTGTCTATGTTTGTTCTCAACCTGACCATTTTGAGCTGAGGTGTAAGGGCAGGCCAATTGGATGTTGATTCCACATTCTGAAGCTAACTGGATTATTGGCTTAAATTCTCCACCTTCATCACATCTAATGGCTTTGATTTTGCAATTATGAACATTCTCGACCAAGTTTTTTAACTGTCGAAAGATTATAATGGCATCACTTTTTAGTAATGGGAAGACCCATGAATACTTGTTATAATCATCAACAAAACTGATATAATACATGTACCCCTCAGTTGATTTAACTGGTGCTAGCCCCCATAAATCAGTGTGAATTAATTCTAATGGTTGAGATGCACGAGATAGGGAGTTAGAGAAAGGTAATTTATGAGATTTATCATACTGACATGTGATACCTCTTGCTTTTGTAAACTACTTATTTTAGCAATAGTTAGGTTCTGATGTGCGCAAGTGTACACATAAGCTGTAGCAAGTGATAAGTAAATTACCGTATCCACAGGGACTATTAATTCTTCTATTTACTACAATTAGCTCTTAGTAACTCGATTTGTAACACAGAAAATTAATTAAGAACTGAACTAACATAAAACAGCAATGCTGAAACAAAATAATTGCGAAAACAGAGTGACATAGAGGAATCGAAATTAAACAGATATTGATTAAACTGTACTTTGAATTAATCTAAAGGTTCGGATTAGGGGTAGTTTCCTGCTTTAATCGATCCTACAACTTAAACACAAATTTATTTCTCTCAATCCACTACAGCCCACATGGCATTCTCCCGAATCACCGGATATACACTGTTTCATTCCCATTTCTCCAGCAACAACTAACCCATTGTACTATGTGTGCATTAGGTGCGTCATTAGGTGCGTGATTATCCCTAACCTCCTCACTTAGCTAGCTACTAACCCTAACACGGGGTTAATGTGGTTCTTAAGCTATCAGCTCCTCTTATTCTTCCCAGAAATCAGAGAAACGCTGCAACAAAATGGTTGGCCAGACGAAATTGTGCTAAAGAGATCAAAGTTCTTAAAAACCAGATTGATCTAAAATGATATGCATTAAGATGTAAGATAAATCAAAACATTCAACCCATAATCCTCACCTTAAGGGTATTTAGTTCATTTTACAGGAAAAACATAAAAGAAATCGAAATATAGACATAACGAAAATGAAGCAGAGAAAAACTAAATGAAAGAAGAAAAAGTAGAAGAAGAAGTCAGAATGTTGCTCCAAAAAGCTTGGTTCAGCATCGGCGTCAAATCTCCTAGAGAAAACCTTCCTTTTATGGAAAATTTTCTCCCATGGCCTCCAAAACCGGAGCTCTCCTTCTCTTTCTCTCCCTCTGAGATTTTTCGGGATCTCCACTCCTTCTCTCCTCTCCTTTTGTCCAAAACGGCTGCCCAAATAATATATTCCAACCTTTTATGCAAATCTGGGCTGATTAGACAGGTCCCAATGACGTGGCGAGTTCTTGATGGCTGATTCTCGCTGACTGTACTGTCATTTGCCAATTCATTAAATGGACAACAATTCCCACGTGCAAAATTCGTGCTGGCTGAAATTACCCAAATTACTCCAGCAAACTGTTGTAAAACTGTTGTCATTAGCTTCAAGAGTCCTTCTTAATCAAACCCTAAATTAATCAAATAAAGCTCATTAATTACTATAACAATGCACTAATAATAATAATACTAAATCAAAATCAATCCTAGAGCAAAATACATCAAAGCTACGAGTTTTCCACAATATAATGAGATAAAAATCAACAATTTAGTCCGAAAATGCTAGCATATAACTCTTAATTTAAGAGTTATCAACATGCCTCACAAAAGCCCACTTTTTCATTCATTGTACTTTTGATATTACAAGAAGTAAGGATCTGATTTAATACTCTAATGGATGGATGTCCAAGTCTGTGGTGCCAAACATCCTTGGAGCAGTACAAAACATAATGACTTTCAGGGATGTAACTAACATAGACCTGTTCCCTTCCTTTCTAGTTTTATTTTTTGACAAGCAAGAAACAAAAGCCACAAAAACAAACTGCTTCATGCCATAAACTTCTCAATTCTTATGGTGGGAAGTAGACTTGAGGCTTGGAATTTGGTACAAACCATCTCTAAGTGTCCCTTCCAGAAGGACCTTCCCCGTTGCCTTGACCTTAACAGCACAAAAAGAATCATGGACTCAACAATCACAGAGTTATGCATTGTCAAACGAGATATACTAATCAGATTCTTACTTATTTGAGGCACATGCATTAGACCTTTCAAAATGAGATTTCTAACATTTGAGTTAATGAAGGAGCTTTCCATATAATTTATAGGTAATTATTTTCCATTCCCTACTGTGATCATTTCATTACCTGTGTAGTCTATAGTGAAAGGTTTTCCAAATCTGCTGTCAAGTGATTACTTGCCCCACTATCTAAATACCAAGTTGTATCAAGCACGGTTTCAGGTGTGGCTATCATGGCAAAAGGATAGCTTGCTTTGCTCTGACTATTACTAGAAGATGAGCCTCCAGTGTGTTGATTACTGTTGAAACTCTTTTCAAAACGAAAATAGCAAACAGCGGCAGTGTGTCCAACTTTTCCACACACTTGACAGATCGGTTTAGACCTTGATATTCTTCCTCTTCCTCGACCACGGTAGTTCTTCTGATTAGAGTACCTAGACTGTTGGTTTGATGAGGGGTTCTGTTAAGCACTGGCAGCAGTAACATTTTCTGAAGGCTGGTTGATGGAAATAGCATTCCTCATGGCTTGAAGTTGTTCCTGACGAATTTCAAAGGTAAGGAGTAGATATTGAACTTTATTCCAGCTCATGTCCTTGTTTTGAATCACCACAACAATTGGTGTGTATTCCTCATCGAGACCGCCATAACATAGGAGATTAGATCCTTGGTTTCCACAGGAGCACCAACCAAACTCAAGTTATCATCATAGTTCTTCATTAGAGCTAATAAGTCAAGCATTTTTGTATTCCCTTTTCTAGTTTGCTGCAGCATTCTCTTCAGATAGTCTTACTGTGAGGCTGCTTGAACACCATAGAACTCTTGAAGCGAATCCCACAACTCCTTCGCTATCTGGCAGTTGGTCACTTGAGAGGCCACTTCAATGGTCATAGAGTTATATAACCAACCCACCAGCAGTTGGTCCGCAACCCACCAAATATCATACTTCGGATTACGCAATTTCAATCCCAATGGTTCATCTTTCGATGGAGGAAGTATTATCGACATTTCAGGGCAAGCGATCATGCCAGTCAAGTGGCCATCAATCTTATAGCTTCAAAGGATTGGGAGAGCAATGTTCTGCCAAAGGAGAGAGTTGTTGCAATCCACTTTGATGGATGTTACTTGATTCAACAGATTAGCAAAGGGAGGATTACCTACTGGGCACAAACCAAACCTCACCTCAATGGCACCAGGATCCTTGGTGACATGAACTTGAACGGGATTAGCCATACCGCTCTGATACCAAGTTATAAACTTAAAGATGAGGGAAATAGAAAGGCAGAAGAACAGAGAAGAAGTCTTTGTGTTTTCACTTCTGTATTCGATGAGTTTCTCAGGTAGAAGACAACCTATTTATACAAGAGTAAAAGACTGGAAAGAAATAGTAAATTGAATAGATAAGAGCTTAGTGGTTCAACCACCTAAAGAACTAAGCATCATTACAACTACCAAACCTCAACTATAGCAGAAATAAAGAATATGGACAAAATCTTTTATGTTGTAACATATCTCTAGCACTACAGCAGAACTTTTTTTTCTCTCCTTCACAATTTGACATGTGCATGAATGGAGTAACGAGATTCCCACTGTCCATGTCTACTCTCCAGCGAAATCACAGCTAGCTTGATTCAAGTCCGACTTTGTGAAATGACTTGAGAGGTGTAGGATATCATTAACTCATATATTTTTTATCGATTAAATTATAAGTTTAGTCTCTAAATTTTATGTTTGTATCTATTTAGTTCCTGAACTTTCAATTTTGTATCTTATAGGTTTTTAAACTTTAAAATGTGGCCTTTAAACTTTCAATTTCATGTCTAATAAATCATTGATATATTCGAAATTTTTAAAAATTAAATGATCTATTAGTTATAAAATTGAATTTTATGTATGAGACCCTAAACTTTCAATTTTGTGTTTAATAGGTCGGTAAATTTTAAAAAATGTGTGACACAAAATTGAACATTTAGAGATCTATTGGATACAAAATAAAAGTTTAAATTATTAGACACTTTCTTAAGTTCAAGATGTATTTGACATAAAATTTAAAGTTCAAGAACCTATTGAATACTTTTTAAATTTTGACTACTTATATACAAACTTGAAAATTCAAAAACTAAACTTTTAATTTAACTTATTTTATTTTATGGAATCTACTCTATTCTTAAATGATTTTTTAATAATTCAAACAATGAATTAAAGGAGCATGAAATTTTTGTAGTACTAAAAGAATTTTCTCCCCAGTTAACAGCGATGTATTTTAAAAAATAGACACAAAATTGAAAATTTGGAGACTTATTAGATATAAAAATAAAAATGAAATTTTGAAGAATCTATTCAATATATTTAGAAGTTCAAACACCAAAAATACAGGAAATGCAAGTACAGGGCAAACTAATAATTGAAAATAATCTGTTTATTCACAGATAACTTCATCAAAATTCTTTTAAAAAAAAAAAAGACTTCTGTTGGAGCCTCCCTCTCCCTTTCCCTCCACCATGGTTAAAGAACATGCTCGGACGAGAGATTCCAGCGACTTGCACGTAAAGATCAGAAGGAACAATCTAAAGAAAGATTAGAGATAATGAATGAATTGAACAATATTCCATCTCCAAAGTTCCAATTTCAAGCTTTTGAATTATGACATGAATAATTGGGTTGAGTGCAGGCGTGATTGTGGCTGTGATGAGGATAATAACCAAAGCCATATTCCCACAGGACTCTCATGGCTTGCGACAAAGTGCCATCCTCTACTTCACTGTAGCAATCGCGATCATGATTCTATGTATAGTTTTCTACAACGTCTCTTCAAAAAGCTTCCAGTTGGGAAGCATTACAAGAATTTGAAGAATCAGGAGAAAGATGAGAAAGGTCCTCTTTTTGGATCCTTGGGGAGATCAACTTTGTGGGAAATAATTAGCACTATCAAAATCTATGCATTTGCAACAGTTCTGATCTTCATGGTATCGCTGTCGATATTCCCAGGATCCGTTACAGAGGATTTTCATTCGAAGTTTTTCAAGGACTGGTATCCCATTTTTCTGAGTACTGGGTATTCTGTATTTGATCTGTGTGGTAAGTATTTTCCTTTGGTTTATATGATGGAAAATCCTAAAGTTGTTTTAGGGAGCTGTGTGGGGAGGCTGCTGTTTTATCCGCTGTTTCTGGGTTGCTTGCATGGTCCTCAGTTCCTTCGAACTGAAGTTCCTGTTGCAGTTCTTACCTGCCTTCTCGGATTCAGCCATGGCTATTTGTCTGCTGTTACAATGATCTTGGCACCAAAATTGGTGCCATTTGAATATGCAGAGATTGCTCTGGGGTTATAATGGTTTTCTTCTTGCTTTTTAGGTTTGGTTATTGGTTCTGTTGTAACTTGGTTTTGGGTCTTTTGATCTTTTACGCAGACTTCTTGTACAAACTATTGATGCTTTGTACTAAAGTGTGACCGTATCTTTTGCATATAGTAGGCAATACTATAACTACGTATATTAAACAACTTTCACAACTTTTCTTTAGAATTCAAGGACACAGAAGTACAACCTATAGAACAGATCCTACTCAAATAAGGTTGTTATGAAACAATTTTTCACATGCAACTTTCTGTCGCTTTCCTAATATCCTCTACGTTTGAAAAGGAGATTTTCTGATTCTTTTATCTGTTCCCCACTCCCTGATCCACTGGACCACCAACAGCACAAAAGATTTGCTTTCTAACTTTTCAGATTGGCATATACAATATACTAATACCAAAGTTACTGCTTCTGCTTCAAAATTTCAAATGAAGTATCTCAAGAGTCGAGACTAAACTAAAGACGGTTGATTAATTTCTTTCTTTTTTTTGTTCTTTTTTTTTTTTTTGTTAAGCTACAAGTGCGAGCTCTCATGGGAGACAAAAGTTCGACTGTAAATACTAAAAAGAATGAATCTAAAGCATACAATTGAGTAAAACCCCAACAGCGATGCGATCCTTTTACCTCAAGAAATGGCCTGACACTTCAGAGCCGTGAAAAATATTGGTACAGGGAAAGCACCAATGACAGCCGACACACACTGATAACTGAACTCATGCTTTTGATCTGAAAGCTAGGCCAGTCTCTACCTTTTTTATTTCGAAGATGAGCATTCTCCACATCTTCAGAACAAACATTTCAGCTTCTTCATCCAAAATTGACTGAAGCAGCTCCAGCATTTGAGATGCCTTTACGTGTTCCTGAGTACTTGAAACTATGTAATCGACGAGAGTGGTTTCCTCCTCTCCCAAAAACTCTGTTATCTTTTTTGAAATCCACGGTCTCATCCTCTCATGTAGTGCATGCTGCAAATAAGCATAATAATGCATTAAATTTTCAGAAAAAGTTACCTATAAATATTTTACTAAATACTCCATCCAAACTGAAAATAAAAATAATTATTATTATTCAGAACCAAACAGCAGCAGGAATCAGAATATGAAGTGGCCCATCTCCACCCAAGGCAGCAGTCAGCATTTTCCCCTTGTTTTTTGGGAAGGGGAATATAATAGAAAATTGTTAAAAATAATTTTTCGTCATGTCCTGACATAGAAAACTCAAGGTAGAGAATGAAAATGAGAAAAGAGTCAAAGACTAGTCAACATCCTAGGTTGACAAGCAATGAGATGCAGTTATATCCTAATTTCCAGTATTATTAATGCTATGCACAACTACGCAATAGGCATTGACTTTGCAATTACGACTCCACGCCCACATAATCCTAAAAACATATTTCACCCGAGTTATTCATGTAGCACATAGTTTCAAATTCCAATGCCAATAAAATACTAAGAAAAAGAAAATCAATGAGACTAACCTTTTCATAAATAGCCCAATTTATGTCATATGAGAATAACTCCTCCTTCGTCTTTGGAATCATATCAATCAACTGTTTTGCATCCAAAAGCTTTTTGTTATCTGGTGTTTTTACTTTATCCAAAACATGGTCTCGCTCCCTATCTTTGTCTATTGTCTTGTTCTCATCTTTGCTGCGATAGGTATCCTCATCATTTCGGTCTCTATCCCGCTGACTAGACTTTTCACTGGAACGCCTTCCTCGCTCCCTTTCACTGTCAGGCTTCTCTTCTTTAGAATTAACGTTTGATATACGTTTTGCAAACTCGGCTGCTGCAACTAAATTTGGCGGCAAAGCCCCAGTACTGGCAGGTTGCACAGCCTGGAGTTCCTCAGCTGAATAATCAATTGGAACCAGTGGCCTCATCTTCTTCTCTTTCTGTGCTTCATCATCCTCCTCCTCATGAAAAACTGAAGGTACAGTAGTCCGTTTTCCAGATCCTACTAAACCAAATCCTAACCTTTTTGCAGGCAAGCCTCCACTCTGTCTGGTCTCTGATGGTATCGTATTTAATTCATCACCACTACCATTTTGTAAGATCTCGTCCCCTGTCAAATACAAGATATGTCATTCAAATAATAGAATATGCAGGCACAAGGTAATAGACATGTGGGTTAAAAATAAAAATAAAAAGACTTCTTACAGGTGACATGTAAGAAAATTACCTATATGATTCTCACAGCTAGAGTCAAGCTCAGAATCACGTTCGGAAGCCATAAGTTTAATCTCATTAGCGGGTTCTTCAGCAAGAACAATTTTCTCGTTGACACTCATCATCTGACCAGATAGAAGTTTCAGTGGATCTTTCTGTTTTTGCAGCTGTTCCTCCTCAGACTTCCTCTTGGCCTCAGCAATTTCTTCTTCCTCTCTCTGTCTATCAACCAAATCATCTTCCTTTTCTCTAGACCTCTTCTTCCTCTTTTCCTCCAGAGCACCTCTGCGCCATTTTCTTCTTGAATCATCATCCTCATCATCTTCATCATACAATATCTCTTTCTTCCTTTTACGCTCTTTCTCTTTCTCCCTCTCCTTCTCATACTGCCTCTGCTTTTCTCTCTCTCTTTCTCGATATTCCCACTCTTTAAGACATTCTTCATACTGTCGCTCAGCCTCCTCAATCTTTCTTCTTTGTTCCCTCTCTTTCCTAGCTCGCTCCCGCTCTGTCTCTCTTTCATATCTCTCAATTTCCCGCTCCTTCTCTCTTTTCAGATCCCGCTCCCTGTCTCTTTCTCGACTTCTCCTGTCATACCTTCTACTTCTGTCAGGTGAGCTTGTTTCAGGCTTCTCATGCTCACTAGTTTGTTTATTGTCGCTAGTTGAATCATCATCATTTCTATCATCAGCTGCATCTGTAGGAGGTTATGACAATTACGCAACCCAGCACTTACACACTTAAAATTTAAGAAAGAAACATAAGTATTTGTAATGAATGAAGGACCACGCTATAAAACAAATATTGTATATCTACTGTGCAAACCTATTCAGTTATTCTCATACTACAAAGAGAAGATTTGAACAACTACTTATAAACACTCACCAATTTTCAAAATATCAGCGTCAGATTCACCATCTTTTAATTTTGCAGATGGCTCTGCACTTGAATTACCAGACACATCAGCAGTTGTCAGTAGAGGAGGTGGTGGCAGAGGTCTAGACTTCAACCTCTCCTCCAGAGCATTTGTAAGCTTTTCCGATGCCTCTCGATCAGCATCTCTATCTTCATCACTTAAAACTGCAGAACAGGCAATGTCATGATCTTCTTTTTCCCCTGAATCATGGTCCTCCTTTGAATCCTCTGCAGGGGGCTTTGAAGTTTCATTTTTAGCCACGTTCGCTGTGTCTGCTTCTTCTTCCTTAGTCTCTGAAACCTGTGTTTCTTTCAGTTTCTTTGAATTCTCTGCTTTCTTTTCAACATAACGCTTCAGATAATCTCTTGTTGCTTGAGTACCTTTTAGCTGTTTAAAAAATGATGATAAATTTATATTAAAAATAAGTTGAAAGTTGTAGAACACAATAGTTGATACTTGACGTGACACCATAGGAAAGAAAGAGAAAAACGGACTAGCTTAACTTACTATTTCTTTTATTCTCTATCAGAAACAAGTTTAACTTTTAATTTCATGATACCAGACAAAATAAATATCCATACTGTTTCTAGGTTGAAAAAAAGTAATGCTGTCATCCAAAATGAAGACGATCAATCCAAAATGGACAGAAACTTGGTAGGGAGGGGAAAAAAAGCAACACAGAGGACAACCTTGATTATGACTGAATTTTCACCTCTTACAATAAGATCACAACAAGATATATCGATTAAAAAATAAAAATAACAAACAATTTATGATTCTAACCTATACCATACAATAGCCTCTAGAAGGGGAAAAGGTATGACTGAAGTAAAACTTGAGAGTGACTTCAAAAACCAGATCACCTTGTAAGATATATAAGTATTTCCATAAGTTTATAATAAGAGAACCAAGTTATACAATGACGTCCAATATAGGTACAGAACCCATGAAGCTTTAATCTGAAATTTTAATCTGAAAGTCACAATAAAGAAGCAATAGAATAACCAAAAAAAATAAGCAGATAACTGTAATGTCCCCTATTAAGAAGGAATGTCAAGATTAAATAAATTTTCAAACAAGCATCTCAAATGGTAGAGCAAGAGTGTACCCAAATGTTTTATAATAATTGTTAAAAAAGTAAGAATTTGGAAGAAGATGAACATTCAAAAAACAGGAAAATTTTTAATTTATTGACCGGCAATGGAAAGGCCGTGAGACACATCTTAGAAAATAAAAGTACTGCGATTCGTAAGATGTTAATACAAACAAAAGTAGTAACTTATGTGATAGATTTATAAAGATCAAATTTGAATATTAATAAGATCAAACAGGATATCTACACAAATTGTAACAAATCCCATCATACCACTAGTTCTTGTCCATCAATGTTTAACTTCGTCAGTAATCGTAGAGCACGAAGAACACCTTCAGCAGATTCAAACTCGCAGAATCCAAAGGTTCTAGGAGTTCCATCTGTAGGATCTTGGGCCCGTTTCCAACTCTTCACTGGTCCACATAGCTAAAAGAAACAGATAGATATTGGTTATAGGCCACTAACTAGAAGATACAAAAAATAACAGAAGAAATGTAACATGGAGAATGATTAACCTACCTGAAGAAGGGACAGCATGAAATCATTTTCCACTGATTGTGCAATTCGGCCAATATAAATTGTAGTTTGTGGTTTTTCAGCAGGTGTAACACTTGGGAGAATAGCGGGCCTAACCACAGGAGGGATGATTGGACGAACACCAGGAATCCCTGGAACAGGAGGTCGTGGCATTGCTGAAACCATGCCCATAGCACCAGGTGGTCGTGGAGGAAAAGGTGTCCGAATCATAGCAGGAAATGGAGAAGAAAAACGATGAACTCCTGCACAAAAGAAAAAAAATACCTTGCCAATGCATCAGTAAATGTTGGCAGACTATTCACGGCTAACCATCTAATGGTGCTAAAAGTATATAGAAGAATATTTGATTAGGATTCATGAATGCCATTACCAAAATCCAAAGTATATAAACGATGGCAGCATAGGAATGAAAACTATCACCAGCTGAATACATAGATAACCTGATGAAAACATTCAAATGATAGCACCAAATTCCTTGAACTGTTACGTAAATTTGTCTTACCTTACACTTGAACTGCAGCCTTCTCAAATATCCCGTCCATCAAAAGCAGAATTTTATGATTTAAGAAGCATGACACTTTGAGCAACTCATACACACAGATAATCGATTGAAAAAGGAATAAATTTACATGTTCTCAAAATTCACTCTCAAATTTCCAATGGTTAGACCCCAATTGTGTAGCATAAGGAATCAAAGAAAATGTCAAAAAAAAATTAATTAAGAGAATTTGATACCTTAGAAACAAGGCGAACGAACACTCAGGTGCTTAACATGGTCTGCTTCTGGCAATTCAAATATACAGGGACAGTATCCAATATAACTACCAGTAAAATCCTAGTAAATAGTATTGTAAATACCAAGTTCTCTCTGGGCTTAGTACCAGAATCCCATTTAAAAAAACCATGCTGAAAGCAAACAAGAATAACAGGCAAATATGAATGAGCATACCAAAAAAGGAGTTGTAGTTGGGAGTTCTCTAAGCAATATGAAGCCTTCCAACCTTTCTCACCGTATTCAATCAAGAGACAAGACGCTGTAGGAGAAAACATCCTGTCATCGATACCCTTCATCTAACCAACACGAAAATTTTTAATAGACTCCGAACTTATTTTTGCAAACTCTTTCCCAGGCATCATAACATGCGCGGAACTTTTACTTTGCGTCAACACTTACAAAATTATATACTTTCTAGTAAAAATCACACGAAAGCCAAAGTAAAATTTTAGTCGAAGTTCGACTGTATTCCAGTTGATAACGAACTCAAAATTAATGCATCTGGTGTAATTGACGGCATCAACAAACAGAATGCTTAACAATTGCAAACAACACAGTGACAATCACTAAATAAGAGAAATTGTTCAAAATTATTACGCAATCACATTGGCAATTGAAGTGTTAGAAATAATAGGGATAAAGAAAACCCACCAGGAGGAAAGGCTCCTTGAGGAGGAGCAGCTGCGAAACCATTTGGCATAGTGGCGTACGGTCTCATCGCCGGATTCGGAACTTGATAAGCCATCATCGGTTGTGGCACTGGAACTGGAATTGCTCCCGTACCGCCACTTGCCATACCAGGAGCAGGCGCCGCAACCGAGCTAACACCAGGAGGCTGAACCCCAGGGTTTGGATAGCTTGGGTTCAGCATGCCAGTGCCGGGCATGGGCGAGAACTGATGAGCTGCGAGAGGCACCGGCCGAAAAGACGGAGCCGTCGGCGGAACGGCCACTGTACCGGATAAGGGCGGCGGGGCATACGACAGAGCAGGAGGCGGTTGCGGCGTTGACACCAACGGTGAATGCAAGGTAGGGTTTATTCCGAAAGCAACCGATGTTGGTGGTACCGATTGCGGAGGAGGAAAAGAAGAAGCGGCAGATTCGGGTTTGTTGGCCTGGTAATTGGGGTTTTCGGGCTCGGCAACTTGAGGATTTGAATCGTGGGTTGCAGGGGAAGAGGAAGAGTCGGCCATGGAAGAAGAAAAAAGATCGGGAGGAAGTCGAAAGCTTCCAGGCTTATCTTTCAGATTTTCCGACGAATAAGTTTTTGGAGTACGTTGTGCCCTAGAGACTGAAGACGGAGGGAAGAACCGGAGAAACGATCTCTGAACCCCTACAGAAACATAAGGGAGAAGAAATTGCCTGTTTCTTTTTCAGCGGGTGAGTCTAGCAGATGACGCACCATTGGTCCACGTGGCGACTTGCGTAACCTACATGGGTACTTTAGTATATTTGAGTCCAGTAATAACCAATACGGGCTTTATAGTGGGGAAGTCCGTTGTATTCGGACGCTTTAGGGCCACAAGGCCCAATAAGTACACTTGTGTGTTTTTTCCCTCACTCACAAATAAGGGAAATTTTGAAAGGAAAAAAATATATATTATGAGTTCAACAATTGGCAAGAAAATTTACGAACTTAAACCTAGTTCAACTTATTAAAATATATACCTTCAAAATTTTGAATCCCTTATTCTATATGTGGTTGAATTGAATAAAAATAATAATTTGTCCTCCAAACTTGAAAAATTAATTCAACTTTTATCTTAAATTTTTAATCTCATCAAATTGCACTTAAACTTGGATAAGTGTTATAATATTTGTCTTAAATTTGAATGATTATTACAAATTTAGTTTCATTTGAAGGACCATTTGAAAAACATTCTCATGTGAATTCAAAAAAATTATTAAACATAAGTACAATACAAACTTCCTCAAAAAAAAAAAAAAAGTACAATACAAACTTGACAGAATTATAGCTAAATTTATGTTGAAATTTTTCTACACAGTTAGTTAGTGGTCATTTTTGTGCATTAATCAAGACTATTTTTGTGCAAAAGTTCATTTCATTTAAATTGAGAAGCTTTTCTTTTAAGATTTCTATATTGCTTTTTAGTATAACTAGTTAGAACTGTCGAAAGAAAAATAATATAATAATAATATACATGCAAAAGCGATAAAACTATAATATTACTTCTGCCGCTTCACATGATAAAACCAACCAAAATTAGAGTCACAAATAACAAATATAAAAGAGATAGGAAAAAAAAAAGAGGCCAAAGTGAGCATAGCTCAGCGGTAATTGGCATGTCCAAGAGATCAAATGTTCGAATTCTCTCATCTCCAAATGTTGTTGAACTAAAAAAAAAACATTGGAAGCTATATTGTTTGCCCCAAACTAAGGACTACATCCAATCTTCTGCAAACTGCAGGAAGGGATGGCAACTAGAGATGTCCACGGGGCAGGGCGGGGCCAAGGAATGGATTCCCCGTCCCCATCCCCGCCCCCCATTTCATTTCCCGTCCCCGCAAAATTTTCCATTTAATTTCGCGTGGATCGGGGCGGGGATTCCCCACAGGGAATTCTCGGGGATTGGGTTCCCCGCGGGAAATTTTTTCCCGTTATTTTTTTTTATTTATTCTCAATCATAATAGAAATTATTTCTAAATGAATAATTTTCAATATAATTCTATTTAAAGAAAATGTTATAAAATTTCATAATAAAAATAATAACATACCATAAGTAAAAATACTATAATATCGAAACAACTTAATTTCTAAAAATTCAAATTTCAATATTACAACATAGTCTTTAATTTTTTTTATAACGAAATAGTCTTAAACTAATTCCTACTATAGTTCTTTAAAAAAAATTATATTTATAGGTAATATATATATATATATATATATATATATATATATATATATATATATATATATATATATATATATATATATATATATTACTAATCGGGGTGGGGTGGGGCGGAGAATCGGGTCGGGTCGAGGACGGGGAATATATTCCCCGTCCCCGTCCCCGTTTAGCCAACGGGGAGAAAAATCTCCCCGCTCCCTCCCTCATTCCCCGTGTAATCGGGGATTTCCCTCCCCGTTCGAGGCAGGTCCCCGCGGGGCCCCTGCCCCTTGGGTTAAATGGACATATCTAATAGCAACAGGGCAGAATAGGAGATGGGGATGCACTCCTCATCCCCCATCCCCCGTGGAGATTTTTCATCCCCATCCCCCCCCCCTTATTTTTCGTTTCGGATAATCGGTGTCAAGGTTTGGAATCTCGTTTTCCATTTGTATTTTTAATTATTTTTATTAAAATTAATTAAAAACTGTTAAATATATTAAAATTATAAATACTTTTATGTTAAAATTAGTATTATAACTGTTTTATTTATGTAAATAATTAATTTTAAAAAATATTTGACATTTTTATTATAAATTTAATATAAAAGTTATTACTTTATGGAATTAAATATAATAAACACATATAAACTAATTAAATTAAATTAAAAATAAAATATCATACACAATACAATAAGGAATTTTTTAGGGCACTGAATGAGTTATAATAGTTTGTAGGTTATAATAGTATGTGGAGATATAATATTGTTTAAAATGCAGAGTTGTTTAGTTTGGATTATTATAGTTTGTGTTTGGAGTGTAGAATACCTCACAGACTATTATAACTCACGCCTCAAACAACCCTTAAGGGATTTTAACTTTTAAAAAATTATGTTATTAATAATATTACATAATAAAATATATTAATAATATTATTATTATAAATAATTATAATATATTTTTAAAAAGTTATATGATTATTGTATATAAACTCGAAATCAGCTAAAAATCTATATCAGTGGTTGGTATTACTCATATATTCTATGATTATTTTATATAGACCATAAATGAACTAGAAATATTCCTCTACTACTTTTACCGAATCTTCTTGGTTCCAAAATCGTCGGAAACAATCCTTCACCATCGGAGTTATAATCGCCTGAGAAAGAAAACTGACCACTACCGAATGAAGCCATTCTCGTCTATGAAGTATATACTGAAAGATCTAAACCCTCCCTGGCAATAGAATCTCATGTCGTCGATGAAAATTCATTATAGTCACCAACGATAGGTTATTTTGCCGTCGATTTCAAGCCCTCACCGTCAATGGTAGTCCGCTTGCCATCAATTTGAGTCGCCCTCTTTGAAGAATGGAACTGTCGAATGGAAGAATGTGAATGTGGAGTGTTTAGAATCCCTAGATTTGAGGAATGAAATCTTGATTACAATCCCTATTTTGACACCATCTTTTATAATCCAACGGTAATGGTAAGTATCCTCTATATTTTTTTCTCTTTTCTAATTTTTAATTCCTTATAATTACAAATAAATAGGAGGGGTAAATAAGTAATGTTAATAGTATTGTTGGCTTCTATTGGCTTGGAAAATGACAAAGCTGAAAATTTTCATCAAAGTGAGTTATTTATGTAAAATTGGGTTTCAAATGTGCTATTAATGTAGTTAACCCATAAAAATAAAAATTATTAATTATATATTATAAATTTAAAAAAAAAAAAAAAAAAAAAAAACCTTGATCCGACGGGTTGGGTTTCTTCCTTTTGAAACCTATTTAAATATAGTCGAGTCAATTTCAAAAAATCGACCCGACCCGATTTCATCTCTAGATATAACCTTTAAAATTTAGGGATATCAATTGATTTTTGCTCCTTTTTTTTTCTCTCTTTCTCTTGCCCTTGGGTTTACCCTAGACATGGTATTGCACGTGTTTGAGCTAGGATTTGCTAGGGTCACCATTCACATTTTTTATAGACCACTATTCACATGTGTGTTTACTTTTAATTTCAAAAGTGATTAAATTATCCAACCACGATAATAATAAATAAATAGCCAACAATAGCATAGCTCAACTGACATAAAGTAAGGACTTATGATCAAAAGGTCGTAGGTTCGAATTCTCTCACCCTAAATGTTGTTGAACTAAAACAAATAGATAAATAACCCAATTTTCACGATTTTTTAATATTATTTATTGCCATAGTATCAAGTGTTTTTTTCTTTTGATGGAGAGTAAATAGATAAATTTGAGCATGATTGATTATGCATTTAGAAAACTAGAAGTTTTCAAATGATAAGTAAGCAATTGATAATGACGAGGTCAAAATACAAATTCAATAAAAGTTTTAATTGGTTCATCTGATTTTAAAATTTAAAATTAGTCTAGGTAGGTTTAGCTTAATTTTAAAGTGATTTATGGGGATTGGATTTAGTTTTAATTTAGTTATACGATTTCAATAATTTTAAATTGGGTGGTATGGTTTAGTCAAACTTCATAAATTATTCATACCTTTTTTTTTTTTTTCATGTAGCGGTTTTCTATTTGGGCAATTTTGGTCGTTGACTATATTTAAATTTAAAATTGAGTAAAAAAAAGAACACAAAAAAATTAGTAGATTATTCAATTGGGTAAAACATATTTAGGGAAGACTTGGGACATTTAACCAAACCATAGGAACCATATTAAAATATTTAAAATTACATAGGCTAAATTGAAGTTAAGCCAAACCAGGAAAACTAAATTGAAACTTTTAAAACTGTGGGACCTAATTGAAACTTTCAAAACTATAGTAACCAAATTTAAACTTTGTCAAAATTATAGGGACCACATCAATTAATATTTTTAGATGCAATCGTTACATTTAATTACTCATCGCAGTTAATATTTCTATATTTATTATTTCATATTATTTTTTTTAATAATAATAACTAATCAATAGCCGTCAAAATGAGTATAATAAGCCGTAATTGATATGTATATTCAATTAAAAATACTGAAGATTCAACTAATCAATAGCGAACATGAGCATATTAAGGGATAGGTCGTTTTGGTTTTTGGCAAATAAGCTAAAATTTATTGTGTCTATAGCACCCTCACTGACCGTCGCAGCTCTATCGTTCGTCGTCACCTCACCGGCTATTACAACCTTCGCCGATCATCAGAGTTTCAGAGCCCTGCCATTTGTCAAAGGTTTTAAGTGACCGTTTGCCGCCTTAATTTCACGATGTCGAGAAATTCTAAAGTCCAAATTTCATAAAGAAGTTCTAAAATTCAAAGTCCAAATTTTATAAATTGTCCACTATGCATTTGAGTGGCAAAGTATATTTATATGTATTAAACACTCAGAACTCAAAATTCTGTCTCGGCCCGTTGTCAAGTAGACCTTAGCCCCCCTGCGTGTGTTTTTGTTCCTTGGTTCCAAGCTCGACCTCCCTCGTAAGCTAAGTTTCTTTTGCTTTTTAGGACTCGTTTGTATTCCTATTTTTCTTTTTATCCCTCTCTCTTCTTTCTCTCTCTTCCTTTTTTTTTTTTTAATTTTAATACTTTTTAATCTTTTTATTTTTTTTCATCTTTTTTCTTCTTATTTTTTGATTTATTTCTTTCTATTCGTTATCTCTCTTTCATTATAATTTTTTTTCTTTTAATAGTTCATTATTTTTTTTCCTTTTTACTTTTCTCTCTTATTTTTTTTTACTTTACATTAACGAGCTTATAATTGTTATTTTCTATTTAATTTTATATTATTTTTCATTTTGGTATGATTTTATTTTTTTTATTAAATAAATAAACTAATAATGTATTTCATGTTTACCATTAAATGTAAAAAATATATATATACATTATCTCTCTTTTTCTGATTTTACTTGCGTGTATTATTGGCTAATGCATTTTTAAAGAAAAAATAAAGTTTATTATTAAATTAAAGAAATGTGAGTATGCTCGATTGTTTGACCTTAGACAATTTGCAAATTCATCTAATTGAACTCTTGTAAGTCAAAATCGTTCAAGGTGAATATTGATTGAAGTGAGAAATAATATTGCAAATTAAATTTGAACAACATTTGAAGGATAAATTTTATTATTATTATTATTATTAATTAGGTGTTGGGCCTTTAAAAAATACTCTATAATTGTTTTATATCTATTTTAATGCATGTTATATGTTTTATTATAGTATATGTACTAAATTTTATTTTTACCAAAAAACAAGAAACAAGAAACATAAATAGTTATCAAACATGTTTATGTTTTTAGTTTTTAAAAAACAGAAACAAAAAACGAGAAACATAAACAGGAAACGAGAAATGAGAACGTTATCAAACGGGGCCTTAGTTTCCAAATAAAATATAAATTTCAACCAGATAAATCATCATGAATTAAAAAATGTATCAAAAGTCAATTTTATATTTAAATAAAATAAATAATATTCATTAATAATACTTACATTTTTCACCAAAAATAAGTCATTATTCTTATGTTTAAAAAATCTAAAAAATTCATTTTTAAATTTATAGTAAATAATTCAGACGTTTTATCTGGTAAATTATCATTATAAATTATATTTTCTTTTAAAATTCAAATTTATCCCTAAAATGTTTACAAATATGAAGTAGTAATAAATATTATATATTTTTGCTGTATTTGATTTTGTCTCAAATATAACTGAAAATAAATAAAATATATTTTAAAACTTTTAGTAAATTATTAAAATTTCAAATTTCATTCCATTTGTTGTATATTTATGTAGAAAAATCAGTCATATTTTTAATTAAATAAAATGATATTAATATATATCAATGTGTTTAAAATTATCTTTATACAATTTCTAAAAAACAAATTATATTTATACGAGTTTGGTACCCTCTTAACATAAATTTTTGGATCCATAACTAAAGAAAATTGTGGTGTATTAGATTAATAATTTAATTTTATTTATGATTATTCTGGGTCAATTTTATATTTAAATAAAATAAATAATATTCATTAATAATACTTACATTTTTCACCAAAAATAAGTCATTATTCTTATGTTTAAAAAATCTAAAAAATTCATTTTTAAATTTATAGTAAATAATTCAGACGTTTTATCTGGTAAATTATCATTATAAATTATATTTTCTTTTAAAATTCAAATTTATCCCTAAAATGTTTACAAATATGAATTAGTAATAAATATTATATATTTTTGCTGTATTTGATTTTGTCTCAAATATAACTGAAAATAAATAAAATATATTTTAAAACTTTTAGTAAATTATTAAAATTTCAAATTTCATTCCATTTGTTGTATATTTATGTAGAAAAATCAGTCATATTTTTAATTAAATAAAATGATATTAATATATATCAATGTGTTTAAAATTATCTTTATACATTTCTAAAAAACAAATTATATTTATACGAGTTTGGTACCCTCTTAACATAAATTTTTGGATCCATAACTAAAGAAAATTGTGGTGTATTAGATTAATAATTTAATTTTATTTATGATTATTCTGGTTTGCTTACTCGTATATTATTTTTACGAAATTTTAACTGAAGCCCTCGAATCAAAATTCTAGATCCGCCACTAGCCACTTCAGTTCTTCTAATAGTAGTGTTTATTATCTATCGTGAAGCTTTTCAACGAGGCTGCAAACAACCACTAAAACTTTGACGAATGGCAAGATTTTAGGGCAAGCAGTGTGGATAGTTGGGGATGAAGATAGATTTTGAATAATTTACCATTTTAATATTCAAGAGTCTAATTTTTAAATTAATTTTCAGTTTATTTTGCAAGTAATTAGATCAAATAGACATGTCAATCAATCCACACATGCAAATAACGATTCAATCACTATTATGTTGGGTTAAAATTAAATTATGGACCATTTAGAATCATTTTGCAAACAAAATAAAGTGTTTTTGAAATTTCAGGGACTAAATAGACATCAACCTCAAACCTCATGGACCAAAAATGCATTTTGCCCCCAAAAAACTATGTTATATGCCCAATTATTTCTTTATTCTTTTTCCTTTCAAATATCATGACATGTGAAAGTAGAAATTCAAATCTATAGCCTTTTAAAATTAGTAAATATAACTGCTAAGTTATACTCAAATTGTAATATAGAAAGTATTTAAATCTGCTAGTCATAATATGAACACCACACGTGACAATTTGAGCACATGCAATAGTATTACTCGAGAAAATTGAGGCCAATTAAATACCCCATTGATACATGGGGCAAGTGAAAAAGTAAAGGAAAAAAAATCATTTTTGACTCTAAATTTGGTTTGTTGTATCAATTTTGACCATGAATTTTCAATTTCATCAATTTAACCTCAAGCTTAGCAGATTGTATAAATTTTAACCCTAAACTTTCAATTTCATCAATTTAAACCTCAAATTTGAACAAGTGTATCAATTTATACCATCGGTTAAGTTTCCATTTCAATTTTTGTTAGAAAGGTTTCCCACACATGTCCAAAAGTCACGTGTTTCTCTATAACAGATACGTATTTGTTATTTAAAAAAAAATTGCCGAAGAAAATTGGAATAGACTCGTCATAATGTTTTTCAATTTTAGAGCATGACTTTTTTTCACTTCTTATCTTCTCTACTTCTATTGCTTTTTTTCATTTTATTAATTGAGAGTTTTTCAATTTTAAGGCATGATTCTACTCGATCCATCAGGTTTTAGTAGAAATAAAGCTTATTTGCACCATATTTTTCCTCAATGGAGTACTCCCATTCTTGAATCGGTCGCCAATATTGGTTTTTTTTTTTTAATTTCTCATCAGCTTCGAGCTCGATTTGTCCTCCATCCGTAGCAATGGATGCAGGGCTTTTGGAATTGCCCTCGTCAGAATCTTTGTCCCCTTCCTCTCTAGCATTAATGTCACTTTAATCCTCCGTAAGATTGTCGACATGGTTGACAAGGTTGACTACGACCAATTCATTGTGTTCACGGGCATCACTATGTCCACCACCACATTCCTTATTCTCTCATACATTTTAGTCAAGCTTAAACTCCTCACCACCGAAGTTGATGAAACCGTCGTGGTCGTCGTCGCCTTCAATGACGTCACCGCCTGAATCTTTTTCACTCTCGTCGCTGCTGGTACCAACACCAAAGGCAAGGGGGAACACAAGAGTCCATTTGTTTTCGTGTGGATCCTACTTTCGAGGGTCGAGTTCGTGGTTTTCATGATGATGACGACCCGATCTGGATTGATTTAGTTATTTTTTTGGTAATTTTTTTAAAAAAAAAATAACAAACAAGTACATATCATAAAGTAACACTTGGCTTTGGGCATGTGTGGAAAATCTTTCTGGATTCTAACAACTTATTCAAGTTTGAGGTTTTAATTGATGAAATTTAAAGTTTAGTGTAAAAATTGATACAATCTACCAAGTTTGAGGTTTAAATTGATGAAATTGAAAGTTCAAAGTTAAAATTGATACAACCTGCCAAGTTTATGGTCAAAATTGATTTTTTCCCAAAAGGAAAAATCATTCTTTTTAACTTTTTCTTTTGGAGTTGGTAAAAGGTCTCAAAAAAGAGAAAGTAGTTGGAGAAATAGGTTAAAATCCCATAGTAGTACTTTAGGCATGTTTGGGAGTGATTTTAAAATGGTTAAAAATAATTTTTGTCATATTCAAAATCACTCTGAAACATACTTTCATTATTCAAAATAAATTTTTATAGTATGAAAATTGCCTTTAAAAGTGTAAAATCAAACATTAATGCTTAGGCTCCATTTGGGATTGTTGTAGCTTTCAAACAAAATTGCTGGCAATTGTGTTGTTAGGAAAATCAATGTCATATGAAGCATATTAGTGTTTGGTAAATTTCAATTTTAAACATAGAAAAACAGAGTGTATCATTTGGTAAATTCAAATGAAATTGTTGTGGTTTAGCTATAATGACTAAAATAGACATATTATTTTAATTATTTTTAAATTGATCTTGAATATCAAATTTATTATAAGGTAACTATTTAAAAATGTATATAATTTAAATTGCAAGTAACTTTTTTAATCTAAATTATTTGATAAAAGTCTAGGAAAAATAATTGCTATAAAAAATTGAATCAATCCAGATTTCGTTGATATAGGAAAATAGATGTAAAAAAAATGGAAGGATATATTTGGAATTTTTAAATTTTAGTTAAAGAAAATAGCAAATTTTTAGGAAAGCTGAATTCAAAAGCAAGTATGAGCATTATTTTGAACCTAAGAGTAAATTGAAAAGCGATTTTAGATATATTAAAAAATAATGAAATTTGCCAAACGACCTAAACGGTTAAGATTCTTCCCTAATCGATTTTGACTCTTGCAAACACAATCTCAAACGGAGCCTTAGGCTTTGTTTAGGATTGTTGTAGCTTTTAAAATAATTGTTGGCAACTGTGCTTTTAGAAAAATCAGCTGTGAAATGAAGTAAGATAGTGGTTGGTAAATTTCAATTTTAAATTAGAAAAAACTAGTTACGGTGTTTGGTAAATTAATACTAAATTGTTGTGATTTAGCTATAATGACCAAAATAGGCTTATTATTTCAATTATTTTCATATTAATATTTAATTTATATTTTATTATAAGATAATTATTTAAGAATTTTATATCATTTAAATTACTTCTAATTTTGTTTATCTAAATTATTTGATAAAAGTTTACCAAAAATAATTATTATAAAAAAATGAATCAATCAAAATTTCATCGATATAAGAGAATAGATGTGAAATATATATATATATATACACGGAAGGTTAAATTTGAGATTTGTAAACAATTGAAGAAGATGTGACAGATTTTTAGGAAAGCTAAATCTAAAAGTGGTATCTATTGGCTTTTGCACGTAAGAGCAAATTGAAAAGTGGTTCTGAATAGATTAATAAATAATTTATTTTATCAAATAGTCTAGGCGTTATCTATTGGATTGTTGTAGCTTCTAAAGTAATTGCTATCAACTGTGCTTTTGAAGAAATCATCTGTAATATGAAGTAAATTAGTGTTTGCATTGATAAGTTTTAGCTTTAAAGATTGAAAAGCATGTTACAGTGTTTGTTAAATTAATGCAAGATTGTTGCAGCTTAACTATAATAATCGATACTAACAATTATCTCAGTTTTTTAAAAAAAAAGGTAGGAACAAATAAATTCAGTTGAATATAAGATAATAGAATAAAAAATCAAATTTAAAATAAAAACTTAGGATTGATGGTGAATCACGTCTCAACAGTATGTAAACATGGGAGGATAAATAATTAGTTAATAGATCAACCAGATTTTTAGGAAAGCTAATTTTGAGAAGCTACTGTTAATAGGGGTGTACATGAGTTAGGTTGGGTTGGGTTGAAGGGTTTTTTGGGACCAACTCGAAAATTTGGGTTGGTCGGGTTGGCTACCCGAATGACTCGATCAATGGTTGCAACTCAACCCAACCCCACCCGAGTTGGGTTGGGTTGGGTCACCGGGTTGAGTTTTTTTATTTTTTATTTTTAATAATTTTCTTAATTATTTAAAATACTTTTTGCTTGAATTGATAACTAAAATCACATAAAATTCAAATATCAAACTTCAAAGTTCATAACATCTTAATCTTCATTACAATTGTAGATGAAAAACATTTAGGGGTTGTTTGAAATTGACAAAGTTGTGGTTACGTTCTATTTGTTTTTCTTATTATTCCTTTTTGATTGATTCCAAAAGGGGGAGAGGTAATAAGAAAAATGAAAGCATATTGTTATTATGTATGTGTGTTGTGATGGAGTTAATATTAAGAAAGCGGAAGCAATTTAGGATCTCGAGCACTCAAAGTACATCAATTTAACCAAACAAAAACATGCTCAAAACTGGAAAAAACCAGAAAGTATGAACACATACCTTTGTAGCTCAAATTCTCCAAATTCTTTGCAAATCTTGGATCACCAACAATACTTGGACCACCACTAGAGTCTTCCCTACTATTCTCAGCCCTTGGAATGGATTGTGGGATCTTTGATTGAGAGAAATTGGGAGAAGAATGAGTAAAGATCTCAATAAAAAAACTAGAGAGTTTTCTACAAAAATCTCTTGTTTTTCTAATCTCTCATCTCCATTGTGTTGCTTCTCTATTTATAGAAACTAATGAAACCTCATTAGGCTTCCCATGGAAGACAACATTTGTCTTCCCATGGAAGACAACATTTGTCTTCCCATGGAAGACAACACTTGTCTTCCCATGGAAGACAACACTTGTCTTCCCATGGAAGACAACAATTGTCTTCCCATGGAAGACAACACTTGTCTTCCCATGGAAGACAACACTAGGTTGGATATATAGGATTAGTCAAGTTTCATTTAAATCAAAATTAAATTAAAAACTTGATTAATTAATTAAACCATTTAATTAATTTAATTATTTAATTTAATATCAAATATTAATTAAATAATTAGACCAATCCCTCTCTTTTATGACCAATCGTTTGTACATGAATCCCTATTCACGTATTAAACCGAACAAATATTTAAATCACATTTAAATATGTTCCTCTCTCTTTCTTGTGGTTTAATTCATAATTAAATTATAGTACGTTAAGTATATCGCATATAATTAACGTTTACTCCCAAAACCGAATTTGAACAATTCAAATTCTTTTCTCTCAAAATATTCCAAGGCTTAGTCTGAGCTAGTAAGGGGACCTCATGGACCTACAGATCATGAGCTCCAACGATACAAGATTAACCGGCCAAACTCTTTAGCCTAGCTAATCAACATTCGTTAACCACCGGGACACTCCACTAAAGCCCAGTGGCTGCACTCTCCTCACTGTAGATATATTTCTGTCCACTCGATATAACCATGATTAGTAAGTCGATCCTTCACAGGTCGTTCGTAATTACAGCTGGGTCAAATAAACCGTTTTACCCCTGTAATTACTTCTTGTTCCTTAAGTCCCATTGATCCTCTAATGAACAATTGGTTTGTGGTCCAACCAACAAACCGAATCCCTCTCGGGCCAATGAGAGGGTGGGCCCATTGTTCAAGACCCGGAGTCAGCACTTAAGGGAACAACCTCTCTACTAATCCTTAAAGCAGGTAGGAGTGAATTCCATCTTGCATGACTATGTTCCCAACTATCTATCCGGTCTTATCCCCAAAATGGGAGGCTTATTGAGTCGGCGATCTCGGGCCACTCTCACCCATGCAAATCTAAGGATAATCCCAAATAAACAGGAGTTCATAGCACGCTCAGGATTAAGATCGAGTTACCTAGGTCATCGTATGAATATAGTCAGTTAAAACAGTAAACGGAGTTATAAAGTCTAAGTGACTATTTCGCGGTCCGGTCTTATGCAAACTCATTGCATAGGACGCCCCCACTCGCATGTCTCCACATGAACGATTCAGGATCACATCGTTAGTATTATACAAAGTGGGCCGCGTCCATAGTGTCCCCAGAATAAGGTACCCAGCCTTATTCTTATACTATAGACCATTTTGGCTATTACTCGAACTTGATCCACTTTTATGTCATACATAAAGTTCAAGTATACATACTATAGCCAAGGGTTCTTTGTTCATTGGATTTGGGTTATAGAATACACAATTCACTTTATTCAATAACACATTTATTGAATAAACCTCAATAACATATTTATAGTAAAATAGAATATACATTCAGTTTACAAAACCACGAGTTTTAGGACACAAAACCCAACAAACTCCCACTTGGACTAAAACGTCAGTGGAGTCAAACATGCTGAGGTAAAAAAAAATGCCCTACTGTACAACCCGTAGTCCTAGACTCTCTAGGTGTCCCTCAAACACTTTAGCCGTGAGGGGCTTTGTAAACGGATCAGCAATGTTGTGCTCCGAAGGGATCTGCGTGACGATCACGTCTCCTCGTTGCACAATCTCCCTGATGAGATGATATTTGCGCTCTATATGCTTTCCGCGCTTATGGCTTCTAGGTTCTTTAGAATTTGCCACTGCACCACTATTATCACAATAAAGGGTGATAGGCAAATTCATATTTGGAACAACTTCCAAATCAGTAAAGAATTTCCTAAGCCATACAGCCTCCTTCGCTGCTTCGCAAGCTGCGACATACTCAGCCTCCATGGTGGAGTCAGCAATACAACCTTGCTTTATACTCCTCCAAACTATTGCTCCTCCATTAAGAGTGAACACTGATCCCGATGTGGATTTCCTCGAATCTACATCGGTCTGAAAATCAGAGTCAGTGTATCCTGCAAGGATCAGATCCTTCGCACCATACACAAGCATATAGTCCCTCGTTCTCCTAAGATACTTGAGGATGTTTTTAACGGCAGTCCAATGATCATATCCTGGATTAGACTGATACCTGCTGACAATTCCCACTGCATAGCATATGTCAGGTCGAGTACACAGCATGGCATACATCAGACTACCGACAGCTGATGCATAGGGAATGTATCTCATATCCTCAACTTCTTGAGGTGTCTTAGGACACTGTTCCTTCGACAAATGAATTCCATGTCTAAAAGGTAATGAACCCTTCTTGGAATTCTGCATCTTATATCTAACCAACATTTTGTCAATATAAGATGCCTGAGACAATGCTAGCGTTTTGTTCTTGCGATTCCGAACAATTTGGATTCCAAGGACAAATTGAGCCTCTCCCAAATCTTTCATTTGGAATTGGGTCGCTAGCCATTGTTTTACGTCAGTCAGGAATCCTACATCATTCCCAATGAGTAGGATATCATCTACGTACAAGACTAAGAAAGCTACAGTAGTATTGACTATTTTCTTGTAAACACAAGGTTCGTCAATATTCTGTTCAAAGCCATCTTATATTCCAGGATCTAGATGCTTGCTTCAATCCATAGATGGATCGTTTAAGCTTGCAAACCTTTTGCTCTTGACCTTGAATTATGAACCCCTCTGGTTGAACCATATAGATACTCTCTTCAAGATTACCATTCAGAAAGGCTGTCTTGACATCCATTTGCCAAATTTCATAATCATAAAACGTGGCAATGGACAAGAGTATTCTAATCGACTTAAGCATGGCAACAGGGGAGAAGGTTTCTTCATAGTCCACCCCTTCCCGCTGGGTATAACCCTTTGCCACAAGTCGAGCCTTAAAGGTTTGCACCTTACCAGCTTGGTCTCGTTTCCTCTTGTAGATCCACTTACAACCGATAGGTCTTTCACCATCTGGTTGGTCTACAAGTTCCCAAACTGAATTGAAGTACATTGACTCCATTTCGAGGTTCATGGCTTTAATCCACTGGTCCTTATCTATGTCATTCATTGCCTGTTTATAGGTCAATGGATCCTCAATGCCATCATCAGGTATGACGACCTGGGTTTCAGTCAAACCCATGTAACGGTCGGGTTGTCTAACATCCCTCCCACTACGTCGAGGCATTCTCAACTCTTGAGAAGGACCAGCTTGATCAACAACTTTTGTTGATTTATCTGTAGCTTCCCTGGAAAGTTCGCTCAAAACAATTTTGCTGCGAGGTTGATGATCTCTCATGTGGTCTTCCTCTAAGAACGTGGCGTTTGTCGATACAAGCACCTTGTCCTCTTGAGGATCATAAAACAGACCACCTTTCGTTTCCTTGGGGTATCCTACGAATAGGCATAATTTTGAACGGCGTTCCAGTTTCTTTGGATTGGACACCAGCACATGTGCCGGACATCCCCAAATACGGAAGTGACGTAAACTCACTTTACGCCCTTTCCATAACTCATAGGGTGTTACTGAAACACTCTTAGAGGGAACTGCATTCAAAATATATGCAGCAGCCTCTACTGCATATCCCCAAAACGAACTAGGCAGTTGAGCATAGCTCATCATAGATCGAACCATGTCTAACAGGGTTCTATTTCTCCTCTCGGACACACCGTTCTGCTGAGGTGTACCGGGCGCTGAGAGTTGGGATATGATTCCATGTTCTATCATATAGTCCTGGAATCTCAAATCCATATACTCTCCACCTCGATCTGATCGAAGTGTTTTAATCGTCTTACCTAATGTGTTCTCAACCTCTGTCTTATACTCCTTGAACTTTTCAAGGGTTTCAGACTTATGATGTATTAGGTAAAGATAGCCGTACCTTGAATAATCATCAATGAAACTGATGAAGTATTCATACCCTCCTCGAGCTTTGACATTCATTGGACCACAGAGATCCGAATGTACGAGTTCTAAGGGTTCTTTGGCCCTATAACCTTTTTCAGAAAAAGGTCGTTTGGTCATTTTTCCCTCAAGACAAGACTCACATGGTGGTAAGGAGTTGTCCTCTAACTGACTTAGGATACCACTCTTAACCAATCTCCCAATCCTATTGAGATTAATGTGACCTAGTCTCAAGTGCCAAAGATAGGTACTTGGAGAAAGTTTTTGCTTTTTGTTTTGAGTTTCAGCTGTTTTAAACATCTCAGTGTTCAAAATAGCTTTTACCTCTGTTGGTCTTAACACATATAAGTTGTTTTCTAGTTTTGCAGAACATATTCGTACACCTCTTTTGCTAATGAACACTTCATTTACATCAAAAGATACTTTATACTGATGTTCAAGTAAACAAGAGATAGATATAAGATTCCTTTTGATTCCAGGAACCAAAAGTACATTTTCTAGTAAAATGAATCTATCTCTAAACAACAACTTCACCGCTCCCACTGCTTTAGCCGAGACAATCTCTCCTGTTCCAACTCTGAGAGTTATCTCGCCTTTAGCAAGCTGTTGCCAGGAACTAATTTCCTGACTTGAAGAACACACATGGTTAGTGGCTCCTGAATCAAGTATCCAGGCTGAATAAGCATTCTCCACTAAACATGTTTCAACAACTAGTAAATCATATTTACCTTGTTTTGTCTTCTTAGCTTTACTCTCCATCATATGGGAGTTATAAGCATACTTGAGGGTATCATGACAGACCGATGAGGACAGTTGCCCAAACATCGCCTGTAATGATTCCATGATCTCCATAGCGGTGATCATACCCTCATGTTTCTTTGCTAACATATCAGATATGCTGGCAAAGATATAGACTCGGGTTTTATTATTTGCCCTAGTCCATTTGTCATATGCATCCCAAACAATTTGGTTTGCAGACAAGCTGGGAGGGGGAGGACATTCCTCCGTTAAGACAAACCTTAGATCATCAAGAACAAGAATCGTATTCAGGTTCGATTTCCAGGTCGCGTAGGTATCGCCGTTTAATTTATCGAAGGTGAGTTTTTGAAATAAAGAGCTTGTCATGCTGAAAAACAGAACATATTCCATTAGTGAATTGCTTCTAACCCTTTTCATGCATCCAATCAAGAATTTAGCAAAAGTGATAATGTACCCATAATCTCATTATTAATTTGCAACGATACTTCAGTGAGTCAAAACAACTGCTACCGTGGGGCAGTCAATCACTTCTTCACCGAACCAAGACATTCTTGACTAAATGCTAATACCAGAATAACTCTTATTCCTATAGCATTCTAGTTATCGCTACTTTGGTCAAGAATTCACTAACACTTAGTAATTCTTGTAAGTGTGACCCGCCATTTTCGGACCTCAGAGATCGGCCCCAACAATGCTACCGAATTGGAAAGTCAAAGTTGGGAATGGACCTAGGAGACCCTATCCATTTCTGGAGTTCGAGTTGTTCCGAATCCCATGTTACGACCCTCCGTTTGGATGGTGCTACTACGGGCAACCTGCAGGCGCAACATGGGAATCTCACGGTCCAAACTAATGGAGGAGACCGTAGGATGTGTTGACACACTTCCTTCTCCCACTTACTATAAATACTTTCTCCATTCACCTTGCTCTTGATTTATGCAAATACCACCCGTATGGGGATGCCCTATTGACATCACGAGGCCGAGCATAAATCTCACGGTGTGAACTTCGTAGAGAACGTAAGAGGAAATTGATATATCATATATACCTTTTCACTCCCACTAAGTATTTTAGACGGTTGGGTATAATTTTACTTAGGCATATTCCGGCTATTAATATACCTAAGTCTATCAATATAACGATTATTTTGATATTACCTAAGTCTATTAACCCTTTAAAAAACTTAGGTCTACGAGTTTAATTAAACCTTTTAATTAACGTCGCTCACGAGGAATAATTTATAAACCTCTGGATTAAATTCACTCCCAGGTCGGTTCCCAGGTAGGGGTGTTCCGTTTCCGTCATCTTAAATACCCCAGCCTAGCCAGAACCTTCCTTAGACAGAGTCCCTCTTTAATCATAGTTTATAAATTATTGGTTGCCTAATTCTAATCTTATTAGAACTAGATAACCTATGGTCTAATTATTTTAATTCTAAAACCATTTTAAAACTAAATAATTAAACCCTAGGTTTGTATGCATTTCTATGTTTGAGTGCTTGATCATTCATCACATGAACAATTAAATAAACATAGAGTAAAAATTCATCACATGAATTATGCATGGAAATGCTTTGATGCATTTAATATAACAATTATATTATACTAAGGCAACTATATGTTGTATGCTTTATTTTTAATTAATATAACATTTATATTAATTATACTTAAAACATACAACATCTATTTCATAAAATTAATACAACTCTTATATTAATACTTATGAAATGCTAAACATGCATACTATACATTATAACACTTATAACATACTTTCAATGCATGGAGCATGCTTCCTATGGTGGGATTTTAAATCTATATGGCATACTTTATGCACATACAAATATGGATTTAATTAAAACATACATTCATAATGCATAAATAATTAAACACACTAAAGTGGACCGGTTTTGGCATCATAAACAAGCATACAACTAAATTATTACAAGAATAATTTAATAACTAGGTTGAGACGCTTCCGAACACTTCGAAACGCCCCGAACCAGCTTGAAAAACTTGAACCGAGCTTCAATACAGCAGAACCGGATTGTGCTGAAAAAAACAGCAGCTTCTGTTCTGTTTTCCAGCTTGACCTTTCGAGCTTGTTTCTTCAAATTGAAGGCCTTCCCGGACTCCGATCGACTCGAAAATTTTACAGACTCTTCTTCACACATTAAAGCTCAAACACTCTTGAGCAATTACAAAACGGACTACAAATTAAAGCTCAAAAAAAATGCCAAAACCGAAAGTACCACTTTAGACGCCCAGAAAATTGAATTTCTAAATGATACCCACCGAGCTTAAACCGATGCAAATTGAGTGCTCAAAATTGCTCTGATACCAATTGATGGAGTTAATATTAAGAAAGCGGAAGCAATTTAGGATCTCGAGCACTCAAAGTACATCAATTTAACCAAACAAAAACATGCTCAAAACTGGAAAAAACCAGAAAGTATGAACACATACCTTTGTAGCTCAAATTCTCCAAATTCTTTGCAAATCTTGGATCACCAACAATACTTGGACCACCACTAGAGTCTTCCCTACTATTCTCAGCCCTTGGAATGGATTGTGGGATCTTTGATTGAGAGAAATTGGGAGAAGAATGAGTAAAGATCTCAATAAAAAAACTAGAGAGTTTTCTACAAAAATCTCTTGTTTTTCTAATCTCTCATCTCCATTGTGTTGCTTCTCTATTTATAGAAACTAATGAAACCTCATTAGGCTTCCCATGGAAGACAACATTTGTCTTCCCATGGAAGACAACATTTGTCTTCCCATGGAAGACAACACTTGTCTTCCCATGGAAGACAACAATTGTCTTCCCATGGAAGACAACACTTGTCTTCCCATGGAAGACAACACTAGGTTGGATATATAGGATTAGTCAAGTTTCATTTAAATCAAAATTAAATTAAAAACTTGATTAATTAATTAAACCATTTAATTAATTTAATTATTTAATTTAATATCAAATATTAATTAAATAATTAGACCAATCCCTCTCTTTTATGACCAATCGTTTGTACATGAATCCCTATTCACGTATTAAACCGAACAAATATTTAAATCACATTTAAATATGTTCCTCTCTCTTTCTTGTGGTTTAATTCATAATTAAATTATAGTACGTTAAGTATATCGCATATAATTAACGTTTACTCCCAAAACCGAATTTGAACAATTCAAATTCTTTTCTCTCAAAATATTCCAAGGCTTAGTCTGAGCTAGTAAGGGGACCTCATGGACCTACAGATCATGAGCTCCAACGATACAAGATTAACCGGCCAAACTCTTTAGCCTAGCTAATCAACATTCGTTAACCACCGGGACACTCCACTAAAGCCCAGTGGCTGCACTCTCCTCACTGTAGATATATTTCTGTCCACTCGATATAACCATGATTAGTAAGTCGATCCTTCACAGGTCGTTCGTAATTACAGCTGGGTCAAATAAACCGTTTTACCCCTGTAATTACTTCTTGTTCCTTAAGTCCCATTGATCCTCTAATGAACAATTGGTTTGTGGTCCAACCAACAAACCGAATCCCTCTCGGGCCAATGAGAGGGTGGGCCCATTGTTCAAGACCCGGAGTCAGCACTTAAGGGAACAACCTCTCTACTAATCCTTAAAGCAGGTAGGAGTGAATTCCATCTTGCATGACTATGTTCCCAACTATCTATCCGGTCTTATCCCCAAAATGGGAGGCTTATTGAGTCGGCGATCTCGGGCCACTCTCACCCATGCAAATCTAAGGATAATCCCAAATAAACAGGAGTTCATAGCACGCTCAGGATTAAGATCGAGTTACCTAGGTCATCGTATGAATATAGTCAGTTAAAACAGTAAACGGAGTTATAAAGTCTAAGTGACTATTTCGCGGTCCGGTCTTATGCAAACTCATTGCATAGGACGTCCCCACTCGCATGTCTCCACATGAACGATTCAGGATCACATCGTTAGTATTATACAAAGTGGGCCGCGTCCATAGTGTCCCCAGAATAAGGTACCCAGCCTTATTCTTATACTATAGACCATTTTGGCTATTACTCGAACTTGATCCACTTTTATGTCATACATAAAGTTCAAGTATACATACTATAGCCAAGGGTTCTTTGTTCATTGGATTTGGGTTATAGAATACACAATTCACTTTATTCAATAACACATTTATTGAATAAACCTCAATAACATATTTATAGTAAAATAGAATATACATTCAGTTTACAAAACCACGAGTTTTAGGACACAAAACCCAACATGTTGATCGTACATCAAGCTAAAATCTAACATCACACACCACTTTGAACTTCATTTTTCTGTAGTAGCTTGTCATCATCAAAAAGGGGGAGATTGTTGGCTTTTTGGCCTTTAATCTCAAATTAATAAATTTAATTATTTAATTAATTAATGTTTTGATGATAACAAACATAATTTTGTTTATTGATAATTTTAGTGTTTTTGAAGTATCCATTGTGTAGAGCTCGGAATAACGATTCTAACGCATTTTGAATCATTTGAATCGAAGCTCAAACGAAGAAGTTATGGACAAAACAAAATTGAAGGGAAAATCCTACATGGCATGACACATGGCATATATGGATGACGTGGCAGATGACGTGGATGGTCAACAGTCAACATTGATGACGTGTCAGTGACTGCGCCGACGTGGACGATGATGGGGCATTTCAAACGGTCATAATTGTTTACGTGGCACACGTGGACCAATAGAAACACGACACGTGGCATTTTGTGTTTTTAAATAAAAAGAAAAAGAATTTAATTTAAAAAAAAAAAAAGAAATTGGTCCAACGGTTAAATTTTGATTTTAATATTATTTTAATATTTTAATATTATATTATTATATTATTTTATTATTAATTTTGAATTATTTTATTTCAGCCAATCAGAAGCTGCCACGTGGTAGCCAACGGCTAGTTTTGGCTCTTCTCCTCTATTTAAGGCTCGAAAAAAATTTGGAAAAAAGTGTGGCAAAAATTCTGAAAAATACTACTTCTCTTGGAGAGCATTTCCAATATTTTTGAGCAATTTTTTAGCTTCAATTTCTTTAATTTTCATAGCCACTTGAGAGCTTTTACTTGTAAGAAATCCTTTATTACATAGTTGTGAGCTTTGATTTGTGTATCTACTCTTTGAGAGAGTTTCTCCATCTTGTTCTTCATCTTCCAATCCATTGTAAGAGTTTCTCTTGATCCCGAAAAAGAGAGGTTGTAACGGTTTGATCCTGAACCGTGGAAAGGATCGGGTTTGTTCTTGCGCCCGGAAAAGGAACGTTGTAACTGTTAGACTCTAAACCGTGGAAAGAGTCATTGTTCTAGTGAAATACCCAAGAGGAGCTTGGGGAGTGGAGTAGGCCGGGTTGTGCTGAACCACTATAAATTTACGGTGTCAATTTCTCTATCCCTATCTTATTTCATTTTTGTAATTAATTTGTTATTATATTATATTGCATAAAATTAAGTGTTCTTGGATGTCTATCTTGATTGGTATAATTTTACTTTTACATATTCTTTGCCAATCTTGTTTTTAGAATTAAATAGGGTGTTTGAAATTATTAATGTTAAATTTATTGTTTAATTTGAGGTGAATTTATTTGCATGATTTCTTGTTTAAATTAATTGTTGCAAAAAGTGTGTTAATTTGTTTAATTGGGCCCACATTTGAATTTTTTTTATAAAGTTTAGAAAAACCCCATTCACCCCCCTCTAGGGTTGCCATACCGATCCTACAACAAGGGTTATAATAACCCGTGGAATACTCTGCACCTTAAACACAAACTATTATAACCTCATACTAAACAACTATGCATTTTAAACAATATTATATTATTTCACAGACTATTATAACCCATGTTATTATAACTCACTCAGTGCCCCAAATAGCCCCTAAAAGTTCACAAACAATTCATTTATAAGTATACACATTAAAAAAAAAACATAAATTTTGGGTTGGGTTAGGTTGGGTCAGGTTAACCCGAGCCTAAAAAGGCCAACCCGAGAACCAACCCAAAATTCGGTTCTCCAAAATTTTAACCCAACCCAAACCGAAAAAAAAAACCTAACCCAACCCAACCCTTACGATTTGGGTTGAGTAGTATGGGTTGCTCGAGTTACCGGGTTGTTTGTACACCCCTAACTGTTAATTAAATTGTGCAAATCAACGTGGTTGAAATAATACTTTTATTAAAATTAATATCTAATCAGTTTTACCAAACATTAAAAAAGGTTAAGATTCTTTTATAATCACTTTTATAGTCTTTAAAAGCAATGTCAAATGTACTCCAAGTTGATTTTGAATGATTAAAAACATGTTTTAGGAATAGTTTTGAGCATTGATAAAATTAATGGAAATGCACCTAAATTGGCACAGATAGAGTGATGCGCACCATTATATTATATTATGTTATATATGTAAAAAGAACCATACATAAGCCATGAACAAATATCCATTTTCTTAACAAATGAAATGATATCAACATGAGTGTCTTAGTAGTTAGGTCATCTACTAATTTTCCTTGAAGTTTGAGATTCATACATTTATCGTACAAAAAGAAAAAAAGAAAAATTAATTTATACCCCCAAACTTTAAGTGATTTTGAGTTAGTTTTAAATAAAATCAAGTGAAAAATAGTTATAAATCATTAGCAGGGTCTAAATTGATTCACTTATGGAAGTTTAAGGTTTAAATTGATACAATTATTAGTTTGCTCTTTTCAGAAAATTTATTGTTGCTAAGTATTATTCATTAGAAGATACTTATTGTTGGTCATGGCTTATTTAGAGAGGTATTGTCCGTTCACCATGACGTTTCATTTGTTCTACCACTGATCTTGTTTCTAATTGTGCTCAAAGAAGTCTGTGTAATGGTCTTTCTACCTCTTTCTGGCATGATTCATGGTTGAGCTTTGAAGTTGTTGCTACGATTTTTCATCGACTTTATCGTTTAACTACGCACCCTCATTGTTTAGTTGCTGAAGGCTTGGATTGACTCTCAGAAAGCTTGGAATTTGTACCTTCGGCGTAATTTGAATGATCTAGAGGTTGCTGAATGAGCTAGTCTTTCCTATTTATTATCCCTAATTAGTCTACATAATCGTAATGATGATTGAATTTGGCCTCTTGATCCTACTTGGTCTTTTATAGTTAAACCTATTATGGTTGATCTTGTGGATCCTTCTTCGATTAGGAATACTCTATATGATGTGATTTGGAAAGATGTTTATCCAAAAAATATTAAAAAAATTTCATGGGAGCTTAGCCTTGGTGTAATCAATACATTAGACAAACTACAACGGCTTATGCCTTATCTAGTTATATATCTTTCATGGTGTGTTATGTGTTATCCTAATTCTAAACATCTTGGACACCTTTTTGGATATTGCTCATTCACCACTCATTATTGAAATGTGATCCTTCTGAAGGGAATAATTTAATTAAATCCAAAGCGAAAGCGTTGGAATCGACTTTGAATTATTTAGAATTAAACAAAAATAGACAAGGTTAAACAAAACTTACAATGGAGTCAAATATGGAGAATATTCTGACAGGTCTTTTTCTCCTTGTGCTCTAACTTCATGTGGTTGAACTCCAAGACTTCCACAAAGTCTTCTTTGTTATTGCTCGAACAAATGACTAAAGAGGTTTGTGGGAACCTTATTGAAAATAGAGAGACGGAGTGAGAGGATAATTTTCTAGAGTTTCTTTCTCTTCTGAAGAATACTCTCAATGACTCACCTCTAGGTTCCTATTTATAGTGGCCTAGGAAAAATATTTAAATAATATATTTTAATATCTAATATACTAAAATATATTTATCTAACCAATTTGAATCATATTCAAACTTTTTCAAATTCTTCTACGACTTTTATTTCTTAATTTGAATCTAATTCAAATTTAATAAATATATTTTCTTTAATGTATCTTAATACATTTTAATATTTAATGCATCATATACAATAAATATGTTTTCCTTCATTTAACATATCAACTATATTGAATTTTAATTTGAACATTTTAAAATTTCTCTCAACGAATTTGATCCATATTTGTTCATATGAGCTAGCAAGGGGACCTTATGGACCTACAGATTATAAGCTCAAATGATACAAAATCAATTAATTAAAATATTTAATTAATTATTTTCATTCATTAACTATAGGTCACTCCACTATAGACCTAAAGTTACACTCTTATGCACTATATGACAAGTTGTGTCCATGGATATAATCATTACACGAAAGTCAATCCTTCACAAGTTGTTCGTAATTACCCCTATAATTGCATTTTACACCTTAAGTACCACCGATCATCTAATGTACATTTGTTTATGATCCAACCATAAACAAAGTCCCTCTCGGGCCAGTGAGGGGTGAGGCCCCATTGTTCAAGTCCCAAAATCAACACTTAAGGAAACTACTCATCTACTTACCCTATATAAGAATTAGTAAATTTCATCTTGTGAGATTATGTTCCCAGCTCCCTATTTGGTCAAGTTCCTAAAATGGTAAGCTTATTGAATCGGCTACAAAAGCCACTCTCACCCATGCAAATCAAAGGACAAGCTCTCATGGGCAAAAGTTCATAACTCATTCAGGATTAAGATCAAGTTGCATGTGATCATCATGATGAAATATTAATCTTCTCAATTAACGGATTTATAAAGAGAGATTAAATATTATCAAATCAAAGGACAAGCTCTCACAGGCAGAAGTTAATAACTCACTCAAGAATATCGAGTTGCATATGATCATCCTGATGAAATATTAATTTTCTCAATTAACGGATTTATAAAGAGAGATTAAATATTATCAAATCAAATGACGAGCTCTCACAGGCAGACGTTCATAACTCACTCAAGATTAAGATCGAGTTGCATATGATAATCCTGATGAAATATTAATCTTCTCAGTTAATGGATTTATAAAGAGAGATTAAATATTTTGTGGTCCAGTCTTATACAAACTCATTGTATAAGATACCATCACTTACATGTTTCTACATGAACGATTTGAATCAAATCATTTGTAACTATTACAAAGTGGGTTGTATCAATAGTGTTACTAGAATAAGACACCCAACTTTATCCATATACTACAACCATTTTAAGTTATTTTTTGACACACCCCATCCCAAATTACCATAACTAACTTGGGATGTGGCGTGCTGACATTAGATCTCTACTAAACTATGGAATCCAATGTCAAACTTTGCAAGACAAATCTTTTTTTTGAAAATCACAAGTGGCTAGCCAAAACTTTGTTGATACAAAATTAAAAAAAAAATTGACAGAGTTTCCCCTGAAAACTGAGTAAAACACACCTGAAAAGAAATATATACACTCCCATAATAATATGTTCAAACTCCAACCACCATTTCAAAAATTCAACACAATCCAACAAACTTATTAGTAGGTAGACATGTGGGTTTCAAATTACAAACCAATGAAAATCCCAAAATGGTACTAAGTCATTCTAACGTGCTGGCCACATCAGTTACAAAGGAAGCATTTGTAATTATGTACATACAAAATGATATGCAAACTATCAGGTCTGGTGGCAAATATCGACTTCTATAGGCTTGTTAGAAACTCAGTCACTAAATGGTGGAAAAATTTAGGGAAAAAAAATGAGCTAATAGAGCCAAGTGAGTGGTAAGTTAACAAGAAAAATAACCTCTCGACAAAAACCTTTTATATTAAAAATGAATTCAAAGTTCAATAAAATTTTATATACTAAGCACAATTTAAAAACACAAGATAAGTAAAACATCAGAGAGATCTATGGAAATAACTTTCTTAAAAAAAATTAAAACATGTAACAATAGGCCAATAAAACTTGCCACCAAACCTGTACCCAAATCTTTATCATACCAGCTTAGAGTAATCTCAATACACACAACAGAGTAATCTCTGTCATACTATGCATCGAGTAATCTCTAGATGCATAGCAGAATAAGTCTCTGTCATACTATGTACCGAGTAATCTCCAAGTACACAGTAGAGCAAATCTCTATCTTACGTGCACGTAGAGCAAATCTCTGTCTTACGTGCACATAGAGCAAATCTCTCTCTCTAGTATACTATGGGAACACATTTACATAGCATACGAGTAGTCACTATGGGTACAAGGATCTAGTAGTTTAAAAATCACTTTTAACACAAAACTTTTCATGCTCAACTATTCATCCACATCAGTTCTCTTGCTCTAAACAACTTTTCATAGACTCAAAACTTTATAATAAACATACGTTCTCTAAAACGTTTCAAGATCATCAAATATTCTCAATACACAAACGATTGCGAAATTCTCAAAGAAGTACCAAATACTTCTAAATCCTCAAATAACATAAAATCTTTCTAAATTCATAATTTCTCTATAAAAATCGAAACTCTTCTAATTTTTCAAATATTCATAAATGTCCCAAATATATCTCTAAAATGATAATTTTAGCCAAAATCATAAAATTGCTAGAAATTCATAAAATTCTTCCAGAAATCTCATAACAATTTCTCTAAAATTATATAAAACTATAGATTTCTTGAAATATCAAAATAATAATTAACTAACAAAACATTTTGTAAAATAAACGACTCACAACTACTACGAGCAAGGTTTGTTTGAGTCATAAATGGTTTCAATCTCAGCTTGTCCTGAAATCATAATTTGTCAACGCCTTAATAACCTCTTAATGCCAAAGTTAAAGCGCAACAACGATAAATAACCCAAGCCTTTAATTTCTCTTTAACTCATGAGCTAACCAAAATTTTCATGATCCTACTCTTAAATTACCAAGAAATTGAGACCATAACCCAAAATAAAGTTTCCAATAAACTCCATTGTATTCCCTCTCCTTAAGAAATCTTATTCTTCTTATTCCTTCTTCTCCATGAACATATTCATTTGTTTTTTTTTTCCTTAAAAGCTTGAAATTTCTACATACAAATAGCCACCTTCAATCTATATTTTATTCAAACTCATGACTTTCGTCCAATTTTTCCCTCTTTTACTCAATCATCACCCTCACCCTAGTTTTCAAGCTATTCTATGAAGTTTCCAACTAAAAGAAGAAAAACCCACAAAGAAAACTCACTAATTGGTTCTAAAACTCATGAGAAATTTCAATCAAAAGTTAGAGAACTTACCCAAAGGCTTCAATCCAAGATTGTGAGATTCTCTTCTTGATTTTTACACTCCAAAATAACCCAGAATCAAACAACATTCCATTCACTTTCTTCCTCTTCCTCTTCTTCTCATGGGTTCTTCTCCAATAAGCCCCATCTTTTTGTTTTATTAATTTTTTTTTCCTAAACAAAGAATCATTTCCTTTTGTGTGACTTCACTAAAGCCACATGTTTTTATTCAAATATATATATATATATATATATATAACCACTTTCTCTTTCTTTACTTCCTATAATTTATTTTCTATTTTTTTTTCAACCAATCCTTATCTTCCCAACTAAAACAATAATAAATCAAAATATCTATTTTTCAATTTCATACTTTCCAATTTCATCATTTTTTTAATTAATACCAAAATGTAGAAATAGGTGTTACATATCTTGAACATGATCATCTTGTATGTTAACCACATACCGTTCAAGATTACACTAATAACCTTGGATTTTTCATATAATGGATAATATTATATTGCAAATAAAATAATCAAATTTATTATTAATTATCAAATAAATAATTAATTACGAGGTTTTATGACATAAATCTTAACACCTTCCTGCTTCTGGATACTCATTATCATTGCCTAACAACATTTATGACTTTTTGGCCTCCATTTTTGTGGGTCGTCCTTTCCACGGAGTAAAAGAAAGTTTTGTGGCTAGCTTTGAACATATTTTTCCTGTGGTTTCTTTGGGGCGAAAGGAATAGTCAGTTGTTTAGGGATTGCTTCTCTACCTTTGATAATTTTTTTGAATTAACTCTCTTTCATGCTTTGTATTGGTGTAAATGTAAACACCCTTTTTTGAATTATAGTTTATTTTCCTTGATTCCCAACTGGACATCCTTTTTGTAATGCACCTATAGGTGTTGGAGGCTACTCGCCTTATTATTTCATTTATCAATGAAATTGTTTCCCTATTGATACAATCCCAAAATTTAGGGGGTATAATTGGATTTTAAAAAATCATGAAAATCACTTAAAAGAATCGGAAAAAAATAATTTTTTACCCATCATCTTGTCAAGTTATATCAATTTTCACCCCAAACTTTTAATTTCATATTATTCTTCTTCAAAAAACTTTCAATTTTATCAAATTGAATCTTAAACTTGGACAATTGTCACAATTTTCACTATATGTTCAATGTCTACTAATTTTAACAAAAAAACAATCTAAATATCTCCATTAACTCATTTCAATAAAATCAAGTTTTGCATAAATTAAGTTTGATCAATGCAAAAATTAACCACCAAACAACTTTTTCATGACTCACAAATTCAACAAAATTTTTGCTTTAATGTCATTTTTCTCAAAATTCTTATCAGTTTTGTACCACATGCATGTCTTTTAATTCATCGAATGTTTTTTTATGATGTTTTGCTTCAACACTTCTAAGAGTTGTTTGGGGGCATTGGGTGTTTTATAATAGTATGTGAAGTTATATAATCTTTGTTTAGGATGCATAGTTATTTAGTATAAGTTATAATAGTCTGTATTTGGAGTGCAAAGTATTCCACAGACTATTATAACCCACGCCCCAAACATCCTCCTAAAGTTTCGGGTTAACACTGCAACATGTACCTAAAATTGAAATGCAAATTATAAGTTTTTTTTTTAAATAAAAAAATATAAGTCAATATAATTTGACAAGTTTTTGGGTAAAAATTGTTTTTTTCCTTGAAAGAAAAAGAAAAAAAAGTCACACGAAATGCATGGAAAAGAAAATTGAAATGGAAAGGCCGAGTATAAAAAAGGATTAAAATACCATTTTGTCATATACTTTGAGTTTTGTTCCATTTTTATCTTTGTACTTTCAAATATTCAATTTTAGTTCATGTATTTTAAAATTGGTCTCTATTGGTCCTATTAGTTTTAAGTTAGTTTTTATCAAAATTAATTAAATAATAATAATAATTTTTATGCAAAAAAAAAAAAAAAAAAAAACCCAAAACTCAAAAGGCGTAACTCGTAAGAAACTTTGTTCTGCGACTTGTGTTTAAGGTGTGTTGTCAAGAACGGAGAGGGTAAACTGAGACTCAGAGAAGAGAGACGAAATAATAGCTTAAATTTCTGCTGCAACTGCACCAGATGCATATACATGGTGATGGAGCAAGAGAAAACGACAAAGAAACGTCTGAATATTGACTGGGACAAACTGTTCGGCTGTATAGACGAGGAGCCTCCACTGGAAATAGTCATTCATCCCGCCATCACGGCCTCGGAACACTTTGAAATGGACTCCGATCGCCAACATTTGGTAAGAGAAGAATACCAGAAGCTTAGCGATAGCGAACTGGAAGAAAAGATTCGCAGAATGAATCAATTCTACGAGTCCACGGCTTGCAAATTACCAGACAAGGGGCAAAAGTATCTTCGCAATCTGGAGCTGTCCATGGAAGAGAGGGAATCCAGAAAGCTCCGTCGAGTTGAAAAGGTTTTTCTGTTATGTTTTGATTCCCTCCCTTCGATTCATAAACTCGTGTTAATTACTCGATTAATTATATATTTTTTTTCTGAGAAAATTGAAAGAATGGACAATTGGTTATATTAGATTTTGCTGTTTTTTTTTTTGGTATCATTCGGGGGAAATTTTGTATGTTCCGACCTAGGCTCTAATGATGATTATGTACTTAATTCTTTTATTTATTATTTATTTTTTTTTAATTAATCGTCTGAACTTGGTCTTGCGTTCGATCATCGAGATTTTCATTCAACATACTCTACTGTTGCATATCAGTTAAAATCCCCCTTTTAGAATTTTCGTTTGTTGTTGTGAGACTGGCCAGTACTTTAGTCGTTCGTAAAAAAGAAAAAGCTATCTTGCGACGACTTCTCGTTAACAAATGCTTGCTGCTCGATAAAATTTTGTTGTTCCGCCTCAATGTGTGGAGGTTGATTTATTGAGTTATTTTTTATAAGGAAGCCTCCCAACTCCAGACGAGTTAAGAAAAACTTTCCAGTTGGAAGAGATAGAAGAGGGAAAGTGATAACCAAAACCAATCTCTTTTGAGCATGAACTCGACAAAAGAAGCTTCATGTAAAAAGTATCATAACCCAACTTCTAGTCTATTCGCGTTCTGAAAATTTAAAAAAGTCTTGTTCCTCTCTGATCACGTTCTTCTGCAAGATGGCATCACCTGCATTGAGCCACCACTTTGTAACCTTTACTTCCAAGAACCTACAAAGACAAATATCTGAAAGCTCATATTACTGCTCAGGAAAATAACCTATCTAAAGGGTCAAAAAGTCTTCAATATATATGTGACTTGAAAGGACTGCCCATGAGAAGGTGGGTCACCTTCCAAATCTTTCCTACCCCTGCACATAGCATCCAGGGAGAGCACTCTATATTGGTTCCTCAGTTCCATGTCTATAGTAGGCCTTCACTTTCTCAGTAAACTTGTGCTTTCAAATGATACTACCTACCTCTTCCAGCTAGGAGGAGTTAGATGCCCAAATGATCCAAATGGGGCATTTGTGTAGAAGTCCCACTTTTGGCCACAAGTTCATGACCTCATGTCTACAACATCGGCAATGAGCATCTCCACCTTGAGTTTAATTGAACCACTCCTCAAATTTCAAATCATTTGAGATCTGTATAGACCCTTGAGTCTTGCATCTCAATTCTGAATTCCAACTTTGAGATTTAGTATTGAATTTAGGTCTGGTCATATAATAAATTATGAGGAAGGAAGTATCAAGAGAAGCGGCTTTTGGCTATTTATCTTTACAAAATCTAACAAGATGAGGTATTTAACATTTTAATGTAGGTACGTGTTTGATTGCTTCCAAAATCCCATTAGAAGTATGGGGTCTTTAGCATTTTAATGCGTTTGACTGCTTTCTTGTCTCTCCCAGCTAGCTTGAGAAGTTTGAGCATGTTGGGGTGAAAAGGTTAGAAAGATCAACGTCTAATTATTTCCCTATTTTATTAAATGTTGGCAACATTAGTTGGGGTCCCACCCTTTTTAAGTCTGAGAACATGTGCTTGACCACTCGGAGTATGCATTTTATTGAGCAATGTTGAAGTCTCTTTCCATCCATAGGCACAGCGCATAGGTTCACTAGGTCATTCTTTCATAATGAAGTTAAGTGTTCCCATAGGTTGGCCTCTCATCCTGCCCTCTTCTCTTTAGTAGCTTGGGGATTGAAGCATGCTTCATCAAGATCTTGTCTTTTTTGCTAATTGGAACCTCTGTTTTGCCCTTGATAATGACTCCTTTTGGATAAAAGTCATTGATACTAAATTTGGCCATTTGCCTAGAGATTGATGATTTAATGATCATGCTTTTAAACTTTCTGATGACCCTTGAAGAAATATTAGGAAACCTAAAGCTTTTAGTAGCATTTGAGTCTCGTTCAAAGTTGGGACTGGGAAGATGCTTGCTTGGAAAATGCCTCTCTTGCCTCCCTCTTCCCTGACCTTTATGCTGATTCCTCTAAATCCATAGCTCATATGTGATGTATGTACTCATCCATTTGGGACCTTAAATTTAGAAGAAACTTGAAAAATGATGTGTTTTTGGATTGGCTTTTTCTTTTGGAATATATTGAAATTGTCTCTCTCTTGGATGCTAATCATTCTTGGGCTTAGTCCTTGGATCCTCAGGTCCTTCTATTGTTGCTTCCTTCTCCAAGACCTCAAATCTCCTATTAGCCATGTGCCCCCCCCTCCCCACACACACACACACACACACCTGGGTTGGAAAGTCTTATTGGAGAGTATTAATACCCAAGACAAGTTCTAAAGAAAAAAATCCAACCAACTCTCTCTCCAAATAGATGCATTCTAATTTCAAGATGACGTTTTTTTTTACTCATTTTCAGCAAGTCTCCTCTTGGAACTTGCTTTTCTCTACTTTTGGGTCCTTTTCTCTGTTAGGCGGGAAGGTGAAAGCAAATATTCACTCTCTTTTGACTTTTTAACCTTTCAAGAAGAAGGCTAGGAAACTTTGGCTCAATATCGTTACAAGTTGCCTTTGTTGCACTTAGATAGAGAGAAATGACCATATTGTGGGCAAAGATAGAACTCTACTTTACTTTCTTGAGAACATTATTTTTGTGCTGCCTCTTGGTGTAGGTTTAGTAATTCCTTTTGTAATTATTTTATTTCAGATACTGGGCTTATTGGAGGGCTTTTCTGTCCTCCCTTGGCTGTGGGCTAACACAGTTTCCTATCAATAATAATAATAAAAAACACAGAGCCTCATTTATTTTCTTAGTATTACTCAAGCTAGGGCCTCCTCCACCTTGAGGCAGAGAAACAACACTCCTAATGAGATGATAAGCCCCCCACTCTCCACCTTTTCCCATGAGAGAGTTGTTGATTCAAGCAATATGGACAAGAGCCATGAAGACATATAGCAAGTGGGTGTTAGCTAAAGCTGCTTGATGTAAGATGAGCCTCTTTCCTCTTAAAATAGGATCATTTCCATCCTAACATAGTAAGTTTATGCCCACCACAACAGACTAACAGAAATAGAAATACTTTATAAGGCCTGAAGCTCATTTGAAAATATTGATTACTCATCTCTTGAGTCTTTTTACAATATTACAAAGCAAATACAAATGCATGGGTGAAGATTCAAACCTACAACCTCTTGGAAGAAAAAGAGATTCCTTAATCACTAGCCATACTCATGTTTACTTCATCAGTGAAATCTCTACTCTGAGAAAAGGAGAGTATCATTTGCAACCTAAAGGTGATTAATAATCATGTTGTTAACCTATGTGCACTAGTATTAGCATCTGCTCTTGCAAGTCAATTTCTGTGGGAGCAAATTCTATCTTGATGTTGGTAAAGAATAAGGCCAAGTTTTTAGCGAGGAAGCAGATAACTTCATATGAGATTTTACTCTCCTAACATGGTCCTCATTTAAGATTCTTCTGCTTTTATTATTTATCAGGAAGCTACTGGATGCAAAAATCTCTCACAGCCAACTACCTCAAGTATAGTTGGTAAGGTTCTGAATCTGGCATTATAATTCCCATTTGATTCATTCTTATTGCTTTCTATACTTACCTTAAAGCTCCAAATCATATTGACTAGTATTGCCACACTTTGATAAAATGGAAAAATTGATGGATCTGGAATGCTTGAACTGTGATGTAGAATGTTTTCATTTATGGAATGCTCAATATAATTCTCTCTCTAGTATGAATTTGAGCACATTTATTTTTGCAGACATTTAGGTCTTTTTTTCTTCGGAAAAAAAAAAGAGGGAAGGAAAAAAACCATTTATGTTCTCTTCTTCATCATCATCAATTGCCCACCCTTGATTGAAAAACATGAAAAAATACATAAGGGCGTACAAGAGAACCCAAAGAAAGGAGACAAGCCAAACTAACTATACAAAAGTAGAAAAGCTTCAGTTTGCCCACCCATTAGTTGATATGCAATCACACACTCACATGAGGTACGCACAAGTAAAAAAGCTTGGATTTTTTCTTGCTCTTAGTGACAACAGTATAATTTAGGGCGATTAATTAGAAAAAAATGTACAAATTCTTAAGTTGAACTATCTTCTTCATGCATTAGTAGGCTATCTCTGAAGAACGGTATGTACTTGCAATTTTTGGTAAGAAACTGAGCTTTCATCAAGAAAAATGAAAGAATGTACTTGGACATACGAAAAACAAGCCCACAAAAGGAGTCCTCAACTACATGAAAGGACTTCAATCCAAAAGAATGATACCAAGCTAATAATTACAAAAAAATTTGATTAACGGATGCCCATAAAGACGCATTAAATCTCACAACCTCCCACACCTCCTCTAAAGATCTCTCTCTCTACCCCTCTAAAAATTATGCAATTCCTCTCGAGCCACACCCTTCATAAGATAGCAAAACAACGGGCTTGCAACAAGACTATCCCTTTATCTCAAAAAGGAGAGTTCATCAGAATCTCCTCAACCATAGAGTGACAATCCCTATTACACACCATGTACTTGCAGTTAATGAAAGGAAGATATAGATTGTGTTGGAGATCATCTCAAAGCTTTAAAATCATATTTAGACTAGATAGCGGAAGTTGAAAAGGAGCTCAATTTAGATTTTTTTTTCCTGGTATCGAACATAATTTTCTGCTTTATTTTCTTTGCATATTTGGAGGTCTAGTGCCTTTTTCTAATTATAGTTGATAAATTAACTGTGGAGGTAGATTGTGTGCATAAATATTAAATTCTGATCTTTGATCTGATTGAGGAGAAGGATAAGTCAAAAGAGACAATTTCTCAACTTCTCTAATTGTTGAATCATCACAAAAGTTTCTTATAAAAAAAATTCCAAAATGGAAAAAGTTACAGGTTATATGATCCACTACAAAGAAACTGATTCATAATTCAAAATTTGTCAATTAATGCCCAAGGGCTTACATCTTTTTGTAGGCACGTCTTATGTAGCTAGGGAAAAGACTGCTTCATCTTCAGCTGATTCATTGTCCACATTCACTTCTTGTTTATACCAGAAGTTGGAAGAAAAAGTACTGTGCTGTGCCATATAAATATCTGTAACTTTTCAATTTCCTTCAGTCCTCTACATAAAATAAATACATGTAACTTTTCGATTTACTTCTGTACTCAATGTAATTCTTTTATATATGTTAAATTATCTGAGCAGACAGAATGCAATAATAGTGCCTTTGGTCAAGAGCTATCAATTTTGGGACACTCTGATAATCGGAGACAAAGATGTAATGGTAGATTTTCACCAAAAGTAAAACAGAAGGGTCAAACATCAGCAAGACAGCAGCCATTCAAATGTGCCAACAATCTTTCTACTGATGTACATAAAAAAGTTTCTTCAGTTGCCGCTCAAAATAGAAAAAATCCCGATCATTTAGATTTTCACGTCAGTGAAAGGCTGCCTGGCTGTTTTGGGAAGTAAGTTCTAGCTTAACCATCCTTCTTTGACTACTTTTTAAGTTTTCCCCACCATAATCCCAATGCCGTTCTGATGTAGAAACTGGAAGCTGGCTTGAGAGGGCAGTTTTTCATTTTTGTCCCTAGTAAAATATACAATTTTATGCAATACAAGAATCTCTATAGCATTAGAGATCGTTGGACATGAAGATTCTTTACATCCTTTGTTTGTTTCAGTGCTTTATCCTTGCATTTAGATTTGCTAAAATGATCTCTAGCATGCAATTAACTTGAATAAAGGACTTAGATGTCAATATCAATGAATATTAATGTCATGAACTTACGAAAATGTCAATGGAGACTTGTAAAAAAAAAACGATGGAAACAATGAAAACTCAAAAAAAAATCTAAATTAATTAACAGATCTTCGACAACTGTTCAAATAAGCCAAAAAACATTACTCTTAGCACTTATATCCAAGAATATAAGATTGTAGCTCTATAAAGTTATGCAAATTATGGAAAGAGATTTCACGAGAATTGGAGAAAGTGATAAAGAAAAATAACTAAAACTATAAAATAGAAGACATGGAGCGTTTAGTCAGAAACTTCTTATAGAATGGTGGTGGCTATCACCCAAGCAGTCATTTGATGAAATGCAAGAGGAGGCTTGGGGGTAGGCTCTTTCAAACAAAGAAACAACATTCTTCTTCTTTAAGTGGCTGAGGAGATTCATGCAAGAGGGGGGGTTTTGTGGAAATGAGTGCTTGCTAGTATCTGTGATATTATGTGGATGTTATTTTTGATATATGTGAGTGTCCAGACCCAGCTTGCACACACCATAACTATTATGTCCCTGCTTGACCCTATTGTATTTGGTTGCCTAGGAAACACGTAGGATATTTAATCCTAAGTAGGTGGCCACCATGGCTTGAATCGAGTCCCTTTAAGCCCATTATTATTTAATGGCCCTTATTGACCGTTAGGCCAACCTATGGTACTTGATGTTATGTGGATTATATCACAAGCTATTTTCATTTGCATGCTCAAAAGCCTTTTATTCTCTTTCTTCCTCTTTGTTCTTTACACGACTCTAGACTTTAGTCCATTGGACGTGTGTATTATTGGTTAGCTATCCCATGCTAGGAAAAGATGGGAATAGAAAAAAATTTGCAATTTGTGCAGGGTTTCTCATGGCTAGATGAGAGGTATTTACATGTTTTTCTTTAAACCTATGGTCCTTTTATCTCACAAGAATGCCACCATCTGACATATACACAATGCTATTGATGATATTTCTTCAGGATTCCATCCATTTCATGAGTATGAAATGGGATATATGTGATGCTCTCATGTATAGCTCTCGCTGTTTGGAGCCGTTCCTTTGAGGAGTTCGACTTATGCTTGGCTAGACACAAGGATTGTAGAGAGATGATTGGGGAGTTCATTTTCTACCCTCCTTTTTGTGAGAAGGGAAGATTTTTGTGGTGCCGGGGTGTGTTGTTTTGTGAGGCCTTTGGAGAGAGAAGAATAACATAATCTTTAGAGGGCTTGAAAGTGCTCCAAGTGATGTTTGGACCCTTATTAGGTTCAATATCTCTATGGGTCGGTGACGAAGCCTTTTTGTAATTACCCTTAGTTTGCCTCCTTTTGTGGGCTTTATTTTTGTATGACCTTGTTTTCTTTCATTTTTTTTCAATGAAAGTTCGGTTATTCATAAAAAAATGTTATGCTCTCATGTATTAGATGTATATTTTAGTTTTAGAAATCTCTTATGACTTCTTTTTATTATTAATACTATCTTTCTAAAGAAACAGTATTTCGTTGATGGAATGAAAAATACAATTTGAGATGAAAGTTTCCTAATTTGAAAGGAGTTACAAAAAGACTGTCAACTGGAAGTAATGGAAGGGGGAGAGTAACTACCAAAAGCTTTTGACCAAAAGCTCCAAGAAAGGGCTACGAGATTTGCAGTATCCAAATCCCATTATCAAGTCTTCTCACACCCTGAATTTTTTTCCCCTCCAACCAAATTTCCTACAAAACAGCCCTTCCCGCTAGGGGGAGCAACATAGACTGAAAAACCAAGTCAACCGACCAAAACTGACCGAACCAACTCCGGTTGGTCGGTTTAAGGTATGGATCGGTCGGCGAGCTTAAGAAGGCTAAAACCAACTGAATCGACCGATAAGTGCCTTTCATTAAAAAAAAAAAATGCTACTTGTGATTTTGAGAAGAAACCAACCAACAACTGGTAATGATGATTACCTATTGTTTTTTTTAAAGGTTTTTTTTTTTTTTTTAAATTTTATCATTTTTTGCCTTACTCTCAGACTATCTATCACTTGATTCACTTCCCTTCGTCTCCTTCCCTCCATCTTCCTTCTCCCTTTTCTCATTTCCCTTTCTCATCTTATCATCTTCTCTTTTCTCTCTTCTTTTTTCTTTTTATGAGAACCGCCTTCCGCCGGAGAGTCCTAGCATTGCCGCGGGCCACGTTTTTTTTTGTTTTTTGTTTTCCATCCTCCTCCCTTCTTTCTTTCTTCTCTTCTCTACTTCTCGTCTTCTCTCTTTCTCTTTGATTTTTTTTTTATCAACTCTGTTTGCTGGAGTCCATATCACCACAAACCAACACCTAACTACTTTAGCGAACTCTCAAAACCGATTGAAACTGACTGATTTTTGGGTGTAGTTGCTTGGTCAGTTCCATTATAACTCCCAAAACCAACGACCACCGACTAATCAAAACTGACATGTCTGTGGTCGGCGTTGGTTTGAGCCCAAAACCAACGCCGACTGACGGATGATCACCCTTACTTCCAGCAAATGCTGAGCCACGACATTTTGGCATTCTTCATCTCATCTTCAATTTGCCGATGACACCCTCTTTTACTGTTTTGGTAAGGAAAGCTCCTTCGTGAATCTTAACAACTTTTTGTCCTTTTTTGAAGCAATTTAGGCTTTAAGATTAATAGGGGTAAAAGTTTCGTAATAGGCTTGAATTGTTGCCCTTCTAAGTTAAGTTCCCGAGAGTCCTTGGTGGGGTGTGAGGTGGGACATCTCCCTTCTTCATACCTTAGGCTTCCTCTAGGCGGCACTCAGAGTAGCAAGGTTTTTTGGAATCTAGTTGTGGATAAGGTTCAGAAAATGTTGTCCACTTGGAGGAAGGCTTACTCTTATTCAATCAGTTTTGAGTGGGATTCCCTGTTATTTCTTATCGCACTTCAAAATTCCTGTGGCGGTTCGTGAGTGTCTTGAGAGAGTGACAAGAAACTTCTTGTGGGAAGGGGTAGAGGAGGTGGGAGGGTTCCATCTAGTTAAGTGAGAGATGGTGGTTAAGCTTGTAGAGCTAAGTGGTCTAGGGATTGGGAACCTGAGTTTACGTAACAAGGCTTTGCTGGCTAAATGGTTGTGAAGTTTCTTCATGGAGTTTGACACTTTGTGGCACAAAGTTATAGTGAGTAGGCATGGTCCACACCCTTTTAAGTGGGTGGCTGTCAGTGGTGCTAAAAGTCCTGGTAAAAACCTCTAGAAAGCTATTGCCTCTGGTCTTTCCTCTTTTTCTACTTATGTTAGATGTTTTGTGGGGGAGGGGTCGAGTGTTTACTTTTGGGAGGATTGTTGAGTGGGTGATAAACCCCTTTGTGAGTTGTTCCCGCAGTTATTCATATCTCGAGTAAGAAGCTACATTATGTGGCTTCCATTTTACCTTCCTCGTCATTATGTTTGGGTTTTCATTGCTCTCCTTTTGATAAAGAGGTGATAGATGTGGTGGATCTTCTTTCTATTCTTCGGGTTTGTGATTCGTGGGAGAAGGGACTTTAGGTTTTGGACTCCTAACGCCTCGAGGGGCTTCTCGTGTAGTTCTTTTTTTCATTGGTTGCTTGTCCCTTCCTCACCCCTTGCGGCCTCTACTTTCTCCTCGCTCTGGAAGGTTAAAATCCCTAAGAAGGTAAATTTTTTTTGTGTGGCAAATTTTACATGGGAGAGTCAACACTTTGGACCGTGTTCAAGGACATTCCTTTTGGTGTTGTTCCTACAGTGGTGTGTTCTTTGTAGTATCTCTCTTGGATGCTAATCAGTCTCTGTGGGCGCGGTGGTTGTAGTCATTTGGGTATTGTTTGACTTGGAATAGAGATTGTTATGCTGTGGTGGAGGATGTGCTTCTAAGCTCGCCCTTTTGTGAGAAAGGTAAAGTCTTGTGGCATGCTAGCTTTTTTGTCATTTTGTGGGGCATTTGGCTTAAGCATAACAATAGGATTTTTAGGGAGGTGGAGAGGTTGTGTGGTGAGGTTTAATGCTTCGGTTACTAAGCCTTTTTGTAATTATGATATTGGTTTGATTTTGTTGGACTAAAGTCTGTTCCAGTAGTTAGTTCTTGGACTCCCTTTTTGTTGGACTTGTTTTTTATATGCTTTGTTTTCTTTCATTGTTTTCCATGAAAGCTTGGTTTATTAAAAAAAAAAAAAAACCATTTTGGCATTCCTCATAAAAGGGAAGGCCAAAAAAGAAAATGAATAAAATTAAATAAGTATCCAGTTGAGCTAAAAAATATAAAATGTTAGGTCATCCAACTGTCGTTCTTAAAAATAAGTGATCTCAACGTTGACCTAAATAATCGAATAACATTTTATAACTTCTCTCAGTTAATTTTTCAGATTGCACCAGCCCTTCCTCAGTTCATGTGCTTACATTATTTTGGCCCCTTCTTTGCAGGAAGGATGCTTCTCAAGTTCAGCATTCAGACAATCCAATGCCTAGAAAGGTACATTTTGAATGTTACCATTTGTTGGGTTTATGTTTTTCATCTTTGTGGCTTTGATGCGTTAGGCAAGATGTAATACCCATTTGTTATAATATTCGTACCATCTCAACATAATAGTTTGGTATAGAGCTTTGTGGGTGGTTTATCTCTGTTTTATGGAAAATCGCTCTCTAAGAAGTTCTTATTTTCTAAGTAGAAACAAAAAAGACCATGCCAAGATGGCATTTGTGCTGCCCTTCGTTGGATAGTTATGTTCTGTTCTTTATGATACTTTCTTCATCTAATTGATGAGATTTCTTTGGACAGGGGCAGACCATTGTAGTTGTAGACGAGGAGGAAGCTTTGGCAATGAAAGTACCAGAGCATGATGACAAATGGTAAACTTAACGTGCTTGTTTCTTTAGTCCATTGACATGCAGATTAGCTTGGACTATTTTACGATTCAAGCTTTGATTTACATTTTTGTGGAACTTTTCAGCATGAAAGAGACCAAGATCTACTACCCATCGAGGTATATAACACTTTTCCATATTATCAATGTTTGAGTATCTTTTCTTTGAATTTGTGATTCTATGAAAGTGGTCTTTTATTATATATTCTACTAACTGTTGGCAGGGATGATCCAGAATCTGTTGAAATTTGTTTTGAGGACATAAAGTGTCTTGATCCAGAGGGTTATTTGACATCAACGATCATGAACTTTTATATTCGGTTAGTAGAGCACTATTTGGACTTGTGGAAGTGATTAACTTGACGTGTGACTAATTGAACTCCAAAAATTTTTCTTGTCCTCTATGAACTTTGATATGGCATGATACATTGTTATCACAAAAACTCATGGGGTTTAGATTTTTTTCCTTCTAATTTGAAATAAGTTCTTGTTGTTTCGGCTGGAACTTGAACTGTTTTCTATGCTTAGAAGGGGCTTTCCTTTCTCTTGAGGCATAACTTGGCTTGGCTTTCTTTTTCTGGTTTTCTATTATCTTCTTGTTTTATTTTGAATTTCAAGTATGGGATGCACCTTTTCAGTATATACTATATAATGCTTGTCAACGGTGATTTAAAAAAAAAGACTTTTTGAGGGGAATCCAGATGGAGTTAAATCTTTTTGCTGGGATGTCAGATGATCTTGATGCAATTATTAATATTATTGTTATTATTTTTTTGTGTGTGTGAGGGGGGGGATACTCTTGACTTAAAGTTCTTATCCCGTTTCCTCATCTCAAGGACTATGATGTATATACAGTGGACCAGTGGAGGCAGCAAGGAAGTTCTACGTTTTAATTAGCTGTAGGATTACTTAATTATGCTATCCTAATAATAATCTAAGTCATTTTATTCGAATCATTCAATCACTGAGATTAACTCTAATTGGAATCTTTTCTGTAAGTTTTTGTTGTTTTAGTGTTGATGTTGAAGGGGCTCTATTTTATGCTTTTATCACGTAAAGACTAAAGAGCCTTGTTTTGCAATTTCAAGGCTGTTTCAATGTTAAATTATAGCTGGGATGGCTTATAATAATAATAATTATTCTTATTATTGTTGAAAGTTGACCGTTAGTAACATTTCAAATCTCAAATGAAAAATTTATGTTTCTTGTAAAAAAAGAATTCAAGTTTAATTTACTAGCTATATATGCAGGATTTCATTGCTGTTGTCTGTTTTTCTCTCCCTTTACATTTTTTCTTCTTTTTTAGTTGAAATTTTAGGTATTGATGCAGTTTTGTGTTCCATGTACAACTTTCCTTCTTATGTAGGTATTTACAGCAGCGAGCATTTTTAACAAATAAGGTGATATGCAATTATCACTTTTTCAATACCTATTTTTATGAAAAGCTAAAGGAGGCTGTATTAAACAAGGTAGTCCCTATACACTATTATCAAGGATGTTTCAATACTTTTACTCCCCCATTCTGAGTGATTGTTTCATTTTTTTCTCGAGAGAAGTCTATAATACTATGGTGCCAAAGTTTCTATTAACCTAACCCCAAGGTGAGGCCAGAGCCTGCCTAGATGCATAATTTAAAGATCAAATAACACATCCGTAAAAGATAATTCTTTTAGGAGTCTAAATATAGAAAATTATTACGTCTTGTATATGAAGTCATTTATAAGAAAAAGAGGCAAAGAAGAAGAAATTGTAGTTTTTTTTTAGTTAAAAAAAATACTTGCATTTAGGGAATGAGGGACAAAATATTAGTGTGTAAAGAAAAATTGTAAACCTTATTGTGATGCACTAAGAAGGCTCACACCCAACCTAGACTGCCTCGTCAGACATGAGGCAAGATATCCAAGGTGTATCTGCCTGACACACCTAGGTGTATGCTTTTAATCAATGACCTATATTTATTGTTCTTATAAAAAACGCACATTGGCATGTGATGCAAAATGATATGGCTACATGACCTGTAACATACATGATGATATATCATACGCAGAAAAGGTAAGACACATATAGCAAAGATGTCAAACCCACACACAAAACAGCTCCTTGGGATTTTCGTTTGGGATGTCTTTCTTATTTTATAAGTTGTCCTTATCTTTTCATGGTTAATGAAGTTATTGCTTCTTTAAACATGCATTTCTATTTGTGTATATGTTTAGTTTCATATAGTTTGCATAGTTTTTCTGTAATACAGTATTTCTTCCCGCAAGTTATTATTGATTTTGAATATTTTGACATATTAAGGGGAAGGACAGAGACAATTTTTTTGTCAAGTTCAGAAGGTGGTGGAAGGGCGTTAATATATTTCAGAAAGCATATGTACTGATTCCAATCCATGAGGAGTAAGTTCCTATAGTCAACTCTTTTATATCTAGATGTGCAATAACTTGTCTCTTTGAGTATAGGCACCATCAGTGCATACTATTATTTATTTAGCAGTTCTCTTAGCACGACAGTTTCCATGTGAATGTGTAGAATCTCATCATATTGATCCGTAGAAAATCAAGCGGTAAATTAGGACTTTATATTTAAGATTGTTTCCTTGCATGTTTTGATAGTTAGTTCCTTGTATATTTTTATAGCTGTATTTTTTCTTTTCTATATAGGTTTAGATTGATAGCAAATTTTTTGCATATTTGATTGAGGAACTCTCTGTATTAAATCAATTCTTCTTCACTCAATGAAATACAAAAAAATATTATCTTCATACATAGTTTCGTGGTATTAGAGCCTTGAAACTATTCAAACCCTAGCCATCATTGTTGGAACCCTAGCTGCGGTCTATTTCTCTTCTTTAATCATCTTCTCCAGCATCATCATCTTGTCTCCTCTGTCAAACCCAATATGATGCCGTCACTGTACCCTACACACAGCTGCCGCCTTCGCATCCCAACATTGTCACTGTCGTAGCATCCGAACAACGATGTCTTCGCATACAGACAATGTCGCCCTCACATCTCTATGCTGCCACCTCATGTCGTTGTTGTCTCCGCAAATCACCGCCGACGTCATTCTAGATCTGCACTTGCTCAAGTCACAACCATCCATTTGAAGCAGTGACCTTTTTTAGGGTTTTTCTGTTTCATTGTCTTTGGTTAACTCGATTTTTTTTGGGTTCCACTCTCTTATTCTCAAAATGTCAGGATCAGACTCTCAAATTACCATTTCGTCCTCCAATGAGAACATCATCACTCATATCACACGTCACAAACTCAAAGGCCACAACTATCTCAGTGGTCTCAATCTGTGATGATGTTCATATGTGGTTGTGGACGGGAAGACTGTATCACCGGTAAAGCTGCTCCACCTAAACCTGAGGATTCAAAATTTTGCATATGGAGGGCTAAAAATAATCAAGTCATGAGTTGGTTGATCAATTCCATGATTACTGGAATTGGAGAGAACTTTCTTCTATATTTAATTGCCAAAGAAATTTGGAAGGCCACTCGTGATGTATTCTCCAGTCAAGAAAACACGCTCTTCCAAATAGAGACTACTCTCCAAGATCTAAAACAAGGTGAATTATCTGTCACAACTTATTTCACCACTTTATCACGTTATTGGCAACTATTGGACTTGTTTGAAACACATGATTGGAAATATTCTGATGATGCCTCTATGTTTCGCAAATTTGTGGAGACAGAGGATTTTCAAATTCCATATGGGTCTCAATAAATCTCTTGATGAAGTCCGTGGTCGAATCCTTGGTACTAAACCATTACCTAGTCTTCATGAAGTTTTTTTTGAGGTTTGCAAGGAAGAAAGTCGAAAACAAGTTATGTTGGGGCCAATCGAACATTCTATTGCTCAAAATGGACCTGCACTCATTGCCCACCAAGATCATTCTAATGATCTACTAGCTCTTGCAGCTCGTGGAAGTTCTCAATTGCATGGAGATGGTAGATCACGCAAGGGGAGACCATGGTGTGGTCATTGCCATAGACCAGGAGATGTCAAAGAAACTTGTTGGAAAATACATGAAAAACAACAAATTGGAATCCCAACACTGCTAAATCTGATATAGAAACTAGGGGTAATGTTGCTATCTCTGAAACTTCTAATCATCCACCACTCACCAAAGACCTTTTGGATATGCTACAACAATTATTGAACAAAACAAATCCAACAACTGTAAGTGGTTTTGGGAGTATGCAACAACCATGTAATCAAAATTCCCTTGAGCTTCATATTCAAACTCATCCATCCGAATGAATAGTGGATTATGGAGCCTCCGATCATATGACAAGTGATAAATCCTTATTCTCGTTATTTTTCCTTATAAGGGTATCTATTTGTTTGAATTGCTGACATCATACCAACTAAAGTAATTGAAATTGGAAGTATTCAGATATCAAGCTCCTTGACTCTTGAGTCTGTATTGTTTGTGCCGTAGAATATAATCTACTATCCGTGAGCAAGCTGAATAAGGATATGAATTGTGAAACTAAATTTCTTGCGAACTCTTGTATATTTTAAGACTTGGGATCGGGAAAGACAATTGGCAATGCTGAAGTATGTGCAGGGTTGTATCTTTTCTCAAAGTAGAGAATCCTCCAACAACAAAGGGATGCAATAAACTTGTAGTTCAGTCTAGTTGTGAGTCCACTTATGTTTCGAAATCTTTAGATCATTCCAATAATGTTAGTCTTGTCATGATGTGACATTATCGTCTTGGTCATTCAAATTTTGCCTATCTTGAGCGTCTGTTCCCTTTTTTATTTATCAATGAAAAGAGTAAATTGTTCCAGTGTAAGATTTTCCAACTTTCCAAACACATGCTCATTTTTCACCTCATTCTTATATTCCATCTCAACCTTTCTTTTTGATCCATGGGGACATTTGGGGACCTTCAAGAATAAAAAATGTGAATGAGGCACGTTGGTTTCTTCTATTAGTTGATGATCACACGTGTTTGAGTTAGACATTTCTTATGAAAGATAAGTCTGAAACTAGCCAACTATTCACAATCTTTCATAAAATGATCCAAAATCAGTTTCAAGTCAATATCAAAGTTCTTAAAATTGATAATGCTTGTGATTTCTTCAACTCTACTCTTGGATCCTATCTTCAATCTCATGGCATTGTTCACCAAAGTTCTTGTGTTGACACACCCCAACAAAATGGTGTAATTGAACGCAAATATTGTCATCTTTTTTATGTGGCCCAATTCCTCATGCTCACTTCAAATGTTCCAAAAATCTTTTGGAGTGAAGTTGTTCTAGCTGCTATTTATCTTATAAATTGCACGCCATCCTGCATTCTCAAATTCAAAACACCTTGACAAAGCTTACTTACTCTACATCCTACATCCCATCTGTGTCTCAACTATCAGTAAAATTATTTGGATGTATTGCATTTGTTCATATATACCCTCAGTATCGTAGTAAACCTGATGCTTGATCCATGAAATGTATCTTTCTAGAATGCTCACCAAATAAGAAAGGATAAATGCTATTATCCTCGAACTCATCAATTCTTTCATACCATGGATGTAACCTTCTTTGAAAATCAATTATATTTTCCCAATTTTGCACTTCAGGGGAGCATTATGACCTTAAACCACAGAATTAGGACTGCATACCTCATTTTCCGCCTAACCCAATTGAAATTCCTTCTAAACCCTCCTTTGAGCCAACACCCAAATCTATCCTTGAGACTGAATTGCAAGTTTATTCACGAAGAATAAGGCAACTTAAGAGGTATGAAGTGCAACCTTCACTTGTTTAGCAAAGCCAAGATCTAAACCAAAATCTTAATGTCCCTAAATAATACATCGAGATGACAAAAGAGGATATGGACAAACCTGTTGCAGTAAGAAAGGGTGTTCGCTCATGTATTCAACACCTTGTACGATACCACTTATCTTACACTAATTTGTCACCAATATTTAGAGCGTTTGTGACTTCACTAGATCAGGTACAAACTCCCAACACAATACAGGAAGCGTTACAGATACCTGAATGGAAGGCAACCACTCTAGAGGAGTTGCAAGCACTTGAAAAAAATGGGACATGGATTCTTACAGATTTGCCTCCAGGCAAGCGGATGATGGATTTTTTCTACCAAACATAAACCATATGGCAGTATAGACTATAGAACGATTCAAAGCTCGTCTTGTGGCCAAGGGATTCACCCAAGCTTATGGGATTGACTATCAGGAAACATTTGCTCTAGTCGCCAAGTTAAATACTATTCAGGTACTTCTCTCTATTGCAACTAATCTAGATTGGCCATTGTTTCAACTTGATGTAAAAAATACTTTTCTGAATGGTGACCTACCAAAAGGGTTTGTAGCTGGTTGGCTCGTTTGGTTGGCTAAAATTCAACCATTCCTACATGTCCCAGGTTCGAATCCATAATCGGTATATTTCTCCCCTCTATGTAGGGGTTCTATCTCCCCTTTATGTGGGAGTTGTTTGGTTGTCTCCCCTCTGTGGGAGTTGTTTGGTGGATTTGGTTCCAAAAATGTTTTTCTGAATGGTGACCTAGTAAAGGAAATGTATATAGATATACCCTTTGGATTTGAAGACTGATATATTAGAGGAAAAGTATGTAAACTCAAGAAATCTCTTTATGGGCTAAAACAATCACCTCGGGCTTGGTTTGAAAAGTTTACAAATGTGTTGAAGCTAGATGGCTACACTCAGTGTCAACCTGATCACACCGTATTCATTGAACATTTCTCTCCAAGTAATATTAATGTGTTAATAGTATGTGTTGATGATATTATTCTCATAGGAAATGTTTTTGAAGAAATGGTTCGACTTAAGCAACTTCTCTCAAGGGAATTTGAAATAAAAGACTTGGTGCATCTAAGATATTTACTAGGAATGGAAGTTGCAAGATCCAGCACAAGGATTTCTGCACTCAACGAAAATGCACTTTAGATCTCTTAAAAGAGACTGGGATGAGTGGTTGCGAACCAGTTGATACACCTATGGATGCAAATTCAAAACTTGGGTTAACCCTGAAGATGTAGTCGATCGAGGCAAGTATCAACGACTAGTTGGAAAGCTAATATACTTAACTCATACTCGACCATACATTAGCTTTGTTATGAGTGTGGTAAGTCAATTTCTGAACAAACCTACTAAATAACATATGAAAGTTGTGTATAGGATATTGAGATATCTCAAACATGATCCTGGAAAGGACCTAATGTTCAGGAAAACCACAAATCGATCTTTAGAAGCTTACACTGATGCGGATTGGGCTGACTCTCCTATTGACCGTAAGTCAACATCAAGATATTGTTCCTATGTATGGGGAAACTTAGTTACCTGACGCAGCAAGAAACAATAGGTTGTAGCTCGAAGTAGTGTTGTAGCCTAGTTTCGATCACTAACGCATGGGATTTGCAAAGGAATTTGGTTAAAACGCCTTCTCACTGAACTCAAGGTAAATAGGGAAGGTCCCATAGAAGTACTGTGTGATAATCAATCTGCCATAGCTATTGCAAAAGAATCCAATACATCATGACCGAATGAAGCATGTTGAGATAGATCGTCACTTTATTAGTGAGAAGATTGAGACAAACACTATTCACCTAAGATATGTGCCTTCCCAACAACAAGTTGCAGATATATTAACTAAGGCCTTACATGGAACCAGTCTTGGTGGTTTAATTTCCAAGCTTGGCAAGACAAGTATATACCATCCAACTTGAGGGGGAGTGTAGAAAATCAAGCTGTAAATTAGGACTTTATATTTAAGATTGTTTCCTTGTATGTCTTGATAGTTATTTCCTTGTATATGTTTATAGCTGTATTTTTTCTTTTCCATATAGGTTTAGATTGATAGCAGATTTCTGCATATTTGATTGAGGAACTCTTCGTATAAATCAATTCTTCTTCACTCAATGAAATACGGAAAAATATTATCTTCATACATAGCTTCATGATAATTGATTGTGCTATTTATTCCATGTAGCTCTTACAGTGTCTATAGCTTTTCAATTACTCCTGTTACTGACCACGTTGGGCTTGTCCCATGGCCAAAGGGCAAGCTTTAAATCAGATACCTTGATCATCTAGGATATTATATTCTATGCGTTTTTGTGTTGGTCTGGTACAGTTTCAAAAAAGAATCCTCTGTGTTGCCTAGAATTTTGATTTTATCTTTGGTTTCTGATGTGTTCAGTCTCCACTGGAGTTTGGTGATTATATGTTTTCCACAGAAGGAAGATGAATCGGGACCCATTATACTTCATTTGGATTCACTGGGACTACACTCTAGCAGATCAATTTTTGATAACATTAAAAGGTATGTAAGCCCCTTTATGAAATTCCTTCAACCATTTCTGGAAATTTTTTGATCATCTACGTTGGTGAAATTTATATTATCGTCTATTTTGTTTTCTGGACCTTCTTTTAGATATACTGTTAAGATGTTCTTCAGGAGCGATTAAGATCTAATTACATAAAATGTTATCTGTAGTTTTATAAAAGAGGAATGGTGCTACTTGGATCGAGAAGTTGCTGATTCAGATCTTCCAATGCCGTATAGAATATGGAAAAATATCTCTCGGAGAATTGAAGAGAAAATAATCCAGGTAGTCTCCTTACTCTTATTATAGTCATGTTTTCTGTGTATTTTGTAAAACTTTAGATGGTAATTTGTCCAGATTTACATGTATTATGTAAACCTATAGGAACCAGAAATCGAAAGGGAAATTAACGGAAAATAGTATCGACATTAAGTGGTCAAATGTTTGATTGAGCAATTGGATTAGTAAGTCATTTACAGCACAAAAATAGTTTTGCTACAATTTGGAAGTATGAGAAACTCTGCCACATCAGATGTAAAAATCAATAAGTCATCAACTTTCCTTCATGAACCCAGTTATTTTAAATCATTTTTTGTGTTGTGGATTTGAGATTTTGCCTTTCCATTTAATGAATGCCCATCACCAGGTTCCACAGCAAAAGAACGACTGTGACTGTGGTCTCTTTGTTCTATACTTCATAGAGCGCTTCATTGAAGAGGCTCCTGATAGACTAAAAAGGACGGACCTGGATATGGTATTTATGCTTAGGAATTGACTTTTATAATACTAACAATGCTACTGGCATGCATCATTGGCAATGACATGATGTGGTGTTTTGCTCATGAAATCTCAGTTTGGCAAGCGGTGGTTCAAACCCCAGGAAGCTTCCAGCTTGAGGACGAGGATAAAATGTCTGCTCAAAATAGAGTTCCAAAATGTGAAAAGGCAATGCCTGTCTGGTTCTGTGGAGAGCTCTTCCTCAGATCAGGCTCCAAACCAATGAATTGGCAGCTCTTTGTACGCAAAATGGCATGTTGTTTCAGTTCACTTGGGATTGGTCGAGCTGTGCTATCGTGTATCGTACTTGGCTAGTGAAGTTAAACCCATCTCACTGTTCTCGTCCTAGCAACCAACCGATCTTAGGTATGATTTTCTAAAAGATTCAGAAATGTAAAGCCTCAAAAAGTATTTGCAATAGGTTGAAATTATGTGGTGGCTTGTTAGGGTCACATCACAACACCAAGAAACCAAATTAGACGAGCTAGAAAAGCCTCATAACTTGGCTCGATTTCTAAGGACATGAGGAACATACCAACGCTTAGGAAGACCATTGCATGCAGTGGACTTGGAGTAACTTTGTCCATAGGATAATTGTGTTTCTATTGTGACCGACACGCTCCTAGCCTCCTTGTATGATGCCTATTAACATTTTTTACTGAGTAAAAAGTGCTGTTGGTTAAATTTTTCTACCTTTCCCTGTTCTCTATGACTATCCACTGTAGATATTTTTCGTATCAGTTGATAAACATTTAATTATATCCCCCCCTTCCCATACCCTTTTGCTTGCATGTTCACCGTTTGATGGCATCTGATTATTTTCCAAACACTTTTCTTTTAACGGCAACTTTGTGGTCTTGAAGAAAATGATAGCTTCTGATTGTACCAGTAGCTTCGGACACATGGGCTGCAGCGTTATTTGAAAATCTGTTGGCAGACTAACAGGTACATAGGGTTTAGGGGTGGATTGGGTAATGTTTTTGTATTTCTTTGTTTGAGGTAAGGTTTGTAAATTTGGGTATGAGAATAGCCCACTTTTTTGACATTTCATATACTTTGAACAAGAGTTTGTCTATTTGTATCTTCTAGATTTGCTAGATTTCTGTCTATGATGATTGATGAAATTTCTCTCTTTAAATATCTTTATAAAATGTCAATCTAAACGTAGCTTAACTAGTTAAGATATATATCTTCGACTAAAAGATCAGAATTTCAAATGCCCCACTTCACATATTGTTGAACTCAAAATAAAAATTTGTATAATTATCAATATTGCGCTAAAATTAAATGTATTTAATTAGAATTAATTAATTTAAATTAGTCTGCATGTCATCCACACTTCATTAAAACTAATTGATAATGGTGTAATAATATTAGTGTAATCTTTCAATTAATTGATTATTGTGTTTTTTTAGAGGAAGTAATTGATTATTATTTTTACTTGACTCATTTTCATTGATAAAAATACATTAAATTAATACAATTAATCAATTAATTAATTAATCTTATAAGGTTGAATCGACTTACTAGTTACTTTAAGTATTCGGTTGATAATAATCATAGTTAATAGTTAATTATTGAATTAAAATTACATTGATTATTTAAAATCAATTAATTATATTAATGGCTTGAAATTAATTTATATCAATTCATTTATTCCTGTAAAAGTTTAGTAGTACAAATACAAAATCAAACCTGTAATCTATGATTCTTAGCAATATTATTCTAAAATATTCTATCACCACCCATAACTATTTGATAATGGTGTAATAATATTAGTGTAATCTTTCAATTAATTGATTATTGTTTTTTTTTAGAGGAAGTAATTGATTATTATTTTTACTTGACTCATTTTCATTGATAAAAATACATTAAATTAATACAATTAATCAATTAATTAATTAATCTTATAAGGTTGAATCGACTTACTTTACTTTAAGTATTCGGTTGATAATAATCATAGTTAATAGTTAATTATTGAATTAAAATTACATTGATTATTTAAAATCAATTAATTATGTTAATGGCTTGAAATTAATTTATATCAATTCATTTATTCCTGTAAAAGTTTAGTAGTACTTCCATACAAAATCAAGCCTGTAATCTATGATTCTTAGCAATATTATTCTAAAATATTTTATCACCATCCATAACTAATTGATAATGGTGTAATAATATTAGTGTAATCTTTCAATTAATTGATTATTGTTTTTTTTTAGAGGAAGTAATTGATTATTATTTTTACTTGACTCATTTTCATTGATAAAAATACATTAAATTAATACAATTAATCAATTAATTAATTAATCTTATAAGGTTGAATCGACTTACTAGTTACTTTAAGTATTCGGTTGATAATAATCATAGTTAATAGTTAATTATTGAATTAAAATTACATTGATTATTTAAAATCAATTAATTATATTAATGGCTTGAAATTAATTTATATCAATTCATTTATTCCTGTAAAAGTTTAGTAGTACTTCCATACAAAATCAAACCTGTAATCTATGATTCTTGGCAATATTATTCTAAAATATTTTATCACCATCCATAGACACTCAATCAAATCAAATCTTAAACTTAATGAACCTTATAGTGCCTGTATGTAATTATACAAGTGAATTGTTCAATTCTAAACAAAATCACTGCACCATAAAGTAGAAAGAAGTAATTTTGTATTAATTCAGTATACAAAAATGAAAGAAACTAACAGTACAATGAGCTTGGGATAACTAAACTAAGATGATCTAACACAAAATTCAAGTTAAGATACATTCATTTTTTTAAAAACAGATTGTCACCGAGAGATTTCCCTGTTCTCGAGGCCAAACGTCCCAGGCACATGGCTTCCAAGTTCTACATTCAATCACAGCGCTGACATTTCAAAGCTCAAATCTAGTCCCTGCACTCCACAAATATAAATATTAATCGAAAATAGCAAGAGCAGAACAAAGATCATTCCACAACTATTCCCAATAGATGAACACTTTTACCCGAAGTCTCATTCAATCACGTGTCAATCAAATGGTAAAGATGCATTTTCGTCACCAAAATAATAATGAGAACCCATTGAAATGCAGCATGAAAAAGAGTGCAGACAAGCTGATACATTACAAGTAGGTGAAAAATAGCAATGGCTATGGCTACTTCACTTGACTATGAAAACCACCCAGAATGATTCATTCTTACTGAAAGCTACAGTCCGAGAAGGTGAAGAATAGGAATGACTAATGACTAATGACTACTTCAAGAAAACCATCCAGAATGATTCATTCTTAATGAAAGCTACAGTCCGAGAAGGTGAAGAATAGGAATGACTAATGGCTACTTCAAGAAAACCATCCAGAATGATCCATACTTACCGAAAGCTAAAGTCCAAGAATGTGAATAGTAGAACAAATTTTATCATCGAGGAGTCTAAAAATTTAGCAGCATAAACAAAATCCAAGAATCACATAGACAAAGGCAGGAGGTGTAGAATAATTAATACAAGTGAAAGAAAGAAAATCAGCTGAGCATTACAAGGTGCCAGAGAGAAATTTAAGATATTGTCAAAACTATTAGGCTTTTCTATCAGAACTTCAGTCGTTACCTCATAGGCAAAAACCATTAGGTTCTTGCCTTGGCAATTACAGAAGGCATGAAAATATTTACTAAAATATGGATCTTTCAAAATGACTGTGGAACAATGTATTCACTAGCAGACAATGACATTATATCAGCACCCTCCCTGTTTAATTCGTATCAAGTCCTTCGACAGCTAAAGGTAAAGGTAGTTCACAAAAAACAACAGAAAATGACCTGAAATCTTTGAGGCAGTTGTTTTGGTGCCAGTTTAATGAACAAAATTTAACAAGCATGATGGTAACTGAAGTTGAATTCAAATACTAAAAAGTTAGGCCAATTGGAAGATCTCATACAAAGAGTTATAAGAAAACACCAAAGGTCAGCAGAAACACAAATTAAACAAACACTAGACCCTCAGACTGCAGGACTCGCGAAAAGAAATATGTCACACAGAAGGGTAAAGGACACATGAGTTGCATAGCCTCCATTAAACATTTATAACAATATATCCTAGAGTATAACCAAGGTAAAGGGATTTACTTACCAATACTTTATCAGTCCATCCCAGCCACACGTTGCTACTTTACTTTGCTCTAATGGATGCCACTCACACCCAATGCATACACCTTCATGACACTTGAGAGTTCTGAATACTTTGCAGGTTTTCCAGTCCCAAAACCAGCATTTACCCTCACCATCACCCGACATAACAAAACGTCCATCTGGTGAAAAGTTGACCTGGCAAGCATACCCTGCCACAATGTGCCCAGCAAACCTCTTTTTCTTATTTAGCTGAAATCTCTCTCTAGTGCTATAGATAAGAATTTGATTGTCTAAACTTTGCGCTGCGAGCCAATTCGTATTGGGGTGTACGGAAATGGAGGGCATGGAATGCATGTGAGGTTCACTAATATACTTAATAACAACAGGAATCCCAAATTCCCAAACACGGAGTGACTTGTCATCACTTGATGTGACAAACCTCCTATTATTGTCTACAAATGTAATGGTATTCACCGCTCCTAAATGTTGATCGTACTCTTGAGTAATCTGTCCTGTGTTCATATCCCACTGAACGATCTTCTTATCACTCATCCCTGCCAGCAAAATATTCTGCTTATCATCATCAGGATTAAGCTTAACTACATAAGGAATTTTCCCGGTGGAGAATGTTGATATCACTTGCCCTGTTTCTGTATCCCAATACTTAATCTTTTTATCATATCCAGCAGTCAAAAACTTAGACCCATCATTACAAAATGAAATATCCCGAACCGCCTGTGAGTGACCCATGTAGGTTCTCATACATTTCCCAGAATTGAACACATCCCATATCTTCACCTTGGTATCCATACCCGCCGAAAGAATCAAATGACCATGTTTAGGGAAGAACCTAATAGCAGATACACCCTTTGTGTGCCCGCTCCATGTATGCACCAATCTTTTTGGTATATAGCAATGATCATTTGTGGCCTTGGCATCCTTCGGTGGTGCAATCCAAGATCTACCCTGATAATCCCTCTCCTCTTTGCCATGAAAAGTACTCTTATCCGCCGTAACTTCTCCCTTCTCACCACCTTTCTCTTCACCTTTCTTCTTTGCATACTCTTCTGCGTATTTCTTCTGCTCCTCAGTGAGCTCGGTTTGCAGACCTTCCTTCTTTCCAGACCATGGACTCTTCCTATTCTTCATCAACCACACATCACTCGCTGGATTATCAACTTCAGCAGGGTTCAAATCCACTTCCACATCCTCATTCTCACTCATTTCTTTCTTTTTCTCAATCTTCCGCTTCTTTTGCTCATGCTGTGGAATGTTATACACGGAGATGGCATCATTCTTCTCCAAAGCCCCCATGTCCCCAATGTAATTGTTTCCAGCAGAAGCTGAGGGGTCAGCAGCATATCCATATTTATGGAAAGTGTTGTACTGCTCATCGAAGACAAATGGCTCAATGGACGCATCCTCAACGAAGCCTAGCTTGTGGTTTCGCATGCCCTGTGCAATGCCATCCTTGGCATAGGGATGAGATGGGCCGTAAATGGGCGCCCAGAGTTGGTCGTAGCTGGGGTTGAAGGCAACGAGATGTTGAGTTGGGTCTATCGGCTTCGAGAGGGTCTGGTTGGCGTTCGCCACCGTGAGGGCCAACATTGTATCATCAACATTGGGCGCCGAGGTTTTGGAGGGGAGGAGCCGAGGCGGAGAGGCTTCTGGTGAAGATGTAAGCTGTTTAGGGCTTCCGCCTTCGTCGTTGTGATCTGTGTATGACTGAAGAAGATCCATAAACCTAGAGAGAATAGAGAGACGCAGAAAAAACCCCGATTTGTACTCTGTACGATTCGAAACCGAATTGACCTCCCCCTTCCACTGCTCAGAAAAAATCTTCCTGGAACTGAATCGACATAAATCTAGAGTACTCTTCCTTTAAACCCTATTTCATACAGTTCCACAATTCTTCCCAACCAAAGAAAACCCTCTTCCCCCTCTTCTGTAACTAAGGAAGAGATTCAAAGGCCGAAACTTAACGGACAAACGGATGAAAGAAAAGATGAATCAGAAGAAGAAACGAGAACTCAAATCGAAGATATTCAATTACCTCATGCTAGGGTTTTAGTGTTGCATTGCAAGATGAGATCAAATCAAGGCAGACGGATCGAAATTAATCCAAACAAAATGCCAATTGCCAAATTACGATTTGAGAGTAAAACAAATATTTGCAACTCAATTTTTTAAAAACGGATTGGCGATCATTTAACATCTATCCTTTACAGAAAGGTAACGACGCCCGCGAACACCCTGATTCTAATTTCTACCCATTACAAAAATTTTAGTATATGCTTTTTCTATATAACTAATGGGTTAAAATATGATTTTGGTAATATACTTTATATTTCATTTCATTAATGTCTAATTTTAGTCCATATATTTTTAATAAAGCTTAAAATTGGTTCTATTGTTTGTTTATTGTTAACTTTTAAAAAAAAAAAAAAAATAGTCTCTATTAACTTTTATTCTATAAATTTTGAAAATATATTCACATTATGTTTTTTCTTGCAAGTTTATTTAACCAATTTCAATAAAAATTAACTTCAAACTAACGATAGAAACTAATTTTAAGATTTATTGAAAGTACAGAGACTAAAATTGAGTATTTGAAAGTATAAATACTAAAATATAATGAAATTCAAAGTACAAGAACTAAAATGATATTTTAACTTAACTAGTTTTTTCCTTGTCCCCAAAAGCAAAAAGAAAATGAAAAAAAAACTAGTTTTTCTACCCAAAAAAAAAATCTTATCTTCAATTCAACATCTCATCACATTTTAAAGAAAAAATATTATCCCAAAGTAAATCCAAACATCCCTTGATGATAAGGTACTAATTAAGGTCATTTTAATTCCAACATAACTGCTTTTTTTACTGAATCATGTTAAATGGACAAAAATACAACTCACTGTCAATTTAATAATAATAATAATTTTTTTTTATTATTATGGTATTATTTTAAAAAATATTTATAAGAGACGATTTTAATAAATAAAAATTAAAAAGGAAAAATTGTGGCTGGTAGTTAAAAAAAATAACTTAAATGAAAGTGACTAAAAAGTGTCATAGGCAAAATTATTGCCTAGCATTTTTTTAAGGAGGGAAGAATGATTTTTCCTTCCATTTATATTCAATATATATCTTAATCTAATTATAAAAACTTATTATTAAAAATAGAATATGTAAGTTTAGACATTTCAACAAAATCTAATAGATTTAGTTATTTTTTAAATTGACCAATTAATATTTAGCCATTTATCTTGTTGCTTCAATTAAAAGCATAAAAATGCATTTGGCTTTCATTGAAGAATTCCTTTTCTTGTTTGTTTGTTTGTTTTTTTTTTTTTTGAGACAATGAAGAATTCCAACTCACCATAATATTGGCCGTGGACCAAACTGGGTTACAGGCCTGTTTCAAATATGTGGGCTTGTCCTTTACCTAGAAGCCCACATGGTTTAGGAGGCCCACGGCCCACAAAAGATGTGGGCTTCGAAACGCAGGCCTGCCACATGTGTTTCCAAATCCAGACTTGGCTCCAGAATCTAGAAAACTCTACTGGTGGGACAGGAAGGACCTGGTGGTGTTGACCGCACCATATAAATTCCCCCTTCGTACGGACCCAGCAATAAGCAAAGGCGCAATTTAACGCCAACGAGATAAGCCGTTGAGGGAGAGTCTCTAGAAACTGTGAAGTGAAGAGAAATGGAAGCGATTCTCGCATCCACACCTTCGCAACTCAAATCTCCTTACCAATCTCTCTCTACCAAATTGTGGCCCTCATTTTCCCTCGCTTTCCGGGAAAGTAAACGGAAGACGATCAGAGTCGCTCCGGCGACGGCAGGTTCGCCGGCTTCTCGCATTCGTCTGAGAGTGTTCGCCAATTCGCAATCGGCGCCTGCTTCCACCGTGGCGTCGGAAGTATCGTCGGTACCGTCGGAAATGAAAGCGTGGGTGTACGGTGAGTATGGAGGCGTGGATGTGTTGAAATTAGATAGCAATGTTTCGGTGCCTGAAGTGAAGGAGGATCAGGTTCTGATTAAGGTCGTTGCTGCGGCGCTTAACCCTGTCGATGCTAAGCGGAGGCAGGGGAAGTTCAAGGCCACGGACTCTCCTCTTCCGGTAACCCTCTTGTCTTCTCCGACTCTTTTGATGCATATATTCGTCTGCTGTGAAAATGATTCTAAATTCTTATTTGAGTTTGGAATTAAATTGATTTGAAATTTTTGAAATTAAGATATTATAATTATTTTTTTTTTTAAAAAAAATAATGATAATATTTATAAATTTTAATTTAATAAATTGTTTTGTTTTGATGATTGGTATATACGTATTTTGATATTTAAATATTTTATTATTAATTAAAATAGTCTGTTACAAAATTCATAGAGGCATAATAGTAAAATGTTATACTTTCATTTTATTTTTCGTGAGCATCCAAATAAAAAATTTTAATTTTAATGATTTTAAATCAATTTGTTTTCAAATGCAAATAGGAATTTGAAATCATTTCCATCTTTTAAAATTCTGGAATTTAAAATTATTTCATAAAAAATCCATATGCCAAATAGAGCATTAGTTTTGTCCATTTTGACCATAAATTTTCAAAATTTTCAAAATATATGTTTTAGTTCCTATACCAATGAAGGAAGAAAAAGGGACCCGTTAATTTTAGTTAATTGATTCGTCAATTAGTATTCATAATTTATTGCCATTTCTACTATTTTTTAAATTGAATTTGCTGATAATTACAAACCGCACGCTTGTCAAATATCTAAATCGTATGGCTTATTTTTAATGTGCAAATAAAGATGAATAGAATGACACAGATTATAGATTTAAATAATAATAGAGATGCTCAAAATTATTTCCAAAATACAAGCGTATAGTTTCTAAATTCACAAAACAGAGGATACAATTTGTAATCACCCCTTCTTGTAAAAGCTCTGTTAGTGAGTGTCTGATCTTGTCTGAGTAAGAAACCATAAAAATTGGATATTAAACAATTTTTAGCATTGTAACTGATGAGATTGAATGAATTTGTATTGGATAATTTGGATTATGTGCAGACAGTTCCAGGGTATGATGTAGCAGGAGTGGTGGTGAAGGTGGGCAGTCAGGTAAAGGAGCTACAAGAGGGGGATGAAGTTTATGGCAACATCAACGAGAAAGCTCTCGAAGACCTTAAACAGTTTGGTTCTCTTGCAGAGTACACAGCCGTGGAGGAGAAATTATTAGCCTTAAAACCCAATAGTATCGATTTTTTTCAGGCTGCTGGATTGCCTCTAGCCATTGAAACAGCCTACGAAGGTCTCGAAAAACTCAACTTTTCCGCTGGCAAATCGATTCTTGTTCTCAATGGCGCCGGTGGAGTTGGAAGCCTAGTCATTCAGGTCATTTCTCTCGCTTTTGGATGAATAACAAATTGTCTCTGTATACTGTTTTGCTTAATGGAGTGGAACTCTGGGACTTTCTTTTTGCTGCAGATAGCAAAACATGTGTTTGGAGCTTCAAAAGTTGCAGCCACTTCAAGCACTGGAAAGTTGGAGTTTTTGAAAAGTTTGGGTGTGGATTTAGCCATTGACTATACCAAGGAGAATATTGAAGATTTGCCCGAAAAATTCGACGTAGTGTACGACGCAATTGGTGAGGATTTGTATCATATAAACTGATATTGTGATATTGGGATTAAGCCATTGATATCAGATTCTGAGACTATTTCTCAAATGACAGGGCAGTGTGATAAGGCAGTGAAGGTAGTAAAAGAAGGAGGCAGCGTCGTGGCGCTGACTGGTGCAGTGACGCCTCCTGGTTTCAGATTTGTGGTCACTTCAGATGGAGCTGTTCTAAAGAAACTGAATCCCTACATAGAAAGCGGGAAGGTGAAGCCGATCGTCGACCCGAAAGGACCTTTTCCGTTCTCTCAGGTTGCAGAGGCCTTCTCTTATGTTGAAACCGGCCGAGCCACTGGAAAAGTAGTCATTCATCCAATCCCATGAGGTATTATCTAATGGAATCTGTGAGAAAACTTTCCATCTTCTATTCAGCAATGGCTCTGTAACAATTGATATGAAGAAGATCTTATTGTATTCACCATTTTGTACTGTTAAATGAGTATAGAATAAAATTCAGTGAGCTTGATCAGCTACTTCCAAAAGAGAATGAAGCAAAGCCATTTCATTATAGTTATTGTTTATAATATTACAAAAGTGATGGGGATTACAGGAAACATTTCCAAAACAAGGGAACAAAAGGAAAGTGAAGAAAAAGAAACTCTTATTGGAGGGGAAGATACAAGTTGCGCAGATCAACCTTGCAAGTATAGATAAGAGCTGATTAGCCTCATATAACATTACAGTAGAATAATACAGACACATTGCAGAAAGGACAAAACTCGAATACAAACGGTCGGCCGAGTTCGGTTTTCGTCGTCGAGGAGGTATGATATGGTATTTTCAGACAGCTAGAGAAGGTGTAATTTGAAAGTCAAGATTCCATATCTCAAAAGCTCCGGAGACAAAGTTGTAATGTGCACCCCTTATGAACAGTTGCTTGTTGACAACACTTTCTCGTACAAAAGGATATGACAGCAAGTTTCCAAGGGAAACATTCACAGCCTCCTGCAATGTGTATTAATGATTGGTATTACAATCAAACAAACAGAGAGAAAACAAACTTCTTGAATTCACATGGTTTTATGTGTAAATCAGTGTGTTGGCTGCTTTATTTTACCTTCTCGCAGTTTGTGCATTTGTCCTCGAAACTCAAATCTGTGCAATCTGCTTGGATCTTGGTTTTGGCAGGTGTGCATATTTTCACCCAGTTCTCAATGAAATCACTGTAAATTGAAGGAACTATGTTACTCTTGCTCAAAAAAGTAAATGCCAACAATCAAGGTTAAAGCCAACTTAAATATAGCTTAACTAGTTAAAATATATAACCTCAACCAAAAGATTAGAGATTTGAACCTTTTCATCCCATATGTTACTAAACGATCAACGTTCAAATATTTACTCTTTCAAGGTAAACTTTAGAAAGAGAGCTTTTGTTGGGACAGAGAGAGGTAAAAATGGATTTTAGAATCAAGCAAGAGAAAAAAGGATTTTGGAAAGAACTGTTAAAGGCCTATTTGGTAGGCAATCTGAAAACATAATCTTGAAAACTAGGGATTCAATAAAAACATAATTGTATTTCATGTTTTCATATATGTGTTTGGTAGCCGATTTAGAAATTGAATTCTAATTTAAACAATTTTCAACATATGTTCTATAATATATTTATAGATCATGAAACTAGTTGTAGTTGTAAAACTAAATATTAAGTTGAATATAAACCATTATTAATTAATTTATGAACATATTTTTTTGTTATAAATTTTGTATAATTATTATATTACAATATTATATAATTTATAATATATTATATTATACATATTTTAATTTAACAAAAATAAATTGAGTTTATAACATTAAATATTATGTTTATTAAAGTTTTTATCTTTTTAAATACAATTCTTCCTTTAAAAATTTCAAATTCAAAATCTAGATACAATAAAAACATAAAAATGTTTTCAAAATTTCAAACACATACTATTTAGATCACAAAATCTAAAAACAATTTTTAAAAACACATATGTCAAACATATATTCACTTAATTTAATGAATCTAAAAACATAAATTAAAATCTAAGTTGCCTACCAAACAAACTTTCAACTTCTCTTATCAAGGTTGAGAGATAGATAAAAGTGGGTTCAAAATGGACAAATTCCCACAAAATTGAAAAAAATAGTTAAATGACTTCTTTTGGGGCCAAAAAAAAAGAAAAGAAAAAAAAGAAGATGGTGGAGTGTAAAGACAAGACAAAAGGAGGGAAGTAAAGGAAGTGTACTTATCATTCAGCACTAAATAGTAAAATGGAGAAGTTTCAGTTGCAATTTTAAAGGCTTGTAAATAATGTCCCTTCATCTTTTCTGACAACTTTATATATATAATACAAAGGTTCCTCCAAGAATATGGTACCACCAGAGTGGAAAGGTTCAAGGGCTTTTCTTATTAAAGAGAGTTATTAAAGCATATCATGATATTCCCTTGTGATTCAACCCTCCAACCTAAACCAAACCAACCCACTCTTTTTAGGTTAAAAAAACTTTAAGTCTCTAAACTTTTATAAAAGTTACAATTTAATCTTTAAATTTTAGTTCGTAACTATTTAATTCTTTAACTTTTAAATTTATAACAATTTAGTCGTAAAATTTTATTATTTAATAGTTTTGTCCCTACATTTTTAAATTTGAAACAAATTTAATCTCTACTTTAAAAAATACCATCAAAATTAAGTATCAATTTTATTATATAATGACTTAATCTTTATAGCTTACATACACATTTAGTGATCTCTAATCAATATTTTGCACTTAAAATTACAAAGACTAAATTGTTACAAAATTGAGAGTACAAAGACTAAACTATTACAAATTTAAAAGTTCATGATGAAAGGTATTTTTTAACCATTTTATTTACTTTACCCACATCACATGGGAAGAACTCACCTCCCCAATGCCACCTAACTTTTAAATTTAACTGATAATGAAAGCTGTAAATTAATTAAATTTTGTCAAATTGAACAACCAACCAACCAGAGATCGATGCAGACAAGAAATTATTAAACCAAAAAAGAAAAAAGGAACTTGCCTGGAGATGGTTCCATCCTCTGGGATGGACATGAGCCCCTTAATTCCACCACAACAGCTATGTCCAATAACCACTATATTCTCCACCTAAAATAATTTAAATTTGAATTTTATTTGAGTCATCATAACAATTCAAACCCAATAAAGTGGGAGATTTTAAATTAATATATAAAAATTACCCACTTTTAAATGCAATACTGCATATTCAATTGCTGCCCCCACTCCAGAATATTTGGTCTACATACAAAAAACCCAAATAAAAGGAAAAAATAATAATAAGTTGAAATTAATTACTATATAATTGGATGAGAACAACAAAAGAAATAATATTATAAAATGTTGAACGGATGGATCGAAATAAATAGATAGCGACAGACCAACCTTGTCGAATGGTGGGACCATGTTGGCAATGTTACGGACCACAAAGGCCTCCCCAGGTTGAAAATTCAGTACGTGCGAGGGGCAAACTCGGGAATCCGAACACGCAAATACCAAAAACTGCCAAATTTACACGTGGATGCCTGTTAGTGGCTGCTTTTTTTTTTGCCTTAGATTTCAACGCCTTATCTAACCCCAATAATTGCGGTGGTGCCCTTATCATCCTAGCCCTCGAAGAAATTAGAAATTGCATTTCCCGACACTACTTTTCTGAAATTGTAAAGATTTACCTTCGGGCTTTGGCTCTTCGCAAGTTGACCATACAAATAAGGATCCGTCCTGAGGGAAACCAAATAATAAAAATAAAAAACAACTCCCGTTATTATTATTATTATTATTAATTATTAATCAACTTTTTAATTGATTATGATTTGAAATGAATTAGGAGTGGAGTGAGTGAAGAAGAGTGATGGCATAAGGGCAGGCAGATTCATTATCTAGGGGATAATTAAGAGGGAATCAACCAAACAGCATATTCGGAAAAAGAAAAAAAAAAAAAAAAAACTTTGAAGAAGGAAAAAGAAGGACGTAAAAAAACGTACTCGAATTTCGATTTCTTGAAATGGATGAACCCGGTTCTGATCCTATCCACCGGGTCAAAGCCGTTTGAACAGGCGGTGGTGGCGGCCAGCTCGGCTGTGATTTGCCGGATCTTTGCGGCGGCGGTTTCCTGAAGGTCAGCTTTCTCGCTACATGATGACATATATAAAAAGGAAACCGTTACGAAAGCCTCTTTTGAAATCAACTGGGTGTCAGATGAATCATAATCGGGTCGGGCCTACGTGGTCGGCGCCGCCCGAAATAGCGCGTCGATTTGCGGTGGCTTTGTGGAATTCAATGAAAAAAAAACAAAAAAACAGAAGGGATTGAAAGAGATGGATCCGGTACCTGAGAAGCTTTTTGAGTCCGGCAATTGCTTCCTCGTACGACTCTTGCGCCATGTCTTCCTGATAATTCCAAATCAGTCCCAAAAAAGAATTTCAAGAACCCAAACAATAAAAAGAAAATTGAAAGAGATCGCCGGAGCAATACTGATTAAAACGACGTCGGTGGATTCAGATGATCATTTCTACAATCATCCACCAAATTTCGATATAATAAAAGATGGTAAAAATTAAAGAAAACCCATCTTTTTATTTAATTCTTCTAAAAAACCAACAAATATGACCAGAAGAAGAAGAAGAAAATGAAGGGATTTGATGAACAGAACAAACCTCTAAGATTGTCTGTAAAAATCTGCGGCCTTATCGGGTTGTTTAATGTTGTTGGAAGGAAAAATTAATAAGCAAGCAAAAACTATATACCATGTTGCTCAAGACCGTCCAATATATATAATAGAAGCAACCAGATATTGATGAATAAAAGAGATTAATGACCCAGTTGGCATTTTCTTAATTAGAGCTTGGACTTTCTTTTTTCTTTCTTCTTTTTTTCTCTTCCACGATTAGATAATGGGAAAATGACGTTGGAAAGAGCCTCAACCTTTTTATTTTCTATGTCTCCTTTTTTTTTTTTGATGTATTTTTTTTTCTATGACTCCTTGTATTGGCTTCTTGCAAATTTTTAATTATACATTACACGTAATTCTAACATACTATAAGCGGCATGTAATTATACGTATTAGTTGACAAAAAATGAATTAAAAAAAATAAATCAATGAAAAAGAGATTAATAGAAAATTGGAATATTTTAGAAGACTAAATTATAAAAAGTATATATAGTACTCCCAAACTTTGTCATTTTAAAAAAAAAATAACTCCTCTTTCAAAAGTTTGCAATATGACTTTGGATCTTTTATAAACATTTCAAAACTACCATCGGAGAAAAAATCTATTAGAATGTTGGATGGAAAAGTTCACGTGACGAAAATGTCGTTATTTTAAATTTAATTCAGACAAACGTTTCAATCATTGCTATGCTGTTTTTTGTCATTGTCTTATCGATTTTTCATCCAACATTTTAATAGATTTCTATTATAAGAATAGTTTTGAAACATTTATAAAATGTTAGAGATAATATTGTAACTTTTGAGAGAATAGAGATATTTTAACAAAATTCAAAAGTATTTTTCATAAACTAGTCTTTCTAGAATAATCCAAATTGCAAAAGGGAAAGATGTGATTTTGATGGGTGTGATTGTGCTATAAATTTTAAATGGTGTGAATGAAAGCTTGGTTTATTGGGTTTTTGAAGATCATCACAGCCGTGGATTTGAGGAGGAATTTGGATGGACGGCTGTGATTTGCGATTGGAACTTGGAAGTAGAGGAAATGTGAGGTGGTCAGCACTGTTTGGACCAAAAATGATGGATTGAAGAAATTAACGGCGGAGGGTCAACGTCGATGGCGTCAATGCCGGTGGCCTTCGTTGACAAGTCAACAAATATACCCGTTCGATGGACGCCACGTGGCCACATTGAGAAATGTGATTATTAATAAAATAAAATAAAATGCAGAACCATATCATATGAATACAAGACATCTCTACCTTACATATTAGTTGTAGTGCTTGTAATTTTAAATATCAAAATTAGTCATTACTCTTAGTTTATTGTGAATTGTTCTTAAGAAAATTAACCTCTATTAATTTTTCATCTATAAATTTTAGAAATATGTTTATATGGTGTCATTTTATGTCTTAAAATTATTATTATTATTTAACTAACTTAGATAAAAATTAACTTCAAACTTATCATAAAGATCAATTTAAAGCTTTATTGAAACTACATGGACTAATATTTGCACATTTGAAAGTACATGGGCCAAATAAAATAAAATAAAATTCAAAGTATATGGACTAAAATAATATTTTAACCTAAATATTAAACAAATATATAATTTATATATTTAGAAATTTTAAAACTAGGTGAAAAACAAGTCTGAGTATTTTTTGTTAATTATTAAAATGGAGCATGGTGTACTGGAATTGTTTTTAAAAAAAATTCTTCTTTTGATTTATTGTTTCCATTTGCAAACTTAAAAGTCAAAAGCAAAACCAAACTTCGTTGTTTTTATTTAAATGGATTTGTGAATTCGTCAAACATTGGGGGCCATTTTTTGAATTCATCAAACTGATCTCTACTTTTTCTCAAAGGGTCATAATATTGGAAAGGCCACAATATATTAAGGATAGGGACCCTTTAGAAATGAAGAAAAAGAATTTGCAGGTTTTTGACTATATGGAATTTATTTTAATACAAACGTTTTAATATTTATTGTTATTTTTTTTTGTTTAAAAATAATATTTATTGTTGTTTTGTTTCAATAAAAGGAATGTCAAATCACCAACTTGGCCTATGTGATTTTGACTTTGTTTTAATTAAAATTTCATCTCTATAATTTTGAATGTTATAATTCGATTTTGGTGGTCTAAATAAATTTCACAAATTCTTCTTGTTATTAAAAATTTATATCATATTGAACACGTTACGCATTTTCTATTTTTTATTTTGTTAACTTTATAGTTTGGTTAGATTTTCAAACCTAAGAACATTATATAAACAATTTGACTTTTACATTATTAGAACCAAATTGAAGTTAAGTCTAAATCATAAGAATTAAATTAAAAATTTAAAAGCATAGAAACCAAATTAAACTTTAAACTCAATTATATCCATCAAATTAGTTATTTAAACAAATAAGAATAATGTATGAGAAGCTAATAAGAAAAATATTGGAGATATGGGGGAGGTGTAAGGTTAGAAATATTCATAAAAAATTAAAAATGGAAGATCAACGAGCAATGAAAATAAAAATAAAGTAAACACTAATTACATTATATCAAGGACATCAGGATATTCGGACTTTTCTAATTTTAAATTCTAGTTTCCAGTCCATTTCTAGATCTATTTTTAATATATATTAAATGCTAGAGTACTCCAAAATTATTTGTTGATTCTGTCTTGTCCAATACGTCGTTCTAAGCCTTGAAATAAGTTACGTCATTCGAGTAAATTATCTTTTGACTTGTCGACTTTCCATTTGCTATATCTTTATATTACATTAAATTAGAAGTCTAGTCTTTAAATTTTTAGATTTGTGTTTATTTAGACTATAAACTTTAAAAACTATCTAATGAATTTCAAAATTTTCAATTTTGTGTCTATAAATTTATGACATATTCAAAAATTTTAAAATTTAACTAATTTATTAGATATAAAATTAAATTTTATGTCTAATAGGTTCTTAAACTTTCAATTTTGTGTGTAGTAAGTATGTGAAGTTTAAAAAATGTCAAATAGGTCTAAAACCTGTTAGACAGAATTAAAAATTTACATACTTATTAGAAACAAAATTAAAAGTTTAGGCCTCCTTTGATAATCATTTGAGTTTTTGTTTCTAGTTTTTTAAAATTAAGCTTGTTTTCTCTCAATTTCTCTACAATGGTTTTCATCTCCCTTAAGGAAGCATTTGAATTCTTAACCAAATTCTAAAAACGAAAACAAGTTTTTGGAAACTACTTTTTTTAGTTTTCAAAACATGGCTTGGTTTTTGAAAACATAGGTAAAATTGAGATAACAAAACAAGTAAATCCATAGGTGAGAATAACATTTATAGGCTTAATTTTCAAAAACCAAAAATCAAAAACCAAATGGTTATCAAACGAGGCCTTAATAACCACCTATTAGACAATTTTTAAAGTTCAGGAACCTATTGATACAAAATAAAAAATTTAAAGATCTAATAGACACAAATCTAAAAGTTTAGGATTAAACTTATAATTTAGCTTTTATATTATTTAAAATTCATTTTTATTAACTTTATCTTTAACATTTAATCCTTGATATATTAAAATGGTCAATGATGGAAAACTTTCTTTAATTATTATTATTTTGGTTAAAATATCATTTTGGTTCATGTACTTTGAATTTTGTTCGATTTTGGTCCATTTACTTTCACTTGTCCAATTTTAATCCTTATACTTTCAATAAAACTTAAAATTGGTCACTATGATAAGTTTGAAGTTAATTTTTATCGAAATTAGTTAAATAATAATAGTAATTTTAAGACAAGAAAAGACACAATGTAAACATATTTCCAAAATTTACAGAGAGAAAACTAATATAGACTATTTTTTTATTGGAAAAATTCACAATAATCTAAAAGTATGGACCAATTTTAAGCTTCATTGAAAGTACATAGATTAAAATTGAACATTTGAAAGTATAGGGACCATAATGAAACAAAAACCAAAATATAGGGACCAAAACTTACAACCTTTAGAAAATAAATAAATAAAAGTGTCTTACCAACTAAGTTTGATTAATTTTTGCATCAGACAAGTTTCTTTAACTAACACTAGTACCTTTATCCAAAAAAAAGCTTAAGAGTCCAACTAAGTTACCAACTAGGCAGACGAGAGGTAGACAACTTTATTGATCAAATTTCTAAATATTGTGAATTAAAAGAAAAAAAATAACTAATGGACCGATAATCAAGCCCTTAGCTACGGCCCACCCCAAACTTTTCAATAAAATAGGTTAAAATATAATTTTGTTCGGTTTACTTTGGATTTTATCTTATTTTATTTTAACTTATGTACTTTCAAATGTTTATATTTAGTCTTTGTACTTTCAATAAATCTTAAACTTAGTCATTATTATTAGTTTGAAGTTAAGTTTTATTGAAATTGGTTAAATAATAATAATTTACATTTAAGAAAAGACATAATGTGAAATATTTTCAAAATTTATAGAGGGAAAACTAATAGATACTATTTTTTTTTAAATAACAATAAACTAATAGTAGTGACCATTTTTAAGATTTATTGAAAGTACATAAACTAAATTTGAATATTTGTAAGTATAAAAACTAAAATAAAACAAGTCCTAATGTACAAGGACCAGAATGATATTTTAACCAATAAAACAACAAAAAAAATTGTTTATTGAAACAAAAATGCAAATTATCCACAAAAAATTAGAAAATAATACAACACATATCTTAAAACCCTCTCCTCTTTGTGTGTACCATCTGTTAATAAGTTAGAGGTTCGAATCCTTTCACTCAAAGTATTGTTGAACTCAAAAAAAAAAAAAAAACGTAACCTTCTAAAAATACGTATCAAATATTAATATATGCATAGAAAATGGTCAACTTGAACATAACTTAACTAGTTAACACATATATCTTCGATAAAAGATTAGAGGTTCAATTTCCTATTCCACATGTTGAACTATATATAGAAAATGCAATAAAAAAATCATATAAAAAGAAAATCCTATAAATCACAATATCTATATAAACCCAAACATCTCAAACCCTATAGATACTTAAAAAATTATCTAATTCAATTACTAATCGCCAATCTCTAATCGCTAAACCTATTTTAGTGATAAGACAATTATTTACTCTCTCAAAAAAGCTGAAAATTCAATTATCCAACCAACAATATTGTTGAACTCAAACAAATAAATAATCACTTACTAATCCCATTGAATATTTTAATGCAATAAAAAACTCCAATAAAAGTTGTTAATTTATACATATAAAATATTCAAACACCGAGACCCATAACCATTTGATGGTTGATTTTTAGTTTTTTTAAAAATTAAGCCTATAAATATTACTTCAACCGTAGATTTTTTGTTTTGTTATCTACTTTTTACATATGTTTTTAAAAACCAAGCCAAATTTAAAAAAAAAAGATGAAATCCATTGTAGTCTTGTAGAGAAATTATGAAAAAAAACAAGCACAATTTTCAAAAACAAAAAATCAAAGCCTCATTTGATAACCATTTGAATTTGAATTTTTAGTTTTTGAAAATTAAGCTTTTTTTCTCATGATTTTTCTACAATGATTTTCATATTTCTTAAGTAAACATTTGAATTTTCAGTCATATTTCAAAATTAAAAAAAAAAATTTAAAACTACTCTTTTTAATTTTAAAAATTTGTCTTAGTTTTTTAAAACATTGGTAGAAAGTAGATAACAAAACAAAAAACATACTTATAGGTAGAAGCGATGTTTATAAGCTTAATTTTCAAAAAAAAAAAACAAAAAATGAAGGTTCCGTTTGATAACCATTTCATTTTTTGTTTTTGGTTTTTGAAAATTATGTTTGCTTTCACACAATTTCTCTACAATAGTTTTTGTTTTCTCTACAATGGTTTCTTTTTTCTTAAGGAAACATTTGAGTTTGTAGCTAAATTCAAAAAATAAAAACAAGTTTTTGAAAACTATTTTTTTTAGTTGTCAAAACTTGGCTTGGTTTTTGAAAACATATGTTAAAAGTAGATAAGAAAACACGGAAATCCATAGGTAGAAATAGTATTTATAGGCTTAATTTTCAAAAATCAAAAACCAAAAATCAAATGATTATCAAACGAGGGCCAAATGGTTATCAACTGGGTCTAAGCGTTTGTGAAAACTAAAAGGGGTTTAGAGAGATTATGTATTATTCTTACCGAAACCTTGGCAGTGCAGCAAAGAAGCATACAATTTTTAAAACTGGGAGCCATTGCAATAATAATGCCTTCCTCCTAAAAGAAAGTCTCCTCAGTTTCAACTTCTGAAAGCCTTGAAGAGAACTCTGCAACAACTGCAACACACAGAATAACAATGGAGAAAAATTGGGGCCGAGGGAATGGGACAGAATATTAATGAAGGAAGAAGGAAGAGAAAGACGGCAACAAGTTGGGGATAGAGAAAGGAAAGCGATGGGTGCGGTGAGAATTTGCTATCCTCATTGCGGATTAGAATCCCATGTTCGTTCCACATTCCTTCATACTCATTCTCAACCAAACAATACTCTAATTTTTTTCATTCAATTTCTTGTTCTTCCTTTTTTGTAATTTTAATTTCTAAACTCTAACTCGTCCATTTTTATTGAGTAAAACTATTCGTTGAATTTATATATATTTATTATACATAGTAATGCATCAAATGAATAATTTATTTTGTTATTTTGTTTCACCTGCTAACAAAAATTTGTCCTTTTGGACAAGGGAATATACATGATTAGTGTGCCGAAAAATTTCTAGTACCATCAGAGTACACAAATGGATATAAATAATTTGACATTGAATGAACGATGTTATTTCCTAGTTGAAGTAGTAATGTAGCATATATGGAAACTTCAAAAAGGAAAGGAAAAGTAATATGGCATGTGGAAAAAAGTTTCTCTAAAGAATTTAATATGGAATTATGTTTTTTTTTTAGTCCAACAACATGGGAAGGTTGGAAGATTCGAATATTTGTTTTCTTAGTCGAGAGTATATGTTTTAACTAGTTGGGCTATGTTGATCAAATTGACAAAATGAATTACATTTAGTATATGTATGTATATATGTATAATTCTCATTAGGATAAATTATGTTTACTGTTTAGTATAGACACTACTACAATTTTGACATTCCATGACACCATGCCCAAACTAAATAAAGGGGAAGGGAGAAAAAAAATGTCATAAATGGCTGGGGGCGCATTTTTGGAGAGAAAAATCAGAGATTTTCATATTTATGACTTTAATTAACTGTCATTAATTAAAAATAATTTATTTTTATTTTAAAGAAAAAGGAAAAAGAGAATAAACAAAATTAGGGCACAGATTAAACAAAGAGCAACTTCCTTGCGCCTTTAACCATGAGATTTTTGTACGGAAGACCCATTTTCTCGCGCTTTAATGCGATCTGACCTGTCATCTCAAAATAATAAAATATGACCCATTTTGACGTGGCAATGCATGCAAAATTACCCAGGAGGGCAGTATGAGACTGTCTCGCTTGGTCATGCTATCAGATAGGGTAACGCTCTCGCTATTAATTCTCGTTCTCGCTATTGCTTGCCACGTCAGCAAAATTGCTTGGATCTTACAAGATTCTCGCTCCTGGAGACTTGCTTTCGCACACATTGACTCGTTCTCAATCTCGCAGTACACGTCACTCAAACCGGATTTTACGAATGTTGTACTCACTCTCGCGTGCTCGTTCTCTCATACTCTCGCTCTCGTTCTCCCTCTCGCCTTGAGCAATATTTTCCGTCACTCGAGACAACCTTTTACGAATGTTGTACTCATACTCGCACGCTTGTTCTTTCATGCTCTCGTTGTCGTTCTCGCACTCGCTTTTAACAATATTTTTCGTTTATTATTGCTCCTAGATTTTGCTTCTATTGTTAATTTACTGTGAATCCATGCACGACATCAAGAACGATAAGAAAAATGTAAAATTTCATTCATCCCAGGTTTTGCTTATGTTGTTCTTTTGTACGGTTGTTATAAATATGCAACTTCGAAACATTTTCTTGGAAAAGGAGAAATTTAACATCACGATCATTCCTTATGTACATCGGAGGGGATTGTTCTTCTAATTGTATCTTCACCATCATTATAATTTCAAACATCACCGGACTAATGTTCGCAACTTCATATATCAGACCTTTCAACTCTTCGTCAACTCTTCGTATCTGACAGTGCTCGGCATGACTACCCCAGTTAGCAAACCTCCAATATAACAGTTCCCAGTCTCATCTCAACAGCCACTGTATCGAATGAATAGGGATTTCTTTTCCATCCTTAAAAAATTAGTAAAAAAATAATAAGTAACAGTAAACAAATATAATTAAACAAAAAGTATCACTCTCGCTTATTTATGCATGCTCTCGCTCTCGCTTCTTCACCCTCGCTATGATGCTCTTGTTGGGATTTATGCCCTACAACATCGTAATTAGTTAATTATTTAATAATTAATAATAATTTTGATTATTTTATTTGTAATATAATATTATCCATTATATGAAAAATCCAAGGTTATTAGTGTAATCTTGAACAGTATGTGGTTGACATACAAGAGGATTGTGTTCAAGAAATAACCTAAAGAGTTATAGTATATGGATAAGGTTGGGTGCCTTATCCTGGTAACACTATTGATACGGTCCACTTTGTAATAGTTACAAATGATTTGATCCAAATCATTCATGTGGAGACATATGAGTGGGGGTATCTTATACAATGAATTTGTATAAGACTGGACCACGAAATATTTAATCTCTCTTTATAAATCCGTTAATTGAGAAGATTAATATTTCATCAGGATGATCATATGCGACTCGATCTTAATCTTGAGTGAGTTATGAACTCATGCCTTTGAGGGTTTGTCCTTTGATTTGCATGGGTGAGAATGACTTTTATAGTCGATTTAATATGCCTACCATTTTGGGGACTTGACCAAATAAGGAGATGAGAACATAATCTCACAAGATAGAATTTACTACTTCCCATATAGGGTAAGTAGATGAGTAGTTTCTTTAAGTGCTGATTTTGAGACTTGAACAATGGGGCCCCACCCTCTCATTGGCTCGAGAGGGATTTAGTTTATAATTAGATTATAAACAAATTATTCATTAGAGAATCAATGGTACTTAAGGTTCAAGATGTAATTATAGGGGTAAAACGGACTTTTGACCCAGCTGTAATTACGAACAACTCGTGAATGATCGACTTGCATGTAATGGTTATATCTATGAACACAACTTGTCCTACAGTGCATAAGAGTACAACTCTAGGTCTATAGTGGAGTGACCTATAGTTAATGAATGAAAATTAATTAATTAAAGAGTTTAATTAATTAATTTTGTATCATTGGAGCTTATAATCTGTAGGTCCATAAAGTCCCATTGCTAGCTCAAAGTAACACTAAGGGGCTGTTTGGGGCAATGGTTATAATAACCTGTGTTATAATAACCTGTGGAATACTCTGCACCTCAAACACAGACTATTATAACCCCAGACTAAACAACTCTGCATTTTAAACAATATTATATTATTTCACAGACTATTATAACCCACAGACTATTATAATCCCCTGTTATTATAACCTACTCAGTGCCCCAAACAGCCCCTAAAAGATCAATTTAGTTGAAAGAACATTTTAAAATGTTCACATTAATATATTAGATATATTAAATATAAAAGAGGAAAATATATTTATTGTATTTGATACATTAAATATTAAAATTTGAAATGTTCAAATTTAATATTTAATTTGAAGTGTTCAAATTAATATTTAATATATTAGATATATTAAATATAAAAGAGGAAAAATATATTTATTGTATTTGATACATTAAATATTAAAATAATTAATGTATATTTGACATATTAAATAAAAGATATTTATATAATTTGAATAAGATTCAAATAAATAAATATCGTAGGAGATTTGAATGAGATTCAAATAAATATAAGATATATTTTAATATATTAGATATTAAAATATAATATTTTAATTATGGCAAAGATTTTCCCTTGGTCTCTATAAATAGGAGGACCATTGGGTTGAGCCATTAGACATAACACACATCTCCTCAATAGAGAAAATTAGAGAATTCTCTCTCGACCTATTCCTCTTTAATCCCTTGTAGATTTTCTTTTAAGAGGCTCTCACAAGCCTTGGTCCTATGTTCGAGTCATAGCTAGGAAGACTTTGTGGAAGAGATAAAGATCCACTAGAAGAATCTTCATATTTTCAAGGTATGTTATGCTTAACCATAATATTATTATTTAATTCTAAATAAACTCAAACCTATTCCTACGCTTCCTCTTGGGTTTAATTAGATTATTCCATTCAACTCACTCTGGTTCTACATGTCTCGCTCCAATGCCATAGTAACCAACGTTCTAAAACTATAAAAAAAACATAACATGTTTATACCATAAAAACACGTTTATACTATATCAACGTAGGAAGAAAGTAGGAAGAAAGCTTTCAAAACCCTAAACCTTAAGACGTTTGTTCTATGTTTGAAACGTGGAAAGACGTATTCCATAAATATAAAACACGTATTTGAACGTACCTATTTTTTGAATGTGGATTGGTTGATGCTTGGATGTTGGTTATACATGAAGAACAGTTCAAAGGAGAAAATGTTTGAAAGTAAATTTGAACAAATGAGAAAACGAAGGAAGCCAAGAAATTATTATTGTTAAATATAAACCATAGTAATTTTCTTTAATTTATTTATTTAAAAGGTTTATTGGGAAATGTTGATTGAGGTTTTTTCTTTGCCAATGTTTTCGGCTAATAAACCACAATGTCTGTACCTGCCACTGAAAACCTACCATAATCAGGGGATTAGAAAATGACAATCCATACAGAGGCGAGAGCGAGAGTATAAAAGAACAAGTGCACAAGAGTGAGTACAACATTGGTAAAGTCTGGTTTGAGTGACGTGTACTGCGAGATCGAGAACAAGTCAACGTGTGCGAGAGCGAGTCTCCGGGAGCGAGAATCTTGTAAGATCCAAGCAATTTTACTGACGTAGCAAGTGAGAGCGAGAATAAGAATTAGTAGCGAGAGCATTACCCTATCCAATCAAGCGAGATGACCTCATACTGCCCTCATGGGTAATTTTGAGCACATTGCCATGTCAGAATGGGTCATATTTTATTATTTTAAGATGACAGGTAAGATCGCATTAAAGCGCGAGAAAATGAGTCTTCCGTACGAAAACCCCTTCGACCATCCTCCCTCATGCCTCTCTCCCTCGCATTTTAGACACGGTCGATCGCTCCTCTCTCCCTCGAAGTATAGCTAAGAAAGAGATGAATAGAAGACAGTAGAAAGATGATCACAAATAATTATTCTCTCATTGATTTAGTGATCAAGAGTCAACACTTTTATATAGGTGGCTGCTCAAAATGAGTTACAACTGTCACATAACAGCAATATAACAGTACCCTGAAATAACCATAATTCTAACAGTGTAATAAGAGTTAATGTGCTATCTTAATATCCCCTTTCAAGCTGATGTCTTCTGCATCAAATACACACAATTTAGTTCGTAAAGGTAGAAAGGAACATGAAGACAATAGCTTGATGAGTATGTCAGCTACTTGTGCAGTGGCTGGAAGGTGTAGAACAATAAGCTTTTGTTGAAGAACAGGATCTCAAACAAAGTATATATTCAGTTCTACATGTTTCGTATGTGAATGTAAGATGTGATTAGCACGAAGATGTACTGTTCCTAGATTATCACACCATAGTATTGGGGGGGGGGGGGGGGGTTGAAAGAGGAATACAAAGTTCCTTTAGTAAAGAAGATAGCCAAATTAATTCATAAGCAACAGGAGCAAGGCACCAAAACTCAGCCTCTGTGCTGGACCATGATATAATATGTTGTTTCTTTGATCCCCATGTATCCAGATTGCCTCCAAAGTACACACAAATACCAGATGTGGATCTCCTATCGTCTGGATCAGATGCCCAGTCGACATTAACAAATGCTTGCATAGATAAATTTGTTGGCTTTGAGAGCAAAAGCCCAAAGTTAGAGGTTCCTTTTAAGTAATGTAGGATGCGTTTAACAGCTTGTCAATGTGAGAGTTTAGGGCTATGCATAAATTAGCAAACACGATTTACTGAATAGGTGATTTCAGCCCTTGTCACAGTTACATATTGCAATGCTCCAACAACACTTCGATAGAGATGCGGATCAAAAAATCGTTCATTACCTTGTGCAGATAGGACAATGTTACTAACCATCGATGTGGAGATAACATTAGCATTCATCATCTTAGTCTTTGAGAAAAAATCTGTTATGTATTTGGACGGGGATAGAAACAGTCTCTCAGACTTTGGATTGGAAACTTTTATGCCCAGAAAGTAACTTAGTCTTCCAAGGTCTTTTAGAGAGAATGTTACATTAAGGCTGATGATCAATAAGATGTCTCAAAGGATGAAGATCCGACAATGACTATATCATCAACATATATGAGGACGTAGTAGGAAGTTGTTTTGGTCATTCGCATGAACAATGAGGAGTCAACCCTTGAGTTTACAAAGCCATTGTCAATAAGAAAAGTCTTCAATAGTTCAAACCAGACTCAAAGGGCTTGTTTCAAGCCATATAGTGGCCTTTTCAACTTGCAAACTAAAGGAATAGTAAATTGGGAGGAAATAGAAAATCTTGAAGGTTGGTCCTGAATACTTCTTCAGAGAGAATGTCATGTAAGAAGGCATTGTTGATGTCCAGCTGACAAATCTCCCAATTGTGGGCTAAAGCCATTGTAAGAAAGACTCTAATGGTTATAGGTTTCACCACTGGACTGTATGTCTTAGAATAATCAATGTTTGTTGTCTGATGGAAACCTTTGGCGACTAGGCGTGCCTTGTGTCTCAAGATTGAGCCATCAAAATTTCTTTTTATTTTGAACACCCACATGCAACCTATTATCTTCTTGTTTGAAGGAAGGGAAACTAGATCCCATGTATCATTATTTAAGAGAGCTATATATTCTTCTTGCATTGTAGCAACCCAGTGAGGGCACTGAAGAAATGAATGTTTCACTCCGTAGCAGAAGCATTGGATCGTCTTTGATTTTATTTAAAATTAAACTAAAAATTAAGGTTAAGCAAACTTACTTGAAGTAAATATGGAGATATTTCTGGTGGATTTTTATCTCCTCCATAAAATCTTCCTGACTATGACTCGAACACAGGACCAAGGCTTGTGAGAGCATCTTAAAAGAAAATCCACAAGGGATTGGAGAGGAAGAGGTTTAGAGAGAATTTTCTAATTTTCTATTGAATAGATATGTGTTGTGTCTAATAGCTCAACTCAAAGGTCCTATTTATAGAGATCAAAAGTAAATCTTTGCCAAAATTAAAATATTATATTTTAATATCTAATATATTAAAATATATCCTATACTTATTTGAATCTCATTCAAATCTCCTACGATATTTATTTATTTGAATCTTATTCAAATTTTATAATTTAATGTATCAAATATACATTAATTATTTTAATATTTAATGTATCAAATACAATAAATATGTTTTCCTCTTTTATATCTAATATATTAAATATTAATTTGAACACTTCAAATTAAATATTAAATTTGAACATTTCAAATTTTAATATTTAATGTATCAAATACAATAAATATATTTTCATCTTTTATATTTAATATATCTAATATACTAAATATTAATTTGAACACTTCAAATTAATATTAATTTGAACATTTCAAAATTTTCTTTCAACTAAATTGATCTTTTAGTGTTACTATGAGCTAGCAAGGAGACCTTATGGACCTACAGATTATAAGCTCCAATGATACAAAATTAATTAATTAAACTCTTTAATTAATTAATTTTCATTCATTAACTATAGGTCACTCCTCTATAGACCTAGAGTTGCACTCTTATGCACTATAGGACAAGTTGTGTCCATAGATATAATTATTGCATGCATGTCGATCATTCACAAGTTGTTCGTAATTACAGTTGGGTCAAAAATTCGTTTTACCCCTATAATTACATCTTGCACCTTAAGTACCACTGATCTTCTAATGAACAATCTGTTTATAATCTAATTATAAACTAAGTCCCTCTCGGGCCAGTGAAAGGGTGAGGCCCCATTGTTCAAGTCCCGAAATCAACATTTAAGGGAACTACTCATCTACTTACCCTATATGGAAAGGAGTGAATTCCATCTTGTGAGATTATGTTCCCAGCTCCCTATTTGGTCAAGTCCCAAAAATGGTGGGTATATTAAATCGGCTACAAAATCCACTCACCCATGCAAATCAAAGAACAAGCCTTCACAGGCAAGAGTTCATAACTCACTCAGAATTAAGATCAAGTCACATATGATCATCATAATTAAATATTAATCTTCTCAATTAATGGATTTATAAAAAGAGATTAAATATTTCGTGGTCCAGTCTTATACAAACTCATTGTATAAGATACCCCCACTTACATGTCTCCACATGAATGATTTGAATAAAATCATTTGTAACTATTACAAAGTGGGTCGTATCAATAGTGTTACCAGAATAAGGCACCCAACCTTATCCATATACTATGACCCTTTAGGTTATTTTTTGAACATGATTCTCTCGTATGTCAACCATATACTGTTCAAGATTACACTAATAACCTTGGATTTTTCATATAATGGATAATATTATATTGCAAATAAAATAATCAACATTATTATTAATTATTAATAATTAATTAATTACGAGGCTTTAAGACATAAATCTCAACACTCTTGCCGTAGTACAACCAACCATTTGTGAAACAATGTCTTCATTCATTGATCCTATAAGCCAAGCACAAAGAAGACGATCTTGTCTAATCCATGTGTAGGTATTCTGGATTGTCGATGAGATTGGCGGTGGTTTCACTCGCATTTTTTGCTTGATTCTTCTTCTTGATGGATCTTTTTTGTTGGTCAATCATCATCACTTAGGATGTGTTTCTCTAAAGAATGCCCATAGATTGTGTTTAGAACTTGCAATTTCCATGACCGATAATTGCTTTCTGTTAGCTTGATTACCCACAGCCAATGGGATTAACTACTAGAGAACACGCTCCAAATGATGTTGCAGCACCAAAACTCGTTTGAGTTGAACTAAAGGAAGCTATTGTTGTTAAGCTTCGTTTCTGGTACCATCAAAGTATAGCTAAGAAAGAGATGAAAGAGAAGACAATAGAAAGATGATCACAAGTAATTCTTCTCTCATTGATTTAGTGATCGAGAGTCAACACTTTTATATAGGTGGCTGCTCAAAATGAGTTACAACTGTCACATAACTACCAATATAACAATATCTAGAAATAACCATAATTCTAACAATGTAATAAGAGTTAATGTGCTATCTTAATACTCCCTCATGTCATTCGTCCACCGCCCAGTTGACGCTCGTCGATGTGTAAAAACAATTTGGGCGATCGGTCGTTTTAATCGACGGTCGCCTCCCACAGTTTGTCCACCGGCTTTCCCTTGCGTTTTAGCCTTATCTTCAGTGGCGTTTCAGTCTTTCCGGCGACCTATCCTTTTCCTCGGCGGCATCTCCACCTTCGGCTGCCACTATTACAATCTCGTCCTAGCAGGTTTAACTCCTCTAACCTTCCCTTCAGTTCTTCTTCTTCGCGTCATGTCCTCAGTACCTCTTTCAGATCGCTTTATTTTTTGTTGTTGTGTTGCATTTAGTTCAGTTCATTTAAAAATTGCCCATTATTTGACTTGGTCTCTGGTAATGATCTCCATTATGATTGATTAGTTTTTGTTAATCTAGTAAGTTTGGTTGGACAAAATTCAGCCCATATATCCAATACTCAAGAAAGTTGGTTTCAACTTTAGTGTTTAGTATGTAGGTATCTTGAATTTTTTGCTAGTTTATTAGAGATCCTCGTGCCAAGGCTCTATTGTTGAATGAGGATGCTATCCAGTTGCTAATTGAAGTATCACATAGATTTTTAGATGACCGACTTAAATACAGATAAAAAGTTGGTTCTTGGGTGCATATTTTCTAATAAATGTGGCTTTTTTCTTTTTTTAGATGTCAAAGACTTTTAAAGGCGTTCGATGCTAATTAATAATTATTACAAATAAACTCAATTTAATGGTCTTCTGACCAACCCTAGTAAATGTAGTCATCTAGAACACTTCTTATTCGAGCACTTGGAAGTAATTTGATCCATCACACTACAAGAATTTACAAGAGTTTTACCAACTGAATGTAGAGACAACCAAAAAAATCATTTCCTTTAGGAAAAAACAATGATACAAGGTTGAATATATGCAGTACATGAAAGAAATAATGTTTCCAAAATAGAATAACAATTGAGCTAAATAAGGTAAGATAATGTTATAGATAGAGCCTGAGATTGAGTCCAAATGGCTAGTTGATTGAAATTGTGATTTGTTGTAAATCACGATCTTCACTGATATGAAAGGTTTCTGATCTCTTCATGATTCAGGTAAAGTGGAGAAATCACAGAGTTTTAGATAAGGTAATTTTACATCTAAGGTTTTTCTTTTCTGATTGCAGCTCCTTCTCCACGAATATTGGTTTAATGACAGCAGGGATTCAAAATTTGTCAATTAGACGATAGATTTACAGCCTTGGAAATTCTTCTGATATAGTGCTTTAATGAGGCTCAAATTTGTCAATTAGACAGCAGATTCACATCATTGAAATTCATTTTGCTTTAATGAGGCTGCTTTTGTAGCTTTTGTGCTTTTACCAAGTATATCAGTAGGTGCAACATCTGTATTAATGTCTCTAATTCTAACAAACACCATATAATTGATATCCATGTGGTTGTATGTGCATAAATATTTATCTCTTTGCACGGATTTTCCTTAGATCTCAATGTTAAATGTGAATTTATTCCTTTTTGATTAAGTAAATGGCCAAAGTTCACATGCGGTTGTTGGAAGACAGGAATTTATTCCTTTATCAAGTTTTGGAAGAGAGGTTGTTACTTGGTGTGAGTGAGGATCCTTTGGTGGTAGTTTTAAGTCTTCCACTTCACTTTTACATTAATATAGAACAACTTTTTCTACTTTTGAGGTTTCTCTTGATCCATACTTCCTTAAATATTGAACAATCATTTGTTAGTGCATTTATTCCTATTGTAAGCTTGTTTTGTTGTTAAGCTATTGTAAAAAGTTTTCAAGATTCATCTCATTATGCTCTTGCATAAACATAAAATTTAATCTTTAACTTTTGATGATTGAATTTAGTGTTAAAGCAAAAGAGTCTTATGTTCAAACTTTTATAATGTCATTTTCTCCTCAACTATTATGGATAGTTCACTTGTTAGACCCTTATTTATCAGATCCATACATGTCCATACAAATGATAGAAAGTATAAAGAATAGGCCTCTAAATCTTCAATGTTGTGTCTAATAAGCCCCTAAACTTTAAAAAATGTTTAATAGGTTCTTGAACTATCAATTTTTGTATTAAATAGGTCTCTAAGCTTCAATTTTGTTTCAAATAGATTCTTGACTCATGAGACACTTTTTAAAATCTAAGGACCTATTGGACACAAAATTGAACATTTAAGGACTTTTTAAAGTTTAAGAATCTATTTAACATAACATTAAAAATTTAGATCCCCACCCTTGTAGCATTTTAAAGTTTAGAGACTTATTAAACACAACTCTCGAAGTTCTTAACGAAACTTGTAACTTAACTATATAAGTATGTTAAACATCAATTTTTCTATAACAGAGGAAATTTTTAACATATATCATAAAGCTAAGTCATTTATCAAATAGTGAAGTTCATAATACTAGGAAATATTTGACTCTATTAGCTTACATACCTAGGAGGAGAATTGTTAGGTCTTGGGTTTATCAGAAGAGATACTAAGCCACTAATTTTGGGAATGGAATTCTGAAGACACCCACTGAGCTCCTGGATATTTCAATGAAGTTGTAAAATGGGGTAAATTTTGTTGGTGAATGAAAGTTAGGTCTGTAATCATATCTCTTTCTTCTTCTTCCACTCTTAACTACGTTGTTTGCAAGGTCAAGCTTGATTCTTCTCTCTCTCCCTTTTCTCTAGGATTTCATTTAATGCCAATTGAGGAGAAATTGAAATGCACTTGTCAGGTTCTCATTCTCTTTATCTTCTATTTATGCAAATTCATTTGTGTATTTACAACGAGTTCAATTGATGACATTAGGTTTTCCTGCAAATGCCACAAAACTTCATAAAACTAAATCAATTAATGTGTTTGAGCTTTTTAATTTTTGTACTCTACAAAAAGACTGAAAAAAAAATATGAATTATGATAATAGAATCACTCCATGAAAATTCGTGTTTGTGTAGCAATGGAGATGTCTAGCTAATGTTATGCATTGTACTTGAATGATCAAACTCAATAGAGCTTTGATAATAGAATCACTCCAACTTCCAATTTGCGTGAGGATTATGAACTTTTTGTTGTTTCTAACCAAATTTAGTAAGATATTGTGTTCATTATTTGTGTTTAGTTCTTGGGATCGTGGTGAGTTTTGTTCTTATGTTCTTAAGTTTTGGTAAGTTAAATGGTTTGTGTTTATTTTTTATAAGTTTAGTTGTTGGGTTCATGATAAGTTTTGTTTTTATGTTCCTATGTTTTGGTAAGTTTAGTAAATGTTATTATGGTCCTAAGTTTTGGTAAGTTTAATGTATATTGTTTTCTTTTCCTCAAAGTTTTGGGGGAGGGGGTTCAAGTTTAGTTTTTAAGTTGTAATAATGTTTTGATCTATGATCATAGACTAGTAATTCATGCTTATTAGTAGGTTATATATATGTACATAAGGGGTTCAAGTTTTCTTGTAAAGTTGTAACGAGATTTAATTTTCTCTCAAGTTTATACTTTATTCATTTGTTTGTTTGTTTGTTTTTTTTTTTTTTTTTTTTTGATGATTCTATCTTGTTACCTTGTAGGTTGTAATAAGTTATTTATTATTTTTGAGTAAGGAGTAGATTCAAGCAAGATTGAATGTGTGGAATTGGGACCATTGTCGAGATTTAGAAGGTATAACTCACAAATATTGTTAAACTGAATATTGTTCTTCTTGTTTTGATGTAAGAAGTATTGGTTCAACCCTAAAATAGATATTGTTTGTTTTGTTGATTAGGTCTTGCAGGAACTCAATGAAGTCAAGAAGTCATATTGCAACTAATTGATGTATGAACTTTTTTGTTGGGTTAGTGGCAAAAAAAATATAGTACATTCCCTCGTGTTAGTTGAAGTTTAGTGTAAAAATTGTTGTAATGTACAAATTTGATCATACTTAGTTTTTATGTAAAAATTTGACCAAATTTGGTTAAATGATAAATAAAAATTGTTATTTACGTATGTATTTTTTTTAAGTCAAAATTGGAGTGATTTATGTTGAAAACCTATGTGTATTCATAGGTATCAAATAATATAATTTCTATGGCTTTGTTGAACCGTCATAAATAAATAAATAAATTGTGATACATTACTATTTATGACAGTTCATCAAAGTCATAGAAATTATTTGGGTGACAACTATTCATCATCATTATTAAGCATTTTTGTGACGTTCAACATTATTAAGCATTTTTGTGACGTTCAAAATTATCATGTCATGTTTTTTGTTGACAAAGAAAAACTATCAAAGAAAACATTTGTTTGACACTAAAATATTGTTGTTAACAAAATTTCTATGACATTTAAAAAGTATCGTTAATATATATATCTTGACTATAATATAGTTCTTATTAGTTTTGTGATGATATTGTAGAATTGTCATTAAACAAGTTAGTATGACGTTAAAATATGTCAAGAAAAATTAGTGGTTTGATAGTTTGTAACTGTCATAATACATATATTTGTGACGGTTTTCTTCGAATTGTCATGTATTGAGTTTTCTTGAGGGTTGATTCAATGACTAAAAAAAAAAGTCAAGAAATACGTTTTAGACAGTGTTTCACTGTCATGTAAAGTCAAATTTGTAGTAGTGAGCGGATACTATAGGTATGTTTGGGAGTGATTTTTGACCATGTCAAAATCACTTTTGTTATGCCAAAGCCACTTCAATTTGAAAATAATGATGTTTGGCACGGTACATAATTGATTTTGCAAAAATACACAATCATTTTGAAGTGATTCCCGATCAATCATTTGAGAGGTGATTAATGTTTAAGTGATTGACTAAAAATCACACCAAAAAATAACAATTCTTTTTTATTTATGAAATATACAGGATGGACAAATATATTTGTATCTAAAAATTCGATTTAATTATAGAAAATTGCTATTGGCTAGTTATCTAACCTTCGCCTAAAGTAGTTCCGAAGAACTTGGGTTCGAATCTTGCTAAATGCAAAGGCGCAATTTTTTTTTTCTTTCTCAACCTTCAAGCTTAAATGGCCTTTTAATGCTTGAATTTGGCATAAATAGTTATTTTTCATAAGTTTTTTTTTTTTAAAAAATAGAAAATAAAGCAAATAAAAAATTAATTAATAAAAATAGGTATTTTAAAATAATAAATTAATTGTAATGGTATTAATTATAATAATAACTAAATAAATTTGGTTGTATAGATAAAAAAAATTTCTTATCTTAATTGATTAGCATAGAGTGTCAAATAATTTTCTAAATTAATAACTTTTTATTAATTTAATAATTTAAAATCACTTTTTAAATCAAACATTAATCTTTCAAAATCACTTTTTATAATATGAAAATCACTTTTAAAAGTTTGGAACCAAATATTAAAATGATTGTATGAAAATCAATTTTACAAAACTAATGGTAACTAAATCTCTTTTTCCAAAATCAACAATTCAAGCATGACTCCCAAACATGCACTATAATAACTTCCTACATTTTCTTTTAAATAAATTTCTTATTTAAACCTGGTTAAGAATTAATGGTATATGAACTCATATAGTTCACATTCCATCAAAGTTCATGTAGCACTCTCATTCTTAAATTACTCAAAAGAGGTGGTTAAATAACCATAATTATTTTAATATAAAATCCATTATTTACAAGAGCAGGATTATTTATTATTTCACCCATAACTAATAATTACACGAGCACAACTTGGGTGCAGTCTACTTCACAACAACATAAATTTTTTTTTATTTTTTATTTTTAAATTATGTGGCACAGGAGTGGGTTGCACAATATTTGGGTGCAGTTTTTTCTTAATAACACGGATTATTAAGACAAGGTAATTAATAATTATTATTAGGTTAAAATACCATTTTAGTTCATGTACTTTGGATTTCATTTTATTTTAGTCCATGTATTTTCAAATGTCCAATTTTAGTCCATATATTTTTAATAAAGCTTAAAATTGGTTCTTATTGTTAGTTTATTATTATTTTTTCCCAAAAAAAAAATCTTTATTAGCCTTTCTTTTATAAATTTTGAGAATATGTTCACATTGTGTCTTTTCTTGCATAAGAATTATTATTATTATTTAACTAATTTAGGTAAAAATTAACTTCAAACTAAGTAGGGACTAATTTTAAGATTTATTAAAAGTACAGAGACTAAAATTGAATGAAACCGGGACCAAAATGGTATTTTAATTATAATATTATTATTATTACTATTTTTTGAATTCAACCAAGTGGTAAGTGGGTTTCAAATGCATACCGTCTAAATCAATTATGTTCAAATTCAATAATTGAATTGCCAATGTAATCACAACTTAGTAGTAATTGGTACGTACCTTCAACCAAAAGATGAGGTTTGAATCCCCCACTCTCAAATGTTGTTGAACTCGAAACCAAAAAAAAAAAAAAACCAATAATGATATTGTTAATAATATATGTCAACTTTTTGTAACAAATTATGTTAATTTTAACTATTAATTTTTTTCCTTAACTAAGAAAAAGGTCGTAATCTGGTAGTTTTTAATTTTTATTAGAAAAACAAAACTCAATGTATCAATTCTTTGATATTTTTGAACCAAGGTATTAAAGCCTATTTCATATCTTATCTGGATTCAATTTTTCTTTTTGTCAAATTTACTAAATGGAATGAATTTAGTTAACTTCTCTGCTGGCTGGTTGGCAAAACAATATTTGTATGTACTGTATTTGAATTGTGTGACTTAGTGAACATTTTGAAAACAATATTTACGTATTTTCAATATGTTCAAATTCTAAATCTAAAACCAAACTATTGAAAATATAGAATACAACTATGTTTTTCATGCCAATCCAAATATAACTCAATGGACAAAAAACCTATTACCACAAAAAATATTGAGATGTTAACATTCATGTTTAAAAAAAAATTACTATTTTGGTTCTTAAGTTTTGAGTTTAGTTTCCATTTAGTCTCTAAATTTTAAAATGTTACACTTTTACCCATAAATTTTGAGTTTAGTTTTCATTTAGTTCCCAAATTTTAAAATATTACACTTTTGCCCTTAAATTATTAGTTTAGTACCCAAATTTCAAAATGTTATACTCCTACGTTTGAGTTTTCCCTAATGGTGTTACTGTTAACTTTAAATTTAAAAGAATTATTAAGTGATAAAATTTTAATTAATTTTACTAGTGTTATGGAAAAACAATTATTTTTAAATTATTATTTTGGGCGCAATTTTGTCTTCCTCTCTCTCTCTCTCTCATCGCAGTAGCCCCTTCGCACTGTCGATCCTCTGTCACTCTCGCCTCCCCCTACTACCTTCACCCTCACCAAAAACAGAGACAATGGGAACAGATAGGGGTGGAAGAAGGTTAGAGAGACAGAGATGATAACATTATATTTTTTTAAAGAATAACTCCATCTCATCCAAAATAATAATAATTAAAAAAATGCAACATCTCTCTTAATTTAACTTATGGAAAGTTAACACCAAGGATCAATAGTAAACATTAGTGAAATAAACTTATGGAACAAATGAAAACATACTCAAAACTTAGAAATCAAAAATGTATTTTTCCCCTCCATATCTTTTAGATCGCCCATCTAAGCCATCTCTAAATTTCTATGGACAACTCTAATATTTCCATTATCCTATAATGATATGAACATAATATAAAAGATGTCAGATTTAATATTAAGCATATTAGAATTTGTTCATTTTTCAAAACAGTTCATTTTTCAATACTCTACATTCCAAACACATATTATTATAACTCTAAATCTTAAATACAAATTATATAACTAACTTTAGACTATTATAACTCATAGACTATTATAATTCACTTAGCACTCCAAATAACCTCTAAAACTTTATTGCTAATATAATATCGCTCTAGGTATTAACAACATCATGATTAGCTAACTTTGTCCTAAAGATTAGATAAAAATGGCATTAAAGAACAAGAAAAGAAGCTAACATGAACATAATTCAACTGTTATAAAGTATATACCCTCCACCAAAAGATAAGAGGTTCAAATTCTCACTCCATGTATAGTAAAAAAAAAAAAAGAAAAGAAAAGGAGAAGAAGTAGAAAGAAAACAACATCATCATTAATAATATTAGTATTATTCTAAAAAAACGTAAAAAAAAAAAGAGTTAGTCGCTATTTGCTACATGCTAACAAAAGTTTGAGATTTTTTTAAATCTCCATCTCTAAGAAAAAGAAACGTTGAAATATATCAATAAACAAAATATAATAAATTAATAAATAAACAAATCTATTAACCTGACAACTTCCAAATTTTCCAATGTTTCAAATTCAGAAGTGCTAAAAATTTCTGTTCAAGCCATTAGGACTGGTGAAAAACCCCATGAGATTGCTTCTGTAGGGCAGATACGATTTCCGTTTATTCATCTCATTCTCCGCTCTATTCCTCGCGTAAAGCCGCTCGTGATTATAATACGACGCCGTTCCCTTCCCTTTCACCTTCCCCTCCTTCCGATTCTTCTCCTCGCCGCTTCCGCCCTTAGCACTTCCCGAAGAATCGCTTCTCAAAAACACAAACGCCTCCTTCCCGTCGCTGCTGCTCCGCCGAATCTTGTCCCCAAACCTCCACAGCTTCGAGAACCCCGTCGAGTAGCTCTTCTTCCCCAGCTCCGGCGCCGCCGAAGAACGCGGAGGAGGAGGCGGCGACCACTCGCAGTACATTTCCGGCGAAACCCCACTCCGATCCTCGGTCGAACAAATCAATTCCTCCATGAAAAGCTTCTTCAACTGGGGACGAACCGACGTCGTTTCCTTCACCTGGAAACCGTCGTCGGTTAAAATCCGTTGATCGAACATGGGAAAAACGGGGCGAATCTGGCCGTTAACGAAGGCGTCTTCAGCACTGATCGGAGAGCCATCTGGATTCAAACAAACGAAAGAAAAATCATCAACTCCATTTTCTTCGATTCGGCCTCTGGGGCTCTGTTCTTCGATTTCTTGCATTCTTCCCGTTTTCAGGACGTATTTGGGTTTGTGCTGTTGAGAATGTTTGAGAGAGATATAGAGAGATGGGGTTGCTGTGTGCAGGGAATTAATTAAATTAATGGGGGATTTGAAGAGAACAGTTGGGAAGGAAGAAGAAGAAGACAGATACGAGGGGATTGGGATTAAAGCGGTAATAAATGAATAAATATTAGAGCGGATAAAGGAAAAAAGCAGGTGGACTGGACTGGACGGGGAAGTCGAGAAAAGGAGGCAAAGCCGCGAATTGTAAGGTATTTAATCAATCGCATTCCCAACAACACTATTTTGGCTCTGTTCACATGTCCAACTTTACCTTTGACCACTTATTACATCGAAATTTATTATCTACATAATTTAGTATATAAGATATTAATTACCATCTCATAAGTTGATGATCTAATCTTCTACTCTGTAATTATTAAACTAAAAAAAATACTATAATTTAGATAAAAAATACATATCCATTACTGCTAAGATAGGTTTACTTTGATCGATATTATTAACTTATTCAATTTGAAAACTTATATAACATCAATAACTTATATAACATGTTGATGTTGGTTGTAGTATTCAATGACGGTGTGGCAGATTGATTCTGGTCAAGTTCATGTATTTTGTTGATGTAAGCTTCAAATTGATGAAGTTAACCATAGAAATTTATTTGATAGTTGGTAATTTATTAGAATTTTGCCAAGTATTACTCAATCTCAAAAGAAATTGTGTCAACTTAAACATAGCTCAACAAGTTAAGACATACATTTTTTACCATAAGAAAAATCTCCTCCCCTACATGTTCAAAGGTTCAAATCCCTCTCCCACATGCTCTTGAACTAAAAGAAAATTCTCAAAAAATTATAAGGGCTTATTAATTTTTGGTTAAATTACAAATTTAGTCTTTGAACTTTGAGGTTTGTGTCTATTTGGTCCATGAACTTTCAAAAATACAAACTTAATCCCTGAGGCCCCGTTTGATAACCATTTGGTTTTTGGTTTTTGGTTTTTGAAAATTAAGCCTATAAATACTACTCTTACTTATGTATATACTTATTTTGTTATTTACTTTTTATCTATGTTTTCAAAAACCAAGCCATGTTTTGAAAACTAAAAAAAGTAGTTTTCAAAAACTTGTTTTGTTTTTAGAATTTAGCTAAAAATTCAAATGCTTCCTTAAAGGAGATGAAAACCATTGTAGAGAAATTGGGAGAAAACAAGCTTAATTTTCAAAAACAAAAAACCAAATGGTTATCAAATGGGGCCTAAAGAAGTAGTTTTCAAATACTTGTGTTTTGTTTTTTGGAATTTGGCTAGAAACTCAAATGTTTCCTTAAGAAAGATGGAAACTATTGTAGAGAAGATGGAAATCATTGTAGAGAATTTGTGAAAAAAACAAGCACAATTTTCAAAAACCAAAAAGAAAAAATCAAATGGTTATCAAACGGTACCTTAGGCCCCGTTTGATAACTATTTGAGTTTTTATTTTTAGTTTTTGAAAATTAAGCTTGTTTTCTCTCAATTTCTCTACAATGGTTTTCATCTCCCTTAAGGAAGTATTTTAATTCTTAGCCAAATTCTAAAAACAAAAACAAGTTTTTGGAAACTACTTTTTTTAGTTTTCAAAACATACCTTGGTTTTTGAAAACATAGGTAAAAAAGAGATAACAAAACAAGTAAATCCATAAGTGGGAGTAGCATTTATAGGCATAATTTTCAAAAACCAAAAACAAAAAACCAAATGGTTATTAAACGGGACCTGAACTTTTGAATTTTTAAAAATTCACAGATCTACTAGACACAAAATTAAAATTTTAGGGTTCTATTTAACATAAAATTCAAATTTAAATCTAATAAATCAATTAACTTTTAAAGTTTCGAATTTATGAGAAGGCTCATATTAGACACAGAATTGAAAATTCATGAACCTATTAGATATTTTGAAAGTTCAGAGACCAAAATAGATACAAACTTCAAAGTTTACGGACTAAACTTGTAATTTAATCTTTTTTTTTTAATAAAAATGTAGGACTAAATAGACTCAGCCTTGATAGTTTAACGACCATATTTATAATTTAAATATAATTTTATAGTGTAGATACACCAAACTCACTATATTAGGTTTGATTAATCATCTCAAGCGTTAGAGATTGACTTGGTAGGGCATTCAAAATTGGAAAAAGAAAAAAGAGAGAGATAGAGAGAGGAAAGAAATGGAAAAAGGGCTATTTCTAAATGATGGGTAAGAAAGATGTCATGGAGTTTGGAAATGGCACTTATGTTTTGAGACAAATTCAAAGGTAAACGCTTTGAAAACTTTTGAGTTTGAGTTTTAATTTGGAAGAGAATGAGAAAGTTTGGTAAGTTAGAATAATAAAACCACAAGGAAATTGACGAATCTATAGGTCCTCTTTCCTTTTTCAATTAAGGTCCATTTGGAATTGGGTTTACAACGGGATAAAGTAATTGTAGAAGAATCTTAGAGCTTGTTTGGTAGGCAATCTGGATTATATTTTATATTTTTAGATTCATTGAATTTAGTGAATATACGTTTAGCAGACTTGTTTTCGAAAAACAGTTTTCGAAAACTGTGATCCAAATAGTGAAAATTTTGAAAACAACATTTTTATATTTTCATTGTATTCAGATTTTGAATTTGAAATTTTAAAATGCAAAATTATATTAAAAAAGATAAAAACTTTAATAAATATAGTATTTTATGTTATAAATTCAATTTATTTTTGTTAAATTAAAATATGTATAATATAATATATTATAAATTATATGATATTGTAAAATAATAATTATACAAATTTTATAACAAAAAAACATGTGCATAAATTAATTAATAATAGTTTATATTCAATCTAATATTTAGTTTTGCAACTATAACTAGTTTCATGGTCTATAAATATATTACAGAACACATTTTGAAAAATTCTTTAAATTGGAATTCAATTTCTAAATCTATTACTAAACACATATATGAAAACATGAAATACAACTATGTTTTCATTGAATTCCATGTTTTCAAAATTTTGTTTTCAGATTGCCTACCAAATAGGCCATTAACTATTAGACAATTTGGTAAAACAAATTATTTATTAATAATCACTTTTCAATTTACTTACAAAAGTGGATAGATATCAACTTTTAGATTTAGTTTTTATAATAATCTATCATCTATTCTCTCACCGTTTACAAATATCAAATTTATCCTTTCATCTTGATATACTTTTTTCACATCTATTTTCTCTTATATCAATAAAATTTTGATTGATTCAATTTTTTATAGCAATTATTTTTCTTAAACTTTTATCGATAATTTAGATTAACAACATTAGATGCAATTTAAATCATATAAATTTTTAAATAATTATCTTATAATAAATTATAAATTAAATATCAATATAAAAATAATTAAAATAATAAGCTTACTTGGGTCATTCTAACTAAATCACAATAATTTAGTATTAATTTAACAATACCATAATTAATTTTTTCTAATTTAAAATTAAAACTTACCACACAATTTTTTAAAGTACAGTTGCCAATAATTATTTTAAAAGCTATAACAATTTCAAACAAAGTATAAATGTTGACCCTTTTTAGATAAGGAAATTAAACACCATATCGTTTTTATTAACTGCTAATGGAGTTCGGTAGGAACTTTAAAATTCAAGAAACTCAACTCCGCAGAGGAAAACGTCGTCGCTTTACTTGCCACTATTATTGACTGCCTCTCCATTTTATTTTTGACCAAATTTATAAATTACAAATTACAAGTTGCCGTTCTTTGAAATGTCGATGCTTGATATCGACATGTCGAAACAGTACTAGGGGTGGCTGCTGGACAAATTATATTGATCAATAAACACCAGCTGGGAACGGACAACCGAACAAGGGAACATATATAGTTGTTGATGGGATTCATCATCATCACTTGGTCATATCAATATCCATTGAATAGACATGACAGTTGATGATTCTATAGTATTTAGGTTAAATTATTAAAAATGCTCAGGTGATTTTAATTATGTCTCAAACTTTCAAAATTTTTAATTTACCTTTTAAGTTTGAAGTTTGTTTCAAAATGATTATTAAAAGTTTTTTCATTAAATTTATGGACAAAAAATGATATGTTTGTATGTGTCTTTATTTATTTTTGTGCACAAATATGTTTAAATCTGTTCATATAAGTAACAATACAAATGTAAACACATAATTTTTTTGTCTATGAATTTAATGAAAAATGTCTTCATAGGTTGTTTTGAAACAAACTTCAAATGTTACAATGAAACTTTTCAAAATTTAGAGGGTATAATTGAAACCAACTTAGTTCAGGGTTTTCTTTTTTTAATAATTTAACAAGTATTTTATGTTTATACATACACATTTGTATATCTTTGAAATTTTAGAGAGAATAAATTAGAGAGAAAACTTTGAAATTTTTAATTTTTTTTTCTTTATGTTTTGCATCTAAGACAAATTAGGAAGCATGATTGCTCCCTCTACTTTGGTATCGATAACTTTTTCATATGTTCAATTATGAATTATTTTTATTAAGACAAATTAGGGAGCATGATTGCTCCCCTCTGCTTTGGTATTGATAACTTTTTCATATGTTCAATTATGAATTATTGTTATTAATCTATACATAGTTCAATCGGTAAAGACATCTTTATGTTTATTATAGAATAAATATTCAAATCTCAATCTAACATTTACCAAGATAGAATCAGAAATATTCATAGAAAGTGGCAAAATCACGTCCTTTATTTTTTTTATGGGGCAAATTAGGGGAAATCTTCATAACGCTTTTTGAATATTAAACAACTAAGAGGGGGAAATTTTTTTAATTTAACCGGGGGGGAGGGCAATTACTCCCTCCTTTCTTCCTTTAGCCCTTGCATATTTGTGATACTATATAAAATAATAATAATAATAATAAAGATACATGCAAGGACATAGCCAAGAGGGAGTGTGAGTTTTAATTAATCCCCAAAGAGAAATGATTGACCCAATTTTAGCTTGTTTTATATACATATATATATAATTAGAAGGTAAAGTTTTGCTCATTCCTAAAGATTTTTTTTTAGTTCAACAATATGTGGAGTATGAAATTAAAACTTCAGACTTCTTGATCGATGATACATGTTTTATTCCAGTTGAACTATGCTCGTGCTGGCAAAAATTTCTACTTTTATCCCTAGTATCAAATAGCTTGTAACCGAAAATTATTTAAAAAGATTGTGGATAATGTTTTTCTAGTCATGGTATTAAATTTTCGTTGACATGTCTACATTTTCAAATGTCTATATGTCTGACATCAACATAAAGGGTGAATCAACATTTTCACCATATCGTATAAAATCGATGAAATATTAAAAAAAATAAAATAAAATGTAACCTATTGTGAATATAATATAATAACAAGTATTATATGTTGGTTAAATTATCAAAAATACCCCTGAACTATGGGTTTGGTTTCAATTATACCCTTGAACTTTGAAAAGTTTCATTTTAACCCTTGAACTTTGAAGTTTGTTTCAAAACAACCCTTGAAGGCTATTTTTCATTAAATTCATGGATGAAAAATGATGTTTTTGCATTTATATTGTTGCTTATGTGAATATATTTGAACATATACATTGAAAAAAAAATCAAAACGTATACAAATACATTATTTTTCGTCCATAAATTTAATGAAAAAACCTTCGAGGGTTGTTTTGAAACAAACTTCAAAGTTCAAGGGTTAAAATGAAACTTTTCAAAGTTCAGGGGTATAATTGAAACCAAACCCATAGTTCAGGGGTATTTTTGATAATTTAACCTAAAATGTTTATGTATTAATTTAAATATCTTTTTTTGAATTTTTTGTTTTTAAATTTTTTTCAAAAATATCCATTGACATTGACATTTTATTGATATTTCATATTTCCATCAACACTTTCATAAAATTGAGACCTCGACATTTTCTTCTACATCAACATTTTAAACTTTGTTCCTAGTTAAATAGAAAAAATTATCTGCATCAGCATAAAAAGCCACATCAGCAAGCATGACCAATGTTTTCCAAATATTATAACAAGCCACATCCTGATCCCACTTCATTTTTCAAAAATATTAGGAAAAAAGATCTTAACTTTATTTTTTAAAAAGGAACTTTTCATTATGAAAGCTACAACGTTAATTATCCTACAACTAGGGGTGTACACGGGTCGGGTTGGATTGGGTTGGAGGGCTTTTTGGAACCAACCTGAAAATTCGGATTGGTCGGATTGACTACCCGAATGACCCGATCAAGGGTTGCAATCCAACCCAACTCAACCCTATATTTTTTGGGTTGGGTTAGGTTGGGTCGTCAGGTTGATATATATATATATATATATATATATATATATATATATATATATATATATATATATATATATATATATATAATTTTTTTAAATAATATATATTTATTTATTTAATAATTTTCTTAATTATTTAAAATAATTTTAACTTGAATTAATAACTAAAATGACATAAAATTCAAATATCAAACTTTAAAGTTCATAACATCTTAATATTCATTACAATCCTAGATGAAAAACATTAAAAGTTCATAAATAGTTCATTTATAAGTATATATATTTAAAAAAACAAAAAAAAATAATAAACTTTGGGTTGGGTTAGGTTGGGTCGAGTCAACCCGAGCCTAAAAAGGCCAACCCGAGAACCGACCCGAAAATTTGATTCTCTAAAATTTTAACCCAATCCAAACCAAAAAAAAAAACCTAACACAACCCAACCCTTACAATTTGGGTTGGGTAATTCGAGTTGCTCGAGTTACCAGATTATTTGTACACCCTACCTAACACAACACAAGTATGAAAATGCTTTGATAAATATCTTGGACACGTCACACGAGATGGATGACAATGATATCTCCACTTAAATATCCTTCTCTCTCTCTGTATATATATCTCTTTTTTTTTTCTTTTTGAACTAAGACTTAAATATCCTTTCATTAGGGAATTTTTTCTTAATTTTCACCTAATTAAATATATCATTAAAAAATTGACGTACATTAACGCCCACAAAAAAGGTGTACATACATTTTTTAAATTAAAAAAAATAATTGTAATGGGTGGCAAATTTGATTGTTGTATTTGCAAATATGTTACACAAATAAACAATTTACAAATATAGCAATTTTTAAAATTTTCAGGTCTATCATTGATAGCGCCAAAGTGAGCATAGCTCAACAATAATTGGATATACTACTTTGATAGTAGACTATTTCTATGTTTATCACTGATAGATGTTTATCACTAATCGACCATTTTTATGTCTATTGTTGATAAACATTTTTTATGTTTATTGTCAATAGACCATTAATATATCAATCAGTGATAGCTTTTATTACTGATAGACTATTTTTATGTCGATCAATGATATATGCTTATCATTGATACACATCTAAGGCTAATAGATATTGTTCACACGAGATTTCAACAGGGAAATTTAACACGTGTAAATAACTTGATTTGTATTGATTTCAGTATAGTGAGTACAATCTCTAATGTATGATCCTCTGATTCTTTCTCTCGTTGTATACTTGACTCAAGAGCTGGAACGCTTGTTCTCGAGGTTGAATCGTCAACTTTGAACTTGTGGGAAAGTCTTCAGCTTTGAGCTTGTTGAAGGTCTTCAGCTTATAGCTTGTTGAAGGTCTTCAGCTTGTAGGTTGTTGAAGGTCTTCGGCTTGTAGGTTGTTGAAGGTCTTCGGCTTGTACTTGTTGAAGATCTTCGGCTTGTTGATCTTCTTGGATCGTTCTTGATCTTCAAGAAGTGTTCTTTGTTCAGAAGGTATTTGATCTTCAGGAGCTTCTGGAGACTTCACAGCTTCGTTTCTGAATTCTCTCTGAGCTTCTTCAGTTCTGAACCCCTGAAATGAAGGAGGAAGCTCTCTATTTATAGAGTTCTTCAAGGCCTTCAGGTGGGCTTGAGCTTGTTGGATTGGGCCCAGTTGATTTTAGGGCAGCCCATTTGGACTGAGCCTGGTTGACTTAGGGCCTAGCCATTTAGACTGGGCCTGGTTGCTTTGGGCCAGCCCTTTTGGCTTGGGCTTGGTTGACTTTGCAGAGCCTTCAATTCGGGCTTTTGCCTTCCAAATTTCAAATAACCAATTGTGTACCCAGATTTGCCATAATTTAATTTAGGATCTTTGCAAATTTAATTAATCCCTAATTAAATAAAATTTTGTCATCAATGTTGGGTAATGACGTGGCAATTTTGGGTTGGTCAAAATTTCTATTCCAACAGATATTTTTTTTAAAATTGTGTATTAATGATACATTGCTATTAGTAATTAATTGTTATTTGTTACCAATTTTTTTTGTTATTGATATTAAGTTATCATTGGTTTACTATTTTTAATCTATTGATATGTGGTGTATTGATGATAAATCAAATGAGCATGCAAACAATCACTAAAAGATCAAAGAAAGAAAATGGTCAAAAATCATTAATATACCTTTTTTTTAATCCTATTAATATGATATATCAGCAATGTTATTAATAGCAAATAAGCATGTTAACTATTACAAATTGAAAATGAAAATTAAATGCCAATTATATACCATTTTTTCCTATTGATAAGGTATATTAGTAATAGATCTAATAGCAAATAAATATGCAAACAATAATTAGTAGAAAACTAAGTGAAATATTACTTATATACATTTTTTTTATTCTATTGATATAGTTATTAACAATATACCTAATAGTAAAGGAGCATGCAAATAATTATTGATAGATAACAAATCTAAATATTACTAATATATCTTTTTTGTATTTATTGATATGACATATTAACGATAGACCTAATAACAAATGAGTATGCAAATAATCACCAATAGAAAATAAAGGGTAAATACCTAAATTTATCTTTTTTAATCTATTGATATGATAAATCAATGATAGACGTTATAACAAATTGAGTTTGCAAACAATCATTGATAGAAAACAATTTTAAATATCACTGACATACCATTTTTAATTCTATTGATATGGTATATCAGTGATAGACCTAATAACAAACTAACATACAAATAATCATAGATAGAAAACAAAAGTTAAATATCATTGATAAAGTATTTTTATTTTATTGATAATGTAGATCTATAATAAACCTAAACAAAAATGAACATGCAAGCAATCATCTAATAGTAAATGAAGTAAAATATCACTTATATACTATTTTATATTCTATTGATATGGTATATCAGTAATAAGCATAATAGCAAACGAACATGTAAACAATCAATGACAGTCTCATATCACTGATAGACCTCAGTCAGTGATAGAATTCAGTCATTGATAGGTCCGTCACTAATAGACTTCACTTAGTGATAGGTACTGATAGGACTTAAAATTTTTCCATATTTGTAAATGCTTTTATATTATGCTAGATTTGCTATTATTTTGTGTTAGATTGTCATATGTGTAATTGTCCATTAAAAAAAATAATTTTCAAATTCATATGAACTAAATTATATACCGTTCAGATATTTAATTCACCATCCCACAGTTAATTTTATTTTATAAAAATCTAAATTAATTTTTAGTAAGAATTAATAAAATTTTAAATCATATTATAATTAAAAATATCACTTGGGATTATATTATTATGTTAAAGATATTTATTAGTTGCTAATATTTGTATATTAATTTGATTTATTTATTATTGTTAAAAAAATTTAATCTAGGTCCCGTTTTACAATCATTTGATTTTTGAAAATTAAGCCTATAAATACTACTTTATCTATGGGTTTAATTTGTTTTGGTATCTATTTTTTACATATGTTTTCAAAAACAAGCCAAAATTTGAAAACTAAAAAAAGTAGTTGTCAAAAACTTGTTTTTTTTTTCTTTGAAATTTTGCTAAAAATTCAAGTGTTTCCTTAAGAAAGATACAACCCATTGTAGAGAAATGGTGATAAAATAAACAGAATTTTCAAAAATCTAAAATGAAAAACTAAAGCTCCGTTTGATAACCATTTGATTTTTGAAAATTCTGCTTGTTTTCTCACAATTTCTTTACTATAGTTTTTATCTCCCCTATAATGATATCTATCTTTCTTAAGGAAATATTTGAATTTCTAGCCAAATTTCAAAAACAAAAACAAGTTTTTGAAAACTACTTTTTTTAGTTTTCAAAACTTGACTTGATTTTTGAAAATATTTGTATAAAGTAGATAAGAAAACATAGAAACTCATAGGTGGAAGTAGTATTTATAGGCTTAATTTTCAAAAACTAAAAACTAAGAAGGTGTTTGGCCCACCGTTTTGGGTTTGGTTGCTTTTGGAATCCAAACCCAAAATAGTGTTTGGGTCACTGTGTTCAAAACTCATGGTTTTTGAAACACTTGGTTTTGAACAGTGCACCATAAACATTGTTTTTCGATTTTCAAGCTTCAGAATATTGCAGTTCAAATACTGTTTTCTGATTCTCAAACTTTCAAATTCCTAGGGTTCCGAATCCAAGTATTTTAATTTTGAAACTGTGGGCCAAACGCCCTCTAAATGGTTATCAAATGGGCCTAAATCGAAACTTTTCTAAAACCGTGGATGAAATTGGTAATTTAAGTTTGAAAAAACACCCAAAAGTCAAAACATCTCATACTAAATAGGTTCCGGCGATGGGTGGGGTCCGGCGCTGTCAACTAGAAGGTCCGGAGCCAGTTTTAAATTTGGCGGTAACCCGAATTGCAAGGAATTAGATCACTGCGCCATCCACTTCTTACTCTTCATCTTCAACAACTCACTCACACACACGCACCGTCCGATTTTAACCACCCGCCATAATTATCCTTCCTCTGATTCTTGTACACTTCTAATTTCGTTTCTGTTATAACCTAAAAACCCGAAAATTTGGATTCCCAGAAATTTTGGAGCTCAATTGATGGTTCACATGGCGCATTTCAGGTTCTGATCGTTTCTCCATGATTTGGGAAAAGTAATCTTCCCCAGTTTCTGCTCATGCCCTTTCCCAATCCCCCGCTGTTTCGTTTGAATTATCTCATGATTTTAGTTTCTGCCATTGCTGTAATCTCGAAACAACCTTCTTGTTTTTTCCATGGACTGAAATAATCATGCTGAAAATAGAAGTAGGGATTTATAAGAAATGAGATAGGGCAAAGAGTTCCAGTGGGATGAAGAATCTGGAGTGGTGTTGAAATTTGAATTTGAGATTTGTATAACAGAACGAAAGAAATAAGAGAGCAGCGCAAGAGAAAGAGGAGGAGGATTGCGAGAGAAGAAGAATAATGTCTTCTTCAAACGATACTTCTTCTCCTTCATTGGATTCTTTTTCAGATTCAAGTTTGCCGCCACAAGCTTCGGATTCTCCTCCTCCTCCTCCTCCTCCTCCTCCTCCTTCGCCGCAGCCAGATGATTTTTCATCGTCGACGTTGAGTGGAGCCGATGGTCCTGAACCGCCGAATTTTGCATCGCAAATTAAAGTTCCGCCTGCCGACGACGAAGGTTCACCGTCTTCTTCACCGCCACTCACTCCAAACCTTGGATCTACATCGCCGGCTCCTACTGGCTCCTCCAATTCAAGTTCATCCGACGAGAATCCATCGCCACCGCCTGAAGCTTCCGCTTCACCACCGCCGTCTCCTCATCCACCTCCCCCTCCGACGCCTTCACCACCGCCTCCACAACTGCAGTCTGGGATTGGCATTGTCAATCCTCCACCTTCCCCTGTTCCGACCAAAAAAGACTCTCCGGCACCTCCAGGAAGTCCACCTTCTCCAATACCCGAGAATAATCCCTCTATTCCCGCAAATAACGGCGTCGTTCCGGGACCTAATACAGCCAAGGAGCTTCCACCATCTGAACCGACGGATCCTCTTCCTCCAACAGAAAATCCAGTCGTGATTCCTTCACCAGGTGCAAATCCGGGGGCGGTGAAACGAACTCCGAGTCCACCTCAAGGAACAACTACTCCAACATCAGAGTCTAACATTCTTCCGCCTCCCACAACCACAACCACAACCACATCCACTCGTACTCCAAACAACTCACCTCATTCCACCGACTCAACGCCAGTGAAATCACCATTAGGGCAGTCCAATGTACCATCGTCAAATTCAAGTAGTCGCACAGATGTTGCAGTAGGCGCTGCAGTAGCTGGAGTTTTTGTAATCGTTTTGGTTGCTGTGATTTTTGTGTTCACAAGGAAGAAGAAAAGAAGGGGAGATTTATATACTGGTCCGTACTTGCCTCCTAATAACTTCTGTGTGAAATCAGGTATTGGAAATTTGGAATTATCCCAATCTAGCTTTCTGTTCTTTGATTTAGAAACCATGGTTCTGATGGGATGATGCTAATTTTCTTATATGTTAGATGGAAATTACTATCCGCATCAACATATGGGCAACTCTGGTTCACCAGAAGGCTTCTATACTCAGGTTCCGCATACTCCTGTGGGAAATAGCTTTGGGAGTCAAAAAGGAACAGGATACAGTGGCAGTGGAATGGAGTCGGGCGTGATAAACAGTGCTAAATTCTTCTTTAGCTATGAGGAGTTGATGGAGATTACGTCTGGATTTTCGCGTCAAAACATTCTTGGGGAAGGTGGGTTTGGATGTGTTTACCAGGGTTGGCTTCCAGAAGGGAAGTCAGTGGCTGTGAAGCAACTCAAGGCAGGAAGTGGACAGGGGGAGAGGGAATTCAAGGCGGAAGTTGAGATTATCAGTCGTGTTCATCATCGGCATTTGGTGTCTTTAGTGGGCTACTGCGTTTCTGAGAATCATAGATTGCTCATCTATGAGTTTGTTCCTAATAAGACTCTTGAGCATCATCTCCATAGCGGTATGGAACTTATCCTTGATCTCCATCATCACTTTAAAATAGCTCAAGGGGCAGTGTTGATGTTCAAAATATTTGACTTCTCCTGGCAGGTAATGGCGTGCCCGTGTTGGATTGGTCCAAAAGACTCAAAATTGCTTTAGGATCTGCAAAGGGTTTGGCGTATCTGCATGAAGATTGTGAGTACATATCCGTAACTTCAAAAGGTTTTACTGAATTGATCTGTTCATTAACTTCATATCTCCTTTTGCTGCTCTGTTCATAGGCCATCCCAGAATTATTCACAGAGACATCAAGTCGGCCAACATTTTGCTGGATGATGCTTTTGAGGCGCAGGTACGTCCAGACCAATTTTTTTTTTCTTGTAATTTCGAAACCATACATGCTATTTTCTTGTTTCCATAGTCTCTGATTCCGATTTCGATGGACAACTTCAATCACAGGTTGCAGATTTTGGACTAGCGAAACTGACAAACGATACACACACCCACGTTTCGACTCGTGTCATGGGGACATTTGGGTGGGTTGACTCAACATTTACTCATCGGATAATCAATTCTCTGAGCCATCGTTGTTCCTTGTAATATATCGTTTGTGTTTCAATGGCTTGCAGATACATGGCGCCCGAGTACGCATCAAGTGGGAAATTGACAGACAGATCAGATGTTTTCTCGTTTGGGGTTGTGCTTCTTGAGCTTATCACCGGTCGTAAGCCTGTTGATCCCACTCAGCCTTTGGGAGATGAGAGTTTGGTCGAATGGGTATGTAAAAAAATGAACAAACATTTCAAATTTCTCCATTTTCTTTCTTCATCTTCTTTGAGATGCACTAGAACGGATTCAGCAATGTTCTATATTATGAAATGTTGCAGGCTCGTCCACTCCTCCTTCGAGCCCTCGAAACTGGGGAGTTTGACGGATTAATAGATCCACGCCTTGAAAAACGTTATGTGGAAAATGAAATGTTCAGAATGATCGAAGCAGCAGCTGCCTGCGTTCGTCATTCGGCTCCCAAAAGGCCTCGCATGGTTCAGGTTAACTTAATTAATCCCATTCAAAACTCCATTTTTCAACAAGCTTGTTCATGAACTGCAGTTCTAAATGGCACTTTGGTTAACAGGTGGTGAGAGCACTAGACATTGAAAGTGACATGTCTGACCTCACCAATGGTGTCAAATATGGCCAGAGTACTATTTATGATTCTGGACAATACAGTCAAGACATTTCTAAATTCAGGAGAATGGCGCTCGGTGATAGCTCCGAGTATGACATTTACAGTAGCGAATACAATTCCAGAGAAATGACTGAAAGTCGTGAATCATGGAGATTCCAAAATAACTCAAGTGATGAATCAGAAACTCAAGCTTTTAAGGGAGGACAACACGGTCACCATAGCGGTCGACAATTCTAATATGATGCGGAAACAAAGACGTAAATAATGTGTAAAACTTCTTACTTTTTTTTTTTCCTTTCTTTTTCTTCCATTTTTGACTTAGTTATACTCATTTTAACATAAACTTATACATCCTTCTAGACTAAGGAGGTGTGAAATAGTGATTTGGAATTTTACATTTGAGCTCCAACTATCAAACACCATTTGTAATATGTCATTAATTTAAAAGAGATTTATGAGGGATGTTATACTTTTGGTGATGCTGTGGTTGTTATGTATTGCCTTTTGAATTTTCGACAGTATATGCTATTTTTATACTTTCTTATATCTATCTATTTCCTCATGTCTACCAATTATATTATGCATACATAGAATTTGTAATTATGTCTCCCCCCATAAAAAAATACCATTGTCTGTTGGAGTACAAACAACAAGAAGAGAAGAAGAGATGAAAGAAACAAAGAAAAATGTTATTTACTTGGCTGATTTTGATGAAATAACAAGTTTCCTAGCTCAAGCAGATTAATGTAACTGGTGCAGACGATTAAACAGGTGAACTTTTGGATAATCCATTGCCCTTTCTAAGATGTTAACGTCGAGTCGGGGGTTATAAACACTTTCCCTTTGTACAGCCTATTTTAATTGTCTGATTTCTCTGCTTGTTAGCTTGACCAGTGAGTCTCTCAATCTCTTTGGCTGAATGTCATTTTCATTCGCCTATATATGGAACAAAAAACAATTAAGTAAAAAGTTCTTTTACCTAGAATTTATGGAGGACTTTAACAAACTTTCAGACTAGTAATCTCATTGCAGCACTAAATATGTTTTCAAAACTCAGAATATTCCATACTTAGAAGTACATAGGCATCTAAACACAAATGAATCTTACCTCGACATGGAAAATGTTCAAGACCATACTCCCAAAGGTGGTAATATTGACATCAACAATCTGCAAGCCCAACGAATCCATAGCCTCTATCGAGCTCACTACGCCGCCTTGTTTCCGCTTGCAGAATAGCTTGATTAAGAAATCTCTTTCATTCATTTGCATCACTTCCACTTCCACCTAACAACATTTTAATAGGAAATACAGTTAAACAAAAATTAATACTCTTTCCCTTTATGTTTAATTGGTAGGATTATTTGGGAAGGAGCTGTAACGATGAGGTCAAACTTGAACTTGATATTCTACCTCCATAGGCTTCTCCTCACCAAGGATAAACATTGGTTGATCGTGCTGAACCAGAGGCCAACATGTCGTGTCGTCTTTTTTCTTCTCAAATGGCGAAATCTTCAAGTGTTTGTTCTTTTGACAGTCCTTGTGCTCCAATTGAATGAGTTCATTCTGGAGGCTTTTCACATTCTCTTCTAACTCTCTTATGTAGTTGATAGCATCTACAATGATTGATGCTCTGTCCATCTAAGGGTGCCATCATATCAAAGACAGAAGATTAATAAGCATATCTAAACAAATTTGCCATATGGTATTTGATAGTTTGTTTGAACCTTGGATATATTAGGGACTAATGCACGTAGAGCGTAGAGACGATCCCTTATCTTGTTTCTTCTCCTTCTCTCTGTGATAAGGTTCTTGGATTTGTAAATTTCCTTTCCTTGTCTCCCTCCAGTTTTAGCTTCATCTTTCTGCAAGATCTTTGAATATTCCGAACCCATGTCCCTTTGTTGTTTCAGCAAATCTTCTTGGGGTGTTGGCTTTTTCGATTCGAAAGACCTGTGAAGTGGTTGGTTGAAGAACCCATGTGAAGCCAAACTTGAATAGGAATCAAAGTACTGATGCTCATTGGAAGGCTTTGAGCCACTGGATGATCCTTCACAGCTAGGAAAGGAGCTGGACTGGGATACTGAAGGAAGAATTTCTAACTTGGATTTGAAATCAAGCAAGGTCTGAGGATCTGACCAGTCTACTGAATAATACTTGGGAGATGAATGAAGTCTTTTCTCATTGAGGCCAGCATCCAATTCACTCTCTGTATCAACTTCTTGCTCCAGAGAGAAATTACAATGAGCCATGACAAAGTCTATAACCTCTCCCTCTCTCGGCATCTGAAAGAAATTGCACCCAAAATATGAAGAGAGGATCTTCCTTAAACACAAATATGATCTGTGTTCTTATTCTTAGTTCTTACTACTTACATGTTTTGTCGCAAAAAGCTCCACAATTCCGGCAGAAATTGGAATTAGAACTCGGGTTCCAGTCAACTCCTGCCAAACAAGATGGCATTGCACAGAAATTACTCTGAAATCAATCAACCAGACCCTCAAAGGCTTTTAAGATACGATCAAATTGAGAAAAAAGAAAAAAACCCACATGTGAAAACTTTGAAGTAGAAGAAACTTCAGCACTTGTAAGCCACATGGGTTGGTTCGAAATCAAAACATCTCCATGAACCCTGCAATAAAATCCCAATATGATGAAATTTTCTTAGCATTGAGTTGCCATTATCATCATAATCTAGCTAGAGCAACGAAGAGTTCTAACTACCCAGAGTTTAATGATATGGAAGAAGGGAACAGAGCAAGTGCTTGGCAAGCATTTGTCCTCCTAAAATGTCGAAATTGAGTGTCCTTGCAAAGGGTAGCTGGGCTTATCTCTCCGGCTTCCTTTTTCCCGCCGGCATCGGAAATTCCACCGCTACAGCAGCAACCCACCCAATCAACGAACCTACAAACATCAACCCTCCATTCAAACACACCATTTTAATCCAAAAAGAAAATCAGAGAAGAAGCTAATCAAATACCTAGAAGAATCATCCCTCGATTTCCAAAGAATGCAATAATCCCAAACTTTGGTCTCCACCAGAGTCCTAAGACACTCCAGAGCTCCCTCGAAGCCTCTCATTGCCTGTAATTCTGAAAGACGGCTGTCGATGTCTTCTCTGAAACTGACTGGATAAGTTGTAGTAGTACAGAAGGAGAAGGGTAACTAACATTTCCTTCGGAAAGGGGAAAATCAGAGTCAGTTTTCGAAAACAGAAATCTGATACTGCTTTAAGAAGAAAGAGATGGGGAGAGAGAGAGAGAGAGTTTTGACTGACCAGTGAGCAGTGAGAAGAGAAAGAGAAAGCCATCGAACCGAATCGTTGAAATGAAAGCTACCCATAACCATAACTGCTGCTATTGCTGTTGCATAGAAAGAGAATCATATTCGATTTAGGGCGTGGCGTTGGTGAAGGAGCGGAGTTTGGGGCATCTAAAATGGGAATGGTGGATTGGACCGTACGAATTACAATGGTGTTGGCGATGATTCTGGTTGGCCATCTCCTTCTTCAAACTGTTGGTTTTGAAAGAGTACGACTCTGAGTTTCTGCACTTGCAGTTGCAGAGAAGCTCAATGATTTGTATGTGAAAAATAAAAGGACAATTATTAACCACCCGTACCAGCCTTGTTTTTTTTTACACTTTTGCCCATTTAGTTATAGTTAAAACAAAATTCAAAAATAAAAATAAAATAAAATAAAGTCCGTGAATAACTACGGAATTCAACTAATATAAATACTCAAATTCACAAATATAACTAGAAAAAATGCTTAAATTAAATATGAAATTTAGCAACATACCTGTTAGGCTGCTGCTTTTTGTTGAAGTAAAAAATAAAAAAACCAGAAAATAAAATAATATTCAAATTAGCTAACTTGATAGTATAGTTCAATTGGTTAAGATATATATCCTTGACATGAGATTTGAAGTTCAAAATCTTCCAATCCACACACACATATAACACAATTAGAAGATTTAGTATTTATAAAAATAGTCTTATCCCACCACAAAAATTTATTTATTTTTATCCCACCACAAAAATTTATTTAATAATACAAAATACCCATAAACTTTAGAGTAAGTTTCAATTATTTCTTTAAACTTTCAAAATTTTATTTTTACTCTTGAACTTTAAAATTGTTTCCAAACCACTATTTTGATCAATTATGTCCCTAAATTTTTAAAATTTTCATTTTTACCCTTTAATTTCAAAGGTTTCATTTTAGTCCTTGACCTTTAAAATTGTTTCAAAACAATCATTTTGCTAACTTCCTCATAAAATAAAGATGAAAATATAGTGTGACTATGAGTTATAAAAATGGAAGTTACATGGACACACGTTTAGGAGTTAAAGGAGAGTTCAGTCAAAAGATGAGAGAAATATCTATATGGGAGAAAATTTGTGGAGGAGAGGAAGGTGAAATAGAGGCCCTAAATTTGATGTGTCCTTCATGGTCTACTTCCCCTTTGGACAATTTTATTTTCCTTAAAATATTTTAATCATGAAAAGGGAAAAACAATATTTTACCCTAGGTCCCTAACTCGAAATAGGTTTCCTTCTCCATCAAGACTAAAACTTTTTAATTTTTTTAAAGCCCACCACCACATCACATTTTTATCTTCATTTTAACAAGAAAATTCATGAAGTGGTTGTTCTTAAACAAGATAAGAGGTTAAAGATCAAAATAAAACTTTTGAAACAATAAGACTATAGTTAAAATCTACTCCAAAGTTTTGGAGCATAATTGAAACTTGCCACTTGTGTGTTGTGTCTATGTGAACCTATATTTTTACAATTCTCTATCATATCACATTTCTATCTTCATTTTATCACAAAAGTTAAGGGAAGGATTATTTGAAACAATGATAAAGTTTTAGGGGTAAAGATGAAACTTTTGAAAATTTTAAGGGCATAGTTGAAACTTCCCATAAAGTTTTGGAGCATTTGGTATAGTTTAACCTAAAATTTTTATAACTATAAATCTTCAAGAAATATATATATTTATTTAACTATTTGAGAATAATAATTTGATCAACTATGTTTTAGTTTATAATGTTCGAGTGTTTTTTTTCTAATTTAATCCTCATTGTTTAAAAAGTTTCAATTTAGTCATTTATGTTTTAACATTTTTCAATTTAATCCCTTACCATTGATGAATACTAAAATTTGTTGATGATAAACTTACATGACATGACACTTAGTGAATTAGCAAAAATTTTAGAAGAAGAAATAAGTCATCTAAGAGAAACTATCAAAAGGTAAAATTGCAACACTTTTCAAATATAAGGTAAAGATTGCAACATTTTTTCAATTTTAAGGTACGAATTGCACAACTATCCAAGTTTTAGTTACAATTGAATGAAATTTAAATTTTAAAGTAAAATTTTATACACTTTGCCTAGTTTAGAGGTAAAAAATAATTTTTCAACATCAGGTGAAAATGAAGGATTCAAACCTCTAACCTCTTAGTCAAAGTTATATACTTTAATCAATTGGGCTATATTTAGTTTGGCATCGAATATTTAAATCTCCACTTTCACGTCAAAGTTATATGCTTTAATCAATTGGATTATACTCAGTTTGACATCGAATGTTTAAATCTCCACTTCTACGTCGTTCAACTTGTACTAAAAAAAGGATTATAAGGGTAAATAAATACAAAGCTTGATATTTTTCCTCCGTTTTTTGCACGCGCCAGCCGATTGAAGCGGAATTGCGAATGATTTTTGCGGGCTTGGGCTATGAGATTGGATGGGCCTTTGTAGTTTGTAGTTCATGTGCTGTCGTGAAGGTTGTTCAAATTTTCACTCTTAACATTTCTATTTTTATTTTTACAAGCGACTTATTCACTAAACTATCTTCAGCTTTTTGCCTTAATATTAGTTAAGTACAGGCATATTTCTTTAACTATTCGTAAATAAATATAATGAATTAGATAATTAAAATTGTGATTAAATGAAGATATGTACCAACTATGGGTATTCAAAATATATAAAAATACAAAGATAAATTAGAAACCACAGCGTCTACAATTATTTATAACCCTTTCCAAACTTTTATTTTGAAGTAAATATAATTACAAGGCCATAATCCTAATCTCCAAATTAAACAGGGATTCGATTAATGTTATATTCTTGAATAAGAATGGGATTTGATTAATTTGGCTCTTAAATTAATCCAAAATTTAAATAATTTTAATGGATCTGCTTTTTAGAGTTTTCCCACCTCCACTATTCGGATTCGTATTCTCTGGTTTTATTCGAAACCTCATTCTTCCTTTAAAACACATAAGTGCCCAAAAACATCTGTTAATTGAAGATGCCGTGAGCTTGAAGATATTCGATCAAAAAAATTTCAACTAATTTAGATTCCTACCCTGAATTCAAGAGCACCCACTGAATATCATCATAGATCAGTGATTGAATTGAAGCTTGTCATTAGATAACAACAAAGATCAAACAAAGAAGGAACAAAGAAAGAAAAAACCAAAAGGAAAAATCCACACAGCTATAACTTAACACGAATTTGGTCTTTTCGTGTTTCTATGTTGGTTTTACAAGCGCCATCAAACATGCCCTGCAGCTTTAAAGTTGAAATCTACTTCATGGTGATCCGTATGCTTGATTTCGCTTCTCATTTCGCCGCCGTTTTCAAAGGGTTTGAAGCCATTTCCATTTCCATGGCCATGCCCATTACCGTTTCCATTGCCTTTGCCTTTGCTTTTGCTTCCTCCATTTCCACCAGGTGGGAATTTGCCTTTCCCATTTGGGTTTCTCAAATCAAGTCCAAATTCGATGTCCCCTTCTTTATCGGGATGCAATTTGGGTTCTTTTCCTCTGGGACGAGCGCCGCCGTGGGTCTTCTCCGGCTTCGGCCTCTGGTTTTCGACTCGCCGGTTGCAGAGGCGGCCAAGGAAGCAAGCAAGAGTCGATATGACAACAATAACGGCAAGAACTATGAAAACTGCCCCGAATGAGCCGTTGGAATGGTGGGAAGGAGGCTGGCCGGCGGCGGCGGTGCTGGGATAAACCAGAGCCGGCTGCTGTGGCTGTTGTTGCTGTGGTTGTTGCTGTTGTTGGAATTCCGACATGTCGACGAGGTTTTGGAAATTGGATTAGGAGAAATTAAGGAAGAAGGATTGGTATTTAGTATTAGGGAGGTGATAGAGTTTGGTTCTTTGAGTGGAAGGGAAGGGAGAGATATGGATTTACTGAAGAAGGAAGCAAGAACAGAACAGAAGGTTGCATGAGGAAGAGGGTTATGTATAATGAATGGGATAAAAGAAAGAGAAAGGAAAGAGGTCAAAAAGGGGGGAACTTTCTTTTGGTAAAGAGACAGACAGCTAAACATATTCCTTGGGGTTTTATTTCTCTCTCTCTTTCTTTTCTTTTTTTCTTTTTTTTTTTTGTTTAAATTGAGTTTTCATGAAGGGAAGAAGTGGGAGATTGATTTATGATTATATTGAGGGAGATAAAAGAATAAAGAAAGAGTTTGGCACATAAAAAAAAATGACAATTTAAAGCATTTTTCTAAAGAGAAGTCGCTCTCAATCATCCATTTTTGTGGACAAGATACTTGCTATGTTAATCATAACTTATGTTCCAATTGATAATAATTTCGATATTTTAGTTTCTGTTTTGTAGAAATTGTGCTCATAATTCTTTATAAACCTTTTCACTTTTCTTAAAAACACATTTGAATTCTAAACTAATTTTTAAAAAAAAAATCCAAAATTTTAAAAACTACTTTTTTTTTCTTTTCAAAATTGGCCTGAATTTTGATTACATTTTTTAAAAAATAGTTAATTAACACAAACAATAGGTAGAAGTAGTATTTATAAACTAATTTAAAAATAAAAAATAAATAGTTATCAAATGAATGTAAAGTTCTTAATCATTTAACGGTTAACTCATCTCCAAAATATTCGAATCAGCAAAAAGGGAGACCACAGACAGTGATTGGAGGGGGTAGTAGATGTTACTTTTTAGACATAAGAGCAAAAGAGACAAATCGATGTGGTCTCAAATCTGATTTGTTATTTCCAAAGAAAAAAAAAAGATTATGGAGGTCAACATGGGGATTCGAGTAGCAATTCCAATTTGCCACGATAAAGCAGCTATGGGCCGCTCCTCAATTTTCCTTTTGGTTTATGTTCAAAGCTTTATCTTTCTCCAAGAAGGGTTTGGCTATAATGGCTGCTGTGCCTGCCCCCTGCTTTCCTTTATATGTCTTTGGATCATTACGACAATGATATGTTAATTTCCATTGTAAAGTTATTGCTCGTGGATTTTTAACAACTTCTCTCCAACTTGTAGGTCCTACTTTCGGATAGAAACACAAAGGATCTTGCCAAGCCCAACAGGCCTGTTGTCGAACACCTAACAAAAGCCCAAGATAAGTTCTGCACCTATCTAAGGACGTTGCTAGATGTATAAGAGAGAAACCATAGAAGTATTTCAAATTTTTATCTAGTATGAAATATGTAGATTTTTAAATCTACATTCAACGGTTATTAAGAGGCTGCCAGATTATGGTGTCTAGTTGAATAATTTTTCGTATCCAAGAGGTAACAGATTCAACATATTTGTAGGGAAGAGGAGAAAGAACAAAAGCTTTGGAATATGTGGGATTGATAGAATGAAAGCTTACAATATTAGTTTTTTTTTCAGATGGCTAAGTAGCTAGATTTGAATCCTAGAAAGTCTGTTTTATTTCATTCTATCTCAATGTGACGTGTATTAGAGAGTTAGGCACCACGTTAGGCACCAACAATGGTCTTATTTCATGCTGAATATATAACTAAGCCAAATTCAAGAAACAAAATGGACTCTAATCTTAATCAATATAGAAACTACAATCTATACTTGCATACTCACTGTCTTCCCCTTCCGGCGCTGTACCATCATCCTCCGGCTTGTGTTTTGGGACTTGTTTCATAAGATGTATGAAGTTATCAGGGCCCTGTTTGTTATAGCTCATAAAAGCACCCAAGGCCCCAAGAAATCCTTCGTGCCGCAAGAACATTGCTTGCGCATCGCCCTTCGACCTGAAAGGGAAAAATGTATATGGTATTTGAAAAGCTCTGGATTGAATGGAGTAAAAAGTAAAAACATAGTCAGTCTCAGTTACTGCCATGAGAATCAAAAGAGAAAATGGCGGTGTTATATCTTTACCAGTAATGAACGGCAACGGATATGGTGTCCATAGTATAAGCATGACCACGTATGAAGAATCCTCCAAAAAATATCCGCTTGAGTCCAAATCGAAGTGCAGTAAGATAGGCAATCTGAAGAGAATTAAATTCAGAACATCTTATATTTCCAAAGTTTCTACTTTATTTTGCAAGTAAATGAAGTCCCATCACCATGACTTACCTGTCCGATGTTATTTGAAATCATTCTTAGAAGGGACCGAGCGAGATCCTCAGTCCTGTAGTTTTCAAGCACTTTGTTTGCTGAAATTGTCTTGCCAAAGCTAGAAGCAATGGCTGTGGATGAAAGACCCATCTGAATCATTAGAGAGCAGAAGAGGGTGAAGACTTGTAGCTAAAAAGGAAACGTCATCCTTGATAAATAAAGGACTATTCCCTAAAATGGAGGCAGTAACATTAGTCATGCATGATGAATAATCATATGATATCAACAGAAATGAGTACCTTAGAATAATCTATTCCACCATATATGTCTCCAACAAGCATGTCTACCACTCTATTATTCCCTTGGTGACTCAACTCCAACAACTCGTCAAAACTGAAAGATTTTACATTTGGCTTTTAAAGCAAGAAAATAAATCATTCATAAAAGTTTGCTTAGACGTTAAATTCTATAACTGAAGGATTCAAATTGATATGAAGAACCAAAAAGAATAAATAGTAGAGTAATGAACTTTCTAATTAAAACTTCAAACCAGCTGCCAAAAATACAACAATTCTACCTACCAAGTGGATAAAAGAAGTACCTGTTGCACTTTGTTAAAAGCTTACCCAAACCCCAAAATGTCCCGCCACCAAGACTCGTTCCACTTACCCGCTCAAACTTTCCATTTCCATCCACCTACTAATTGCAATATAAAAGATTGCAGGTTTAAGAAACCGTACTCATGAAAATGCTATGGTTAGGAAACTAGTAAATACTATAATGACCATACCTTAATCATGCTGACTCCAGAGCCAATGTTTACAAGGAGGAAAGGGTACAGATCATCTTGGTTAATCTGCACAAATTCCTTTTGACCGCCTATGTATGTAAATGCTTCTTGGTGGACTGCCTAAAATGTAACACAAATAGGAACATGCCAAGTGTAATAGAATTAAAATACAGATCTATCTTCGATTATCTGCATTGGCAATTTAGTTTCACAACATTATACAACATTTCAAGTATATTAATTATTTGCAAACCAAAATGGATATGTCGTATGGCCTACCTTCAGGAGAAAATTTGCTCCGGCAACAAGGCAATCCATTTCATCTTCCTTGTCTAGACAAAAGTCAAGTTTTTCTTTGAAGAGATCTGCAAATTTAAAAGCTCCACCACCAGTGGCCTTCTCACCAAAAGTTACCAGTCAATAAATTTGCATGCTTCAGAAGTATACAAAACAACAAGTAAAGTATTCTTTTGAGTCATAAAGATGGATTCAGCTGCACCTTCACAACTATTTTTCCATTGCCAAGATCCTTTGGGTGCTGGGAACCTGGGTTAATGTTCAGTTTTCAGCAGAGTACCAAAAAGGGAAGAAAATGGCAAAAGGGGGCATGAAGAATCTGAAGGGAAGTATTCACAAGACTTTAACACAACAGACAAAAGAAAAAAGATACTAATTATTTTGGAGCATATCAAGTTCATCTCCCACTTTATATGTTACCTCCTTTTACAATTTTTTGGCTACCGAATGGAAAAACAGCTAAACAATAATATCAATAACTCTATTTATGCTATAGGCCATGATGTTCATTATAAATTGTTCATGACACTAATATAATCTTAGATGAAGTTGAGATTCTCCAGGGATTTACAAATGTAACTAATGAACTCTTTGATATGTCAAGTACATCTTCCCTTCCTAAACCACAGTAGATTGTGATCTGCAAACAGCAAACCAAGCAAAGGAACCTTTTTTCCATTTTAGATTTCTTAGCCAACCAGACCAGGTCATACTAATTAAACAAGTTTAAGCTGAAAAAAGATCACCCAAGTGTAAATGCCAAAAGGAAAATCACCCATACCGAGTTCCTTGCTGTTAATAAACGCTACACAGTCATCAATTTTTCTTGTTTCGAACTTGGAAAAGTGAAGCCTCCCTTGGAGAATGGAATGATTTCTTCCACTACCTTTTGCAGAACTCTGAACTTGATCATTTTTCAACAGTTTCTTGTTTCCAGAAAAATACACCAACTTAGCAAGAGTGCCTACCAGAAATGCACAAATTAATCCCACAAACTAGATTCCAAGTATAGGATCAAACAAAACCCACAAAAAGAAAGAAATGGAGAATGCAATTGGATGATCCAATGTAGAATCACAAAAAATGATGAACTGAAAAAGAATCACCTCCAATATCCAATGCCAAATGAGATATTTGGCCGTCAGATTGGGCGTCCGAATTCGCTCCGGCTCCAGTGACTCCGAGATCCATCCCACCGGAAATCGTACGGTAGGTAGCCGCTAGGTCTTTGTTGGCGAAGAAGTTGAGAGACCTGAAATTGAAGTGTGGTGAAACATTCACAGCTAAAACCCTTACGAGCAACTCTTAAATAATTTGAGAAGACCCGATCGAGATGCCGTCGGAATTTGATCGGCAGGGCATTAGAATGAGTATCAACGGTTGACTTTCCAGAGATAACGACCCATACGAGTCCCGCTGTTTGCCACCGTTGTCCGGTGGAGGTATGTAATTGGGAATTCAGATGATCCAAGTTTTGTTTTTTTTTTCTTCCTTTTTTTTTTTAAAATTAGACACGTGAGAGTTTTTTCTTCTTCCTTTAAATCCCATTTTTGCCTTGAATGTTTAAGATTTTTCTATTTTGGTTGTTCAACTTTCATGATATATATATATATATATATATATATATATTTTATTATTTTTGAGTTAGCCATGATATTTTAGTTCATAAACTTAAAAAAGGGTCTTTCTTTTTTTCTTTCTTTTTTTTCGTTCTTCTTTCCATTTTGTTTTTAACAAATTAACATAGATTCAAGTATATATATTAATGTAGGCAAAGAAATCTTCATATGGAAGGACAAAATTGTACATTTTAACTTTTTAAAGGTGTGATAAATTAGGGAAGAAATTGTAACATCTTAACATTTTAATACAATTTTCTTAATCTAAGACAAACAAAGCAGGATGGTATATATTCGAACCACAATGTTAGTTGAGACAAATATTAGATGAATGAATATCAAAATAAAAAAAATAGCAATAAACAAAATGATTGGTTTTTAAAGTTCAAGGACTAAAATATATATTTTGTAGGTTTAAATCGAAATTGATTTTTTAAAATCTCAAGAACAAAAATAAAAATTTGAAATTTTGGAAACAAAAATTAACAAACTTTTTTCTTTTAGTTCAATTTAATTTAACAAAAATAAAATTGAAATGAGATTTGAAATTTTGAATGTTCATGAACAAAAATAAGATTTTAACACTCTTTTTTTAAGGATATAACATTATCGATGTAGGGTAATGGGATATTATTTTAGTATTCCCGTATTACTTTGCATATTCCTTCCATTTATACTATCAAATTTCCTACATAAATAATGTTGAACTTTACATTACTCTTAAGACCCCGTTTGGATGGAGGTTTTTTGGGGTGGGAATGGGATTGGGAATCCCAAACCCATGTTTGTTTTAAAATTTTAAAATAGATGCCTGAGAATATGTTTTTCCCAGGCATCATTAACAAGACAATAATGAGTTTTGTAAACCCATCCAAACCATGGGTTTTAAAAAACCCTCCCTCCCTCTCTCTCTCTCTTTAATATGTTCTAATATTCTATTTCTTTTTTCTTTTTTTTACTTTCTATTATCTAACATTATCTTTCTTTTTTTTTTCTTCTCTTCCTTCTTTCTTTCTTGTGTCACTTTTCTTCTTTTTCTTTATTTTTCTACATCAGTTTTCTTTCTGTATTTCTTTTCCAGTTTTTTTCTTTTTTTTTTCTATCATTTTTCTAAAACTATAGTGAAAATGACTAATTAATATTGGCATAATATAAATTTTTATTTTGTCTATGTTTAGTGGCCACTTTTAGATAGATGATATTTGATTTTTTGAAATATAACAGTCATAATTAATTTTTCAACTTGATTATTGTACTGATTAATAACTAAAAATTTATATAATTTTATTAATTAAATTTCTTTGAGGATAATTATTAAGATTGATGACTAAATAAAATTATAAATCTAAAATTTAAGATATATTATTTATAATAAATTTACTAATGAATAAAAATTAAATTAAAATTATTTTAATAAATTGACTTAATAAAAATAAATTATATATGAATAATTATTTTAAAAGTAACTCAAGTAAATCTGACAATATTCTCATGTAACACCAGATACATAAATCATTTATTCCTATGAAAATCTGTTAACATTCTCATGCACAACCAAACACAGTTATCTTCAATTCCCAGACATCTTATTCCCAAGCATCTTTTATTCCCAGGTATCTAGAAAACCTTAAACCAAACGGTCCCTAAGGGGTGTTTGAATTGAGGAGTTGGGGGGAGTGGAGTTGGGAGGAGTGAAGTTGGGAGGAGTTCCCAATTCTTTGTTTTGAATATTTTAATTCCTATTGTAGGTCCTACAAACTTATTAACTCTCCTTCAACTCCTTAGTGTAGGTCCCACAAAGATAGTTGTGCACTTGATAATAAATAAGAATAGTATTTATACTATTGTAGTACTTTTATTAATGAAGTTATTAATGCATTAATTAGTGGAAAGTGACTTGTACTATAAGTTTACTCGTAAAGTAGGTATTTGTACCTATTATTAATGTGTATATTAATGATGTGGGTGGAGTGAATCTATTTTTTTTTTTTTTTTTTAGGAATGGACAAAATTTTACATTTTAACTTTTTATAATATAGATTATATTTTTTTATTCTGAAAATTTAAAGGATGGGGAGAACTTACTAATAAAATTGCAAAATCTTAACATTTTCATATAATTTTCTTAATCTAAGATGAACTGAGAGGTGGGCAATATATATTGTATAATTGGAACCATATGTACATAGAGTAAGGAAATTAATTGTTTTAGTATTCTCAGCTTCTACCTACTCCCTCCATTTACTCTCAAGATTTCCCTTCATAAATAGTTCTTTGATAATGTTGGACTCCAAATTTTTCAGAAGGACGAAATTTTCGAGCAAAACCATCCACGAAAGGTTGAATCTCATATGTGAACCTATCGTGACCACTCAGAAGTTTCCATAGAATTTGTGTATCCATTTCCGCCTACAAGGGAATTAAGCCAGCTTCAATTGCCAACGTAATACCCTCATTTAATGCTAGGGCCTCAGCGAGTTCAACCGATCCTCAAAAAACTTGGTACTTTCTTGTTACGAGCATAGTATTTCCTGTTGAATCACGAACAATGGTCTTCATCCCTACTGAATCATGTAGCACCGTAACGTTGGTGTTTGATTTGAAAGAATTCAGAAGGGGAGGGTGCCACTTGTCATTGTCAGCTTCTACATGCGTCGTAATGAAAGGTGGGTCTTTGCGTGATATGAAACCGTTGGACCCAATGCTTTGTCCATATTCATTTCCTCAATGACATCAAACGCTCAATGAAGTGGGTTCTGGGGATGCTTGACTCCAAAGATCCCTTCATTACGTTTGCTCTAAATCATGGTATTAAATTTCCGTCGACATGTTGATATTTCCATCAACATTTCTACATGTCCATGGGTTCGACATCGACATAAGGAGGGAATCGATATTTCCACCATACCGTATAAAATTGATGAAATATTAAAAAAATAGCAAGAAAATGTAACTTAATGTGAATATAATATTATAACAAGGATTTTAACTCATTTAAAAAGTGCAAAATGTTTATTTATTAATTTAAATATTTTTTTTGAATTTTTTTTAAATTTTTTTTTTTTTGAAATATCCATCAATATCAACATTTTATCGATATTTCTATCGACATTTCCATAAAATTTAGACTTCGACATTTCCATCGACATTGACATTTTAAACCTTGCTCTAAATTGCCACCATTGTTAACACCAATATGCATAACTCTGTTTCATCCAAACTCTGAATGGCCCTACAAAAAAAAAAAAATATCAGGATAATGTAAATCATTAAGTTTTTGGTATGAATTTCAATTAGACCAATTTTTTTTTACTTTCCTAACACTCCCACAACGCATGGATTTCACTCTCATCCTCAAAACTGTAGGACAGACAATCACTACTGGAAATAATGCCTCGATGGAGAAGATTTCGCTTGGTAGGGCGGGCGTTTAGACATGCTCTCCACATAAAAATCTTTGTTTTTTATGGTATTTTCATATCCCATAGTCTTCCACATTCCTTCAGTGTCTTGAGACGACGAGAGAGAAGCAAAATTTTCCATCTGCGCAACTTTATATTCACTTTTTACAGACTAGCTACCTCTCTTTCAAAGTAACTATTTGAAACCTTTATTAATAAAGTTACCAATTCATTGACTAGTCGAAAGTTATGCTCTATTTTAATATTATTTGTTGATATTAATTTATAGTATTAAATTTCATGCTCATTTTTTTAAATCAGTTTCATGCCCAATTTACTTAAGTAAAATACAATTTGAGATAGACAAATTTTCCAATTTTGTTGTTTTAAATTGTTTACCCAAGAGCCATCCCATTAAACTTAACGATGCATCTAGAGGAAACCAATCTACTTAACGAAGGAATAATTTATCCGTTTGATAACCATTTAGGTCCCGTTTGATAACCATTTGAGTTTTTGTTTTTAGTTTTTGAAAATTAAGCTTGTTTTCTCTCAATTTCTCTACAATGGTTTTCATTTCCCTTAAGGAAGCATTTGAATTCTTAGCCAAATTCTAAAAACAAAAACAAGTTTTTGGAAACTACTTTTTTTAGTTTTCAAAACATGGTTTAGTTTTTGAAAACATAGGTAAAAAGGAGATAACAAAACAAGTAAATCCATAGGTGGGAGTAGCATTTATAGGCTTAATTTTCAAAAACCAAAAACCAAAAACCAAATGGTTATCAAACGGGGCCTTAGTTTTTGGTTTTTGGTTTTTGAAAATTGTACTTGTTTCTCACTATTTCTCACTATGATTGTAACGTCTCAGACTCAGGATTTGAATCAGGATTTGGCACCTGACGGCTCCAACATTCTCCTACATCTCCCGTGACCTGGCCACTTGATGATTCTCATATTTATGCATTATTAGCCCTTTGAACTTAGGTTATTTGTAGGAATTCATGCTTATATGTCCATAATTAATAGCAAATTGATATAAGAATAAGCAAATTAGTAAAACTATTGTGTGATGAAAATTCTGAAATGAGTGGAAAATAGTTAAAATTTAATGATTTTTGGTGATTTTGTACATAAATTGTCAATTTGCCTAGAATTGCGAAATCCAATTGCAACTGCATTACAATTGCAATTTTACCCAGCAGACAAAATCTCGAAAAATCTGGAGATTCAATTTTTCCGAGATATTTCGAAGATTTTCTCCATGATTCCAAGCTCTGAGGGTTCGATTCATTCCATAAACATATTTCGTGCAAATCCTAGTTGTTTAAGGCTATAAATAGAGGACAAACACATCGCGGAAAGAAATACATGTTCCCCACGCCAATTTTCTGCACTTTACATTTATGTTTGTTGATTCAAGGAGGTTTCAGCTATTACACCTGTCAGTCCAGTCCATTCAAAAGTCTTGGATTGTTACAACCCAACTCTCCTTGACAAAGGTTGAGTTGGGTTAGATTGAGATTGGTCTGAAGTTACATCTTCACGTCTCGATATTCTTTATTGTTTTCAATTCCAAGTTTCAGTTTAGTTTAATTTGCTTTTTATTTTCCAGTTTTTCCTTCTATTATTTCAGACTTCGAGTTAGTGTATTTTCATTCTTACTTTCATTATTGATTTAATAAAGTTTGTTGTTCCAATTTGCTTCCAGCAAGTAGATTTTCTTTTCTAAAGTTAGGTCTTGTTCTTTTGTTAAAAGAATTTGTAATCTATTTCTTTTCAAGTTTTATTTTTTATTTCTTTACTCATGAGCTAAACTTATCTTTAAGATTCGAATATGTGAATGCCCTAGAGAAAGGAAGCAAGACCTAATATGTAGATGTAACTTTGCTTAGTATCATATTGCTTTTATTGATTTTATTTCTCATTGTGAGTCTAGCTTGATCACTTAGATTAACACACCAAAAAAGTTAGATAAAATTTGATTTCATAAAAACAATAGAGGAAAAGAACTTAGACATAAGACTTTATTTTTTACCCTAGACATAGGACAAAGTCTCTAAGACCAAAAAGGTTGTGTTTTTAGTTAACTAAGTTTGTATTAACTATGACATATCAGTTTAAGGTTGAATAGGAGTTGAACCTGCTTACTTTGCTTTGGTGTTAAGTCAAGATTACAATTGCATATTAGGCCGCAATTCTATTCAATGGGGCAAAAACATGTTTGAATCCCTCATTTTTCATTATTATCTTTTCTTTTAAAAAAAACAACACTCCTCTAAATATATTTATATATCTTATTGTAATTTGAATAAATTTGTTATAATTTATTCTCTAAAACACAGTTCTAACTTCTATCTATAGTTGGAAACCAAATTCGAAATTGAGCTAGTCATATTTATTCAATTTTTTTAATCTTTGTGAAGTAAATAATCATTGTATCAATGGTGATAATTTTATATTACTTTTGTTATAATGTTTTGATATTTATCTTGTCTTATACAAGTGTTTCATATCCACTTTTAATTTTGTTACTAATTACCAATATTTGATATAATTTCGCATCATCAATTAGGAATGATTAAGTATAGTAATTAAGTCATCATAATAAAGTCTCATTTAATAATTCAAAGAATTTTCATCCATTTCTATATATTTTTTTAAAATTATTGATGACATCGACATTTCAATATAAATATTATATATTTTTTAGATATGATTGTTAAAAATGATCAATTATAGTATATAATTAAGCCACAATTAAATTTTCATAAACTAATTCAAATAGTTTTAATCAATTACCTTTTTTTCAAAATTCCTGCTCGCATCGACATTTTCATTAACATTTACCTCTAAATATTGTTTTAGTTTTTAGATATGATGATTAAAAATGATCAATTATAGTCTAATTAAGCCACAATTAAATTTTCATTGACTAATTCAAACAATTTTCATTAATTTCCACGATTTCCATAAATTTTTCCAAATTTTCCATTGACATTTCCATAAAATATGGACCTAGACATTTCCATCGACATCGACATTTCAAACATTGATCCCCACAGACTAATACGGGTACTTTCAGCATGCTTTGTCCTCACTCACATGCTTTCTAAGAAAATTTCAAAAGGTCACCTAATATATAAGATTGCTCCAAGCCAAGCACGCTTAACTTTTGAGTTCCTACAATTGAGCCACCAAAAAGGAAAGTGCACCTTGTTGGTATAAGTAGTAACTATCAATTCTTTAAGGCTAATCTTAACCATGCTTACATAGTCTCAGCATCCACTCTCACTTAGATGTGGTCTCAGTTCATTCATGTACCCCTCCTGAACTCGGGTGTCACAATGACTTTGATATTTCCTAAGAAAACATTTGAATTCTTAGCCAAATTCCAAAAACAAAAACAAGTTTTCTACGACCTCGTTTGATAATCATTTAGTTTTTAGTTCTTAATTTTTGAAAATTAAGCCTATAAATACTACTTCCAAATTCCACTCTGCTTATGAGTTTCCTTGTTTTGTTATCTACTTTTTACATATGTTTTCAAAAACCAAACCAAGTTTTGAAAACTAAACCCCGTTTGATAACCATTTAGGTTCCGTTTGATAACCATTTGGTTTTTTGTTTTTGGTTTTTGAAAATTAAGCTTGTTTTCTCCCAATTGCTCTACAATGGTTTTTATTTCCCTTAAGGAAGCATTTGAATTATTAGCCAAATTCTAAAAACAAAAACAAGTTTTTGAAAACTATTTTTTTTAGTTTTCAAAACATGGCTTGGTTTTTGAAAACATAGGTAAAAAGTAGATGACAAAATAAGTAAAACCATATGTGAGAGTAGTATTTATAGGCTTAATTTTCAAAAACTAAAAACCAAAAACCAAATGGTTATCAAACGGGGCCTTAGTTTTTGGTTTTTGAAAATTGTGTTTGTTTTCTCATCATTTCTTTACCATGAGTTTCATTTTTCTTAAGAAAACATTTGAATTCTTAGACAAATTCAAAAAACAAAAACAAGTTTTCGAAAACTATTTTTTTTAGTTTCCAAAACTTAGTTCGGTTTATGAAAACATATGTAAAAAGTAAATAACAAAACAAGGAAACCTATAGAGGGAAGTAGTATTTATAGGCTTAATTTTCAAAAATCAAAAACTAAAAATTAAATGGTTATCAAACGGGGTTGTAGTTTTCAAAAACTTGTTTTTGATTTTAAAATTTGGCTAAGAATTCAAATGTTTTCTTAAGAAAGATGAAACTCATGGTAGATAAATGATTAGAAAACAAGCACGATTTTCAAAAACCAATGGTTATCAAATGTGGTCTTTTTTTATTTATCAAAACATGACTTGAATTTTAAAAACATGTGTAACAAGTAGATAACAAAACAAAGAAACACATATGTGGAAGTAGTGTTTATAAGTTTAATTTTTGAAAACCAAAAACTAAATAGTTATCCAATGTTAATGGATTAATTTGGAGTATTTATAAGTTTAATTTTTGAAAACCAAAAACTAAATAGTTATCCAATGTTAATGGATTAATTTGGATTACATTCAATTACATTAGAAAGAAATGGTAGTTTGGTGTGCATTTAAGATAAACTTTAATTTTAGGAGGTGGGAAATATTTCATTGTTAGATTTTTTTAGGCCAACATTAAAAGTGGATTAACACTCAATTAGAATAAGTTAAATACCGATGAGGATGGAAATTTTTTGGAAATACCGATAAAATATCAATGTTAATCATGTTAATATATTATTGGGTAAAATACATTTTTGGTCCCTCATATTTGGGGATTGTATCTATTAGGTCTCTAGGTTTCAAAATCGAACAATCAAACTCTTGAATTTTATGAAATAGTTCTATTGAATCCCTCTACCATTAAACACCGTTAATTTTTTAACACACTGCTGATGTGGTAATTTTTAATATTAAAATATTAATGTTTAAATAAAATAATAATAATAATATTTTTTTAAAAAATAAACACAAGTTCTCTCTCTCCTCGCTTCCCCTTCCCCACCCAAGTAGAATTTTTGTACGGATGACCCAAAATATTGGGTCGATTGTCGATTTAACCCACGAGCTCAAAATAAGGCTATCTAACCTTTTTTCGATGTCAGCATTCAAAGCAAAATGTTTGATTTGCCCTCCATTCAAAAGGAACAAAACAACGAGAAAGAGAGTGAGAGGAAGAGAGCTTGAGAGAGAAGAAGAGAAAGCTAGCGAGAAAGAGAGAGAGGAAGAGAAAGTGAAAGGGAAAGAGAACGAGAGGAAGAGAAAGCGAATGAGAAAGAGAGTGAGAAGCAATGGTTGAATGAGAACGAGAACCCCAATCTATGATTTTCTTCTTCTTCCAATTGTTCCTCTTGCAAACCTAGCTCGAAAGCCCCCTGGATTTTTTTTTTTTCTTGTGGCATGAAAAGATGGACCTACCACTGGATTTTTTCTTCCAATTGCGCCTCTCGCAAAAACAATTTTCAAATTTTTATTATGGCAGAAAAAGATGGACCTACCATTGGAATTTCTTTTCAGTTGGTTGTAAACACCCACAAAACGAGGGAGAAGGAGAAGGAAGAAGATGATCAAATCGGAGGAGATTTTTCAGTTTTACAGTCAAGGGCAAAGGAGTAATTTTTATACGAATGTTAACGGAAAATTTGAACAGAAGACTCATTTTCACGCGCATCGATGTCATTTGACCCGTGTTTTGAAATTAATGACATATGACCCTTTCTGTACTATGCATCTCATCCAAATTATCGTGAGAACATCGTACTCTCATTCATATTCTAACTCTAGCTCTCTAGTTCTCGCTCTCGCTCTAGCTCGTTCTCGCTCTCGCTCTAGCTTGTTTTCTCTCTTGCTCTAGCTTGTTCTAGCTCTCGCTCTAGTTTGTTCATGTTTTCGCTTTCGCTCTAGCTCGTTTTCTCTCTTGCTTTAGCTTGTTCTCACTCTCGTTCTAGCTCGTTCTCGCTCTCGCTCTAGCTCTGCTGCTCTAGCTCTTCTCTGACGTAATTTTTTCTTGTCTTTTTTTTCTCTAGATTTTCAACCATTCATTTGAGCGAGAGCGAGAGAGCTAGAGCGATAGCGTTTCCACCTACGAGAGCGTGAACAGCAAGACCGTCTCATACTATCCTCATGTGTAATTTTGCACGCTATGTCATTTCAGAATGGGTCATATTTTATTATTTTCAAAACGCAGGTCATCAGTCATTAAAGTGCTGGAAAACGGGTCATCCGTACAAAAACCCCAATGTTAACGTTGCCAAAAAGTTATATAACCTTATTTTGGGAGCGTGAGTTAAATCGACACTTGGCCCAATATTTTAGTTTATCCGTATTAATTTCTCAACCCAAGCCCCACCCCCTCTCCTTCCCTCGGCTCAGACACCGGGGCTGGCGCCGGCGCCAGCGGCCCTCTTCCCTAATTACCCTTCCCCTCTTTTCCTCCCCCATATCTGTTTTGTTTCTTCTTTTTTATTTTTCAAATCTAGGTTTTAAATCCAGATCTGAGTAGCAAAACACATCAATAATCTGAGCATTGTTGCCATCGTTCGACATCGGAATCATTCTGGAGAAAAATGATGAACAAAATCATATTTGAGTTTAAAACCCAGATCTAAAAAATAAAAAAAGAAGAAAAGAGAGATGATAAAGGAAGAGAGGGAAGAGGAAGGGGAAAAAAACCCAAAGGCCAAAACCAGACGTGATTGAAGACGAACCAGGCCACGTCGAGGACGAAAATGGCCCAAAACATGGAGTTTTCAACATTTTTCCATCTTCGCTTTCCTTCTTCAGACACTAATTCAAGCTACTCCAATGGAGTTTTCAAGATCGCCATCATTCTTCCAAGATCTCAGTTCCATAGAGCTCAATAGATTCAGTGGTTTCCCTCTTTCTCCCCCCTCAAATTGCTGTTTTTGTTTTTGTTTTTCTTATTCTAATCACTGTCTAACACTCCGCAATCTCATTCTCTTAGCTTCAAGGAAGTCGAAACTCTTGCCATTGAACACAACGGGGACCAGACGCCGTCGTTGGCCGTTTCGTTTCAATAAGGTTTTAAACTCAAATCTAAAAAATAAAAAAAATAAAAAGAAGAAGAAAAGAGAGATGAGGAAGGAAGAGAGGGAAGGAGAAGGGAAAGGGAAAAAGAGGGGCGTCGGAGCCGAGGAAACTCAATAAAACTATTTCATAAAATTTAGAGGCTTAATTGTTTGATTTTGAAAATTAGAGACCTAATAAATACAATTAACAAACATGAAGGACCAAAAAAATATTTTATTCTATATTATTTGAGAAATTGCATAAAGATCTATAAGAATTGTCTGAATAAATAAATAATTAATTACAGAAAAAGTTATAGATCAACATAATTAGTATTTGGGTTCATATTATTATCTTTTCTAATATTATTTGATAACTATATGATATTTAGGGAAAAAATCAGTTCCACAATTCAATTTTGCATAATTCAATTAACAAAATTTGAATGAAAATAACATGTCAATAGAAACTTTATTCTATGGATACAAATTTTTTTTTATACTTTGTACCACACATGGTATTAAATTTCCGTCGATAAGTCAATATTTCCATCGACATTTCTACATGTCCATGGGTTCGACATCGACATAAGAAGGAAATCGACATTTTCACTATATTGTATAAAATTGATGAAATATTAAAAAAATAGCAAGAAAATGTAACTTAATGTGAATATAATATTGTAACAAGGATTTTAACTCATTTAAAAAGTGTAAAATGTTTATTTATTAATTTAAATATTTTTTTTTGAATTTTTTCTTTTTAAATTTGTTTTATAAATATCCATCAATATCAACATTTTATCGATATTTCTATCGACATTTCCATAAAATTTAGACTTCGATATTTCCGTCGACATCGACATTTTAAACCTTGGTATTACAATCATTAAAATTTGGTATAGCTGACATCCAACAACATTCCACGTGAATATCATGAAATGATGCAATTAATTTTTTTGGTATCAGAGCAATCTCATGAGAGGGCCCGATGGCTAGGAAGATGGTAGCCATCTTCAGATGAGACGCAATTCAGTTCGGTAGGGAGGTTGTCTTGGAACTCCACCAAAATCCGCAAACCATTTTCTCTCCAAGAACATCAACAATACGCTTGCTGTGATGATCAGTTGACGCATTTCTTGTCTTGATAGGCCTGCCGGGCAGATTTGTAGGTTGGGCTCACATAGCATTCTTATATGGGCCGGGCTACCTGTCTTTGTGGGTTGACATTATATTACTATTTTGAAAGCCCATTAAAAGAAGTAGAACAAGAAGAAATGAAACCAAATGAAGTTTTTTCATAAAGAAAAAACAAGTCTATATCCCTAAAATTCTAGGAACAAGAAAGAGAAACAGAGAACAATACTTCTCATTTATTCACAACTATATTTCATCATCATTAATTACATCCATATCTTAACCCCAAAAAAAAAAATTTTATCTGCCTCTTTTTTTTTTTTTTGGATACAATATCAACCTCCTGAGCTTAGAGATAAATCGGTATCGAAATCTTTGTTTAATTAGATACATTTAATTAAGAAAGTAGAATTGAAAATAGTGCATATAAATATATAATTATAAAGTTTTTTAGGGAAAATAAAGTAATATGGTTTGAATCAATCAAGCAGCAGAAGGTGCAGGGACATAGGAAGTGTTGGGCTCAGGCATGGAGGCCAAAATTGATAATTTTGGGAGTGCCTGGGCCTGATCTCCCTCTTCAACGACGTCGTTTGCACACTTCAAATCGAGCGACGTGTCGTTATAAATGTCCCACCATTTTGCCACCAACATTTTGATGTCGTCTCTGTCCATGTTTGCTTCTTGGCCTGTGTACCTCCATGGCTTCGATCCCTATAAAACCGTCATTTTATTTACAACATTAACTTTTTTTTTTAAATGTAAATTAAGTTTGTTTATGATTTACTTATTTATATTATAAAAATCATAAAATGGAAAAGAGTGTTGAAAAATATTATAGTCTAGTTGATCATTTTTGTTTTTTAATATTATTTTTTTACTCGCAATTTTAAAAATATAGGTTAAAATACCATTTTGGTCCCTATACATTGGGTTTCATTCTATTTTGATTCTTGTACTTTCAAATGTTCAAATTTAGTCTTTGTACTTTCAATAAAACTTAAAATTAGTATCTACTGTTAGTTTATTGTTAATTTGTTGAAAAAAAAATAGTCTCTATTAGTCTTTTTCTCTATAAATTTTAAAAATATGTTACATTGTGTCTTTTCTTACATGAAAATTATTATTATTATTTAACCAATTTTGATAAAAATTAACTTCAAAATAATAATAGGGATCAATTTTAAGCTTTATTGAAAGTATATATTCTAAATTTGAACATTTGAAAGTATAGAGACCAAAATGGAATGAAGCTCAAAGTACAAGGACTAAAATGATATTTTAACTAAAAATATATTACAAAACAAATAAATGGAAAAGAAACCATTTTAAAAAATATATATATATATAAAATCATAAAATGATTGTTGAAAAATATTTTCAACACTGTCTTCCATTCATTCTGTTTGTTTTATATTGAAAAAATAGAACCTTTTTTTTTTCAGCATTCTCATCCATTCATTCTGTTTGTTTTATTTTTTTTAAATATAACATCCCAGTGTAAATTTGAATGTTAGATTTAATCTTAATAATTGAACTATGTTTATGTTATATAAATAGTTTTTTTTTTTTTTTTTTTTTGAGTTCAACAACATTTGGAATAGGAAGATCCGAACCTTTGACTCCTTGGTCAGAAATAGATGTCAATTACCATTAAGGTTATAAACTCACTTTGGATGCTATATAAATGTTAATAAAATACCAAAAAAAAAAAAGTTAAAAGTTAAAACACAAAAAGTTTAAAGGATTTAAAACTTAAGGGGCTATTTGGGTGCTGAGTGGGTTATAATAACATGAGTTATAATAATCTATCGATTATAATAGTCTGTGAAGTTATATATAATATTATTTAAAACGTAGAGTTGTTTAGTGTGAATTATAATAGTATGTGTTTATGGTGCATAGTATTTCATAGACTATTATAACTCATGTTATTATAACTCACGCCCCAAACAACCCCTAAATGTGTCAACATAGAAAAAGTATTGACAATATATAGCTGAACCCTAGGATATGGAATAAAAAATCTCCTGTAATAATCACTAGATACAAAACTGAAGTATTTTATAGTTTATCTCTCCTACATTCAACAGTTTAAATTGGCCAGCCAAAATGTGGCGGCCTCCTATTCTCGTCAACATGAGCTAGCTACACTTAATCGTTAAGGCCACGTTTGATAACGTTCTCGTTTCTCATTTCTTGTGTTCCTGTTTCTGTTTCTCGTTTCTAATTTTTGTTCCTTAAAAACTAAAAACATAAACATGTTTGATAACTATTTTCTGTTTCTTGTTTCTTGTTTTTTTGGTAAAAATAAAATTTAGTACATATACTATAATAAAACATATAACATACATTAAAATAAATATAAACACAATTATAAAGAGGTTATAGTATTTTATTAAGGCCCAACATCTAATTAATAATAATAATAATAATAAATTTTATCCTTCAAATGTTGTTCAAATTTGATTTGCAATGTTATTTCTCACTTCAATCAATTCACCTTGAACGATTATGACTTACAAGAGTTAGTTCAATTAGACGAATTTGTAAATTGTCTAAGGTCAGACAATCGAACATATACTCACATTTCTTTAATTTAATAATAAACTTTATTTTTATTTTTTCTTTAAAAATGCATTAGCCAATAATACATGCAGGTAAAATTAGAAAAAAAAAAAAAAAAAAAGAAGAAGAGAGAATGTGTATATTTTTTTTACATTTAATGGTAAACATGAAATACATTATTAGTTTATTTATTTAATAAAAAATAAAATCATATCAAAAGGAAAAATAATAGAGAATTAAATAGAAAGTAATAACTATAAGCTCGTTAATGTGAAGTAAAAAAAAAAAAAAAAAAAAGAAGAGAAAAACATAAACGAAAAGAGAAAAGTAAAAAGAAAAAAAGAAAAAAAAAAGATAATGAACTATTAAAAGAAAAAAGATTATGATGAAAGAGAGAGAATGAATAGAAATAAATAAATTAAAAAATAAAAATAAAAAAGAAGAAAAAAAAAACAAAAAAGATTAAAAAGTATTAAAAGAAAAAAAAATAGAATGGAAGAGAGAGAAAGAAGAGGGAGGGGAGAGATGGGTAAAAATTGAAATACGAATACATGCATGAAACCTGAAAAAAAAAATAGAAGCAGAATTTGAGAAACTACTTTTTGAAGTTTCTCAAAATCTGCCATTTTTTTAGAGACGTTTCTAAAAAATTTAGAAACAAAAAACATGATGGTTTATCAAACATGTCTGTTTCTTGAAAAATGAGAAACAGAAAACAAGAACGTTATCAAACGTGTCCTAAGATATCTACTTATATCTTTTAAATTTAATATTAAACCATGGAGTAGGAAAAGCTTACAGCAGCACAATAATGGACAACTTTAACATTCTCGACATCATGAACGTTCTCAGGATGGCGCCAAAGCATGGCCAAAACCAGGTTGTAGGTCGGAGGAATAGGCTTGTAAATCTTCTGGAAGAACATGTTCAGAAAATCCTGCGTATCATACCCAAAAAAAAAAAAAGTCAAATCATAATAATCAATGGCTGGCCTCTTTTCTTTCTTTTTTTCTTCTACAAAGTAGGTTAAATTACAAAAGGATAAATAACAAATTTAGACTCTAAAATTTGAAATTTATGTCTATATGGTTTCTGAACTATCAAAATTATCAATTTAGTCTATAAACTTTCAAATTTTTTAAAATTCACATATCTACTAAACACAAAATTGAAAATTCCATACATTAAACATATAATTCAAATTTATATCTTATAGATCAGTTCATTTTTAAAATTTTTGAATTTGTCAAAGGCCTATTAAAATAAAATTGAAAGTTTAGAGATTTATTAGATACAAAATTGAAAATTTAGAGACATGTTAGACATTTTTTAAAGTTCAGGGATAAAATAAAGACAAAACTCAAAGTTTATGTCACGTTTGATAACCAAGGTTTTTGGTTTCTTAAAATTGTGTTTATTTTCTCACAATTTCTCTACAATAGTTTTTATCTTCTCTATAATAGTTTCCATCTTTCTTAAGAAAATATTTAAGTTTCTAGCCAAATTCCCAAAACAAAAACTACTTTTTGAAAACTATTTTTTTTAGTTTTCAAAACTTGGCTTGGTTTTTGAAAACATATGTAAAAAGTAGATAAAAAAGCAAGAAAATCCATAGATAGAAGTAGTATTTATAGACTTAATCTCAAAAACTAAGGAACTGTTTAAGGCGTGTGTTATAATAACACGTGAAGTACTCTGCATCTTATTATAACTTCAGACTAAACAACTCTGCATTTTAAACAGTATTATATAATTTCATAGACTATTATAACTCATGTTATTATAACTTACTCAGTGTTCCAAACAGTCCCTAAGAGGCTGTTTGGGGCACTGAGTGAGTTATAATAACATGGATTATAATAATTTGTGGGTTTTAATAGTCTGTGAAATAATATAATATTGTTTAAAATGTAGAGTTGTTTAGTCTGAGGTTATAATAGTCTGTGTTTGGGGCGCAGAGTATTTCATGGGTTATTATAACACTGGTTATTATAATCCTTGCCCCAAACAGCCCCTAAATGATTATCAAAAGGGGTCTTAGAAAGTAAATTTGTAATTTAACCTAAAAAGTAATATATGTGGATGGAAAATAAGGTTATTATAGAAATATATAAAATAGTGACCTGCTCGGCGAAAGGAGTGGGGGGCGTTATACGGAGAGTGTGAAGAAGGGAGTGGTAGGTTTGGCGGCTGGGCTGGAACACGAACATGCCGGCGTTGAAGTAGAGCGGCGGCGGAGAACCGGAGGCGGCGGGCCATTTGACTCTGTCGGGGCATTGCTGGCAGTATCCGATGTTGTACTGGGGCGAATGGCTCCATGTTTTCTCGCAGAAGCAGTCCATGACGGCGTAGAAATGGCCATCTGGGTTGTCGAACAGATGGTCTATGTTGTCGTATACTTGGATGTCTCCATCCAAATATATCATCTTCTTGTATTCCACAAACTGTACCAAAAATAACCCCATCTCTTCATTCATATATATTCTTCCACACTTTCATAATCACCATTACGCCATTTTAAAGTCACTACTATATCAATTTTTCGTCTTAACATTTTAATGGATTTTTACTTCAATGGTAGTTTTGAAATATTTATAAAAGGTCAAGGATAATATTATAACTTTTAAAAAAATAGGGGTATTTTTTAAACAAATGTGGCATAATTCAAGGGCATTTTTTATAATTTAGCCTTCTAGTTAATCCAAATTAACACTATCCCAAAACAAGTAATTAGGGGCAGAGCAAAGAACTAACGAGGAAAATAATCATCCACCTATTAGTTTGTCTTAAATTCACATATATATATAAGTTTTAGTTTTCCTCTAATTTTATATATTCTGGGTAAAAAAATGACTTATAATTATTCGAACATAAAACTCCTCGAAACCGCCGGTTGGGTTAAGCAATTTTAACAATTGTATATGATAAATTTAGGTCCCGTTTGATAACCATTTGGTTTTTGGTTTTTAGTTTTTGAAAATTAAGCTTATAAATACTACTCCCACCCTTGGATTTACTTGTTTTGTTATCTACCTTTTACCTACATTTTCAAAAACCAAGTCATGTTTTGAAAACTAAAAAAAATAGTTTTCAAAAATTTGTTTTTGTTTTTAGAATTTAGTTAAGAATTCAAATGATTCCTTAAGGGAGATAAAAACTATTGTAGAGAAATTGAGAGAAAACAAGCTTAATTTTTAAAAACCAAAAACTAAAAACTAAATGGTTATCAAACGGGGCCTTAATGTTTAAATTCTATTTTGATATGTGTACTTTCAACTTTTGCTTAATTATTTCGATTCATATATTCTCAAAATGTTCATTCTGATATCGTGTACTTCTAAAAGATGATATCTTTTTGGTCTCCATTATTTGTAAAATTCTAACACAAATTTTACACTCAAAGAAACTATTTAATACAAAGTTATGACAATATTTTAAAAAGATTATTGATGGTGGTTGTGCTAAATTTTTTTATTGGAAAATGAGATAAATAAACCAAAATATGATTTAAACAATGTTTTTTTTTATAAAAACACAGACTAAAATAGACAAAAGCTAAAGGTATATAAACCAAAATTAATATGATTTAATTAAACCAAAATTTAACCACCATTGATATGTTTAGTGGCATTAGGTAACGCGGTAACGGTTTGAACCCTCAGTCGCCGCCTACCTATATAAAACAAAGTTATTGACGATGCAATTGTCCCATAAAATTAGTCCAGTGCACTTAGTTGGCTCAAACACTCTCAATATTAAAAAAATGATAAATTTGTGGTTTTGAAAATCCTATGTCATGCATGGGAACAACCCCACGTCATAAATCCAATGAAATGACAAAAGTTGGGATGCTTTTAAAATGATGAAAAAAATTTGGGTGCAGTTTAGGCTATACCCAAATATAATGCTGCCCACTTTACAACCACACAAATCTAATTTTTTTTTTTTTTTTTTTTTTTAATTCTGTGGTTGTAAGGTGGGTAACACCAAATCTAGGTGCAGCTCAGTCTGCACCTAAGTTATGCCCTTAAAATGATATAGGAATATTGGCACTTACGTTCCAAATCCGAAGCTTGGAGTAGTTGATGACATAATAAGCCATGGCGAACTGGATTTGGTTCTCAGGAGGATGAATCGGCTCAATTTCTCGAACGATACATCCCTGAGCCTTCAAAATCTCCCGGTGCTCCGCCGGAACGTCCGGCAGCACCGCCACCACCAGAGGGTAAGCGGTGGCCACCTTCCGCAACCCTTTGGCCAAACCCGCCACCCCTTTTACGTAGTCGCCGTTTCCAGCCAAGAACGTCACGTACGCCCTCTCCGAGGCGGCGGCGATGACATTCTCCGGAAGTTCTGGGGCCATTTTGATTTGTTGTGTCTTGAATAATGGAGCGAGATTTGGGTTGGTTTTTATAGGAGGGGAAATGCAAATGTAAATGTGAGTGAAATGAAACTGAAATGAAGAGTTGTGGTCGTTTTCGATTATTGATGAAGATGATTGGTAATGGAAAAAGAAGAGTGTAGGAAAGGACCGACTCTCACATTGTGGCTAGCAGTGTTTGCATCTTTCGAGAAGCTACAAAAGCACTTCAAATTCAAATTTGTAGGTTATTAGGGGTAGACATATTTTTTAATGGCTAAATTATAGAAAATATCATGAACTATCATTCTTATTTCAAAAATACTCTTGACCTTTCATAAATACGCTTATCATTGAGTTTTGGATAGAAATAATGTTAAAGTTTCATTAATACTCTTGATCTTTCAATTTTTTTTTAAAATATCCTTATTGGAAAACGTTTCTTCTTTTTCATCTCTCTACAAATCATCCATCTATGAAAATTAATGAGAAACTTTACTTATTTGTCATGTATTCATAGATCATAAGTTTTTTCTCTTATAATTCAATACAACCAGATTCTTATGTTGAAACTTCAAGATAACTTTTGCTTCATTCTTGAATTAATAATTCTTCATGTTCTTGACTTGATTTTATTGACAGTTTTTTCACTGCTATTTCCTCATCGGTCACTACTCTAATTTCATTTTAGGCAAAATAAATGAAAATATTGTCATATAGTGGTTCTAACACTTATTAAATATAAAAAAATAATAATCACGTATAAAACTTTTGATTAATTAACCTTGTAAACTATACCAAATCTATCTTCTTTAAGTTTACTAACATTTGAAAGGTCGTAGCAACAATTTGTCTAAATAAGCTCCAATAACCCACAATCCATTCATCGTAATTGAAAACAACATTAATCTTCTTTACACTTTGAAAAAGAGAAGACTCGATTTCAAACTTTTTTTCCATCAAGTGTTTTGTTGCACATGGTCTTTATAAGCAAAGTTTCGCATTAATTTTCATAGAGGAATAATTTGCAAAGATGGAAAAAAAAAAAAAAAGAAGAAGAAATGTTTTTCGATAAGGGTATTTTTGAAATTTGGTATTAATGAAACTTTAACACGCTTTCCATCCAAAACTTAACAGTAATGATATTTTTTAAGAGTCAAAGGTATCTTTTATATTTTTTAAAGTTTATGATTATTTTTTAAACGATACCCATAGTTCAAAAATATTTTCTATAATTTAGCCTTTTTAAACCTACCTCACGGGGTTAACAAAAGGCAGTTTCATTGTCGCTTCGTTAATAATTTTTCATGGGATGACGGGATGGTGAAGATTCCACAAAGTGTCGTAAAGGGTTGTGATATCATCACCCCTAACACAATAACCCATCTTGGGCCCGTTGGAGTTTGGCCATATCTGTTCATTTGATTTTCAACTTTCATTAAATTGACTGACCAATGGAGTTAAATTAGTGATAGACTTAGAATTAATAATCTCTCGGCTGATTTTGTTCTATTTTTAAAAAAAAAAAAGCAAATTATCTTGTGTACTAATCTTTTTAGTTTTTTTTAGAATTCAACATGTGAGGTGAGAGTTCGAAGCTCGTACCTTTTAGTCGAGATATATACCTCAATTAATTGAGCTATGCTCAGGTTGGCTACTAATCTCTTTAATTGGGTTATTTTACTTGATTGAGAACATATGTCTTGACTAGTTGAGTTATGCTCATATTGGTAATTCACTAAGTTTTTTTTAGTACAACAAATGTGGGAGTATGAGGATTTGAAGCTCCGACTTCAAGGAAATAAGTACATGTCAATTACCATTGAGCTATGCTAACTTTGACAGTAAAAGGGAAATGATTTTTTTTCTAATTTATTTTTATTATAAATGTTTAGTAGTATTCGTGATGTCATTATTTTGCTTGAAAATATCATGTAAAAGAAAATGAAATAGCCTTAAAAATGGTGGAAATGAATGAAAAGGGCCAAAAAAAAAAAAGGAGAAAGCTAGGGAAAGGATGGGCCATGGGGTTGAATTGAAATGCTGCAGAAGAAACAACACCTGAAGGCAATGGCAGTGAAGTTGATGTGTTCAAGGCAATATTTAATGCCAACCACAAGTATAGAGAAGATTCTCATGTGCTTTGATGGAGATCCATTCTCTTCAAAATATCATCCATGGTAATGAATTATTTAGTTTCCATCAAACACTCAACATATTCTCTTTAAAAATAATTACTCGAATGTTCATTGGTAATTAACAACGCTTGAGAATGACATATCTAATTCAATAAACTTGAACCACATGTGAACAATTACATGATCATTTCACATTTTTTTCATCCATAAACTTAGGAGAAACTATTTAAAACTTTTGAGCAGTCAAAGTCGAAGTTTCCAAGAAAATCAAAATACAAACTTTTCTATGTATATACTTGCCGAGGAAAAAAGGAAGGTGACTATGCATTTCTTAGAGAAGTTTAAAAGTGTAGCACTCACACATGAATTTTTATAGGAGATGGGGGAAAAGGAACGTGCAGTGAAGCAAGGAAAAATAGATTTTGAATTTATGCAAAAGTATTACTCTAATTATTTTTCAAACTGCCAACCTTACCATGAGTCAATCAGCAAGCATATACCCTTAATTAAGATGTTAGAGTTTCAAATTTTCCATCCCATTTGTTGAACTAAAAATAATAATAATAAAAAATAATTAAAATATTGGTTCCATGCAAACTGGACGTCAACTTTAGGAAAGTTTGTACTTGTGTGACATCATTTTCAAGAGCACTTGTTTCACTTGATAACTGATGGCTTGAGGTACGGGACCAGAGGGTTGAAAAACGAGACATATGAGGCTTGAAAAGTTGGAACCACCCCCAAAAGTCCACAAAATTAAAAATTAAGAGATGGGTAAGTTGAAATTTTTGGAAAACCATTTTTTTTTCCAAAGAAGAGATACCAATTACCTATAGAAAGAAGTTTAGATGGGTGATTATAGTTGCTAACGCAATACAATTTGCAAGTTGAAGATAATGAGAACGACATGGAGAAGAAGATTATACTGTCTAATGTGGAAGACGCATGCCCGCACGCCCATGCTAGCTAGGTTGTGAGTGTGGGGGCGAGAGAGGCGTTCGAGTGTGTTCTTCCAACGCTTAGGAGTGAGTGTGTGTGTAGGATTGGTTTGGCAAATTGGCATACGTTCAAAACATCTTGCTCCACACGAAACTATGAAAATGCCAGCCAGGAATTGGATGCCCTATATATTCTTTTATACCAATGGAATTTGGGCTGATGGGGGGAATGGGTCTTAGAATTCTTTGCTTAATTCAAAAATCACAGCCATATCCTTCCAAGGCCAGCCCGCCTTGCGCAGGAAAGAGATACGAACAGGTCCCTGCCCATGCCCGTGCCCACGCTGCCGCTTATCAGGAAGCCCGGACCAGATATTGCCTTGTCTCTAAGGCCCAAGCACCCATTCCTTCTTGCTGCAGAAATTATACAACTATGGGGGCGTTTGGAGCACCGTTTCGGAATCAAAACCCTTGGAATCAGAACCCTGGGGGGTTTGAAAGCCTGGGAATCAGAAAACAGTGTTTGGGGTGTAGTGTTCTGAACCCTGGGAATCTGAAGACAATGTTTGGAGTGCAGTGTTCTGAACCCCGGGGTTGTGCAGTTTTTATTTTTCCTTTTTCCTTTTTCCTTTACTACTTTGGTCTCTCTTTTTTTCCTTTCCTTATTTTCTAGTGGCAATCTTTGGTTAGTTGTAAGATCCTTTTAGTTAGGTTTATGACATGTATAAAAAAAAAAATTTGTAATAATTTATTGTTTTTTACAGAAAAAAATGTGAGTTTCCAATGAGAATTAATTACTTTTTCAAATATCAAATTTAGTTAGGTTTATGACATGTATAAAAAAAATATTTGTAATAATTTATTGTTTTTTACAAGAAAAGAATGTGAGTTTCCAATAAGAATTAATTACTTTGTCAAATATCAAATTTGGTTAGGTTTATGACATGTATAAAAAAAATATTTGTAATAATTTATTGTTTTTTTTTAAAAAAAATGTGAGTTTCCAATGAGAATTAATTACTTTGCCAAATATCAAATTTAGTTAGGTTTATGACATGTATAAAAAAATATTTGTATTAATTTATTATTTTTTACAAAAAAAAATGTGAGTTTCCAATGAGATTTAATTTCTTTGTCAAATATCAAATTTGGTTAGGTTTATGACATGTATAAAAAAAAAATTTGTAATAATTTATTATTTTTTACAGAAAAAAATGTGAGTTTCCAATGAGAATTAATTACTTTTTCAAATATCAAATTTAGTTAGGTTTATGACATGTATAAAAAAATATTTGTAATAATTTATTGTTTTTTACAAGAAAAGAATGTGAGTTTCCAATGAGAATTAATTACTTTGTCAAATATCAAATTTGGTTAGATTTATGACATGTATGAAAAAATATTTGTAATAATTTATTGTTTTTTACAAAAAAAAATGTGAGTTTCTAATGAGAATTAATTACTTTGTCAAATATCAAATTTAGTAAGGTTTATGATATGTATAAAAAAATATTTGTAATAATTTATTGTTTTTTACAAAAAAAAATGTGAGTTTCCAATGAGATTTAATTTCTTTGTCAATGACATGTATAAAAAAATATTTGTAATAATTTATTATTTTTTACAAAAAAATGTGAGTTTCCAATGAGATTTAATTACTTTGTTAAATATCAAATTTTGTTAGATTTATGACATGTATAAAAAAATATTTGTAATAATTTATTGTTTTTTACAAAAAAAAAAATGTGAGTTTCCAATGAGAATTAATTACTTTGTCAAATATCAAATTTTGTTAGGTTTATGACATGTATAAAAAAAAATATTTGTAATAATTTATTGTTTTTTACAAAAAAAAAAAAAAGAAAAAGAAAAAAAGAAGTGAGTTTCCAATAAGAATTAATTACTTTGTCAAATATCAATTTTGGTTAGTTTATGACATGTATAAAAAAATATTGGAAAAAATACATTTTTGGTCCCTCAGTTTGCAGGCCAGTTTCTATTGAGTCCTTGAGTTTCAAAATCGAACAATTAAGTCCTTTAATTTGGTGAAATAGTTCAATTGAGTCCTCCACATCAACCACCGTTAATTTTTTTAACAGAATGCTGACATGGCAATTTTTAATATTAAAATAATAATTTTTTAAATAAAAAATAATAATCAAAATAAAATATTAATATTAATAATATTAAAATAAAAATAAAAAAAACTCTCCCCTCCTAACCCTCTCCTTCCCCTTCCCCGAACCTCCCTCTCTCTCTCTTTTTTAATTTTTTTCTTCTTCCTTTTATTTTCACTTCTGAGTAAATCAGAATGGGAAAGATTTTGATTAAGGCAGGATCGAGACTGTGGGTGGTGCGGCGGCAGGGAGAGGGGTAAATGGTGTTGGATTGAGAGTCGTTGCAATGACGGATGTAGACGGAGAAGAAGGCCATGAAGAAGAGGGTGGCGATGAGGATGACGATGATGACGACCACGAAGCCACTGAGGCGATACTGGTAGAGGTCGGATCTGGGGTCTAGGGAGAGTTGAGACTGGGCAGAGACGAAGAGGAAGAGGAGGAGGACGATGATGATGACGGCCGCCGTTCACCTCGCTTCGCCGCCACTCCCAACGACGTTTCACGAACCCACGTTGTTTTAGATCTAGATTTCAAACCCAGATTTGAAAATAAGAAGAAGAAAATAAAAAGAAGGGAGAGAGGGAGATTGGGGGAAGGAAAAGAAGAGGAAGAGGACGATGATGATGACGGCCGCCGTTCACCTCGCTTCGCCGCCACTCCCAACGACGTTTCACGAACCCACGTTGTTTTAGATCTAGATTTCAAACCCAGATTTGAAAATAAGAAGAAAATAAAAAGAAGGGAGAGAGGGAGATTCGGGGAAGGAGAAGAAGAGGGTTAGGAGGAGAGAGTTTTTTTTTTTTTAATTATTATTTTTTATTTAAAAATTATTATTTTAATATTAAAAATTGCCACGTCAGCATTCTTTAAAAACATTAACGGTGGTTAATGTGGAGGACTTAATTGAACTATTTCACCAAATTAAAGGACTTAATTGTTCGATTTTGAAACTCAGGGACTCAATAGAAACTGGCCTGCAAACTGAGGGACTAAAAATGTATTTTTCCCAAAAATATTTGTAATAATTTATTGTTTTTTACCAAAAAAAAAAAAGAAAAAAGAAGTGAGTTTCCAATGAAAAGCAAGTGTCAAGGAGGAGCAAACCAATGTGTTGGAAAATTAAACCCCCATGTTTTATTATGCAAAACCATGGGGTTGTGTTGGGTTTTAAAACACATTGAACCAAACAAGGGTTTGGATTTAGATTCCAAAACAATCCAACCCAACCCATTGCTCCAAACACCTCCTATAGGTTTTCCTCTTAGATATAATTTCGATAAGCAAGTTCGACGTGGGGTATGTTTACATATGCAAACATACCCCACGTCGAACTTGCTTATCAAAATTACTCCAAACAGTCACTCGAAAAGGAAAAAAAGAAAAAGAAATTACTCCAACAGGAATATAGTATCATTTATGCCCTCACAAAACACGACAAATTAGCAATAATACCCCGACCAATCTGAGCATAACTCAGTAATAAGGTACCAATTACCATCATAAAGGTTGATGATTTGATATTCATCCCGCAAGTGTTGAATTCAAAAAAAAAAAAAAAAAAAAAAAAAAAAAAAAAACACAGTAATACCCCGACAATTTGAAGATTCTAAATCATAGTCATACCATAATAATAGTGATCTTTGACATACGGTTCTCATCTCTAAAGGAAAATATGTCAACATTATTTCGACTGTATTTCAGAAATACTGTCATGGGCAAATTGATAATTAGATTAAATTCATTGTTGACTGGAAAGATTTGACCGTGATAAAATTACTATGGGAAAATACCTCAAAAAGCTCATCTTGACACTTAATTACGAAGCAGTATTATTCGTACTTGTGCAATGAAATTGAAACGGAAGCAACAAAAGAATGGGTTATGAGACAAATCCAACAAGGAATGACACATCAACTAGTTTCAGCTAGAAATCAAAAGAAAAGAACAGCGCGTAAAGCCCCAAAAAAGAGCCCGAAACACAATAACCAAGGCTAACCATTCTGATATTACAGTATAATGACAAATAGTTTGCTAAAAGCTCCCGTAAACAGAAAAACCATAACCTCTTTTAAGGTGCCCCATGAAAAAATTAGATAATATTCACCCTGCATCCAGAACTGCGAATCTCAGAAGCAACTGATCGATATCCTTATGCCTGCATAGAAAAGGAGAATAGAGATGTAAATAAGTGGCTCAACAGGATGGCAGTAAATAGTAAAAAGAAAATGTCATGCTTTCTTCATTTTCCATCCGCCCCTTACGGGGAGGGGTGGGGGATAAGGAGGAAGGGTTGGCAAAAACAAGATTTCGGAACCAGATGCTGATAAGAACAAGATTTTGGACACACCACCATTGACATAAAAGTTTTGCCTGCAGAGAAGGTTTTAAATCACTTGGTGAATTGAACCAATATGTTATTATTTACCTTGTTAGCAATGTTGTTGGAGAGCCAATCCAACCCCTCATAAAGTCCCTCCCCAGAGGTGGCGCAAGTGCTCTGAATGTACCTGAAGATATTCATGAAGCAGTTCGAATGTGAGTAAAGCAAGAAGATAACAGAAGGATAATTTTCTATTCAGAATAAAGATAACAAAGCCTACCAGTGACGCTGGCGGAGAGAGTGGAGACCCAGCTTATCAGTGATCTCAGCAGCATTCATTGCATTAGGAAGATCTTGTTTGTTAGCAAACACAAGCAGAACTGCATCTCGCAGCTCATCCTGGGGTCACATGAATTATTAGTAATTTAGTAATCAATTTAGGCCCTATGTCTATATAAATTGAGACACTGAGGGGGGGGGGGGGGGGGGGGGGGGGGGGGGGGGGGGGGGAAGGTATACACTATTACACGAATCTTTTCCAAAAGACAAGCATTTACGTCTGATAGGATAATAAGAACAGCATCACAAATGCCCAAATTGGATAATGAGATGGAAAATGTAATTTAGCAAAAGAAAAGTAGTAAATCGTGAACTATTAGAACAGTACTCCAAAAAAAAAAAAAGGAAGTGATAACAGCATCATGAGCAATTTCAAACAGATGCTCAAAGTAGGTAGCACGTAGTATGTAATACCTCGTTCAACATCCTATGCAATTCATCCCTGGCCTCAACAACTCGATCTCTATCATTGCTGTCAACAACAAATATGAGACCCTGTGTGTTCTGGAAGTAGTGCCTCCACAAGGGACGGATCTGTTGAACAAGAATTTAAGAACATAATTTAATTAGACAGAATATAAATGAAACATTTTAAATAATGAACAAATATAACCTGCATTCTAGCATGAGAAAATTTTAATGAACTCAATGCCAACTCAGACTGGAGACCAATCAATACAGAAGTTCAAACCTTGTCTTGACCTCCAACATCCCAGACAGTGAAGCTGATGTTTTTGTACTCTACAGTCTCCACATTAAACCCTGCAAATAAAGAACATAAGCTAATTTGCGATCTTCCACGAAACAAGTGCTAAAAAGTATAGGATGTCAAGAGACATTTCAGTCAAGATGACAATCAGCTAATTAACCCTTCAATTTAACTTTGTCGTTTACTGTTTTTATGTAGACAATAATCAACTGGATAAGATGACCATTTAGGCCCCGTTTGATAACCATTTGGTTTTTGTTTTTGGTTTTTGATAATTGTGCTTGTTTTCTCACTATTTCTCTACAATGAGTTTTATCTTCTCTACAATGGTTTCCATCTTTCTTAAGAAAACACTTGAATTCTTAGCCAAATTCCAAAAACAAAAACAAGTTTTGAAAACTACTTTTTTTAGTTTTCAAAACTTGGCTTAGTTTTTTAAAACACATCTAAAAGGTAGATAAGAAAACATGGGAAGCCATAGGTGGAAGTAGTATTTATAAGCTTAATTTTCAAAAACCAAATGGTTATCAAACGGGGCCTTAGTTTTTGATTTTCAGTTTTTGAAATTTATACTTGTTTCCCTACAATTCTTTTATCATGGTTTTCATCTTTCTTAAAGAAACATATGAATTCTTAGTCAAATTTCAAAAACGAAAACCAGTTTTTAAAAACTACTTGTTTTAGTTTTCAAAACTTAGCTTGCTTTTTGAAAACATTAGTAGAAAGTAGATAATAAAACAATGAAACTCATAGGTAAAAGTAATGTTTATAAGCTTAATTTTCACAAAACCAAAAACCAAAAACTAAGACCCCATTTGATAACCATTTGATTATTAGTTTTTAGTTCCTGAAAATTGTGCTTGTGTTTCCCATCATTTCTCTACAATGAGTTTCATCTTTTGTAAGAAAACATTTGAATTCTTAGCCTAAAAACAAAAACAAGTTTTTGAAAACTACTTTTTTAGTTTTCAAAACTTGGCTTGGTTTTTAAAAACATATGTACAAAGTAGATAACAAAATAAGGAAATTTATAGGTGAAAGTAGTATTTATAGGCTTAATTTTCAAAAACAAAAAACAAAAAACCAAATAGTTATCAAACAGAGCCTAAATGGGTTATAAAACGGGGACTTAATATTTCATGTCATAGAATTAAACAAACAACCGAGTGCTTACTGCTTAAGCAGAAGGAAATTGTGAAACCAACATGAAGAATGTGTAAAACCATGGCAGAGTCATAGACCATATGAAAATGGAATGCAGTTATGAGAGACATCTATAAAATCTTCCCTCCATAAATCAAGGTGACAATCTAGTGATTGACTCTTTACTTCAGCATTAGCATATTGGTTTTATGAAACAATTATCCAGATGAAGAAATTTAAGAAGTTCAATATTTAATATGGACAAAAAACCGAGTGTAGTATATTATTGAGCAGAAGAAAATTGTGAACCCAACATGAAGGAGTATTGCCATGGTAGAATCTTAGTAATAAACCAGAAAAAAAATGCATAGATGAGAGATGTCAACAAGCTTTCTTTCCTAAAGAACAAATAATATATAGATCTATCTGTATATATACACACACGCACATAGATCAAGGATAGATCATATAATAACTGCATTTCTAAAAAGGAAAAAGAAACTCACCGATGGTAGGGATTGTTGTGACAATCTCGCCAAGCTTGAGCTTGTAAAGGATAGTTGTCTTACCGGCCGCATCAAGACCAACCATCAGAATTCGCATTTCCTTCTTGGCAAAAAGCCGACTGAAAAGCTTTGTGAACGTAAGCCCCATTTTCTGTCTCTGCCTAGAAATCCCTAAAAGATTCCAAAACCGTCTGAATATATCAGATGAGATCGATAACCATAGCGACAAAGATCGAGTGAGAATAGCGAAAGCGTAACAGAAAATGAACAAAATCTTACGCATAGAAATCCAGATTATTCGAAGTACCAAATAATCACATGGAAGGTAAAAAAAAAACATCAGCTCAGGATCACCAATTCAATAAAATTACATCCCTCCCGCTCGCTCGAAGGGATCTGAAGGTAGATCCCATCGCAATATCAGATCGCCTTACGACCAGGAAATTGACCTCATATTAAGCTCATCCACAGGAAATTAATGCATCCAATTAAAAAAATAAACCACAAAAAATTCGCCAGAGAAGCAGATCGGAACAATTCATGAAGGTACTAATCAAAAGAAATGCCTAATTCATATTCGAAATCGGAGCAGATATGTTCTAGATTCATGAAAAAAAAACAATGGCCATCAGAAATTGAAGAACCTCAAAATCAGAAAAACTACAGCATGACAGGAGGAATGAAAAGAAGAACGAAATTCGGAAACAGGACATTACCTTCAAAGAGCACCGCCGAGAATCTACGACAGACAGAAAAGAGAGACGGTGGGAAGGATAAATTTTCACCGGGGCCCTATATATAAACCGAAAGGCAAGGGCAGGTTGAAGTACGAAACTGCCCTTTTGATGGACCGTGGGAGAGCCAACTAACCTCCAATCAGCATCGAACACGTCATAGGTCTGAAAATTTCACAGCTTGGCGTCATTCGACTTTTCGCGCAAAATAGGAAATTAATATTATTTAGCGCGTTGATTTTTGACCCAATAAATGGTCTCCACGTGTCGATGCAGGTTACGTGGAATTGAATGTTATGGCTCTCGGGTCGTTGGTGATTCAAATTTGAAGTCTCGAAATTGAAAGCAGACGTTAAAAGGAGCAGTGACCTAAAGGGTAATTTTATTCTTTTTAATATACAAAAATACTCTTCTAGTTCTAGGTTTCAATTAGACTTTAAAAATTTTTATTTCAAACTTTAGCTTTGAAATTGTAAAAAAACAAAAACAAAAAAAGTTGTATAATTTTTTTGTTAATGATGGATCAAAATTGATATGGAAGATGATATATAAAAATTAGAATGCATACATGATATCATTTACAATTTAATTTTAACTCTATAGTAAATTAAGATTGTTATTACTGTTCATTTGAACTCAAAATATATTACAAATCCGTTGTTGTGTGAATTTCCATCAAACATTTTAATCAGAAAACCTTTGCATTTTTTTTTTGTAACAATTTTAATGTTCAAGGAATAAATGAAACTTTTCAAAATCTGAAACATAATAACATATGAGGTAATGTGAAAAAAAAAACATGGAGCAGATCTAGAACTAAAGAGTTGGAGGGGTCAAACATGAATTTAATTAGTAAATAACGATATCAAGAAATTGAAGATTTTTATTTTAATAACATTGGATAAATATTATAATCTCTTTTATAAGAGGGAGTATAGTTACCTTTTGAATTCGAATAAAAAATTCTTCTCAAACTAAAATTAGTTTACAATATTGGTTATGAGGTTTTGTTTTAAAATATTATATTTAAATATAAAAATTTAAAGTCTAAATTACAAGTTTGGTCCCTAAAGTTTGAAAGTTGTGTTTAATGCTTATTATATTCTTAAACTTTGAAAAATGTTCAGTAGATATCTAAACTTTCAGGAGTTGTTTAGAGCGTTGAGTGAGTTATAATAGTCTGTGAGTTATAATGGTACATGAGGTTATATAATTTGTATTTAGGATGCAGAATTATTTAGTATGAGTTATAATAGTTTGTGTTTGGGATGCAGAGTATTTTACAAACTATTATAACCATACTATTATAACTCTCGCTAGAAACAGCCCTTCAATGTTGGTATAATAAGTATTTGAACTTTAAGAAATTTTAAATAAGTCCACGAGGCTTCAATTTTGTATTTCATAAACCCTTGAACTTTCGATTTTGTATTTAATAGGTCCCCAATTTATGAGACATTTTTTCATGTTGAATAACCTATTAGACACAAAATTAATAGTTACAAGACTTATTAGACATTACATTAAAAGTTCATGAACATATTAGAAACTTTTCAAAATTTTGGGATCTGGTGGACACAATTTTAAAGGTTTAGAGACCAAACTTGAAATTTGACCAATATTGAAACTTGGCATTAACTAATTAGTTGTAAGAATATGAGTATTATTGAGATTAAATTTTACTTAAAATTATAAAAAATCAAATAAAAACAAAAATAAAGTGTAGAGTTATCAATGTCATAAAAACAATTTAATAAAGGTTAAAATATCATTTCGGTCTATGTGCTTTAAGTTCATTCCATTTTAGTCCTTGCACTTTCAACAAAGCTTAAAATTGGTCCCTATGCTAGTTTATTGTTAACTTTTCTAAAAAAAACAGTAGTCTCTATTAGTCTTCCTTCTATAAACTTTGAAAATTTGTCCACATTGTGTCTTTTCTTACATAAAAATTATTGTTACTATTTAACCAATTTTAATAAAAATTAACTTCAAACTAACGTTAGGGACTAATTTTAAGATTTATTGAAAGTACAAGGACTAAAATTGAACATTTAAAAGTGCATGGACTAAAATGAAATGAAACCCAAAGTACAAGAACCAAAATGGTATTTAACTAAAATGGTATTTTAACCTTTAATAAACTAATGAATGAAAAATTAAGGTCTCGTTTGATAACTATTTGTTTTTAGTTTTTTAAAATTAAGTTTATAAATACTACTTTCACCCATAGATTTCTTTGTTTTGTTATCTACTTTTAACATATGTTTTCAAAAACCAAGTCAAGTTTTAAAAACTTAAAAAAGTAGTTTTCCAAAAACTTGTTTTTGTTTTTTGGAATTTAGCTAAGAATTTAAGTGTTTTCTTAATAAATATAAAACTGATTGTAGAGAAATGATGAGAAAACAAACATAATTTTTTTTAAAAAAAATCATAATGAGCCAAACCGGGACTAAAATTTTGAAAAATTTTGAGCCCCCCTAGTCTCAATTGTGATCCAAACGTGAGTAGGAGATTCGAACTTTTAGATCTGACTTCTTGGTTGAGAGTATAAGTCTTGCAGTGTAGGTTGGCCTTATATTATTATTATTTAATATATAGATGTATTGCACAATTAAATGGTAAATGAAAACTTTAAAAAATAATAATAATTAAACGGTAACTGCTAAGGATGGCAACGAGGCGGGTCCGGGTCGAGGATGCACTCCCCATCCTCGTCCCTACCCCATTCCCCATTTTGAAGAATCGGGGGTCGGAATCAGTGAATCTTCGTTTGGGGATTGGGTCCTCATGGGAAAAATTCATATTTTCTATTTTTTATTTTTTATTTTATTTGATTTTTTTGATATCGGTGAGTATTTGGGCTAGCTTGCAAGCACCTCGACTAATCTCACTGAAAAATCCCCTAACCCTACTACAGTTGGTTGACTGAAAATACGTATTTTTTATTTTATTTATTTTTATTAGAAATTAATTAAAATCGATAAATATATTAAAATTATATATAATTTTATGCTAAAATTAGTATTTATTATTGAGAGTTTTATGTAGCGACTTCTATAAACTGTTTTTTGTTTTTTTGTTTTTTTTTTTTTTTTTTTTTGTTTTTTTTTTTTTTGAATTAGGTCATTTTGTCTCTGTTTTTTGTTGTCAAGAGACCTTGTTAAGTTTATTTCTTTCTATTTTCATTAGAATAAGTTAGATTAAGAGTTTTTTTTTTTTTTTAAAAAAAATAAAATTAAAACTTGGTATTTGGAAGGTTCGTTTGATGCCCGACTAAGCATCCGTCGTCGTTTTAAGGTTGGTTTGGGATTTTTATGTAATTTTATGAGATTACAGGATTTTGAATGTAAATTTACAGCATATTTATGGCTTATTGACTCTCGTGCTTAATTCTAGTTTCTCTATTTTGATTGATTTAACAAATTGATCACTTAGAGATTGCTTAGCTATGCTAGATGTATTGTAGGTGTCCTCAATCTCTAGCTTAATTTGAGTAGTAAAGGGGTCGTAGCCAGGTCAGTTAGCTAAGTAGAATTACTTAATTGCGTGTACATGGTAGACCTTATAGTTGATTTGCATGGAATAGCTTAATTCGAAGGGCCCGTCGTTTTAATCTGTTGTGTTCTGACCTATCCCAAGAGCTTAATGCTTCTAATTAGATAGATTGCTAGATAATTAGTTGAATAACCGATTTAGACGTTGGAATTTATTCCCTAAGGGAGGCTCCTACGGTGTCTCGAGGAGTTCAATCAGTCTTAGATATCTAGAAACTGCTTGATTGGTTGAATGTTTGTGATCAAAGTTGCGTTTGATCCCTAATTGTCTTGAATCGGTGTGTTGTGGTTAGATCATTAACATTTATTTTACCATTTTAGTCATTCTATCTACTTTTATGCTTTTAACTTCCCCTAGCCTGTGTCCATTAGAAAACCAATTAATAGAAAATCAATTTATTCGATTTTCTGTGATCAATCCTAACCATTTATACTGTAAATTATTTGTGGTCTGGTTTATAAATATATTTGATTGTGTGTGACGAGGAATTTCCTGCCTGGAATGGGTATTTTTGCCATCCACTATGCAAGGACTATGTTTTAATCTAATAGACCGAAGACAACCTGTAGGCCACCTTTTTCTTACGGAAAAAAAAAAGATTATTGTATAAAACTTCAATAATTATTTTTTAAATGCACAGTTTTTAAAAATAGTTTAAATGCGCTATTAATAACACATTTAAACGATATGACTGAAGACTATATTGGTAATTTGCTTAAGAATAGTTTATTTGAGTACTAATTTTATGTCCCTCACCTAAAACTAATTTGGTTTGTATTCTATCAAACCTTTTATCATTACTAGTAAATCCTCACGTGAGATGCACGTGTTTATGAATTTTTTTTATACATTGTGTTATTTGACATAGTCTTTTTTTTTTTTTAAATGTATATTATAATTGTTTAAAATCTATATATTTTTTTAAAATGTTATTTACTTAACTATAGAAAACCAAAATGTAAATTTGATATTGATTTAAAATATAAAATGATAAAATGGTATGAACAAAAAAACTAAAATGAAAATATAAAGTAAAAAAAATCATTATAATAAATAAATATGATCCAAGAATTTGCATGTGTTTTTTAATGTTTGAAAAAAGTCCATTGCAGCAAGGTTTAAAAATTATTATTAAATATTAAAAAATACTTTGATTTTCAAATAGTAATAATATTTAATTTTTAGATGAGTGATTTTTTTTAATACATTAAAACTTAATAAATTAACTTATTAGAACAATCGAAGCATGAAGGAATTTATAATTTATCAAAAAATATATTTACCTCAAGGAATTAATATGGAATGTAAATAACTTCAAGAAATTAATGTACAAAAAGATAGATAACAATTACCTCTATCAACTAAAATAAGTTTCTGAATTCTCAGGACATCATTGTGATACAGTTCAATGTTTTTCTTACAAAGAACGAAAACTTTAGCTTTCCATCCTTTTGAAAAGCTTAAGTTCTCTGATAAAAGAAGAATTTTTTATATCACTTGACATTTTGATAACCAAAAATTGACAATATAAATATTGGCAAACATTTTTTTTCTTTTTATACATGAATCACACACTCATACGTGAATGGATGCACCACTTTGATGTATAACCACCTCCACCCAAACAGTCGCGTCCCGTTGGCTTCAATTGCACCTATTAGACTCAACAGACACCTAGACTCGAATAGTCGCGTCCCAACAACAAATGGCAAAATATGAATTTACTAAAAATGTAAGAGCAAAAGAGGGAACAAAAGATTCTCCTCCATAGCCCCATTTATATATATTATAGATTGCTTGTTTTAAAGTATGGAGGTGGAGGTTTCAACTTCTAACCTCAAGAAAATGAATGAGTTTTTTTAATTGTTGAATTGTGATCATATTGACGATTCATTGAACGTTTAAATTGTTTTAAATTTGAATTTAAAAACAAGTTGAATGCGTTTGAAATTGGTCACCGTTCATGTGAAGCAAATTAAAATATAGTTACTCAAACAAATATCACTTTTAAATATGCTTTCGGGCTCTTTTGCATTCTTTTATCAATCTATACTATCTAAATAGCGCTTGAGGGGAAAAACTTTTGATTTTCCCTTTTGTCCCTTTTTAATTTAAAGACTTCTCATTTTGCCATTCTTAATTTAAAGGTTTTCCCTTTTGCCCTCAATTTGAATAAAGATTTTGAAATCTCTACACATGTGATTTCTAAATTGAATAAAAGTTCTAAAATCTCAACGATCTCCAATCTTCCAACTAACTCATGCATATTTGAATAATTTGAATAATAAAATGATAAAAATCTAATATTAAACATATTTAAATAATAAAATGATAAAATAATACTTATATTCAATCTTCCAACTAACTTATGCATATTTGAATGATACAACAATACTTATTTATTTATTATATATTAAACAATATGTACTTCATATTTAAAAATACTTTTTTAAAAAATAAACTAATATTTAAAGATTTTGTTAATGAGTATTGAAAAAGTTAATGACAAAAACTAAAATAGCATTTTTGAGCCTATGTGTTTTCAGTGAAATTATTATGAACAATATTTTTGAACCTATGTGTTTTCGAGAATATGAAATTATTATGAAAGAAAGTTAAGAAAAAAAATTTTAAAAATTTGAACAATTATTTTTCGAGAATATGAAATTAAAATAATACTAAATTATTTTTAAAAAAAACAAAGATAAGATTTTTTTGAATAAGTATATTAATAAAATATTAACTCATCTATTATGATTAATATATATAAATTAAATGTCATATATCATCAGTCTATATATAGGGCATCCCACAACTGAATTCCATTTCTTCCAAAGTGATTCTAAAAATTGTAGGAGAGAAATTTTGATTTCCTCTTTTTTCATTTGATGGCTATGACTATATAAGTCTAACATTTCTTTTTCAATAAACCATATCATTCATATCCAATTTTCCAATTCTCAAAGTTCAAGCAATTTATTATTGAAAAAACTTCGTTATGGTGATGTTAAAGGTCGACAAGTGAATGAACTCTTCTTCCAATTATTTTTGCAAATGGCAGATAAAAAGAGAGGGTGATTTAATGTAATTTACTAGTTTTTTTTGCATGTTTTGTAGTTTTTTTTCCTTACTTGGCAGAGAAATAGGCTGATTTAATGTAGTTTATGGCTTGCATGCTTTTGTAGTTTTTTATTTTTGGGCAAATGGCAAGGTGAGTGATTTAATGTAATTTACTACATTTGTAGTTTTCTCTTTCTCTTTTCAAATCTGTAAAGACACACCAATTCATCTACTGATCCTTGGCATATTGAAGAGGGTGGAGAAGAAAACGATTGCAACTCTAGTTCGTTAAGGCAGAAGGAAAAGCATAAACAGGTAGATAATGTGATGTAATTGTATTATTTTCTTATTTATTTTGCTTCATTTTCCTTTTTCAGTTTTGGATAAATTGGAGTTTAATAGGCTAGGATTTAAGAAGGTTTGATCACAGTTTTACATTTTTCCTATTTATGTAATTTATTATATTTAACTATAATTGCTAATAGTAATAGTTGTTAAATAATATCATTGCAATTTCCAATATTATGGTAACAATTAATATTCAGATTCTAAAAGTTATTTTATTTGATGGAAGATTGAATTCTATATCTTGCAATTTTATGATAAAAAAATAAATTCAATACTTCTTAATTTATTATTATTAAAGTTTGAAATAAAAAATAATATTATTGTTTAAATTAATTTATTAATAGATATTTTCGATTCGTTGAACTTTTGTAAACAAAAATAAATTGACCAATAAATTTCCTCAAAACTTCTTTCATACCTTCAAAGAGTTCTAAAATTGAGAACCACATATCTAATTAATGATTTTCTTGAATTCAGAAAGACCATTGCAAAAAAGTTTTTTTTCAATTACTAGATTATTGATACGAATTAAAAAAAAAAATAATATTTTGATTTAAATTAAAGTCTGAAATTAAATGGGTAATCAAATGATGCAAATCAAAATCAAAATAATATTTTAATTTAAATTAAGATTTGAGATTAAACTTTTGTAAATAAAAATAAATTTATTAATAAATCCTCTCGATTTAGTAAACTTTTGTAAACAAAATAAATTAACCAATAGATTTTCTCGAAATTCTTTCATAGATTCAAAGAGTTCTAAATTTGAGGATCACTATCTAATTAATGATTTTCTTGAATTCGAAAATTTCATTGCAACAAATGATTTTTTTCAATTATTAGATAATACAAAATTTAAAAAAAAAATGGAAAAATAACATTTTGGTTTAAATTAAAGTATGAAATTAAATGGGTAATCAAATGAAGCAAATCAAAAATTAAAAAAAAAAGGTTTAAATTAAAGTTTGAAAATAAGTGGGTCATCAAATAATTCTAATCAAAATAAAATAATAATATTGAAGTGTAATTCTTCATTTTTCATATGTATAAGACCCTACATTCAACTTTTATATGTACATTGCATTTTCAACGTTATGAAACACGTGCAACGCACGTAGTATCCAAGTAGTTTATTTAAAAGCACAAAATAAGCATAGTTCAATGGTAATTGACAAATCCTCTCACTCCTAAATGTTGTTGTTGCACTGAATTTTTTTTTTAATTTATTTAAAAGCAGTTGGTATGTGTCATTAAAATGTTAATAAAGGTATTACCTTTTTTTTTTGAATTCAACAACATTTGAAGGTGGTGGGATTCAAACATATGACATCTTAGTTATAAACTCATATTTTATGTCAGTTAGGCTATACTCTTGTTCGCAAGGTATTACCAATTACCATCTCAATAATCGGCTTAAAATGGTAAAAAAAACTCTCAACTTATTCAATCCGATTACCAAGGCCAACCACTTAAGAAAAATAATTTATTCATTTAAAAAAATAATTTATGTTAAATAAATTTTAAACTTACTATTAATTTAGGTTTTAAAAAAACGCTCTGTCTAACCCTATGAACATCATTTGCAGTGGATTTTCCAACCTTAGAAAGTAAGGAATTAAAACATTGTTTTTCTTTTTCCAAATTGCAGCAAAACGATTTTCTTATAAACCTTTGACTTATACACAAAATTTCGAATAAATATCAATAAATCTAGAAATGATACACTTTATTATTAGGTTAAATTATCAAAAATACCCCTGAACTATGAAGTTGGTTTCAATTATACTCCTGAACTTTGAAAAGTTTCATTTTAACCATTGAACTTTGAAGTTTGTTTCAAAACAACCATTGAAGGCTTTTTTCGTTAAATTCATGGACGAAAAATGGTGTTTTTGCATTTATTTTGTTGCTTAGGTGAACATATTTGAACATATACGTTGAAAAAAAAAATTCAAAACATATGTAAAAACGTCATTTTTCGTCCATAAATTTAACGAAAAAAACTTTCAAGGGTTGTTTTGAAACAAATTCCAAAGTTCAATGGTTAAAATGAAACTTTTCAAAGTTCAGGGATATAATTGAAACCAACCCCATAGTTCAGGGGTATTTTTGATAATTTAACATTATTATTATTTTCTTCTTTTGAGTAAAGAAATGATACACATTTGAAGTTTAGAACTTGACGAAGTAATCACATGACACGAATTTTAAGTTTCAAATCTGTTGTTGCCAAAATTCGGACAGAGAAACTCACCTGGCCTTCACGTGACAACGACGGTGAATTTGTAGTTTAGGAAAAGAATGCCACAAAGGCTCCAATGCTTAAGTTAGCTATGAGGTTTTTAGAGAGAGTGTAGCAAGAGTTCTGGAGAATGAAGGAACTTACCTCTCTCATCTTGATAATAGAGCTTAAATACTCTTCCTCTAGGATTTTTGGAGGATTCCTCATAAGAATAGGACGTAAAAGGATCAGATCGGGTTGGACGAAGGTTGTTCAGGCTAAGAGGAGAAGAGAGAAGGCCCAAAAGAGGACTTTGTAGTGGGGGGTGGCCTCCCAAGTACTTGAGCTCCGGCCCAAGTCGGCTCCTTGTTCCTTTCTTGCGTTGATCCAATTTCGCTTGGTTTCGGCACGCTGTTATACGTATTGGGCTTTTTAGCCATGTTTTGCCTTTAATTTTTGTGATATGACCTTTTTGGGGCATAATGATAAATCCATGGCGAATTAGGAAGAGGAAACAAGCTAGAGCAAGTTGAACAAGGACCAAGGGTCACAGGGGAGTTGGGATCAACCCCTAGCTGAGGTTGGCCTCAATCTAGGCCGAGGTCGACCTGGGAACTTAGACCGCTGGCCCAAGTTCCCTCCTTCTAATTGCCCTGGAGGCCCTGTTCCTTTTGCCCTTAGGTTCATTTTGACCCGTCTTGTCCCGTGTTGAGTTCTTCTTTGCATATTTGTCTTTCCACTTCCTTTATATTTCAAAATTGTCCTCATAGTCAAATTTTACCCATAACAAAATCAATTGAACAAATTTTAATATTATATTAATCTAAATCATCACTATTATCATCAGAATACAACATTGCAATTATAAAGTAATCAAAACCTTTGACCTTCTTAGAGAAGGTTAATGATATCAACCTTGCCGGTTGAATTTTGAAATCAAGGTTTCCTTGGAAATTTAGAGAAATCCGGTGGCCGACTTTCCATATACGCTGTTTTTCCTTCGTTACTCTCTTCTGTACCATAAAAGATGAGCGTGGCGTCGCCGGCGAGCGCCTGCACGGCGGATCAGAGACACAGTGGGTCAGTCGGCCGGCGGGGGCAAATAATTGTGAAGAAAATTGGGAGTTTCGAAGCACAGTACCTGAAGTCCGGCATGTCCGTCGTCAACGGCGTTGAGAGCCGATTTCAATACCCGGATTGCAGTTGGACTGTTCCTTAGAATCTCTCTGCACCATTTGATTGTTTCTTGCTCGAGCTTATCCAACTGCAAAAGCGAGAGTACAATAAAAAAGCGATGAATAACTTTTGCTTACGTCATGTCAAAAAGCGAGAGTACAATAAAAATCTAACGAGAGTAAGAGACAATTTTCAATTTTTTCTTGCAGATGCCATTTTCAACCTTCTTCTCCTCCTTTACCCACGCCGGCACCAACCCACCTCAAATCTAGGTATCAAATTTGAAATCTATTTTCAACCCACCTCAAACCAAGCAAATTCCGTCAATATCAAATATGGAATCCATTTGCATGGGTATCAAATCTGGAATCCATTTTTAACCTCCATTTTCAACCACTTTCTTATTCTCCTTCACACACGACGGGATTTTCGACAACATTCAGCATGAACAGAACTTGGAAGGTTGAAGATGGTGATGGGGGCGATGATGTGAGTTGATGTTGTTTTTCTCGCTCTCGTTGGATTTTCTTGTACTCTCGCTCTCGATGTGAAGTAAGTAAAAGGTTATCCATCGTTATTTTGAAAGACTTGGTCATATTTCATTTTGGCCATAAAAAGATCATCCGTATAAAAAAAAAACCCATATCTTAGCTCTATTTTTTCATAATTTAATAAATATTGGTGAAAATTTGATCTTTCAACTTCAATAAAAAGAAGTACTACTTTAATAGTTGTTAACAACATGACATTAAATTTCTGTCGACATGTCGACATTTCTATCGATATTTCTACATGTCCATGGATTTGACATCGACATAAGGAAGAAATCGACATTTCCACTATACCGTACAAAATTGATGAAATATTAAAAAAAATAGCAAAAAAATGTAACTTAAAATGAATATAATATTGTAACAAGTATTTTAAATCGTTTAAAATGTGTAAAATGTTCATTTATTAATTTAAATATTTTTTTTTGAATTTTTTGTTCTTAATTTTTTTTCAAAAATATCCATCGACATCGACCTTTTATCTATATTTCCATCGAAATCTCCATAAAATTGAGACTTCGACATTTCTGTCGACATCGACATTTTAAACCTTGGTTCAAGTTTTAGTCATTCTGACAGACCTCACCTATGATGTATGTCGTTGTCGTATTGAATATATAATATATTTTTTTATTCACTTAACAAAGAGTATGTTTTTATTTAATTGACTCTATCAATTGACCATGATAATTGTTTAAAAGAAATTTGACTATGGGACTTTCCAAATCCAAAAAAAAAAAAAAAAAGACTGTCAAAGTTGAAGACGGAGTGAAAAATATGAAACATTGAGTCGGTTTTCAAGTAGGTAAAAAATTATTTAGAAGGTGAAATTTCTTTTAAGTTTAACCAAATCATAAATATTATTATGATTATTTTAGTTCGACAGATGAGAATTGAACCCCATTAATCAATTGAACCATGTTCATATTGACATTATAAATACTAGATTAAAATTAAATTTAATTAAATTAACATTTCTAAAATATAGGTACTAATTTAAAATTAAATAGAGATATGAAATTAAAGTTTAAATTATAAATTTAGTCTTTGACTGGATTGCATTTATTTAATTCTTGAACTTTAAGAAGTGTCCAATAAATTCATAAACTTTCAAATTTGTCTCTATTTGGTCTTTGAACTTTAAAAATTGTAAAGTACTTAAACTTTTAATTTTATGTCCAATAGATCCTTGAATTTTTAATTTTGTGTTTAACAAATTCTTGACCAATTCAAAGCTTTTTAAAATTCGCAGACCTACTAAACACAAAATTAAAAGTTTAGAATCATTACATTCAATTGTATATCTAATAAATCAGTTAATTGTCGAGTATAGCTCAACTGACCTAAAATATATACCATTGACAAAAAAAATTAAAGGTGTTTCAAAATTTCCACCTTACATATTTAAAAAAAAAATCAGTTAATTTAAAATTTTTTAAATGCCTAGAGAACTTATTAACACAAATTAGAAAGGTACTACTAGACACAAACAGAAATAGACCAAACTTGTAATTTAACTAAAATTAAACAACTGAAGCGGAAGGGAACTGCGGTTGGCGGCCGAGAAATTTGGCCGTCACCGCCGGAAGAACTCACCGGAACAACAGTGTTGACGAGGCCCATTTTATCTGCTTCAGAAGCCGAATAGAATCTCGTCAAAAACCACATCTCTCGTGCCTTTTTAGGTCCAACCTGATCATCCACAACAATCAGAAAACACAAAAAAACAAACTCAGTTTCCCTGTATCGAAACTCAAAAGGCAAAACCCAGAAAATTCACTTACCAAACGGGACATAATGGAGCTTCCATAGCCAGCATCAAAGCTCCCCACCTAAAGGGGAAAAAAAACAGTTCAAATTGAAACAGAGAAGAAGAAAATAATGACCCTAATTTAAGAAAATTTCAAAATTAAATTACCTTAGGCCCTGTTTGACCAAATATAGCATTGTCTGCAGCAATGGTTAAATCACAAACCATGTGCAAAATATGTCCTCCTCCAACAGCATAGCCTGCCACCTAATAATAAACTCAAAATTAAAATTTAAAGCTATGATATTGATGATCTTAGACGAACATAATCTAAAAAAAAAAAAAATGCGAGAATTGAAAAGGAAATTGGGAAATTCTACCATCGCAATGACTGGTTTTGGAAGACGACGAATCTGGACCTAAACAGGGATTAAGAAAATTAATTGAGGTCCAAAAATGGGGGTAAATAAAGAATCGAACGACATGTCGGTACCTGTAAATCCAAAACATTAAGACGACCAAAATTTTCATAATCGGCATAACCATCTTTCTTTCTCAAAGCCTGATCTCCTCCACTGCAAAACGCCTCTGTTCCCTACAGTAATCAGAAATTAAAATCGTGTTAATTAACTCTCAATTATGAATTCACAAGAACAGAACAAAATTACCTTTCCAGTAAGAATGATGACTCCGATTGAACTATCGTCTCTGGCATCGTTAAATGCACGAATGAGCTCTTTAATCGTCTGCGGCCGGAAAGCATTTCTCCTCTCCGGTCGGTTGATCGTAATCTAGGGCACAGAAAATTGCAAATGTTAAAAAGATAAAACACAGCGATTGAATTCTCGAAGTTGAAGCTCGATTGAACCTTCGCAATTGCTTCTCCGACGGCCTTTTCGTAGATGATGTCGGTGAATTCCTTGCCGAAGTCGTCGCCGGTGATGCTCCAAACGACGGGATGAGTCGAAACGGCGCCGTGCTTGCGGTGGTAACTGTCGTTGATTGAGGTGCCGGATAAGCGAATAGAGTCGGAATTTGGAGATTGGGGAATTGGAGTGAGATGGCCGGAAATGGAGGCCATTCTCCTTCTCACCGTGTTGTTCGGATCCTTCTCCGCCATTGCTGAACTGGAATTCGGAGATGAAGAAGAAGAAGGACAGAAGAAAAGTCGAAGGGAATTAAGAAATAGTTCAGGTTACTGTAGTTAGGGAGATTGAGAACGTGATAGGCTGATACCATTGGATAAGATAAGGTGTCAGCAGCTTATATTGTGTAACAATTAGTTTAGGCAAGGGGGTTACACCATAGATATAATATAAAAGACATCTTCCTTCACGTCACCGTTAAATTTTTTTATCATTTTTTATAGGTATTTTCTTACATGTCACTATTTAAAAAGTTTAAAAAAATTATACAAATCACCCCTAAACTATGTGAATTGTTACAATCACACCCTTAAATTTTAAATTTAATCCACTAACCTCCTGAACTTTGTTAAGTGTTGCAATCACTCCCTTAAACTTTTAATTTGACCAATAAAGTACATGGGACTGATTGATCAACTTCAAAGTTTAAGAATGTGATTGCAATACTTAACAAAGTTCAGATGGTTGATTAATGAAATTCAAAGTTCAAAGGTGTGATGCCTGAAATTAAAATATACATGGGTGTTTGTTGTGAAATAAGAGAAAGATAACAACACCAATAGGTATTATGATTTCAGACAACTCCTACTAAACAAGGAAAATCATTCTCATTCAATTTGCACTCTAATTTAATTTTAGGGATTAGAAGATGGAAAAAATATTATTATTATTATCATTATTATTTATTATAAAGGGGAAAATGTAAATGCTATTATGCTAATACCATACATGATACAACACAAACTTATTTTCAAACCTTTAATTTCAGCGATTAGGAGCCACCCGTTAACGATGTGGTTGTGGTGTACTTATATCGTTAAATTGTGAAATTATTGCCATTAAGCCTAACCACTCTTGAAATTGTAGAGGGGGGAGTTTGCAAGTAAACCTCCATCACTTAATGGAATTAAAAATGGGATAGATTAATTAGAACATTTAAAACAATTTTGTATCTTTGAAATGGTTTTTCTTTTTTTTTTTTTTATTACAACAAATTTAGAAAAATGGAGATTTAAACCTCTAACCTCAATAGAGGTAGTACGTGCCAATTCCTGTTGAGCTGTACTTTGACGGTTTAGAACTTCATGTGCTAAGTTTTGGTATGATTTTATAGTTCGTGGATAATTTTTGTGATTTTTATAAACTAAATGTTAATTACATGCATAAGCACTTTTCTCTTAAGCAACCTTTATTTTTTAGTTCAACAAATAAGGGGTGTGGATTTGAATCTCCATATCAAAAGTTTATGGCTTGAACTATGTAGAAAAATATCAGTTAGATTACAAGTTTAGTCCCTAAAACTTCATGTTTATGTGTTAATAAGCCCTTGAACTTTTATTTTTTTGTCCAATAAGTTTGAACTTAAATGTCAAATAGGTCTTAAACTTTCAATTATGTTATAATAGATTTTTCAACTTTCATGTGTTTAATAGGTATTTGACATACTGACATTTTTCATAAATTACGAACTTATAAGATGCAAAATTGAAATATTAGAGTCCTATAAGACACAACATTCAATTTTATATCTAATAAATTGTTCACCTTAAAATAGTTAAGTTACAAATTTAGTCCCTAAACGTCCAAGTTTGTGTCTAATGGGTTCTTGAACTTTAATACTTGTCTAATAGATCTCTAAATTTTCAATTTTGACTCTAATAGGTCTTTGACACATTCAACATTTTTAAAACTTAACTAATTTATTAGACATATGTAACAACCCTACTTTTCCTATTAGACTTTCTAGGGACATTACTACATGCATGCTAATGAAAATTAAAAAAAAACTTAAATAACAACTAAAAAAAAACAAACTTTTGCTAATCAATCGAAAGCATTTACCTCGAGATCCCTTTAAATAGATTTCAAAGCATAAGAATAAATCAAAACATTTTAACAATTGAAATGATTTCCAGAATACTCCCACTAAGAAAAAAAAACATTCCAAAAGTGCTAATAATGAAAAAAAATTGCAGAATTTAAGCTCCTATAGGTCACTCATGGTCTCTTGCAGCAACTATCATGTCATTCGCCTAGGATGCCCTTGCCTTTACCTGAAAAGAAAAACATTTTTGAAAAGGGTAAGTATTTAAAATACTCAGTAAGTGACCTCACTACCGAGGTCAGGATATGCAAATACATACAAAGTGATTTAAATTTTTTTTCCTCTAGTGGGACCTAAAACATTTTCATAGTGGAAACGTTTCCCTTTTAACTTTTCTCTTCGGCTTAATGTGGACAATTAACCCACCTAACATTTCCTTTCCATTTAACCTTTTCAGGTTCCTTTTCATTTAGATGTACATCTATAATTTTAGGGGTAATTGCCACAGCATTCGAAATCATTCTATCATGAAAATAAACATGTATGCATGAGGTCCCAAAGCATTTTAGATTTTCATTCCATGATGCAACACAAGCAATATTCTCATATCATTAATCATAAATCATGCATCACATTCATAAGAATATTTGGCAATCATACATGTCAAAATCCATTTTCATATGAAATAAAGCATTTTAAAATTAATCAAAAATCATAAATAAAAAATTTATAAAACTTTTCATTTTGAATGTAATTTTTTTTAATTTCAATTTAGTTCCCAACTTGCATTTAAGCATACCGGCATAAAATCCCTTACCTTGGCCAATGTTCAAGAAAGAATCCTCAAACTCCTATTTCAGAAATCCATTGGTAAACCTACAACAATTTCCAAAAGATCATGCTTGACATTCATAGCCTTTAACTCCAATTCTAAAAATCACCCTAAGACGTTGGTTTAATAACTTCACTTATCCCAAAGAAACTCATATTTAGGGGGAACTCATAGTCATAACCATACATGTGTTCCCAAAGCCCATACTTCATAGTCATCCTAAAGCCCTAAACTACCTCCCAAACTTAGTAAAAATTAGAAGATATTTTTTTTTCTTCAACACAATCCAAAACTTAGAATTGAAGCCTAGTATATACTCAAGGATTGCTTGATTTTAGAATGTGAATTTTACCTCCGTTCCTTCTCCAAAACAGAACTGACCTTTACCAATTAAATGATGGTTTGCTTCGATTTTGTCGAGCCAACCTCCACCTACAATGGGTATTCCAAAATAGAGCCCGAAAATCAATGGGTCAACCTCCAAATTACCAAAACACTGCCCAAAACCAAAATTCCAATATGAAAACCATAAGGATACAACATGAATAAGCTTACCCACGTGAAAACGGAACTTAATCGTGGTTGTACAGTAATGAAAATAACCGAAAAATAGCCCAAAAATAGAGCAATCCCGCCGGAAACGGATATGCTGGTGGCGGCAGTCTACGGCAGATAGGGTCCGAGGCAGCGTTCAGGTGGTTCGCGGTTCGTGAATCTGCGACTCGAGGAGTGGACTGCGCGGCGGTTTGGGCGGTGGTCTGCGGTCCACGTGGTGGCTGCACAATAGCAAGGCGGCGAGATGCGGCGACGAGCTGCTGGAAAAATTAAAAAAAAAACAAAAAAAAAATAAACTCCTTCTTGCTAGAGGACTGTAGAACACACAAGGGGAAGAAGAAGAAGGAGATGAGGAAGATGGTGGCTTGGCTTTGAGAGTTGGCTTGGAGGCTTGACTCCAACCTAGGGCTGCATGCAAATTAAATAATAGAGGGGAGAATTAGGGCTTGGCTTCTCCTTGGGCTTGACTTGGGCTTAAACTCACTCAAATCACAAAAATGCCCCAAACATTATTTAAATCTCTTTTTCCCTTATTTCTTCCCAATTTATCCTCCAATTCTCAAATTTACAATTGTGCAAGTCTCCAAAAATTCAATTTCAATACACAACTTAAAACATGGAATTGGCCCTACAATTAATTTAAATTTCAAAATTAAAAATTTAATTAATACCTGAAAGTGTTGGTCGTTACAGTATAATTGAATTTTGTGTATGGTATAACTTTAAACTTTCAATTTTATGTCTAATAAATTTGTAAAATTTTAAAAACTTTGAATAGGTTAAGGTCCTGTTAGACGCAAAATTGAAAGTTCATAAAATTAAGTTATAATATAAACGTCTAAAAATTGTTTCATATGTCAATGACTTTTTAGGCACAAAATTAAAAGTTTAGAAATATATTAGATATTTTTTAATATCAGATACCTATTAGATATAGATCTAAAAGTTTAAGAAAAAAATTTGTAATTTAACAGGAGTATTTGAATTTAATAAAAGGTTGTATTATTTGACCTTGAAAGCAGGAATGAGAGAAAAAGTGGGTGTCGTTGCCGAGCGAAGTTCAAATGGCAATTAAGTAAAGGTTAAAACACACTTTTAGTTCCTACACTTTTATGAAAATAACAAATGTGGTGGTTCATATACTTTCAATTTCGTAGCAAATTAGTCTCAGTACTTTAAATTTTGTAACAATTTAGTTCCTATCTTAAAAAATATGGCTACGATGAAATTAGATTTCTTATCTATGTAGATTAATAAATTGATTAAGGATCAAATACGTTTGTAAATGTAAGGTTAAATTATCAAAAATACCTCTGAACTATAGGGTTGGTTTCAATTATACCTCTGAACTTTGAAAAGTTTCATTTTAACCCTTGAACTTTAAAGTTTGTTTCAAAACAACCCTTGAAGATTTTTTCCGTTAAATTTATGGAAGAAAAATGACGTATTTGCATATATTTTGATTTTTTTTTTCAATGTATATGTTCACATAAGCAACAATACAAATGCAAAAACATTATTTTTCGACCATGAATTTAATGAAAAAAGTCTTCAAGGGTATTTTTGAAACAAATATCAAAGTTCAAGGGTTAAAATGAAACTTTTCAAAGTTCAGGGGTATAATTGAAACTAACTCCATAGTTCAAGGGTATTTTTGATAATTTAACCTAAATGTAAAGACTAAATAATAACATGAGAAAATTTGACAATCAATTTTGTTGAAGATTTTTGCAGTAAAGATTAAATAGTTCCAAAGTTTGAAGTATGTGGATTAAATTTTACAAACTAAAGTTTGAGAATTAAATTGTTACTTTCATGAAATTAACAAAAGTATTTTTTTATCCTTAAAGTAGATAGGTAAATCGGTTTAAATAATAATAATAATAATAACATAAGTAATTTTTTTTTCTTTTTTTTTTTATTTACAAATTTCATCTTTTTTAGTCTTAGCCTCTTAGGTGCATTAATGGCAGCTATTAAGAAAGGACAAATTAGATGAAAAAAACAAAGAAAGTAAATTTTTTTTTTCGTGTGTGTATATGTATATATATATTTTTTCGTTCAACCATATTTGAGAGTTATGGAGATTTGAACTTCAGATATTTTTTTTTATTATTAAGTTTACATATTAATTATCGCTGAATTATGTTCATTTTAGTATTTTTCTCACGTATTTTGTTTTTAGAGTCTCGGCTTTATTATTTGCATTAATGTTTAAGTTCCATGCGACATCAGTGATTTTTTTAGAATTGCAATTAAAGTAGTTTTTAACTAAGGCAGTACTAAAAAAATAATAAAAAGTTTTTACTGGGGTTATTGATATTTTGATATTTTTTACAATTATTCTTTTAATATTTTAATTTAAGAAAAAATTCAATTTTGACTCATAAACTTGTTGCCTTGTATCCATTTTTACCCTAAATTTCAATTTCATCAAATTAAACTATAGACTTAATTAAATGTTGTAGTTTCTACCATCTATTTAATTTTTTCTAAGTCACTCACTATTTTTAACAAAAAAAATGTAAAAATCTCCATAACCTCATTAATTTCAAGAATATCAAAATTTGCACACATTTAAGTTTGATTAATGTACAAAATAACCATTAAATAACTTTGTCAAAATTCACAAAATTTAACCCAAAAAAATAGCAATTATGTTGTTTTTCTTTGAAATTATCAAATTTGTATCATATATATGTTTTATAATTCATTGAAAGCATATGTGAATACTTTTTTTGAATGAAATTTCAAACAAAAAACTTAACATAGGGTAAAATTTGTAAGACATTTTCAAGTTTAAGGTTAAGATTGCAAACTTATCTAAGTTTGGAATGCAATTTGATGATATTGAAAGTTTAGGGTAAAGATTGATACAACTTCCCCAATTTGGATAAGAATTGATTTTTTTTTCCCTATAATTTAAATATAGGGATGGAGATTCAAAATTTCTAACAAACAAACTTAAAAATATTTAAAAAAAAACTATTGGTATTTTAATTAATTGAGTTATGTTTATGTTAGAATTCCTTGAATGGTCAAACAATGTTTAACACACCCACCGCGCCAACATGAGCATAGTTCAACAGTTAAGACATCTACTAAGTCCCTTGAGATCAAATGTTCAATTCTCTACCTCTGTATTAATTTTTTAATATTATTTTTTATACCTAATAAATGTGGAGGTGAGAGATCAAACATCTAACTTAAAGATAACATACGTGTTTTAACTATTGAGTTAAGTTTAGATTAATAATTACTAACTTGAGCTAGCTTGACAAGATAATGCATTATATATATTTGTTATAAAGGTCAAAAATTTGACTTTCCACCCCAATATAGTTGAACTAAAAAAAGAAAAAAAAAAGGTTGATAAAATTTTGTATATTATTAACCTAGTACAAATAGGGTTAAATATATCAAATGGTCCTTAATCTTTTAGGCAACGCTCAATTTGGTTCTTAATCTTCTAAAAAAACTCAATTTGACCATTAGTTGATCATTAGTGAATTGAAAATTAGGTTTAGAAAAAAAATATAATTTGTATAAACAAGGTTTATGTCTAATTAGATTGCCACAGACTCTTCACATATCTCTACATAGTATGGTGCTTTTAGTTTCACCAAAAATACCTCTTGCCAATAGAGATGTTATTCCTCACTTGTGATCTCCCCCCTTATTTTTAGCCAATCTGGGACTTTTATTGCATTCTCAACAATCCTCCCATTGAACAATAGACCATTAAGCATTTTTTTCAAGTAGTCATCCATTTGTCCAACTCTTTGCCTACATCCATAGTTTTCTTTTATTCAATCGATCTCCTCTTATATGTAGTGATAAAATGTTGATGTGCCAAGATCAAGGTCATATAAATATCTTGCCTTGCACACCACATGACAGCTGTGACATGAATCACTCAACAACAAAATAGTAGCATATTAAATCTGTTTGACAGCAAAACAATAATAGACTGTGGCATAATTTTCTCTTCACAGCAGCAGATTTATTTATTTCTTAATATTTTTTTTCACCCACATGGAAAGTCCCATCACCATCAATGAATTATTTTTCAACAAACCATTGAATAATTCATTGATCATTTCCTTCTCTACTTTTTTGCCTTATATGATACCCTTTTTTGTGCACCAATTAGTCTTTCGTTTTCTGTATAAGAAAGAGGTGAATATGTAAATGAAAAGTAAGAAAAACATAATTATTAATCCAGTACATTGGCTTTGAAATTCTTTTATGGTATTAGAGCGTAGGCCGTAGTGCACAAAAGAAATCAATCAAATTTCATTTCATGGATATCCCTTATGGCCATATCAGAACCATAATTGTCCATCCAAATCTTTCACCAATGTTCTAGTTTGGTCTCCATCAAACTCAATCATTCAAACTATCTCATTTGGAGGTCACTAGTCTTACCTCTCATTCGCAATCTTGGAGTAGAACATCACTTGTTGGAAATTAGCCCACCAGAAAAAGAAGTAAAGAATAAAGAAGATGGGCAAACCTCTATCAATCCACACCATACAAAATGGATAAACAATGATGGACTACTCACCTCTTGGCTTCTAGGAACTATCACTGAGGAAGTTCTTGCAACAATTGAGGGAGCGGATTGTGCCTAACAAGTATGGAACTCTCTTGAAGAGAAACTCCTGATGTTAACCAAGGTGAATGAAATCCACTTTAATGAAATGTTGGTAAGTATGAAGAAAGGAAGTCAAAATTTGGATAAGTTTATAAAGAAATTTAAATCCATTTGTGATAGGTTAGCTGCAATGAAGAAGCCAGTTGATGACACCATAAAAATCTTCCACCTTGCTAGAAGATTGGGTGGCAGATACAAGGACTTTTGAACAACTATGCTATCTAAAGCTCCATATCCTACTTACAATCAGTTTGTCTTGGCACTAAAGACTCATGAACAACAATTGTTAATTGATGTAGAAGAGGAAAAATCAAGTCCGATTGATTACAATCATGCATTCTTCAGTCAACGTGGGAGATCAAGAGGGAGTGGAAGAACGTTCACCTCAAAGGGAAGAGGGTTCAAACAAGGTAGAAACCTTCAAACCACAACAAGCACAAATTAGAATATTTACACGTTTAACCAACTTGCACACAAAATTTTTGAAATCTCCTCTGGACAGCAACATAAAATGCAGCAGGACAACATGTTGTTTAAACAAATCAAAGGCATAACATGTCAGATTTGTGGGAAATTGAACCATTCAGCCCTAGAATGTTGGAAGCAGTTTGATCATGCATACCAAGCGGATGAAATTCCACAAGCATTGGCTGCCTTGAGTTTAAATGAATAGATCGATCCTACCTTATATGATGATTCTGGTGCAACGTCTCACATAGTAAATGATCCCGATAAGATTATTCACAAGACTCTTTACTATGGAAATGAAAAAATATATGTAGGAAATGGAGAAGGATTAATCATATCACATGTTGGCTTTCATAATGTTCAAAATAGTGATAATACTCTTGCTCTTAAAAATGTGTTAGTTGTTCCTAAAATGAAAAAGAATCTTTTATCTATAAGCAAGCTTACTAAAGATAATGATTGCTCTATCACTTTTGATGCTAACCACTTTGCCATTAAGAATAAACAGAGAATGATATTGGGCAAGGGATATAAGACGACTTGACTTTATGCCTTGGAAGAAATGGAGTGAGAGCCTCAAAATTTTTCTGCATATGTTACCATTTCTAGCTTTAATAAAGCCCTATACCCCATATGGCATAAGCGTATGGGGCACCTAAATGATGTTACTTTAAAGCATTTACATGACTGTCACTTGTTAGATGTTTCTAGTTGGAAGAAGGATCATATTTGTACTACATGTCAATTGAGCAAAAATTGCCAACTACTTTTAAGTCATCTAACAATACTTGTCTTATTCCATTACAAAAAAGTGCATTGTGATCTTTGGGGCCCAACACCTATAACTTCTTGTCAACATTTTAGGTACTATGCTAGCTTTATAGATGACTACTCTAGGTTCACTTGGTTTTACCCCTTGAAAAGAAAATTTGAATTTTTTGAGTGCTTTGTCAAATTTCAAAAACTAGTTGAAAACCAACTTGATAGAAAATCAAAGTTGTTCAAAGTGATGGAGGGGGAGAGTTCAAATCTTTAGCATTGAAGGAACACCTTGAGAATAATGGCATCTATCACCAATTCTCTTGTCCACATACACCACAACAAAATGGTTTGGTATAAAGAAAGCATAGGCACATAGTGGAGACCGGTCTAGCACTTCTTTATCAATCCAAAACTCCAACACGATATTGGGTAGATGCCTTCTTGACAGCAACTTATCTCATAAACCGAATGTCAACCAAAGTTCTTAACATGAAAAGTCCCTATGCTACTCTCCTCAATAAACAACCCCCTACGATTGCATAAATTTTTTTGGTTGTCTTTGGTTCCCTTATTTAAGAATGCATAATAAGCACAAGTTTACAAAAAGAACCTACCCTTGTGTATTCATAGGATACAGTCCAATACATAAAGGCTTTAGATGTTAGACCCCAAAACTAATAGAGTATACATATTAAGGCATGTCATAAGTGATAAAAGTGTCTTTCCTTTTAATTCACAAGAACTAATCTCTCACAATGAGGGCAAGAATCTTTCTGTTGTTGAGTTTGCAGACTTGGATTTATGGATGAATGAGACAAATAAGGCAGCAAACAACAACTAACATATATCAGAAGTTAATGGAGACTTAGATGAAGGAATGAACGTTTCACTCCGCAGCATAAGCATTGGATCGTCTTTGAATTTATTTAAAATTAAACTAAAAAATAAGATTAAGCAAACTTACTTGGAGTAAATATGGAGATATTTCTAGCAGGTCTTTATTTCCTCCACAAAGTTTTTCTGGCTATGACTCGAACACAGGACCAAGGCTTGTGGGGGCCTCTTAATATAAAATCCACAAGGGATTGGAGAGGAAAAGATCTAGAGAGAATTCTCTAATTCTCTTTATTGAGGAGATGTGTGTTATCTCTAATGGCTCAATCCAAGGGTTTTATTTATAGAGACCAAGGGCAAATTTTTGCCATAATTAAAATATTATATTTTAATATTTAATATATTAAAATATATCTTATACTTATTTGAATCTCATTCAAATCTCCTACGATATTTATTTATTTGAATCTTATTCAAATTTTATAAATATCTTTTATTTAATGTATCTAATATACATTAATTATTTTAATATTTAATGTATCAAATACAATAAATATATTTTTTTCTTTTATATTTCATATATCTAATATTTGAGCACTTCAAATTAAATATTAGTTTGAGCATTTCAAATTTTAATATTTAATGTATCAAACAAAATAAATATATTTTTCTCTTTTACATTTAATATATATAATACATTAAATATTAATTTGAACACTTCAAATTAAATATTAATTTGAACATTTCAAATTTTTCTTTCAACTAAATTGATATTTTAGTGTTACTATGAGCTAGCAAAGGGACCTTATGGACCTACAGATTATAAGTTTCAATGATACAAAATTAATTAATTAAACTCTTTAATTAGTTAATTTTCATTCATTAACTTTAGGGTCACTCCACTATAGACCTAGAGTTACACTCTTATGCACTGTAGGACAAATTGTGTCCATGAATATAATCACTACATACAAGTCGATCTTTCACAAGTTGTTCATGTAGTTACAGTGGGTTAAAAGTCCGTTTTACCCATGTAATTACATCTTGCACCTTAAATACCACTGATTCTCTAATAAACAATTTGTTTATGATCCAAACATAAACTAAGTCCCTCTCAGGCCAATGAGAGGGTGAGGTCCCATTGTTCAAGTCCTGAAATCAGCACTTAAAGGAACTACTCATCTACTTACCCTATATGAGAAAGAGTGAATTCCATCTTGTGAGATTATGTTCCGAGCTCCTTATTTGGTCAAATCCCCAAAATGGTAGGCTTATTGAATCGACTACAAAAGTCACTTTCACCCATGCAAATAAAATGACAAGCCCTCACAGGCAGGAGTTCATAACTCACTCAGGATTAAGATCGAGTCGTATATGATCATCATGATGAAATATTAATCTTCCCAATTAACAGATTTATAAAGAGAGATTAAATATTTCGTGGTCCAGTTTTATACAAATTCATTGTATAAGATACCCCCACTCACATGTCTCCACGTGAACGATTTGGATTAAATAATTTGTAACTATTAGAAAGTGGGTCGTATTAATAGTGTTACCAGGATAATAAACCCAACCTTATCCATATACTATGACCCTTTAGGTTATTTTTTAAACATAATCCTCCTGTATGTCAACCACATACTATTCAAGATTACACTAATAATCTTGGATTTTTTTATATAATGGATAATATTATATTGCAAATAAAATAATCAAATTATTATTAATTATTAAAGGGCAAAATACTTTTTGGTCCCTTAGTTTTGCGTTTGGTTCTCTTTTGGTCATTGAGTTTTCAAACTCAACAAATTCACCCTCAAGTTTTGCATTTAGTTACATTGTTCGTCTTTCCATCTAATTTTCCATTAGTCCCAAACAAAAAGGTAACGTGGCACCTATTTTTTATTTTAAAAAATATTATTTTATTATTTTCAATTTTTTAATTAAAATTTTATTTTTTATTTTTACTTTTTCCTTCCTCTTCCTCATCCTCCTCCTTCATCTTCTTCAACCCAACCCGCCAAAAACTCTGATGAACACCCAATTCAACCTAGTCTCAAACATTGTTGGTCTTTCCATCCAATTTTTGGTCCCTTAGTTTTGCGTCTGGTTCTCTTTTGGTCATTGAGTTTTCAAACTTAACAAATTTACCCTCAAGTTTTTCATTTAGTTATAGTGTTAGTCATTCCATTTAATTTTTCGTTAGTCTCAAACAGAAAGGTGACGTGGCACCTATTTTTTATTAAAAAAATATTATTTTATTATTTTCAATTTTTTAATTAAAATTTGTTATTTTATTTTATTTTTATTATTATTTTTTCCTTCTCTCTTCCTCATCCTCCTCCTCCTCCATATTCTTCAACCCAGCCCGCCAAAAATTCTGATGAACACCCGATCCAACCAAAAATCCTTAAAATCCTCGACTCAGGTGACGCGAGCCCACGCCTCACGATGAACACACGAACCCACACCTCACAACTCAAATCCATCCATGGTCTCCAACTAACCGCTACCTTTTTTTTTTTTCCTTTCTTCTCTTCTTCCATCTCCTTCCCTTCTTTTTATCTTTCCCATTTTCCTCATTTCTCCCCTTATTACCCATGTTTTCCAAAAAAAAAAAATAGAACACTAGATCCAGCCCTCAACGCGCAATGGCAATGGGCTTTGCGATTTAGCATGTGTGGTTGTTTTCTTCAATCTGCAATGTGAGCGATGATGGGGGGTAGTGTACAACAACTACTCGAGCTCGCTTTTGGCCTATTCTTTGTATTTTTGACAGATTAGCAAACCACGAATGTTACTCACGTCTTTCAACTCCAGATCTATAATACCCACTCCATTTGGATTCAAATTTCAGCACTCACAACCCCTTCTAGTCCAGATCTCTAACAACCCAATGATTCAGATCTGCGAAACCCATCTTATTCTGCGTTTGTTTCATATCTGAATTGGTCGGTTGGTTTTTAATTTTTTTAAACATCGGGAAGAAAGGGAGAAAGGATGAGAAGAGGAAAGAGAAAAAGAAGGGAAAGAGAGGGAAGAAGAAGAGAAGAAGAAAAGAAAAGAAAAGAAAAAGGCAATGGCCAACGGCGAAGGGCAGCTGATCGACCGACGACCATGGATGAGGAAGGAGAAGGAAGGGAGGAAGAGGGAGAAAGAAGAGGAAGAGGAGGAAGAAGAGAGAAAAGAGAAAAGAAAAATGAAAAAAAAATTAGGAAAAAGAATGAGGGGGATGAGGAAAGAAGAAGAAGAAAGGAGACGGAAAAAATAAAAAATAAAAAAATTTAATTAAATTTTTTTAAATAATTAAATATTAATAAAACAATATTTTTAATAAAAAAAATAGGTGTCACGTCACCTTTCTGTTTGGGACTAACGGAAAATTAGATAGAATGACTAACATTATAACTAAATGCAAAACTTGAGAGTAAATTTATTGAGTTTGAAAACTCAAGAACCAAAAGTGAACCAAGCGCAAAACTGAGGGACCAAAAAGGTATTTTGTCCATTATTAAATAAATCATTAATTACGAGACTTTAGGGGATAAATCCCAACATCAGATACCTCCCAATAGAAACTAAAAGTCAGTGCAACAAAATGCACATTTGAGGAAAGAAATCCTCCATCAACACTAAAGAGCCCATATTGCCCATACAAATAAATCACAGCCACGAATATAGTTTGAGGAAAGAAATCCTCCATCAACACCAAATAGGGCGAACACTACCAACAAAGATTCAAATCAATTGTCAAATCGTGGGGAGCAGATTGAACATATTGAAACACAAATAAGCTATTTTATTGCTATACCTCAGCAACAACCAGACACACTTTTGACAGAGAAATTTTGGCCAATATTCAATTGCCATGTCATTATTCCAAATTAATGACGAAACTACAAATAATTAAATTTGGGTCAAATTATAAATTGACATGTGTCCCAAATTTAATTTAAAGACAAAAATTGACAAATTCTAAATTAAAGCCCGAAGCCAACCAAAGCCCAAGTCCATGATTGGGCCTAAAGGCCATTAAAGCCCAAGCCCACATGTCATAGAAAGCTCTATAAATAGAAGAGCTCTCCTTCATTTGAAGGGTTCAGAAACTTTACTCTCCAAAGAACTCAGAAGAGAATTGTGAGCAAAGAAGGCCAAAGTCCTTAAGTGTTGAATGCTCCCTGAAGTCCTTAGGTGCTAAACGCTTCAAAACAAGTTCTTAGGTGCTGAATCTTCTTTGAAGACCAAAGACTCCTCAAGATCAGTTCTTAGGTGTTGAACACTCTATGAAGACTAAAGACTCTTCCAGACCTCCAGTCTCGAGAACAAGGGCTCCAGCCCTCGAGTGTTACACATACAAGAGAGAGAATCAAAGGATTATACTTAGCGATTGTATACCCCACAATATTAATACAATACAAATTTTATTTACACGTGTCTTATTTCTCTGTTGAAATTACGTGTGAACACACACAACTTGAGGAAAGACAAGGTACACCAAAAATGGATGAACTGCAGACCAACAACACAGGAGATGATACCTTAATGGACTTAGATCAGAGACTTCAGCACCTCAATCCCGAACAGGTACCTCATTTTTCAAATGTAAATGAAAATTTACACATTAATCTTTGTAATTTCCCTGTAAGTACAACAATCCATGAGCTTAGCAACAATCATGATGCAAGGAGAACAACAACACCAGATTGTGGGAAAACATAAGGAAATCAAATATTCAACAACCATTTTGAAGGCAATACACACCAAATGGTTACAAGAAGGAAGTTGAAATTTGATCCTTAACTCAACCCCAACCTCTATCAAGAGATTCACACAACCAGAGGAAATCAAACACTCATAACTATGCACCAGAAAACAGAACCAAAGGGATTCAAAACAGCAATAAAAATCCCTCACTGGAAGGAAGCCATGGAAGAAGAAAAGAAAGCACTAGAGGAAAACCACACATGAGAACTAGTTCCTAGACCATTTAACACAAATATTGTGGGCTCTAAGTGGATATTCAAGACAAAGCTCAAAGAAGATGGCTCCATTGAAAGGTTCAAGGCACTTTTAGTAGCTCAAGGATGCTCACAAGTCGAAGGCATAGACTATAAGGAGACATTCAACCCCGTAGTCAAACCAACAACCATTCGCTTGATCCTCGCTCTAGCTATGACCTTTGGATGGTGATAACTCTCCAAATGAGAGTTATTAGCTAGTCCTTTATGCCTAAAGTTCTTTTATTTGAGTTTAATGCTAGTATTTTCATGCTTGGAATCCCCTAAAACTGTTGTTATTGAAATAGCTTCTTTGGATATTCTTAATTGTTGTATTTACGTAATGGGAGCTAAAAAAAGCACTAAATTATGTTAATTTGGTGTTGCATGTCGTAATTTTCTGTCAGCAGAACTATGAGAGAGCATTTGTCCAGCAAAGGAATTGCTGGAGCAAATTATTCGGCATTTTAAGTTACAGAAAGACAGCACGTGATACATCACATGAGAAAATAATTCATTAATTGACCTGGCGTAAATGAACCAAAACGACGTCATCCATCCAATGAGAAGTCGTCACGTGTCTTGTTTGACCTAAGTAGCCGTAAAATGAAGATGGGCATCAATATTTAAAGTAAGCAGCCGTCTTTAGGAGATGAGAGACCTAATTTGAGAGGCAGAAATCGAAATTTGAGAGGAAGAAGTCGACAAAGGGGCTGAAGGAAGAAAACCCAAGCAGAAAAGGAGTTGAAGATAAAAGAAATCATCATCAAGAGCTTCTATTTCGGGCTTTTCTTCTCCCTTCTATTGTTTTCTTTTACTTTTGATTTCTCTCTTGTAATTAGATTCTACATTATGGTGTTTTACTGCAGTTTTCCTTTATTTTCAGCTTTTAACATGAACTAATTCACCTTTGGGTGAGGATTAAGAATGTGATATTTATCTAAATAAGGGGTTGAGGCTCCTTAGCTCTTTTCAATCTGGTTTTAAAGTGTTTTTATTGTTTACGCTCAATTTCGTTTGGCCAACCATTTTGGGCATTGTCTCCTTGAGTTTTGGGAAAAATAGGGGAGGCCGATTACTCTAAACCACATTAGCTCCTTGTTTGGGTTAGTAGCTAGCTAAGTGGGGAGGTTAGGGATAACAACCCACCTAATGCACATTAACAGTAGCTTAATTTGGCGTGGGTTAATGGGAATTAAACCACAAATTATTGGAAATTTGGCGTGCGTTTATTGCTGTGTGGGTTGAGGGAGCAAAGTTCTTGCTGCAGCATTCTTATTTCGAGAAAATACAAACAATTCTTAATCCGAGCCCGTTTTACATATCTTGTTACAAGTTTTTCTCGCACTTTTTGTTTCAGCATTTTCTGAGTTTTATTCTCTTGCTATTGCTTTTATTTCGTTGAAGCATAACTAGATTAGATTTTAATCATATTTTAATTATTTGGTTACCGTGTTGAATTTACTAAAAATTAGGTTTAGCTTAGTAAATTTCCTTGCACTAATCCCTGTGGAGAACGATAATTTACTTATCACTTACTGCAATTATTGTGTATACTTGCACATCCTCGTGTAAATTGTTTAAGAAAGTTAAGCTACACATTAGAAGGCAACAAGTTTTTGGCGCCGTTGCTGGGGACTAGTATCATTTTCTTTTTACTTAAATTGATTCTTAGTGAACTGGTGCTTATTTGAATCTGAATTAGCTGTTTGGTTTCATTTTCAGGTGTGTTAGTGGTGTATGAACAAGTCTTCTGACTTGGAATTTCGAATTGATCCTAAGATTGAGAGGACATTTCATTTAAGGAGAAGAGCTCAAAGAGCTGGTCAAAGAGATAGGCGATATCCAATGGAAAAACAAGATCCACTTATACCGCCTGGACCCCGAGTAGAACCTGCTATCGATGAGAATCAACCACAACCTGAAATTAGAGGAAATCGACCAGTTAATCAGGGAAATATGGTTGAGAACCCTGTTCTTTTAGCCAATGACAGGGAAAGAGCTATCAGAGCTTATGCAGTACCCACATTTGATGAATTATATCCTGGAATTGCTGGACCAGAAATTGAGGCAGCAAATTTTGAGATGAAGCCGGTTATGTTTCAAATGTTGCAAACGGTGGGACAATTCCATGACCTACCTTCTGAAGATCCACATTTGCATCTTAAGTCTTTTCTAAGTGTGAGTGATTCATTTAAGAAGCAAGGAGTATCAAAGGACGCACTTAGGATGATATTATTTCCATATTCTCTTAGAGATGCAGCAAAGGCATGGTTGAATACTTTTCCACCAGGATCTATTACTTCATGGAACGAATTGGTAGAGAAATTTCTGATAAAGTACTTCCCTCCAACAAAGAATGCAAAGTATAGAGCTGAAATAGTGACATTCAGGCAATTTGATGGTGAGACATTCAGTGAAGCATGGGAACGGTTTAAAGAGTTACTAAGGAAGTGCCCGCATCATGGTCTACCACATTGCATCCAAATGGAGACATTGTACAATGGATTAAATTTGGATACACAGAACATGGTGAATGCTTCAGCAAATGGAGCCTTGCTTTCTAAAACTTTCAACGAGGCTTATGAGATTTTAGAAAGAATTTCTGCCAACAGTTCTCAGTGGGCAGATGTACGAAACAACCCTGAAAAGAAGAAGCAAGGGGTATTAGAAGTAGATGTCTTGTCCTCACTAAGTGCCCAAATCGCTTCTATGGCAAACATTTTGAAGAACATGTCTATGGGGAATCTATCTCAGAGCGCTGCATCAGTAAACCATGTTTCAGCAGAGTCATGCGTCTATTGTGGAGAAACACATACATTTGAGTTTTGTCCTGGAAATCCAGCCTCTGTATACTATGCTGGAAATCAAAATATGCAGAAGAATAGTCCTCTCTCCAATACGTACAATCTGGGATGGAGAAACCATCCAAATTTCTCGTGGAGTGGACAAGGATCTTCACAAATTAATAAGGGCCAACAAATAATGAACTATCCACCTGGATTTGGGCAACAAATGATTGGATTTGGGCAGCAGAATCAGCAGATTATGCCTCAGCAGAAACCAATGAATCAACAAATTTCAGGAACTTATTTTGAGAGTCTCATGAAAGACTTCATGGCAAAAACCGATTATGTAATTCAAAGCCAACAAGCATCCCTGAGGAATTTAGAAATTCAAGTTGGGCAATTATCAAATGAGTTGAAGGCCAGACCCCAAGGAAAACTTCCTTCAGACACTGAGACTCCAAAAAGAGGGAAGGTAAAAAGCAAGTTCAAGCAATTGAATTAAGAAGTGGTAGACCTCTTACTGGGACAAATGATTTGGGAAAGCAGAAACAGGAAAGTAAAAAATCTATCGTGCAGACTGAATCAAGAGTTGAAAAGCATCATCGTGAGAAAAATGATTTGAGCATAGAGGAAATAGAGGAAGCCCAAGGAAGAGTAGTTGTTGAGCCAACAAAAGATTTATCATCATCCTCTTATACTGCAGAATTTAAGCCTCCACCACCACCCTTTCCTCAAAGGTTAAAGAAAAAGAATAATCAAGAGGCTCAGTTTAAGAAATTCTTCGATATTTTTAAACAACTTCACATAAACATCCCTTTGGTTGAAGCCTTAGAGCAGATGCCAAATTATGTGAAGTATCTTAAAGATATGTTAACAAAGAAGAAGAAAACAACTGAGTATGAGATTGTTGCTTTAACTGGCGAATGTAGTGCTATTTTTACCAGCAAAATTCCCCCAAAAGTTCAAGACCCAGGATCATTCTCAATTCCAATTTCTATAGGAGGTCAATATATGGGAAGAGCACTTTGTGATTTAGGGGCTAGTGTCAACCTTATGCCACTTTCTATTTTTAAGAAATTGGGTATAGGTGAGGCTAGACCAACTACAGTAACTCTTCAGCTTGCAGATAGGTCGATTACTTATCCTGAAGGAAAAATTGATGATATTCTGGTGCAAGTTGACAAGTTCATTTTTCCAGCTGATTTCATAATATTGGATTATGAAGCAGATAAGGAAATTCCTATTATCTTAGGACGACCTTTCTTAGCTACTGCAGGGACCGTGATAAATGTTCCAAAAGGGGAGATTACACTGCAAGTTGATGATCAGGAAGTTAAGTACAATATTTTTGAAGCAATGAAATATCCAGATGATGTGGAGGAATGCTCAGTGATTCAAGCTCTAGACAATGCAGTTGAGGAAAATTTTGAAATGGTAATGCTGGAGCAACATACACAGGCATTTGGAAAAATTACAGTAGATGAGTTGGGGATTAATAGTGTGAAACAAGAGATAGAATCTGTTTTGGAGGTTTCAAGTTTTGCTAGAGCAGTTGAATCTTCAGATTTAGCTGAGAGGAAGTCCCCATCAATGCAGCCTTCTATTAAAGAGCCACCCATATTGGATTTGAAACCTTTACCGACCCATTTGAATTATGCCTACCTAGGAGAGAATGAAACTTTTCCAAACATTGTTTCAACAACTTTGCTGTTGAAAATGCTTCAGCAACCTGAAGTTACAAATTCATTCATTGATGAGCAGTTGTTCATCCCAGAAGTGGAAACACCTTGGTATGTTGACCTTGTCAACTACCTTGCATGTGGAACTTTGCCCCCCGGTTTATCCAAACAACAATTGAAAAAGTTTTTCCATGAGGTGAATGGGCAGCTAATCGAACATTATTGGAAGGAGGAAATTCAACGAAAGCTAGCCTCTCTGCCATTATCAAAAAGTTGACCAAGCAGAGGTTTTGAGGGAGCAAAGGAGTTAGTCAAGAAATTAATTATGCTCCCTAAGATGGTTTGTTGTTTGTCTTTAGTTTCATTTTCGTTTTGTTTTATTTAAATCATGTTCTATTTTTGCTGTAGGTATTTTCTTTTAGTTTTGTTTTCAGAAAAAGCAGAGGGAAGAAGATGTGACAAGTTGAAGTAAAAGAGGAAAATTCGTCTAATTCAAGGGATGTTGGTTTAATCTCTCTACCTTCTGTCTGTTTAAGTTCGTTGTTGGTCAAGTTCTTTTTATTTCATTAGTTATGTCAGTAGTATTTGCTTGTGTCTTTACCTTTTGAATTAGGGTTGTTAGAGAAAGAGAAGTTGAAAAAGAAACACCATCTCCTTCGCCTATGTTTGCAAATGAATGGATATGTTGATGTTGGTTCCACCTTGCTGTTAGGATAGAAAAAAAAAATGGTTGTTTTTTTTAATGCATGTTTCGAATTTTCTTTCTTAATAGTAGTTCACAACATGTATAAATGTTTTTGCCTAGTGGAATTTTGTTCTGTTATTGTGTTATCTCTGTTACATGATGGTTGCTGGACTAAGGTTGCTAACTATGCTGGATGAATGTAATTGGTTTAGCAATTTAGTTGGGGTCTATTGTGTCTACAATTTCACTACTCTTTTGCACAGTAAGTCTTAGTGTCCAAATGATATCCTTTAAAACCAACCCTTGTACAGTTCAGTTTTTAGGAGAGTTCACTCTATTAACCAACTCTTTAGCGATCTTTACTTTCCCACTTTAATCATAGCTCCTGTAGAAATAAGTTTGGGGGTCTCGCCTTCCATCTCCTACTCATTGGGGACAATGAGCAGTTTAAGTTTGGGGGGACTAGTGTTTTTGTAAAAAAAAAAAAAAAAAAAAAAAGAGATGAAAAAAAGAGTCTACTTTAGGTGAGCACTCCTCTTCTCCATACAAGATACACTCATATCCCTTTAGAAAGCCCATGTGTTATTATGTATTAAAGTCTAGTAGGCTGTTTATATATAAAAATTGGGGCTTGTTAAAGTAATTGGAGTGTTACTTGTGCTCGTAGTTAGATATCTTCACCACAAAGTGTTGGTATTCTAGAGCGAAGGTGCAAGTGGCAATCAAATTGCAAGAAAAAAAGAAAATAAAATAATTTTGTATAAGGGATGAGTGTTGCCTAACAGTTACACCCTCCCAAAGCTTAGGTGAGTTTCATCATAAAATGTTGTCATTCTAAGAAGCAAGAGGGGAGTAACAAGAAGGACAATCTTGATTCAAATGGGAGAATGAGTGTAGACCTCTATGGTGATGGCTTGAAAGCTAGGGTGCACGACATCATAAAATGTTGTCATTCCAAGAAATAGAGCTATGACTTTGAGGTGTCCCTAAAGAGAGAGTAAAAAAAATGATGATTGAAGTTGTGTGTGAATAAGTTGTAGCTTGCAAAATTTAGAGTTAGCAGAAAGTGTTTGAGTTGAGGCTTGGCCATGAGATTGCTTAGTGAGTCTAAGGATTTGGATCTTTGGTGTAAAGGAGTTGTAGAGCTAAAAAGTTCCAATTGAATTCTATGGTTTATGGCAAAAGAGCAAAAGCTAGAATTTTGAAGCAGGACAACATTCTTGAAATTGTTTAACCAGACGTTTTGATGGAGCAATTAAGGTGATTCACCTGTGCATTCTTTAGCGGCAGAACGCATTAGCTAACCATAGCTCGGTGTGTGTAAGGCATTACTCGAGGATGAGTAATGATTCAAGTTTAGGGGTTTGATAACTCTTATAATAAGAGTTATAGAATATTATTTTTGGATTGAATTTTCATATTTTATCTCGAATTATCTTATAAATACCCTAGCTTTCATTTAGTTTGCTCTAAGTTTAATTTTGAAGTAGTAAAATTCTTATTAGAGCAAGATTATCATAATTAACGAGTTTTATGTGATTGATTTAGGGTTTAATTTAAGAAGGACTTTTGAAGATTTTGAGCAGCAGTTTTATAACAGTTTGCTGGAGCAAACCTTGCAATTCGGGCCAATACAACTTTCGCACGTGAGAAGATTAATTCATTAAATGAGTTGGCAAATGTCAGATGACTCAGCCTATTTCAGCCAATGGGAGCTGGCCATTTCATGGGTCATGTCTAATCAGCCCTTATTTGCACAAACTATGAGATATTTAGGGTTGGGCAGCCATTTTATAGAAGAGGAGAAAAGAGAAGGCTGAATAATCACGAAAAACAGAGAGAAAAAGGAGGAGAGCTACGATTTTGGAGGCCATGGACGGAAGTTTTCCATAAAAGGAAGGTTTCTCCAGGAGATCAACGCCGATGCTGAGTCGAACGTTTTGGGGCAGTATTCCGTCTTCTTATTCTGCAGTTTCTTCTTTCCTTTAGTTTTTTCTCTGCAATATTTCTGTTATGACTACATTCCGAATTCTTTTCTGTTTATCCTGTAATATGAACTGATCACCTTTAAGGTGAGGATTAGGGGTTTGATGTTTTGATTATTCTTGCAGCTTAATACATTGTCTTTAACTCAATCTGGTTGTTAAGAGTTTTTACTTTTTAAGCACAATTTCGTTTGGCCAACCATTTTGTGTAGTGTTTCTTCGATTTCTGGAAAGAATAGAAGGAGCTGATTGCTTAAGAACCACATTAGCCCCAATGTTAGGGTTAGTAGCTAGCTAAGTAAGGGGATTAGGGATAATCACTTGCCTAATGCACACAAATACAGTGGATTATTTATCGCTGGAGTAATGGGAATGAAACAATAGATTTCTGGTGATTCGGGAGAATACCAAGTGAGCTGTAGTGGATTGAGAGATTTGATCATGTATTTAAGATGTAGAATAGATTAAAACGGACAATTACCCCTAATCCGAGCCTTCCATTCAATTCAAAGTACCAGTTTAGCCATTCTCTATTTTATGCAATTTTTACTCTTCTATCTTTGTTTTAGCATTTATTTTGTTCCAGCAAATTCCGAATTATGTTATTTCATTTCCTTGATAAAGTTTAAATGGTTACCAATTGAGTTTATTGAGAATCAAGTTGTGGTAATTAGTGAATTATTAGTCTCTGTGGATACGATAATTTACTTACCACTTGCTACAAATGAATGTGTACACTTGCGCATTGACATCCTAATATTGCCGACTCATTCATATCACTCTAGCAAAGTCATCAAGTTTTTGGCGCCGTTGCCGGGGATATTCAAGACAAAGCTCAAAGAAGATGGCTCCATTGAAAGGTTCAAGGCACTTTTAGTAGCTCAAGGATGCTCACAAATCGAAGGCATAGACTATAAGGAGACATTCAACCCCGTAGTCAAACCAACAACCATTCGCTTGATCCTCGCTCTAGCTATGACCTTTGGATGGCCACTGAGACAGTTAGATGTGAAGAATGCTTTCCTCCATGGTCTACTCAAGGAAGATGTGTTCATGGCTCAACCCCTAGATTTGAGCATCCTTAACTACCCAACTATGTATGCAAACTAAAGAGGTCACTGTACGGACTCAAACAAGCACCAAGAGCTTGGTTTGAAAGATTATCACAATATCTTTTGCATATTGGGTTCACTTGCTCACATTCTGACGTTTCTCTCTTTATTTTTAAATAAAACTCCATTGTACTACTAATGCTCATATATGTGGATGATATTATTCTTATAGAAAATCACACCAGTCACATGGAATGATTGATTAATATTTTAAGTTTAGAATTTGCACTAAAAGACTTAGGTCCTCTACACTACTTTCTGGGCATTGAAGTTCACAAGACCACCTCATGGATGATGTTGACCCAAGGAAAATATACCAAGGACATACTTAACAAAGCAAAGATGTTGGAATCTGCAGCATATAGTACACTGATGGCCACTTCCACAGTAACTACAGCCAACGACAATGATTTAGTTGATGCAATAGAATTCCGAAGCATAGTTGGGTCCCTACAATACCTCACACTTACAAGGCCAGATATCATACATGCAGTCAACAAAGTATGTCAACATCTTCAACAACCAAAACTCAAAGACTTGAAGGCCATAAAACGAATCCTAAGATATTTGAAAGGCACAATAGAGTATGGTAATTCTTTTTATAGAAACAGTTCTCTTAACTTGTATGCTTTTTGTGATGCAGATTGGGGAGGTTGTCCTGACACAAGAAGAAGCACTACTGGATTTTGAGTCTTCTTAGGAGTAAATTGCAATTCATGGGAATCTAAGAAACAACCAACAGTAGCTCGATCTAGTTCAGAAGCAGAATATCAAGCTTTGGCAACAACCACAATAGAACTAACATAGGTGACCTTCGTTCTCAAAGACATTGGTGTTCCACTTCTCAAACCACCATAACTGTTCTGTGATAACATGAGTGCACTTCACACGACGATCAATCTAGTATTTCATGCTCGAACAAAGCATATAGAAATGGACTATCATTTTGTAAGGGAAAATGTTGCTCTCGGTCACTTTATCACTCGATATGTACCATCCAATCTCCATATAGCAGACATATTTACAAAACCATTAATCAAAGGAACTGATAAGCCTTAGAATTAAGGCTTATTTAACTCCAAATTGCTTAAAATATTCTTGTTTTGACTTAAGATCATTTGAAAATAGTCGAAAGATTGCTTCAATTTAAGAAAGAAATAAATATGATGACAATTGAGATAGAGTTCTAAATAAATTAATCTTGTTTGCAGGAAATATGGAAATTGCAAAATCGTGATTCTGCAATATGGAGCAACAGACTTGGAATGTGAAAATTGCAAAATCGGGATTCTGCAATATTTCTGGAGCAGTAGAAAAGTTCAAAAAAGGAAAAAAATCTGCATTTAACCAATTTCGAAAATCTTTAATTACAGCATAATTTGGGAGATTTTGAGCACGAAAATTGGGCATTATTCAACCCTAATGAAGACCTATAAAAGGAGAGAAGATGATTGAAGAATGCATTCGTTTTTTGGAGGCATTTTCTTGAGTTAATTTCGTGGGTTTTTTTTTTTTGTTTTTCCTTCCTTTGTTTCTATAGTTTTTTCTTTTCTGTTTACCAAAGACTGCTGCAAGTTATCTTCTATTTTTCCCTCAATTTATCCAATCCTATTCAAGTGAAGAAAAGTAGGACGTTTTGGAGGAGAATTTCAGTAGAAATTTCGTGGGTTTTCGTCCAAAATTTCCTCTGTTTTGCCCAGTTTTCTTCCCTTGTTTGAATGTTTTCTGTCAAGTTTAGTTTTATTTTCTGTATGATCAAAATTTGCAAGTTTAGTTTCTGTTTTAATATAGTGGAGTGATGTTCTTTTCAAACTTTATTCATGAGTTGTACTATGTTTTATTTTGAATAAAAACACTTGGATTATGTTTTCTCCAGCTTGTAAAATGTTGTTTTAAGTTCAGTAATGAAACACTCCCTTCACGAAAGTGTAAGTCGGTGTGTTGTTTTTGGTATTTTTGGGTTTGTCTTTTAAAGTTCTTTCCTTTTTAGTGCATCAAACAACTATCATTTCTCTTCAAGTTTAGCACTCCAATTTTGGTTCATTTGAGTTTAATTTCTAGAATAATACATTAGTCAATTTATTTTTACATGGAGTTGGTTTTAATTTTTAGCTTAGTTTCTTATATATTTATTTTGAGCTAAACTTCTTAGTGGGTTCAAGGATGTGCCATAAGAAGTAATTGTAGCCAAAATTCTAACTAAAAACCAAGCCTACATCTCAATTGCTTGCTTGTGTTGAATAAATTTCCATTGAGATCCTAGAATGATCAACTAGGGTAGCAACTCCAACTTAGATCTAATACCGACGAGATTAGTAATAAGCGGATTTCGCACAAGTGATGGAGAAAAGAGCTTATAAGCCAATTCTTACCCTAGACATAGGGATTAAGGACTCCAAAGCCCATAAAATTATTGAGCCGAATTATCTAAGATAGAGGAACTATAGACATATAAATCACTCACTTAGCCTCCTAAAAACCTAAATTCAAGGTGAATAGGAGAAACAATTTTAGTTTACAATTGAGTGTGGAGTAGGTTGGAATTGCAATTTTGGCTTGCAATTACAACTTAGGACAATGACATTCTTGAGCCCCATCTTTATCTAAATTCCTTTTGAAATTTTTAGTTTTCTATCCATTATTGTCATTTCTCGATTTTGCAATTAGATTATGCAATCCTTGTCATCTCAATATTGCAATTTCTTGATTCTGCAATTAGATTTTGCAATTATTTATTTTACCAACATACCATCCCAACATTATTTTTGTAATTTAGTTTTCAAGTTTGCAATTTTCCTTACATTTTGCTCAGCAATATTTTTGTTACACCGTTCCTTGTGGGATTCGATACTTGGTACTCACATACCATTTTATATTACTTTGTTCGCGTGCGCTTGCGTGTACATCGATCAGGAACCTCGAGGAAAACTTGGCATTAGGAAAGATGATAAAATGTTGATGTGCCAAGATCAAGGTGATCAAAATATCTTGCCTTGCACACCACATGACAGCTGTGACATGAATCACTCAACTGCAAAATAGTAGTAGATTTAAATCTGTTTGACAGCAAAACATCAGTAGATCGTGGCATAATTTTCTCTTCACAGCAGCATATTTATTTATTTATCTATTTCTTAATTTGTTTTTCACCCACATGGAAAGTCCTATCACCATTAATGAATTATTCTTCAACAAACCATTGAATAATTCATTGATCCTTTCCTTCTCTACTTTTTTGCCTTAGATGATACATTTTTTTGTGCACCAATTAGTCTTTCGTTTTCTGTATAAGAAAGAGGTGGGTATGTAAATGAAAAGTAAGAAAAACAGAATTATCAATCCAATACATTGACTTTGAAATTTTTTTATGTAGAGCATATTGCATGCTTGATCTCAACCATGGATCATCATGACTATGTCTTTGAAGCTCACAACTTATTTATTTGTCACCCAAGTACTTGAGGATTTCACTAACACGACTAAATTTCGGGCATGACTTTAATACCACTTGTTAGAGACAATAGACCATCCACATATCACAAAGGTTTGGTTTTTTTGACACAAAAACGTCAGAAAAACCACAAAAAGTGTCTGGACAACCCATTCTCGACGCAATATTGCGTCACCTAAAACATTGGGATAGCCACGTCGAAACAGGTTTTCTCGACGCAAATATGTTGCATCGAGAAAAATAAAAGCTATGTTGACGTTGTACGCGTTAGCATAAATGCCAACTCTACCGACGCTGAGTCAAGTGTCGACATAACTATAAATACTAAAATATTTTAGTTTTTTAGAGTTCTTCCCAATGCAAATTTGCATCGGTATAGCCTCAAATTATTCTATCTTTTTATTTTTATTTATTATTTATTTTAATTTTTGTAATTACCTAAAAGTTCATTTCAGTAGACAATAATGGTTTAATTTTATTCTTAACATGAACGCAACATAATAAAAGTTAATATATTAAAACATAATATTGTTCATACAAAAGTATCATCCAAAGTTTAGTCTAATTACATAAAACGTAAAAAAAATAAGTATCCCATGTTTATCATCCAAAAGAAAAAGCTTAATCAAAGTCTTCACACTTGTTGTTTTCATCCATGTCTCCAATGGTAGCCTTCAACATAGGTACGGACCTAAAAGGAGAAAAATAAATAATATGAAAAATTTTAAACATAAACCAAGAAACTAAATATGGAAAAAGAAAATACACAAAAATTTTCCAAAAGAAATCCTAAGTATCATTTGACCTTAAAACATGAAAGAACCCAAAACCCAACTCTAAAAAATCTTAAAGCGTCTACTCCACCCACTGAAACTTCTTAAGTTGCCTAAAAGTGTTCTAATGGTGCAAGAGTGTACAATTGTATTTTGAAGGCTAAAATGAACTTCAACGCACCCTAAGCGAGCCTAATGCGCTTTCCTGCCCCTCCCGAACCCACCCAAGTGTCCTAAAGGTGCAAAAAAATGTCTTAGGAAGCAAAAACTTTTCTCAAAACTTGCTTAAAAAGTCTACCCCGCCCCTCGAACCTACAAAATATCCCAAAATGGACTCCAACGCACCCCGAGTGAGCCTTATGCACTTTTCTTCCCCTCCCGAACCCACCCAAGTGTCCTAAAGGTGAAAAAGTATCTTAGGAAGCAAAAACCTTTCTCAAAACTTGCTTAAAAATTCTACCCAGCCCCTCGAATCTACAAAGTGTCCCAAAAATGAACTCCAACACACCCCAAGCGAGCCTAATGCACTTTTTTGCCCCTCTTGAACCTACCCAAGTGTCCTAAAGGTGAAAAAGTGTCTTAGGAAGAAAAAACCTTTCTCAAAACTTGCTTAAAAGGTCTACCCAACCCCTCGAACCTACAAAGTATCCCAAAATGGACTCTAACGCACCTCGAGCAAGCCTAATGCACTTTTCTGCCCCTCCTGAACCCTCCCAAGTGTCCTAAAGGTGAAAAAGTGTCTTAAGAAGCAAAAACCTTTCTTAGAACTTGCTTAAAAAGTCTACCCCGCCCCTTGAACTTACAAAGTATCCCAAAATGGACTCCAACGCACCCCAAGCGAGTCTAATGAACTTTCCTGCCCCTCCCAAACCTACACAAGTGTCCTAAAGGTGAAAAAGTGTCTTAGGAAGCAAAAACCTTTCTCAAAACTTGCTTAAAAAGTCTACCCTACCCCTCAAACCTACAAAGTATCCCAAAATGGACTCCAATGCACCCCGAGCAAGCCTAATGCACTTTCTTGTAGGAATCAAGACAACAAGTTAGATTAACTCTATCCATAAATCTAAGGATGCTTATCAAGAAACAAAAACCAGCTTAGAAGGCATCTTAAGGTTGTGTTGTTCACAAGTGGTTCAAATATGATATAACCTACGAAATGTCGAAAAATAGTACAACAACTTTTAGGAACTTGTAAAGATCGAAGAACAGGGTTGCCATAAGCAAAGTAAAGCCACTCAACCTCACTCCAAATCCAACAAACTCACACCAAATTTAAACAATTATAGGAATGAGAATCAAATCATCAACCTATGAGATGGTTATAGGTGTCTTAAAACTTGAACAATGTTTTGGTTGGCAATTTAAGCCAAACTAATCACTTTTATATGTTTTTATTTAGAATCAATTAGACCTTTACTTTACAACACCCTTCAATGGTCTCTCTCATGACTTCCATCAGTGAGCAAATTCTAAAAAATGTTGAATAAGTGAGTATAGTAGAAACAACAACACACATAGCAAAATATTTAGAAAAAGAACTGAGTCAAAGACTTCAATATTTAATATTCAACTACATTAATAGCTAGGAAACAATGGAAAATCCTCATGGCTTACAAAAAAGAAAGTAGCTAAAGCCAGAGTCAAGCAAACATTTTTTTCTGCCAAAATATTGCAGCATTCAACAATAATATCATTAGAAAATCAACTAGCAAAACTGAAAGTTGAATTCTAACCTTCTTTCCCTGCCAAATTGTAATAGAATATAATACAAGGTTTCATTTTTCTAGTGTAAAATAAAAAATTAGTTGGTCATTTTGGTTTATAGATAGTTTTTTGATTGACTTAGAAACTAAAATAAGGTTTAAGCTATAAATTTTTATGTCACATGCCAACATCACTATAATGTGTTGCGATTAAGGTGGTTCCTCAACCTACTAGTGAATTTGAAGGTGCTTGTTATTTTTTTCTCTAACTTTGTAGCTTTCTGTTCTCCTATTTTGAAGCCAAAAGATAAAAATCATTAAGGTGTTTTTAGTCACTGCTAAGTTAACCTCTTTTTTGAAATGCAAAATATAAAGGTTGTCTTTGATGCTGCAATTAAGGTGGTTCCTCAACCTCCAAAATCCAAGAAGCCAAGGAGAAAACATTCCATCTGCAATGTTCTCTAATCAAGTTTAAGTCACTCTCTTCACTCCCATTTATTTTATTTCCAATGCTTTGTACTTTTATCATATATCACTTGTAATTAAACTATCTTGTGTGTTAATTAACTTCTATTATACATATTCAACTCGATCTTTATATGGTTTCTCTTGTAATAGTCTTGAACATAAAGAGAGTGCACTTGTAGTTTTAGCAAAATCTAATACTGAGTCTTATTGGCACCTATATTTTGAGAAATCATTTGATCTTTGAGTGTAGTATGCTTGAGTTTTGTGTAAATTCTTTATCATTTTTGTGGTTGATCTTTGAGTGCTGTGTTTTTGTCTTGCTGGTTTTTGGTTGGGCTATCTTCATTCTATTGTTGGTAAACCATAAAAGAAAACCATGACAACTGATTTTTGAGACAAAGAAATCCCAATCCCTGTAATTTTCAAGAGTCATACAAGGTGTTTTTATATATCAGTAAACGAAAGATAAGCAAAGTACAAGAATGGGACAAACTGTAGCTCATGCTTAATAATAGTGCTATGGCCAAGTTGCAGAGTAGTGATTCTTACTTAAATGCAGAATCGATTGTTTTAGTGAGTGTTTGAAGTAGATGAGAAAATGATTTAACAAGCAAAAGTGTAAATTAACAAGAGGAAAATCGTGCACACATCAATAACAAGCAATCCAAAATCCCAAGAAATTGTCAATCGATCAGAGAAAGAGCATGAAGAATAACAAAATAGAGAAGAACTCGAAGCAAGCAGACTTGAGGACTCGCAAACATGAAGACTCGAAGCAAGAAACATCAATCGAAGCACTAGCCAATGAACTCGCAAACGTCGACTGTGGTGGAATTATCGAAGCCCTTGTCGGTGAACTCGAAGCGTCAATGGTTTTTTCTGGGTTTTTCGTGCGTGAATCAAAATTTTTAGGGCGATGAGAGAAGAAGAGGGGAAGAAGAAAAGTAAGGCATGAGGGGTTTTCTTTTATGATATTGCGTCCGCGTTTTTTATTATTATTATTATTATTTAAATAAATTAATCTCACATTTGCCGACGCATAATGTGTCGGCATGTTATAATTTTTACTGAGGCAATGGTTTGCATCGGCTAAAGGATGAATTTTCCGATGCTAAGTACTCGCGTTGGAAAAAATAGCATCGAAATAGCCTGAAATAGCCTAGAATTATTATAGTGATAATAGTATAATATTGTCCACTTTAGACATAAGTCTTAATGATTTTATTTTTTGCTAATTTCATCTAAAAGACTTTATATCAATAGCAATGTTGTCCTGTTTTAGCTAATGTAGAACTTTGGCCACATTCTCTACATTATTAACATATTAATTTGTATACGTGGACATGTCACTTGAAAGAAATGATGAATTTTATTGGTTTGTCCGTTGAATTTAAATTGGATGCATATATAAGTAATATTTCAGCGTCATGTTGTTTAAATATTTTAATAAAAAAAATCATATTTCTCAGCTTTTTGTAATCAAAATTTAACCTTTTTGTTTTTCCCTGAATGGATCTAAGTAATCTTTTTTAATTCATTGAAAAAAAATTAAGAATTTTAAAATATTAAAAACGTCCTCAAGATTATTGTTCTGATTTTCTCTTGGAACCAAAGTTTAAAATTACATGTCCATGGAAATATTTATGCCTCAATTCTATAAAAATATTGATAAAATGTTGATGTCTATAGATATTTCTAGAAAAATCTTAAAAATAAAAAGTTAAAAAAAAATATTTTATTTTTTAAATAAGTTAAAATATTTATTATAATATTATATTCACGTTGATCTACATTTTGTTGCTGTTTTTTAAAAATATTTTATCAATTATATACCGTATAATGGAAATAAATAATATACATGTATAAATGTCGAAAAAAATGTTGATGAAATTTAATACATGCTTGGAACAAAATTATATTTGAAGGGAAGAGAGGCGGGGAGAAAAGGAGGGAGAGAGAGACCTGCGAGTCTGATCCGATCCGATTTGATCCACTCCAAAAGCCCACTGAAATTGTAGCGCAAAGTGGCCATTTTCGTCGAAGGTTGCAATTGGATTTTGCATAGTCGGATTTGCAATCTGCCGCCACCGCTCGATCGGAGGGAAAACAGGGCACTGCCTCGCCGTCGCATTCTCAGTCAAGTTTTAGCCGTCGATGTGGCCTGGGTTCTCCCGTCGTCTATACACTGCCATTGAGGTAAGTCCATAGTCCCGTTACTCATCTCTGCTTCTTTACTCGTTGTTTCTTCTAATTTTAGTTCTATGTTTGGATCATCTGTATACGTAATCTGTTTGTACTTCGAGGTTAATGTGGGATATATTTGATAATGTTGCTGCCGATGGTCTATTGTGCACACGAGGTTCTGTTGACTGTTGAGTAGAAATATTCTCTGTGTGGATAATTTTCGATGTTTACTTCACTTGGTAATGCGTGGATAAGAGATCCTCTATCCACATGATGCGTTTGTTATGGTCTTCCTATGTATCCTTGTTTCACTTTCCATTGTTGCCATGAAGATCAGACAAATTCATTAGGGAAAAGTCTGATAATAACCAGACTTGTTCCTTTAAAATACAATTGGTTTCATCTTTAATGCTGATCAGTGATCTCTCCATAGATTAGTGGGATGCCCCATGGTGAAAATTACCTCATCTTCAATTCTGATCAGTGATTTCTACCTACTGGTTAGGGTTGTCATCCCCTTTTTCTCTAATAAAATAAAAGTCATTCCTCCGACTATTGTAGAATTACTTGGAGATGTTCTCTTGGAAGTGGTATTGGGCAAGTGAAACCTCTCCATAGATTAGTGGGATGGGCCATGGCAAGTAGTGGATCCCAATTCTTGGAAATCAAATAAAACTATCATAGGAGATGTTTGATCCGGATTCAAACTTGAAAAAAGTGTGGGGTATTTTCAGAATTTATTGCTATAAGTTGGTCAGGTGTTCTTTTGGATCGTAAGGTATGATTAACTATTTCTCATGGGTGTGATGGAATGATATTACCTAATAATTTATAGGTGATTTCTTAGATTCTTGTTCCATTGCATGCATTTTCCTTCTTGGTATGGTATGGAATTTTATTTCTACTAATCAATGTAAATTCGAAAATTTAAAGTACAAAGAGATGGATTTATTAGAAACCTTTGTAGAGTCTAGTATAATGTCACCTAGTGAAGCGTGCAATGACAAACAAGCAGCATACTACTACTGCATTCTAGTCAGAGCAACATGTCTGTATCTCAATGGGCAGAACTATAACTTTTGCAGAATACTCTTATGAACCAGGACTACTAAAATGTACAAGCGTAAGCTCATGGTGTGAAAAGGGGTTGGAAAATCATGCCAACCACACAAGTAAATACACCAATAAAAATCGACTCCACACTCAACAAGAATCAAAATCATACTGAATTTGGTTGCTTGATGGCTTCCCCATGTGTAAACAATCAATTGGTGGGACAGTAGGGGTTCTCAACTCTCCAAAAGTTTGCCAGCAGAAGGCCCCGTATAAACGATAGAGTTCTTGAAGTGGCTTGAGCTCTATTGCAGTTAGTGATATATCTGTACATGGCAGATTATCACTACAGGCAAAGTGTACTGGCTTTACTGTGTAAGTACCTCTTATTCTTTCATAGTTTATTCCTGATAAAGCCACAGCTGAAGTTTGGTTTGAGCATTTGGCTTTGTCACAGTAGAATTGGTCTATAACTATTGGTATCTTAACCTCAGAGACTTGAATATTTGAGAAGAGGACTCCTTGTACAAAACCTAATCCACCCTGCAGATGCATAATTTGGAATCAATTTTTGAGAGAGCTGGTTTGACCTCACAGTGCACGTTGCTTATAGGTTTTTATCTTCCTCAAGTTTGATCCATAGATAACAGAATAATGCAAATTAAAGCATTTACTTAACTAATCAAGACTAGCACTATTGATGAGTTAATTCTAAAGGTGAAGTGTGCTTGGAACGCATACCTGCCATGTTTTGATTCTCACACCATTCATTGTGTTGTGCATAATTACATCCCGGACGGTGATGTTAGAAACACAAGCCTTCGTGTTGTCCTTCCCCAGACTTCCAATGCTGATTCCATGTCCTGGCCCACAATTGATATTATGTATATACACATTTGAGCAACCAGTTTGTATTGAAATACAGTCGTCTCCTGTGTGAAAGATCAAACCTAGCAGTCAATTTTCATCCAATATATGTGTAATGCATAATTGTCACGTCACTGCCAGGATTTTGTTTTTTCTTGGGGGGAGGGGGGGGGGGGGGGGGGGGGTAGTGTTGAATGAAGCTTGAAACCAAAAGTTATGTCAGCAAATAAAAATTGAAAAAGTAGAATGTGGCTACTGACATAGGACGTTAAACATACTATTGAGTTTTCTGATAATCAAAATTTGTAGGGATAAGTAGTTGTTTTATGAGATTAGTCAAGGTGTGCATAAGTTACCCTACACACTCATGGATATCCCAAAAAAATAGAGGACAAAAAAGTGTTCCTTTTCTTTGGATTCAAAATGAATCTTACGCTGGGTGCTCCCCAATGGCCTGGTGCAAGACTTCGAGTTACACTGACATGAATGAAAGCAAAGAAATAGGAGAAGATTGGGAACTAGCTATTTGCCTCGTGTCTTTCATTTTGTTGCCGGACAATGGCGATGGTGAGGGAGGGACAAGCCCATTGGTTAATGTTATTGAATATTCCGATAGTTTTTAGAACTGATTGGTCCTTATATATGCAGGTATTTTTCTTTCATGTAATGATGCCATGTCCCAATGTGGTCGAAATGGCAATAAGTGTGACAAAATAATGATTCTATTCAAAGTAATTCATACCACAAGAGATAGTGGTGCTGTGGATTAGCACGTCCTTGGAATTCTGCAGATGAATTCCATCAGTATTGAGACTGTCACCTGGAGATGAAACACTAAAATTATGAACCAAGACTCCAATGCAATTGTCGAACTTGAGGTGGCATTGAGGACTGTTCTGAATTGTTATGCCAGTGACAGTAACGTTAAAACTTCCATAAAACCTCAGAGCCTGTACAGCAAAAGAACAGAGCCATGTCAAGGGATCTTTCACAAACAATGAAACAAGCTCAGGGAATTTAGGGATCTAGAATGCCACTTACAGTTGGTTTGATGCTAGGCATCTTTCCGACAAGCTCACTGCTTGCCTGCCATAGGTTTCAGTACGATTTAGAAAAAATGCTGCAGAGAATTCTTAGAAACCATAATGTGAGGTGTGAAGAAGGTGAGTTACCGGGGATGGTGGCTTTTCTTGTACAGTTCTGTTGAGTGGGATAAGTAGTTTGAATTCATCGTCAATGGGATCATCAAAAGGTGAAACTTGCCACCATATTGAACCCCTTCCATCAATAATTCCATTTCCTTGTATGGTAAGTCCTATCAACTTCGTGAATTGTAGCCATTGTAATAGACCTTTGCCCCAAACTTTGAAGTCTGTCGGTGCAATGATTGTCCCGTCCAACTTTTTTTTTAAATAAAAAAAATTAAAAACAAGGTAATGTTAAGTCCTCTAATTAATTGACTATATATATATATAAAATAAGAAACCGAGCTTTTTTTGAGAAAAAATAAAAGAATACAAAGGCATACAAAAAAGCCAAGCCCACAAAAAAAACCTAACTAAAAGGAATTCCAATTCAGTAAAATAAGACCTAACGGATAAATACAGAATATATTTTCTTTTATAATCAAGGATCTGTGGCTTCACTCCTCGTAGTTGTATTATGTTCATAATCCATATTTACTAGTCTGTAGAGATGTTTTTCATGCAGGGATCAACCCACCCCTAACGGAGCGGAGAATCCCAATTTAGGTAGGGAATGGGGAGGGAGTAGGGAAGAATTTTTCCCCATTAGCTAAACGGGGACAGGGATGAAAAATGTATTCCTCGTCTTCGTTCCCGCTCTGTCTTCGCCCCGATTACTTTATTTTTTAATATATATATTTATATATAAAAAATAAATCTTAATTTAAACTTTTATGATATATCATTTTATTTTTGTAATGATTTTTTTTAAAAAAAATCTATTCAAATAGAAATTTATCATTAGGAATTAACAATTTAAATAGGAATTTTTTAAAAAGTATTTTATTTAATCAAAATTAAAAAAAAATAAAAATCACAAATGGAGAATAATTCTCTGCAGGAACTCGATCCCCATGAATTTTCTGGGGAGATTCCTACCTTGATTTGGGCAAAATTAAATGAGGAATTCTGTAGGGACGATGAATAAAATGGGGGGTGAGGATGGGAACGGGGAAGCCATCCCCGACTCCGCCTTGTGGACATCTCTACTAGTATGCAAAAGCTAATTAGCTCTTCAACTTTGACTTGAAACTTGAGATTCAAAAAGTATCTCCAAATACTCTAAATCCTCATCACCATGGCTGCCATCGAGGTTTGATATGAGAAGGTATAAAAGATTTAAAGTACACGTGTCATTCCTGTCGTTTATAGTCTGTCTATATTTTTTGAGAAGTTTGATTTTAGTTTTTGTCAAATTTCATCAATTGTCTCGTAGTGCATAGATTAATTTTGATGGAAAACGTAATGTTAATAAGATATGGCTAAGTTCATGTCCATTGGTCGGATGATACAAGTAGTAGGGTTTTTCTAATGACAAGGACTATTAAATAAAATTTAATGAAAACTATAAAGATAAAATTGACATAAGTAAATTAAAGTGGGAGTAATTTATAGCATTGGTGCGAAATGCTTAGCATAAGGTCAGGTACCTGGAATACGATATCGGGTTGGCAGTACGGACCAGAGAAGGAGATGGGGCCTACTAGAAAGACGTAGTTTGATGGGACGATGAAGGTTGATGCTGCCACCTTGCAATTGGCTGTCCATGTGTCCTGAAATGCCTGCGATGCACATGATTATTTTACCATTACCTCTGTTTACTGACGGTAAGTGAGTTTTTTACTGTTTGGCGCTAGTTTTCAGGATGCTGCCTACTCCACCCAATTATTCTTGCTCAAATCCTGACCCAACTGCCATAACGAGATTCCGCCTTTCTAGGTGGGCCCACCTCCCTTTTCCATTTCCCTTCCCCGTAAAATACCATTTCCATTCAACATATACAATACATATATGATATATTCACGTACGTATATTACTCATACTATTTTTATGAAAGATAAGATTAATGTTCACCTTAGTGTCATCAGTTACTCCATCGCCTTTAGCTCCAAAATCGAGCACGTTAAACATGGAAGAATGGCCGCCCTTCTGGGGTGGCGGGCTGCGAGGGACATCTGGTTTCGGCTTAGTAGCCGGCGGTAGTTTCTTATGAGACGGTGGCTTTGTCTTTGATGCACCGCCACGGTGGTTGCCATTGTGAGCGCCACCGTGACCGTGAGCCTTCCCTTTCTTGGAGGAGAGAGCGGCCGAGGCTGCTCTTTTCTGCCTCCAAGGCTTGCCTGTGGCTCTCCCATGGCAGCCCTCCAAACTAGAAGACCAGACAAGACATGCCACCACAAACATAAATGCGAGCCCTCTGAAACTAAGCCCTTTCATTTTCATGTACATTTGAGAGAGATAGGACTTAGAAGGAAGAAGAAGAAGAAAGACAGACAAGTTTAGATAGGCAAATCAGACGGGTTGTTTAAATAGACAAAGGAACTTCAAAGCTAGCACCAGTCACAGTCCAGTCTATGCATGGTGACGGCAAGCCAGAGTAGCTAAGCAAAGCTATCATTTTGATTTTAAAATATTACCCAAGCTCCATGTATTTGGCCACGTGTCCACGAATTTGCCGATAGAGCTTTAACTTAGTTACTTACCAAACTCTTGTTAAAAATAATCAAGTTTTGCAGTACATAGTTATGACACACGACGTCGTATAACTATAACTAGATGTATGAAGATTAGCCAAGATTCTTTTGTACATTGGCCGTACCCGGTTGTCCGATTCACCATCAAGGATGTGTCTGGTTATCTGTAATTGGAAGTAAAATGATTAATTAAGCTTATAATTGAGGAGTTTAATAGATAAAAGACGAAAGCGGGACACGTGATGAGTGGGTCTATAAGGCTAAAAGAACGAAGGGCCGGCACTGAAATATTTCAGCTCATCATAGTCACATGCAACTATCACGGGCCAATCTTCTCTCTGTCTCTCTCTTCTCTTTTGGTCCTTCTCACTACACTATATATGACCTTTTACCTCAGAAAGAAGAGAAGAGAGGGAAATGTATAGGAATAGAGAGAAAATTGAAGATGAAAAAAAGACAAGGGTTAAACAGAATGGTGTTTTTGACATGTTTAATTGTTTAAGGATGGCCTACGTGCTTTAGGAGTTTGCGAGTGTTGTTTCAGGCAATAAAGTAAAAGATGGATACATGCATAAAATTCCAAAAGGGTATTACTGGGAAGGAGTGAACTTTTATACTGACGAACTAAAGAAGTAGGAGTTTTCGCCCATGGTTTTGGCAATACAACTCAATGTTCCAAATCGTAAGATTTTGAGTTTACATGTCAACCTAATCATAACTCAATTGATTAAGATATACAACCTCAACCAAAAGGTCAAAAGTTTAAAATTCAAAAAAAAAAAAAAAGAGAGTTTACATTGGCTTCTCTTGCTTGTAGGTCTTATGTCATATCATTTGGTTGTTGTGCTCTTGATTAGGCCTTCATCTTCTTCTCCTCCCTGTTGTTAATATTTTTTGTTTTGGTTGGTTTGTGTGAAAATGACATGAAATGGAAAAGGGAAGTTAATTTGATGGGGGGAAAATAAATACTTAATTAAAAGATGTTGCTGTGAGTGATCCCATTTATTTAAAGATTTTTGGATGTATACATTTCTGTGGCTAGCTAGGCTCCTGAATATTGTTGTCTTTACGTCTGTCATTTTACTGTTTCAGAATTATGCCTCTCTTCCAATTCTTTTATTGACGGCCTCATTCTCTCTCTCTGTTAACTATAAAAATAATCATCAAGAACAAATAGCAATCCAACTATGTCTTACTTGATGTCAAGACCATAATGGACTCGAATAACTATGTTAAAAGTTTAAATTACATCCAACTAAAAAAAAAAAATCTTAAATTACGTAGGCTAAATAAATCAAATTATTTAGGCCCGTTCGATAACTATTTAGTTTTTGAAAATTAAGCCTATAAATACTATAAAGTTCTGAAAACTAAAAAAAGTAATTTTCAAAAACTTATTTTTGTTTTTGGAATTTGGCTATAAATCAAATCTTTTCTTAAGAAAGATGGAAACCGTTGTAGAGAAAATGAAAACTATTGTAGAGAAATTATGAGAAAATAAACACAATTTTCAAAAATAAAAAACTAAATGATTATCAAATGGAGCCTTACGCACTTTGATAACCATTTGGTTTTTTGTTTTTGAAAATTAAGCCTATAAATACTACTTTCACTTATGAGTTCCCTTATTTTGTTATCTACTTTTTACACGTGTTTTTGAAAATTAAGTCAAATTTTGTTTTCAAAAACTTGATTTTGTTTTTGGAATTTAGCTAAGAATTCAAATGTTTTCTTAAGAAAAATAAAATTCATTGTAGAGAAATCACGAGAAAACAAGTTTAATTTTCAAAAATAAAAAATTAAATAGTTATCAAACAGGGACTTAGGGAAGTAATTCTCCATTTAGTTTATAATCTTAAAAAATTATCAATTTTACTTTTAATGTATTAGATATTCTCAATTAGGTTTCTCTAAAAAAATTGTATTTTTTTTAAACAAAAAGTCAACAAATCATTTAATTATTGTTTTATTAACATCTTTAGACGGGTTTATTCTAAGTGTTATGTTTAAATGGTATACTATCTGTTTAAATATGATAATAAAATAATAATTTAACGATGTGTCAAATTTTTATTAATAAACTTTAATATTTTTTAAATCCAAAAACTTAGTTGAGAATTCTTAATATATCCTTTGAAAAAAAAAATCTTTATATATTTCTGGTAAAATTGACAATTAAAAAAAAATTAAGAATCAAATGGAGAAAAGTTAATAGATGAAGGACGGCGATCTCGTATATTTAGCCAATTATATATTTTATTTTTAGCAGGTATGTAAAAATTTCTAATTTCTTTATTGTATTTTGTTTACTAATCGTTTTTTTTTTTTTTTTGAACTTTTGTTTATCTATAATATATTAAAAAGCAAGAAATTCTAAAAAAAATAGTTATTACTAAAAACTGAGAACCCATATGAAAAAAAAATAATTGAATGCAATGACAAGAACCAAATAAAAAAAAAATACCTTAAAAATTAGAATTGTGCGTATAAAAACTAAATGGAAAAAAAGTACCTAAAGAATTGGATATAAGAATTGCGTATATATAAGACTTAAATGTATGATAATTGAATGCAATTTATAGAAGCAATTTGATTTAAATTTAATTTTGATTTGATTTGGAATCAAATTGCTTTGCACATCATATTACTAATTTTATTCTCTTAATATTTTTCCTTACTTTTCTGGTTTTTTTTTTTTCAAAACTTTGCCTCTTTTTCAAATTAAGTTTTTGGCCTTTGCAAAAAAAAAAAAAAAAAAAAAAATCTCCAATTAATTGCGGCTAAATATCCAATTAGTTTACTTTAAACATAAAAAATATATATATCTATAATATGATATTAATAATAATATATAATAATAATAATAACAACGATGCAATTTTCTTTTCCGATATTCTATCTCTTTTTCAAATTAAGTTTTTGGCATGACTTTTGGACATCATATTGTTTAATTTTTTTTTCTCTTTATTTTTTTTCCAAACTTTTTCGATCTTTTTTTTTTCCCATAATTCTATCTCTTTTTCAAATTAAGTTTTTAGCTTAAAAAAATATCTCCAATTAATTACATATTTGTCTATCCAATTATTTTAGTTTAAAAATCAAAAAAATATATCTATAATGTAATAATATTATTAACAATAATATTTATATCTATCTATATCTATACTATATTAAAAAACAATGATTTTTTAAAAAGATTTTTATGCTATAATACCCCTTTAAATTTTAGATAATTACATCAATCAAATCATTATAATCCGATTTAATTTCAAATTTAAACAATGACAACAAGAAACTTTGATCTAAAACGAATTTGAATTAATTATTATTCTTAATTTGATTCAAAATCAAATCAAATTAGAATTTCAATGTAAATTCCCTTATAAATGACACATCTCCATTTTTTTTTCCAGATCTAAAATATCATTTTTCATTAGGTATCTCTCTTTTTTTAATTTTATTTCTTTAGCCCACATTTTTTCTTTTTCTTTTCTTTTTTATTTCACACTCAATTTCAATAATTAATTCTACAATATTGTGTTGTTGTTGGTGCTTCTTTTTTTCTATATCTTAAATACCCAATATTGTATTGTTGTTGGTGTTTTTTTTTTCAACTTTAAAAAAGTCATCCCCTTAGGTATCTCTTTTGCTTCTTTTTTTTTTCCAAATCTAAGATTGACATCTTCTCAAGTATCTCTATTTTTGGAAATTTCATTAACCCACGTCTTTTGTTTTTCTTTCACGGTTTTTTTAAAAAATTCTTTTTACACCTAAGCATGTTAGTTGATACTACTCAATTTTAATAATTAATTCCACAATGTTATGTTGTTGGTGCTTTTTTTTTTCATATCTAAAATAGTTATCTCCTCAGGTATCTATCTTTCTTTTTTTTTTTCTTTTTTTTTTAATATTTTAAATTTCATTATCCCACGTTTCTTTCCTTTTATTTAGGATTTAGTATTTTTTTTTTTTAGGAAATCTACAGTTTAGTTAGTTGAATGCTATAATTTAAACAACTATAATATAGCGAGATAGTTTGATTCAAAATGAGTTTGAATCAAAATTCCTGGATAACCATTCAATTGAATATTTGGTTTGATTCGAAATCAAATATATTTGAATATAAATTTCGTCTATAAATTGGACACTCCTCTATCCTCTGCAAAAATAGGCATTTCTTCCAATTTTTCATATGGGCATCTCTCTTTTTTTTTCTTTTAATTTTGTTGATCCTACTTTTTTTTCTATTTTTTTTTACTGCCTTTTATACCAGAAACAAAATAAATAATAACAAATTTCTTTGTTACTTAGACCATTTGAGAGGTTGAGCTAGGTTCCTTTTTCTCGGTGAGGGAGGGACACATAAGCTTATTGTAGAAATTTTTTTAGACTAAAATACTCTTTATTTCAGTTAATTACATCAATATAAACTCATATACTTGATCATAATCTGATTAATTTTGAATTCAAAATTGAATTCAGATCATTTGTTTTTTCAATTGAAGATATGATTTGATTCAAAATCAAATCAAATTATGATTTGAATATAAATTCTCCAATTAAATTACACTCTCAATTTGTTTTTTTTTTTTTGCAATAAACATCTCTAATTTTTCATTTATTTCAAATATCTTCTTTTTCTTTTTAAAAAAAAAATTATATATGTATGTATGTATTTTTCTTTATTTTTTCTTTTTTAACTTACATCCCCTTCTTTTTTTTTTTTTTTCCAATCTAGAAATCAAATTACTCTATTTAAGCGATCACTTCCTTCATCTAATCTTTTAATATAATCTTATAATATATGATTGAGATGTATAACTAACTCATTTAGAGTAATTTTCAAATTCGATAGTTTCTAAAAGTTATGTTAAAGAGTTAAATAGAAGTAAATAATTTTAAAATTTTCAAAATCACTTAAAAAAACTTATTAGAAAAAAATTTCCTAAATAAATCATTTGAATGTTTAGCTATTTCAAAATTAAATTGATTTATTAATTAATTCATCAATCATTATTTTATAATACTTTAAAATGTCAATCCAGTTTTTAAAAATAAATAATGTAATTAAAATCATTTCATCATTTAAATTGTTTTTAATAGAAGTTGTATCAATCAAACTAAAAATTAATTCAAAACAAATTCAAAAGAAGAGAATAACTTTTACAGAGGGGAATTGATCAAATTAACTCAATAAAATTGAATTTGATAACTCGTTTTTTGATAAATTATATTTCTCTTTTAACTTAATCAAATAATAATCTCTCAGAATCGAGTGTAATATTTCTCAGATTTTCTATTTGAAATAATACCAAATATTAGATAAAATTATAATTCCAATATTCATCTATATAAAGGAACTTATGAAAACTTTACTTCCAACCATTTTCATTATTTTTTTAATCTAAAATGCACTGGGATAATTTTTTTTTAAAATAAAACTTTTAAAAATAAAAAGTTATATTATGTGTCATAAATTATATATTATATATACAATAATAATATAAATACAAATAAAATTTTAAAAACTTCAAAAGAAAAATAGAAAATTATATTATATTTAAATTATGTTATATTATATTAAAAAAACTTATATTATAATAGAAAACAGTTTTATTATATTAAATTTAGTGAAATTAAAAACACTAAATCATAATATGAATAGGAAAAAATTATTGAAGCTAATTAATTATAAAAGAATCACAGTACAAATATAAATAATAATTGTATTCCACAATGTTGAACTCAAATTATTTTAATCTTCAAAAATTAAATATATATATTGGTTAAATTACAAATTTAGTCCCTAGGTTTGGAGAAAGCTACCTTATGGTTTGATAAAACATTATAAATAGTCCCTACGGTAGGGATTATTTTTTAGAATTTTATCAAAATATAAGGACTAATTCTAACATTTAAAATAATAGGAATTAAATTCTAACTTTCTCACAACCATAGGGACTAAATTTATAATTTAACCTATATATATACACACACGTGCATTGCACTTGGTAATAAACTAGTTACTCTTAATGGATAAGAAAATGGTTAAAGGATATTAAAAATCTATTTACCATAGCAATGTCAAATCAGTTCACGTTGATTTTTTGTTCTATCGAACACCACACATTAAAGAACTATTACATATAATAAATGTTAAAATACTATTTTGGTCCATGTACTTTAATTTTCATTCAATTTTAGTCTCTAAATGTTAAAATTAATTTCTACCATTGTTTGAAGTTAATTTTTTTTTATCGAAATTGATTAAATAATAATAATAATTTTCATACAAGAAAAAACATAATGTGAATATATTTTCAAAATTTATAGTAGGAAGACTAATAAAGACTAATTTTTTTTTTCAAAAATTAACAATAAACTAATAGTAGGACTAATTTTAAGCTCTATTAAAAATACATGGACTAAAATTGGATATTTGAAAATACAATGACTGAAATGGAATGAAACCTAAAGTATAGGAATCAAAATGATATTTTAACCTATAATAAACAAACAAGATTATACTGACAAAAATTGAAATATTAAAAAATGCAGGGACAAATTAAAGTTGACTCAAATGTATTGGTACAAGTGTAAATGTTATAATCAATCCAAATTCTTCTTAATTGTAGCCAAGCCTAATATTTTAGATAGAAAGTTTTTTAACCATTTTCAAATATTTGACATAGTCTTTGGAAAACGATATCCCAAACAAGTAAATCTTCAGTAACACATTTTTCTTTCCCTAATTAACTTTTACTCTTGCCGACTTTTTTTTTTCTTTTTCTTTACGCACTTTCTCGATAACTTTTCTCAACACATCTTATCTCTCAAACATACCTCTTTTTCTTTTTTGTCGCTTATTGCACTTTAACCTTTTAGGTCTAATAAGAAATTAAAATACTCAAAAAATTCAAAAATTCATAAGTTTGTGACAATTCACATGATTATTGATAAAAGCAACTCAAATGAAGTTGATTTGATCAACATTAATTTGCTTTGGATGAAAGATGTGATAAGGCCATATTCATTATGTGGCGAATGGAGTTCCTATATTCTTCTCTTTTTGAGAAGGGCATCATAGTATAACATGCAAATTAAGCAATGGAATGCCTGTGTGTAATGCTTTATTAATTAATTTGATGGTGTAATGATTAATGAGAATAATGGTGATCCAATAATGGTGGGCACAGGCGTTATTTTGGTTTTTGTGAAAAACAAACGAGTGAATGAGATGAATAGGAAGTGATATGCAACCAACAAACAGAGGGGTTTTGAGAAAGACGTGGGTTTTAATACAAATGCTCGTGAACTTTTTTTATATCCTTCTCGTGAACTCCATAAACATTATATTACTAAGCTCACATCACTCTTTTATTCCCTGATATTCCATCCGCACCATTCTCTTTTTTCTTCCATCAAGGTTTAAAATGTTAATGTCAACGAAAATGTCGAAGTCTCAATTTTATAGAAATATCGATGGAAATATCGATTAAATGTCGATGTCGATGGATATTTCTAGAAAAAATTTAAAAACAAAAAATTCAAAAAAACATTTAAATTAATAAATGAATATTTTACATTTTTTAAATGAGTTAAAATATTTGTTACAATATTATATTCACGTTAAGTTACATTTTTTTGCTATTTTTTTAAATATTTCATCAATTTTGTACAATATAGTAGAAATGTCGATGTCGAATCAATGAACATGTGAAAATATCGATGGAAATATCAACATGTCAACGGAAATTTAATACGATGGTTTCCATATCTATACAGGCTTATCATTTTAACAATTATGGCCTCATTGGATATTGTTTATAAATTTTTGGATTCTAATTCTTCTATTTTTGGATTTTAATTTTTTTGTGGGATAATTTTATTTTTCTAGTATATACAGATATCTTAGAGAAAGAATACGTAGGGTGCTAAAGAAGACTGAAATTTTAAAGGTTATTTCTTGAATTTTTATGTTTGAGTCTAATAGATTCTTAAATTTTAAAGAGTCTTTAATAAGTGTTTAAACTTTCAATTTTGTGTCTAACTGACCATTGAACTTTTAAAAAATGTCTTATTGGTTCTTAAACTTTCAATTTTGAGTCTAATAGCTCATAAACTTTCAATGTTGTATCTAATAGGTCATTGACCTATTCAATGTTTTTATAAATTGATGGACTTTTTTTTTTTTGACAATACGAGGGGTGAGAGATTCGAACTTCTGATCTCTTGGGCGGAGATACATGCTTTATGCCAGTTGAGTTATGCTCATGTTGACAAAAAAAATTGATGGACTTATTAGACATAAAATTGAAAGTTTAGAGTTTTATTCAATGCAAGATTCAATTTTACATCTAAGAGATTTGTTAGTTTTAAAAAATGTTGGATATATCAAGGATTTGTTAGACATAAAATTAAAAATTTATAAACTTATTAGATACAAAATTAAAAGTTTAGTTTCTTATTAGACACTTATTACTAAATTTGCAATTTAATTCATCTTACACGAAAGGGAGAACAAGGTTTAATAATGTATTATTCTTTCCTACTTAGTATGAGGAAATTATATGATACAAAATTTGGTTGGACAATATTTATACATGTATACCACATGCGTATGCAAAAGATATTAACCCCAAGAAGATTGGTTTATTAGAGAGAGAGATCTAGAAACCTCCACCTTTATGGTAGCAGAGAACATGTGAGTATTAAGGGGCGTTTGGAGGAACAGGAATCACCCATTGGAGATGAGGGAGAATGGTCACGGAGGCATTTGAAAACAATTCGTCACTTACAGAAAAGCGAACATTTTTATATCTTTCTATCACATCTGGGTCACACTTTCTTATCGGCAGGCCCTTCTTGTTCCTTCCTCTTGCTCTTCCCTCATTTTGAGGTGATTTTGTTATTCTACATGTGGTTAAAGCCTTACCCCCAAACACGCCCTTAGCTTATCACCTCCATTTCTGTCCCAACTTGATTCTTCGCCATTAAAAACAGCCCTTCTGGCCCTACAATTTCTGTCTTTATTCCACTCAGGAAAAAAAAAGGGACTTTCTTTTGCCAAACCTCACGGATCTGTTTGTGAGCCACCCCCAATCATCTTATACTTCCTCTCTCAGTTTGAGACGTAGCAAAGGTCAATATCCTTCAAGTTTAGGACTCTTTGCCGATAAGGGTATGCCTTTGGGGCTCTTCTTCATAGCTTCTAAGGTCACTGTCATTGTCACTGCCCTTCAAGTTTAGCACTCTGCCAATAAGGGTATGCCTAAGCACTTCTCCATAGCTTATAAAGTCATACTGCCCTTCAAGTTAGCATTGGATAGTGGATACCAATAGTTCTTTATTTCCATTTTCTGTTTCTTCAAAAGTGAATTTAGTTTTAGGGGGTGTGGGGGTGCGTTTCCTCTGTTTCATTGACCATCAGTTAGTGGAAGTGCCGTTTTGATACAATACAATTACTCCATTGGACCACTTTGTCTTGTTCCATGACTTCTACTGTTCGCCATCTTTCGCTTTCATGAAGTTGAAATTCCACCAGAAACTGCTGTGTTTTTACTTTTATTTTTGGTATTCACATTAAGAATGTTGGAAGGAAGGCTCGAGTTTTATCTGTTTGCTGGGCGTCCAATCTACTCCATTAACAGTGGCCCTTCTTTTTCAATCTTCCCCTTTTGTTACTCATAATTGTCCACTAGTCCCTATCTTCACATTTGTGTATATTATATATAGTTCTTTTTTTTGGAGTAATGTGTATATTACATATAGTTAGAGGGCCGTCAACCGTATGATGTGAACTTTAGTATTAAAAACTTTACTATAAGCTCAAAATATGTATATTTTCTTCTAGCAATAGTACAATCATTTACTTAGTAGTCTATATTTCTATTTAGATTCCAAAAGGGTAGGTATAAATGTGTATGCTATGTAAATATATGCTACAAATATTTCCTGAGTTGGTCACATGAAAACCAAGCTCTACCAAAATATGACCCCCTTAGTAGTTTAGTATAGATAGATAGGACAACAAGGTCAGAGCTCAGTGTGAACAATGTGTTGCTCAGTAGGGAGTTGCACTGCACCAGGCTCTGGAACTTGGGTCTGATTTGAAGCTGCAAAGTCATTGTCGCTGGAAGTTAAGCAGTCTGCCGATGGGTGCACGACGCCATATCCAAAGCCTTGAGCAGCGTGGCAATAGGTCTCCACTGTTCCATCCGTCATCTCCAAATTGACATTGCTTAGAATTATGTTGCTGCATGGAACGCTGTCGCTACAGGCGAATTTCATAGCGTTCTTGCTCGTTGTGGTTCCGCTTATGTTCCGATACATTATTTGGCTTATTTTAACGGCAGATGACTAACAAAAACAAAAGGCATTGAACTCCATGATTGATATGGACAAACTTTGTCTTATTAAATATGATCTTATTTTAATGTTACAATTTGATTAGAAGCTGAATTCTGGATTTTGAGGATAATACCTGAGTTTCACAAGCATTAGGAGAGTCACAATAGAATTGATCAATGATAATGGGGTTCTCAACATCTTCCATTCTCACATTTTCAAATCGTACGGCACGAACATATCCAGAGCCTCCCTATACCACATGAGCAGAGCAGTTTTCCCGTTGTGCTTGGTTATAATTGACCATGTAAAAGTAGTATCAAAATGGTGGTTAAAACTGTGATTCTAACCTGCCAAGTCTTTATTCTAACACCATTTGTTGTCTCTCTGAGGAAGGCTGTGTCTAACACCACCTTTGTGACAATGCCAGTGGAGTTGTCTTTCCCTAAACTTCCAATGCTAAGGAACACAGTTTCATAACAAACAAACAAAAGAAAAAGGAATTCTAAGACATTGATCTGATTTTGGTGCTTGAAATTAATCAAACGATGTCGAGTAAGAAGAAAACATTTGCAGATACCTGATCCCGTGTCCTGGTCCACATGATATTCCCTTCATCTTGATGCCAGAACTAGCATTGACAATAGAGATGCAGTCATCGCCTGCATATAAATTGCACAACCATTATTGATCAATGCCCTTATCAGGCAGTTCAAATGGTGGAATAGTGGTGTTAAAGATAACATGATGAAGGTCAGAATGAAAACCTGTTGAAATCTTGCAGTTTTGAACTACAACATTAGTTGATTGAGTGATGTGGATCCCATCAGTGTTGGGGCTATCTCCTGGAGATGAGACTCTTACCTCCGTAATCCGAACAGTTTCAGACCGCGCAATGGTGAAATGCATCTGTTGGCTGTTCTGAATAGTAAGGCCTTTTACTCTTATATTTGAACTTGAATCAATGGTTACTGCCTGCAAGAAGGCCCTCAAGTCAGAATGTGTAACATATGGAAAAATCATGGTTTTCATTAAGAGGAGAGTAGGTTTGTCCTTACTGTTGGTGCTCCTTTGCAAGGCTGGAAAGAAAAAAGAACAAAAAAACCAGAAATGATTAACATTTCAATAACTTAGCCTGAGAAACAAGCACAGAGACAGTTCAAAAATTTACCCTGGACTTGTTCTTTTTACAGGATTCTGCCCACCATTTCTCACCGGAGCCATCAATAATACCATCCCCTTGAAAGGTAACTGCATTTAGTTTTGTAAATTCCAGCCATTGTCGCGGAAGTTTTGGATCCCATTTCTCTGGTTCATCTGGTGCAACTATTGTTCCTTCAATCTGCACAGTTAACTCTATCTTTCAACCATGATCTTCTCACCTTGTTTATTTGGGCAAAAGAAATCCTTATAATGGCTTACCTGGATTACCATACCATCTTTGCATGGCCCTTTAAAAGTGGTTGCATTCACCAGATATCTCCCTTCTTTTGGCACCAAAATAACTGATTTTGAAGTGCTGCAGGCAGTCTTCCATGCCTTCCTGAAAGCCTGATTGCAAAATAAACACTTTGGTTCAGTATTGTCTTTGCAAAATCCATACTTCCAGACAGAAATGTCTATGTACCATAGTATCATCTGTAACTCCATCTCCAACAGCGTCAAAACTATCCACATTCATCAGAACCTTGCTCCCGCGCTCGCTCCTCCACACCGGGACTGCATATTTGTCCACCTCATTGTCATCCTCTTCTTCAATGTCAAAACTTTCAAGTTCTCTAACCATGTCAATGTCGCTGTCGGGCACGATACTCCCTGAAACTCCATAGGCAATGATCAGCATACCAAGAAAGGAAAGCAGGAAGGACTTATCCATTTCAGTCGACTTGGTAGAAGAGATTACTAGAGTAATTTGTGTTAATGCAATGGTTCAATGAAAGAGGTTAGAATTTATAAGGGAAAATAAAGAAGCCATTTTAGTGGGCATATGGCTTTGCTTGAAAGCAGATTAAGGGGAGGTCGCCATTTTCCAATATGCCTACACGTAAAGTAGAAGAGAAAATTTTGAAGTTTCGTTGCTTTACTCTAAAACCAGCACACCAAATTCAACACCGCCATTGATGCATTTTGTTTTGTCTCCCTCCATCGCTCTCTTTGTTGCAACCTCATTTCGCAATTTTTTCTTTGTAATCTCAACTCTGAAGTTTCTTCTATGCATGGTAAAATGGTTGCATACCGCTAATTTCTGTACATTAAAAATGTGGAAAAAAAAATCCCCATTACTGAAAGAGCCCAACTTGCCTCCTGCCCAGGCAGGAGGCATAATTGGTGCTGCCCACTTGGGCACCATTGGATTAAAATTTTTTGTTCTTTTTATTAAAAAAAAAAAAATAAAAAAATCAGCATCAATGGTGCCCAAATGGGCAGCACCATAAATGCCTCCTGCCTGGGCAGGAGGCAAGTTTTTTCCTTACTGAAATAAGAAGATACGGAATCTAAAATGTTCGAAGTCCACACAAGCGTAGCTCATTGAATAGAGCACTAATTATCATTTTAAGGGTCGGTTCAATCCTCCACTCCAACATTGTTGAACTCAAAAAAAAAATATATATAAAAAAATAAAATAATGTTGGAAGCACATGACCATTTATTGAGTCCTGTGTTTCCCAACATTTGAAGTAAAAATTCCAGAAAAAAAAAAAGGCGATTCATTTGGTAATTGACATGATCGTGCTACTGTTGGCTGCCTTATGGTAGTTTATATAGTTAAAGAGGTAGTCGGGTGCTTCTATACATGAATGAAAAAACAATTGCTAATATAATCTATGTTATGTGATAATATTTATGAAGATTTCTGTTCATTATCAACAAAAATAACAAAAAGGATTTAATAACCAAAGCTTAAATATATGTATGTTTAAGAATTTTGAATTTCCATTGTTGACATTCTATCAAAATATTAAATGAAATCCTACACTTCCCATCCTAGATGAAGCATTTTATATTAAAATATGAATAATTAATTTCATATAGTTTAGATTTACAACCCATTTTCATTTTTCTAATTACATTAATTGATTGGTCACCAGACAAGGAGTTTCCAAAGATAGAGGAGCAAAACAAACCATAATCAAGACTTTTATCTTTCTTTTTTGGGAAGAGGATAGGGTCCAATAGGCTAAAATGATGAAAGTCCCTTGTGAGAAAGGCCCTTACTTGCAAGAAACAGAGTTCACAGCTTGGAAATGAACATTTATAGAATTGAAGGAGCAATTCACAGCAACAAAATCAATTTTTAACATGTAGACGCAATGGCCTCTAAAAGTGAGTGAACGAAACGCATCTGGGTTTCTTTGTCGATTTTTGAAAACAGAGGAACATGGACAAACAATGATTTGTGACCCTTCTGTTCTGCAAATCTGAGGGAGTGGTAATATACATAATTGCAAACAAAACGACCCGCGTCCTCCGATAACATCACGTTGTAGCTTTTCGCCTTCAACCTCTCTAAGATCGCCAGCGCCGAGCACGATGTCTTGAAAACAATAATTCACTGTAAGTCACATTCCAAATCTGTGATAAGAGCTTAAAAGGAAAAGGCAAGAGAGAAGTACCTCTCTAATTATTGAGATTTCCCCATCCTCTGAGACTATAGGTAGTTTCTGGATTAAAAAGCACAATGAAAACAATATAGATGAAAATTGATACAGAATACATCGAAAACGAAATGCAAACAAACTGGTTTGGCTCCCAACCCATAGATTTATTTACATTGCCTCTAGTTTTTTTTTTTTATTTGCCATTTGTTCTTAATGCCATGATTTAATGGTTTTTCTTTTACTGAATTGCTTGAAGCCATTTGTTTATGTCATCACCCACAGTTAAAAAGTTCATTTTCACATTGATTACTGATTTTTTCCTGAAATGTCTATGTTGTTATGCAAGGGACTCTTTGAAGACATAGATACAATAACAGCTCTAGAAATAAGAGAGGAAATCAACCTGAGGCTGCCATCCAAGTTCGTCTGGATAGCGGAAAGTAGCTTCGTTCACAGCTTGCCATTCAACAGCAAATCTCACTGACCCACTATTGACACCCAAGTGAAGCTGAATCAACATGAATAAATTCTTTGCAGGTTTAGTATTCAATTATTTCTGAGCTAAACACAAAAAGGAAATTTTCCTTTTCTATGTGTGGCCTTATCTTTATTGGATAAAAATATTAATTGAATACACATGTTTATCAAATGCTATAAATAAGTAAGAATCACTAGTGAGCAGCAAGAATTTGTTCAAATAAAAGATTAGTAAAACAAAATAGATGGTAAACAAACTGACCCATATGACTTTGTTAGTTTCTGTCATATTTGAGATGCCAGAATCCAAAACTTTATAAAGCACAGGAAGAGCACCATCTCCAGCAGCATCAAGAACTGTACAACTTCCTAGAGTAACACCAGCAGGCAACCCTCGTTCTTCTACGAAAGCCTTCAGGTCATTGACGATCGCCTCGGTAGGATTTTCAGCAACTCCATGGAACTTCTTAAATCCTGTCACATGAATAGTAACCCCAGCTGGACCTTCAGAACCCATTTCTTTCACTTGAGTGTGCAAACAATTCCCTATTGTTTGTCGATGATTTTCTGCTACTAAGTCCTCGATGAAACGCTAACGAACCTCCCCTGAAAAACCAACCAAAGAATAAATCTCTGTAAAGTCAAACCACATCCCATTCTCCCTTTCCATGAGTTTGTTAAAATTGTGAACTTATTAAGTGCCATTCTGATGAAAAATGTTAATCTATTGATATCATGTCTATATGAACAAAAACTTTGAGAGACTCAAGAGACTTACTAAACTTTGACATTCTCATCTTTAACCTTAATCTATTGATATCATGTCTATATTATATAAAGGAAAAATCAAACATAAAATAAAAACACTTGCTCTTACATTATAAAGGACAAGTATATTTCTCAGCTTAGTACCAACGCCAAGAAAAATTTATAAACAATGAAAAATCCAACCATTTTTCTAGTGTTCATTCAGACAACTAAATGAATCCCCATAATTCAACTAGATACCATCAGATCAATTTCTTGGGGAAGAGAAAAACGTTGACCTAAAGTCAACCCAGAACTTTGCATGGAACAACAATCTCGTAATATCAGAAGCTGAAATCAAGATTCAACAACTCTTTTCCATCGCCAAAACAAATTTTTGGAACTAAAACACAAGGATTTACAACATCACTGAGAACAGAAACCTTGAAATTAATCTATCAAAGACAGAGAAATCGAACTCGGAATTGAATACGATACGATCCGAAGAAGACAACAATAAACAAGACGTTCGATGAACTGTTTGAAATAAGCAAAAACTAACATGGCTGGAGCTGAGAAGTTGACCAAATTACAGAATCCCCTTAAAAGCAGAGACAAAGAAAACACAAAAAAACCTCTCAGAAAAAGTCGATTCCGGTGGAAGATCGAACTCACCGTCGACGCCGGCGCCGGCAGCTGAATTCTGCGTGAATTTGAGAGCTCAATTGGCGTTTTCAGGAGGTGGAGAGAGGAAACATGGCTGCGGGTGGGGCAGAAACTTGATCCAATACCATCATTAATGGAGCTTCCCAGGCTGTCACGTCGGCGGGCTTCATCCGTTTTTAATTATTATTCTGACGGCGTTCTCAGTCAAACTCGAATATTAAAAGAGAGAATGCTGTCATTTTATCTTAAAATTATGGGTTTAAGACGGTTGATTAGTCCACAAATTTGGAACCATAATCTCGTCCGTCCATTGTTAGAATTGTCTAATCCAACGGTGCAATATAGATAACGTTAGCTAATCAAAGTGGCTCCCATTGTAGTGAACAAAGCAAAAATTATCATTTTCCCTCGTAGCCACTTTTTGAAATATTTCATTTTTTCCCTTTTAAAGAGAGGATCTTTAGTAATTTTAGTGATCGATCAACCTTACATTTTTAAGAGAATAATACTTACCACCTCGCCAATGAGTAGATATTTTTTACTAACTATCATTAAAAATTTGACAGTTATTTATTCTTTTGAAAAGAACAATCTTTCTTTTAGCATTCATCTATCTTAGTTGTCAAAAACATAATGATAGTCAGTAAAAAATACCTACTATTGGGAAGAGGTAAATACATATATTTTTAAGAGGTGAATAATCATGAAAATTTTACATTCAAAATGATCGTTTTGGTCCTTCAAACTTTCAAGTTTGTTCTATTTTGATCATTGAACTTTCAGAAGTCTATTTTAGTCCCTAAATTTTTAAAAAATAACCATTTTAATTCTTCATGTGTTACTTTTCTACCTAAAATTCATTTTGTCCAATGTTCATCCCTAACCTATTTGGCTTGAAATCATGGTTATATTAACATACTTTACGTAGCTAATTGGTTAAAATGTAAGGATAAAAAATAATTATCTTTAAAAGTTTACGGACTAAAAAAAATAAAATTAAAAATTTAGGAACTAAAATCAACATTTTAAAAGTTCAAAGACTAAAATAGAATATACTTGAGAGTTAAAAGGACCAAAATAGTAACTTTTTTTAGTAGATATCTACGAAAATTTCCCTATAAACAAAACGGCCTCATCGGGCCGATTTAGCTAAACAAATCGGCCCAATAGAAAATGGTGGGGAGGCCCAAAAATGAGCCGGAAGGCCGAGTCGGAATTAGTTTCCGAATCGCTAGCCTCCAAATTGGCTTCAAATACGGTGGGAGCTCCATCTCCGAGACTTGGCTTCGGAACCGAAAACGAAAACAAAAATTACAGAGCAGCGAAGAAGATGATAATTCCGGTGCGCTGTTTCACGTGCGGCAAGGTACTATTTACGAAAATCCTTCGGCTTCGACTGCTCTGTTTCGTAGTCTGTATAATCATTTGATTCTGTTTTTTTTTTTTTTTTTTTTCAGGTGATCGGTGACAAATGGGACACTTATCTTGAGCTGCTACAAGCCGACTATCCGGAAGGGTAAGAGAGAAGGCCGATTTGTTCTTTTCTAGCTTTCCTTTGATTTTGATCCTGCAATCGCTAAGATGATCTCGTTCTGATTTCTTTCTCGATGTAAGTAGTTTGATGCATAGGAATTTCAGCGACAAAGATCTCCTAAGAACAGTTTTCATACAGATTCTAAATATATTGAGTAGTGCAGGGAGGCATTGGATATGTTAGGGTTAGTACGGTACTGCTGCCGGCGGATGCTAATGACTCATGTGGATCTGATAGAGAAGCTGTTGAACTACAACAGTAATTAATTAATTAATCTCTGTGTTGTCTGGCTTTTTATTGATGATTTTGAAGTGTTGACGTTGATTTATATTGTATTGTACAGCCATGGATAAGTCTGAAATCGTGTAGCTGATGAGGAAGCCCTTTCGACATTTTCTAACAAGAACAAGAAGAATGCTGCAATGAAATGCATGTCATTTTGAGTCGGTGTATTGTATAATATTATATAATATAATATATGATCGATTCACTTCGAGCTGTGAGTCGGTCTTTTGTGCCTGTGGGGTTTTGTGCAAAAGTAGAGTCTTTTTTTTTTTTTTTTTTTTTTTTGTCGGAAAAAAGTTTCTCATATAATGTGGTTTGTTTAATATTTTCAAAACTATACTATAGTTTGTTATATATATATATATATTCTTTTGGAGTTTAACACGTGTGATTTGCATCTCTTACATTTTGATCGTGGATGTCTTTTTTTCTAGGAATAAAAAGTTAAAGGTTAAAATACCATTTTGGTCCCTGTACTTTGAGTTCTATTCCATTTTAGTCCATGTACTTTCAATAAAGCTTAAAATTGGTCCCTACTATTAGTTTATGGTTAATTTTTCTTAAAAAAAGTTAGTCTCTATTAGCTTTTCTTCTAAAAATTTTGAAAGTATGTTCACATGGTATTTTTTTTTGTATTAACATTATTATTATTATTTAACCAATTTTGATAAAAATTAACTTCAAATTTGTCATAGGGACCAATTTTAAGTTTTATTGAAAGTACAAGGACTAAAATTGGACATTTGAAAGTACAATGACCAAAATGGAATAAAACTCAAAGTACAGGGACTAAAATGATATTTTAACCAAAGTTAAATGATAAGTTTAGTCCTTAATAAAAAGTTGTGTGTTTATTTGGTACCTAAACTTTAAAAAATATCTTAAAAGTCTTTGAAGTTTTAATTTTGTGTCTAATAAATACTTGACATATTCCAATTTTTTTAAAAAATAAACAAATCTATTCGAAATAAAATTATTTTATGTCTAATAAGATTCTAAACTTTCAATAATTTTTCTGTAATAAGCACGGACTTATTAGATAGAAAATTGAAACTTTAGAGACCTATTAGACATAAAATTAAAAGTTTAAAGACTTATTAGATATTTTTTAAATTTCAAGGATCAAATAGACACAATTTGAAAGTTTAAGTACTTATTAGACGTTTTTTAATGCTCAGAGACTAAATAAACACAAACTTTATAATTTAACCAAAATCTACCTTGATAGTCGACCAAAGAAGAGTGAGGAGAGAGAAGATAGTAATAATGGTCAAAAACTTAGTGGTGAATTGGAGCATAAAATTTATTTTCTAAAAATAAATTAGTTAAATATGGCTGAATAACAACTTTTTAAGAAATCAAGAATAAGAAAAAGATTGGATAATTTACCAAATGAGCCTAGTTCATCACCAAAAAAACTAATATTTTTTTGCCAAACAAGCATAAAATTATTATTAAATTAATTATTTTTCTAAATAAGCAAGTACAATTAACAAAACTTAACCTCCACATCATATTTTAATTAGTCAACTAACGGTCAAAGGAATTGAGGAACTATTTACAACTATTTTTCAAACTTCAAAAACTAGAGTGTCTATTTTAAAACCTACCAAATAGACATCAACTCCAAAGACCAATGTATATTTTGCCTAAATTTTATTTTATTTTATTATTATTATTTTTAGATTTACCATATTTGTAAGATTTTCATCACATTGAAAATATAATGAAAAAGTCTAAGGAAACTTGGCATCCAATTGCTTGAATTTGTCTGTCCCAAAAGAAAAAAACAAAAGAAAAATCTTTCTTACCCAACAATTCTCGACAAAGTTACAAACTCATAATTTCAAGGTTAAAATACTATTTTGGTCCATATACTTTGTACTTTGTTTCATTTTGGTTCATGTACTTTCAAATGTTTAATTTTAGACTTTGTACTTTTAATAAAGCTTAAAATTAGTCACTACTATTAGTTTATTGTTAATTTTTCTTTTAAAAAAATTAGTCTTTATTAGCTTTTCCTCTATAAATTTTGGAAGTATGTTCACATTGTGTCTTTTCTTGTATTAAAATTATTATTATTATTTAATAAATTTTAATAAAAATTAACTTCAAATTTATCATAGGGACCAATTTTAAGTTTTATTGAAAGTACATGGATTAAAATTAGACATTTGAAAGTTAAGGAACCAAAATGGTATTTTAAACCAATTTCAAAGTTCAAAAAGCCCATTCACTAATGGAAATAGAAAGCGACATGCAGAAACATTCTATAAAAATCCAAGTTTTCCAGACAGTTAATCGACAGAGAAACTAAACAAGAAGAAACTTTCATTCCCAATGGCATCTACCCTTTTTAAGCCATTGGAATTTTGAACCTTTTTCCTAAATGAAGTAACAGAGCAAAATCTGAAAGCTTTGCACTGCAGCCATGGCTTCACTGAAATGGTGAGTTATGTCAAAACTGAATACCTTGGGAAACACTTTCCATCCTTGTGAACCTGAAATTTTTTCAAAACACAAACTGATCACAATGTGCCACTACTTCAGTTGCTTAAATAGCCCAATTTCTTCAATTTAATGAGCTTTGCACTCAATGCTCCAACCCTTTAATGGCAGTCTCATAAATTTGACTTGGGGTTGTTCAACTTTGAGAAGTTGACTGGCATTGGAAAAGGAGCGTTTTCAAACATTGTTATTGTTTGTTATTAATGCTGTCTGTGAATGAATGATTAGTACTGTTTTGCTTCAAAAGTCAAAATGTAATTACTAATCAAAATGTAACTTTCCATTTGGTGCAATGAGTTTGATGAGTTAATTGAATATCAAAACTTCTGATCCTAAAGTTTGCATTTTTACCTCAGGAATTTGAGTGTTCCAAATCCCAGATTCCTCAATCTGATTACAGCTCTCTGTGTCTTCTTTTTCTTGGATTGGAGGGAAATTTGCCCACTGAAAAATAAAAACAGTTCAGGATTTAGAAAACATATTGCTTCTGATCAGATCATTATTGAGTTGATTGAGTCTGTTGCCTACATTTTTTGCAGCTGTTCTGAAGGCCTCCTTGTGCGTCATTTGAGGATTTTGAGCTTTGAGCCTTCTGATTTCATCCCTGCTTCAAACACAAGCACATAAAAGATTGATTAAAAGCACTTTTAGTATTTTTTTCAAAGGTCTCCCCAAACTCACTATAGAACCAGTAAAAAGTTTGAAAGTTCGATATCTCACTTGATGAAACAGTTGTAAGCTGATGGGGCACGCTGTCTTTTCTGAGGAGCTTCAAAAGATCATTTAGTGAAATAAGATTAACAAGCTAGAACTTGTCAAATCTGTTTATTTTATTATTATAATTGTAATTTCCAATGTTCTTACGTTTGTTTACAACAGGAGGTGTCACAGGAATCAAGCCTTCTTCAACTTCATACTCAGAAAATTTCAAGTTTGATCTCTTGAAACTCTCAAAGAACTTCCCTGAATTCATTTCTCCACAAGCTTCTTTAGGCTGGAAAGACAAAAAGAAAAGAGGAGAAAAAGGTAAAACAGAATTCAAAAAGAACTCAAAAGTGCAAAACATCTCCAAAGTCTTTACCCCATTGCGAGAAAGAGAAGACAGAAAATGAAGAGGAACCAGAGTGGCTTTCATCATATTGACAGAGAGGAGGCTTGAGCAGTGCCCGCACGTCACCGTCACCGCCATCGACAAGCTGCTGCACGGCACACTGACCTGTGTTTCCCGACAAAAGAACAGACCAAAAGAACATGAAGAATCATTCACTTGAATTTAAGCTCAATAACAATGAAGAAGATCTCCAACTTACCAACAAAATGGTGGTACAGATTCCACATTGCACATAACAAATCTGTTCAGGTAGTTCAAAGAGATGGTTCATTGTTTTAGAATCAAAATCTCTCTATGTTTGTAGGTTAGAGGAAGAAAAGCTAGGCAGACAGGTTTCTAACTAAGAAGGCAAGCTCCAAATTTATAACAGATTTGTTGTGACATTGTAATGTTATGGGGAAGTTTGGTATTAAAGTTTCAATGTAAGGAGTTATTAAATGCTGAAAAACACTTGCAAGAGTTTTAGGATGTTGGGATCAGAGTTCAAAGTTCAATGAAGTTGGATGAGTTGTGCTTGTTTGTTTCATCTGTCGTTTTTTCCCCTTCAATTTTTCCAACCAACAGCTGCAGAGTGACCTCGGTGTTTTACTGATATGAAAGTGAAAGTGCAGTGAGTTTTTACCATGATGTCTGGTTGGGACAACTTCTTAGCAGAAGGAAAAGGTGGCATCTTAGAATTTTGTCTTTCTTCAACTCTTAAAAGGGGAAAATGGTAGTAATCAATCCCTCTTACCCACCACCTTCTGTGCCATGTTTGGCTATTACACTATTTTTCACATTCCATTAGCTTACCTATTGCTTATCATTATAGATTTTTTAGTTCAACTATGGGAGTGGAAAATCAAACTATTGACCAAATAGATGGTTATTAGTACTTTATCCATTAAACTATACTCAGATTAACTGCTTATTATTATAAATTATGTTACTAATCTACTAGTTATTATACTTCTTGTTCATTCAAGAGATTTTTCAAACCCAAATCACCAAACTCGTAAAAATTTGAGAACAATAGTTCCTTTATATGCACATCGACAAGGACCATAACTTATAGGATATCTTAACTAAACCTTTTTAATTTACTTTATGCATATGGTATAAGACTTGAGAATACTGAAATCTATTTTTGTCGCCTTATCCTTCATTCACGTTGCAGACTCGCAAAACAATAATGTATAGGCAAATTGGAAAGAACGATAATGGGAATGATATTTCTAAAAGGATGTTTGTTGAAGTTATTTTTGAAATAGAAATAAAACAGCAATTTATTGTGGTCAACTTATTATACCAACATCCACATGAAAATCAATTTAAATTATGGGATACCAGTCAGAAAAAAGTTTGTAAATTTAGATGTGTTTTCAATTATATCCAAAAGAAATTTTTATCTAGGAGTTGTCATCATCATCGTGATTAACTTCAACAACTACTGCATCACATCTACATCTAACACTGGTATTTTTGAAGCATTGAAAAAATGTGAAATAAGATAAAGAAAATTTACCAACGTTGAGGCAGTTCCTGCGTTGGGCATGCACATCCATTTGAAATTGAAATCACAATTTCACTAAGTAGTTAATAAACATTCCAATTCAATTTGCATAGCAAGACAAATAACAAATAACAAAGACATATAATATAAAAAGTTGTTTGGGGCATTGAGTAAATTATAATAATCTAAATTATAATAACATGTGAGTTATGATAGTCTATGAACTTATATAACATGCATTTAGGATACATAATTGTTTAATAGTCTGTGTTTAGGGTATGGAGTACAGAGTGCAGAGTTATTTAACTCCATAGACTATTATTATAACCCACCCACACCCCAAACAAGCCCCAAATGTGTAATCACCACTTGATATCAAAATTTATTTGATATTCAATACCAAGCAAGACACATAATCAACAACATGAACATTTGAAAAACCTGGTACAAACCAGCTTCCAAAACCATCTTATGGATCAATCCTCAGACTGACCAACAAGCAAGACAATCCAATCAGAGTAAAAAAAAATCAATGGACCTCACAAAACTGAGGTCTCAAGATCAACAGTTAAATCCTCAATACCATATGGAGCACTTTACCAGATCAGTTCCAGTATGCAAACAGGATAGAATACTTGTACTGGAAACAAAAGTGTAAATGAAAAAAATCGCCCCTTTCCCATCTCACAAATAGGTCAGTTCACAGACTCAAACAGTAACTTAAGTTCAAAAATTCAAGGCATGAAGTATCTGCAATGACCAGGTTCGCATACAATCAATTGAAAAAAGGAATATGCATTCTATAACTTGACTCTGCCACCGATGGTTAAGAAGAGTAAAAGGGAAAGTAATATATCGTAAACTTGTTTTGCAAAAGAAATCACAAAGACAGGCATGCAGATCAGATATAGTTGTTGACAAAACAAAGAACCAGTTCTGAGATATGAGTTCTCTATTTACAATTGAGTTAGCAAATTACAAAGTTCATCACAAATGCACCTTAATTGAACTCATATAAACCTAATGCATCATTGCTCAAAACACAGCTAAATCTAGAATCACACCACTTCTCGACTTTGCTGATACAAAGAGACCAATGTCGAGTCACAAATTAGCGATCAAAATTGCTAATTTCTAGTCACGAATCATATTAGTTTTGTACCCATTTGGAACAACGGTAAATAATACTAGATAAGCCATATCCAGAGTTGCTCAAATACTTGATCAAAAGAGACCCAAGAAGACAATAAAACGGTTTCAAACTACAAAACATACAAGACAAGTACGGGATACATAATCTTGTGTTACAGGGATTTCTGATTTAGTTGCAGATGAACTAAAGCAAACAGCAACAACACTAGAGAAGATAAGAACATCAAGGCTCGTTGAAGAATCAAATTACACACAAGATCGATTAAAATAAATAAACATATGCCAGATTCAAGAACTGCCAAAACATCAAAACATACCAATCGCACAGAAAACAGCAGCAATATCTTTCAGCACAAATTTATAAAGTTAACGAGAAGGCAAATGAAACCAAAAACCAACTGAAACATTTTGTCAAGGATAATAATCGCAAAAAACTGACTAAATATGTGGATCTTAATGAAAACGAAAATAAATAGACATTATGAAAACAAAATCCATGTCAAGAACTAAACTCCACAAGCGGAGCAGAAATTCTAGATAAATCCAACAACATCAAACATTTAGATAAAACGAAAACATGATGAAAAACAACGATAAACCTAATCACCACCAGCTTTGTTGTAAACGTAGGTCAAACCACATTTTCCACAGTAGTGGCGGTCAAAGTGGTTAGCCATGAAAGTTCCAGCGCCGCACTCGGCATTAGGGCACTCCTTCCTGAGCCTCTGCACCTTTCCAGAGTCATCGACCTTGTAGAACTGGAGGACGGCGAGCTTGACCTTCTTATGCTTGTGCTTGATCTTCTTGGGCTTGGTGTAGGTCTTCTTCTTACGCTTCTTGGCGCCTCCCCTGAGACGGAGTACAAGGTGGAGCGTGGATTCCTTCTGGATGTTGTAGTCGGCGAGGGTTCGGCCGTCCTCGAGCTGCTTTCCAGCGAAAATCAGACGCTGCTGGTCCGGGGGAATTCCCTCCTTGTCCTGGATCTTGGCCTTCACATTGTCGATGGTATCGGAGCTCTCGACCTCGAGGGTGATGGTCTTACCCGTTAGGGTTTTGACGAAGATCTGCATGGTTGGCGAGGCTTGATTGCAGAGCCGCACGTCTGAATTGGAATAACAAGGGTTTGGGGAGAAGAATGGCTGCCTTTTATAGGTGGGGCATTCGTCCCTCTAGGGTTTCTGGGATCCTTTTTATTATTATAATAATATAATAATGTTTTTTTTTTCTTTTTGAAAGAATATAATAATGCATTTTAATTTTGAAGCCCAAAATTTTATAATATTTACATTTTTCTTGTACGTTATTTCATGATAAAGGTTTGGTTTTAGTTTCTTAATTCTAAAATTTAAACTTATATCTACTTTTGCCAATATATTCTTTTTATATATAAACAAACAAAAAGCATTAGGGCTCTGACGCTCTCTCGTGAGAGTTGTTTCATGAGCGTAAGGGCAACGCAGAGTTTGCCTTAGGGGATCCTTTAGTGATCTACAAAGGTTAGCTTGGAATTCCTCTCTGCGAGGGAGGCATGGAGGAAACGAGTTTCTACCGAAAGCTTGAGAACCTAAAATTATCAGAAGATGAAAAAGGTAAGATAGTCGATATTGAAGATGAAGAGATAGAAGAATATGCCAGAGATCTGGAAAACACTACAGTGTGTAAAATCCTCACCGAGAGGAATGTTATGGCAGAGATTTTCAAAGCAACAATCCCAAAGATTTGGAGCTTGGGGGATAATGTATCAATAGAAAACGTGGGAAAAAACTTGTTTCTCTGCAGGTTCAAAAATAAAAAGGATAAACACAGGATCATCAAAGGCGGACCGTGGATTTTTGATAAGGCACTCATCCTCTTCGAAGACCCCACCGGAAACAGCAAACTATCAAGCCTAGAATTCAAGTACGCATCCCTTTGGGTCCACTTTCATGATCTACCAATGGTTTGTTTCTCCAGGACAAAAGCGATTGCTCTGGGAAACTTAGTGGGAGAATTTGAAGATACAGATATGGAACAGGGGGAGAAGAGTTGGGGGACTACACTCCAGGTAAAAGTGAGGTTGGATGTTAACACACAGCTGCGAAGAGCAATACGAGTGAAAGTTGGCACGATGACAGCAGAGTTCTGGAGTCCTATCACCTATGAAAAGTTGCCAGATTTCTGCTACGGTTGCGGAATGTTGGGTCATGTTTTAAAAGACTGCGAAGAAACAAATCCAAAGAAAGAAGGCGAACTCCAATTTGGTCCATGGCTACTGGAATCACCACTGCAAAGAGGACCATCAAAAGGTAGAAAGGAAGATCATTGTCTACCAAGTATGAAAGGACGAGGAAGAGGCAGGGGCAATCCTTCTCAAGGGGGGACATCAAACAAGGGATCGTGGAGAGAAGAAGAGGATGAACCAGGACGGTCGAGCAAAAGCAATGGTACATCAGTGGATACAGATCCAATGCTAGGTGACCGGAACAGCAAGTCGAAGCCGGCGAAGACAGCCACTACGAAAGAGGAAAACGCACCAGATACAGACAGTATAGGCCCTACGACTAGCGGCAAAAACAATGATGAAATAAGGTTAAATCAGAGTACAGGGATTAGCTCTGTGATTAGAAGGGATCCAGAAGCCAAATTACCGATTAACCTTCTAACCGTTGGGGAACAAGACAAGAAAGGGAAGGGACAAGTGGAGCCTTTGGTGGATATGTCCTCAGGCCCAAAGGGCCACAAAACCCAACCCTTATTAATTGATGAGAAAGAGGAAACCAAAGCCCAGATTCAAATTTCGGAGAAAGACACGATTTGGGCTGAAAGGAAAATAAAGATCGAGGACAAACAAGTTCCAAAAAAGAGGAAAAGGCTAGCCAGGCATGACGGGGAAAACAAAATGGGCAGTTTGGCACAAGGAGATGAGCTTAGTCTTCTGGGATAGAAACATGAGCTAGACAATCCACACCCAGATAGTAGCAACAAAAAAGTTTGTGACAAATACTTCGATAGGGTCGAAGGGAGATCGGCGGAGGCTGGATTGCAGCCCCGCCGGACGTCTTGAAACTCCTATGCTGGAACGTTCGAGGGGTGTGGAACCCGCGAACGTTCAGAGCCCTTCGCCATGAGGTGCGAAGTACAAATCCCCAACTGGTTTTCTTGTCGGAATCTAAATGTAACAACAGTGTTGCTGATCGAGTAAAAAGAGGGATATTGTTTCACAGCTGTTTCAGTGTTCCAAGCTCTAGGAAAAGTGGAGGGCTAATTCTGCTATGGAAGAACGACGTTGATGTGAACATTCAATCCTACTCAACCGGGCATATTGATGAGGTTATTAAGAGCCAGAGGTTGACTTGGCGCTTCACCGGGTTCTATGGCAATCCGGTTACTGCTCAACGAGCCCACTCGTGGAAGCTTTTGGAGAGATTGAGTGAAGCTTCAGATCTTCCTTGGGTGCTGGGGGGTGATTGATCCGCTAACACGCAAGTGCACGTGATCGAAGTAATAAAAACTGGAGTATTCCAGAGTATCGTACCCAAGGGAACGGAGTTAATAAAATAAATTTCAGTTGGCACGAAATTGTTGGCGATTTGCAATTCAAAGTAACCAAGAATGAAAATAAATTGAGAGGTGTTTTAACTAAAAATATGTTTGAAAAATTCAATGGAAATGAAGAGGGATTCAAGTATGCTAATGCCCATTTGGAAAGAAAATGCAACGAGAAAGCAATTGCAATCGTAGCTAACTCAAGAACTAAGTAAACCGAATTCAACTCCCATTCGACCTTCTTTGAAGTATCTTTAGGAGACTAAGTGATTAAACCTATATGTCTATGGCTAATCTAACTTAGATAGTTTTGCGCACAATTCTAGTGGTTTTGGAGTTTCGCCCTATGTCTAGGGTCGATGTTTCAGACTTATGTCTAAGCCCTTTCCTCCATTGCTTTTGCGACATCCGCTTCCCTTAACCCTTTCGGTATTAAGTTTTAGCTTGACAAGCAACACGAGATGGCCAACTAGTTTTACCCAACAATTTACTCATCAAAAGCAAACTTGATTCCAAGAGTTAGCTAGATTGTTTTTACTCTCGAGCTTTACATCTTTCCTCTAGGGCATTCACACACTTGAATCCCAAAGGAAATTTAGCTCGTCATAATGGAATAATTTAGAAATGGTAAATTAGAATGGTAAAAATTCATAAAAAAAAAACTCAAAGGAAATAATGCAATTGAATTGCAAATGCTATGCAAGTGACTATTTCAAGGAAACAACCCAATGGTTCTACTACCAATTAACTTACGGGAAACTGAATTAATCTTGTTTAATGGAAAAATTGATTTCGTAAAATGCCAACAACAGAGGTGCAGTGCTGGAATTGAAATTGAAACCCAGACGTAACCAGAATCAAAAAAAAAAAAACTTGTAGCAACCATTCTCCACGATTTCAACGTCAAAAAGTAAGAATTACCAACCACTCAATTTGAGAAACTGAAATTCAAATTCATTGCAGAAGGTAAAATTGAAGAATTAAAAGATACAGAGGCTGATTGTAGCCCAAAATACAGCAATTCAAATGCAGAAAAATTAGGCTTCTTTGTAAAAACCCATTCTCTTCGGCTCAATCGAGCAAATTCGCTCTTAACCACTACCAACTCTCGTTGTTGTGGGATTGAGAGGAAGAATTCTGGGGATTCAAGAGAAGAACAATAGAGAAATAAAACCCAAAAATGAAAACTGCTGCTATCGAGGAAATGAAACCCAAAACGAACAAACTTTCTTCTCCAAAAATCCTCCACAATCAACAAGAATTTGTTTATAGCCAATGCCAACTCTTGTTGTGATGAGATGGAGGAAGAAATTCGGACTGAGGTCTTCAAGAAACTAAAACAAAACAACAACGAAAAACAAAAATGAAAAATTGCAGAAAGTAAAGAAAACCCAAAAACATAAACTAAAATCTTCTCCAAATTGAGCTCATCTTCGGCTTTTCGTTAGTATTTTATAGGAGTTTTTGAGCTAGGGCTTCATCTTCGTAATCAATGATCAATTACGGCATATCACTCCCTAAAATCGTGGCTAATTTGCTCCCAATCTTCCCGAGAATCACGTTCTTCCTTTTGTTTCCAAGTTTGCCGAAAATGCAATTGCAAGGCAATTGCATTGTTGTTGCATTTCATCAAAAATCTGCAATAAGACATTAAATAAGTGAGATTTTACCCTTTTTTGTTTTCTTTTCTCAACTTACTTAATTTAGAGGACCTCCATCAATCACATGATTAAATTCACTCGAATATTTTTATTTTCATCAATTAATATGAATAAAATCACGGATATAACTAAGTTTTAAGGCCAAATAATCCTCATGAATGAGGATTATCAGTGATTTTAATGAAATTTTATTTGACAGAGAGAAAAGTGGGGGGAGGAGTAGGAACCAAGGCCAAATGGAAGCTTTCCGAGATGTAATTGACAACTGCAACCTTATTGACCCAGGCTTTAGCGGAGAAGCATTTACCTGGCAAAGAGGGCAGGATAGGAGGAACTTAGTAAAAGAGAGACTCGACCGATTTTTCATAAATCAGGCTTTTTGGTCCAGCATTAAGAGTTTTAAGGTCGAACACCTCAATTACCACAACTCTGATCACATGCCAATTGTGGCTCTTATCCAATTCGACAGGGACAAGACAAAGCGACGAGCTCTACCAGGATGTAGGTTTCAGGAAAATTGGACAACTTTTGAAGAGTGCAAGGCCATAGTGAAAGACATATGGGTGAATAATAGACTCCGGGGCCTTGATCAGTTTTCTGGGAAAATTCAAAGCTGTCTTCAATCTCTCTCTAATTGGAACCGAACTAGACTGAACTGGTTGATCAAAAGTGCGATTGTTCGAAAAGAGCAGGAAATTAAAATGCTCAACCTCTCAAATAGCCCAGTCAAGGATAGTCAGATTAAGAGTGCAGAGTCGGAGCTTGACGTTTTGCTTGAAGAAGAGGAAAAGTATTGGAAAATTAGATCAAGGGAAGATTGGTTAATGTGGGGAGACAAAAATACTAAATGGTTTCACTCTAAAGCTTCCCAAAGGAAAAGACGAAATGTCATCGAAGGGATTCTCAACGAACATGGGGATTGGAAGGAGGAAGAGGATGATAGAATGAACTTTTCATCCCGCAGCAGAAGCATTGGATCGTCTTTGATTTATTTAGAATTAAACACAAAATATACAAGGTTAAGCAAAAACTTACATTGAAATAAACATGGAGAATATTCTGGCGGGTTTTTATCTCCTCCACAAAGTCTTCCTGGCTATGACTCTAACACAAGATCAAGACTTGTGGGAGCTTCTTGAAAGAAAATCCTCAAGGGATTGGAGAGGAAGAGATCTAGAGAGAATTCTCCAATTCTCTCTATTAAGGAGATATGTGTTGGGTAGAATGACTCAACCCAAGGGTCCTATTTATAGTGACCAATGGAAAATCTTTGCCATAATTAAAATATTAAATTTTAATATCTAATATATTAAAATATATTTTGTATTTATTTGAATCTCATTCAAATCTCCTACGATATTTATTTATTTGAATCTTATTCAAATTCTATAAATATTTTTTATTTAATATATCAAATATACATTAATTATTTTAATATTTAATGTATCAAATACAATAAATATATTTTCCTCTTTTATATTTAATATATTTAATATATTAAATATTAATTTGAACACTTCAAATTAAATATTAAATTTGAACATTTTTAAATATTAAATTTGAACATTTCAACTTTTAATATTTAATGTATCAAATACAATAAATATATTTTCCTCTTTTATATTAAATATTAATTTGAACACTTCAAAATAATATTAATTTGAACATTTCAAAATATTCTTTCAACTAAATTGATCTTTTAGTGTTACTATGAGCTAGCAAGGGGACCTTATGGACCTACAGATTATAAGCTCCAATGATACAAAATTAATTAATTAAACTCTTTAATTAATTAATTTTCATTCATTAACTATAGGTCACTCCACTATAGACCTAAAGTTGCACTCTTATGCACTGTAGGACAAGTTGTGTCCATAGATATAATCATTACATGCAAGTCGATCATTCACGAGTTGTTCGTAATTACAGCTGGGTCAAAAGTCCGCTTTACCCCTATAATTACATCTTGCACCTTAAGTATCACTGATCCTCTATTGAACAATATGTTTATAATCTAATTATAAACTAAGTCCCTCTCGGGCCAATGAGAGGGTGGGGCCCCATTGTTCAAGTCCCGAAATCAGCACTTAAGGGAACTACTCATCTACTTACCCTATGTGGGAAGGAGTGAATTCCATCTTATGAGATTATGTTCCCAGCTCCCTATTTGGTCAAGTCCCCAAAATGGTAGGCATATTGAATCGGCTACAAAAGCCACTCTCACCCATGCAAATCAAAGGACAAGCCCTCATAGGCAGGAGTTCATAACTCACTCAGGATTAAGATCGAGTCGCATATGATCATCCTGATGAAATATTAATATTCTCAATTAACGGATTTATAAGGAAAGATTAAATATTTCGTGGTCCAGTCTTATACAAACTCATTGTATAAGATACCCCCACTCACATGTCTCCACATGAATGATTTGGATCAAATCATTTGTAACTATTATAAAGTGGGTCGTATCAATAGTGTTATCAGGATAAGACACCCAACCTTATCCATATACTATGACCCTTTAGGTTATTTCTTGAACATGATCCTCTCGTATGTCAACCACATACTGTTCAAGATTACACTAATAACCTTGGATTTTTCATATAATGGATAATATTATATTGCAAATAAAATAATCAAAATTATTATTCATTATTAAATAAATTATTAATTACGAGGCTTTAGGGCATAAATCCCAACAGAGGAAGATATCGCAAATGTGGCTACGGATTACTTTAAAGTCCTCTTTCAAACTACCCTCCCCTGTATTAAGGCGACCGAGAAAATCCTTGAGTGCATAGCCCCTAAGATAACTGAACGACAAAATAGAGAGCTTTCGAAAATTTTCACAAGAGCTGAGATAGAAGCATCTCTAAAGAGTATGGGTCCCACAAAAGCTCCAGGTCCTGATGGAGCTCATGCTTTATTCTTTCAACATTACTGGGCACATAGTGGGAGATGCTACAGTTAATGTCTGCCTTCAAGCCCTTAATGAGGGTGCTGATGTTGGCCCTGTAAATGATACTTTCATCACTTTGATCCCTAAAGTAAAAAACCCTAAGCGTATGTCTGAATTCAGGCCCATTAGATTATGTAACGGCATCTATAAAATCATTGCAAAAACTCTCGCTAATAGACTTAAAGGGGTTCTAGACACTGTGATCTCGCCCACTCAGTCTGCTTTTGTTCCAGGGAGGCTTATTACAGATAATGTCTTACTGGGTTTCGAGTGCATTCATGCTATTAAAAAGAAGACTCGAGAAAGAACGGGGTTATCGCCATGAAGCTTGACATGAGCAAGGCGTATGACAGGGTGGAATGGGTTTTTCTGAGGAAGATGATGAGCAAGATGGGGTTTGAGGAGGGGTGGATAAGACGTGTTATGAATTGTGTGGAGTCGGTCAACTACTCAGTCCTTGTTAATGGATCCGCCCGTGGATGGTTCAAGCCTAAGAGGGGGTTAAGGCAGGGAGACCCCCTCTCTCCGTACTTGTTTCTCTTATGTGCGGAAGGGCTGTCGGCGCTCCTAAATAGGGAAGAATCTGATTCTAACATTCCTGGTTCTCGTATTAATCCACATTGTCCTTCTCTCACTCATTTATTTTTTGCAGATGATAGCCTTGTTTTCTTCAGGGCCTAGAAAAGCGTCTGTGAGCGGGTCAAAGAGGTCCTCAAAGTGTACGAAAGGGCGTCGGGTCAAGCAATAAACTATGAAAAGTCATCCTTTATGACAAGCAGCAACATATCAAGGACAAAAGCTTCGGAGTTTAGCATTATCCTGGAAGTCAAATTTACACCTTGTCTGGGTCAATATCTAGGGATGCCGTCTCTAGCGGGCCGCAAGAAGTCTTTACTGTTTAAGAATATTAAAGACAAGGTTTGGAAGGTACTACAAAGATGGAAAGAAAAGCTGTTCTCGCAGGGTGGAAAAATGGTGCTTATAAAGGCCATAGCACAGGCCATTCCTATTTACACTATGAGCTGTTTCCGTCTCCCTCGTAGCATTTGCGATTATATAAATCGCTATTGTGCGCGTTTCTGGTGGGGTTCGTCAGACGAGGGAAACAAAGCTCATTGGATGAGCTAGAAAAGAATGTGCTCCAGCAAAGATACTGGAGGATTGGGGTTTAGGGACTTAGTTCTCTTTAACCAAGCGATGTTAGCAAAGCACAGCTGGAGAATTGTGAGAAATCCTGATAGTCTCTTATCCAAAATTTTAAGAGGCAGGTATTTTAAGGATGGTGACTTCTTAAAAGCCCCTGTTGGCTCCAATCCCTCGACGACCTGGAGAAGTATTATCTGGGGAAGGGATCTCTTTCTTAGGGGTTACCGGTGGAAGGTGGGCAATGGTAGCCTCATTACGATAGACAAAGACCCTTGGATTGATAGAGAAGGTCAGAGAATCTCGATTTGGATAAAAAACAATTGGAAAGATAAAAAGGGTCAAGGAGTTGCTAGATGAGGAAGGCAAGTGGAAGGAGCAAGTGATAGTGGCAAACTTCTATCCTCTCGATGCTGAAGACATTTTAAATACTCCCCCTGGTAGGAGTAATGCTCGAGATGAAATCGTTTGGGGTAGTGATCCAAAAGGCCTTTTCTCTGTAAAGAGTGCCTATCACCTAGCTTCGCAATTGAGGTCTAACCATGATGCTTCCCCCTCTGATGACATTGATAGGAAATCTATGTGGAAGAAGTTTTGGAAGATCAAGGCTATTCCAAGAGCTAAGTTGTGTTCTTGGCGGATTTTAAACAACTCTATTCCAACTATGAGAAACATATGGAAAAAAAGAATCGACGTAAATTCGCCTTGTCTCTTCTGCAGGCAGAAATTTGAGACCACAAGTCATGTCATTTGGTCTTGCAAGTTTTCGAAAATGTTATGGCTCGAGTACTTTCCCCAATTAATTGATCTTTCAATTTTTTGCAGGCATGATCAGAACCCCTTGGACTGTTGGAATTGGTTGACAAATACCTTAAATGAGGAAGAGGCTTCAAAGGCTATCCTAATCATGTGGAGTATTTGGTCCTATCACAACCAGATTAACCATAACAGCAAGACAACAGATTTACCCACAATTTTCAGGATGATTGACAGAGCTATTGATTAATTGAAAACCGTTCAGAGATCTTACCTTTCCACTGAGAATTTTGAGAGTTGCGCAAGTCTTGGCCACTGGGCTCCTCCGCCGGAGAATGTTTGGAAGTTGAATTCAGATGCTTCGTGGTCCGAGCAGGAAAAAATAGGAGGATTCGGCTGGATTGTCCGAGACTCCCGTGGATCTCCGATTTGCGCAGGGAACTCTCCATTTCGCAGGAAGTGGTCAATTAAAGCGCTTGAAGGAATGGCTATCAAGGAGGGGCTTAAGTCTTTCATCGCAAAGACTCTAGGCCCGACTCCTCCTTTAATTATTGAATCTGACTCTCTGGAAATGGTTCGTCTCCTCAACGGCAGCAACATGGATCTCTCTGAAATAAAGAATCTTGTGGAAGACATTCTGGATTTAGCCAATCAGGCAAATGTAATCGAATTTCGTTTTTGCCCCCGAACTAGCAACGTGGTTGCTCATACTCTTGCTCGTGCAGCAGTGGGTGAGAATAAACAGCGTGTTGGGGCTTTTTCTTCCTCTGCGGAAGATCAGGGAGGTTTTTAGGACTCTTTGTATCATGGGTGGGTTTCCTCCGTCATTGTCGAGGATGGTTTTGTTGTGGGTGGTGTTTAACTCTTTTTTTGTTCTGTTTTTTATCCTCAATATATATATATATATATATATATATATATATATATATATATATATATATATATATATATATATATATATATATATATATATATATAAAATCCTATATTTTCTGTGTATTTTTTTTTAATCCTTGAAAAAAATCATTAAAAAAAATTAAAATTTTGAGCCAAACCTCAGGTTTTTTATAACTTTTTTTTGCAACAATTTGAAGTATATCAGAATACAATCATATTATAAGAAAATACCCATTTGATAACATTCTTTTAATTTTTATTCTTTTAATTTTTAAGAGTGGGACTTATTCACTAGAAATTTCATTTATTTTATAGTCTAAACTCAAGAATATTTATGAAACTAAAATTAGTGGTTTTTTTTAAAACATGTGTTTTGTTTAATTTGGGTACAATTTTAAAAGTCTCTTTACAAATTTACAGATTGATTTTTTTTTTCTTAAAAAAAAATCAGCTTTAATATGTTTGATGAGTTTAATTTGTTTATAAATGTAATATAAATTTGTAAATAATTTTCATTAAAAAAACAGTGGAGATCTAAGTCAAATTTAAAAAAAAAAAAACACACACACACATGTTTTGTAAAAACTATCCTTGGTTTGTAACATTTGACTTCAATTGAAAATGTGTTTTTAAAATATATATTAGGAAACAAATAAAATGGTAGCATTCACACACAATTCGTAAAGATATTTTGTTTGTGAAAATGAACTTGAATCTATATTGATTTTATGGTAGTAGTACAATCTTCAATATATGGTTCTCTATTTTTTTTTTCTCTTGGATGTGTACTTGACTCGAGGATTAGAATACTATAGATCGTATGGGACCAATCAGTATTCATTGGCTTGTTAAGTTTCTTGAATCGACTTAATCGATGAAAGTTTTGAAGTCTTCAAATCTTCAAAGTGTTGGATTTTTTCTCCTTTGAAATCGAGAGTGACTATTCTATTTATACAGCTTTCCATGAGTGTTGTGTGGGCTTGGTTGGTTTCTATGAGTGTTGTGTGGGCTTGGTTGGTTGTAGATCCGTTTGGCTTTGGGCCTAAATTTCTTAATTGGATTTGGATCTATTTAGGTTTGGTCCCAATTCTCCATAATAAACTTAGGCTAATTTGGGTTTTGGGCCAAATTATCAATTAATAGGCTTTAGAGAAAATACAAAGGAAAATTGTAGCGGATGACTACAAAAAAATCACAGTAATGGAAAATATCTAAAAAAGTTTCACATTTGGAGTTTTAGCTACTGTATTTTTAGGGAATGTTGTCAATATTTCTCATCTCCATCACCTTAATATAGTATTTCAACCCAACTCAACTACCAGATTCTCTTTGAAGAAAGAAAAAATCGATGCAAAATTTTCTCAAACAATCGAAAGTTCCATCCTCACAACCAGCCCCAAAAAATTTGTGCGCAATACCACCCACACACGAATCAAATCGAGCTTCTCACAGCAATGGGTGACGGTGTAGCAGAGACCTTGGGAGGTTTAATTTGAGAAATTAGACTCTAATTAATTAATTTAATTGTGGTAAGTGACTATAGATTTTAAAGCACCCTAAACCTACGATCGAATAAACACACACATGCCAATGGGCCATGAGCTCTTAGATACCTGAAAATGATTACAATATAATTTATAATCATTCGTACATTCTGTTGGGGGAATTACAAATAATAGAGGAAAAATGGAGTAAATATTTTAGATAAATATTGAGAAACAAACATGTGAACAACTAAGTTGAGGCGCGGGTATCTCGCTCTCTTTAAGGAGATTCAAGCCCTCTGCGGTGTAATTTATTTATCAACCACCGATGTAGCAGTTCTTCTCTGGCTTGTCCCCTCCAGGATACAACAACCCAACTGAAACGTTGTGTAGCTCAAACCACTATGCACTATGAGGTTGAGCTCAAAGCTCCACAACAAAGAACACCCTTCTTTTGGTCAATTGCTCTTAAATAAGCAAAGTAGAGAAATATGAGAATTTAGAGAGAAGTGAAGATTGAAAATGTTGTGTTTTTGAGAGTGTGGTAAGAGAGATATTTATAGGAGAATTTTAGATCTAAGAATTTAATACAAAAATAAGTAATTGAATTGTAAAACTTTTAACCTCTCTTAAAATAAATAACTAAAAACTTTCTTCTCTTTATTATATGAAACTCTCTCATTTAAAAGATAAAACTTTTCTAAAATTAATAGTAAATATTAGGGAAAAATGCACTTTTGATCCCTGAGGTTTGGGGTTTGTGTCTATTTGGTCCCTGAGGTTTCAAAATAGATACTTTGGTCCCTGAGGTTTGAAAAAATGTTCTAAATGGTTCCTGAGTTAAATTTGACCGTTAGTTAACTAACGAAAAATGATGTGGCATAAGTGATGTGGCAATTTTAAATGATTTGGCAACTTTTATTAGTTTTGTAATTGATTTTGGCATATGTCTTTCTTATTTCATTTTTTATTTTTCAATCTTCTTAGTTCTTCCTCACCTCTTCTCTCCTCCCTTCTCCTTCCATCGTGTCTCTCTTTCTTTTTTTCTTTTTTTTTTTGGAGTTCTGTTTCACCTTCCTTCTTTTAATCGTTAGTTCAGTTGCACCCACATAGCAAATTTGTTTGAGCAGATTGGTATTATCAGCATATGATCAAAATCCAGCATAGTTTCCTGGCTGAAAATTGCAGAGGTTTCGTTTTTCTGGTCGGCCATTTTGCAGAGAGCTAAAAAAATGTTTATGGGTAAATAATTGAGTCTCTGAAATCTGTAGCGATAGATTCCGTTTTTTCTATTGTGTTGAATTTGGGTCTTACAGTTCATTATCGCCTACATGGATAGATCCAATTGAGATCATCTGCAAACTCCCTTCATCCACGTAAAAAATTATTAGAAATACCCAAACCCCAAATATAAAATTAACCCCAAAAGAAAAAAAAAACAAAAAAAAAACCTAGAGAGAGAAACATAGAGAGAGAAGCACTTTACCACTTTTATATGTTGCAGGCACCCATAGTAGAGAACAGAAGGAAGCCCAAAGTACTCCACAACACAAAGAGAGAGGGAGAAAAAAAATAATAAAAGAGAAAAAAAAGGAGAAAGAAATCTACAAGTAAACTCACCTTATTCATCCAACACAAGAACAGGAAGAGGAAGAAGAAAGAAGAAATAAGGAATTTGAGTTTCAAAGCCTAAAAGAAAGAAAAAGAAAAAGGTAGATTATGAACAATTACTTCTAATCTTAAACTTTGTTTCTCTGTTTCCCCCAAATTTATTCATATCTCTGATTTTGGTTTAATTTTTTGGGTCCAGATCTTTGAATCTCAAGCAGCTTTGGTTTGAGGGTTGGTGCAATAGAATTAACAGTAAAAAAAAGGAAGGTGAAACAGAACAAAAAGAAGCCCTAAAGAAAGAAAGGGACACACGATGTAAGGAAGGACTGAGGAGAAGGGAGGGGAGGTGGGAAAGAAGATTGAAAAATAAAAAATAAAATAAAAAAGACACATAAGCCTAAATTAATTAAAAAATTAATAACAGTTGTCAAATCATTTAAAATTGTCATATCACTTATGCCATATCATTTTCCGTCAGTCAACTAACGGTCAAATTTAACTTAGGGACCATTTAGAACATTTTTTCAAATCTCAATGACCAAAATGTCCATTTTGAAACTTAAGGGACCAAATAGACACTAATTCCAAACTTTATGGACCAAAAGTGTATTTTACCCTAAATATTAAAATGTAACAACACATTCTTTACATAAATCAAAAGGGAAAAAAGAAAAATATTGCGTAGACTCACCCCCACGAGAGGTCATTACAAATATTTGTCTAGAAAGTAAAACATAGGGAGATCAATTATTGCAATTATATGACATAATAGTTACTACCGTCCTCCAATCTTGGTAATTGTAACCATACTTACAGAATATTATCCTGACTTTAATTTGTTGAGATAAATATGTATTGCTCTCAAATTGCATGCTGGTAAAACCAGTTTGTTTTAGAGGATAAAGATCCATAATTTTTCACTATTAAGCATTGAAATAAGGTTAGCATGTTTGGCCTTGAACGCACAAGAGTCCTATGTGGATGCATCTTAAAATCTATGTGAGATGACTCGATTCAGGGATTATTGCTTGATCAATCAAAGAAATTAGATTCTCTTCATTCTATAATTTCCATACCTGAAAACATGTAGAAAATAAGTTTTACGTGGATAAGATTTGCATGTGAGTAAAGAATTGAAAGTGATATTTACGAGGAAAAAGTCTAGTTCATATAGACATACCAATCCTAATAGGCTTAGAACATTCTCGACGTTGTAAAAACTTGATTTTTTTTCTCCCACTAATAATTTAACGCAACAAAACTCCAAAGTTAAATACATGATCTGATTTCTATGAGAATCGACCTTCCATTGCATATTCAGGAGACATGTAGCCACTAGATTCATAAAAAAAAATACAATTACATGGTATTGTTAGCTCAACTAATTGTTAATCAACTAAGAGATACTTACTAAGTTCCAACGATTCTTAAAGTATTCGCTTGATCTTTATTGTTGCCAAATATTTGTGCCATACCAAAATCTGAAATTTTGGGATTAAGATTTTCATCCAACAGGATGTTACTCGCTTTGAGATCTCTATGGATGATCTTTAATCTAGAATCTGTGTGAAAATAAAGGAGGCCTCGCGTAATCCCATTAATGATATTGAACTTTTTTCTCCAATCTATAAGTTTTTGTTTAGAGGAATCAACATGAACAATATTCAGTTTTGAAGGGTGAATTAATATTCTAATACAAAATTAAGCAAAATGATCCATAAATTTGTATTCATGAGAGAATGGGGATGTCTAACCAAAGATAAATGCATCCAAACTTAGGTTTGGCATGTACTCATATATCAACATCTTCTCTTCTCCCTCAACGCAATAACCAAAGAGTCGAACAAGATTTAGATGTTGGAGTTTTGAAATCACTGTTAATTCTTCAAGCCCTTGATTAGATGCTTTTGAGAGTCTTTTGATAGCTATTTCTTGGCCATCCACCAACCTTCCCTGAAACCGAACGTAATAATCACTAACATTAAAGATTGCAAGTATATGATTTAGTAATGAAGCCTACCTTATACACTGGCTGAAACCTGCCCTTTCCAAGCTTGTTATCTAAATGAAATCTGTTTGTTGCAATTGCCAGCTTCTCAAAGTCATAAGTTGGTAACTCTTGGTTCAAATGGATTCCGATTCTGTGATCCATTGTCAAGTTCAAAATTTTACGCCTCTCGTTTAACAATGACATCTTCTTGCTTTTTCTCTCTTTCTTTGCTGCAAAATATTAAATCTCAATAATAACTAAAATTTCAAAACTTAAAAAGTTAAAATACTTCAACCATCTGCTGAAACAGAGAAACTCAACGACTCTGCAAAATGTGGTAAATTATCCATTTCCACTTTAAAAAATCCATATTCCTTGCCTTGTTCAACACTCACGTTTTTCATTTTCTCACACTGCAACAATGTCTTTCTCACACACCCACTTCCCCAATTTCCTTGATTCCATTCCCCCTCGTTCTTCGGTTGAAACCCTTTTAAACAACTGCAAACGAGGGATGATTTGGGTTACAGATTCCAAAAGCCCCATAACTTCCATAGAAATTACACTGAGTTTTTGGAACCCACCATCTAATTTCCCAATCCTTCGCCGTATCATCCCAATACGATTGCTCAAAATTCCCCTGTGAGGTTAACTGATAAAACTCAAATTGGAACAGATCATTGCTATTTGCAACAGAGAAAGAGAGTAAGTTTGGTTTTCAATTAGGAGTCTGACAGCATGGTAACGATAAACAGAGACCTTATTGGCTATGCAAATAAAGGATTGGCCATTCCATGGACCAGATCTCCAATGCAGATCACTGCCTTCCCAAATGTAAACTTCGACAATGTTATTTAAAGCAGCGATTCCCGAAGAAGAAATGCCCTTTCGATGGATTGGAAGGGCTTTTCCACGATGTCAGCCCTATTTTCTCTTTAGTTCTTGTGTTTGTGACAAATTTCATGCTTGGCATGAATATATCAGAGGGATGTTTGAAACTCTCCCATAGAATCATCCCAGACGAAGAGTCTTGTTAAACAAGGTTGCTAGAATCTAAGGGAGCAGTCGAGTTGATTGCAGGTTTTAGAATGTTTGAAGTCCAAAGCATGTTACTCTTTCCATCTAATACAACAAGATTTCCGTCCTTGGAAATAGTGAAAACCCTAGAAGTATGGCTCAGAGGTTTGTCTCTGTTAGCTACCCATTGGACAGTTTGATCAGAACCTTGGTTGAGCCAGATTCCGACATATCGGCTCGTTGTATTATTAACAGGGCTGGAAAACCACAACTGGAAGAAACCGTTATCGAATAATAGAGTTGAAGGGTCCGTGATGAAATTGGTTGATGTGATGATATTTCTGCCAGTGCAGAATCTTGAATGTAAGAAGAAAAGCAAAAGATGAAGTTCATAGGAATTGCTAGTTGGTTGGTGTACACACGAGCACACACGATCGAAATAATATAAAATGATATGTGAGTATAAAGTATCGAATCTCAAGATAATAGTGTAACAAAAATATTGTAAAACAAAGTGTAAAGACAATTGCAACTTGAAAACTAAAATTGCAAAAATAAGGTTGAGTTGGTGTGTTAAAAAAATGGTAGAATCTAATTGCAGAATCTAGAAATTGCAAGAATTGAAATAACAAAAATTGCAGAATTGAATTGCAGAATCTAGAAATGGCAATATTTGATAGCAACTAGATAAACTTAGTGAATGAAATTTCAAAAGGAATTTAGATAAAGATGGGGCTCAAGAATGTCATTGCCCTAAGTTGTAATTGCAAGCTAAAATTGCAATTCCAACCTACTTCACACTCAATTGTAAACCAAAATTACTTCTCCTATTCACCTTGAAATTAGGTTGTTAGGAGGCTAAGTGAGTGACTTATATGTCTATAGTCCCTCTATCTTAGATCATTTGACTCATCAATTTTATGGGTTTTGAAGTCCTTAATCCCTATGTCTAAGGTAAGGGTTGACTTATGTCTAAGCATTTTTCTCCATTGCTTGTGCGAAATTTGCTTATCACTAACCCCGTTGATATTAGATCTAAGCTTGAGTTGCTACCCTAGTTGATCAATCTAGGGTCTCAACGGAAATTTATTCAACACAAGCAAACAATTGAGATGTAGGTTTGGTTTTTAATGAAATTTAGGCTACAATTTCTTCTTAGGGAATTACATCCTCGAACCCCCTAAGAAGTTTTAGCTCATATTAAAGATAAAAATTTTACAACTAATTTTTTAGAAAAGTTTCATATTGGGAAATTGAGTAAATTGCCAATTAAAACAAAATTCTATCCTAATTAGTATTGCTTAATAGAACAACTATGATAATAAAAATTAACGAAATTCTGGGCAAATTCTTCAAGGATATCTAAAACTCTCAAATTAAAAATAAACACAAAGAATCAAGGGCTTCAATAGAAAATTTTCATCTTCTTCCTTCTACCCTTGAATATGATGGGTTTATAAATATTTCAACAATTATTGAGACTTAAATGAAAGTAAAAGCCATAATTCAATTAAGAATACAAACCATTCAATATTTTTTCAATTAATCTTTACCCCATTCCAATCGACTAAATCTCTTGCTATTTCTAGGAGAAGATTAGCCTTTTATTCAAGTACCACTGGAATTGGATTGGGTAAACTTGAGTAAAGACAGAAATTAAACGACTTGCAACAAAATTGTGAGATTAAACAAGAAGAAACCCACAGAAACTCACAACATAGGCTGGATTAAAACAAAAACTGAATGCAAAACAGAATTCGAATGAGCTACAAGATTCGACTACTAGCAACTCTTAGTAATACAAGAAGAAAAATCATAAAAGTAAACAGAAACTGAAGTTCTCGGCAAAAAAAAAAACAGAGTAAAATTCTGCAGAAGAACATAGTGTTTCAACTTGAAAACCCATTAGCCAAATTATCCCTAAAACCGAATGAATATGCCGCCTCCTTTCTTCCTTCCTTTTGTAGATCCTCCTAGGGTTGAATTGTCCCGAGATTGTGCTCTAATTTCCTTAATTTGTGGGGTAATTCACGCTTTCCATATATGGGTTTTGCGCAAGATTGTTCTGTCTTCTTGGAATTCTTTTGCTGTCCAAAAATTGTAGAATCTCGAATTTGCAATTTGATTTTGCAATTTCCATATTTCCTACAAACAAGATTAATTTATTTAGAACTTTATCCCAAATGTCGTCATACATATTTTTTTCTTAAATTGAAGCAATTTTTCAACTGGGATTTAAATAAGCCTTAATACTAAGGCTTATCACTTGTCTTCGTCTTTTTTTGGGGTCTCTTGGTGAAGAAGATGAATGTGCAGTGCTTCAAAAGAGAAACCATTTGGTTGATTATTATTAGATGACTTCCATTGAAAACGAGTGAAGAAGCTAGGTGTTTTACTTTTCAATTTTCATAGCCATCCATGTGGACTATTATTTCTATTGAATCTCAAGACGACTATCGGTCAATACTCATCAGTTACATTGATTTCAAATGATAGGACCGTTTGGATTGCAAATATAAAATATATGGGAGTTAAAAACTTAGGATTTAAATATCTTGATAATAAATGTATGTGTTTGGATATGGATGATAATTAATATTTGGAAGTTTAATTATTACTTTTCTCTCATTGCAATTTCGGTAACCAAGGTTATAAAAATAAGTGGGATGATTTTTTTTGTTTTTGAAAAGAAGAAATAAAAATGATAAAATAGGGATTCAAATATGCTTTTGCTCTATTGAAAGAAATTGCAGTCTAATTGCAATTGCAATCCTTTGACTCAATACTTAAGCTTTGTAAACCAAATTCAACACCTATTCGACCTTCTATGAAGTATCTTTAGGAGGCTAAGCGATTAAACCAATATTTCTATGGCTAATACGAACTTAGTTAATTTTGAAACACAATTCTTTTGGTTTTAAAGGTTTTGCCCTATGTCTAGGGCCAAAAACAAATTCCTATGTCTAGGCTACTTTCCTTTATTGCTTTTATGAAAACCCAATTTTTATCTAACATTTTCAGTATTAGACTCAAATTGTTGTATACTAATCTAGGTGATCAATCTAAACTAGTAATGAAAATTTCAATCAATAAAAGCAAACAATGCTATAAGATTAAGCAAAGTTGCTCTTACATATTAGGCATTTATTCCTTTCTCTAGGGCATTCACATGCTTGAATCCCAAAGAAAGACTTAGCTCATAATTAAAAGAACAAAAAATAATGACTCAAAAGAATCAAAGTGCATAACTAAAAGAGAATTAATAAATACTTGAATAACAATTCAACAATAATGAAAGAACAACTAAATTGTATTAATCAAAATAAATTCAGCAACTAATTAATTTCAACAAAAGGGAAGAAGAAAACAGTAGCTAAAACCTCAAAATTACAGCAACAATTATGTTCCGAAAATAGAAGAAAATAACTTAAATAAAACAGAAAATAAATTCTAAGAACGGGAAGAACACAACCCCTTTTCCACTTCTTATTCAATCGACTGAACTCCACTTTTTTCAAAGGGAATTGAGCCTTCACTTCCTTCAATTTTTATTGAGGAAGGATTGAATTTCCAAGTTGAAAGGGGCTGGAAAACAGAAGAAAAACAGCAGCCAACAGAAATAAAAACAGCAGAAAATTGACAGCAGAAATTTTGACAGCAGAAATTTGACCAGCTGAAAATCGTGGACAGCAGCATCTGTGGCCGAAAATGGCAGAAAACTCCTTCTCCTCTTGAGGCTTCTTCTCCAATATTTATAGATGAATGGGGCTAGGGTTTCCTTCTTGAATGAGGCACAATTATGGCTAAAATCTCAGCTAAAATCGTGGAGCCAATATCTCACAAAATTCCAAGATTTTAGGAGATTTGCATATTTTCCTTTAATTTTCAGATCTATCAAAATTTCAATTACAATGCAATTGCATTTCTATTGCATTCTTCAAATTCCTACACAAAAACATCAAGTAAGTGTGGTTTTCATTTTCTTTTGCTTTCTTTTCTCCATTTACTTAATTTAAAAGGCTTCCAACAATAATTCAATTTAAACCAACTATTTGCTATCCTTTTTATCTAATAACATACATAAAATAATAAGAATAACTAAGTATAAAGGCCAAATAATTCTCATAAATAAGAATTATCAACCACTCCAGCGACCCGACCACCCAACAACTACTATCGACAACCACCCAACGACCACTCCGGCGACTTGACCACCGTGCAACCACCATCGGCGACCACCTCGGCAACCCAACCACCCCATCAACCTGATCACCCCAACAACCACTCCAACGATCACCCCAGTGACTCGACCACGTAGTCAATTTTTTAAAATGTTAAAATAAAACTAAAAATGACTACTAAACAAATTTTTAACCCAATATATTTGAAATAAGTTTCAAAATACTGTACAAAATAGAATTTCTAATATTTTAATTTCTAAAATAGAATTCGAATTTTATAACTCGTTTATCCTTGAAATAGATTACAAAATACGGTGCGAAATTTTGTTTAAATTCCATAATTTCTTAAATAGACCTCCAATATTTTATTTTTTTAAAATAGAGTTCCAAAAATATGTTATGAATACTTTGTAAATAGAGTTTTAAATTCCCTAATTTCTTAGATAGACTTCCAATTTTTTAATTTCTAAAATAGAGTTCCAAAAATAGGTTTCGAAATACTTTATGAAATAGAGTTTTAGATTCGTTAATTTATTAAATAAACTTCTAATTTTTTAATTTCTAAAATAGAGTTCCTAAAATAGTTTTCTGAATACTTTGTGAAATAGAGTTTTAAATTCCATAATTTTTTAAATAGACTTCTAATTTTTTAAATTTCTAAAATAAAGTTTGATAGCTCTTCAATAGAAGAGTTATTCCTGTTTAAAAATCTCTTATTAAACCTGCTTGTTTTAGTGCTTTTGGTGATTTTTGGTTGTTAAAGTCCCAAGTATTCCCAGGGTTCCTGATTCCAAACCAGCGTGCCAAACAGCCCCTAAGGGGCTGTTTGGCGCACTGATTTGGAATCAAAAACCCTGGGGTTCTGGAACCCTGGGGTTTCTTGGCTGGAATTAGAAACCCTGGGGTTTCTGATTCCTGTGTTTTGGGTGCAGGGTTGTGTTGGGCTGGTTTGCTGAAACCTGTGTTTGGGGTGCAGGGTTGGGTTGGGTTGGATTTGTTTAGTCTATTTTTTTTTTATAATTTTTCAAACTGTTTATTATTTTAAAAAAAATCTTACACTCTTTTTTTTCCTACTCCATTTTTTTAACTTCATAATTTTTTTGGTGTGTTACATACCAACTATTTAACCAATTACGTAGAGTAATTGTTACAACTGTAGTTCAATTTGAATTATACTATGTGTAGTTTGTATAACTATATGCTATCTCATTCACTCCACTCATGATGACATAAAATTGAAGATTATGCGTAGCAACAGATAATTAATAGGTGCAATGTAAGAATGGTGTTGCCAATGGTAAAGTAAAACCAAAAATTAGAACTAAGATCTAGTTCTAAAAATATCATAACACACATTCCAGATGAAATGACAAGAAAGTAGAAGTAGTTGTCCAAACACAAATGTAAGTCATAAGAGTGGTAGATGAAAGTGATGAAAAGAGAGTCAGGTTCTAGGTTCTTTCCCCAAAATTTTCACGTAGTAATTATACTTCCAATCTGAGGTGAATGTAAAGAAGGAGTTCAACATCATACTATCCGAGAGAATAGTCTTTGCAACAGCCATTCACTCTTGCCTTGTCATCCCTGGGATCGCCTTTAGTTTTGCATATAGCTTGTCCACGCTAGCCCTTTTAAAATATTGACTAGGTGATTGGGTCGCTAGGGTGATTGTTGGAGTGGTCGTTGGGGTGGTTGGATTGATGGGGTGTTTGGGTATGCCGAGGTGGTCGCTAGTGGTGATTGCACGGTGGTCAGGTCGCCGGAATGGTCGTTGGGTGGTTTTCAGCAGTAGGTTTCGGGTCGCTGGAGTGGTCATCAAGGTGGTCATGTCGCCGGAGTGGTCGCTGAATGGTTGTGGCAGTGGTTGCGTTACGAGTCACCAGGGTGGTCACCAGGTGGTCGTCAACAGTGGTTTTGGGTGGTTGGGTTACCAGGTCGTCGGGGTAATCGCCGAAGTAGTCATCAGGGTGGTCAGGTCATCGGAGTGGTCACTAGGTGGTTGTTTACGGTGGTTGCTAGGTGGTCAGGTTTTCGAGGTGATCGTCAACTATGGTTGTCGAGTGATCGAGTCATTGAAGTGGTTGTCAAGTGGTTGTTGTCGGTGGTTCAGGCAAGTCAGGTTTGTTTGAGATGTTGGGTTATCGGGGTGTCGAGTTGTTGGGGTGGTCGAGTCGCAGGGGTAATCGTCAGACTGGTCTCTCGAGTTCTCATCACAGTGGTTGTCTGAGGTAATCATCAGCGGTGGTCGGGTCACCGTTGTGGTCGTCGGAGTTGTCTTTATCGGTGGTTGTCAGGTGGTCGCCGGAGTTGTCATCAGAGTTGTTGTCGAAGTAGTCGCTAGAAATGGATAATGGTAAATGGAACTGGTCTCTAGAGTTCTCATCGCAGTGGTCGTCGGAGTTAATCGTTAGCGGTGGTCAGGTCGCCGATGTGGTCGCCAGAGTTGTTGTCGAAGTGGTGGCCGGAAATGGAAAACGACAAATGGAAGAGGAAAACATGGCACAAACCCTATGGGGTTGCACTGTTGTAACCCATGAGGTTGTGTTTCAAAACCAATGGTTTTGAAACACCTTGTGCCAAACATGGTTTTGGGTTTGAAACCCAAACCCATCCCAACCCAAACCCATGGGCCAAACGGCCCCTAAGTGCTTTTTTTGGGGGTTTCATGCATGTGCAAAACTGAGGATTATTGGAAACAGATTTTGTCTTTCAAGGGACACAAAACAAAACCAGAGTTTTTACTATTGTTATTATTATCAACGTTGAAAAACTTGTGGTAATTAATCAAAGTTTGAATACTATTTATTTAATTCATAAATACCAAACCCACCATGACCATTTTCACATTTAAAAACCAATCCTCATTTCCCATTTCCACATTGATATTCTTCTTTCCACACTACAATGACAAATTCCTCTCACACCCATTTCTTGAAGGGAATAATTGAATTAAACCCAAAGCAGAAGCATTGGAATCGACTTTGAATTATTTAGAATTAAACAAAAAATAGACAAAGTTAAGCAAAACTTACAATGGAATAAAATATGGAGAATATTCTAGCGAGTCTTTTTCTTCTTGTGCTCCAACTCCAACGAGGTTGAACTCTAAGCTTCTACAAAGTCTTCATTACTATGACTCAAACGTAAGACCAAAGCTTGTGAGAACCTCTTGAAAGAAAATGAGAGATGAGGTGTCTAGAAAATTCTCTAATTCACTCTCAATCTAAGGGTCATATTTATAGAGACTTAGGATAAATATTTGTCATAATTAAAATATTATATTTTAATATCATATTAAAATATATATTATTTAAATCTCATTCAAATCTCCTACAATATATATTTAACCTATTTGAATCTCATTCAAATTTCAAATATATACCTTTCTTTGATGTATCTAATATACATTAATCATTTTAATGTATCAAATACAATAAATATATTTTCCTCTTTTATATTTAATATTAATTTGAACACTTCAAATTAAATAATAATTTGAACATTTCAAATTTTCTTTCAACTAAATTGATCACTTAATGCTCTTACGAGCTAGCAATGGGACCTTATGGGCCTACAAATTATAAGCTCCAATGATACAAAATAAATTAATTAAACTCTTTAATTAATTAATTTTCATTCATTAATTCTAAGTCATTCCATTATAGACCTAGAGTTGCACTCTTTGCACTATAAGACAAGGTGTGCCCATAGATATAACCACTACATGCAAGTCGATCCTTCATGAGTTGTTTGTAATTACAGTTGGGTCAAAAGTCCGTTTTACCCCTATAATTACATCTTGCACCTTAAGTATCACTAATCCTCTAATAAACAATTTGTTTTTGATTCAATCATAAACTAAGTCCCTCTCAGGCCAGTGAGAGGGCGGAGCCCCATTATTCAAGTCTCAAAACCAGTACTTAGGGAACTACTCATCTACTTACCCTTATTTAGGAAGGATCGAATTCTATCTTGTGAGATTATGTTTCCAGCTCCCTACTTGGTCAAGTCCCCAAAATGGTAAGCTTATTCAATTGGCTATAAAAACCATTTTCACCCATGAAGATCAAAAAACAAGCCCTCACAGGTAGGAGTTCATAATTCACTAAGGATTAAGATCAAGTCACATATGATCATCCTGATGAAATATTAATCTTTTCATTTAACGGATTTATAAAGAAAGATTAAATATTTTATGGTCTAATCTTATACAAACTCATTGTATAAGATACTCCCACTCACATGTCTCTACATGAACGATTTGAATCAAAACATTTGTAACTATTACAAAGTGGGTCATATCAATAGTGTTACTAGGATAAGTCATCCAATCTTATCCATATACTATGACTCTTTAGGTTATTTCTTGAACATGATCCTCTCGTATGTCAACCACATACTGTTCAATATTACACTCATAACCTTAAATTTTTCATATAATGGATAATATTATATTGCAAATAAAATAATCAAAATTATTATTAATTTTTAAATAAATCATTAATTATGAGGCTTTATGGCATAAATTCCAAAATTTCTCCAATTTCCTCTGTTCCATTCTCTTCCTTCTTTGGCTTGAAACCCCTCAAAGAGCCACAAATTGGGGATTTTTGAGAATCACATATCCAAATTCCCCACAAGCGCCATAAACATCACTTTGTTGCGGGAGCTAGCCACGCAATCACCCATTTCTGCTCCTCAATATCCCATTGATGCTCATCCAAAGTCCCTTTGGGGTTCAAGTAAAGAAAGAATAACTGAGCCTCGTTTCCTTTGGAGATCGAGAGAGTGTAAGTTTTGTTTTCTATTACAATATTACCTCCTTAAAGATAGTCAGAGTCATACTGGGTATTCCAATGAAAACTTGGTCGTCCATGGATCGGACCTCCAATATGGGCGATTGTTTTTCCAAATAACAACTTGAGGGATTATTGATAGAGGGTCAATTCCGTAGGAGAAATTTCCTGAGGATGGATCCGAAGGGCTTTTCCACGACACGATTTCTACTTTCTTGTTTGTGATGTATTTCATCATCGACAATAATTTTTCTGAAGGTTTGAAACTCTCTCATATGATGTTTCCTAAAGCAAGGTATTGAAAAATAAGGTTTCCATAATCTAGAAACCGATGGTGGAATTCACTGTAGCGTTTGAAACATTGGAATTCTAGAAAATGTTGTTTTGTTCATCTAATACAATGAGAATCGTCCTTGGATACGGCGAAAACCCTAAATTTGTTGTTAAGACAGAAGATAGTTGGTAAGGGGACTCGTTTATCCCAAATTTCGACGAACTGCTTGGTTGAATTGAGAGGGCTAAAGAAACCCAGTTCAAAGAAACCACGATTAGACAAATACAGTTTCAGGGTCTTGAAGAATTGTGTGGAAGTGATCGTATGTATGTTGCTGGAAAATTTCAAAACGAAGCAGAGAAGAATAAGGATTAATGGAATGTTGTTGCTGATGGGTTTGATGATTGGCAGAGTTAATCGTTCTTCACAAAGATGGGCCTTTTGATTCTACTAGAAATGAAGTTATAAGTGTTGGGTTTTATGCCCTAAAACTCGTGGTTTTGTAAACTGAATGTATATTCTATTTTGCAATAAAGTTGTTATTGAGGTTTATACAGTAAAGTTGTTATTGAATAAAGTGAATTGTGTATTCCATAACCCAAATCCAATGAACTAAGAACCCTTGACTATAAGATGTATACTTGAACTTTATGTATGACATCAAAGTGAATCAAGTTCAAGTAATAGTCAGAACGGTCTATAGTATAGGGATAGGGTTGGGTACCTTATCCTGGGGACACTATGGACGCGGCCCACTTTGTATAGTACTAACGATGTGATTCTGAATCGTTCATGTGGAGACATGAAAGTGGGAGCGTCCTATGCAATGAGTTTGCATAAGACTGGACCGCGAAATAGTTACTTAGACTTTTTAACTCCGTTTACTGTTTTAACTGACTATTTTCATACGATGACCTAGGTAACTCAATCTTAATCCTGAGTGTGCTATGAACTCCTGTTTATTCGAGATTATCCTTAGATTTGCATGGGTGAGAGTGGCCCGAGATCGCCGACTCAATAAGACTCCCATTTTGGGGATAAGACCGGGTAGATAGTTGAGAACATAGTCATACGAGATGGAATTCACTCATACCCGCTGTAGGGTTTAGTAGAGAGGTTGTTCCCTTAAGTGCTGACTCCGGGTCTTGAACAATGGGCCCACCCTCTCATTGGCCCTAGAGGGATTCGATTTGTTGGTCGGACCACAAACTAATTATTCATTAGAGGATCAATGGAACTTAAGGAACAAGAAGTAATTACAGGGGTAAAACGGTTTATTTGACCCAGCTGTAATTACGAACAACCTGTAAAGGATTGACTTACTAATCATGGTTATATCGAGTGGATAGAAATATATCTACAGTGAGGAGAGTGCAGCCACTGGGCTTTAGTGGAGTGTCCCTGTGGTTAACGAATGTTGATTAGCTAGGCTAAAGAGTTTGATCGGTTAATCTCGTATCGTTAGAGCTCATGATCTGTAGGTCCATTAGGTTCCCCTTACTAGCTCGGACTAAGCCTTGTAACAATTTGAGAGAAAAGAATTTGAATTGTTCAAATTCGGTTTTGAGAGAAAACGTTAATTATATGCGATATACTTAACGTTTCATAGCTTAATTATGAATTAAACTATGATAAAGAAGAGGTGGACATATTTAAATTTGATTTAAATATTGGTTCGGTTTAAAACATGAATAAGGATTCATGTTCGAACGTTCGATTTGAGAAATCGGGATTGGTCCAATTATTTAATTTGATATTTGATATTAAATTAAATAATTATTTAAAATTAATTAAATTGTTTAATTAATTAAAAATTGATTTTAATTTAAAATTAATTTTATATTAATTTTGAATTAAAATTAAAAGATAAATTCAAATTCATTTAGGATTGAATTTTGGACCAAATTCATAAATTGATGAATAACCTCCTTGTATTTCCAAATTCACCAAAATTGGCCACCTCCTTCTTGATTAATCCTTCTCATCTATGTGTTGTCAAGTTTAGCAAGCTTGATGAAGCTTGTTAATAGCTTTAATTAGCAAAGAAACACCATGGGTAAGAAATTTTTGCAGAAAATTTGTTTTCTCTCGGTTTTAGACCTTTACCCATTCTTTTTCCAAATTCTCTCAATTTAGGATCCCACAATTCGTTCCAAGGCCTGAGGATAGTAGGGAAGACTCTAGAGGAGGTCCACAACTGGTTTGTGTTCAAATGAAGCCCACGGATTGCTTCAATTTTGAGCTTCAAAGGTAGTGTTCTTCCTTCTCTGTTTTTTTCCAATTTTGAGCATGTTTTTAGTTTGGTAAAATTGATCAAATTAGAGTGCTTAAGATCCAAAATTTCTTCCGCTTTCTTAATATTAAATCTTTCAATAAGAACCAGGCCTATGGTGATCATCGCAACAAAATTCAAAGCAGGTTTAATTTTTCATTAGCTTATGTGGATAGAACTGAGAGAACTAATAAAGTTTTTAGTATTTTAACCGATCAAATTTCAAATAGTCTTCAATTCTAAATACAATATTATTCGGTCCATGTCCAAGCACGTTCCAAATCTATTTTCCTTCGTATATCTATAGACGCAAAAGCCATTACTGAAGAAGTCAAATTTTAGAGAACATTTTTTTATGTCGATGTGATTGTATCTAGAAACCTTGTTTTGCAAGACTCTTACTTTTGGGAAAGATTCAAACAACTTTATGATATTGTGAACATAAATTATGCTGTAATTTAGGAATTTAGAAACTTTCCTTTCATGTATTATTCTCTTGGTATATTTATTCTCTTGTATATATCATTGTATATAATATAATATTCAATAAAATTATTATTGAAATCAACATGGTATCAGAGCCCTACTAACTTTAGAGTTTTGTATTATCTTATCTGTCACCTGCCACCTCTCATTGCCGCCTCAAATGTCTGTCGTCGTCGCCCACGTCCTCGTCTGAAGCCTCGCCTCTTGTGTCTCACGTCTCTCACATCTCAGATCTTGTGCGAACAATCCATGTCCGTCAATAGCCCAAATCTGCAAAACAACACTCAAATCTCTCGCATCAACAACCCTTCTCACGCCGGCTAGATCTGCAAAGCTTAAAACTTTCCAACCCAGATCTGTCGGTCAACCCAAGCACACCGATTGCAGATCCGACTCTGTCGCTTAGATTTGCATCACTCCCACTCCGCATGAACATCCCTATGCTATTCATCTGCGGTTTGTGTTTTAGATCATCTCAACTCCGTTGTTATCTTAGAAAACAAAACACTAGTTTCAAATCCCTTCAACTCGTGTGAATAAGAGAACAAAAAGGTAGGTTGGGTTCACCAGGCTGGTTCATTCACCCAGGACTGGTTCGGTTCATATTGGATGTTTTAGTTCACTCATTTGGTCTGTTCCTTGGTTCAACTTGGTCCGGTTCAATTCAGCTTTAACATCTTTTTTTTATAATGGAGAAAAGTGATATTTTTCATCTCATTAATACGATTCTCAATGTACGAACAATATCACTTGGGCACACCAAATGAAAAGTTTTTTGATCGGTCGAAAGTAGGGGTGTTCGTGGGTTGGGTTGGGTCGAGTTGAGGTACGTTTTAGACCCAACCCAATTATTCGGGTTGCAAATTTCTTCAACCTAAACAACCCTTATTAAATAATGAACCCAACCCAACCCAACCATGAAATATTTGGGTTGGGTTGGTTTGAGTTGGTCGGGTTATAAACTCAAAATTTTATTTTAAGAAAAAGTTAAGTATTGATATATAAAATATTTATTTATTTATTTTTAAATATTGAATCAAGATTAGCAATTCAATTTCAATTTATATCATGAATTTTTACCTTCCAAAGACTCAAAAACTTATTTTAAAAAGTTGTTGAATAATAAATAATCTAAAAATAAATATAAAATTAAAATAAATATATGTACATATAGTTGTAATATAAGTAAAAAAAATATTTTTTTAAATTAATAAGAAGTTCGGGTTGGTTTGGTTCAACCCAAACTCCTTTTTAGTGAACCCACGAACCAACCCAACCCATAAAGTTTCTATTTGTTTGAACCCAACCCAACCCAAACAAGTTGATAACCCAACCCAAACCGTTGAATTGGGTTGGGTTGATCGGGTTTTTCGGGTCATCGGGTTTTTTGAATACCTCTAGTCGAAAGTTATGGCGAATTGTCACTGGTGATATTTCCAAACTAGTAAAGAACAAGGATACAACTGAGGAATATGCTAAATTTATTGAATAATTAGAGGATTGGGACAACAAAAATCATCAAATAATGACTTGGATTGGTAACACTTCTATCATTGCCATTCATGTTGAATTTGATGCTTTTGATAATGCCAATGAACTTTGGGACCTTTTTGTCTACTCGTTTTCAATCTATCGAACTGACTCATTATTATCAACTGCATAGTAACCTTGTTAGTCTAAATTAGGACATTGGTCAATATGTCAATAAATACCTTGCTACACTTCAACCCATTTGGACTTAGCTCAATCAAGCTAAAATTAGTCAGAATCATCTCCGTCTCATTAAAGTTCTTATGGGACCTCGACCGAAATATGAGTCTGTTCGTGCTTCCTTACTACATCAAAATCTGATAAGTCTTAGAATTAAGGCTTATTTAACTCTCAATTGCTTGAAATATTCTTGTTTTGACTTAAGACCATTTGAAAATAGTCAAAAGATTTCTTCAATTTAAGAAATAAATAAATATGATGACAATTGGGATAGAGTTCTAAATAAATTAATCTTGTTTGCAGGAAATATGAAAATTGCAAAATCGTGATTATGCAATCTGAAGCAGCAGACTTGGGAATGTGGAAATTGCAAAATCGAGATTCTGCAATTTTTTCTAGAGCAGTAGAAAAGTTCAAAAAAAGGAAAAATTTGCATTCAACCCATTCCGAAAATCTTCAATTACAGTATGATTTGGGAGATTTTGAGCACAAAATTTGGGCATTATTCAACCCTAATGAAGGCCTATAAAAGGAGAGAAGATGATTGAAGAGTGCATTCATTTTTGGAGACGTTTTGGAGTTAAATTTTGTGGGTTTTTCTCTTGTTTCTTCTCTATTTTTTCTGTTGTTCTTCTTCCTCTATTTTCCAGTTTTTTTCTCTCTGTTTTACTGAGAATGGCTGCAAGTTTTTCCTCTGTTTAGCTTTGATTTTTCCAATCTAGTTTAGTGGTGATTTGGGTTGTTTAGTTTTTGTTGATTTAGTTTCTGTTTTAGTAAAGATTTTGATTGTTTAGTTTTTGTTTTAGTTTTTGTTTTAAGACTCAACTTTGTTTTAATATAGTTTCTAGTTTTATATACTTTAATTTATGTTTTGTCTCAATTCTAGTTATGTTTATGTTTTATGTTTTAGTTTTCTTAGCTTATTAATGGATTTCTTTTTGTCTAGTACACATTATTATTTTTATGAAGCTTAATTAGTGTTTTTTTTTTATTTGTCATTTGATGTTCTGTTTTCTTTAAAGTACAACAAATCAATTTTCACTTTCCTTAAATTTAGTAAAACAATTTTCATTTCCCTTAAGTGTTATTTTTAGAATAATACAATAGTCTAACCTTAATTTTACATGGAGTTTATTTTAATTTTTAGCTTAGTTTCTTATATATTTATTTTGAGCTAAACTTCTTAGGGGGTTCAAGGATGTGAATTCCCTAAGAAGTAATTGTAGCCAAAATTCCAACTAAAAACCAAGCCTACATCTCAATTATTTTCTTGTGTTGAATAAATTTCCGTTGAGATTCTAGAATGATCAACTAGGGTAGCAACTCAAGCTTAGATCTAATACCGACGGGGTTAGTGATAAGCGGATTTCGCACAAGTGATGGAGAAAAGAGCTTAGACATAAGCCAATCCTTACCCTAGACATATGGATTAAGGACTCCAAAGCCCATAAAATTGTTGAGCCGAATTATCTAAGATAGATGGACTATAGACATATAAGTCACTCACTTAGCCTCCTAAAAACCTAAATTCAAGGTGAATAGGAGAAGCAATTTTGGTTTACAATTGAGTGTGTTGTAGGTTGGAATTGCAATTTTGGCTTGCAATTACAACTTAGGGCAATGACATTTTTTAGCCCCATCTTTATCTAAATTCCTTTTGAAATTTTTAGTTTGCTATCCATTATTGCCATTTCTCGATTTTGCAATTAGATTCTGCAATCCTTGTCATCTCAATATTGCAATTCTTGATTCTACAATTAGATTTTGCAATTATTTATTTTACCAACACACCATCCCAATATTATTTTTGCAATTTAGTTTTCAAGTTTGCAATTTTCCTTACATTTTGCTCAGCAATATTTTTGTTACACCGTTCCCTGTGGGATTCGATACTTGGTACTCACATACCTTTTTATATTACTTCGATCGCGTGCGCTTGCGTGTACACCGATCAAAATCCTTTACCTACATTAGATGCAGCAATTCGAGAAATTTTGTTTAAAGAAAAACGACTTGACATAGTCTCATCACCACAGTCTAAAGTTGTTCTTGCAACCACTCATCCACACAACGCATCTGGGTCCCTCTTTTGCAAGAACTGTAAGTCTCATGGTCACAAGTTTGTTGATTGTCCTAATAACTCGGTGATTACCAAAATTACCAATTACCAAAGATGAATGAAAAATTAAACTTGCTTGAAGAATAAATGTGATTAAGCTTTAAAATTGACAATGCAAAACAAAGGGTTAAACTTAATTGGCAAAAACTCTAAAACAATGACTTCACCGATTACTTACTCGTACTCTTTGTTCATTAATAGCTAATGTTTTCTTCTATTTCTAGGTTTCTAGCAAGCTCTACCCTATAGACTCGACATTCTTTCTCAAGCAATAACGATATTCGTTGAAAATTAAATTATTTATATATCTATGACAATTCTAACAATTCAATTATTAAGCCCGTATAACTTAATAGTGTCAAAAAATCTACAAGGATATCTCTATCTTGTGTATAAATTTGGGAAAATTCTTCAGTTCATCAAATGATTATTGTCTCTCAACCTCAAATCATGACATAAAAACAATGTAAAGAATGACCAAATCTAAACTTGCTTTAAGTGCAGAAGAGTTTTCACAACCACAAATGAAGTAGAAACATCATCTATTAACTAAGAAAGAGTAAGATTTGAGTATTCGATTACGTCAAAGCTCTAGAAAGAAAATTTTAGTTCATAATGTAAAACTTGACAAAACTAGCTAAAAGTGTCATTGGAGTCATTACAGGTAAAAAAAAGAGAAAGAAAAAGTGAAAAGAGAGACAAATCCAAGTGATTAAACGAATAACCAAGCTTAACTCTCACTCTGTTTGGTTGCTCGGGTTCTCCAAGGTGGTGTATTTTCCTTTTCCTCTTATTTCTCCTATTCTTCTCTGTTTTTCGCCCCCCAAGTTTCTATTTTTCGACCCTTGAGATGATAAAAGACGTCCTTTCATACATTGGGCAGTCGACGCAACGCCTAGGCGCCATGAACAACGCTTAGGAACTGTAAAAAAAATAAAAAAATTGATGTTGCCAGTAGCACGGTGCCTAGGCGCCCAAAGTGGTGCCTAGGTGCCCAAAGTGGCGCCTAGGCTCCATGCTTGCAACGCTTAGGTCCTTAGAATGGCGCCTAGGCGCCATCCTTCTGATGGTTCACCTCTTATTGAAGTGCCTAGGCGCTAACCTTCTGCAAAATTTCTTTTCATTCTTGTCTCTTTCATCTTTCAACGCCTAAGCACTAGCTTTCTAAAAATTTTGACTTGAAACATCATTTTGACAACCAAGAATTACCAACAAAGACAATAAACAAAAACAAACAAAAATCAAACATGATTGGTTAAACAGAAACCTAAAAAACTAACCATAAGCCTAAATGCACTCTACTTTGCTATGCTTAAAACTGACTTATCAAGTACTGTCAATGGTTATCACTATTTTGTTTTATTTATCGATGACTACTCCTTCTTTACTTGGATATATTTTCTTATAAATCAGTCTTCCTTATATCAGATTTACATTGCTTTTGCTAATATGGTTTAAACTCAGTTTTCTTGACCCTTTAAAATTCTTCACACAGATAATGCAATAGAGTATAAGGTTTCCAGTCTTCTTTCATTCCTCATCTAATAGGGTATTCTCAATCAACGATCATGTCCTCGTACCTCCCAACACAATGGGTGAGCAAAGCGTAAACATTGCCACATTTTAGATTCTATCCGTCTTCAACTTCTATCTGCCTCATGTCCTGAGAAGTTCTCAGGTGAGACTGCTCTTACCTCTGTCTATACCATTAATCGGCTTCCTTCTTCAGTTCTTCAGAATATCTCCTCATTTGAACGATTATATGGTATTCCTCTTTCCTACTCTCATCTTAAAGTCTTTGGATGTGTATGTTTTGTCTTTCTTCATCCTCATGAACATACTAAACTAGAACCACGTGCATGCCTTTGTTGTTTTCTTGGCTACGGAACTAAACATAAAGGATTTCGTTGTTAGGATCCCATTTCTAACCGGCTACGCATATCTCGCCATGTTACCTTTTGAAAAGATACCATGTTTTCTAGTCTCTTGTCCTTTCATACCTCTTTCTCAAGTCATCAACCATTTTTTACTAATCTTTCCAATGACCTTTTCCCATCCCCTGAGTCACCTCCTGTGCTTGAGCATGATCAATCTGCACCAGTTTCTACAATCCCAGATCTGCCATCTGTCACAATTGCTGAACCCAAACCTGATTCGGTCCCTTCTGTTCGTCGCTCTACTCGGGTAAGAGAAACTCCTCACCATCTCCAAGATTATCATTATTTTTCCACTATTGTTTTCTTAGTTGAACTTACTTGTTATAAAAAGGCCAACACTAACCCTATATGGTAGGAAGCAATGAATGAGGAACTCTAGACTTTATAAAAGATGCAAACATGAGACTATGTTGAGCTACCTCCTAGAAATAGACCTATTGACTATAAGTTGATCTATAAAATTAAAACACACTCTGATGGATCTATTATAAGCTATAAGGCATGTCTTGTTGCGAAGGGCTATACCCAGGAGTATGGCATTGATTATGAAGAGACTTTCGCTCTCGTTGCTCGAATGACTTCAGTTCGCAGCAGCTGCCAAACAGTGACCTCTTCTTCAGATGGATGTCAAAAATGCTTTCCTAAATGGCACTTTATTTGAGGAAGTTTACATGACACCTCCACCTCAGAAAGTGTGTCTCCTTCGTCGTGCATTATATGGTCTAAAACAAGCTCCACGTGCCTGGTTTGCAACATTCAATTCCACCATAACCAAGCTCGGGTTCACTTTAAGTCCTCATGATTCAACATTATTTATGTGATAGACTTCTTATGGTATTGTTCTTCTTCTCTTACATGTTGATGACATAATTATTATAGGTGATGATCCCCATGCTATATCTGACCTGCAAAATTGCCTTGGGAAACACTTTGAAATGAAAGATTTGAGATCGCTTAGTTATTTCCTTGGTTTTGAGGTTTCGTCCCGCTCTGATGGGTACTATTTATCTTAAGCAAAATATGTCTCTAATCTCCTCACTCGATCTAGTATTTCTGACAGGGTCGCAACACCAACACCACTTGATCCGAATGTTCGCTTGACTCTTTTTATGGTGTTTCACTTGAAGATGCCACTCTGTATCGACAACTCATTAGCAATATTTTTTATCTGACTATGACTTGCCCAAATATTTCCTATATTGTTCACATTGTTAGTCAGTTCATGTCTGCTTCTCGAACTATACATTTTACTGTTGTGCTTCGTATTCTTCTCTATGTTAAAGGCAGTCTTGGTCATGGATTTCAATTTTCTTTCGAATCATCATTAGTGTTATCTAGCTATTCTGATGTTGATTGGGCTGGTGATCCCGCTAATCAACGTTCAACCACAGGTTACTACTTCTTCTTGGGTGACTCTTTCATCTCTTAGCGAAGTAAGAAACAAACTGTTGTCTCATGATCCAACACTGAATCTGAATATCGTGCACTTGCTGATGCTACTCCTGAGTTACTCTGGCTTCAATGGATTCTTACTGATATGTGTGTTTCTCAACCATCTACTATTATATGTCACTGTGACAATCTGATATGCTTCAAAGAAGGCACATCATGCCACATTAGTCAACCAAAAGAAGGAGATCTCCATTTCAACATTTGAAGTATCAAGATTCATGAAGAGGGAGAACAGGTGGAAAAAGAAGCTTCAAGGCAACATGAAGACACCAAATCTTAAAAGCTTAAATTTAGGGGTTATTTAAGGTTTAGGGGTAATTTGGTTGTTCATCTTGTAAAATATCCCTTCAACCTTACTTGTACCTTATTTGCAATATGTTGTTAAGCTTTAGGCCAAAAGTGGAGCTAAATGTGTTTAATTGGCCCATTTTAGAAACTCTCATACAACCTGTAACTAAACAGTATTCTAGTTAGGTTAGTTTAGGGTTATTTTTTACCTTTAGTTGCCTTTAATTTCCAATGCTTATTTAAAGTCATACTTGTACATTTGAAGGGAGGATTTTCCATGGATGAATGAAAGAGCTTCAAGCCTTTTTCTTTGCTCCCAAAAACCTTGAGCATTGGTGCATTCTTGATTTAGCTTGCACAACTCCCTTAGAAACATGAAAGTTTAGGTTGGTCACCAAACTTGTGGAGTGTTTCACTTTGGATTGAGAATAAGTTCTCTCTATCCAAAGCCTTGACCTCAAGATGAGTCATTTCTTCTTTCCCTTGAGTGGTACCTTGTGTGTGTACTAGGTGTTGCTGTGTGTGTTTAGGAGGTGCTTGTTCTTACAAGGGTTGCCTAAGCCACTTATGGTAGGGTTGAGTATATCATTTGGTTTCAGAGCTCTCTCAGTGCCTTTGATTTCACATCACAATCATAGTGCAATCCAGATTGCTCACAATGATGTATTCCATGAACATACCAAGCACATTGAAAATGATTGCCACTTTGTTCGGCATCATCTCTTGAGCAACACTCTCCTCTTACAATCCATCTCCACTACACCAGCTGATATTTTCACAAAAGCTTTTTCTCCTAGTCGGTTCACTCAATTACGACACAAACTCAAGTTGGTTGCTACTTTACCACCTTGAGTTTGAGGGAGGGTGTGAACATAAATTATGCTGTAATTTAGGAATTTAGAAACTTTCCTTTCTTGTATTATTCTCTTGGTGTATTTTCCACTTGTATATGCCATTGTACATAATAGAATATTCAATAAAATTATTATTGAAATCAACAAATATAGAGATGATTTCCCACCAACGCCATTAACATCATACTCTATGTTTCATAGCTTTAACTGATAGCTAGAACTGGAACGCTAATCATCATCTTCATTACATGCGTCTCATGGAGAAGGACAATTAGCCAAATGAAGGGAATAATCGAATTAAACCCACAGCGGAAGCATAGGAATCGTCTTTGATTTATTTAGAATTAAATAAAATATAAGAGTTATGCAATAAATACCTTCCAAATATGGAGATTCTTCTGGCGGATCTTTATCTCTTCCACAAAGTCTTCCTGGCTATGACTCGAACACAAGGCCAAGGCTTGTGGGAGCCTCTTGAAAGAATCCACAAGGGATTAGAGAGGAAGAGGTCTAGAGAGAATTCTCAATTCTCTCTATTAAGGAGATGTGTGTTGTGAAGAATACATAACGGCTCACCCTTAGGGTCCTATTTATAGTGGTCTAGGAAAAATAATTAAATAATATATTTTAATATCTTATATATTAAAATATATTTATCTAACCAATTTGAATCTTATTCAAACCGTTTAAAATTCTCCTACGACATTTATTTCCTAATTTGAATCCAATTCAAATTTAATAAATATCTTTTATTTAATGTATCTAATATACATTAATTATTTTAATATTTAATGTATCAAATACAATAAATATATTTTCCTCTTTTATATTTAATATATCTAATATATTAAATATTAATTTGAACACTTCAAATTAAATATTAATTTGAACATTTCAAATTTTTCTTTCAACTAAATTGATCTTTTAGTGTTACTATGAGCTAGCAAGGGGACCTTATGGACCTACAGATTATAAGCTCCAATGATACAAAATTAATTAATTAAACTCTTTAATTAATTAATTTTCATTTATTAACTATAAGTCACTCCACTATAGACCTAGAGTTGCACTCTTATGCACTGTAGGACAAGTTGTGTCCATAGATATAATCATTACATGCAAGTCGATTCTTCACGAGTTGTTCGTAATTATAGCTGGGTCAAAAGTCCGTTTTACCCCTATAATTACATCTTGCACCTTAAGTACCATTGATTCTCTAATAAACAATATGTTTATAATCTAATTATAAACTAAGTCCCTCTCGGGCCAATGAGAGGGTGGGGCCCCATTGTTCAAGTCCCGAAATCAGCACTTAAGGGAACTACTCATCTACTTACCCTATATGGGAATGAGTGAATTCCATCTTGTGAGACTATGTTCCCAGCTCCCTATTTGGTCAAGTCCCCAAAATAGTAGGCATATTGAATCGGCTACAAAAGCCACTATCACCCATGCAAATCAAAGGACAAGCCCTCACAGGCAGAAGTTCATAACTCACTCAGGATTAAGATCGAGTCGCATATGATCATCCTAATGAAATATTAATCTTCTCAATTAACGGATTTATAAAGAGAGATTAAATATTTCGTGATCCAGTCTTATACAAACTCATTGTATAAGATACCTCCACTCACATGTCTCCACATGAATGATTTGGATAAAATCATTTGTAACTGTTACAAAGTGGGGCGTATCAATAGTATTACCAGGATAAGGCACCCAACCTTATCCATATACTATGACCCTTTAAGTTATTTCTTGAACATGATCCTCTCGTATGTCAACCACATACTGTTCAAGATTACACTAATAACCTTGGATTTTTCATATAATGAATAATATTATATTGCAAATAAAATAATCAAAATTATTATTCATTATTAAATAAATTATTAATTACGAGGCTTTAGGGCATAAATCCCAACACCAAAAAGGTATGAAGTATACAACTCAAGCTAGGATTTTCTTCGTGAAGTATTTTAGGCCCTATTTGATATTTGATAATTATTTGGTTTTAGGTTTTTAGTTTTTGAAAAATATGCTTGTTTTGACACAATTTCTCTACGATTTCATCTTTGTAAAGTAAACATTTGGAGGGTTTTTCCTGTTTTGAAAGTGGGGAGTATGAGTTAGTTTAACCAAGACAAATTATTCAATGGGGCTACCACAATGCGACTGCCTTTTAATAACCGTCGGATATAGATCCAAAAATATGTTTGTCTCTTAATAATCATTGGATACAAAAGCGAAGTACATTTACAATTTCTCTCTCCCACGTCCTGTTGGGATTTATGCCCTAAAATCTCGTAATTAATGATTTATTTAATATTTAGTATTAATTTTAATTATTTTATTTACAATATAATATTTCCATTATATGAAAAATCCAAGGTTATTAGTGTAATCTTAAAAAGTATGTGGTTGACACACGAGAGAATCATGTTCAAGAATTAACCTAAAGGATCATAGTATATGGATAAGGTTGGGTGTCTTATCCTTGTAACACTATTGATATGGTCTACTTTTTAATAGTTACATATGAATTGATCCAAATCGTTCATGTGGAGACATATGAGTGGGGGTATCTTATACAATAAGTTTGTATAAGACTGGACCACAAAATATTTAATCTCCCTTTATTAAATCCGTTAATTGAGAATATTAATATTTCATTAGGATGATCATATGCGACTCGATCTTAATTTTGAGTGAGTTATAAACTTCTGTCTGTGAGGGCTTATCTTTTAATTTGCATGGGTGTGAGTGACTTTTGTAGCCGATTTAATAAGTCTACCATTTTGGGAACTTGACTAAATAGGGAGCTGGAAACATAATCTTACAAGATGAAATTCACTCCTTCCCATATAGGGTAAATAGATGAGTAGTTCCCTTATGTGCTGATTTTGGGACTTGAACAATGGGGCCTCATCCTCTCACTTGCCCGAGAGGGAGAAATTATTCGGTTAGGCTGCCACAATGTGGCTGACAGTTTTTCACCGTTGGATGGAGAGAAAGAAGTACCTTGAATTTAGATCCAAGGGTTATTAGGAACACATAAAAATTATTGGATTCACATCCAACGATTTTTATGAGGCAGCCACATTGTGGCGACCCCATTGAATAATTTGTCCTTAAGAGGGACTTAGTTTATAGTTGGATCATAAACAAATTGTTCATTAGAGGATCAGTAGTACTTAAGGTGCAAGATGTAATTACAAGGTAAAACGGACTTTTGATCTAGTTGTAATTATGAATAACTTGTGAAGGATCGACTTGCATGTAGTAATTATATCCATGGACACAACTTGTCCTACAGTGCATAAGAGTGCAACTTTATGTTTATAGTAGAGTGACCTTAGAGTTAATGAATGAAAATTGATTAATTAAAAAGTTTAATTAATTAATTTGTATCATTGGAACTTATAATCTGTAGGTCCATAAGGTCCCCTTGCTAACTCATATGAACAATAAGAGATCAATTTCGTTGGGAGAAAGTTTGAAATGTTCAAATTAATATTTAATATATTTTGATATATTAAATGAGGGAAAACATATTTATTGTATATGATACATCAAATATCAAAGAAATTGCTAATGTATTAAGATATATTAAAGAAATGATATTTATTAAGTTTGAATTAGATTCAAATAAGGAAATAGATGTTGTAGGAGAATTCAAAAATATTTGAATAAGATTCAAATTGGTTAGATAAATAGGACCCTAGGGATGAGCAATTGGTGAATTCTTAATAAGATAAAAGAACTCTAGTAAATTATCCTCCCATTCCCTTTCTATATTTTCAAGAAGGTTCCTACAAACCTCTTTTGTCTTTTGTTTGAGTCATAGCTAGGAAGACTTTGTGGAGGAAATAAAGACCCGCCATAAATATCTCCATAATATTTATGTCAAGGTGTATATTGCGTAACCTTAGTTTTTGTTTAATTCTAAGTAATATCAAAGACGATCTAATGCTTCCGCTGCAGGTTGAAGTGTTCATTCCTATCAACTTGTACAGAGTAATCTTTGATTTTTGTTTAGAATTAAAATTGTGTTATGATGGGTATTTTAATTTTTCATATATGTGATATGTGGTTTGCAAATTGGTTGTTTTAGGCTATTTGGCATATAGATTTATTTTTTTGGTTAGATATTTGTAAAACCGTTGTTGTGTGTTATGTATTTTATGTATTTTTTTTTCAAAACTTATGGAAGTTCTTCAAGGTTGAACATGAGGTTTGGTGGTGTGGCACAAATATTGAAAGAAAATTTTTGTTGTATGGAAATTCAAAGCAACATGCCCAAAATAATCAAGCTCAGTAACAAAATCCAACAAAGGTTGACGATAAATTTTGTCCCCTTTTGTGAAAGCGAATTCTCTATGTGTGTTCAATGAAAACTTCCATTGATGGAATCAAAGTCCAATTTTTCGGTGGTGGATCCAAGCTTCTGGCGACAAATCATCATCCTAGTTGATAACAATTTTCAAACGGTGGACGAAGCGTGTGCGTAACCGACAGTCTTATGTTTGCGGTAGCCGTTGAAGATATATATATATATATATATAAATTAGGGTTTCTAACCCTAGATTTGGATTGTCCAAACAAAAAAAGAAATTGAAAACCAAGATATGCCGGTCGATTTTGCTTTGTTTTAATTTAATTATGCATGAGATGTATGTTTTAAATTATTTGATTGTTGTATAAAGTATGCCATTTAGATTAAAATCTCACCATAGGTTAAGCATGATTATGCATCTTAATTACTTTCGAATATAATTGTTATATTTGAAAATTTTGATTAGTATTTTTCCTTATAAAATTATGATGCTTTCCTAATAAGTTTATATTTTCCATATCTTTGAATATAATTATTATATTTAAAAAATTATATTAGAATATCTTCTTTCATAAATGAAATTCATGTTTTCCTAATAGGATTAAGATATTTCCTAATGAGATTAGGGTTTCTTTAAAATAAAGATATTTTGATCGATTCATGTTTTAAATAGTTTAAAATTTGAACTTAATTTATCTTTATTTGTTTCCTAATAAGATTAGATTCTTTCAAAATAAGATTAGATCTTTTAATTTCAAAATAAGATTAGGTCTTCCATAAATAAAGATAATTTAATTCAAAGATAAAATAGTTTAAGTTTTGAATTTAATTTATCTTTTATTTTTTTTAATAGGATTAGAATAAGATATGCATGATGATCTTTTCATTTTAAAGGGTTTAAAATGATAGAATTTAAAGATTATCCAATAAGTGAATTAGTTTTTTAATAAGACTAAAATAAGGCTTAATAATTCACTTGGGTTCATTAATCTAATAATTAATAGTTAATTAAAGATTAATGAATTTGAGATAAAAATTGACTATAAAGAAACTCTGTCCATGGAAAGTTCTGTCTAGATTGAGGTATTTAAGCTGGCCGAAAGGAAACACCTATAACATGGAACTGACCTGAGAGTTGAATTAATCAAATTTTATGTAATTTCACTAAGCATGCTCATAATGTGATTGATTTTTTTAAATAGTTTAAAAACTTAGTAATTCACATTAAAATCAATCTAACCAAGATAAGGGTTATGAAAAGTAGATTGAGGAGCTTAGATTAATGACATTACCTTAATTTGTCTAAGTAATAGAAAACCCTATGTCAAAAGCTCTTAGTAAGGTGAAAGACATATGTCAAGATATCCTACGGTCTTTATTATTGATTCACATCATGAGATTCATGCTGGGCCTTGTGGCGACTTTTGGACTGTCCTCCCTACGAAAGATGTTTACATGGGTCAATATCATGGTGAATCTCTTGAGAAAGTGTTATAGTATGTGGGAGAAGGAAATGTGTCAACATATCCTACGGTCTCCATCATTAGTTCACAACGTAAGATCCATGTGGGGCCTCACGACGACTTTTGAACTGTCCCTCTAGGAAGGTGTTTGCATGGGTCAATATTAGGGTGAATTCCTGAAAAGGATAGGATTATAGTTTTGTTTCCAATACTTGACCTACCCTACGATGACACTTGTTGGAATAAAACTATGAGATCTAAAATGATAGGTCACACTTACAAAGAACTTATTAAGGTTGTTAATAATGTATTTGACCAAACTAATGATAACTAAATATTATAAGAATAATAGTTATTCTAGTATAATATTTGGTTGAGATTGCCTCAGTTTAGTGAAGGAATACTTGACCTACCCTACAGTGACACTTGTTCTGACTCACTAAAGTACCATAGCATTAGAAATGATTTGTAGGGTTCAATTTTCAAATCGTTTGATTTCTATGCTAAAATAGAATGGATAATTGTTTACATGATGTTAAATAATATGTTTTATATATTTCAATATTATGACTATTATATTTCTCTCTATTTTAATTTTATTACTGATAAATCAAAATTGAGTAAATTTTATTACTTAGAAAAGTAATATTAACTCTATAATGACAGTGTAAAATTTTGAATTTGTCTTTATTGAGAAATGTTCTAAAAACTTGTTGTCAATGCTAATCAAATTGTTTGTGAAGCACATGATTAATGAATTAAAAGTAAATAAGATAGCTTGTATGTATCTCCTAGTTGACATGTTAGATGTCAAGCTTAGAAAAGAAAGAAAATGACTACAACGTACAAGATGTATGGTCAACAGAAGTTAAATTTAGATAATTGTCTAAATGATCTCGAATTTAAGTATTACAAAATTTCAAGAAAACAAATAAAATGACTTAAATTATATAAAATGAAATAGTTTCTAAATTAGTCAGAACGATCACAATCAAAGGAATTTTTGAAATAATTCTATGGGAAGAATTATATAGATAAAAGTAAATTTGATTTACTAGATTTTTGGTGGAGAATAAATAACGCTACCTAGATAGTTGATACAAGATCCACTATAAAGATTTATTCTTTTATTACATTTAATTTAATATGTAATTATTAAAAAATACTTAATTTCTACAAATTGGCACTAGAAAGCCCATCTCAGTTAGTGTAGTAAGAGACATTAAGATGTCTTTATGTAAAGATTGTTACTTAATGCTGAATATGGTGTTTTTAGTAACCATAAGAGAAATTCATTTTTTTCGAACTTTATTACTAAAATGTTCATATAGTATGAATTACTTTGAAGTATTAAAGTTTATATTTTCAAAATTGTTTGAAAAATATTCAACTGAAAATAAGAACAACAATTTGTATATGTTAAAATGTTGACATATACTATACTACAAAATACTGAGATATTTAGAATTATAGAATCCAGAATTAACATTAACTTGAATAGGACTAGTAAGAGGTAATTTTATAAAAGTTAGTTAATTACTTTACTTGTCTGTAGATCTTGTCTTTCATGCAAGATAATCATTTTGTTTTTATTATATAAGGCTACAAGGCCAAAGAATACTTTGGGCTTACACATTCTGGCCCAAGTGGTCTGGTGAATGTAAAGGCAAAATAAAGTCATGAATATTCCATCACTCTAGTTGATGATCATTCAATATACAAGTATCTTTACCTAATACAACATAAGTCTAAATTTTTGAAAAATTTAAGAAAATTAAGGCTAAAGTTGAAAATCGATCAGGTAAGTCTATCAAGACATTATTATTAGATCATAGTGGAAAGTATACTAAGATTAGTTTATAGAAAGTGGGATTGTATCCCAACTCATAATACCAAGTACAATTGTGTGAAACTGTGTTGCAAGAGGAGAAACAAAACCTTGTTAGACATGATCACATCAATAATGAGTTACACACCATTATCAAACTCCAGTTAGGATATGAAATAAAGATTGCATAGTGAACATTATTCCCTCCAAAAGTGTCTACGAGACAATTTTGAAAGTGTAGAAGAATAGTAAAGCTGATTTACAACACTTCAGCATTTGGAAATGTCAAGCTCACATGCTGAAACAAGCCCCAAAAGGTTGTATATGTTCAAAGATATGCCTAAGTGTAGGCCACCCCTAAGAAGTACAAAATGATCTTTTATCTAGTCCTAAAAAGAATAAGGTATTTGTAAGACAAATATCATTTTTTTTTTGTCAAATGAAAGACTATAAACCTTTAATAAGGTAAGGTAGTGTTAATAAATTGGTCCCAAGTGAAGCCACTAAATAGCTAACAAAAGTTGTTAATAATTTAATTACATTTGAAAATTATATCCCAATCAAATGAACTGGAGTCTATAAGCATTATTTAATTCATTGTTGCATATGTGATATGAAAAATGAATGTTTAGAATTCTTTTATGAAAAGAAGTCTTAGATAATGCATCTACACAAATCAATCAAAACTGTTTATTTCCAAAGATCAAAAGCAAAAAGATTTACAAAATAGTAAGGGTTCATTTATGAAATGAATTTTACCATTAGATCTTTAAATATAGAATTGATAAAAGTATCAAAACCTATGACCTTGGATAAATATTAATGAAGCCTGTATATATAAAAAAATCATTAATTGCTTAGTGGATTTTTCTCATATTTTATGTTGATGATATTTTACTCATTATGAATTATGTAAGATTTCTATCTAACATAAAAGGTTGACTAAGTAACCAATTCCAAATGAGTGATTTAGAATGATTCGGTGTATTTTATATGTCCTAAATATGAACTTTGTCTTAAACATCTTATATTGACAAAATCGTTGTCAATATTTGATATTTATGTCTATGGAAGAGTATCATATGACACCTCAAATGTTGAAAATATATGATTAATTATCTACAATAAGTGGGAGACAATTAATGCATAAATGAGACTTAACATTTAATATACAGTTAGTTTGCCTATATCAATTAAATGAATGATATGACCATTGAATAGAAAATTAAAAAAATTTCAAATTATCTATGGATAATGAGAAATTTTTAGAATTAAATATTTGATCTCTACAAGATTCACTAGTTCTTACAAAAGTTTAGGAAAATCTATGTTAAGATACATTTTGCCCTAAGTGGTGGAGTAAGATATACAAGTTTAATGTTTTTGCTTCTAAAGCAACAAAAGGACTTGTATGACTATATTAGTTCCTTAAAGATCTGAAATCTGTTTCGGATATGATTTAGTCTATCCTCTTTATTATGATCATAGTGGTGCAAAGACGAATATTAAGGAAACATTAATGTATAGGGAATCATATCGAGAGAGAGAAAGCATCATGGTAGTGACCAAGATGGCTTTTAATGACAGTCATTTGGATCCATATAAAAGACTCTTCAAGCTAAAGTGTTTAAGGGTCACCTAGAATGTCTAAGATTACGAGACATGTCTCATTCTTCGTCAGGGCAAGTGGGAGAACATGTTGGGTATAGAGTATGTTCTAAGATACATGTCTTGCCCGCTTTAGTGCAAATAGGAGATTGTTGGGATTTATACCCTAAAGCCTCGTAATGAATTATTTATTTAATATTTAATAATAATTTAGATTATTTTATTTGCAATATAATATTATCTATTGTATGAAAATTCCAAGGTTATTAGTATAATCTTGAACAGTGTGTGGTTGCATACAAAAGTATCATGTTCAAGAACTAACCTAAAGGGTCATAGTATATGAATATGATTGAGTGTCTTATCCTTGTTAACATGGATATGACCCATTTTGTAATAGTTACAAACGATTTGATCCAAATCGTTCATGTATAAACATGTGAGTGGAGATATCTTATATAATGAGTTTGTATAAGACTGGACTACGAAATATTTAATCTTTCTTTATAAATACGTTAATTGAGAAGATTAATATTTCATTAGGATGATCATATGCAACTCGATTTTAATCTTGAGTGAGATATGAACTTCTGCTTGTGAGGGTTTATCTTTGATTTGCATAGGTGAGAGTAGCTTTTGTAGCCGATTCAATAAGCCTACCGTTTGGGGACTTGACCAAATAGGGAGCTGGGAACATAATCTTACAAGATGGAATTCACTCATTCTCATATAGGGTAAGTAGATGAGTATTTATCTTAAGTGCTGATTTTGGGACTTGAACAATAGGCCCCCACCCTCTCTCTGGCCCTAGAGAGACTTTGTTTATGATTTGATCATAAACAAATTTTTCATGAGAGAATCAATAGTACTTAAGGTGCAAGATGTAATTATAGGGGCAAAACGGACATTTGACCCAACTATAATTACATCAAACTTGTGAAGTAGACTTGCAGATTATATCCACGAACACAATTTGTCCTACAGTGCATAAGAGTGCAACTCTAAGTCTATAGTGGACTGGCCTTAGAGTTAATGAAAGAAAATTGATTAATTAAAGAGTTTAATTAATTAATTTTGTATCATTGGAGCTTATAATATATATGTCCATAAGGTCCCCTTGCTAGCTCATATGAACAATAAGATATCAATTTCGTTAGGAGAAAATTTGAAATGTTCAAATTAATATTTAATATATTCATATATATTAAATAAGAGAAAACATATTTATTGTATATGATACATTAAATATCAAAGAAATTATTAATGTATATAAGATACATTAAAGAAATTATATTTATTAAATTTGAATTAGATTCAAATAAGGAAATACATGTCGTAGGAGAATTCAAAAATGTTTGAATAAGATTCAAATTGGTTAGATAAATATATTTTAATATATTAGATATTTAAAGATATATATTATCTAATCATTTGCACTAGGCCACTATAAATAGGACCCTATGGATGAACAATTGGTGAATTCTTAATAAGATAAAAGATCTCTAGTAAATTTTCCTCCCATTCCCTCTCTCCATTTTTAAGAAGGTTCCCATAAACCTCTTTGATCTTTTGTTCGAGCATTAACTAGGAAGACTTTGTGGAGGAAATAAAGACCCGCTAGAAACATTTCCATAATATTTATGTCAAGGTATTTATTGTTTAACCTTAGTTTTTTTTTTTTTTAATTCTAAGTAAAATCAGGGACGATCCAATGCTTCCACTGCGGGATGAAGTATTCATTCCTATCACATCCAACGATGCAAAACTGCTTGCCACATTGTGGCGACCTCATTGAATAATTTCTCCTTAACTAAACCCACGTTTGGTTGGCAATTTTGTAAACTCATATTTGCTACGCTACATACTATTATATTTTTCAGATTTGCTATAGTAGTTTACCGTTACTCACCAGGTTTGCTATAGTAGTTTATCGTTACTCACCAAGTTTGCTACAGTACTTTATTCATACTCCCCAGTCATGTATATATTTTTTCTTTAGCCACTCTTCTAAAATCCATTAAATTTGTAATCAAATAAATTATTTAAATAAAAATAATTAATTAATGTTAATTTTATAATAAATAAGTAAATGAATTTAGTTAAAATTGCAAATAGCAATAATTAATTCATAAATCGATATGTCAGCTTTGACCAAACAAGTCAACCCAAAAACTATTTGCACTTGTTATAAACTTCATGTTTTAGAGCAATTATAATGACAAATTTACAAGGAGAAATTCCTTTGTATTTTGTTCACACGTTGATAAATATTAAAAAAAAAAAAAACTACAAATTAACTAAATATTTGTTCTACAAAATAATTATTCAAAAAGTGTTCATATTAACAATATTACTAAAAATAAACTGTTCATTTATAAAGTAATTGTTACTCAAAGAAAATTTTTATTTACATGTAAATTATAATAAAAATTATTTTATTATAAATTCCAAACCACGCACGTTATATAAACTTAGATTTATTATGTACTCCATTTCTCTAAATCCACAATTTTGTCAAACTCTTTTTCTGGTAAAAATGTAAAAATCATGTTATTATATTCAATTAAAGACATAGATTTTGTAAAATTAATTAATTAAACTATTTTGATTAGTTTGTCTTGAAGTTAATAACTTTTTTAAAAAAAATATTATTTAAAATATTTTAACTTTATAGCCTCATGTATTAGCTAAATATAAAAAGTTAAGTAAGTAGTAAATAAATTTAGTTAGCATAGCAAGTTATGAATAATTAAATAAATAATTGATAACATTTTCTTTATGATTAATTTTATGTTGAATATATTTATTAAAACAATTTGTTTAGATTTGTTCCAATAGTCCAAAAAAGTTATAAAAAACAATCAAATATTTATTCCATAAAATAATTATTGAAAGAAAATTGAATAGACAAATGTATTAAAAATATTTTTTATTATTAAAATAATACTCTCTAATTTCATTATAAAAGTTACATTTTAAATATAATTTAATATATAATTTTTATTACTTTAATTAAATAGTCAATATATAAATTATTTATTATTTATTACAAATTCCAAATTTACTAACTAAATACACGTTTAATAAACTCATGTTTAACAAATTAGAATAAACACAGACTTAACAAATCCAACTTAACACAATTCAAATTTAACAAACACAGACTTAACAAACTTAAGTTTAACAAATCTAGACTTAATAAACGCAGACTTAACAAACTTCAAAACCTGCCAACTAAATGACCATTTGAATTCTTAGCTAAATTTCTAAAACAAAAATAAGTTTTTAAAAGCTATCTTTTTTTTTTTTCAAAACTTGGCTTGATTTTTGAAAATATATGTACAAAGTAGATAACAAAATAAAGAAATTCATAGGTGTAAGTGATGTTTATAAGCTTAATTTTTAAAAACTAAAAACTATAAACCAATTGGTTATTAAACGAGGCCTTTTTAAGTTTTGAAACGTTTTTTAGTACTAAGATTTAATATCTGCATCAAAGGAAGGGAGAAGGATCACAGAATCAGAATCAATTTCAACCAAGAGTTGCCAACTATGATTTTGAGAAGCTGGCAGTTGCAACAAACAATTTTCATTATGACAACAAGCTATTTCTTTTAGTTCTTATAGTTTTTCATGTACTTTTAAAACGTTCATTTTGATTTATGTAGTTTCAACTTTTTTCAGTTTAGTTCTTATACTTTTCAAAAGTTGGTTTTGGTCTTTTACTTTCAAAAAATGATCACTTTTGTCATCGTTTATAGAATTCTATTATAAATTTTATACGCAATGAAAATATTTTAATACAAAGTTATGACTACGCTTCAAGAAATTCATTAAGTATAATGTTGTGATAAAGAAAATATTAGCTGAAAAAGAAAATAAAAGAACCAAAACAGTCACTTTTTAAAAGTACATTAACCAAAATAGACGTTTCAAAAGTATATAAACTAAAATTGACAAATGTTTAAATTCCTAAGACCAAAATGAGTATTTTAAAATGAAGAAAAACTGATAGTAGAAAAGTCAGCATATAGTAAGAGTCATTCTGCTGCAGTTCGCACTCAATTTCTTCAACAATGGCGTCTGCGTCTACAGGCATCACGGAGAAAATCGATTTGGAATGTACACATTGAACCCTATAATATTGTATTAGGAACCGAATCCACTTTGAAATTTCATCAACTAAAATACTAAAAATTCATTAGTTCTCTCTGTTCTGTCCACGGAAACCAATAAAATAATAAATCTCCTTTGAAATTTGACGTGATGATCACCATAAGCCTGATTCTAAAGACTTTGTTTCCAATTAAATCAAAAAGCTCCATCCTCGCCGAGAACGATAATCTTCGCCGGTCATGAAACCCATCAGCAACACCATTCCATTAATCCTTCTTCTCCTTTGCTTCGCTTTGAAATTTTCCGGCAGCATGGATACAATCACACCCACACAATTCCTCAGAGACCCCGAAACTGTTTTGTCCAATCGTGGCTTCTTCGAATTGGGTTTCTTTAGCCCTCTCAATTCGACCAATCGGTTCGTCGGAATTTGGGATAAACGACGCCCTGTACCAACTGTCTTCTGGGTAGCTAACAGAGACAAGCCTCTCAACAACAAATCCGGAGTTTTCGCCGTATCCAAAGACGGGAATCTGGTCGTACTAGACGAACAGAGCAAAATTCTTTGGAATTCAAATGTTTCAAACGCTGCAGTGAATTCCACCGCTCGGCTTCTCGATTCTGGAAACCTTGTTCTGTAAGACCCTGCTTCAGGGACCATCATGTGGGAGAGTTTCAAAGATCCATCAGACAAATTCTTGCCGATGATGAAATTCATCACAAACTCAATCACAAACGAGAAAGTAGAAATTAAGTCATGGAAAAGCTCTTCTGATCCATCTTCAGGAAACTTCTCGTTTGGAATCAACCCTTTGACGATCCCTGAAGTTATGATTTGGAAAAACAGCCGGCCGTATTGGAGGTCCGGTCCATGGGACGGCCAAGTTTTCATCGGAATACCAGGCATGAACAGTGACTATCTTTATGGAGCTAATCTCGTAATCGAAAACAAAACTTACTCTCTCTTGATTGCCAATTCAAACGAAGCTCAGTCAATCTTTTATTACTTAAACCCCAATGGGACTTTGGAAGAGAATCGATGGGACATTGAGGATAAAAAATGGGAGGTCGCTTGGTTCGCTCCCGAAACAGAGTGCGGTGTTTATGGCGCTTGTGGGGCATTTGGAGTCTGTGATTCTCAAAAAACCCCAATTTGTGGCTGTTTGAAGGGTTATAGGCCAGTGAAGGAAGAGGAATGGAGCAGAGGAAATTGGAGAAGTGGGTGTGTTAGGAATTCGCCATGGGAGTGCGAGCGAAAGAATCTCAGTGTTGAAATGGGAGAAAAGGATGGATTTTTTAAAATGGGAATGGTTAAAGTTCCAGATTCTGCAGCGTGGTTTGTTGCTTCGGAAGATGAGTGCAGAGTCAAGTGCTTGGCGAATTGTTCTTGTTCTGCTTATGCATATAAAACAGGGATTGGTTGTATGATATGGAGAGGAGATTTAATTGACATTCAACAGTTCAACAATGGTGGAGTAGACATTTATGTTCGTGTTGCATATTCAGACGTAGTTGGTATGATATCATTAATTCTAAGAGTGTCGGATTAAAATTGTTAGCCAGTTTAAATCTCATACTTTTGGTATCTTCTTGTTTTGTTTCTATCACAGATGAAAGTGGAACCACCAAAGACATGAAAGTAGTCATTATAGCTTCTGTGGTAACAGGAACCTTAATTCTTATATGCTGCATATATTGCTTTTGTAAGTATAGAATTAGAGAATCAGGTAATAAGCCCCTTTTTAAATTATGTTACTGAAATTGCAAGTTTGGAACAGGGGAAAGGAAAAGGAAAAGCCCGATGAAGTTTTGGTTTAACACTGGTGATAAAATGGATCAAGTTAAGCTCCAAGAGCTGCCTCTTTTTGATTTTGAGAAGCTGGCAACTGCAACTAACCACTTTCATTTCAATAACAAGCTTGGTCAGGGTGGGTTTGGGCCAGTGTACAAGGTGGAGTAGTTCTTTTGTTTATTTATTTATTTATTCTGATTGAGTTGAAGAAAGATGATGGAAATTTGGCTTCATTTTTGTAGGGAAAATTGATAGATGGACAAGAAATAGCAGTAAAGAGACTTTCGAGGACATCTGGACAAGGGCTTGAAGAGTTTACGAATGAAGTAATGGTGATTTCGAAACTACAACATAGAAATCTTGTGCAGCTTTTTGGGTGTTGCGTGGAAGGAGAAGAAAGGATGCTAGTATATGAGTACATGCCAAATGGAAGTTTGGATTCAATTATTTTTGGTTAGGCTTGTACCAACTCTTGAGCTCTTTGTTTCTTCACAACTTCTACTCAATCATTTTAACTATCTGTTTGGAAACTAAATATGCAGATTCAACCAAAGGAAAAATTTTAGATTGGCAAAAAAGATTCAACATTATAGAAGGAATTGCTCGAGGGCTCCTATATCTTCATAGAGATTCAAGGTTAAAAATCATTCATAGAGATCTAAAAGCTAGTAACATTTTACTAGATAGAGATTTAAATCCCAAAATTTCAGATTTTGGTACCGCTAGAATTTTTTACGGCAATGAAGCTCAAGCCAATACCACAAGGATTGTGGGCACTTAGTAAGTTTTCTCTCTCTCTCTCTTGGATTGTATCTATGTGCATAATCCAAATTCTAACATTATGACTAATGAATTGTTTTTAACAAAATCTTATATAGTGGCTACATGTCTCCTGAGTACGTGATGAATGGCCAATTCTCAGAGAAATCTGATGTCTTTAGCTTTGGTGTTTTGTTGCTTGAAATTATTAGTGAAAGAAAAAATACAAGTTTTTATCAGAGCGAACATACCTTGAGCCTTGTAGGATTTGTAAGTGTCTATCCATCAAATTTACAATATCTTTTATACATCTCCATTTACATCATTTGTTAACCTTTTTGTGTCCCTTTAGGCGTGGAAATTATGGATGGAGAATAATATATTTGCTTTGATTGATCAAACAATGTTTGAATCACATTATCAAATAGAGGTTTCGAGGTGCATCCATGTGGCACTCTTATGTATTCAAGAATTTGCAAAAGACAGACCAAATATAACAACAATTCTTTCGATGCTCCACAATGAGATCACAGATCTTCCAATGCCAAAGCAACCTGGGTTTAGTAACAGGCAAATTGAGATTCATACAGAGACATTCGAACAAAATCGTGTTGGAACTTGTTCGCCAAACATGATCACAATTACCTCATTTGAAGGCCGATAGCATATTTATGTAAATACCTTCTAGACTTTTTTTTTTAAGTTCTCAAACAATGTGAGTGTGAGGATTCAAAGGTTACATGAATTGAATGGTGAGTGTCTTTGAGCATATTATTTTATGCTAGTTTCCATATTTTTAGAATTATTATAAATGCCCTTTTGTATAGTTTAATTTTTTTAGTTCCAAAAAATGATTAGAAAAAAAATGTTTCATTTTAAAATACTATTACCATCCTCCAAGGAATTCTAAATCTGTTGTGTTCACATTAAAAAAAAATGCTAATTAAATTACCTCATATTAATAACATCTGTGTGTGTGAATTAACCTTCTTACTTGGTAATAGTTTGTTTGCAATTTTGTAAAACTATTTTTAAGAACATGATTTCTAAATCTTAAGGCTATTGTCTAATTATATACAAATTTATGATTTTTTAAGAAAGAATAATTTCATTTTTCTTTTGAAAATAAGGCGCCGGTGAAAATATATTAAGATCATACAAGAGAAAACAAATTTAAAAATAGTTAATTAAATAGGAGCAATTGCACATATAGCAATTTGGCCCAAATTAATGGCAGACATGGCATAAGTGAAAATAAATTACAAATATGACACAAACTAATTTCTGCCCATGTAAAAAGAATAAAAGGCCTGTAAATCTATTAGACGCCCATTTCAGCTCACGATTTCCCTACCCATGTTTCGCGATTTCACCCCTAACTGTCATTCCCCAATTTCTCTCCCTTCATCCTTCATCGATTTCTCCCCCTTTATCCCTAAATCACCATCGATTTCTCTCCATAACCTGATCATGTCGATCTGATAACCTGGAGTGATACACCCATGTTTGATAGCTTGATGATGTACATGAAATTTTGATAGAATGATACACCCATGTCGATAACCTATTGATGTACATGGAATTTTGATAGAATGATACACTCATGTCTAATAGTTTGCTGATGTACTTGAAAATTTCAAAAAATGATACACTCCTGTCTGATAGCCTGCTGATGTACTTGAAAATTTCATGGAATGATATACCCATGTCTGATTAGGGGTGTGCACAGTTTGCTTCGGTCCGATTTTGGCTGAAATCGATGACCGAACTAAACCCCACCTTGGTTATGAAGAGTTCTGTTCACACTATATTGCACGTAAGCGCACATGATAGAAGTGATAATAAAATGGTACAAGAGTACCAACTATGGTATCCTATGCAAAGGGAGAATGAAACTTTTTTTTAGTTAATTAAGTATTCAGAATACTCGTGTTTAGAATATTTAGAGCTAAAACTAAAGATGACGGAATGCTTGGGAAATAAAACTAACTAGAAAGCAAAGTAAAGGGTTGGAGACACCAAATCAAAGGGAAGTTTAGGGGTCTGAGCACTATTAGGTTGCAATCATGGGAATTGAATGAATCATTTAATTAACCTTGCCAATTTCATAGACCTAGGGCTAAATCGGCCAAAATCTCATGTCGGTCTCATTCGAACACGCTTGATTAAATTTTTTACCTAAGTGTCCTTAGCATTAATTGATTAATTAATTAAGATTAAGCGCACTCATATTAAGTCTCACCCGTCAATTGTAAATCCCATGTCACTTAGACAATTTAAGGGCATTAATTGAATTAGGTCTATCATAAATTCTCTCTTTCAAGCTCGATTTATGAACTAAGTTCAACTTATTATTGGCCACATAACAAGAAGCATTAAGATCAATTCAATTAAAAGAAATATAACAAGTATTTAAATGTCAATAATATCAATTACACTATAAAAACAATCCTAATCATGCTTTTGACCCCTAAACAACTAAATAAACCCATAAACATTTTTAAACAATACAAAATCCTCTGTAAAACAGTCCTAAAATATATGAAAAAGAGATGAAAAAACAAAATAAAACTCATTGACGCCGTAATCTCAACTTCTGCCTCGATTCTTACGCTCTTGAGTATCAAATTTGCTCCCGAACACCTCAAATCAACATCCTCAGGTCCCAAAAGGGTAGGAAATCAAAAGTGAGGCTAAAACCCTAAGTTGATCTCCCTTAATTCAACAAAGAAGCGAAGAATATATAGCAATAATCGATGCAGCGTTGCAGCACTGCATCGATCACTACTATATACGCTACGCTACAGACGGAACTCTTTTTTTTTCAAGCGTTTCTAGCATCGCAATGCCATAGGGTAGCGTTGCAACGCTAGCTCTCAGGTTTGCATAATGAAATGAAGTGACTCAACGCCATTTCTAGCATTACGACGCTATCTTATCGACCCCAATTATTTGTGGAGCCTTATTCTTCATACTTAGCTTCTCAAATTGCTTCATTTAAGCTCGATATTCATTACATAACTCCAAAATCATCAATTCTGCTCCCAATTGCTTTATTTCTTGAAGTACATAAAATATTCTCATAAAAGCTCACTAATTCAACGTAAACCAAGCTAATAAATGGGCATAAATATAGCACTAAATTATTTCTATCAAGTTCTAAACCAAAGAAACTAAAATTTTCTCAGTTTTTCAGTTTAAAATCAAACCAGTCGGTCGATCTTGGTTTGATTGGTCCGGTTTGGTTTTAAACTAATTTTTATTTTTTTTCTTTTTGCACAATCATTTTAATTAAAACTATATTCTTGTTCATTCACACCTAGAAAAAATTCTTCCGCCAATATTCTTTATGGAGGAGAGAATCTAGACAAGGAAAAAAAAAATCTTCAGAAATCTTTTTCGATAATTTTAGAGAGGTTAGAGACTGAGAGTGATGGTGACGCTGAAAGTTAGGTGATAATTCTCATTCTTTGGGATTATATATTCCATTTAGACTCAAGTTATGTTTAAAATTTTATGAAATTATGTGTATGAGCTTAGGAAATTTTAGCAATATATAATGAAATTTAGTAAGCATGTTAAGAATGAACAAATTGAAGAAAAGAAGTGAAAGAAGGAAAAAGTGACTAAAAACTTTGTTTTGATGTAGAAAATTGATGATGCGAAGAATTGCAGTTGCAATTGCATTTGGCAATCGATTTTGAACAAGGCAGAATTGCAATTGCAATCCAGAATGGCAATTGGAAATGACAATTCTTCACAAATTTGGAAAATGCAGAAATTTTGGGATTTGGGAGATTTTTGGAAAAATTTTTAGATTCTCCTTCACGATTCCAGCCAATTGGCCATATTTGTGCGAAGATAAATAAGGAAACCCTAGCCGTCATGGTCTATAAAATGGAAGAAAAACACACCAAGAAGGTGGAATTCCTCAAATGGAAGAAAACCCATTTATGGTGTTTTTTTTTTCCCTGTACGTGTTGTCCATCTTCTTCTTCTTTATCATTTCTACTCTTTTGTGCCTAATTATCAATTCAATCTGAATGAAAGTCTAAGGTTGTGAAGATTCGATTCTTTTCACCAAAGCGGAATCAAATTTGATTGGCGAAAAAGGCAACAAGGGCGACAAAGTTTGGTTTTTATTAATGGGTTTTTAATTTTGTTCTTAATTTTTCATTGTAGTTTATTTTTGTTCTTCAATACATTAGATTTATTTTCAAATATTTTCTGCTATAAATCTTTCATCTAAGTTCAGTATGCTTTATGTTCCAGCTCTAACGGTAGATGACATGTTTTCCCAAATATTATCTTGTACGGAGACATTCCCAATGGTATTTTCAACGCAGTCCTGTGGGCCCATAATGCTTCATCCAGTCGTAGAGACCAATCTTTCCTTAAGGGATTGACTGTCTTTTCTAAAATTATTTTTATTTCTCTGTTGGAAATTTCTGCCTGCCCATTGTCTGTGGGTGATAAGCGGTTGCAATCCTGTGCTTGACATTATATTTAGCTAGCAGGCCAACCATTGCTCTATTTACAAAATGCGTCCCTTCGTCACTTATCAACACTCTCGGGGTCCCGTACCTGGTGAAAATATTTTTTAGTAGGAATTTTTTCACCACCTTTGCATCATATGTTGTGGTTGTCACTGTCTCTATCCATTTAGATATGTAATCTACTGCTAGTAAAATGTAGATATTTCCATATGATGGGGGAAATGGTTCCATGAAATCAATCCCCCATACATCGAAAGTTTCTACTTCAAGTATGTAGTTCATTGGCATCTCATTTCTACCAGATATATTTCCTGTTCTTTGACAACGATCACAACATTTTACAAATTCCTGAGCATCTCTGAACAATGTGGGCCAAAAGTAACCACTGTGGAGCACCTTTGTTGCTGTTTTAGTACCTGCAAAATGTCCTCTATATGGGGCTACATGACAAGCCTCCAACACTTTCAGCATATCCTCCTATGCTATACATCTCCTCCAAATTTAGTATGGTCCAAGCTTGTACAGGTACGGTTCATCCCAGTAGTAATTACGCATGTCATGAAAAAATCTCATGTCGACGATAATCCATGCAGATCCTCCATCTAGTAGCTGTCATTGTTGGGATAAGTTCATTCTCCTCATTCTAGAAAATTGTCATTTTGCCCTTCTTAGGTACACACTGTACCGGACTCACCCAGCTGTTATCTGCAATGGGGTAAATTATCCCTTCATCGATCCATTTTATGATTTCCTTCCGGACCACCTCTTTCATTACAGGGTTCAACCTCCTCTGATTCTCAATTGAGTTATTTGCCCCTTCTTCTAAATTTATCTTGTGCATGCAGAATGAGGAACTGATGCCTTTAATGTCTACAATTGTCCAACCGATCGCTTTTTTATGCCGTGCAAGGACCTGCAATAGAGAAAATTCATCTTGGTCAGTGAGAGTGGATGAGATGATCACAGGTAGTGTCTCACCTTTCCCAAGAAAAATGTATTTTAAGTGGGGTGGCAAGGGTTTAAGCTTGAGATCGAGTGGTTTTGCTATAGATGGTTTAATCTCAATTGCCTTTTCTTCTAATGATCTTAAAGGGCTAATATAAGCAATGTCTTCCTGTTCATCTTGACTTGTTATTCCTTCTTTATCAGTCTCTTCATCATAGCTTTCATCTTCTTTTGATTGGTTTTGAAATCCATGCAACTACAAAGTGTCTACAATCTCAATTCTTGAACATTCTTCCAGGCCCCCTGGATATCTTAATGCATTGAGAAGATTGAAGGTGATTTGCTGATCATTAAATATCATTGTGATTCTCCTTTTTGCACATTGATCAATGTTCTCCCTGTGCTAAAAAGGGCCTTCCCAGGATAATTGAGACTTCTTTATCTGCTTCGCAATCCAAGATGATGAAGTTGGATGGGAAGACGAATTTATCTACTTTGACCAACACATCCTCGATCTTCCCTGTTGGTCGAGCTATTGATCTGTTTGCCAGTTGTAATGTTACTGTTGTTGGTCTGGCTTTGCAAATTCCTAACTTCCTAAAAACAGATAATGACATCAGATTGATGTTTGGTCCTAGATCACAAAGCGCTTTTCCTACATCTGTGTTTCCAATCATGCAAGGGATTGTGAAACTCCCTAGATCTCTTAGCTTTGGTGGAAATTTACTCGTGATTAGAGTGTTGCAATTTTTTGTTAATGCCACTGTTTCAAACTCTCCCAATCTGCGTTTCTTTGGTAAGATATCGTTAAAAAATTTAACATAATTAGGCATCTGTTCAAGCGCCTCCACTAATGGGATGTTAATGTGGAGTTGCTTAAGGATGTCTAAAATTTTGTTAAACTGGGCATCCTGATTCTTTTTCTTGAATCTTTGGGGAAAATGGGGCGGTGGTCTGTACTCCTGGCTGGTTGATGTAAACTCCTTTGTTGTTGAAATTTTCTTTTCCTATTCTGGATGCTTAGCGATTGCTTCCTCTATCGCTTCACCTGATTTTTCTTTACTTGGCTCATGAACTTTCTCTTTTATGCATTCCTCCCTTTCTTCTTCAAAATTTTTGGTCATTTTAGAATTTTCTTTTTCCTTGGGCATCTCTAGGCTTTCATAATTTAATCCACTCCTTAAGGTGATGGCCTTGCAATGCTTCTTACCCTCGCGTTGTGGATTTTCTGTGGTGCTTGGTAATGTTCCATGTGGTCTATTTTTCATCTCATTTGCCAATTGTCCAACCTGTATTTCGAAATTGCGCAAAGAAGCTGCTTGACTTTGGATGATCGCATCATTTTTCATCATGAACTCCTTCATCATATTTTCCAAGGATGGACCTTGTACTGCTGATTGTTGTTGCATTGTATTTGCATTCTTTTGTGGGTATTGTTGTTGTGATTGTTTGTTGAACCTTGGTGGCATTCCCTATTTCACATATTGATTCTGACTTGAGTTTCCTGCGTTTTGTCCACGGGAGAAGTTAGGGTGCTACCACCAACCCAGATTGTATGTATTCGAATACGGGTTTGATCTGTTTTGCCCTATATAATACACATAAGCAGGATTGTAAGGACAGTTGTCAAAGATGTGATTGTCATTACAATAAACACAAGAAGGGTTAGGAGTGTGATTTATGGCTGCAATTGGGGCTTGATTTCCTAATGCAAGGTTCTTTAAGGTGTTGTTCATTACTGATATTTGTGCGCTTAATGCTGCTATTGCATCCACTTCATGTATTCATGCGACGTTTCTAGTGTTGTGAGACACATCCTCTCCCCATTGGTTGTTGTTTGAAACCATAGCATCTAGGATTTCATTGGCCTCGCTCACCATCTTCTTTAACAAGGATCTGTTAGTTGATGCATTCACTAGAGTCTTTAATGCCTATGTTAATCCATTGTAGAAATGCTCTATAAGGAGACAAGCCGGTAGGCCATGATATGGGCATCTCCTCACCAACTTCTTGAAATGTTCCCAGGCGGTGCCTACCCCTTCATTTACTCCTTATTTGAATGTGATTATTTCTCCTCTAATTTGTGCGTTCTTTGTGGGAGGGAAGTACTTCAGAAGGAACTTCTTCACTAATTCATCCCAAGTTCTTATGGAGTTAGGAGGGAATGAGTGTAACCACGCTTCTGCATCTTCCTGTAGAGAAAAGGGAAATAATTTTAGGCGCAAAGTCTCACTCGAGATCCCATTCATTTTAAATGAATTGCAAATTCTAAGAAACATCTTGATATGTTTTTGGGGATCTTCATTGGGCAATCCTGCAAATTGGCCCATGGTTTGTAACATCTGGAACATCACTGGCTAAGTTCAAAATGATGGGCCTCGATATTGGGTTTTGCAATTCTTGTATTTAAATTCTGAAAAGTGGCAGCTGCATAGTCTCTGATTGCTCTATCCCTCTCTTCTGCAATGAAAATGGAATTTCCTAGAGGAAATGCCCTTTGTGGTTGTCCATTGTGTGCATTTTGTTGATTTCCTCCATTTGCTGGATTTGCTTGAGGATCAGCTACAAGTGGATCCATTTGTATTTCCTGTAAGGTAGTTTTCTCACGAACTTCCTATGCGATCAACTCCTGCAATTCCTTTTTCTTCCTCCTTTGCTGTCTACGGCGTTGGTGGAAGGTTCTCTCTATTTTAGGATCAAGTTCTAAGAGACAAAGCTCTTTTTGCATGCACTAAGCTCAACCTGCAAGTACCTGCAAATCTAGTTTGGACTTCCTACAATAGAAGGGTTGCAATTGCAATATGCTCACAAGTAGTGTATCTTAAATAAATTTGATTAGAAATGTTGTTCCCCGACAGCGGCGCCAAAAACTTGATCGATGCTACACGCAAGTGCACGTGAGTGAAGTAATAAGAAACTGGAAGTACTCCAGAGTATCGTACCCAAGAGAACAGATTTTAACAAAATCTATGAAGATGACACAAAAGTTGTTTGCAAAATGCAATTGTGGTAACCAAGGGTGTAAAAATGTTTGAGAAGTTGATTTTGCTAAGGAAATAAACGGAAGTCAATAATTAAGAAAAATGGATTCAAGTTGCTTATGCCCCTTTGGAAAGAATTGCCACTAAAATGCAATTGTAATCGTAGTCAACACAAGAGAACTAAGTAAACCGAATTCGACTCCTAGTTAATTTTGCTTCAAAATTGTTAGGAAGCTAAGTGATTAAACCTATATTTCTATGGCTAATCTAACTTAGATAATTTCACACACAATTCTAGTGGTTTTGGAGTCTCGCCCTATGTCTAGGGTCGATGTTCATGACTCATTTCTAAACTTTTTTCTCCATTGCTTTTGTGACATCCGTTCTTCCTTAACCCTTTCAGTATTAAGTTCAAGCTTGACAAACAATCACTAGTTGGTAGGCTAGGTTTACCCATATTATTTCAACAAAAACAAACAAAGTCTCGAGTGTTAACTAGATTGAATATGCTTTTAAGCTTTACATCTCTCCTCTAGGGTATGCATTAACTTAAATCGCAAAGGAGGAATTAGCTCATTATGAAAGAAATGAAAACCCACAATTCAATTGCTATAAATCCCATAATTAATAATCAAAATTCAGAAATTAACTTTCATAATAATGGAGCAAAACAAACATAAATTTAATAAGAAATTATAGAGGTGAATCTAATTCAATAACCCAAAAAACTCACAAGGGAATTTCAAATTGAAATTCAAAGACAGCACATTCATTACCCTTTAACTAAATCTCCACCAAAACTTCAAATGCATTACAGTACTTAATGAAAATTTCAGAATTTTATGGAGCTAGAATTTTCTCAAATCAACAGTTTTATTATAGAAAGACAAAGGAGAACAAAATCGGGATTCCTTGGTTAATTCAACTTTGAAACTTCCAGAATTTGGATTAAAAACAGAGACCAACTAAATGTATAAAATCGAGCAAAAAACAGAGCGATTAAACAGAATAAAACCAAACAAAAACAGAGTAATGATGCTAACGATAGTTCCTTGCTTTGATCGAACTAAATAATCCTTCAAGGGAAGTTGGTTTTTCACCTCCTCGAACTTTCGTTGAGGAGGGATCAAACTTAGGAATTAAAGAGAAAAATACAAGAATGAAACACTGGAAAATGAAAGAAAACGTAAACTGCAGCTGTTGTCTGAAAATGAAAACCAGAATACCTTTCTTCATTCTTCCCCATTCTTTTATAGACATCGAAGGCTTGTGCTTCCATCTTAGTGCTCCTTAAATCTTGGGTAAACTTGGGGCATGAGATTAGGCTGAAAACTCTCCTAGAAATCGAGTAAACTTCTTGGATTCTGGTGTATTTCAGTGATTTTCGCAATAATTAATAAGTCCAGAAAATGCAAAGTGGAATGCAATTGCATTTTTTCCTTATTCACCACCTTGTTTTCCTTATAGAAATGCAATTGCATTTTAAAAGTGGAATGCAATTGTATTTTCATGATTGATTCAAATCTGCATAAGAACAACAATTTTGCTTAATTTCCATTATCTTTTCAACTTCTTTCTTCTTTTTCAATACTTCGACACGCTTACATGAATTTATCTCATAAACACTATTTTTAGCTTGTTCGTTATTCAACAAAACATCTAAAAATTACAAAAACACCAACACAGAACTCGTGTACGGTATAGACGATTTTCGTGTTTGGAACTCGTGTACGATGTACACGATTTTCGTGTCGTTCCATGTGGCAATTTTCGCCTATATGGCATGACGTGTAAGGTAATTCGCGTACATGATATGCGAATTACATCCTTACTCGCGATCGAGGGCCGCGTTTCATTAATGAAAATGTGTACATGGGCCACGAGTTAGCTAATTCGCAACCCATGTACACGAGTTAACTACCCCAAATCTGGAATTAGTTTGAAAACTATCCTATTTTTGTTATTTTTTTAAAAATGTCACAACCCGCCCCAGATTAACTCTACCAAACCTAGGATGAGCTGTGATGGCAGTAGACCCCAAATGTGCAATGGAATCTATTGCCAAGTCTTTATCTCTTCTTTCATTATCTAACTTATCTATGGATATCCCAATAACAGCACAGTAAAAAAAAATTTCCTTTACTTACACTAGATGATATGCAATGACTTGATAAGACTGGTGGCAGATTCTGATTAGCAATCTCTGATTGAAACTCAAGAGCAACCTGGTGGAAAAATTAAAAACAAAAGAATGAGCTAAAAAGCCCAGTGAGTGGTGATTCATAAGAAAATACATTTTCAAGAAAATTATTCTCTTACTAAACAGAAGTTCATAACTCTGTGACATAATGTAAATCATGAATAATTTAGAAACCTTCGAGATCATTTTAAGACGTTAAAATCTGTAAATAAACAATTCTTGAAAAAGAGAATAACACAACAACAATTACAGCTCTTGGAACAACTCTTAAATCAACAATTCTTGAAAAAATAAGCACAAGTTCGTAAAAACATAGATAGGGAAATCCGTAATTATAGCTCTGGAAAGCATAAACATAACTAGTGAAATTCATCACCAAATCTGTACCCAAATCTCTATCATACTATGTATCGAGTAATCTCCAGATACATAGCAGAACATATCTATGTCATACGTGCACGTAGAGCAAACTCTAACATCTGTAATGCTTCAGGTCCAGGATTTGGACCAGGATTTGGAATCCGGATTTGGCATCTAATGGCCCCGGCATTCCCCTGCATCCCCTGCGGCCTGAGCACGCTAGCATACTATGGAAACACATTCTCATAGCATATTGGGTAATCACCATGGGTACAAAGATCTAGTGGTTTGAAAACCACTTCCAACATAAACCTCTTAAATCACAAATCACTTTAAATCATAAAAATTCTTAACTTTTCAAGATCTCAAACTCTTTCTGAAAATTATATATTTCTCTAGATAATTGTTCATAAACTTGAGAGATTTCCGAAATAACATTAAACATTTATACTTCCTCGAATAATCATCAAATCTCTCAATAATATAAAACATTTTCAACGTCATATTTTCTCTTAAACTACATCTCATGAAATTCATGCATTTCTCAACAAACATTTAAACTCTTCAAACATCTCAATAATCATAAAATATCTCAAATATTTCTCAAATAATAATTTATGCTAAAAGCATAAAATATTGGAATTTCAATACCATTTTTGGAAATTCATAACAATTCTCTAAAAATCTCTTTGCAGTTTCTCTAAATTCACACATAATTATAGAATTCTTAAAAATCTATAATAATAATCAAATAATGAAAACAATTCGTAACATAAACCACTCACAGAATATATCAACTTTGGCTCTTCATATGATAAGCTAGTCCAATTTCTGTCAAATCTGAAATTTCCAATAACCATATGAATACTAACTCTCCAAATTGAAAAACCATAACATTAATTAAGTAACAACTAATTCAATTTATTACCCTTTAATATCACTAATTAGTCCAAAACTCCAACTACTCCTTTTCTCTCATTCACTTATTACAAAGTACATTTGTCCTTTTATGCAATTGAAATACAATTTCTCTCTTCTCTTTCATATCTCCTTTATATCAAATTTTTGCATATAATTTAATACTTCCTATCCTCACTTCTCACGTAAACCAAGTGGAAAAAGTCTCCAAAATTTAACTTCTCTCTCTTCATTAAATCAATCATGTACTTGGTCAAGCCCCAATTTTTTTTTAAAAATAATTTCTTTAATAAACCACTCATTCTCTCTCCAACAAACCAACCTCATCTTCTTCTTCTTTTTGCAAACTCTTTCCATTTTCCATTTTCATCATCCATGGCCGAGCCCTTGGGTTACTTTTTCTTCTTCTTCTTTTTTTTTTTTTTTCTGAGTTCTTAAAGATATAAGAGAGTGTTACAAAAAAAATCCTAGATTTTTGGGCAAAATACCTTTTGGTCCCTCAGTTTTGCGTTTGGTTCTCTTTTGGTCATTCCATCCAATTTTTCATTAGTCCCAAACAAAAAGGTTACGTGACATCTATTTTTTTAAAAAATATATTATTTTATTATTATTTAATTCTTTCTAATTTTTAAATTAATTTTTTATTTTTATTTTTTCCTTCTCCCTTCTTCTTCCTTCCTTCTCCTTCTTCTTCAACCCACTGCTACCACCATTGTTCTTCTCTCTCCCCGTCGGAAATCGAGGTTGGGTCCCATAATAAGCTTTCTTCTTTGATCCTGGTGGTGCTGGAGCCGGAGCTAGAGAGAGAGGGCGGAGAGACGCCATGGCTGAAATATCCTCGTTGCCGTCGACCATGGACCCAATAGCAAACATGCCTTCGATTGGGCTCTAATCCATTTTTTCCGCCTCGCTGACACTGTCCATCTAGCCAAGTCATTTCCAGTTACAAATCCCCCAAAACCCTTTTCACACAATCAAATCCAAAAAACCCTGTTCCCATAATCCTCATTTCACTTATTTCATTTTTTGTTTTTGTCTTGTGGGTTTTGTTTAGATGTGAAGAATGAATTGGTTTATGTGTAGATAGAAAATTGAACCATCAATTTTTCATAGATAACACGTATCTTACCTAGAAAGTTACACTTATCAATGATTGAAAATGGTGACAAAACATCCACTTTTGAGTTTTGAAATAGCAATAGCTGATTTATCTACTAATTATGGCAGGCATTCAGAAAAATTTGTAAACTCACAGGCTAGAGAATTCAATTGAGGTGAGAAGTTTGAATTCCCAACCCTCCCTTGTTATGGAACTCAAACAAGAAAATGAAGAAGAAGAAAAACTAGAGAATTATGAAAATTCCAGAAACTAAAGGTTAAATTATATAAAAATACATCTATTTTTTCGAAAGTTACAATATTACCATTGACATTTTATAAATGTTTGAAAACTATCCTTGAAGTAGAAATTATGTTAGAATGTTGGACAAAAAGTCGACATGGTAGAACGCCGTTTTTCAGACTTAATTCAGGCAAACATTCCAAGAATAATTGCTAATACTAACCCAAAATATTTTTAGATTTTGAAGAATAACCTAGATTTGAAAAAAAAAAATATTTTTACCCTTTTTATTATTTTTTTTATTGAGGCCCACATGGTAAAATGCCTTTTTTGTCCCTATTTATTAATCAAACGAAATTAATTCCAACCAAAATTTTTACCTAATTATCTATTTCAACCAATTTCAACTTCAAAGTAAACTGCTCCACAAGGTTGTGTCCACTAAACAAAAAGGTCAAAACACTCACTAGGTCCACTCCAAAGTCCATATTTTTAACCTTGTGAATGAGATGTAATAAACTGATATATTCTACCTATTTATCTTATTTTAAACATTTTAAACACAAAAACAAGTTTTTGGGATGTAGAACTATTTTTTTTTCTTCGAATATTTGATTGGGGGAGGGGGGGACGTTTGGGATTTAATACAAAAAGAAGTATGAATCATGGCATGGTTGCTCGATCGTGATTTCTTGGTTGGTTCGACCAAAAATTTTCGGTTGGAATGACCAAAAAATCCCGATTGGAATTTAACCACTGTCTTCTTTGTTCTCTCTCACATTTTAGTCCAGCTCAAACTCCTAACCACCAAAATCGACGAAACCGTCATGGTCGTCATCGCCTTCAATGATGTTATTGCTTGGATCTTCTTCACACTTGTCGTCGCTGGTATAGACACCACAGGTGAGGGGAACACAAGAGTCCATTTGTTTTTGTGTGGATCCTACTCTTAAGAGTCGAGTTGGTAGTTTTCATGATGGTGGTGACCCGATTTGAAATGATTTAATTATTTTTTTGGTAAACCTTTTTAAAAAATAATAAATAAGTATATATCATAGAGCAACACGTGTCTTTGGCATGTGTGGGAAACTTTTCTGATGGTGATTGAAACGGAAACTTAACTAATGATGTAAATTGATACACTTATTCAAGTTTGAGGTTTAAATTGATGAAATTAAAAGTTTATAATTAAAATTGTTACAATTTATCAAGTTTGAAGTTTAAATTGATGAAATTGAAAGTTTAGAGTTAAAATTAGTACAATTTATCAAAGTTTAGAGTCAAAATTGATTTTTTTACTTCATAATTTAGCCGCGGCCAAAACTATAACGAATTTCACTTCCCTCGAAGTGACGAAAATATCAGAAAGGCTGGTGGAAGCTCTGCCTTATCTCTCTGAGAGAAACAGAGTGCTGCAACAATGGCAAGAATACCGTCATTACCAGGCCTCAACCTATTCTCCTCCCTTCCTTCAGCTCCACCGCCGCACGATCCCTCTTCCAATTTTTCTCATTCAACACCCATCCCAATTCCCAAATACCCTCCCCCCAAATCCCGCACTCTTCGAACCAACCCTCCAAAAACCCCTAATCCTGCTCTCAAAACCTTCCACCGCCGTTCCAAGTACTACAAGCCCGTCAAGGACGGAGTCATCTCATCCCACGGCGATCGCGCCGTCGTTATCGGCGAATCGGGTGTGTCCTATCTGCTTCCAGATGCCCCATTCGAGTTTCAATACAGCTACTCCGAGACCCCCAAGGTCAAGCCCATTGCAATTCGCGAGCCGGCGTTTCTACCCTTTGCACCACCGACGATGCCGAGGCCCTGGACTGGCAAAGCTCCATTGAAGAGCTCGAAGAAGAAAATCCCTCTCTTCGATTCCTTCAATCCGCCTCCTCCTGGTACGAAGGGAGTTAAGCAAGTGGAAATGCCTGGTCCGTTCCCGCTTGGGAAGTATCCGAAGGAGGGAAAAAGTAGAGAGGAGATTCTTGGGGAGCCCCTGAAAAATTGGGAGATTCGAATGCTGGTGAAACCCCATTTGTCACATAATCGACAGGTTAATCTTGGTGAGCTATGCTTTCTTTTGCCTCTTTTCCGTATGCAGTTTAATTGACTATGGTTGTTATATGATCATATATATGCTTTGTTGCAATTTCCAGTTCTATGATCGGCTGAAGTTGGTGACCTTTTTTGGTTTGAATTGGACGTGTTAGGAAGGGATGGACTTACGCATAATATGTTGGAATTGATACATTCGCATTGGAAGCGGCAGCGTGTCTGTAAAGTTCGTTGTAAAGGGGTTCCTACATTAGATATGGATAATATTTGCCATCATCTCGAGGTATTCTTTTCACACATCTTCATTTTGTAGTCATTTCGTAAGTTTACTTTTTTTTTTCCCAATTATGACTATTATTTAGATAGGTGCTCTACTAGTTTTAGTATGCGAACTATGTATCAACACTTTCCTACGCATGTATTTGTGGGTATGGGGCTATATGTTTTAATGGACTGCATTATAATTCTGTGAGAAAGCAAGAGAAATATGGCATAACTCACTCATAACAAATGCTAAATGTGCCAAACTCCAAACCTTAAGGCACACACTTATGGTGCTGAATGTACCGCTTTCTATACCATGCTATCCTAACTCAATCCATCCTAAAAAAATCCACCAGGTCTGCTATGCTACCAACATTATTCACATTTGACGGTTAGCTTCTGAGAAGTGATTGAGAAACCTTATTCATCACATCCAATATGATAAGGAATTGTCAAGATTTCAACAAATTCATTTGATTTATTAAGTGACCAAAAATAATTTCCAAAAAAATTTATAACAAGACCTGAGAAAAAAAAAATTATGTATTGAAGGTACTCCTTTAATTGGTTTCCTCACATTTGCAACTATATAATGTATCTTTTCTCTTTTTCCATAAAAATGGTGTCTTGAATATTTTCTTGCCTACAACCCTTTCTGACGATTCTCTTTCTATTTCTGGGAAACAGTTTGTAATGTCGGTTCCTTTACATTTAAGTTTCTTGTGCATTATTCCAGGAAAAAACAGGTGGAAAAATAATTCACCAAGTTGGTGGTGTATTATATCTTTTCCGAGGTAGAAATTACAATTATCGTACTCGCCCTCAATACCCAGTAATGCTCTGGAAACCCGCGGCCCCTGTGTATCCAAAACTTATTCAAGAAGCTCCAGAAGGATTGACAAAAGAGGAAGCTAATGAGCTGAGAATGAAAGGGAAAAATCTTTTGCCAATATGTAAATTAGGTAAATGAGTATATCATTCTCCATGGTCTCCAATTTCTGTTTCAATTATGTTGCCATCAGAGTTTTCTTTCAACGGTATTCATCAGCTTCGTTCTTCTAGGTGAGTGAATCCATTGGACAGAACTAATTTGTTAATTATACATATACCAATAATAGAACTGTCATTAAGGTTATATTAGACAAACTGAGATTCTTGAAATAGAGTGTTTATAAGTAAAGGGATTAAGCGAATACATGGACAAAAAGTTACGGGGGAGAGAGAGTTCTCTTGAAAGGCTACCACTATTCTTTATGTTGATGTGTTTTTGCAAGGGTTCTTCAATTTCATGTTCCTCTCAGCCAAAGATGATTTTTTTTTTCTCTATTTTTCTGATTTTTTAAGGGCCAACTTCGAAAGTGGGAATGGAAACATTTATATTTATATGGTGTTTTTTGTGATAGAGGCAATGTTAGTTTGGGAGAATATGTAAAATTAGGTGATGGAGCTACTGAGCCAAGACTATCAGAATGGAAAAGGATATATATTTCAATTTGTAATGGGGTATGACCATGATGGACAACGTGATTCTATAGAGTAATCAGTTTACTGAGTTTATATCGATGTACTAACTCAGCTATTATGACCTACTACGATTATTCTGTTATTCATTTGAAACAAAATCTTTTTGATCTTTATTGCAATTGCTTGTTATTTATACAGAGGCAATATTTTAATCCCCTTATTAAGTACTGAGCTAAATCTATGCCCCTTCGCAGCAAAAAATGGTGTGTACATTTCCTTGGTGAATGACGTAAGGCATGCTTTTGAAGGAAGCATTTTAGTGAAGATTGATTGCACTGGGATGCATGAAAGCGATTATAAAAAGTTGGGTGCTAAACTCAAGGTTGGCATACATTTTCAGCCTTTAATCTCGTCTTTGTTCTTTACCCACTGCCTTGTCTATGACGGCCCTTGGAACATTACTTGCATAGAAGCTAGCAGTTAATTCCGAGCTAAACCTCCACATATAGCCTGTGCTATCAATGGAACTGAGTTAGTTATGCTCTAAAGTAAAATTGATGAGATTCATTACATGACGAAATTGTACACCCTTCTGCTGAGTTGAGCCTTTTCACATTTTATTTTCTGCCACTCTACGTATGATTGTGATATTGTGTATAACTTCGAACTTCCAACACATTGTTGCATCTTACAATTTTATTATGCAGCACACTTGAAATGTCCATATGGAAGTAGCAATTGTGGAAATCATATGATATCTGATTGTTTGATATAAGTCATTAATTATTATTCCTTCTACATTTTTCTTTACAGGAATTGGTTCCTTGTGTATTACTATCATTTGACAACGAACAGATATTGATGTGGAGGGGAAAAGATTGGAAGTCAGTTACTCCAGAAGATCGTTCTGCTCCACTTCCTAGTCAAGTTAGCACCAAAGATACTTTGGGCTCTTCTGGTAAGTAGAGTGAGTCGTTTCATTTAATTAAACCCTCTTGCTCTCTATATTCATATTCAGAAATACAAAAAGACTGACATGCAATCTTGAGTTGCGATGCAAATCACAATTGACTATTTTATTATTCATTAGCTATTAAACATAAGAACTGCATATGTATGCATTCCCCACCATTACTGATATTAGATAAGATGTTGATAGCCATATTTTCTTTCCCAGGGAATTTTGTTGCCCATTTTATTTACGAGTAGAAACTTAAATATTTTGGATGCATATGATGTTTAAATAATCATTGGGTGATGCTCTGCTGTTCTGGCTTTTAAATGCCTCTTCACTTTTCTGTTACTTTTTCTAGGCGAGTCTATTGAGAATGGTGACCTCTCACATGGCAATCGTCATACGATCAAAACCAGCCCAAAAATGAAGCTGCTATGGGAGCGTGCTATTGATTCAAACAAGGCATTGTTACTAGATGAGATTGGTCTTGCTCCTGATGACCTTTTAGAGAAAGTTGAGGAGTTTGAGAGAATTTCACAAGCAACTGAGCATTCGTATCCAGCATTTATCTTGTCAAGTGAAGATAGCCTTGAAAGTCAGGATTACAGTGAAGCTAACTACAGCTCCAATGGTGATGATGAAGATCAGGAAGAAGACCTTTTTGATAATGTTGACCCGTCAATCCCTTTGGGATCATTACCTGTTGATATCATAGCAAAGAAGCTCAGCCCTGAATAGATATACAACAGATGTTTGTTGGATACAGTCAATTTGTTTGGTATATTTCATATCTTGTATGACAAATTGTGGGAAAAGTTGCAAATTTCAATGTATCTATTGTAAAGAAATTAATCAAACAATGTAATTGTACTTGTAAACGCATTGACCAAAACAAGTTGAAGAGGAATGAAACATATGTTTCTCCGTCCCATCGAAGTGGTATTGCAAATTTCAGATCTGTAGTCATGCCAGAAACATGAGAAACCAACATGAAAACTGATGTTTCCGCATGTTGCGAGTTGAGGAAACGGTCTTGTTTCCACCACCAAAATAAGCCAACATCTTAATTTCTATTATTTAAGCAAACAACGTTTTTGGCTTTCTGTGACATTATGACTGTTTCCCGCTATGATTATGGTTCTTTATCAACAAGGGAAGAAGGCAAGGACATACAACTTCTTCTGTCTTTAGACACTACAAAAATTGGGATGCAATTCGAAATTCTCAAGTACAAATATCGGAGTTTATATTGAAAGGGGAAAAGAGCACCAATCAACATGTAGAATCGAATATACAGCTACGACTTCACGTTTTCCCTTATAAATTGCTCCACCTCAGATACTTCACCTGTCAATCCAGAGGCTTCAGCAACTAAAACTTTGTTATGGCACTGTGTGAACGAAAATGCTTTTCCAGGTACCCCTAGTGTGAAGTCATTTGAGATATCAGCAGCTGAGATCGCACTTCTTGATACTCGTAACTTGTCACTGTACAATCATAGAAGACACGAGGTTGGAAATTGAAATAACAATGTATGGCAGATAATGACACACTCTGCCATTTCAATACTTTGCTTAACAGATAATGAAAAGGATGTTCCTAATATGGAAAAAGTAGAAAGCCATACATCTCCTTTTCCATCTGCCTATTGATAAACTCCTTTGTGTGAGCTGTCACCTTGTCTGTTTTGTTGCATAGTATCAGGACAGGGATTTTCTTCTTCACAACACTCGCATTAGTCAGGATGTCATAGAGGTACCTTCAAGAGAGATTTAATTAGATTAAACTAGTGACATGAGACATTTACTTCTGCATTTGTTTCGTGTACTTAAACATGAATTGCATCAGATATGCAGATTATGTTGCAAACTACATGCTCTGTTGTGATATATGAGGAGACTCAAGCTTATGTTACACATTCATGCAGAACTCAGGATGCTCGAAGCTTCTACGTTCTTATAGTAAATGCACACACACAAATAAACAAAAAGTTGAGATGACTAATCCATTACTCTGAAGCTGCACGACAGTTGGGTAAAAAATCCAAAGCATCCACCACAAACACTACACCAGCTGAATGAGGCAAAAAGTCATCTAGTTTGGCTCGAAGGCGAGAATGCCCAGGGACATCAACAAGATGAACAGGCTTCATTTTGTCCTTCTACCAAGGCAAACAAAGAAAAAAAATATCAGTTAGTTTAAGTTTGATCAAGTAATGTAAGAAAAAAGTTAAGACTGCTGGAAACAGAAACCACACAGCATTGTTAGCATTGTAATGGATCAGAAATGGAGCATTCTCACTTCCTCAGCATCAGTCCGAGAAAACAAATTACCTTTGGTATTTCAGAATGAAGCACAAAAGTGCCCTCATTAGGTTCCATTGATGTAACAGTACCCTGATGAGAAGAACCATCACGAAGCTGCAAAGGCATAAAAATATCATAAATGACAGCAAAATATCTAGAAGGCAGAAGTTCCTCCCCCCCACTTTTCTTAGTACAATTCAAGCCCAGCCAAGGACAAATCTTTAGCATATATATAGCATCATCATAAACCCGATACGATTTATGCATTGTCTTAAATTGTATATAACAGCATTGACAGAGCATTCAACCAGTCATTAAATTAAGCTTTGAAATATCCAAGACATCAAACACCGTGATGCATAGCACAAAACCAAAAGCGTGCACAGACACTGTTTTACTAACTTCTTAACAGACCTTGAAGAATAGGTCCAAAACAGAAGGGGGCGTTCTTACATGCAATGTGGACAGAATATTCCAAAATAACATTAGTGCCTTTAAGGCTGCTTCTTGAAAAGATGGTGCAGAAATACAACCAGTGCATAAACTCATGTCACAAAAGGCTTAATCATTCAGTTGGAACCAAAGTAAATGAAGAAACAAAAGACTGAAACTCCAATTATCAAATTCTCGATAAACTAAAACTCCAGGTTCCAGTGTTTTAAGGAACAAACCGGCAATCTTATAAAAGAAGGGAAGAAACCAGCAACGCAAATGCTTACTTGATAGAAAAGAACGGTTTTCCCACTTCCACTGAGCCCACTAAGTACAATGGTATTCGATTTTCTGCGCTTGAACAAGCGTGCTGCAGAGAGAGAGAGAGGGGGGAGTCAATTTCAAATTCCAAAAATTTTCACCATATACAATTACGGAAAGCAATATTCAATTACAGGAACAGAGAACGAAAATTGATCAGATAAAGAGGAGACTCACTCAATAAGAGAAGTAGGGTAGTCAATAACAACACACCAACCCCAACGTAGAGTTGAATTGGGGGAATTTGGTGAACAATCTCCAAGCCTTGTTCCAGCCATTGCTCCATCTGGACCTTCAATTGATCCACCTGAACCTTCCACTGTTCCGTACCCTCCATTTTTCAACTTTTGTAGTCAATATGCTTCAGAAGTTCAAGTCTTCAAATCGAGCCTTGGGTTTTCAGTCAAAATTTCCTCGTTTCCTCGTCCCCCAAAGTTTGTCCGAAACCCTACATCCAGAAAAACTAATCGGCGACATTAGACGGAACCCACGAAATGAAGAATCGAGGAATATAATACCTGATCCGAAAATTCCGCTGCAAATCTGAAATGCGAAGAGAATCGATTTGGGGATGAATGAAATTACCCAGTACAGAAGCTCGTAGCGTGCCCTAGAAGTCCACTGGCGTTTCTTTCCCTTCGGTTCTTCCTTTCTTTTTCTTTTTCTTTTATTTTCTTTTTATTTTTAAGGTCTCATTTGATAACCATTTGATTTTTTATTTTTGATTTTTAATTTTTGAAAATTAAGCTTGGTTTCTTCCAATATCTCTACAATGATTTTTATCTCCCTTAAAGAAGTATTTGAATTCTTAGCCAAATTCTAAAAACAAAAACAAATTTTTGAAAACTATTTTTTTTAGTTTTCAAAACATGACTTGGTTTTTGAAAACATAGGCAAAAAATATATGACAAAACAAGTAAAACCGTAGGTAAGAGTAGTATTTATAGGCTTAATTTTTAAAAATCAAAAACAAAAAATTAAATAGTTATCAAACGGGGCCTAAATTTTTTCTATTTTAGATTTTATTTTTCTCTCTCTAAAATTTTCTAAAAGTCTCAGGGGATGAAGCAGTTTTTTTTTTTAGTTCGGCAATTTCTATGTTTCACACAAATTAAACACTAATGTTATTTATATGTATTTTCCTTTTATTAGTTCTGAATTTTTCTCTCTGCCCTCCCTCTTTTATTTATTTATTTATTTTTCAATAATTATAAGGTGAAAATTAAACTACCAACTTTTCGAACAATAATAAATGTTTATCTAACCTGTGCTCGAATTGACTATATTTTTTTATTCTACCCTTTATAAAATGAAGAGGATTTTGTCATCGTAAATATACCCCTTGATAGAATACAGAGGAATGTTAGATATATCTATTAGGAATAAGAAAAAACTCTTACAAGAAAAATGAGATAATGAAACTTGAGATTGTTTAAGTGGTTAGAAATTAATATATCCAATTTTGAATTATAGGTTTGAAATTATTAGATTACATGGGGTTCCATCTCAAAACTAATTGGCAATGAGATGAGTAGCTCGTGTATCTTATAAATTGTACAATCTCTCTTCATTTTTTCAATGTGGGATCCTCAACATAAATTTTATCTTTCGTTTAAGATGTAGTATAATAAAAACAATTTCATGTGAACTATTGTATTTAAAAAATGATTGAAAAACTTTGCAAAAATTATTGTTTGTTTTTTAGAATATAATATGTAAATGAAGTGACGTATGAGAAAAATTATTATGTCTTAATTGTCAAATAATATTTGAGTTACCAAATCCCCAAATTACTATTTGGAAAAAAAAAAACTTTTTTACCTTAGATTGTACTTTCAAAATTAAAGCCTCCCAAGCTTGAAATTTATATTGAAATTAATTTGTTAGGAGAAAGTTGTATTTGTCAGTAAGGTGACATGAACGAGCCAACTAGGGAAGACCCTTCTCAGGACAACGAGTTACCAAGTAGGGAGAGTCAAGCACATCTACAAGCATACGATGGAGAGTTAACTCTCTTGAAAAGATCACGCTGAAGTGTCGAGTAGAGAGAGTTGATTCTCATCCTTGAGCACATGTTAGAATCTACACACTCTTGATAGTCTCAACCTAAATTTTAAGACAAGCCTAACCATGGAATCAAGCGTTGAGTTGTTAAGTTGAAAGAGACAAGCTCCAGCTTTGATCTGGACTAACATTTAAGACAAGTTTAACCATGGGATCAAGCGTTGAGTTGTTAAGTTGGAAGAGACAATCTCCAACTTTGATCTGGACTAAAATTTAAGACAAGCCTAATCATGAGATCAAGCGTTGAGTTGCTAAGTTGGAAGAGTCAACAAGCTCCAACTTTGATCTAGAGTTGGAAGAGTTAACCCTTTCAGTAGGGGCTCAACATGGTGTGTGAGTGTGACCTTTTTGATAGGTATTGAGTCATAGGTCATTATTATCTACTGAAAAATTCAAATAACTTGACTTTGGAGAGGCAAAAGCGAATGGTATAGCGATTATTATAACTTCTCCTATAAATAGGAAAAGCTCCTACACACGCAAGATACATAATTAAGACTCTAGTTTAACTCGACACGATTTGAATACACTAATGTATAGTTTCTCTTATGAGTAGGCACATGCTTTTTCCTCTCTTCACTCGAAAATAGCACCTCGACCAACTGTTCGACTCGTCCTTTCACCCAAGCCAAAATCATAGATTAGCTTAACATTTTATAATTGCAAAACGTTTATATATGGGAATGACAATGATGGATAGCGGTGACCTTTAGTCTTAAATTTATTGAATACTACAACTTCCAACTTCCCTCTACCACGTCATAAAAGAGCAACCAATTTTCTCTTCAGTTTACTATTCTCACATTTCTAATTATTTTAGGGTTAAATTACAAATTTAGTCCATTAATTTGTAAGTTTGTGTCTATTTTATCTCTAAGCTTTAAGAAATATCTAATAAGTCCTTAACTTTCAATGTTGTGTTCAATAGATTTCTGAACTTTAAAAAATATCTAATAAATTCTTAAACTTTCAATTTTGTGTTCAATAGGTCCCTGAATTTTCAATTTTGTGTCTAATAAATCCTTAATCTATTCAATATTTTTTAAAATTCACAGACCTATTAGATACAAAATTGAAAGTTTAGAGTCTCATTAGACATAAAATTAAATTGTATATCTAATAAATTAGTTAATTTTTCAATGACATAAAATTGAAAATTCAAAGTCCTATTAGATATTTTTAAATTTTAGGGACATATTAGACACAAACTTGAAATTCAATGATTTATTAGATACTTTTTAAAATTTATGGACCAAATTAAACACAAACCTAAAAGTTCAGGAACTAAACTCGTAATTTAACTTTATTTTATCATCAAAGTTTTTTCAAAATACTTTTAAAATCCACGAAAAAGAAAATCAAAGAAAAGATTTTGAAGTAAAATTTAAAACTCGACTAAAACATTTTAAAATATTATATTATGAAACAAATGAAAATTGATTAAAATGAAAATTACATGTCAACGAAAGTTTGGTTCAGTTGTTTGGTGGTAGGTACAGAATGTGATCAGAAAATAGTTTTCTAACTGACTCATTCATCAGCTTGTTGGAGGACATTGGCAAATTTATATAATATTTAAGTTTTCAACAATAATAAATACGCACACAGTGTAGGATCTGGAGATTTTAACTTCAAATATCGATTAGATCTCAGTTTAATCCAACCAACCGCCAATCCGTGAGCATTTCTCTAGCTCTTTCTGATTTGTGTTTCTGATCGAGATCTATTATTTCTGCTTATTCAAATTCTTTGATTTTCAAGCAATTAGTTGAATACGGTTGGTTTCGTGTTTCGATTTCGCGATTTGTTGATGGGTTTCTTCTCTGGTGCAATGTAGGTTTCAAGAAATGGCGCGCAAGAAGATCAGAGAGTACGATTCGAAGAGACTGTTGAAGGAGCACTTCAAAAGAATTTCTGGCCGTGATTTACCGATCAAATCAGCGCAGGTGAGTTCTGTTTTTCTTGTTCGCTAATGGAGATTTAGGATCCTTTGAGTTACATTTCACTCCTCCGGATCCGTGATTTACTCTTTCCATTTCTGCATGCTTGGGGAAAATCCCTTATCAAACTCTATCCATTCCTAACTGGGGTCATTACTTCAATTAATGTCTGTCAATTAGATAAAACCAAAAATTTTAGGAAGTTTCACACTCTAGATTGTATCTTATTTTGTTTAGCTTTCAATATTTGCAATAATGCTTCATTTTCAACATACTATAGGTCAGAGAATCAACCGATTTCAATGAGCTAGTTGAGAAGGAACCGTGGCTGTCATCGTCAAAATTGGTTGTGAAGCCTGACATGTTGTTTGGAAAGCGTGGTAAAAGCGGTTTAGTTGCACTAAATCTAGATTTGGCTGAAGTAACTAGTTTTGTTAAGGAACGCCTAGGGAAAGTGGTACTATTAATTACTCTTTCTTCAGCTCTTCTTCATTTTAGTTAATTTTACATCATTTTTCTGTTTTGGGGAGTACGTTATTTCATTCTGTTTTCATTTCATTACTAGGTGGAGATGGGTGGATGTAAAGGACCCATTACGACATTTATAGTTGAGCCTTTTGTCCCACACAATGAAGAATTCTATCTGAATATTGTCTCAGAAAGGCTTGGCTGTAGTCTAAGCTTTTCAGAGTGTGGAGGAATTGATATTGAAGAGAACTGGGATAAGGTATGTGTTGAATGCTTTTATTAGCAGTTGTCTCAGAAGAAACAAGAGTTCATCTTTTTCCATCACATGATCTTTTTTATTCCAAATTCACGATGATATTTGATCTCTATAGGTCAAGACCATCTTTGTTCCCACAGGAGCATCCCTTACAGCGGAAGTATGTGCTCCACTTGTTGCGACCCTTCCTTTGGAGGTACTTTCAGCACAAACAATTGTAGTCCATATTCCTGCTTCTCATTGTCCCTTGTGGTTTTGTCTGATGAAATAACTTAACAGTATGAAAGTTGATCCTACCATATTTTTTTGTGCCCACTATAGCTAGAGAGTTGACATGAAGTTTACTTTTTAATCCAGATCAAGGGGGAAATTGAGGACTTTATCAAGTCTGTTTTTGCTCTATTTCAAGGTGCTCTACTTTATTCTTTTCCCTGATAATGGAAATAGCTTCAGTAGCTTGTAGAACTCCATTTCAACTTCTTGGGTTCATATTTGCCAGATTTGGACTTCACTTTTCTGGAAATGAATCCCTTCACATTGGTTGAGGGGAAGCCTTATCCATTGGACATGAGAGGCGAACTAGATGATACCGCTAGTTTTAAGAACTTCAAAAAGTATGAAATTTTTTTTTTTCCTTCCGCTACATTTTCCCTTTTCTTAAAGAATCAGATGATAGGAATTTTTTCAGTGCTATTAATTCTTTTAAATGCATGAGCTACTATATATATTGTCATCTTAAACCGCATTGTCTCTGTAGGTGGGGTGATATCGAGTTTCCATTGCCATTTGGAAGGGTTATGAGTGCAACAGAAAGCTTTATTCATGGCCTAGATGAAAAGGTGAAAAAGAATCCGATGTCCTATACATCTTTCAACAAACCTCTTAAGAATCTTTTCTTACTTTCATATCTACAAGTGCTGTTTTTATGTTAGAAACTTAGAAGTAAGATTTATCAGCGTTAGTAGTTCCTCGGCATCAAAATTTTCATGTACACTTTATGTCTGAAATCTGATAGAGAACTCTGAGGATTCTGTTTTGAATCAAGGATATTAAATAATCAAAGCTGAGGGGAAATTGTGTAGTGCAATTCATATTGATTCCTAAATATCCAGTTCTTTAGAACTGCATTGAACTCAGATAATATGTATTTATATTTACTTTACCTGCAGACTAGTGCATCATTGAAATTCACTGTCTTGAACCCAAAAGGAAGAATATGGACCATGGTTGCTGGAGGAGGTGCAAGTGTTATATATGCAGACACGGTACACTTGCCATATTGAGTCCCTAACTCAGTGTCCTGTTATTATGTACTAATGAAACTTTCTTGTTACGGTAAGGTTGGAGATCTTGGTTACGCCTCTGAGCTAGGGAATTATGCAGAATACAGTGGAGCACCAAATGAAGAGGAGGTCTTGCAGTATGCCAGAGTTGTAATTGATGTAAGCCTCTTCCTCCACTTTAAGATCTGATGATCAGCAATTATTCATTTCTTGTTTTTTTTCCCTAGATGTAGTTATTGTTCTGAAGTTGATCGTGATGCCAATGATAAGCAAAATATCATACTACTTTTTTTTTTGGTAGTGTGCAACTGCAGATCCTGATGGCCGCAGTAGAGCGCTTGTGATTGGAGGAGGAATAGCAAACTTCACCGATGTAGCTGCTACATTTAACGGCATAATTAGGGCCTTGAAGGAGAAGGTAAGATCCAGTAATTAAAACCCGTTTGATAACCATTTGGTTTTTGGTTTTTTGTTTTTGAAAATTAAGCTTATAAATTTTACTTCCACCTATAGGTTTCTATGTTTTCTTATCTACTTTTACATATGTTTTCAAAAACCAAACCAAAATTTGAAAACTAAAAAAAGTAGTTTTCATGACCTTGTTTTTGTTTTTGGAATTTGGCTAGAAACTCAAATGTTTCCTTAAGAAAGATGGAAACCATTTATAGAGAAGATGAAACCATGGTAGAGTAATTGTGAGAAAACAAGCACAGTTTTCAAAAATTAAAAACTAAAAACCAAATGATTATCAAACGGAGCCTAAGCGTTCCTAACAAACGATAATTTTTTTTTTCCATTGGCAGCTAAACATCTGAACTTGTTTACTCTCGTTATTCAGGAAGCAAAGCTTAAAGCAGCAAGAATGAATATATATGTAAGGAGAGGAGGTCCTAACTACCAGAGGGGTTTGGCGAAAATGCGAACACTTGGAGAAGAACTCGGCGTTCCAATCGAGGTACCATCCTTGAACAATCTGCTACAATCATACTCCAATCATTTTACCACAACTTAAAACTTGATGCATTTTAACACTCAGTAGTAGCAATCAAATTAGTGACAAGCTCAGAAGTTTCTTCCATGTTCTGTTGTAGGTCTATGGCCCTGAAGCAACAATGACTGGTATATGCAAACAGGCCATTGAATGCATCACCGCAGCTGCGTAAGTTTCTGTTGGAGTATTCTGCATTTTTCCTCTAACGACTATCATTTATGCCAATGTTGGAGAATCTGATGGACTTCTTTTTCATTTCCCTGTATCGCATGGCTTCTTAACAATAGTTTTATTCTCAAATTGGCCATGGTCGTATATGACAAGTGTAGGAAAATATATTGCTATTGGCAAGATACCGATATTTAATAAAGAAAGAACCTTTGATATTTAGTCTATGAGTTGAGGCTCATTTTTGTTGGTCAGGAAAGTTCTGTTGTCCGTACATGCTCAAACTTTTTAAATGTGGCTTTCTGAGATTATAACCATCATACGATACTTGGCTTTAAAACAAAGATAAAGGCTTGTCAAGGACCCTAGAAAATGTTCTTCCTTGTGCATATTTTCTCATCAAGGTAGAAGCAAATGTGTAAGATGTATAAGGTAATGTAGTTTTTGCCAACCTGAGCATAGCTCAACTAGTTAAAGAATATCAGTTAAGGAATATATCCTTGAGCAAGAGGTTAAAAGTTCGAAATCTCCATTGTTGAACTCTACAAAGAAAAAAGGTAACATGCATTTTTATTGAGAGTCAATTTTCTATCAATATCGATACAATATTTTCAAGAACTCCATGGGATCTTCTCTTATTCTATTTCTAACTAATGTGACACGTTATTCACACTTTTAAGACATTGCACATCAGAACTTGTTCATTCCCATACATTCATGCAAGTTAGTTTCTTAGCACCCCAATGGTGACCTTATGTTGCTACACAAATGTCACACTTCTAAGACATTGCATATCAGAACTTGTTCATTCCCATACATTCATGCAAGCTAGTTTCTTAGCACCCCAATGGTAACATTATGTTGCTACACAAATATATAGTTCCAAAGAATTTTGAAAATATTGTTGTCGCCACGTGGGCAACGTCAACCGGCCGACATCTTCGAGGAGATTTTAAAAAGGAGTTGCTACCAATCTTTTTTATGGTGTGAGTAGACACTAAAATAAAAAAAAAACAAACCTTTAAAAAAAAAGAATAAAAATAATATACAAAAACCATATTTGGGCTCGAGAATTGTGTAGTGGTGTGGTGGAATGTGGCTATGAAAGAGAGGTACAAAAACTCCAAACCACTTCCATTTTTGTGTGTTAACTTATTGGCTAATTTTTGCAATTTTGAAAATCATGCCACAAAGAGCTTATGCCAAAAAAAGAATGCAATCTTTGATCAAGCATAATAAGAGACATAACTTACTCCTTTAACCAGAAATTTGTTTCTTCTCCAAAAAATCCTATGGTTTCAAAAAGGCATAAAAACAAGCAAAGAAGTTAAAAACAAACATCAAAGTGGAGATATTCAACAATAATAAGTAAATTTAATTACCAACATAAAAAAATGCATAGACATTAATAATCTAGCAATTAATTTTATAAAAAAAAAGCCGGACCAAAATATGTGGCTACAATCATCTAGAAAAAAGAAATCTAAAATAGTTCTTTTCAGAAAAAAAAAAATCTGAAAAAGTTAGCTTGTAACAAAATTCGAAATACTAACCTTCTCTAAGAATTTGAGGAAGCAAACACAAATACAAATGGATTCGAGGGGGAAGTTTTTACAGCCAAGATTGATCACATTCATGATGTTCCTCTGGGTAATTCCTTGACAACAATCAGACAGCAGCCTAGCTCAGAATTCGTTGGAAACAAAATTTAAGCTATAATATATTTGGTCCGATATATTTTTCATATTTTAATTTGAGTTCATTTTAGTTTATGGTTTGTGTTGATACCGGAATTTGGATCACCAGATCAACGGTAAATTTGTATTATCGGGAGCTGAAAATGTCTGCAAAACATAGAACTAACACTGATGTGGTGCTAAGCCACTTAAACTTCAACGCTCAAGTTAGAAATCGGATTTTCACTTAGAAAGCTTAGACTGTAGAAAGTAAGTAATAATTGTGTACCTTTCCGTGTCGTATCCTCTCGTATTTTATATTTGTATAACTGTAACGGTCAGCCCACACCATAACATTCTCCGAAAATTCCACTTTGTTGTCGAGTCATTTTTATTGCCTTAACCGTTACTTCTGATACCCTTTTAATTCGTTCCCAATAGGCCTTCCCACTCATAGCCTCTCGCTTGTCCGTTCGGGATCAGGCAAGGCCGGACTAGGTCGTCCCCTTGAGGAGTCGGTCTCTTGGCCTCTTGGCGGACCACTCAAGGGATCAACCAAGGAAGACCTGAGCCCTCGAGGGGTTGGCCAAATGGCCTTTTGGCCTACCCCTCGGGGTCGACCAAAGTCGATCTAAGCTGACCGCTCGAGGGGTAGGCCAAATAGCCTCTAGGTCGACCCCTCGAGGGGTAGGCCAATGCCTGTCTAGGTCGACCCCTCGAGGAGTCGGCCCGACCCCTCGGTCTAAGCCGACCCCTTGAGAGGTCAGCCAAATGGCCTCTTGGCCAACCCCCCAGTCTAGGTCGACCCCTTGGGAGGTCGGCCAAATGGCCTCTTGGCTGACCCCTCGAGGGGTCGGCCTAGAACGGCATTGGCCGACCCCTCGAAGGGTCGACCAAATGGCCTCTTGACCGACCCCTTCAAAGGGTCGGCCAAATGGCCTCTAGGTAGATCCCTTTATGAGATAGGCCCTTCTCTTACAAGTTTCATATCGGACTCTGTTTAACTTTTTACCTATAACAGTTTGTGTTTGATTTTCTTTTTTCTCACGGTTTGTTGAAAGCTCATGTGTTTTTAAATTTGTTATGGATTTTATTTCTTTTAATTTTATCATTTTTTATTTCTTTTATTTATTTCTTGGTGGTTGTTTTTATCTTATTTGATTTTTATTATTTGATTTGATTCTGTATTTTTCATTTTTTTTTTTTGCTATTTTCACGTTTTTTCTTCTCCCTTCCCTCATGTCAACCATTCCTAGTCTTATTCTTCTCCCTCATGACCTACACGTTTAGAGTTTTTCCTCAAGAATAGGACTTGCAGCAACTATGTGACTAAAAAGCCATCTTTTTTTAGTAAGCTTCATCTGTATAAATAGGGAAAGAGATTAGAGTTTAAGGAGGGGGAGTAAGAAGAGTCTCATAGAGAAAATGGTGGCAATGAAAAACAGTGAAAGAGAGAGAGATTTGGTTAGTAAAGAGGATATTTGAGAATTAAAGTTTGGAAGACAAAGATTTAGATTTCAATGTATTGATTGAAATATTCTATACTTTACAAGGAACATATACAAAGGGATAAATACATGAGAATAATACAAGAAAGGAAAGTTTGTAAATTCCTAAATTACAGCATAATTCCTAAATTCCTAAATTATGTTCACACCTTCCCTCAAACTCAAGGTGGTAAAGTAGTAACCAACTTGAGTTTGTGCTGTAATTGAGTGAACTGACCAGGAGACAATGCTTTTGTGAAAATATCAGCTGGTTGCTCAGTAGTGGAGATGGATTGTAAAAGGAAAGTGTTGCTCAAGAGATGATGTCGAACAAAATGACAGTCATTTTCAATGTGCTTGCTACGTTCATGGAATACATCATCGCGAGCAATCTGGATTGTACTACAATTGTCACAGTGAAGTATATTCACCCATATCAGCCATGAGCCATTAAAGCTAGAGTAATTGAGAAGTAGCATAAGTCAGTGCACGATATTAAGATTCAGTGCCGGATCGTGAGACAACAGTTTGTTTCTTACTTCGCCAAGAGATGAAGGAATCACCCAAGTAGAAGCAGTAACCTATGGTAGAACATCGATCAGTGGGATCACCAACCAATCAACATCAGAATAGTCATATAACATTAATGATGACTGGGAAAAGAACTGGAGTCCATGACTAAGAGTGCCCTTAACATAGTGAAGAATACGAAGCACAACAGTAAAATGTATAGTTCGAGGAGCAGCCATGAACTAAATGACAATGTGAACAACATAGGCAATATCTGGGCGAGTCACAGTTAGATAAATAAGACTGCCAACTAGTTGTCGATACAGAGTGACATCTTCAAGGAGAACACCAGCAAAAGGTGTCAAGCGAACATTCGGATCAAGTGGTGTTAGTGTTGTGATTGAGTCAGAAATACCATATCAAGTGAGAAGGTTAGAGGCATATTTTGCTTCAGATAAGTAGTACCCATTAGAGCGAGACGAAACCTCAAGACCAAGGAAATAATTGATTGATCCTAAATCTTTTATTTCAAAGTGTTTCCCAAGATAATTTTGCAGATTCGATATAGCTTAGGGATCATCACCTGTAATAATCATGTCATCAACATATAAAAGGAGAATGACAATACCATGAGGAGTCTGTTGTGTAAATAATGTTGTATCATGAAGATTGGAAGTGAACCCAAGTTGGGTTATAGTAGAACTGAATGTTACAAACCAAGCACGTGGAGCTTGTTTTAGTCCATATAATGCATGACCAAGGAGAGAGAGCTCTTCCTGTTTATTTAAAGTTTTAATATTTAAGAAGATAGGAGAAATGAGGGAAGTTATAGAGATTGAAAAATGGAAGAATAGAGTAAAAGGGTATTGAAGAAGAAAGGAAAAAAAAAGAGGAAAAATAGAGAAGTGTTAGGCCATAGATTAAAGCAAATAAGGAGATAGAGGAAATAGAAAATGGAGGTAATGAGGTGTAGATAAACGGTTTTGGTCCATATACTAATGGTAAGGGCATTTTCAACTTTTTCTTAAGGTTAAGGGTATTAATGTAAAAGTTCAGGGGTATTTTTAAAACGAGATACTAACAATTTCTATCCATATATTAACAGTAAGGGTATTTTTGAACTTTTTTTAAAGTTTAAGGGTATTAATGAAACTTTTGAAAGTTTAGGGGTATTTTTGAAATAAAGTACTAATGGTTTCCATCCAAAACAAATGGTAAAGGTATTTTTGATTTTTTTTTAAAGTTTAAGGGTATTAATAAAACTTTTAAAAGTTCCTGGATATTTTTTAAACAAAGTACAAAGTTTAGGGGTATTTTCTATAATTGAGCCTAATTAAGATTTAAAAAAATGCCGCTAACAAAATATCTAATCAAAATACATTATATCGAATCTAAAATTCAAATAAAAACAAATCAAATTCTCCTAAATACCTTAAAACAAGAAATGCCAACAAAATTTTTTTAAAAAAAAAACATAACAATTAAATTTCTATCTAATTGAAAGATAATTTGATACATATTCTTAAATTTTGTAAATACCCAATTATTTAAATACGAAATTTCACCCTACAAAGATCTAAATGAATTCATAGAAACTTATAATACATAAACACAAAGTAAAAGCAAACACCAGATCAAAGATAAGAAGGTCAATTGAAGATGATGAGAATAAATTGAGATGAATAGATTAATAAGAAGATTTGTCGTGAATAATAAAAAAATTATAAAAAAAAACATACATAATATTAGAAATACAGATAGATTTGGAAGAATCTAGCTCGAAACTTCCAATTCGCTTAAGGAAGTCGTAATCACCTAAGATGAAGCAACGATTCATTTCTAAGGTCCTAATGCTTTCTAAATCAAACTAAAACGATGAGCAAAAATCTAACTCCAATTCCATTGCTAGAATTTTGCTATTTCACAAATTATAACAAAATCATCATATTGATTTAGAAGAATTATCACTTTAATTTTTAAATTAAAAAAGAATCAATGAATCATAATAAAAGGTAAAAAGACTGGATCAAGAATAATATAATCAAATTTTACTTGCATTTTACCCATAAAATATAAGCATTTCGGAAGTTGCTTTGGGGTCGGGGGGTGGGTCCTTCATAAATCCGCCGCTGATAGAGTTGTACGCAGTTTTTCATTACTGTTCTAATTCCATCATCCACTGACATTGGCATTTACTTATTTACATATCTAGAATTTATGTCTAGTTTCTAAACTCTAAGTTTTTTTTTTTTAAAATATAATTTTATACTTTAAATTTCATTTTATTTTAGACCTTATACTTTAAATGTCCAAATTTAGTCTTTATACTTTCAATAAAACTTAAAATTGATCTCTATGCAAGTTTAAAGTTAATTTTTATCGAAGTTGGTTAAATAATAATAATAATTTTAATGCAAGAAAAGACAATATGAATATATTTCTAAAATTTATAGAAAGAATGCTAATAGAAACAAAATTTTGTAAGAAAAGTTGACATTAGACTAATAGTAGGAACTAATTTTAAGTTTTATTTGAAAGTACTGAGACTAAATTTGAATATTTGAAAATAGATTGACTAAAATAGAATGAACCACAAAGTGCATTGACCAAAATTATATTTTAACCTTTATTTTATTTTAAATATCAGTTTAACCAACTAAATATCAAGAGAAGATGGTAAGGTGCTTAGGGCAGCAATGGCGGGGAAGCCGAAGTAAGTCCTGGGAACGCACCCTCAGTGGTTTAACGCCGAATTTTTGAGATATTTAGAAGAAAAAATACTGATCATAAAGCAATCGTCCAGGCCATTCAGGAGAAACACTGGGTGACATCATCACCTCAACAAAAGAAGATGAAGACGAACGGCGATGAAGTGCAGACATATGTTATCAGCTTTAATAAAGTTTGCTTTTACTTTTGTAAAGTTTTTTGTTTTATTGAGAAATTGAGTTTCCAAAGAGATAAGGCAAAACAGGGAAATGTCTTGTCAGCCACTCTTGGATTTCCTGTACAATTGTTGAAAGTTTTGGGTTCTATAAAATCCCATGCTCTCAACTCTGAAATGGTATCAGAGCCATGAGCTCAAACATTCTCTCTTACTTCTCTCTACTTTCTCTCTCTATGGAGTAAACATCTCAAGAGCTTAAGATAAGTGATAACTTCTCTCTATAACTATTTCTTTGGTTCTTATCAATGTTCTTAATTACTTATTCTAATTTATTAGTCAGTTGTCTCTCTAATTTAGAAATTTAGAAAGGAAGAAATCATTCTTTTCAAGATAACTTGATAAAGGCGTGGTTAACCTTCAAGTTTGAACAAGAATTATTTTAACCTTATAAACTTTCTAACTTAGATCGATTGATATAAACTAATAAATATTATGAGTAATTAAGCCAAAGCTAAGAATAAGTTAAAGTGTATAGATTATTGTTATTATGCATCTTAAGTTCGTTTTCTCCACCTCTTTTCTCCATGCTTTCTAAGTTAAAGAAGAAATTCTTCTACACTCCCGTCGTAGTAGACACTACTACGTCTTCAAATGATCCTGCAAAGGATATTGAAAAAGCTCTGGCGAAAATAACGCATACAGAGAATCAAATAGGCCAAATTGAAGAAAAACTTCATAATTGGTCCGTACCAAAACTCGAAGTTTGAACTATATACAAAGTTCCAATATTCAGATACAAAGAACGAGATGTTATACACATTTCGGAATCAAATATTTCAATAGAGAACGATTTTTCCGAATTTCGTCTCTTTGAAAACGAAGAACTAGACACATACCGACAGTATTTTAAATACTTACACATCGGCTGTGTTCAAGTTGCGATCAAACCTCTCTATAGGACAGGCTTAGATTCTCCAATCTATGTCGCCTTAAGAGACAAACGATTCTTGAACTTCACAGATTCTATTCTGGGAATAGTTCAATCAAATCTTGAGAATGGTCCCGTTTACTTTTCTTGTAAACCAGGATTCAACGTCTCTCTTCAAGATCGTAACATCCTAGATGTACTTAGTCTGGATGTTAGAGGTCAAGGATTACGCATGAAGGATGGTTCATACCCATATGCAATCATCTTCAGGCTGTATTATAAGGTGATGGAAACCAATCTATCACCAAGGGCTTTGGCAGTTTCTCCTAGAAACTACACCATGCTTATGGAAGTCAATTTAGAGAAATCCTCTATGACTGTCCCTAAGCGCCTCAACTGGCGAGAACTAACGTCTAATCCAATATGGAGAATAGAAAATGCCACTATTCCCCAGGATAGACAAAGTTCTGATGCTCAAATATCTGAATTTGCTGATGGTCATGTGGAAGTCCAATTCTGTTCTCCGGACAACCCTAAACCACCGCTAATTCAAGAATACTTAAGTAGCCGGCCTAGTACCAGTTCAACTGGACGCCCTGCTACTAATCAAAGGTCTGTTGGAAGATCTAGATCCCTTAGAGTGGATTATGACTTTCCAGTTCCAGACATTCAACAAGAAAAGTCTGAAGGATCTCTATCTCCTACTCAGACTGAAATGGAAAGAAAATCTGGACATATTTATGACCAGATCAATACTCTCACTACCGAGAAAAGATCAATTGACGAAAGATATGATGAATACCTCACCATAGCTTTCGAAGATCTCAAAAGAGGTAAGAGAACTGACTTTTCAGATCTTCTTACTAAACAAAAATTCATTGACTTGAATAATCGTCAGGTTAATGTTATCAAAAGGCCAACCATTTGGCTAACAACTACAGGAAAGGAAATAACTTCTGACTATCCTCCGGAAGAAGAAGCTAATTTCTCTCATCCTTTAGTTCCCTCCTCAAAAATAATCTCTTCTCCTTACAAATCGATCGATGAAGAGAAAACAAAAGCTGTTGGTGTTAGAGAAATCAAGAACATCCAACAACAACTCAACTACTCTAATAAAGTCCTTACGACTCTATCAAAGTCAGTTGAAGAAATAAAAACCTCTGACCAAACGGTTAAGATGGTTTCAAAAGAGCATGTCGGTTTTCCAAAAATCGACCCTCTCCGACCAACGGTTCAACCAAACCCAAGGCAACCTGCCTTAAAGTTTGGCAAGACCGGTATTGAAGAACTTCTTGAAAAAATCAATAAGAAGTTATCAAATGAAGAACCTACTGCTAGTGATAAGGCAGAAAGTTCTAAAAAGAAGATTCAGGCTTTCGGACTTTCTAAGAAAGACGAAAACTTGAATATGATCAAAAAGGTTGATCCTTCCGAATCAACTACAAAGATTCTTCCTATCAGTAATGTTACTGAATTGAAGAATCATTACAAAAGACCATCACCACCCGATCTCGGATGGGATGACTTCAAGCCAGAATCTCGTAATTATGACGGGACTTCTTTGATCACTTGGAATATTGACGGTTGCTCTGAAGGGCAAATGGTCACTATATTCCAAGAAATGTTCGTGGCAAGTACAGCTTACTCCTCCAAGAAGCTTACTCAGCCCGAAATATTAAGCTGCTTACTTTACGGATTAACAGGTAATCTAAGAAGTTGGTGGTATAATCAATTGACTGAAGATAACAGGAAGTCAATAAAAGAATCAGTCTTAGACACCACTAAGACTAGAATCAATGCCGATGGTCTAGAAGAAAGGTATACGACCTCGGAACCAAACTGTGTAGACACTTTTGTTTACACATGCATGAAACACTTCATAGGTCGAACATACCTATATAGTGATCAATCTATGGAAGCTCTCTTGGGGATGAAATGTCACAAGATGAGTGATTTCAAATGGTATAAAGACACCTATATGGCGCGTCTTTATAATCTAACTACATGTGGGGATAATGTTTGGAAACGAAAGTTTGTTTCCGGATTACCCAAATATGTAAGTCAAAAATTCTATTCTACCATGACAACAAAACATGGAGGAGTAGAAATCAATTGGGCATCCCTAACTTATGGGGATATCAATAGCGCTATCCAGGCAGTTTGCTTAGAACTCTGCCAGGAACAGCAGCACAACAAAAGAGTTGCAACAGACGCAGATTACCGAAAGGAACTGGGGTCTTTTTGCAAACAATATGGGGTAGAAAATAAACCTCCTTCAAAAAAAAGATCGAATAAAAAGCTTTTTTCCAAAAGCAAGCGATCATCAAATGAGTATATTCCTCGAAAAAGGAAATACTACAATAAACGGAAGGCTAAGAAAAGACAGGCCGCCGTTGACAGGAGCACTGTTAAGTGCTACAATTGTCAAAAAACTGGGCATTATGCTAGTAGATGTCCAGACCTCAAGAAAAAGATAAACAAGTTAGAGATCGATGACGATGTCAAACAATCTCTACTTAGTATCTTTGAAGATCTATCTATCAAAGGAGATTCTTCATCAGAATCCTCTGATAATGATAGAATTAATCAAATAGAAGAAGATACTGATTACTTTGACCCTTCTTCTTCAAGTGAATCAGACGATGATGTCATTCCATGCGGAGGATGCATCAACGTGCTTACAAAAATTCAGGAAACACTCTTCGAATCTATCGAAGCAATACCTGATCAAAATCTTCAAAAACAGATGCTCATTAAGCTCAAAGAAGATCTTAAAGGGACATCTGCTGAAGAAGAAAGAAAACCCATTTACTTCAACTTCCAGGAAGTAATTGATAGGTTGAAAAAGGAAGAAAATCCAATGCCAGTCAGAATTCAAGACTTGCAATTGGAAGTCAAAACCCTCAAACGAGAAGTTGCTGAAACAAGGCAACGTCTTACTTCTCTTGAAAACAAAATGCTTGTTATTCAAGAAAGATCAAACCTGATGATCCCTGTTGAAACAGGAACATCTTCTCAAATATTTGTTAATGATAATATTAATTACATTAACAAGGTTTTCAATCAAAAGTGGTATTCAAAAATCACTTTAAAAATCCCTGATTATAAGATTACGGTGATAGCCCTCATAGATTCGGGAGCTGATCAAAATGTCCTAAATGAAGGAATTATTCCTTCTAGGTATTTTGAAATATCTTACCAGACTCTAAGAGGAGCGAACAATCAGGAACTGATAGTTAACTACAAACTATCAGGAGTCCATATATGCAACAAAGATGTGTGTTTCTTAAATACATTTCTTTGTATGAAAGATTTGAATGAGGAAGTAATTCTCGGAACTCCATTCCTCACTCAACTCTATCCATTCGAAGTTTCTGAAGAAGGCATTACTTCTCATAAACTGGGAAAAGCAATTATTTTCGAGTTTTGCGACAACATTACTCCTAAATATATTTCAAATATTGAGGAATGCCTCAAAAAAATCTCTAGGAAGGAAAAACAAATAGAATTCCTTCAAGACGATGTCAAATGCAGAAGGATTTCTGAAGAAATCACAAAACCCTCTGTTCAAAATAATATTCAGCTAATTCTGAAAAGAATTCAGACTGAAATATGTTCAAATATCCCAAATGCCTTTTGGGACAGAAAACATCACATAGTGGATCTTCCCTATGTAGATCAATTTGATGAGGCCCAAATCCCTACTAGGGCAAGGCCCATTCAAATGTCAAAAGAGCTCGTCAAAACTTGTAAAAACGAGATTGACGATCTTCTCAAAAAGGGTTTAATAAGCCCATCAAAAAGCCCATGGTCATGTGCGGCTTTCTACGTTAATAATCAAGCTGAAAAGGAACGTGGCATTCCTAGATTGGTTATTAACTACAAACCTTTAAACAAGGTTCTCAAATGGATTAGGTATCCAATACCTAATCGTCAAGATTTGCTTAAGCATATAGCTTCTGCAAAAGTCTTTTCAAAATTTGATATGAAATCTGGCTTCTGGCAGATTCAAATCAATATCAAAGATCGGTACAAAACCGCTTTCAATGTACCATTCGGACAATACGAATGGAATGTAATGCCATTTGGCCTAAAGAATGCTCCCTCGGAGTTTCAAAAGGTCATGAATGACATTTTCAATCAATATCAAGACTTCACAATTGTTTACATTGATGATGTTCTTGTATACTCTCAAACGATAGAAGAACATTTTAAACACTTAAAATGTTTTATCTATGTAATCAAGAAAAATGGTCTTGTGGTATCTCTACCCAAGATAACATTATTTCAAACAAAGATTCGTTTCTTAGGATACGAAATCAATCAAGGAATCATCAAACCTATCCAACGGTCATTAGACTTCGTGGATAAGTTTCCCGATGTAATTCAAGATAAGACTCAGCTACAGAGATTTCTTGGCTGTGTCAATTATATCGGAGACTTTATTAAAAATCTCCGTATCATTTGTCTGCCATTATACGACAGACTAAAGAAAAATCCAAAGCCATGGAAAGACGAGCACACCAGTGCTGTCAAATCCATCAAGGCTTTATCAAAAGCCATCCCATGCTTATCGCTAGTGGATGAGTCAGCAAAAATTATTGTCGAAACCGATGCCTCAGATCTCGGTTACGGCGGTATCCTCAAACAGGAAGTTAACGGGAAAGAAGTACTTATCCGTTACCATTCTGGAATATGGAATAGTGCTCAAAAGAACTATTCCACTATAAAAAAGGAAGTGCTAGCAATAGTACTTTGTATCCAAAAGTTCCAAGGAGATCTTATCAACAAGGATTTTCTTGTCAGAACTGATTCAAAAGCAAGTAAATATATCTTTGAAAAAGATATAAAAAATCTTGTCTCAAAGCAAATCTTTGCAAGATGGCAAGCAATCCTATCTTGCTTTGATTTCTCAATTGTGCCTATAAAAGGCAGTGAGAACAGCTTAGCTGATTACCTCTCGAGAGAACATCTCTCTCAAGAAATCTCTAAAGCTCTCTCTCTTCAATGCAACACGGTCGTCCAAGACCGCCCTCCACTGGAAGGCCCCCAGGGCCGACCTCCTCAAATAACTTCAACCAAGGAGTAACCCAATCAATTGCTAGTTCTTCTGGAACTAGTTCTCAAAGGGGAAAACGCCTCATTTCTCAAACTGCTGCACTCAACCCCATGAATGCAGACAACTACGCGATGGATCTCGAGTATACCACGATATCTAGACGACGTCAAGGTTCCTCACAGAGGAATTTATCAATTAGAGAAGGAGAAAGACCTGTTCAGGCTCCCTCTTCTCTAAATTCAATCAGGCCAGCATCAGGACCGATTTCTCGAAATCAATCCTATGCTAGGACTCTACGACCTGCTGTCTTTCAGGCAAGACCTCAGATAACAGGTTATCATACAAAAACTTCATTAGAAGAAATCATCATCGAACCGGAATTTGATGGTCCTTCTCCTAACGAAGTATGTGCTCAAATATATCCTTCTGGCTTTCTCTTTATGCCTGAGGATACTTCAAAAACAAGATTATTCTATGAATTTATTTTAGTTGATACTAAATCAATTGAAATAATTCATGTGCCGGACAGAAATGATCCGTCACGAATAATTTTCTCAAAATTGAGAATTCTTAGGGTTCTTACGCCATCTCACTGGTCTCAGGGGATGTCGGTTCCCAAACGATTCTCAAGAAGTTTCAGACCACAAACATATTGTTACCATGACTATATCATGGCTTGGTACAATATATTTTGGTATGAACCATATAACCATTCCTGGTTTGTTACTTTTTGTAAGAAATCTTACAAATTTAACTTTCCTAATTGGTTTCAAAGATGGTGGTTTAATTTTGGTATTTCACAAGAAATATTTCCTGTAGAAATACAAAAATCATTCCATCTATTTTCAACTAGTGTCCATTCGTCACCGCTAGCGATGACGTTTAGATTCTCTTTGAATTTTCAATTACTTTGGATCTTTTGCTGGAATTACCAGCTAGCTCCAAAGGGAAAATTTAAAACCCTTAACAAGGTTTTAAAGATCAAATGGTGGGAAAAATTCGACATTTCTCATCTTACAGAAGAAAGGATAAGCCGTTTCCTAAAGGCTAATCCTCATCATTCTCGTGTAGAAGAAGAACAATTCCTTCTACAGAGAAGTTCAACCATAGCATCTTTAGCTGGAGCATCTTCTGCTTCAGAACTAAAGACTGTAATCCAAGATGCTTCTCAGGAACCTACTGAGAACATCCAGATTCAAAAGGAAGATGCTGATATTGACGATCTCATATCACAATCTTCTGTCAATGATATCAATTTTGAATACGATCCGTATTTAAACTTTGATATTTTAGATCCATACCTGGATTCTCAACCGAGTTGAAGGGTATGATTAATATGTAAATTAATAATAATAAAATTGTAAATTAAGTAATGTAAAAACCAGTCTGCATAAACAAAATCATCGTCAACTATGCTAGTCTCCGATTGAAAGGGGAGGATGATGGAGATAGTGACACTCCGAAAGTGAGAATAATCGACTCACAGGCCGCGCAGAGAGCGAAGGACTAATCCTCGAACAGGATTGCTATGATAAATTTGATCAACTAAATATCAAGAGAAGATGGTAAGGTGCTTAGGGCAGCAATGGCGGGGAAGCCGAAGTAAGTCCCGGGAACGCACCCTCAGTGGTTTAACGCCAGATTTTTGAGATATTTAGAAGAAAAAATACTGATCATAAAGCAATCGTCCAGGCCATTCAGGAGAAACACTGGGTGACATCATCACCTCAACAAAAGAAGATGAAGACGGACGGCGATGAAGTGCAGACATATGTTATCAGCTTTAATAAAGTTTTCTTTTACTTTTGTAAAGTTTTTTGTTTTATTGAGAAATTGAGTTTCCAAAGAGATAAGGCAAAACAGGGAAATGTCCTGTCAGCCACTCTTGGATTTCCTGTACAATTGTTGAAAGTTTTGGGTTCTATAAAATCCCATGCTCTCAACTCTGAAATGGTATCAAAAGACAATATGAATATATTTCTAAAATTTATAGAAAGAATGCTAATAGAAACAAAATTTTGTAAGAAAAGTTGACATTAGACTAATAGTAGAAACTAATTTTAAGCTTTATTTGAAAGTACTGAAACTAAATTTGAATATTTGAAAGTACATTGACTATAATAGAATGAAACACAAAGTACATGAACCAAATTTATATTTTCACCTTTATTTTATTTTAAATATCAGTTTAACAAAAAGTAATATCGTTTGACACTACCTTCTGCATGGGACACGAAACATGTAGATTAAGTTTGATTTTTTTTTTTTAGTTTAACAATATGTGAAATGGGGGATTCGAACCTTTGACTTCTTTGTTGAGATCACATGTTTTATGCTAGTTGAACTATGCTCATGTTGGCGGATTAAGTTTGATATTAAATTTATTTATAAAGAGTATTTGACAGTAGAAAAATTCAATAGCTAGACATGTCTACTTCTATATATATAATTCTAATCAAACTCAAATTCAAGTGAATTTTACAATAAAAAAAAGTTATATTTTACGCTCTATTTGAAAGAAAAATTGTGACATTTTTTCAATTTCATATTAAATTTGTACTATCTAGTGAAATTTCTCTTTAAAAAATTATTAATTAATTCAAATTAAGTAACTTCAAAAGTTAATACTAGGAATGTTAAAAAATAAATTCAATGGCTTGGAAAACTTCATCAACTGATCAATCTAAACATTTGTGCGGGGGTTGAGTTAGATTAAAAAGGTTAAAACTTTTATGAGTTTAAAGAGCCTCGGTCAAAGTCTTAAACAGATTCTAATCACTAAATTTAAATACACATACGAATGGATTCGAGGGGGAAATTTTCACAGCCAAGCTTGATCACATTCATAATGTTCCTCTGGCTAATTCCTTGACAACAATCACACACCAGCCTACCTCAAAATTCCTTGGAAACAGAGTGGTCGCTGGAAAGGGTCGCCGCCGGAGAGGGACGTCTACAAGAAATATCCCTTTTTATAGCACTTGAATGTAGCCCTTTCTAGAATAGGCTATGGAAAACTAAAAGAAAAAAACACATTTGGGTCGCGCGCAGGGGTCAAATTTTTCAAAAGTCACCAACTTTTTTCGTTCCCTCCGTTTCTTTTTCTCTTTCCCCCTTTCCCTTCATTTTCAATTAATTCTCTTTAGTCCAAAACCCTAACTCCTTTCTCTTCTCTGGTTCACAATAGTCATTTCTCCACATAAATCCATTTCTTGAAATTGGTACTCTCTATTTGCAATTCGAGCTCATAGGTTGTTGAAATCGGTTCGTCTCTAAATTTCTTCTCCTTACCTTCTCATTTCTTTCTCTACTTACCTCTGAAATCACCAATGTCAAAGATGTTGCAGTGCCGACCATGTGATTCAAAGATGTCGTCGGTATCAAAGAACGTTTTGTCAACATGTCGTAGGCTCGAGACCAGATGGTGTCATGGCAAGCGCACAACGTTGCCGAAAGAGGTGCCACAGTGGAGGCTAGGAGGAGGACCACAAGGTAAAGCTTCACCATCAACGCCATTCTCGAGAATCGGTGTTGTAGGTATAGTATTTGTGAAAATGTTGAAGAGGAAATTACTTATGTTTTTTTTTCTCTTTTTAATACTTGTTTTGATGGTTCCATTTATGTTCTCTAATTTGGCGGTATTTTTTTGTGCTCGTGCTCCCATGGAACTGAAAGGCTCTCCTCAAAACTCTGCTGAGAGTCCTTGAATTATTCACAAGTTTCTGGTAATCTTCATCTCCTTGTTGATTCTACAAGTTTAGTTAGTGATTATGTCGTTCTTTTGCTACTGGGAGGGGAACCTGGTGGACTATGGGTGGTAGATTTTTAGTATTTCAATGGCTTCTTAAATTTTGATTGTTGAAGTATCGAGTAGTTTTAATATTAGAACTGTGAGTCTGCTATTAGGCTGTATTTGATTGAGTAGAAGGATAGGTAAATTAGCCTCGAAATGGCAAAGGATCGGAAATGTAGGCATTAAGGTCATATTATGTGTTTGAAAATACAAGTTGGTCGTAGTAAATTTGAGGATAGAACGTCAAATTGTAGGTCGGATTTACTTTTTTGCTAGAGATCGTATAACATTTTTGTTTTTTGAAAAACTATAATGCTGTGATCTTTTATCTTAAAGAACTTTATTCAAGGTGAGAAACTTGGATTGTAGCATAAGAATACCTATTCAGGCTGGGATATAATTTTCAATGCACTCAAACTTCTTTTATGCAAGAAACATGTTTTGGTAATAATGGTAGCCTCTCTCATTTCTTAAGCTAATAAAATGTACTAATTTAAATGATGGACAAAGTTGATATTTAGTTAGGGTTGTTTTGTAACTTAGTTGTGCTTTCACTTTTTTAAGACAAAGAATTGATAAACGAGAGGAGTTTCCATTTTGATAAGAAATAGTTGTTGAATTCCTGCCTTGATTTTTCATGTTAATCAATGAGGTGAGTTTCTATTTTGATAAGAATTTTCAAAACCATAATTGTTGTTGATGTATATGGAAATAGTGAAGGGAATAATCGAATTAAACACATAGTGGAAGCATAGGAATCGTCTTTGATTTATTTAGAATTAAACTAAAATACAAAGGTTAAGCAGTAAATACTTTTCAAATATGGAGATTCTTTTGGCGGATCTTTATCTCTTCCACAAAGTCTTCCTGGCTATGACTCGAACACAGGACCAAGGCTTGTGGGAGCATCTTGAAAGAAAATTCATAAGGGATTGGAGAGGAAGAGGTCTAGAGAGAATTCTCTAATTCTCTCTATTGAGGAGTGTGTTGTACAGAATGACTCAACCCAAAGGTCCTATTTATAGTGACCAAGTGAAAATCTTTGTCATAATTAAAATATTATATTTTAATATCTAATATATTAAAATATATCTTGTATTTATTTGAATCTCATTTAAATCTCCTATGATATTTATTTATTTGAATCTTATTCAAATTCTATAAATATATTTTATTTAATATATCAAATATACATTAATTATTTTAATATTTAATGTATCAAATACAATAAATATATTTTCCTCTTTTATATTTAATATATCTAATATATTAAATATTAATTTGAACACTTCAAATTAAATATTAAATTTGAACATTTCAAATATTAATTTGAACACTTCAAATTAATATTAATTTGAACATTTCAAAATTTTCTTTTAACTAAATTGATCTTTTAGTGTTACTATGAGCTAGCAAGGGGACCTTATGGACCTACAGATTATAAGCTCCAATGATACAAAATTAATTAATTAAACTCTTTAATTAATCAATTTTCTTTCATTAATTCTAGGGTCACTCCACTATAGATCTAAAGTTGCACTCTTATGCACTGTAGGACAAGTTGTGTCCATTGATATAATCACTACATGCAAGTCGATCCTTCACGAGTTGTTCGTAATTACAGCTGGGTCAAAAGTTCGTTTTACTCCTATAATTACATCTTGCACCTTAAGTACCACTGATCATCTAATGAACAATTTGTTTATAATATAATTATAAACTAAGTCCCTCTCGGGCCAATGAGAGGGTGGGGCCTCATTGTTCAAGTTCCGAAATCAGCATTTAAGGAAACTACTCATCTACTTACCCTATATGGGAAGGAGTGAATTCCATCTTGTGAGATTATGTTCCCAGCTCCCTATTTGGTCAAGTCCCCAAAATGGTAGGCATATTGAATCGGCTACAAAAGCCACTCTCACTCATGCAAACAAAGGACAAGCCCTCACAGGCAGGAGTTCATAACTCACTCAAGATTAAGATCGAGTCACATATGATCATCCTGATGAAATATTATTATTCTCAATTAACGGATTTATATAGAGAGATTAAATATTTCGTGGTCCAGTCTTATACAAACTCATTGTATAAGATACCCCCACTCACATGTCTCCACATGAATGATTTGGATCAAATTATTTGTAACTATTACAAAGTGGGTCGTATCAACAGTGTTACCAGGATAAGGCATCCAACCTTATCCATAAACTATGACCCTTTAGGTTATTTCTTGAACATGATCCTTTCGTATGTCAACCACATACTGTTCAAGATTATACTAATAACCTTGGATTTTTCATATAATGGATAATATTATATTGCAAATAAAATAATCAAAATTATTATTAATTATTAAATAAATTATTAATTACGAGACTTTAGGGCATAAATCCCAACAAATAGTTGCTGCTGTCAAAGAGAATAATTAATCACAATTGAGGGAAATATTTGATTCTAATTGTTTGTTGCAATAATAGGAAAGTCTTCTTGGTATTTGACTGTCGACTGTTAAGCTGCTGAGTTGTTTGTTGGGTTTGACTTATGGTATGTGAGTTTTTTATGTTTAATTTTATTGTCTCTGCAATTCTTTGTTTTTTGATTTATTGTTTCATCTCTAAAAACACCATATGAAATCAAATTCTCCCACCCATTCAGCATTTAAATGTCGTTGCAGGCTATGCTAAGGCTTTTAACGTTTTAGATGGAATAGAGAGGGTTGCTATGGTAGTAGTTTTGGTGTTTGATAATTTTTCTCTACATTCTTATTAGTTTTTGCTTGAATTTGAAAAATATTTTAGGCTAGAGCCCCAATATTTAAACCGGGTGAGAGGTTGGAAAATTTTTGGCATAAAAATGCTTTCATTATGGAAGTTTGTGTTTGGGAATGAAAGAACTCATATTTTAGTTCAATGGGTTAGTGTGATAAAATGCTTAATTGGATCTCTTTCATATCTTAGGTAAGCTTTTGTTGAAAAATTGTTAGATATACCTTTTGTTTTCAACTAGTATCATTGTTTTAGGTGTTTATTATCATTTGGTTATTTGGTAGTTATGGGTAGAAGGGAATCAACATTGTTTTGTGGAGTAGAGAAAATTCTAATTTGGAGAGTTTTTGTAATCATCTTGAGCTTGGTTTGATTCTTCTTGGTCTCTGATACTTAACTATATTCTTGATTTGTATCCTAAAAAAAGTATCCATTCATCCTGGGAGAGGGGGTGTTATACTTTAAAATTGTGCTGTCAATTGTGTGTTTTCTCCCATTTCAAACACAATTTAATGGTTCAATAATGCCTTAAAAATTGGTATGCTCAAACACATATATTTTATTGTAGATTTCCATTATTGTTGTGATGTGAATATTTGCTATTGTTTTGATCTCCATTGTTGTTGTGATGTGAATATTTGCTAATGTTGTTTGATTTGCAACTATTGTTGTGATGTGAGAATTTGTTGTTAACTTGATCTATAAATGTACTTTTCTTACTAGTATGCAATATTAAACTATTGTCTTTATAATGAATTATGTATTGTCAACTTTACTAACTTTCAGGCATGCAAAGACATGAGTCAAAGATAATTGAAAATGAAATGGAGCTTGAGATAAAAAGAAGAAAAAGAAGATGTAACGAGGAACAACAACACAATAATTGGGTGGTTTAGAAAGAAGCCTCCATCTACTATAAATAGGAGCTAGGAATTCAATTATCAAAAGGAAAATTATTTCAGGTACATCACAAGAAGCTCTCTACTCTTTAATTTCTCTCTTTGCCATCACAAGAAGCTTTCTACTCTCTAATTTTTCTTTCAATGCATTTTATTATGTTTGGATGACTACAAAGTTCCATAAGAAAGTGAAAGAAGGGATTTTCTAAAGAAGTTCATTGGTTTGCTTCCAAGGTACAAACTAGGTCATTCATATTTGATAATTTTTCTTTCTTTTAATTATTGTGTTATTCTTTCTAGATGGATTGTCCTTAGGAGCTCATGAGGAAGATCTCAGTTGTCATTTTAGTTACTGTTAGGCCTAATTATTCCCTTAGTTTGTTTATAAATATAAATTTTTTTGTAATTTTTTTTTTGTAGTTGGATGAAATGAGAGGCTTTGAAAATGGATGAAGATGAGACAACTCACATGGGCCATGAAGTTTGGACTCTAGCTGATTACTTTAATTTAGAAAACCTTGTGAATTTTTTGTTGTCTAGTCACTTGTTAGAAATTATTTTGTGAATTTCTTTTAGTGTTGGACAACTACTTATCAAATATAATGTAATGAATTACAAGATTTAATTATGAGATGGAAGTTGTGATATTTTACTATTTTACATGCTATTTTTGATGAATATGAGTGAAATGATTTATAGCACCACTAGAAGTAAGAAAAGATTGTCATTATGATAAATTGTCATATATATTAATTGACAAGAAAAAGGTATAAAAATTTGTAATAACATAAAGAAAAAGCTATAAAATCTCATAATAGTGTAAAAAAAAAAAAAAACTAAAGAAAATTTTGATAGCGTCAAAAGTGCTATTACAAAGTTATGACGATGTCTTTTGTTAGTTATAGAAACTTATTATAGCTATAATAACAAATGCTATAATATATTTTCATAGCAAAGTAAGTAGGCTATATTTTTATGATTTTTTATAGCATGTTTTATAGCTAACAAAAAACGCTATCAAAAGTTTTGGACTTTTAATAACATGGGCTGTCAGGACCTTCAAAAAAGGCTATAAAAAGGCTATTATAGCGTTTTATGTTAGCTATTATATCCCTTTTCTCTTGTAGGCCGTCGGTAGTTGCTAGAAATGGTCGCCGGAGTGGACGTCGGTGTTATCGACAATGGTGAGAAGGATAGTATGAAGGTATTTTGGTAATTTTAATATATCGTGAAAATTTAGAAAGAATTCAATGTTAAACACCTAAAAACCTTTTTTCTAAAATTTGGTTTTAACTTATTTTTCAAACTCATTTTATTTTTTAAAAAGTCATTTAGAGTGGATGACAAACACTTTATTTCTTGTTAAAATGACTTTTTTTAAAAAAATAAACACTTGAAAAGACAATATTTATGGGCTCTTTTTTTTTTATAAATAATAATAAATTAACAATAGAGATCCATTTTAAATTTTATTAAAAATATAAACGCTAACTTTGAACATTTAAAAATACAAAAAACAAACAAAATTTAAAGTAGGTGGATCAAATAGTATTTTAACATTTTAAGTTTTAACACAGCTGCATTCTCAACCTCGGACACATCAATGGGACGTATTTTTCACCTCTGAGTTTGTCGGTGATGGGACTGAGCTAAAATAACAGTTACTCCACCAAGCAATATATAATGTTTTTCTTTTTGCTTGGTTTTTTACACTTACAGGAAGTCCATAAATCATTGCACTAAAATGTTTATTTTTTATTTTGAGAATTTGTACTAAAATGTGTATATAAATATATACATTAGTTTGGTTATGTACAGGAAGTTCAAGAAACAAACTATTTGGTCTTCTTGGTTGTTTTCCACAATATTTCTGCTCGTTATCAACAAAGTTTATCATCAGTGTGAAAATATATTATACAGTATTTTAGGAAATTAGAAACTTTCATTTCTTGTATTATTTTCAGTGTATTTATCTCCTTTGTATATGTCAAATGTATACTCAAGAAAATACAAAATAGCATTTCTTGTATTATTTTCAGTGTATTTATCTCCTTTGTATATGTCAAATGTATACTCAAGAAAATACAAAATAGAAGTCTACATGGTATCAGAGCAAGGTTCCTTCTAGAGTTTTATATTACCTCCCGCCACCGCCGTCTCAGACCTCTGCCACCGGCCGCCGACTGCACATCCGCGACTGCTTCATCTCAAACCTTCGACTTCGCCTGTGTCTCCGATTTGACTCAGACCTTCGCGTTTTCTGCAGTCCTCGCCTCACATAGATCCGTGTCTCCGATTTGACTCAGACCCTCCGCAGTCCTCGCCTCAGACCCTTCGACTGCGTCTCAGATCGTTGGCCATAGCTTGTACGTCTCAGTCCCTTCAGAACCCACAGATCCGTGCGTTTTTTTTTCTTTGCCATTACCATCCATCCATCGCGCGTTTCGACCATCTGTCCATCGCTGTACCCAGATCCGCCGTATCGCCTAGATTTGCACGCCTTCGAATTTCAGATCTCCCTTCTGAAGAATACAAATTCCTCCGGGTGAAGAAGAAAAAGGCACCCGATTTGATTCAACCAGTTCAGTTTACCCAAGATTAGTCCAGTTCGGTTTGGTTCAACCAGTTCGGTCGGTTCACTCTCTTGATCTGTTGGTTGGTTCAATTTGGTCTAGTTCAAGACAGCTTTAATATTTTTCTGTTATAATGGAGAAAAGTGATATTTTTCGTCCCATTAGTACGATTCTTAATGGTACGAACTATATCACTTGGGCACACCAAATGAAAAGTTTTTTGATCGATCGAAAGTTATGGCGAATTGTCACTGGTGATATTTCCAAACCTGTGAAAAGCAAGGATACAACTGAAGAAGATGCCAAATTTCTTGAGCGATTAGAGGACTGGGACAGCAAAAATCATCAAATAATGACTTGGATTGGTAACACTTCTATTCCTGCCATTCATGTTCAATTTGATGCTTTTGATAATGCTAAAGAACTTTGGGATTTTTTATCTACTCGGTTTCAATCTATCGGACTGGCTCATTATTATCAACTGCATAGCAGTCTTGTTAGTCTAAATCACGACATTGGTCAATCTGTCAATGAATACCTTGCTGCACTTCAACCTATTTGGACTCAGCTCGATCAAGCTAAAATTAGCCAAGATCATATTCGTCTCATTAAAGTTCTTATGGGACTTCGCCCGGAATATGAGTCTGTTCGTGCTGCCTTGCTACATCGAAATCCCTTACCTACGTTAGATGCAGCGATTCGGGAAATTCTGTTTGAAGAAAAACGACTTGGCATAGTCTCATCCCCACAGTCTGAAGTTGTGCTCACAACCACTCATCCACACAATTCATCTGGGTCCCTCTTTTGCAAGAACTGTAAATCTCATGGTCACAAGTTTGCTGATTGTCCCAAAATTGAGTGCAGGTACTGTCACAAACGTGGTCATATCCTAGACAACTGTCCCACTCGACCACCTCGCCCTCCGGGTCATTCTACAAAATCCAGAAACTTTTCTAAAGCTAGTTCTTCATCTGTTGCTGCTGCCACCCCATCTGATGATTTCACTCCTCCCAGTTTTCAGATTAGTGATCTTCAGGACTTATTAAAATAGGTGATTTCATCCAATTCAACTGCCCTTGCTGTCTCATCAGGTAATTCATGGCTTCTTGACTCAGCCTGTTGTAATCATATGACCTCTAACTTTTCTCTAATGTCTTCATCCACCACTGCAAAATCTCTTCCTCCCATTCATGCTGCCAATGGTAATTGTATGAGTATTTCTCATATTGGCAAAGTAGACACACCTACTTTAAGTCTTCCCAATACCTATTACGTTTCAAATCTTACCTTTAATCTTGTCTTTGTGGGTCAATTATGTGATATTGGCCTAATCGTTTGTTTCTTTCCTACTGGTTGTCAGGTTCAGGATCCGCAAACGAGATAGACGATTGGTACGGGTCGCAAAGTGGGAAGATTATTTGAGCTCACATCACTCCAGCTCCCAAATTATTCATCTATTTCTGCTCCTGTCACTGACTCTACAATATATCAGTGGCACCTTCGTCTTGGTCATGCTTCCTCTGACAAACTTCGTCATTTAATTTCTGTTAGTAATTTAAATAATGTTTCCAAATTTATTCCTTTTGATTGTTTGAATTGCAAACTTGCAAAACAACCTGCATTATCTTTCTCTACATCATCCTCTATATGTGATACTCCATTTGGCTTAATTCACTCAGATATTTGGGGTCCTGCCCCTATTAGTACTGTCAATGGCTATCGCTATTTTGTTTTATTTGTTGATGACTACTCCCGTTTTACATGGATATATTTTCTTAAAAATCGATTTGCCTTATCCTTGATTTACATTGCCTTTGCTAATATGGTTCAAAATCAATTTTCTCGAACCATTAAAATTCTTTGCACAGATAATGCAATGGAGTATAAGGATTCCAGTATTCTGTCATTTCTCACCCAACAAGGTACTCTTATTCAACGATCATGTCCCCATACCTCCCAACAAAATGGGCGAGCGGAACGTAAACATCGTCACATTTTAGATTCTGTCTGTGCTCAACTTCTCTCTGCCTCCTGTCCTGAGAAGTTCTGGGGTGAGGCTGCTCTTACCTCTGTCCATACCATTAATCGGCTCCCTTCTTCAGTTCTTCAGAATATCTCCCCGTTTGAACGATTATATGGTACTCCTCATTCTTATTCTCATCTTAAAGTCTTTGGATGTGCATGTTTTGTCCTTCTTCATCCTCATGAACATACTAAACTTGAACTGCGTGCACGCCTTTGTTGTTTTCTTAGTTACGGAACTGAACATAAAGGTTTTCGTTGCTGGGATCCCATTTCTAACCGGCTACACATATCTCGACAGGTTACTTTCTGGGAACATACCATGTTCTCTAGTCTCTCGTCATTTCATACCTCTCTCTCGAGTCATCAATCATTTTTTACTGATCTCTCCAATGATCTTTTCCCATCCTCTGAGTCTCCTCCTAAACTTGAGCTTGATCAATCTACACTAGTTTCTGCAATCTCGGATCTACCATCTGTTACAATTGCTGAACCTGAACCTGATCTGGTCCCTTCTGTCCGTCGCTCCACTCGGGTAAGAGAAACTCCTTACCATCTCCAAGATTATCATTGTTTTTCCACTATTGTTTTTTTAGTTGAACCTACCTCTTATAAAGAGGCCAGCACTAACCCTCTCTGGCAGCAAGCAATGAATGAGGAACTCCAAGCTTTAGAAAAGACGCAAACATGGGACTATGTTGATTTACCTCTTGGTAAGAGACCTATTGGCTGTAAGTGGATCTATAAAATTAAAACACACTCTGATGGATCTATCGAACGCTATAAAGCACGTCTTGTTGCGAAGGGCTATTCCCAGGAATATGGCATTGATTATGAGGAGACTTTTGCTCCTGTTGCTCGAATAACCTCAGTTCGCAGTCTCTTAGCTGTTGCAGCTGCCAAACAGTGGCCACTTCTTTAGATGGATGTCAAGAATGCTTTCTTAAATGGCACTTTATCTGAGGAAGTTTACATGACACCTCCACCTGGTGCTTCTTCTCCACCTCAGAAAGTATGTCTCCTTCGTCATGCGTTATATGGTCTAAAACAAGCTCCATGAGCCTGGTTTGCAACATTCAGTTCCACCATAACCCAGCTTGGGTTCACTTCCAGTCCCCATGATACAACATTATTTACCCGACAAACTCCTCATGGTATTGTTCTTCTCCTCTTATATGTTGATGACATGATTATTACAGGTGATGACCCTCAGGCTATATCTGACCTACAATGTTACCTTGGGAAACATTTTGAAATGAAAGATTTGGGATCACTCAGTTATTTCCTTGGTCTTGAGGTCTCCTATCACACTGATGGATACTATTTATCTCAAGCAAAATATGCCTCTGATCTCCTCACTTGATCTGGTATTTTTGACTCGGTCACAACACCAACACCTCTTGATCCAAATGTTCGTCTGACCCCTTTTGATGGTGTTCCACATGAAGATGCCACCTTGTATCGACAACTCATTGGCAGTCTTATTTATCTGACCGTGACTCGCCCAGATATTGCCTATGCTGTTCACATTGTTAGCCAGTTCATGGCTTCTCCTCGGACTATACACTTTACTGTTGTGCTTCGTATTCTTCGCTATATTAAGGGCACACTTGGTCATGGACTTCAGTTTTCTTCCAAGTCATCATTAGTACTATTTGGCTATTCTGATGCTGATTGGGCTAGTGATCCCACCGATCGTCGTTCTACCACAAGTTATTGTTTTTACTTGGGGGATTCCCTCATCTCTTGGCGAAGTAATAAACAAACTGTTGTCTCCAGATCCAACACTGAATCTGAATATCGTGCACTTGCTGATGCCACTTCTGAATTACTCTGGCTTCGATGGCTTCTTGCTGACATGGGTGTTCGTCAATCATCTGCTACTATACTTCACTGTGACAATCGTAGTGCAGTCCAAATTGCTCACAATGATGTATTCCATGAACGTACCAAGCACATTGAAAATGATTGCCACTTTGTTCGCCATCATCTCTTGAGCAACACTCTCCTCTTACAATCCATCTCCACTACCGAGCAACCAGCTGATATCTTCACAAAAGCCTTGCCTCCAAGTCGGTTCACTCAATTACAACACAAACTCAAGTTGGTTGCAACTTTACCACCTTGAGTTTGAGGGAGGGTGTGAAAATATATTATACAGTATTTTAGGAAATTAGAAACTTTCCTTTCTGGTATTATTTTCAGTGTATTTATCTCCTTTGTATATGTCAAATGTATACTCAAGAAAATACAAAATAGAAGTCTACAATCAGTTTGGTTGTATTTGTAGAATCCCAGCCGGAAAATTTGTGGATTTCAGTCGGGAATGTCATTTTAAAAAGTTAAGGTCCCGTTTGATAATAATTTGGATTTTGGTTTTTGGTTTTTGAAAATTGTGCTTGTTTTCTCACAATTTCTCTACAATGACTTTTATCTTCTTTACAATGATTTCCATCTTTCTTAAGAAAACACTTGAATTCTTAGCTAAATTCTAAAAACAAAAACTACTTTTTGAAAATTACTTTTTTTAGTTTTTAAAACTTGACTTGGTTTTTGAATACACATCTAAAAAGTAGATAAGAAAACATGGAAAGCTATGGGTGAAAGTAGTATTTATAGGTTTAATTTTCAAAAACCAAAAACTAAAGTCCAAATTGTTATCAAATAGAGTCTAAATTTTTTATGTTTTATTTATTTTTATTGTCTTTGTGTGAAACATATGTACAGAAACATATGTTGTGAAAATTATTCTGACTAGGAAATTTGTGAATTTCGGCCAAAAACGTCATTTAAAAAAAAAAAAATATATATATATATATATATTTATATATTTATTTGTTTATTTATTTGTTTATTTGTATTTGTCTTTATCTGGAAACATATGCACAGAAATATATGTTGTGAAAATTTTATTTGTACAAAAGTACTTTATTTGTATATATACCTATCGATATTTTTATAGCACCTTAACTTTTATTTGTACAGAAACATATATCGTGAAGAGAATTTTAATACAAATATATAGGCCTTGACCCTTGGATAAAATCGATTTTAATACATATGCTTAGTTTTAATTATCTTGTCACGATTAAAATCGTGTTAATGAAATGTTTTGTTAGTTAAATGGTTGGTAAAATATCTATATACCATTAATTTGATAGTATTTACCACAATTAACAAATAAGGGAAAAACGTAAAATAACATTTAAAATATAAAATAAAATAAGTCAAAGTAGAAACTAGTTTTTCTTTTTTGTTTGAGAAAATGTACAAAAAATATTTTGAGATATTTCCGGTAATTACCGAGAACATTCTTGAATAAGTGTTACTTTTAAATATATTTGAGAAATTAGACCTAAACAATAGGTCTAGAAATAGAATCAAGCCTCAGCTTCACGCTTATATTATTCAACCAAATCTGGCGCTGGTCAAAAGCCACCAATTGGTTTTCTTGTTTCCCTCTGTATATATCCCACACACTTCGATCGCCGCCGCTGCCATGTCTGCAGAGGATACGACGGACGAACAAGACGGCTCCGCCGCCGTCCACGGAGACATTTTGGAGAATATTCTCTCTCACGTCCCTCTCATCGATCTCGCTTCTTCCTCCCTCGTTTCTCGCCGCTGGGAACGCGCCGTTTCATCCTCTCTCTCCCATTTCAACGCTCCCAAACCATGGCTCCTCCTCTTTTCTCAGCCCAAATCCTCTCCTTCCGTCGCCGTCTCCTCCGCCGCCTACGATCCCCGCTCGGCCGTCTGGATGAACATCAACCACCGCCCTCCGATCACCCTCTCCGCCCCCCTCCGATCATCTCACTCTACTTTACTTTACACACTCACCCCCTCCAGATTCTCTTTCTCAATCGATCCCCTCCACCTCAAGTGGCATCACGTGAATCCCCCACTGACGTGGCGGACCGATCCAATCGTTGCCCTCGTTGCCCACCTCGCCATCGTCGTAGCCGGCACGTGCGACTTCATTGACGAACCCCCAGCCGTGGAAATTTACGACTTGAAATCCAAAGCGTGGGACACGTGCGACGAACTGCCCTCGATCTTCGCCGAATATGCGACCGCTACGTGGTTCTCAATTGCCGTTGACGACAGTAGATTACACGTCATGCATAAAAGTTCCGCGGCGATATTTTCGTTCGACCCGACAGAGAAAACGTGGGCCGGAGCGTATGACATGAAACCCGACCCGGATGTGTTTTCGTCTATAATCGGTTTTTCCGGCGGAGGAATGGTGGTTGTGGGACTATTGGGGTCGCCGGAGGATGTTAAAACCGTGAAGATATGGGAAGTGGTGGTCCAATTTTCGGAATGGCGGGAAATTGGGGAAATGCCTAAGCCGTTAGTTGAAAAATTGCAAGGAGAGAGTGCAGAAATGGCGTCCATCGGAATGTCGTCGGCTGGAGATTTTATATTCCTTTACCACGGTGAGGACCCGGTGGAGGTGATTCAGTGCAAGGTCGGCGATGGCGGTTGTCGGTGGGGAATTGTGCCGAATACGGTGGTGGACGACCGGAGCCGGCTCCGGCGGTTGGTGTTTACCAGCTCCAACATCAGCGTCGGAGACTTGCAGAGAGCGTTGAGATCGGAAAGTCCGCGAATTACCGTTAAGGTCCAGGATTCCGACGAACTGATTTTGTCGTAGTTTGATAAAGAGGAAAACTTACCTCATGCCTGGGCTGCACCTTGTATCTGCAGCCCATGCACGTGGCATGAGGTAAGTGTGCCACGTTTTTTACTTTATTTATTTATTTTTTAATTTACACTTTTGCTCCATGTGCTGTTTTATGTACTTTTTTTATTTTTTTAATTCATACTCTCTGCCCCAAGTTTTATGCAAATAGTTAAATTTAAAATAATTTTATATTTTCAATAAATGCACGCCAATCAAATCACCAACTTGCATTTTTATTTATTATTATTTAATTCGTAAGCTTTCTCCTTATCAAAATCTACTTCTTGGATTTTCAACTTTTTTATCAAAATATGTATATACAAAATTTTAAAATTTTTAATTTTTCTGGATCAAAATCTACTTCTTGAGCAAGGTTCGAAATGTCGATGTTGATAAAAATGTCGAGGTCCAAAATTTATGGAAATGTCGATGGAAATTTCGGTGGAAATTTACGGAAATTATGGAAATTGATGGAAATTGTTTGAATTAGCCAATGAAATTTAGATTTTGACTTAATTAGACTATAATGGACTATTTTTAAGCATCACATCTAAAAATTAAGATAATATTTACATATAAATGTCAATTGAGAATTTGAAATGTCGATGCGAGTATGAATTTGAAAAAAAAATATGTAAATTGATTTAAATTATTAAAATTATTTCATGAAACCTTAATTGTGAGTCGTGACTCAATTATAGTATAATTGATTACTCTTAAGTCTTAACATCATATATTTAAATATATATAATATTTATATTCAATTAGACAGCTATGAAGGAAATTTGAGAGAATTGAAATGAATTTAAGAGAATTAGAGGGAATTTGAGAGAATTGGAGGAAAATTAAGATAATTGGAATTGGAGTGTAGAAATGCTTGTAACTAATGTTGAATATTTATTTATAATTTAGTTATGATTTTTTTTTGTTACATTATATTGTTATTTTAAACCTTCAATTTTCAATTGATTATTTATAAAAGGTAATTTAGGGTGCGTAAATTTAAACCCCTAACATTTTATACAAATTTTATGTTTTGTTTTATTAAGGATAGATTTAAAATTTTAAATATGTATAAACGATAAATAAGTTAAAAAGTAATTATTATTTATTTCACATTTTAATATATATGTTTTCAATTAAAAAACTCAAGAAGTAGATTTTGATCCAGAAAAATTAAAAATTTTAAAATTTTGTATATACATATATTGATAAAAAAGTTGAAAATCCAAGAAGTAGATTTTGATAAAGAGAAAGTTTACAAATTAGAAAAAATAATAAATAAAAATACAAGTTGGTGATTTGATTGATGTGCATTTATTGAAAATATAAAATTATTTTAAATTTAACTATTTGCATAAAACTTGGGGCAGAGAGTATGAATTAAAAAAATAAAAAAAGTACATAAAACAGCACATGGAGCAAAAGTGTAAATTAAAAAATAAATAAATAAAGTAAAAAACGTGGCACACTTACCTCATGCCACGTGCATGGGCTGCAGATACAAGGTGTAGCCCAGGCATGAGGTAAGTTTTCCTCTTTGATAAAATGTTGATATATAATTAAATTTACTATAATCCATCGACTTAAGTTTTTGAATTGATTTGTAATTTAATATTGTATCAGAACCCATAAAGTCTATGTTGAAGGTATCTCATATCTGAAAAATGAAGAAATATCTCACAATTTATAAAATACATAGATTATTTTTCTCATTGCTAATTAATTTTGATATGAAACTCCATGTTTCTCTAATATGATATGAGAGCAAGAAGTCTTATACTTAAGATTTTGGGTTGATGAGTAATTTAACATGCTTTAAATTTTGTTTCATTTTTTGTTTCGATACTTTCAAATGTCTAATTTTAGTCATTCAGTTTCAATAAAGCTTAAAATTTCTTAACAAAAATTTGTTTCTATTAGTTTTTCCTCTATAAATTTTAAAAATATGTTCACATGTCTTTTATTGTATTAAAATTTTTATTATTATTTAATCAATTTCGATAAAAATTAACTTCAAACTTTTTATGAGAACCAATTTTAAGCTTTATTAAAAGTACAATAACTAAAATTAGACATTTAAAAGTACATAGAACAAAATTTAAAGTACAAGAACCAAAATGATATTTTAACTATATATATATATATATATATATATATATATATATTATGTTCAAGTTTCATTTGCTCTTATCCTCAAAAAAAAAAAAAAAAAAGTTTCATTTGTTCTATTCAGTCCAAATGTTATTTTAATATCAATGATTGAATTTTTTTGTTTTTTTGCAAATACAATGATTGAATTTTTGATAGTGATGTTTTTTCTTGAAATAAACTATATATTTGAAGTGTGAGATTTAAATCTTGATCTCGGTCGATTATATATGCCAGGGGCGGGCGGTACCATAGACTGACCCTCAAACTTTTGTTTTCTAATTACTTTAATTTGTTTTATTCTGATTATTCTGATTATTCTGATTATTATTATTATTATATTTACGATAGTTATGTATTTATTTATTTATCTTATTTATTATATTTTTCTAATCTAATTTTAAGTTTTAGTATAAATATATAAGTTTATTTTGAATAAATTTAATTTAGTTATATAAATATCATTATAATTAAAATTACGTTAAGTTAATGCTAAAACTATGAAGTTAACGTAGGGACCTATCAGACACTAAAATGAAAATTCAAAGATATATCAAAATTTTGGTTTAAATCCTATTTTGGTCAGTGTACTAGCTTTGATTAATTTTAGTTCCTATACTATTATAAAATTTTCGTTTTGGCCTTTGTTGTTCATTTTAGACATTGAATGTTCAAAACATCCACTTTGGTCCTTGTAATTTTAAAAGGTGATCATTTAGTCTTTTTTTTTTTACAAAATCAAAATGATAACTTTTTGAAAATATTGAAATTAAAATAGACATATCGAAAGTATATAGACTAAAGTGGACAAAAGTTAAAGGTACAAGAATCAAAATAAACAAAAACTAGAAGTTTAGGGACTAAAGTGGTATTTAAACCTAAAATTTGTTTAAAGTATATGGACTTGATAGACACAACATTGAAAGTTAAGGAACCTGTACGAAACTTTTAAAAAGGGAAATTGTAAGTAATGTTTACAAATAAATACCCATAGTGAAAAAATGATAAAAATGTTTCATATTTGGGATTATAGCTACCGATTTTTCAGGGAAGAGTGTGAATAAAAAAATGTGTCCATCCTACCCTTGGTGTATATTATATTGTTATCTACATTCAACATAATTCAACCGCAAGATCTGTTCTTTTTAAAAAATTCTCCCAAGTATGGGAGGGATATTTCGAAAGGCCTTAAAAAAATCCCTAAAGATATGAGATTGATTTTAAAAACGGAAAAATGTGAATAATTTACATATACATATCTAACCATATGCTTTTTATTTGGGTGAAGACAAAAGAACGAAAAAAAAAGGGTGAACGTAATAGGAGAAACGCACCTTTCAGTGCCTTTCTAGTGAATGATAAACAGCTTGTCGAAGACTCTATCAAATTTAATTATTAACCGAGCCTCTAAAATTTGCAATAATAGTGGCCAGGGTCGATCACATGGATTAGATTTCTTAGATTAATTAAGTATTATTGTTGTTGCCTATTATTAGACAGGAGAACGCACCTGACCTCCACGTGACACAGCAACGATGAATTTCTTTGAAAGGGGAAGAACGTGGCCTGCAAGACAAGAAAAATTTGAACACCGGTATGGTGCTTGCCACACAGGCTCCGATGCTTAAGTTAAAGAGTGAATGAGTGTGAAAAGTTAGGGTTTTGAGAATGAGGAAGCACTTACCTTCTTCATCATGAGGATGAGTATTTATAGTGCTTTTCTAGGGCGAAATCTTCAATCCGTGGCGAATTAGGAAAGGGAAAAGGTCAAAGACGGGCTGGACCAAGTCAAGGGAGCTAAAGGAGGTGGGCCCGACCCCATGGTGGGGTCGGCCCATGTGGTCGGCCTCGGCCTAGGCCGAAGCGAAACGGGCCCAATTCCTGCCTCTTTTATTTCTTGGAGGCTCGGTCCCTTTTTCCTTTTGGCCCAATTTGATCTGTTTTAGTCTATTTTGAGCTCCTCTTTGCATATTTGGTCTTCCACTTCCTTGATAATTCAAATTTGTTCTTATAGTTGAATTTTACCCATAACAATTATTATTACTCACACTTAATTTTATCTAAGAGAGCCTAGAATCAAGAGGTGAAATAAAGGTAAACTAAGCTATGCGTTCTCCTGTCTAAAATTATTATTACTCACACTTAATTTTACAATGTTGGAGACACTTAGAGGGAACCCTTTTTAACATTGATTTTAATTTTATAAAAAAAAATATTAAAAAAAAAAAAACTTCAAGCTAGTCAAATTAAGAGATTATTCATATGTTCAACTATTATAAGCCAAGAAATCAAAAATATATTCAATTGACTTTCTCAAGCCCAACTAAAATTCATGCTCAATTATTAAATCAACTCTCCAGTCTAAATTTCATAATTAAACATGGCATTATAAGATTTCTTTAACATCTTCCATTAGCAAACAATTCATTCTCATGCTAAAGCTTACTAAGAGTTATGCAACAAGTTTAGATTCAAGTTCTACTCTTCCAAGCTATAACTTAAATCATAACTCTTGGCCAAAGAATCAATACAACGAGAATGCATAAATAAGATCAGTTGAAATATATAAATCTTGAAATGAATCTAAAGAATCCATCACAACCAAAGTTAAACAAATGAGTTCATTCAAATCTAAAATTATAACGATAAACTCATGTCAATATCTAAAAACAATAACTACAAGATAAATAGAGAAAAGGAAAAAACTCTCTAACGCATGCCACCCTCGCTCCTGTCATGATGTCCCGCATGTTGACTTTTTGGCCATTAATCTCAAATTAATTAATTAATTAATATTTTGATGATAACAAACTTAATTTTATTTATTAAAATTTTTAGTGTTTTGAAGTATCCATTGTGTAGATCTCGATAAGACGATTCCAACAAATTTTGAATCGTTCAAATTGGAGCTCAAACGAAGAAGTTATGGGAAAAAAATTGACGGGAAACATCCCAGGCATGACACGTGGCATATTTTGATGACGTGACAGATGACGGAGAAGGTCAACAGTTAACCTTGATGACGTGTTCGATGATGTGGTATTTCAAACGGTCAAAAATGTTGACATGGAAGATGACATGGCAACACGTGGTCTAATAGGAATTCGACATGTGGCGTATTTGGGTTTTTTTTAAAAAAGAATTTAATATTAAAATAAAATCCAATGGTCAAATGAGTTTGAATTTATTATTATTTTAATATTTTAATATTATTTTATTATTATAATAATATTAATTTTGAATTTCTTTTTTGCAATCATTCAGAAGCTAACACGTGGCAGAAATGACTAGTTTTTGTCTTCTCTCTATTTAAGGCTGGAAAAAAATTGGAAAAAATGGGAAAAAATTCTATTTTTCTTAGAGAGCACTTCTACCATTTTTGAGCAATTTTTGAGCTTCTATTTTTTATTCTCTTTACCAATTTGAGGCCTATAGTTTGTAAGAATTCCTTATTACAAAAGGTTGTGAGCTAAATTTTGTATATCTACTATTTGAAAGAGTTTCTCTATCTCGTTCTTCACTTTCTAAACTTTGTAAGGGTTTCTCTTGATCCCAAAAAAGAGAGAGTGTAATGGTTTGATCCTAAACGGTGGAAAGGATCGGGTTTGTTCTTGCTCTAGCAAAATGATCGTTATAATGGTTAGACTCTAAATCGTGGAAAGGGTCGTTGTTCTAGTGAAATACCCAAGAGGTGCTTGGGGAGTGGACTGTGCCAGGTTGTGCCTAACCACTATAAAATTCTAGGTGTCAATTTCTCTATCCCTATTTTATTTTATTTTTGCAATTAATTTGTTATTATATTTTATTGTATGAAATTAAATACAATAATTTGTTCTTGATATGTATTGCTCTTTTTATGTTTGTTTAGATTGGTAGTTTTTAAATTGTCCATATTATTTACCAATCTTGTTTTTAGAATTAAATAAGGTGTTTAAAATTATTTTTGTGTTAATTTCTTGTTTAAATTACTTGTTTGTAAAAAGTGTGTTAATTTGTTTAATTAGGCCTATATTAGGAAGAAATTTTATAAAATTTGAATAAACCATATTCACCCCCTCTAGGGTTGTCATACCGATCCTACACCGCGATCTTGAGCCTTGAATCTCTTTCTTGGCTCTTAAAGGTGCTCCCTTAATCCCAATTGTAAAGTAGAAATCGAATTCGGACTGGTTCCTCTCCAAATGGCCTCCGCTTTTCCGCAACCAAACTCTTCCTTTTATATTATCGTGACAGTGTCGAGATGCTAAGGATAACGTCTCAACGCTTCGACCTAATTTGCAAGTAAAAAAAAAAAGGAAATATGGTGTAGCATTGAGACGCTACACTTAACATCACAACGCTACGAATGGAAGATGCCTCAAGTGCGCGTTTTGGGCATTGAGACGCCCAAAAGTGGCATCTCAACACCACTCTTGCAAATTGTACAACTTGTGTGACTGATGTAGCCACCTATTTTTGTCTGGCTCACTTTTATAAATTTGATTGCTAGATTAATAATTTCTATGCATTTTTATGTTGGGTTTTAAATTTGCTTATTATTGGTTATATCCCCTTTATTGATTTTATTGCTAATTTAGCTTACTTTTTATGCTCTTATTTCTGTTCATTACGTTGGAGTAACCAACCAAATTGTTGGAGAAAAAAACAAAAATGGATTAAAGGAGTAATGTTTTGAATCTTTTTTATTTGGTTGACCAATGTTGGTCTTTATTTTGTGTTAGCTCCTTTTTGGCATGAATTCCAAATTGTTGGAGAAAAAAACAAAAATGGATTAAAGGAGTAGTGTTTTGAATCTTTTTTATTTGGTTGACCAATATTGGTCTTTTTTTGTGTTAGCTCCTTTTTGGCATGAATTCCAAATTGCAAAAAAACTAGCCAATAAAAGGGTTACACAAAAGTAGTATTCTTTGGGGCATTATATACCCCATTTTTCTCAGCTTGCAAAGGGGGGGGGGGGGGGGGGGCATTCTCAGCAAAAAAAAAAAAAAAAAAAAAAAAAAAGCCTACAAGCACACAATCCATTCTCAACTACAACTACATCATAGAGAAAAAATAGAGTTCCAGTGTAAGTCTTTACTCTAGAAGCTAGCAAAAATCCTTTAGAACATAATAAAAAATTTTAGAACACAATAAAATAACCGTAGCTTAGTTGGGGGTTGCACTTGGTAGGGCTTTGACCCAAGGATCCGCACCTCAAACAACAAGCTAGTTGTGTGTTCTTGACCACCACCTTTAGATCTTCATCTCTATCTCGAAATGCCCCTAAAAACAGTAGTTGAGTAAGGGTGTTATGAGTTTGCTTGCATTTTTGTTGTTTATTACATCTCTTCTTACTTTTATTATAATGAGAATATTTGCCTATCTTTGTTTGTATTATGCCTTAGATCATTTGTTATGATACTGCATTTATTTTTTTTAAGGTTTATCTCTCCTACTTATCTTCTATTTTTCTCCATTTTCTTCTTCTTGGCTCTTGAGTTCTTTGTACTAAAAAAAAGTAAATAAAACAAAAAAAAAAAAAAAGAAAAGGAAATCAAAGCAAAAGAAATAGGAAACAAAATGTTGTGAAACCAAAAGAAAAGAGATTAACTTACTTTCGTTGAAATGATGAGCTTTGCTTCTATTGTAAAAGAAAATTGCATGGTGAAAGGCTAAGGAAGAAGAGAGAAAAAATTGAAATTTGAGAGCAAAGAAGAGAAGAAGATGAAGTGTGTGAAGGGAGGGAAAGGTGGAGCAAAAAAAAAAAAGATTGGTTTAAAAGAAAAAGAGAGAGAAAAATGTAAGTTTTATTAATATATATATATATATATATATGTACTTGGACTGACGCACACACTTTTTTTACTTTTTTCGAAATGTTGCGTTAGTGCAGTGCACTGACACTTTTTTTTTTAAATCGTTATTATTATTATTATTACTATATAGTATATACATATATGTGTTTGTGTGTGAGGGATTGATGCACATTTATTTATTTATTTTTTATTTTATTATATCTTCATTCGAAACAAACTTTTTTATTTATTTATATTTATTTTTTTAGTGTTGCATTTTTTTAAATGCTATTTTTTTCTTGGGTTAAAATGAAAAAAAAAAAATTCCTCCTATTCTCCACGTTGTAATTTGACATATGTATTTGTTATGTTATAAGGTATTGTGCCAATCTTTTAAATTCATTTTTTTTCTAAAAAATGGCTGACGGCGGAATCTAGAAATATTTGGGAGTTCGATTTTCTAGTTTTCTCGAGGTGAGGAATCGATTCTTTGGAAGTTCAAGATCAATTCCAATATGTTGTTTTAAATTTTTAATACACTTGCATATTATGTTTCTTTGCTTATTTACTATGAATGGACTATTATGCATGCTGAATTTATCTTTACATTGCACTAATTTGTTATGCTTGACTTCGATTTTTTTTAATTTTTCTTAATATTTTCAAATCTCTCTTTTTCAACTCATTTCTCTTTTCATAAAAATTATTTCCAAATCTTAAAAAATTGTTCTTTTTTAGTTTACAAATTTTTTTTTTTTAAATCAAGGTGTTATTTCCAAAGCCTTTTGCAATAGTTTTCTTAAAAAAGTGAATTCCAACCTTTTTTTAGGGCAAAATACATTTTTGGTCCATCAGTTTTGCATTTAGTTCCCTTTTGGTCCCTGAGTTTTCAAATTGAACAAATTTACCCCTGAGTTTTGTATTTCGTATTAGTTTTAGTCCCTCCGTCAAATTTTCTATTAATTTTTAACAAAAAGCTGACGTGGCACTTAAATATTATTAAAAATATATATATTTTTTAATTTTTTAATTATTAAACTTAATATATATATATATATATATATTCTCTTCTTTCTCCCCTTCGCTGCTATTTGCCGCCGGCCGTTGCTCTCCGGTCGCCGGTCATCGCCTCCGGCCATCGTGCTCCAGTCACCAGTCGCCGACCATTTTTTTTTTTTTTCGTTTTCTTCTTTTTTTTTTCTCCCACTTTCTTGTTGTTCTCTTTCCCTTCCTTTCCTTGTTTTTTTAAAAAAAAAAAAATTCATTTGTTACATTTGCCCATTTAAAAAGGTATTTTGCCAATTTTTTTTTTCATTTTCCTTCTTCTCTCTCCAATTTTTCTTCTTGTCCTCTTTCCATTCCTCTCCTTTCTATTTTTTTTAAGAAAAATCCATTTAAAATGAAGGGAAAAGGATTTCATTTCAACTAATTATTTCCTTTGTTTTAAATCCTTTCGTTTCAACAATTGCCTATTTGTTTACATTTTAAATCCTTTCGTCTTAACAATGTTTATGTTTAGTGTTTAACTTGAAATGGAGAGATTTAAAACGAATGAAATAATTAGTTGAAACGAAATCATTCCCCCTTCATTTTAGACTTGAAACGAATTGAAGAGGGGGTTTCCCCCTTGTTTTTTTTTCGTATTTATTATTTACACCAAACTTTTAAAAAAAAAATTATCTAACTTGAAACGGAGGGATTTAAATAATAAGTTAAAACTAATAAGTTTTGGTTTAAATAATTTTTTTTTAAACAAAGGAAATAATTAGTTGAAACGAAATCCTTTCCCCTTCATTTTAAATGGATTTTGTTTAAAAAAATAGAAATGAGAGGAATGGAAAGAGGACAAGAAAAAATATTGGAGAGAGAAGAAGGAAAACGAAAAAATAAAAATAAAAAATTGGCAAAATACCATTTTAAATGGGTAAATGTAACAAATGAATTTTGTTTAAAAAAGAAGGAAAGGAAGGGAAAGAGAACAACAAGAAAGATGGGAGAAAAAAAAAAGAAGGAAACAGAAAAAAAAAAAAGGCCAGCGACTGGAGCACGATGGCCAGAGGTAGAGGGAGGCGGCGGCCATCGCTGGAGAGCAACGGCCGGTGGCGGCTTGCAGCAAAGGGGAGAAAGAAGAGAATATATATATATATATATATATATATATATATATATATATATATATATTAATAATATTTAAGTGCCACGTCAGCTTTCTGTTAAAAATTAATAGAAAATCTGACGGAGGGACTAAAACTGATACGAAATACAAAACTCATGGGTAAATTTGTTCAATTTGAAAACTCAGAGACCAAAAGGGAACTAAATGCAAAATTGAGGGACCAAAAAGGTATTTTGCTCTTTTTTTACAAATTCCTATGATGGAATCTATAAATATTTGGAGGTCTGATTTTTTAGAATTCTTGAGGTGAGGGACCATTATCTTTGGGAGTCTAAGATTTTGATCACAAGAAAAAAATGAACTTAATTAAAATAAAAAATTTGTTTTTTTTTAAACTTTTCTTCTATAAAAGACTATTTTATGACAGAGTTGAGAAATTGTAAAATTTTCTCATATTCTTAAGGTGGAAAATTTTTCCTAAGTCTTTTTTGGGGAATATTTCTAATATAGTCAACTTGATGGATATTTATCCACTTATTTTATGGGATCATGACTTCAAATAATGGAGGAATGATAAGTAAAATAAGACATTGTTTTAAAAATCTCTTTTCCCTAAATAAGCTTTTCTTCTAAAATCTTTTGCAATTCAAGATTAAAATTTGGCCACCGTTTTTAACAGGTATTGTGGAGTGCTACCATCTTCCCCATACACAAACAACTTTCGAGCCTAAATCTGGTTTTCGCATAATGTTTTTTTGCCTTTTTTAAAAAAAGTTATTTTATTCTTTTTTGGTGTCCCAATCACACCATAAAAAAAATTAGTGGCTACTCATTTTTCAAATCTCACTTTTTTGAGGATGTCGGTCGCTCCGGGTCGTAGGCACGTGGCGACAACCGCATTGACAGCGTTGAGATGCTGTCATCTCGGGCTCCATTGCTGCAGCTTGTCGCCTTTTTAATTCAAACGCTCCAAAACACACCTTTGTGCTCCAAATACTCCAAGATCTTCCCCAAATAATAAATTTCACTTTGTTTGCTTGAATTCTACAAAATAAACAAAATAAGTCGATGAAAGCGCACTTTAAAGTCACACACTAGCAAGAACATAAGCCTAGAAATAGCACACTTTTGTGTGCTATCAAATACCCCCAAACTTAGATTTTTGCTAGTCCTCGAGCAAAACAAAACACGACTCTCAAAAGATTAGAATTGCATGTATGAGACTCAAGCTTAAATGTTCCAAATAGTACATGAACTACAATAGCAGAAACTAATCAAACACACCCATCCATGAAAAATCAAAATTTAAAACTCTACTCACTTGTATGTGTGTGAAGTCTCTCCTATTTTAGTCATTATAAGTTTGGAAGAGTTTTCTACAACCTTCAGTTTATTTTCCCCTACTTGTAGCTCTAAATTCCAATTGTTAGGCCTCTTCACACTCAAGAAAATAATATGCCACTAGGGTGCCTTAAACATGGGGTAGGCCTTCCCCAAACTTGATTCTCTCAATACTTTGATGGACACTAGCTTTCACACTTCCACTATAGAGACCCTTACCCAGAGCACTCGCTCAATGAGTGGCCTAAATGAACATAGCTGAGGTAGCTTTTTTTTCCCTTAATTTCAAGCACACAAGTTGTTTTTATTTTCTTTTCATTAAGATATAAACCATGGAGCTCAACTAGGCAAATATGTAAACATGAATTCTCTTCAGTGTAACATTATTAACAATCATGCAACTTAGCCTTCTAACTGGTTCCTAGTCCTTTCGGGGTGACAACAAACATATGGACCATATAACCCTATTCTAAGCCTTCAAAACTAAAAATAGTAGAACTAGGGGCCATACTTATATAAGGGAATTAAGCAAAAAAATTAATTTAACTCAATTCAGGGGCATGCTCTCATATTTCCATTATTGCAAACTATCATTATTTCAAACATATCCTAAGTTGGCTTAGCCACAAGTAATGCAATACAATTTGTCCAGATCATACAAAAAAAAAATTTCAAAAACAAAAATGCTCAGAAACCAGCACTTGCAAATTACTGCCCAGGGTGGATCCACGTAGGGGCTAGGTGTAACGACCGGCACTTTCAGGTATTAATTAAAGTTTTAATTTTGAGATTTGAATTAATTGTAAGGCCAATTTCATGTTTAAAGTTGTGTTGAAATTTAATTTTAGAGATATGCATAATTGAAATGGGACAATTGGAGGGTAAATTAGGAAGAAAGAAGGGAAAAAAAGGATTTAATTGTTTTGGGGACATTTTTGTTAATTAGATGACTTTGAGCCAAGCTCAAGCCCAAGGAGAAGTCAAGCCCAATTATCCCTCTCTATTATTTTATACTGCACGTAGCCCTAGGTCAAGCCAAGCCTTCAAGCCAACTCCTGAGCCAAGTCGTCATCTTCTCCAACTTCTTCTTCTTCCTCCCGTGCATTCGACAACCACCCCCATTGAAGCAAAAATTTTCTTTCTTCTTCCCTTTCTACAGCTCACCGCTGCCACACCACCTCAGGCCTCACTGCCTCGCCACCGTCACACCGCCGTGCACAGCTGCTGCAGATCACCGTACGAACACCACGGACTGCTGCCGTCTTCGACCCAATCTGCCCAGACCGCCACGCCGCTGACTCGATCTGCTGAATAGCAGCCGGAGTTGAGCCCGATCTGCAGCAAGAGTCGACCTCCGTTCTCCGTAGCACGCGAACCCCGTGCCGTCCCTTCACCGCAGCTCACCGCGCAGTCGACAGATCGCCCATCTGCCGCTGCACGTCGGATCTGCGAGCTTCACCTCGCCGAAACCCAGACCGACCGTCCAATCTTTCGATCCGCGCATCAAAACTCCACGAAACTCACCGTAAGCCCAAATCTAGCTCGCCGAAGCCCATATCCGGTGTCAACGCTTCTGCACGCGCCGCCGTACGCGCTTCATGCGCCGGCCAAGCGCTGCCGCCTCCTGATCTGTGTTTCAAAATCCCGATGCTCCGTTTGTGTCCTGATTTGGGTAATCTTGGTCAAGATCTTATTTTCGGATTAAGAATTTTAAGAATTATTTGAATAACAAGCTAAGATTTGGTTGACAATTTATTTCAGGATACCCATAATCAAATTGGAGTTAATTCGATAAAATTTCAGCAAGGACTCATTATTTCACAGCCACCTCTCGAGATTAATTATTTTGGGATAAGCAGGAAGCCAGAGTTGGAGAAGACCTTGCTGCCCAGAATAAGAATAATTATTTTGTTTGAAGTAAGTAATTATTTGGATTAAGCCCTTTAAGTTACTTGTGACTTGGTTATTATTATGAATTTTAGAAGGTAAGCATGAAATTCATAATTATGAAGCATGCTATGTTTAGAAAAGAAATCTTACCATGGGCAATTTGGAATTAAATTTGGACTAAGTTTATGGCTATGTTGGAATAGAGAGATTAAAGATTGGAGTTATTATGAGGAACATGCGTTTTATTAAAAGAACTTACTTAAAATAACATAGGGATGAAATTATGTTATCCTGGTAACTATTTGTGGGTAAAACTTAGTTACCTAAGCAAGTGAATATTCTTGTTGAAGAATTTATTGTAGTAAACCCATGGTGGGTTCATGTGAATATACAGTAAATTGAGTAAGTTTGCCTAAGGTTCATAAGTTGAGTTGGTAAAGTAATAAGTTCTTTTGAAATCATTATAGGCTGAGGTGAAAGATCTCCATAAAAGGAGAAAACGAGCTATTTGAGCCAAGGTAAGAGATTTTATGCTGGTATGCTTAAATGCAAGTCGGGAACTGAATTGAAAAGTTACTTTTGAAATAAAAAGATTTTCATAAATGTTTTAGTTATGATTGTTGATGAATTTTGAAATGCTATGTATGAAAAATAATTCTCACTGTATGCCAAATACTCTTACAAATGTGATGCATGATTTATGATTTATGATGATCAATGTGAGAATGTTACTGTGTTGCATCACTGAATGAAAATGAAAGATGCTTTGGGACCTCATGCATACATGTGTATTTTCTTGATAAAATGATTTCGAAGGCTGTGGCAATTACCCTCCTAAAATTATAGATGTACATCTAAATGAAAAGGAACCTGAAAATGTCAAATGAAAATGAACCTGAAAAGGTTACATGGAAAGGAACATGAAAAGGTTACATGGAAAGGAACCTAAAGAGGTTAAATGGAAAGGAACCTAAAGAGGTTAAATGAAAAGGAAATGTTAGGTTGGGATGATTGTCCACATTAAGCCGAAGAGAAAATTTAAAGGGAAACGTTTCTACTATGAAAAGGTTTTAGGTTCCACTAAAAGAAAAATGTTTTCTAAAATTCATTATGTATGTGTATGCATATCCTGACCCCGGTAGTGAGGTCACTTACTGAGTATTCTAAATACTCACTCTTTTTTCATAATGTTTTTCTTTTCAGGCAAAGACAAAGACATATCTTGGGCGATTGACAAGGCAGTTTGCTGAAAGGGTCATGGGTGACTTTGAAGATCATGACTTCCGCATTTAGATAGTGTGTTAGTTAAAAATATTTTGTTAAGTAAACAATGTGTTGTGAAACCATTTCAGCTGATTGAACATTTTAATTCATATTATGTTTTGAAATGGAATTTAAAGAGATCCCGAATTAAAAGATCTTTAACTATTTAGCAAAAAGTTTAATTCTTTCTACCTAGTATCAAAGATTTCCAAATTTCATTAGCATGCATGTAGTAACGTCCCCAGAGAGTTTAATAGGAAAAGTTGGTCGTTACACCAGGAGGGGCACGTGCCCCTCTCAAGTTATCATTATATTATATTATATTATATTATATATATATATGTGTGTGTGTGTGTGTGTTTTTTTTTTTTTTTGACAAACTAAAAACATTCAAATATGCTTTTAGATTGTTGGTAGGGGGGTATGTGGGAATTTTTAGCACCTAGGTTCGAGTCTTCTTTTGGGCTTTTGATTACTTTTTCTTCCATTTTTGATTTTGCAAGGAAAAAAAAAAGAAAGACAGAAAATGTTGGGCAGAGGGCTCATTATTAGTTTATGATTTCAATCTATATATTTTTTTCCAAAAAAAAAAAAACACTCTTGGAAGGTGTTAATTTTTTTTATAATCTTTTATTATATGTTTATAATTAGTATTACTTAATCTAAATGTTATATATCAATACATCTAAAATAATATCCATATAAAGTTTAAATTACAAGTTTAGTCTTTGAACATTCAAATTTGTGTCTAATAAGTATGTGAACTTTAAAAAGTGTCTAATAGATCTCTACCCATTTGATAATAATTGATTTTTGAAAATTAAACTTATAAATACCACTACCATCATGAGTTTTTTTTTCTTCGTTAGCTACTTTCTATATCTATTCTCAAAATCCAAGCTAAGTTTAGAATGGTAAACAAAGTAGTTTTCAAAAACTTGTTTTTGGAATTTGGCTAAGATTTTCAATTGTTTCTTTAAGAGAGATGAATCTCATAGTAAAGAAATTGTGAGGAATCAAGAACAATTTTCAAAAATAGAAAACTAAAAACGAAATAATTATCAAATGGAGCCTAAACTTTCAATTTTCTATCTAATAAGTCATTGAATTTTTAAAATGCCCAATAAGTTTCTAAACTTTCAATTTTGTATTATTAAATCTCTCACACATTCGAAAATTTTAAAAATTAACTGTTCTATTAGACATAAATTTTAATTTTGTATATAATTGAACTCTAAACCTTCAATTATGTATCTAACATATACGTAAATTTTAAAAATGTCGAAATGGTTAAAGACTTATTTGACACAAAATTATGAACTCAAAAGGACAAAGTATTAGATACAAAATGAAAAGTTTATGGACATAATAGACACAAAACTTGAAAATTTAAGAACCTATTAGACACAAAATTGAAAGTTCAAGAATCTTTTATACACTTTTAAACTTCAGAGGCCATATAGACATAAACTTGAAACTTTTATACACTTTTAAAGTTCAGGGGCTATATAGACATAAACTTGAAAGTTCAAAGAGTAAACTTATAATTTAATCTTCTATAAATTTGTGCACCTCCTGACTCAAAGTTCTGGATCCGCCATTGGTACTGCCCACCCCCAAACTTAAAACCAACATTGTCCTCAATGTGAAAAAAAAAAAAATTAATCCAGATCATATAAAGACAATGAAAAAAAGAAAGAGTGAACAATACTGCACTAATAAAAGAGGGTCTCCATAGTGTCCTCAGTGAAAGGGAGAAAGATAATCACCTAAATGATCGAGTCCTGCACAATGGGAACGAGATTTAATGGAACTCCAAACATCCTAAATTAAAAAGGAAAACAGACTAAAAGTAAAAAGGATAGAAAACTTGGTTTGCTTCCTAAGAAGCTCTTTCTTTAACGTATTTAGCTAAACAAGGCTCAAGTGGAGAACTAATTCTTGCACGAATCCATGTCGGCATCCTTGGTGAGTACCCACTCCCAAGGATCCTTATTCAACATCACTTCATGAAAATCATCAGTTAAACTATTGATAGCATCCACAAACATACCTTGGCCTACCTCGCAGGGGTATTTCATTGTTTTGCTCATGTCAAAGTTACCTTTTCGTCGTTTACTTGAAAAGATATATTTCCTTCTTTCACCTTGATGGACGCTTCCTCTGTAGCAAAGAAAGGTCGTCCCAGGATGATGGGAATTTCATCATTACCCTCCATGTCGAGCGCCACGAAGTCTGCAAGAATTAAGAATTTATCCACCTTCACCACGACATCCTCTACTATACCTCTAGGATAGGTGATGGAACGATCTGCAAGCTGTAGAGAGATGTTTGTGTTGGGATTTATGCCCTATAACCTCGTAATTAATTATTTATTTAATAATGAATAATAATTTTGATTATTTTATTTGCAATATAATATTATCCATTATATATATGAAAAATTTCAAGGTTATTAGTGTAATCTTGAACAGTATGTGGTTGACATACGGGATGATCATGTTCAAGAAATAACCTAAATGGTCATAGTATATGAATAAGGTTGGGTGCCTTATCTTGGTAACACTATTAATGCGGCTCACTTTGTAATAGTTATAAATGATTTGATCCAAATCGTTCATGTGGAGACATGTGAGTGGGGATATCTTATACAATGAGTATGTATAAGACTGGACCACGAAATATTTAATCTCTCTTTATAAATCCATTAATTGAAGAGATTAATATTTCATTAGGATGATCATATGCAACTCAATCTTAATCCTGTGTGAGTTATGAACTCCTGCCTGTGAGGGCTTGTCCTTTGATTTGCATGGGTGAGAGTGGCTTTTGTAGCAGATTCAATAAGTCTACCATTTTGGGGACTTGACCAAATAAGGAGCTGGGAATATAATCTCACAAGATGGAATTCACTTCTTCCCATATAGGATAAGTAAATGAGTAGTTTCTTTAAGTGCTGATTTCGAGACTTAAACAATGGATCCCCTGAAGAAATGAACGTTTCACTTTGCAGCAGAAACATTAAATCTTCTGTGATTTTATTTAAAATTAAATTAAAAAAAGATTAAGCAAACTTACTTGGAGTAAATATTGAGATATTTTTTTAGGGTCTTTATCTCCTCCACATAGTCTTTCTGGCTATAACTCGAACATAGGACCAAGGCTTGTGGGAGCATTTTGAAAGAAAATCCACAAGGGATTGAAGAGGAAAGGTATAGAGAGAATTCTCTAATTCTCTATTGAAGAGATGTGTGTTGTGTCTAATGGCTCAACCCAAGGGTCCTATTTATAGAGATCAAGGGCAAATCTTTGTCATAATTAAAATATTATATTTTAATATCTAATATATAAAAATATATCTTATACTTATTTGAATCTCATTCAAATCTCCTACGATATTTACTTATTTGAATCTTATTCAAATTTTATAAATATCTTTTCTTTAATGTATCTAATATACATTAATTATTTTAATATTTAATGTATCAAATACAATAAATATATATTTTTTCTTATATTTAATATATTTAATATTAATTTGAACACTTCAAATTAAATAATAATTTGAACATTTCAAATTTTTCTTTTAACTAAATTGATCTTTTAGTGTTACTATGAGCTAACAATGGGACCTTATGGACCTACAGATTTATAAGCTCCAATGATACAAAAATAATTAATTAACATTTTTAATTAATTAATTTTCATTAATTAACTATAGGTCACTCCACTATAGACCTGGAGTTGCACTCTTATGCATTGTAGGACAAATTGTGTTCATGGCTATAACCATTACATGCAATTCGATCATTCACGAGTTGTTCGTAATTACAGCTGGGTCAAAAGTTCGTTTTACCCTTGTAATTACATCTTGCACCTTAAGTACCACTGATCCTCTAATGAGCAATTTATTTATGATCCAACCATAAACTAAGTCCCTCCCGGGCCAGTGAGAGGGTGAGGCCCCATTGTTCAAGTCTCAAAATCAGCAATTAAGGGAACTACTCATCTACTTACCCTATATGGGAATGAGTGAATTTCATCTTGTGAGATTATGTTCACAACTCCTTATTTGGTCAAGTCCCAAAATGGTAGGCATATTGAATTGGTTACAAAAGCCACTCTCACCCATGCAAATCAAAGGACAAACCCTCACAGGCAGGAGTTCATAACTCACTTAGAATTAAGATCGAGTCGTATATGATCATCCTGATGAAATATTAATCTTCTCAATTAACGGATGTATAAAAAGAAATTAAATATTTCGTGGTCCAGTCTTATACAAACTCATTGTATAAGATATCACCACTCATATATCTCCACATGAACAATTTGGATCAAATCATTTGTAACTATTATAAAGTGGGTCGTATCAATAGTGTTACCAAGATAAGACACCCAAACAATCTTTCTTTCTTTCTCTCTTTTGAAAGCAGTATATTTAATAATTTTATTTTTTTTTTGAGAATATTGGAAAGTGTTGCAATATTTACCACCTGACGCAGTGGCTGAGCGCTTGCCTTACCACTCCCATGGTGGGGGTTCGATCCTGCAACTATGCAGTTTATTAATTATTTATCGCCCAAATTTTTTTTATCAAACAACCACCTGGCGCAGTGGCTGAGCGCTTGCCTTACCACTCCCATGGTGGGGGTTCGATCCTGCAACTATGTAGTTTATTAATTATTTACCGCCCAAATTTTATCAAACAACCACTTGGCTTAGTGGCTGAGCGCTTGCCTTACCACTTCCATGGTGGGGGTTCGATCCTGCAACTATGCAGTTTATTAATTATTTACCGCCCAAAAATGTAAATCAAACAATCACCTGGCTTAGTGGCTGAGCGCTTGCCTTACCACTCTGATGGTGGGGGTTCGATTCTGCAACTATGCAGTTTATTAATTATTTACCGCCCAAATTTTTGGAGTTCGATCTTGCAACTATGCAGTTTATTGTTTATTTACCTCCCAATTTTTAATCAAACAATCACCTGGCTTAGTGGCTGAGCGCTTGTCTTACCACTCCCGTGGTGGGGGTTCGATCTTGCAACTATGCAGTTTACTGTTTATTTACCGCCAATTTTTTAAAACAACCACCTGGCGCAGCGCAGTGGCTGAGCGCTTGCCTTACCACTCCCATGGTGGGGGTTCGATCCTGCAACTATGCAATTTATTAATTATTTACCGCCCAAATTTTATCAAACAACCACTTGGTTTAGTAGTTGAGCGCTTGCCTTACCACTCCCATGGTGGGGGTTCGATCTTGCAACTATGCAGTTTATTAATTATTTACCGCCCAAAATTTTTAATCAAACAACCACCTGGCGCAGTGGTTGAGCGCTTGCCTTACCACTCCCATGATGGGGGGTTCGATCCTGCAATTATGCAGTTTACTGTTTATTTACCGCCCAATTTTTTTTTAAAAAAAATTTTCCTCTATTCTCTCTCTTCGCGAAACTGAGAGGGGCGTGGATTGGGACTTCAATTTTTGGTGGTTTTTGTTGATTTTCTTGTTGGCTTAGTAGTGATTCGATCATCGTCTGGGTGTTGGTGTGTTTTTGGTGGCTGTAGTTTGCTGTTTTCTCAATGGGTAAGGGACATAAGTCCCCATCATGGAAGCTTAATTTGGTTTCGGATTTTGGGAGTGCGAAGAAGTCAAAGCCCTCAAGGTATGTTGCTAGTCAAACTGTTCAGTCGGTGTATGATTCTTCTGTTCAGTCGGTAGTGGGTTTGAACGCTGGGTCGGTTGGTCAGTCGGTGGATGATTATCATGTTCGGGACGATGGGGTGCAGGCTGTGAATGCGATTGTTCTTCATGAACATGGTGGGTCTATTGATGGTGTTCTGGAGGTGTCGTCCACGGTGGATGGAGCGTCCTCATTGATGAGGGATGGTGATGGTGATCAGAGGGTCTTGTCTATGGTTGACGGCGCCGCTTCTCTATTGAAGGAGGCTGCTAGGGTTACGAAACATCGGTCCATGCATCAACCGTTGGTGGGGGTTCGAGCTGTTTAGTTTGGGGGTGGTACCGAGTCGGTTCAGGTGCGTGATGGACTGAGGGCTATTGATGGGCCTATTGGGCCTGTGTTGGGCAAGGGGAAGGGAGTTTTGGCTGGGCTTTCTTCCCGTTTGGGAGGTCAACCCGAGGATGCTGGTTTGACACGAGCTGGAGGGACGCAATTGGTGGATGAGGATCAAGTGGTAGATGGGCTGTCTTTTGGGCCTCGGGAGAAAGCAAGTGGGCTTGCATTTGGACAAGGGGGGAAATCCGAACTGGGTGATCGACGGGGTGGAGTTCACGGTGATGGGCTGAATGGGGTTGGGCTGTCTGTAGTTGGGGGCACAAGTATTCAATCTTGGGCTTCTTTGTTACGGCCTACTAAGGTGGCAAGCCCCCTCCAATTTTTTAGACCGGCTGAAATTAATGGAGAGCGAATTGTTATTCCCCCGGTTGATGTGGTGGAGGAGGGAATTAAGGTTTGGAATTGTGCATTGGTTGGCCAATTCCTTGATTCTCGACTTCCATTTCAGGTACTTTCTCGTCTTGTTAGTAAGGTGTGGGCGCGTGCTGGGGTGCCTGTTATTACGTTTTTGGAGAATGGGCTAGTTATTTTCAAGTTTCCTAGTGTAGAGGCTTGTGAATGGGTTTTGGCGAATGGCCCTTGGCACTTTGGAGGGAAGCCTATCCTTTTGCGTAAATGGGTTCCAGGTATTGTTCCTCAAACCTTTGCTTTTGATTCAGTTCCAATTTGGGTCAGGTTGCTAAATGTTCCGTTTGAGTTGTGGACTCCGCGAGGTTTGAGTATGTTGGCAAGTGATGTGGGCCGGCCAGTGTGCTTAGATCAGCCTACTGAAGAGAGGAGTAGGTTAGCATTTGCTCGTGTGTGTGTTGAGGTGGGTATTGATGATATCCTTCCTAGTTCGATAAAGGTGCGTTTGGGGGGGTTGATTTTGTTGTGCCAGTTGAGTACTCTTGGAAGCCGAAGAAATGCTTGGAGTGCCGTGTTTTTGGGCATTCGGGGGAGGGGTGTTGTCACGCCCCCTCCCGAACCACCTGCTAACTTAGCCCGGAAGATGGCGGAAGCCAACAGGCATCGTTTCACTACTTAACGATACCTATGACCCTTTTAATTCCTGATAAACAATCCATACCTGTATACGAGATACTATACATACCACACAGCAGAAACTAGGAATCTTATTACACATACCTACGGGGCGGTTCTGGTTAAACCTAACTTGAACAAGCCAAACACGACCAGACGTGCTTTATACACCCAAGACCACTAGTTCCATATACAACATAACTACACATCCCTATTAAGTTAGATACAATACGAGCAGACTTGCTATACTACACCATCCACATACAAAAATATCAGACTCGTAGAGCGTTCAGCAGGCTGTGGCAGGATCTCAGGCACTGGGAGCTCGATCTCTACCTGAAAAGTTGGAAAATATTGAAAGAATCAGCTGGGAAGCTCAGTGAGTGACTGAGTTTAAAACTATTAACTCGTAAATCATAACATATAACATCAACAGCTTTTACAGGAGTCCAGCAAGTGTGTCAAAAATATTAACCATTTTAAACATATGACAAATTAGTTGTGTAAGACTCGCCCAGTACAATCAATGTTCATTCTACGATGTAGTGGGGCCCGCCCAGCACGCACTCACGACAGCATTGTTGTCACGGAGTACACTCAACGTCGACAACAGAAAATGACCTGTGTGCACACGGTACTATACAACCTCGGGCTCAGTATCTCAACCATTAACTCATTCAGGTCTCAGAAAAACACATGAAAACCTTTAACAGTTCTTGCTAACACATGTAGACTTGGAATTAAGGTATTTCTTCTAGTTTCAGAAAAACCAGTAAACATATGCTCACAACGAACAATTTAAATCATTTTTAGGAAACCATATATGCTTATGAACACGTGCTCAAGAGACCATAAATCTTTAAGCTACATCATTCTTAGGAAGTCTTTTCTTTTCATGAACACAAGTTCAAGCATAGAATTTATTTTCAGAATTCATTTTGTCACTCACATGGTTAATATTATATTCTCGGTCCGTAAATTTGTCCTATTCCTTCTTGGCCTGCCAAATAAACAAAACCAAGCATTAGAATCTTGGCCTCATGAATTTAAGGTTTAGGATTGCAAAAACCCTCCCATCTAATTCCTGCACTTTACAGATTTTATACCCTAAACTCACTCACCTATAACTTTTCCATTACTTGCTCAATAATGATGTTATTTATACCAAACTCTTCCTTTTTGAACCCTCTAAAACTTATCTGAAGGAGTGAAATCAAAATTCCTAAAGGATGTGTCTGTAACTACCTTGAAAGTCATTTTCCCCCAAACACGTTTATGCTAAACCAGAACTGTTTTCCTGCTGCAACCCGAAACTAACCTAGAATTTAAAGTAATTTACAAACAAATTATAACCACGACTTCTTCATGAAAGTTATAGGAAATTAAATCAGCTTTCCATCCATACCTAATACAGCTTCTAATTCGAAGTCTACAGATCAGAACATCCCAAAAACCAGAGGTTCCCCGGATTTGACAGTAAAAACACTCCTCTGACTTCCCTTTAAAAAACCCATAACATAACTTCAGATTTTGCTCAAGCTTCCTTCACGAAAATTGTTCTAAAATGAGTTAAATTTTAAGGAAATCAAATCTCACCTCTTAATACCTCTTGTGGAGCTCAAAACGTTCCAAATATCAGAGGTAGTCAGGGTTGAACACGAAATCTTCCATGCAACTTGGATTGATCTTCCCTCCTTTTCTTCTTCAATTACACCTTCAAAATCGCCTTCTTCTTCTTTTCAAACCCTCCCACGAAGACTCTGCTGCTCTTGATGAATAATGACAGCCTGAATAAGGATTTTAGATTGGGTTTAAAAGGGGAATGAAGTTGGCGGTGGTGGGATCCCTTTTCCTCTCTTTTTCTTTTCTTTTTTTTTTAAAACTCAAACTTCTCCACTCTTCTTTTCTTTTATATATATAATTCTCATTCCATTTTCCCTTTTATTATTATTTTTTTTTGTTTTCTTTTGTTTTAAACATTTTTTTTATTTACTTATTATTTTTTTTTAAAGAAATTACTAGGAGAGATCCCGGGTTTACAGGTGTTCTCGTCGGAGAGAGTCTGTTCAAGGGCCAGTGGTGGAATCCCCTGTTGTGCCGGTGCAGAAAGGTGAGATGGGTTTGGCTGTTTTACGGACTCCCCAAGAGTGGGTTGAGCCGGACCTGGTTTCTAGTCGTTCAAGGCCGGTGCGTGTGAGTCCCTTAGGGGTAGGTGGGAAGAGGGTTGCTCTGGTAGGTGATTCCCCTGTGGTGGGGGGCGTATGTGGTTCGAAGGTGGATGTGCTTGTTCGGAATAAGTTTGATGTTTTAGGGTCTAGTAGTGATGATTTAGCAATGGCTATTGTGCCATTGGCAGTTGACTCCTCGTGTGTGGTGGGTGTGACTGAGGTGCAAGGGGTGCTTTGGGATCCTGGAGATTCGATGACGTCTCATGACTAGTTGGTGTTCGTGGAATGTGCGGGGTCTTACGGATCCTGCAAAAGGCCTTGCTGTGAGGTCTTTCCTAAAGTCGATGCGTGTGGGGTTTTGTTGTCTTCTGGAGACTTAGGTTAAAAGGCATCAGTTTGAAGCTGTTTTCAGTCGTCTTGGTGGAGGATGGCAGTGTGTTTACAGTTATAGCCCGCTGGGGCTGGGTTGGATTTGGGTCCTTTGGCGCCCAAGTAGGTATGTTTTCACTCCTTCAATTGTGTTTGCGCAATTTATTTCGGGTACTTTGGTGGATGTGGATTCGTCAGTGTCAGTAGAAGTGGCTTGTGTTTATGCTTCTAACTTGGTGGGTGAACGGGGGGGTGATGTGGGATAGTCTCTTGCCAGTTATTGCTGCTTGGTCTTTGCCAGGGCTGGTAATGGGAGATTTTAATGTTGTTCGGTCCAATGCAGAGGTGTTCGGAGGTAGCCCAGACTTACGTGAGATGGAGAGGTTTGATTCTGTTATTGTACAGGTTGACTTAGTGGAGCTTCAGGTTCAGGGGAGTTGGTATACTTGGACTAACAAGCCGTTGGGAGATGCATATATGATGCGCCGTTTGGATAGGGTGCTTGTGAATGCTTTGTGGATGTCTTCCTTTCCTCTGTGTGTGGTGCAGACGCATGGTTGGGGTGTGTCTGATCATAGCCCTTTGGTTTTTGATTCGGGGCTGAAGGCTTCGAGTCGACGTGTGGTGTTTCGCTATTTTAGTCACTGGGCTGAGGAGGATAGTTTTTTGGTTGTAGTGGCTGCGTGCTAGAGCCATCATGAGGGGGTGTTGCCCTTGGTCAGTTTTATGCGCAATTTGAAGGCTATGAAGGGGAGGCTTTGGGCGTTTGGTAGGTCGATTGAGGGTTTGAGTGCTGAAGTGGTGGAGTTGCATAGGTGAATGGAGGCCACGCAGGTTGCTCTAGGGGCTGATCCTGGCTCATCGGTGCTCCAAGAGGAGGTTAGGAGGGTGACCCAGGATTTTTGGGCTGCTACCAGGCGTGAGGAGGCTTCGCTACGGCAGAAGTCCCGTGTTAAATGGCTTGCTTTGGGGGACCAAAATTTCTCTTTTTTTCATAGGAGTGTTAAGGCTAGGGTCTTGCGGAATGGTTTGACAGCATTATATGATGAGTCGGGTGTTAGGGTTTCCTCCCAGGCAGAGATTTCTACTGCAGCTGTGAGTTATTTTCGAGATATCCTAGGGTCACAGCCGTTGGGCTACAGAGACCTGACTAGTTAGATTGCTGGGTTAGTTCAATTTGTTTGGCCAGAGGAGTGTTTGGTTGATCTTATGAAACAGGTTACTCGTGAGGAGGTGCGAGATGTGCTTTTTGCGATGTACAGTAATCGGGCCCCAGGTCCTGATGGTTTCTCTGTGGGTTTCTTTAAAGCAGCATGGTCCGTGGTTGGTGATGATTTTTGTGATGCTGTCTTACACTTCTTCTCCACATTTTATTTGCCACTGGGGATTAACGCCACGTCGATCACTTTGGTCCCGAAGCAGCCTAATCCATCTTTGCTAAGGGACTATCGTCCGATTTCTTACTGTAATGTCCTTTATAAGTGCATTATGAAGGTGTTGGCGAATAGGTTGAGAGTTTGGCTTCCGTCTTTTGTTAGTCCTAACCAATCTGCTTTTGTGCCGGGTAGGAATATTGTGGATAATATTTTGCTGTGTCAAGAGTTGGTTGGTGGCTATCATCTGAATAGGGGTGTTCGTCGTTGTCTGTTGAAAGTGGACCTTCAGAAGGCCTATGATTCAGTGAATTGGGATTTCTTGTTTGGGGTGTTGTTGGCCATTGGGACTCCGGTACAGTTTGTGAGTTGGGTGCGAGCTTGTGTCACGTCGCCTATGTTCTCTATCTCTGTGAATGGCTTTTTGAAGGGGTATTTTCCTAGGAGGAGGGGTTTGCAACAGGGAGACCCGTTGTCGCCTTATTTGTTTGTTTTGGTTATGGAGGTGTTGTCTAGGATGCTTAATTCTCCATTGGAGGGGTTTGTATATCACTTTCGATGTGAGAAGATTCGTCTTACTCATTTGTGTTTTGCAGATGATTTGATGATTTTTAGTAAAGGTGAGCATGCGTCCTTAGTTGCTATTCAGGGGGTTTTGCAGAGGTTCCAAGAGCTTTCGGGGTTAGGGGCGAACTTTGCTAAGAGTTCGTTATTTTGTGCTGGCTTGTTTGCTTCGGAGGCGAGTGGGTTAGCAAACCTGTTGGGTTTCTCTTTGGCTGCCTTGCCTGTGGGCTATTTGGGGGTTCCTCTGGTGACTAGGCGACTTCGATATGGTGATTGTAAACCTCTATTGGAACGTGTGACTGCTCGTATTGGTAATTGGTCAGCTAATGCCTTGTCCTATGCTGATAGGGTACAGTTGATCCAGTCGGTGCTTCAGAGTTTTCATGTTTACTGGGCTAGTGTGTTTGTCCTCCTTGCGCAAGTCACTCATGAGCTGGAACGAATCCTGAGGTCCTATCTCTAGCGGGGGGATCCAAGTGGTGTTGGTGGGGCGAAGGTTGCTTGGATTGAGGTTTGCTTGCCTAAGTCTGAGGGTGGTCTGGGTTTTAGGGACTTGGCAACGTGGAATTCAGCTGCTATTATGAAGCTCTTATGGATCAAGTTTATGCACTCGGGGTCCTTGTGGGTGGCCTGGGTGGATGCTTATGTTTTGGCTGGCCACTTTTTGTGGTCCATTCGGCTGTCGTCTAGGTGGTCTTGGTGTTTGAGGGAGGTGTTGGGCCTTCATGATCGGTTTCGTGAACTAGTGGCCTTTCGGGTTGGGAATGGCAAGAGTTGTTTTGTGTGGTTGGATCCTTGGCTGCCTGGGGGTCCTATTGTCTCCCGGTATGGCCCGAGGGTGATTGATGATGCAGCTAGCTCTCTTCAGGCTCGAGTGTCAGATTTCTTGACTGCAGATGGGGAGTGGCGGTGGCCGGAGATGTCTTGGGAGTTGTTGGAGTTGGCCCCTCTTGTTCATTCAATTCGGCCTATATTGGGAAAGGAGGATAGTGTTGTATGGCTTCCAAGCCCGGCTGGAGGTTTTTCTATTTCTAGTGCGTGGGAGGCTGTGAGACCGCGTGGAGTGTTGGTTTAGTGGTGTCGCTTGTTATGGTTTGGAGGTAATATTCCTTGGCATGCTTTTGTTGCTTGGATGGCTATTCGGGATAGACTCTATACGTGATCGGTTGCTCAAGTGGGGTGTGTCTTCGTCTGAGGCCTGTTTATTGTGTGTGGATGGAGTTGAGTCTCGGGACCATTTATTTTTCGGTTGTTCTTTTAGTATGGCAGTATGGAGTGGTATGTTGCGATGGGGGCGTTCTTCGCACCGGATTGCTCCCTTGGATGTGGAGCTTCAATGGGTGTGTGTGCTGAGTAGGGGGAAGCAGCGGAGGAGTAGGGTTTGGAGGGTTGCTTGGGGTGCGGTGATTTATCATATCTGAAGGGAGCGTAATTATAGGCTTCATATCTGAGGTAGTGTTGCGGATGGCTTGTTCTGATGTGCGGCTTCGTTGTCAGTCTTGGGGTCACCTTTGGCGAGGTTGAGAGGATTCTGATAATCCATGGGACTGGTTTTGAGTTAGTTTGGGTGTTCTCGTCTCCTGTTTTTTATTTGCCTGGCTCGGGCTGTGAGCTTCATTCTGTTTTGTTGTTTGTCTCTGGTTTTACGTTTTTGTTAGTTGATTGTTTTTGTCCTTTAGTTTGTTGTTCGTTTTTGGGTTCCCTTGGCTCGGGTTGTGAGCTTTTCTCTCGAGTTTACCCTACTTGGGTTGTGAGCTTTGTGTGTTTCGTCTGCTTTTTGCTTTTGTTGCCTTGACCTCAGGCTATGAGGTCTCCCTCTTTTGCAGTAATATATCTATTTTGAAAAAAAAAAAAAAAAGATAAGACACCCAGCCTTATCCATATATTATGACCATTTATGTTATTTCTTGAACATGATCCTCTCGTATGTCAATCACATACTATTCAAGATTACACTAATAACCTTGGATTTTTCATATAATGGATAATATTATATTACAAATAAAATAATCAAAATTATTATTAATTATTAAATAAATCATTCATTATGAGGCTTTAGGGCATAAATTCTAATAATATATATATTAAATTTATATGAAAATAGATTTTTAAAAAATAAAAGAAAAGAAAAAAATCAATTTTTACCCATAAACTTGTTAAGTTTATCATTTTTTAGTCTATACTTTCAATACTTTCAATTTCAATTTCAATCTTAACCTTAAACTTTAAAAGGTGTTGTAATTTTTACTCTGTGATAGGTTTTCTTTTAAAAATTCCTTTTAAAAAAAAATTCTCATATGCTTTCAATGAATTATAAAACATATGATGTGATACCAAAGATGCTTTGATACCAAATGATGTGACAACCCTAGTGAATTGGGATTAAGAACCCTTTGGGTATGTGAACCCCTGATTCTCAAATACTAAAACCCCCAAATCAATTCGATTTCAACCTTAAGGATTAGGTTAGATATGAATTGCCTTAAAATCAAAACTATTAAGTTCAAGAGTCGAACTCTCCACAAAATAGGATGATCAATCCTACTTGAATGTTCTTGGCATGCAACTCAATACGTAACTTGCAAAATTCAAGAAGCTCTCTTAGCTAAACTTGAAAGAACAAGCTCAAAGGCTAAAATTCAATTCATCGTTCCAAAAACTATCGTACAACCTAATGGCAAGGCTTTAGATAGCCTCCCAAAACCCTAAATGCACGCCACATCATTATTGATCATAACAAAATGACAAAAATACCCCTACTTAATATGTCATAAAAAGGATAAAATTGGAAAGCAATAAAAATTACATCAAAATTATTAATAAAATGAGAATAATTGATAAGCCTTAGAATTAAGGCTTATTTAACTCCCAATTACTTAAAATATTCATGTTTTGTCTTAAGATTATTTGGAAATAGTTGAAAGTTACTTGAAAATAAGAAAGAAATAAGAATGAAGGCAATTAAGATAAGATTCTAAAAAAAATTATGCTTGTTTGCAGGGAATGTGGAAATTGCAATTTCGTGATTCTGCAATTATTTTCTAGAGCAGCAGAAAAATTCAAAAAAGAAAAAAAATTGCATGTAACCCATTCCGAAACTCCTCAATTATTGCACGATTTGGGGGATTTTGAGCACGAAATATGGGCATTATTCAACCCTAATGAAGGCCTATAAAAGGAGAGAACGTGATTGAAGAAAGAGATCAATTTTGGAGGCGTTTTTGGAGTTAATTTCGTGGGTTTTCTCTATGTTTTTCTACAGTTTTCTTCCTCTGTTTTTTTTTCTTTGTTTTACAGTAAGTTTATTGTTGTTTGGTTCTGTTTTTCTTCAAAAATTCAATCTTATTCAAGTGAAGACTTGGATTGTTAAGATTCTTTCTTTCCTAGAAATAGTGGGTGTTCAAGTTTTCTATATTCCGGTTGGTTCTTAGTTTAGATGAATTGAATTTCTGTTTTAGTTCATTTGGGTTGTAATTTTTCATGTTTTTCGTCCCTTACCTACTGTATTAAACTTTTGAATTGAGTTTAGATTGATAAAACAATTGATGGGTATTTTTATGGAAATTTTTTTTCTAAGTTTAGTTTCATTTTTTAGCTTGAATAATTGTCTCCTCTAAATTAATTATTTCATTGGTATATTTCTCTAAAGTTCATGTTTCAGTTTTCAGCTTTGTTGGATTCAATTTGGATGGCAAAATGTCTTTAATTCCTTTAAATTTTTGTTGTAATTAGCATTTTAATATATTCTTCTAGTATGGACTTAATTTTTAAAATTAGTTGTAGGATTTTTACTTTTAATATGAGCTAAACTTTTTAGTGGGTTCAAGGATGTGAATTCCCAAAGAAGTAATAGTAGCCAAAATTCCAACAAAAGCCAAGTCTACATCTCAATTGTTTGCTAGTGCTGAATAAAATTCTGTTGAGATCCTAGATTGATCAACTAGGGTAGCAACTCAAGCTTAGATCGAATACTGATGAGGTTAGTGATAAGCGGATTTCGCACAAGTGATGGAGAAAAGAGCTTAGACATAAGTCAATTCTTTATCCTAGACATAGGGATTAAAGACTCCAAAACCCATAAAATTGTTGAGCCAAATTATCTAAGATAGATGGACTATAGACATATGAGTCACTCACTTAGTCTCCTAAAACCTAATTTCATGGTGAATAGGAGTAGGAATTTTGGTTTACAATTGAGTGTAGAATAAGTTGGAATTGTAATTTTGGTTTGCAATTACAACTTAGGGCAATGCATTCTTGAGCCCCTCCTTTATCTAAAATTTCTTTTGCAATTTCATTTACTAAGTCTATCTAGTTTTTTATTCAATATTGCAAATTTTCGATTATGTAATTCAAATCTGCAATCTTTATCACTTTATTTTGCAATTTTTGATTCTGCAAGTTAGTTCTGCAATTTTTGTCACTTTAACTAGCAATTAGATTATGCAATTGTTTTCTTTTTACCAACACACCATCCCAACCTTGTTTTTGCAATTTTAGTTTCCAAGTTGCAATTTTCCTTACATTTTGCTTAGCAATATTTTTGTTACACCGTTCCTTGTGGGATTCGATACTTGGTACACACATACCATTTTATATTACTTTGATCGTGTACGCTTGCATGTGTTAGCTTTACGAGCTTCAATCATACGACTATATATTTTGATGATAACAAACCTATGAATTACTCATGATTTTAGTGTTTTAAAGTATCCATAGTGTAGAGCTCGAAAAGACGATTTCATCGCATTTTGAATCGCTCAAATCAGACGTCAAACGAGAAAGTTATGGGCAAAAGAAGATTGAGAAAAACTGCTATTTAGCAATGACGTGGACAAATAATATTGCAACACATGGCATTTTTAAATAGCCGTTAGAGGCATTTTAAAATTATTTTTTAATCATTATTTTGTCATTTTCCTCCCAAATTTCCTCCACCCTTGATCCATCTTAACCTAGATCTAATGGCTCAAACTTATTCCTTACAACTCCATTCAAACATCATTTTCACTCTCATTTCACAACTCTCATCCCCAAAAATTGCTGAAATGTTCTCTCAAACATTCTCCATTGTTGATCATTCTTCAAAGCTCCATCCTTTTATATTTTTCCTATGAGAGAATTTTATATGAGAGATTAGATTGTTTCTTTTAAGCTAAAACTTGTAAACCTACTATTTGTGAGAGTTTCTTTGTGGGTCTTTAAATTATTTCGCCATTTCAATTGGGTTTTGTATTAAAGTGTGGGTACACATTGGGATTTTGAGTGAGCGGTTTAATCTTGAACCCGAAAAAGGATTTGTAGTGGTTTGATCCTGAACCCGTTAAAAGGATCGATATAGGTTGGATCCGGAACCTGCAAAAGGATCGGTTGGGGGTTGACTCTTGAACCCTTAAAAAGAATGCCAATTGGTTTGGTTTGCACCCGTAAGAGGACTATCGCAGTAAAATACCCAAGAATGAGTCTTGGGGAGTGGAGTAGGGATTTCTGAACCACTTTAAAAATTTTCGATGTTATCTCTTCCTCTCTACTCTTTTAATTTCCGTTATTTAATTATTTATTTGAGTAGATTGCATGCTTAGGAAAATTGTTCTATATTTCTACAATTTTTAGGGTGTCTATATTGATTAGTTTGGATTACATTATTTTAGTTTAATTTTTTTTTAAAAAAAGTTTTAATTTGTTTAAGCAACCCTATTCATCCCCCTCTATTGTTGCCATACAATCCTACAGCATGTACACCGATCCATAATAAAATATGAATCAAAATTACAATTGGACAAGGGTGGAGGATGCAAAGTAGGTGGAGTCTCTAGTAGCGTTAGTAGCGGGTCGTTGGCGGTCTAACAACGAGACCTTCAGACCCGAGTATCTACAACTTCTCCACCTGCCGGATGCTTTTAGAGAAACTACCAAATTCTAACATAAGCCAAAATACGATAATGTGCAAGATCAGATCTCTCAAAAAGCAGTGCGGGGCAATTATCGAGATGCTTAGTAGTGCCTACAGCGGATTTGGCTAGAACGAAGAGTTAAAATGTGTTGATGAGGAGAAAAATATTTTTGATGCTTGGGTTAGGATAAGATCGTACCATTATAGCGTATTCGCCTCGTTATTTTAAGCAAATCTGTAATGCCCCGCGCTTTCAGGTACAACTAATTTTGTCATTTAGAGTTATTTTAGAATTTGGAATTAAGTGATTGAAATGAGATAATTAAGTTCTTTTTGGATTATTGGACGAAGCTTATATTAAAGTCCCAAATTCAATAATTTGGGAACTTAGTATATGTTGAATTTTAGATTTAAGTTTGAAAACCCAAAGATTTTTCTCCTTAAATTCACCTAGATTTAGGAGATAATATAGGAGTTTTTATGTACTTTATTTGGGCTTTATGTTGGTCTATTAAAGAGTAAAAACGAATTAAAAGAAAAAAAAATAAAAAGGAAAGAAAGCCCTAGCCTCCAACACATTCTCTTCTTCTTCTTCTTCCTCATCTCCCTCTCACGTTTGTGCATCCAACAAGACCATCTCCCAACAATTCTTCCTCTCCTCCTCCTGCGAGCACCTCACGCGAACAGAAGTTTCACCCCGCCGTCGAAAATCCACGGCCACGCAATCACTATTGCTCGAGGTTGTCGTCGATTGAAGCTTAGACACGAGACCCATGCGATTTCTCTCCAATCGACAATGTTTGTCACATACCATGTCAAATCAACCTTGGTTTTGGATTACCCATACCTTAAACACCTTTGGTTTGTAATTTTAGCTTGTTTGGACTCCGAATATCCCACATTCGAAGTTGTTTACAGCCAAAAATGGGATTTCCAGCATTGCCTACACGAGGATTTGCGTTTTCCAGCAGTACCCATGCGAATCAGACCTCGAATAACCTTAGTCTCGTGACCCACACTTCCTTTGGCCTTGGATCTAAATACCCATGGTTTGACGACTTCAAATCTGCGATTTCAAGGCTATTCAATCACCAACCAACAAGCTTTTCAGTTCTTTAAACGCTGATCAGTAAGTTTTAACATGTTATAGACCTTTCGCAAATCAATTAAAGTATTGTAGCATTAGTTCTAACATGTTGGAACCTTAAATTTGCAGTTTAGGATTGATTCAAACACCTTTGAACAGCGAACAGCAAATAGCAAGCATAAGGGCTCTTTTGGTACGTTTTAATGCGTTTTAGACCTTTCGCAAATCACTTTAGGTGTTATGGCGTAGGTTCTAACGTGTAGGAACCTTGCGTTTGTAGTTTTGGGTTGATTTGAACACACTCAAACACAATTCAGCAAGGCATTGGGACTTTTTTTGCAAGGTTAGCACCCTTTAAACTCATTCATACTAGATTAAAGTATCTTAGATTAGTTCTAATGCTTGGATACCTTTTATTTGTAGTTCTGAACCACTTTAGAGCCTTTTCGAATACTTTCCAGCAAGTGGGCAAGTCTTTTTAGTAAGTATTGGGTGTTTGGCTTGAATCTAGAAGATTTGCTTTAGCACTTAAGAATTTTCTAAGTAAGTATACCTCTATTTGAGCACGTTCTAGTTTGCTTAAAGGTTTTCGAACTAAGTGTAGCCTCTAAAAAATTATTCTCTTGGTTTAAGAACTCTTGGAATATTTTTAGGAGTGTTTTAAGTATGTAATTTCTACTTGATGGGTCTTTTTGATTGTGTGCAGCATGTTCTATGTTTTTTATTTGATTTGTGTGCATTATACATATTATGTGCTTTGTTGTACCTTTTGATAAGCATGTGTTATATGTGGATTGTGAAGTTTACATGATGTTAGCATGTTGATTAATTGAGCTTGAAATATATGTATGAGCATGTTTGTTTGGCATGAGACATGATTTAGTAGCATGCTTAGGTAACATGCATGTGGTGAGGTTGTGAAGAGGTCAGCAAACCTTGTGAGTTTACTAAGGATTACAGGGTGAGTACCAATGCACCTTGAGTACAAATAGTCGAGGGGTGGTATTGTCACCATTGGAATAAAATGAGCATTGAGGCCTTGGATACAAATGGTCAAAGGTTGGTGTAATAAGTCTAAAAAGCATGTGTTTAGTGCCTAGGATAGGGCCAATAAATTGCTAAGTCGTCGGTGCACCTTGGGTACAATGGTCAAGGGGCGATGCACAGTTCGAGGCCTTGGTAACATTGGTAAAGGGTCGAACACCGAGCTCCGTAGAGAAGTATTAAGGCTCTGGTAACAGTGGTCAAGCATGCTTCTCGAAGGGTCAGTCTTGGAGAGCTTTGGTGAGGGCTAAACATGAGTGTTGAGTAGAACCGAGCGAGCATGGCATGATGCGAGAATTCATGTATTAGTTGCATGGCATGGTGCGAGAATTCATGTGTTAAGCGAATCTTATGCATAGTTTACTTGTTTATGTATGCATGATATGATGTTGGTGAATTTACTTTGAATAAGCATGTTTAGGTGTGTATGTATAACATCGGGTGCCGAATCCGAATTCCAAATTCTGGTCCAAATACTAGGCCTGAGGTGTTACAAAATCAATATATTATCCATTCACATGCAGGGCCATCCCGCTACTAAGGGACTGCGAAACAAGCCATGCTCGCATTATGATGAGTTAGCAACCGTGTTTGGCAACAATCGAGCTACGGGGTTAGCCGCAGAGACACCCATAGAGATGACCTCCAATCTACCGAACAGATGGAGGAGGAGATCCGATTGGGATCACACGTTTTCCGCTCATAGCAACAACCTGTAGAGAACCCAGGCATTAGAGATGTCCATTTTTCTGCTGGGACCCGCCTCTAACGTGTTGGAGAATCCTTGTTTAGGCAGGGAATGGGGGAGGGAGTGGGGAAGATTTTTTCCCCATTAGCTAAATGGGGATGGGGACGAGAAATAAATTCTTCGTCCCCATCCCCGTCCCTAACCATGTCTCGCCCCGTTCCCTGTCCCTTCCTCGATTTCTTTTTCTTTTTTAATATATATATTTGTATATATATAACAAACCATAAATCCAAACTTTTATTCAATATTATTTTGTTTTTCTAAGGAAATAAAAAAAAAAATCCTAAAATAGAAATCTCTTATTAGGAATTAACAATTTAAATAGGAATTTTCAAAAAAAAAAAAAGTTTTATTTAATCAATTTTTAAAAAATAAAAATTATAAACGGGGAAATTATTCCCTGAGGGGAATCCGATCCCCACGAATTCCCCACGGGGATTCCCAAAATTAAATAGGTAATTTTGTGAGGACGAGGAATGAAATAGGGGGCGGGGACGAGAACGGGGAAGCCATTCTCTGGCCCGCCCCTCCTCGTGGATATCTCTACCAAGCACCAGAGATGTAGGGGAGGAGGAGTTGTCAGAAACTCCTACCAGTAGGCGTACTCCATCTGGCATGTCTACTAGAGGAAGCGGAAGCAAGAGGAAGAGATCATCTTCCAATCCGAGGTCTTGGACGTTATGCGGGCTGACATGGACTTGCACACATCTCACATGTGTATGCTTCTATCCTAGCAGAAGGAAAAATATGAATTAGAATCAGCACGGCGAAATGAGGTGGTCGACCAGTTGTATGCAATAGAATGGTTGAAAGAGGATTATCGAATCATTCTTATAGACCTATTTGTCATCGACATCTAGAAGACGGACTGCTTTTTACGAGTCCCACCCCAATCGAGAAAGAGGTACTGCTTGCATCTCTTGGGTAGGACCATCTGACTCCTTGCTCCTACCATCTTTCACTAGACCTAGGAACCCGGCCCATTGTCGGCCATGACTTGATATTTTGTGAACCATTATTATTTTTGTGGACTATTTTGTTTGTGCATCATGTAAATAGATAATTGATGGCCTACCAATATTTTTGTGACTATTCCACGTATACATGAAAGTAATGTTGACTTATATACATTATTAATCAATTGTCACATTGGCTATCAATAAATTAAAAGAAGCTCAATGTGTAATGAGACATTTGATTTCTAGTAATTGCATATCATTTGGAAGAAGTCAATTTGTAAAAAAAGAAATATACGAAATGAAGTTTTTTTTAAAAAAATGGTCAAATTGAAACATTCTTTTTCTCAATATTCCACTCATAGATTCCACTAATATTGAAATATATAATCATTTTGAAGTTGACATCTATATTCAATGTTTGAAGGTTGGAAAAATATGTTTATAGATGAATGGTTGGAGAAAAAAAAAACAATGAAAAAAACAGTTAGCTAAAAATCAGTATGCTTCTGGTTATAAAAAACTACACCAGATACGTCTAATAACTTAACTCAACTCAACTCAACTCAACTCTACACCCCAAACACATACTTCCTGACTCAACTCAACTCAACTCTGCACTCCAAACACAGACTTTCTAACCTCACTGACAAACCAACCTTGCCCAACTCAATTCAACTTTGTGCATCAAACACCCCCTTAAAAGCAACGAATAGATGACAGTTTCTTAGGGTAGCTATAGGCTCCAGTAATATTATTTATTGATATATTAATTACCGGTGATATTTTCAAACTTCTACATCAAATAAATTTTTAACACATTTTCTTTCCCCAACATTTGTGAGGTGGGAAATCAAAGACTCTTTTAATATTATAATTTTTGTTAAAATACCATTTTGATCATTGTACTTTGGGTTTTATTTCATTTTAGTCTCTGTACTTTCAAATGTCATATTTTAGTCCATGTCCTTTTAATAAAGCTTAAAATTGGTCCTTACCGTTAGTTTGAAGTTAAATTTTTTTCGAAATTGGTTAAATAATAATAATATATTTCATGCAGAAAAATACATAATGTGAACATATTTTCAAAATTTATAGAATGAAGACCAATAGAGAGTAAATTATTTTTAAAAAAGTTAATAATGGGTACCAATTTTGAGTTTTATTAAAAGTACAAGGACTAAAATTTGACATTTGAAAGTATAGGGACTAAAATGGAATGAAACCCAAAAAGTACAAGGACCAAAATGGTATTTTAACCTATAATTTTTTTAAGACTTGTTTTAAAAATATAATAACTTTAAAACTGTTTTAAATTTATTATATTTTTTAACAAAATTCTAACAAAAAAAATCAAACCTTAAATTTTAGAGAAGTTATTAAATCTCCTATCTACTAAAAATATGCTCGAATTGAGAGAAAAAATTGGTCACAAATTAGATTGAATATATATATATATATATATATATATATATATATATGAAAATAGATTTTTAAAAATTACATTTAAAATAAAAGAAAAGAAAAAAATAATAATTTTTATCCATAAACTTGTCAAGTTTATCATTTTTTAATCTATACTTTCAATTTCATCAAATTACACCCCAAAACTTAGATAAGTGTTTCAATCTTAACCTTAAACTTGAAAAGGTGTTGCAATTTTTACTCTATGATAGGTTTTCTTTTGAAAATTCATTTTAAAAAAAGTATTCTCATATGCTTTCAATGAATTATAAAACATATGATGTGATATCAAAGATGCTTTGATACCAAATGATGTAACAACCCTAGTGAATTGGGATTAAGAACCCTTTGGGTATGTGACCTCTTGATTTTCAAATACTAAAACCCCCAAATCAATTCGATTTCAACCTTAAGGATTAGGTTAGATACGAATTGCCTTAAAATCAAAACTCTTAAGACAAAAAAAAAAATAAGTTCAAAAGTCGAACACTCTACATAATAAGATGATCAATCCTATTTGAATGTTCTTGGCATGCAACTCAATAAGTACCTTGCAAAATTCAAGAAGCTCTCTTTGCTAAAATTTAATGAACAAGCTCAAAGGCTAAAATTAAATTCATCGTTCCAAAAACTGTGGTACAACCTAATGGCTAGGCTTTAGATAGCCTCCCAAAACCCTAAATGCATGCCACATCATTATTGATCATAACAAAATGACAAAAATACTCCTACTTAATATGTCATAAAAAAGGATAAAATTTGAAAGCAATAAAAATTACATCAAGATTATTAAATAAAAGATAAATAATAATTTGATGTCCTTGGTGGTTAATATCATCCTCTCCTCCTTTTGAAGGATTTGTTCTCAAATCCAAATCGATACCTTGTAAAGCAGTTTTAAAGTCATGAGAAGAAAATGGTGTGACTCTTCTTAGATTTCTCTTAGATGGTCTCCCTTGTAAAACAACTTCAAAGTCATGAGATGTCGAAGGCTCATCTCTTTTTTTTATTCCAACTCTTTTGGAAAGAATGATGGTTCTTCCAATCCATATGTAGCTTGCAATCGTAGAAAGAATTTGAGCTAATCTTTGAGTTTTGATTCATAATCAATGATTTAACAATGAGCAAACACTCAAAAGAAAAACTAGGCAAACTTGGTTAAAGCTCACTTGTCAGAAAACAAACTCTTTTATGAAAAGATTCAAGAATGTTTTGTTTTGAAATCAAGAAAGGTTTGTCCTTGCGAGTTTTTAAAGGCACATTCTTGGCTTTTCTCTCATTTTGATCTCTAGTCCGAGTACTACTCACTTGCTTTTCTCTCTCATTCGTGTTTTCCCACTTTTCTTCTTCATATATTTCTATTATTTTTTCCTCGGTCTCATGCCTTTTTTTTTCCAACTCACACATTAAGTTTTACTTCTTTTGGAAGGAATGATACAAGAGTAGGATCATATGTTACTTTGTGATCGAATGTACTAATAATGTCATCACAAAGTACTCTAGTTTCAAACTCACTACCATCTACTTTCTCTACTCCACTATTATCAATACGTGCTTCTCCAGAAAGAAGTGGTACAAGAGTAGTAGTAGAATTGCAATCATATGACTCCTTGCTATCTAATGACCTACTAGGCAAAATATCATTATCATGCATAGGTACAATATGAGCAAGCTTCTCTTTACTACTTCTACCTTATCAACATGCTCATATATGGTAGGTAAACTAACCATCTTTTCCATAGATGTGTTAGAATTGTAGCTAAGCTTAGATTTAGCGTACCTTGAAGATTTTTTTTGTAGTTTCTTTTCTACCTTGATGGCAACATGCACCATCTCCTCTAAATCCTCACAAGGTTGAATTTCTGCTCGATCAGCAATCAACTTAGCAATCTCATCATTAAGTCTTTGGTAGAATCGGTCCATGGTAGCTTCCTCATTCTCATCAAAGCTAATCTCCTCAAGCAATGAGAGCATCTCTTTGTAGTATTTTTCCACATTTCTACTCCCTTGTTTCAAAGTTTGCAATTTATGGAAAGTCTTAGGAACAAAACACTTATTCATTAGAAGCTTGATTTCTTCCCATGAGTGTATAGCATGATTCCCACTCTTTCTCCTTTTTGACACCAAAATATTCCACCATGTTAGGACATGGCATCAAATGTAAAAATTAACAAAAAGTTTTACCTTTCCCTTTTCGCTATAGTGATGGTGATCAAATCACTACAAGAAAACGTATGTGTCGCAACATGATCGCAATGCGGAGCGGCCGACGTCCCCTTTTAAGGGTCTTTTTTAATTAAAAGAGTTTTGGAGTCGCCCCCAACCATTTTGTAGGTGTGATTGGACACCTAATTAAAATAATAAAAATGATCTGCATAAACCAAGTTAGGTTCGGGAGTCGATTGTGTGTAGGGAAGGTATTAGCACCCTACAACACCCGTTTTAAAAAACGGTTACCACATTTATCTTATGTTATCCAAATACTTTATTATAAAATGTCCTTTAATATGAATAAAAATAATGATAATAGAAATAAAAAATAAAATGTCTCACTCGCTATTACCTCAACTTTATAGAAATAAAGTAAGGGTCAATACGGTGAGTGGGAATATACCCATCGATTTATTATCACGTTGGAATTTTCCTTTATTTAAAGGAAATTTTTTTTTACCTCAAGAAATTAATAAATTTTATTATCTCGACTCCGTCATAAGATTTTCATGACCTTTTTTTTAAAAAAAAAATAATAATAAAATGAAAATGAGGATTTTCTTACACCTGCACGGGAGCCAAAGCTCCACGAAGGCATATTACTCAGCCCTCAAGACAAACAATTTTTGAAATGAATTTGCTAAATGCTTACAAGAACTTCAATTATGGAAAGGTAAATTTAAAACAAACTTGAAAATCAATTGTATAAAATAAAATAAAATAAAAAGGAAAGAAAATAAATAAATAAAACCAAATTCCTTTTGAAATTCTAAATTAAAACTAACTTCTTCTTTGCTTGGAAATTCTAATTTAGAACTAAGTTAGAAATTCAATTTAAGTCCGAATTGAAAATAATTTTTTTTAAAAAAAATAAACTTTAATTTGAAAATCTAGATAAAATCACATTGAAATTCATGTGAAAATTCCAAACCCAATTGATCTTAAAAACAACTAAGACCAAATTGAGAATTGTTGTAAAATACCAATTAAAATCACTTTGAAACTCCAAATTAAAGATCATTTTAAGTTCATTAAGGAACATCCAAACCTTTAAAAAAAATCAGTTTGAAGATGCCAAAATTAAAAAATAAATAAATAAATAAAACATGGCAAATTCTCAAGTAAAATTGATTTGAGATTCACTTGGGCATTTCAAATTAAAAATAAATTGATATTTATTTGGAAATTTTAAATTAAAAGAACACATTCATTTCATTTGGAAAATCTAAATTAATGTCATTTTGAGATTTTTTTTTAAAAAAACCAAATTGAAATTAAGAGAATCCAAATCAAAATCAGATTGAAATTGATTTTGAAATGCCAAATTAAAGCCAAAATAAACATGGGTCAAATTGGAATTAGACAAACATGTTATGGGCCAACAACCAACGTGGACCAATTTCCAATCAATCAACAAATCATGACAAATGGTCAAAATGAAAGTTAGAAACAAGTTGAGGGCAAATTTGGGACTTGACACAAAAATATGAGGATGAAGAAGGTAGTTTAAAAACAAAAGTTTCTCTCTCTTCCATCATATCCTCATTTACAAAGAAGAAGTAGTACCTTACGAAGAAGATGAAGAAAGATGCAATGGGTCTCTTTTTCGTAGATTCAGGTCGCGATTCGGGCTCGTCGAGGCGCTGTACGTTTGCCGGAAGATCGTTGGAGTTCGCAAGTCGTTAATGGATATTCACTGGTGGGATTCGGGTCTGATTGTTATACGCCAGTTTGAACTTTTCGAGGCATTGCACGTTGCAGGAAGGTTGCCAGAGTGTGGGTCTCTCGCCGAATTGGGTTCGATTGAAGAGAAAAAGAAAAAAATTGGGAGATGGGTCTCGTTTCTTAATCTCTAACAAATTCCCTCTATTCCTTTTCTTAATTCCCTCTCTCCTTTTTTCTCCCTTCAACTCTTCTCTTCACTCTATTTATACTTACAGAATTTGCTCAAAAGGCAAAATGAAAAGTAGTGAGTGTGCGGTTCTTCAGTTCAAGGTGTGGCATTTGTGCGAGAAGCGCAAGGGACGTGCAGTTCTTCGATCCAAAAATAGCATTTGTGAGAAACTCACAGAAGGAGAAGAAAAAGTAAAATGAAGAAGAAAATAGGAAAAGGAAAGAAAGGGGAAAATATAATAAAAATAAAATAAAATCTAAAAGGAAGATACAATAAAATAAAATGAACTCAAACAATAATATATATATATAATAAATAAAATAAAGGATAAAAATAAAATAAAAAACTTGGTCGGACCAAATACGATATCTACAGTTGCCCTCCTTTTTGCATCTTCAAAGAATTTGAAGATGGACAAAGGAAAAGATAAAGTATTTGGATGGTGAGTTTTTATTTCAACAGGTTTCGACCTCAACTAAACAGTAGGGTTCGATTTAACCAAGAAATGAAATGGACATGGCTTGACACAGACTTCGACCTCAACTAAACAGTAGGGTTCGATTTAACCAACAAAGGAAAGGAAATGGACCTGGCTTGACACAGGCTTCGACCTCAACTAAACAGTAGGGTTCAAATTAACCAACAAAGGAAAGGAAATGGACCTGGCTTGGCACAGGCTTCGACCTCAACTAAATAGTAGGGTTCGATTTAACCAACAAGGGAAATGAAATGGACATGGCTTGACACTAGCTTCGACCTCAACTAAACAGTAGGGTTTGATTTAACCAACAAAGGAAAGGAAATGGACCTGGCTTGACACAGGCTTCGACCTCAACTAAACAGTAAGGTTCGATTTAACCAACAAAGGAAAGGAAATGGACCTGGCTTGATGTTAGCTCTTAAAATAAGAGCTAAGATTGAGCTTTAAATGTGTTTATTCTTTGATATCTTATGCATTTTTACTATTTTAGCTTTTAGAAACCCCATGATTTGGTGCTTTCATGTATTAATTGTCACAAAGTAATTGTGAAGTACCTTTAGGCCATTGAAGTGCATTTCCTTGCTGAATTATATTATTTTGACCTTACATGAGCTTTTGGTAGGTTAAAAATGGCTAAGTGTGGAAAGCTAAGCTTTGAAGTACTGGAGCTATATAAATGTTGAAGGATCCAGTTTGCTGGAGCATTTTCTGATAGCAGAGTAAATATTAGGCACGTGTGAGATATTTCATTAATTAAGCTGGACACTTTTTGCCACGTGAGTTGCTAAAAACCAATGAGAAGCTGCCAGACCTCATTGCCCTGTCTATTCAGCCTTTATTTCAATAAGGAAGGGGTATAAAAGCTGTCTTTGCCGTTTAGGGTAAGAGGGAGCTTGGAGATTAGACATTGGAGAGGAAGATTTCGTGAAGAAGAAGAAAAACCCTTCCTAGGAGGTGATCCACTTCTGGAAAGGAGGGAAATCTGCCATAAAGGAGCTGCCCAACACCCTTTCTTGTCAATTTCTCCTAGTTTCTACAGTATTTCTTTATTTTTCTGCATTTCAATATTAAAGACAATTTCTAGAATGTTATTTCAGACTTTTCTTACTGTTATGTTGCTGTCTTTTCTTTTAAGTATGAACTAATCACCTCTTGGGTGAGGGATTGGGGGATTTATTGTTGATTCTTGCTGAATGAATCAGTAGACTTGCATATTCTTCACTCATATGCCTTGTGTGCTTCATTTTTAGCTTAGATTTGTCTGGCCAACTCATCTAGGTTGTGTTTATCTTGACTTTGGGAAGAGAAGGGATAAACTGATTGCATGGCATAGCATTAGTTCTGATTAGGAGCATGCTCTAAGGTAATTGGGGACACTAAGGATGGTAACCCACCTAATGTTTGCAGTTAAGGGCTTAATTTCAGAGGTTAATGGGAGTTAATCACTGATTCTCGGGAATTCTGGAAAGAATCCGCGAATTAACATGCATTGAGTGTTGAAGCATGATCTATGCTGTAGCATTTAGTTTGATGAAGCAAGATTTTACCCCTAATCCTGATCCCTTTTCACAGAATCTGTTTAGTCCCAGTTTATTTATTGTTTTTCCTGTTGTTCCAGCATTTCAGCACCATTTAAATCTTGTTCCTTAGTTTCTTTTAATTTCATTGCATCAATTGATGTTTATTTCTTGTTACCTAACTAAAATCAGCTTAGGCAATGCAAAAATCCACATAACTAGTCCCTGAGGAGAACGATATAAAAATACTTATCACTTGCTGCATTTAGGCTGTGTATACTTGCACATTTAGGGTGTTTTCATTCTGAAATTGCATACACTTTTTAAAAGCAACACTTGACACAGGCTTCGACCTCAACTAAACAGTAGGGTTCGATTTAACCAACAAGGGAAATGAAATGGACATGGATTGACACAGGCTTCGACCTCAACTAAACAGTAGATTTCGATTTAATCAAAAAGAAGTAAAAGAAACGGACCTGGCTTGATACAGGCTTCGACCTCAACTAAACAGTAGGGTTCGATTTAACCAACAAAGGAAATAAAAGTGGATCTAGCTTGACACAGGCTTCGACCTCAACTAAACGTAGGGTTCGATTTAACCAACAAAGGAAATGAAACGGACCTGGCTTGACACAGGCTTCGACCTCAACTAAACAGTAGGGTTCTATTTAACCAACAAAGGAAATGAAACGGACATGGCTTGACACAGGCTTCAACCTCAACTAAACAGTAGGGTTCGATTTAACCAACAAAGGAAATAAAAGTGGATTTGGCTTGACACAGGCTTCGACCTCAACTAAACAGTAGGGTTCGATTTAACCAACAAAGAAAATGAAACGGACTTGGCTTGACACATGCTTCGACCTTAACTAAACAGTAGGGTTCGATAACCAACAAAGGAAATGAAACGGACCTGGCTTAACACAGGCTTCGACCTCAACTAAACAGTAGGGTTCAATTTAATCAAAACATGGATTTTCTGTGTTAGTTTTTTTTTTTTAAAGCCAATTTTTATTTCAAAACTTTTTTTAAAAAAAAAAACATAAAACAATGATTTCCAATTTCATAAAAAAGTTTTAAGAGAGACGATTTTGTATGCACATGCTAGAAAATACTTTATGAATAGGAAAGCTTGAATGCATGAAATGCAAATTTTAATACAAAATTAGCTCAAAGCTAACTAATATCTACCATAATATGCAGGTATGTATGAAAGTGCATAATAGAGCAGCCAAAAAATAGCTCAAAAGCCACATTTGCACTATACTTCATAAAAGGCTCTAGTCGGGTACAACGAAATAATCTTTGGACTTCTCCTTGACTAACTTTCCATCTTAATTCGAAGAATTGCAATGAATTAATGAAAGCTCTGATTTTCCTCAATTTGACAAAATTACAATGATGGCTTCACCCCACTTTCATGACTACTCCACACTTGGTTAAATATTTTCCTTCAGATTTTTCATACGCCCATGACATGGAATTATTTAAGTTACCATCATTGGTTTGAAATATCGCTTATATGTAACTTTATTTGTTGTAATTGTAATAATAATAAAAGCAACCATGTCAACATTCCAGTATGCACGTATTATACAAAAGAGGGAAAGGTAGATAATATGTTCTAGGTTTTCTCAAGAAGGATTTGTGATTAAAAGTAAACATGTATATGCCAAGGAGGTAAAGAACTGAGGGTCAGATAAACAAGAGTATCCTCTCAAACATGATTTTGAAATCGAAGCATAATTCTCTTAGATGTTTGTTGAGCTCCTACAACTTTGCTTAGTCCTCTGATATACAAGTAGTTCATGCATAATATCTTCGAACATGATCTGAGTTAATGGGACTTGGTAACTCGTTTCCATCCATATTGGTCAAGATTAAGGCTCCTCCAGAGAAATCTTCTTTACTACGAATGGTCCTTCATAGTTTGGAGTCCATTTGCCTCGGTGATCTTTCTGAAATGGGATAATTCTTTTTAAAACTAGATCTCCTTCTCTGAACACTCTAGGGCGCACCTTCTTATCGTAAGCTTTCATCATTCGCCTTTGATAAAGTTGACCTCTACACAATGCTTTTAGTCTCTTTTCTTCTACGAAATTGAGTTGTTCATAGAGGTTTTGGATCCACTCCGCTTCCTCTAGATTGGTTTCCATGAGGACCTTCAAAGATGGAATTTCTACTTCAACAGGGAGAACAGCCTCCATACCATAGACTAACGAAAATGGTGTTGCCCCAGTTGAGGTACGAACTGACTTGCGATATCCATGTAATGCGAAAGGATGCATTTCATGCCAATCTTTATATGCCACTGTCATTTTTTGCACAATCCTCTTTATGTTTTTATTGGCGGCTTCTACTGCTCCATTCATCTTTGGTCTGTACGGAGTGGAGTTGACATGCTTGATCTTGAATTGCTCACATAGCTCATTCATCAACTTATTGTTCAAATTTCGTGCGTTATCCGATACTATGGTTTAAGGACGTCCATAACGACATATAATCGCCTTCTTGATGAATTTGATCACAACTCCCTTTGTCACCTCTCAATAGGACATTGCTTCTATCCATTTGGTAAAATAGTCTATTGCCACTAAGATAAACCGATGTCCATTTGAAGCCTTAGGATCAATAGGGCCTATAACATCCATCCCCCACATGGAGAATAGCCAAGGCGCGATCATGACGTGTAATTGAGATGAGGGAGCATGAGCTTTATCTGCATATATCTGACATTTATGGCATTCTCTCGCATGTTTGATGCAATCAGCTTCCATGGTTAACCAATAGTAGCCAGCCCTTAATGCTTGTCTAGCCATCATGTGCCCATTTGCATGAGTGCCGCAGATTCCTTCATGAATTTCTTTTATAATCTTTTTAGCTTCATTTTCATCCACACACCTTAGATGTATCATATCATGATTTCTTTTATAAAGCACATCTTCGTTCAGGAAGAATCTCATTGCTAACTTTCGAAGTGTGCGTTTGTCATTTTCTGTGGCATTCAATGAATATTCCCTGCATTTGATATAATGTTTAATATCATAATACCAAGGCTTGTCCTTGGGTTCCTCCTCAATGTTCATGCAAGAAGCTGGAATATCTAACCTTCCAATTTTCATTGGTTGAATCTCATGATTGGGATCTATGTTGAACATGACTGCTAGTGTGGCCAAGGCATCTGCTATTTGATTATTCTCTTTTGGTAGATAGTCAAAAGTACCTCATCAAACTCCTGAGACAAATCCGTTATAAGATCTTTATAAGGCAACAACTTGGTGTCTCTAGTTTCCCATTCTCCTCTTAACTGATGAATCACCAACATAGAATCTCCTAAAACTCGAAGCTTTTTAATCTTCATTTTTAATGCTGTTTGGATACCCATAGAGCATGCTTCATATTCAGCCATATTATGAGTACAATCAAAACTCAATTTGGCAGTAATAGGGAATAGTTTTCCCTCCGCTGATATTAGTATAACACCTATGCCATGACCTAACTCATTGGAGGTGATAAGCCTTAGAATTAAGGCTTATTTATCTCCTAATTACTTAAAATATTCTTGTTTTGTCTTAAGATCATTTGAAAATAGTTGAAAGTTGCTTGAAAATAAGAAAGGAATAAGAATGAATGCAATTAGATAAGATTCTAAAAAAGTTAAGTTTGTTTGTAGGGAATGTGGAAATTGCAAAATCAAATTGCAAATTCGGATTCTGCAATTCTGGACAGCAGAAAATTCAAGGAAGAACGAAAATTCATGCGAAAAACCCATATATGGAAAACTTAATTACAGTATGATTTGGGGGATTTTGAGCACGAAATTTGGGCAATCTTCAACCCTAATGAAGGCCTATAAATTGGAAAGAATATGAGGAGCTAAGCAATTCGGATTGGGAGGCGATTTGAGAAGTGAATTTCGTGGGTTTTTCATTTTTTTTAGAAGCTTTGTTTTTGTGGCAGTACTGTTTTTCTTTTCTTTTTTTTAGCCAAGAATTTCAATTTGAGTATTAGTTTCTTCAATTTTCTACTTGTATTATGGAGAGTTTCTTGAAGTACAATCTCTGTTCTCCATTCGATTTCTTCTTGTATTAATGGTAAGTTTTAATTCAATCTTTGTTCATGGGTTTATTCACGTTGTTACTCTGTTTTTCTGGAAAAATTCTGCTATGAAGAGTAGTTAATTTCTGCCAGTTCCTTCTCGAATCTCTAATCCAATTCAAGGAAAGCTTGGATTGTTAAGATTAATCAATTCCTAGAAATGGTGAAGGGATGAAGTCGATTGGAAGAAAGAAGGGACTCGGTTCTGTTCTAAGAATTATTTTTGTTGATTAATTTCTATTTTTGTAAGAAGAATTCAATTCAGTACTTGTCAATTGCAAAAGGATCTTGATTTTTCTATTTTGTCACATGGGTATTTGTTTTCTTCATAAAATTATTGTCTTGCGTAGAACTGATATCAAATAGCCTTTAATTTCCTATTCATAGTAAGAAATTTTGAAGGTAGAATTGTGCTGGCTGTTTTTGCCAAGTATTCTATCAACTCATGTATTTCAGCTTTAAGTAATAATTCACTCAATTTTCTAATACCAATTTTCCTTCAAAAATTAGTTTTAAGATTTTCATTTTTACTATGAGCTAAAACTTCTTAGGGGATTCAAGAATGTGAATTCCCTAAGAAGTAATTTTAGCATAAATTTCAATAAAAATCAAGCCTACATCTCAATTGTTTGCTTGTGTTGAATAAATTTCCATTGAGATCCTAGATTGATCAACTAGGGTAGCAACTCAAGCTTAGATCTAATACTGACAGAGTTAGTGATAAGCGGATTTCACACAAGTGATGGAGAAAAAGAGCTTAGACATAAGCCAATTCCTTACCCTAGATATAGGGATTAAGGACTCCAAAACTCATAAAATTGTGAGCCCAATTATCTAAGATAGATGGACTATAGACATATAGGTCTCTCACTTAGCCTCCTAAAAACCTAAATTCAAGGTAAATAGGATAAGCAATTTTGGTTTACAATTGAGTGTGGAGTAGGTTGTAATTGTAATTTTGGCTTGCAATTACAACTTAGGGCAATGAAATTCTTGAGCCCCATCTTTATCTAAAATTCCTTTTGCAATTTCATTTACTAAGCTTATCTAATTTGCTATCCAATATTGCCAATTTTAGATTCTGCAATTCAATTATGCAATTTTTGGTTATTTTGCTTATTGTCATTTCTAGATTCTGCAATTAGATTATGCAATTTTTCTTTTACCAACACACCAACCCAACATTATTTTTGCAATTTAGTTTTCAAAGTTGCAATTTTTCTTACACTTTGCTTGCCAATACTTTTGTTACTCCGTTCCCTTGGGATTCGATACTTGGTACTCGCATACCATTTTATATTACTTCGATCACGTGCGCTTGCGTGTACACACCGATCAGGAGGCCCAGTCGAACAACATGGTCCATGTTTCTAACTCTAGGGTCTCCTCTTCCGTTATTACAGTGGAGACAAATTCATCAGGGAAATCAAATTTCATTGGTTCATAGTCGTCATGAGGTTGCTCAGCCAAGTAATCTGCTAGTGCATTTCCTTTTATCGACTTTCGAGTTACATAGACAATATCATATTCAGATAGAAGAACTTGCCATCTTGCAATTCTACCGGAAAGAGATGGCTTTTCAAAGATATACTTGATAGGATCCATCTTTGAGATGAAGCATGTTGTATAGTACAACATGTATGGTCTTAAACAACGAGCAGCCCATGCTAGAGCGCAACATGTTTTTTCTAGAAGAGAATATCTAGTTTCACAGTTAGTGAACTTTTTGCTCAAATAATATATATCATGTTCTCTTCTGCCTGAATCATCATGTTGTCCCAGTACGCATCCCATTGAATTTTCTGCCACTGTAAGATATAGGATAAGTGGTCGACTTGGAGTTTGAGGTACAAGGACAGGAGGATTTTGCAAGTATTGCTTGATCTTTCCAAATGCCTTTTGACAATCCTCATTCCACACCCCCGCATCATTCTTGCGAAGTAATTTAAAAATTGGTTCACACATTGCTGTTAAATGTGATATGAATCTTGCAATGTAATTTAGTCTTCCCAAAAATCCTCTAACTTCCTTTTGAGTACGCAGTGGTGGCATCTCTAGAATGGCTTTAACTTTATCAAGGTCGACTTTAATCCCTTCTTGGCTTACAACGAAACCCAATAACTTTCCAAAAGTGACTCCAAATATGCATTTATTAGGATTCAATTTTAGTTTGAACTTCCTCAAACGTTCAAACAATTTTTTGAGAACCGTTGCATGCTCTTCTCCCTGTTTCGATTTAGTAATCATATCATCCATATACACTTCAATTTCCTTATGCATTAGATCGTGGAAAAGAGTAACCATGGCTCGTTGGTAGGTTGCCCCATCATTTTTCAATCCAAACGGCATGACCTTATAACAAAAGGTTCCCCACAATGTAATAAACGTAGTCTTTTCTTGATCTTCATGTGCCATCTTGATTTGATTGTAGCCTGAAAATCCATCCATGAAGGAGAAGGTAGAAAAACCTTATGTATTATCCACTAGCACATCAATATGAGGAAGTGGAAAATTATCCTTAGGGCTTGCTCGATTCAAATCTCTGTAATCAACACACATTCGAACTTGTCCATTCTTCTTAGGCACGGGAACAATGTTCGCTACCCATTTAGGATAATTATCGACTGTCAGAAATCCTGCATCAATATGTTTCCTAACTTCTTCCTTTATCTTAATTAGCATGTCAGGCTTCATTTTGCATAATTTCTGTCTCACTGGCTTGCATTCAGGCCTAAGTGGCAAGTGATGTACTACAATATCCGTATCTAAGCCTGGCATATCTTGATAAGACCAAGCAAAAATATCAACATATTCTTGGTGTACTGTTACTAACCTCTGACGACTTTCAATAGACATGTTAGTCCCAAGTTTAACCTCTTTAACCTCTGTTATGGATCCTAAGTTAATTGTCTCTGTTAATTCTTTATGTGGTCCCAACATTCATTCTTCCTCTTCAATCATTCTCAACAATTCAGGAGTAAGCTCCATTCTTTCCTCGTTTCCACTTGTTCCCTCATTGAACTCAACATTGTTCGTAGGAGTATCAAGTTCACATTTAAGATCATTAGCACTTTCAATCTCATTATCGCTGTTTAAGAGGATGATTATTTAGTGACGAGAAAGAAAGATGAGATATAGAAACAAAATCAAACAAAAGAAACAACAAAAAAGATGCTAAAGGAGCAGAGATAAAAAGGTCTAATGAACGAAATAATGCTCTTTATTGAAAACTGAAATGTTGACATAGAAAACTTGAAGTAACAAACCAACTAAAAACAAACAAAAGTTGAGCAATTACTTTGATATCTCATTAACCAATGATGGTAGCTCCATTACAGTCCAATTATTGAGTTCGAAGTCTTCTGGGCATAAATAGACCAGTGGGTCTACCTCTTCTTTTCCTTCAATTATAGCCATAACTATAGGGTCTTGACAATCTGGACGAATTACACCAGCAAATTTGAAAGAATCATAAAGGTGGGGAATAACGTTCATTTGATGTTCAGGCTCACAACTCTCAAACCTTGCCAATTGCTTTTCCTTCTCGTTTTTATAAGCTCTAACAATATCCTCTTTGCTTGGTTTGTACCCTAGTCCAAATCTCTTTGTATTTTTTGTCACATTCAGCAAATCATTTAGGCTTTTGGTGCTTCCTTTTGGAGAGAGTTTTGAAAGTTGTGACTTTGCTTTTCCTACCTCTTTACATTGAGTTGTGGCATTTGCAATCTCAAAAGACGGAAATGAGGCCTCAAAAGCCTTTTCTGCTGCCTCTATGTATGGCATTGAGGAAGGTCTTGAGACTAAGATGTCCTCTTGCTCGGATACGATTACTAGTTTGCAGTTGACCACAAACTTGAGCTTCTGATGTAAGGATGACAGGACCACTCCCGCTGAGTGAATCCAAGGACGCCCTAACAGGCAACTGTAGGCGGAGTTAATGTTCATAACCTGAAAGGTTATATCAAAGGTGCAAGGGCCAATCTGAATAGGGACTTCTATATCCCCAACAACTTCACTGTGCACCCCATCAAAGGCTCTTACTATCATAGTACTATGCCTGATATGAGACATGTCAATAAGTAACTTCTCCAACGTAGACTTTGGCATTATGTTCAAAGAGGAGTCATTATCAACAAGAACTTTTGCGATAGCAAACTGTTTGCACTTAACCGTGATATGAAGGGCTTTAGTGTGGCCAGTTCCTTCTGATGGTATCTCATCGTCTACGAAAGTTACAGAACTGGACGCGGTTATGTTTCCAACTATGTTATCCAAATTACTCACCGTAATATCCTGTGCAACATAGGTTTGGTTCAATATGTCTAGCAAGGTCTTACGATGTGCTTCTGAAGCTAACAACAAACCCAAAATGGAGATCTTGGCAAGTGTCCGACCTAGTTGTTTAACCACCTTATATTCGCTTTGCTTGACCAACTTTAAAAATTCTTGAACATCTTCCTCAGAGGTCGGTCGTTTATCCTCCAAATTTCTCAATGCCATGGGTTCTTCTACCTTATCATTAATGTCTTCACTAATCTTTTCTTTTCCTTTTTCTCTTGCTTTAGATTTCAGTAATTCATCTGGCGTATAACATATCCCGCTTCATGTAAGACCTCTTACTCCACTGATATTATCAACTTGGAGTGGTTCAGAACCAACAGTTAACCTATATTCATAGCTCCAAGGTACCTCTTTTGAATTTTTATACTCAAAAAGAGTTGGAACCTTTATAGTGATTGGCTTTGGATTGGAGTTTAAGGTATTAGGTTCTCACGGTAAAAAATGGTTAGCGATTTTGGCTTTAGGGTAACCTTCGAGCATTCACTAGGAGAAAGTTCCTCTAAAATATCTACTTCACTTTCTTGGTTCTCTTTGACCATATTCTGGGAGACTACTAGGAAATGTGAACCCAATAACTCCTATACCTTTTGATGAAAATGAGGGCATTGGTCAATAGAGTGACCTTTTGCCCCAGCGTGGTACGAGCAGGTCAAACTGTCATTATATTCATCAGGAACAAAATCAGACTGAAGATGCTCTGTTTTTATGTATCCATTGTTAAACAGAATTTCAAAAAGTTTTTCCATGGGGGTTCTCATGATAGCGACATCTTTCTTCAAATTGGCTTCCCGAACATCTATTGCATTCATTCGAGGATTTTGATGGTTCGGTAGAGGATTACTATTGACATCGGGCCCATTCTCCTTCTTAAAGTTTAACCACCCTTCTTTAATCAATGCTTGTACCCTATGTTTAAGTGCAGTACAGTTCTCTGTCGAATGTCTCGCTATTCCTGCATGATAGTCACAATGGGCATTCGGGTCGTACCACTTTGGATAAGGTGGTTGTATAGGGTCTATAGGTACAGGTGCTAACTGGTTATTTTGAAATAACTGAGGCAAGAGTTCTGTGTAAGTCATCGGAATTGGGTCAAATTGAGTCTTTTTATACACTCCTTTATTATTTTGTCGCCCCTAAACATATGGAGAGGTCTGTTGAGTCTGAAGTTGGTAACCCTGATTCACAATGGGTCTTGGGTTTTGAGGAGATGGTGCAGAGTATTGGGCTGATGCATTATTGACATAAGGTTGATGATACGCATAAGGAGATACGTAGTAATTTGAAGGGTATTGTGACATTCTAGAGTTGGGGTATGATTGTTGCCCTGAACTGAAATGGCTCGTTCTACCTACCATGTGTATTTCTCCTTCCTTGTTCTTTGAGGGCATCCCTTTCTTCACCACTGATAATCCAAATGTGTCAACTATTTTGCCATGCTTAATTTCATATTCAATCCTCTCACCAATGGTCATGATATCAGAAAAATTGGTTAAGGCGCTCCCAATCATTCTATCTTAAAAAGGAGACTTGAGAGTGTTGATAAACATAGCTGACAACTCCTTATCAGTCAAAGGAGGTTGTACTTGAGCAGCAGTATCTCTCCATCTTTGGGCATATTCTTTAAAGTTTTCACTATTTCTTTTTTCCATCCTTTGTAAATCTAGTCGGTCAGGAGCCATGTCTATATTGTGTTTATATTGCTTCAAAAAAGAATCAGCCAAATTTTTCCAATAACATACATGTGCACTATCTAATTGCATATACCAACGAGATGCTAGGCCGGTTAAACTATCCTGAAAGCAATGAATTAGCAATTTATCATTTTGAACATATGCCGCCATTTTCCTACAATACATGATGAGATGATTTTTTGGGCAAGATGTTCCGTCGTATTTCTCAAAGTTTGGTACTTTAAATTTTGGCTGGAGTACCACGTCTGGCACTAGACATAATTGAGTAGTATCTATGTTTCCAAACACATCAATACCTTCTACTGCTCTCAATCTCTCCTCCAGGACCTCGAGCTTTTCGCTAGATGAGGCTGTCTCACCCCCACTCAATCCCTTCCAGACCTCTAGGTCATCAAGATTGGGAACAGTAATAGTTACCCTTGATGGTCCTTCCTTAGAGATCGAAATTCCAGCCTGGCCACTTACAAGAACATGCTCCGACTTATTAAGGAATCGAAATGGAACTTGCTCTACCGGGATGTTGTACAGAGGATTGTACATCGTATACTGTGGAGTAAAGTTGTCTGTTATCTAGCGAGAATGAGAGCTAATCTCAAGAGGATCATTAACTGCATTGCTATGTTGAGCACCATCAGCCACTGTTTTACCCTTTTCCAAGGCGATTAGAATGACATCTAGCTTTCCTCGCAATTCCTCGATATCTTTCCTTGTTTTTTCCATTTCTGTACTTTGCTCTTCCATGATCCTTCTTTTGTATCTAGTGATGTAAGTACGGCGAATTCGTGGTGATCGAGCTATTTTATGACTCTGTTTTTTTTTATATAAATAGAAAAAGTTTAGTGTAATGATAGGAAGAAACGTATGATGAAAAAAAAAACTTTATTACCCATCTCTTTTCCAAGAAATCCAAAATAAAGAAATGTAAAAGCATGAATTACATAAAATTTCAAACAAAATCAGGATACACAAAAAATTAAAGTAGGAAATCAATAAAATTGCCCCCAGTATTCTAAACTTTTACGCAGTTTCCCCAAGAATTTGAGCATATTCTTGCCATTCGGCTGTGTGGGTGCAATGACTGCAGTCATGGTGCGTGCGTCTTCCGCCAATTGATCTGCTCTCCTAGTAACTCTTCTAATTTGGGTGAGTACATGCTTCGACTTGTTATGCCATATCGTATTATCATGTCTTAAAAGGCCAAAATCCTCCCTTAATCTATCGTGATGGTCTTTTAAGTGGGTGTAATCTCTCATTAACCCTTCGGCAGCATTCTGATACTTATTGAGGCGAACATTGAGGGATTGAGTAGATTCTCTCAAAGTTGCATTTTCACTGTTGATCCCATTTAATTGTTCTTCTCTTGTATTGAGTATTAGCTGCAAGTCGTCAACTGTTTGGTGCAGTGATCTATTTTTCTCTCCTATCTTGGCAATTTCTTTATTCCTCAGATCAATGCCTTTTTCCAGCTCTTTTACTAATTCACGCAGCAAGGTGATATCGGACCACTGCGATTTAAGAGTTGCTTTTGAAGTCTCTTTATCTCTTCTCAGTCGATGCATCTTCCTATTTATGTCACAAGCCTCCATATCAATGCTGACAGCTCTTTTTCTAATTTTTCTTGCTTATTGACACTGCCTCTTATTTGGTTCAACTCTTTTTCCAGCTTAGTACTGCGTAATAAACCTTATTTTATCTCTATTTTCAACCTTTCATTTTCTTGGACTAATGATGAATTTATTTTTCTCAACTCATCACATTCTTTCTCACGTGCATTTTGCTCTGCCAATTGGTCTGGTATCCCTTCTACCTTAGGTTCTACCTTGACTTCAATGTTTGGTGACACGACTATGGTTTTGGCTTTATTTGAATGCCATGTTTTGTACGCATTTGAGGTATCGTCATGAAATTGACCACTTTTGATTTTAGTGACTACCTTCCATGCCTTTACAATCTCCTGGACCTTATTTCTACAGAATCCCTTATCATAAGCAAATTTTGAATCCCTCAACTCATGCGTAGTAGGGATGAACTGACGTACCCAAATTTGGCGTAACACCAACAAAGGAGCATAAGTTATACATCCCCATGGACCTATGAGGGGTAGATTTTGGAATTTACCACATTTGTACATCAAAGGCCTAGTAGACATCCAATGAGCTCTCCATACCACATCTTCATCTTTTAATTTGGCAAAGAAAATCTTCCAAGTATCTTTTCTAGGAAAGGTCGAGCTCCAACCTGATTGTATGAATTTCAGGACTGGATTTTGCAGCTTGCTCCACGAATTAGAAAATTTGACTTGCGGACAATTGAATTCTGATGGACACTTCACATGACTGAGAATCCAAATGTATAATAGCGGAGCACATCCTATGAAGTTTCCAGTTCCTTTTAGCCTGCAATGATTTAGAGTCCGAAATGTTTCTGCCAATATAGGTATGGTGGGCTTGACACCTGCCTCTATCTTGACAAATAGCTTAATTATTCTTTCCTCAACATACCCCGCTCACTTTCGGGAATAAAACTGCATTGAAAATTTCTAATGCTAGCAATGCTAGTCCCTTGTCTTCATCTACAAACTTCTGTTGAAGGTTGAGTATATATTCCATAGGCAAGCATTTATTTTCTCCTTTTATCTTCACTTGTTTTTCAATTTCATTTGTACGAATCTTGCCTAGAAATACAGATAACGCCCTTTTCATTGTGAGTTCTTCATCGTAGGAATAGACTTCAACTTTTGTTTGTGTTGGCATATGCAATAGTGACTGGTATTCTTCAACAGTAGGGGTCATATCTATTGAATTAAATGTGAAACATCGGCAGGCTGGATCCTAATGTTGAATTAACGCTTTTAATACTGAGAAATTCATTTGTACGTACATGAGTTGAGCTATGTAACCATACTTGTTCATGAACTTAGTTTTTCTGTCCGCAGTTAAACCTTCTCATGTTAGCTTCAAAGCATCAAACTGACTTTCTGGGAAACTGACGTCCTTAAACTGCATAATCACATTGGATGATAAACAATCCCCATGAGCTTGTGGTAGGCCTTCTGACCATTGACGCACCGTTGCTTGATCTTCTATGCCCAATTCTTGGGGAATTGGCGTTAAAGGGGGAGATTTTATGGAACTCATGCTTTAGTTTACTGCCAAAACCAATGATTGAAAGTTTGTCAAACCTTGCTTTCTCATATCACTTCAAAATCTAAGAAAGTATTTACGAAGAAAGAAAGGGAGAAAGAAAAATAAAAATAAAATAAAATACTCTCTAAGCAAGTATGAGTGTAAGGTTGAATTCTAATGCTTCTTAGAGGAAAATGGTCCCCAAGCTTTCCTACTGATCAAACAGCGTGGATAGCTTGAGTGGAGAATTTCATGCGCCTGCACAGGAATCAAAATTCCACGAAGGTCACACTACTCTGTCTCCGAATCTAGTCCTAAAGGGTACAGCCCGGGTAGGAGGCTCGTGCATGTGTGTGAAATGCATGATTGATAACATAAATATATACAAAGAGAATAACAAACAAATAGAATTAGCAACCCTAAATAGTGAAAATAAAACAAACAAATATGAGAAATAAATAAATAAAATAAAGAATAAAGAATAAAGTAAATAAATAAAATACAAAGAAAAGATAAAACGAAAGACCCTTTAAAAGATAAAAGGAAGGACCCCTTTTTTAAGAGAGAAAAAAAAAGATAACAAAGATATTCATGGCTTGACTCTATTCCCCAGTGGAGTCGCCAAGCTGTCGCAACGTGATCGCAACGCGGAGCGGCCGACGTCCCCTTTTAAGGGTCCTTTTTTAATTAAAAGAGTTTTGGAGACTCCACCAACCATTTTGAATATGTGATTGGATACCTAATTAAAATAATAATAATGATCTGCATAAACCAAGTTAGGTTCAGGAGTCGATTGTGTGTAGGGAAGGTATTAGCACCCTACAACACCCGTTTTAAAAAACGGTTACCACATTTATCTTATGTTATCCAAATGCTTTATTATAAAAGGTCTTTTAATCTGAATAAAAATAATGATAATAGAAATAAAAAATAAAATGTCTCACTCGTTGTTACCTCAACTTTATAGAAATAAAGTAAGGGTCAATACGGTGAGTGGGAATATACCCATCGATTTATTATCACATTGGAATTTTCCTTTATTTAAAGGGAAAAAAAATTTCCTCAAGAAATTGAGAAATTTTATTATCTCAACTCCGTCATAGGATTTCCATGACCTTTTTTATTTTTTATTTTAAAAAATAATAATAATAAAATGAAAATGAGGATTTTCGTACCCCTGCACGGGAGCCAAAGCTCTACGAAGGCATATTACTTAGCCCTCAAGACAAACAATTTTTTAAATGAATTTGCTAAATGCTTACAAGAACTTCAATTATGGAAAGCTAAATTTAAAACAAACTTGAAAATCAATTACATAAAATAAAATAAAAAAGGAAAGAAAATAAATAAATAAAACCAAATTCCTTTTGAAATTCTAAATTAAAACTAACTTCTTCTTTGCTTGGAAATTCTAATTTAGAACTAAGTTAGAAATTCAATTTAAGTCCAAATTGAAACTAATTTTTTTTAAAAAAAATTGAACTTTAATTTGAAAATCTAGATAAAATCACATTGAAATTCATGGAAAAATTCCAAACCCAATTGATCTTGAAAACAACTAAGACCAAATTGAGAATTGTTGTAAAATCCCAATTAAAAACACTTTGAAACTCCAAATTAAAGACCATTTTAAGTTCATTTAGGAACATCCAAACCTTTAAAAAAAATAAAAATAAAATAAAAATCAGTTTGAAGATGCCAAAATTAAAAATAAATAAATAAAACATGGCAAATTCTCCAGTAAAACCGATTTGAGATTCACTTGGGCATTTCAAATTAAACATAAATTAATATTTATTTGGAAATTTTAAATTAAAAGAACACATTCATCTCATTTGGAAAATCTAAATTAATGTCATTTTGAGATTAAAAAATAAATAAATTGAAAGCAATTTGAAATTAAGAAATCAAAATCAGATTGAAAAACATGAGTCAAATTGGAATTAGACAAACATGTTATGGGCCAACAACCAATGTGGACCAATTCCCAATCAATCAACAAATCATGACAAATGGTCAAAATTAAAATTAGAAATAAGTTGAGGGCAAATTTGGGTCTTAACACAAAAATATGAGGATGAAGAAGGTAGTTTAAAAACAAAAGTTTCTCTCTCTTCCATCATATCCTCATTTACAAAGAAGAAGCAGTACCTTACGAAGAAGATGAAGAAATATGCAATGGGTCTCTTTTTCGTAGATTCAGGTCGCGATTTGGGCTCGTCGAGGCGCTGTACGTTCGTCGAAAGATCGCCAGAGTTCGCAAGTCGTCAATGGGTATTCACCGGTGGGATTCGGATCTGATTGCTATACGCCAGTTTGAACTTTTCGAGGCCTGCACATTGCCGGAAGGTTGCCAGAGTGTGCGTCTCTCGCCGAATCGGGTTCGATTGAAGAGAAAAAGAAAAAAAAAATGGGAGATGGGTCTCGTTTCTTAATCTCTAACAAGTTCCCTCTGTTCCTTTTCTTAATTCCCTCTCTCCTTTTTTCTCCCTTCAACTCTACTCTTCACTCTATTTATACTTACAGAATTTGCTAAAAAGGCAAAATGAAAAGTAGTGAGTGTGCGGTTCTTCAGTTCAAGGTGTGGCATTTGTGCGATAAGCATAAAGGACGTGCAGTTCTTCGATCCAAAAATAGCATTTGTGAGAAACTCACGAAAGGAGAAGAAAAAGTAAAATGAAGAAGAAAATAGGAAAAGGAAATAAAGGGAAAAATAATTAAAATAAAATAAAATCTAAAAGGAAGATACAATAAAATAAAATCAACTCAAACAATAATATATATATATAGAGAGAGAGAGAGAGATAAACTAAAAAAATAAAGGATAAAAATAAAATAAAAAACTTGGTCGGACCAAATACGATATCTACAGTATGTATTGCAACAGTTATTTTGCAACGGTTATTAAACCGTTGCTAGGTTTTCGACAACTGCAACGATTTATAGCAACATTTTTAAAAAATGTTGCAATCATGTATAATGCAGCGGTTAATTGCAGCAGTTTTTTAATGCGTTGCAACTATATTTACATTTGCAGGATTTTATAGCAACATTTGAAAAAAAATTGTAGTAAACTTGTGTCTTGCAGCAGTTTATTTGTCTTTTCATTTACAACAATGTAATTGTAACATTTTTAAAAGCTGCTGCAGAAGTGTGTGTTACAACAATTAATTCACATTTGTTGTTCAATTGTTTTAATTATTATTTTTAAATAAATTATTTAATAAAAACTTGACATAGATACCTGTTTTTTTTTTTTATTTACCTTATGAAAAAATGTCTACATAGACAAGTATTTGAAAGAACATAAGGTGAATACACACTGGACTTTGATAATGTTATTATCACAAAGCCACCTTTTCTTGATGAGCTGAAAGAACATAAGGTGAATACTGGAAAATGGAAATGCAGGGCTAGAAATGTTTTATTTGTACGGGGTAATGAGGAGTCCACAGAGGAGAAGAAAAGGAAGATTCAAGAGAATCAGGTGGTGGGGGAAAATATTGCAAAGTCCAGGAAAATGAGTTTTGAACATGCTGAATTGAATAGTCAAGAAGTATCGGCGGAGACTGTGATGCAGTCCCGCCGGGCTCAATGAAAATCTTTTGTTGGAATGTTCGTGGATTGGGGAGTCCAAGAGCATTCCGAAACGTTAGCGCAGAATTATCTCGCATTAATCCCCATTTATGTTTTTTGATGGAAACGAAATGTACTTCGTTGATTTTGAATAAATTGAAGAACCGTTTAAATTATTATGGTTGTTTCATTGTGGATCGAATTGGTTTGAGTGGGGGCCTGTGTCTACTTTGGCATGGTGATTTAAATGTGACAATTAGATCTTATTCCAATCATCACATCGATGCCCAAATAAAGTGGAATGATAAAATTTGGAGATTCTCGGGAATTTATGGCCAACCAGCTCATAATTTACGATATCAAACTTGGGAATTGTTGCGACGACTATATAATGATGACGATTCACCTTGGGTGGTTGGAGGGGATCTTAATGAGATATTATGGGATTCTGAGAAGGTGGGAGGGGCAAGAAGAGAAAGTTACTTAACAAACAATTTCAGATCGGTTCTGGATGATTGTCAGCTTCAGGATCTTGGTTGCTCTGGTGGGCTGTTTACCTGGTGCCACAGAAGGAAACAGAATATCCAGGTTAGTCTTCGCTTAGACAGATTCTTAGCTAACCAAACTTTCTGTGATCTTTTTAAGGAATGCCAGGTACGGAACCTAGACTGGGGAAAGTCTGACCATCGCCCAATTGAATTGAATTTGAAGTGGGATTTTAGACAAAAAGGGAGAAGGAAGAAAAAGTTTAATTTCAGGTTTGAGGAATTTTGGTTGTCTAACCAAGATTGTAAACGGCTTGTGGATTCAGATGAAAATTGGAAAAGGCTGGGTGATGATGGCTTACCCCTTCCTAGCCAACTGGCGTCCTGTGCTGAGTATTTAAGTAGTTGGGGAAGAAATATTAATTATAATCTGAAGAATCAAATAAAAAAACAGAGAGATTTGCTGAAGAAGGCTTATGACCGGCCACACCCCATTGATTTTGATTTGATTAAAGAAATTGAGTCTGACCTTGATAGACTCTTGCTGGATGAAGAAATTTACTGGAAACAAAGATCTAGAGAGAACTGGCTGAGATGGGGAGATAGAAATACCAAGTGGTTCCATATGGCGGCGACAAGACGAAGAAAGAGGAACGAAATTCGAGGTGTTTTGGATGAATATGGTCAATGGCAAGATGATCCTGACAGTGTTGGCAGAATTTTTGTTCAGTATTTTCAGGATATTTTCACTTCTTCCAGACCATCGATGGAGGAGATGACTAGAATCACGGATACAATACCAAGAAAAGTCACAGATGGGATGAATGATCGTCTATTGCAAGTTTTCACTAACGAAGAAGTAGAAGTTGCTTTAAAAAGTTTTAATCCAACTAAGTCGCCAGACCCTGATGGGTTCCCCGCTATTTTTTACCAACAGTTATGGGATATTGTAGGGCCAAAAACAGTTCAATGTTGCTTAGACATTTTGAATAAGAGGAGTCCTCTTAAGGATTGGAACAAGACTAATATCGTCCTAATCCCTAAAGTGAAGGAACCAAAAGGAGTGACAGATTTTCGACCCATAAGCCTTTGTAATGTCTCGTATAAGATAATAACAAAGGTTCTGGCTAATAGATTAAAGATAGTTCTCGGGGATATTATTTCAGAAACTCAATCAGCTTTTGTTCCAGGAAGAGCTATAACGGATAATTTGATTGTTGGACATGAATGTCTACACTTTCTGAGAAATCAAAAGAGAGGTAAGCAGGGTTTTGCAGCACTTAAACTAGATATGAGTAAGGCATATGACAGAGTGGAATGGAGTTTTTTAGACGAGGTTATGAAGAAGTTGGGTTTTCATCCCGACTGGATTTCCTTAATCATGGAATGTATATCATCAGTATCCTTTTCTGTCATTATTAATGGCCAATCATTTGGTGCAGTGACTCCTACTCGTGGGTTGAGGCAAGGTGATCCCTTATCCCCTTACCTTTTTCTTTTTTGTGCTGAAGGTTTATCTGCTTTAATATCTGAGGTGAGAAGAGGGAATCTTTCAGGTTTGACTATTGCTAAACAAAGCCCGAGGATCTCCCATCTTTTCTTTGCTGATGATAGCTTGATTTTCTTAAAAGCAAATGCTTTAGAGTTTGGGTTGTTTAAATTTCTGTTGCAATATTATGAAAAAGCTTCGGGTCAGTGTGTAAATCTGGGTAAATCAGCCATGGTTTTTACCCCAAATGCACAAGAAGAATGTAAGCAGTTTTTGTCTCAGATTCTGCCAGTTAAGATTGTTGGCAACTTAGGCCCTTATTTGGGTCTTCCTTCTTCGTTTACAAGAAGTAAGGGAAATGACTTTAAGGTCCTAAAGGATAGATTTTGGAAGGTGTTACAGGGTTGGAAAGGTAAAATTTTCTCAGGAGCTGCTAAAGAGATCCTGATCAAAAGTGTGGCTCAAGCTATACCTACTTATGTGATGAGTTGTTTTAAATTGCCAAAATCTTTATGTCGTCAATTAACAAGAATGATGACAAATTTCTGGTGGGGATCAACAGATGAGCAAAGGAAAATTCACTGGATGAGTTGGAATAAATTATGTAAACCAAAGGAGATTGGTGGTCTAAATTTCAGGGATCTGCGTGGATTTAATCAAGCTCTCTTGGCTAAACAGGCTTGGAAGATTTTTAATAATGCTGATTTGTTGGTGTCAAAGTTCCTGAAAGGTAAATATTTTCCGACTATGAAGGTAACCGAAGTCTCTTATGTTCCATCTTCTGCTTCTTATTTCTGGAAAAGTTTTATGTGGGGAATGGAGTTGTTGAAGAAAGGTTTAAGACTACAAGTTGGTAATGGATCATCTATTAGGATTTTCAAAGATCCTTGGATCCCTCGACCTTGGTCTTTCAAAGTCCTTACTAGCCCAGTTGATGAGGATGATTTGTTGGTAGCCGATTTCATTACACCAGCAGGACAATGGGATGTAGACAAGTTGGATCGGTTCTTAAATCCAGTGGATGTTCAAGCAATCTGTAATCAACCGCTATCTTGTACTGGAATGCCAGATAGATGGATCTGGCATTTTGATAACCAAGGTATATATCAGGTAAAGAGTGGCTACAAAACTTTTATGTTTCTGAATGATTTACAGGCTTCCTCAAGTGAAAATGGGTATAAAAAATGGTGGAATATCCTTTGGAAAGCTAGTATTCCTTCCAAAATCAAAGTTTTTGTGTGGATAACCTTTCATAATTGTATTCCTTCTGCTGTTAACTTGCTTTCTAGAGGTTTGGAGGTATCTTCTCTTTGTTATGTATGCAGGAAACATCCTGAAACTTCTGACCATGCTTTGTTCTGTTGTCCAAGAGCAAAGGAGATTTGGAGGATGTTACTACCTGATCTGAAATTAGATCCAGTAGTTTTTGTATGCATCAAAGATAGGTGGATGGATCTCTTAGAACAAACAAATATGGATCAGTTTGAGATTCTGTGTGTGGGTGTTTGGGCTATTTGGAATGATAGGAAATAATCTGTGTTTTAATAGACCAATTTTCTCAAGTGCTGCAAAATGTGAGTGGATTATGAATTATTTACTTGAGTTTCAGAAATTCAATTATGGGAAGCGTCAGATCCACAAGATAGCTCATTCTCAGAAGTATCAGTGTGATGTTCGATACTGTATCCAGGTGTTTGTAGATGCAGCATGTAATGAGACTGCTAAGCTTTCTGGGTTAGGGGTGGCAATTCGTTATCCTGACGGTAAAATTATGGCGGCCATGGCAAATAGAAAAAATGGTTTTGTCTCCCCCTTATGCTCTGAAGCTTGTGCAGTTTTAGATGGTTTACGACTTTCTCAAAGATTGGGTTTTCCTCGTATTCAGATTTTTTCTGATTCCTTTTCTCTAGTGTCAATCTTAAATGGTTGGTGGACTGCGCCATCTGAAGTTCAAAATATTATTCATGACATTAAGGTGTTTTAGAAGGATTTCATGCAAGCAGAGTTCATTCATGTACGAAGAGATTATAATTCTCTAGCTGATAGGTTAGCAAATTATGGTTTATCTACTGGTCCGATGTTGTGGACGAGGGATTTTCCAGTTTGGATTCAAAGTCTATGTTATGACTTTTCCTCTATTGTACCTCAATCTCGTTAATCTAATGCTATGAATTTTATTGTCAAAAAAAAAAAAAAGTATTTGAACCCACGTATAACAGATAAAGTTCCTTATTTCCAAACAAATTTAAGTTCTTGTGAAATGGTAATTAAGTACTTGAGTAGTTTTGATGCCAAATTTAGAAACACAAATAGATAATATTTGAATGTTGAGGGACTAAAATAGAGTATTTGAAATTCCAAATTTTTTTTAAGTGATATGTTTAAAGTAATAATTACATAGTTGTCAAATTATTTTTGAATTTGTTTAGATTGCACATAAAAAAATTTTTATTGATTTTATACAATTAGTTTTTTAAAGAATACATAATTGTTTTAAAATGCTTCAAAATTTTATCAAATAAAATTTGATCATTATTTTTTAGATGTAAAAAATGAAATACTCTAAGAAAAGAGAAGAGTGGCATTTTGAAATTTTGAAAATTTCCTTGGAGTTTCAATATTTTTTTTTATAAACTATATTCCCGCCTCCCTTTTCAAGACCTAGATCCTCCCTCCTCCCCTCTTTTCCTCTTCCATTCTTCCTTTTTTCCCCAATTGTTCGTCTGCAGGTTGGAGTTCTCTCTTTCAAGCTCTCAACGACTCTCACTCAATTTTTTGTCTGCAAGTTCTTGATCACTCTCATCTCGATTTAACAGGTTCGTGTTTACAATTTTTTGTTATTGATTTTGTGTTTCTCGATTTTTATGTATATTGATGATAGTGATTCTGATTTGAACGAACCTCTACAACCTCTGATTCAACATTTGTTGCAAACAACCAAATCCATTTGGAAGATTATGCCAAAGAGGATTGGTTGCATTTGACTACTCTGCAGTATTTACAACATTAATTTTCCTCTTCTTTGTCAAAACCGAACCATTCACTAGCTTCAGATCTAAAAAATGTGCCTTTTCTTTTCAGCTTCAGAGGACTTCTAGAATGGCTGCTGAAGGTAAGAACTAAGAACTATTGGGAAATCTAAAGAAGTTTTCCTAAAGAAACATATTGTATTTTAAGAATTCCTTGCTTGCTCTCACAATGCATTTTTTTTAAAAAAATATCCGGCACTTGTCTCATAGAGATATTAAAAATATTGTTTTACATATTATATTATTAACAATGATCTATTTATGTTATGTTTTTTTAAGGCTTACATGTGGGATATTCTCCATTAGAGGTAGCACACCAGGTCTTCTTTGGAGGTGATGTTCTAACTAAAGTGGAGATTGTATTTTAGACATTTCTTTGGTGACCTTCAAAACTCTCATTTTCTTTTCCTCCAAACAAGCATACTAAAAATCTTTCATATTATATTACTGTGTTTGCTTGAACTCAAGAAAAGGAAAAAAAATTACTGTGTTTTCTCGATTTTTAATTCTTGTGTTTATTTGCTTCTATATGAAATTTCAATGTAGTTTTTCTCCATCTTTTTTTAACTGGTTGATTTCTAATTTTTGTAGTGTATTTTTTTTTTCTAATTTTTGGGCTCCTTTCATTCTATTGTACTGGATTATTATGTCTCTAATCTTTATTATTTTTTTATGTCTTTAGGTTGTCTATGGCTGGATTTCAGTTTATTCTTTTGATATCCGTCAACTGATTTTAGTGAGGATTCCTACAATTATTGATGGTTTTTGCTCGACATTGCTGCAGTTTGTTTCTTCTTTCGCACCATGTAGTTGTATTTAAAATTTTAGTTTAAGCTTTTACAGTATCAAGAAAATTGTAAGGTGCTTCAAGGAATTGTTTTCACTGAGGTTAGGAGGGCATTGTGTTTATTCATATGTTGTGGAGTTTATGTTTGTAAAAGAATAGATAGTCTTGAATTAAATCTTGTGAGTTCATGTATTTAGGTATTCTTTTTGTTTCTTTGCAAGTATTTAAACCTTTGAATTTATTCTCTTTTATTCTCACTTGTAATTGGTATCAATGAAAATTTTTGTTTCTTTATCAAATTTGTTATTTAGACTTTTAACTTCAAAACCAATGCAGATTTTTAATTTGTAATTTTGAATTAGAGCGTTCCACTTCTAATATATATAATGCAATGGAAACTCCTATAACAAATAAAAATAAGTAAAAATAATTAAATGAATTCATAATTGATGCAAAATAATAATGAGAATTACCTCAATAAATAAAAATTAAAAAATGATGCAACAAAATAATTAATAAAAATCATATGTAGATAGTAACTAGAATTGTTGCAATATTAAAAAAAAAAATTATACAAAAATTGTTGCTATATAGGACAAACACTATTGTAATAAGAGCACATTTCTAGCAGTTACCAAATGCTCCCAGCACTTACATAATCGCAGCTATCAAAAGTTGCAGCGGTTGTCAAATGCTCCAAGCAACTTTTTAACTGTTGCACACATAGCAAAGGTCATTCAAAATGTTGCATTTTCATAGAAACAACTGCTGCATTTTGGGTAATTATTGCAGCGGTTTCTTTGGTGTGATTCCAGCGGTTCGGTTCTCTAAACCGCTGCAATAGACCGTCCCAACACCGCCTTTGCCAGCGGTCGTTGAACCGCTACGATATGTCTTGCAGCAGTTAATAGCTGCTGCAATAGCTTAAAAAAACCGTTGCAATAGAGCCTTATTCTTGTAGTGAATATGACATCCATTTCCTCCTCTCGCAAGTAAGGTACTCCTCCAGATTTGAAATATTGCCAATGAACAATGAAGGCATGTTCCACCAAAACGCTTAGTTTTCATAACCACAATTTTGGTAAATCAAACGTGCCTTGGAGTAAAACCCACTGCTGGAGTGAGAATGTTATTCAACCTGCAAGGGATTTAAAATCAAATGCTAAGAGTAAATTTCCAGCAAGATCAGTACTCAAGAATCACACAAGAAATCAATTCCAAGATCCTAAAAATTCAAAACAATATACACAATTTCTTTTTCCTGTTTTCTATTTTGCGGAAAAACAAGAACAAAAAGAACTAGATTCAACCAGAACAAGAACAAGAAGGAAATCAAAAACCTACACATGCAAATTCTAGACTCAATCAAAAAAGTTCAAAAAGGCTCCACAAGGATATATCCAATCTAGAGCACCTAAGACCAAATGATGAGAAAACGCTATAGTTAATTAGAATTAGGAACCCTTTGCTATGTGAACTCCTAATTCTCAAACACTAAAACCCCCAAATCAATTCGATTTCAACTCTAAGGATTAGATTAGACACACAGAAGCTAAAACTCAATTCATCGTTAAAACTCCCTTGTACAAGCTTTAGATAGCTTCCCAAACCCTAAGGGGTTGTTTGGGGCATGGATTATAATAACATGTATAATACTATGCACCCCAAACACATACTATTATAACCTCATACTAAACAACTCTCTATTTTAAACAATATTATATAATTCCACAAACAGTCCCTAAATGTCACATTATTGATCATAGCAAAATGATAAAAAAAATATATATTCCAACTTAAAATGTCATAAAAAATAATAAAATTACATCAAAATTATAAAGTAATAATTTGATGTCCTTAGCAGTTCATATCAACATATGTATGGTACAAATTTGATAAGATTTTAAATTTTTTATTAAAAAAAAAGATATTTGAGCTAAATTTTTGTTAAAATTTGTGAATTTTGACAAAGTTATTCAATGGTTATTTGTGCATTAATCAAACTTAAATCGGTGCAAAATTTGATTGAAATTAATGAGTTTACATAGATTTTTATAGTACTTTTTGTTAAAATTAGTAGATGAATTAACAGAAATTGAATAATGGGTAGAAATTGTAATATTTAATACTACGTGTAGGGTCTAATTTGGTAAAATTGAAAAAAGATACAACTTTAAAATATATTATATATAGCTTTAAAAGAAAGTGGGCCTCATAGCAATCAGGAGTTCTAAACTTTTCTCTCAGTTCGCGGACCATTGAAAGCCCATAAACTCCAGTGGCTAAATTTGAAACCAAAGGCCCATACCCTTCCACATCAAACTGCAGCCTGCCGGAAACTTGTTTAGAAAGTATAATGGATGGGTTGTTATTTTATTATAGCCGAATTCCAAAAATGTCTCAATTTTAAATAATTATCATTGGTAGCATTTTATGAATTAATTAGTATATTTCACTTACCAAAATATCCTTGATGTAATGAATCAAATCACATTTAATTTAATATTATATTTTATTATTTAATATTTTTACGTTCTTCAAATAAGGAAGTTTTATAACATATTTATTGGGATTTTTTTGTTGCTAAAATTTGATTCCATATTGATATGCATTCAATTTTCGATTTTTATTCTCCTTAATTGATGGGCTACGATTTTCTATTTTCATTTTGTTTTTTTTTTTCTCATAAAAGCATACTTCATTAAACATCAAGAGAGGAGGTAGAACACCATGAGAAATTATTCGGTGAGGCCACCACAATGTGGCTTTTTACCGTTTGATGGAGAGAGAGAAGTATCTCAAATTTCTATCTAATGATTATTAGAGAACATGGAAATTATTTGATCCACATCTAACGGTTATTATGAGGCAGCCACATTGTAGCAGCTTCATTAAATAATTTGTCCAGAACCACCTACCTCATTAAATACAGAAGAAAAAGCACCAAAAGAAGAGGTAGAGTCAGCAGTCTCATTAACAACACTATTTTCATTTTGATTTATCTATTATGGATTCTACCTTAGAAAGATAGGGAGACCTCACATTCTTAAGAAGATACATAGGGTTCAATCTTAAAATCAATTGACAATTAGTAGAGTAACTCATGCATTCTTATGAATGTGAGGTCTCTCTATCTTTCCAACGTGAGATTCTTAATATTATCATTAGTATTATTTTTCCTTTAATTCCCGTTTCGTTTTTCCAGCCAATTTTCTCTTCCCTTCGTTCTTCGTTTTCTTTTTCAACCCCCAGTTTTCCCATCATATTTGCTTATCATCGTTGTTCGCCTCTTCAGCCCACGTAGATGAGTACATTTTTGTTTATCCATTTTTTCCTTTTTTATCGTTATATTTATATGTTATCTTTCATCTTTAAACGCTTCATTTTCAGCTCTATTACTATGTTTACACCCCTCCATTTTCAATCTAAACCCCTCCAATTTACCAATATATATCTTATTGGTAAATTGTTTAACAAAAAAATATATTGTACATATCTTCATGTGTTTTCCAACATATAATGTTTTATACTTAGGGTTGATGTCATTGTTCGCACGAGATTTCAATAAAGAAATAAGAACACGTGCAAATGAAACTTTTGTATTTATGTAACTTTGAATGTAGTGGAATACAATCTCTAATACTTGATCCTCTGATTCTCTCTCTTGCTTGTATGTTTCACTCGAGGGCTGTAGAGCTTATTCTCGAGATTGAAGCTTCAATGGATTCTTGGAGTCTCGAAGAAGTGTTCTTGATCTTCGAGGAAGTGTTCTTTGTTCAGAAGGTGTTTGATCTTCAAGAGCTCCAGGAGTTTTCTGGCTTTTGTTTCTGAATTCTCTCTGAGATCTCAAATTTCTGAACCCCAAAAATGGAGGAGGGGCTCTCTATTTATAGAGTTTCCCAGGACCTCCAGATGGGCTTGGGATTGACTATTGGGCTAGGCCTGGTGGACTTTGAGTCTGGTCCTTAGACTGAGCCTGATTAACCTTGGGCCTAGCCTTGTGGGCTAGGACTTATTGACTTTGGGCCTAAACTTTGCTGGATTAGGGCCTCCTATTTGGGCTTAGTCTAAAATTGACCCAAATTTCATATAACCCAATTGCATATTGTGATTTACTTTAATTTAATTTAGGGATACTTGCAAATTTAAATAATCCCTAATTAAATAAATAATTTTGCCACTAACTTTAATTAATGACATGGAAATTTCTTATTGGCCAAAATTTCTATTCCAACAGTCATTCTGTTATATCTTTTCGAATACTGCATATAGTATATTCTATAAATATCATGTATTTATCAACTCTAATATTTATCGCATATATATATGATATTTACAATTACATTTTAGGTTTGAACGAAATTCCTATACACATGATTTATGGTGGTAATTGGAACAAGAGGGACAGTTTTGTTGATTACACCGTTTTCGAGATAATGATGCAATCGGAAATATTGTTCTAGAATTTGATTAACATGGTAATGATACAGTTAGAAATTGTAGGTAATTTTGATTAACCGGATCTATATGCTAGTATAGAACCACAATCTTTCGTATGAAATTGCTTGATGACCGGGATCTTTTAACAATGTGTCCAATGGTTCATCCAATTGTTATTAATTAGTAGTAGATTATAGGAATAGTCTATCAGTGATATTGGACAATATGCTTCAAGTTGATTCTAGCACCAGTAATTTATCAAGTGAAGGTTGATTTCATCACAATATTGATGTTGCAAAAATTAAGGAGGATTTCCACAGAGAATTGAATGACATGTTTAGTAGGAAGTCTAATTTACAGAATGCATGGCGTTTCAACTTTCAGCATAAAACTATAAAATCGAATCATGAAAAATTGATTGTTAGATGTGTTATCGAAAACTGCACTTGGTTTATTCGTGCATGTTGATATAGAGACCAAAAAAGTAAAACTTGGATTGTTAAGGAGATCGGTAGTGATCATACATGCTCTCTGAACGTTGTATTGAATGATCATAAACAAGCAACGTCTTATGTGATTAAGGAATGTATCAAGAGCAAAATGAGCATCATTGGTAATGAGTTGAGAATTTCAAAGGATATTGTTGCATCCACATTAATTACCAAAAAGCGTGGCATGCTTGAGACGCAACTCTAAATGAAATCAGAGGATCAACTGCAGATTCTTACTCCAGAACCCCATCATTCTCTCATATGTTGAAGCTAAAAAATCCAGGTATTTTTTATATAACACCCTTCACATATTTTTCATACTCCCATGTTTAAAATAAGAACTTGATATATATTATATTCTTTAGGTTCATTCACTAGCTATAAACTCGACGACGACAGAAGATTTTTGTACTTTTTCATGTCAATGTTTGCTTCTATTTTTGGATGGAAGCATTGCAGACCAATTTCTCACCTTTCTTTTAAAAACATATATAAATTCTTAGTCAAATTCCAAAAACAAAAACCAATTTTTAAAAACATTGGTTGGAAGTAAAAAAAAACAAAAAAAAAACAAAAACTCATAGGTAAAAGTAGTCTTTATAAGCTTAATTTTCAAAAACCAAAAATCAAAAATTAAATGATTGTCAAGGAGGCCTTAGCTTCTCCGTTTCTTATTTCAATTTTTTGAATAACATATATATTTAGTAATTATCAACAAAAATTTAAAATGTATACACATTTAAGATTGAAATGGAATTGCACAAATTCATCCTATTTTAAAACCAATTTTTTCCTTGAATTAGATAAGCATTAATTAATGTAAAAATAGGTCAAAAAGACAATGGAATATCTTATACTCTCTAATAATAATATCACACTCACTGTACTTTCTTACCCCTTATCTCTCGGAATATCTTCAAAAAAAAAAAAGCATTTATTTATTTATAATTTGAAAATGGCCCAAGAGCGAATCCTGGAACCTCTCTTTTTGACCAGGCCTTGAATCTGCTATTATTTTTTCTTTTTTTTTCTTTTATAAATATTTGATTACAAACTGGGCCGGGCCGAGCCCAGCCCAGCACCTTCTCACTTTACTCATCCTTCATCTCTCCCCCATGTTTTCTGGATGAACTTTTTGCATTTCTCGATATAATTAAAAGTGCATTTTAAACTTTTAATTCCTTGTTTGTTTAAGCATGTTTTATTTGAAGATAAAAAGGGGAAACAACAATCTTTATTGTTTAAAAAATATATATATTATATATCAATCTTTATTTGGAAGAAAATTTTCTAGTACTATCAAAATATCGATATTTCTTCCATTTATTATTTGTCATGTCAGCATCCTTTAAAAAATTTATGTATGATTTACCAGCATTAAAAAAATTATTTATAAACCTAAAAACATATGTGAATAAAGTAAGTATGTAGTCCCATGGTATTATAAATTTTTCCAAGAGAAATTGAAGCTACAAATTCAGGAACCAATCACATCGAAACACATGGGATCAAGTTCTTTTTTTTTTAAAAAAAAAGTCAAATTGAATGGAAGTTAGTTGGCTTTTAATTAACGAGGGTCATCAGTCCTCTCAGGTATCAAATGAAAACGACATGTCGCTGTGTTGGATTTGCCACGTGGGTGTTTGACTTGGCCTCTAAATTTTTAGTTAAACTTAATATTATGACGATGACAGTGATTATAATTATAAATTATATAATATTCCGCGACCAAGATTTGTGATTTGAAGACCTTTTGAACCGACAAATCGGAATATAGTGGCTTGTTTATCTCCAGCTAATCGCCATAAAAAGACGTGTTAAACATTGTTCAATTCAAAACCCTCTTTCACTAATCAGGGTGGTTTTTGAAACACGTGTACTTATTCACTCTTAATTAAGTTTTAGGGTGAAAAGCAAAAATATTATTATTCTCTTCATCTTATCTTCTTCACGTCGGTTTGGCTTTTCAAGGTTCTTAATTCCCATGGCAATTGGTTTCTAGTTATACCGCAACACTGAGTTTGTATGGTGATTAATTAATTGCAAGTCAAACCTAATTTAAAATTTATAGATTAATGTAACTTGGGGTTAATTTATAAGTTTGTGGCTTGTAAAATTAATTAGATAAGCTTTGGAATATGGGTTATGGGAGTTTGCGATTCTTATAGATTGTAGTAGTGACAAATGTTTGGTTTTGAATAATAAACTAATTGTGTATCAAATAATGTAGATTATTTGACTCTCAAGTCAAACATCGTAATTGAATGTTTGGTATGTAGGAAATATATGAGTTCATTAAATTATGTTTTATGATTCTTTTTTATCATTGACCTCTTCCATTTTGGAGCATAAAAAATCAATAGCACATGAATGGACCGAAAAGTTTAAAAAAAATGTGAAATCTTATAAATAAATTGTTTTGTTTTTTAGCACAAAAAATCATATAATGGAATGATTAAGTAAAAGAGACTACATGAATATATCAATATCACGTCAAAAACATAATAGAGGTCTATAGATTATACATGGTATGGTCAAGGAAATTAACTTAAAAAAATTCATACTAACTACTTATATATATATATATATATATATATATATATATATATATATATATATATATATATATATATCTAACAAATGTGCACATTTCTTTTTGTGATTCAATCACTTATGTTTAAGCACGCTTGACTTGAAGTCATTCTATGTTATTTGACCCTTAAAATTTTCTTCTAAAAAATATGTAGTGAGAACAAACATACACATAAAGTATTGACGTTAATTTGTAATGAAAATTTTTACTTTTGGAAAAACTCTTGGAATAAATGGTATGTGACTCTTCTATGAGTTGCATCATTCCACATCCATGGGTTGTGACTTTTTCATGAGTTGCATTCTTTCTCATTCATGGGTTGTATTCTTTCATCCAAGGGTTAAGTCTTTTCACTTTTTCAAATTGATAATCAATTTGTAGAAGAATCATAACTATTCGAATGGCTACAGATTAGTCCATTAAATATGTCTTTTCTCCAAATTGGAAGATACTATTTCTTCCATCAAAATTTTGTTGAAGTTCGGTTTGCTCCACAAAGTAATGTTCACTGAAACTTATAGAATGAGGTGCTGCATCCATAATGTTTACTCATTACACTCAGGCACTAGAGAGAGTAAAATTGTCAATAAGAATACAACATGAATTCGTTGGGTTCAAATTTTCTAATCTTATGTACAATTTATTTTTACAATACTATTTTATGTTTTATGTGATATTCATATGTCATAACAAAAACAACTTAAGATAGCAATGAATTAAAACTACAAAAGAATTTTAGAGTCATCAATCCACATTTCAATTCTAGATCTAGGGTTTTACCTTTTTTTTTTTTTTTTGAGTCCAACAACTATGAGGTAGAGATCAAACCATCACCCTTTAAAATGGTAATTGTTGTTTTGTCCATTAAGCTATACTCAAATTGGCCATATAGACATGGGGTTTTACACTAATAAACATACTCCAAAGACAAACACCACATTCTATTGTCGGCCGGTCTCCAACACATTTTAATTTCATGCTATATATTAAACGAACAACTTCATACTTTTAATGTACATAGTCATATTCTTGTAAAATTTTAATACTAACGGCATGTATTGTTAGAGTGTTGATATAATTAAATTTATTATAACTCATCAGCTTAAGCTTTTTGGTTGATTGGTGATATAACATGGTATCAGAGAAGAAGGTCTTGAGTTCGAACCCATGTAATGTCATTTCCTCCCCAATTAATATTAATATTGATTTCCAATTAATCAATCAAGGAGAATTATTAAGCTTGTCTCAACAAGATCATGAAAAAGCTAAGCGAGCATCAATTCTTTATGTCCAAAATCTTTTAATTAAATTAAAACAACAATATAATCTTTTTGTTCTTCTTAATTAACTTCCTTTTTTTTCACCCCTTACGGTGAAAAAGCATTTACCATTTAAGTTCAAAACCACCACCACTAATGCTCAATTTCACCACCTTTTTCTTCTATATATACATACAAACACACTCGTTTGCTCCTTCAAATCCGAGCCATTTCTTTTTGGTTGGAGATCTCTCCCAACATGCAGCACCATTATGAATAAGTTTCAGGTAATTTGTTTTACACTTTCTTATTTAATTTTCAACTTCTTTTGTATTTTGTATCGACTGCAAAACTTTTTCTCGTTTTCTTAGTCCTGAAATTTTGATATTTTGAGACAATGGACTCCCGTTGCTTACTTTCTAGTTTTAATTATTTAAGGTTGATGGTTTTTTTTAGTCTCTATACTTTCCATAAATCTTAAGGGACAAACGATCCTCCACATATCTCCACGTACCAATGGATATTATGTTGTCTTTCACTTACATATTCATGATGTTCCTGTTATCTAGTCTAATGTGAAACTTTGGTCGCACTCCCAATTTCATTAAAGAAAATATACAGTGTAAATATGTTTATAAAATTTAGATAGGAAAGTTAATAGATACTTAAAAAAAAAGTAGTTGACAATAAAAAAAAAAAAAAAAAACAATAGGAACTATTTTTAAGATTAACTGAAATTACAATGATTAAAATAGAATAAATTTCAAAATACTTGGACTAAAATAATATTTTAACTTTTTTTTATCTTTACAATATTGTATTACAAATGAATAAAAAAGAAGTGATAATGTTTGACTAGCTAACTCAAGTTTAGGTCCATTGAAAAAATTGTTATCACTTGTAGTATATTAATTAAATATTAAAGTACCATAATGGCAATATATATGTGTACCTTTAGTGCGTGAGTTTTAATTTCTATTTTCTATTTTACTTTTGCTTCTCCTCTTCCTTCAAAATTTTAAATTCAATACTATCAAATTCGATTTTGTTTCTTTAAATTATTGAGAGAAAACAGTAAACAAAAACTAACTATCCAATGTTTCTTTTCCAAATATAGGAACAAAAGCATGGAATGTAGAGAATAGAAGATTTCAATCAAGTGCGAATTTTTTAGGTGGATCGCTTTTTTATTTTTAGTTTTTGAAAAACGTGAGCTTGATTATGTTCCTTCCATGTTTCTTTTTCTCGAATTTCGAATTTTGGTATAAAAATAGTAAATTTTATTTATTATTCACAAATTTATATTTAAAAAGTAGTAGCAAAGATGCCATTTTAAAAAGTACACAATAAATATAAAAGCATAAAATGACAATTATATCGAGCACTTGCTTATTGCAATATTGTTTTTCAATAGAAAAGAGTGGACAAAGAAAAAAGATATCAAACATATATTTTAGTGTTTTTTCAATAGAAAAATATAAAATAAGAAAACAAATAACAACAAAAAGAATCCACAACATTACCAGAAACAACTTTCAAAAAGACGTTCGAGAACAATTTTCAAAATTTTCAGATGTAGTAAGTCCAGATCCATTCAATCGAAATCTACCCAAAATTCAAATTTGCATAATCATTAAATAATAACTGATATATTCATAGCTAGAGATGAACAAATTTAAAATCATATAAATATAATTCTAAATCAAAATATTTCGTCCATATATTATGAATTTGGTTAAAAATCACTTTTCATTCTTGAACTTTTATCATAGTCAATGTACTTCAAAAATTTTAATAATTTAGTTCTTATCATAAAAAATATTGTTAAAATTTAATAAAATTTTTACTGACAAGGAACCGAATGTGTTTGTAAACTATGAATACTAAATTATGTTACATAATAAAAATTAACACTTAATTTTGAAAGAATTTTTTACTGTAAAGATTAAATAGTTACAAAATTGAAAGTACAATGATTAAATTGTTACAAATTAAAGTTCAATAACTATATTGTTGCTTTCGTGAAAGTTTAGGGATGAAAACTGTTTTTTATGGAACTGATTTTATTTAGTGATGTTTTTTGATAGGAACATTGGAGTTGAACTCGAATTCTCAGCCGTTGGATGGTTAGCCAGATCAAGAAGGGAAGATCGAAGGGTGCAGGTTTGATTTGAAACTGAAAACTGTCGTCTGTAGCTTTAACCTGTTAAGTAAGAAATCGAGATGGTTTGAGGCAGGATTTGTTTTTACTTGCCCTAAAAACGACGGATCGATCGATCGATCGATCAATCAATATATGAAAAAGTTGAATTAGTAAGCAGTATTTTATTTTAAACACAAACACAGAAAGACCCTACCAACAAACTTGGAAAAACCCCCACTTTTTCCCTCCCTTTCCAAACGTGCCCTTAATCCCCTTCTTCGCACCCCACCGTAAGTCCCATCTGATCCTACCATCACTCTAATCGGACGGTCTAGATTCCGTGGACCCCACCCCCGAGTACTCACAGTAAGATTGGTGGAGCTTCTTTTTCTTTTTTTAAGTTTAATTAATTCGGAGGAGGTGATCAAGTGGGGGTTCTGTCGGCCCTCGCCTATCACATAACCAGAATCATGTCGGCCACCGTGTAAAAAGGTATTTTTCGAATATTTTTTCGCATTCCTAAATTCCTTTAATTTAAAAACATTTTTAATATATATATATATATATATATAAACATAGTACGACCGCGTTTTGCCATCGTCAGTTCGTCACTGTATCGCATTTGTTTCATAATTGAGTTTAGTTCTCCAAACTTTTATGTTCGGTTCATGAGTTTTTAATTTTATATTTGATAACTGGTTCAATTTTAAAATTATATATTAAGTCTATGAAATTTTAATTTGTTGTTTAATAAATCTTTAATTTATTAAGCGTTTATAAAAACATTGAATAAATTAAAAATATATTAAATACAAAATTAAAATTTCAAACATTTATTAGCCATTTTAAAATTCAAAATTATTAGATACAAATAAAAGTTTTAATGAGTTATTAGAATACTACTTAAATTTTAGGATTTGAAAGATATAAAATGAAATTTTGGAAATCGATCAGATACTTTTTAAATTCAAGCATCTATTAGATGGCACTAAAAAATTTTAGGGATTAAACTTATAATTTAATCTTAATAATTTGATATTAGTAGTTAGTTAATTAAACTAAAAACAATTAAAGGTTTCTTTTTAGGAAATGGAATAAACAGCTTTATAATGAAACCGTGTTTAATATATATCTGGAAACACGCACTTTGGTTGCTACTGAAATATTTAAATACGATTGAGGAAAGATTATAGCCCAAGTAGAAAGAGAATATTATATTTTGCCTTTTTTTTTTTTTAATTTCTTAAATAACAGCACTCTTGCCATTTTTTTTAAGAAAATGTTGTCTGTGCACTTTTTTCGTTCTTATTTTCAATAATCTGAAATTTGTTTACGAAATATATATTTAAAGGGTTTTTTTTTTTTCCTTAGTTTAAAACGTTTTAGCTTTTCAAACACTGTTTTCAAGCAACATCTAATTTGACCTTTTCTTTTTTTATTATAGTAATAATAATAAAACAATCATATGTGTCAGCTTGAATTTGGAATAACAATTGAAAATGACAAAAATAATCTTAACATTGAGAGAGATATAAGACAAAATAAAATTTGCATTGTTTGCAAATTACAACAATACAAATCCATACGTAAATTGAGCAGCAAATTGTAAATTTATCATGACCTTAAAATAGATTTATGTTTCACAGTAGTACAATACCACAAAAATTATCAAAGAATAAATGAGAACTCGGTGCTATAATTACATAAATAACAACTATTATATATATAAACAAACACTAAAAATGGTTGAATTATGTTGATTGGGTATAATATGTAAAATAAGCCAGCGTGTATCTTTTCCCACCAATGTAAATATAAATTATTAATTAAATCAATTTTTTAAACGTAATTAAATCAATATATTTTTTAGGTTAAGATACCATTTTGATCCATGTACTTTGGACTTTGTTCTATTTTAGTCTCTGTATTTTCAAATGTCTAATTTTAGTTCATATACTTTCAATAAAGCTTAAAATTGGTCTTTACTATTAGTTTATTGTTAATTTTTCTTTAAAAAAAATAGTATATATTAACTTTCCTTTTATAAATTGTACAAGTATGTTTACATTGTTTCTTTTCTTGTATTAAAATTATTATTATTATTTAACTAATTTTAATAAAAATTAACTTCAAACTTATTACAATGACCAATTTTAAGCTTTATTGAAAGCTCAATAACTAAAATTAAACATTTGAAAGTATATGAATTAAAATGGAACAAAACTCAAAGTACGTGGACCAAAATGATATTTCAACTTGAAAAATCACACTAATAATTTAATTGATGATACAAGAGTCAATAATTCTATCTTATAGATTATTTGTCATAGATTATTGATAATATATTTGATAAAATATACAACAATAATCGTTCACCACATCTTAATGTGCATAATTTGATAATTATTGGAAATGATCAAGTCCCTATGTAATTTATATTGTATGTATAGAAATCTCCATCGATTTTGTCATTTTTGTCATCTTTTTTCAATTGGCCCCAGGACATAACTTATAGCACAATTATAACTTTCTAGATATGGATTTTATGAATTTGATTGACGAGGACAAGCTTTTTTTTTTTTTTTTTTTTTTTAAAGATTGCTGACTGAAATTTAGTGATTTGGAATTATAGACACTAAAAAAACTTTCCGACCCCATTTTTATATCGATTATCTGGTTCGTGAATTTTGAATAAAAATCATTGAATTTAAACCATTAAATCCTACAAATTAAATAAAGAGAAAATTATATATATCTTATTGGATAATGTTGTTACTTAGGATTTTCTTATCGATAAAGTTAATATTTGATTATATTTTCATTTTCTCGAACTTTGCAAAGCGCGTAAATTCTAAAAAGCTGATTTACGAACTCAAAAAAAAAAAAAAAAAAAGCTGATTTACCATTCTCAATTACTATAAACAGATAGTGTGGTTTTTTTAATGGTTAAATTCTGCATTTTTGTTATAAATTTCACGAGTGCCTTGTGAACTTTTGTGTTTAGCAATATATATTGAATTTAAAGATAAATTACCCAAAATCTATATTAAATACAATAGAAAAAATTTAGACTCTAGTTGATAACCATTTGATTTTTAGTTTTTAAAAATTAGGCTTGTTTTCTCATCGTTCATTTACACTGATTTTCATCTTTATAGAGGAAGCAGTCAAATTTTAAAAATAAAAATAATTTTTTTAGTTTTCAAAACCTAGCTTGAATTTTGAAAATATGGATAAAAAGTAGATAACATAACAAAGAAATTTATAAATAGAAATAGTGCTTATATGCTTAATTTTCAAAAATCAAAAATAAAAAACTAAATGGTTATCAAACAGTACTTTAACAATGATTTCAATGATCATTTTGTAAAGTGATTATAAACCAAAGTATTAATATTGAAATATGAAACGATGTTTAAATTGTATTCAAATCATATTTTTATATCTATATTTTAAAATTAATTATGTATTGGTTGTTTTAGCCGTTGAACATTGCATGCAAATTCGTTTTACTTATTGTCATTATTTAGCTTTATAAATTATTTAACAAGACACAAGTTGATTATTATTATTATTATTTGAAATATTAATGCTCAAAGTCACGGGATATTAAGTGTTACGTATTCAAATATGGTTAAACAATGGATGAAAAATCAACATAAAATATTTAAACAATTTTATATAAAAAGTTGAACTATGGAAATTTTAAAGACGAAAAGAAAATACATACAAAAGTAGAAGCTAGAAAATAAATTTAAATCTTAAAATTTAATATATAGATATCAAAAAGAAGAAAAAAAAACAACACAGCGGATAAAGAAGTGTATATCATAAGATAAAATTCGACGTTTATTTGATAATGATACGGATTGCTTTAAAAGGTCCATACTGTGAGGACGACTACGAGTTCCAAGAAAATGCTACACACACATGTCTGCATGTCCCTTTCCCTCTCTCTCTCTCTCTCTATCTCTCTTTCTATCTCTCTTTCTCTCCCTTTCTCTCAAATAATGCAACCAATAAATAATCTTTATATTTTTCAATTTTTTAAGGCTAAAAATCTTTTTTATCCATGAACTTTTATGAAAGTAACAATTTAGTAACTTGAGTTTCGATTTGTAATGATTTAAGTTTATGTACTTTCATTTTTATAACAATTTAGTCACTGAACTTTAGTACGTAACAATATATGATCATTTAGTACTTTAAAATTTGTAACAATTTAGTCTCTATTGTGAAAGTAATTGTTAAGATTTAATGAGATTTCTTATGTAGGTAGAACAATAAACTAATTAGAGACCTAGTATGTTTTTAAGCAACAAAGTTTAAATCGTTAAATAATACAAATCGACATCTAATTTTGATGGGATTTTTTTTAAGCATTGATTGAATTGTTAAAAATATGAAAGTACATGAACTAAATTGTTACATATTAAAATTCATGGACTAAATTGTTATGAAATAAAGTTCGGTGACTACATTGTTACTTTCATAAAAGTTTAGGAACCAAATTAAAATTAAAATGTTGTTTAACTTTTTTTTTTGTTACTAAACTCCCTCTTTTACGAGAAATTATTCGACAAGACTGTAACAATATATTTGATAGTTTTGTATGAGCGAGAAAGTGTAAAAGTATTTCGAGTTTGTATCAAGTAGTTATTAGAGGACAAGCAGATTTTCAAACCTACGTCTAATAGTTATTAAGATGTAGCTATATTATGATGACCTCATTAAATAATTTTTTCAAATTTACCATTACATTTTTTCGAGGAGGAATTTACCATTATATAGATTTCCAATGTTTCATAAAACAACAAATACACCAAAATCTCCAATCAAATATAGTAAAATATCCCTCAATAAATGCTTTAAATTTAAGGGTTGAGAATTGGAAGAAGTGTCACAATGGAAGGTACAATAATAAGAGACTTAAATTTAGGAACTTTATTATTATTGGAATAGAAGAGCAATGGAAGAAAAAAAAAATTCTATTACCCTACCTACTTCCCATTATAAATGTTTTTTCATAAATAATTAGCTAATGTTGCTAGAACTTTATATTGTTTTTAAATAATGTTGATGTATAGTTAACAATAAATAGAGAAAATTTATAGTACGTACCGGATATTTTTTTCTTATTGTCTTTATTCATTGTTTGTTAGAACAATGATATCTATGAATGGTTAGAATCTATGAAATATAATAATACAAGTTAAAAAAATGCCATTACCGTCCATGTACTTTGAAATTTGCTATATTTTTATATTTTTAAATGTTCAATTTTAATATATATATTTGTTAATAAATATTAAGATTAGTCTCTACTTTTAGTTTTATTATGTTAACTTTTACAAAAATAAATTTTGTCTCTATTAGCTTTTATTTTGTATATTGTCGAAACATATTAACATATTAACATGGTGTATTTTCTTCAATGAAAAGTATAATTATTATTTTACCAAGTTTGCTACAAATTAACTTTAAACTAATAATAAAGTTTAATTTTAAGATTTATTGAGAGTACAAAGACTAAATTTAAACATCTAAAAACATAGGGACTAAAATAGAACGAGACTCAAAATATAAAGAGCAAAATGATATTTCAACCAACAATAGATCACTTAATAACATGTAAATTTAATAACGAAAGGAGTAAGTATTATGCCAAATTTCAACAAAGCTCAATGGATAAACAAACCACCTTCTCAGTTGTTGGTTTGATCCCCATCTCACATTTTGTTTAATTGAACTAAAAAAAAGAGTATGTATTGTAATGCCCCAGGCCCAAAATTTAGAATCCAGATTTGGCACCTTACAGCCCCAACATTCTCCTCCTGTATCTCCTGCGACCTGGCCACGCTAGCTACCTACTCATCTTGAACTGCATCTAAGGCTGAAGACTGTCCCCACATACCAACACAGTTCCTTTTAGCATGCTTTGTTATCACTTGCATACTTCCTAAAAAAATTCTCAAGACGTCACCCTTAGAGTTCTTGCGATTGAGTCACTAAAAAGAAATGTACACTTTGTTGGTATATATAGTAACTATAAATTCTTTTAAGTCATTCTTAACCGTACTTGCATATCTTTAGAATCCACTCCGCGTACATGTATTATGGTATTAGTAGGAATTTTATTTTTCAGGAAGATCAGTAGGGTGAGAAAAATAATGGATTGCATTTTTTTCATTTTAATATTTAATATTTAAATTTGCAAGTGCTGCTAATTGTTTTTTATTAAAATGGGAAAAAAAAAAAAAAGGTGGAGTCCAGAAGAAAAAAAATAAAGTGGCTCCTTCTCTTTCTCTGGACTAAGCTCTCGCACAGTGCGGAGCCAACCTCGCGCTTGGCAATAAGCATCTCATTCGTTGTTTGTTCTTCGGAAAAACACACTACTCGAGAACACCTGCACTTCTTCTCTGCCACTCCCAATTCCGGCAAACTCCTCCTTCTTCTTTCTTTCTGTTCAATCTGTTCCTATTCCTATGCCGATTCCTTTTTCTTTATTTTAACCTCCCACAGTTTCATCATCAAATACAACTTCCTCCGACGATTTCTCTCTCTCTATCTTTTTTGTTTCTGGCTTCTAGAAGCTACTCCTACTATGGAAGAAATGTACGGGTTGCAATCCACGGCGGAGTATTCCGATAAGGCTTTGATGTCGCCGGAGAATCTGATTCTGCCGCCGGATTATCAGAGCCTTCTGGTCACCTCCGGAGAGTTTCGCGATCGGATTCCGGTGTTTGGATCCAACGAATTGCTTTCGGCGGCGGCCTCCGCTATATCGGAAGCCAACGAAGCAGCATCCATCACGCCGGAAATTCAACGTGAAGAAGATATGGTGAACGTGATCAAAGCCAAAATTTCTTCTCATCCTACTTATCCTCGATTGCTCGACGCCTATATTGACTGCCAAAAGGTGAACCAATAGCTCTCTTTCTCTATCAACCAGAGCAATAAAAGCAAGCGGTTCACTTATCAGTTCTAACACGGTTCATTAACAAAGTCACCTTCCTAAATCCTAAATCCTAAATCCTAATCCTCTCTCCTTCTTTCATAATTATTATTATTATTTTTCTCTTCTTTTTTAAGCAGGGAACAAATACTTTCTCGGCTTTAATGCTTCCGCAGACACTGTCAACGAAGACGTAACTAGGATAGAGAGAATTTGGCTATTTACTAGAACGCTTTCTTCCGAGGGTTCAGTTTTTGTCTCCTTCATTTTTTTCTCTCTTCTTTTAAGCTTCGAACGTCTTACAGAATAACATGATTATGCCTATGATCTGATTTCGACTTTTTCTAGAAATTAGGGGGAAAACTGCGGGAAGAGAATTGATAATTGTGTGTTCTAATTTGTTTTTTGACGGAGTAATGATTGCTAATTAGAGTTTGTTTTTAAGTTGATTATTGTATGATATCGAGGCGCTTGAAGTCCGTGGGGGATTGATTATTTCTTTTTGTAACAAACTGATTCGCATGAATGATCAGATGCGGGTTTATTTTGCGCAGGTAGGGGCGCCTCCGGAGATTGCACATTTGTTAGAGGGAATCCGTCAAGAAAGCGACCTTTGTAACCGTCACGCTGTCACCACGTGCTTAGGCGTCGATCCTGAGCTCGATGAATTCATGGTTGGTTACTACTTCTCCTTCTCCATTGACCATCAAAATCTCTCTCTCTTTCTCTAGTTCTCAATGTTGTTTTCCTTTTGTTAATTTTATGACTCTTTTTTGTTTTTAGGAAACGTACTGCGATATGTTGGTGAAGTACAAATCAGATCTCGAAAGGCCTTTCGACGAAGCAACCACGTTCTTGAGTAAGATCGAACTGCAACTTAGTAGCCTCTGCAATGGCGCCTTCTCCAGAAGCCTTTCCGGTCAGTATTGCTAATTACTAATTCTCTTTGATTATTATTCTCCGTTTCAAATGCTAGTGTTTTGTTTGGTTACATTACGTTAACTAAGTTTAATTAATTATATATATATAATTTTTTTATCGCCGTTGCCTGTGTTGGTGTTAAAGAATGACCAATACAAAAAAAAAAGGATTGAATGTAGATTTATTTTTCTATCTTTTTCTTAATCTTACTGCTGATTGAGAAACCTAAGGTCGTAACAACCAATAATACAAAGGAACAGCGAAACCCTAGGAACTATATTTATCCGCCTGTGTCTTTGATTGCAACTCTTATCTACAGTCGCTGTTTTTGGATTACGACCTTGTTAATTGTTCGTTGAATGGTGATTCTTTATTGATTATATTGGAAATCTTCAAGTGCAATAATGAAGCTTCCAATAGTGTTTTCTAATAATTTAGAGATTTAATTATTACATTTTGCTTTGGTTTAACTGCGGCTGCTCATCTATCTTGTTTGTTGTGTTTGTTTCCTTTTTCCTCGCTTTTCTTATCCTTTTAAAAAAAAATTCTTTCCGTTTTTCATGTTACATGGCCAAAAAAAATGGAATAAAAAATCAATCCTGAAAGTGTGAACTTTTCCGTGTTAGAGATTCTGATTTTGACATTTCAGAGTTCAGTGTGACGACATTGGAAATAGTAATATGATTGGGCGTATGGTATTAATTATATTGTTTATGTACACTGGTAGAAAATCCTCGTAAAAGCTTTCAATTATAGATGTATCTCATTTTTAATTGTCTTTTCTCTTCTACTAGTCCTTCTAATTCTCTCTCTATAATTATAGACAAAAAGGGTACTTGGTTTTAAGTCTTTGGTCCGAAATACAGGCTGCCTCAACCAATCATGTCTTGTCTTTGAATTCTTACATGGGATGTCTTAGTAAACATATCAATTCATGACCATATTGTTAATGTATTTTATATTCATATATATATGCAATTCACCTATAATTATTGACTCTTAAATCGTTGTGAAGGTGCGACTTTTCTGTTGTTTCATAATTGACTATTATTGCGGATAATTTTCGCTCCCCAATTCTATAGAAAAATGCAAATAAATCCTTTTTTTTTTTTTTTTGCGCTTCTGTGTAGCTAGAGTCCTTAGCATTGAGAATAATTAATGAATCATGCCAACTATAACATTACAATTCCAAGAGGAATTATAAAATCATATATTTTTATCTTTGAATATTTCAATATAGAAATTGATTTTGAGTTTATATATACTTTCAGCAGTAGATAGGAGGCCAAGAAGCCATTTGTCAGTGACCCGCATGTATTTGTTCCAACAGTAATTTCTTGAATTGATTACTGTTATAGATTTTTTAGGGAAAAAAAAAGTAGTTCAGGATGCCATTAAGGAGATAAAAGATGTGGATAATTCTCATTTCTCGCTCAAACAGCAAACATCATTGCATTAGTGTGTTAATCAATGAGTGTTACATATATATGTGTCCGTATTATTTGCTGAATCTTTCTTAAGATTTATAATGGACATTGTCTTAATGTGATTGTGATGGCTGTGATAATGTTTGTCGAAGATATTTTATTATAATTTCAAATTTCAATGGAGCATGAGTGGTTCATGTAAGATGTGGAAAATTAGAAAATGAACCTTGGGACTTGTCATGGGCTGCTGACTACTGATAAAGTGAAGTTGCAGCAGTATCTTCTTGCAACTTGATTAGTTCATTTAACTTCAGAATAATTTCAATCCCCAGGTAGGAGAAACCTCATTACTAAGAACATCACTGACTTGCTTTGTGTTTTAATGCTCTCTAGTTTCTCTGACAAACAATTTATGGGAATGGGCATGGCAGGCTTTAAAGGTTAAATATGATAATTAAAAAAATGAGTGATCTTCAAAGAAAAGCTTGTAAATCAAAGATAATGGTTGGCAACTATTGTTTTTAATTTACTTTGGAAGTACAAATTAACTTTTCAGGTGTGATGTTATCTTCATTAAAAAAAGAGCCTCGTGTTCAGCTTGTCTTAGCACGAGAGCTTTAGTGAGTTCTTTATATGCTTTCTCATATATAATCACTTATATAAAAGTCTCTTTGGAGTCTTGGACATGCGACTGTTGGCAGACTTCCATTTGGATTTCATATGGGCATATATTCACGTGCTCGAACGGTATTTTGCTGCCAAAATCTGGCTGGCTCATTTTTATGAAAGAACTTTCCATCTCAAGAGGACAACAAGGATTTGGCTTATTTTCTTACTTCATTATTGCACTCACTTTGGACTTCCTTTTAATTTGTAAGGGAATTCTTTTGTATTATCTTGCCGTAATGCTTTTCCATCCTCATCTAGATAATCATTGATAGATAGATTTGTCTTAAGAGCAAGCTAGGTCATAATTTTGGTATAGGAAAGTGGGATTAATTAGCAGAAATTATTCCAGAAAATTGAAACAGTATGGCCGGTTGTATGTTATTTAATGTCTATCATCAACACATTGATGTTTGTTTGGGTTTCTACTTCTAGGACGAGGATATAAAGGCGATGATATCATCAACACATTGATGTTTGTTTGGGTTTCTACTTCTAGGACGAGGATATAAAGGCGATGATCTAGCTGTGTTCATCATATAAAATCACAATGTTTCTTTTTGGACAGTGAGTTACTGCATTATTTTGTCTGGAACCACCAGCTAATTAAAGATCACCTTTCTTTGGATATATAAAAATTGATATAAAGGCATTGAGTAATGATTACATATTGGTTGCATATCTAGCTTACTTGTGATATTGTGTGGTTTTCGGAGCCCCTTTCTTACTATTTTGGTTTTTATAGTTTTTCTGCTGGTTACAGTGAAGCTTCACATAGATAGCAGTAATCAAATTATCTTTTTCTCCGAACCCACTATTTGTGTACAGCAGGATTCCTTGCAAATGAACTCTAATATATGTCCCCAAGTTTTATATAACTAGATCCGAGCTTTTTGATGAAGAAGAATAAGATGGGTCTTTAAACCTAGGGTCTGTAGGCGCGAGTACTAGGTGGGTACATACTTTTCTCTGCCATTAGGAAAGAACGAAGCTTTTTGTTTCTTCCATATGTATTTTTACTTAGCCTGCAGAGAAGGGTTTTTACCAGGTCACCCAATATAATGGTCACGGCTTTCTTTGCTTGATCGCCATTTTTATCCAGAAGTAAGAAGATTAAGGACAGCGTCCGGGGTAGAAAATAAGTTTCTGGGTAATGGCATGTCCCACGATGGAAACTGAGAGAAAGTTTGTTAGGGAGAGGAAAGAAGAAGGGGGTAAAGAAAAGGAAAAAAGAAATAAAGAAAGGGAAAAGTTTAGGGGGGAAAGCCCGGGTTGAGCGGGTGGTCGAGGTTTCCACACTGTCACATGTACTCCCGCAGTTTTCGCTGCGAAGGTGCTTTTGGTGCCCTCTCTAACCCACGCACATAGTCACTCCCAGCTGGTTAGTGGTTGTCACTTGTATCGACAAGTACTCTGCCGTGTTCTTCGTGCGGATGATGTGTACGACACGCGTCTCTTTCTTGCTGGGTAGCTGGCTCACCCTCACTCATATCCGTTGCTTTATCTTTTCCCTTTTGGGGCCCCCTTTTTTTTCTCTCTTACACAAAGATTGAAGTTGGTGCCTATCACCGACTTTTTACTTTGTCTGAACAGAATCGGCTAACTAGCCAAGAGATGAGAAAGGAAAGTCAGGGTTGGATCAGAATAGTTCCTCGCTAACCAGGTGGGATTCTCACGTTCTTGCCAACAAAACAATCACACTTCCCCCGTCCGGATAATCTATTCTTTTTTCAAGCTTGTAAATGTGATATTTGAATGTTTGAAACTGTAAAGTGGTCTGAAAGGGTGGTCTCATTTAATTCACTATCAACTAACAACTACCATGTGCTTTGTTCCCAGCCATTACCCGGTAGTAAGTATATGGGTAAAGGGTCACTTTCTAGCTAAAGAGAACTGCACCGAGTCGTGTGGTGGGGGCATTGCATTACTGCTCATGGGATAATCGTCGAGAGAGGGAAAGGGAGAGGGAGGAGGTTTTTATTATATATTAACCTCGAAATTCTCGTGGGTCATTCAGAAAGTGAATTTATGTGGCCGTTCAGTCTTGTCTATTCTGACTGTGAGTTCCTCACGCCCCCCCCTGCGTCTGACAAATGACTTAACCAGACACTGCTGAAACGCACCTTGGCTTCCCTTTTTTTCTTCTTCCCCTTTTGCAGTTGGCAGTCAAATCCTTGTTTTTACCTTTGAATGCCTTTCTCTGTGGGGTCCTCTTCTTCCTGTCCCGCCCTTTCAACGTCAATCTGCCCTTCTTCTTTGATATGTTGAATCGTAAAATTTTTGTCATTTGATTTATAATATGGTTGTTGGGTATGGGTTGGGTTGGGTTGGGTTATTTCCAGCCCGGCTTTATTGCTTTTGCTTATACAGTATCTGAATTATTACAGCGAGCTAAGAATATTTTTACTATCACGTGAATAGATGAAGGTGCTGTCTCGTCGGATGAAGAGTTGAGCGGAGGAGAGATGGAAGTTGTGGAGGCAGAGGCTCAAACCAAAGGCGAGAACAGGGATCTCAAGGACAAGCTTTTACGTAGATTTGGCAGTCATATTAGTACCTTAAAATTGGAGTTCTCAAAGAAAAAGAAAAAAGGAAAATTACCCAAAGAAGCCAGGCAAACACTCCTTGAATGGTGGAATGTTCACTATAAATGGCCATATCCTACGGTATGTTTGCTTATAACCTTAATTATGGCCGCACATACAGTCAAAACATAGAAAATACGGTTGGAACTTATCTTGATGCATTAACTCAGTTTTCGTGTTAAAATGAGCTTAACTTAGCGATAATTAACATGTACTCTCGAACAAAAAGTCAAAGGTTTGAATCCATGTTGATGAACTCAAAAAAAAAAAAAACTCAGTTCATCATGCCTTAGTCATGTGCTACAAAGGAAGCAGAACAGAGTCTAAAATTTTTAATTATTTCACAAAGTTATCATCTATTTTCACAAGTTGTTTAATTAAAAAATAAATTCAGACATCATTGAGAGAGATTTTATAATGTTCCTTCAAGTTAAGGGCCATAATCCGCTGTTTTGAATCATCCAGGAAGCCGATAAGGTTGCACTGGCAGAGAGAACAGGGCTTGACCAGAAGCAAATTAACAATTGGTTCATAAATCAGCGTAAACGCCACTGGAAGCCATCAGAGAATATGCAGTTTGAAGGAATGGATGGACTTTCTTCTGGTAGATTCTTCAGAGAGGACTGAGACACTTTAACGATCTCAACATGTATATTCCCAATGTTGTTTCTTCTCATATGAGCTTTTGTTTGCTTTCCTTTCATGTACATCTGGAAAATATATATATATATATATATATATATTTTTATATTTATATGGTGAAGAATTTGGATACTGAAATTATTGCTTGTGTTACCAACATAGAGAATAAATTCCAAGTTTCTTATGCCAACTCTTGGGATGGCTAATCCATTTTCTCACATGCCTACCCTACAAATGTAAGAACAATTTCTTATGAGAACATACTGGAAATATTATTGCATCACAGAAATTTACAGTTATCCTTAATGTACAAAGACAACTAGAAGCTGAAAATTTCCTCGCATTATTATATTACATGGACTCAAGTCTCTATATTCTCTGGAAGAACAAGGCTTGGAATTTAGAACATTCAAATACAAAATAGCACTTACCAAACTCTCTGAGTGTGTCATTCACAGAAGCTAAGTGTATTTTAAAACTTGATAGGTATAGTCCCTCAGATCCTCGGGTCATAAGATGTTGCCAAAAACCTCCATGAGTGCACGAACGAGCTCTCGTACTCGGCAAGGAGTGTGACAGACACTGTTGGCAAGTTGGGACTTGGGAGTGATACATACAATTAGAAAAACTATGGCTAGCCTATACCTGTGATTAGGTTTTAAAATAGTATGTTTATATACAAGATCCGAAATCATTTCACAGGAACACCACTCATCTAGGATCGATGATGCTTTGAGTCATGCTAGTTTGTGAAGGTCGCGAGTTAGAGTACAGAATGGGATTGGATGAGTCTGAAGAATTGTGGGGTTTTATGTCTCCACTTGAAGGATGAAGATATGGAGGCTGTTTTGGCTGGGGAATCTCATAGTTTGCTGTAAGCATTTTCACAACCATCGACATGGAAGGCCTTAGGTCAGCAAAGGCTTGCACACAAACTAGACCTATTTGAAGCAACCGAGATGCTTCGTCTTGTGGATAATCACCCGCAAGGTTAGGATCAACAGCTGCATATAGCCTTCCCTCTCCATAAAAGTTCCATACCTTAAGAAGCAAAGGCAAATAAAAAGGAAAAGCAATGATGATCGGTGTAAGTTTAATGGAAAAGCAACGATGATCAGGTGTAGGTTTAACTGTAAATTAGAGGATAACACTATGATGTAACAGATGAAAGTTTCACCTTTTGTAAGATGGACGTTGAATCTTGATAGAAGTGACCATTCCTCCTTCCTGTGATAACTTCAATGGAAAAAACTCCAAAACTATACACATCTGCCTTTTCAGACAACTTGCCACGCACTACATATTCTGGAGCCATGTAACCTCTGCAAGAGCAAAGCTTGTCAATACAAGAAATGAGGTGGGAAAAAATTAAGATAATGGTCTGATACTTTTATTGTTCAAATACAAGTGCTGAAAAACCCAATATTTTCATGAAACTTATCACCCTGCTAAATGTTTGTATTGTAGATGCATGGGTTGAAGCATAATCTGTAAGGCCTCCAATTGTAAATGTTTATGTTAGGAGGGGCAAAGATGGAAATACACCATCCCCCAGTTAGTGTCAGTGTTAGTATTTAAGTGTATTTTGTTGTTAGGGTGGGTTATGTATGTTTTTGGGATTATACTTAGTCTCTAGACTTGGGTATATGAAGGGAGAGCTCCACCCTCTCGAATGGTGGTTATTGCTGTAATCTGTATTTTGAGATTGTGAATAGAGTTAAAGCTTGCAGTATCCTTACAAAGTGGTATCAGAGCAGTCATCCTGGGGAGAACGAGGAGTATGTCGCAGCGTATTTTAGAGGAACGAATGGAAGAATCGGAAAAATGTATGCAATCAGTGCATGATAAAATCCCTGAGTTGGAGAAATCGATGGTGGAGATGAATAGGAACATTGAAAGGTTATTTACCAGCATGGAAGACCAACGCCAAACCACGGAAGATAATCAAAAAGCATTGGCCACACTGTTATCGGACTACTCACGAGGGACCTCACGAAAAGAAAAAGATATAGGCCAAAAGAGAAAGACTCCCGAAGTAGAAGGAGGATCATCGAGTGGAAAGGGAAGTGTGAGAATAGAGGTACGTGAGGAGAAAACAGAGGATGGGCAATTTATGAGACACAAATTCAAGAAAGTCGACATGCCCGTGTTCGAGGGAGATCAACCAGATGATTGGTTATTCCGAGCAGAACGATACTTCGATATCCACCAGTTAACAGACAGTGAGAAGTTGACAGTCACGGCAATCAGTTTCGCCGGGGTGGCTTTACGATGGTTCCGTTGGGCGGAGGGGAGGACCCCTTTCGAAAACTGGCTGGACCTGAAGAAAAGAATCTTAAATCGTTTCATACCATCACAGGAAGGTTCTCTGTGCGCCCGGTTTCTCGCCGTCCGTCAAGAAACAACAATCGCCGATTTCAGGGCTCGATTCGAGGCGTTATCTGCACCATTGTCTTTTCTGTCAGAAGACGTATTAGAGGGAACGTTCCTCAATGGTTTGGATGCAGACATTCGTACAGAGGTGTTATGTTTTGAACCATTAGGCTTAGAAGCTATGATGAAGGCGGCCCAGAGAGTGGAGGACAAAAATATGGTCCGAATAAGCCGTGTTGGGCCAGGCCCAAGTAAGACACAAAAAATGAACCATCTCAGCCACACGTTTGGGGACAGAAGTCATCTCCAAGGAAAGCGAGTGACGCGAATCCCATTCGCACGATTACCCTCGCAAGTCCTCAACCTACTCCACGTAGGGAAGTACCTTATAGACGGCTCACTGACACGGAACTACAGTCACGAAAAGAAAGGGGATTGTGTTATAGATGCGATGAGAAATTTTTTGTGGGGCATAAGTGCAAGAGTAAGGAGTTGAGACTACTGGTGGTGAGCGATGAAATAGCCGCCGAAGCAAGAGTCGAGAACAAAGAAACCCAGGAGCAAATTCAATTGACGGACGAAATGGAAGAGATGGTCGAATTATCGTTGAATACAGTCGTAGGAATTTCAACCCCAGGCACGATTAAGCTTAAAGGTAAGATAGAACACGAGGAGATCATCGTTTTGATAGATTGCGGAGCAACCCACAATTTCATCTCACAACGGGTGGTAGAGAAACTGAGATTACCCGTTTCGGAAACAAACAGCTTCGGCGTGATCATGGGGACGGGGAACGCAGTAAAAGGGAAAGGAATTTGCAAGGGGATCATTATTACAATGGCTGATTTAACTATTGTGGAGAACTTCTTACCCCTAGAGTTGGGAGGGATCGATGTGATATTGGGCATGCAGTGGTTGTGAACCCTGGGGGTAACCGAAGTGGACTGGAAAGCCCTGAAATTAACTGTGAATAGTGGAACGGACAAGATGGTGATCCAAGGTGACCCGTCTCTAACTCGGGCCGAGGTATCGTTGAAGAAGCTCCGCAAGTCATGGGAAAAACAAGATCAAGGCTTCCTGATCGAACTTCGTGCTCTATCGACGCAGCTACAGGGACTGGAAATAGATGAGGCAACCCCATCCTCTCTGCTACCCCGCCCGATACAGGGGATTATTGAAAACTATTCGGCTGTATTCCACGAAAAGAACCATTTACCACCCACACGAGAGTTGGATCACCGTATATCACTAAAGGAGGGACGAGGACCAATTAATGTCAGACCCTACCGATACCCGTTCGCTCAAAAGGGGGAGATCGAGAAATTGATCAGTGAAATGCTGAGAGCGAAGATTATTCGACCAAGTCACAGTCCCTACTCCAGCCCTGTCTTGTTGGTGAAGAAGAAGGATGGGAGTTGGCGGTTTTGCGTAGATTATCAAGCGCTCAATGACGCCACAGTACCAGACAAATTCCCCATACCCGTCATCGAAGAGTTACTGGATGAGTTACACGGCTCACAAGTTTATTCCAAATTAGACCTACGCTCGGGTTATCACCAAATCCGAATGGAGGAAGCTGATATACCTAAAACGGCATTTCGAACACATGAAGGCCATTACGAATTTCTAGTCATGCCCTTTGGATTAACCAACGCACCATCAACTTTTCAAGCCTTGATGAATCGGGTATTTCGACCCTTCTTACGTAGATTCATTTTGGTTTTCTTTGACGATATATTGATTTACAGCCCAGATTTAGCTACACACGTGGAACACTTGGATGTGGTACTGAATGTGTTGCGAGAACACTCATTGACGGCCAATTTTAAGAAATGCTACTTTGCCCAAGAACGCATTGAATATCTGGGCCACTGGGTTTCGGCAGCGGGAGTCGAGGCAGATCACGAGAAAGTCCGTGCGATGTTAGAATGGCCGATTCCCACCAACGTTCGAGAATTGATAGGGTTTCTCGGTCTCACCGGATACTATCGGAGGTTCGTGAATAATTATGGAACTATCTCGTTGCCATTAACTCAGTTAACTCGGAAGGATGCGTTTGAATGGAACAAACAAACCAATGTGGCATTCGAAACTCTGAAGTGGGCCATGGTGACTTTACTAGTTCTAGCCTTACCTGACTTCACACAGCCATTTGTGATTGAAACCGATGCCTCGGGGTATGGGCTGGGAGCAATACTGACTCAAGGTCAAAGACCGATCGCATACTACAGTCACACACTATCAACCAGACCACAAGCTAAATCGGTCTACGAGAGAGAACTGATGGCCATAGTCCTCGCGGTTCAGAGATGGCGTCCCTATTTGTTGGGACAACGATTTATTGTAAGAACGGATCAACAAGCTCTTAAGCATTTGGTGGGACAGCGTGAGGTTCAACCTGAATATCAGAAGTGGGTTTAAAAGCTACTGGGGTATGACTTTGAAATACAATATCGACCAGGTTTGGAGAATAAAGCTGCGGACGCTCTATCCCGCCGGCCGCCCACGGTACAATTGGCCACCTTGACTGCACCAGCCGTGCTTGACGTAGAAGTAGTGAAGAGGGAGGTGGAAGATGATCCAGAGCTAAGGAGGATCAAACAGGAACTTGTGGGGGATCCAACCATACACCCAAAATTCTCTATACACCAAGGTACCTTGCTGTACAAAGGCCAGTTGGTCCTATCCGCGTCCTCCCAACTTCGTTCAGCGGTGATGCACGCGTATCATGACTCGGTCCTTGGCGGACATTCAGGATTCCTACGAACGTACAAAAGACTCACGGGGGAGTTGTATTGGCCAGGGATGAAACGAGATGTCAAGAAATATGTAGAGGAATGTCATACGTGCCAACGCAACAAGGTAGTATCCTTAGCACCGGCTGGATTATTGCAACCATTACCGCGACCCGATAGAGTGTGGGAAGATATTTCCATGGATTTCATCGAGGGACTGCCACGATCACAAGGATGCGATACTATCTTAGTCGTGGTGGACAGATTAAGTAAGTATGCCCATTTCGTTGCGTTGAACCATCCGTATACCGCCAAGGAGGTGGCTACCCTGTTCGTGAAAGAGATCGTGAGGTTGCACGGATTCCCTCGATCGATAGTGTCCAATAGAGATAAGATTTTCATTAGCCACTTTTGGACCGAGTTGTTTCGATTACACGGGACTCAGCTTCGCCGAAGCACGGCATACCATCCACAAATCGATGAGCAATCCGAGATTGTCAATAAATGCCTCGAGACATATCTACGCTGTTTTTGTGGGGAGAAACCGAAACAATGGCTGCAATGGCCACCTTGGTCCGAATTTTGGTACAATACAACGTATCATGCCTCTATTAGTACTACACCCTTCCGGGTTGTATATGGACGTGACCCACCGCCAGTCATGTTTTACGGGAGTCAGAAGACCATGAATGCTACGATTGACCAACAACTAATGGAGAGAGATACAATGTTGGACAAACTGAAAGGCCAACTCGAGTTAGCTCAACAGAAAATGAAGAAGTTTGCCGACCGTAGGAGAAGAGAAGTGGAGTTCGAGGTGGGAGCGTGGGTATTCCTAAAACTACGTCCTTATCGACAAGCATCTGTCGCGAAGTGTCGAAATGAGAAGCTATCCCCCAAATTTTATGGACCTTACTGCATTTTAGATCGCATTGGGAAGGTAGCATATAAATTAGAGTTACCAGCAGCATCATCCATTCACCCCATCTTTCATATCTCCCAATTGAAGAAGGTCATCGGCAATGGCACGCCATTAGAAGAACACGCTCCAATACTCACCGAGGACTTTGAATGGGAAGCGCAACCACAGGATGTAATCGCCTACCATTGGAATGAGGATCAGAGCGACTGCCAATTGCTGATACAGTGGAAGGGTCTACCGGAATACGAAGCAACGTGGGAATCACTTGCCTTTATTCGCAAACAATTTCCCGACTTCCACCTTGAGGACAAGGTGTGTTTCAACCCCGGGGGAGATGTAAGGCCTCCAATTGTAAATGTTTATGTTAGGAGGGGCAAAAATGGAAATACACCATCCCCCAGTTAGTGTCAGTGTTAGTATTTAAGTGTATTTTGTTGTTAGGGTGGGTTATGTATGTTTTTGGGATTATACTTAGTCTCTAGACTTGGGTATATGAAGGGAGAGCTCCACCCTCTCGAATGGTGGTTATTGCTGTAATCTGTATTTTAAGATTGTGAATAGAGTTAAAGCTTGCAGTATCCTTACATAATCACAAACTTGTTAACGTGCAACTGTCCATTGAACTACGAGATTAATCCGTTGCATAATCAGACCCAGATTTGTCACTTGTGATGTAAGACAGTTAGATATCTTCTTGATAGACTCAACACAGAGTGCATTCAGAAGCAAAACATGTTTCATCTAAATGTCTTCGTATCAGGACATCTTGCTCTTTACGTATTCAAAAGGCATCAATACGATTCATGCAAAAACTTTTGTCCAGAAATTTACCCTCATTCAATTCAAAAATTATTGAACTAAACGAGTACCAAATGGTATTCTGATAACTTACAGTGTGCCAGCAATTGCAGTGCTAATGTGTGTCTTGTCTTCAGGAAGCAGTCTAGCAAGTCCAAAATCAGCAATCTTTGGAGTGAAATCATTGTCCAGCAGAATATTGCTTAATTTTATGTCCCGATGAATGATTTTCACCTTTGACTCTTCATGCAGATAAGCCAAGCCTTCAGCTGTGCCTAAGACAATCTTAAACCTGGATTCCCAACTCAGTGGCTGGACGTTCTTGTCGTTACCTTGTGCACGTAGAAACGAGAGATTTAAGTACAATTCTTTTAAGCATAAAGCTGATTTTATTAGGCAAGGAATTTAGGGGTGAAATTATTACCAAAAAGGTAATCGTGCAAGCTCTGATTTGGCACGTATTCATAAACAAGGAGGCTTTCAGGGCCTGTAATACTGCATCCCAACAGCCCAACAAGATTTTTGTGTCGTATGCCACTTATCAAATTTACTTCATTAAAGAAATGATCCACCCATTGTCTTGTATTGAAGAAAAGCCTCTTGATTGCTACAACTCTGCCATCTGATAGAGTTCCCTGTTTAACATAAGAAACTTTCTTATTTAGTTTGCATTTCTGAAGTTCTGATTATTCCGAATACAACAGAAGACAGAATCATACTTTATAAACTGAACCAGAACCTCCTTGTCCCAGTTTATTGGATTGGTCAAAGTAATTTGTGGCCCTCTCAAGAGTCTCGTATGAAAAATTAAGCTTGGACTTGTTAACAATAGCCACAAGAGGACCGAGTTGCTTTTTCTCTGAAGCAAAAAGAAAATTGCAATGAGTAGAACAATTTTGACGACTGAAAGAAAACATTACCATTGCCACATAATAAAATCACATACCTCTGCGTTTCCTCACTACTTTCCTTCTGGCACAGAAAACAACCGTTGCAAAAATCAATGCAGCAGCCACGGCAGCAGATACTGAAGCCAAAATTATCGCCAGACGGCTCCTTCCTGTAAAAATTAGCATATGAAACATTTGCCACCATATCTCAGGATAACAGTTGATATCTTTACCATACTAAGTGAAGCAATGGCAAGACAGTGCTTGGTGCCTAAAGCAACTCTGCAAACCATTTTAAGATGGTCAAAGTTTTATTTCCAAGGTCAAAAAAGTTTCGATGTATCACATGGTTTAACGAATCTTGCTTCTATAGGGTATCTCACACAAAATAGGAACCCGGTTCCAGTAAGCTATTGTAGCCGTAGGCACCTTAGAAAGCTTCGGTTGACGATCACAACCACATGATTAAGATTTTCACCAAGATTCTTTTGAGCTTACTGTTTATAATGTGGAAAGACACCTACATCATTGATAATCTCATCTCGTGCAATAGTAAATGGATCTCTCGTCACTATGAAATAGATTCCACTCTAATCACTGAAACTGGAAAACTGAATTCTCCTTATCCAGTTAACCATAAATACAAGTATTCACTACATTTTGAAGTTAAGTTTTGTAGGATCATTCAAGCTTCAAACTTAAACTAAGTTAAAACTCTCCACAGTGTTCTAAAGTGCTATTCAACTCGTGAACTACATAGAACGCAGGGCAGGGCATCATAAAAAAATTACCAGTTTAGACCATATTAAGGTTGAATTGAACAAAAACAGTAAGCCATTAAAGAGGGAAATCATGAAACAATATCCCTACCCTACAAGTAAACAAAACCGAACTCACCAATTCCTCCATTGGCGGTTGCCGTGCTGTTGAAATAAAATCGTTCAGTTGAATATCTGAAGTAACAGCCGGCATTTAGCACCCTTCCTTCGGCTTTTGGAGGACAGGTACCTATATCCTTAGCTGCATCAACCAAACACTTCGAGCAAGAAGCCCCTTTCACAAATTTCCAACACTGAGCCAATCCATAGACGGACACATTTCTAAAATTTACCAATCCCACAGCAAACCCATCGTTCTTGGGCGCCACTACACTCAAATTCCTCGCCAATTTCATAGCATTATCACTAAAAATGGTTCGATTCCCACTGTAATCCGATTTCCCACATACAGCCCTATCCACAGGGCTCAAAGATTCATTGAAGAAATTATAATAATCATACCTAACATAGCACCCATCATAGAAGAGTCTGCCCCCGCGAGTAGCAAGCTGAAAGGGGAGACACCGCAGGATCTGAGTTTTCATCTGCGCAAAACACAGATCGCAATCCGATTGAGATAGATCATTCATACACTGGCCAAAAGCATAAACAGTCGTATTTCCAGTCCCATTCACAACATCTGCAAATCGCTGTGAAGCAATAAGAGGAGTAACCGCATCCATGGACGCCAAGAAATTCGTCACGAAGGTCGATCGCTCCGGCGGCGAAGCAGTGTTGTTCGAACATATGAGAGCTGCCTCAGTGGCTCTTGGATCAGCCGCAGATTGAATTACAAGACGAAACAAGAGAACCAGAAGCAATGCGATTGCAAATGAGAAGTTGTAGGGTTTCATTTCGGTGATTTGGGCAAAATCAGGGGAAGAAATTGAAGTGGTGAAGGTTTATAAGGTGACCAAAGTGGTCCAGTAAAAGTCGTAAATGAAAGCGAAGCCATTGAAACGAATATGTATGGGCAGAGAGTTGCAGATGCGGCTTTCATCGTTGACTTGTGAATTGAAAGAGACGACTTAAACGCGTCCTCGTTGAACAGAGTGCAAACAAAATTATAGTAATTGAATTCTGCGGCAGTTTTATACTTCTTTCAAGACAATTTTGCTGACTTTTTTTTTAGGTTACATTGCAAATTTAAAATTATAATGACTAAATTTTAATTTTCTTCAAATGAGACTAAATTTGTAATTTGACATTTTTTTTAATCTTTTTAAATTACGCCTGGGACAATTTTTTTTTTTTTTTTTTTTTGAAAATATGCATGGGACAATTTTAATGCTTGCCAATTTGCAATTTTTGTGCAATTTACACTATTAAGTAGTAGTTTGCACTTCATGAAGAAAAAAAATGAAAGTGCAATTAATGTTATTGACTGTGTGATAGATTAAAAAAACACATATTTTTTAAATGAAAAATACTTCTTGATTATAAATCCAAAAAAAAAAAAAAAGCTTATTGATTGGATGAGAATTTTTCATTGACTATTACGGTAGGTATTCCTATAGTTCTCTCTTTTGAAATTGATTAAGATTTTACAAAGTATACCCAAGTGCAGTTGTACATTTAAACTTATATTTTTATTATGATCTAGTATTCTTATTTTTTTTTTTAATAGACACAAAATATGGAATTGACAAGGACAAGGGCAATAATTTAATGCATGGTGGGGTTTTCTTTTTTGTTTTTTAATTTAATGCAAGGTGGGGATTGAAGATTCAATTTTCTTGAATTTATATAGACACTGCTTTTTGTTGGGTAATAAATTAATATTGTTGGTACATTTTACTCTTACTTGAATCACGATGTAAAGTACAATGTAATTGAGCATAATTTAGTGCTTAAAACATGTTTATATCTTTAAAAAAACATAAATAGTTAAAGATTTTTAATTTTCATGCAATTAATGTTATTGAGCCATAGTTGCAATGAACGTGCAATTAACGTTATTGGGTGGTAACTTAAAAAACACATGTTTTTTAAATGAAAAATACTCTAGACCCATTGGGCAATAATAACAATGTATTGATGACCACTACTAAATTTCTTTTATATAGATTATAATTTCTCTATTGACTCAAAATTTATTGATCAAATTCTTTCCTCTATTCATTAATATGTATATATACAAACAAAATATGACATTGCGTGGACTGCAAGTCTGACCAAAATATTGTTAAAATAAACAATAATTTAATGCATGGTGGGGGGTACATATAGATTCTAACTTTTGGATTTAAGTACAGTTTCATTTAGTATACACTCAATGTTTATTGATATAATAAATTAACATTGTTCATTACGTCTTACTTATTAATTAAATTATGATGTAAAATACAATCAATTTGAACATATTTGAATGATCAAATTAAATCATCTTTGCATCTCTTTAAAACCTGGAAGATTAAAGGAATTTACAATTATATATATATGCTTGAGGGTTAATATTGAAAATAATTATGACGTAAAATAACATCTTCTTATAATATCTACATTAGTATAATATAATAATAATATATGTGGTAGACATTTTATGATGGTGGTGGATACTTGATTAGACATCTATAATTTGTTTTCAGACTATAAAAACATTCCTTGTCAAAAAAGATATAATTTTACTTGAAATACTAATTCTGTTTGGGACCCACTCGAGTTGATGGATTAGGAATTGATGTTTTTATTTTTTTCAATTTAATGGATTTTGTATTCCATTCCATTAGAGAGCCGATGTTGACTTATGTACAGAAATCTCCAGGGAAAAACAAGAAAAAACCACAATAATTTACTGGAAAAAGAAAATCATAATTTTGCTTTCTAGATGGATTGAAGAAAAATAGAGAGAGAGAAATTGAGTCTTTTTTTTTTTTTTTTAATGTTTAGTTTAATAATATAAAGCGGAGATTCAAATATCTAAAAAAATGTACAATAACTTAACTCGTTAAATTATTTTCATGTCGACCCATAATAATCTATAATTAAAATATTAAATTTTTGAATATTTACTCACGACTAAATATCATAAAATTAGACTATTGTGTCTTAACGCTGATGCAAATCACACAGATAATTAAGAAAATAAATAAAGGACAAAAAAGAGAGAAACTTCAAGGATAATGAGTACCAATTCATGGCAATCACTTGTCTAAGACATAAAATTTTCAAGTGCTTATTGACAATTAAATATTTATTAGCATAGAATTTAAAGTGTTTGATCTATTAGATACTTTTTAGAGTTTAGGAATCTATTAAATATACCAATTTCAATATAACTCAACTGTTTGATGCAGTATAATAACCTCAACCAAAAAGTTACAAATTTGAGTCTCCACCTTCACATATTATTGAATTTGAAACTTCATATATTTTTGAATTCGAAAGGGACATATTAAGCACAAACTTAAAAGTTCAAGGATTAAACTTGTAATTTAATTTATGTTAAATTTCAAGTTTAGTCCTTTAACTTTAAAGTTCATGTCTAAAAAGTCCTTAAACTATATAAAAAATGTATAATAGGTCATCAAAATTTAAAAAAAAAAAATGTATGATAAGTTCATAAACTTTCAATTTTGTGTCTACTAGATTCTTGACATATTCGTTTTTTTTTAAATTAAATTAATCTATTTGATATAAAATTAAATTTTATGTCTAATAGAACTCTAAAACCCCGTTTGATAACCATTTGGTTTTTTATTTTTTGTTTTTGAAAATTAAGCCTATAAATGTTACTCCCACCTATGAATTTACTTGTTTTGTTATTTCCTTTTTACCTATGTTTTCAAAAACCAAGTCATGTTTTGAAAACTAAAAAAAGTAGTTTCCAAAAACTTGTTTTTGTTCTTAGAATTTGGCTAAGAATTCAAATGCTTCCTTAAGGAAGAAACTATTGTAGAGAAATTGAGAGAAAACAAGCTTAATTTTCAAAAATTAAAAACCAAAAATCAAATGGTTATCAAACGAGGCCTAAACTTTCAATTTTGTGTCTAATAGGTCTATGAATTTTAAAAGATGTGGAAGAAGCCAATAATATATTAGACACTGTTCATACGTAATTTTAACAAAGAAATAAGAGACGTGTAAATGAATTTAATTTATATTAATTTGAATGCAGTGAAGTACAGTCTCTAATATTTATCTTATGATTATTTCTCTCTCATGTACAAAGGTCTCGAGGGCTTTGTAGCTTGTTCTCAAAAGTATATTTGTCTAAAGGGTTTCGCAATTTGTGTATCAAATGTGAATTTATCTCGAGGCCTTTGCAGCTTGTTCTCGAATGTGGATTTTTCTCAAGGGCTTTGTAGCTTGTTCTCGAGTGTAGATTTGTTTTGAGGGCTTTGCAGCTTATTCTCGAGGTTGAAGCTTAAAACAATTTTTAGAGTCTTTAAGTATTGAAGAGTCTTTGGTATTCAAGGAATGTTTAACACCTAAGGAATTCATAGAGTCTTCTGTTCTTCTTTGCTCTGAATTATCTCTAATTTATTTGAAGAGTTAAATTTATGAACTCTTCAAATGAATGAGAGCTCCTCTATTTATGGAGCTTTCATGGACATGTGAGTTTGAGCTTTATTGACTTTGGGGCTCAATCATTGTCTTTGGGCTTTGTTGGCTTTGGGCCTAACCATTTGGGTTTGAGTTTTGTTTAACTTTGACCCAAATTCCATATGATCCAATATGACCAATGACCAAATTAAGTTTAATTATTTGGTCAAATAGTTATAATGAAGAGACGTGACCTTTTAATTTTAGAATTTATTAATTTTTGTCTTCAAATTAAATTTAAGACACATGTCAATTTATAATTGATTCCAAATTTAATTATTTGTAGTTTTGTGATTAATTTAGAATAATGACATGATAATTAGATATTGGTCAAAATTTCTCAATCAACCGACACAAAATTAAAAATTCAAAAAATTTAAAGATGTATTTGATACAAATTTGAAAGTATAAGAATTTATGGGACACTTTTTTTTTTTTTGGCGTGGATTGAAAGTGGGCGCAAGCAAGTGTAGTTGAAAAATGGATATGGGTGGTGGGGCATGGTGGACGCCCCAAGTCTCCGTCTATTCTAAAAATGATTGTTCCCTAAATCTCACGGCGGCCCCATTTCTGAATTCTCTCTCGTTCATTTCAGTTCTTAGTTTTTTCAAAATTATTTTTGTGAACTTGAAATATATGACATTTTCGTCCTGTTTCTAAATGAAGTCACTTCAAAAAAGTATTAATTATTGAAGAGCTATCAATAAAATATCTTCTAATTCCAATCCTACCCTCTTTTATGATATTATTTCTCTCTCTCTCTTTTTTTTTTTTTTTTTGGCAGGATCTATACCTAATTCTCCATTTGGGGATGACTTCTTCAAACTAGTGTTGTTGGTAAAGTTTACATGTTAGGTATATTTTTATTTATTTTTGTGTTATAGAATCATTAATTAATTATTCTACAGGTCTAAATAATAAAATCACATTGTCTTCACCTGCTCGCATTTCATAAAAAGGCTCTATCCATTCATATTCAAAATATAAAAGCCCGAACAATTCGAGCCTGGACTGCACAAATCAAAGCATAAACAGGTAAACGTCAAATAAGCTTCACCTAAAATTAAAGCAACTTTAACCTTTGATTTTTATTTATTTTTAACTTTTGAACGTATTGGTATATCTTATATCTAATATGTGATATATTAAATACTTATTTACTATCTACTCCTTTTCTTCTTCCGCTATGCGGAAGTTGAGGCACAAAGCTTTGGCTTATGAAGTAAGAATAGTGTTCGATATATTTCAATTTATATTCGTTTCATTTTTTTTTAAGTTGAACAACAACATTTGAGTTGGTGTGGGATAATTGAACCTTTGACCTCTTGATTGAGAGTACATGTCAATTACCGTTGAACTATGCTTATATTCGTGTTTAATAAATCATTGAACTTTAAAAAGTATTTAATAAGTCTTTGAACTTTCGATTGTATCTAATAAGTTCCTAAACTTTAAAAATGTCAAATAGGTCTCTATCTTTTGATTTTGTGTTTAATAGATCCCTAACATCTTTAGCATTTTAGAAATGAACAAACCATTACACATAAAATTGAATTTTGTCTCTAATAGAACATTAAACTTTCAAGTTTGTGTTCAATAAGTTTGTGAAATTTAGAAAATGTCAAATAGGTAAAAGTACCTATTAGATACCAAATTGAAAGATCATAGACTTATTAGGCATAAAATCAAAAGTTTATAAACTATTGTGCACTTTTTAAAATTCAAGAACATATTATATACCAAATTAGAAGTTTAGGAACATATTAGATAATTTTTAAAGTTCAGAGATCTATTTGATACAAATCTAAAAATTTAGGGACTAAACTTATAATTGAACGTAAATATTTCCACAATTTTGACAAACTTTTCGGTATTTTTTAATTCAACCTATTAATTTATTTTCTCTATCTAGAAATCATGATAGACCCAACCACATACTTGGGCTGTAGGCTAGTCACAAGTCCCAAACCCAACATCCCAACAATCGAATTGGGCAGTACGCTAATCCCAAGGCGTAGACCCAACATCTCAGCTGGTTAAAACAGCCTATGGGCCCCAATATCCATCGAATTGGGCCATAAGCCCAAACCCAACATCTCCCATCCCATCTTTCTTGTTCTTACTCTGCCATTGCTCCTCTGCAAAACCTTTTACTTTGAGAAATGGTAAGGAATAGGTAGAAAAAAATGGCCACCACAAAAAATGGCTAAAAACTAAAGATATTCGTAATTATAGCTACCATAATTTTAATAGAAGAGAGTGAATAGTATCTATTTCATTTATACCTTTGGTATATATCTGTATTTACAATCAACCCATACCAACTGCAAATAGAGTTTTCTTTAAAAAAATATCTTCAATATTCTCACTGTTTTATTTGATTCACCCACTAGATTTATGCATTTTTAAATTCTCTCTAATTTTTTGGAGCATAAACTGTTGTAGATGGAAATACATACTTCAAGAATGTGTGCTCTGCCTATGCTTCTATCATAGGAGCTTGTGGGAGAGACGAAATTGAGGTTGAAGGAAATCGAATGGATAAGATGATTTTAGACGAAATGAGTTCTTTGGAAAGATGGAGAGTTTCAGATGACGTGAGTTTCTTGCGAAGATGTAGGGTTTTCGATTGATTTATGAAACGGTGGCATGTAATTATTCTCTCAATTTGACCATTTTCATCGGTGAATGCAATAGGTACCTTAATTAGTGTTTTTTAAATATTTCAACGTTGTTCATTTTACATTGGCAAGTTAGGGTTACTCATTTGTGTGTTCAACAAATGGATATATATATTCTAATATATTCATATTTAAACCTACCAACATGCAATCATATGTCTAATTACGATTATATATGCATAATAAGAGCTATACAGATTATCGTTTTTATCAGTGTGTTCATCTGTAATGGCCGCTATTGATGGGGTATTTGTACGGATGATATCTTTTTGCTCGCTTCAATGTCATTTGACCTGTATTCTGGAATTAAAGACATATGACTTTTTCCGTACTCCGCAACTCGTCCAAATTACTGTGAGGGCAACATACTCTCGCTCTCGCTCTCATTTTCTCTAACTTAATTTTATCTTCATTCTTTCTTTTCAATATTTTCTTCTTCAATCTCACTCTCGCTATTCTCTAACTTGATTTTATATATTTTTTCATTTTTTTGATCCTTTCTTCTTCAATCTCACTCTCGGTCCTCGCCATTATGAGGGAGAGCGAGAATCTTTTAAATTTCAAGCAATTTTACTGACATGGCAAGTGAAAGCGAGAACGAGAATTAGTAGCGAGAACGTTACCCTGTCTGAGAGCGTGAGCAAGCGAGATGGCCTCATACTGCTCTCCTGGGTAATCTTGCACGCATTTCCACGTCAGAATGAGTCATATTTCATTATTTTCAGAAAGCATATCATATGACATTAAAGTGCATGATAGTGAGTCATCCGTACAAAAACTCCACTATTGATCTCAAAAACTTTTTTCCTAATTTTTTGTGCACATTTTAGTCATTGAATTTGTAAATATCATTATACTAACAATGAATTTGAATTAACATCACAAATTACCATTCTTGCTTGTTAAGGTTAATTTTTTCCACCATGTATTTCTCTTCCTTAACCCTCCCCCTTATTATGTGTAAATTAATTGATTTTATTTTCGTTTAATTCAGTTTGAAGATCTACTAAAAACTGCATTTAGTCATACCTACAAAATCTAATACATTTAGGGCCTATTTTGATTGCATGTGAAAAAAAATGTTTTCAAAAATGTATTTTTTTAAACATTTTTTTTATATAAAAACCATTAAAATAAAAACACTCGTATGTTTGGTTACAGTTTCTCAAGAGTGTTTCTATACAAAAGATTGTTTGGTTTGCTCTACACTCAAAATGCTTATACTAGTGTCAAATTACTATAATGGACGACTATTAAACATTATGAATTAATAAGTTCAAATTTGTATTTAAAACATTCATATGTATGACCCGCTAACTACCATCAGACACTATCGGAGGGGTCGTCAAAGTTGTCGTAATAGTGGTCGCTGAGGTGATTGTCTGCTGTGGTTTCCATAATGGTAGGGTCGTCGAGGTGGTCGGGTTGTCAGAGTGATCGCCGAAGTGGTCGTCAAGTTGTTGGGGTGGTTGGGTCATCGAAGTGGTCTTGGTGGTAGTTTTGTCACCAAAGTGGTTGTTAGGTGGTTTTCAGCAGTTGTTGTCGGGTGGTTGGATTACTAGAGTGGTCATCAAGGTGGTCGGGTCGCCATAGTGGTCATCGAGTGATCATGGTGGTGGTTGCTGGGTGGACAAGTTATCAGGTTAGTCGGTAATAGTGGTTGTAAGGTGGTTGAGTCGTTGGGGTGATTGTCGCGCAATGGTTGCTAGGTGGTTGGGTCGACGGAGTGGTGCCAGAGTGATCACTGGAGTGATCATCAGGGTGGCAGTGTTGCTGGGGTAGTCGGGTTATCGAGTGCTCGTATGTGGTAGTTGCGGGGTTACCAGAGTGATTAGCAGCGGTGATTTATTTAATAATTAATAATAATTTTGATTATTTTATTTGCAATATAATATTATCCATTATATGAAAAATCCAAGATTATTAGTGTAATCTTGAACAGTATGTAGTTGACATACGTGAGGATCATGTTCAACAAATAACTTAAAGAGTCATAGTATATGAATAAGGTTGGGTGTCTTATCCTGATAACACTATTGATACGGCACACTTTGTAATAGTTACAAATGATTTAATCCAAATTGTTCATGTGGAGACATGTGAGTGGGGGCATCTTATACAATGAGTTCGTGTAAGACTGGACCATGAAATATTTAATCTCTCTTTATAAATCCGTTAATTGAGAAAATTAATATTTCATTAGGATGATCATATGCAATTCGATCTTAATCCTGAGTGAGTTATAAACTCCTGCCTATGAGGGCTCGTCCTTTGATTTGCATGGGTGAGAGTGACTTTTGTAGCCGATTCAATATGTCTACCATTTTGGAGACTTGACCAAATAAGGAGCTGAGAACATAATCTCACAAGATAAAATTCACTCATTCCCATATAGGGTAAGTAGATGAGTAGTTCTCTTAAGTCCTAATTTCGGGACTTGAACAATGGAATCCCACCCTCTCACTAGCTTGAAAGGGACTTAGTTTATGGTTAGATCATAAACAAATTGTTTTTTAGAGGATCGATGGTACTTAAGGTGCAAAATGTAATTACATGGGTAAAACGAACTTCTAACCCAACTATAATTATGAATAACTCGTGAAGGATCGACTTGCATGTAGTGATTATATCCATGGACACAACTTGTCATACAGTGCATAAGAGTGCAACTCTAGGTCTATAGTGGAGTGACCTATAGGTAATGAATGAAAATCAATTATTAAAGGGTTTAATTAATTGATTTTGTATCATTAGAGCTTATAATCTGTAGGTTCATAAGGTCCTCTTGCCGGCTCATATGAACAAATAGAGATCAATTTCATTGAGAGAAAATTTCAAAATGTTCAAATTAAAATTTAATATATTAAATGAGGGAAAACATATTTATTGTATATGATATATTAAATATTAAAGAAACTATTAATGTATTAAGATACATTAAAGAAAATATATATTTATTAAATTTGAATTAGATTCAAATAAGGAAATAGATATTGTAGGAGAATTTGGAATAGTTTGAATAAGATTTAAACTGGTTAGATAAATATATTTTAATATATTAGATATTAAAATATATTATTTAATTATTTTCCTTATACCACTATAAATAGGACCTTAGGGGTGAGCCATTGTGGGCATTCCAATTAAGAGATAGAAACTCTAGAGAATTTTTCCTTTATTCTCTCATTCTATTTTCTAGGAGGTTCCCATAAACCTATTTGGTCATATGTTCAAGTCATAGCAATGAGACTAAAAGATTCAAAGTATGTTTTGCTTAGCCTAAATTATTTTAATTTAATTTTAAAATAAAATCAAAGTCAATTCCAATGCTTCTCAAATAGGTTTCATTTGATTATTCATTTCAGGTTCCCTGGTGGTCAGATCACTGGGGTGGTCGTCAACGGTGGTTGTGAAAGAGTTAATATTAAGAAAGCGGAAGCAATTTTGGATCTTAAGCACTCTAATTATATCAATTTGATCAAATAAATAGCATGCTCAAAAACGGAAAAACAGAGAATAAGAACACTACCTTTGATGCTCAAAATTCTCCTAATCCTTGGTCAATTTCTGATCACGAACACTTCGTGGACCTCCCTTAGGATCTTCCCTACTATCCTCAGGCCTTGGAACGGGTTGTGGAATCCTTAATTGAGAGAATTTTTGAGAGAGAGAGCAAAGGTCTAAAAACCGAAAAAACTCCAATTTTCTGCAAAATTCTCCTCATCCTTGGTGTTTCTTCTAATTTAAAACAAATCATAAGCTTCCTTAAGCTTTGTGAAGATGACAACACATGAGTGATGAGGATTAAACAAGAAGGAGGTGGCCAATTTTGGTTAATTTGAAAAAGCAAGAAGCTTATTCATGGAAAAATGGATTTGGTCCTAAATTCATTCTAAAATGAATTTGATTTTTCTTTTAATTTTAATTCAAAATTAATATAAAATTAATTTTAAATTAAAATCAAATTTTAATTAATTTCAAATAATTATCTAATTTAATATCAAATATCAAATTAAATAATTGGACCAATCCCGATTTCTCAAATCGAATGTTCGAACATGAATCCCTATTCATGTTTTAAACCGAACCAATATTTAAATCAAATTTAAATATGTCCACCTCTTCTTTATCATAGTTTAATTCATAATTAAGCTATGAAACGTTAAGTATATCGAATATAATTAACGTTTTCTCCCAAAATCGAATTTGAACAATTCAAATTCTTTTCTCTCAAATTGTTACAAGGCTTAGTCCGAGCTAGTAAGGGGAACCTAATGGACCTACAGATCATGAGCTCCAACGATACAAGATTAACCGGCCAAACTCTTTAGCCTAGCTAATCAACATTCGTTAACCACCGGGACACTCCACTAAAGCCCAGTGGCTGCACTCTCCTCACTGTAGATATATTTATGTCCACTCGATATAACCATGGTTAGTAAGTCGATCCTTCACAGGTTGTTCGTAATTACAGCTGGGTCAAATAAACCGTTTTACCCCTGTAATTACTTCTTGTTCCTTAAGTCCCACTGATTCTCTAATGAACAATTGGTTTGTGGTCCGACCAACAAACCGAATCCCTCTCGGGCCAATGAGAGAGTGGGCCCATTGTTCAAGACCCGGAGTCAGCACTTAAGGGAACAACCTCTCTACTAAACCCTAAAGCGGGTAGGAGTGAATTCCATCTCGCATGACTATGTTCCCAACTATCTACTCGATCTTATCCCCAAAATGGGAGGCTTATTGAGTCGGCGATCTCGGGCCACTCTCACCCATGCAAATCTAAGGATAATCCCGAATAAACAGGAGTTCATAGCACACTCAGGATTAAGATCGAGTTACCTAGGTCATCGTATGAAAATAGTCAGTTAAAACAATAAACGGAGTTAAAAAGTCTAAGTGACTATTTCGCGGTCCAGTCTTATGCAAACTCATTGCATAGGACGCCCCCACTTTCATGTCTCTACATGAACGATTCAGGATCACATCGTTAGTACTATACAAAGTGGGCCGCGTCCATAGTGTCCCCAGGATAAGGTACCCAGCCATATCCCTATACTATAGATCGTTCTGACTATTACTTGAACTTGATCCACTTTTATGTCATACATAAAGTTCAAGTTTACATCTTATAGTCAAGGGTTCTTTAGTTCATTGGATTTGAGTTATAGAATACACAATTAACTTTATTCAATAACAACTTTACTGAATAAACATCAATAACAACTTTATTGCAAAATAGAATATACATTCAGTTTACAAAACCACGAGTTTTAGGACATAAAACCCAACAGGTTGTTGGGTGGTCGAGTCATCAAAGGGGTCGTCAGGGTGGTCGGGTCACCGAAGTGGTTGTCAACGGTGGTTGGTGGGTGGTCGAGTTATTGGGGTTATTGTCGGTGGTGATTGCTGGGTCACAGGGGTGATCGTTGGAGTGGACATCGAGGTGGTCGGGGTTGTTGGGGTGATTGGGTTGCCAGAGTGGTCATCGGATGGTTGTCGGCAGTGGTTGGCTTGGTGGTCGGGTTGTCAAAGTGGTTTCAAGGTGATCGGGTCAACAGTGGTTACTGGGTGGTCAGGTCGCCGAGTAGATCATTAGAGTGGTCATCGGTGGTCGTCGGAGTGCTCACTGGGTGGTCGCCAGCAGTGGTTGCCGAGGTGATTGTCAATGAAGGTTGTCGGGTGATTGGGTCGTCGTAGTTGTCATCGGGTGGTCGTTGGCTTTGGTTGCGAGGTGGTGGAGTTGTCGGAGTGGTCGTTAGAGTGGTCTCCAGAGTTGTCGTCGGTGTGGTCGCCAAAGGTGGTCTTTAGTGATGGTTGGGTTGTCGAAGTTTTTGTTGGCGGTGGTCGTCGAAGTTGTCATCGGAGTTTTTGCTGGAGTGGTTGTGCAGTGGTGGTCTCCGGAAGAAGTCGTCGGAGGGGTTGCTGGAGTGGTCATCAAAGTTGTCACCAGCAGTAGTCATCGAAGTGGTCACCAATAGTGGACGGCGGTGAATGGAGAAGTGTAAGAGTATTTTGATCATTTTCATATATCATGAAAATTTGGTAGAAATTACAAGTTAAACATTTAAAAACATTTTTTCTAAAATTTAGTTTCAAGTGTTCCACTCAAAATGACTTATTTCAAGAACTCATTTTAAAAAAGCCTAATTGCCAAACACTGAAAATTTTATGAAAATAATTTTTTTCCAAATTAAACACTTGAAAATTAACCTTTTTTCAAGTTGTGCTATTAAAAAAATGATGTATTTGTCTTGTGGAAGCTTTCGCTTTTCCGACTGAAAAAAAGAGGTCTGTATTTTAGTGTAGCCTACCATAATAAAAAAAAGGTAGTCACCAAATTCCATTTCAACCCCGACCACAAACTGATAGAGCAGAGAGAAGAAAGAAGAAAATCGCCGTAGTGGGCACCGACCGAGCCATCGAGTGGCCCAACGCGTGCGACGTCGCTAACCAGGTGGGTAGATTCGAATGGAGCCAAATGGAGGTTTCCAGTTCCATCAACGTGCGAGCCATTTGCTGTTCTTCTCCAAAAGCTACTTCTTCAAACCCTTCTTTATACAACTTTCCAGGTATTCAACTATATAAACTGCCCCCATGATTTCATGCTCTATTCATTTTACTCACTAAACAACAAACAGACCACAACACCCACCTCCTTTTCCCTCTCCTAATTGTATCAAGTGGATTTTATTCTATTCATTTACCTTTCTAGACTTTGTTCTCTCATCTCTTTTTAATTGTGTTTCTCATAGGCCACTAAATCCAGTAACCCCTTCTGCTTGGTGGCTTTGATTGATTATGTTTCGTGTGATTTTGGGGTACCAGTTTTTACACTTTTGTGTATTTTATGATTTTGGTGGATCTCTGCAGTTTGGTTCTTGTGAGTCAAGTGGTTAGAAGGTCTTCTTTAAACTGTTCTGCTATTGGGTTTAATTGTTTATGGTCTGCAACTACATTGGCATTTACTCCAAGAAGTGGATATATGGGTTCATCAAATTCAATCTTAAATTTAGACAAGTGTGGCGGATTTTCACTTAAGATAGAAATTGAATTACTTTCACATTTTTCTCATAGAATGAATTTGAAAGTAGTACTAAATGTGAATTACTTTTTCTATAAAAATTAATGGAAAAAGCATCAATTAAGTGTTCCATACGTGCCTTAAAAATATTTTAGGGATGAGTTTGTAATGAATTTTGAAAGAAATGTTTTTAAGTGAAAACCAATCTTAACATTTTTTGAAAAAATACTAATTAAGTGCTTCTCTTAGAAGAATTGTAAGTGTTTTCTAGTTTTTTTAGAATTTTGAAGCTCTTTCTTTATTATTTAACCAAATAATATTAAAATTTTGGGAGTGCTTTTGGATTTGGATTCCAAAACAACCCAACCCAACCCATTGCTCCAAACACCTCCTTAATAAAACTATCCCAAAACTCACCTAAAGTATCTCTAGAATTTTTTAAAGCATTTTTTAACCAAACACAACACAAGAATCTAAACAATACTTTTTAATTAACTATCACACTTTTTTACTCTTAAGAAAGTAATGCGAGTTCTCTCACATAATTGGTTTCTTTTACAATTCTTTTTATTGGTTGAAAACACTGAGAAAAAAGTTATGAGGTTTATCTTTATAATAGAAAGTATTCTTAAAAATTTTAGGAACCTAAAAGAAACTACATTAAATACTTGGTGTCGTTTTCAAAAAGTGTAATTTTATATATATATCCAAAATTATAATTCAAAAGATGGACGGTCCATGTCGACAAAACAGCATCTCTTTCAATTTTAAGAATCTTTTCCTTCCTGACTCAAAGGGATTAATTTTATTTAAAGCCAACAAGCGCCATTATTATTATTATTATTATTATTATCTTTTTTGTAAGATTGATTTATCTGTATTTTGGTAGACTTACTCTTGAAAGCATTATCCATTCGCTGTGCCGTAGGTAGTTTTCATAATTTGGCTGATTCATAATTTTATACACATCATACAAACAAAAAATGATGCTACAAATAATTACAACTTTCACTAATTATAATACGATTCACTTGCTTAAGATGGAGTTTACTTTATGTTTATTCTTTTTGAGCTGGCTGCTGAGTTGACTGCCATTTGATGCCAATAGGTAATTTCTTTTGGGAAAATGGGCTGCTTTTTATGAATATGACAGGCCTTGAATTCTCTATATATTCTGAAGACTTCACTACCCTCTGTTCCAATAGAATTTGGCTTAAAGTCTCTAGTGTTGAAGTAAAATAAGAGCGCTTTTGGAGATGAACAAAAGAAGCAAGAATTTAACTCTTTCATTGTTTCTGTTTCTGTTTTTTCTGGTCTCTTTGCTGGTGTCTTCTTCTGTGGTCACAGTGGAGGCAAGGAAGCAACATCACAACAAGAAGGGCAAGTATCAGAAGCAAAAGGGTGTTGGTAATGGCAATGGTTCAAGCCCTGCACCAGCTCCACTTCCTGATTACGATCAAACTCAGTCCACCATTTTTAATATCTTGTCTTTTGGAGCAAAGGGCAATGGAGTTTCTGATGATTCCAAGGTAAAAATTGTCCAAAACAACCTTAAAAAAAAGATACAGAGAGAGAGAGAGAGTTAAAAAAAGTGAATGATGTACTGATTTGAACTTGTAAAAACCATCATATACAGGCACTTCTAGCAGCATGGAAAGCTGCATGCAAGATTCCTGGAGCCACATTGCAAATACCTTCAGAATATAAGTTTCTCATCAAACCTATAACTCTAAATGGCCCTTGTATGCCTCAGCTTGTTCTTCAGGTTGGCCTTATTTTCTTCTCCTTCATGAATTTAGTATATTTGAGAATGTAACAAAAAAGACAAAAAAATATATTCTTTGACTTGTCATGTAACCGATAGGTTTTTTTTTTTTTTAAAAAATAAAAAATAAAAAATAAGTTAGTGCTGCTTAGAGTTCAAAAGATAAGATAATTAATGGGAAGTGCAATTCCAAAGCAGATTGATGGATCTGTATTGGCGCCTCCAAAAGTGAGTTCGTGGCCCAAATCCAGCTTGTTTCAATGGCTGAATTTCAAATGGCTACATAATTTCACCATTCAAGGATCTGGTACTGTGGATGGTCAGGGCTTTAATTGGTGGACTCTCTCCACATTCTACAATAACAAGGTTAGTTCTTTTTTTAATTATTCATTAAGTTATGCTTATTACATTTAAGAAAGTGATTTTAGCTTAACCATTTCTTGTTTTTCTTGTTTCTGAAGAAGAAATTGAAGCACATTCCAGACATGAAGCCTACTGTAAACTTCTCTCACTCTTTCTCTCTCTCTTTTTGTTTAGATTTACAGCTTTTTTCTGAATTTTGATTGGGATTTTTTTTAATTCTTTGTTCATCAATGACAGGCTTTAAGATTTTATTCGAGTTACAATGTGACAGTTCGTGACATCACCATAATAAACAGTCCACAGTGCCATCTGAAATTTGACAACTCCGGCACCGTCAAAGTCGACAATATCACCATTTCTTCGCCGGAGAACAGCCCCAACACCGACGGCATTCACCTGCAGAACACACAAGATGTCGAAATTCAACACTCCAACATTGGCTGTGGTAGGAACCGAGCCAATTTACAGCCCCTCTTTTATAATATTTTATTGTCCTTTCTAAAGTTAACTTTTTCACTGGATCTTTTTCTGATCTGTTTTATAATTTTGAGGACACAATAAAGTGGTTTTTTAAGTAGAAAATTAAACTTAATTGTCTAGCAAAATGTCTAGATTAATGTTAGTCCAAGAAAATTTTAGATCTTATAATTTTCCTCGTCGGAAATTAAATGCGTATCTTCTCGCATATATTTAATGATATCAAACTATCTACCACGCGATCCCTACTATATTAAAGTTTTCTCTCTACCATTAAAGCAATATTGTGAGTTAAAATAACTCCATTGGGGTTAAAAAAGTATCTCCATTTAACAATATTTTGATTGCAATAACATAAAGCTACACCACAAAGAAACTGGACTACACACTTGAACCATTTTAAGATTTGTTATTTTGACAGGTGATGACTGTGTTTCCATTCAGACTGGCTGCTCCAACATCCATATGCATCATATCAATTGTGGCCCTGGACATGGCATAAGGTAAATAAATCCTCATCAGTTTTACTTTTTCATAAAGGCAATTCCTGTGGAGAACATTATATATGGCAGTGATTATAAATTAACCATTTTGTTCAACTTTTCTTAAACATTATTATATTCAGCACTAAAGATTAATTTCTTGCCTATAATTCAGCTTGGGCGGACTTGGGAAAGATAAAAGTGTTGCATGTGTCTCCAATATTGTTGTCGAAAACATCTCAATTCAAAACACTCTTTCAGGAGTGAGAATCAAGACCTGGCAGGTAAAAAAAGAAAAAAAAAAGGTGAAACTATAAAATTTACTCCTTGAATTATGGTGGCTGACAGGCTGTGTTATTTATTTCTTAAAAACTTTTATAAATTTCAATTGTGTATCAACATTAAATTTTTTATCTTATGTAATGTTTATGTTAGTACTTCGAAAACTTTTATAAATTTCAATTGTGTATCAACATTAAATTTTTTATCTTATGTAATGTTTCTGTTAGTACTTTTAACGAAACGATGATTATAACACACGTATATTGAATAAGTATAGATTGATTTGACACAATGCAGTAGAAGAAAGTAAACATGTAGACAAAATAAAGTAGCACCGTTTACAGAAGAGATTTCATACATCACTTGAAAAAGAGAGTATAAATATGGTACACGTCTCTTTATTTTGTTCAACCATCCATTTTCGTTTGTCACTTTGCACATCACATTGTGCTGAATCAACGAACATTTATTTAATAAACGTATCATGTCATCCTTTGTTTTACAATACTAATGACAGGAATTACATAGAATCACACTCTACTAATAATTTTTGAATATGAACAGGGAGGAGTTGGGTCAGTGAAGAATGTATCATTCTCCAACATCCAAGTTTCTGATGTAAAGGTGCCAATTATGATAGACCAATATTATTGCGACAAGTACACATGCAAGAACCAAACAGGAGCAGTTGCAATTTCAGGTATAACATACGATCAAATCATAGGAAGTTACACAGTGCAGCCTATTCACTTAGCCTGCAGCAACCAAATCCCATGCATAGACGTTGATCTCATAGACATTCAGCTGAATCCATCATCAGCATCCAGAGGCTTTCAAAGCTCTCTGTGCTGGAACTCTTATGGCAAATCTCAAGCCCCCCTTGTTCCTTCTAGCATAGACTACTGCTTGAGAAGGGGCAGTGGCGCTGTTAGTAGAATTGCAAGGTCCCATGATCATGTCTGCTACTAAATGCTCTCAACTTTTCTCTGTTTCTGTTTTCTAGCTTCCCTTCTGCAGATTGTTTTTGGAAAATGTAGGAAGGTGATGAGTGTTAAGCATTTATGGCTGTTGGGTTTGGCGTTGACATATTGTAATCAGAAATCATATCTGAAATCCATTAGTATCTCATTTCCCAATAAGTCCAAGCAAAGTGATCAGAATTTCCCCTACCCATCTGCCAAATGCGTTTCTGTTTTTTACTTTCTCAGGAAAGTTTTTGCCTTTTTGGAGTTGTAATGAGTTAAAACTTAAAACTGCTTTGGGCTGGTGGGGTCCTACTTTATTCTAATTTCTATTCTATTCTCTTTGCCTTTGGTAAATTGGTTGGTGGAGAAGAAAGAAAGGGCTAAAAGAGAGTTTAATGGCGCTAATAGTGGAGGAAGGCTTGTGAGGAATCAATTGCACGCGCAGCGTGGCTTTCTTTTTACTCTCTGTAATTAATATCAAATTTTACAGGCTTTTATGGCTTCTTCAGCGGCTTATATTTTCGTTCTTAAACGTTGGCCTCAACTAATACTGCTCTTTACACGCACTCTGTTAGTGCTCTGTTGTCTTCTTCTTCTATCTAACCGAGAAGTTCTAGTACCTTCTACTTGGGGAAAAACGAAAAGGGAAGGAAGCTCTGCCTCTTTCTTTATAATAATTTCTTGGTAAAATACATTTTTTGTCTCTCGGCTTTGAACTTAGTTTTTATTTGGTCTTTGAGATTTGAATTTAGTCTCAATTTGGTCATTGAGATTTCAAAAGTGACATGTTTGGCCCTTAAGATTTGAATTTGATTTCTAATTGGTTACTAAAGTTTGAACTTGATTTCTAATTGGTCGTTGAAATTTGAATTTTTTTTAATTGATCCATGAGTATAAAAAATAAAATATATATAAAAAAAATTTCAACTCATTTTAAAAAATACATATCATCAAAGTCTAGTTAATATATATATGTTAATTATCACGTGTTTGTTCCATTAGGTCAACTCACGTCAACTTTACTGAGGATTATTAATTTCGAACTTCAGAGACTAATTAGAAATTAAATTCAAACTTTGATTACTCAACATGTCACATTTGAAATTTCAAAGACTAAATAGAAAGAAAAAAATTTAAATTTCAAAGATCAAAAGTGTTAGTTTTAAAAATTTAGATACGAAATAAAAACTAAATTCAAATTTTGGGTATCAAAAGTATATTTTACACTAATTCCTTATTTCTTCTCTCATTTTTCTTTGGGATCTATTTAGTGATTCAGATATTCCCATTTAGTAGATTTGAGTTTAAAGTTCACTTTTTCCATGTTGTATTCATCTCTTTGACTTTCCACTCGTTTGTTTTAGGAGGATAGATATCTTCATATTTCTGAAAATAGCATATTATTGTTCACTTTTAGATTTCAATCCATAGTTTTACTCTTAGTTTTATAAATCACGTCTATAGAGTTGTTGTTCTTGTTTGTATGCTAAGAATGTATTTGGGATTATTTTTGGAAGAGTAACAAAAAGCTTTTAGCCCTTTAATTAAAAGAAAACTTCAATTTCTTCATATTGACTGATTATATAATCAAAATGATTAAAAAAAATGTAAAACCACTCAAAAAGGGGAAATATTTAATTAGTGTTTTATTTTAAAATTCATCCCAAACTCCATTCTATGGACTTCCAATGAACTACATTCACATCTTAATAAAGGAAAAAAGGAAACAACAAAGAAAATAGAAGAAAACAAATGAAGTATCATATTTTAATGTTTTGTTTGGATGCTTATGATTGTGTGATATTTCAAATTATAATGGATTTCAAATGAATTCCATTGTTTGTCATCACAAGAAAGAAAATGATTCAAAATTTCAAATCAGGTTTTTACGGAAAAAAATTTCCTAACTACAACGGTCGGAGTTCATAGAATTTAGAGGTAAATTACGTATTTAACCTTGTTATATTTTAATTTTCTATTAATAAATTAGAATTAAAAACCTATATTAGTAAATTTTTTATTTTATTTTCTTTTTTGGTTACCACCTAAACACAAAATTTTAAATACATTAATTTCAAATATTTCTCATTTCAAATGAGATAAAAAAAAATTTAAAATCATTTCTTGAATTTCAAATCTTAGGATTTAAAATCATGGTTAAATTAAAAATTTAATCCCTGAACTTTGAGATTTGTGTCTATTGGTCCCAGAACTTTCAAAATTGCAAATTTAGTCCTTGAACTTTCGACTTTTTTAAAATTTATATATTTACTAGACACAAAATTGAAATTTTACAGTTACATTAGACATAAAATTCAAATTTATATTTAATAGATCAATTAATTTTTAAAAATTTCGAATTTATTAGGGACCTATTAGACACAAATTTGAAATTTCAGAAATCTGTCATACACTTTTGAAAGTTAAGAGACCAAATAGACACAAACCTCAAAGTTCAGAGACTAAACTTGTAATTTAACCTAAAATCATTCATTGAACTTTCTTGGTTCCAATTAGAGGGTAAAGAAAAACTCACCTAAGAATTATGAACAACAAGAAGTACTAGCAAATAACATTTATCTTACTTAGCCAACTTAAACATAGCTTAATTAGTTAAGACATAATACACATTTGTCCTAAACGTCAAACATCATCAAATTTACAAAAACAAAGACACATTCATCTTGCATAGAATTCAAATCATAACAAAAGCAAAGATTTGAGCAAAGGTAGGTAGCAGAAATGGGCTGACAATTGCAGCTCTCCAAATGGGCTGGGCCTAAAGCCCAAGAATGGAGCCCAAAAAGGCATTCTAAACATGAGCAGGCGAGGCATCATCCTCAGCAGCATCAGCAGTGCCCTTCTGGCTTCGCCCTCTTTCACTGCGACTATTCTCAGCAAACTTCATGCTAGCCAAATGGAACCCTTTGGCCCTTTCTTCAGGGCTCCACTCCGACAAATAATAGTCTTCCTCAGAAGCAATTTTGGAGGATGGTCCACACAGCATGCCGCCCCATTGCGGGAAATAGATCAACAGAATTGGGAGAGTGCAACCAATTATCATCACTCCCATTAGACTGATTCCTCTTTCTTTTGTGTATTTTGTGCCTCTGAAGAATATCAGCTGTGTCAATACTGACCCCACGTTTCCGCCCCCTCCCGTCATGCCCGATATCACTCCTAATGACCTAACCAAGGATTAAAATATCCGTCGATATGTCGATATATTCGTAAATCAAAAAGTTATATAGATTAATTGTCTTTTATAATTACTCGTAAGATATTTAAAAAAAAAAAATCATCCATTAATCTCAATATGAATATAAATACTAATAACAAGATCCATAACTTAGTGAAATCATTTCATCGATATATCTGTAAAATTGAAATTGCAATATCGATGTGGATCGAACAAGTTTTGAAATATCAAAACGTTTTTTTTTTGGGTCAAATTTAGGTGGTCCATTTGGGTTTTGGAGTGGAAAATTATAGAGTAGATGCTTTTTAAGTCAATAAAATTGAGAGGTGTGATGGCGGTAGTAGGGAAAAAGGACAGTGTTTGAAGATTTGAAATGGAGGGTTCTTTTTTTTTTGGAATTATTTGTCTTTGAAATAGCCTAGGGTTTCATTTATTGGGATTAATTTCAATAGTTGCTTCTGCTTCTGGTTAAGAATCAGGTGGAGTACTTTTGGCTTATTTTCCATTTTTATCCCTAAATATTTGGCAAACTAAAACATATATTTCAAAAGTTTAGCTCCGTTTGATAACCATTTAATTTTTTATTTTTGAAAATTAAGTTTATAAATATTGCTTTCACCTATGGATTTTCTTGTTTTGTTATCTACTTTTTCTATTTATTTTCAAAAACCAAACATAGTTTTGAAAACTAGAAAAAATAGACACAATTTGATAACCATTTGATTTTTAGTTTTTAAAATTAAGGCTATAAGTACTACTTTCACCTATGAATTTCTTTGTTTTGTTATTTAATTTTTACATATGTTTTAAAAAACCAAACCATATTTTGAAAACTAAAAAAAATAGTTTTTTGTTTTTGGAATTTGCCTAAGAATTCAAATGTTTTCTTAACAAAGATGAAATTTATTGTGGAGAAATGATGAGAAAATAAGCACAATTTTTAAAAACCAAAAACCAAATAGTTATGAAATAGGGTCTAATTTTTTTATCTTTCAAAACCTAGCTTGGATTTTGAAAACATTGTTAAAAGTAGATAACAAAACAAAGAAACTAATGGGTGGAAGTAGTGTTTATAAGTTTAAATTTCAAAAATTAAAAAAAACCAAAGGTTATCAAACGAAACTTTAACTATTAGATTTTTTTTTTTGTCAATGTGAGCTTTTAATTGGTTGAGGCATAAATTTGGTCAACTTGGCTAAACTCGCTTACACATTGGTATGTAGGAATTCACACACCTCGAGTATTGTTAAAAAAAAGTGTAAATTATTAATATATATAAATATATATATGAACTTTGCCATTTGTTTCAAAAATACCCATAATCTTTCAAAAATTGCAATATTAGCCTTGAATTTTCATAAATATTTCAAAACTAACCTTGATAGACATCTATTAGAATTTTGGACGAAAAAACAAGAAGACAGAGTACCGTTCTTTCAAACTTAGTCCAGACAAGCATTTCAGTCACTATCACGATATTGCAAGTCACCACAATGTTAACTGCTGATCTAAAATTCTAACAACTTTCTACTTTAAGGATAGTTTTGAAATAATATTCATCAAAAATCAAGAATAATATTACAAATTTTGAAAGATTAAAATAAGATAGTTTTGAAATAAAGATGGGATTGTGATTATGTACCTTCGAGAGACGAAAGGAACGACACCAAAAGTGAGTCCACAAGCCGCTTGAACAAAGAGAGAGAAAATGATCATAATCGTAATGGAAACACTCAACGTATCAACCAATCCAAGAATCACACAGAAAACTCCCCCCAAAGTCTGCACCAGCCATAGCGCCCACAGCCTCCCCCTCATCCCATATCTCCTAGCCACCACGTCCGACAATATTCCTCCGTACGGCCGCGAAAACAAATTCGCCAGCCCAAAACTCGCCGCAACTATCCCCGCCGTGTGCAGATTCAGATTAAACCGATCGTAAAAATAGTTCGCAATTACATTGTCGATAGTCAATTCCACCCCGAAACAGTACCCATATGTCAATGCCAAAATCCACCCCCTGTAATTACTCGCTCCGTGTTTCAGCACTTTCGAGAATTTGTCTTTCGTCTTCTCGCCGGATTTCTGCAGCCCCCGGAAGTTCCCGTCCGGGGTGTCTTGGCCGAGCAGCAAAACGGCGAAGGCCGACAGCGTTTGGAAAAGCGCTGGGATGAAGAAAGCGATTCTCCATGCCGTGAATTTCGTGGCGCCGATGTGTTCGACGATGGCGAAGACGTAAGGCATGATGAGTTGCGTTGCGCCGCCACCGAGGTTCCCCCAGCCGCCGGCGAATCCGTTGGCGGTGCCGACGACGGTGGAGGAGAACATCGAGCTCATCCAGAATTGGGTCGAGACGAATGTGGCGAGGGAGAAGCCGGTGAAGAAACGGGCGAGGAAGAACGAAACAGGGGAGGAGGCTATGGAGGTTAGGTAAACCGCGGGTGAGGTTATCAAGATGAGTGAGGCGGAGGCCAGCCGTGGTCCGACCAAGTCGCAGGCGGAGCCCATCATGATTCGGGCGAAGACGGCGCCGGACACGGACGCGATTCCGGCGTTGCCAATGTCCGTGTCCGTCAGGTCGAGGTTGTCGCGGATCACCGGCAGAAGCGGCGCCGCAGCGAAACTGGAAATGAAACAGGCACAGAACGAAATCCACGAGAGGTGAAACGTTCGCATGTGCGGCGCTGCGACGGAGAAGATGTTAAATTTGGTGGATTTGTTTTCGGAGTCCACCGGAAGAGCGAATTTTCCCGGCTCAGCCGCCGCTGCTCCGCCGTCGACCTCCATAATTACGGATTAGAGGTGTTTTGAATTTTGATGAATTGGAACTGCGGATTGTTTAAGATTGGGAATTTAGAAAATTATTTAAAGGGAATTGAGGTGGCTTTTTGAGCGATTGAAAAGGGAAGTTTGGAAGCTGGAAACAACGCTCGGATCCGCCGAGTCTCAGTCGTTTACCGACAATCTTTTTAAAACTCAAATTGGTTTTTCTCGCAAACAAGAACAAGGACTTGGAGACACGAAGAAGAAGATTGTGTACAAAAGGATGAATACATGAATGATGTCATCAACTGTAATGTTGCTCAGTTCTCGTTCTCGCCTCTTAATTGGCAAGAGTATTTTTTTCCAAAAATAATAGTAATAAAAATTAAATAAATATAGGGCACAACTTGAGTGTAGCCTGGGCTGCACCCAAGTGTGGTTCTGCCCAGCCTACAATCACAGGATTTTAACAAAAAAAACAACAAGACAAAAAATTGAATTTGTGTGGGTGTAAAGTGAGCAACATCATACTTGGGTGCAGCCTAGGCTGCACCTCAATTTTTTTCATAAATATATAAATATGGTCCATTCCCATGGGTTAAATCCCAATTTTGGCAGTTAAGATTTCTAAACTGTGTCTAATAAGTTCGAAAAAATTTTAAAAAAAATTGTCTAACAAGCTTTTAAATTTTTATATAACAAGCCTATAAATTTTAAAGAATCTATTAAATTAAGGTTTTATTAGATATAAAATTAAAAATTTAAAGACTTTTACATATAAAATTAAAAGTTCAAAAGCTTATTAAACTCTTTTTGCAATTTATGAATCTATTTGACACAATATTATAAAATTTTGGACACTTTTTAAAGTTTAGTGATTTAGTAGCTAGATAATTTTTATTTATTTTCATAATTGTACCTTTGTGACTTATGTTTTTAAAGTACAAATTATAAGTATAGGCTGTGAATGTGAATAAACTACCTATGAGTAGAAATATTTTAGCTATTGGGAGCAAATTTATGTATATTTCTTTTTTATACTTTAATTTTAATCTATTGAAAATATGCTCATTTGGGGTAAATAAATTAGCGGGAAAATACAAGGAGCAATCCTCTACAGTACCAGTCGACTAAACTTGCTTATAAAGAAGATAAATTATTCAATAAAACTATCTATTTAGAACTGTTAGATGTAGGTGTTAAAATTTATTTACTTTCTAAAAATACAAAATTCAAGTATTTTTACTGTTTTTTTCTCGTATAACGATGCACAAGCCTGTCATTCACTGGGAGAGAGTATTCAACAATCAAAGCAGAGTCGGTTGATTTGACAATGGAGATTTACCTTTTTTTCGTGATGAAAAGACCACTCTGTCTTTATGATATGTGACATATCGATCATCGATGGAAATGGGCATACAAGATAAAGACAGGGATATACTCTCGTAGATTCCGACCTTTACGGTGAAAAGCCAAGTCTGTCCCTGTCGTATACGACAATGGGCTGGGCATAAAAGACAATTCAAGGGCTTACTCACATAGATTCTCAAAAAAAGAAAATGTATCTATATTATACATATTCTTAAATAGCAAAATACTAGAATACGAAGAAGACTTTGATCAGATCGAAGATAATATGTCTGCACTCATAATCTGACTTTGAGGGCATGGGTATGATAAAAATGTTCTTTTTTTTTTAAATGAGGATATCAATTTTTAATTTTGATAATTACAGGTCTGTTAACGATAATCTTTCTTTTATCATACCTACAATCATCCATTATAATTTATTATTGATAATGTAATAAATAATCAAAATTCTCTGATCTAGTTTAAGTTTATGAGGAATAAACTAAACATGGTGGATGCCAACTTTAATTCTAGTTTCACTCCACGTTCTTTCTTTTTTTCCTTAACGTAAGGGTCAAACCTCTAATTGATAGAGAAAAGCCTTTCAAATGACGAGTTTGTTAAAAGTTGAAGTTAAAAGAATTATTATTTGTTGTTTTAACAAGATTTTTTTTTTTAAAAATGTATATTTAGATAACAAATAATTAATAATTAAGGCATCGTTTGATAACCATTTGGTTTTGGATTGCTTTCACCTATAAGTTTCTATGTTTTCTTATCTACTTTTTATATATGTTTCCAAATATCAAACCAAGTTTTGAAAACTAAAAAAATATAGTTTTCAAAAACTTGTTTTTGTTTTTTAAATTTAGCTAAGAATTCAAATGTTTCCTTAACAAAGATGGAAAATATTGTAGAGAAATTAAAAATTATTGTAGAAAAATTGTGAAAAAACAAACACAATTTTTAAAAACAAAAAATCAAAAATAAAAATGGTTATCAAATAAGACTTAAATATTTTTATTTCTACATAAGTTCTAATGCAATAGTAACATTTTATCAACAAAAAAAAAATACGACTTAGCACTCATTCGTGTTTATTTATTGAAGAGTAAGAGAGAAGAAAACTAAAAAAAAAATAGTGTATTTAATTTTAATTTATTTATGTAATAGAAACGATACAAACAATGATTATATATATTTTATTAAAAAAGTCATAGAGTTGGGCCGAAGAATATTCAACCATGAAGGTGGGACCCTCCGAGTATCCAAGAATATTCTGCACCACTTTTTAATATTTTTTTCCTAGTACACTTTTTAATTCAATTTATTTGTTCATTTATGAGCGTCTTTGAGATAACTTATATATGGCTTATATTCATTGTCAACTTCGTGGAGGGCCACTTGTCGGTCTCCAAGCTCCCAAGTCAACCTTATTAAATGATCTTTCAATTGTTTTTAGGCTCTGTTGCCCAATCAGGAATAGCCACGTAACCCTCCAAGTTGGGTTTAGGTTTTGGTTTTTTATATATATATTTTTAATTTTTAAACCAATGCTGTGAATCTGGTTGCCGAAATTCAAATTGTTTTTTGAATTGTTATCTTTGAAATAAAGAAGAAGAATATACTAGTTGCCGTTGCCATTGAAATTGGGTTGGTGGGAGGAACTGGAAATATACATGCTTTACTTTTATTAAATTAACATTTAAGGGTGGTGCAGCTAGATTCACGGTGAAGAATTGACGACTTCTTAATTTGCAACGAGTATGTGTATTAAAGATAATACTTAAAAATTTGACAACTATTTTAAAAAAAAAAAATCCAACGAGTATGTGAATTGATGACTTTTTTTTTTTTTCGGTGAGTGTCTGGACCAGCTTACGCACACCTCGACTAATCTCATTGGTCAACCGCATGACCTTACTACATTTGGTTGACAGGAAACTATTTTCGCTTAGTTGTTAAAAATTTAGTGGTGGCCTCATGTGATTTGTTATAATAGATTATTTAATATTTTATGTTAAAATGAAAGTGATATAATATTACGAGTCACGATCTGTTGGGTTACAAGGTCAGAGCACCTTATAAAGTTGGAAACCCTCTCCCATTCTTTTTGCACTCGAATAATTTTTGCTTGAATAATTGCCTTTTTTTTATTTAATTATTTTATTATTTCCCCCTTCACATTATTACGTTATGGAATGAAATAACTGGAGTAAAAACAGTTGTTTTTTTTTTCTTTTGTTTACAATTCAATTATTAATGTCTTTGATTAATAAATTATATTCCTACCACAACTTTTAGAAGTGAGTTTGTTACGTAGTTTTTATTTTGTTATTTTTTAGAATATGTTTGTTTTGTATTTGAGGAAGAAAACACGGTTTCCATTTCCAATACAGCAGCCTCGGTAATGGGCTTTTTGGCGAGGTCCATAACCAGAGCCCACTTTCATTTAGTTGGACTTTGCTTGTCCACTTGCGATCCCAGTGGCACAAAGACTGAAACACCACCCTTTACACAGATATTTTAAAGAGCAAAACTTACTTGTTGCTTGGACCGTACCCTTGGACCGTACCCAGTCGTGTGGTCCGTTCTTATGGTGTCACGTGGCAATCTAACTTTTTTTTAATCTCTTTTTATCTAAATTCCTTTTTCTTTTTTTTTTTTAATTTCTTTTCGTTTGTTTTAGAAACTTTCTTTTTCATTTTCATTTAATTGATAGCATTTCTTTCTTTTTCTTTTTTTTTACAAACTCTTCAACAATATCAATTTTATTTTTAAATTTATACATTTTATTTTAATTTTTATTCTCTTTTCTCATCTACACCATACCATTTATTTTCAATTAATCAATTTAAAATGTAGAGTTTACAATAATAATGTGAGAAATACGTTTCATAACCTAAAAGCTAACAACAGTTTCATAATCAATTTTTTTTTGTTTTATAATTTTTATTTATCTTATTATTTTCTTTTCTTATCTCCACACTATCATTTATTTTCTACTAATCAGTTGAAAATTGAGAGTTAAAAATATCAATGTGAGAATACGTTTCATAACCTAAAATAACTTTTTTTTTTCTTTTTCTTTTTCTTTTTATATTAAAATCTTTAAACAAGTTAAAGTTTTTAATATTTATATTATATGCATATCACTAATATTTTGTTGCTTATTTTATGTTTCATGGATTCCTTTACAATATAATGAAAATATCAAATTTTAGAAGAACCGGCTAAAAATTTTGAAAAAAAAAAAGAGAATGAAACAAATGGCGAAATTGTTCTTCTGCACTTGTCAAATCTTCATTCCAGAAACCCTTCCAATGACCCCCTAAAAAATTCAACGAATGAACTTGAAAATTCTCTACATGGTTGGATTAACAATTCAACACAAATCTCGTCCATTCTTTTGAATCAAATGAATTAGTAAAGGTGGATGATGATAACAATCAATGAAAATCACAATTAAGATTCAATTTCAGATAAATCACCTACACTGCAAGGGTTATTGGTGTTAGAGATTCAATTGAATGAATCAAATTTCAGAGAAATCTTGCACAATTATTTATTTATGAAAATAAATGGCATTATGTAGTATTTTCAACTCATCAATTGAAAATTGAGAGTTTAAAATAAATAACATTATAAAATATAAAATGAAATTGATATTGTCAAAAAAATTATATGAATAAAAAAAAATGTTGTTTTAGGTTATGAAACGTATTCTCACATTACTATTTTTAACTTTCAATTTTCATTTGATTAGTAAAAAATAGATGATATTGTGGAGATGAGAAAAAAAAAGCTAAATAAAAATTATAAACAAAAAAATAAAAATGATTATGAATGGTATTTCTCACGTTATTATTTTAAACTCTCAATTTTTAATTAATAAATTAAAAATAAATGGTATTGTGTAGATGAGAAAAGAGAAAAAAGAAAGAAAGATATATATATAATGTATATTGCCAAAGAGTTTGTAAAAAAAAAAGAATGTTATCACTTAAATGAAAAAGAAGATTTCTAAAAAAATGAAAAAGAAAAAAAAATGAAAAGAAAGAAAGAAAAAACTTAGAAAAAGAGAGGTGGAAAAATGTAAAAAAAAAAAAGTTGGATTGTCATATGGCACCATAAGGGTGGGCCACGTGGCTAGACTGCAAAAGCTGAGTACAACCAAGCGACAGGGAAATTTTCTCTATTTTAAATATGTCACATAAATTTTTTAAAAAAATAGATTATATTACCATTTTAATTTTTAAACTTTTAAAATCCAACTACTTTTTCACTTTTTGGAGAAATATTCCATAACATTGGAATAATGCAAAGGTGGAGATTTTCAACTGTAGGTGTGTAGGAGAGCGAAATTAAAAATTGTAATTTATCCATACATTCAAGAAATTGAAGAAATACAGCTACAATTATGTACTCTCAAAGGTTCGAATCCCCCCACTCCAATTATTTTTTAACTCAAAAAAAGAAAGATATACCTGCCACATAATAATTTTTCTTTTAAAAGACAAAAAACTAATTCTAATCATATTATATATTTTGCCACTTAATTTATACCCATCAACCATTTTTTTTATTAGTTCAACAACATTAGAAGGTTGGAGGATTTAAACCTCTGACCTCCTGATTAAGATTATATGTCAATTACCGTTGAATTAAACTCACTTTGGTTTATACTCATCATCAATCAAACTTATATGCCTCTAAAATACATGCTAACATCAACATGACCAATGTTATTGATTTGTTAAAAAAAAAAAAAAACTAATAATAAATACCAAAACGATTATTCTTTCTAATTTAAAGAAATAAAAATTTTATAAACTAAAAATGAAATAAATCTATACTAAAAGAAATTTGATAAAGTTTAGAAACCATTATGCTATTTAAACTTAAACCTAAACAGAAAATACTGATTCTAATTTCTCAGTCTAGAATCAAGGAAAGCCCCACAAAACGACCCGTTCCTATTGGGCAGTTAAGCCAAACGGTTACAGTCATACTATATAAAAACCAAAACCACGCCACTACACAAAACCATCCCTCAACTCGTTACCATTTATTGTTATTACACAGACCTTGAGGAAGAAACCCTAAACTAAAAAAAAAAAAAAAAAATCGTAAACATGGCTGGAAAGCACTTGGTTTCTTTCTCCCTGGTCTGTCTCGTCGTCGCCATAGCCGTCTTGGCCGGCGAAGCTGAGGGAGCCGACCTCTGCGGCAAAGCCGATTACGTGGCGCTGTGCCGGGCCGTCGTGAAAGACGTCTCCGATCCGAAAGTGGCCTTAAAGTCAGCGATCGAACACCTAATCTTCTTAACAAAACGCGCCAGAGAAGCGACCACGAAGCTGGGAAAAATGGGGCCTATAAGCGTGTGCAAAACGAACTTCGACGACGCCATTTACAGCCTGCAGGAAAGCTTGGAGCATATGAAGAGCAACGACAGGCATAGCCTGAACACCAAACTCTCGGCGGCAGTGACCTTCTACGTGACGTGCGACGACGCGGTGGCGGAAGGCGGCATCCTGCAGCTAGCCTCGGACCTTTTGACCACCGATACTACGCTGCGTCATATGGCCGGCAATTGCTTGTACTTGTCCACTTTGTTCTGACCTATTAATTAATTTTGCCAATGGAGGTTTGCCCGGACTATCCGATGTGTCGTTTTGGTCTCAAATGATTCGATTTGTCGTAATATAATATAATCCAAAAGGGCGACAACGAACTCAAATTATGCAATTTATATTCTCAGGGAGTCCGGTTTCTTTCCTAATTTCTTATGGCCATTCGCCAATTTTTCATGGATTTAAATATTGTATTATTTATTTTATCGTATCCATCTACCACCTGTCCTTTTAATTTTGTGCCAATTTTGATTCTCATTGAAATGAATTAATTCGAGTTTTTTCTTTTTTAAATTTGGTAACAGAAATTAAATAGAAGTTAAAATTTTGAATGAAAATTGATACACCCATCTTTTTTAAAAGACTAAATTATAGAAAATATCATGAACTTTGTACTTATCCTTTAATACCTTTAAACTTTCAAAAAAGTAAAAAGTACTCAGGTAAAAAATGTCCTTCCTTTATTTTTCAATACCCTCTTACTATTTTCTTCCATTTTTCAATCTCTAAAATTTTTCCTATTTTTCTTTTTTATCTTTTTAAATATTAGAACTTTAAATATGGTAATGGGATTGTAGATAAATGTTTTTGGGCATTTTTTAATTTTTTTAAAGGTTGAGGGTATTAATAAAACTTTTGAAAGTTTAGAGATATTTTAAAATGAGGTTATTTTTTAACTTTTTTTTTTTTTGAAAGTTTAAAGATATTAATGAAATTTTTGAAAATTTAGAGATATTTTTGAAAGAAAGTATAAAGTTCATGGGTATTTTCTATAATTTAACATTTTTAAAAAATATTTTTGAATTTTTTCTCTGCATGCACCCATTGCTTTTTTTTTTTTTTTTTTTTTTTTTTTTTTTTTTTTTTGCATTGTACTATGTAGATTCTATTAGTGGTTTTAATTCAATATAGATAAGTTAGGTTGAAATAACTAATCAGTAGGTAAAAAAAATTAACTCTCGAACTCAAAAAAAAGAAAAGAAAAGAAAAGAAAAGAAAAGGAACTCTCAACTATAAGTCTTAAAATCTCAATCAACTTGAGGCTTATCAATTTAACTATGTAATTGCTTTTTTGAGTAAAGTATTCTAATTTGAGAGTTAAAAGATTGTAAAAGAAGAATAATAAAAGTTACTTTTTGATAGGAAGATTCGAACCTATCGCCTATCGGTCAAGGATGTTGCCTTAACTAATTGAACATAAGTTATGATCTAGATCATTGTCTATAAAAATATTATTTAAAAATCAACCTAGTTTTTTTTAAGAATATAATATACAATTATGAAGATGAAAATTAGAAAAACTAACTCTACGTTAAATTTCAATATTCTACTGTTATGTGCTTGTAAAAAACCATTTATTTACATTCTAAAAGAAATCATTCTTCCCAGAAACGAAAACATTTTCTTCAAATGATATATAGAATGATTGAATTAAAAAAATGTATTATTTTCTTTAAATATATAGAATGATTAAATTACAATTTAATAATGTAAAAGTTTCCTTAGTTTTTACTCACCTTCTATTTTCATAATATATTTTTATACGGAGAATTATGTGGCACCGTGATTCTAGCATGAAGATTATGAGTATTTTTTTTTTAAAGTTTAACATAGGTAGGGGAAATCGAATATTTGACCTCGAAGTTGATAGCACATACTTTATACTAGTTGAACTATGCTCACTTTGATATTATGAGTATGATTTTGACGTTTCTTTAAAAATTTTGTCCAATTAATATATATTTTATTTAGTTTCTATTTGGATCAGCTTTAAAGAATCCAAATTTGTTTACTATTATTATTAACTTCATTGTTATTTAAGCCTATGTTGGAAAATTTTACCTTAAATTACATGTAAGATTCATGAACTTGTTTGTATTTTTTTTTTTTTGAGTTAAAAAATATGTAGGGTAGAAGATTCGAACTTCTGATGTCTTGGTTGAGAGAACACATTTTATGTCAGTTGAACTATTGTTAATAAATATAAAATACTTTTTAAAATTTAAAAACTAATATACACATATTAAAGTTTATGTCTAATAGATTCTTAAACTTTAAAATGCATATAATAAGTCTGTAAATTTTAAAAAACGTCGACTAGTTTAATGACCTATTAGACACAAAATTGAAAATTCAGAAACGTATTGGGTAAAAAAATTGAAAGTTTAAGAATTTATTAGATAATTTTTAAAATTCAAAGACCTAATCAATACAAACTTGAAAATTCATAGAGGAAAAACTTATAATTGCAGCGAAAATTTATTTTGTTTTTGTGGGATGTGGCTCCAAAACTCAAACTTGACTTGTGCATCTATTTTCTGCAAACAAACATCCAATCCAACGGTTCAAAGCTCACATCAATCATCGCACAGAAAAGAGAGGAGAAGTAAAAAAAAAATCTAGATTTAATATCTAAAAGTACACATGAAGTTGGGCCATTAAGTGACAGCACAAGCCTCCAAGTTGGCCCGAAAAAAGCTTTCGTGGTTCGATCAGCGTCGTGAGATATGGGCATTTTGATGTGGGCGTGGCCTAACTTTGCCTTGTTCTTTTCCTTCCCCCATCAGGTTGGCTTTGATTGCAGTTTTCGGCCACACCTTTCGTTTTCCTTCACATTCGCTTTTTTCCCAAACTATCCTTCGCCTTTGGATCCCAATTTGGACGCTTTCATGATTCCATCCTCTTTTCCCATACAACACGTTTGAATCGATTGATTGCCATTATGGTGTTTAATGTTATCCTCGGTTAGGTTGGAAATTTAAGTCTTAAGTCCAACAATTATCGGGTGGGGATCGAACCAGGAGGAGTAGTAATTGATGCTTTATTTTCTTCACTTTAGCTTCTCTAGGAAGACGCATAATATTAAATATATATGAGTTAAATTATAAGTTTAGGGACCTATTTGACATAAATTTAAAAGTTTATAGACTAAACTTGTAAATTAACCACACACATATTATATAATATGCATTAAATTAAACTTCAAGATTGTGTTAGGTTCTAAATCTCACAAATGTGTCTACTAGGTCTTTAATTTTTAATTTTGTGTTTAATAAATCCGTAAAGTTTTAAAAATAAAGTTTATTCTTAATAAATCCGTGTGAATTTTTTAAAATGTTGAACAGCTCAATTGGTTAGGTATTATATTTCTAACAAAAAATTTAGAGGTTTGAATCCCTATCTCTACCTCATATGTTGTTGAACTAAAAAAGAAAATGAACATTTTGGTCAATATATTTTGAACTTCATTTGGATGTAGTCCCCATAGCTTACAACTTTTTAATTTGGTCTTATTTTGTCATTTTAATTTAGCTAAACCTTGCAAATTGTTCATAAGTCGTTTTTTATCTACTTGAGAAATCCACCCATCCTTCCTTTTTTTTTTTCCCTAATTCTAAATTTAATTATACTATATAGTCAATATCAACTAAATAACAAATACCAACTATTTCCATTCAAATAGAAGCACATGTTACATATTCAATATGATAATAACGTGTAAGAGCATCAACAATTTATAAAGTTTGATAAAATAATGACTAAATTAAAAAATTTTAAATAATAAAAACAAAACAAATTTTTTTAACATCGTAGAAAAATGGAAAGAAACCATGCCTAAATCACAATGAAATCCATGGTTTAGTTAATATTATATTTAAAATTAAATTTAATTAAAAAATTAGGACCTATTTAGTAGGCAATCTGAATTATGTTTTATGTTTTCGGATTCATTGAATTCAACGAATCCACATTTGGCAGATGTGTTTTTGAAAAATGTTTTTTAATTCTGTGATCCAAATAGTAAAAATTTTGAAAATAACGTTTTTATGTTTTCATTGTATCCAGGTTTTGAATTTGAAATTTTAAAATGCATAATTATATTAAAAAAAGATAAAAACTTTAATAAATATAGTATTTTATGTTATAAACTCAATTTATTTTTATTAAATTAAAATATGTATAATATAATATATTATAAATTATATGATATTGTAAAATAACAATTATACAAAATTATAACAAAAAAACATGTTCATAAATTAATTAATAATGGTTTATATTCGACCTAATATTTAGTTTTGCAACTACAACTAATTTCATGGTCTATAAATATATTGTATAACACATTTTGAACAATTTTTTAAATTGGAATCTAATTTATAAATCTGTTATCAAACACATATATGAAAATATGAAATACAACTATATTTTTATTGAATCCATTATTTTCAAAATTCTGTTTTCAGATTGTCTACCGAACAGACCATTAATTTCCTCACTTTTAATGAACGATGCCAATTGACTGTATGAGAAGGATTTGTCTGCTATTGCCTGGCGTGGCTGCTACTTCAACTTTTTCTTAAAAGATTTAACCAACAAAAAAAAAAGGACACAACTTTATATTATTAAAAAAAAAAACGAAAGTTAAAGAAAATGACAAAAATAAATATTGGAGTTTTTGTAGGGATGACCCGTTTCCTAACACTTTAATGAATGATGACTTGCGTTCTGAAAATAATGAAATATGATCAATTTTGACATGACAATGCATGCAAAATTACCCATGAAGGCAATATGAGACGGTCTTACTTGTTCACGCTCTTGTTCACAGAAACGCTACCGCTCTAGCTCTCTCGCTCTCGCTCAATTTGAGTGGTCGAAAATATGGAAAAAAGAAAGAGACAAGAAAAAATTAATTCAAATAAGCGTTAGAGTTAGAGCTAAAGCAGGAGAGCTAGAGCGAAAGAGTGAGAACTAGAGAGCAATTTTCCTTATTTCCTTCTTTTTTCCAGATTTTTGACCACTCATTACTATCATGAACAAGAGTTAGAGCGAGAGCAAGAGAGCTAAATCAAGAACTAGAAAGCTAGAGCTAGAGCAATAGTGAGAGTATGATGCCCTCACGATAATTTGGACGAGATGCAGAGTATAAAAATGATATATATCATTAATTTCAGAACACATGTCAAATGATATCAAGACGTATGAAAATGGGTCTTCCGTACAAATTCCCCAAAAATATCACGGTCGTAGAGATTGAATCCTGGTTAAACTTGAAAATACGTTCTAAAACCAGGGGCATTTAGTTAAATTTGCCATTTAAATATCAACTCCCACTCAAAATAAATAAATATCAACTCCCCGGCAGCCAATTCACGGACCCTCCGCCATCCTCCTCCCAGTCCGGATGCATCGTAATCCCACTCCCAAACAGCACGTGAAAAGAATCCAATTGCGTCGCTTTTGACTTACGTGGCCCTCACAAATCCTTCCACGTATTTACTTAAAGTGATAAAACGCCGCGCAATTACGTTAACGTTACTTCTTCGACTTTCAACGATCCAGTTTTGAAGCCTGCGCGGCACTGGAGCTCACATCAAAGCTCACTACTTCTCGAGAATCCGATCGATCAATATCCATATTTTCTTAGCTTAATCCTGAGGTTTAGTTTCTGCAACTTAATCTAATTTTGCGTATCTGATGTTATTTAATGCCATTTCTCGTCCTCAAGCATCACTGATTCCTGGATATTGATTTTCTTGAACTTGTTCGTCAAACTAGTGTGAAAATCTCTCTAATGCTGCCTAGAAATGCTAGATTTCTGCCTGTTTTTTTTTTTTTTTTTTTTTTTTAAAATTTTTTTTATCTTGTTGAGGATATAATGTTTGTATTGATGAGTGGTCCGTAAACTAAACTCGCTGAATCAAATGTAAATTACTTGTGAGATCACGAGCTTGAATTTCAATTCGTTTACTTCGTTTTCAAGAACTTGTAGTTTATTTATTGATGAATTCCAGACAATTGATGCAGAGAGATTGGGTGCAAATATGATGTCCTATTTGATTCGCATGACCTATATTATTGGGGTTTTGTTTTTGCGTTTTTTTTTGGGGTTGTTTTGTTACTTACGGAAGTTATTGATTCTACGATTTCTTCAGAGGAAGTGCATCAGCGAATATGAGTAATTCCATTAATCAGAATATACTCCATCAGAGTTTGCTTCGTCATACAGTTTTTGATAACCAAAGTAAATTTAATCCTTCCGGCACCCATAAGAATACTTTGTTTCAAGCGGCAATAGCCAATCAAGTCCTAGCACAGCATCGGAAATCTCCTGTGTCCACGAAGTTCTTAGGGAACAGTCTAAACGTTCAAAAATCAAGGATGGCCACCAGAACAGGTCGCCGCAGCTTTCCTGTTAATCCACATGCTGTATTAGCCACGGATCCTGCTTCCGAGGTACATTTTCAGCTGCTAGGATCATCTAATCATGTTATTGAGATTTGAAGATCATTTGCAGTTCGGTACTTCAAGTGAAATTTTTGATATTATCTTTCTGGATTAGGTAGTTAAAAGGATTGTATTTGTAATGCTATGAAGTTGATGAATAATTTGTTACTTTCCTCATATTAGACCTTTCCTTTTTTTTTGTGCAAATTTAAATAGTTTCTCTCCTCGCTCTCTGAATGTATATAAGCGAGAGAAACCAAAATCCCTCTCCATATATCAATTCAAAATGTGAATTCATTAGCTACCCGAATGTTCAATAATGACATTTCAAGTCTTCAAATAGCGATGTTCTAATTGAGCTCCCGAAAGAGAGCCCAAAAAGAAAAAGAAAATGGGCAGTAGCATCAATGGGTGTGATTATGCTTATTAGGAACGGAGTCAAGCTGTTGAATCATGACGCACTGTGGCAATTTGTTATACATTTAGCATCAGATTTGGTTCTCTCGAGCATTCTACATTGCACTAGAATATGTACACATCTATCTTCATTGTTCTTGATGGTGTCTTTTTTTTGTCTAAATTTGACATCCTCCTCCTTTCATTCCCAGTCATTCTCATAAAAATCTGTTGACCAAGTTTTTGTTTTCAGCTTGCTGGGAAGTTCAAACTGGATGAGAATATTGAACTGCAGGTATTTTGAAACTTACCCTTTAGACATTTAATACAATACCTGATTGCATGTCAGGATCTTTTAGGTCGAGTATTTCCAATTTCATATTTTGAATTTTACAAAGTAGAAATTTCACTAAATTAATGTTTACTAAATCGAACAGGTTGATGTTAGTGTCCCTACTTCAGGTTCCATTAGACATGTAAATATTCTGGTCACAAACATTAGTGGCTCTCTTCTTCTTCATTGGGGTGCAATGTGTGATAGAAAAGAGTAAGCTGAGTTGCGGACATAGTGATCCTTTTTTCTTTATCATTCTTCATTATCACGTATTATTCTACAGCACATTTTTGTTTCGTATGCCTTTAAACCTTATTAGTGTAATTTTCAATGTTTCCAGTAAATGGGTGCTTCCATCACGTTGCCCGGATGGAACTCAAACATATAAGAACAAAGCTCTTAGAACTCCTTTTCTGAAAGTAAGTTTTGAAACAGCAGTTCAACCTGCAAACTATGAAAGAGTATCAACAGATTCTATAACTTATTCTTTTCCTCTCACCTTTCTTTTGGTAGTCTGGTTCAAATTCTACCCTAACAATTGAGGTTGACGACCCTGCAATAGAAGCGATAGAGTTTCTTTTACTTGATGAAGCTCATAATAAGTGGTATGCCTTCTTATTGATTTTGTTTTCAAAAGAAAATTGAAGCAAGTGAACACAATAATTCACAGGTCTTGTCCTTTTAAATCTAAAACTTTTGATTCACAGGTATAAGAACAATGACAAAAATTTTCATGTTGCGTTACCAGTGAAAGAAAAGTTCATTTCTGATGTTTCCGTTCCTGAAGAACTTGTACAAATTCAAGCATATTTGAGATGGGAAAGAAAGGGCAAACAGATGTATACTCCACAACAGGAGCAGGTCAGGATGAATTCCCTTAAAATCTTCAATTTACTTCTGTTTCTTTAAATGGGTTGCATAAGGACCTTCTACATTCCTTTTCTAATTTGCTTTCTTTCTTCTCCTTTTAAATTGCGTATGTTTGTTTTAACTTGTCTTTATTACAAATAACAAGAGTTTATAATTAAAGTGGAAAGGATTGCATGGAAGTTTAAATTTATTTGTAGGTCGAATTGAACTACATTGCTATTTCCTATTATTTTCTAGGGTATTATCTTTCCAAAACTAGGCAATTCATCTATAAATGCCACCAAAACCATCTGCTTTGAGATTTCTTTCTGCTAACAATAGAAAAGAGGCTGTTTGATGATGCTGATTATCTACTTTTAACAAAATTTCATTTTACTGTAGGAGGAGTATGAAGCAGCTCGAGCTGAGTTATTGCAGGAATTAGCCAGGGGTGCTACCCTACAAGATCTCAGAGCTAGACTGACCAAAGAAAATGATGGCAGTGAAACGATGGAGCTATCCACTCCCAAAGAAAAGACAATTCCTGATGAACTTGTTCAAATTCAAGCTTTTATACGTTGGGAGAAAGCAGGGAAACCCAATTACTCTGCTGAGGAGCAACTTGTAATTTCAAATACCCTTTCAGCTATCAATGCATATAAGCTGTTTGTGTGTGGCATTGTTTATTCTCCCCCTCCCCCTAAATAAATACCAAGTACCTTTTATGCATCCGCTGATATGCTATTTCAATACTTATTTACTTGTTTGTTCCCAATCATTCTTTCTAGAGGGAATTTGAAGAAGCAAAGGAAGAGTTGCTATCAGAACTAACTAAAGGTGCTACTATTGATGAGATTCGGAAGAAGATTATCAAAGGAGAAATCAAAACTAAAGTAGCAAAGCAATTGCAGACTAAAAAGTACTTTAGAGTAGAGAAAATTCAGCGCAAGAAGAGGGACTTGGTGCAACTTGTAAATAGGCATGCTCCTCAACCTATAGAGGAAACATATACAGCTAAACCAAAAGCCTTGACAGAAGTTGAGCAATTTGCAAAGTTAAAGGAGGAACAGGATGGTGGTGATGTTATAAACAAAATCATCTACAAGCTTGGTGATAAGGATCTTCTGGTAGGAAAATGATATTATTTTAGTCCCTCTTTTTCAAGGTTACTTTATTTTTTTCTAATCCATTTCATTTTGTTAGGTACTTGTAACAAAAAATGCTAGGAAGACAAAGGTTTATCTGGCTACAGATTTAGAGGAGCCAGTTACTCTTCACTGGGGATTGTCTAGAACAAATGCTGGCGAGTGGCTTGTAATATTCTAAAACTTTTGTTTCTTAAGAGAAGGTGTATATACCCGAATGTATTTTTCCTCAGAGAAAATTTATGTTATTTGTTGGCCTTTTCAGACACCACCTCCTGATGTACTTCCATGGGGTTCAGTTCCATTGAGCCTGGCAGCTGAAACACAATTTATATCCAACGCTGATGATTCCACTCTAAAGGTAAGATAAGAGTTGGTGACCTTTTTAGTTTATCTCTTGAAATTCTGAGTTTTGACTTCAGTAGTTAAAACTTAAAATACATGCGTAGTGGCTTGATCTTACAACAACTCATGTTATAGGTCCAATATCTAGAAATCTTGATTGAAGAGGACGGTTTTGTGGGAATGCCATTTGTTCTTCAGTCTTCTGGAAATTGGATCAAGAACAAAGGCTCGTCAGACTTTTATGTTGCCTTTGCCATCCAACCGAAGAAAGTGCGAAAGGTGATATCTCTTCTATATTGTAATGTAGTTTATGTCTAATTCCAATACCATACCTTTTTCTTTTTCTTTTTTTTTCTCTCCCTATTTGCCACATTAATGACTGAGAGAGGCTCCTTATAAAAGGTTACTGAGGGTGGCAAAGGTACTGCAAAGTCATTGTTGGATAATATAGCAAAACTGGAGAGTGAGGCAGAAAAGTCCTTCATGCATCGGTCAGTACTCTCGAATGACTTTTGTCAGACTGAGCTGTCTTTACCTTATTACGAAATATCCTGTTGTACATTTTTGTGGCGTTCTTTTAAAGTGATAAAAAATGGAGCCAGCAGTTATGTTCTACTTAAGCATGATATTCACGAAAGTAACTAGAGGCTCCGTTGGGTAGTTTCGTGATGATAGCTTCCTGGTGCCCTATGCTTGCAATCCAAATTGGGAGAGAAGAAATCAGTTTGTTCTTGTGTATTGTGCATTGAGAGCTAGTCGACTTATCTTCTTCTTCTTTCCCCTTTTGCATCCCATCGTTATATTTGACAATTAATGCTTAGAAAGAACTGATACAAGAGCTTGCTTCATGAGAATTATTTTTTGTGGGGATAGGGCAATGGAGTTGCAAAATCTTTGTCATCCAAATGCAATCCAGAAAAGCTATACAAAGCTGATCCATACAATTTTTGAAAATTTTCCGATGAGATGCCTTTATCTAAAAGCCTATCCATCTGAGCCAATAAAGAGAGACTAGGATGAATCTCCTGGATAAGTGTTTTTCTGTCTCAAGCATTGACAATTACAAAAGCTTGAAAGTAAGGTACCTGAGTAATCTAGTAAGGGCGAATCTGACTGGTCGGGTTGTCTAGGCCTGCTAGAATAATAACTGATTATATTACTCTAGCTTGTAGAAATAGTGGAACTAGGTCGAATCCCAAGGGAACGAAATTGATTAATTTCTCAAAGTTAAATTAAAATAGAAAGTAAAAAAGCGGGATTTTGGGTTTTGTGAATTAAAACAAAAAATAAACAGAAATCAAATAAAAACAAAATGGAAAAATCAATCTTACCAAGGTTTCCAATTCAAAGGTGCAATTCTCATCCAATTATAATTTTGATCATAGGCTTACAACGAATAATCAACTTCTCAATTCAAGAACTTAGTCTACTTGGTCGGAAAAGCCGTGTTAAGTGTAAATTCTCCAATTTAATTGATTCTAACAAAGCATGACAATCAAATCTTATCATCTAATTAATTGGGCACGATAGTGTTCCATATTAACTCAATGAAAGCATTAAGAACTATGAAAATGACTAAACCAAAATTAATTAAACGGGACAACTACAACCTAATTAATTATGTTCCTTTGTTTCCCTAAAGTCTATCATCCTATGTAACGCACATGAGCCAACTCCTTGCTACTAAGGCCAATCATTCATGACAAGTACGGTCACAAAATCATGTATATCAATCAAACAATTGATACTAATTAAGGCGTCAATTTAATCAACATCAATCATTCATAAAATAAGAACCAGAAACAAAAAATACTTGAATTGAAGAAGTTATAGTGGAGCCCAAAGTCTCATGATCTTACAATTGGAATTGAATCTCCCTTGAATTAGAAAGGTAAAACTTAGCCGCTCATAATATAAAAAAGCTAAAAACTCCCTAAAGTTGTCTAAAGGAATGGTCACAAGATAGCCTCTCAAAAGGATGCCCTAAAAATGTATTGAAAAAGATGAATGTATAGGGGAGGAAACTGCAGCGTCGAGACCAGCGTCTTGAATGCGCGTGGAAAAACATAAATGGAAGGGTAGCGTCGAGATGCTTTACTCAGTGTCTTGACGCTATGGACGGAAAGTCTAAATTTGAGGCTCGCGCGTGTGCTTGTGACGAAGCGAACTTCATTTTCGAAGCGTCTTGATGGTATGATACAGCATCTCGACACTCTGCTTGCGGGTGGTTTGGCTTGTTTTCTGTATATTTGAGCGTGAGATGCTACCCCTTGGGAATATTGGCTCGAATTGCTCTTTCTCTTGACCTGGTTATTTAAATTAGGTCCAAATAGCTTTTTTTTTATCCCAATTCTTCTAGAGAGCTTTAGTTTGCTCCAAATGCTCGATCCCTACAAAATAGACAAATAAGAGTGTGAAAGATCGGAACTAGCACTAAATAGGGCCTACATATAGTACATTTTAGGTGTTCTTTAATAGTTGGTTTTTGTTTGCCTTTTCTTCTCATCATTTCATACAAGATTAGTCTAGTAACAAACTAGTTTACTTTATTTCTTCTGGTTGGATCACGTAATTTTCACAAAAAGCAGGAATCTCAGATTGTGTATGGGTTGTCTGATCATCAACGTTTTCAATGTACTATCTTTTTTGCTTTTTATTTCTTAAAACTTAAAGACAATGCACTTATTGCCACTCCCTCAATATTTTAGAAACAAATTTTATAATTGTTTGCACGTTTTTTTCTTCCTCTTTTATCAATTTTCCTCATCTAATAGAACTTTGTAAGATTTAAGCTATTTGTGAGGGAAAGCATGAAGGATGAGCAATTATTGACCTAAGTTTACTTTATCCTTTTTAACAAACTTTGTTTGTGTAGTCAAGTTTCTATGGGATGAAGAATGGGGTAAAGTTTTGGTGGTTCCCCCCTCCCTCTTCTATATTGCTCATGAAATACTATATGTTAAAATTTTCTTACAGCGTGGTCTGACTTTTTCTTTTACTCAGATTTAACATTGCAGCTGACTTGATGGATCAAGCTAAAGATGCTGGTGAATTGGGCCTTGCAGGGATCTTGGTGTGGATGAGATTTATGGCAACAAGGCAGCTTATATGGAATAAAAATTATAATGTGAAACCACGGTAAATCATTAATGTGCTCTTCTTTGGCTTTGGGATATTTTACTTCATGAATGATTCATTTAATCTGTCTCAACGATCCAGTATTGGCTTGCATGCAATTCACATGTCATTTTTGTTAGCTATTATGCCAACTTTTTTTTTTAAGCAGAACAAGGTTATCTCTGTATGGGTTTGCTCTTGCAGTCCTTCGAATCATATGTTTGACCTTTTCTCCCTCTTGTTGCAGTGAAATCAGTAAAGCACAAGACAGACTCACAGATTTGTTAGAGAGTATTTATGCAAGCCATCCACAATATAGGGAGGTTTTACGGATGATTATGTCTACTGTTGGACGGGGTGGTGAAGGAGATGTTGGGCAGAGAATTCGGGATGAAATTTTAGTCATTCAGGTGGTGGAATTAGATTATCATTTTTCTCGGTGTTTTATTCTTTTGATTTCCTTTATGGTTAATGGTTGTTGTAAATTTTGACTATGTACTGGTTGGTATTAGAGAAACAATGATTGCAAAGGAGGAATGATGGAAGAATGGCATCAGAAATTGCATAATAATACTAGCCCTGATGATGTAGTTATCTGTCAGGTAATTTGGATTTCTGAGTTGTCCTGGCCTTTTCTAGTGCTGCATATCATTCAAAACCTACCTCATAATTTTTTTATTACAGGCATTAATCGATTACATTAATAATGACTTTGATATTGATGTTTACTGGAAAACTTTGAATGAGAATGGAATCACAAAAGAACGACTTCTAAGCTATGATCGTGCAATCCATTCTGAGCCAAATTTTAGGAGAGATCAGAAGGATGGTCTTTTGCGTGATCTAGGAAACTACATGAGAACGCTGAAGGTTGGTTTTCTAACCATCTCAACCCTAAGCTTTGCATTTTATTCAATGGTAACATGAAAACTTCATGCTTATAAAAATTGATGTGATAAAAAACATTTTGTGTTTTCAAATCAAATAAATAATTTTATCTACGATTCATTGGAACAAAAAAAGCCCGACCAGGTACTAACCAGGTCATGCTGTGGAAATAAAAAGAAAAGGACTTTTTGGATGAAATAAAAGAGGTCCTTTATTTTTATTTATTTATAAATATATATTTTTAGTAATCTTTAATATATTGGTGTTATTTATATATTAGGATTGGAAATATCTTTTATTTTGAGCCCTTACTTTTTCTAATTTATTAAATGGAATTGTTGATAAAAGTTTTTATCGATTTTATAGATATCCATTGATATATCTAGATAATTATATATATCGATATAATTATATGTCTTTTTTTCTATCAGCATTAACGGATAATGTCATGATTATGATATTTCTGATTCTAATTAGATTTGGTTAATATGCAGGCAGTTCATTCAGGTGCAGATCTAGAATCTGCAGTTCAAAACTGCTTGGGCTATAGATCTGAGGTAGACTTGGCTGAAATTTTTATGTATAGCGGCCAGTATTTCCAATTATTATAAGGAAGTTCAATATTTTCAGGGTCAAGGCTTCATGGTTGGGGTGAAGATAAATCCTATTTCTGGTTTACCGTCTGGATTACCGGTTATACTTTCAACTTCAGTTCTATTTCAATTTACACTCATAATATCAGATTACTGTTGGCCCAATTATGAGTTGTTAATGTTCTCTACTTTGTCTTAATTGTTACTTGTTGTATCTCATGACTGGCCGTTGAATATTTCATTTGACAATGTATTTGAAACAGGATTTGCTGCAATTTGTCTTAGAACATATTGAAATCAAGAATGTTGAACCACTTCTTGAGGTATCATAAATTTCTTCTTTAAGTACGTTTTTCTCTTCACTACCAATTTTATGACCACCTTTTATTCTACAAAATGTGGTTTGACCAGTCGTTTAAATAGGGCTTGCTTGAAGCTCGTCAAGAGCTGCGTCCTTTGCTTCTTAAACCTCGAGACCGTCTAAGGGATCTCTTATTTTTGGATATTGCCCTTGATTCTGCTGTTAGGACTGCTGTTGAGAGGGGTTACGAGGAACTAAATACTGCAGGACCTGAGGTATTACTTTTTTCTGAGCTAGCACCTGAACTTTAACAGTAAAAGTCTTCATTTTTCCTACACTTGATCGTACTTCTTGCAGTCCAAATATATTGTTAATAATCTAATCTATTCATTTTGCAGAAAATTATGTACTTCATCACTCTCGTTCTAGAAAATCTTGCACTATCATCAGATGATAATGAGGATCTCATCTACAGCTTGAAGGTAATATTAATAAAAATAGAGAATTAAAACCCTGAAGTTGAATTCTTAAACAAACTATTAGCTCCCTTGCTTGCTAAATTATAGTCTAAAGTTTTGGTTCTAGTAGTCCACCCTTTTGATTTAAGGTCAAATCCCTGAGAATGAGAACATCAGTTTCCACGCAAAGGATGTAGAAAAACTGTAGTTGTAATATTTGTTTTGTTCTTTTCAAAGGGATGGGATCTTGCATTAAACCTCACAAGAAGTAAAAATGATCATTGGGCATTATATGCGAAGTCTGTGCTTGATAGAACCCGCCTTGCACTTGCAAACAAGGCAGAAGCATACCATCGCATCCTGCAGCCATCTGCTGAGTACTTGGGATCACTGCTTGGAGTAGACCAATGGGCTGTATGTCCCTACTTGTTGCAATTTTAATGTGCTGTTTTATATTGCAAGGATTTTGGAATTCTTCCTCATAGTTTGATTTTTCAGGTTGACATATTTACCGAAGAAATCATCCGCTCTGGATCAGCTTCCTCTTTATCCTCACTTCTAAATAGACTTGATCCTGTTTTGCGGACAACTGCTAACCTTGGGAGGTTGAGTTTGCACACTATTTTCTGTTTGAACTTTCTAGAGAAAACGGGTTAATTTAGTTGACCAACAGTGTGGTTAAATTCAGCTGAATTAATTGGAAATTAGATAAAATATTATACTGCAGCATGTAGTAATGCCACTTGTATCCTTTGACAACCTTCTAATACAATTTTGCCTGCCCATGCAACAGCTGGCAGATTATTAGCCCAGTTGAAGCTGTTGGTTATGTAGTTGTCGTGGATGAGTTGCTTGCTGTTCAGAATAAATCATATGAGAAGCCAACAATTCTAGTTGTGAACCGAGTAAAAGGTGAGGAAGAAATTCCAGATGGTACTGTTGCTGTGTTGACGCCTGATATGCCAGATGTTCTATCTCATGTTTCTGTTCGAGCAAGAAATGGAAAGGTAGTTGTTTGTTACATGACAAGTACCTTGCCAATATGTTTATCATATATTTTTAATTTGCTCATCTCTGGTAGGTTTGCTTCGCAACTTGCTTTGATTCAAGTATTCTATCAGACCTTCAAGTTAAAGAAGGGAAGTTGTTGCGTCTAAAGCCTACATCTGCTGATATTGTATATAGGTAACTACTGCTTCTTCTTACTTAAGCTTAAGGCATCTGTGACTTAGCTGGTCTGAAACAAATTTATACCATCCCATTTTAATTACCATATTCCATTACTTCTACGATTTCCCTTCCCAGTCAACTAGTCAGTTCATCTTTTAAGTGTTGTGAGATAAGCATAAAAATGAATCATAACCTTCTTTTTTCACTTAACATAAGCGAGGTAAAGGAGGATGAGGTACCAGATGCAAGTTCCATCCATGAAAATGATGGTGTTCCATCAACTGTAACTCTTGTCAGAAAGCACTTCAGTGGTAAATATGCCATTGTATCTGAAGAGTTCACAAGTGAAATGGTTAGGCTTTCGAACCGTAACTCATAAGTTTTTTAGGGACTCCTATGTCATAATGTCAATTTAGATTATTCGTTTTTGCTTTTAGGTTGGAGCAAAATCACGTAATATTTCTTATCTGAAAGGAAAAGTGCCATCTTGGGTTGGGATCCCTACCTCAGTTGCCCTTCCATTTGGAGTTTTCGAGGAAGTTTTGTCTGATGAATCAAATAAGGTTTTTCTTCTAGTTTCCGAATGAAAATTACATATAATGATTTTGACATAAAGTTCTATCCAGTGCAGTGTGCCAGATCTATCATACGACTGTCATGAAAATTTCTTATCAAAAAAAAAAAAACTGTCATGAAAATTACATATAATAGTTTATGGGATCTTGAAGCTTCAATACTCTTGACTAACACTTTTACCTTCATACATCCTGAGTTGTCAATCACATGTTCAATTTGGCTTGTACTGTTTCAATGCATGCTGAAGCTCTATAGTTCATCTAAAAGAGATAACTGTTTAAGCTGAAATATTTCCCTTTTTGTTTCTTATAACTTAAAAAGGCGGTGGCTGAAAAGGTTCATGATTTGAAGATTAAGTTAGGAGCGGGGGAGTTCAGTGCTCTAAAGGAGATTCGCAAGACAGTTCTACAGCTGGCAGCCCCCCCTCAATTGGTATAATTTTCCAACCATTGGCGTAACATTATGTTATGCATACGAATATATGTAGCACAAAGTATCCACAATTTGTTTCATCTCTGCTGCAATTTGTTTTCCTACTCCAGAAAATAGATAATGTGTGATTTTGTACTTGTTATACAGTCATGACTTTCTCACTTCGTTTAAATTTTCATTTTCTTTATAAAATTGAAATAGAAAATTTCATGGAATTTTATATTCGTTGGCGTCAGAAAAATGCAAGGACGGCCAACCAGGTAGTGCAGTCCATTTCGAAGATAATAGTTCGTATGTGAATACAATTTTCAGGTGCTAGAGTTAAAATCTAAGATGAAAAGTTCGGGAATGCCCTGGCCTGGTGATGAAGGTGAAGAGCGATGGGAGCAAGCGTGGATGGCTATAAAGAAGGTGAGCTACACCATTCTGTGCGAAATATGATGCTGGTCTGTGCAAATAATTGGTTATGGATTCAAAGCCTCATGTAAATTTAAACTCGTAAAAGGAATATTCATCAGAAAGGGTTGTTGTGGTTGTTTTTTGAAGTTTTCTAATATTCTCATTCATTCTTTCAACTATACAAAACATGAGTATAAATACAATGTACAAGATAAAACATAAAAGGAAAGAATATTCTACCCTAATCAAATCTTCAATAGACTTAAAGTAATATAAATTAAAAGAGGAAATAATAACCTAAGATACAAATAGATACTATTACCCTAACTTTGACTATAATTAACAACACTCCCCCTCAAGGTGGGTTGTATATGTTATACAATCCCAACTTGCAATTCAAATCTTCAAAGTTAGGTCTTGGTAAAGGCTTGGTAAGGATATCCGCTAACTGTTGTTTGGTAGGTACATAGTTGAGTTGAACCACTTCATTATTGACTTTTTCTGAGATAAAATGTCGATCAATTTCAACATGTTTTGTCCTATCATGATGAACTGGATTCTTAGCAATACTTATTGCGGCTTGATTATCACACATCATCTGTATTGGTGATGAACAATCCTTTCCTAATTCACTTAGGACTCTCGTAATCCATATGCCTTAACATATGCCATGAGCAAGTGCTCTAAATTCAGCTTCTGCACTGCTTCTTGCAACCACAGACTGCTTTTTGCTTCTCCATGTAACAAGATTACCCCATACAAATGAACAATAACCTGAGGTAGATCTTCTATCTGTAATGTCACCTGCCCAATCTGCATCAGAATATACCTCAATGTTTCTCTTGTTTGTTTTCTGAAATAACAGTCCTTTTCCAGGAGTCATTTTTAGATATCTAAGGATTCGGTACACAACATTCATACGTTCTTCATTGAGACTATGCATAAACTGACTAACCATGCTGACGACAAATCCAATATCAGGGCGTGTATGAGAAAGATATATAAGACGCCCTACAAGACGTTGGTATCTCCCCCTATCCACTGGTGTGCCCTCATGATTAAGTCCAAATTTCTTTTGAGGGTCCATAGGAGAGTCTGTTGGTTTACATCCTAACATGCCAGTCTCATTAAGAAGATCCAACACGTACTTCCTTTGGGATACAATTATACCCTTTTTCGACTGAGCAACCTCCATACCTAGAAAATATTTGAGATTTCCTAGATCTTTGACTTCAAATTCTTGAGCCAAGTGTTTTTTCAGCATTTGTAATTCCAGTTCATCATTTCCTGAAAGGATGATATCATCAACATATACTATTAAGAGGGCAAGTAAATTTCCAGACTTCCTTTTAACAAACAAGGTATGGTCTGACTGGCATTGTGAGTATCCAAGATTGAGAATAAAGTTTGTAAATCTACCAAACCAAGCACGAGGGGATTGCTTAAGCCCATAGAGAGATTTTTTCAATTTACAAACCTTTGTTGGATCAACATTCTCTTTACATCCGGGAGGAATATCCATGTATACTTCTTCTTCTAGGTCACCATTCAGAAAAGCATTTTTAATATCCAACTGTTGGAGACCCCAATCAAGATTAGCTGCCAGTGATAAGATAATTCTTATGGTGTTGAGTTTAGCAACTGGTGCAAAGGTTTCCTGGTAGTCAATCCCATAAGATTGAGTGAATCCTCTAGCAACAAGTCTGGCCTTCAATCTCTCAATGCTCCCATCTGCCTTATGTTTCACTGTAAATATCCACTTACATCCAACAGTTCGTTTTCCACTAGGTAGATTTGTCACTGTCCACGTGTCATTTTTCTCAAGAGCTTCAATCTCATCTTGTACCGCTTTTCTCCAACCAGGATGCTTCAGCGCTTCATGAACATTGTTTGGTACCTGAACATTATCAAGAATAGAAACAAATGCTCGATATGATTCAGATAACCCATCATATGATACGTAGTTCCCTATAGGGTGAATGGTGCAACTCCTAACTCCTTTCCTTACTGCAATTGGTAAGTCTAAATCATCAACTTCTGGAGTTACAACTTCTTCTAGCTCACCTTTATCCTCACTTATGGGTTCATTGGAATTAAGAACCAGTTCAGACGTTTGGGAGGGTTGATTTGTTCTCGAATCTATTTTCTCAACTTGTTTGTTTCTCCTTGTATAAGCATTTGGAGGGACGACACTTGGATGTTTTTCAGGAGATACTGGAAGAGACACAGGAACAACTTGAGAATGAGGGTGAAGTGTGTGGTGAAGTATGGATTCGGGTTCAGTTTCAAGTAATGAGGTCCACAACTGATTGTCACTCATGTTCTCCCCCTGACAAGAAGTTTTGGTATAGTATGGTAGATGTTCAAAGAATGTGACATCCATAGTGACATATACCCGTTTTGTGAGAGGAGAGTAACATTTGTAACCCCTTTGATTTGGTGAGTATCCCAAGAAAATGCATTTATGGGCTTGAGGATCCAATTTGCTACGATGTTGGGAATAGATGTGGACAAAGGCACTACACCCGAAAACTTTAGGGATCAAATCAAGAGACTGAACACGAAGGTGGGGAAATGTTTGGAGGAAGACTTGACAAGGAGTAGAGAATCCAAGAACCCGAGAAGGCATACGATTGATCAAGTATGTGGCAGTGAGAATGGCTTCACCCCAATAGAATTTTGGAACATGAGTAGAAAACATCAAACACCGAGTGACTTCAAGGAGATGACGATTCTTGCGTTCAGCCACTCCATTTTGTTGGGGAGTGTTAACACAAGTGCTAAGATGGAGAATCCCTTGAGCTGATAAGTAATCCCCAAGAGAGGAACTAAAGAACTCTTTTGCATTGTCTGTTTTGAGGACACGAATTTTGGTTTGGTATTGAGTTTGAATCATATTGTGAAAATATTTGAAATGTTGGTGAACTTCAGATTTTTCTTTCATAAGAAAGATCCATGTAACTCGTGTGTGATCATCAACAAAAGAGACAAACCATCGAGCCCCAGAGATATTTTTTATTTTTGAAGGGCCCCACACATCACTATGAATCAATGAAAACGGACTTGACGGTTTATAAGCAATTCGAGGATAGGGGTTGCGAGTATGCTTGGCAAGCTGTCAAATCTCACAATTGAACAATGCAGGATTTTTATTATGAAAAAGATGTGGAAACAATTTGGAGAGATACAAGAAATTTGGATGACCTAACTGATAGTGTAATAACATAATTTCACTATCTTTGTTGACACAAGAAGAAGAAGAAGACTGACTACTACTACTAGAAGCAAAAGAAAAGAACGAAGACTTGTCTCCAATTGCTAGTGAGTCATGATCATAGTTGAGAAGATAGAGTCCAGAACAAAGTTTAGCACTGCCAATCGTCTTCCCTGATTCCAAATCCTGAAAAACACATAAGTTTGGATAGAATTTAGTCACACATTTAAGATCACGAGTCAATTTACTTATAGAAAGTAAATTACAATCCAAATCTGGCACATGTAATACAGAGTCTAGATATAAATTTTGAGTAACTCGAATGGAACCTGTCCCAGCCACTTTAGAGTATGACCCATCTGCAATTTTCACAGAGGAGCTAGAGGTCTCAGCATGATAGTTTTGAAACAGAGATGCATTCCCTGTCATATGATCTGAAGCTCCAGTGTCTACAATCCAGGGTTGTATTCCTCCTTTACTAGCTGTCAAGGCAGTAGGTATAACTTTCTGTGCCACCAGTCCTGTGCCCTGAATTGTGTGACCGATGATCTTTTGCAATGCATCTATTTGTTCTTTGCTAAATGGTGCTGCCTCTGAACGAACAGAATTATCAGGAGCTACATTAGCAACATGTGCCCTGCCATCACGATCATTGCGATTCTTAGGTTTCCAATCAGCAGGCTTCCCATGGATCTTCCAACACGTGTCTTTTATATGACCCACCCTTTTACAATGTTCACACCAAGGTCTTTCTCGTTTCTGCTTAGTGTCACCAAGCACTGTTGGGTAAAAACTACGGGTAACAAGTGCAGATGTTTCCAAAACTGTAGAGACTGAGTCCAGTTTGTCTATCATTACACTTTTCCTACTTTCTTCTCGCCTTACCTGAGAGACGACTTCACGAAGAGTTGGTAGTGGATTGTTTCCCATGATTCGACCTCGAACTTCATCAAGATTATGATTAAGGCCAAGAAGGAATTTGAATGTCCTTTTTTGCTCAAGGATTTTCATGTATTGGGCGGTATCGTCAGCACACTTCCAAGTATAAACTTCAAACAAATCCAGTTGTTGCCAATAACGAGATAGTGTATTAAAGTACTCAGTGACAGATTTATCACCTTGGCGAATATCATGAAGAATTGATTCTATTCGAAACAATTCTGAAGTGTTCTCCTTACTGGAGTAAGTTTCCTTGACAGCGTCCCAAATCTGATGTGCTGTTCCATACAACAAAAAATTTTCACCTATCTCATTGGTCATGGAATTAATCAACCATGACATGACCATGTTATTTTCGACTTTCCACTTCCTGAAGTCCGGATCAGTTGCTTTAGGCTGCACAGTCTCTTTCGAGAGGTACTCGTCTTTACCCTTGCCACATATGAACATCATTACTGATTGTGACCATTGGATATAATTGTGTCCATTCAGTTTGTGACCCATGATATAGGCAGGTGATGATGAATCATATCCCCCTTGACCATTCGTGATTAGGTCGATTGATTTTGAAGAAGCCATCTCAAAAAAAACTGCAGATAAAAAAAAAGGTCAAAAGAAGTAAAATAAAATATGCAGACCGTACTGCACAGACACGAGGAGTGGGGAGTAGTCGGCAGCCAGTGGGGAGTCGGCGTCGGAGGTGGAGACAAACTGTTAAGGACGGCAAACCCGTGAAATCGCGAGTTGTCGTTGAAGGCGCAAGTTGCCGTTGAAGAAGACTGACGGTGATTGGACGGCGAAACGGGAGGAGATAGGCGTTCGCGATTTTCTGGGGTTCGGGAGGAGACAGAGGCGTTCGCGATTTTCCTGCGAAACGGGAGGAGACAGGCGTTCGCGATTTTCCGGCGAAACGGGGGGGAGACAGAGTCGTTCGCGATTGGAAGAGGGCGCCGTGCGGTTGCAAGATCTGAGGTGTGGAAGGAGGCAACCGTCGTGAGGTGACAGTCGGAGGGAGAGACCGTCGGAGGTGATGGCGGCGGTTGAAGCTCCGGCGGTGGTGATGATGACGGCGGCGGCGGCAAAAAAAAAAAAAAAACTAGGGTTTTAGATCTGCTCTGATACCATGAAGTTTTCTAATATTCTCATTCATTCTTTCAACTATACAAAACATGAGTATAAATACAATGTACAAGATAAAACATAAAAGGAAAGAATATTCTACCCTAATCAAATCTTCAATAGACTTAAAGTAATATAAATTAAAAGAGGAAATAATAACCTAAGATACAAATATATACTATTACCCTAACTTTGACTATAATTAACAACATTTTTCCTTTCTCCCCAAATTATTGCCACATATTTTGTTAAAACACACTTCTCCCTACTACACTGTAAAATCCACCTTTCATCTAGCTGAGAGACTAAGTTCTGGTGTTCATTCTTGGTGAAACTTTCACATTTTTATCGAAGTTTAAGCTGGTTCATTTATGCTTTAGGAGTTACATATGCTGTTGACTGCTACTCATCTGTCATGTGCAGGTGTGGGCTTCAAAGTGGAATGAGAGAGCATACTTCAGCACAAGAAAGGTGAAATTAGATCACGACTATCTCTGCATGGCTGTCCTTGTTCAGGAAATCATTAATGCTGACTATGCATTTGTCATCCATACAACCAATCCATCTTCTGGAGACTCGTCTGAGATATATGCAGAGGTATTATTTTTCTTTAATTTATTTCTTGGCTTACCATGGGTCCATCTAATTGATCTAAGAGATAAATTTGTCTCCTTGTTGCAATAGGTTGTGAAAGGACTTGGAGAAACTCTAGTAGGAGCATATCCAGGACGTGCTTTGAGCTTTATATGCAAGAAAAGTGATTTAAATACTACGAAGGTAAAATTTGTCATTTGATCCCTCACATCAACTTACTTAATGTGAGAAGTGAAACTACATCAAAACAACAATTTTGGATTTGACTTGTTTCAGGTGTTGGGTTACCCAAGCAAGCCCATTGGCCTGTTCATTAGACGATCCATTATTTTCCGATCTGATTCCAATGGTGAAGACCTGGAAGGATATGCTGGGGCAGGTCTCTACGACAGGTATTCTCAAAAATATCCCATTGCTCTCCTCCAATGATGCGAACCTACTGATTTTAAATCTCTTCCTACAATAATCTTTCTACCTTGTACACGAGCCATATGTTGCCTTGTTGAGATGTTTGATCCTTCCATATTTGAACTGTTCTACCAAGAAATAGTCAAATAAGGAAGGCTTTGTTTTGATAATCATTTGGTTTTTGAAAATTAAGCTTATAAACACTACTTTCACCTATGGGTTTCTTTGTTTTGTTATCTATTTTTTACATATATTTTCAAAATCCAAGCCAAAATTTGAAAACTAAAAAAAGTAGTTTTTAAAAACTTGTTTTTGTTTTTGGAATGTGACTAAGAATTCAAATGTTTTCTTTGAAATATGAAAACCATTATAGAGAAATGATGAGAAAACAACACAATTTTCAAAAATAAAAAACCAAATGGTTATTTATCAAATGGGGCATAATTTCCTCATTATTTCCAAATCCTTTTCTTTTCTGATTCTTTTTCAAGTGGAGTTCCATTCACATTCTATTGCCTTTAGTATCAGTTATTAGGAATGTTCGAAGTAGGTTTGGCTCATTAATGAGCAATATAAGTTAAATATTGGCATCAAAGCATCAGAAAGAGGAAAAGGACAGATAGTGTTTTTTTTTGTAGCAGTGTTGTCGGCATTTGCATTTAAATATAATTATATTAGCTACTTTAATCCTAACAGTGAAGTGTTAGGTTCTATGACTATTAATAGTTTCAAAATAAATTTCTTTTACTTTCATTCCATCATGTAATTCCATGTTCAGTTATTGATTGAGAACTTTTTCAACATAGCGTACCGATGGACGAGGAAGAGAAGGTTGTCCTAGATTACACAACGGATCCGCTCATTATGGACGACAACTTTAGACAGTCGATTCTCTCTAGCATTGCTCGTGCAGGAAATGCAATTGAGGAGCTTTATGGATCTCCTCAAGACATTGAAGGTGTGATAAGAGATGGGAAAGTATATGTCGTCCAAACAAGACCCCAAATGTAATCCTCTCTATCTATGTCTCTCTCTCTCTATTTATATGACTGATTAAAATCACATACTGAAACAAAGGCAGTAAGAAAAGTGAGGAGAATATTGAAGAAAAGTATATTGAGGAAGAGAATAAACTCTCAGCCTAAACACTGAGGAGGCTGAACATTACATATATATAGCTATGTTAAAGTCCACATGTACAATACCTATTGGTTACAAAACTGTTGTGAATAAAGACTAAAGAATACAAATCATTAAAGCAGAAAATAATTATAAGAGCTTAATTGATAAATTAGTCTAACAAAAAGTAATAGTTATTGGTGAAATTTGAAAGAAATAAAGAGTAAAATTGATATCTGATTACATTACAATTGAATGAGATTTGGCCAGGTACCATCAAACAGGTGTTTAAGTTTTGGCTTCTCACGGCCTTCCATTTCCATCGCAGAGCAACAAAAACTTATGCAAGTTGATTCCTTAACAACTAAAACTTGACAGACTGAAAAATTATATATATTTTTTATTCTCAGTATAATTCACAGGAACCAGAGATCTACCATTTGCAGCAAACATAAGGGTCCTGAAATTCATCATCATGATCAAGGTTTTGATGCATTATCCAGGGGAATTTTCAAGAACAATAAGCCAGTAGTAGCACCAAACAAGCATCAATTTATTCTATATTTTCGAACCATTGCAATCTTCATCTTCTGCGTTGTCACCATCGGCATAGTAATAATTTTATCATTACTGTTACTCAAGTAGAATCACAGATGAGGATATGGAGGCCCCTTACTGTAATTACGAAGTCGAAGTCGACATCGCTAAAAAGTAAGTGATTTCCAGCCATAGATAGCTGAGAACTTCATTGATTCAATCTTGAGAACATATATTTATGAAGTGAAGATAAAAAGGAAATTAAAGAATTGAACAGGATTAAGTGGCTTATTATGTTTCATGTTGTGCATTGTTTAACTGATCTTTGACAAAAAAGCTTTCTCAAAGGATGCTTTGGATTCTGAAAGGAATCCATTATCCAACTCTAAGATATTACCACAAACAACATAAATACCTCAAGAACAGTGTTACAATATGGCTTCTTTGTTTAGTTTTGCAACTCAAAAGACATTATTTAGTTTTGTTACTCAGAAAACACAATTACATTTTATTGTGCTATATGCAATCACACAGCCTGCAACAGTACTCAAGGCAACTCAAGCAACTCCTTAAAGGGGTTGACATCCCTCTGCGGTAAAAGCTGAAACGTCGAGCCAGACTTCGTTCAAACGCCCCGACAGGCGACGTGAAGAATTATACTGAGCAATGGTGTATTCTGAAATGGCTGAACTTCTAGGTAGGTACTTGCTCAAGCTGCTCTTTAGAGCTTCAATTTCTTTGTTGATGTTATCATCTTTAGCAAACCCAGGAAACCTCCCGACTGCTAAGCAATTGCTTCTCCACTTCTCAAACTGAACATTCAGTTCAGATTTGGGCAGCGGCGGGCTTTCGGTATACACAACAGGCAGATAATACCTAACCAAGCGCTCGGGTCCACGTGTCGATGCCATAATGGTGGTTGTGACAGGAGAAGTCATTAGAAAGTGAGAGGAGTTGCTGTTTGCACCATGAATGTATTGAAACAATCTGATGCAAGCAATACAAAAGAGAAGCACACACAGATTAGTTCAAAGCAGAGCATCACATGAAGGCCAAAAGGAAAATCCCACCACATTTTCTTGGCAACCAAACAGAAAATAGCAACTGAGTTAAGGGAACTTACCTGTGGAAGCCTTGTTGGGTGGACTTTTCAAAGGAGGCTGTTCCTTGGACAAGAGCAGACATCCATGAGACTTGTTTGTACTGTCTGATCTCAAAATCTGATTCCACATGAATCACTTTATAGTGTGGAGATTCAATCACTCTGCCTGAGCTACAACAGAAGAAGCATATTGTTAGAGCAAAGTTAATCAATAACTTACTCTTCATCCTTCAGTTTTCTTCTTTCCCTTCAATGGTGCTACAAACTGGCTTTTGGTTTGGTCAGATTTATAAATTATAATTACATCATATTTCTATAATAATATGGTATTTGTCTATTTAGGTCACATCGATTTTACTTTTGAATCACACTCTAAGACCTTTTTTGTGAGAGTGGAGATTCGAGCCTTTGACCTTTTAATCATATATGTTTTATCTAGTGAAGCTATGTTTAGGTTGACACACTAAAAAGTGTTAAATTAATACAAATGTTGTTACAAATCTTAATCTTTATCATGGAAGATTTAGTTCATATTTGTAACCAATCAATCTCCATCACAAATTGAATAAAAATTAGACAGCCGTACCTAAAGTTGGAAGTTTGGTAGCCACAAGACCTTGTCACCCAATTCAAAAGATCAGAAATAGATTCGAAATGGATCACTTTGTTCTCTTTCAAATCATTAACAAATTGGTGACGATTGTTTTTGTTTTTTTTTTCAGTTGTTTGGTTCGATGCCCACTATATTGAATTTGAAAACTAAATGGTTTTCCATCTCATCATCCTATATTTTCTCAATTAACATTCTCACCGAGCATTCTACCTACCCATAAACAAATGTTTCATCAACAAGAGGAAAAATTCGAGGAAAACGATGTGCTCTGCCTCAAGCTTTTCGGGGATTTCTTTGTTTCCGAATCACAGTGGTCTAAAAAGAGAGAGAAACCCATGAATGAAGATGCTCCACATAGAACCAAGTATAGAGAGTTTGTTTTGATTCAAATAAGACAAGAGTCCAATGAAAATTATAAATGGTGCAACCCATAAAATTTGAAGCTAAACAATATATTTTAGTTTTGGCTGATATGAGCATCGTTAATGTATTACTATGTCGGTGAAAGTGAGCATAGCTCTAGATAATTGTTATGTACTTTTTTTAGTTGAAGGTTTAAATTTCTCTAACTTCATATTTGTTGTACTAAAAAAAATCTCTCTAAGCGGTTCAAAATTCAAATTCCCTCTACCCTTTTAAATTAAAAAAAAATAAAAATAAAAAATCCGTTTTTTTTTTTTTTTTTTTTTTTTTTTTTTTTTTTTTTTTTTTTTTTTTTCCTTCTTCTTCTTCTTCCTATCATTTAAAGACGTTTCGATTCAAACCTTATATTTGTAACATTTTTCAATTTAGTCCATTGAATTTGTGAATGTAAAATTGGTCAGTGACAAACTTACGTAACATAATACTTAGCAAATTAGAAAAAATCATCTAAAAAAGACAAGTTTCTAATTCCTTTCTCCAATGTCTAAAAATTTGGTAGACATTTTAGGCTTTCTTCTATCCGATAATCTTTTGTTCTCTTCAAAATTTATGTCAATTCTTTAAATATTATTTCATGCGTTTATCATCAACCAATTTTAACATTTATCAACAGTCGACAAAATTGAAGAATATAAACATATATGTGAGTGGATTGAAATTTTTAAACAATAGACTAAATAGAAAAAAAAAGTTCAATATTAAGGACTAAAATATATATTTAGCCAAAATTTGAATATTGTTTGTTCAACCTTTTTTAACATTGACGTCCTACAAGAGTAGAAATCGTGCGGATAACATAGAAATCTGTCCTGGGAACTTCAGCCCATGAGAAATGAATACATTATTGGGCCTAGCCCAGTACTTCATTCACTTTCTCTAAAGAGACTGGGCCTACAAATTGCTCTTACGGCCCAATAACGATATCCACTCGAATGACAATCTAAGCTTGTGGTCCAAGTCCACAACGACTCCACATGATCACGAATACCCACTAGTGAATTTTATGGTTTGGTTTAGAATTTCATCAATCTTCTATCAAGCCAAAACAAACCGAATCAATATCAATTTTTAATACATTTTTGGAACTTTTATAATTAGAATATTAAATGGACTAATAAATATTCTTAAAAAATGCATAAAATAGACAAATATATACATTTTTTAAAATCTAAAATTCAAATCAACTCAAAAAGATCCATTCAGCCACCAAAATTTAAAACACATTTGAACTCTAAGCCAATTTTTTTTTAAAAAAAAAAATCTTAGTTTTTAAAAGTAAATAATAAAACAAGAAAACTATAAGCAGAGTTGTAGAAATAGTATTTATAAGTTTAATTTTAAAAAATAAAAAATAAACGAAACACAACTTTTATAACTTAAAAGATGAACTAAAGAGAAACTATTCATTCTTCCTTCTTCGCTCGGCCCTTGATAGCATTACATTACAACAAAGACAATATAAAAGTGAAATAAACAAAGCATATTTGCATGATGAAGAATGATCCAGTGTAGTTGTCCCCATTGCAAGAAGCTGCAATCAAACTGTACGTTGCTCCAGCAGCATCATGATGATGATAGGCACACGACGATGTTTATAAACTTTAAAGAATATGCCCCATCAAACAACTCCCTTTAAGCATGCCAAACAGTAGCTACAAAATATTATTTAACCACACACACAAAAAAAAAAAATAATAAAAAAAAATAAAAAATTCCAATCCAACCCTTTTAAATCATGGGTTTAATTAGGCTGCAAATGGCCACTACAATTAATGGCCATTTCCCCATATAATATAAACTCCTTTTTTTTAATGACTTAGATTATATTTCCGCCCTTGGAAAGCTGACTCTGGCAATTGGACAAAATCATTGCTCAAACATGATTGTTTCATACTTTTATAATCTAGTTTTTTTTTTTTTTTTTTTTTAATTGTTGTTGTTGTTGTTCTGTCAATACGAATATTTTTGTAGTAAGAATTGTCAGAGACCCATAAAGCAAATCCCCCATTGATTGCGACACTGTTATGAACAAATCGAGGGTTCATCTCTTTGTAAAGAAACTAGATAGAATCAAATGTCCAAAACAAGAAAGGGTTTTTTATCGCATGGTTTCAAACGACACAGTTTTAGATAACTAATCAGAAAATTTTCACCTTCGATCACGTTATGATTTTTTTCTTTCTAAATAATTCTTTAATATTGTTAAATCTCACATCGCTCTTAAATGATATTGACGTATAACTGACAATCCATAAGAGTCATATCTACAACTCTTCTACAAAGTTGGAAATTTATTTGGGTTTCCCCTCTTCTTTTCAAGTTGATCCGTGTGGATTTCACTTTAGGGTTTGTTTTCCCCACTTTCTGACTAGAAATTTTATCTTCTTTATTTGGTTGCCTATAGAGATTGATTTTAACTTTGGAATAATACATTGATATTCATAAGCATTTGGAGGAGAAAAAGGGGATTGGGGACTTAAAATATGTGTCACTGAAAGTGCCCAAACATTACCTTTTAAAGTGGGATCAGATAATTATGCAGAAAAGTGGATGAAAGAAAAAGAACTACTTTTAAGACTTTAGAGGAAGCCCAAGTAAAGCAGCTGACTAAAATAAACTAAGCCCTTAATTCCTTTCATATTTCATATGTAGAGGTCAAAGGAATTAAAGCTTTGCTTTTGCAATCATGTATGTCTCTGCAGAAAGAATTAAAGATTTATATGATAAAGTCCCAAACCAAACTAATCGATCAATCTCACTTCACATTCCAAGCCACTTCCTGATCTTGAGTTCTTGTATAAAAGCATGTGACCTAAAAGCCAAGGTTTTAAAAGGCTCATCTTTGGAGGGGAATTTTATTTTAATTTTGTGGGTTTTTGAGTTTTAATTAAGCATTTGTACAAGTGGGTCTATGGCCATTCTGCCTTTTGGACACTTTGATTAGGAGTTTTCTTGGTCAAATCAAATGTCCTTCAATATTATCTTTTGGTCAAAATTTTGCCCTATTTTCTTTTGCTTTTTATTGGGCAAGGTGGACTTGAATTTGGGATTTGCATAACATCTTGGTAGAAGATCAAAAGCTTTCTCCTCTCTCCCAAGTGACTCAACCCTTGAATTGGGGAGACAATATGATTACATCTATGTAATGGAATGTTTCTTCTTAAACACACAGTAGGACAAGTAAATTATTAAGGGCCTGGAGGATGTGCTTGGTTTAATTCTTGGGTTCTTTCAAAAATTCTAATCATTTTGTTTGGGTTTCTCAATTGATACTATCATTTGTTTTGTTTGTGTTGAATGGATAGAATTCAATGGATTCTATATGTTTCTTTTCTCCAGTTTAAATCTCCAACTCCTAATTATACATGGCGATCAATTAGACCACCAACCACAATATATATGGTCAAATAGTAAAAATGGGTTTTGGATTTGAGAATAATAACAATAGAAGAATAAGATAAGAATTTTAAAATAGGTTTAATTATAAATTTAATCTTTAAACTTTCTTGTTTGTGTCTAATAGGTCTCAAACATTCAATTTTATGTCTAAAAAAGGTCCTTGAAGTATTCAAATTTTTCTAAAATTAACAAAGCTATTAGATGTAAAATTGAATTTTGTATCTAATAGGACAATAAACTTTCAATTTTGTGCTCAATAAATTTGTGAACTTTAAAAAATGTCGAATAGGACAAAGACATATCAAATACAAAATTAAAAGTTCAAGAAATTATTAGATACAAAATCGAAAGTTTAAAGACTTATTATATACTTTTTAAAGTTCAGGAACTTATTAAACACAAAATTGAAAGTTCATAAATCTATTAGAAATATTTTTAAAATTTAAAGACTTAATTTAACACAAAATTTGAAAGTTCAAGTAGTAAACTTGTAATTTAATCTCGAAGATTATTTCTTCCATAAAGGCTCGCTCAACATTATTTCTCTTACTATCTATATATAAAAAATTGGACTTAATTTTGTGGAATGTTTTGAATCAGCTTCAGATGATTGACTCAAGTGATTTTCTTAATAGTAAAAACAGTCTTTATTAGCCATACAAGTTTGAAACTACTTTTATAGGAAAAAAAAAAAAGAAGGAAAAAAGAAAATTTTCGAGAGTAGAGCTTTGATTTATGAGAAGTGAGATCCTCATAATTATGAAAAGCACACTGATCTCCACTTATATTTGTTAAGGCTTCTCAGGTACTTTCCCAGGCCCCAGCTTTCTTGTTGTGATCAAATTAAAGCCATTGATTAAAAAAAAAAGGGGAAAATCAAAGAATCAAATTCCCAAAAAAGAAAGAAAAAAAGAATGAGACTGAAATTACAAATAAATCTGAACTGAACACAGCATGAGAAATTATTGGGTTTGGGATCAATTGCATTTACATCAAATTGTCCTGCATGCGCATAAATCCATGCACGTTTCCAATTAAGTTTAATCATACAATTCTTCTCTCTTAATTGCTTGGTAATTTATAAACTGGCTTTTACTTCACATCACAATGAGTAAATTAACTCTAAATATTAATTAATTAGGAGACACCCTCATGGGCATTCCTGCAAATTTCATGTCTTTGTTTTGCTTTGTCTCTAAAACAACTGATTTCGAAGTTCAAACTACATTTTAAATGTTTCTCTAATCATGAAATGAACGTAGTTTTTCCCAATCAAAAGTGGATTAGATTTTTGATATGCAATCAAGGATAAACCCTCCTTTTATAGGGAGCCTTTTGGGTACATAAAATAAAAATTGAAACTACAAGGACTTAAGTTTAAAGTAAATATATATAAATATATCATATTGTTATTGTAGATATATATAAGATCTATCGTCTCAATCCATATATATTTTTTAGTTTAACTAAATATATGATGATTCGAACATTTGACCTTTAAAACATACGTATAATACTAAAAACTATAGAGGAGCAAAGAAGGAAGGAGGAGTAATTATTGTCTTTGATACTAAAAATTATATATAAAATTTAATAGTATTTTTTTTTACATATATACAAAGTTAGAATGTAAAAAATGCTATCTCTTTTGTGATTTTTTTCAGGCTTAGCTTATGCGTATCTCGACTAATCTCACGGGACAATTGTTTGATGCTACTACATTTGGTTGCTAGGAAATTAAATATGTAGAATATATATTGAATCTAGTAGGTGACCACTATAGATTGAATTCATTCCCTAAGTCTTTTATTATTCCCATGGCTCTAATTATTGACTACTATGACAACCCATGATGGTTTTTTTCAATGAAAATTTTTGGCTCATCTCCTGGCCTTAAACCACATTATTATTATTATTTCTATTCTTTTAGTTCCTAAACCCGCATTATTATAAATTTAGAAAAAGAACTTCTTTGGCATAATTGTGGTCTAAAGTTTGAATGCGGCCATGCCTCAAAAGAAAGGGAAGATTAAAGGAAGTGGGGATACAAATGTAGGGTTTAAAAGACAGGAAAGTTACATTTTACACAAAAGAAATTACATAAATAAATTTTTAGAGGAAATTGAAATGAGAGTGAAAGCGATAGTAGATTGAAAATGAGAAAACAAAGCAAAGAAAGGAAGTGTACTTAAATAAATTAAAGTATTATTAAAAAAAAAAAAAAAAAAAAGGTGGAGCCATAATCGGCCGCAGAACCCTAAAAAACTAAAAAGAGAACTCTACGCCAAATTTAAGAGGCCCAACCTTAAGCCTCAAGGCAAAGGCATATCCATCAGTCCACAGCCAGCTCGCTGCCATCCATTTATCAATATTAATTAAAACTATTTTATTTTATTTCTCATCCGTTCTTTCTTTAGCCTCATCATTATTTTAATTAGGTTAAGTTATTCTAAATACTTTATCTTAATTAGGTTAAGTTATACTAAATACTTTGAGCTTTGGTTTTCAATATATATATATACTATATATACTATGAGCTTTAGAATAGGTTTTAATTATGCCTCTAAACTTTGAAAATTTTCGTTTTTACTCTTAAACTTTGAAATGTTTCAAAGAATATCTTTAGAGAGTTTTTTCGTTAAAATAAGATGAAAATTGACGACTAATGTGAAAATTGAAAAACACATACGTGACGTCATTTATAACATCCATTCACGTAAATTGACACGACAATTAATGTGTAAAATTGAATATGTAAATGATTTTAACAAAATATTTTGAGATGAAATAAAGAGTAAAAAATGATCTTAATATTCTATATATATAGTTGTAAATAATATCATGTATGCTTTTTAATTTTTACACATTAGCTGCCATGTTAATTTTCATCATTTATTTTAATGAAAAAGATATATTTTTTGAAACAATTTTAAAGTTCAAGGATATTTTTGGAACAAATTTCAAAGTTCAGAAGTAAAAATAAAACTTTACAAAGTTTAAGGGCATAATTGAAACTTACTCCAAAGTTTACGAATATTTTGTTTAATTTAATCTTTTAATTAAGCTCATATTTCTGGTCTATCTTCAAGAAAAATTCTACAAAAGTTTCAAAAAAAAAAAAAAAAAACTCTTTGGGTCCTTTTTTTTTTTTTTTTTTGGGTAAAATACCCAAAAGACCTTTTTCAATGGAGAAATTGATGGGGGTCAATCTCAATAAAGTTCAATTATTCAATAGTTAAAGACATATATACACTTAATTTTAACTTATTTATATATTTATTTAAATGTACGAACATGTTCATAACTTGGTTGGGTATACATATAAGTCAAAACTTTCTATTAAAGCAATGAGGGCGATAATTACTTCTCATCTCAACTTCCCGATATTTACTTCTCATTTCAATTTCCAACTACTTTTTGAAAATCGTGTGTCTACACTTGTATAATTATTTTGTTTTTAAAAAAAAAAAAGAAAAAGAAAAACAAGTAGCATATAGATTATTCATTATAGGGTTGGTCCTGGGCCTTTTCTTCAGTGCTAGCAAATTTGAATTTGTGAAATTTTGAGTGGAGATGTGTAATTAAAAAATTAATTCAGGAGAAATTAAAGTAATTAGTAATTAAATATTATTTAAAATACCATTTTGCTCCATGTCTTTCATAACTAATTTCATTTTAGTTCTTATACTTTCAAATGTCTAAATTTAATTCTTATACTTTAAATAAATCTCAAAATTAGTCCTCATTACTAGTATGAAGTTCATTTTTATCAAATTTATAAAATAATAATAATACTTTCCATTCAAGAAAAATCACACTGTGAATATGTTTTCAAAATTTATAGAGAGAAGACTAATAGAGACAAAATTGTTTTTGAAAAAACATAATCATAAACTAATAGTATGGAATAATTTGAAGATATATTAAAAATATGAGGACTACATTTAGACAGTTGAAAGTATATGAACTAAAATAGAGCAAGTTATAAAGTATAAGGATCAAAACGGTATTTTAACCTTAAATATTTTATCCCATGCTACACATTTTGTTTAGATATGAAAAGAAAGGGGAGCTAGCATTCAACTTTCACCGGATGAAATTGAAACTTTTAAAATTCTAAGGTTGAAATTGAAATCAATTTTAGATTTAACGTAATAAAGTAAAATAAAATAAAAATAGTAAAGATGAACATTTTATTTTCCTACGTTGGATTTCATCTTAATTATGTTTACGTACGTGTACAATTTTGTGGTATATTACGAAAGTGACCCTCCTTTCAATTTCCAACACAATTAGGGTTCATGTCATTAATCTCTGCAAGGGGAAGTTGGCTGTCCATTTTACTTACATTACCCCTCGTGTCTATGTCTATAATATTTATGATATTATTGAATTTTAACTTTTAAATTCTCTCCGTCTCTCTCCTGCCATAAATATTAATTATAATAATACCTAAAAATATCTACAAACCTGAAATTCTTTAATTTTCCAGCTATAGATTTTTTAATCTCATTAATGATATATATATATTACATCTCAACCAACTTTAAAGTGATTTCTACATTGACATTTTCATGGATTTAGTTGAATTTAATTATATCAAGATAGGGTAGATTGGAGAGATGCCCTTTCTTTTCCCAACCCCCACATGAAAAAATTTATTCAATGTTTCTGTCCCATTCTTCAATTTTGAGAATTCAAAACTCAAACTTATGGATTCTCTTTTTTATTCGATGTTTTCATTCCATTCTTAATTTCGAACTTATATAGTCTAGTCATTATACTTAGATTTTTTTTTATATATAAATTATTGAATACTTAAAGTTATATATTTATTTGGTTTAATGATATAAAAGTTTTTAACAAATTTCTAAACTTTTAATTTTGTCTCTAATAAGTTACTGTCATTAAACTCATCCAATTTAAGTCTCACGTAGCATATTGATTGTATTATTATAATATAACGTGGTATGTTGATTTTGAATAGGTTTAGCATTTGACAATGTAAATATTAGGTTAAATTATCAAAAATGCCCCTGGAACTATGAGGTTGGTTTCAATTATACCTCTGAACTTTGAAAAGTTTCATTTTAACCCTTGAACTTTGAAGTTTATTTCAAAATAACCCTTGAAGGCTTTTTTTCGTTAAATTCATTGACGAAAAATGATGTTTTTGCATTTTTATTGTTGCTTATGTGAACATATTTGAACACATGCATTGAAAAAAAAAAATCAAAACATATGCAAATACGTCATTTTTCGTCCATAAATTTAACGGAAAAAACCTTCAAAGGTTGTTTTGAAACAAACTTTAAAGTTCAAGGGTTAAAATGAAACTTTTCAAAGTTCAAGGGTATAATTGAAACCAACCACATAGATTAGGGGTATTTTTGATAATTTAACCTAAATATTATACTGATAAGATTAATGATAGAAATCTATTAGATACAAAATTGAAAATTTAGAGGTAAGGCTGTTAGAATCAATTTTTTAAAGACAAAAACTACTATTAAAAGATTTTTATGGTGAAAAACCAAATAGACAGAATGTAAAAAGTTTAGGACCACATGCATAATTTAACCAATTATCTACTGTTTTTTTAAACTCTAAACTAATACACGGTCAAATTAAATAAATCTCATCCAATTTGAATCAAGAACAATAAAAAAAAATTTCCCATCTCTAATTTTAACGTGCCATCTAAATAATTAATTAATTTGAATAAGGCATCTTTATTAATGTCTTCAATATAATATTTATGAACCAAAACAAGTTGAAATAATTTTCATACTTCATTAATGCAACACTTGATTTATTCATACGCCACAAACACATGTAATAGAAATAAAATTAATACCAAAAATTTGAAAATATAATTAGTTACTTTACAACATATAAATTAATAAATCAGAATGGAATTAATATTAATTTGAAACATCGAAATTGAAGAATGATACCCAAAAACACAAACGTAGCGAATACGCATGAGCCTGCATGGGCACGCTGCTCAAATAGCCAAACCCGCGTGTGTTCCCCTTTAGAAAATCGCACCTCTCACTAAACGACGCCGCTTTGACCCATTCCGTTAAAATGTGTTTTTTACTCCTTTTTTTTTTTTTTTTTTTTTTTGGGAAAAGCCGTTAATGTAATTAAAGCATCAAATTTGCAGCCGTTTTCACGGCTTCTACAATTATTCAACTAAACAATTTTCATAAATATATTCGCAAAGGAAAAAAAACAAGAGTGGGTTGGCTTTGATTTTGCAAAATTAAAATTGCTAAAATGATGAGATTTTTTTTTTTTTTTTTTTTTTTGTTTGAAACAGCTGACATAGAGAGAACATCTAGGGAAGTGAGAAAGAAGACCCAACTTTAGAGACACAAAAAGAATGAAAGGTTTAATTCCCATCTGTTCTCTTCAAAAACCCATATATATGAAGAAAAATAAACAGAGATTTTCAGACCTAAAAATTTTGACACAAAAAGCAAAAGTTTTCAGTCTTTGTATTGGAGACTGGAAACACAACACAGCCCCTCCTTCACTCTCTCTCTCTCTCTCTCTCTCTCTCTCTCTATAATTTATTTTCAAATTTTGAGGAATTGGGCATGATTTCATCACTACCAAGTGTTTATAAAATAGCACACTCACATGGGCAAAACTTTAAAGAAAATCCAACCTCATAAGTGAAAGCCCTTTTTATTTCCTCCCTTCTTGTTATTGTGTTTATTTTAATCAACCCCTTGCCTTGAAAGCTCAAGCTCTAAGCTGTCAGAAAGCCAAAACCAAGGACAGAGAATTAGAACAAGAAGAATAAATAGTATAGGAGCCTAGGAGGGAGGGAGCTAATTCAAAGAGCATTGGAAATGGTGAGAGACTGTGATTTTTTTTTTTTTTTTTTTGAGAGGCTTAGAGAATTAATGGTCAATTTCGTGTAGATGGCGAGTACGTTTCCTGCGTGAAAAGCTAAGAGTCTAATGGCGGTGTTGTGGGTGATTTATTAGTGGGAGAAAAGAAGAAGACAGAGGCAAATGCACACGGCCAAATTACAGTTGTTACAATTACAGACAAGACAACAACCAAGTTATGGATTCTTCTTCTAAAACCTTCCACCGTCATCTTGTTCCTGTTCTTGTTTTTTCCCTTCTTGTCGTTTCATCCTTTTGTCGTCCTGTCCACACAGACGACAAAAAAATCCTTCCCAATAATCATACGACGACGTTCCGGCCCCAGGATCAGTTCAAGAAATTGAACCTTATTAGAGCTCATCTCAACAAAATCAACAAGCCCCCCGTCAAAACCATTCAGGCATTCAACTTTCTTTTTTCTTTTTTCTTTTTTTAATCTCCTCTGTTTTTTTTTTCTTCATTCTCTGTTTTGAAGTTTGATTATGATGTTTTTTTTGTTTTTTTTTCTTTTGGGTGCAGAGTCCGGATGGTGATCTTATAGATTGTGTAATATCTCATCAGCAGCCAGCTTTTGATCATCCATTGCTGAAAGGAAAGAAGCCATTGGTAAAATCTGAGGCTAAATTTCATTTTCATTTGGCGTTATATATATGAAATGGTTTTTTTTTTTTTAATATAATGGTGGGAATTGGTTTGATTGATTTTAGGATCTGCCGGAGAGACCTTATGGCCGGAGCCCTTCCGGCGGGGCAGCATCGGAAACGTTCCAATTATGGAGCATGTCCGGCGAATTTTGCCCGGAGGGAACAGTTCCGATCAGAAGAACGACAGAAAAGGATATGCTGAGAGCGAGTTCGGTTCAGAGATTTGGAAGAAAAGTAAGAAGACGCATCAGAAGAGACTCCTCCAGCAGTGGCCACGAGGTAAATCTAAAGTAAATTAAACGTAGAACCCCACAAATTTTTTTTCTCTTCAAAATCTCTGTCCTCCGTTCTAAATTTTAAGACTTTATCATATCTTTTACTTTTGAAATTGATAAGAACAAAGTAGAGTAAGAGTTTTAATGTTTTAACTTAATCTCCATCGAATTTTAATCTAAGATGAGCTCACGATTCAAGTTTGTATTCTCTATCATAAACACATGCATGTTAAGCACATTCACAAGAGAATTAATTTTCTAAAATAGAAAAGTTAATTAAAAAGTTTTGTTTTTGTAATTGATCACTTTTGTTTTGATTTCTGGAATTAATTGAAAGATTAAATTTATAAAAAGGGTAGAGAAATGAGGGTAAATTTTGTTGGTGCAGCATGCAGTGGGGTTTGTAAGTGGAGAACAATACTACGGAGCAAAGGCAAGCATAAACGTATGGGCGCCGCGGGTCACCAATCAGTACGAGTTTAGCCTCTCACAAATGTGGGTCATTTCTGGTTCATTTGGAGATGATCTAAACACCATTGAAGCTGGTTGGCAGGCAAGTTTCTACAACTCTTTTTTTTTTTTTTTTGAGTTAAATTACAAATTTAGTCTATGAACTTTTAGAATTGTGTCAAAAACATTTTTAAACTTTAAAAAATATCTAATAGATTTTTGAATTTTTAATTTTGTGTCTAATAGATCTCTGGAGTCTAAAATGTGTTAAAAAGTCTACAAACTTTCAATTTTGTGACTAGAATTTCAATTTTGTGATTATTAAGTGTCTTTGATCTATTCGACATTTATTAAAATTCATGGACTTATTGAATACAAAATTAAAATTAGGTTAGTCCCTATTTGATAGTCATTTGATTTTTAGTTTTTGAAAATTGTGCTTATTCTCTACAATTGTTTTTTTTAAGGATACATTTGAATTCTTAATCAAATTTTTTTTAAAAAAATAAGTTTTTAAAAACTACTTTTTTTAGTTTTCAAAATTTTGGTTTGGTTTTTGAAAACATATGTGAAAAGTAGATGACGAAACAAGATAAATCATAGGTGAAAATATTATTTATAGGCTTCAATTTTAAAAAACCAAATGATTATTCAATGGGACTTTAATGTTCTATTTGATATAAAATTCAATTTTATTTCTAATAAATTTGTTGATTTAAAAAAAATATTGAATATGTAGAGACCATTAGATACAAAATTGATAGTTTAGAGACTCATTTGACATTTTTAAAAGTTAGAAACCTATTAGACATAGAATTGAAAATTAAAGAGATCTATTAGATATTTTTTAAAATTAAGGGACTAAACATGTAATTTAACCCTTTTTTTTTTCTTCTTCCCTTTAAAAAAAAAGGAATGGATTTAAAAATTTTAAAAAGAAAAAGAATAATAATAATGGGTTTGTTTGGGAATTGAATGATATGGTTGGGCATTGGAATGGAAGGATCCTTCTAATGGGGACAACTGCGGTTCATTATTATTGGTATCATTATCGAAGTCATTATTGTCTCACAGAAAAATTCTCAATGTGAAAGCTACCGCAGACACCACACTCTAATATCTTAATTGGAATTTCCCACATACATTAAATTTCTGTCCACTTTTTTCTTCTTTTCTATTTAAATGCTTCACACAATTCAACTACTATTTATTTATTTGAAATAGAACCTTTAATTGATATTATACTCGGGTCGGGTTGGAATGTGGTATTTAAAATAATCCATATTTGCTAATTATTAAAGAATATATTCTCCCTTGAATTAAAATTAATTTGGCTTTGTACTTCATTTTATTTAGTGTTTTTTTTAAAATTTTTTTTTTTTTGAAGTTTTGATATTATTGAATAGAAAATATTTGAAATTTGCTTGATTATTAGTTGGAATTGAAATTAATCAATCAAAATGGTTGACTTAAGATAGTGGGTAGATCATTAATCAGTAGTCAATTTTTTTCCCTTTACCGCATTTTTCTAACAACAACCCATTTCAATTTTAAAATATTAATTTTATTGTACTCTTCAATTGCTATTATTATTATTATTATTATTATTATTATTATTTTGAGTTTATGGTACATGTTTTATGGGAATTAAACTATGTTCATGTTGGTGCGATTATTATTATTATTTTTTCTTTAATTAAAGGAATTGGGTTGGATAAAGTCAATAATCTAATTCGAATTTAATGGCATCACTTGAATTAATAATATTTTAGGGGGAAAATGCAAAACTAATTAATAACTATATACATTTTAGGAATTTACATTTAATCCTACACCAAAATTTCTCTGCTCTATTATTTAGCCCATTGACACATTTAACTTTCTCAACAGGTTAGCCCAGAGCTGTATGGAGACAATTACCCAAGATTTTTCACTTATTGGACAGTAAGTATAATACAAAAGAAAAAAAAAAAACCAAAATCTAATTTATTACAAAATCTGCAAATAGAAATTTAACTTATGAATCAATTAAATTAACAGTCGGACGCATATCAAGCAACAGGATGCTACAATTTACTCTGCTCAGGCTTCGTTCAAACCAACAGCAGAATCGCCATTGGAGCTGCAATTTCTCCAACTTCCTCCTACAACGGCGGCCAATTCGACATCAGTCTACTGGTTTGGAAGGTAACCCATTTCAATTCCATGTTTTTTCTTCAAGATTGAGAAATCTAATCGAAAATCAGAGTTGAAAATCGAACTGGGTTGTCGTTGTTTGTGTTTTGTTTGAAGGATCCAAAGCATGGGAATTGGTGGTTGGAATTCGGGTCGGGCGTGTTGGTCGGGTACTGGCCGGCATTTCTATTCACTCATCTTCAAAACCACGCAACGATGATACAATTTGGTGGGGAGGTGGTGAATTCGAGGGCTTCTGGATTTCACACGGCGACGCAAATGGGCAGTGGCCATTTCGCCGGCGAAGCCTTTGGAAAAGCTTCGTATTTTCGTAATCTGCAAGTTGTTGATTGGGACAACAGTTTAATTCCATTGTCGAATTTGAAGGTTTTGGCTGATCATCCAAATTGCTACAATATTCAAGGTGGAATTAATAGAGTTTGGGGAAATTATTTTTATTATGGTGGGCCTGGAAGAAATGTGAGGTGCCCATAATTGGCTTTTCTTTTTCTACCTTGTAATTTTCTTGTGGGGTGATTTGTTTTTTTTTTTTTTTTATTTTCCTTCTTTTCTTTAAGGGAAAAGTGTGAGATATTCTTGTATTTGTTTCTTATTTTAGATCATTTTTTGGTCCCTTCAAATTCAGATCACTAAAATGTGAGAAAAGAGGGGACCATTGTAAATTTTTGACGAAAGAAATAGTGAATTATACTAAGATTGTGGAATTTATTACCTTTTTTTTAGAAGTTGTGGCATATGGGGACTTGCATTGCATGTGAGTTTTTGTTGAATATATTGGAATTTGTTTATTTAATTGGAAAACGTTCACTTCTGTTTGACCGAATGGTGAATAAGTAATTTAGATTCATGCACCATCTAACACAATGCTTTGAAGCTTGATTCCTTATAATCAGACAAAAAATATAGAAAGTCAACGGAGACATGGAATTGACCTTGGCAAAGCTTATTATCTCTTTCTTGAAGCAAGATCAGTTGAAGTAATGAGAAAGCCTATCATCTCTTTTTTATCAACAAATTAATGACAGTATTGACTTTGTGATTCAACACCAAAATGGAGGTGATCTAATACCATTCATAAAAACTTAAGATAACTGAATTTCAAAAATTCTTTAAATAAACATGTATTTGTACTTTTACCAGAGTCATGAGAAAAATGTCCAATATGGATATTATTTTCATTAATTGTTAGCTATGTCAACATGATTTTAAAAAAAAATGTAGGATCCAATAGCATTTGAAAATTTTCTATTGCAAACGCATAGGAGTACAAAAAAATTTCACAGCTAATCGAAATGAAACGAACAGGAAATTTTCACATGCAGAAGATAATTTGCAACACAAGGAAGAAGCTAATTAGTTGCCATCTCTTGAAGATTTGATTGAGTTGACATAACAATATAATGGATGAACTCTGCACAGACCAGATCTTCATCCGCAGGGATCTAGGCATTTGCTTAGCCATCTTTTCCCCAATCTGTTCATAGGCCTAAGATGACCAACAAGATCCGTTGAGTTGGGCGTCCAGACTTTATCCAGATCAATCTTGCATAGAGAGAATTATACTAAAATGGGAAACCATAACTAATACATGCTGATACAACTGCACACCAGAAAGCTCGATATAGTTCCGAATCCGATCAGACTGCTACATAGAATCAAACTCAAACCGACTGACTCACTCGAAAACTACAAGGACAACGACATCTAGCATGACGACATGGTGGCCATATTACTACTTACTGAAACAAAAGTAGATCGTATTCAGGAGCTTGGCAACTACCAGGAAAAATGATGTGAATCCCAATAGGAAAGGAGTCCAATACAATTGCACATGAACTCAGTTCCAAAATAGCAAGGCCCCAAAAGGTGGCCGCTGTTCTGAGAGAGTATTTTCACAAGGAGAGAAGGGATAGTGACTTTATTTAAAATTAAAGAACCACTGAAAAAATCAATTCGTCAGAGCTTGGAATTCTAAATGATAAAAATTTGTGATACAACAAAAGCTTATTCAGTCGATATTTCGTCAAGCAGCTTCTTGCAGGCCTCACTGACCTCCACATTCTCCATTTTCAACCTGCGATTCATCATAGAACTTTTCCTTCCCGCTACAGAATATGTTCTTATCAATGATTCAAAGACCTCCGATTCTAAAGTGTCAACAGTCTTCTTCACAATTTCAAGAAAACTTTCTGCTCCATCAACATTTTTTTCTTGCTCAAAATGGTTCATGAATGATTTGATAATCTCAGGTGATGGCATCCATTTCCCACCATCTCCTCTACCTTTAGATACTGCTTTGGCAACACATTCAGCTGCCAGTTTAAATTCCCCATTTTTGAGATGATAGTCCAGAAAAATTTCCCAAGTTTTAGCATTAGGTTTAGCCCCTCTTCTTCGGGCTCGTTCCTTAAGCTCCATAGCCTTCTCTAGTAAACCCTCCTTGGCATAAGCTCCTATGAGAGCATTTGCAATCCTAATATCGTAAGTTGAGCATCCTGATTCCCATTCCTTGAAACATTTCTCTGCACCAGGTAAATCTTTCAATTTTGTCAAAGTCTGGATCATGTTGAGATAGCTTATATTTGCAGTTTTTGGGAAGGCCAACCTTAATGAGCGCCAAACTCTATAAACTTCAAGCAGGTTACCCATTTGTCCATACAATGTAATCAGGAACTGGAAAGCAGAAAGATCTAGACAAGCATTTCTCTTCTCCAATTCCTTCAGAGCCTTGTCTGCCTTCTCGAACAAGTGAGCATCAACATAAATCGAGGCTAAATTGCTGTATGTTGTCCAATCTCCCACAACTCCGCCATCCCTCTTCATCTCATCAATAACCCTTTCCACCCCAGAAATGTCATTTAAAGCAGCAAGTGCCCTCATCCACACATTATATGTATAGGAATCAAACATTACGTTAGCAGCCTTCATTTCCTGTATGATTGCACGAACTTTTTCTGGCCACCCAGTCTTCGTGTATAGTGTCATAAGGCTATTATACGGCATGGAGGTCACAGGTAGGTTGAGTTCCTTCATCTTGTCCAAGACAGCTTCAGCTTGTTCAGTCATTAATTCCTTGCAGTAACAGTTGAGAAGAGAACCATAGCAAAGATGATTCTTTGATGATTCAGGAAGACTAACAAAGTAACTCTCGGCAGCAGCAACTCCTCGAGCCTTGGCTAATAAATCAAGATGTATTGCTTGATCACTTACTGTCTTGTTCATGCCCCTTTTGGCCATAGTTTCTGAAAGCTATACCGCAGTTTATTTTTCAGAATAATCGTTTCACACAGGCAATATAAGCAATTAAGATAGACATTTATATCGGAAATGTAGAGATGCTAAATTTAAAACCTTTATTTCACTCGTTTTAGCATTGCACAGAAAAAAGGTATAGAAATGTACTTATGAAGTTCCTATTGTTAATAGTTACATTATAATCCCACATAGAATAGGGCATATAATTGAACCACTTTCAAAATTAGACTATAAAAGGTCTATCCACTCTATTCAACCATAAAATATTTCTCCACGAGAATGTTAATGTTCTTCAGTCTTCTTAATGCTAAGGACTTAAATGTTAGATTGTTAAAATTACAGGACTAAATCCTGAACACGATGACTAAAATGAGGAGACTAAATACTGAGACTAAATTACACTTTCACCAAGAAGAATGAGAGAAACGGAACTAGAGCAAAAGGCAGGAGCTATCTATCAAGATTCAGGATCACGGCAGCTAGGGAAATTGATCGAAAACAAATGAAGAGGAAAAGTTGAGAGATCAAAATTGATTTTGAAGCTATTATCGGGCTCTTTGTATTTCGATGGTTGAAATGACCAAACAAGTAGAATTTAGACTCATGAAACAGTACCTAAAAACTGAAATCCTGTCAAATCTATTTTTTCACAGCTAAGAGAATTATAATAGATAGCCATAACAACAACATTGATTCAAATACTTCGCATCCATCATCAATGCTGCAGAATTACAAGGTTTTAGTTTGGCAAACCTTGAGAGCAGGATTATACAGCTTCCTATCGCGAAGCTTTTTGAGTGTATCTCCAACCTCCCATTTGAAAACTCGCTTGTGACTCTTGAGGAAATCATTCAACTGTAGCCGAATGCTCTTCTCTGAGCCACCATCTTTAAAGAGCCTCACATACAGTGCTTCCTCCAGATACTTCTTCGTTGACCTCTTCGCCACATTCTTGGTGCGACTGAACTGCCGTAACGCCATTTTCCGGCACTTCGCTCCGCCAGAGCAGAAATGGTTTTACTACAGATCCTGAGTTTAATCAAAACCCTAACGTTCCGAACAGCGAGGGGGACGGTGAGACAAGGGGTCCCACGAGCAAAAGATTATGGGCTCCTCATTTGGGCCGTATGGGTTGGGCCTAAATCATAAACCAATGGGAAATTGTGATTGGTAGCTAAAAACAATAGCCAAAATGAAAAATGGCTTATTTAGCATTATGGCTACCAATTTATTAGGTGAAGAGTGCGAATAAATTTTTTTTTTTCTGTTTATACTATGGGTTTATACGAATATTTACGGTCAGCTTCCAAGTGGCAAAGCGATATACATGTGTCCTATAAGCTGTCACTTTCAAAATTATCGACATTCAAAAAGATCCCTAAAACAGGGATTGACTTTTAAAATCTAAAATACTTATTTAAAAATGAAAATTGTAATCTAGAATCTAATATCACAAGTCTTAGAATACAAAAACGAAAACGTGTTCACCTACCCAATCTCTAATTTGTCGATAAACCACACGCAACAAACCCCGACGAACATCTATTTGGTCAAATGAAAGGAAAAAAAAAATGTAGAGTGCAAGTGGCCAAACAAAGAAATCGAATGCAGTAGAGGTTCAGATGCACAAACGATGGTAGGGCTATGTACATGCTTTGTAGACATAGTAGAAACGGTGGCAGAGTATACGTAGATGAAGATTGAAGTGAATCAATGAAATTTGAGCATTCAACAATGTAGAAGGTTGAAGGAGACGAAGATGGAGCTCAAGATTGAAGAGAATCGAAGGGGTTTTGTGGGAGGGTTCAAACCGAGCTAATTTTGCAAGAAGATGGAAGATTTTGAAATCATTTCATTTAATTCAGGTAGGTAATGTCACAACTTGATTGAACTCTTTTCCTTCGATAAATTCAACATCCAACCTATTTAGTTTCAATTTTTAATGTCAATTGTCTAACACTCACAGATTAAGGCTTTAGGTATATAGATACATATACTTCATATGTTATAGTTGCCTATATGTAGTTAGTGTAACTACAAATATATACAAATACTAGAAGTTATCGAGGACACCAGTTTTATCACCCTTAATGGGTCCTTAAACATTTTCATTGTTTGAATCCTTGGAAAAATCACTTCAAATGTATTTTTTAATATATACTCTTAGATAGATATACTTAGGTCATGTTTGGGAATAATTTTAGAAATAGTGATTTTAGCATAATTGATTTGTTTATAATTGATTTATAAAAAGTGATTTTCATATAATCATTTTAACATTTGGTTCTACACTTTTAATAGTGATTTTCATACAATTAAAAGTGACTTTCAATGATTAAGGGCATTTTTTAGAGTGACTTTAAAATAAGTATTTTAAGCTAAGTGATTTAATTATAATTAATTTTGTAAAAGTTTTAGTTATAAATCATTTTAATATTTGGTTCTACTCTTGTAAAAGTGATTTAAATTTAATTAAAAGTATTTTTTAAAACGATTAATGTTTATTTTCAAAGGTGATTTTAGAATCATCAAATTACCAAGGGCATGTTTGGGAATGATTTTAGAAATAGTGATTTTAGCACAATTGATTTGTTTATAATTGATTTATGAAAAGTGATTTTCATATAATCATTTTAATGTTTGGTTCTACACTTTTAATAGTGATTTTCATACAATTAAAAGTGACTTTCAATGATTAAGGGCATTTTTTAGAGTGACTTTAAAATAAGTATTTTAAGCTAAGTGATTTAATTATAATTAATTTTGTAAAATTTTAGTTATAAATCATTTTAATATTTGGTTCCACTCTTGTAAAAGTGATTTAAATTTAATTAAAAGTATTTTTTAAAACGATTAATGTTTATTTTCAAATGTGATTTTAGAATCATCAAATTACTAAAAAGAGTATTACATTTGAAATTAAAAAAAAAAAAATAGAAGGTGGTAGAAAAAGTTATACCAAGAGAACTAAAAAATTAAGAGAAAAAAAAATAAAGCTAGAGAAAATTAAAGTTTCAAAGAGAAAAACATGTTAAAGACATGGAGAGAGAGAAATTTTAGAGAGATGGACAAAAAAATTAGAGAGAAAAATTTAATAGAGAGCAAAAAGATAGAGAAATAAATTTAGAGAGATATACAAAAAAATTTGAAGAGAATGATAAAAATTTTAGGGAGAAAAACTTTAATGAGAACAAAAAAAGTTCAAAGTTAGGGACAAAAAAATCTCAAGAGCAAAAAGTTATACCAAGAGGTCAAAGATAAGAAAGAAAAAAGTTAAAGAGATACAAAAATTATAGAGAGATAAACGAAAACATTTAGGGGCCGTTTGGCCCATGGGTTTGGGTTGGGATGGGTTTGGGTTCCAAACCCAAAACCATGTTTGGCACAAGGTGTTTTAAAACCCTTGGTTTTGAAACACAACCCCATGGGTTACAACAGTGCAACCCCATGGGGTTTGTGCCATGTTTTCCTCTTCCATTTGCCGTTTTCCATTTCCAGCGACCACTCCGACAACAACTCAGGCGACCACTCCGATGAAAACTCCGACGACCACTCCAATGACAACTCCGGCGACCACTCCGACAACAACTCCAGCGACCACTCCGATGACAACTCCGGCGACCACTTCGACGACCACTCCAATGACAACTCCGGCGACCACTCCGACAACAACTCCGGCTACCACATCGGCGACCCGACCACCGCTAACGATTACCTCCGATGACCACTGGGTTGAGAACTCTGGCGACCACTCTGACAACAACTCCGGCGACCACATCGGCGACCCGACCACCTCTAACGATTACCTCCGACGACCACTGCGATGAGAACTCTAGAGACCAGTTCCATTTACCATTCTCCATTTCTAGCGACTACTTCGACAACAACTCTGATGACAACTCCGGTGACCACCCAACAACCACCTATAACAACAACTCTGACGACTACAACGGTGACCCGACCACGGCTGACGATTACCTCAGACAACCACTGCAATGAGAACTCGAGAGACCAGTCTGACGATTACCCCTGCGACTCGACCACCCCAACAACTAGACACCCTGATAACCCAACCACTCAAACAACCCGACTTGCCTGAACCATTGACAACAACCACTTCAATGACCCGATCACCGTACAACCATAGTTGAAAATCACCTCAAAAACCTGACCACCTAGCAACCACCGTAGACAACCACCTAGTGACCACTCTGATGACCTGACCACCCTGATGACTACTTCGGCGATTACCCCGACAACCTGGTAACCCAACCACCCAAAACCACTGTTGACGACCATTTGGTGACCACCCTGGCGACTCCAACAACCCAACCACTGCCACAACCACCCAGCGACCACTCCGGCGACATGACCACCCTAATGACCACTCCAGCGACCCGACAATTACTGTTGAAAATCACCCAACGACCATTCCGGCGACCTGACCACCGTGCAATCACCACCGGCGATCACCTCGGCATACCCAAACACCCCATCAATCCAACCACCCCAACGACCACTCCAACAATCACCCTAGTGACCCAACCACCTAGTCAATATTTTAAAAGGGCCAGCGTGGACGAGCTATATGCAAAACTAAAGGCGATCCCAGGGATGACAAGGCAAGACTGAATGGCTGTTGCAAAGACTATTCTCTCGGATAGTATGATGTTGAACTCCTTCTTTACATTCACCCCATATTGGAAGTATGATTACTACGTGAAAATTTTGGGGAAAGCACCTAGAACCTGACTCTCTTTTCATCACTTTCATCTACCACTCTTATGACTTACATTTGTGTTTGGACAACTACTTCTACTTTCTTGTCATTTCATCTGGAATGTGTGTTATGATATTTTTAGAACTAGATCTTAGTTCTAATTTTTGGGTTTACTTTACCATTGACAACACCATTCTTACATTGCACCTATTAATTATCTGTTGCTACGCATAATCTTCAATCTTATGTCATCATGAGTGGAGTGAATGAGATAGCATATAGTTATACAAACTACACATAGTATAATTCAAATTGAACTATAGTTGTAACAATTGCTCTACATAATTGGTTAAATAGTTGGTATGTAACACACCAAATAAATTATGACGTTAAAAAAATGGAGTAGGAAAAAAAAACAGTGTAAGATTTTTAAAAAAAATAATAAACAGTTTGAAAAATTATAAAAAAAAAACTAACTAAACAAACCCAGCCAACCCAACCCTGCACCCCAAACACAGGTTTCAGCAAACCAGTCCAACACAACCCTGCACCCCAAACACAGGAATCAGAAACCCCAGGGTTTCTGATTCCAGCCAAGAAACCCCAGGGTTCCAGAACCCCAGGGTTTCTGATTCCAAACCAGCGCGCCAAACAGCCCCTTAGAGATAAAAAAAAGTTAGAGAGAGTTAAAATCATTGGAGAGAAAAAAAAGTGAGAAAATTAATAAAAATGTTAAAAAGAGAATAAAGTAAGAGATAGACATTATAAAAACTTTAGAGAGAGAAAAATTGGCATATTTTAAATAATGATGGATGACCTCAATGGTGACGGTTTTGAGAATACATGCTTTTTAATGGAAATTAATGAATTTTTATAAAAGATGACGGTTTTCACCCGTCACAAAAAGTAAGGTTGTTTTAAAATATAAAATAATAGTCATTTTAAAGACAAAATCACTTGGGAATCACCTCCCAAGTATTGACCGGGAATCACTTAAAGTGATTTTGGATGTTTCCAAAATCACTTTCTTATCATTGCCAAACATCACAATTTTGAAGGAAAATTGATTTTGGGCATGTCAAAAGTGATTTTAGACATTCCAAAATCACTCCCAAACATGCCCTTAGATAGTTCATCGTTTTGATCACTTTGCTTATTAGTTTGTGTAATTTATACATTTTTGTAATCTTTTGTTCTGCAATATTAATAATTTAGAGTTTTTTTTTTAAGTCATGTTAATTCAAGGATTTAGATTTTATTCAAAGTTGTTACATTTTGTTGAAGACAAATAAAATATCTCTCCTCCATCTAATGTTGCTTTTTTTTAGGCTTTGCTTTAGTTGTTTAAAAACTAGAAAATGTAGGCTAAGGGCATTTACGTCTGAATCTAATTATAAAAATATATTAATAAAAATGAAAAAAAGTAGGTTTCGACATTCCTACAAAATCTAATAGGTTTAGTTATTTTTCAAAATGACCTATTATATTTAGTCATTTATTTTGTTACCATGTTGAAAAATTGCAATGGGTGTCAAATGTAGTTGTCATATTTGCAAATATGTCACACAAATAAATAGTTTGTGAATATGGCAATTTTTTTCAAATTTTTTCTCTCATATTTAAATATTTTTCCATAATTCCTTTTTTACCCCTATCTATCATTGATAGAATGTATCGCTGATAGTAGTCTATCAATGATAGACCTCTCACTAATAGACCACCATCACTAATTGGTCATTTTATTTTTATCACTGATAGATCATTTCTACGTCTATCATTGATAGATGTCTATTATTAATAAACTATTTTTATGTCTATTGTTGATAAACAATTTTTATGTCTACTGTCGATAGACCATTAATATGTCTATCAGTGATAGATTTCTATTACTGATAGACTATTTTTGTGTTTATCAATGATAAAACATTTCCATATTTATAATTGATAGACCATGTATACATATATCAATGATAGATGTCTATCAGCTATATACATCTATCGTTGATAGATATAAAAAAATGGTATATTAGTGATACATTGCTATTAGTAATTTACTATTATTTGTTATCAACTTTTTTGTTATTGTTATTAAGTTATCACTGATTTATTATTTTAATCTATTAATATGGTATCTAGACCAAATGAACATGCAAACAATCACTAAAAGAAAGAAGAAAAAAAGTCAAATATCATTGATATACCTTTTCTAGTCCTATTGATATGGTATATCAGTGATAGAATTAATGGCAAATATGCATGCAAACAATCAATGATAGACACCTATTATCGATAGATCTTAGTAAGTGAGAGGTCTATAATTGAGACCTTAGCCAGTGATAGATATATATAGAACCCAATCAATGATATACGCTACACTGATAGACTTATGACATTGAGATATGTTGATATGGTATATCAATAATAAACATAATAGCAAATAAACATGCAAACAATCAATAATAGACGCCTATCATTGATAGACCTCAGTCAATAATAGAGGTCTGTCACTGATAGACTACAATTATTGATAGGTCTAGCAGTCAATGATAAACGTCTATCACTGATAGACTTATGACACTAAGACATTTTTTACTTTCCACATGCTTTAATTTTATTGGGCTTAAAATTGTGTCATATTTGCAAATACTTTTAGCTTGTGCTAGATTTACCATTATTTTGTGTTAAATTGCCATATATGCAATTGCTCCTTTGTTTTTTTTTTTATAACAAATAGCAGAATTTAATGTCATTATTACACAAATAGTAACTATTTTTATTTTTTAAAATGAATATAGTACTGAATAATAAAAAATAAATTTTCACTGAAGGTGGCTTTTTATTACTAATGATAATTATGAAGTCAATTTCGTGTTTACTTCTTTTCCTGAACGTAAATGGCCTACTAAGAAAAGGAAGACTTTCGTGCTTGAAATTAGCAGATCAAACACCTAAATTCTGTAAAAGGAAAAAGAACCAGAAATATCTTTTCAAAAAAAAAAAAAAAAAAAAAAAACCAGAAATAGAGGTTGGGTTGGGTCATTCAAATCACACCAGGGGATGCTTTTCAAATTATAAGAATAAAATAAAATAAATTATAAATGAATAATCTATATATATATCTATATCTATATCTATACTATATTAAAAGGTGCTATGGAGGAGAATCTTTGTCTTCCTTTTTTGCCCTTAGATTTTTAATGAATTCCATTTTACCCTTTGTTGACGAGACATAACTCTTCAAGTGTATACATGTATGAGTGTAATAGTTGTCGATGAGACACAACTGTTTGGGTAGAGGTGGTTACACAATGTATTGATGCATCATAGACGTGTGATCTATGTATAAAAATAAAATAACATGATTTCCAAATACATACACTATCTATTTTTTTCCTATTTTTTCTTACCCAAATGTCAAGTGAGGATGACACAAAAACAATGATGGAAATTAAAAGTTTTCGTTTTTCAGAAGAGAAACATTGAATTGTGTCACAATGAAGCCTTGACTTAGAATTCAGAAACTTACTTTTGTCAATTAAGAAGTACTGTTATCTATCTTTTTTTTTTCTTCTAAATTTTTAATTTTAAACTTATTTAATTTTCAAAATTTTTTTACATTATTCGCTATTATGGATTTTTTAATCGCTAATTTATTTATTTATTTATTCATTTTACATTTGAGACTAAAATAATATTTAAACTATCGTACATTTTTTGAAAATGGAGGAAAATATCAACATGCTTGAAATTGAAAATTTGATTCTACGAAAATTTTTAAGAAAAAAAGGCATTGGTATCAATAAATTGCCCTCATTTCAAATACTCTCTCCCACCTCTCCAAATTCTTCATTTGAGTTTTATTTTTCTCTCTCTCCCTCCCTCCCCACTATCTCAAATTTGCCCTCTTTCTCTCTCATAAACAAGGGGAAAAAAACCACTCTCTCCCTCACCATCGCATCTCTCTCTCTCATTAGCTCTATAGAAAGCATTATTTAATAATAAGAAAACTTAGAATGTGAACCATTAGAACCTAACGAGTAAGAATATGAAAAAATTATCCTTTATTTTTATAAATTAATTCATAAAATTTGTGAGTTTATCTTTAAAATTTATGAATTTATTTTTAATTATAATCAATAATGAAACTTCAAATTTTTTTTTTTTTATCTTTCACCATTATAAATAGTTTTCTCATATACTTTTTTTTTTTTTTTTTTACAAAAACTTAAATGTCATCTTTATCTTTGTTTACTTTTTTTCCTTCCTTGATTGTCTTACTCTAATTTATAATTTTTTTTTGTTGAAATGTTTGATCTATCATTGATCTTTAAGGTTTTTTTTTTTCGATGCAATGCTACTAATTTATAATTTTAGAGAAGGTTTGATGAGACATACAAATAATTTATTGAGCTTCAAGATGGTATACTATCATTTGAAAGCCACTCACGTATATGTGTTTAAGTTCACATGTATTATGACTTTAAAAAAAAAAAAAGTTCACATGTATTCTCTTTTATAATTGGTTTTTGGATTCTTTTATAACCATAAGAAAAATTTAAATAATTATGATGATGATGAAGGTATTTATATTATTATTAAATATATTTTTTTGATAAAAGAGAAATAAAGACAACAAAATAAATAATAATAATAAAAATAAGAAATCACACAGTATGCCTCTGTTTTTTTTATAGGGTTTTAATGAATATTGTTACATTTTTTTTGGTAAGCACTGCGTACAAAATTAACAAAAATAAAAATATTTAATAGTTTTAGTTCTTGTCACTTTCAAATATATATATATATATATATATATATATATATATATATATAGTATAATTTGGCATAGAAAGATTTTTTTTCTTATTTTTATTGTAGATTCAATACTTTAAAATTTATATGAGTCCTTTAAACTATCTTATTATTTTGTCTTAAAAAAATTCTTTCGAAATAATGTTACTCATATAAAAATAAAATGCAACAAGATTATTTTTTAAAGTTAAATTATATAGTATTATAATTATTAATTATGCATAATTTTAAAATTATGTATTGAATGAGTACTTTGATTATAATAGATAATTTTTTACTACAAAAAATGTTAGATAATTTTGAAAAACAAAAAATATAAAAATACAATGAAATTATTAATTTAAACATATTAATAAAATTGACATATGAAAAGAATGTAAACATTGGAATAGAAAAAGTTCAAATAGAAATTTTTTTTTGTCAATTTATTAATAAAACTCAAATCTAAAATTTATAATTTTACCTATAATTATAATTAATAATTATATTTCAAAAGCTTTTAAATTTTAAAAATTTAATAATTTTTAAAAATAAAAAGCCGAAAACTACATTGAAACTAACTTAAGGACAATTATGAAATTGACATAGGAAAAGAAAGAAAAGGTTAGAATATGAATAAAGTTTGAATATAAAAAATACAAGAACTAATAATTAAAAAAAATGATAAAGGCATGTATTTTAAAAATATTTTATTTAATTACATTTATTATTGAAATCTTAATCAAAATTTTAAAACAAAAAGGTAGTTTTAAAATTTCATTTATTTATTTTTCAAAATTCCAAAATTAACTTTTAAAATGTAACATAAAATTATTGTCAAATTAAGTTTTAAAATTTTAAAAATGATATTTTAAAATTCTAAATTAAAAAATAAGCATGTGTTAAAATAAATTGCACGTCAAAATTTTCTAGTAAATAAATAAAACATGGAATACAGATGACTTCAGTTGCAATTTTTGAAAATGGAACTACGAATGTGTTAACGTATCCGCTTTTACGGTTCCCTCTGGAAATTTTTTATGGAGTAAAAACACGTGTGACGTATTGAAGAGAAAAATTGAAGCTTGAATGTGTTAGTTTGAGATGATTTTTGAGAAAGAAAAGATTAAAAATAAAATTGTTTTTTTCTCCCAGTATTGATAGACGAATTACTAATTTAGGTTGTGTTAGCAGAGCTATATAAATGGGTGTTTGGCGCACAAAGTTAAATTAAGTTAGATTGAGTTGAGTTGAGTTGGACATAATTATTTTGTTAGTGAGTTCAAAAGTCTGTGTTTGAGGTGCAAATGTGGACTGAGTTGAGTCAGAAAGTTTGTATTTGAGGTGTAGAATTGAGTTGAGTTGTCAGGATGTCTGGTGCAGTTTTTTATAACCCGAAGCAGACTGATTTTTAGCTGGATGTTTTTGTTTCCTTTATTTTTATTTTTTCCTATCATTCATCTATAAACATATTTTTCAAACTTTCCAACAGTGAATTCATATGTCTACTTCAAAAAAACAATATATTTCAACATTGATCTTGTTATAAAAAAACATTATTCTTTATTTTTCTTTTTTAAGAAATTGACTTCCTTCAAACTATAGGCAATATAACTTTGTTTTCTCTTTCTGCTACACATTGAACTTCTTTCAATTTATAGAAATCAAATATTTGCATTACACATTGAACTTCTATCAATTTATAGAAATCAAATATTTGCATTACACATTGTACTTCTTTCAATTTATAGAAATCAAATGTTGCATTCTATATAACAACAAATAGCAATTTATGAATGGAAAAAATGCATTGTACCTGTATTTTTTCTTACTTTAAACACAAATTGAACTTCTATCAAAATATAGAAATCTAAGGTTTCATTTTCTAAACACACATTGAACTTCTTTGAAACTTATAAATGAGGATCTTATTATGACATTTTTCAATTACTAATAGGGTCTTCATTATGAGGGAGCATTTTTTAAAAAAACACACTGACCATTATGTATTCTTCTTTTTCTTCTTCTTTTTTATTATTTTTTTATTATTTTTTTAAATTTTTTTTTTGCAAATGAACATTGTTTGTTTACATTTGTTTGAACACATGTACTAAATTGAACATCTTTGGAAAAGATAATGCCATTATTTTACTTTTCAAGATGACAAGAAAACGACAATATATTTCAACATTAGTGCAAGTAGGAGTGGAATATTCACATAATTATGGTTCATAAAATATAATTAATGGCCAACAGTGAGTCGAGTTAGTAAGTTCGAAGAAAGATTGATGGAGCATAAAGTCAAACCAACTAAGTACATGTGCATTTTATATTATTTTGAACCATGGGAGTGTCGTCGGTAGCTAAGAATTATTGCCGGCGATAGTCATCGGAGACGGTCGTAGGCGATGAACATCGATTGCCAGATATAGTCGTCAACGATTGTTGTCGATCGTCAGAGAAGATAGTCTACAGTGGCCGTCAGTTGCCACTTATGGTTGTCGATTGTCGAAGAAGGTCACCGACAGTGGTCGCTTGGTCACCGGAGAAGGTCACTGGCAGTGGCCATCGATTGTTGGAGAAACGGTGATAAAATATGTTAATAGGGTTACTTTACAAATTAGTGGAGTTAATATCCTAACACTGTAGCAAGTCCGTAAAGTTGAGTTTTTTTTTTGTTTTATTTTATTTTATTTTATTTATTTTATTTTTTATGGCGAGGTAATTTCTCTATGGACAAACGGTAAGTTGGGTTTAAAACTCAACTCAACTCAAATCAGGGGGCCAAACACTCCCTAAGTGATTTTAGATGACTAGAAGTGTTTTTTTAAAAAAAATAAGTAGTAATAAATAAAAAATATATTTTTAAAAAAAAGTCAAATTGGTTTAAAAAAATGTTTTAAAGAATTTTTTTAGAAATTATTATCCAAAAAGTAACTTTATATTGATAGACTAAAAAACACGGATTTTTTATTTATTTATTTATTAATATTGTAGTTTTTGAAACTTATTAAAAAAATATAGTATTTTCTAAACTATTTATAAGAATATTGTAGTTTTTATTAGATGGATGAAGGTCCTCTCTTTATTGCATTTTTAAAAAAAAAGACAATACGTGTACAAGGACGACTTGCACTTTTTTTTTAAAAAAAAAAAAAATTAACATGAGTAGGTCGTCTCTTCTAGAGACGACATGTACAAACATATTACATATGTTTGCATTTGGCGCATGTGGCTGCATGACGCCTAAACATCCTTGAGGACATGAGTTGTTTGCAGTCGACCCATGCACTCAAGGATGCTTGGGCGGGTGTGTCATCTACGCCAACTGCAAACATATGTTATAGTACATGAGACAATTTTTTTAAAAAAAAAATCAGTGCAGTTGAGACAACCTATACACGTGTTTTTTTTTAAAATGTAGTAAAGAGATGATATTCATCTACTTAATAAAAACTACAATATTCTTATAAATAGTTTGGAAAACACCATATTTTTATAATAAGTTTCAAAAACTACAATATTAATAAATAAATAAAAGTCCAAAAAACACTTTAAAAAATTTTAGAAAAAAAAACACTTCTAAAAAAAGTCATATTTGTTGTTAGTAGAATCAATTTTCAATGCGAACAATTTTTTTTAGGTTAATACCATTTTGATCCCTGTACTTTGAGTTTTGTTCTATTTTGGTCCATGTACTTTCAAATGTCTAATTTTAGTCCATATACTTTCAATAAAGCTTAAAATTGGTCCATACTATTAGTTTATGATTAATTTTTCTTTAAAAAATTTAGTATCTATTAGCTTTTCTTCTATAAATTTTGGAAGTATGTTCACATGGTGTCTTTTCTTGTATTAAAATTATTATTATTATTTAATAAATTTTGATAAAAATTAACTTCAAACTTATCATAGGGACCAATTTTAACTTTATTGAAAGTATAAGGACTAAAATTGGACATTTGAAAGTACAAAAACTAAAATAGAACAAAGCTCAAAGTACAGAGATCAAAATAGTATTTTAACATTTTTTTTTATTACAAACAAATGTGCTTTTATTGCGTTTTTCTAAATAAAAAAAAAAAAAAAAAAATCTTTTGCTGTGTTTTAGTTTTCGTAGATAAACAATACTTTTCCGGAAAAAAAAAATCATAATTTACCTACATTAAATTTTGATTTAACTCATTTTTATTAGCATCCTATGGTTTTCACATTATTTTTAATATTTTCACTACTTTTATATTTAGTTGAATTGCAAACAAGTAAAGTATTTCTACTTTTATATTTGTAATGTTTTATTCTAAATTAAAATTTTATATTTTGATTGAATTTATATGATATGAGAAGTAACTAACAAATAATGAAGAAAAATATGAGCATAGCTCAACTGGCATACGTGTACCATCGATCATGAGGTTAGAAGTTTGAATCTTCTATCTTATATATTGTCAAAGAAAAAATAAAAAAAAAAACAAACAACAAAGAATAAGTAATATTGAAAAAAACACTAGCCCAGTTACTCAAAGTTCTTCCTAAAGTTTCTAATTTTTTTTTTTTGTTTTTTCAGTTCAATAAATATAGGGTTAGAGATCAGACCTTCAACCTTAAAGAAATTATAAGTAGTTTAACCACTAAATTATACTATTTTTTCTATTTTGAGTATAACAAATGTGAGGTTAAGGAGATTTGAACCTCGGATCTTAAGGGAAAGTAGTTCACTTTGGCAACCACTAAATTATATTGAAATTGGGTAATATATTTTGTTTTTTTGTTTTTTTTTTTTTGTTTTTTTAGAACGGCTAATATGGTTTATTTTCAATGTCTACTAAAAGGCATAATAAATTCAGTACACTAATGAATAGGAGCGGAATTAGAACAAAAACAATGCAGGGGCCAATTTTTTTTAAATAAAAATAACTATAATTGTTTATTAGATTAAATGTTTTTTAGAAAGAAAAATTGTTAATGACTATATTATAATTAAAAGAATTATTTTATGTTTCAAAATAAGATGGTCAACTAATTTACAAAAGAAAACATTTTATTGTGAATATATACGAATTCTTATATAAAATGTCAAAAGATTGGAAATAAGATATCTATGATTGATGGTATATAAACTTGATTACAATAATATAAATATTATGTTAAATTAGTTCCTAAGGCCCTGTTTGATAAACATTTGATTTTTGAAAATTAAACTTGTTTTCACATAATTTATCTATAATAGTTTTTATCTTTCTTAAGTAAACATTTGAATTCTTAGCCAAATTCCAAAAACAAAAACAAGTTTTTAAAAACTACTTTTTTTAGTTTTGAAAACTTGGCTTGGTTTTTGAAAACATACCTAGAAAGTAGATAACAAGACATAGAAATCTATAAGTGGAAGTAGTATTTATAAGTTTAATTTTCAAAAACCAAAAACCAAAAACAAAATGGTTATCAAATAGAGCCTAAACTTTCATATTTGTGTTAATAGGTTTCTTAAGCATAAAAATGTCAAATAATTAAGTCCTTGAACTTTCAATTTTGTGTCTAATAAATTTCTAGCATATTTAACATTTTTTAAATTGAACGAATCTATTAAACATACAAATGAATTTTGTGTCCAATAGATTCATGAATTTTAAAAAATGTCGAATAGGTAAAAGACTTAATAGACATAAAATTGAAATTTTATGGATTTATTAGACGCAAAATTGAAAGTTTAGAGTTTTATTAGACTTTTTTTTTAAAGTTCAGGGACCTAGTAGATATAAAATTAAAAATTTAAGGACTTATTCAACACTTTTTAAAGTTCATAGATCTACTTGATACAAACCTGAAAGTTTAGAGACTAGACTTATAATTTAACCTAAATAATATTAAGATTAAATCTGTATTAAGAAAAGTAAAATTAGGCAAAGTTCGAACTATATGATTAGACTAAAACTAAAATTAAGATAGAAAACTAAATAAATAGGAGAAATAAATAATTAAATATTAAAATAATTATCCATAATTAACTTATATAAGAGAGTGAAATAAAAGAAAATTATTTTTTCTTATTAAAACTTATAATTTTAAAATTAATTATTCATTAGAAAGAAGTTAATTATCATTTTCTTAGTCTCCAAATAGGTACGCCCATTTATTCATAACCTAAAAACTCGGCAGTCAATTATTGACCGTAGGATTAGTTGATCAGTTTATGTAGAATCACAGCTACTATTGTAGTTGGGTGGCCCTGGTGTCTGTTAGCTGACCTTCCATTTCTGCTCCCAAACCAGGGTCAAACTAAGCTTAATTATATGCTAAACTATAAGCTTAATTTCGAATAGTTGATTTTTGGTTAAAAGTATAAATATGATCTTTATAATTTGGGTTGATTTTCAATTTTGTTCCGGTAGTTCTAAATGTTTCAGTTTAGTCTTTTAACTTGAAATTTAGTTTTAATTTGATTCATATAATTTTCTCAAATTTCATAAATTGTCACTGTCATGTCATTTTTTTTTCAATTGAATAGAAAAATAGTTTCGTGACCATTTATGAGATATAACCAAACTATAAGACCGAAATAGGAAGCTCAAATCACCAAATCTAAACTAATTTCAGTTGAATTTTCTACAAAATTCTACAATTCTCTACAGTTTTCTTCCATTATTCTGAGTGGGGTCTCCAAAAGAAAACCAAACTTGTGGGAGTGAAAATCAAGGACTAAGGGACGTGGCTGGCGGCAATTCCATTGAATCATATAAATTATAATGTCGCTTTTCGCTTACTCCCACAGAATTTTTGGCTTTGGCTTTGGTTTTCCATTAGAATCGTGAGCAATCCAAAGCCATTTTCTTGTTAAGCTAACTTCCATAATCATGCAAGCAATGCCATGCAAACACCACGCACGTGCTCCGACCCATCAAGCCCCTGAATTTCCTCCTCTATATAACACCGGCTTCTTCTAAACCACCGCCACCGCCGTCTGCGGCCGCTGAAAATCGACCCGTTGAAATGATCGGTTCATGGGTTGCTGTAATTTTTCTCTTATGGGAACTGTTTCTGAGCTCTGTGGTTCATTTGGTTTACTGTTTGTATATTTTCAGCTCCGCCGTAGCCGGTGATGTTAGAAAGTTTAATTTGGTGAATTTTGAGCCCAAAAAAGTGGAACAAATAAACTCTTCATCTTCATCGTCAAGGAATCTTGAGCAGCTTCCTCCAATTGTTTTGGTCCATGGGATTTTTGGCTTTGGAAAAGGGGTTTGTGATTTATGGCGATCGCTTTCAATTTCTGCCCCTTAATGTTTTAATTCAATGGTTTTTTTTTTTCTTTTTCTGATTTATTCCATTTCAGAGATTGGGAAGCTTATCGTATTTTGCTGGGGCTGAGAATAAAGATGAAAGGGTTCTTGTGCCTGATTTGGGGTCCTTAACCAGCATTTACGACAGGTTTTCGAAAAAATTGATGATCTTTAGAACTTTTTGTAATGTTTTTGAATGTTTGGATGTTGATTTGAAATTGGGTTTTAGGGCTCGTGAATTGTTTTACTATTTGAAAGGTGGGCGAGTCGATTATGGTGAAGAACACAGCAGACTTTGTGGTCACTCGCAATTTGGCCGGCTCTATGAACTAGGTAAATTCGGATTCGTCTCTGTTTTTTTTTTTCTCTGGACAAACATTTTAATTTTTAACCCTGGGGACAAAGTGAACTTTTTTTTTTTCTTTTCTGTTTTTAGTATGAACTAAAAACAAATGTGGAGATACCTGAATTTAAACCTCCAACCTAAAAAAAATGAGTAGACCTCAAGTGAACTTAAACTTTCAAACTTCTTAAAACAAATTTAGTTAAATTGGACTCTCTTTAAAAAGTGTTTGTAATTATCTTTACTTCAATTTCTACCCATTCACACTTCCATGTGTGTATATATATATATATATATATATATCTCAAACTCTAAAGTTTCAATGAAAATAAATCTGGCAAAATTAAGTTTAGTCCGTGTAGAAAATCTTGACCATGGAACAAGTATTTCAAAACTCACAAATACAGACATAAAAATCAGCTCTAATGTCGTCTTTATTATTAATTTTTAATCTTCGCACCAAACATGTGGTTTATAAGTCTGAACACCTGGGAGAACACTTTTTTCTTTCTTTTTTTTTTTTACAATTCTTCAAATGAAAAATCAAAATTACAACATTTATTCAAGTTTAAAGTAAAGACTACAACAATTATGTTTAATAAAATTAAAAGTTTAGCATAAAAATTGATTTGTATTTTTCTCTCTGTTTTTTGTAATTTTACCAACAAGTTGCGTTGATTGAGAAATGCAGGGCAGTACCCTGAATGGGACGAGGATCATCCTATCCATTTCGTCGGCCATTCAGCCGGAGCTCAAGTTGCTCGTCTGCTCCAACAAATGCTGGCCGACAAGGTCACTGTAAAACGACATTTATACTCACTGTTATGTTATTACAATGATGACAAAACTTTAATATTGTTCTGTGGATGATGATGTTTTGTGGGTTTGATAAATTTCCAACTCATTTTCTTATGTTGTGATTGTTTGTTCTGTTCAATTAGGCATTCAAGGGGCACGAGAACACTTCGGAGAATTGGGTTTTAAGCATAACAGCCTTATCAGGGGCCTTCAATGGAACCACGAGAACTTATTTGGACGGAATGCAGTGAGTTTTTCTCTTAAAAAATGGCACTTGCTTCTTCTTCTGCCATTTTGTTAAAAATATAAATTAAAGACTAATTTCTTAGGCCCGGTATGATTTAATAACCATTTTGTTTTTTAAAATTATGCCTATAAACGATACTTTCATCCATGAGTTTCTTTGTTTTGATATCTACTTCAACAATATTTTCAAAATCCAAGCCAATTTTTGAAAACTAAAACAAAAATGTAGTTTTTAAGACACTTATTTTTTTGTTTTCGAAACTTTACCAAAAATTCAAATTTTTTCAAGAAAGATGAAACTCATTGTAAACAAATTGTGAGAAAATGTACACAAAACCAAAACAAACAACTAAGGCCCCGTTTGGCGTTTGATAACTATTTAATTTTTTATTTTTGAAAATTAAGCTTATATACACTACTTTCATCTATAAGTTTCTTTGTTTTGTTATTTACTTTTTGCATATGTTTTCAAAATCCAAGCTAAGTTTTGAAAACTAAAAGTAGTTTTTTAAAACTTATTTTGTTTTTTGAATTTGACTAAGAATTCAAATGTTTTCTTAAGAAATATAAAAATTATTGTAGAGAAATGATGAGAAAACAAGTACAATTTTAAAAAATCAAATGGTTATCAAAATATGAGGTCTTGAATTCGACTAGTCAGGTTCAATTACGTCATCTCGTAACCCTTTTGGTCTCAACTTTTCTTTTCAGACCAGAAGATGGGGAAACCATGAAACCTATAAGCCTTCTACAGCTCTGCCGAGTTGGGGTTATAGCTTATGACTGGTTGGACATTGCCTGGTTGAAAAAATACTACAACTTTGGATTTGATCACTTCAACATGTCATGGAAGAAAACGGGAGTTTTAGGTCTGCTGAAATGTCTGTTGGGAAATACAGGTCCATTTGCTTCTGGAGATTGGATTCTCCCTGATCTCACAATTCAAGGATCAATGCGATTGAACAGCCGCCTTCAGACGTTTAACACCACATATTATTTCACCTATGCGACAAAGCCTGCAACAAAGATCTTTGGCTTCACACTTCCTTTTAGCTTCATTGGAATTCACCCTCTGCTTTCTATCAGAGCATTGCAAATGAGCCAATGGCGCTTCCCTTCCGAGCTCTCCCCGCCGTATAAAGGCTACCGGTGAGTTCTGCAAATGTGCCTTCAAGAAAAAGAAAAACTGTCTTTTCTGATTGAATTTCTACAGTCAGAAGAATCATCAGCCAAATTTGGCTGAATGATTTTGTTTTCTGGGAAGAGGATTGGTGAGTGATTCGAGTTCGTGGTCGTGAGTGTTGCAGGGATGAAGATTGGCAGGAGAATGATGGAGCATTAAACGTAATATCTATGACTCACCCTCGTTTTCCAATTGAACATCCAAGCCATTTTGTTCAGAATGAATCTGAATCTCTTCGTTCGGAACCTGGCATCTGGTTAGTCTATTTGGCTCACTCTTTTGAATTGGGAATTTTTTTTTAAGGGCGTTTGGCAATGGATTCTGAAGACTGATTTTATGTAATTGTGTTTGATTTTTTAGCCTAGATTAGTAAGTAGGCTTAAAAGAGAGGTTCAATTCATGAGAATGACATGTTGATAGTTCGAAATGAATAATTGGAAACTTCTAACTTAAAGCTGGTTTTCAACTGTAGTGATGCAAACACCCCCTACTTAAAGAATTATTGATTATCTTATTCAATTTTGGGGAAATTTGGATGTAGGTACTACAAGATTGTGGAGGCAGATCACATATCATTCATTATTAATCGGGAGCGAGCAGGAGTTCAATTTGATCTAATATACGACGGCATTTTTGAGCGTTGTAGAAAACATATATTTAGAAGGAAACAACTGACCCTGCCAAACCATGTACATTGACGTACAACAGTGAAAGAAAATCAAAGAGAATTTCACTTTTTTACATTTATGTTGATCTTTAGCTTCCTTTTATACTTTTTAGTGTTATTTATACCGTTTGGTTGTACACAGAACACATATATCTTTCTTACCAACATGAGCATAGCTCAATCAGTTATGACAATATAATATCAACTAAAAGATCAAAAGTTCAAATTTTCACTCTACCAATCATTGAATTCAAAAAAAAAAAAAAAAACAACATAGATCTTTCTTCGTTTACTTTAGTTAATAACATCTGTGAAGAAAGACAATAAAGAAAATTTAACAGTGAGTATTTGGAAATAGCAATGGTTATAACAAAATGAACAGACAGAAATGGAGCTAGTTGAAAGCAATATGAGCAAAACAGAATTCAACCAGACCACCTAGTGTAGTAAGAAAGAAAAAAAAAAGAAACCCTTCTCAGTTACTATGGACTTACAAAAGCTGCAATATGCTTCACAAACAAAAGAAGAGTAGAAAACAGAATTTTTTTCCCCCCATCAAATCCTCTACAACAATAAATCTTAACTCATCCTGTGATTATTAACTGAATAATTCACGACATATGAACTCTGCAGAACGAAATGTCTATAAATCAAAGTAAGTAGTTTTCATATGAGCCTTAGTTCATACTCTCCAGCCATTGTGATGTATCTCACCCATGGAAGAGCCTGGTACCCACTTTTCTCAATAATCTTCAGGTAACGAACCTACGAATCACAGTATTGCACATTAACATATAAAATATCAGATCTGCAACGACTCCTAGTTTCATACTAATAAAGAGGAACATCATATCTCCCAATGTGTATAAGTATTCGACTCCAAGATGAATATGTTTAATCCGGTTGTACATATCCTCCACCAACATGATGTAACAAAAGAAATAAAATTTAGCTCGTATATTTGAGCTTGAAACTAATGCAAATCTACTCAACCTAATTGTGTTCATACATCGCAGTTAACAGAATATATACAAGACTATGTCGATGTCCTTCTTCAAGAAAAGCATGCCAACTTTTTGTAAGACAGTTTGAATTTTTTTGTCCATGCTCTCATCCAATACTGTATATTTTTCAGATTTAATATATGCTTTTAAAGGGAACTTCTTGCATGAAAAAATCAGAGCAGAGAAACAGGACTTATCATGTTCTGGAATGGAAACATGAATAACGAGAATCAAAGAAAGCATATGGAAGCCCTACCTGGATTCCAGAAACGGTAAAATATGGTATCTCAAACTTTACACGAATTGGTGCTTTTCTCTCCGGAGTCGCTTCTTCAGATGTAATTGAAGGAAGGCGAAACTCTGCCCTTAACATATACTCCTGAATTTTCCAGAATATTAGCTTCCTGAATGGAGCTATTCATGCATAAGATGTCATTGATAGAGATGCAAATAAATTTTTAAATACCTTGCCACCTGGAAAAGATCTAATTTTCCAGCATAATGCATCATTTTCTGGTGCATAAGAAGCTGACCCCATTGAGGTCCGAACATTTGGGTTGGTAGCATCTGCTGGCACAGGCAACTCAATCTCGACATTTGTTGCAGTGCTGTAGGATTAACTTTTTATTAGTAAAAAGGAACAAGGAAGATAAAATTTTTACCGACCTCCCTCAAACTTTTCTTTTGCAAATAAAATAAAAGAAGACATGTTTAATACCTACGCTCCTTGAACTGGCTTCTTGCTTTTACCATAATCTCAATACGGCTTTTTGAATGTCTTTCAACTTGAGCTTCTACCCAAATAAGAGGCTTTACCTGTCAACAGAAAGGACGAAGCAAATTAAATAACGAGATAGAAGGAAGAAAGGAATATACCAACAGCAACTAGAAAGTAGCATTCACATGGATATATCCAACCTGAGTGCTGAGTCTATAAGTCATGAGATCAAAAGATCCATCCGGTGGTATGAAGGATATGGTTCGATCATTTTCAAAGCGGGCCAAGCGTACGCACCTAAAGCAAAAAATAAGCATTTAGTTAAGAACTTAAGGTAACACAAAAAGTTAAGCATTTAGTTAGAAACTTGGGCAACGCTTGACAGTCGTACATTATTTTATATGTCCATGCCCAACAAAATACACAGATTTTCTTTTTTAACTACGAACACAATACACATATATTAATCAGTATTTGTACAAGAAAATAAAAACACCAAATGGTTGATACATACTGGTGAAATTTGATGTCTTCCAAATCTATAGCTTTTCCTTTTGTGCTTCGACCTTGTGCTTCCAATAATACTCTATCGTTGAGCCCAAGCTTACACTCAGGCATACCACTACAAGAACAAACAAACCAAACCTTGATTTCTGCTTATCAACTAAGATACAAATGGAATGAGAAGGATATTATAACAAATCACTGAAAGGAGACTGGAAAGCAAAGAAATGAATGTTTCAAGGCCAAGTTATGAATAAGTACGTATGTATATAATGATAAAGGACTGAAATATGAGAACAGAAAGCAAAGAAATGAGGATTTGAACAATACCACAAAGACAATATTCACGTGTTTCAAAGTTAATACTTGTTCTTTTTGAATGAGAAATGAAACTTTTCATTGAAATAATGAAAAGAGACTAGTATATACAATATCACCCCTTTGGGGGTTTGTATCCTTGAACATTAAGTTAGCACTTCTTCTTAGCTTACTACAACAACTAAATAGATCGTACTGTCTAAATGGTTTCATTTCCCAGTTCAGAGTTCGCAAAGTAAAAAAGAGAGTAAACCAATAACGGGATGTCTCCATGACTAGAAAATTTTCTTGACTACATGAAAAAGTACTTTTGAGGATTTTGTGTGCAAGATGGAAGTGAGGAAAGTACAAGCATTGTCCATGCCAATATGTAAATTTCTCAAAGCACAGTGAGCAGACCTTAAGTAAGTTCTCATCTTCAATGCCCCCACAACATCTGACCTAATTATTTGCCCGTTACTGTTGACAAGTATATTAACACTCTCCACCACATCCAAAAAAACCTGGAGAAATAAGAACAGGACATTACCAGCTAAGCTTTAAAAATCACAAATGAACATACGCAGCTTCTTATTTCAAATGACACATACTTCATTCTTCTTGTAATTTATTCCTTCGCTCCGCCAAGAAACTGCATTTGTTACTGCCATGGGTGGCCTCTGAGCAACCTCCATTCTATAAGCATCAGTCTTTATAAACTCACTAAGAATCTTTGCCTCGGTGTATTGAGGATAACCAAAGTCCATGATTTCATCAAGCAACTCATACTACAAAGAACATAAGTATTAATATTATCATTCACCACCTGACATAAATCACAACATATGATATGGTCAACAATTTAAGAAATTTATAATGATTCAATCTGTGAAAGGCACATCTTACCACCACAACAAAGTTGTCTCTAAGCGATTCTTCTTCCAGCTCTTCAAAATAATGCTTGAAGACCTGTGGCATAGCGATTCATGTCAACTATTCATTACTTTTCTTTCTCATCATGATACATATTTTCTCTGAAGTCCCAAAACCTACCTACAATCTTTATATATAAATTTATTTTATAAGAAACACAATTGGAATTCAGTTACCACAGTCGTCAACCTTGAAAAGTAAACTAACGGGACAAAAGAATTATTCTCCTATTGTTGGTACTTGGTAGAAAAAGAAGATTGTTACTCGTGAGTAGCCTTGAATTTTAAGGAATCCTATCCAAAATCTTATTCAACCATGTAACTTCAGGAACAAAGATAATGTGTACACTATCATTAATCCAAATGAAACATGTTTAAAATACCAAATTACTTTGATGGAGAACGCTATGATAATACTTACATCAACTACTCGGTGCAAAAAGGAAAGAAGACTTGCAGCATTGCAATTCTGCCTGGCAGCAACCATCAGGTACACATTATTGTGTTGAATATACATGTAGCTTATGCCGTTGTCGTAAACTACTGGATCTTGAGATTGTGGATCACCCTGACATCAAAAGAACTGACTATAAGAAACCACACAGTAAAATTCGACCGTCGGACAAGCTAATGCAATTCAGATTTTAAATAAACTGTCAGGTAGAGATTCAAATCGTTGTATTTCCCCATTCTTTATTGGAATCTGCTTCCTAATGACATAAAAGACACAAATCCAAAACGAGCACCTCCAATTTCTCTGATTCAGTCGCATTTCTCATCAATTTACTTGTGAACAAAAACTAAATCACTCATCCTAAAAAGCAAATAAGACAATGATTCTATCAGGGACTGATTAAATTAAAAAAAAGATCCAAAACCTCCTTCTCGATGAGCTTGGTGAAGAAGCGCTCGGCCTGAACTGCCGAGACATCGCCACGATAGTCGCGCCAAATGAGAACACGCCCTTTGATGTCTAATAGGAACAGCGCGGAGGCCGCCCCCGCCATTGATTTGAATCAGAAAACGCTCTGTAAATCACTAGTACAAACAAATTCTTCCTCCCGTTAGCTAGGTTGTTCACGATCAAACAAGGTGAGCATAAGAAATTGATGGAGATCTCGCGATTTCCACCAGAAGAATCAACTGGCAAGAACGGTAGATCTACTTGAATCAATTCGACACATCGTCGAGCCAGAAACTTGAATCCTCTAGATGCCGACGCTCAACCATTAGTAGAGGACGATCTGCGGCAAGCTGTTCCAATTTGCCGAGTTATTTTAGTTTGCAATCGAGAGTTTTCCTTTTCCTTCCTTTTTTTCTGATAAATAAATTCATAATCAGCGTAAGGATGTGAAAATACTTTGAAAATTATTATTGAAATACTTGGGTCTACTTTTTAATTTTTGTTTTTGTTTTGTTCTTCAAAAATAATTTATAAATCTATTTTTTATAAACTGGTTTTATATTTGTCAATCCTATATATATATATATATATATATATAGTTCTTTAATACAATGATTTTAAAATATAGTTATTTAAATTAAGTTTTACTGAAAAATACTTCAATTATAAAAGTATAACTGAATTTTATTAATTGAATGTATCTAATAGGCAAATTAAAAAAAAAAAATCAATATTTTCAGCAGACAGACCAAACTCAAAGTTAATAAGCATGCTAAACCTAGTTCTAAAAACAAAAAGAACTAAAACTATACCTTCATTTTTTCAATCTAGGTCTCCAAAAATGAACAAATATTAGAATTAAAATACTCAATAAAAATAAACTTTATTTGCCAATTAGAATTAGAGATGTATTCAACACTTCAATAAGGATAAATTTATTTGTGTAATTTTCACCTCCCAAAAAGTGGAAACTAATTTAGTATAAAGTTCAAATTTTTTTTTATAGTTTTATTTTAATTCCTCAAATTTTAATAATACTCTTAGACTCAACCCATTTTTTTCGTCTCTCCTAGCATCAATGATATTGAGTGTTTGAAATTTTATAGAGAACTTTTGTAGTAATAAATGGGTAACATAGGCCCCGTTTGATAACTATTTGGTTTTTGGTTTTTGATTTTGGAAAATTAAGCTTATAAATACTACTCCCACTTATGATTTTACTTGTTTTGTCATCTACTTTTTGCCTATGTTTTCAAAAATCAAGACATGTTTTGAAAACTAAAAAAAGTAGTTTTCAAAAATTTGTTTTTGTTTTTAGAATTTGGCTAAGAATTCAAATACTTTCTTAAGGGAGATGAAAACCATTATAGAGAAATTGGGAGAAAACAAGCTTAATTTTCAAAAACCAAAAATCAAAAACCAAATGGTTACCAAACGGGGCCATAATTTTTTACTTTTTATATCTAACTATTGAATATGTTTTAACACTATGTCTTCTATCAATTCGAGAATAGTTCAGTAAATAATGTACTTATTACCATCTTAATGATTGATGGTTTGATTTCTTACTCCGCAATTGTTGAACTTAAAAAAACTCTATATTTTCTCTAATTCTAAAGGGATAGTTAGTGATATGTTCATATCTTCATGTCATTGACTATTAGTTATGTGCAAGAGATGTTATTTAACAACAAATATATAGTCATTTGTTGATATGTGGATCTGACCTAGGTCGACTTCGATTGGATCGTGTGGATCGAGCAATCGAGTTAGGCCAGATTCACACATCAATATCATCAATTCTTTCAATTTTAACAAAAAGAATTAAGCAATCGATAACATTTTCTATATATATATGTGTGTAAAACTTTTAAATTTTAGAAACTTAATAAGGAATAAGGATAAACTTTAGACCTCAAAACTATATTTTAAGTTTTTAACCGTCATTTAAAAAGAAAATAAATGTTGTTATTAGTATTTTCACAAAATAAATTGTCACAATACAAAAAATTATTCAATGTAGTTGTCATTCTCTAAACTTTTGAATGTATAGTAAAACTATAATTTTTTTCTCCTATATCTAACAGTGTAAAACCGTCAGTCACATTATATCAATCTCTGCCCACGTCGAGTGAATACTGTCAAGCGTGTGGGATTTTTATTTTCATTTATTCCCCTTCCCTTATATCAACACGTGCTTCTTGACTTGACGCATTAAGTAAATTGCCCAAGTTGCAGCAGTAGCAGATAAATTCAATAAATTTACAATCAGCCTTCCTTCGTCCCACAAAACAATACAAAAGGAAAAAAAAGAAGAAGAAGAAAATTAAAAAAAAACACAAAAGTTATGGAATTTGAGTTTGAATTATTAATCATCATCTTCCACTAAAGAGGCCGCTGAAAACTTGGCTGTTGCCGCCGAGTGAGGCCTCCCACTCGACGGCGGATGTCATAAGCTGCGACAGCAAAGCAACAATTTCACGCATCTCCGGTCTCCCCACCGGATCTTCGTTCAAACACCACGCCGCTATCTCTCCCATCTGCACCCACCCATTTAAATCTTACCATCGCAGCCAACTTCCAAAGCTATTTTCACATCACTTAAAAAGTACTTTTTGCTATGAACATGGTTACTATAGTTTTTAAGCATAATTTCAATTTGGTTTCTATGTTTTCGAAGATTTCAGTTTCAACTCTATGGTTTGAACTTACTTTTTATGTAGATTTAAATCTTTGACTTCAAATGAAAGAGTATATGTCAATTACCACTAAGATATGCTCATGTTGATAACTATAAATTGATAATTTTCGAGTGAGTAAAAATCAATGTAAAGAAAAATTGTGAAGTTTAGTTTAACCATAAGAACCAAATTAAAACTAAATTAAAACTTTTAGAGTTATATAGAGACCAAATTAAAATCCAACCTCAATTGGTTGAATCCAAAATCTAAATTTATAATTTAACCAAGTATTTGTATTTATTAAAAATATGTTTAAAAAGTTTTCATGGTGTCAAATTTATATTATCAAGAATAATTTTTTTAAAATTTTAAAGGTGGATGTATTAAGACTTTAGGAGGGTAAAATGTGTTTTTAATTAAGATGAAATTATAAATTTAGACCATTAACTTTTAGGGTTGTATTTAATAGATTTCTAAACTTTTAATCATGTGTCTAATAAGTCTTTAAAGTTTAAAATTGTCTAGTAGGTGATCTCTCAACTTCCTATATTCTACATTTTTAGAAAAATTTATGAATTTATTAGACAAAATTAAAAAGTTATGTCTTATTAGACACAAAATTTATGAATTCTAAAAGATTTCAAATATTACATAGACCTATTACACACAAAATTAAAAGTTCAAATGCTTATTATATACAAAATTAAAAGTCGAAAACTATTAGACATAAAATTAAAAGTTTAGAAATCTAGCTAGTAGACTTTTTTTTTTGAGTGAAAGGATAACTTATGGTACTTTATCAAAAGTGGTTTTAAATTCTAAAAATACTTGTAGCTTATATGAATATATTGAAAAAACCAAACTTCCTTAGTGCTTATTTTAAAAAGTATTTAATAGACTTTTTTCTTTAAAAAATCAGAACTATTCATAGACTTCACTTAGTAAAACTCAAAATTTATGGAAGCAAATTTACCTTGAAAATATCGTCCATCGGGTAGCTTCCATGCAAATTTCCATCCACGACAGCTTCCAGAGCAGCCTCAGAGTCTTCCCCTTGGAATATCGTATAAATCTAAGCAACACCAAAATTTAAACCATACCTTTAAAAATATATATATTTTATCTAATAATGAATGCAATAAATGTAGTTAAATTGGAAATTTAATTACAAGTGAGATTAATGATTTGGTTCTCTTTGGCTCTTGGTTGTCTCGAGTCAGTGCTCTTCTTCCTGTAATTAGCTCCGCCAAAACCACTCCGAATGCAAATACGTCCGTTTTGGGGGTCACTTGAAGCTCTTTTACGGATCTTTTAATTTAAACAGATTTACCAAAGAAAATTATTAGTAAGACGATCCAAATAATTGAAGAACTCAAAATTTTTAGAAATGGATATGATTTGGTTTTTCTTTCTCTTCTTACTCTGGAGGAAGGTACCCCGGTGTTCCAACAAGTCGGGTTGCTACGAGTTCATCGTCGTTGGTTCGTCCGACCAGCTTTACCAGGCCGAAATCTGCAACCTGCAAAAAAAAAAAACCAACAATAAAGAAATTTATTTGAGAAATTATTAGAAGATGCGGCCACAATGTAATTAGTAGGTTTAAAATGTATTTTTGTGAAAGAGTAGTCGTGTCCCGTTGTAGTAGCCACATTCAATCATTTTTCAAATTTAAGAGCTATATCGACAATTTTATGACCTTAAATTAAGGGCCCCTTTTAGTCCAATCTCAACCTTGTCTCTCACATTTTCTTTTTAACTTCTGACCTCTATTATTCTACTAGTATACTAAAATATCTATTAAATTATAAATTTCGCCCCCATATTTTGAATATTCAAATATTGTATATTACTTCAATTACGATCTAAAACAATTCTTATTTTAGTTCATGAGGTTAACGTCGCTTGATGAAGTTTCATTATGGTTATGGCCAAATAAATTAGTTTTGATATTAGTTGTTGGATTGAGACGGGTAAAATTATGGTTGGTCTTTATTAGTATATGTGAAATTCATCCCAGTTATTAAAGAAAGTTAGGACTTGTTTGGTAGGCAATTTAAAAACAGAGTTGTATTTCATGTTTTCAGATATGTACGTGTTTGATAGTAGATTTAGAAATTGAATTTCAATTTAAACAATTGTTCAAAATGTGTTCAATAATATATTTATAGACCATGAAACTAGTTGTATAATTGCAAAACTAAATATTCGAAGTTGAATATAAACCATTATTAATTAATTTATAAACACGTTTTTTGTTATAAATTTTGCATAATTATTACTTTACACTATCATATAATTTATAATATATTATATTATAAAATTTTAATATAACAAAAATAAATTGAGTTTATAACATAAAAATACTATATTTATTAAAGTTTTCATCTCTTTTAATATAATTCTACATTTTAAAATTTCAAATTCAAAATCTAGATACAATGAAAACATAAAAATATTGATTTTAGAATTTTCATAATTATTTGGATCATAGAATCCAAAAACAATATTAGAAAACATATATGCCAAACACATATTCACTGAATTCAGTAAATTTGAAAACATAAAACAGAATTCATATGACCTACCAAACAAAAAGTTTAAGATCCAAAGACATAATTGAAATTTCTTAAGTTCAACGTCCATGTAGATTCAATATTCAAAAGTATAAGAACAAAATTTGTAGTTTTATCTAGTTATGATAAACTTAATGTTTTTAATCTCTTATAAAATATAACGTGTAGGTAAAGTATTAATTACCTTTGCTCCAAGGCTTTCATCAAGAAGAATATTACTTGTCTTGATGTCACGGTGAACATATCGCGCTTTAGTGTGGTCGTGAATGTACTCAATACCCTTTGCTGCATCTAGAGCTATCTGCGTTCTTGTAGTCCACGATAAAGGTTGGTGCCCTAAAATCAATGTTAATTCTTCATAAGATTCAATCTTAATGATTTAGGAAGAATAACACTTAGGTTTTTATTAAATTAATTAATTTAGTCAAGTTATTCTTCCCATATAATTTAAACAAAAGCCAACAAATGAGAGAGATTGACCAATAATTTAGAGTACCTCTTTTCAGTGGATCGTGGAGATGGTCACTAAGCGATCCATTTTGAACATATTCATAAACCAAATATAAATGGTCATCTCCACTGGCATACCCTAGAAGCTCAACCTGAAAAATCAAAGTTTTACACATTCATAATACTAAACATAATGTTTAGGGGCATGTTTGGTAGGCAATCTGAAAACATAATTTTGAAAACAAGCGATTCACTAAAAACATAGTTGTATTTAATTTAATGTTTTCAAATAAGTGTTTGGTTGCTGATTTAGAAATTTGATTCCAATTTAAACAATTGTTCAAAATGTGTTCTATAATATATTTGTAGACCATAAAACTAGTTGTAGTTGCAAAACTAAATATTAGGTTGACAACTAAACATGAATATAAACCATTATTAATTAATTTATGAACATGTTTTTTTGTTATAAATTTTGTATAATTACTATATTACAATATCATATGATTTATAATATACTATATTATACATATTTTAATTTAACAAAAATAAATTGAATTTATAACATGAAATACTATACTTATTAAAGTTTTTATATTTTTTAGTATAATTTTGCATTTTAAAATTTCAAAATCAAAATCTAGATATAATGAAAACATAAAAATGTTGTTTTCAGAATTTTCACTATTTGGATCACAAAATCCGAAATACAGTTTTCGAAAACACATATTCACCGAACTCAGTGAATTCAAAAACATAAAACAGAATCCAGATTGCCTACCTAACAAGCTCTAACATGTTCATTCAAATTTCATATCATTGTTTGAGTATTGCAAATCCATATGCACAAAAGTAAAATGAATGATTTATTTTACCTATAAATGTATGAAAAAAAAATTGCAACAAATTTATATCAAATGATCAAATTAACATAATTATACATGTGATATAAACATAATATATCATTTCACTAAATTCAACAATATATAGTTGGGAGGTTCGAACCTCTGACCTCTTTACTGAAGGCATAGTCTTAACCTGAGCTATGTTTAGGTTGACAAACACGATATATCATATATACAAACTTTATCTAAGAAAATATTTTCCCTTTTTTAATCGATTTAAATCCAACGAGCCATTTTATAAAACATTAAAATAGAAAAAGATAAATTTATGGGATTAATGCCAGTAATATACCACATTAATATGATGGATCCTGCACAGGACTTTTAATTCTGCGAAGAACTCTTTGGATTTACTAGATTTCATTTTCTTAATTGCAACTTCCTGCAATATAAACAAGCAATTATAAACTAAAAAAAATAAACTTTCTTTTTATTTTCTACTTCTACCGTAGAAAATAGAATAAAAAAAATGTTTTTGAACTCAAAAAATAAAAACCTGTTCATTTAATACTCCATAGTAAACAATTCCATATCCACCCTCTCCGATCTTGCGAGATTCATCAAAGTTAGCCGTAGCCTCTTCGATCTCCTCTATGGTAAAAATGACAGTTCTTTCCGATTCAAATCCTGAAACGTCTGTAAATTATATTTTTACTGTAAGTAATTAGTCTGTAATCCTCTGTGTTCTAATTAAAAATAACTTATGATATGACTCTAATTTTTTTTCTTACCTTTTCTAAATGATCTTTTCTGAGCTTCCGATTTCGCCTTCGAAAACGGATATTGCAAGCTGCAAGTCCCGAGAGTGCTAAAACTCTTGGAGGGAGCTTTTGAACTTTCCACCTCGTTTTTTTGCTTTGACTTTTTTAATTTTCTCCTTATGAAGATGATAAGCAATGAGCCTAATGAAAGCACTGTCAAAGTTGATAATATTGCAACAACTATTGTCCATACATGTTTCCTTGACGATCCTAATCACACAGAAACATACCATATTAGCAGTAAATCATAAGTATATATTAAACTTGTTTTTAATTCACTTTTTAAATAAGTTAATTCAATTTTAATAAATTACAAACCGTAGTTTTCAAAGTTTTGTTTTTTATTCTTGAAATTTGATCAACATTTTAAAATACTTTTTAGGAAAGAAAATGCTTCTTTTTTTTTTTAAATAACTTTTAATTGCATCAAATTAGATCTAAACTTGAATCAAACTTTTCAATACTAATTTACTAGGTAAAATTTTAAAACAACAAAAATTCAAACAAAATTGTCAACCTCAGCATAGCTCAATTGGTTAAGACATTATAACTTCGATTAAAAGTACATAAGTTTGAATCTTTCCACCCTCACAACTTATTAAATTTATGTGTTTTAAAAATTAAATTGTTGATAGGTTGCTATACTTTCAAGTATGTTAGTCCCTGTAATTAAAAAGCTTCTAATTGGTTTATAATTTTTAATTATATGTCTAATAAGTTCGAACATCGACTTTGTTAGTTTAACATCAATGGTGTGCATATAAACATAAAATTGATTTTTTTTTTGGTTCAATAATATGTATGAAAGGAGATTCGAATCTCCGACCTAGTCGAGAATATAATGTTTTAACTAGTTGAGCTATACTCCAGTTGACAAATTGACGAAACTAAATAATAGAGATAAAGTAGACATGAAATCAAAAGTTTACATGGCTAGACCTATTAAAAAAAAAATTTAAGAACAAGGACCAAATAGACAACCTTGAAAATTTTCAGCAACATATTGAAAGTTTTTTTTAATTGAGTTTAGAGCAAATTTGTAAATTGTAATATTACTGAGAAATATGTAGGCTAAATTATAAAAAATACTTTTAAACTTTGCTATTGTTTCAAAAATATCCCTATTTTTTCAAAAGTTGCAATATTAAGTTGACGTATCTTAATGTTGTTCATTCACTTAATTCAGCATCGATTTTTAGGTAGTTTTGAAATATTTATAAAATGTCAAATATAATATTGTAATTTTTAAAAGAATATGGGTATTTTTTGAAACAAATAGCATAGTTGAAGATTATTTTTTTATATATAATTTAGCCAAAAAAAAAAATATACGAATTACCTTTTGTACTTTGATACGCATTCTTGGGCATCGGCACAAACAAAACCCAACCCGGTACAATGAAGCTAGGGTCATGAATCAATTTTCTATTCAAATTATAAATTTCACTCGCATCAGCCCACAACAAACTCGCGATTTGCGATAACGTATCATGCGACTGAACCGTGTAAGTCACCACAATCTTAGACTCATCTTCAACACATCCACACAACAATTTCACACCAAAATCGTTTCCAGGAAGAAGCACCGGATCGCCGGAAATCCACACCTGTCCGCTGTAATTTTGATTCGACACGTCGTTCAAGGAGTCGCCGATTCTCACTCTGAACGACGTGTCGTGAAAATACGCCGTTCCCAACACTCCGTCGGCCGGTTCGCACGAACACGGAACCGTAATTAAGTAATCTCGAACGCCGACGCGCTCGATCTGCTGAATCTGTGACGGATTGACGGAGTACGCGGCGGCGATTTCGCTCTTGGCCTGCAAGCCACCGTTGACGTGATATAACGAGCCGTCGCATTTCTTTATGCTTGAACATTCCATCGGAATCATAGTTTGATTAGAGGCGACGATGGAAATTGCTGAAGAACAAGTGAATATCAGTAGAAAGATGGAGTGTGAAACGACGGCGTTTGAAGCCATGGGAGCGGTTTTAGGAGTTCTTCGTTTTGCTGCGAGGAAGAAATAAAACAGAGGTACAATTGATTTGATGCCCCCCTGTTTGCTCTGTATTTGTGATTTGGCATTTTTAATAAATATATATATTTTTTATTTTTTATTTTGACGTATTTCAACATAACAACAAGCAGCTAAAGCCATTGATACTAACGGCCGAGTTGAAGAAGTTGTTATTTGTTGATTATATAAATATGTTTTATCTTTCCATCAATTTTTTTGCTGTTAATTTATTATTATTATTATTATTTTATAAAGGAGGCCTTTCTTCCATGTGAGTGAGGGATGAATTCTATGCAATGGTCGGGTGAGTATATGAAAACTTTTATTAAAATGAAAATGTAATTCACTATAAAATAATATTTAGCTGACAAATTGAGCTTACAAAATTTAGATTTATATAGTATGAGTTACTAAATACAATTTTGAATAACATTACTTACCTTATATCTTGACAACAATATCTAGACAGGTGGACCAATAGACACATAAATAAATTATCATAGTTTTGAATTATTCGTCAATGATTTAAAAAAACTAGGTTCATAAAAGCTTGAGTTCATGTAACTTAGATGAACAAAGACACAATCGCTATAAGCAGTCTTAGGTATAAACGTTCTCATACGTTAGTAATAAATATAAAAATAATTGAGCTTGACTACAAATACATGAAGCTAGATAAAAATTTGTGAAGTATTGATAAGATATTAAATTTACTAAACCATCAACTTAAACTCTTAGATTTAGTAAAGATTTAACATGTTATTAAAATAGAGATTCAATGCTGGAAGCTATGCAAATTGCTTCCAAATTTTTAAGTCTGTAAATAGAGAGTGTTAAAAGTATCGATAAAATTTATTAATTTAATATAAATTAAGGAGAGGGAAGACAGGGGATAATACGAAGCCAAAGAATAAGCCAACAACAAAGTGCTTGGTTTTTTTGGTTGTTCCTTTTGTCCTCTTGCCATCTATGATTAACATTAACAACATCATAAACATTCTCGAACATTAGTCATTAGATGTTGTGGATGGGGAAGCCGGCTAATAAGACGACGCATTGAAATGATAAGCTCCACGTGGCATATTCTTGTTCTTCATTTTCTTTCTGTTTGATCAGGGCCACGGTCTGCCAATAAAAAAACTACGTTAGCAAGATCGATACGTTATGAGTAAATCATAAGTTATCGGAAATCATATTAATTATACATTTTCATATATGACAATACTGTTATGTTAAGATCTCTTCTTAGGTAGCTTTTCTTTTACTAATAAATTATTAAGTTTTGTGAAAACTTGTTCTAAACCTGACTTGAAATTCCCATTTAAAATGAGATAGATAGGGACGAGAAGAGGGAAATTCTTTTGCTAATTTTTTTAGGAAAGTGATGGAGAATAAATTCCCATCTATATCCTAATCTTTTCTTCATTTGACTATTTTAAGTATTAATATATGTGTATTAATTTATTATATTAAATTGTTTATAGGAAAATATTGAACATTTTTAAAAATAAAATTTAGTATTGGCTATTTTTTATCTATTAGTTTAAAATATCACCACAACTTTTGAAAATATGTTACAAGTAATCAAATTTGATTTGGAACAAGTTTTATAATCTCTTTTTAAAGTATCCATGAATTTTCAAAAGTTGTATTAATACCCTTAACTTTTAAAAAACAAGTTAAAAATGTCATTACCGTTAGTATATGGACGAAAAACATTTATCTACATCTCATTACCTCATTCTTCCATTTCTTCTCTCTCATGATTTGCTTTAATCTATAGCATGTCACTTCTCTATTTTTCCCCTTTCTTTTTCAATACCCTCTTTACTCTTCTTCCATTTTTCAATCTCTAAAACTAACCCATTCAATCAAGGTATATAGACTATAGCAAGAAGAAAAGAGAATAATGGAACCACCAAGGGACCTTAGGACTTAAATGCTTTAACAAGGTTATACGTTGGTAATTTGAGTTAGCATGTTAGAGTTTAATACACAAAAAAAGAGACATGTTGAGAATTTAGGTCATAATTTTGAGGACATCTAGTGGTAAGGACATTTTTTAACTTTTTTTTTTAAGTTAAGGATATTAATGCAACTTTTGAAAGTTCAGGGATATTTTTAAAACGATATACAGACGATTTCTGTCCATATATTAACGGTAAAGATATTTTTGAACTTTTTTTTTAAGTTTAAGGGTATTAATAAAACTTTTGAAAGTTTAGAGGTATTTTTGAAACAAAATACTAACGGTTTCCATCCAAAACTAACGATAAGGGTATTTTTAAACTTTTTTTTTTAAAGTTTAAGGGTATTAATGAAACTTTTAAAAGTTTAGGGATATTTTTGAAACAAAATACAAAGTTTAAGGATATTTTCTATAATTTAACCATTAATAAACAATGAATTATATATAACGCCAATTTGAAAGGTCACAAAGGTCACAAAGGTCACATAATTGGGCCTTGATTCTTTGTTCAGAAATTGTGTCGTTATTTTAAAAACCCATATTTCATAAATGTCAATATTGGCTGATTTTTCTTATAATTTTACCCTTTATGATTTTTCTTATAATTTTACCCTTTATGATTTTTCTCACTCTATATTTTTGACGTAGTTTCTTCATTTAAAGTAATTGATTGTATTATTAATTACATAAAATTATTTTAATTATTATTATTATATTACACCCTTAAATTTTGCATTTACATTAAAATTCACTTCATATTTTCTCCAGAATTCTGGATTGAGTAAGTATTTATTTACTTTTTTTTTAATTTCTTTATATACATTTTTATGTCAGTATATATAAATGTATTATTATTATTATTATTATTTTGAGTTCAACAACATTTGAGAGAGTGGTGAATTCGAACCTTTGACCTCTTGGTTGAAGGTACTGCTAATTACCGTTGAAATATGTTCACTTTTGCCCCTTGATTGAGGGATTTTTTTTATTAATATTGTAATTTTCAAAACTTATTATAAAAAATATAGTATTATTCAAACTATTTATATTAATATTGTAGTTTTTATTAGCTGGACCAAGGTCACGACCTATAATATGTGGCTAAAGGTCTTCTCTTCAAGAGACGACCTTCACTTGCGTGGAAGGAGGTCGCTATGTGGCGTTTTAAAAAAAATTGTGTGGAGGAAGAGACGACCTTTGCTGCATTAAAAAAAAAAAAAAAAAATTCATGGTGGTCATCTCTTCAAGAGAGGACATATACACACAATTATCATATATTATGGGTTGGAGCAATGGACAAGCATTTGCTTTTATACATGTATGAGTGCCTGAGTTTGATTCGTAGGGAGTGCAAATCATTTTTTTTTAAATTTTCGTTTTATTTGTTAATTTCTTTTTTTAAAAAATACTACCAACCCCTATGCTTTTCTTTTTCTTTTTTTTTATTATTCTTTATACAAATTAAACTTAGTTTTTTCAAAAAATAGTCATTTTATAATTTTTATGCAATATTATAATAATAAATTATATTAAAAATATTAAAAATTATTAGCGATAGACTAATTTAAATTATAAAATTATTTTTTTTCGAAAAGACTGATTTAAATTTTTGTAATAAAGAAGACGGAAAAAAGAAAAGAAAAGCTACCACTAGTCATTTTTAATATTTTAATTATAATTTAGTTATTATAATATTAGATAAAAATTATAAAATGATGTTTTTTTAAAACTAAATTTAATTTTTATAAAGAAGAATAAGAAAAAAGAAAAAGAAAAACAGAGAAGAAGAAGGAAAAAAAACAAAAAGCAAAGCTACAGCTAATAATTTTTAATATTTTAATTAAATTTAGTTATATAATATTGGATAAAAATTATAAAATGACTATTTTTTGAAAAAACTAAGTTTAATTTGTATAAAGAAGAATAAGAAAAAAGAAAAAGAAAAGCATAGGGGATAGTATTTTTTTAAAAAAAGAAATTAACAAGTAAAACGAAAATTTTAAAAAAAATGGTTTGCATTCCTTATGAATTGAACCTAGACACTCATAGACCCAAAATATGTAGTAACTGTGTGTATATGTCATCTCTTGAAGAGATTACCTCCATGGAAGTTTATATATATATATATATATATATATATATATATATTTTTTAATGCAATGAAGGTTGTCTCATAAAGAGACAACCTTCTTCCACTCAAGTAACAGACAACCTCCACACAATTTTTTTTTAAATGCCACATAGCGACCTCCTTCTACACAAGTGAAGGTCGTCTCTTGCATGAACCTCCTTCCATGCAAGTGAACGCCGCACAGCGACCTCCTTTCACGCAAGTGAAAAGACGACCTTCAGCTATATATTATAGGTCATCTCTTCCAGAGACAACCTTGGTCCAGTTAATAAAAAATACAATATTAATATAAATAGTTGGAATAATGCTATATTTTTATAATAAATTTCGAAAATTACAATATTAATAAAAAAAAAAATCCCTTGATGGAGGGTACATTCATTTTCTTCTTTAATTATTTATTAAATCCTTTTTTTCATCTCCTCAGTTCTGTTTTATAATAATATTGTATTCATTTATTTTTGTTCTTTTGTTTGTTGTATCATTTTCTCGGTGATTTCAAATTTCAAGGTTCTGCAATTTCTGAAAATTGGTTTATATTCCAATTTCTTGTAATTATCAAACAATATATATCAATTTTTCGTATATATTTCAGAGTACATTTTACATTTTTTTCATATTGAATCCTTATATGTTTTTAAGTTTACAATACATAATGATTGGGATATAATATATACTATACTTGCATACAGTTGCCAAATATATTCCAAATTTTATCGTTCAGTCTCAAATCTAGATATATAAATTTCTCTTATATATACAAATACATACCATAATTATATATTATAACATTCGTTTACAGCATACAATTTGTACGTTTTATACATGATTATATATCACATACCTTCATCCACTTTAGGTTAAATTATAAAAAAAAAAAAAAATACCCTTAAACTTTGTCCATTATTTCAAAAATACCTTTACACTTTTAAAAGTTGCAATATTACCTTTGACATTGCATAAATGTTTCAAAACTACAATTGGAGTAGAAAAACTGTTAGGTCATGTTTATTTCACTGGTTTTGAGATGGGTTTTGACAATGGTATAAGAAACCAATGTTTATTTCATTGATCTTTACTTTTTAAAATCCAAGTAATTATTACCCATGGATAAAAATAACCCATGAACCATGAGATTTTATTATCCATGTAGGAGATGCATTTTTTTTACTTTGGACTTTTTCCCTAGGAAAATGGAGAAGAGAGAAAGGAGAATAGAGAGAAAAGTAATAATTAAACTTCCAAATATTAATTATCATTCATATCCAAACACATACATTTATTATCTAGATATTTAAATCCTAGGTTTTTAACTCCCAGATATTTTATGTGTAATCCAAACGGGCCCTTAGAATGTTGAACGAAAAGTCAACGTGTCTGAATGTCGTTCTTTTAGACTTAATCCAAACAAACATCCTAGTCACTGCCATGTCATTTCAGGTCATTGCCAAGTCATTTTTCGTTCAACATTCTAACGAATTTGTACTCCAAGAAGAGTTTTGAAACGTTTATGAAAGATAAGGGTAATATTGCAACCTTTAAAAGAATAGAGGTATTTTTTAAACAAGAGGCTAAGCTCAGGAGTATTTTTTATAATTTAACCTCGACTTTATTACCCTACATCATTTATTAATAAAGTACTAAAATACTTTGAGTAATCCTTTCATTGAACAAAAATTTGGATAACCATCAAATTAACATTATTCAAGCATAGAAATCAAAAGTTCTTCAAACTTGCCAAAAGTCTCATAACATCTAAACAGTATAAAAAAAGGTCTAACAAATTTGAAGTATAAAAAGGAAACATACTATCAAATATTTGATAACAAATTAAAAGTCGGACGATCATGGTCTTGATTACTAAATGGGGGCATTGAATCTAGTAGACACACGGTCCATGTCACCTATTAATCGGTTAAAAAAGGTAAAGAAGTTGGTATGTCAACTAGGGGTGAGCATTGGTTGGTCGAAGTCGGTTTTGGGCTCGAACTGGCGTCGACCACCAAGGTGTTGGTTTCTGGCGGTCGATTCTAGTTGGTTTTGGAGAAGTTGTTTACACCGACCAACCGTCCACACCATCGGTCGATCGATTTTAGTCAGTGAGAGAGATAGGGCATCGTCGGACACCGTTTCAAAGAGAAGAGGGGAAATCATTGCATAATTTGGAGTTAATCGCGTCGGAGCCGTTGCTTGTTGCCGGAGTGGGACGCCTTTTCTCACTGAATTGGACCTATGGTTGTCGTGAGCCATGTGGTTTTGTGCACGAGGGAGAAGAAAGGCAAAGAGGGAAGCTGGAGGTGAGGCTTACCGAAGCTAAAGTTTTTTGTGGCTGTGCATGAGATTGAGGAAGAAGATAAAGATATGGAAAGAAGAAGAGAAGAAAGCAAGAAATGGAGAAAAGAAAAAGAAAAACAAAAGAGAAGAATGGAGAAAGAATAAGAGAGAAGAAGAAAAAAAAGGTAAAATGAAAAAGAAAAAATAATAATTTTTTTAATAAAAAATATTCAAACCCCTTGGTCTTCCCAAGTAGTTGTCACTTGTCATCTACTGCATTAAATACAACAGCACACATCTAATGCCACATTTTTAATTATTATTATTTTTTTATATAAAGATAGTTGGTCGGTCGGTTTGAGCCTTTTTTGAGCTCATCGACCGATCAACAGTCAGTTTTGCTAGGTGCAAAACCGACTTCCAATCGAAAATAGCATAAAAACGTCTAACTGACGTCGGTTCAATCGGCCAACTTGGTTTATCAACCTTGTTTGCTCACCCCTAATGCTAACTAGCCCATTTTTTTACCATTTCTTCTTCAGTGCTTTCACTCTTAAAAGAAAATGCAACTTCATTTATGTATTGTATATGAAAAAATATAGGCTAAATAATTTTTTTTTTAAAAAAAAAAACCATAAACTTTGTCCTTTGTTTAAAAAATAACTTTATTATTTCAAAAGTTGCAATATTAGCCTTGACCTTTCATAAATGTTTTAAAGCTACCTTTGGAGTTGAAATCCTTCAGGGGGTGTTTGGATTGAGGAGTTGGGGGAGTGGAGTTGAGAAGAGTTAATAACTCTCTCAACTTCTTGTTTGGCCCAAAGATAATTTAACTCATATCGTGGATCCCACAAACTTATTAACTCTTCCTCCTACTACCTATTGTGGGCTCCACAAACTTATTAACTCATTCTTTAACTCTCCATTGTGGGCTCCATAACTTTCCTATCTCATTTTTTCTTCACCACATCTCACTCCTACCTCTCTCTTCTCCCATTTCCTTTCTCTCTCTATTTTTTTACATTATTTTTTAATTTTTTAATTTTATTTATTTTTATATAAATTTTCTCATCATTATTACTAATTACTAATTAAATATAAATAATTATTTTTTTTCTTTTTATCCTACAATTTTAATAAATTTTTTAACAATAATATTTTTATTTTTTTTAAATATAAATTATATAAGAATGTTTTAGATATGATACTATTATTTAAATTGAAATTTTAATATAAATTAGAGTACTGCATACCAATTTTTTTAATTGATAAAAATCTTCTCATCTCACTTCCTCCACATATGTCATCTACAATTTTATTTTTAAGTTTAAACTAAAATGACATATAACAAATAACAATCTTATCCTTTTTAAGCCTTTTTTTTAATTAATAGCTCAAAAATATATATAATTTTATGATTTGAAGATAAGAAGAATATATTTTAAATTAACTCGTATTACATTTTAGGAAATTAGATTCCAAACTTAATAAAATAAAATTATAAAATAAATAGCATAAGTATATAATATTTTGAACAAAAGTATGTATGATATTCATTTTGAATTGTGTTAAAAATATATATATTCATTTTAAACTTAATTATTTTAAAATAGCATAAATATTTGATATTCTATTTTTAACTTAGTTATTTTAAAACTTCAAAGAATATATTATTTTCAAATTAATCAAACTTTAAATAATTCATTACATTGATTAGTTAGAAAAATAAAATCTTAAATTATGCAAAAAAAAATTATTTTATTAAGCTTGAAAAACAAATTTTAAATTAAAATTTTAAAATTGATGAAAGCAAGTTTCTAACAAAATTGTAAAATATTTATAAAATAATATTATTTAAAATCTCAATTTTAGGATTGACGGAAACAAATCTATATTATTTCTAGAATTGAGAGAATAAAAATGTAAAAATCTTGAAGTTTATTTGAATTCCTTTAAATTAATGGATTGAATCCTTTCTGAATCACATGTAATATTTAAAAAAGTATTGTAAGACTCTTTTATTTGAAAACTATGCAAGACAAATGAATAATTAATGTGAGAGATATTAAAAAAAGAATGTGGAGTATTTTGTTCAAAATTATTATTTTTTCTTTAAAGAAATTTGTAAAATATACATAAATTAAAAAAAACAAAAAATTCCAATCTTAGAATTTATGGGAACAAATTCTTAATAATGAAATTTTGAGAAATTGTAGAAAAAAATTATACAAAAAAAAAAGCTAAAATTAACTCAGACTTCAGAACTCCAAGTTTAACAAATATGCACCTACACATACTTCAGAACTCCTACTCCTTGCATCTCCTTACCCCAAATACAAACTTTCTAACTCTAGACTAACAACTTTGCACCCCAACATAAACTTCTTAACTCCCAAGACTTCCTAACTCCCCAGACTTACTAACTCTTACTCTCTGCAAGTCCTTACCCCAAACAGCCCCTTAGAGTTTGGAAGGGAAATTGGGACTTGGAACAGTGTGGCAATGACCTAGAATAGTGTGGTGATTCAAATTTACGTTCTAGGTCACCCCCACACCATTCCAGATCCCAATTTTCGTTCAAAATTCTAAAGGATTTTTACTCCAATGGGTAGTTTTGAAATGTTTATAAAAAGTCAAGGGTAATATTGCAACTTTTAAAAGAATAAGGGTATTTTTTATACAAAGGGCAAAGTTCAAGGTTACTTTTTATAATTTAACCAAAAATAAATGCCTAGTATGTAACATATACATATAAGTTTATTGTAAGTACTTTAGCTTTATTTTATTTATTAGACACATTTTTGTTTGATCTCTCAAACAATCTTTGACTTTGGCATGTTGATTTAGAACATTACCCACACTTAACAGAGATAAGCAAAGAGCAAAATTAGGGCATAAACTACATAAAATTAAATTTTTGGTTAAATTACAAGTTTAGTCCCAAAATTAAGATTTGCTCGATGAGAGCCTCGAGATCCCACCTCTCGATCTCACGAGTTTTGAGAATGTTTCCTTGAAGGTCCTTAAATTCCTTCTGGATTTTCAAGATGTCGGCTTTTTAGGGAGGACTTTGGGTTTGTACTCTACAGTTGAACTTCATCTCCTCGCCCTCGGCATCAGTCTGGTTGCCCTCGACCTTAGTTTGGTCGGCCTCAGCCTCGGTCTGGTTGGCATCAGCTTGGGTCTTCCGCTCAGGTTGATCAGACTTTGCAAATTTGATGTCGCTTCGTGATCCCCCTCGATCGTCGCTTCAACTTTACCTGGTCAGCCTCAACCATTAGCCTGCGAGACAACCTGCACAACATATTTTAACTTACCTATCTTGCTCTCCTTGCTTTTGACCAGGGTTGACGTGGCTTATCGTTTCCTCAAAGGATCAGCTTCTAAGTTAGTTTTTTAGTATGAGATTTTGACTCTCTCATCCCCTCAACCACCTTCGCTTGTCCTTTTTTTGGATCTCGTACGAGAGGTGATACCTCCTCACGTTTTTCTTCCTTATGAAGGTCTTGGCTGTCGAGCTTTTCCAAAATCTTTAACAGGTACTTGTCCACGTTGTTGACCTTCTTCTTCAGCTCGGCCATCTCCACCTCTGGTTATCATGTGCCAGTATGAGGCCGAGGAGGAGTGGTCTCTATTATTCGTCATTGGTGATGATCTTGATTGGAATAATCTCCATCTTCGTTGCAATGTTTGTTTTCCAGCATTCTGCTCATCTTTTTTTGAGGATTAAACTCAAATAAAAAGGTTTTCTAAGTAAGCGTTTTCGTCCCCCACAGACGGTGCTAACTGTTGTTGCCAAATTTTGGACAAGGGAAATTTCACCTGACCTCCACGTGACAACGATTGTGAATTTTTATTCGTGGGAGAAGAACACAACCTACAAGACAAGAAAAACTTGGACACTAGTGTGGTTTAAGCCACACAGACTTTGATGCTTAAGTCAGAGAGAGTTTTAATAGAATTTAAGAGTTTTAAGAGAGTTTTGGAGGCTGGAATAAACTTACATGCTCTCCCCTCAAGAGAGAGCTTAAATACCTTCTTTCCTAAGGTTTTCTTGGGTTTCTATTTTTGAATGGGGAATGAAAGGACCAACGGGATTAGACCGGGGTACACAGGCCATGAGGGACCAAGGCAAGGCCCAAAGGTAGGGCTTGCCATGTGGTTGGCCTCGGGCCCAATCCCGTTTCTTCCTCCCTTTGTGTTCTGCAACAGTCCTCTTTCAGTTTCTGCTCGTTTGGCTTCTTTCCTCGGTTGGCCCTTTATTGTAGCCTTTTAGCCAGTCCATTCTTTTTGGTCCAATTTCACCCATAACAAGATCAATTAATTTTTTAAAATAATCGAATTAGTCATGAATCTATTGCACACAAAATTGAAAATTCGTTTGGACACCATAGACACAAAAGTAAAAATTGAGGAAGTAAAGTGGTAATTTAACCATCATTCCAATTACCTTTCATAGTTCGATGCGCATTCTAAGGCATCGGCACATACAAAACCCAGCTTGATACAATGAAGCCAGAATCGTGAATCAATTTTCTATTCAAATTATGAATTTCACTCGCATCAGCCGATAACAGACTAGCGATTTGCGATAATGTATCATGCGACTGAACCATGTAAGTCATCACAATCTTAGACTCATCTTCAACACATCCACACAATAATTTCACACCAAAATCGTTTCCAGGAAGAAGCACCGAATCGCCGAATATCCACACATCTCCGCTGTAAGTTTGGTTCGACACGTTGCTCAAGCAGTCGTCGACTCTCACTATGAACGACGTGTCATGAAAATACGTTGTTTCAGACACGCTGTTGGTTGGTTCGCACGAGCACGGCCCCGTAATTAGGTCATCTTAATCTGCGACGGATTGACGGAGTACGCGGCGACGATTTCTCTCTTCGTCTGCAGGCCTCTATTGACGTGATATAACGACGCGTCGCATTTCTTTATGCTTCGACATTCCATCGGAACCATAGTTTGACTAGAGGCGGCGATGGAGATTGCTGAAGAACAAGTGACTATCAGTAGAATGATGGAGTATGAAACGACATCGTTTGAAGCCATGGCAGTGGTTTTCTTTTTGGAGTTCTTCGTTTTGTTGTGACTTGTGAGGAAGAAAGAAAACAGAGTTAAAATTAATGCTCGCTTAACTTGTATGTTATTTCATATTTGGCATTTTTAATAAATATGTATTTATTTATTTTATTTTGACGTATTTCGATATAACAAGAAGCAACTACAATACAACTACAACCATCGATACTAACGGCCGAGTTGAACTTCTAAGTTGTTATTTGTTGATTATACGAATATGTTTATTTTTCTATCAATTTTTGTTGTTGTTACTTATTATTTTTGTGGCCTTTCTTCTATGCAAGTGATGGATAAATTCTATGCAAGGGTAGGGTGGACGGAAAAAATTTTCTAACCGTAGTACCTAGCTACTCTTTCTATTCATAATTTGACACGCTATTAAATGATATATTAATTTATTTCATGGATTCCACACTACTCTTAAATGCTACTATTATGGCAAGCAATGAATGGAGATAGTGTTGGCTTTTTGGCTCTTCATTTCAAATTAATTAATTAATTAATGTTTTGATGATAACAAACCTGATTTTGTTTATTGAAAATTTTAGTGTTTTGAAGTATTCATTGTGTTGATCTCAGAATAACGATTCCAACGCATCTTGAATCGTTCGAATCAAAGCTCAAACGAAGAAGTTATGGAAAAAATAAAATTGAAGAAAAAATCCTACATGGCATGACACGTGACATACATTGATGATGTTGCAAATGACGTAGATGGTCAACGGTCAACCTTAATTACGTGGTAGTGACGTAGTGCTGCGTGCGTGATGACGTGACACCTTCAAATGGTCGAAAATGATGACGTGGACGATGACATGGCAAAACGTGGACCAATAGAATTTCGACACGTGACATATTGAATTTTATTAATAATTAAAAAGTCCAACCGTCAAAATTTAAAATATTTATTATTATTTTGTTCCGGCCAATAAAAGAGCGACACATAGCATTCTTAATTAAAATAAGATATATAATTGGTCAAATGGTCAAATGTTTTAATATTTTAATATTATTAATTTTGAATTTCTTTTTTTTGCAGCCAATCAGAAGCTGACACGTGGCAAAAACGGCTAGTTTTTGTCTTCTTTCTATTTAAGGCACGAAAAAAAATTAGAAAAAATGGGAAAAAATTCTAAAAAATTCTATTCTTCTTTGAGAGCACTTCCACCATTTTTGAGCAATTTTTTGAGCTTGCATTTTTAATTTCTCTTTAGCCATTTGAGGGCTTTTACTTCTAAGAAATCTTTTCTTACATAGTTGTGAGCTTTGATTTGTTATCTACTATTTTAGAGAGTTTTTCCATCTCGATCTTCATTTTCTAAACTTTGTAAGGGTTTCTCTTGATCCCTAAAAAGAGAGGTTGTAATGGTTTGATCCTGAACCGTGGAAAGGATCGGGTTTGTTCTTGCTCCTATAGAAGGAACGTGTAACAGTTGGACTCTGAGCCGTGGAAAGGGTCGTTTGTTGTTCTAGTGAAATACCCAAGAGGAGCTTGAGGAGTGGAGTAGGTCCGGTTGTGCTGAACCACTATAAACTTCCCGGTGTCAATTTCTCTATCCCTATCTTATTTCATTTTTGCAATTAATTTGTTGTTATATTATATTGCATAAAATCAACTATTCTTGTATGTCTACTTTGGTTGGTATAATTTTATCTTTAATATTCTTTACCAATCTTGTTTTTAAAATTAAATATGGTGTTTGAAATTGTTAGTGTTAAATTTATTGTTTAATTTGAAGTGAATTTATTTGCATGATTTCTTGTTTAAATTAATTGTTGCAAAAAGTGTGTTAATTTGTTTAATTGGGCCCACATTAGTAAGAAGTTTTATAAAGTTTAAATAAATCATATTCACCGCCCTCTAGGGTTGCCATACTGATCCTATAGATAGTATAAAAATTTGTAGTATAGAACTAAAATTAAAGAACTAAAATTAAAGGCAAGGATTAGAAGTAAACTGAATGTGAAATAACAAAAGTTAAAGTACTGGAATTTAAAAAACTAAAACAGAAAATTAAACTTGCGAATACAAAGGAAAATCGAATTCAAGGAGATAATTTCCATCTCTCTAATCGATATAAACTCAACATTTATCAAGGAGAGTAAGATCTTCACAACCCTAGACTTTCAACAGGGATGAATTGAAGTTTGGGCAGCGTTCTTCCTCCTTTAAGTCAAGAAAACAGAAAATAAAAAGTGTAGAAAGTAAAGTGGTCTTCAAGTTGTGAAAACGATCTTGGACAATTTTTCAATGGCTTGAATCTTCATATTTATAGCCTCCAAACATCAATATGAGCTTGATTCGTGGACAATATCTTCAAATATCAGTACAAAATTGAATTTCTAGATTTTCCCCTTCTTTTTCGGAATTCTATCTCCAGGAAAAATTGCAGTTGCAATTGGAGTCGCAATTCTGGCAGTTTTCACTTTTTTGCATAAAAACATTAAAAAAAAAATCAGTAAAATTCAATTATTTTCCTCTCATTTCATATTTCTCATATCAAAATAACACTTTTACGGATTTGGATTATTCTCATATCAATTTGCTAACAATTATGGACATATGAGCATGAATTCTTGCAAATAACCTAAGTTTAGAGGACTAAAAAAACATAAAATATGAGACTCATCATCATCCTTTATGGTAATTTGGCATTATTAAAAGCATTTTGAGTATAAAGCAAACCAAACAAACTTTGTATAAAAACACTTTTGAGAAAATATAACCAAACATATGAGTATTTTAATTTTAAACTATTTTTATAAAAAAAAATGTTTAAAAGAAAATGCATTTTTGAAAAACACTTTTTAAAGGTTCGACCAATCAAACTTTGTTGATGTTTGTTGAAATTGTTTGATTAGGAAAAAAAAAAAAGCAGATAGAAAGGAGGAGAAGAGTTGGACTGAGAATAGAAAAATTACACATGCAGCCACCACATGTGGCTAAAATATCTATCAATTCTTTTGTTTGAATCAACCCTTTTCGAATAGTGTATTGAACATAGATATGGCCTTTTGTTGGTCATTCAATTTTTTTTTTGTAAACCATGTATGTAGGCCCTTGTTGGCCTACTTATTTTTTGTGCATATTCCACTCACATATTCCACTTATGCAAAAGCATAAAGTAATTTGGTTGTTGGTATAAAACAAAACAATTTTGTCTACCTCAAGTACAAATGTTACAAGCAGAAATTGTAAAATATTTGGACATCTCAATTGAATGTTAAAAATTTGGGCAAATATATGTTCAATTGAATGGTTGAATAAAGAGTTAAGAAAACAAAAACAACAAGTAGAAAATCAGACTTCATAATTGTAGGTTATAAAAATCTGCAGTAAAAACTCCTGACTTAATAACTCTATCTTAAATAACTTTACACTCCAAACACAGACTTCCTAACCCATACTAAACAACTCTACACTCCAAACATAGATTTATTAACTCCACAAAAAAAAATTAATCCCAACCTTCATAACTCAACTCTAGGCCACAAACTGCCCCAATGAGTAAATCATTATTTATTGGAAATCATATTAATTATTCTTTTTCATACTTTTTCAAAAAAGATAATAATAATATAGGAAAATTGCACAACCCACAGTTGAATTATAGGGTTTGTTACAATCACACCCTTGATTTTTTAATTTGATCAATTAGCCATTGTACTTTATTAAGTGTTACAATCAGCTCATTCTATTAGTTGCTGTTAAATTACTGTTTAATTGGACTTCACATGTGTGACTCATACGTGAGTAGGAGAAGACAAACTTGTCATTGAGGACCTTACGAGAGAGACCCCTCTTTCTGAGTTGTATGAATTGGGCAGTGTGGAAAGGCTGTCAAGGCCTACCAAAATTAAACTGGTTTCCTACTCTAACTTGCAGAAATAGTGGACCATGTCGATTTCCCAAAGGAGCCAAAAAAGCTATTTTCTCAGAGTTAAATTTCAGTAAAAAGTGAAACATGGGGTTTTTGGAATTTTTTTTTTTTGTAAAGAAAATAAAGCAACAAGTAATTAAAAAAGGAAAAATAAATCAAATCTTACCAAAATCTAATTCAAAAGTACGGTTTTATCAAATTGCAAAATCGATCATCGACATTCAAAACAATTTAACTTAATTATGCAAGTACTTGGTCAACTTATTAGGGAAAACTTAAACAAGCAGCAAATCCCCTAAAGTAATTGACTCTAACAAAGTATCAAAGTTAATACTAATTACCTAAACAGCTAGGCACGAAACCATTTCATATTATTTATATAAAAGCATATTAAGCATTTTGGAAAGACCAAGATAAACCGATTAAATGATATAGCTTCAACCTAACCAAATTGCTCCTTTAATTCCTAGAATTAAACATGCAAGCTATGCAGTTATGGAAAACCCATAAAACACACACATGTAATAATCCTAATGCTACTAGACTCAATCAAGCATGACAATTACAAATCATGTGCATCATGAATAGCAATCAAGCATATATAATGACCAAGGCGTCAATTCCATCAAAGATACATGCTCATAAATCAAAAATAGAATCAAATAACACTTTCAAATATAAGAAAACTACATTTAAGTTCAAGCATCACAACATTGCAATTGGCTTACAACCGACCTCTGAATCGAAAACGTGAGGTTTAGCCAAGCATCATGATAGTATGTCTCAAGTTCGACATGGTTCGATTTGATACAATAGAAATCTCAAATGAAAGAAGAAAAAACTCTCTAAAATTCTCTAGAACGTCTAAGCAAAAAGAGGCAAAAGTCCTAACCTTAAAGTGAAAAGTTCTATAAACAGGGCTAGGCAGTGTCTAGAAGCTAAAGGTAGCATCGAGACTCTACCCTCACAAATAAAGAAAAAATCAGCGAATTCCATGCAATGTCGAGACGTTGTCCTCACAAATAAGGAAAAAATCCAGCGAATTCCATGTAGTGTTGAGCGCATGAAGTAGCGTTTCACACTACAAGTGTTGATGGCAGCCTCATCGCAGTGTCGAGCGAGCCCTTTGTCTTCATTATAGCCAGCGTGTAGACTTTTGGAATCGCTTCCATACGCTACTCTTTCGGGTTTTCACGCTTTAGTTGATGATGCAGTAGTGTCTAGACGCTTGAAATGGCGTCTAGATGCTTTCCCCCGATTCATTTTGCTTGGATGCATATTCTCTCAATTCGAACGCTCAAATTGGACCCAATTAGCTTCCTTTTAAGCTCGATTCATTTGAAGTCTTCCAAACAATTCTGATTTGCTCAATCCCTACAAAATAGACAAATACGGTGTGAGGGCAACACAACTAGCATGAAATAAGATCATAAAGTAGCACTTTTACATTGCTATCACGTGTCATCATCGACTAATTGGAGATGGAAATTTCAACTATGGCAATTGCAATCTCCATGGTCTTCTGGAGTTTCTTCTTTCCCATAAAAAATAAAAAAATGATAAAAATAAAAAAAGAAAGAAAAATCATACAACCCAAATAAAATCCACTAAATTGAAACTTCTTTTTTTTTTCCCTAAAATGTAAAACTTCTTTTTTTTTTCTTTTTTTCCAGATCTGCCAATAACAAGTTTCCTTTTCTCTACTAACGTCTGAGTCACACATGTGAAACCCAATTAAAAGGTAATTTAACAGCAACTAACAAAAATGCCTAATTGCAACACTTAACAAAGTACAAGGGTTAATTGATCAAATTAAAAATTCAAGGGTGTGATTGTAAAAAATCTCATATTTAGGAGTAGTTTGTGTAATTTTTCCTAATAATAATAATAATACCTTTTCATATATGATGATAATACTATTAAGATATCTTCTTAGGTAGTTTTTCTTTAACTAATAAATGATAAAATTTTGTAATAACTTGAAATTCCCATTTAAAATGAGATGAGGAGCAAGAGGTAGGGAAATGTTTTTGCTAATTTTTTTAGGATAGGATGGAGAATAAATTTCCACCTATATCCTATTATTTTCCTCCTCTTTGACTCTTTTAATTATTAAAATATATATTCATTTATTATATTAAATTTTGAATATATAGGAAAATATTGGTTTAAAAGATGACCACAATTGATTTCTTTTATATTCGTCAAGAAAGAAATAGTGCAATTGATGCTTTGCCTTGATATGGGCGTCCACAACAAGATATGTTATGGATTTATTCTTTTCTATCATGACTGGTCTTGTGGAAAAAGATTTTACTTTTTTTAGTCCAAAAGGCATATGTTTATTCTTATTAAATGATTTTATTCTTCCTAAAAAAAAAAAGATGACCACAATTTTTGAAAATATTACAAGTAATCAAAATTGATTTTGAACAAGTTTTGCTTTAAGTTTTCTAACAAAATGCTTATAAGCCATAAAGAGGAGTAGGAAGAGAAATTACTAATGTCTTTGTTGAAATAGAAATTTTGGCCAATTAGAAATTGTCATGTCATTATTTAAAATTAGTGACAAAATTATGTATTTAATTAGAAATTAATTAAATTTGCAAGCATCCCTAAGTTAAATTATGACAAATCCAAATATTTAATTGAGCTATATGAAAATTGGGTCAATTTTAGACAAAGCCCAAATAGAAGGCCTTAATTCGTTAAAGTCCCAGCCCAAAGGGGTTTAGGCCTAAGGCCAACCAAGCCTAGTCCAATAGTCAGGCCCAAGCCCATTTGAGGTCTGGAGGAACTCTATAAATATATAGCTCCCCCTCCATTTGAAGGGGTCAGAAGTGGAAGACTTTAGAATAAGAGTTTAGAGAGAAATCAGAAACAAAGCTTCGAAGACTCCAAAAGTTCTTGAAGATCAAATCCTCCCTAAAGTTCTAGAGTGTTGAACACTCCTTGAAGACCGAAGACTCTTCAAGAGGAGACTCCCTGAAGTTCTTGGGTCCTGAACAATCTTTGAAGATCAAAAAACTTTAAGACTTCGACAAATTCTTCGAGGATCAACAAGCGAATAGTCGATACTCCAAGCCAATCAACAAGCCAAGGACTGATCCAAGAAGATTGACAAGCCATGGGCTGATCCAACGATCAACAAATCAAGGGTCAATCCAACAAGGTCAATAAGTTGGAAGGCCAATCAGAAAAGACAAATGTGCTCGAGAACAAGCCGTCCAGCCCTCGAGACATTTGTACATGAGAGAGAGAAAGAATCAGAGGATAAACATTAGAGGTTGTACTCTACTACACTCAAATCAATACAAATACAAGTTCATTCCACGTGTCTCATTTCTCTTTTGAAATTATGTGTGAGTAAATTGGCACACCCAGTGGGACCATCCCTACCTTTCATCTATTTCCCTCAACTCAAAACACAAGTGAAGTGAAGATGTTCAAGCAGACTTCTTCAATGATCTCTCTCATGAGCAACTCATACATGGGTTCTGTTACCCATAGTTGCTCCTATGAACTGAGGCTGCAAGAAGATGAAGTAACGACAACTTCCTGGTTAAGTGTAATCATTTGTTCAATCTTGATTCTGATGTAGTATCCATTATGATGACTGAAACAAGCACTATGGAAGAAAGAATGACAAAGATGCAGGAAATGATCAACACCTTGATGAGAGCGATTAAAGAAAGAGATTCACAAATTGCATACTTAAAGAGCCAGATTGAGAGTCAAAATGTCTCTAAATCAAGTCATACTCCTATAGTCATGCTTATAAGTATGTGATGCATTAACCCCTAATAAGTATGGGATGCATAACCTTACTAATAGAGTTCATAGTTATTGATTGTTTCTGATATTTATGCGTATTTATTTCTGATGGAGTTTTTCTGGTATCAAATAACACCGAAGATATATGTACCTCAGAATATTCCTTTTGTGTTTGCTGAGGAACAAAAGAAGTGTAGACGAGCAAGTAATTGAACAAAAAAACCTATTTCGTCAATGTAAAAGGAATCAATAGTGAGCAAGAATTATGAGATAGATGGAGACTGTGTTGAAGAGGATCGATTTCAGTAAAATTAGAGGGCGTAGGGGGCGTGTACATACCTCACCCTCTACGAAGGAAGGAAGATGTTGAGATAGCAGATAGAGGTTGTATTGAAGAGGATCACGCATGTGTGTTTTTTTTTTTTGGGGGGAGGGGGGGGGGGAATTAAACAAGGGTTTCAAACTAAAAGTATATGACGGGGATATGAAGGGTTTCAAGTGAAATGACAACTTTATTAAATGATGGTAGGTGAGTAATTAATTTTATTTACCTTTTTTCTTTGTTGTTGTACCTATCAAGGGTTTGAGTCCGTTTGTTTATTACTAAAATTTTATTTACGCTTTATTACATGTGAATGACATACTGACATATTCTTTTTTCGAACGTTTTATAGATGCAACTATAGATGTATTTTTCCAATATATACTACTTATCTAGGTCATTGTTTTAATCAATGTTGTATCTATTCAATTTGCCCATTCATAATGGGATTCATGGTTATTACTTAACTATATTTTTTTCAAAAAAAATTGAAAACAATGTTAAGCTTAAGGTTTTAGATTTTTACTCTTGGTTGTTATGTTTGTTGATTGTGACTTGCATCTCTCTTATCCCGTATAATGTTGCATTGTTTTAAGCTTTCTTTTAGCTACTTTAAAAATGGAAATGTAGATCATGGCCATTTTTGTCCAAATCTATTTTCAATTTGAGATGTCCACGAGGTAGAGTAGAGCTGAGGATAGCTTCCTCGCCCCTTTAATTTTACGAGGATCAAGATGAGGATTTTTGTTGAGAATTCGCGGGGATCGGGTTCCCCATGGGAAAAAATTATTTCCCGTTTATGATGTTCATTTTTTTAAAAATTTTGATTAAATAATTTTTCTTTTTTGAAAATTTCTATTTAAATTGTTAATTCTTATTTCTTAATGAGAAATTTTTATTTAATGGGATTTTTTTTTTAATTTCCTTAGAAAAACCAAGTAATATTTCATAAAAGTTTAGATTTAGGGTTATTATATATGTATAAGTATATATATTAAAAAATAAAGAAATCGGGGTTGGGATTGGAGTCGGGGAATGAATTTTCCTTCCCCGTCCTCATCCCCGTTTAGCTAACTGGAAAAAAATTTCTCCCACTTGGGATTCCCCACCCTGTTTGAGGCAGATCTCCATCCATGTGAAGAAAGTGAACATTTCTTATGTCAATATTATGATAAAAAATAGTTTAGACATTTTTACAAAATCAATTGCGTTTAGCTATTTTTCATGTTGGCCCATTAGAAATTATTCATTTATCTTGTTGGGTGTTGTGTAATTGGGTTTGTCTAAAATGCTATATCTATATGTGTAGTTATCCCAAAGAAGGAAAAAACTTGAGTGTTGTCTTGTGCTGCCCAATTTATAACCTAAAAAAAAATAATAAAAAAAAATTATGTGGTTGTAAAGTGGGCAGCACCAGACTAGGCTGCACCCAAATTGTGTCCAAAGAAGAAATCGATGGCATGCTCGAACTCAATATATGTTTTTCTTTTTTCATTCGTGGCATGGCATCATAACGATTTTACCTTTTTTTTTTATAGTTAAAACTATTTTTACCTTATTATTATTATTAGACTGGGAACGACGAAACAGCCACCAGGAATATTTTTGGACAAAATACAACTGAAAACTTCCCACTGTTGAGGAAGAAAACCAAATAACAAAATTAACACAACAAAATCCTACGTCTTCTTCTTATAATTTATAAGGACATTTACGGCTGTCGGAGAAGAAATAAACCGAGGGAAAAGGCGGTCAACTTGCCGGAAAACCTTCAAATTCCGACCAATGGAGGTTGACCGAGTAATGTTCGCGGCCTTCTTCATCGCCTGTTCTCTAACCATCGGAACTTGTTCTGCAGCGGCTGAGAACAAAGGGCGCAACTTGCACGCCGGATTCTATCGATATAGTTGCCCGCAGGCAGAGAAAATCGCCACCGATGTTGCCGGAGCTGCCCTTGGTCGAGATCCAACTCTCGCTGCTAGCCTCATTCGCCTTTTTTTCCATGATTGCTTTGTCAAGGTAAGTCTTTGGGACCATGAACTAACCAGCAATTTAGGAAAAAGAAGAGAAAAGAAAAAACTCATTTTTGTTCATTTTCAAAATTTGTGTCTAACCCAAATGTTTTAGATTTTAACGGGGAAAAATAATTGTAAGATTGGGTCCTTCAACTAAACTTTCAATTTTTTTTGGTTTAAGAGGATCCTTTTGTATCTAATATGTTAGGATACTTTTTAAAATTAACAAATTTATTTGACATAAAATTGAATTTTGTGTCTACCAAAACGGTACACTTTTTTGTGTTTAATAGACTTATGAAGTTAAAAATTTTCAGTTGACCTATTACCCAAAAAATTGAAAATTTATGGATTTATAAGATACAAAATTAAAAGTTTAAGGACCAGTTAAAAAGTTGGGTAAAATACATGTTTGAGGTATGAATTTGATTTTTAATTATCTTTAAAGTTTAGAATTAATTGGTTTTCAAATAGTTTCTAAGTAGAGTTATATACTGGTTGATATAACAAAATGATGACTATCCATTATAATATGTTTACTAGACTTTGTTGATATCTATTTTTTTATGATATTTTTTTTTTAAAAAAAAGACTCATTAAAACTCCATTTTATACTCCAGGGAGTAATTGAAATCAAATTTAAATATCAGAAAACATGCCACTTTTTTCTCAATGACCAAATAAAAACAAAATTCAAATCTATCAAAAAGGGCTGGCTTTGAAAACTCATGGATCAAATAGAAACTAGGTTCCAATCGCCTATGACCAAAAATGCATTTTACCCTATAAAGTTTTTAAAGTATACAGACCTATTAGACACAAACAAGTTCACGAACTAAAATTATAATTTAACTTTTGAAAATTTATTGAATGTGATTGTCATCTAATAACCATTGGATGCTAATTTGAAATTTTTCTTGCATGTCCTCTAACAACCGTATGAAATACATCTTATAATTTCTCTCCCATAAATCAAGCTATCAAATGCATTGTTCGAGCTTCCTCAAATAATTTCTCTTCAAATTTATTCCATTTTGATCTCTAAATTTTAAAAATATTTTATTATAGTTCCCAAAATTTAAAGAAAATGGTTGTTTTGTAGCTTGGAATCGTTATTTTACTTGCAACAAATGTACAATGTAGCTTGGAATATGTGTATTATCATGTGCTTATGTAGACATAAGTTAAAAGTTGCAACACATGTATTAGCGAAAATTGAACATGAGATAAAAATTGCAACACAAGTTTAAGTTTAAGATTTAATTTGATGAAATTGAAAGTTTACAATAAAAATTAATACCACCTAACAAATTTAAGAGTAAAAATAATTGATATCTTTCATAAATATTTTGAAAGTTGAAAAACCAAAATATAAGCAAAACAAAAGTTATATATTTAAAAAAAAAAAATTAACCCGCTTTAACATTACAAAATCGGTTGATGATTCACGTTCAAAATTTGAAACTGAACAGGGATGCGACGCTTCAATTCTACTGGATTCAACGCTTTCCGGCGAGCCAATAGAAAAGACATCACCGGGAAACGGCAAAACTCTGAGAGGCTTCGAACTGATTGACGAAATAAAGGCCAGAATCGAGAACGAGTGTCCCGGAATTGTATCTTGCGCAGACATATTAGCCTTCGCAACAAGAGACGCCACCGTCTTCTCCGGTTTACCGTACTACGTAATCCCGGCCGGCCGCCGCGACGGTCTCTCCTCCCGCGCTGCCGACGTAACCGGTAACCTCCCAACTCCGGCAATGACCGTCGATGAAATGGCCGAAATATTCACAAGAAAGGGCATGACGGTGGACGAAATGGTGGCCCTAACCGGAGCCCACTCGATCGGAAAAGTACAATGCAGTTTCTTCGATTCCAGAATTTACAATTACAGCGAAACCGAAGCTCGAGATCCAAAACTTGAGCCGGCCTACGCTTATTACCTGTCGGCGATGTGTTCGCCTCCAGATGCGGTTCCGGCGGGTTTAGAGGAGGAGGGAAGAGGAAGACTAGTGAATTTCGATCCGTCGTCGCCTTTCAGGCTGGATAATTCGTTCTATTTGAGGCTGAGGGAAGGAAGAACGTTGCTCCGATCGGACCAGGATATGGCGGATGATCCGAGAACGGCGGAGCTTGTGGGAAGAATGGCGGCAGAACCGAGGACGTGGATGAAGAGTTTTATGAGGGCTATGGTTCGGCTCAGTAGGGTGGATGTGATCACGGGAAATGCAGGGGAGATTAGGAAGAATTGTCGAGCTGTTAATTAATTGTGTAATTTTTTTTTTTCAGTTTTTGCAACAATAAATGTAGAAAATATACTATTTTGGTTTTTTTAAAAGAAAAAAAAAAGAGAAAATTACAAATCCAGCCAATTTGGTGATTTTTTAGCAGAGTTTTTTATGTTGTTTTTTATTCTTAAGATTAAAAGGGGGGGAAAAAAAAGAGGACGGGTTTATATGTCTTGAAATTATGATTTGAGTTTGTGGGTCAACTCGAAAATGACCATCTCAATTTCATCATTAGGGGTGAGATGGCCTTCCTCAAAAAAAAAAAAAAAAAAAAAAAAAAAAAGGGTGAGATGGCCAAATCATTTCCCCTATCCTATAGGCTGTGAAATTTTGTGGGAGTCGGAGTAAGGATAGGTGTGAGAACCAATCTCCCTCGAAAATTTAAACTTTTCCCACCTCCACCCTTGCCCAAAATGGAGAACAATCTCCACTTCGTTCGAGACGAGTCTTCATAGAAAAATTTGACACATTTAATCATGATGCCATATAATCTTCATGTAATTATTAACATGAAAAAAATTTGGGTGTAATCCACTTCTACACCACATAATTTTTTTTTCTATAGTTGTGAAGTGGATGGACTGCATCCAAGTGTTGCTCTTATTAAACATGTTACTCAAATAACTACACAAAGTAGAATATGCTCATTCAAATGTGGTTGAGTTGAATGTTGATTTAAACACTAGGTGTTAACGTACCACCAATATCTTGTTGTTCTTCCTCTTTGGTTTGACCAATGAATGGTTATGACAACTATATTATGCATCACATTTGTTATTTAAACAGTTAAGGTCCCGTTTGATAGCCATTTAATTTTTTTTATTTTTGGCTTTTGAACTTATAAATACTACTTCCACCTATGAGTTTCTTTATTTTCTTATCTACTTTTTACATATGTTTTCAAAAACCAATCCAAGTTTTAAAAACTAAAAAAAAATAGTTTTCAAAAACTTGTTTTTATTTTTGGAATTTGGCTAACAATTTAAATGTTTTCTTAAGAAGGATGAATCTCCATTGTAGAGAAATGATGAGAAAACAAGCATAATTTTCAAAAACTAAATAGTTATCAAACAGGGCCTAAGAAAACCATTGATTCAACAAGCTAGTCTAATATTCCATGTTTTATGTAATTTTCGACAATAATTTTAAACATTGACTTATGTCATAAGACATGTACTAATTCAACTCATAAATACTCTCAAGAAGTAGTTATAATTTATATTAATGTGAGCATAGTTCAACTGGTTAAGGTTGAAAGATCAGAGGTTCGAATTCCCCACTTTATCTATGATGTGGAACTCGAAAAAATAGTCACTATGGTAGATGATAATAGCCAATTGATCATATAAATACAAATTTTCCTTTGTTAGGCAAGACATGTATGTATAGAGACTCTTGCCTAGCCAATGTATACTTTGCTTTATTGAAATTTTTGTTCTCAATTGACCCAATTTTTATAATACTTCTTTGGCCAATTGATTGACGGAAAGTATGTGGGCTTTTGGAAGAAAACTTTTGAATAAAAAAGTTTTCAATCTAGTGCAAGTGCACACTGTCAAACAAGTAGTAATTGGACATATTCCAAAGTATTGATCCACAGAGAATGGATCCCATAAAATCCAAAATTAAGGCAAAGATGTTCACACAAAGTAACCTCGGTAACCAATATTAATAAATCGGGAAGGTTGTGAGTGTACTAAAAATCAAAAGATAAAAAGATGGGATTCAAACATGCTTTTGCCCCTTAGAAAAAAAATTGTGACCTAAAATGCAATTGTAATTTTTACTCAAGCACCAAGCAATGTAAACCGGGTTCAACTTCTATTCAATTTTAATGGAAAACCCTTTAGAAACCTAAGTGATTAAACCATATGTCTATGGTTAATACGAACTTAGTTTAATGAGAACACATCCTTGGTCTTAGAAGTTTCGCCCTATGTCTAAGTCAAAAACATGTGCTTATGTCTAAGTCTCTTTCCTCTATTACTTTGTATGAACATGTAATCTCGTTCAAACCTTTCAGTATTAAACTCGATCACTGTGTGTTCACCTAGGTGATCAAACTAGATTCACAATAAGAATGATAATCAATAAAAGCAAACAATACTATGGAATCGAGCAAAGTTACTTTTACCATCTTAGGTCAAGCTTCCAATCCTTAGGACATCCACATATCCGAATCCTAAGGATAGAATTAGCTCATGATGGAGAAAATAAATAACAAAACAGTAAAAGAAAGAAAACACATACTGACTTTAAAAAAAAGAAAAACAAAAACTGGAAAATAAAGTGTTAAACTAAAAGGTAAAGAATAACTTAAAGGAATAATAATGAACTTATTAAAACCAAACTTGCTATGAATTAAATAACTAAAATTAAAGACAATGACTAGAAGCAAACTGCATGTAAAATAACAAAAGTTAAAGTACTGGAATTCAAGACTAAAATAGAAAACTAAACTTGCGATTACAAAGGAAAAATTGAACTCAATGAGATAACTTCCACCTCTTCAATCGATCTAAACTTAACCTTTGTCAAGGAGAGTAAGATATTCACAACCCTAGACTTTCAACAGGGATGGATTGAAGTTTGGGCATCATTCTTCCTCCTTTAAGTCAAGAAAACAGAAAATAAAAAGTACAGAAAATTAGGTGGTCTTCAAATCGTAAAAACGATCTTGGACGGCTTTTCTGTTCCTTGAATCTTCATATTTATAGCCTTCAAATGGGTTTGCTCCATGTATGCTTAAGGCAAGAATCAGATCTTTATGAGCTTTATTTGTGGAGAATATCTTCAAATATCAACATGAAATCGAATTTTCAGATTTCCTCCTGATTTTTAGGAATTATGTCTCCAACCAAAATTGCAGTCGCAATTGGAGTCGCAATTCTGGCAGTTTACAAGTTTCTGCATAAAAACATAAAAAATCAGTAAAATTCAACTTTTTTTCTCTCATTTCAGATTTCTCATCACAAAACAACATTTTTACTGATTTGAGTTATTCTCATATCAATTTGCTAACAATTATGGACATATAAGCATGAATTCTTGCAAATAACCTAAGTTTAGAGGGCTAAAAATACATAAAATATGAGACTCGTCACCAATTCTATGAAAAGTTCTTCGATGAGACCACCATAATATGGTTATTTTATAATAACCGTTAGATGTGAATTCAATAATTTGCATACCTAAATAACCACTGGATATAAATTTTAGGTATTTTTCTCTTTACATCCAACGATGAAAAAATTGTCATCCACATTGTGGCAACCTCACCGAATAATTTCTCCAATTCTACAATTATTTTATGTGACTAAATGATGTGACATTAGATTTTCTGTCCTTCGAATAGGCTATACTAGAGGGGCTTTTTTTTTTAGTCCTGTTTTTTACTTTAATAATTTGCTACTTCTCACTATCAGTTCATGTATATATCTACGAAGGTGGAACTTAAAATATATAATACATTTTGTTTGAACTTTGTTTATAGTTAATTTTTTATTCTCTTTCCATGGTGATTTTTGTAAAACAAATTATTTGATGACTTGGACGCTATGAGTTCATTGCTGAGGACCTTCAATTGGTAGAGGTCTTAAAGCTATGATCTTATGCATAACCTCACTTAGTGCTTTAGTGGGTGATTTAAAAACAAGAATTAGAAAATAAAGAATTTAATGGAATATAGAATATGTATCTTTTCATATTTTTATTATTTTTTAATATGTGTTTGGTAGCAAATTTAGAATATAAAAATTATACTAAATATATATCAATGTTGTTTTTGAAAAAATTTCAATTTTTGAAACACAAAATCCAAATATAATTCAAAAATTGGTTACCCACCAAATAGAAATTCAATGAATTTATCTAATTAAGTAAATCTAAAATTAAGAAATTAAATTTCGGTAAGATGCCAAATAACACTAACTTTTATATAATTACAACAATTCTGTCTTAAGCAGTGGAGGATTCAGAACTTTATACCAGAAGACACAAGTTTATATTAGATTAAAATACAAGTTTAGTCTTTGAACTTTTAGATGTGTATCTATATAGTCCTTTAACTTTGTCTAATAGGTCTTTGAATTTTCAATTTTGTGTCTTACATATCCTTGAAGTTTCAATTTTGTATCTAATAGATATCTGACATATTCAAATTTTGTAAAAATTAATTGTTCTTCTAGACAAATTTAATTTTGTGTCCAATAAGTCCTCAACCTATTCAATACTTTTTAAAATTAATGTATTTATTAGTTACAAAATTGGAAGTTTAAAGTTCAATTAGATACAAAATTAAATTTTATGTCTAATAGAATAATTAAATTAATTTTTTTTTTGAATATGTCTAAAATCTATTAGATACAAAATTGAAATTTCATGGATCTATTAGACATTTTTAAAGTTCAAAAGACTTGTTAGACACATTGTTGACAGTTTAAAAACTTATTAGATGCAAGTTTTTTTTTATGCCATTAATTTTTCTAAAATAATTTACTAAACATTATTATTATTGTATATTTGTAATTCTAACCATTTTTAATTTATTAAAGAACAAAATAATATATAAATATATATATTACGAAGTTGAAAATTTGAAAATTAAAATAACACACACACATAAAAATTAAACACTCACCTGAAGGATCTCCAAAATCGAAAAAGGGAAAATTTAACATCCAAACATCCAAAATTGAAAAAGGAAATATTAATAGTCTGTGGTTATTATAGTCTGAGGGTTATAATAATCTGTGGGGTTATTATAGTCTGTGTTTGGGGTGCAGATTATTTTAGTCTGGGTTATAATAGTCTGTGTTTGGAGTGTAGATTATTTTAGTCTGGGTTATAATAGTCTGTGTTTGGAGTGCAGATTATTTTAGTATGAGTTATAATAGTCTGTGTTTATGCTGACAAGTTTTTTTCCAATTTTTTTTAATTATATAAGCAATGCTATATTAAATATCAAATTTTCAAATTTGAAATAAAAAATATTTGTTCCATGAGTTGACCATTTTGGAGTTTAAGATGCATAAAATAATTGCTATCATTCATTATATAAGGTCCATATTTAGAGACGTACAATGACAACTTATCTTCTAACTCCATAGGTACATAACAAAAAAAAAAAGGTTTTCAAGGAGTGATAGTTGTCAATAGAAACCACCACCCAAATGGCACAAAAGAATATCATACTATATACATAGTTCCAAAAAAGATAAGATGGTTTGTTATCATCCAAAAAACATAATATGAAAAAGGGTTAATCAGTCGTCTTTCTCGAGGAGGAGCTGGCAGTAGTCCAATTTCAACTCTGGAGGAACAGACAAGAAGCTCTCGGACGCCAAGACATCACGGAAGAGGATATTCATAATCTGTGCTCTGGCCCAGTTATTCAACTCTGGGATCATATACAACTGGCTCACAATTTCTGCGTGTACTTCGACCTCCACTGCACGCTTCTCTTTTGGCCATTCTGCAATCATCTTCAAGTGGGTCGATTGCATATCCATAGCATTCCGTACCACATCTACCATCTCAGAGTGATAAGGAGATCGTTTCCTCTTGCTACCCCTGGAGGAAGTCCCAACTGCGTTGTTTCCACTAGTGGGTGTTCCTTGCATCTCCTCTTGGGCCATGTCCATTCCTGGGTTTGACCCTGGCGGTATTGGGACATAGTATTCCTGGGAGCCACCAAGGTGAATATCTTCATCCATGTGCTCTCCTATATTGGATGCCATATCCTCAGGCATCTCCGCAGATGCTCCTGTAGCTCGATCTTTGCCGAAGACAACAACCAAATCATCAAAGTGAGGGAACGGCTTATTTCGCAGCCCTTTTGTAGCCGGATGACCCTGCATGAGAATACAAGTATATGTTATAAAATGTTACATAGAAGTTATAAGGATACTATATAATCTTACCTTTACCCATCCATCGAAAGTCTCCTTCTCCACCTCAACGCATTTAAATTCGTCATTCCAACCAAATCCACTACATCCTGATCCTAGCATCTCTGAAATCGCATGATATTGTTTTTTAAGGGTTCGAACTCTACAATCAATGGTGTTTGACTGAATTTCACTGCCTTGTATCCTTTCCCTCATCATACGTTGTAGTTGCATCAAGTAGCCAGGTCAGAATGTCCCGTTGTCTGATCTCCACCCTCCGGACTGGACCAACCACATAAGGCACTCCACTAGCTTTGTGTCCTCGTTCTTCGTCCATGAGTGCTTGGGGGCTCTCAGTGCACCTGACATTCTGCTAAATGCATACATACATCGTTGTACAGTTTAGCTAGAACGTAAGAGAATGCTTCATTTACTTTTTAAATAAAATACATAACATACTTAATTATAGTACAACATGTGGTTCCAAAGCAACGATTATTTCAGGAATATCCAAAAAAACATAAAAAGAAGTCCTAAATATAACAAAACAATCAAGAAAGCTTCAGTTATTACGTAACTCCCATTCAAAAAATATTTGTTGGGCCAAATCATCTCTCCACTGGCTCCATTCATTAGAAGTCTCAATGAAATTGATGTTGTCCCCCCCGATAGTAGCAAAAGCAGAGTCCACCTCGTCCAAGTCATTAATCATTGAACTTTCTCCCATCTCTCGATTGATGAGGTTGTGAATTATGCAACACGCCGTGATGGTTCGACATTGAATTCGTATTGGGTAGTATGATTTTCCTCGAAGAATGGCCCATCTACCCTTCAGGAGTCCGAATGCCCTTTCAATCACATTCCTTGCAGAAGAATGCTTCATGTTAAAAAATTCTCTTGGACTAGTCGGTGCATTCCCTCCCCCACGCCATTTAGATAGATGGTAGCGTTCTCCTCTATACGGTGCCAAAAAACCCTCTGCATTAGGGTACCCAGCATCGCATAGATAATAATATCTTGTACAATGTGGAACCATTTAATATATTGTCCTAGTATTAGGATGGTTAATAAATAATAAGGTGCTCATTACCCTTCGGAACCTTCAGTCCGTTAGGTCGTGATATTGCATCCCTAAGCACCCGAGAATCAGCTGCGGACCCTTCCCACCCTGGTAAGACAAATATGAATTCTCCGATCGTATCGCAAACAGCAAGCACATTGGTCGCAATGTCACCCTTCCTCGTCCTATACCTTGGGCGATCACTGGCACTAACATTGACCTTGATGTACGTACCATCTAACGCACCGAGACAATTCTGCGTTCACACAATAAATGGAATATTTATTTACGTAATTAACCCTATAAGACCCCACATTTTATTATTGTTGGATTTAAAAATGATTTATACCTCAAATCATTTCCATTTCTCATCTGTACATGAGTTAGTGATCGGCTCTGGTTTCTTCAGAAGTATATCGTGTAGTTGCAATACTGTGTTAAGGACAGAGTTGAAATGCCTAGAAACGGTCTCACCAGACCTTGCAAATTGTCTACGAACTACTCGATTCTTAACGTCATGGGCTAAGATGTGCAAGAACATGGCTACCATCTCTTCTACATCTACGACCTCTGTTCCGACTAAACCTCCTGTTGTCTTAAGTAAAGTACATAGTATGGCAAAGCATCGTCTGTCCATTCTTGTACTCTCGCGACAACATAAGTCAGACTCATGGATGAGCCGAAAGAATGCTAGTTGCCTAATGTGATGTCTGAGGTAGGGTGATTGGTGTTCTATTCTTTTATGGTTGTTCATATACAATTCTAATATTAAAAGTAAATGATGTTGTGATGAGGTGAAGGCTCCTAATATAGCAATTAGTTCCCGTGAGTCCATAATTTAGGAAACGATTTAGATGGTTCCTGAAAGACAAACGTCTAATCAAATACTAACTACGATCCATTATGACAACCAATTCTCATGGGTTCAACCCACGAGCTATAAATCCTTGAGTTATGGACAATCAATCAAATACTAACTACGATTAGGGTTTTAAAGTTCTGTGTTTATGGTTTTTAAGTTTAGTTTCTGGGTTCAGGGTTTTCAAGTTTGGGTTTGGTTTATGGGTTTATGGTTTTTAAGTTTGGGTTTGGTTTGGTTTATGATAAGGAATTTGGTTTAGGGCTTTAGTTTAGGGTCAAAGAAAGCATTACATTTCTCATTCACTTTACATTTTTTTTGTTTTAATTATACAAAAAACATCTTATTATGTATGCAAAATTATTTTTCTTTTTTAATTAAAATAAATAATCATATTTCTCATTCAAGTTTTTTATTTTTGCTTAATCCAAAAAAGTTTAAAATTGGTTGTATCCAAAGCTCATTTATTTTAATTAGGAAAAAAAAGAACATCCTACAATGTAGAAAAAATTGATTTGTTGTTTTAATTCAAAGAAAGCATCATATTTCTAATTACAAAATCATTTTTTTTTTAACTCCAAAAAACTGTACAATTTCTAGTTTTCACTTTTTTTTTAGTCATACAAAAAACATCATATTAGGTATGCAAAATTATTTTCCTTTTTTAATTCAAAGAAATCATCGTATTTCTCATCCAAAGTTCATTTTTTTGTTTTAATTATACAAAAAACATCCTATTATATATGCAAAATTATTTTCCTTTTTAAATTAAAAGAAATTATCATATTTCTCATTCCAGTTTTTTATTTTTGCTTAATCCAAAAAAGTCTAAAATTGGTTGTATCCAAAGCTCTTTTTTTTTTTTAATTAGGAAAAAACAAACATCCTACTATGTAGAAAAAATTGATTTGTTGTTTTAATTCAAAGAAAACATCATATTTCTAATTACAAAATCGTATTTTTTTTTTAACTCCAAAAAAGTGTACAATTTCTCGTTTCATTTTTTTTTTAGTCATACAAAAAACATCCTATTAAGTATGCAAAATTATTTATCTTTTTTTAATTCAAAGAAATCATCAAATTTCTCATTCAAATTTCTTATTTTTTGTTTAATCCAAAGAAATCCTAAAATTGGTTGTATCTAAGTTCTATTTCTTTTTTGGTTGGTTTTAATTAGAAAACAAACACATCATATGTATGTAAAATTGATTGTATGTTTTAATTCAAAAAAAGTATCATACTATTTCTGCAAAATTCATTTTATGTTTTAATTTAAATAAAACATCATATGTCTCATTTAAATTTCTGTTTTTTTTTTATTAATCCAAAAAATGCCTACAACTAGTTGTATCCAAATTTCATTTCTTTGTTTTAAGTAACAATCAAGATCTTAATTTGTATACAAAACTCATTTTATATTTTATTTCAAATAAAGCATCAGTTTTTCTATTGAACTGTCTTTTTTTTTTTTCCATGTTCAAACTTCATTTGTTTTTTTACTTATATGAAAATAATATTTTCTATAAAAAAAATGTCCCCTTCTTGTTTATTAAAAACAAAATTACTTCTGTTAACCATTTTTTTTATTTTTTTGGTTGCATCCGAAAAACAAAAAAAAAAACAAACAAAAAAAAACAATACTTTGTATTCACACATACTTGGTAAAGGGAAAAAAATTCATCATAAGTACTTCAATCCATATATAACATACGACCAAATTGTTCTAAAGAATAAAATATAAAACGTACACATTTTTCAAGTATAAGAAAAATACATAATGAAATCAAGTGTCCCAATGTTTAGTTTGAATACATAAGGAAATAAAGTTCACACAATGTGCCATACAAATACATATCGAAAGAATCCTTAGCTTTAAATTAACGAACCTCAAAAAAAGTCAATGAATGACGTACTTTCTAACCCTACAATATAAAAAAAAAAAAAAATTAGTACCAATCTATAACAATTGTAAACTTGAATACATGCAAGTGGAAAAAAAATACCTTGTTGTAGGCAGTGATGAGCGAATGGGCATCAAGTGTGAAAGGATTTCTAGTAAGTAAACCCCTTCACATGTGGGATAAGATATATTAATAGAAACTTACAAATATAAAATAAATGAAGCATATATATATGAAAGAAATGGATAGGAAAGTGGTAAGAAAGAACTCACCAAACAGAGCATGGAAGGTTGAGTGTGGAGTTATCCTCAAATTATAGCATAAGTGTGATGTTGTATATAAAGAAGATATGATGGAAGAGTAGTTGTTAGCAAATGGTTAGGTGCACTTATTAGTGCACCTAACAAATTTAAGAGAACTAGTGAGATAAGATAGGCCCATTAATTACATAACCATCACTTTAAAAAAAAAAAACAGAGACAGTTGTACAATTTTTTATAAGGAAATAAATGCATCCACCTCATTAAAGGCACACAACCACCAACTAAACAAAAGATAGCATATATCATAGAACATGGTTATTCCATAAATCAAAGAACAATGGTATTGAAATTTTTGATTCATTTAGACCGGCCTCAGAGATATTTCTCGAAATTCATTCATAGAAATAGAATTTCAAAAAACATGGTTGTTCCACAAACAAGGAGCCAACGTCATGAAGGAATGAACTTTTCATCCCACAGCGGAAGCATTGGATCGTCTTTGATTTATTTAGAATTAAACACAAAATATATAAGGTTAAGCAAAAACTTACATTGAAATAAACATGGAGATTCTTCTGGCGGGTCTTTATCTCCTCCACAAAATCTTCCTTGCTATGACTCTAACAAAAGATCAAGGCTTGTGGGAGCCTCTTGAAAGAAAATCCTCAAGGGATTAAAGAGGAAGAGGTTTAGAGAGAATTCTCTAATTCTCTCTATTTAGGAGATGTATGTTATTCAGAATGTATAATAGCTCACCCCTAGGGTCCTATTTATAGTGGTCTAGGGAAGATAATAAAATAATATATTTTAATATCTAATATATTAAAATATATTTATCTAAACAATTTGAATCATATTCAAAACTTTTAAAATTCTCCTACGACATTTATTTCCTAATTTGAATCCAATTCAAATTTAATAAATATCTTTTCTTTAATGTATCTAATATACATTAATTATTTTCATATTTAATGTATCAAATATAATAAATATATTTTCCTCTTTTATATTTAATATATCTAATATATTAAATATTAATTTGAACTTTTCAAATTAAATATTAATTTGAACATTTCAAATTTTTCTTTCAACTAAATTGATCTTTTAGTGTTACTGTGAGCTAGCAAGGGGACCTTATGGACCTACAGATTATAAGCTCCAATGATACAAAATCAATTAATTAAACTCTTTAATTAATTAATTTTCATTCATTAACTATAGGTCACTCCACTATAGACCTAGAGTTGCACTCTTATGCACTGTAGGACAAGTTGTGTCCATTGATATAATCACTACATGCAAGTCGATCCTTCACGAGTTGTTCGTAATTATAGCTGGGTCAAAAGTTTGTTTTACCCCTATAATTACATCTTGCACCTTAAGTACCGTTGATCCTCTAATGAACAATATGTTTATAATCTAATTATAAACTAAGTCCCTCTCGGCCAGTGAGAGGGTGGGGCCCCATTGTTCAAGTCCCGAAATCAGCACTTAAGGGAACTACTCATCTACTTACCCTATATGGGAAGGAGTGAATTCCATCTTGTGAGATTATGTTCCCAGCTCCCTATTTGGTCAAGTCCCCAAAATGGTAGGCATATTGAATCGGCTATAAAAGCCACTCTCACCCATGCAAATCAAAGGACAAGCCCTCACAGGCAGGAGTTCATAACTCACTCAGGATTAAGATCGAGTCGCATATGATCATCCTGATGAAATATTAATCTTCTCAATTAACGGATTTATAAAGAGAGATTAAATATTTCGTGGTCCAGTCTTATACAAACTCATTGTATAAGATACCCCCACTCACATGTCTCCACATGAATGATTTGGATCAAATCATTTGTAACTATTACAAAGTGGACCGTATCAATAGTGTTACCAGGATAAGGCACCCAACCTTATCCATATACTATGACCCTTTAGGTTATTTCTTGAACATGATCCTCTCGTATGTCAACCACATACTGTTCAAGATTACACTAATAACCTTGGATTTTTCATATAATGGATAATATTATATTGCAAATAAAATAATCAAAATTATTATTTATTATTAAATAAATTATTAATTACGAGGCTTTAGGGCATAAATCCCAACACGTCAAATATAACAAAATGATAAAAAAAAAAATTAACAGAAACCAAAATACTGGCAACAAATATTGCAGTGGATAGTAAAAAAAAATTTCAATTAGTATTAAAACAAACAGTACGAAGGGATTTTATAACATCCATATATATCTCAGCAAATAAGCTCGATGGAAACTCATAAGAAAAAAACATAACAAAATCAACCGTGTGATGAAATGTACACAAAAACAGGGAACAAAAGCTAAATCATAACGAATATGGCAACAAATCTTGCAACAAGAAGTAAAAAAAAAAAAAAAACAGAATGAAGAATTTCACAACCATGCCAATCTCAGCAAATAATCTCAATAGGAACTCATCACTGGCCGGTGAAAAAGAAAAGAGAACAAACCTTCATTAGTGATCGGTTTCCCCTACCAAGCTTCATTTTTTGTTCGGACGTCCCCTACCAAGCAATTCCAGACCCGATTCCATCAAATGGAGCATGCAACTTCATATACGGAAACAACCAATGGATATGAAAATACAGAGGGAACGGCAACAGAAGCGGCAAGGGACTTGAAGCGGCAAGGGACTCGAAACGACGAAGGACTCGAAGCGGCAAGGGGATTGAATAGTCGAGGTTATAAATCTGGAAAAAAAAAACAAAAACATAATAGAGACCAATAGGAGGTTGGTTATGGTTTCGACCATGGAGAAAAAAATCGAGGATTTAGTTAATAAAAATAAGAATAGATTAACGAAAATAAACCTCAGTGTTTTAGATCTATAGAAAGGGAGAAAGAGGTCAAAAACTCACCTCAAAGTTGGTGAAGGAAAACAGATCCAATCGAATGACAAAGTGGATGAAAAAAAACAGCGATTTAGTGAAAAAATAGCAAAAGGTTAAGGAAAATAAAACTCATCGATTTAGATCTACAAAAAGGTAGAAAGAGATCGAAAATGAACCTAAGAATGGTGAAGGAAAACGGACGAAATCGAAGGACAAAGTGGATGAAAAAGGAAAAAAAAAACAGCAATTTAGTGAAAATAGCAAGAGATTAAGGAAAAAAACCTCAACGATTTAGATCTACAAAAAAGGGAAAAAGAGATTGAAAACGAACCTCAAAATGGTGAAGGAAAACAGATGAAATCGAAGGACATAGTATATGGAAAAATAAAAATAAAAGGTTCGAACTCACCAGAAACCATTCGGGGAAGAAGACGAACAGAGAGGAAAAAAAAAGGATCGAACTCACCAGAAACCCTTCGGGGAAGAAGACGAACAGAGAGGAAAAAAAAAAGGATCGAACTCACCAGAAACCCTTCGGGGAAGAAAACGAACAGAGAGGAAAAAAAAAAGGATCGAACTCACCAGAAACCCTTCGGGGAAGAAGACGAACAGAGAGGAAAACGAAGGTAGATGGGAACAAAAACCGTAGTCGCAATAATGATGCTTGGAGAGAAGTGAAGGAAACCCTTCGAAAACCGCGTGGAGTAAAATATTGTTACTGTTGATAAACGGTGGGTAGGATAATAATAACCACCGTTTATAATAATTGGTGGGCCAAACAGGGAGTGGGCTATTTTAACCCACCCAACCCAACTCGTTATTGGTGGCCCAAACAGCCCCAAAAAGCGCATTTAGTTAGGTCTTGAACTTTGGTTTGCCTAGATCATTCGTGCCCCCTTTGACAAACAAACCAATAAGTTTTCTTGATAATTTAGCTGAAAACTATTATACATATTGTAGACTCCTAAATTTGTCCGATATATTTTTTTTCATCATTTGTATTAATTGTGTATTTTCTTTCATAATTTAGAATTATTGTTGTCTTTAAGAAAAATAAACAAAAAAAATAAATATTTTGACTGATTCTTTTCATTTTCCTTTTCTTAGTAAAAGATTGTTTCCTCTTTTTCATTGTAGAGATAAAAAAAAATTTAAAAAGATTAACGCTCAAATCTTTCTTGTATGAAAAAATTATTTGATTTAACCAATTTTTGGAATGAACCAATTTGGTCAAACATTCTTAAAATCAATTTAATCAATTTCAATCACTTTCAATTATTTGTTCCTTTAAATTTTAGTCTAATTTATTTTTTTCTAAATGATAATGATTTGATATTTCTATAAATTGAAGGCCACAAGCTTTTTGGGGGAGGAGGCCATTTTTTTTTCATTTTCTCTCTCTCTCCCCACGTTTTCTCCCTCTCTACCCCAATTCTCGTACACTTTTTTTTTTCTAACACATTTCCCTATTTTCTCTCTCCCACAAAATCTTTTTTTTTCTTTCCCTTTAACAGCCACATTTTTTTCCTCTCACTCCAACAATTTCTTTTTCTCTCTCCCATCTCTAAATTTCTCTCTCCCTCTCTCTTTTTTTTTCTCCTCCAACACTTTCTTGTTGTTTCATTTACAACAAAAGCATGCAAGGAAAACAATGCAATCACAACCATCTTTAATGGTGAGTTTGTCTTATCCCAAATAGGATTTTTATTTGTATGTGTTTGCATATTATTGTTAGGTTTATTCTAAACTAATTTCATATATGCATTATGTATATTTGTAATGTTGAAATTTCATGAATCATGGCTTAAATCCTTATTTGGTTAATTAATTTCACTAATTGTATTTCGATTTAATAGACGATTATGTATATTATGTCAAATTTCGTTAATGAGGTATTCTCGGTAATTTCTAATAATTGTATTATGAATTTTTGAGAAAACCTTTTAAATACCTTCCAATGAAGGAATTCAAAATACTCGGGATGCTGATATTTTGGGTTCTTAAGGTGAGAAATCAATTTTTTGGGATGCCAAGATTTGATTTTAATATGTGTCTTTTAAACAAATGTATTTAATAAAATTCTTTCCTTTAAAAAAAAATTGATAAAATATCTTTTCCTAAATTAAGATTTTCATGTATATTGTGTATAAACCACTATTCTAGAGTCTTTGATTCAATAGCTCTAAAAAAAACTTTTCCAATGATAGAACTTTTAATTTTCGGAATGCCAACATTGTAAGATTCTTGAGGTGAAAAATCAAAATCTTGGGATGGCAAGATTTGATTTTTTATATGTTCCTAACAAAAAAAAAAAAGAGAAAAATATATAAAAAAAACATTAAAAAAATTTGTTTCTTTTTTTCATTTATCCTTTATAAGGAAATTTGCTTTGTAAAATTTCTTTTTCATAAAAAGTAGTAAAAAAAAACATATTTTCATAAAAAAAAACATTTTTATAAAAGACATTTTGCTTCCAAATTTTTTTTTTTTATAAAAGTACAAAAAAAAATTATGCAGTGCATTTTCATAAAAGGAATTTTCTTTTAAAAGGAGACTTTGATTTTCTAAATTCATGTCATTGACTTCCTTTTCAAAGCACCAAATCAAAATTTAAAAATTATTTTTCTATAAAAAGTTCACATTTTTTTTAAAATAGAAAATAATGAAGAGTTTCCTTAAAAATACTTCTTTTCTCACACATGTTTTTTAAATGAATAAACCAAATGTCTTCCTTAAAAAAAAATATAAAATAAAAAAAATAAAATAAAAATAAAAAAAATAAAAAATCTTATGATTGAAATTGGAAACTCAAGATGTTGATTCTCCAATAATCTTGAGATGATGAATTTATTTTGGGATGCCAAATTAAATTCAAATAAATTTTGAATGGCTTGATGCCACTCATACTTATTGCTAATTATTTAATTTTAAAATAGTGATCAATAAAACATTGGACATTTAAAAAATGAAAAGAAAAACTTTTTTTTTCTACAATGGGTCATTTTCGTTAAAATAACACAGAAAAGTAAAATTTCGTTCCTTGAACAAGTGTTGTGGGGTGTTAATACATTCCTCATACACAAATGATCCCCGAACCCAAAATCTTTTATTCGCAGATCATCTTAACACATTTTTGGGTGCCCAGTCGCATGCTCTAAATAAAGACTGGTGGCGACTCCCTATTCCTCATTTTGGAAATAAAGTCGGTAGCTCCGAGTCGCAAACCTGTAGCGACACATATACATAAATTCTATAATTTCGGGGGGGCACATGCCCTCTCTAGCTCCAACGTGGATCTACTCCTGCCCTCAAGAACAATGTAGGATTCTCAACATAGAAAAATGATGGAGCATGTAGAAATATTGGTACGTCTGGAACCATTTTGTCTTGCTTTTGTTTGTTGTGCTCAGGCTAGGAGCATTGATTTTTGTTTGTCTGTTTCTTTTCGTTTTGTTGGTTTGTCTTGCCTTTTTTGTGTTTTTGTTGGTGGTTTTCTTGCATTTTTCTAATTTTCTAATTATAACTTTTTTTTAATTCAACGATAATTAGGGATGGGAAGATCGAACCTCTGACCTCTTGGTCGAGAATATACATGCCAATTACTGTTGAGTTATACTCACTTTGACAATTTTCTAATTATACCTTGATCTCATACATGGTGGAAGATCTATTTCTTTTGTAATTTATAATTATATACTTTTTAAAGCATATGTTGTAAATTTCTAGCCAAAAAGAAAAAAAAAAAAAGCAATAGTCAAATTCCACTGAAAAATTTAATAGTCCTTGAATAAGATACATGTAAGAAGACTAATACATTAAATTTATATTTTCATGTGGTTTTTAATGTAAAGAAATGTTTAATGAACCAATAACTTGTTTATTAACTAAGAAATGCAAATTATATGACATTATATATTTGAGTATAGTTCAACCGTTACAATATTAGTTAAATTATAAAAATTAAGATGATTAGGTAATAATTTAAGAAAGTAATGCTCTATAAATTTTGATAGTTACTTTGTTCATTTTCCTTTTTTCAACAATGGCGAAAATGAAAAATCGAACAATTAGGATTTGTTTGGTAGGCAGTCTGAAAACATAATTTTGAAAATAAGGGATTCAATGAAAATATAGTTGAATTTCATGTATTCAGATATATGTTTGATAGCAAATTTAGAAATTAGATTCCAATTTAAACAATTATTCAAAATATGTTCTATAATATATTTATAGACCATGAAACTAGTGTAGTTTCAAAATTAAATATTAGGTAAATATAAACTATTATTAATTAATTTATGAACATGTTTTTTTGTTGTAAATTTTGTATAATTATTATTTTGCAATATCCTATACTTTATAATATATTATATTATACATATTTTAATTTAACAAAAATAAATTGAGTTTATAACATGAAATACTATATTTATTAAAGTTTTTATCTTTTTTAATATAATTCTGCATTTTAAAATTTCAAATTCAAAATCTGGACACAATGAAAACATAAAAATGTTGTTTTCAAAATTTCTACTATTTGAGATTACAGAATTCGGAAACAGTTTTTGAAAACACATCTGTCAAACGCATATTCATTGAATTCAGTGAATTCGAAAATATAGAACACAATCCAGATTGCGTACCAAACATGCCCTTAACCTTTTGGATGACTATTAAGAACGAAACCTCTTTGTCCACTTTGGGCATAAGTTCTCATGACTTTGCTTTTGATTCTCCCCAAAAGGCTTCATACCAATAAAGATATATAATTGTCTTTACTTATGTACCCATGATCACTCCCTTCTCTAGCCAATGTAGGACTTTGTTTGTACTCCTAACAACCCTCTCCTCGAACAAAATACCACTTGATTCTCCCTGTCGACCTGATCCGTCTACTATCCCGTATGAGCACGAATCACATTGTGGGATATTTCCTGATGAAAGCGATCACCTATCGCCCATCTACCTCTTCCCCCTCGAATAAAGATTTACTCTACCTATCAAGGAAAGTGACTTAATAGGGCACACTTTGCTTGATACTCAAGCAATTTTTGTTTGATCTGGAGATTCATCCACAATGTCGTATGACTATAAAGCTCACTAATTTCTTGTTCTACTTTAAGGATTTCTCTGATACACGGCTAGATTTAGACCATGACGCTCTGATACCATTTGTAACAAAACTAATTCACTAAATGAATTGATTAAGCAACTAAAAAATAGAGATCGAGAGTAAAAGAAAGAGTGGACACAGAAGAATTATAGTGATTCGACCTGTTGGGATTTATGCCGTAAAGCTTCGTAATTAATTATTTATTTAATAATTAATAATAATTTTGATTATTTTATTTGCAATATAATATTATCCATTATATGAAAAATCCAAGGTTATTAGTGTAATCTTGAACAGTATGTGGTTGACATATGGGAGGATCATGTTCAAGAAATAACTTAAAGGGTCATAGTATATGGATAAAGTTGGGTACCTTATCCTGGCAACCTATTAATACTAGGGATGTCCATTTAACCCGCGGGGCTGGGGCCACGCGGGGACCCGCCCGAACAGGGCGGGGAATCCCCGATTACACGGGGAATGGGGGAGGGAGCAGGGAGGTTTTTTTCCCTGTTGGCTAAACGAGGACGGGGACGGGGAATATATTCCCCGCCCCGATTAATAATATATATATATATATATATATATATATATATATATATATATATATATATATATATTATTACCTATAAATAGAATTTTAAAAAAAAAAAAACTATAGTAGGAATTAGTTTAAGACTATTTCGTTATAAAAAAAATATAAAGTCTATGTTGTAATATTGAAATTTGAATTTTTAGAAATTAAGTTGTTTCGACATTATAGTATTTTTACTTATGGTATATTATTGTTTTTATTAGGAAATTTTATAACATTTACTTTAAATAGAATTATATTGAAAATTATTTATTTAGAAATAATTTTTATTATGGTTGAGAATAAATTAAAAAAAAAAAAAGAACGGGAAAAAATTCCCCGCGGGGAACCCGATCCCCGCGAATTCCCCTCAAGGAATCCTCGCTCCGATCCCCGTGAAATTAAATGGGAAATTTCGCGAGGACGGGGAATGAAATGGGGGGCGGGGATGGGGACGGGGAATCCATTCCTCGGCCCCGTGGACATCTCTAATTAATACGGCCCACTTTGTAATAGTTACAAATGATTTGATCCAAATCGTTCATGTGGAGACATATGAGTGGGAGTATCTTATACAATGAGTTTGTGTAAGACTGGACCACGAAATATTTAATCTCTTTTTATAAATCCGTTAATTGAGAAGATTAATATTTCATCAAGATGATCATATGCGACTCGATCTTAATTCTGAGTGAGTTATGAACTTATGTCTGTGAGAGCTTATCCTTTGATTTGCATGGGTGAGAGTGGCTTTTGTAGCCGATTCAATATGCCTACAATTTTGGGGACTTGACCAAATAGGGAGCTGGGAATATAATCTCACAAAATGGAATTCACTCATTCCCATATAGGATAAATAGATGAGTAGTTCCCTTAAGTGCTGATTTTGGGACTTGAACAATGGGGCCCCACTCTCTCATTGGCCCGAGAGGGACTTAGTTTATAATTAGATTATAAACAGATTGTTCATTAGCGGATCAGTGGTACTTAAGGAACAATATGTAATTATAGGGGTAAAACGGACTTTTGACCCATTTGTAAATACGAACAACTCGTGAAGGATCGACTTGCATGTAATGATTATATCTATGGACACAACTTGTCCTACAGTGCATAAGAGTACAACTCTAGATCTATAGTGGAGTGACCTATAGTTAATGAATGAAAATTAATTAATTAAAGAGTTTAATTAATTGATTTTGTATCATTGAAGCTTATAATCTATAGGTCCATAAAGTCCTCTTGCTAGTTCATAGTAATATTAAAAGACCAATTTAGTTGAAAGAAAATTTTGAAATGTCAAATTAATATTTAATATATTAGATATATTAAATATATAAGAGGAAAATATATTAATTGTATTTGATACATTAAATATTAAAAAAATTAATGTATATTAGATACATTAATTAAAAGATATTTATAGAATTTGAATAAGATTCAAATAAATAAATATCATAGGAGATTTGAATGAGATTCAAATAAATATAAGATATATTTTAATCTATTATATATTAAAATATAATATTTTAATTATGGCAAAGATTTTCCTTTGGTCTGTATAAATAGGACCATTGGATTGAGTCATTAGACACAACACATATCTCCTCAATAGAGAATTAGAGAATTCTCTCTAGACCTCTTCCTCTCCAATCCCTTGTGGATTTTCTTTCAAGAGGCTCCTACAAGCCTTGGTCCTATGTTCGAGTCATAGCTAGGAAAACTTTGTAGATGAGATAAAGACATGTAAGAAATATCTTTATATTTACTTTAAGTAAGTTTACTTAATCCTATTTTTTAGTTTAATTTTAAATAAAATCAAAGACGATCCAATACTTCCGTTGCAGAGTGAAACGTTCATTCCTTCACGACCTTGATTGGTCCACATCCACTTTCACAAGACATCCATGGACCTTTATTGGTGAAGAAACTTTAAGAGAGAGAGATACAAAAACACTCACTAATCTCACAATCACTCTTAATTCTCCCCTGCACTCACTCATATATATATATATATATATATATATATATATACACGCTGAAGTAACGAATTGAGTTAATTAAACTTAACTCATTGCCAGCTCAGCTTCTAACAAATGTCTATATGTATATTTGTCAATTTCATCACAATGATAATAGATTTTTGGTTAAATTACAAGTTTAGTCCCTGAACATTATTCAGGTTTATGTCTATTTGGTCTATGAACTTTAAAAAGTATCAAATAAATTATTAAACTTTCAATTTTGTGTCCAATAGATCTTTGGATTTTCAATTTTGTGTCTAATAGGTCATTGACATATTCAACGTTTTTTAAAATTTACAGACTTACTAATGCAAAATTAAAAGTTTAACATCCTATTCGACATAAAATTCAATTTTATATCTAATAGATTAGTAGATTTTTAAAAAATCTTGAATATGTGTCATAGACGTATTAGACAGAAAATTGAAAGTGTGTTGTCCTATTAAGCATTTTTAAAGTCAAGGAACCTATTAGACACGAGATCAAAATTTAAAGACCTGTTAGACACTTTTTAAAGTTCAAGGACCTTTCTAACAAACTTGAAAGTTTAGGGACCAAACTTGTAATTAAACTTAGATTTTTTATCCACTAAGCTATGTTCGGATTGACAATATCTTTATTCATCTCTATGTTAAATTATCTCCTTATTTATTATAAGGTTTAAATTTCATTTTAGTCCTTGAACTTTTAAGTTTGTTTATTTCGGTTCTTAAATTTTTAAAATGTTCGTTTTGGTCCTTCAACTTTCAAGATTATTCTATTTTTTGTTCCTAAATTTTCTAAATATCTATTTTAGTCTCTAAATTTTTAAAAAATAAACATTTTGGCATTGTTATATTACTTATCTACCTTAAATCCACTTTGCCCAATGTTTGCCGCTAACTTATTTGGCTTGAAATCATGCTTATATTAACATGTTAGTACATACACTCAAAGTTACGTCATTAATTTGTTAAAATTAAAATAATGGTAAGAAACAAAAAAGTTACTTTTTTAAAGTTCCGAAACTAAACTAAAATAGATATTTTAAAAGTTTAAGGACCAAAATGAAACAAACTTAAAAGTTCAAGGCCTAAAACGAACATTTAAAAGTTCATGAACCAAAAAAAAAAAAAAACTTGGAAGTTAGGGTCCGGATTTAAACCTATTAATAATTAGGTTAAATTATACAAAATAACCTTGAACTTTGGGGTAAGTTTATACTCCAAACCTTTGAAAAGTTTCATTTTTACCATTGAACATTGAAGTTTGTTAAAAAAAAAAAAAGACCTTTGAACCAAAATTGTTCCAATAGACATCTTTTCCATTAAAATAAAGGATGGAAGTTAACGTGGCAACTGTTATTACCATTTATTTTATCTCAAAAAATATCGTTAAAATCATTTACATAATCAATTTTTATACATCAACTACCATGTCAATTTACCTGAAAGATATTGTAAATAATGTCAAAAACTCTTTCAAGGATATTTTTTAGAACAAATTTTAAAGTTCAAGGTATAAATAAAACTTTTTAAAATCTAGAAAAATAATTGAAAATTACACCAAAATTCTGGGGTATTTTGAATAATTTAAGCTAATAATTATAACCAATACTAACATTTTTCTAAGAAAACACAATAAATGTACATCAATTTCTCGTATTAAATTCTTCTTATACATACCAAATGGATTACAAACTTACAACTAGTGAGACATTTATGTCGTCCTATTTTTGGATTAAACCTCTGACCACTCATCCAATATAATATTAAAAAAAATAAGGGAAAAAAAAAAGGAAAAAAAAAATCTCATACTCACTGTAAAGTCGTCCGGTGAAAGAAAAAGAAAAAGATATATATATATAAAAGTTAAGAAATCATTTTGGTCTTTGTACTTTAAATTTTGTTCTATTTTTATCACTGTACTTTTAAATGTCCAATTTTAGTTCAAGTACTTTTAATAAAGTTTAAAATTGGTCTCTACTATTAGTTTATGGTTAATTTTTCTTTAAAAAAAAAAATTAGTCTCTATTAGCTTTTCCTCTATAAATTTTAGAAATATGTTCACATGCTGTATTTTTTTGTATTAAAATTATTATTATTATTATTTAACCAATTTTAATAAAAATTAACTTCAAACTTGTCATAGGGACCAATTAATTGCAAACTTTATTGAAAGTACATTGACTAAAATTAGACATTTCAAAGTACAGAGACCAAAATGGAACAAAACCCAAAGTATAGGGATCAAAATGGTATTTTAACCAAAAGAAAAAGATAAAAAAAAGTCGTCCAATGATACAAATAAGAAAATTTCTAGTACTAAAGTAATACATACTTCTTACATTTAACATTTGACACATATGATATATTATTTTATTGATTAAATTACAAGTTTAGTCCCAAACTTTAAGATTTGTGTCTATTTAGTCATTGAATTTTTAAAAGTGTCTAATAGATTTATGAACTTTCAAATTTGTGTCTATTTAGTCCATAGACTTTAAAATGTGTCTAATAGGTCCTTAAACTTTCAGTTTTGTGTCCAATAGGTCCCTGAATTTTCAATTTTGTGTCTAATAGGTCATTGACCTAGTTGACGTTTTTTAAAATTCATGAATTTACTAGACACAAAATTGAAAGTTTAGGGTCCTATTAGACAAAAAGTTCAATTTTATATCTAATAAAGAAGTTAATTTTTTAAAATTTTGAATATGTCAGGGATCTATTAGACACAAAATTGAAAGTTTAGAAATCTATTAGACACTTTTCAAAACTTTAGAGACTAAATAAACACATATCTATAAATTCAGAGACTAAACTTGTAATTTAACCTATTTTATTTTATTTTATAGGTTGACACTATTCTTAAATACTTATTTACAGCAAAAAGGGAGGTAGTAAGAAAAAAATTTCATAATTAGAATTTTTTTGGTTAAAATACCATTTTGGTACTTGTATTTTGGACTTTGTTCCATTTTGATCTTTGTACTTTTAAATGTCCAATTTTAGTCAATGTACCTTCAATAAAGCTTAAAATTGGTCCCTATAAGGCTATAACAAGTTTGAAGTTAATTTTTATCAAAATTAGTTAAATAATAATAATAATTTTAATAGAAGAAAATACACCATGTAAACATACTTTCAAAATTTATAGAGGAAAAGTTAATAGAAACTATTTTTTTTTTTTAGAAAAATTAACCATAAACTAATAATAGGAACCAATTTTAAATTTTATTAAAAGTATAGAGACCAAATGAAATAAAGTTCAAAATACTAGGGACCAAAATGTTATTTTAACCCATTTTTTCGAAATGAATTGTTTAAGCGACGCGAGTGCCTATGCCCATCGGCCACATTGTATACAATTTAATATAAATTGACAACATGCCAATCCTTCCAGAAGACTGAAATATACATTTCCGGTTGCATTGTTCCATTTTTTTGCGCCATTTCCAGAGAAAGTTTGCAGCGAGTAGAACTCTGAGATCGACATGAAAGCACTTTTCCATCCTCAATCTTCTTTCCTTCCTGCGCATCAGACTAGCTGCAGAAATCATAGAGATCTTCTTCGTTTACAGGTTCAAACACCTTTAGTTTTTCCTGTTAAAGATCGAGGACGTTGGATAAGAGGGAAGGGGATATGTTTGACCACGAAAGCTGAACTAGATTGGGCCACGATTGATCAATTAGGACTTTTGGAATCGGATTTGCAGAGTCCGGCAATTTCCTCTTCGTATCGCAGTTTGAATTTATCGAAGCCGAACCAGACGGTACTGGAAGCTCAGGCTAGGGTTTGCACAGGACCTACTCAGACCAGGCCGCTTAGTGAAGAACAAGCGTTTAAAGTGTTGGACACAATTTTAAGATCAGGTACTTCTATATTCAACAGTATTTATGTTTTCATTCATCATTTTCATATATTACCGGGCGGATTTAGTGCTGGAGCGGAATCCGATAGTAGATATTTCAGGAAAAGGCGAGAGGATAGAATTCTTGAAAATTCTGGTGAACTTGATCGTCCTCCAGTTCAATGTTTCTGTGTTTGACGTGAAAAAAAAAGTTAGGCGTCCTCACTCCAATCTTATTCTTAGCTAAATTTTGTCATAATTTTCGCGGTTTAGAGAATAATAATAATAAATCGGTATGATAGTTAAAGAGAACTATAAAATTTCAAGTCGAACCAGTTCAGCACTTAAAATCTGAAGATATGTTATTCCATACGAGGCTAAAATTCTGGAGAAATTAATATTCCTTAAGTTCAATGATTCTGTGTTTGACAAGAAAGATCTTTAGGTATAATCGATCCAGTCTTGTTGTTAGCTAAATTTTGTCTTAATAGTCGTGGTTTAAATAAACAATAAGTCGGTAAGATAGTTAAAAAGAACATAAAATTTTTAGTCAAACCAGTTCCGTGGAATCTGTTAAACTGATTTTGCTGAATATCACATTTACGTAATGCTTCTATTTGGCCTGAAATGGAGGTGTTCGTTATCTTATCACTGTCAATGTTTCAGCTAAAGGAGAGCTTAAAGATGAAGAGGAAGTGTCACGAGCACAGCTTGGGGCATTCTTTTCTGCAATGACAATACGTGCAAATGTCTTTCCTGAGGCAACTCAATGGAGTGAAGGGGAAAGGAAGGCAATGGCCACATTTTGGCCACTGCTAGTTCGAGTTCTACCTCCTGATGTAATCTTCATTGCTGATCCTGAGGGTTCTATTATGGGAGGGAGTTCAATTGGGCCTCAATTTGTTGGGAAGGGTGCCAGTGAAATGAGGTTGGTTGGTGCCCTTAGAGAAATTTTAGCAGGAGGGCATCTTGGGTATGAGGAGGTCCAAGGGGTGATGAGAGATGTGCTTCCACTTAAAACAGAAAGCGAGAAATCGTCAGGAGTGAGTGAGTCACTGCTTTCAGCCTTTTTAATTGGTCAACGTATGAACAGGGAAACCCATCGAGAGCTTAAAGCACATTGCCTTGCATTTGATGATGAATCAGGTGAGTATTTAACACTGATTAGTATGTTTCTTTGGTACATCCAAATCAAACCATCACTCTCGTGATTAAGTATTGAATGATGAATATTGAAAATAGGTCCTACTCCAGTTGCTGATGTTAGATCATTGACTCATTATGGGGAACCTTATGATGGAAATACACGTTATTTCAGGAGCACATTGTTTGTTGCTGCAGTTAGATCCTGTTATGGGGAATCTTGCTTGCTCCACGGTGTGGATTGGATGCCTCCAAAGGTCAACCAAGCTATCTTTTTCCTTTTTCTTTTAACCTTTAGCAAACAGATTGTTGATTATTCCCTGCAGCTAAGCATAAAGGAAGAATCACCTACTTTTTAGGAAAATCAATATCATCTGACAAAAACATCGTCTTATCCTACTCATGCCATTTCTTTATTCCAAAACCTTGCTCTGATGTAAGATTCTTTTCTAAGAAACACAAATACAAATACGAGACACAAATACGACATGACACGGACATGTTTATTAAAATATATATCTTAAAAAATATATATCATTTTTATACAAGGACATTCAAAGTCAATAAGTTTATACATTTATATGCTTAAAAAACGAGTTTGATGAATTTCGCTCTCAAAATTTGTTATTTTTGCCCTATATTATTATTTAGTATGCTTAACATGTGTTCAAGGTGTGTTTAACAAATGTTGGACTCATATTGACTTTGTACAACTAGGGTCTAACACATCTATTGTGTTAAAAAGTGTCCAATACATGTCCAACAAATGTCAGAGTGTCCAAGTGTTCGACACAAACACGTTAACCAAACTAAAGTGTCTGTGCTTTTTAGATTCTTTTGATGTTTAAGCAATATCCGGTGTTCTATGAACCGAGTGTGTGTACCTTTTTTAACTTTGTTTTTTCAATTCTTCCATTGGTCATCTGCTATAGGGTGGTGTTACTGAAGAGCAGATGCTGAAATTTATGGGCGCAAACACAAACTTATTCCCATTACATGCTAAAAAACTTCTTGAGGTTCACTATTTTCTGCTTGATTCTCATTTATACATCAATTATCATTCTGTTTAATTCTCATTTATGCACATAATGTCATGCTTCGTCTTAATCTTTTCTCTGTCACTAATATATTTCAGGATGAGGAGGTTGGTTTTGCCTATGTAAGTCAGCGTGAAGCTCGCCCATCTTTGTATGAAATCTAGTCAGTTTGTTCATTATGCCATTTTGTATTATTGTTGTTAGAACCTGCTTTTTCTTCTTTTCTTTCTTATGTTTGGATTATCAGTATTGTAATAACAATATACTGGTAGTTTCTTCTAAGTGTGGATTCAACCCATTTCTTGTATTATTTAACCTGTTCGTTATTTTATGAACAAGAAGAGTATTCATTTTGTAATTTTTGTAGATATTCATTGATTGGCCTGAGGGAGCACATAAAGAAACGGCCACCATTGGCAACAACTGAAAAGGTTCAGCAATTTGTGAAGGTGAAAAATCCATTTTTGACATGATATTGATCTCCACATTTTTGTGTTACATCTTTGAGCAAGTTATATACACATTTTTCAGATTTATGTATCTTACAAAAAAATTAATATTATCTTAAGATAACCAATAAGTGATTATTGGAATATCAACAATAATATGATATTAAGGGTAGATTCATCAGCTTATTGGTAGATTTGCTTAATAACCAACAATAAAAGCCCGAGTTTCTCATGATGTTTATCAGACATTTACATGATTCATCTGCTAATTGCATGTAACCAAGATTCAAATCGATTAAGGAGTGATAGTATTAGTGTTCATCCTTTTAGTTCTATTGTAATTTTTAAACATTAATTTTATAATGTTAAGAAAAGTGATTTATATTTGCTTTAGAAAGAGTTATATTAAGAGGGTATAAGATATCATTTTCTGATCCTCTGCTTTGTACTAGTCATTGGTAGTAGGGGCTGTTTCCTAAGCCTTTTTTTTTTAGTTTGTCATTCTAATCTATTATGATCTAACAAATTTTTTTCCCTTCTAAATTTGAGGCCAGTTATGGGATCTTAGAAAATGATTTTTTAATCTGAAAGTGGTTAAATGTTTACTTTTTGATATGAACTACGTTATAAATGTTACATATGCATTATAGAATCGTGTTCAACAGTGAAATCGATTTGCTTTTAAATGTTCTTTCTTTATTTTGAAAATGAGTCTCTAATAATATATGCCTTTCTGTAATTATAAGCTAAGTTTGGATCCTAGTTGTGTTGTCAATAATATTACAAGGTGTTGAAAGGGAGATTTAATTGTACTAAAAAAAAAATTTTTAAAATAAAGGGAGATTTAACATTATTCCTGATATACTTTGATAAATAGTATACACAATTGGTCGATACAGGGCATCTTCTTCCCAATAAATAGGTAGTCGGTAGAAATAAGAGGTTGGCCTAGTGGTCATAAGGGCCTTGGGGAAATAAGTGGGAATGGGTTCAATCCATGGTGGCCACCTACCTAGGATTTAATATCCTACGTGTTTCTTTGTCAACCAAATGTAGTAGGGTCATGCGGTTGTCCGGTAAAATTAGTCGATGTGCACACAAGCTGGCCTAGACACTCATCGATATATATATATATATTAGGATTTAATATCCTACATGTTTTTTTGTCAACCAAATGTAGTAGGGTCAGACAATTGTTTGGTGAGATTAGTCGAGATGCGCGCAAGCTGGCCTAGCACTCATCGATATATATATATATATATATATATATATATACTGCTACTGCTAGTATTGTCTGGATAAGTAACATGTAGAGGATCATGCTTAATGCAGGCTAAAGGGAAGGAAGCTATTGTGACTGGATTCTATCATCACGGTTACGAGGAACCACTTCTAATGCTAATGAGGAGAAGGGGTGTTCATTCCGGCTTAGTGGTGAAGGTTGGAATTTAATCTATTAGATTATTTATCTAATGAAATGATATGTCCCTGGTGGATGTTTTTAAGCTCACCAGTTTGTATGAAATAAAACGTTGATTATATTCTGGCATGGTATAGCATTGCAATAATGTATATGGTTTCTGAAGTCATTACTTAATTGTTTTCAAATGGAGGTTGCTTATTTTAGTGATTTTTGGAACTTGCCTTTTTATCAATTGAGAGGTTTCTAGGGCTCAATTTGCTAATTGTGCAATGTCTTAAACATTTCTCTCACTCTTTTTACAGGGTGAGGAAGGAGCCCTCTCAATGACGACAAGGTTGCGGTCGGCTGATGCTTCAAAAGGACTTCCTGTGAACTACTGTTCTGGTTTTCGATCACTGAGCATGCAATCAGCCTTTGAAGTCGATGGTTTTAACATCAACCCTTTTGTCTTTTTGGCTTACTAATTCTGAATATCAAGATGAAGATCAATTTAAACCTTTTTTGGCATGAATGTAACGAAAAAAAATGAAATAATTGTGTCGCAGGAGTATCACGTCACAGTTTCAGCCTTGAGGTCAATGCCGCAGACTATGGATTTCAACCCACTGATACTCCAAGAACTGACAGATCGGTACTTTCCTATGGTCTTTTTTTTTCTTTCTAATTATTATTTCCTTATCTTCTTTCCAACACTTGGGGATAACTCTTTGTTCTAATACAGACAAATTTTGTGGTATAATCCAAATCTTCACTGGGGGGGAATGGGGGAGGAATTTGTTATAAATTAATAGTAAAGTGGGAACTTGAAAATTTGTAGCTAAAAAGATGCCATGTTTGTGGCCTTTTCTCTATTTTGTTCATAAAGCAAAAGAATTTCCAAAAAATACATCATCATGTTTTTTTTTTATTTTTGCCCCTAGTTATAACTTATAAGATCTTTTTTGCAACTTTGTTAGTGCACGTTATAACCTTTTTGTACATTTATTTGATGAATGATAAACATACAGACCGACCCTTGTACGTCTTCCATAGGAAGAATATTTCCCTAGGCTCGGAAGTGCTTTTGGTTCTTTCTTACCATTCAAATCTTATGTAATTCAAATTATCCAATGACTTTCGTTTCTCTTACATTGTTTGGGTCAGCTTTTTATACTAATATCTGAGCGGCTGTGTTTTTCTTTTCCCTTTTTTTTTTCGAATTTTTTTGGTCTTGCCTGACTTCCTTGCACTAACTTCCTTTAGTTCCATTATTATGTAGTATTCTTTTTCATTGTTTTGCAACTGGTCTATTTTCAAGGTATCAAAGAACATAGAGTTGGGCTTAGCAGCTCTTAATGGTGAAAAAGGACCAGCATATGATAGAATTGTTTTGAATGCTGGAATGGTGGATCACTTGTTGGGATGCAATGGCGCCGAAGATGTATCAGTTGCCCTTGATAGGGCCAGAGAAGCCATCGACAGTGGCAAAGCTCTTAAACGCCTCTTAAACTATATAAAGATTTCTAATAAGTTGAAGTAGAGATTTACCACAGCAGTATATTCTTCTTTTTATACTTCAACAGATTCCTTCATTTTTTTCTTTTGCAATGCGAGAATAGGCCAGTGGCTTCAAGAATGCTGAGGGGGAAGAAGCGAACAACTTTGTTTTGTACCTTTTACCGCCCATTTTGTACTTTAGATTTATAGGTGTTTTTACTTCGATTGGCTTTTACATTCTCTGTAATCTAACTCTGGATAATAATAATACTCGATTCTCAATCAAAAAATAAAAAAAAAATAACGGTACTCAATTCTCGATAACTATTTCATTTTTATTTACCGATTCTTTATTTTTGGCTTTTCATCTTTGGAAGATAAATTGGGTTGAAAACCTATTTAATTTGGATTTTTGTTTTTAATTTTGAAAAACATTTTTAAAATTATATATTTAGATTTTGAAAAGAACCAAAACATGTTATATTTCTGTTCTTGAAGAATTTTTTTTGTCTTTTACACAAATCTCCCTTAACTTACCCTGTCCTCTCTAAAACTATTATTTTGTAACTTTTTCCCCTCTTTAACTCTAAAAAATCTCTAACTTCCTGTCTTTGCTACTATTCTATCCCTCTCTATAATAATTTAATAATTATTACAGTCCATTATTAAAAAATAAAAATGATTATAAAATAAAAACGTTTTAGACGGGTCCTAATCAATATTTCATTTAACTCTATACTACTAATAGAGCATATGATGAGACTTGATATGCAGATGTTACATATATAGATAGGAGTGAGAACCGTCGCACGGGAAGAGACACTTACAGTCACGTGGCTGCTCCGTGGCTTTAAAAGACAACAGCAAGCCACTTCTGCCGGTGGATAGGTGCATCCTTATTTGTGCATCGCAACTCAAAATCCATACAACAATTATTTGCTAGTAAAAAGCAATAGTTATAAAACAACACGATATACGTCATACATAAAGCATAAACTTTGAAGGAAAATGCAAGAATGAAGCAGAGCTCACATGTTGACCTCGTGATCGAAAAGGCTTCAAAACAGTCCTTGCTTTTCTACTATATACGAAGCGCTGCAGCTATAGAACCGGCAAGGCTAAGAACTTCAAAAGGGTCTTTATTCGCAACTTCTTTAACCGTCAATGGGCACGAATCAGAAATCCAGAAGTAGGTAAGCCCGTTCTCAGGATGCCCTGTAAATGATGGGAGCTTAAGGGGTGATAACAACTGAAGATATATGCAGCAGCATTTAATTATCTGTTTTATTGTTTCATTTTGTATGCCATGAGGTCCATGACTAATCAATTCTATATGCTACATTCCTACAAGGACCACAGATAATTGCAATTCGCAAAGTAAACACGCAAGTACCAAAAATATACGGCTAATTTGAGCATAGCTCATCTGGTTAAGGCATATGTCATCGACCAAGAGGTTAGAAGTTTGAAATTTTTAAGATCAGTTTGGTCTGGATATGTCGGAAGGGTGCATCAACACAACTTTTTGTCGATACTCTAAAAAGTATTTTCAAAAGTTGAATACTTGATAATTCAGGAAGTTGAGCTTCATGAACGACATTTTCACTCCTTTTCTTTTTAGTTGAGGATTATGTATTCCACACGCAACCGCCCCCCAACCCAACCACCAAAAAAAAAGAAGAAAAAAATACCCCAAAGAGTAGAACAGTGTATTAATAAAGCTGATATTATGAAATAACATGCTTGGGAGAACTAATAATAAAATAATGCAGTACCTCCATTATCATGTTCAAAGCGTTGCCACGATCTGTTTGGAAAAATCCCGTGTGTGACATAAGCACTGATTTTTGCAGCTCCTTGTGCAGCCAACACTTTCTATAATGAGAAGAGAGTAAGTGCACTTTCCATAATATCCTCAATAAGAGATTCCAAGGCAGAATTCCTTTACCTGGCACTCTATTAGAGTTCCACCTGATTGAACCAAATCATCAACAATCACAACATGCCGTCCTTTCGGTTCTCCCTCCTTTAGGCGCACAATTCTTTGGTCTCCTTCCCGAACTTTGGCACATACAATCTAAAAAATCAACAAGATCATTGTACAATCAGCAGAACTTAAAACAAGGCTAAGCATAGCAGGATATAGATCATTGTGCAACGTTCCCCGTGGAAAATATATGTTGGAGGGCACAGTTGAAATTATATGTTTGTCTAGACCATGTTTTAATTTCCTCGCGTGTTTGAGTATGTGTTGGAGGGAGTATTGTAAAGGGTTTAGAAAACTATTAAAGCAGTTATTCAAGGCATAGGTCCAAAATGCACCAATCTCCAAAAACACCAAGTGGGATGCGAAACATCTCGTCATCTTCTTTGCTTCCCTTTCTTCTTCTTTTAAATAATTTTTTTTACGAGTGTTATACCATTATCTACCAGAAAAATTAAATGGCTTTACACAGACCTCGTGATTAGAAATATATATTTTGTGTATCACAATATGGTACACTAGTCGCTACTGACTACATTAGCAGTCTAATGAATAAAAATTTCATATGCAATGAATGATCAATAAAAATTACACATTAATCCACTGTAAAAATATTTTAAAAACTTGGGAAGGCAGTTTAGAATTCTTATCACAGGATTTATCAATAAAGTCCCTCAAATAATGATAATAAACATGTTTAGGAAAGAATGATTTTAAAAATATCAATCAAATTGCAATGATATACTTTTCTTCTCTTTTCTCCATCTCATTTTTTGTAAACTGCTGTCACAAAACAAGTCTGAACTTTAGCCAACTTGAGCTTAACTCAATTAGTCAAGACATATATCCTCGACCACAATGTCAGATGTTTGAATCCTCACCCTGAATGTTGTTAAACTAAAAAAAAAACAAGTCTAAAATTTAAGAGCAGGGCATAGTTTCAATATAAGATGCAATTTTAAGACTCATTGCATTGTAATTTAAGAGGACCTATTGTCTATTGTGAAGCCAATTGCATAAAATTTGGACATTATGGTAAATCTTTAACAAACTTCCCAGATAAAAGGATTTAGAATCCGGACTCCGGAGCAAGGACTGCTCTGTGAAATATTTATTTCGGCAGATTGTGGACAAATCAGAGACTCTACTGAGAAACATCATGAAGGTTATTTGGAAAGACAAGATGCCAAAGAAAACAAAGTCCTCATCGACACTACTCCTTGGACTTAATCCATGGGAAGTTATTCAAAAAAGATCATGAAGATGATGTCAAATCCTAATTCGTCCCAGCCTTGTCTTCATGCAAATTCAGTTCATACTGTTCAGGGAGTTTAGAATGAGCTGTTAGATATCTGAATGCCCAAGCCAATACCCTACAAATTACGTGGAGATAGACTGAGAGAACGTGCAAAAAGAATGGGTGAATGACGTTGGTGCACTCTTATTGAAGCCGTGGCTCGAGCGAAGTAATAGAACTTAGAACTTGTGGGAAAAGGAAGGGAAGGGACGAGTTACAGGCGTTGACAAAATTCATTGCTACAAAATGGTATTCTCTCTAACCAAACCTTTTTGTTAACTCGCCAAGAGTTATCAGTAAATTTTGGAGTAGTTTTTTGAGAGCTCATAAGATAGGGATATATTTTGCTTCCCCTATTGTATTTTTCAGAAAACCAATGAAAAGTTTCCTTTTTATAAAATAAATATTATATAGACAACGGAACTAAATTCAGGTTAACATATTCAAACAGGTCCTTATTCAAATAAAAATGATATTTCAGTCCTCCAAAATTTAGCTCTGACTCTTGCAAATATGACTATGGCGATGTCTATTCTTCATACAACGTGTCTATAGATTGAAGAAATCATGAAAACCCATGATTATTTCCTTAGTATTCATGCTTGTGAATCTAAAACTCATACTTGCCACTTGCAAGCAAATTACTAAAAATAAAACAACTTGCATTTTCATTCAAATATCTATTCTTACTCATTTTAAGCTATCATAGACCAATTCTTTTGAATGTTTTTTTTTAAGTATGATGATGTTCCTACAACGACTATTAATTCTAGGAACTTTAGGTCCTTCCTCCTGAAATAAACCCCAATCCCCATAAACAAAAGAATAACAAGAGCATAAAGAGTTGAAACTAAATTAAAATTTCCCAGCACAATCACCATGAACTGACATAGAGGTCAAAAGATAAGTTCCCTAACTAGATAATTTGAAGTCATGAGTTAAAATTTTGACGGCCACTCACTAATAGCCTATGAGTTTCCAAAACATCAAATGTTGCAAAGTCATATGATTGTATCTGAGATTAGTCACAATACACAAAAACTAATTCAAATGCTTATGTTTTAAGAAATCTTCACGTCTAGATATTCCTAATTTTGATTTCCTTTTATTGTGTAATTGTATATCTTTGATTATTGAGTCCACCCCTTTCTTTCCAAATTTCCACAAACGTTTTGATTCTTTTCACACTTTTTAGAAACACTCCTAGTTAGTTCCTTTGAGTTCACATAACAACTTGTCCGCACTCTCCTCACTATCTCAAACATTCTAGCTTGAGGCATATGAAAGTCATTCTTCAGTTTGTTAGGTTCAACTCTGCTACTAGCAAAATTTATGTCAGAATCGTAATAAAACTTAGTATTTTGCAATTTTACTGTGGAAATCGTGAAAAACCATAAGCATATTGGGGCTAGCAAAGCTTAATACCTCTATATGCATTAAACCCATTACGTGATTATTTAATGGCCGTTCTGTTTTCTAGGCAAGGTCTCATTTCATTCACCCCGAGAAGAGATTTCTACATTGTAATTCTCGTGTTTCCTCACTTAAATTCTGGACTCCATAACTTGCTTATGTGGAGATTACCTAAACTGATTGCTAACCAATTGAAAGGTTAAAGTTTTACCAGCAAAAATAAGTCTTAAAAACTAAAACCAACTATTCAATCTCTTTGAGTGTATAGAGTTGATCTCCTTGTTTACTGATATCCATTATGGGCTTCACACAATCAATCATATTCTCTTCACGACAAGGATGATGTTAGAGTCAATATAATCTATTTACCGTAGGAAAATGCTGCAGCTGTTTATGAAATCTTTTCCAAGCTCCATCATCAGGAAAAGCAATTGCTATCTGGAAAGCAGAAAATTCTGTCACTTACAATGAGAGAGATACTAGAAACTAAAATCTATTCAACAATTCCACTTCAAAAGTCTAGATTGATCTTATCTCGCAATGCAGTTTTGAGAGATAAACTTTAAAAAATCATGGACAATTAAAAATAAACTTCTTTTATGAAAACTTCCACAATTACATCAACATAAGTTATAAATGAACATTAGGAAGGAACAATAATAAATAGGAAGACAAGAGCTTACATTGTCAGAATCTGGCAACTGCTGCAATCTATTTTTTAGCAAAGGAATTCCACTCTCAAAGCAAGGTAAAATATTGTCACCGAAGTAAAACCTCTCCTAATGAAAAAGAGCAAGAAGTACTTTAAGACAGCCACTGAAGAGGAGGCAAAACTAAAAAAAAAGTGACGAAGAATACATGTAGGCATAGGAAAGTCATCATATAAAAAGGAAAGTTGTGTTTATTTTATATTTATACACAGTATAGCTAATGAACCTGCAAGGCATGAATGTCAAAAGTCACTAGGCTCGTCGGTCCTCCTCTTGAAATTGGTATATTTGATAGAATCCGAGCAAGAGTAAAAGCTGTTGCAACATCTCCTTCATCCTCCATACGCTCAAAAGTTCCGGTTGGAAAGAAGGGAAGAACAAGCGAAAATGAAGAGATGAACAATTTCGGCAGTGCATAAATAACGGAAAGTTGCTCAAAGATTACAGCTGGTGAACTAAAGGATGCCAGAAAAGCCACATGCTGTCCACGAATTCCTTGAGCATTAGGTATAAATATGTTCGGGAATCCATCTTCAAACTTCCTAACATAAGAACATTGCAAGCATTAATCCAAAGGACTTCTGATTTCGAATAAATTTTAACTAGAACGAAAACAGGTAGAAATAAGAAACTTAAGCAACTTGTGTTTATCATGCTTTAATTAATAACGTGAGGCACGTAAATAATTTCCATCAGCAGAATACGCAATGTTGTTTTGAAGTGAAAAATGCTATAAACTCAAAAGCATAGGAGAGCTTCCAAAATCTCTACAATTCGACATTGTGATCAGAAACACAATTAACTTCACTGCTGTGCGCAGCAATACAATCTTAACTGTTGCACCTGCAGGGAGATTTTAAGGTCTGAAATGGAAACCATCGATTGAAAGCACATGTAATCATTCTTGATTGTCACATCGATAACCGTCGTAGTCGGAATTAAAAATAACGCAACGAATAAAAAACTAATGAAAGCTTCTCCTACAGATTTCCTCCGATATGGCTAAAGTAATCTAACTAACCTCCATGAGATATTTTGTAGCTCAATTCCATCAGACTCAGCAGCGATTTTCTCCGCGAGAATCTTCGTTTCCGCGCAGTAAAAGAGGCAGATCTTCTTGGCGTCGCTTTTAGAAGTCAATTCCAGAGCGGCGGCGGCCGAGGCAGCAGCCATTGGCACCGAGATCGAAGTAGAAGCAGAGTTTTGAATTGAGCAGAAAGGATCAGTACCAGGAACGCTTTCGACAGTCCACTGGTAAGAATTCTCGAACTTCTTGATCTCGCACGCAATGCGGTTCTTGATCTTCGAACATCCGATCGCATATGTTCTAGAAAATGGCACCGACGATGAATTTCGGGAGGAATTGACGGCTGTGTTAGGGTTTTTGAACGGAAAGTGAATGGGACGATTTGCCGCCATATGGCGGATGTGACTCTCGCGACTGGCGCCGTTTGTTGCTGCACCTGTCTTGGATGCCTCTTTAACCGTATAAGGTTTGTTCCGGTTGCCGATGCCGGGTGTGCAATGCAGTCCAAAATACCCCCCGAGCCTCTAAAAATCGCGCGTTTTTCTGCTGGGTAAAAATGTAAATATGGCCAAACGATGACGTTTCGACCTCGTGTGTTTGCAGAGCGGAACTGCCGAGGTCGCTTGGTATTTTTCTTTTCTGTGACATTTCCTAGCCCATTCAAAAATTAGAAATTTGTTTTATTCACAACAAAAATGGAAAAGTGGGGTGGATTTGTTAGTAGTTAGTAATAAATTGTTCTAATTCAAAGAATAAAAATAAATAATAAATTAGTCACTTGTTTTTAAATAAGTGCAGTTCTTTATTTATATTTTCGATGACCAATTAATTTTAAATATAATATAATATTTTATTAACCTTTTGAAATAATCGTACAATTTGATAGAATATATATATATAATTATAAATTAGAGTAAATTGATTAAATAAATATGAATGTAACCTTTTAGAAAAAACAAAAAGCATAATTTTCATATAGACTTTAAAGTTTAAACATGTGAAATAATTCAAATTTGTTTCATGAAATTTCGCCAAAAATAAAAAATAGTTTAAACTTGTTTTATAGGTGAAATTGGACCAACAAAAATAGACTGACTAAAAGGCTACAATAAAGTGCCAAACGAGGAAATAAGTTCAATCCGAAATCAAAACGAACCGAAACCAACGCGAGACAAGCCCACAAAGCGAAAGGGAGGAGAAATTGGCTTAGGCCAAAGCCCAAGTCTGTGGTTGGCCTGGTCGATGCCAACCAGATGGCAAGGCGCACTTTTGGGCCTTGCCTCAGTCCCTCATGGCCCATGTACCCTGGCCCAGCCCAATTCGGTCTTTCATTCCTCATTAGAAGACGAAAACCCACGAAAACCCTAGAAGGTATTTAAGCAGAGAGAAGAGTAAGGTAAGTTCATTCCAGCCTCCAAAACTTTCATAGAACTCCTAAATTCTCTATAAACCCTCTATGAGTTAAGCATCATAGCCTGTATGCCCTACACCACACCAGTGTCTAGGTTTTTCTTGTCTTACAGGTCGCGTTCTTCCCCCTAAGAATACAAATTCACCATCGTTGTCATGTGGCGGTCAAATGAGATTTCTCCTGTCCAAAATTTGGAAACAACAGTTGGCGCCGTCTATGGGGAACGACAACGCTTTCTTGAAAAACCTTGTGCCTGAGTCAATCTTCCAAGAGAGATGAGTAGAATGCTGGAAAACAAACACTCGTGTTTGGTTAAATTTTTTAGTATAGATCCTCAAGCAAATAATATTTGATTAACGGTTAATATGTTAGCCTATTCTTTTCTTTTCATCTCTTACTTTTTGTTTATTTTTCAACAATTTAGTATATTCAAAGGTGGAGCAAAAAAAATATATTGGGTGGTCAAGTTTTATATTCTAACTTTGTATATATCTATATATATATCTAATCTTTTAAATTTAAAAATCTAAGAGGGCAAATTATATATAATATTATAAAACTTTTATTTTCTATATAATTTTTTTTTTGAATGTAAAACGATTTCAACTAACCCTTTCCTTTTTGGCTCTGCTCACAAGTATATCATTATTATTTGTTCAATAATATTCTTCTTAGTAGGATGATAGAAGGAACCCAAGATCAAACCATTTATGTGAGGTTAGTTCATGGGCTAATTAACTTGAGAACCAAAATACAGTAAATATTTGCGAGGTTAGTAATGGGCTAATTAACTTGAGAACCAAAACACATATAAAAAGAGTAAATATTTGCATGCAAACATTTCTTTTGTAGACTCCTAAATTTGTTTGGTATTTTATTTCATCATCTTTATTTTTGTTAATTGTGTGTGTTTTTTTTTTTATAATTTAGAATTATTGTTTTCTTTAAAAAATATAAACATAAAAAATATTTTGTTTAATGTTTTTCTTTTTCCTTTTCTTAGAAAATAAAAAACAAAATAAAATAAAATAAAAGTTTTTTTTTTCTCTTTTTCGTTGTAGAGAGAATAAAATTTTGAAAAGATTAATGTTCAAATATTTCTTTTATGAGAAAAATGTTTGATTTAACCAATTTTTGGAATGAACTAATTTAGTTAATATTCTTAAAATCAAATCCAATCAATTAATAGTATTTGTTTCTTTAAATTTTGGTTTGATTTATCTATAATCTATAATATATTAAAAAGCCAGAGTTTCTGAAAAACATTTTTAGACCAAAATACCATTTTAAATTTTAGTTAATTACATCAATCAAATCATCCTAATTCGATTTAATTTCAAATTTGATTAAAACATAATTAGAATTAATTTTTTTTCTTTCACGTTTTTTATTCAAAATTAAAAAATAATTCGAATTAATTGTTATTCTTAATTTGATATTTGGTAGAATATCTAATTGGATTAAATTAGTTATTTTTTCTTTTACGTTTTTTTATTCAAAAATAATTTGAATCAATTCCTACTCATTAGAAAAGATATCTAATTTGATTGCATTAGTTATTTTTCTTTCATGTTTTTTAATTAAAAAAATAATTTTAATCAATTCCTATCGTACTCTTTTGATGAGATATTTGATTTAATTGAATTAACTCCTTTTTCTTTCACGTTTTTATTCAAAATTCGAAAAGAATTTGAATTAATTTTTATTCTTAATTTGATAAGATATCTAATTTGATTCAAAACCAAATCAAAACTAAAATTTGAATATAAATTCCCTCTATAAATTGCATATGTCTTCCAAATTTTTTTCCAGATCTAAAATAGTCATCTCCTCCAATTTTTCATCACATATTTTTTTTAATTTAAATTTATATTTTGTTATCCACGTTTTTTCTTTTTCTTTCACAGCTTTTTTACACCAAATTCACTCAATTTCAATAATTAATTCTACAATTTTGTGTTGTTCATGCTTCTTTTTCTAGATTTAAAATAATCATCTCCTTCAATTTTTCATCTTTTTTCATATCTAAAATAGTCAATTTTTCATTAGGTATCTTTTTTTTTAAATTTTAAATTTTGTTATCCCACGTTTTTTTTATACCAAATTCACTCAATTTCATTAACTAATTCTACAAAATTGTGTTGTTGATGCTTCTTTTTTTCCAAATCTAAAACAGTCATCTTCTTCAATTTTCATCTTTTTCCAGATCTAAAATAGTCATCTCCTTCAATTTTTCATCAGATATATATATATTTTTAATTTCAATTTCGTTAGCCCAAATTTTTTCGTTTTCTTTTGCGTTTTTTTACACCAAATTATGTTGATAACACTTATGTTTGTGTTGTTGATGCTTCTTTTTTCCATATCTAAAATATCTATCTCCTTAAATTTTTGATCAGGTATCTCTCTTTCTTTCTTATTCTTTTTTTAAATTTAAATTTGTTTAGCCCACGTTTTTTCTTTTACATATTATTTTAACTCATTGCTTTAGTATATTTATTACTAAATTTTTATTTTGAGTTTAGATTTAGGGTTTAATTTATTTTTTTGTTTGATTTTTAAAATATTACTTTTGATTATAAAATTTTAGCAATAATTTAAATACTTTAATTTTAGAAGATACTCTTTTAATTTTAAGAGGATGTTTATTAATTTTAAAAATTTTCTTTCTTTCTTTAAAAAATATTTCAAAAAAAGAAAAAGAAAAAAAAGCACAACATGACATTTTTTTTTTTAATATACACTGATCATTGGTCCTCTATTGATGTCATGCAAATTAATATATTTGATGTTTCTTTTTCTTTTACTTTTTTTTTTACACCTAAGCATCTTATTTGATACCACTTGATGTTAACAATTAATTTTAGAATGTTGTGTTATGGTTTATATTTTATGAAATTGTTTTATTTAGTTCTAGGAATAAATTAATTTAATCACTTAATCAAGTTTTGTGTTTGATTTTTAAAAATTACTTTTAATTATAAACTACAATTTAAACACGTTTTTGAAATGTATACTTTTTCTTTAAAAAAATTACAAAATAAGATTCATCATGATTTAAAATATATTGTATAAATAAATTTAATTTTAAGAGTATATTTATTAATTTTAACAAGTTTCTTCTTTCTTAAAAAAAATATTTCAAAAAGAAAAGAAGAGGAAAAAAAGCCACAACTATATTGAATGACATTTTTTTTAAACTTACACGGATGGTAATTAATATTCAAATTTATTTAACTTCGTTTGCATCCAATTATTTTTTTTTCATATGGCCAATTATTATTTTTTTCATATGGGGTCTTAATTTTTAGTAATAACTATTTTTTATTCAGGTCAAAAAGTAATCTTCAATTTTTCATCAAGTATCTCCCTTTTTTGTTTTCATTTTTTTTCAACCATTTCCTTTTCTTTTGCTGCAATTTTCTTTTTTCGATACTCTATTTTTTTTTCAAATTAAGTTTTAGGCATGCATATCATATTAATCTTTTCTTCTTTATTTTTTTCCAATCTTTTTCGATATTTTTTTTTTCAAAATTGTGTCTCTTTTTCAAATTAAGTTTTTGACCTTTGCACAAAAAAAAAAAAAAAAAAAAAAATCTCCAATTAATTACGTATTTGTACATAATTCAAATGAATCAGATGGTAATTAGTATTAAAGTTATTCTAATTTCTTTTGCATCAAATTATCTTTTTTTTTTTCATATGGTGTTTTAATTTTTAGTAATAACTATTTTTTATTCAGGTTTAAAGTAGTCATCTCCAATATTCATTAGAGTCATCTCCAATTTTCATCAAGGCCATCTCCAGTTTCTCCCCCCAGTTTCTCCCCCTTTTGTTTTAATTTTTTTCCAACCTTTTTTCTTTCTTTTTGCTACAATTTTCTTTGTCGATACTCTATCTTTTTTATTATTCTATATATTTTTAAAATTAAGCTTTAGCTCTGCTTTGCCATGACTATTAATAAGGCTCAAGGACAGACAATACCTAACGTCGAAGTTTATCTTCTTCAACATATTTTTTTTCTCATGAACAACACTTTCAAGAGGGATCTCTATGACAAAGACAAAAGTATTGATCAAATCAAATGACAGTTTGACAAAAAAAACATTATCTATAAAGAAGTTTTGACTTTGTAAACTAATTTGTTTAAAATATATTTTTTGTATGTATGTTTGTATATATGTATGTATTTTTCAATTAATTCTTTGTCAATAATTGTATGCCAAATTTAAATAAAAAAAATAGTCGTTATAAAATTGCATTAACAAGTATTACATAAATTAAACAAAATATATTATTACAAAAATATGTATTATATTTTATATAATAATATTAATAGAAATAAAAATGTAATAAAAAATTATATTATATTAAAATTATGTTATATTATATGAAAAATTATATTATTATAGAAAAAATATTATAATATAAATATTATATTATATTCAAATTAGTCACATTAAAAAATATAAAATCATAAATAGAAAAAAACAAAACTAATATAAGAATGCATAAAAAAAATTTAAGGGAAAAAAGCATTTTTGACCCCTACACTTTGCATGTTGTATCAATTTTAACCCTAAACTTTGCATGTTGTATCGATTTTAACCCTAAACTTTGCATGTTGTTTCAGATATGAAATGAGGGAGCAATCTCCCTTGTTTCGATCTTCACTCGATCTGAAATGAGGGAGATTTCTCCCTTGTGATAGGTCGGTGGTAGAAGAGAGAAAGAAGAAGATGAAAGAGAAAATGGAAGAGAAAGAAGGAAGAAGGAAGAAGAAGAGAAAAAGTACAAAAAAAAAAAAAAAGAAGTCGGCGGCAAGGCGGCGATCGACAATGGGTAGTCGATGATGGTGGTGGATTTTGGTGGAGATGAAAGTGGAGAGAGGAGAGAAAGAAGAGAGAGGATAGAAAAAATACAAAGAAATTTAAAAAGTATATATTAAAAATATTAATTCTTATTTTAATTAAAAAATATTTTTTAATAAATAAACGCACAACTTAAGAAAATAATAAAAAATGATCCAGTCAACTTTCGTTAGTTACGAAAAACTAACGACGATGGTGACCAAAAAACCATTTTCCTAAAGTTAAAATGTTGACTTGAAAACTTAGGACCCAGATGCAACCAAACTCAAATATCAGTGACTAAAAATGTATTTTTCATTTTTTTCTTACAATTTCTCTCTCATAAATCAACGGTTTGGTCAATCACATGTTCTCCCCTAATAATTACTTCTCTTTGTTTTGTCAAGTTTCTCTTAAAAAAAACACCCGCCACTACCTTTTATTGTCCGAAGTATGACGGGTTATTTGTACGGATGATCTCTTTTTGGCGGTGAAAACAATAAATGACCGGGTATCTCAGATTAATGATGGATAACCTTCTGCTGTCGTCAACAACTCTTGGTCTCGGTTGTTTGACAGGCTTTCGTAGCCTCTCAATTTGGGTTTTTTCGATTAGTTACCTTTTTTTATTTATTTATTTTAAAATTTTCAATTGCACTTTTGTTTAAACCCATCACAATCATAAGGGGCTAGTGAAAGTAAAAGAAAACAAAAAATACAAATAGAGAGCGAGTGAGCGAGAAGCGTTTATACGAAGCAACGAATAAGAAACCGAGAGTAGCGTTGGATGAAAAAAAAGCAAAATCGAAAATGACAAGGAGTGAGAGGTTATGAATGCCTCGAAATGACCGAGACTGGTACTTATGCCGTTGGATTCCCGTATTTTTCGAGAACAAAAGAGAATACGAAGACAGAAATTCAAACCGCCAATCGAGAGTGCCTAGTGATATAGAGATTGAACGTAGAAACTGAGACTATCGTTGGATTTTAATTTAAACGGAAGTGCAATTGAAATAAAAGAAAAAAGTAACCGATCAAAAAAGACCCAGATCGAGAGGCTACAAAAGCCTCAAACAACCGAGACTGAGAGTTGCTAATGGCAACAGAAAGTTACCTATCGTTAATGTGAGATGCCTGATCATTTATCCTTTTTACCACCAATAAGAGGTCAACCGTGCAAAAAAAAAAAAAAAAAAAAAGAATCAAGTATGACCACAGAGCCAAAGAAACAAAGCCACCAAATTTCTGCAGTCTATCAAAACTAAACTTTCTGCATGAAGCTGCGCCACACTTTAGTTGCATGAACTTTATCTTTTAAATTTTTCAATATGGAACTCCAAATTTCAGTGGCTCTAGTGCATTGCCTCTTTCAATTTTATTGCTACAAAATGCTCCTTCCCCAATATCCAACTAAAACTGAGACCCTAGTCCCAATTCTATGTCAATCGAATATCGCTGCCCTCGCTCACGAGTTTACCTCTCTTGTGTAGCACTTGGCTCGAACAAAAGGTCATTTCGACTTCCTTACGCCATACCGTATTAAACCCACCTGCGATTTTTCTAATCAAGAAGAAAAGGCGAAGTTGTTGGGAGTGTTATTCAACAAATCTGCATTTGCTTTGTTTACTGTTGAGTGCGATTTGGGAGTGTTTCTCTTCCTTTTTTCTGTAAATTATCTCCTTTGCATTTCTTTTCATTAACCGTTAATTTTTGTGCTTAGTGTTAATTTGTTTATTTGCGTTAAAAATCGATTGTTGGATGAATCCCCGATGTTGTAGTTCTGGTGGGTTTTGATAATTAGTCAATGGACTCTCCTCTTGTTTGTTCTATTTCAATTTTCTTAATCTGCGGCTTGCTGGAGTTGCCTAGTTTTCTTATGTGTTGGATTAGATATTAATATGACTTTCAAAACTCAATCTGTGAACTAATATATTAGTTGTGGAAGAAATGTCAGTTATAGAAGGCGACCTCTTGCTTCAATACCATGTCAAGCTATCATTAAATTCAAATGCTTAACCTAAAACTTAAGTTGATAGGTTAGGGTATATCTCATTTTTTTTGTATATATATATATATATATATAGAAAGTAACAGTCAAATTTCATTGATAAATGAAATGATCAATGGGAAAAAATCCCAAACCACCCAAAGTGGATTACAAAAAAGTCCTCTAATTATGAGCTAAAGATGAAAGACTATAATCCTTAAAAGGTGATGAACATTTACACCAATACAAAGTGTTAAATAAAACTAAATCCATGAAGTCTTCAAAAGATGAGTGAGTATCACCGAAGATCCTTCCATTCCTTCCACACCAGAAAGGCGAGGCGCAAAACTTTCACGACTCCTTTGAATGGATGTCCCACAAAAATCAAGGATGATAAATCTTGAATGCTTCCGAGCATAATCATATTCCAACCGCCAAAACAAAATTCCAATATCATTGAGCAAAAGTGCAAGAGTCAAATAGATGACAAAGAGTTTCCGAATTGGCTTTACACATAATACACCAAGAAGGGGAGAGAAAAAAAATAAGGAATTCGTCTTTGGAATTGATCTGCTGTATTAATACTACCATGACTAAGCTCCCAAAGGAAAAGCTTTATATCTCCAATTCCCAATCCACCCGTGCGAATAGGAAGTTGAGTTTTGGCCCAACTAACATTGTATATATTCTTAATACTTTCTACGGATAAAGACTTGACAAACTGTAATTTCATATCAATGCTTTCTTACCTTTAAAGAGTTTTTAAAGATTTCTATCATTTGGTTTCTTATTTATCCTACCTGTCTCTCTCTTGTAAAATTCAGGTTCAGGGCAGATTTTTTTTTTTATTGGTAAATTCCAGCTTTTTTACCTGAATTGGAGTAATGGCTAAAAGAGCTTAAATAAATCATCATGTCACACAAGACACTAGACTACGAGTCAATTAATGAAAATGTGAAAAAGGCTCAGTATGCTGTCAGAGGAGAACTATATCTGCGAGCTTCTGAGCTTCAGAAGGAAGGGAAAAAAGTATGTATAAAGTTTTCATCTAATAATATTTCTGTTAATCATATAGTTCCTCTGCCGTTACAAAAATTTCCTTTGGTTGTTTGAGGAATTTGGTTAATTGGTTATGTTTTACCTTTTATCAATACTTGTCCTACTGTGATTTACTGCTAAGTTCTTGGAATAGAAATGGAACTTTCCAATACCTTCTCGAAGCTTCGAGAATATTGGTTGTTGACCTCTATTTAAGACCCGATGTTTATGTCCTTGTTGTCTCCTGTTTCAGTCTCGTTCAAAGTAGCTTTTCTTCTTGTTTGATTCAATACTCTAGCCTGAACCACTTCTATTGCTCATAATTTCACATATTTCTGCAGATTATTTTCACAAATGTTGGGAATCCTCATGCTCTTGGACAGAAGCCATTGACTTTTCCACGTCAGGTTTGTTACTACAGCCACTTTCATTTGTTGCGGTTCGATCTTTTTTGTTTGTTTAAATTGCAAGTTTAGTCCATGAAGTTCAAGTTTGTGTCAAATAGGTCCATGAACTTTAAAAAGTGTCAAATGTATCCCTGAACTTTCAATTTTGTGTCTAATAGGAACCTGAATAGATGCAAATCGAAAAGTTTAGGGATGAAATAGACACAAACCTAAAAGTTTAAGGACTAAATAGACACAAACCTAAAAGTTCAATGACTTATTAGACACATTTGAAAGTTTAGGGACTAAATAGACACAAGCCTGAAAATTTGAGGACTAAGCTTAGTAATTTAACATTTTTTTTTGTTCTTTTGGTACCAAAGTCAACTCCTGTTCTATGGTTTGCATAAATACTAACTAACTCTTACTTTTATAGGTTGTTGCTCTTTGCCAAGCTCCCTTTCTGTTAGAAGATCCTAATGTAGGATTATTATTTCCTGCTGATGCTATTGCAAGAGCCAAAAATTACCTCTCATTGATTCTGGGAGGCCTAGGTAATTTCTTAATTTGCTTTCACAAGTTAGAGTGATTTAGGATTTAATTGTCGAATCATTTTGCTGGTGAGAAGGGGTGTCACGAAATTATAAGAGCAAGGACAGCTTTAGTTTCAAATTTTCTTTTCTATATTATTTTCACCTTAGGTACATTCAAATTCCTTATGACCACAAAAATCTTATATATAAACATTGTGTTTCAGGACCACATTTATCCTTTTCTTAGTCTAGCTTATTTATTTAGTTTCAAATTTTCTTTTCTATATTATTTTCACCTTAGGTACATTCAAATTCCTTATGACCACAAAAATCTTATATATAAACATTGTGTTTCAGGACCACATTTATCCTTTTCTTAGTCTAGCTTATTTATTTTGTTTAAATTTTCTACACTTGACAGTATCAATTATTCAATTTCCTTTTATCTACTACTTGGAACTTGGAAGTACAACTGATTGAGGAAGTTCTGAAATTGGTTTCATAGAAGTTAAAATCTTCAAGAAAGCTACATACAATTGATCGGCATTTAATTCTTCGAAAATACTTATAGGTGCTTACAGCGATTCTCGAGGAATTCCTGCAATTAGGAAGGAAGTAGCAGACTTCATAGGAAGGCGAGATGGCTATCCAAGGTGATAATGATGATAACCATATGAATTTCAACAAACTTATATGCATGAGTTAGATTCATGACCTTGAAATGCTTATTGTTCATTGCCCGCATGGCAGCGATCCAGAACTCATATTCCTCACTGGTGGTACTAGTACAGGCATAATGCAGATACTGAACACTATTATCCGCGGTGAAGGGGATGGGGTATATTATTTCTTGATTAACCATGAGCACTTATTGCTTTTTGTTGCAGAATATGTTTCTTGAATAGCTTTTATCCATTCTCTTCACTCTTTGTCTGCATGTTAAGTTCAAATTGATGGTTTATCAGATTCTAGTCCCGGTTCCACAACACCCTCTTTACTCGGCTATAATTACGCTCTTCGGGGGCTCTCTTGTTCCATATTACCTAGAAGAGACTGCAAATTGGGGTCTTGACATTAATGACCTTGGCCAGTCAGTTGCTCGGGCTCGCTCCAAAGGAATTAATGTTAGTGCATTTCCCATATTTGCTAGTGAAAGCAAAATCCTGTATGCAAAATTTTCATATGAAACATGAAATTAAGAATAGAAGTTTTCAGTTTTCAAATTTCAAATTTCATAACCGGGGTATCTTAGTCAATCTTGCATCCATAGCTGATTAAAAATATATATGACGAGCATCGATATTTCCCACATTCATATTTGAGTGTGTTTATATCTTCAGGCTGAAGCCATACCAGTAACTCGTGTCTTATACGTTGTGTTTCTGGTTAGGTAAGAGCAATGGTGATCATAAATCCTGGCAACCCCACTGGCCAATGCCTTAGTGAAGCAAATCTGAGAGAGATACTCAACTTCTGTTTCCAAGAAAACTTGGTTTTGCTTGGAGATGAGGTGTATCAGCAAAATGTATACCAGGACGAACGCCCCTTCATTAGTTCTAGAAAGGTAAATGGCCATATCTGAGTTTCGACATTTTCTTTTCAATCTTCTACTCAATGATCTGATCTGTTGCATCTCTCAGGTATTACTGGATATGGGTCCACCCATTAGCAAAGAACTGCAACTTATTTCTTTTCACACCGTGTCAAAAGGATATTGGGGAGAATGTGGGCAGCGTGGTGGATACTTTGAGATGACCAACATTCCTCCAAGGGTTTGATTACTTAATAAGACATTCAATTTTGATAAGCTTCCGTTCAGCATTTTTATAATACTCGTGTAAGATTTGGATGCTGCAGACAATCGATGAAATATATAAGGTTACTTCTATACCAGTTAGCCTAAACGGTTCTGCTCAGATATTTGTGAGTCAACTCAATGTGTTATACTTATATCTTTGTTCTTAACCTTTAAATCTTGCACACCTGAATTTTCTAATGTAGAGAGTTGCTTTTATTTATTTGCAGATGGGGTTGATGGTCAACCCACCCAAGCCTGGTGATATTTCATATGATCAGTATATTAGGGAAAGGTATGGCTAGCATAACAGAATTTTATTCCCTTCTCGTTAATGGCTGTCTGGTTGAGCAAGAGCACGTTTGATCACATTTTACATTAATATAATCCCAATAAAACTTGCCAATCATTTTCTTTAGGAATCCCTTCATCATTTAGGCCCCGCTTGATAATCATTTAGTTTTTAGTTTTTGAAAATGAAGCTTATAAACACTACTTTCATCTATGAGTTTCTTTATTTTGTTATCTACTTTCTAAAAATGTTTTTAAAATTCAAGTCAAGTTTTGAAAACTAAACAAAGTAGTTTTTGTTTTTAGAATTTGATAAGAATTCAAATGTTTTTTAAGAAAGGTGAAAACTATAGTAAAGAAATTGGGAAGAAACAAGCACAATCTTCAAAAACGGAAAACGAAAAACAAAATCATTATCAAACGGAGCCTTAATGATTCCAAAACCGGTTATATTAGTCATATAAATCAACAAATTTGGGTTTAAGGGATCACTAACTTTTCAAGTCAATAAACAGTATTTTATCATTTTCGGGATTGTAGCAACGGGATCCTTGAATCACTGAGGAGAAGGGCAAGAATAATGACGGATGGATTCAATAGCTGTAGAAATGTAATCTGCAATTTCACAGAAGGTAAATTGTTTTTTGTTTAAACATTCCATCTCTCTTTTTTTTTCCCTCTTCACTCCTGAAATTTAATGTCTATGATATTAGATTAAAAAAATGAGCGTCTTTGTTATCAGGTGCCATGTATTCATTCCCACAAATACGCCTCCCGCCGAGAGCAATCGAGGTTGCCAAAAAGTTAGGAAAAGTGCCTGATGTTTTCTACTGTCTCAAGCTCTTAGGAGCCACTGGAATCTCCACTGTTCCTGGCTCAGGATTTGGGCAGAAAGAAGGGTAATATTATCAATACTTTTAGAATCTCTACTAATTTCTCCATTTACAAGCATTCGTTCTCCTGTAAAATAATCAACTTCATCGTCTTCCCAACTATCGTTACTTTTAGAACCACAACGCAATCCCCTTGTACCTCGGCAATGTACTTATTTTTATTAATGCATTTTGATTTGGACCATGATGTTGCATAACTTAACCGTCAATTGGCATTGGCTGATTCTTTCTTATAGGGTTTTCCATTTGAGGACAACTATTTTACCTGCTGAGGAAGACATGCCTGGAATCATGGCAAGTTTCAAGAAATTCAATGATGCATTCATGGACGAATATGAAGACCATACAGGTTATTTGATAATCCCATGAGATAGGGTTATTTTGGCCACATTTTCATGTTTTAAGATGACAAAACATTGATTAAAATGCACATTTCTCTTCTTTTATCACCTTAGTTTAGTAAGATGCAACTTAGTTATGGATTAGGGTCTCTGATTTTTTTTTTTTAAAATTTTATTTTCAAATTTTTTGTATTTTTTGAGTGTGGTTTTTGTACAGGTCATTTCAGCATTGATGCAACATAGTGACAGTGACCCTAAAGTAGTGGATGATTTGGAAAAGAAATTAAATCAGCCAATGAACCTGCAAGGCTCCGTCAAAAGTTACAAGGCTCATCGGTCCTCCTCTTGAAATTGGTATGTTTGATAGGATCCGGAGTGATTTTGCACTATCTCGTTGCATGTTTTGTAGTGATTTTGAAAATTACTTTTGTCATGTTCAAAATTATACTGAAACATGTCTTTAATCATTCAAAATCAATTTAATGTTTGATTTTACAATTTAAACGCAATATTTATACCATAAAAATTGATTTTGAGTTTCGGAGTGATTTTGAATACGACAAAAGTGATTTTAACCTTTTCAAAACCACTCTCAAACATGCCCTTTGTCCTCCATACGCACAAAAGTTCAATTGGAAAGAATGGAAAGAACAAGCGTAAATACGAGATGAACGATTTCGACAGTGCATAAATAACGGAGAGTTGCTCAAAGATTACAGCTGTCGACCTGAAGAATACAAGAAAGGCAACATGTTGTATACAAATTCCTTGAGCATTAGGTTTATGTTCGGGAATCCATCTTCAAACAATTGAAATTCGAAGTGCACATGAAAATATTGAATTTGTATTGAATGAATTCTTTACTGCATTGCAACTTGATTTATACAGAAGCTCAAGGGAGTGTTGCTAAGGAAAGAAATACAAAATAATTGCAGACAAGGTAATGCTGTTGCTATGAAAGGAAAATTAATTACAATGCGATTTCATGGTCAGAGACCAACTTGTAGATTGAGGCATGATCCTTAAATGGCGTTGACAGACTGTATAACAAGCTGGTTGGGCTGGACTGGAACGATTAAATTTAGGTGTTTTCCCCCGCAAATGAAGGGGTGGAAGAACCCCAAGTTTGGAGCAAAAAACAGTGAATATAGGTGATGAAGGAGGCTTCGTCAGAAAATCTGCGAGTTGATCATGGGAAAGTTTCACAAAAAAAATTCCAATATTTTTATTAGTTTCTATGACATGTGATTTTTTCTGGAATCTTCGTCGATATTCAAATATCCGTTGATATATCTATAAATCTGAGTTATCGATATTGTTACTGATATCGATATTTTCATCCTTGGTTGATATCAAGTTGACGAATACTCCATTTGTGTGAGAATCAACTTCACAATGGATGGTTTAATGACGGGGTTGGAGGTGTCGCCAAAACCAATACCTGACATTTGATGGAATCCCTTGTCAACAAGGCAAGCTTTGTGGGGTTGGATAGTGCCATCCGGGTTGAGCTTGAGGCAAAACACCCATTTGTTTCCAACCACATTGTAATTGGGTGAATGAGGTACAAGAGACCAAGTAGCATTGTGGATAAGGGTTGCATATTCATTGTCCATAGAAAAACTCCATTCTTTGGATAGAAGAACTTCTTTAATGGAGGAGGTGAGTTCACAAGTATTTAGAGTGGAAACAGTGTGGGATTGAAAGCCTTAGGCTTGAAGATGCCGAATTTTGCTCGGGTTTGCATGGGATGAATGGTTGTGGATGGGGGAGGGGGAGGATTGGCTGAATAGCAGGTGATATATAGGTGGAGAGTTGATGGGAGAAGAGCGAACGAACCTATTGACATCAATGTGACAAGAGGAAGTTGGTGATGGCAATGCAGGAGTGCTATCTTCATTTGGCATAGCTGCAGAAGAGAACTACAAGGAAGAATCTGCAGGAAAAGTGGAAGAATGATGTGTGGGCAGTGGAGTAAAGCAATGGGATATAGGATTGATTTGGGGAGAAGGGTTGGACATAGATTTGGCACCAATTAAAAATTACACTTCTTGAAATAAATCGCCTATCATCACTATTTAGACAAAGGTATCCTCTGTAGGCCTCATTATATCGAAGAAAGGTACATTTGACACTAGGGAAACTAGAGATTGGTAGGGGCAAAGGCAAGGAAAACAAGAGCATCCGAACACTTTGAAGAACTTATAATCGGGTTTGCAATTGAATGCCTTTTCACATGGTGAGAAATTGTTTAAGATGGGAGTAGGAAGATGATTTATGATGTAATTGGCTGAAGAAAAAGCGTCCCACCAAAATTCAAGTGGTACAGATGCTTGTACAAGAAGGGTAAGTCTCATTTCAACGATGTTAAATCACTAATTAACCCAAAAGTTTAAGTTGATAGATTATGGTAAATTTAAGTATATTAATACTTTAACACTTCCTCTCACTTGTGGGTTAAATTGGAGAGGATATAACATTTTAGGGATTCAAACACAGAACCTCCTACTTTGATACTATGTTGAAATTCAAAGTGCACGGGAAAATATTGAATTTGTATTGAATAAATTCTTTACAGAATTGCAACTCGATTTGTACAACAACTGAAGGAAGTGTTGCTAAGGAAGGAATACAAAATATTTGCAGACAATGAAAATGTTGTTGCTATGAAAGAAAAATTAATTACAATTGTTCAATAAAGGAAAGTGAGCCATAAATGAGATTTGTGGTCAGAGACCAGCTTGTAAATTGAGGCATGATTCCTTAAATAGCGTTGACAGACCATAGAACAAGCTGGCTGGGCTAGATTGGAACAATTAAATCTTGATGTTTTGATCCTTGACACAAACTTCCTAACATAAGAACATTGCAAGCTTTAATCCAAAGGACTTCTGATTTTGAATAAATTTTAACCAGACGAATACAAGTAGAAATGAGAAACTTAAGGTCCCGTTTGATAACCATTTGGTTTTTAGTTTTTTATTTTTGAAAATTAAGTTTGTTTTTTCCCAATTTCTCTACAATGGTTTTCATCCCTTAAGGAAGTATTTGAATTCTTAGCCAAATTTTAAAAACAAAAATAAGTTTTTGAAAACTATTTTTTTTAGTTTTCAAAACATGGCTTGATTTTTGAAAACATAGGTAAAAGTTAGATAACAAAATAAGACATTGTGATCATACAAATAACTTTACTGCATTCCGTGTCATCTCATGCTTGTACGAAGATTTGTTGTCTATGGCTGCCACATGCCCAGAACAGAACAACCTCTTTCCTTCGTAATTTCATTATGCATGTTAGTTTACTGTCATTGCATTTTGTACAGCACCAGGAACGCTTTTGGTAATCCACTGATAAGAATTCTCGAAATTCTTAATCTGCACGCAATCCGGTTCTTGATCTTCGAACATCCGACCTCATATGTTCTAGAAAATGGCACGGACGATAAATTTCGGGAGGAATTGACGGCTGTGTTAGGGTTTTTGAACGAAAAGTGAAGGGGACGATTTGCGCCGTTTTTTGCTGCACTTGGATGCTCTTTAACCGTATAAGGTTTGTTCCCGTTGCTGATGCCGTTGTCGGGAGCGGGATGTAGTAAAAAATACGACAAATTATTTAATAAGACCACCATAACGTGATTATTTTATAATGATCGTTGAATGTGGATTTAATAATTTTCATGTTTCCTAATAACCATTTGATATAAATTTGAGATGTTTCTCTCTCTACATCTAGCGATAAAAAACTGTCAGCCATATTATTGCGGCCTCACCAGATAGTTTCTCCAAAAATACCCTTGAGCCTCTAAAAATCGCACGTTTTTCTTCTGGGTATAAATGTAAATATTGCTAAACGAAGACGTTTCGTTCGACTTCGAGTGCCGAGGCCGCCTTGTATTTTGGCTTTCTATGACATTTCCCAACCCATTCAAAAATTAGAAAATTTACCTTTTTTTTTTCTTTTATTTCTCTATTCTTTTGCAACAACCAAGAATTTAGTATATTCAAGGGTGCAACAAAAAATTTGTATAGTGGAGTAAAGTTTTATATTATAACTTTTCATTTATATATATATTCTTTTAAATTTAGAAATTTAGGGGGCAAATTATACATAAAATGTTAAAATCTTATATTTTTCTATGTAATTTTTTTTTCATAAAAAAATGATTTCAATTATCCCTTCCTTCTTACGCTTCGCCTACGAATATATTGTTATTATCTGGTCAATAATATTCTTATCACATGTTCTTTTTTTTTAGTTCAACAATTGCAAGGTGGGAACCCAACTATCAATCTTTGAAATTATAACTGATGTTTTATCTACTAAACTATGCTTGAATTGACATTCTACTCACGTGTTCAATCTACAAACTTAAAGATATTTAAATTTGTAATTTACTCTAGTAGAAGTAAAATGAGACCATTTGTAATATTGAGCCAATAATCTTATTGCAACCTTAAATATTGAAATGAGGCCAACTATCTCAACCATATTTAGGATCAAAATAACAAATGATATCAAAATACCAAAAAGAAGAAAAAAAAGGGGAAAAGTTCAAGAGGTTGCAAAGAAGATGGGGTTGTGCTATTGGGAATGGTGCTAGCAACTATACTTGATTTTTGACAAATATTTTGAATATAGAACTGTATGGTGTACAACTTTAAAAATTATTCATTGAGTTGTTTATAAAATAATGTATTGGCAGAAAAACAAATAAACAAATAAATAGAAATAACAATCGAAAGCGAGAACCATAATTAACAATAGTGGACCAAAGAACATAAAACTTGCCAATATTGCAATGCTAAGATCAAAAAGATGTTAACGTAAAAATGAGCAAATTTGAAAATCTTTGAATAGATAAGTTACGCTAGAGTCAAAAAAAAGAAAAAAAAAAGAAAAAAAAAAGAAAAAGGTAAAAGACGGTAGTTACCAATTTTATGGTTACAATCCCCAGACAATATTTGTAAATCCAATACATTCAATTACCATAGTAAATACAGGAAAAACTTCCACTTTCAATTAAACTAAAATAAAAAAATCCACTTCCTATAATTGCAAATGCACGAAAAAAAAGCAAAAATGAGCACAACTCAATAGTAATTAACATGTACTCTCGATCAGGTGATTAAATGTTCAAATCTCCCGATTCTCAATTGTTGTTGAACTAAAAAAAATGCACGAAAAAAAATCTAGTTATGAATGATGTTTGATTCATTCAATAAAACAACTATTTAAATTGCAATGAATAGAAAAGTCTCCATTCAATACACTCTATGGAACATTCATAAGCTAAGAACCACCAATTTTATTTATTATTTTTAACATCAAACCCCATTTGAGTGGCATTTCTCAAGTATAAAATACTCTATGTGTTGATGTGAGAATCTAATCATAGGTTCACAGAGGCTATTGGACGAGATGATGAGCTAAAGCATCGAGTTGACCTGCAAAACTTAGATTGGCACCCCTGCAACCTAAGCACCATACCAATGTGAGTATCTTTCTTGCAAATCAACTCAACGGCAAATCAACTCAACGGCTTGACTCATCATAAGGGTATTTACATTAATTGAATATATGTTTTTTTATATATTAAATCTACGGCTAGAAAGTTCAACCTTTTCTTTTGAAGTATATCACATCTCATGTCTCAATAATGATGCAATCTCCGATTTAACTAAAAATACTCTTATGATGAGTCAAGCCGTTGAGTTGTTTTTTTTTATACGGTTTGTACCTCTTGACCTCTAACACAAGTATATGTCAATGGATAAAGATTACCAATTTACCATTTTAAGGATGAATGATTGAATTCTCTAATCTTGTAATGATTCAACTAACAAAAGAAATAATAATAATAAGAAAACATCTCATTTTGACAGGTTTGCCTAGGGGATTAATGAAATTTCATTTTTCTCCTTAAAAAACACCCGCCACTACTTATTGCTTTCATTGTCCAAAGTATGACCATTGAGCCAAAGAAACAGAACCGCCAAATTTCTGCAGTCTATCGGGACAAAACTTTCTGCATGAAGCTGCGCCACAATTTAGTTGCATGAACTTTATCTCTAAAAAAATTCAATAAGGAAAATCCACACTCCAAATTTCGGTGGCTCTAGTGCATTGCCACGTTCAATTTTATTGCCACAACAATATCCAACGAAAGCTGAGGCCCAGGTCCCGACTCTGTGTCAGTCGAATATCGCTGCACTCGCTCACGAGTTTCCTTCTCTTGTCAAGCAGCACTTGGCTCGAACAACAGGTCATTTCGAATTCCCTGCGATTTTTCTAAATCATAAATTCCCAAAAAAAGAAAAGGCGAGGTTGTTGGGAGTGTTATTCATCAAGTTATTTTTCTTCCCCTTGCGACTGTTAAATCAGCATTTGCTCTGTTTACTGTTGAGTGCTATTTGGGAGTGTTTCTCTTCCTTCCCGTTTTCTGTAATTTATCTTCTTTGCATTTCTTTTGATTAACCGTTAATTTTTGTGCTTAGTGTTAATTTGTTAATTTACGTTAAAAATCGATTGTGCGATCTCCTTTTCTTTGTTCTATTTCAATTTTTCTTAATCTGCGGCTTGCTGGAGTTGTCTAGTTTTCTTATATGTTGGATTAGATATTAATATGATTCACGAAACTCAACCTGTGAACTAATTTATTAGTTAGGAAGAAATGTAGTTATAGAAGTCAGACCTCTTGCTCTAATACCATGTCAAGTTATCACTAAATTCAAATGCTTAAGATAAAACTTGCATATTATAGGTTACAGTATATTTATTTATTATTATTTTTATATATTCTTAATACTTTCTATGGATAAAGACTTGAAAACCTGTAATTTCATCTCAATATTTTCTTACCCCTAAGAGCTTTTATAGATCTCTATCATTTGGTTTCTTATTTATTGTACCTGTCTCTTTCTTGTAAAATTCAGGTTTTTTTTCTTGTTGGTAAATTCCATCTTTTTTACCAGTATTGGAGTAATAGCTAAAAGAGGTTAAATAAATCATCATGTCAAGCAAGGCACTAGACTACGAATCAATTAATGAAAATGTGAAAAAAGCTCAGTATGCTGTCAGAGGAGAACTATATCTGCGAGCTTCTGAGCTTCAGAAGGAAGGGAAAAAGGTATAAAGTTTTCATTTAATCATATTTCTGTTAATCATATAGTTCCTCTGCTGTAAGAAAATTTCCTTTGGTTGTTTACGAGTTTGGTTATTTGGTTATGTTTTACCTTTGATCAATACTTCGTCCTACTGTGATTTATTGCTAAGTTCTTGAAATAAACTTAGCATTTCCCAATCCCTTCTCAAAGCTTGGAGAATTTTGATATTTGACCTCTATTTAACACCCGATGTTTATCCCCTTGTTATCTCCTGTTTCAGCTTCGTTCAAAGTAACTTTTCTTCTTGGTTGATTCGATACTCTAGCCTATACACTTCTATGGCTCATAATTTCAAATATATCTGCAGATCATTTTCACTAATGTTGGTAATCCTCATGCTCTTGGACAGAAGCCATTGACTTTTCCACGTCAGGTTTGTTACTACAGCCACTTTCATTTGTTGCAGTTTGATCTTTTTTGTTGGTTAAACTACAAGTTTAGTCGATGAACTTTCAAGTTTGTGTCTAATGGGTCCATGAACTTTAAAAAGTGTCTAATAGATCCTTGAATCAAATTTTGTATCTAATAGAATCCTAAACTTTAAAAGTAACAATTTTTTTTTTGTTTATTTTGGGACTGAAGTCGGTCAACTCCTGTCTCTATGGTCTGCATAAATACTACCTAACTCTTACTTCTACAGGTTGTTGCTCTTTGCCAAGCTCCCTTTCTGTTAGAAGATCCTAATGTAGGATTAATATTTCCTCCTGATGCTATTGCAAGAGCCAAAAATTACCTCTCACTGATTCCGGGAGGCCTAGGTAATTTCTTAATTTGCTTTCACAAGTTGATTCGGGATTTAATCATTGAATGATCTTGTGGGTGAGAAGGGGTACCACGAAATCATAAGAGCAAGGACATCTTTAGTTTCATATTTTATTTTCTATATTATTTTCACCTCTGGTACGTTCAAATTTCTTATGACCACAAAAATCTTATATCTAAACATTGTGTTTCAGGACCACATTTATCCTTTTCGCAGTCTACCTTATTTATTTTGTTTAAATTTTCTAAACTTGACAGCATCAATTACTCAATTTCCTTTTATTTACTACTTGGTACTTGGAAGTACAACTGATTGAGAAAGTTCTGAAATTGGTTTCATAGGAGTTAAGATCTTCAAGAAGCTACATACAATTGATTGGCATTAATCCTTCCAAAATACTTATAGGTGCTTACAGTGATTCCCGAGGAATTCCTGCAATTAGGAAGGAAGTTGCAGATTTTATAGGACGGCGAGATGGCTATCCAAGGTGATAATGATGATATCTATATAAATCTCAATAAACTTGTGTGTGTAAGTTAGATTCATGACCTTGAAATGCTAATTGTTCATTGCTCACATGACAGCGATCCAGAACTCATATACCTCACCGATGGCGCTAGTAAAGGTGTAATGCAGATATTGAACACGATTATCCGTGGTGAAGGGGATGGGGTATTATTTCTTGACTGACCACGAGCGCTTGATTGTTTTTTGTTGCATAATATGTTACTTGAATGGTTTTTCTCCATTTTCACACTCTGTCTGCATGTTAAGTTTAAATTGATGCTTTATCAGATTCTGGTCCCAGTTCCGCAATACCCTCTTTACTCGGCTACAATTGCGCTGTTCGGGGGCTCTCTTGTTCCATACTACCTAGAAGAGACTGCAAATTGGGGTCTTGACATTAATGACCTTCGCCAGTCAGTTGCTCAAGCTCGCTCCAAAGGAATTAATGTTAGTGCATTTCCCATATTTGCTAGTGAAAGGGAAATCCTGTAAGAAAATTTTCCATAAGAAACATGAAATTGATAATAGAAGTTTTTGGTTTTTGAATTTCAAAACCGAGGTATCTTAGTTGATCTTGTATCCATAGCTCATTAAACATTTATATGATGAGTATTGATATTTCCCACGTACACATATTTGAGTGTGTTTATATCTTCAGATTGAAGTCATACCAATAACGCATGTCTTATAAGTTGATTTCTGGTTAGGTAAGAGCAATGGTGATCATAAATCCTGGCAACCCCACTGGCCAATGCCTTAGTGAAGCAAATCTGAGAGAGATACTCAACTTCTGTTTCCAAGAAAACTTGGTTTTGCTTGGAGATGAGGTGTATCAGCAAAACGTATACCAGGACGAACGCCCCTTCATTAGTTCTAGAAAGGTAAATGGTCATATCTGAGTTTCGACATTTTCTTTTCGATTTTCTACTCAATGATCTGATCCGTTGCATCTCTCAGGTATTACTGGATATGGGTCCACCCATTAGCAAGGAACTGCAACTTATTTCTTTTCACACCGTGTCGAAAGGATATTGGGGAGAATGTGGACAGCGTGGTGGATACTTTGAGATGACCAACATTCCTCCAATGGTTTGATTACTTGATAAGATTACTATTTAATTCAATAAGCTTTCAGTGTTTTTATAATATGCATGTAAGATTCGATCTCTGGTGTTGCAGACGGTTGATGAAATATATAAGGTTGCTTCCATATCACTCAGCCCAAACGTTCCTGCTCAGATATTTGTGAGTCAACTCGATGTGTTATATGTTTGTTCTTAACCTGTAGATCTGGCAAGCCTCAATTTTCTAATGTAGAAAGTTGCTTTTATTTATTTGCAGATGGGGTTGATGGTCAACCCACCCAAGCCTGGTGATATTTCATATGATCAGTATATTAGGGAAAGGTATGGCTAGCATAACAGAATATTTTCCCCTCCTCTTTCATGGCTGTCTGGTCGAGCAAGATCACATTTTATACAATTCCAATAATACTCGCCAATTATTTTCTTTAGGAATGTCTTCATCATTTAGGCTCCATTTGATAACCATTTGACTTTTGTTTTTGAAAATTAAGTTTATAAATATTACTTCTACTCGTGAGTTTATTTGTTTTGTTATCTACCTTCTAAACACATTTTCAAAATCTAAGCCAAGTTTTGAAAACTAAAAAAAGTAGTTTTTAAAAACTTTATTTTTGTTTTTGGAATTTTAAGAAATTTGAAAACTATAGAAAAGAAATTGTGTAGTATGAAGCACAATTTTCAAAAACAGAAAACTAAAAACAAAATCGTTATGAACCGAAGCCTTAATGATTTCAAAATCGGTTTTACTAGTCACAGACATCAACAAATTTGGATTTAGGGGATCACTACCTTTTCAAGTAAATAAACAGCATTTTTATCATTTTTGGGATTGTAGCAACGGGATCCTTGAATCACTGAGGAGAAGGGCAAGAATAATGACGGATGGATTCAATAGCTGTAGAAATGTAATCTGCAACTTCACAGAAGGTAAATTGTTTTTTGTTAGAACATTCCATCTCTCTTTTTTTTCCCCTCTTCACTCCTGAAATTTAATGTCTATGATATTAGATTTAAAAAATGAGCGAATTTGTTATCAGGTGCCATGTATTCATTCCCACAAATACGCCTCCCGCCGAGAGCAATCGAGGTTGCCAAAAAGTTAGGAAAAGTGCCTGATGTTTTCTACTGTCTCAAGCTCTTAGAAGCCACTGGAATCTCCACTGTTCCAGGTTCAGGATTTGGGCAGAAAGAAGGGTAATATTATCAATACTTTTAGAATCTCTACTAATTTCTCCATTTACAAGCATTCATTATCTTGTAAAATAATCGACTCCATCGTCTTCCCAACTATCGTTACTTTTAGAGCCAGAACATGATCCTCTCGTATCTCGGCAACGTACTTATTTCGATTAATGCATTTTGATTTGGACCACGATGTTGCATAACTTAACAGTCAATTGGCACTGGCTGATTCTTTCTTATAGGGTGTTCCATTTGAGGACAACCATCTTACCTGCTGAGGAAGACATGCCTGGAATCATGGAAAGTTTCAAGAAGTTCAATGATACATTCATGGAGGAACATGAAGACCATACGGGTTATTCAAGAACGTGATCGATCGGGGCAGCTTCCATGTGCCGATTTGAATTCATGACATACCCTTCCGTTACTGTAAAGCTTTTGCAAGCATACATATTATGAGAACTTAATTATTCTATCGAATTGGATGTGATCTTTTATTCTCTTTTTTTTTAAAAAAAAAAAATATTGGATTGCACTTTGTGAGTGATGATCAGAGAGTTAGCTGTATGACTTTGTTGAAATCTGGAAGCTGAGGAATATGGAATATTGGATAAGGAAGAAAAAGCAGTAGCTTTGATGAACTCCTTTGCCAAGCACTGGGAAGAAACCTACAAATTGCAAGATTCCTTCGGCATACCTTTTGGCATAAGAATAACTCATCTTGAAAATTGGAGCTCTTTAGTTTGATTTTTTCTGTTTTTTTTTTTAAATTTAAAATTTATCTATAAATATTATTATTATTTGAAAGAACTTTCAATTTTATCAATCTAAACTTGACTATGTAATTTAAATTACTTGAATTTGGTGATTCAATTAATAAAATTAATTAGTTAAATTTTTCATTCTTTAAAAAAATTGAGAACAATTTTTGATTCTTTTAATTGTGCTGGATGTGTTTAATTTGTTGAATTTGGACACTTCACTGCCAAGTTTGAATATATATATATAGAGATAGAGAGATTATCTAATTGATTTTATAACTACTTAAGTATTTTTATGATTTTTAGTATTTTGTTAGTTGAATTTTGTATACATTATATTGACTCATGGACAACATTCTAATTTAGTTTTGATGAGGTATTAAGTGCAACACTTTAGACTTGTTTGAAATGATTTTTCAAGTGTTTAAAAAATAGTTTTTAAACACTTGAAAAGTCATAAATAGACTTGTTTACACGTGATTTCAACAAAGAAAGAGAAATGAGACACTAGTAAATAAATTTAATTTTTGTATTAATCTTGTGGGTGTAGTACAATGTAGATTTATCTCGAGCGCAATGCAGCTTGTTCTCGAGGTTGAAGCTTCAATCAATCTTTAGGGTCTTGAAGTCTTCAAGTCTTGAAGAGTCTTTAGTCTTCAAGGAGTGTTTAGCACCTAAGAGCCTTAAGGATTCTTTCTGAATTCTCTTAAGAATAAAATTTCTGACATTTTTAAATGAAGGAGAGCTCATCTATTTATAGAGTTTTCCATGGCATGTGGGCTTGGGCCATAATAGCTTTTGGGTCCAACCATGGACTTGGGCTTTTTGTTGGCTTTGGGCCTAACCCTTTAGATTTTGGATTTCTTTGACTTTGACCCAAATTCCATATAACCCAATTTGACCAAATTAAATTTAATTGTTTGGTCAAATTATCATAATGAAGACATGTGGCCTTTTAATTTTTAGAATTTGCCAATTTTTGTCTTCAAATTAAATTTGGAACACATGTCAACTTATAATTGGTCCCAAATTTAATTATTTGTAGTTTCGTCATTAATTTTGAATAACGACATGACAATTGAGGATTGACTGGAATTTTTTTGTCAACAAATGCCCCTTTTAAGTATGTGTGTGTGAATTTCAAAAAAGATAGTTTGGAATCAAAACTTGAGATATTTACTCCTTGATTTGGACTCCATTCGATGTGTCAATTTAATCCAAATATGACTTTGGTTCATAATTTTGAATTTGTTTAATTGACAAACCTTTTTTTTTTATGTCAATTCATCAAAATATGAATTTGAGTCAATATTTTGATTTTCTTGTATGATATAAAATTTTGGTTTGAATTTATCAAAAATTATGCTCTACCTTAATTACTTCAAAATTCAAACTTAGGGCAAGATTAAAATTTTACCCAAGTTTTTAATTTGGGATAAAATTTGGATTATGCCCAAATTTTGGCTGAGTAGAATTCCAATTTTACTTTGCTTTGAATTATGAGTAAAATTTGAATTTGGATCATACCAAATCTTGATTTGGAGGAAATTTGAGTTATGCTCAAATTTTGATTTGAGATAAAATTCTACCAAATTTAGCTTTGGATTTGGAAAAGAATTTAAATTTAAATTTAAATTTCAATCAAACTTTGAGTGGGGTGAAATTTGGAATATGCACAAATTTCGGTATGGAAATTCTACCAAATTTTGAAAATTGGTTGAATTTTGGAATGAGATTTGAGTTTGAATTTTAGTCAAAATTTTGAATTGGGATAAAACTTAGATTATGCCCAAATTTTGACAATCAATGCTCATGAAAAATTAATTCAAATTGAATCAAATTTGAAATTTATCCAACTTAACTTTTGATTTAAAGTTGGACCAATTTGAATTTGATTTACAAATCAATTTGAATCAAATCCCATACTTTATCATAACTCAATTTGATTTCGAATTTGAATTACGATATTGAAAATTTGACTCAAATGGGATTTAAATTCTAAAATTGATTTCGAAGCAAAATTTAAATCCAATTGGGAATTGATTTGATTCCAAAATTCAATTATGATCCCTTTTTTTTTTTTTTTTTGTAACCTCCAGCTCTCACTCCTTTTTCCTCCGTTCTTCTTCTTCCATCTTATGGCTGTCGTATCACAAGTGAGTTGGCTTTTTTTATTTTTATTTTTTTTATTTTTATTTTTTTATTATATTTAGTACGTACCAAGCAGCATCCAATCTCCTTGAGTTTTCTTCTGCATTTTCTTCTTCATGCGGCAACATTTATTTTTGATCTTTTTTCTTCTTCTTTCTTTGCAAGACAGAGCAATTTGTTTTCTTCTTCTTTTTTTTTTTTTTTTTTTCAACTTCTTCTTCCATGCCGTTTTTTCATTCTTTTTATTTTATTTTAGTTCTTCTTCTTTATGTTATTGTTTCTCACAAACAGCAAACCAGATTTTTTTTTTTTTTTTTTTTTTTTACGTTTGCGGCCAAGTCTTCCTTCTTCTTTGTTCTTGCTGGAGGGGATGGGCGTGAGAGAGAGAAAGAAAATTGGAAGAAAAAAAAAAGGTGGGTGTTTGTGAAGGAGATGAGAGAGAAAGAATTCTTCCTTCTTCTTTGTTCTTGCCGGATGGGATGGACGTGAGAGAGAGAAAATTGGAGGGAAAAAAAAGGTGGGTGTTTGTGAAGGAGATTAGAGAGAAAGTGAAAGAGAAGGAAAGTTGGTGTTCGTGAGAGGGGAGAATGTGAGAGAGAGCAAGTGGTCCCCTTTCTTTTTAATGAATGCTTTTTTTTTTTACAAATACTTTCTCCCTTTTTTTTTTTTTAACATTGTTGGCAATACTTTTTTATTCTTTTGCCAATTTTTTTTTTTAGAGAGAATCTTTATTTGGCGGCTCATTTTCCTTGAGAAATACCATCTTGCTTATCAACTAGAGAAAATGAATTTGAGGTAATTCCTTTTTTCTTGTTTTTTGTTTTTTTTTGCAATCATGATGCCAATCTTAGCGCAGGTACACTTAGGTAGGACCCTGGCAGTTCTGGGTGTACTTGCAACTACCTCTTTTCGTGGTTAATTAGCTCTTGTAGCTATGACACTCATCATCTTTAGCGCACCTACACTTGGGTAAGACCCTAGCGGTTCTAGGTGTACTTGCAACTACCTCTGTTCGTAGTTAATTAGCTCTTATAGCTACTACGCTCACCATCTTTAGCGCGTGTACACTTGGGTAGAACCCTGGCAATTCTAGGTGTACCTGCAGCTACCTTCTGTTCGCGGTTAATTAGCTCTTGTAGCTACAACACTCACCATCTTTAGCGCAGGTACACTTGGGTGGGACCCTAGCGGTTCTAGGTGTACATGCAGCTACCTCTCACCCTTTGATGTTAGCTCAATAACACTCGACCCTAACGAGGCCTATGGTGTTCTTGCAACTCCACCGCTTTTCGATGTTTGCTCAGGAACACTCAACCCTAACGAGGCCTATGGTGTTCCTGCAACTCCACTGCCCCTCGATGCTACCTCAAACACAGCTTTCAAGGTAAATCATATCTCCCTTCTAATTTATACATATTTTTTGTTTTTTTTTTCTATTTTTTTGCTACATGGTTCTTTGATATTTACTCAGAATTTATACATATTTTTTGTTTTTGTTTTTTGTTGTTTTTTTTTCTATTTTTTTTGCTACATTCTACCTTTGATGTTAGCTCAAGAACACTCTACCCTAACGAGGCCTATGGTGTTCTTGCAGCTCCACCGCTCTTCGATGTTTGTTCAGGAACCCTCGACCCTAACAAGGCCTATGGTGTTCCTGCAACTCCACTGCTCCTCGATGCTACCTCAAAGACAGCTTTCAAGGTAAATCATATCTCCCTTCTAATTTATACATATTTTTTGTTTTTTTTTTGTTTTTTTTTTCTATTTTTTTGCTACATGGTTCTTTGATATTTACTCAGAATTTATACATATTTTTTGTTTTTGTTTTTTGTTGTTTTTTTTTCCTATTTTTTTTGCTACATTCTACCTTTGATGTTAGCTCAAGAACACTCGACCCTAACGAGGCCTATGGTGTTCTTGCAGCTCCACCGCTCTTCGATGTTTGTTCATGAACCCTCGACCCTAACAAGGCCTATGGTGTTCCTGCAACTCCACTGCTCCTCGATGCTACCTCAAAGACAGCTTTCAAGGTAAATCATATCTCCCTTATAATTTATACATATTTTTTTTGTTGTTTTTTGTTGTTTTTTTTTCTATTTTTTTGCTACATGGTTCTTTAACATTTACTCAGAATTTATACATATTTTTTGTTTTTGTTTTTTGTTGTTTTTTTTTTGCTACATGCTACCTTTGATGTTAGCTAAAAAACACTCGACCCTAACGAGGCCTATAGTGTTCTTGAAGCTCCACCGCTCTTCGATGTTTGCTCAAGAACCCTCGACCCTAACAAGGCCTATGGTGTTCGTGCAACTCCACTACTCCTCGATGCTACCTCAAAGACAGCTTTCAAGGTAAATCATATCCCCCTTCTAATTTATACATATTTTTTGTGTTTGTTTTTTGTTGTTTTTTTTTCTATTTTTTTTGCTACATGGTTCTTCGATATTTACTCAGTGACACCACTGTTGGCCTGAAACCTTCTAACTTGGTGAAGGAGTGATCGTCGATCAACGAAGCCTCCTGACTTGGTGGAGGGACGAGCATCAACGGACGAAGCCTTCTAACTTGGCAAAGGAGCAAATGTCGACGAACGAAGCCTCCTAACTTGACGGAGGAGCAAATGTCGATGGGCGAAGCCTCCTAACTTGGCAGAGGAGCAAGCGTCCATAGACGAAACCTTCTGATGCCGGAGGAGTAAGCGTCGACGAACGGAACCTTCGAATTTGGTGTAGGAGCTAGCGTTGACAGACGGAACCTCCTAACTTGGTAGAGGAGTGAGCGTTGATGGACGAATCCTTCTGACTTGACGAAGGAGCGAACGTCAATGGACAAAACCTCCTTGACTTGGGAGAGGAGCGAGCGTCGATGGCCGAATCCTTCAGACTTGACGGAGGAGCTAACGTCGATGGACGAAGCATTCTAACTTGACGGAGGAGCGAACGTCGATGGACGAAGCATTCTAACTTGATGGAGGAGCAAACGTTAAGGGACGAAACCTTCTTATTTGGCGGAGGAGCGAGCATCGATGGACAAATCCTTCTGACTTGATGGAGGAGCGAACATCGATGAACGAAGCCTCCTAACTTGATGGAGGAGCAAGCGTCGATGGACGAAACCTTCTTACTTGGCGGAGGAGCGAGCGTCGTCGGACTAATGCTTCTGACTTGATGGAGGAGCGAACGTCGATGGACGAAGCCTCTTAACTTAGTGGAGGAGCAAGTGTCAATGGACGAAGCCTCCTGACTTAGAGACAGAATGCCGAACTTAGAGGCGAAGCGTCGTACTAGTAGGCGTAGTGCTGTATTTTTAGGCGAAACGCCGAACTTGAAGGCGAATCACCAAACTTATAGGCGATCAATGCTCGAACTTAAACTTGAAGAGAGCGAAGTGCAAACTTGAACTTCAAGTGAGTGATGTTTGAACTTAAGCTTGAAGTTAGCAAAACTCGAACTCGAAGACTTGAAAGGGCGAAGTGCAGACTTGGAGGAGAGTGAAACTCGAACTTTAGAGCGAGTGAGTGACAAACCAAACTTGAAGGGAACGAAGCTTGAACTTTAGGGGGTGAGCAACAATCCAAACTTGAGGGGAACAAAGCTCAAACTTTAGGGGAGTGAGCGACGAACCAAATTTAAGGGGAATGAAGCTCGAACTTTAGAGAAGTGAGCAACGAACCGAACTTGAGGGGAACGAAGCTTGAACTTTAGGCGAGTGAGTGACGAACCAAACTTGAGGGGAATGAAACTTGAACTTTAGAGCGAGTGAGCGACGAACCGAACTTAAAGGGAACGAAGTTTGAACTTTAGTGGAGTAAGCGACGAACCAAACTTGAAAGAGTCGAAGCTTGCTTGTATGCATCCAAGTTGTAACGTCTTGTTTCTTGGGATGAAATTTTTTTTTTTGGAGACTGAACTTAAAAGTTTTTTTTTAAGCTGCTTACGTACCCTTTTACCTAAAGGGATCAAGTCATAACGTAGTTCAAAGATTTTTTTTAGGGGCCGTTCACCTTTTAAGCTCATGCGGGCTAGGAGCATGATAGCACTCAAAAGTGTGCTATTTCTAGGCTTAGATTTGTGTTGGTTTTATATGTTTACAGTGAGCTTTCATGCATTATTTATCTATTTTGTAGATTTTGAGCAATTGGAGCTAATCGGGCTTTTTGGAGCATAATTAAAGCTTAAAGACAAACTTTGGAGCAAAGAAGATAAGTAGAAAAAGTGTTACAAGTGAGAAAGCCCGAAAGGATAGCGTTGAGACGCTGTTCATAGCGTCTCAACGCTATAAGTGAAGCCTTCCAATCTCGAATTCCCGCAGAAGCAGCGTCGAGACGCTGCTTTATAGCGTCTCGACGCCAGAAACGCGCGCGCAAGAGAATTTCCGTCCGTAGCGTCGAGACGCTGTCTACAGCGTCTCAACGCTACCCCGACTCTTCGTGTTTATCATGCGAATTAGGGTACAGCGTCTCGACGCTGTCCCTAGCGTCTCGACGCTGTCCCGAGGATTATAAAAACAAGGTTTTGGCTTCGATCTAAGGGGAGCCGTTTTTGAGAGCCTAGAACCCTAATTTCGACAAGGAGCACTGTTTTGGGACCTAGAGAGCATTTTGGAGAGCTAAGGAGGAGACTCAAAACTCGAGATTGCGGGACATCACGACGGGAACGAGTGTTGGCACGCGACGTCCAGTTTTTTTCTCTTTTCCCTTTACTTTGTTTCTTGAACTTAGGATTTGTTGGACTAAATGTTGAATGTAATTTTGAGTATCCTAGACTCTTAGAGGATTGTACTTTTAAACTTTGTTTGGTTTTTTAATTCTATTATATCGTAACGCCTTTTATGCATCTTGAATCAATTGTCTAAGTTTTTGGCCATAGCTTTGCATGTTAGGTTAGATTTAGCTTGAGAAAGTGAATTTAACTAAAGAACTTAGATGCATGACTAAAATTAATCTATTGCATGAGAATGAATAAGTTAATATTAGAAGTCATTAAAAGAGTTTCTTAATGCCATGTTTAGGTGTAGAAATAGACCGAGAGGTTGATTTACTACTTTATATGAGTTCAATTGGGCTTGAGAGAGTCAATTGCATATTTTAGTAATTCTTGGCTTAAGGTCGTTGCATATTCTACGATTCTTCAACCAAATTCATAGTTGCACTTCATGTAATGCAATCTTCACTGGTTTCTCTAAACGGTCTCCAACCTTTGTAAATAATTAATTTAGTTTAATCTTGTTTAAATCTAAAGTTAGGTTCTCTAGATAAAATTGAGCATTGGTAATTGTAGTACTTAATTAATCTAAGAAATCTAATCCCTGAGATCGACCCTGGCCATTACTACTACAAATTGTAAAGGTCTGGTTAATAATTTTATTTGATAGAGCCTTCGACAAGCTCCTTTATCAGAGCATCATGTAGTTTAGGCTCTTGCGATAATGAGCTTTCTTTACATTTTAGATGTTTTTGTCTTCATCATAGTCTTGATCAGATCTTTCATTTGTAGGATTTGTTACGATGATGACAATTTTCTTCACCTTCAAGGAACCTTCTGTGTTTGTGAGAATGAAGAACTTTCTTTTCATACGAGAAGGAACAAGATTGTAAATCTTTTTGTCATTGTTCACTTCATCGAACAATTCTTCCTTCAAGGATTTCATATTCTTTTCATGTTGATCGCTTGTTACTTTGAGACGATCAAAGACATATGTTGAAGGTCGATTTTTCCTCGATGCGGAGATGCTTAGCCATTGGAAGACGGAAGTTCGAGTTGAGACAGAAGTTGGATATTGGTTTTCTTCTTTTGTCGTAGCCATACTCATCCTTTGAAAGACTGAAGATTGAGTAGTTGAAGGCTTGATGCAATCGAAGACAGAAGTTCTTTGCTCGACTTCATTTGAATTATCAATTTCTTCTACATTGGTGTAGTATGAACTTGCCAAATCTTCTTCCCATTTTTCTGCTGGAAGGAAATCTCTTGAGAAGAATTTCTTTAAGGTTACCGATTGGCAAGGTTGGGAATACTTTCTATTTCCTTTTCTCTCAGGCTTAGGTTTCCTTGGATTCTTCTTCCTTTGACATCTATCATTTATTCTGAAGGGGCAATGTTCTATCTGAACAAGATATTGTCCTTATTTACTTTTTACCTATGTTTTCAAAAATCAAACCAAATTTTGAAAACTAAAAAAAGTAGTTTTCAAAAAATTATTTTTATTTTTTGAATTTGACTAGAAACTCTAATGTTTACTTAAGTAAGATGAAAACTATGGTAGAGAAGATAAAAACCATTATAGAAAAATGGTAAAAAAAGGGACAAAAATTTTAAAAATAAAAACTAAAAACTAAAAACAAAATGATGCCTAAAATCTAATAACTGAGCCCACTTCCATGGCTTGAAAGAAGTGTGAATTTTTCCCTTTGTATTGTTACAAAAAGTTCACCGTCTGCCGACTGGCTTAATTTTGGCGCCAAAATTTGAAGTTAACTTCGTCTGCCCGGTGGGTCAGCTTCCCTTCGCTTGCCCGGAATCTATTAAAGCATGTATCTCAATTCGCGTTGTCACTATTCCCTTTGCCCCCAATTTCAACTTCAGTTTCTTGATTTCTAGAAATGCCCCCAATTTCAACTTCAGTTTCTTGAAAGAGGAAAAAAAGAAAAAAGAAAAGAAAAAAAAAAAAAAAAAACTCCTCTTTAACTGCAACAACGCAAAGCAAATTAAGGCCAAAGTGACTTTCCATATTCTCCTTTGCAAATCCTTTGATCACTTTCCAAATTCATTTAATTTTATTCCTCTGCTTTTATCCAAATTTCTCTTTATTTATTCCCTTATTCCGCCCTCTATATTACTTCCTACATTTTTCTCTCCTTTTCCCACCACTCTAAAAATGGGATTTTCAGAGAATTTCCAAGACGAATCCGACCCCAAAAAATGGGTCATCGCTGGAATTCAATTACGAGCTCCTCTGATGCCCATTCACACAAATCCCATTCAGAAAGAACACGATCACGGCTGCGACTGCGACTGCGACACTGAAGACCAACCGCCGACGCCGACCGGCGACGACTGTCGGATCCGGTCCGGTTCGAAATGCCCACCAGCCCCGAAGAAGAGAAAATCTTCACTAAAATTCAACTACGGCGGCAACCTTAGGCAGTTCTTCAAGCCTCCGGATTTAGAGGTTGTCTTTAGTCGACATGTCGAGAAGGCTAATTGATTTGCTTCCTAACTTTAGTCTTTAGCTATTGGCTTGCTTTTGTTTCTTGTGTGTATCTTCATTTTAGCTCTTCTTTTGTTGTTTATTTGGGCTGATGTCTCGTGTACAGAGATTGTAAAACGTAACAAATCAAAGCTGATGGTTTCTGCTATTCAGGTGGAGAAATAAATTTTTTAGGTGGTAGCAAATTTTTACCTTCTAATATTTTTATAGTTTTAAATTTTATTTTTGTCACTCACTTTCTAGTTTGTTTCCTCGGGTTCTCTAAACTTTTAAAATGTCAATTTTTTCTTATTTAAAAAAAGTAATTATTTTAATATTTACATTCGTTGTGTTTTTAACACATTAATGAGAGGTAACTTTGAGTATGGGTACTAACAAGTTAATTGCATGATCTTGAACTAGATAGATTAGTGTACTTAAAAAAAATAGATAGTTTAGAGACCAACATTAGACTAGTAAATATTAGATAGATAAATAAAACAATAATGACTAAAATGGTTATTTTTAAAAAGTATTAAGACTAAAATAGACATTTTGAAAGTTAGAGATAAAAATAGAACAAGCACAGAACTTTAAGGACTAAGATAGACATTTTGAAAATTAAAAAACTAAAATGGAACAAATTTAAAAATTCAAGTACTAAAATAAGCTTTAAACCTTTGGACAAAAATCAATTTAATTATACCCCTAAACTTTGGGGGTTGTATCAATTAAAACTTCATACTTAATAATTGAATCAATTTAAACTCTAAACTTTCATAAGTGAATCAATTTGGACTATCCGTTAGTGATTTATAGCTATTTTCATTTGATTCCACTTAAAATTAACTCAAAAACACCTAAATAAAATTATTTCTTTCCCAAAGTCTTATCAAAGTAGCAAGAAAAATTATCATGTAATTCTTTTTAAATAAGTAGAGAAAAATAGAGGAAGACGAGGAGATGAAAAACCGTTATTATCTATTTAATTCAAACATTTCTCTCTAATTTACATTGATCTCTATATTTAAGAAAGTCTTACGAAATTCTAACGAAGAATCTAAATTGATTTACTCATGTTTAGAATTTTAATTAATACAATTATTAGTTTGAGATTTAAAGTGATACAACTTCTAAAATCTAGGATATAAATTGAATTTTTCTCTAAACTTTTTTTTATATAAGTAAACGATACAAATTTAAAGAACTATAAAGATAAATAGGAAAGAAAAGAAATTTCAAAAAAAGAAAAGAAAGCCTAAAATTGACAGATTTGAGCAATTCGGTGATTTTAACTTTTCTCTGCCTCTTTCATGGTAAAACTTTTTTCTTTATGGAACCGTGCGCCTCATTTTCTGGTAAAGTGGCTTCCTCGTTAATTTGTCAATGCAACTTGCAAAAACTAGAGCATTCGGACGCAGCGGTCCCATGCAATGGATTTAGGGTTAGACTAAATTCATGATCAAAGAAGGAAAATATTAGAAATATTAATTCGCTATGTATAAGAATTGAGTAACACTAATAAATTTGAATACAACTTAACTGGCAACAAATAATTATAGTGTAAATAATAATACAGACACTGTATATAATAACAATTTCAAAACTCAAGAATAAAAAATAATAAGTAGTCGAGGCACGCTTACAAAGCGCTGTCCTGAAGACAATTATTCGCTCTGCACGGGTTGCAAGCATGCTACAACGATCGTCTCAGCAGAATATAACGACTAACTCCTATAGAACAGCAACCTTGAACTACTCGGATCTGGTAGAACTCTTGGATACTTGCTCTCAACTTGACTCAAGATTAAAGAGAAGAAAGAGAGGAAAGAAGAATTCTTCAATTAGAATGAGATACTCCAAAATGGAATGAGATGTTTCAAATGAAGAAACAAGTTGCAATTTATAGGCTAGCAACTTAGTAACTCTCCAAAAATAAAATTAATATAAACAAAATGAACCATACATAAAAAGTAACTCAATTGTGTAGTAACTTTTAAAGATTCAAACATAACTCACAAATTTAACTTTTAAATTTGTAAAAGAAACATCAACACATTTTGATGTTTCAAACCATTTTGAAACCTTTGAATTTTAAGTCAAGTAACAACAACATAAATGAAACATCAATTCATTTTTTATGTTTCAAACCAACACTTTCTTTCATAAAATTTTACTATAAAATCCAACGGGAAATTCATCTAAAAAAAAGAGAACTCTCAAAAGAACCAAAGTTCTATTTCAAAAAGCTTCATTACAATTCTAACAAGGAGCTATTTATAGCCTTACAACTAGAGATGGAAACGGGATGGGTCGAGGTCGGGATGCACTCCCCGTCCCCATCCCCGTGGGAAATTTTCATCCCCGTCTCCGCCCCATTCCTCGTTTTGGGGAGTCGGGGTCGGGGTCAGGGAATCCTCGTTCGAGGATCGAGTCCCCACAGAGAAAAATCCCCATTTTTCATTTTTATTTATAATTATTTTTTTAATTAATAATTAATTAAACATTTATAAATATATTAAAATTATAACTTTTATGTTAAATTAGTATTACTATTGCTTTATTTATGTAAATAATTAGTTTTTAAAAATATATAACATTTTTATTATAAATTTAAGGTTAAATTATCAAAAATACCCCTGAACTATGAGGTTGATTTCAATTATACCCCCAAACTTTGAAAGTTTCATTTTAACTCTTAAACTTTGATATTTATTTCAAAAATACCCTTGAAGGCTTTTTTTCATTAAATTCATGATCGAAAAATGATGTTTTTGCATTTGTATTGTTGCTTATGTGAACATATTTGAACATATACGTTGAAAAAAAAATCAAAACATATGCAAATACGTCATTTTTCGTCCATAAATTTAACGAAAAAAACCTTCAAATGTTGTTTTGAGACAAACTTCAAAGTTCAAGGGTTAAAATGATACATTTCAAAGTTTAGGGGTATAATTGAAACCAACCCCATAGTTCAAGGGTATTTTTGATAATTTAACCTAAAATTAATATAAAAGTTATTATATTATGAAATTAAATATAATAAATACATATAAGCTAATGAAATTAAATTAGAAAGGAAAATAAAAATAGTAACAAGACAGGTGTTTTTCCTTTAAAAAAAAAATAATGTTATTCATAATATTATATAATAAAATATATTATGAGTAATATTATTATAAATAATTATACTATATTTTTAAAAATTAATATTAAAAAAAATATTTGGGGAGAGTTCGGGGACGGGGACGGGGTGGGGATACTCTCCTCGTCCCCGACCAGGGACCCGAAAAAATCTTTGGTTTGGGGTCAAACTGGGGATTCCCCACCCTGTTTGGGACGAGGACCGGCGGAGATCCAACTCCGCAGGAATTTTTGCCATCCCTACTTACAACAAAAATAACCTAAAACTAATTAAACTAAATTTAACTCTAAACTAATAATAATTAAACTAAACTAATTATTATTGACGCAACGGATTTAAGGTTAGGCCAAATCTATAGCCAAAGAAGGAAAATCCATCCAAAAAAAGAGAGAATTCTCAAAAGAACTAAATGTTTTATTCAAAATATATTTCCAAAAACTTCATCATAATTCTAATAATGGGCGGTTTATAGCCTTACAACAAAAATAACCTAAAACTAATTAATGTAAAATTAATACTAAACTAATAATAATTAAACTAAATTAATTATCTAATCTCGTCTTATGTCACATTGGTTCCAATGTTATAGAAATACTCTGTTATTGTCTCTCTATTAGTCGCCTATTTCTTTAAAACCAGAAATTAAACTCTCAAAATTGGAAGTACTTCGATGGTTTCACTTGAAGCTTCTGTGAATTGTGAAATGGTGGTTGTGTGAGGAGCTAATAATTCATGATTAATAAAGGTTAAATTATAAACAAAAATTCCCTGAACTTGTCATTTATTTTAAACATACTCATATTCCTTCAAAAGTTGTAATATTATCCTTTATAAACATTTTAAAACTACCCTTGGAGTAGAAACATAGTTAGAATATTAAATGAAAAGTTGGCATGTCTAAATGTTGTTTTTTCAAACTTAATCTAGGTATGCGTCTTAGTCACCGTCACGTCATTCCACTTCACCGACACGTTGATTTTACGTCCAACATTCTAAAGGATTTTTACTCCAAGAGCAGTTTTGAAACGTTTATGAAAAATCAAAAGTAATATTGAAACTTTTGAAAGAATATAGATATATTTTAAACAAAGGACAAAGTTCAAAGGTATTTTTTATAAGGTTAAAACACAATTTTGGTCCCCGTACTTTGGGCTTCATTCCATTTTTAGTCCCTATACTTTAAAATGTCCAAATTTAGTCTTTGTACATTCAATAAAGTTTAAAATTGGTCCCTATGTTGAAGTTAATTTTTATCAAAATGGGTTAAATAGTAATAATAATTTTCATGCAAGAAAAGATGTCATGTACTGAACATATTTTCAAAATTTATAGAGAATAAGTTAATAGAGACTATTTTTTTTTAGAAAAGTTAACAATAAACTATTAGTAGGGACCAATTTTAAGCTTTATTGAAAGTACATACACTACATTTCGACATTTAAAAGTATATAGATCAAAATGAAATGAAACTCAAAATGTACATTTAAAAGTATGTAGATCAAAATGGAATGAAACTCAAAGTACAATAACTAAAATGATATTTTTAACATTTTTATAATTTGGCCATTAATAAAAGGATGAACGACATATGGTGACGAAGCTTGTTGAGAATCTTATTCCCGCTTGAATGGTTCTTATTCATCTTCTAATTTTGAAGTTTCCAATGCCAGTTTTTTAGAAAACTCAAAATATTTTTAAAATAGTTTTTTTTTTTTTTGGTTAAATCCTCTTTTGGCGTCTTTACTTTTTAAATTTTCATTGATTTTGGCTTTTCTACTTTGTTGCGGTTGAGGGTGAAATTATGGGAGTGGGTCGAAGGCCCAATAAACAAATAGTTCGAATTCCCAAAAGGTATGACACGCAAGTCCAAAGCCCAAAAGAGTCTTTACAAAAGGCCCAAAGAGGGAAAAACGAGGGCTAAGATGGACTTGGGCCAAAGCTCAATGGGCTGACCCATGAAGGTCGACCTAGGCCAAAAAGGCTAAGCCCAAAAGGGCCGACCCCCTCGGAGGCCAGGGCATAGGCCTTGGCCTAGCCCAAAGGGCCGATTCCAAGGAGGTCGATCTAGACCGAGGAGGCAAAGGCCCAAATGGACCTTGACATAGCCTAAAGGGCCGACCCCGAAAGGGGTCATCCTAGGTCGAGGAGGCCCAAAGGGCCGACCCCCAAGGTGTTCGGCCTAAGTCGAGGAGGCCAAGGCCCATTTTGAGCCTTGGCCTAGCCCAAGAAGTCAACTCCCTACAGGTAATAGAGAGAGGGTTCAAGTATTTCAAATTAGGTGGATTAGGTATGTTATCTTTTATATTTTAATATATTTGAGTTCTACCACGAAGTTGGAGCTTGAGCGAACTTTTGTGGGAGAAAGGAAGGAAAATATAGTTTTAGGCCATGTAAAAATTCACTGCTACAAAAGTGGTATTCTCTCTAGATAAACCTTTTTGTTAACTCACCAAGAGTAATTAGTAAATTTTGGAGTAGTTTTTTGAGAGCTCATGAGATAAGTGTATATTTTGGCTTCCCCTATTTTCATCAAATCAATGAAAATTTTCTTTTTTATAAAATAAATGTAAAATAGACAACTATACTAAATTCATGTTTACATATTCAAACACAGGTCCTTATTCAAACAAAAACGACATTTCATATGGTCCTCCAAAATTTAGCAACTCAGGCAAAACCATGATTTGATTCTCATCAACAAATTTGCTTAGTATTCATGCTTGTGAATTTAAAACTCATACTTAGCTTGCAAACAAATGACTAGAAATAAAACAACTTGCATTTTCATTCATATATCACCAACTCATTTTAAGCTTATCACAAACCAATTCTTCCAAATGTTGGACTTCTAAATTTATTATGAAAAGCCTCTTTCTTTCTTTACCTTTTTTTCAAAAAAAAAAATTAAATATGATGATGTTCCAACGATTATAATTCTAAGAATCTTTGGTCCTTCCAAACTCTAATCCCCATTAAAAAAGAATAACAACATTAAGAGTTGAAACTAAATTTGAATTTTTTGGTACAGTTATCATGAACTAGCATAGAGGTCAAAAGATAATTTGAAGTCCTGAGTTAAAATTTTGACGGTCACCCACTAATAGCATGAGTTTCCAAACATCAAAGGTTGCAAGATCTCATATGATTGTGTAATGAGATTGGTCACAATATAATTACTAGGGGTGTTCGTGGGTTGGGTTGGGTCGGGTTGAGGTACGTTTTAGACCCAACTCAATTATTCGGGTTGCAAATTTCTTCAACCCAAACAACCCTTATTAAATAATGAACCCAACCTAATCCAACCATGAAATATTTGGGTTGGGTTGGTTCGGGTTGGTCGGGTTATAAACTCAAAATTTTATTTTAAGAAAAAGTTAAGTATTGATATATAAAATATATATTTATTTATTTTTAAATATTGAATTAAGATTAGCAATTCAATTTCAATTTATATCATGAATTTTTACCTTCCAAAGACTCAAAAACTTATTTTAAAAAGTTGTTGAATAATAAATAATCTAAAAATAATTATAAAATTAAAATAAATATATGTACATATAGTTGTAATATAAGTAAAAAAAATTATTTTTTTAAATTAATAAGAAGTTCGGGTTGGTTCGATTCAACCCAAACTCCTTTTTGGTGAACCCACGAACCAACCCAACCCATAAAGTTTCCATTTGTTTGAACCCAACCCAACCCAAACAAGTTGATAACCCAACCCAAACCGTTGAATTGGGTTGGGTTGATCGGGTTTTTCGGATCATCGAATTTTTTGAACACCCCTAATAATTACACAAAAATTAATTCAAATGCCTACATTTTAAGAAATCTTCGTCTAGGTATTCCTAATTTTGATTTCCTTGTATTGTATTTCTTTGATTATTGTGTTCACCGTTTTCTTTCCAAATTTCAGCTTAAAATTTCCACTGGGTTTGATTCTTTTCACTCTTTTGAGAAACTCTCCTTGTCAGTTCCTTTGAGTTCACATAAAAACTTGTCCGCACTACCCTTGCTATTCTAAACCTTCTAGCTTGCAGCATATGAAAATTACTCTTAGGGTCGGTTAAATTCTTGATTTTGTGTCTAATGGATCCCTAAACTTTAAAAATATCTAGTAGGTCCATATGAACTATCAATTCTTTGTTTAATATATTCTTGACATATTCAAAATTTTTGAAAAGTAACTAACGCTAGATATAAAATTGAATTTTATGTCTAATGAGACCCTAAGCTTTCAATTTTGTGGCTAGTGGGTCCGTGAGTTTTTAAAAATTTTTGAATATGTCAAAGACCTATTAAACACAAAATTCAAAAATAAAAAATCTATTGGATACAGAATTGAAAGTTTAATAACATATTAGACACTTTTTAAAGTTTAGAAACTAAAAGATACGAATCTGAAAGTTTATAGACTAAATTTGTAATTTAACTACTACCCACACTCTCTAATTATATTGTAACCCTAAATATCGGAGTGGAGGCCAAAACTATCACATTTATATTTAGAATTAAGATAACAAACACTCCAAGGTATAAATATAAAAACACCATACTATTGGGAATGGTGTTTGTATTTGATTTTGCAAGATATTTTGAACGTAGAACCATAACTATAGCAGAACAAGCAAATATCAAAGTTACCTATATTGTAATGATAAGATCTTGGAGAATGTTTGAGGTGTGAGTTATAATAGTTTGGATTACAATAGTCTGTAGAATATTCTACACTTCAAACACAAACTATTTTAATTCTAATTAAATAACTCTGCATCCATCTTAAACACAAAATATATAACTCCACAGACTATTATAACTCATTCAATGCCCCAAACAACTCCTTAAAGATCAACCAAAAGTTAACATATGCTAAAGTGAGTATAGTTCAATGATAATTGACATGTATTACTTCTCTTGAGGTCGAAGGTTTAAATTTTCATACTCCACATTTTTTGTAAAAAAAACATGAAAACATGAAATTTGAAAATCACTAAGGAGCCATTTATTTTTTGATAATCTAGATAGTCAATTAGAATTATAAATGTCTGACATCTTTAGATAACCATGTTTGTTTTGCAGAAAAATTTATAAGGATATCTAGGAATATTTAGATAGTCATATTTGTTTTGCATGATTTCTATATGAGAATGTCTTAAAATAATGTATTATTCCAACAATACTCTTTCCTATCTTTAGATAATTTATATATTAATTTAACATAATTTAAATTTATATAACATTTTTTAACTTTAATAGTTTAATAATTTATTGTTATAGATTCAATTTGCATTAATTTTATATGTTATTTAGTAAAACAAATTAATTTATATTGTTTTTAAATTTTTATCAAATATCCAGTATTAAATATTAATTATATTTTAATTTGAAATACTTGAACTTATTTTAAAAGAAGACAACTATGTTTATAGTTTTTTTTAGTGAATTATATTTATACATTATCAAAATAGAGAGAATTTTGAGAGAAGTGATATCAATTTGTGATAGTTTTTTTTTAAAAAAAAATATATTGGATGATCACTATAGAAAAAGTAAAAAAAATTGAAAAATTCCCTTTTATATTTCAATTGAAAATAGGTTTAGCTATATATTATAAAATTTAAATAGAGTTTATTTTATATGTAAATGAAACATATAAATATAGTTAATTAAATAGAGTTGTTTATTAGTGTATGAATATATTGATTTATTTTAATTATAAAATGAAAATATAGAAAATTGATGAAAGAAAAAGAAAGGGCAAAAAAAAGCCCGAAACCCATGATTCAAGAAGGCATAAAAACCTGTTGAGATGCCTCCTATATGAGCATCTCGAGATGCCTCCCAAATGAGCATCTCGAGATGCCTGTATATCTTATATTCCTTCAAAACAAACATGGTGACCTAGATGTTCATCTCATAGGAATTTCGGATTCCCACCAAACAAACGGTCGTTAATAGGTAAGAAAAATACTAGATTCCAGTGTTATGGTCCCAATCACCATTAGATCAATTAATGCAAGACAATATTTTTCAATCAAATGTACTAAATTAATGTAGTGAATATACGAAAAACTCTCACTCGATACTATTGCAAAAGCATGAAAAAAAAAACTAAATCATAAATAATCATAAATAATGTAGGATTCATTAAAAAAAAAAAATATTTAAATGGCAATGCAATATTATGTGTAGCAATGACTAGACAAATTTTTCATTCAATATTCACTATCAACATTCATCAAATAAGAACCATTGGTTAGATGTTCAAATCTCCCACTCCACATATTGTAAAAAAAATATAATTGTAAGAACCATAATTTTTTTTTTTTTTTACATCAAACACCTTTTTGAGCCTCGTAAAAAAATCATTTTTCAAATATAAAATACCATCTTTTAATATTAAATCATAGATGTATGTCTAAAAGGTTTAACTATTTTCCAGTTGAACTATGTTCAGATTTTTTTTGTCAACTTGAATATAACTTAACTAGTTAAAACATATATCATCTATTAAGAAGTCAAAAGTTGGAATCTATCCCTCTACATGTTGTTGAGCTAAAAAAGGACAATTTTTTTTTTTGAAAAATACATCACATCTCTGTATCTCTATAATGATGTAGTATGCAACTTAACTAACAAAACTTAATGAAGGTATTTATGGCATGTGCCTCTTGCCTCAGAAATATAAGGGTGCATCTCATTTTATCAGGTTTCGCTAGGGGATTAATGACATTTAATTTTTCTCTTTAAAAAAACACCCACCACTACTTATTGATTTCATTGTCCAAAGTATGACCATCGAGCCAAAGAAACAGAACCACCAAATTTCTGCAGTCTATCAAAACTAAATTCTCTGTATGAAGCTGCGCCACATTTTAGTTGCATGAACTTTATCTCTTAAAATTTCCAATATGGAAAAATCCACACTCCAAATTTCAGTGGTTCTGGTGCATCGTTACGTTCAATTTTATTGCCACAAAACGACCCTTCCCCAATATCCCACTAACACTGAAGCCCTGGTCCTAATTCTGTGTCAGTCGAATATCGCTGCACTCGCTCACGAGTTTCCCTCTCTTGGCTCGAACACAGGTGAGTTTGACTTCCCTACGCCATACCGTATTCTACCCACCTGCGATTTTTCTAATCATCAATTCCCAAAACAAGAAAAAGCGAAACTGTTGGCTTAATATGATCATCGAGTTCTTTTTCTTCCCCTTGCGACTCTTATATCAGCATTGGTCTGTTCACTGTTGAGTACGATTTGGGACTGTTTCTCTTCCTTCCTTTTTTTTTTCCTTGTGAATTATATTGTTCGCATTTTTTGATTAACCGTTGATTTTTGTGCTTAGTGTTAATTTGCGTTAAAAATCCATTGTTGAATGAATCCGTGATGTTGTAGTTTAATGATGGTGGGTTTGTTCATTAGTCAATGGCCTCTCCTTTTGTTTGTTCTATACTTCTATTTTAATTTTTCTTAATCTGCGGCTTGCTGGAGTTGTCTAGTTGTCTTATATTAATTTGGTTAGTGGTGAAATCCAAATTCCAAATTCATGCTATTTTGTTTCGTCTGTTCGTAGATTTCTCCCTCGTTTATGTAGATTCCCCGTTCTTCGTCTGCAAAACTTCGGAAATAAAAAAAAGCTATAAGTTTTTTGGTTTGTTATTTTGCATAGATTAGACTGCTCTGAGCCGATTGAGTCCATTTATATTTCTGTTATCATCCGCTCGAATTTGTACTAATTGTTATCTGCGATATTGGAAGAAGGGATTTATTACAACTCGAGAGTAAATAATCTTTTTGAGCCCTCGACTACGCACTTCTTTTCCAGTAGTCGTTCTTGATAAAGGAGCCAGTTGCTTGAAATTTATGTTGTCCGTCAATGAAAGTTTACTGCTGTTTCTGCGGATTCATTTTCATAAATCCCCAGTAAACATAAAACTATCAACAGTCCCCTTCACATGTTGAATTAGATATTAATTTGATTCGCGAAACTCAACCCCTTGAACTAGTATATTAGCTGAGGAAGAAATGTCGATATAAAAGATGACATCTTACTCTGATACCATGTCAAGCTCTCACTAAATTCAAATGCTTAAGGTAAAATAGGCAGGGTACATTTAATTCTTTTTTGTTACCCTTCCAGTAGCTTTTAAAGATCTCTATCATTTGGTTTCTTATTTGCCATACCTGTCTCTCTCTCTTTTAATTTCAGGTTCAGGGCAGATTTTGTTTTGTTGGTAAATTCGAGCTTTTTTACCTGTATTGGAGTAATAGCTAAAAGAGGTTACATAAATCATCATGTCACCCAAGGCACTAGACTACGAGCAAATTAATGAAAATGTGAAAAAAGCTCAGTATGCTGTCAGAGGAGAACTATATCTGCGAGCTTCTGAGCTTCAGAAGGAAGGGAAAAAGGTATTAAGTCTTCATCTAATCATATTTCTGTTAATCAAACAGTTCCTCTGCTGTTAAGAAATTTCGTTTTGTTGTTTAGGAGTTTGGTTATTTGGTTATCCTTTACCTTTTATCAATACTTTGTCCTACTGTGATTTATTGCTAAGTTCTTGAAATAAACTTAGCATTTCCCAATCCCTTCTCAAAGCTTGGAGAATTTTGATCTTTGACCTATATTTAAGACCCGATGTTTATCCCCTTGTTATCTCCTGTTTCAGCCTGGTTCAAAGCAACTTTTCTGCTTGTTTGATTCGATACTCTAGCCTATACACTTCTATTGCTCATAATTTCAAATATTTCTGCAGATTATTTTCACTAATGTTGGGAATCCTCATGCTCTTGGACAGAAGCCATTGACTTTTCCACGTCAGGTTTGTTACTACAGCCACTTTCATTTGCTGCGGTTTGATCTTTTTTGTTGGTTAAATTACAAGTTAGTCCATGAACTTTCAAGCTTGTGTCTAATAGGTCCATGAACTTTAAAAAGTATCTAATAGGTCTTGGAATTTTTAATTTTGTATTTAATAGGTCCCTAAACCTTAAAGGTGTTTAATTAGTACTTGAAACTTTCAATTTTGTGTCCAATAGGTCCCTGACATGGACTAAATAGACACAAACCTAAAAGTTTAGAGACTAAACTTGTAATCTAACTTTTTTTTTTGTTTCTTTGGGATTGAAGTCAAATCCTGTTCCTATGGTGCATAAATACTACCCATCTCTTGCTTCTACAGGTTGTTGCTCTTTGCCAAGCTCCCTTTCTGTTAGAAGATCCTAATGTAGGATTAATATTTCCTGCCGATGCTATTGCTAGAGCCAAACACTACCTCTCACTGATTCCGGGTGGCCTAGGTAATTTCTTAATTTTCTTTCAGAAGTTAGAGTGATTCAGGATTTAATCGTTGAATGATCTTTCTGGTGAGAAGGGGTGTCACGGAATCATAAAAGCAAGGACACAGCTTTAGTTTAAAATTTTCTTCTCTATATTGTTTTCACCTCTGGTACATTCAAGTTCTGTATGACCACATAAATCTTGTATATAAACATTGGGTTTCAGGACCACGTTTGTCCATTTCTTATGTCTACCTTATTTATTTTGTTTAAATTTTCTAAACTTGACAGCATCAATTACTTAATTTCCTTTTATTTAGGTTAAATTACAAATTTGGCCTCCATAATTTTGAGAAAATTAGAATTTAGTCTCCATGGTTTGATAAACCCCCAAAAATAGTCCCTACCATAGGGACTATTTATGAGGATTTTTTCGAACCATAGGGACTATTTATGAGGTTTCATCAAATAATAAGGACTATTTATGAGGTTTTATCAAACTATAAGGACGAAATTCTAACTTTTAAAACTATAGGAACTAAATTCTAACTTTCTCCAAACCATGAGGACCAAATTTGTAATTTAACCTTTTATTTACTACTTGGAACTTGGAAGTACAACTGATTGAGAAAGCTCTGAAATGGGTTTCATAGAAGTTAAAATCTTCAAGGAGCTACATCCAATTGATTGGCATTAAATCCTTCCAAAATACTTCTAGGTGCTTACAGCGATTCCCGAGGAATTCCTGCAATTAGGAAGGAAGTAGCAGACTTTATAGGAAAGCGAGATGGCTATCCAAGGTTATAGTGATGATATCGATATGAATCTCAATTAACTTATGCGTGTGCACATATATGCGTGCGAGTTAAGTTCAGTGAGCTCGAAATGCTAATTATGTTCATTGCTTGCATGACAGCAATCCAGAACTCATATACCTCACTGATGGCGCTAGTAAAGGTGTAATGCAGATATTGAATACTATTATCCGTGGTGAAGGGGATGGGGTATTATTTCTTCACTAACCATGAGCTCATGATTGCTTTTTGTTGCAGAAAATGTTACTTGAATAGCTTTTCTCCATTCTCTTCACACTCTGTCTGCATGTTAAGTTTTAAATTGATGTCTTATCAGATTCTGGTCCCAGTTCCGCAATACCCTCTTTACTCGGCTGCAATTGCGCTGTTCGGGGGCTCTCTTGTTCCATACTACCTAGAAGAGACTGCAAATTGGGGTCTTGATGTTAATGACCTTCGCCAGTCAGTTGCTCAGGCTCGCTCCAAAGGAATTAATGTTAGTGCATTTCTCATATTTGTTGTTGAAAGTGAATTCCTGTATGCAGTTGTTTGATATGAAACATGAAATTAAGAATAGAAGTTTCCTGTTTTCGAACTTTGAAACCGAGGTATCTTAGTCAATCTTGCATGCGTAGCTCATTAAACATTTATATGCCAAGTATTGATATTTCCCACATTCACATATTTGAGTGTGTTCAAGTCTTCAGGCCGAAATTATACCAATAACTCATGTCTTATATGTTGGTTTTTGGTTAGGTAAGAGCAATGGTGATCATAAATCCTGGGAACCCCACTGGCCAATGCCTTAGTGAAGCCAATCTGAGAGAGATACTGAACTTCTGTTTCCAAGAAAACTTAGTCTTGCTTGGAGATGAGGTGTATCAGCAAAACATATACCAAGACGAACGCCCCTTCATTAGTTCTAGAAAGGTAAATGGTCATATCTAAGTTTCGACATTTTCTTTTCAGTTTTCAAGTCGATGATCTGATCCATTGCATCTCTCAGGTACTGCTGGATATGGGCCCACCTATCAGCAAGGAACTGCAACTTATTTCTTTTCACACCGTGTCAAAAGGATATTGGGGAGAATGTGGACAGCGTGGTGGATACTTTGAGATGACCAACATTCCTCAAAGGGTTTGATTACTTAATAAGATTCTATTCAATTCAATAAGCTTTCAGTGTTTTTATAATACTCATGTAAGATTCGATCTCTGGTGCTGCAGACGGTCGATGAAATATATAAGGTTGCTTCCATATCACTCAGCCCAAACGTTCCTGCTCAGATATTTGTGAGTCAACTCGATGTGTTATATGTTTGTTCTTAACCTTTAGATCTGGCAAACCTGAATTTTCTAATGTAGAAAGTTGCTTTATTTATTTGCAGATGGGGTTGATGGTCAACCCACCCAAGCCTGGTGATATTTCATATGATCAGTATATTAGGGAAAGGTATGGCTAGCAGCATAACAGAATCTTTTTCCTCCTCTTTGGTGGCTGTCTGTTTGAGCAGGATCACATTTTTCTTTAGTACAATTCCATTAATACTCGCCAATTGTTTTGTTTAGTAATCCCTTTATCATTTAATTATTCCAAAGTCGGTTTTACTAGTCATATACATCAACAAATTTGGATTAAGGGGATCACTAACTGAAGTAAATAAACAGTATTTTATCATTTTTGGGATTGTAGCAAGGGGATCCTTGAGTCACTGAGGAGAAGAGCAAGAATAATGACCGATGGATTCAATAGCTGTAGAAATGTGATCTGCAATTTCACAGAAGGTATTACTTTTTGTTATAACATTTCTTTCTTTCTTTCTTTCTTTTCTTTTCTTCTCTCTCTTTACCCCCAAAATTTGATTGCTATAATATCAGATTAAAAAAACGAGAAAATTTGTTATCAGGTGCCATGTATTCATTCCCACAAATACGCCTCCCGCTGAGAGCAATCGAGGCTGCCAAAAAGTTAGGAAAAGTGCCTGATGTTTACTACTGTCTCAAGCTCTTGGAAGCCACGGGAATCTCCACTGTTCCAGGTTCAGGATTTGGGCAGAAAGAAGGGTAATACTATTAGTTTTTTTAGAATCTCTACTAATTTCTCCATATACAAGCGTGTAAAATAATCGACTTCATCGTCTTCCCAACTATCGTTACTTTTAGAACCAGAAGAAGATCTCTCACATCATGTCGATGTACTTTCTAGTACTGCATTTTGATTTTTGATTTAGACGTGATGTTACATAACTTAACAGTCAATTGGCATTGGCTGATTCTTTCTTATAGGGTGTTCCATTTGAGGACAACCATTTTACCTGCTGAGGAAGACATGCCTGGAATCATGGCAAGTTTCAAGAAGTTCAACGATGCATTCATGGAGGAATATGAAGACCATAGGGGCTATTCAAGAATGTGATCGGGGCGGCTTCACCGATCTGAATTCACAATATACTCTTCCATTACTGTAAAGCTTTTGCAAGCATACATATTTGACCTTATTTATAAGAACTTAGTTATTCTATTAGATTGGATGTCATATTTTTTCTCTTTCTTTTTTTTTTTTTTTAATATATTGGATTGCACTTTGCAAGCGATGATCAGATAGATTTGAACCTCTAAGCTTTTGGTTGGTGATATATATCTTAACCAAATCATAGAGACTGTATGACTTCGTTGAAATCTGAAAGGTGAGGAATGTGGAAGACTGGATAAGGAAGAAAAAGCAGCTTTTGGTGAACTCCTTTGCCAAGTGTCACGGTCGCAGCTCTTCAACCGTGCGGCACTTGCTCTAACTCGATGAGCAAGTCAGCCTTGCCCCGAAAACGGAAAGTTGCGGAATACTTCCGTATAGGGTCTAGCCTCCCCTCGGGTCCCGGGAGAAAATGTTTTAGAAAACCGGGAGAGAGAAAGTGTTTTGAAAGCTTTTGTGAAAACGTTTGTTCATATAATTGTTATAGGCAATAAGCGAGAGAAGGGTCAACAACGGCTTAGATTGCATATAACTCCGGGTAGGAAGGATGGACAACTAGTCATACCCCCCTATAGTACATTTTGAGATTTATGCCTTTGACAGGCTTGCACATGCAAAGTGGCGAGGAGTCATACAGGCATAAAAGTACAAGTAAAGCTAACTATCAAGCAACATGAACTAAATATAATGAAAGCATGATAAAAAGGGGTTGAGATGGGCATGCGGCCACGGGCAACACGCCCTGGACAAGCATGACCGTGACATTCTCCCCCACTTAAATGGTTGACGTCCTCGTCAACCGTCCTCGCTCGAACTCAGCAGTCGCTCGAGCATTTTGTCTTCAATTCTTCAGCCGGTCCCAACGGACCTCTACCTCTTGGCTTCTCTTCCAGTCTGCCAAGAACTTCTTCAAATTTTCGCTTTGGTTGGCTTGAGGCTTTTTCTCAGACAGCGCCTCAAAAGCATTATTCAGTGTGATCGGCGGAATCGACGCTTCTGGCCTTCTACTTGAATTATAAAATTTCTGTTCGACCCATTGTATTGTGCTCATTGGTGCTTCCTTTGCACACTTTTGAGCAACTTCTGTCTTCGGTTTGAACTCCACAGAGGAGTTATAATTATGCTGATTCTTTCTTCTCCAAGGCTGATCCACGTCACGGGCCTTGGTGTTGCGATGTCCCTCCTGGCCCTTATTCAACTGAAGGGCTGACAACAATTTCGCTTCCTTTGGCTGCCTCAACTCGACACGGACCACGGTGGGTTTGGACCCCGTGATCACTAAACTCTTTGCCAGCGGCATTGGTATTACTTTGTGTTCGAGGAGAAATTCCATCCCTAACACAACATCAAAGTCGTCCATCTTGACGACCACGAAATTTGCTTGTCCAGTCCAAGCATCTAGTTTTACTGGAACTCTTCTTGTAATGCCCAAAACAGGTAGGGCTGCTGAATTTACAGCTTTGATTTTTCCCACATCACTAAGCCAATGTAGGTTCAACCGACGTGCTTCTGCTTCGGTCATGAAGTTGTGGGTCGCTCCTGAGTCGACCATGGTATTTCTTGTGGGTTTCCCGTTAATCCACGCGTCAACATACATAAGACCACATGGAGTGGCTTCTTTGCTTCCTTCCACCTTATGTAAGGCGGACAAATATTTCAATGCTCCAATTCGGGTGTCGCCCCCATTTTCTTCGTAGGCTTCCCCTTTGGTTCCTGATGAACTTGCCAGCGCAGCTTGGAAGGCATTGAAGGAGTCTCGATTTGGGCATTCATACGCCCGGTGGGCCTTTTTACATATGTAGCAGAATGGGGGCGTTTGGTTGTAGTTATTTTGATAATGTGGCCTTCGCCATGAATTTCCCCCATTCGCAGTTTGGTTCCCTCCCCCATTCTTTGGAGAGTTGGGTCGAGAATTTCTATTTTCTCTATTTGGGGGAGATTTTCTTCGTCTCACATCTTGACATGGATTTTGGCTTATTTCAGTGGTGAGATCGAACAAACGTTCGGCGGCCCCATAAGCTTCTGACAAGCTTTGTACTCTAAGTTCATATAACTTGGACTTAGCCCCCGATTGCAACCCTTCAACGAAGCAGAAGACCTTATCTTTCTCCGACATGTCTCGGATGTCTAACATTAGCCCAGCAAACTGCTTCACGTACTCTCGAATTGTCCCAGTATGCTTCAACTCGCTCAACTTGCGCCTTGCCAATATTTCGACGTTTTCTGGGAAGAATTGAGAGCGCAACTCTTGTTTCAATACTTCCCACGTATCAATGGTACATCGACCCTCTTGGATGTCCATATAACGTGATCTCCACCATAACTTGGCGTCATCGACCAGATGCATTGTCGCCAAGGTAACTTTCGCATCTTCTGATGTAGTACTAGAGGCCTTGAAGTATTGCTCCATGTCGAAGATGAAGTTCTCCAAGGCTTTTGCGTCACGAACCCCACAGAAGGGCTTCGGTTCAGGCACTTTCACCTTATTCAACTGGACTACGCCCCCAGCTGGGGCTTGGTTTCCCACCGCTCTCATGGTGAGATTCACTCGGGCGCTTAGGTCCGCCACTTCTGCCCTCACTACATCGATGGCAGCTTTTACATCTTCAGATAGTTCAGACACCATCTGAGCGGCACTTGCTCTAACTCGATGAGCAAGTCAGCCTTGCCCCGAAAACGGAAAGTTGCGGAATACTTCCGTATAGGGTCTAGCCTCCCCTCGGGTCCCGGGAGAAAATGTTTTAGAAAATCGGGAGAGAGAAAGTGTTTTGAAAGCTTTTGTGAAAACGTTTGTTCATATAATTGTTATAGGCAATAAGCGAGAGAAGGGTCAACAACGGCTTAGATTGCATATAACTCCGGGTAGGAAGGATGGACAACTAGTCATACCCCCCTATAGTACATTTTGAGATTTATGCCTTTGACAGGCTTGCACATGCAAAGTGGCGAGGAGTCATACAGGCATAAAAGTACAAGTAAAGCTAACTATCAAGCAACATGAACTAAATATAATGAAAGCATGATAAAAAGGGGTTGAGATGGGCATGCGGCCACGGGCAACACGCCCTGGACAAGCATGACCGTGACACCAAGCACTGGGAAGAAACCTACAAATTGCAAGATTCCCTCGGCACACTTTTTGGAATAAGAAACTCACCTTGAAGCTCTTTAGTTTAAATTATTTTTTAGTTATTTTGGACAAAATATACTTTTGGTTCTTGAGATTTGAGGTTGATATTTATTTGGCCTATGAGATTTTAGAAAAGACACTTTAGTTCTTTAGGTTTGCAAAATGATTCTAAATGATTTATGATTAAACTTTAAGATAATAAAATGGTGATTGGACCATTACGTGGATTCGATGACAAGTCATTTTCTCTAATTACTTAGCAAATAAAATGAAAAATTAATTAAAAGAATTAACCCCTTCAAGTAAAAGTTAAAATGGTTTAACAAATTAAAAAATCATCATCTTTCTCCAAAAATGGTTGCAATTTCTTGTGATTAAATTGTAAGCATTTCGCATGTAAACTTGGGCAAGTTCCTCCATTAAAGCTCACCTTTGTTGGTTTCACAATTATTTTGCCTAGATATCTGTGAGCTCCAAATGCATATTCCACGCCATGAACTACAAGTCTACGATTCACTGGCACCAACCACAAAATTCACATACTATAAAGAAAACGAGTTGGTTTCAACGAAAATGGAGAAAATAGTGTTTGGCTTATGGGAAAATGCTTGGAGTTCATTCTTCCTTCCGTTAGGTTAAAGTTAAGTTAGAGACTATTTAGAATTATTTTACAAACCTGAGGGATTAAAATGTTTTGTTTTGAAACTTCAAGAATCAAATAGACATTAATCTCAAACCTCATGGACGAAAAATACATTTTGCCCTTATTTTTTAAAATAAATATAATTATAAAATTTTATTTTTTGGCAAATAACTAAATTTGGGAATATGATTATGAAAATATTTCTAATATAAACACTTAAATTCTTAGTCAAATTGTAAAAAAATAATTTTTTAGAACTTACTTTTTTAAGTTTCAAAATTTGGGTTGGATTTTGAAAACATGTTAAAAAGTAGATAACAAACGTAAAAAATTCATAAATGGAAGTAGTCAGCAATGGAGGTACATAGGCCAAGGGGGCTCCCCTCAACTTTAAAAATATATGAATTAGGCCCCATTTGATAATCATATGATTTTTTGTTTTTTATTTTTTAAAATTGTGCTTGTTTTCTCATCCATTCTCTACAATGAGTTTATCTTTCTTAAGAAAACATTTGAATTATTAGTCAAATTCCAAAAACAAAAACAAATTTTTGAAAACTATTTCTTTTTAGTTTTCAAAATTTGACTTGCTTTTTGAAAACATGGGTAAAAGGTAGATAACAAAACAAAAAAATCCATAAGTAGAACTACTAAATAGTCTATAGTATCCATATGCTATAGACTATTTAGGTTATTACTTGAGCACGATCCTCTTGTATGTTAACTACATACTTGTTCAAGATTACAATATTAACCTTGAATTGTACACAATATTGGATAATGTTATACACAATATAAAATAATAAATTATTTTATTAATAAATGAGAAAATATTTAATTACAAAAAACGAGCTTTAGGGCACAAATCCTAACACTATGGACACAACTTTTCCTACAGTGCATAAGTGTGCAACTCTAGGTCTATAGTAGAGTAACCTATAATTAACGAATGAAAATTAATTAATTAAAGATTTTGATTAATTACTTTTGTATCATTGGAGCTTATAACATGTAGGTCCATAAGGTCCCATTGCTAGCTCATATGAACAATTAGGGATCAACTTTGTTGAAAGAAAATTTAAAATGTTCAAATTAATATTTAATATATTTGATATATTAAATGAGGAAAAACATATTTATTGTATTTGATACATTAAATATCAAATAAAATTATTTATATATATATATAATTTGAATGAGATTCAAATAAGAAAATATATATGAGGAGAATTTGAAATATTTGATTGAGATTCAAATAATTTAAATATATATTTTAATATAAGATATTATAATGTATATTTTATTTAATTAGGACAAAGTTTTGCCTAGGTGGTCACTATAAATAGGACCTTTATGGGTTAAGCAAAAGTGTCTCCTCCCTTGAGAGAAAAGACTTCTCTCAATTCTCTCATTCACTCCCTCTTTGTTTCAAATAGACTCCCACAAGCCTTGGTCTTGTGTTAGAGCCATAACGAGGAAGGCTTTGTGGAGATCAATATTCAACCTCATTGGAGTTGGAGCGTACGAAGTAAAGATCCACTAGAAAATATCTCCATATCATCTCAAAGGTATGATTGCTTAACCTTATTTTTTATTTAATTTTTAAAATCAAAGACAATCTAATGCTTTTGCTGTCGAATAAAACGTTCATTCCCTTCAAATAATACTCACACTACCATAATATAAAAAATTTTCCCGCCAACTAACTTCAGATCTGCTTCGATTTGAAATGCACACCCACCCCGAAAAGGCGAAAATCGCAACTGAAATTCAACTACGGCAGCATTAGGAAGGACAATTATTCAATGAGACTACCTCTTAATAACCGTCGGATGTAAATCTAAAAATATATTAATAACCATTGGATATAAAAGCGAAACACTTTTACAACTTATCTCTTCCACATCTAACAGTATAAAACTACCAACCTCATTGTGGCGGCCTCATCCAATAATTCTTCGCTAAGAAGTTCATCAAGCCTCCGGATTTAGAGGTTGTCTACTTGTCTTTAGTCGTCATGTTGAGAGAGCTAACTAATTACAGCTAGCGTGGCAAGGATGAAAATGTCTGTCATATGTCAATATATTCGTCGATATATCTGTAAATTAGAGGGTTCAACATAGATATTGAGAATTAATCGATATTTCTAACATATTTTATAAATACTCATAAAACATAAAATGATAACATCTATTGACCTCAGTATAAATATAAATAATAATAACAAGCTCTATAATTTAGTTTGGAAGTAAAAATAACTTAATTATTAATTTAAATAATTTTTATAAATTTTTTGATTTACAAAAATATCGGTCGTTTTCGATTATTTATCGATATATTCATCGACATATCTGTAACATTGATATTTTTATCCTTCGAGTAGAAGACCTCTAAAACCGAAGACGACCTTGGCTTTCTTTTGTTTCTTTCACGTGAATTTTCAACGATTATCTATCTCTAATTGAGAAGATAAGAATCAAATTCTAAAACGACAAAAATATATATATAGAAATATCATTATTTACACATTTGTCATTATTTGAGAAAGTCTTCCAAAGTGAGAGTGGGCTCTGTTTACCACTGACGTGAGATTTCGATTCGATACTTCGGATTTTTCTAGGATTTGGTCGTGGAAACTTTCTCAAAAGTGAATATCTTCTGTCCAAAAAGAAAACAAAATCTTCTCCATCCTCTCACAATGAGTTCTTTTTCTTTGTTCAAGACCTCTTTATCGAATTTAATTAAGTTAGAAAATAAAAATTAAACGTCCACTCTAATAACATTATTATTTTAAAAAAAAAAAAAAAAAACCCTAATAACATAATTTGTTGCTCTTTCTCTGGTGTATAAGTGTATAATGGTACAAATAGGTAACTGTTGTCCAAAGGTATTTATTATAAATAAAAGCGACCAAGTAAAATGGAAAAAAAAAAAATCATCTACACAAAAGGATATAATTGATTATACATCCAGATAAAAGTCATTGATGGAAAAGTTTGACATTTCAAAGTCAATTCTTCACATATCTGAAATTGTAATATATTTAAAAAATTTGCTTGTTTGCCAATTAAAGCAGACTGTGAGGTAGGTTTAGAACATTGTTTGACAATTTGACACTTACAATTCCATCTAGGTATTAGATTATTAGAAGGGTCTTTTTATAGTATAAGAGAAAAATAGAAAGGAGTAGGGGCATACCTCTAAGGCTCTAACATTAAATATTATTTAGCCAAGTACAAAGCAGATATTTCATAAAATAAAATAAAAAAAGTACAAAGCAGATAAATATTAAAAGTAGAGATATTTATATGTATCTAGACTATGTAGGACCTTCTTCTCCTACAGCTACTGTATTTTTGAACCTTCCCTTTTAGTTAATGAAATTTAGATGTTTTTATCATGTATGTATGTATATGATGATGGAAATTCACACTTCTAACATTTTAGTTGAGATTATTATATCTTAATTAACAATTGAGATACGTTCATGTTCACACCATTTTGTTTAGTCTAAGTAGTAAGTAGCAACCCCACTCTAAAAATAACTAATTTGAGCAGTTATGTGGATAAAATACCAAAATATCATCTTGAAGGTCGATGATTCGATCCTCCACCCTCGTATTTGTTGAACTCAAAATAATAATTGTCGTGGGCCGATTTGCGTATAGGCCTATGAGCCCAACTCCCAAAGAAAGCATAGGAGGCCCATTAGGGTCTGTATTTCTCGAAGAGGCAAAGCACGCTCCCTGTGGTTCACATGCTGAATCAAGGAGGGTGCCAACTACTGAGAAGGGAAAGACCCCATGTGCGATCCTAACACAGGTGTCAGGACAGTAAAACGCTACAAATACAGGGGACCCACTCGCATTTAAGGTACGCAAACCGAACCTGATCTCAACTCGATCGACATCACTTCATGCACGTCACTAACTTAAGCATCGGAAGAGTGTTGGGGCAAGTCCCACACCAGTGCAAGACAGATCAAACGACTGACGAGACCAGTATCGAGCCGATCATACCAGTTCTTGTCGACTAGATCTCTGCATCAACAACAATAATAAAATAAGGGTTAAAACTTAAAATTGGGATTTTTTTTTTTAAGGTAAAACTGGGACTCTGTCTTTTTTTTTTTTTTTTTTTTTTTTTTTTTTTTTTTCTTTTTGACAAAAAAATTGGGACTTAATTATGCTGCGGGCTGAGCACGATACTATTTCACATGGACGATAGCTGCCCAAGAAATAAATTGCAAATTTCCATATACACCCTCGACCGACATGCAAGTTGCAACCACATAAAATTGCTGTAATGGGCCTAAAATCCAAGAAACTCACTCTACTCGCCCAGCGACTGAGTGGAGCTTGTTCTTCGGGAGGGAGAAGAGAGAGATACAAATTTAAGTTCATAAAAATTTCTTTTTAAAAAAATAAAAAAAATAAACACCTTCAAATGACTGAGAAATAAAATATTTCGACTGCAAAATGATGGAAAGTACTCTTTTAAAAGATATATGGGCATTTGAAATCTCTATTTTCATTATAAAGCTGGTTTCTAATGTTTAAAATTTTTTAATTTAGTCTATTATATTTTAACACTTTTTAATTATATCCTCATAGTCAAAAAATATTAAAATTGGCTAGTGATAAATGTACAATAACATGAATACTATAATTGAATTACATTGGTAGAAATTTTGAGAAAAAAGTTAGGTCATCTCAGCAAGAAAATTTTCTAATTCATCCTCTAAATTTTAAAAAGTTGGGCAAATTTTCAAATTTTCTTCTTTGTGAAATATTATTCATCCAAATTTCTAATAACTCGCGAAGTATCATCATAAGCCACTTTTAACATTTCCTAGCAATGAGGGTATAATTAAAAAATATTAAAATATTAGAGACTAAATTGAAAATTATTAAACATTAGGAATCACCAAATTGAAAAAAAAGCACTTAAACATTAAGGACCAAAACAAATATTAGTCTTATATAATTATGGAATTTAAGTTTAGTTTCTAAAAGAGGTGACAATTTTTGCTAATTTTATTATTAGTATTTGGTTTACATGGCTTTTTTTTCTTCTTAATTATTCTCTCTATCTTTCCCTTTTTCTCGAGAAATTATTGGATGAGAGGCCGCCACAATGTGGCTCGCAGTTTTGCACCATTGGATGTGAGGGAGAGAAATTGTAAAAGTACTTTGCTTATTTATATCCAACGGTTATTAGGAGACAGACATATTTTTTAATTTATATTCGACAGTTATTAAGAACAGCCACATTATAGTGACCTCATTAAATAATTTGTCTTTTTTCTCGCTTCTCTATTCCCTTCTCACTCTTCTCCCTCCACATAATTTTAAGAAAGAAAAAGAAATCAAAAATTAAAAAATAAATAAATACATTCATTGAATTGGTTTTCATCGCGAGTTTCTAGAAAAAATATTCGAGGAGACTGATATAATGGTGATTGACGATTTGATCATGTTAGATGATGTATAGGATAGAGAAACTACACATTATAATTTCATTATCCAAATAGTTTAGAGGAAGATACTAACTTGTGACAGTCATATTAAATATACATTTTTTTTTTCAGTTTTTTAGTATTCCTTGGCATAACACCTTGCTATGAGAAGTTTGCTTTAGAGAAGTTTTTGGGAATTGGAGGAAAAGCAAGAAGAATGGCTTGCTTGAATAGAAAAATGATTGGTTTGGTTAAAGAAATTTTATGGAAGCCTAAATTTGGTGGAATTTGCTTGATTCCCAGCCATAAGTGCCAAGTGAAAAATGGAAGACCCCTATTTTTCATGGACGAAATCAATCATTGCATCCTCTTTTTCTTCAAGGCTGGGATCGAAAAGGAGGTTAAAAATTGATTGCTTTGTGGTGGAAGTTGCAAACGTATATCTACACAAATGATGGGCATGAGATGGAAGCAAAGCTCATATAAAAGTCTAAAACAGATTTCGTCTTTTGAGATCTGGAACGAACTGGTTTCATTCTAGATCTAAAACGGATCTTCAATAAGTGGTTGAGAGAGGTATCGAAATAAATGGCAGGTACGAACGATGGAGATGTCTATTAGAATGATAGATTGACCATGGTGTGCAAGGAGAAGGAAAAGATATCGAGGAAAAAATGTAGTAAACACATCTCCATCTCACTTAAATTTTGTCGTCTTAACATGTCATGTTTATGTTTTATTTAACTCATGAATTATTTACAATTAAACATTAAATAATAGAGTGTTACTTTTGAAACTTTTATATCTAAGTAGAAACCAATTCATTCAAAATATGCAATTTGCCTATTATTATTGAAATAAAATATGACTAACCTCTAATTGTTTTAAACTAGCATTTCTCAAACTAGCAAGTGAGCTGCTATTGGATTTGTCAATATACATGGTGCAGTTTTATTAGATAATTAGATTTTGTCATAGATTAATTAGAATTCATTTTTTTTAGTTCAACAGCATGTGGGCGTAGGAATACGTGTTAAAGTGTTGATACAATTAAATTTACCATAATTCATCAGCTTAAGCATTTGAGTTTATTCATAGCTAATTTGGAGACACTCGCCAAATTTTTAGCAATTATAGGCACACACAATATGTTTTTCAATTTTAGAACACCATCAGTGACATGTAAACTAGAATTACCAGTGTGAGAAATAGGTGATCAACTACCATTGGCCACTATAACATTCTCATTACCTGTATACTCAGCCTTCTGTTAAATATTTGTAGCGTTAGATGTCACATGGCTAGTTGCACCACTATCGGCATACCAATGGGGATCGATAATACTTTTCGGGGTTGCTAGGGCGCCAGGTGAATTTCAAGCAGTAAATACAACGTTACCAGTGGAAGAAGGATTGATCGTTTTTTGTTGACTTGGCTAAGGACCTACATTTTCGTCAAATCATTAATAGTAGTGTTAACATGTATTTTAGGCAATTGATGTAATTTAGGCTAATTTTAGGACTTTCCTTATTTACATCGTTTGTATACATATTACTTTGTACTACTCATTGTAGAGTGTGAATATTCAATAAAAATTATCATAGAAATCAACATGGTATCAGAGCCCTACTAACTTTAGGGTTTTGTATTATCTTATCTCCCGCCTCAAATCTTTGTTGTCGCTGCTAGCGTCTACATCCAAAGCCTCACCTCTTGCGTCTCAGATCTCTCACATTCTCACCTCTTTACTCAAATCTTGCGTGAACAAGCTCTGTTTGCCAATAGCCCAGATCTGCAGAACAACACTCGGATCTCTCGCATCAACAACCCCTCTCACACCAGCCAGATCAAAAACGCCTAGAACTCTCCAACCCATATCTGTCCGTCAAACAAAAGCATGAACTCGTGTGAACAGCCCAAACACAGCGAACGCACAGTCCAACTTCGTCACTCAGCCAAGCACAACCATTCTCCCAAGCACAGACCCACGCGAATAGCCAAGCACAGTTGTTTGCCGCTCACCGATTTCGTCGTTCATCTGCCATTTGGGTCACGCTGGTTTCAAATCCCATTCAGCCCGAGTAAAGAAGAAAGCCCCAGATCGGTTCGGTTTGCTCAGACTGGTTTGGTTCACACAGATCGGTTTGGTTCGCTAAGACTGGTTCGGTTCGCCTAACCTAGTTCAATTTGGTTTGGTTTTATTGTGGTTCTCAGCTTTGTTTGATTCCGTCTACCTGGTTCAAATTGATTCAGCTGATTTGGTTCAACTGTTCATTGGTTATAAATGGCAGAAGTTTATGAATCTTCTGTCTGCACGAATTGCAAATTACATGGTCATAAATTTGCTAATTGTCCTACAATTGAGTGCAGGTATTGCCACAAATGTGGTCATATTTTGGAAAATTGCCCTACTCGACCACCTCGTCCTCCAGGTAGATCTATCAAACCAAGGAACTTATCTAAAGTCGGTTCCTCCTCATCTATTGCTACTGCTACTTCCTCTTCTGATGATCCTCCTCACCGTAGGTCCCCATTAGTGACCTTCAAAATTTACTGAAACAGGTAATCTCCTTCAATTCTTCTACCCTTGCAGTCACATTAGGTAACTCTTTGCTTTTTGACTCTGCTTGTTGCAATCACATGACCTTTGACATTTCTTTTTTTTTTCCTTTCTAACTTCTACTCCTTCACTTCTCCTTATTCACACTGCTAATGGAAAATTAGATGTATATTTTCCATATCGGTACTGTTGTGACATCCTCTTTAACTCTTTCCAATACCTACCATGTCCCTAATCTAAATTTTAATCTTGCCTCAGTTGGTCAACTATGTGACATTGGCGTTACTATGTGTTTTTCTCCTAATGGTTGTCAGGTTCAGGATCTGCAAATAGGACAGATAGTTGGTACAAAAAGCAGAATTTGACGATTGTTTGAGCTCACATCTCTCCACCTCCTTATTTCTCCATCAATCTTTGCCTCTGCCACTGATTCTACCATGTATCAATGGCATCATCGCCTTGGTCACGCCTCATTTGACAAACTTTGCAAGTTAGTTGGAAATTTAAATAATGTCTCACAATTTGCTCAATTTGATTGTTTAAATTGTAAACTTACAAAACAACCTACTGTGTCTATTCTTGTTTCATCATCTTCATGTGAACCTCCTTTTGGGTTGATTCACTCTGATATTTGGGGTCTTGCACCTACACCTACTGTTAGTGGCTATTGTTACTTTGTTCTCTTCATTGATGATTATTCTCGCTTTACTTGGATATATTTTCTGAAAAATCGTTGTGCCATATCTCAAGTTTATATTGCTTTTGCCAAGATGGTCCAAACACAATTTTCTCGAACATTAAAATTCTTCGCACAAATAATGCCATGGAGTATAATGATTCGAGCCTTCTATCATTTCTTACCCAACAGGGCACCCTAATTCAACGCTTATACCCGCATACCTCTCAACAAAATGGATGAGCAGAACACAAACATCGTCATATTTTAAATTCTGTTTGTGCCCAACTTCTCTCTACATCCTGCCCTGAGAAGTTCTAGGGGGAGGCCGCTCTCACCATTATACATGTCATCAACCATCTTACATCCTTCGTTCTTCATAATATATCTCCCTTTGAACGCTTATATGGTACTCTTCCTTCTTATTCTCATCTTAAAGTTTTTGGTTGTGCTTGTTCTGTCCTCCTTCAACCTCATGAACATACCAAACTTGATCCACGTGCTCGCCTATGCTGTTTTCTTGGCTACAGCACTGAGCACAAGGGTTTTCGTTGTTGGGATCCTATCTCCAAAAGGTTACGTATCTCTAGACATGTTATCTTTTGGGAATATAGTATGTTCTCAAGTCTCTCATCCTTCCATACCTCTCTCTCTAGTCCCCAACCATTTTCACTAATCTCTCTAGTGGTCTTTTTCCCTCATCTGATCTTCCAAGTGCCCCCGACCTTGATTACCTAGCCTTTGACTATGCTCTTTTGGACTCGACATTGGCTTCCAATGATCTAGTTTCATCTCTCAATCCTCCACATATCTCTGAGCTTGATCAATATGCTCCTACTCCTGCTGTCTCCGATCCGACATCTACCTCCTTTGTGGAACTTGAACCTGCACCTGTCATATAATGCACCATATAATGCTCGTTGCTCCACTCGGGTAAGAGAAACTCCTCATCACCTCCAAGACTATCACTGCTTTTCCACTATTATGTCTCTGGTAGAACCTTCATCTCATCATGAGGCCAATACTAACCCTCTTTGGCAGCAAGCAATGAATGAGGAACTACAAGCTTTAGAAAAGACTCATGCTTGGGACTACGTAGATCTACCCCTTAGTAAACGACCTATTGGCTGTAAGTGGATTTACAAGATCAAAACACACGCTGATGGATCTATTAAACGGTATAAATCCCGTCTTGTTGCAAAAGGCTACTCTCAGGAATATAGTATTGATTATGAAGAGACATTTGCACCAGTCGCTAAAATGTCATCTGTTCGTAGTATTTGGCTGTCGTAGTTGCTAAACAGTGGCCTCTTTTTCAGATGGACGTTAAAAATGCGTTTCTCAATGGTAATCTCTTTGAGGAAGTGTATATAAAACCACCACCTGGTACTTTTGTTCCACCTCAGAAAGTGTGTTTTCTCCGACGAGCATTATATGGTATGAAGCAAGCTCCATGAGTCTAGTTTGCCACGTTCAGTTCCACCATAACCCAACTTGGGTTTACTTCCATTCCCTATGATACTGTACTTTTTACACGTCAGACTTTTAGGGGTATGGTTCTTTTTCTTCTTTATGTTAATGACATGATTATTACAGGTGATGATTCTTAAACTATCTATAATTTACAATGTTACCTTGGGAAGCACTTTGAGTTGAAAGATTTGAGATCGCTCAGTTACTTCCTTGGTTTAGAGATCTCCTCGCGCTCTGATGAGTACTATTTATCTCAAGCAAAATATGCTTTTGATCTCTTGGCTCAATCTGGCCTTATCGACTCTGCCACATCATCAACACCTCTAGAACCGAATGTTTGCTTGACTCCTTTCGGTGGTGTTCCTCTTGAAGATGTCACTCTGTATCGACAACTTGTTGGCAGTCTTATATACCTGATTGTGACCCGCCTTAATATTACATATGATGTTCACATCACTAGTCAATTCATGGCTACTCCTCAGACTATACATTTTACTACTGTCCTCCACATTCTTCGTTATGTTAAAGGCACTCTTGGTCATGGACTTCAGTTCTCTTCTCAGTAATCCTTGGTGTTATTTGGCTACTCTGATACTAATTGGGTTGGGGATCCCACTAATCAATGTTCCACTACAGGTTATTGCTTTTACTTAGGTGATTCTCTCATTTCTTGGTGAAGCAAGAAGCAATCTGTTGTTTCATGTTCCAGCACATAATCTGAATATCGTGCCCTTGCTGATGTTACCTTTGAGTTACTATGGCTTTGCTAGCTTCTTGCTGATATGGGTGTTCCTCAACAATTTGTTACTCTGGTTCATTGTGACAATTGCAGTGCTATCCAGGTTACTCACAATAATGTATTCCATGAACACACCAAGCATATTGAGAATAATTGTCCCTTCGTGCGTCATCATTTTCAGAGCAACACTGTCCTCTTACGTTTCATCTCCACTACAGAGCAAACGGTTGACATCTTCACAAAAGCGTTGTCCCCAGGTCGCTTCACTCAGTTGCTTCACAAACTCAAGTTGGTCGCCACTCTATCACCTTGAGTTTGAGGGAGGGTGTTAACATATAATTTAGGCAATTGATGTAATTTAGGCTAATTTTAGGACTTTCCTTATTTACATCGTTTGTATATATATTACTTTGTATTGCTCATTGTAGAGTGTGAATATTCAATAAAAATTATCATAGAAATCAACAAGCATACTGCTCCAATGTGGCCCACCTTGTTACAAACCTGACATATTGGGCAATTGCCATTGTCATTGCCATTGTTAGATGATTGACCATTGCTATTTCCCCAACGGCCATGTCCACGGCCACATTGGCCGCTGCCTCCTCTTGAATTTCCTCCTTGAGATTGATTGAAATAACCAGACCCACTGTTGTGCTGCATAAAATTGAACGTAGATCATCGTCCCACATAGTTCACAGCAGTCATTTGGGTGCTATTGATTGGAATACCACTTTTCAAAGAATGCTAATGTTCTAACCTATTTTCATACGTAAGCAGCTCATAATGCATCTCAGACTAGGAAATGACCACAATCCGACTTGGTATGAAACAACCACTTGGTTGTATTCTTCATCTAAATTTGTCAAAATTTGAGAAACCAAATCCCTGCTAGAAACAGGGCTACCTGCAAACATGCCCCTTCATAATTTTTAAATATACATAGACATTTTTAGAGAGGCCTTGCGTGTCTATTGGAACACTTGTTTGAGATTGTTGAGGATCCCATATTGAAAAGATGAAGAAACCTCACAATCTTTATAAGATACATGAGTTAATTCTCTCATTGCAAATTTGTTTTAGGATGGAACCCCATGTTTATCTAATTGAAAGGAATAATCGAACTAAACTCAAGCAGAAGCATTGAAATCAACTATTATGGCTCAACCCAAGGGTCCTATTCCTAGAAACCTAGGACACATAATTAAAATGTTATATTTTAATATTTAATATATTAAAATATATATTATACTTATTTGAATCTCATTAAGATCTCCTACAATATATATTTAATCTATTTAAATCTCATTCAAATTTTAAATATATATTTTTCTTTAATGTATCTAATATACATTAATCATTTTAATATTTAATGTATCAAATACAATAAATATATTTTCTTCTTTTATATTTAATATATTAAATATTAATTTGAACATGTCAAATTAAATATTAGTTTGAACATTTCAAAATTTTCTTTCAACTAAATTGATCATTTAGTGTTACTTTGAGCTAACAAAGGGACCTTATGGACCTACAGATTATAAGCTCCAATGACAAAATTAATTTATTAAACTCTTTAATTAATTAATTAACTTTCATTCATTAACTATAGATCACTCCACTATAGACCTAGAACTGCACTCTTATGTACTGTAGGATAAGTTGTGTCCATGGATCTAACCACTATATGCAAGTTGATCCTTCACGAGATGTTCATAATCACAGCTGGGTCAAAAGTCTGTTTTACTCCTGTAATTACATTTTACACCTTAAGTACCACTGATCCTCTAATAAGCAATTTGTTTATGATCCAATCATAAACTAAGTCTCTCTTGGGCTAGTGAAAGGGTGGGGCCCTATTGTTCAAGTTTCGAAATCAGCACTTAAGGGAACTACTCATCTACTTACCCTATATGGGAAGAAGTGAATTTCATCTTGTGAGATTATGCTCTCAACTCCCTATTTGGTCAAGTCCCCAAAATTGTAGGTTTATTGAATCGGCTGCAAAAACCACCCATGCAAATCAAAGGACAAGCCTCACAGGCAAGAGTTCATAACTCACTCATGATTAAGATCAAGTCACACATGATCATCCTGATGAAATATTAATCTTCTCAATTAACAGATTTATAAAGAGAGATTAAATATTTCGTGGTTCAATCTTATATAAATTCATTGTATAAGATACCTCCATTCACATGTCTCCACATGAATGATTTGGATCAAATCATTTGTAACTATTACAAAGTGGGTCGTATCATAGTATTACCAGGATAAGGCACCCAATCTTATCCATATATTATGACTCTTTAGGTTATTTCTTGAACATGATCCTCCCCGTTTGCCAACTACATATTGTTCAAGATTATACTAATAACCTTGGATCACTACAAGAATTTTGGTTTCTCCCGATGCACTTTTTTCAACGCACAAAACAGCGTCGAGAAAAGTGACATTTCTCGACGCCACTTTTAATGCATCAAGAAAAGTGACCTTTCCCGACACCATTTTAAAATGGCATCGGGAAAAGGTTTACTTTTCCCGACGCTACTTTAAAAATTTGTCGGGAAAATTTACTTTTTTCGATGCGCATAAAACAGCGTCGGGAAAGGTCACTTACAAAACCCTAATTTTGTTTTTGTTTTTCTTTCGCTTCCCACTCTTCTTGACGCTCTTTTTACGGCGTAGGGAGAGATGAATTTTCCAAACGCAAGTTTAAGATAGAGTCGAGAAAAGTTACACTTACAAACCCTAACTTTTTTTTCTTTATCCGCAGCTCATTCTTTCTCCTTCTTCTTCATTTTTTTTCTTCTCCTCTCTGCTTCAGCCATAGCCGCCCAAATGTCTCCTCCTCCTCCTCCTCCTCATTCTTCCTCTTCTTCGTCTTCTTTTTCTTCTCCTCTTCCTCCTCATTCTCCTCCTCATTCTTCCTCTTCTTCTTCTTCTCCTCTTCCTCATCCTCCTCCCTACCATCACAACTCTCCGCCACAACCGCTACCTTCGTCGCTCTCCACCACAGATATCGTCTCCGCCACTCTCCTCCACTGTCACCATCATCTTCGTCCCCTCCATCGCCACTATTCTCTACAGGCTTCCACTGTAAGTTTTGTTTTTTAATTTTTATTTTAATAAATCTAATTTATGTGATTGTTTATTATTTAATTTTTGTGTTGAACTTGTATAAATTTATTTAAGTATGAGTGATTGCGATGAATTTAATTTGTTGATTTAGGTTGTGATTATTGAAGTAATTTGATAATTTATATTGAGATTACTTCATTTAATTTGTTGATTTAGGTTGAGGTTAATTAATGTTAGTTTGTTGAATTGTTGAAATTATTTAGTTTGTTGATTTAGGCTGAGATTAATTAATGTAATTTGTTGATTTAGTTTGAAATTATTCAATTTTGGCTTGTGGTTTATTTTTTAGAGATTATTTTGAGTGTTGGGGGTTGGGTGGGGGAGAGATTTCTTTGAGTATAGGTGGTGGGTGAGGGACTTATATATTGTTTTGAGTTTAAGGGGTGGGTGAAAGGGATTTGTTTTGTGTATAGGGAGTGGGGGTGGGTGAAAGGGATTTGTAAAGTATTGGGAGTGGGTTAAGAATTGTTTGGAGTGTTTTTAGTATGTGGGGGAAGTGAACAATTGTTTTTAGTATAGAGGAAATAAAAAATATGAAAGTTGATTTACTTGTTTATGTTGGTTTCATTAAGTGTTTGTTTGATGAGTTTAGTTTTTTGTTTATTTGATTTGTTTTGAATAATTTAGTTGTTATGTTCAAAAGTTTAGTTAAGTTTAGTTTTGATGTTATGTTCATGTTTTGTTAAGTTTTAGTTGTTCATAAGTTTTGAAACATTTTAGTTTAAGTTGTGATGATGTTAGTTAAATTTGGTTGTTATGTTTATTAGTTTTGGCATGAGTTTTAATCAAATATATGTTTCCTAGGTCTATGGTATAACTAGTTTTGGCATACAAAGTGTTAGGCACATTGTTAATTAGTTCCTTAAGGTTACAAATTTTCTCCTAAGTAGTTTGAACTACTTTGGCGCACAAGGTGGTAGGGATTATAAGTTTATAAGTTTTGATTAGTTCGATTAGTTTAATGGCACATATATTGTTCTTGTTTCGATTAGTTTGGTTTAGTTCCTATGTTTATAGAGTTATCTAAGTTAGTATTGCACCTAATTAAATTTTGTGTTTTTAGGTGCTTCGAGGTTAATGTACGAGCAAGATTATGCCAACGAGAATTAGGATGCATGTACGAGAAGTTTTGTTTTTCTTAGGTGCTTTGTAATTTTATTTTTATCTCAAACTTGTATGAACAAAAATTATATGAAAACTTTGTAATTTTGTTCATATAATGTATGAAATTCTTTTTGGTTCATTGGGTAATTTGAATAAAATTTAGAAAATATTTGATTTTGTACCCAATTTATTTTAGATACAAAAAAAAAATTGAATTACAATAATATTAAAAAAGAACAAAAAACAAAAAACAAAAAAAAAAAGCCCCTAACTTTTGTCGACGCCACGTCTCTGGCGTTGGCAGAAATTACTTTTGCCAATGCTGGAAACGTGGCGTCGGCAGATGTTATTTCTGCCGACGTCAGAAAGGTGGCATCGGCAAATGCAACTTTTGCCGATGCCGGCCTATTTTGGCGTCAGCAAAGTCTCTCCCGACGCTTTTGCCGACACCAATTTTTGCGTCAAGAAAGTCTTTATCGACACGTTTTGTGACTTGTACCGACGCTTCCAAAATCTTGTAGTGTATTTTTTGATATGGATAATATTATATTGCAAATAAAATAATCAAAATTATTATTAATTATTAAATAAATCATTAATTACGAGATTTTAAGGTATAAATCTCAACACTAATATAGTATCAAAGCCCATAAAGCAAAAGAGCATTCGGTCAAAAAAATTGAAATCCGACTCAAGAATATGAACCCAAAAGGCATAATCTTAAGAGGACATGTTGAGAATCCAATATTAGAAACATAAAGAGACCTCACAATCTTTATAAGATATATGAATTACATCTCTCATTGTCAATTGATTTTAAGATGGAATTTCATGTTTATCTAATAAAGATAACTCTCTTCAGCTCTGGATTGCATGCCAAAGAGTTCTTGTACTGTTATCCATAGTTCTTGTACTCGTATTCAGGATACTCCGATCCTATCCATTTTCATGGATGTGATTCTGGTTGAGAAGTTAACTCAGAGGTGGACTCACAAAATTGGTGCTACTTCCGGTTGCTGGAGGAGTCACCATCGATGTGGCCACAATCGAGGCATCAACAGCAGGAGTGTTGACGAAAATGTTTTCCATGACCGATTTGTTCTGATACCAAATCAAGCAAATGAGAAAGAGACAATTGATAGAATTTTTTTTATTTTGTATTCTTCGATATATTGAAAATACTGTAGCAGTACTCCTTTAAGTAGAGGAAGGAGAAGAATAAACAAATAACAAATCGTACAAAATATTGTTACAAAGGATGACACGTGTCACCACAAGAATAAAACCTAAAAGATATTTTGAATATAAAACCACCAGCGCACTAGGAGATGGTATTGGAATTTCTTGATTTGCCATTTTCCTCTTTGCTCAAAACGTCATCTTTTGTATTCTTTTCATGATCCTTGACCATAAGAATTTAAAACTTCTTGATCGAAAGTATATATGTCTTAACCAATTAAATTATATATTTAAATTGACATAATTTAAAATAGCGTTAAGTATAATATTCGAACTTGTTAAAATACTCTTTTGACTCTCTCAAAACAAAATAACTTAGACTATCTGTCTCAAAACAAAATAACTTAGACTGTGGTGGACAAGTCTGTGTATCAATTATATTAAACTAAACAACATTAATAACAATGGATTTGAATATCATAGTCATTATGCTGTGGAAGTGGGAGGCATAGAGGAAGTAAATTAATCTTCAAAATCTTCTATTAACATTAAATTATCCGTACTTTCATTGAGTTGACATGTTAGTCAAAAGTACCAAAAAAGGTGATCATTACAAATTGCTGGTAATTAATTATCAAATTTTCCCAAATAAAAAATATCATGCCGATTTTTCTTTGGACTTTTACCACATGTTTCACGTGAACTGCCAACGTGAAAACACGTTTCACTTTCTGTTTTAAGAATTTTAAAAAGTATTTTATGGTTATATAACCTTTTTTTGGGAGCAATTTAACTAAAATTACTTTTTATTATTTTAAAGATAATGTTGAACAAACTCACCCCTAAATCCTCAGCTTGTTGCACGGTAAATTAGACTAGGTCTGTTGTATTTGTTTTGGTTGATTAAAATCAAGATATTATTGTTTAATGTCTATGATTAATAAAGTTTCCTTTTCTTAAAGATTAGTTTGTTACCACATGTACATATATATATATATATATATATATATATATATATATATATATATATATATTTAATTAAGTATATTTTTACTTATAAATAATAAAATAATTTTTAATGTAAATTATAAAAAAAATAAATTAATTACTAATATATTATGATATAATATATAATTTTATTAAAAGTTAAAATTAATTTATGTAACTTTCATTTCATAAAATTGTTATTCTTTTATATGAACATATCTATTATTTTGTTATTAAAAAACCATAGGTATATTTTAGAGCTTTTTATTTATTTTTATAAGAAGTTATATTGTAGAGTTAAAAACAATATCTTACGCTCTTCATTAAAATAAAAGCTATTAAATTGTAAATTAGAACTTTATATTGGTTAGAAATTCTAATGTACTCACTATTAAAAAAAAATTGAATATTTCATTTTGAGTTAAATATTTTTATTTAATATTTGAGCTAAATATAATGTACTTTTCTTTTTAAATAATTAAGATACTATATTGGAATTATTGTTATGAAAAAAACAAGAGAAAATAATTCAATAAACATGATAAATTACTCATAATTCAAACTTTGAAGCGTGAATCTGAGACGCGCCTAGGGTTTTTTGGCTTATAAATACATCTTTTTGTGAAATTTGAAGAGGATTGGAGAGGGAAAATGAGTGGAAAGCGGTTGAACACTATTTTGGAGGATTCGATCAACCGAACGAAGTGAGAGCGACAATTGGAAACTCGTGGAATCGTCGGGATTTTTTTTTTTTTTTCCTTTCCCTTCTCTTTTATTTGTTGTAATGATTTCAATTGTTTTAGTTAGGACTTTTATTGAGATTTTTAGTATGAACTAATTACTCTATCTAGAGCTTGATGTAATAGTTGATGATTCTATTTCATTGTGCATGTGAAAACTATTCTAGGCTTAATGCATGTTTAGAATTGGCCAATCTTTACATTGATTTTGTGTCGTAATTTGAGGTTCAGAGACAACAATTATTGATGAACTTGAATGGTTTTCCCTAATTTGCACTTGAGATAGAGATATCCTTGTGGCTTTTGTGGCAATTTAGGTTCTACGTTCGCCATAATTGAATTGTTGGAATTGTCATAGAGATATAGACAATTGACAAGCCTTAGAATTAAGGTTTATTTAACCCTCAATTACTTAAAATATTCTTGTTTTGTCTTAAGATCATTTAGAAATAGTTGAAAGTTGTTTAAAAATAAGAAAGAATGAAGAATGAAGGCAATTAGGTGAGAATCTTAAAAACTAGATTTATGTGCAGGAACTATGGAAATTGCAGAACCAAAATTGCGAGATGAAGTTGCAATTCTGAAGCAGCAAAAAAAAGGAAAAAAAGGAAAAAAAAATATGCTTATGGAAATCTTCAATTACAGCATGATTTAGGAGATTTTGAGCACAAATTTTAGGCATTATTCAGCCCTAATAAAGGCCTACAAAAGGAGAGAAGATGGGAAAAGAATGCATGCAGTTGGCTAGAGGTGTTTTTTTTAGAGATATTGTCGTGCGTTTTCTTCTCATTTTTTTCTTCTGTTTTTCTACTTTGTTTCCACCGAAGGCTGCTGCTATGTTTGGTGCTGCTTTGCTTCAATTTTTACAATTTGATTCAAGTGAAAACTTGGGTTGTTAAGACTCAATCTCTCCAAGAAATAGTTGAGGGATTGAATCGATTAGAGAAAGGGTGAAGATTTGTTGAAAGTTGTTGGAATTCCTCTGTTTCAATTTAGTTTATGTTTTAATATAGTTTAGTGATGTTATTTTCAAGTTTTGTTTAATGCACTTGATACCTTATTGGATTAAATTTATATTGAAGGAATTCAATTTATTTTTGCTGGAAGTTTATGATTCATGGTTGTTTTTCTGGGCATCTCCTCTGTTTTTCATTGAACATTTATCACTGGAATGAGATTATTTTATGGGTTGTTCAGAAATAAGGTAGTGTTTTGGGTGAGCATTGCTAATGGAAATCAATTTTTATTTAGCTTGTTAATGATTTTTTTTTTGTTCAGTATGCAATAGTCTCTTTGTGAAGCTTAATTAGTGAGTTTTTGGCATATGCATTTAGTTTTCTATTTCTTTAGTGCAGCAACAATTTTCATTTCCTTAGTGTAACCAACAATTTTTGTTTCCCTTAAGCTTTATTCCTAAAGTAATACAGTAGTCAACTTCAATTTTACATGGAGTTTATTTTAATCTTTAGCTTAGTTTCTTGTAGATTTATTATGAGCTAAACTTCTTAGGGGGTTCAAGGATGTGAATTCCCTAAGAAGTAATTGTAGCCAAAATTTCAACAAAAACCAAGCCTACATCTCAATTGTTTGCTTGTGTTGAATAAAATTTCGTTGAGATCTTAGATTGGTCAATTAAGGTAGCAACTCAAGCTTAAATCTAATACTGACAGGGTTAATTATAAGCGGATTTTGCACAAGTGATGGAGACAAGAGCTTATACATAAGTCAATTCTTTACCTTAGACATAGGAATTAAAGACTCCAAAACCCATAAAATTGTTGAGTCAAATTATCTAAGATAGAGGGATTATAGTCATATAAGTCACTCACTTAGCCTCCTAAAAAACGAATTTCAAGGTGAATAGGAGTAGCAATTTTGGTTTACAATTGAATGTAGAATAGGTTGGAATTGCAATTTTGGTTTGCAATTACAACTTAGGGCAATGACATTCTTGAGCCCCTCCTTTCTCTAAAGAATTTCTTTTGCAATTTTCATTTCTTTTACCAAGTCTGTTTAGTTTGCTATTCAATCTTGCAATTTTCGATTCTGCAATTCAGTTCTGCGATCTTTGTCACTTTAACTTGCAATTAGATTCTACAATTATTTTGTTTTTAAAAACACACCAATCCCAACTTTCTTTTTTGCAATTTTTAGTTTCCAAAGTTGCAATTCTCCTTACATTTTGCTTAGCAATAATTTTTGTTACACCATTCCCTGTGGGATCGATACTCAGGAATACTTCTATTTTAATACTTGCATCAACAATGCGCACTTGCATTGGGGTTGAACGTATTTACTGCACTTGCATTGGGGTCGAACGTATTTACTTACTTTTCTTCACCTAAAGTTCACTCGATCAACAATTTACTTTTCAATGAATATTGTTATTGCTTGAGAGAGAATATTGAGTCTATAGGGTAGAACTTGACAACAATCTATAAATAAAATTTGCTTCAACTATGAATGAATGAAGAGTAGGAGGAGATAATGGTGAAGTCATAGCTCTCTAGAACCTTTTGCAATTAAATTTAATTATCTGTTTCACATTGTTAATTTTAGAGCTTTATTTCATTCTTTTGCAATTGGTTTCAAATTTCACCCATCTTTGATTAATCGGTACTTAGATAAAATTAAGGCTAACGAATTTGGTAATTGATAGCATTCATTCACTGTGGAGAACGATTTTGGTATTCAACTACTATATTACTTGTAACGATCCATGCACTTGCGAATTCGTCAACAAATTTCATCCTATGGTTTGATAAAACCTCATAAATAGTCTCCATGGTTTGATAAAATCCTCATAAATAAGAGAGAACTCTGTCTTTATGGTTTCATAAATAGTCCATATTTATGAATATTTTATCAAACTACAAGGACTAAGTCTAATATTTAAAATTATAAGACTAAATTCTAACTTTCTAAAAACTGTAGAAACTAAATTTATAGTTTAACTCACAAACTATCACCTATTGTCCACCCAGCATAAATAGGTGCATGATTTTCAACCGACAAAAGTTATTGTGACAAGACCACCTTTGAAAAAAAAATGAAAATTATCGTCGAGACATTTTATTTCATTGTGAAGCTGACCTACCTATGTGTGAGAGATGGATTTGACATTTTGTACAGAAGACCCTGAAGCGAGCTTGTCGAAGGCTCAATCAAATAAAATTTATAATACCAATCTAAAATTAACTACCTGTAGTAATTAATAGTGGACCGGGTATAACCACAGGGAACCGAATAAATTGATTTCAATTAATTGGTTTTCTTAATGACACGGACCGACATGGACTGGGGGAGTTAATCATTAAATAGAGACAAAAGAACTAAACAAAGAGCGGTAAAAATAAAGATCTCACCTTGGGCACCAAATCGGGGGTAAACAGGTAGTTATGCAAATTATCGATCGTTGAAACTAACCTAACAGGCAATTTCCTATGTTTTAAGACTGACTGAACTCCTAGGGACACCGTAGAAGCCTCCCTTAATTAAACCAATTTACAAACGCCTAATTGGTTCTAATTTAATCAACTAATTTGGCATGATCAATACCAAAAGAATTAATGAAATGCATTAAACCCAAGGGATAAGCCGAAACGTGCTAATTAATTCAGACTGGTCGATCTAAATTAACTAAGCTCGCACTAACAATTCTAAGACCTACCATGTACTCGTAATCAAGCAATTCTACTTAATTTAACCGACGTGGCTACTGGCCTATTTACTACTCAAATTAAGCTAGAGACCGAGGACACCTATGAATACATCTAACATAGCTAAGAAATCTCTAAATTAATTTATTTGTCAGTTCAATCAAAGTAGAAATAACTAGGAACAAGCACAAGAATTTGCAAGTCATAAAACAGTGCTGAAAAATTAAATTAATAAACAAATTACACAATACAATGCACAATACTGTATTTACAACCCCGAAACGGCGTCGAAAGTCTAGCTGAACATTGAAACGATGTAGCCCGACACCAAACTTTGTTGAAAAACTCCTAATATATCCTAAAGTACTAAAAAACAGAGAGGAGAAAATTTAAAATGGTCTCATGACGGCTGAAAATCGGAAATAAATGACCTAGAGGCAAAAAAAATCTATTTATAGGAATTGACGGAGCGTCTAGACGCTCTAGATAGTGTCTAGAAGCTACCCAGCGTGTAGCACTGGTCATTTTCGCTCTAACTCTTCGCTCGGGTGTCTAAATGACCTCCAGTTTGATGCGTTGGAATTGTGGTTCGACGTAGAATCTCTTGGAACGTGCCTTATGCTCAAATCCCTACAAAATGGTCAATTAATTACATTAAAACCTCTAAACTAACATGATTTAGGCATAAAAATATAGGACTATGTTGACCCTATCATACCTCTTTTCATGCGGTTTAATGCCATTTCACTTGTTGCTTGAAAATAATGAAATTTGACCCATTTTGACGTGGCAATGTGCACAAAATTACCCATAAGGACAGTATCAGGTCGTCTCGTTTGTTCACGCTCTTGCACATAGTAACGCTATCGCTGACAATTCTCGTTCTCGTTATTGCTGCCCACATCAGCAAATATTTTGGATCTTACAAGATTCTTGCTCCCGGAGACTCGCTCTCGCACACGTTGACTCGTTCTCGCTCTTGCAGTACACGTCACTCGAACCAGACTTTACCAATGTTGTACTCGCTCTCACACGCTCGTTCTTTCATAATCTTGCTCTCGCTTTGAACAATATTTTTTGTCACTCGAGAGAGCCTTTTAGGAATGTTGTACTCGCTCTCGCGCGCCTGTTCTTTCATGTCCTTGTTGTCATTCTCACACTCACTTTTAACTATATTTTTCATTTATTATTGCTCCCAAGTTTTGCTTCTATTGTTAATTTACTATGAATCCATGCACGATGTGAAGAACGATAAGAAAAATGTAAAATTGCATTCCAGTTTAGGGAGGTCATACAGAGAAAAAAAAAGAAAAACAAGTCAGCTCACACCCCACTTCCGAACCTGCTCAGAGTCAGATGATATTATCACCAATGGCAGCCTTTTGTCCTCTCCCCTCCCCTTCTTATTCCCAGCGGACGTGCGGCTAGACCTTTCACCGGCATAACGAGATTTGTTTTTCTTCTTTCTCTAGTCGCCCCTTTCCCTAGGCATGTTCACATAATATGCTGAAAGGGCCAGTTGGGGTGCGGGCAGAGGGGAAGTAGGTGGTGGAGGTGGTGTTTGGGAAGACTGTTCTTCCTTCAGCCAATTTGCCAGGAAGTCCTCCAGCCCACACTCCTCCTTCGCTTCGCTAGAGGAAATGGTTGTGGTGTCTGACGTGGGCGGGGTTTCGGGGTCTGACTCTGCCGATAATGGGGTTGACGGATAATCGAGAAAACTATTGTCGGATGAGTATTCCATTTTTGGCGAGGGAGTGTGTTTTGTGAGTAAACCATTTTAGGGTTTATTAATAGGCAAAATCAATTTACATGCCAAAAGTCGCCATTAATGAATCCACGAATGGATTGACATGCATGCAAGACACCCTTCCGTCTCCCCAACCACAAGCATGCATGCTAATCATGAAAAGTCACGAGCGAGCACGAGAGCGAAAGCGATATTAGATATAGGTCAGTCTTACAAGTATCGCTATTGTAGTATCACGTTCGCTCTTGCCTTTAAAATAGTGAATCGTTCGTTCACTTGTTCTCTCACGCTCTCACTTCAGTAGTCAGTTTAGTCTTCCATTTCGAGTCATCATTTGGAAAAACAAACAAACAGTCTTCTCTCACTTCTTTCACTTGACATTCGAAACTCACTCTCTCTCTGTCGATAGAGGTTCATATCTTCTTCCTCCATCTCATAACACGTCAGATTACTTTGTCACCACCATTCATCTTCACCACTGACCCGTTCTTCCTTCGAAATGGTAAGCCCAAACCGATCGATTCCTTCGTTTATTGTTTCGTTTGTGGTTTTCTCCTTTACACTATTTGGGATAGAGGGAGAGATTTATGGTTGTTCTGGTTTTGTGCATGTTTGTGATAGTGGGTGGGTTTGATTGATGAAGTTGTAGAGGTAGAGCGAGCTTATAGGGACAAGAGCGATAGAGCTAAAGCGAGTAGTTAGGATTTTGATCAAAATGGATAGATTGGGTGAACAAGAGCTATAGAACTAGTGCGAGGTTACTGGAAGGAGAGCATGAATGCATTAGGGATTCTGAGAACAAAAGCTTAAGGTTTCTATGAACGAAACCAAGGACGAGCAAAACGTAAACTAGAGAGAGTGTGAAGCGTAAACGAGAACGAGGGAGAGAATTTAGTTTCTAATATGTCATTCTCTGTATGCTGTGTTTATTTTTTTTCCCTTTTATTTTATTTTATTCTTACAGTTTGTGCAATTTATGCAGTATTGAGATGGTAGCAAGTATAAAAATCGCCAAGGATGATTGGTTCCCTAGGGAAGCTTCTAGCCTTGCCCACATAAGTAGTGCAAATAAAGTGGTAAATGAGAAGGAAATGTTCAGAAATACCGTTTTTAGGCGATTTGTTGATGTGGACTTTGTTTTCAACAGCCCGTTGGTGCATCACATTCTCTTGAGGGAGGTTGTTGACGATCGAGAGGATGTGATGAGGTTTGACCTAAATGGTATAGTGATGCAGTTCTCGAAGGCCGAATTCCTCATGATGACTTGGTTGTGGCCATCACCTAAGAGAGGACATCAGGCAGAAGCTCAAATGAAGCCTTGCAACTCAAGTACATTGATGGCATGGGCACTGAAATCCATTTGGATGCTTATGAAGATGCATATAAGGGATTGTAGTTTGAGACAGACGAGGATGTAGTGAAGGTATCCTTGATCTATTACATTGAGATGACCATGATGGGGAAGAATAAATCAAAGGTCGTGATTGATAGATCCTTGTATGGAGAAGTTGAAGACTTGGAGTAGTTCAAAAGTTTGGATTGGGGGAGCAGAATTTGGGATAGGACAGTTTGTGGCCTTAAGGCAACCTTGAGTGATAAGGTTGCAACATACAAGTTGAAGACCAGGACGAAGAAGAATTATACTGTTAAGTATAACCTTCTTGGATTCCCTCCTACTTTTCAGGTATTCAAATTAATATTAGCTTGTTATTTGTATGTAGTATATTGTAAACTAATTAGAGTTAGGTTGTTTCTAAGTATGGGCATATGAGACGTTGTTGTCAGTAGCGGTCGTATTGCGTCTCACCTAAATAATGACGTAGTGCCTCGCATTAGGAGATGGTCATACTCCCACTCCTTCCATATAATGTGTTGGAGCTAGATGTATTCAACTCCCCTAAGGTTAGAATGCACTCACTTGCGTATTACATAATGTAGTTTTATTATCCTAACATGTACTTGTTTGTGACAGACGATGGTCACATTGGTACTGGTCATGTCGGAGGCCGAGCAATAGTACCGAGATACTCAGGTCAGTCAGAGGGTCTACGATGACGATGATGATGAAGGCTGAGAGTTAGAGATGCATTTTGAGGGTCAGACCGATCCTCAGATTTGGGAGGAGACCAATGAGGGTTAGACCGATCCTCAGATCAGGGACGAGACCGATAGGGAGCGACCCTCTCCCCACAAGGGTTCATCAAGCTTGGGTTATCTTCATAGTATCGATGCTCGTGTCTATAGAGTCAATGAGTCTATGGGGAAGTTGAAGTCATAGATGGGCGACTTGAAGTCGGAGATAGGCGAGGTGAAGTCCCATTTGATCATCATATCTGAGTTACTTCACAGAATATGCAAGGTATGTGATACAATATGTAGAGGATATTTGGATTATTCTCATGCTCCTGACTAACATGTCTTTTGTCTTGTGTAGGATGAGGGCCACGACTGGGTTGAGTCTCCAAACCGACGTGTCAATCAGTCAATGGAGTCCACCACCCTCATTCCCACCATCCCCACCACTACTACCGGATCCACCATCTCCATTCCCACCATCCCTACTAGCACCAATGGGCACAGTCAGGTGCCTTTGGAGTTGGAGTGGCCCTTATCTCACTCTCAACAATTGTGCAATCCACTTAGTGACTTTGGACTCCTTCGTTTCGATTGGCATGCATTTCTCTATGTAAGTCTCATGCTTCATTTCGGTCCATGTGATGATGTTGAGAACCATGGTGATTATAATATGACTCTCATGGGTTATTGTCGTCGGTTCCTAGGGAGACCCCGTCTTATACAATGGAATCTCCGCCTCCTTTCTATACATGCTTAATAATTCTAAATTTTCCATGTCCATGCCCTCGTTCTCAATCATCACATGAGAATTGATGTCATAAGCTTGTTGCACATTCTCATCCGGTTGCATGTTCGCACCATTCTTTTAAACGATTGTTATAAATACTTATAGCTTCGAAACATTTTCTTGGAAGAGGAGTAATTCAACATCACAATCATTCCTTATGTACATTGGAGGGGATTGCTCTTCCAACTACATCTTTACCCTCATTATAATGTCAAACATCATTGGATTAATGTTCGTAACTTCATATATCAGACTTTTCAACTCATCATATCTGACAATGCTCGGCACGACCACCCTTGTTTGCAAACCTCCAATATAACAATTCTCAATCTCATCCCAACTGCTACCGTATCAAATGAATAGGGATTTCTTTTCCATCCTTAAAAAAAAAGTAAATTAATAATAAGTAGCAATAAACAAATATAATTAAAAAAAAGTCTCACTCTCGCTCATTTAGACTCGCTCTCGCCCTAGCTCCTTCATGCTTGTTCTCACTCTCGCTCTTTTAGGGTTTAGGGTTTACTTACTCTTGCTCTAAGATGCTTTCGTTCTAGTTCTACATGTCTCGCTCCAATGCCATAGTAACCAACGTTCTAAAACTAATAAAACTTTTAAAACATAACACATTTATGTCATAGAAACGTAGGAAGAAAGTAGAAAGAAAACTTTCAAAACCCTAAACCCTAAGACGTTTGTTCTATGTTTGAAATGTAGAAAGAAATCTTCCAGAAATATAAAACACATATTTGAACATACCTATTTTTTGAATGTGGATTGGTTGATGCTTGGACGTTGGTTATACGTGAAGTCTCAGTTCAAAGGAGAAAAATTTTGAAAGTAAGTTTGAACAAATGAGAAAACGAAGGAATAAATGATTTTTGATAGATACAAACCATAGTAATTTTCTTTAATTAATTTATTTAAAAGGTTTATTGGGAAATGTTGATTGAGATCTTTTCTTTGTCATTGTTTTCGGCCAATAAACCACAATGTCATCTCACACAGTGTTTGTACGTACCACTGAAAACTTACCATAATCGGGGGATTAGAAAACGGCAATCCATTTCAAAGCGAGAGCGAGAGTATGAGAGAACGAGCGCGCAAGAGGGAGTACAACATTGGTAAAGTGCAGTTCAAGTGACGTGTACTACGAGAGCGAGAACGAGTCAACATGTGTGAGAGCGAGAATCTTGTAAGATCCAAAATATTTGCTAACGTGGCTAGCGAGAGCGAGAACAAGAATTGTCAGCGATAATGTTACTATGTGCGAGAGTGTGAACAAGCGAGACGGCCTCATATTTCCCTTGTGAGTAATTTTGCTCGCATTGCCACCTCAGAATGGGTCAAATTTCATTATTTTTTAGAGACAAGTTAGATGGCATTAAACTGCGTGAAAAGGGGTCTTCCGTACAAAAACTCCAATTTGACAAGGTTAAAATTCTGACTCTGCAGATTGATTGGATTGGATTGGAGGACAATGGAGACTTAGAGAGAGAAAACCGTTGTTTCCCTTTTCTTTCTTTATCCTGAAAAATAACTTATTTAAATGTCCTCTGCTTTCTATTTATGCCTATTTTAATCTATATTATTCAAAACATCTATTTTGATTTTTTTTTAGTTATATATATATATATATATATATATATTTATTTATTTTGATGATATTGTTTTATAAATTTCAAAAGTGATAGTTTGGTCTTCATTTATAAAATTTTAACACATGTTTATATACCCTGCAAATTTTATAATACGAAGTAATGAAAATATTGTTTTAAAAAATTAAAATTTATTAAATGTAGTATTGAACTGAAATTCTGATTAAAAAAAAAAAGAAAAACAATAAGATCGAAATGATATTTTCATTTAAGGGTAGGAACTAAAACAAAAGGCATAAAAAATCAAAACAAGATTTTTTAAAAATTTATTAAATGTAGTATTGAACTGAAATTCTGATTTAAAAAAAAAGAAAAACAATAAGATCCAAATGATATTTTCATTTAAAGGTAGGAACTATAACAAAAGGCATAAAAAATCAAAACAAGATTTTTTCGTTTTAATATAAGTATAATAAGAGTGATTATTTTTTTAGTTCAACAACATTTGAGAGTGAGAAAATTTAAATTATTGGCTTTTCAATCGATAGTACATATCAATTATTATTGAGTTGTACTCACTTTTGTGAGTATAATCAGAGTTAAAGTATTAAAAAATAGAAATTAAGATTTTAAAAAAACATTAGTGTGCATAAAACTTTCATATATGGCCGTGAGTGAAGTTGAGGCCAAATTCCACCGCCATTTTAGCCTAACAAAGTTGAAATCGACTAGTCTGAGTGTAAAAAGAATTTTAAACAAGTTGGATTTTAATTTTTCAAGACCGCACTTGACGTGGGAGCGTCCCTTTCTCCTTCTCCAATAGAAATTCCCAATTTCAATCATCCATTTTATTTTATATATCTTGTTTCTAAAAAGGTAAAAGTAAAACACAATACTTTCAGGGTAAATCGCATAAATTAACCATTTTCTTTTATTTTATATATCTTGGTTCAAGACAAAAATATTAATGTCCCAATTTTATACAAATATCTATCAAAATATCAATGAAATACCAACGCCAATGAATATTTATTGAAAAATCATACAAGTAAACAATCATATACAAAATATGTAAATTAGTACATAAGTACTTCGCATAGTTTTAATTTAGGTTAATGTTTTTATTATATTTACAACAATTCAATTGACAGAGATATATTATATATTGACGTCCAAGATTGTAATATTTAAAAGTTATAATTTATGTAAGAAACTTCAATTCACATTCTTAATCGTTTGTAAATAGACTATTCAATTGACAAATAGTTGTTGTTTTTTAATAGTACTCATCCTTCTCCATAACTAATATGTTTATTATTATTATTATGTAATTCAATAGATTTATACCAACAAACAACAATGATGAGTACTTTCAATTTTTGTTCATATATTAATAATGTTTTCAAGATTTCATATCCTTTTCCATGCACGCCCAAGAAATATCAATAAACAATAAACTAATTTGTTTTCCATGTTTGCTCAATATTTTTAACATTATACCAATTATATCCCTAGTTTTTCCATATTTAAAAAAAAATTATCACTAATTTATTGAATGACTTAGGTAAATTTTAAATCAAGTTTTAGTTTGTTTTTTTGTTTTTTTGTTTTATAAAGAAAATCTAGGTTAAAAGGCTAGAGAGTGCCTTCAAGGACAGTAGATACAAATTCGATTAATGAAGGCCCCGTTTGATAACCATTTGGTTTTTAGTTTTTGGTTTTTGAAAATTAATTAAGCTTGTTTTCCCCTCAATTTTCTCTACAATGGTTTTCATCTCCCTTAAGGAAGTATTTGAATTCTTAGCCAAATTCTAAAAACAAAAACAAGTTTTTGAAAACTATTTTTTTTAGTTTTCAAAACATGGCTTGGTTTTTGAAAACATAAGCAAAAAGTATATGACAAAACAAGTAAAACCATAGGTGGGAGTAGTATTTATAGGCTTAATTTTTAAAAACCAAAAACCAAAAATTAAATGGTTATCAAACGAGGCCGAACCAATTGGTTTGAAAAATTCCAAGACAAAATAATACAGTGGATCAATAATGAAATCATTACTAACTATGAATTTTTAAAATTTTTCTTAAAAAAATTATGAATTTCAAAATAGTATATTGAAAATACCTTTACAGGTTTGGTAAAATCATAGGGGACATTTGGGAGGGGGAGTTGATTTGGGAGGGAGAGTTGGATTGAGTTGGGTTGGTTAAAGATTCCAACCGGTGTTTGGCCCATTGATATGCAAACTGCCCACTTCCTCATTAAGCAATTTAGTGGAGTTCAATAGTACCACAATTGACCTCCACGAGTTTTCGTTCCTCATGCTACTCTCTCTCCCTCATTCATTGCACGTCTCACGCTCCTCACGAAACTCTCCGTCTCCTCAGTTGTCTCTCCCTCTCGTTCCTCAGACTCCCTCATTTCTTCGATGGAGATGGGGTTGAATCTAGGGTTTGATGGGCAATTTGGGGCTTTGCTTCTTCAAGGTACGTTCATCTTCTATTTTCTTCATCTTCTCCTATCCATCTTCTTCCCTATGTTCTTCTTTTCTGTCTTCTTCAAAAATTGAAACCCTAACTCCATCTTCAAAAATCTCCGTCCCCACCTTACTCTGTGGACATCCCTATTTCTTTTAGGAGAGGAAATTAACCTAAAATTCTAATCAATTCAGCCTTTAGGCTATTGGGCCCGAGAGTCTGTTAGTAGAGGTTATTAACCCAATGGTTAGCCAATATTAGTTGTATTTCGCAGGTCCAATTTTACCCATATATATCATACATATATATATATACATATCTATATGTATATATACATATATATATATATATATGATAGTTTGTTTACTTAATCATTGGTGAATATATATATATATATGATAGTTGGTTTACATAATCATTGGTGAATATACATACATACATACATACATACATATACATACATACATATGTATACGTATACATATGTATACGTATACATATGTATATATATGATAGTTGGTTTACATAATCATTGGTGAATCTTTTTATATAAAAAAATTATTGTGAAAATTCAAAAAATGTTTTCAATTCATCTGGAGGGTTTGTTGAAGAATTATGATTATTAAGGTTCGTTTAATAACTATTTAGTTTTTAATTTGGGAAATTGTAAGTAATGTCTACAAAAAAAATACCTATAATGAAAAAATGATAAAAATGTTTCATAATTGGGGTTGTCTGCCTATTTTTTAGGGAGGAGTGAAGAAAAAGTTATGGTCATTCTACCCCCAGTGTATATTGGTATCTACAGTCAGCCCAAGTCCACCACAAGATCCTCTATAACAAAATTGCCCTAACTTTTTGCAACAAGTCCACCACAAGATCCTCTACAACAAAATCACCCTAACTTTTTTGCAACAGATTGGGTTGATCAGATTTTGTGGGTGTGGGGTTGCCGATTCTCTCCATAGAGGTTGCACAAAGGTTGCAAGGTTTCTAATTGTCCACGTTCCAGAAGAAATCGATAAAAACCTTTGCCCACATTTTGCCCAAGGTTTACGCATTTGTAAGTCAATATCAATTGTTAATGGCTTTCCATAGTATTCTCATCTTGTTTGATGGTGTTTGGGATAAGGAGAATCTTTATAAGGATTACAAGTCTAGCTCAGTGGTAGTCGAGCATGTTGCAACTCTTTTGGAACTATCTGAATTCATTGTAGCCTAGATTATGTTTTTTTTTTTTTTTTAAAATTACTATATGAATTGTCTATCTACAATTCATAATTTTGATGACCTTCTAAGTTTTGTGCAAGACTTGACACTGATGATTGAAAAAAATTTCTTATGATGTGCTGTGAGCGATGAAATGGGAGAAATCGAGCTAAATATTGGCCAACTGCGGTAGAAAGAAGAGATTCATTTGGGATATGATTAGTTATATGACAGAGTGTGGAGAGAGAAGTCTGTAAACCTGATTAAAGGTTCACCTGAAGAGGCATACACCTTCATTCTTTGGTTTGCATCTAATTTATTTGAGAAAATTTGGTTATATATCCTTTAAGTTCAGTATTTATAATTTTATACACCATGTATATACTGATATTTACGATGTTTTTTGTCAGGGACATACATAGATGGATGGAAATACAGGAATATCCATCGATGAGGCACGAGGGATTTTCAAGTGTGGAAGATCTTCATAAGTGATGGCAAGTAAATGTGACTGATGATTGATATATATTATGGTTTCCAAATTGAAAAATAATGGGTCATCATTCTGCCTCTATTTTCTTAATGGGTATTTAAACATATTTACATTGCTTGAGTTCGTTGGAAAAATCAGTGGATGGATATGTTTCTCTATATATTGTTATGTAGACCTAAATTCTTAGGTAGTTCATCCTTTCGATCATTGTGGTAGTTCATTTCCATCATTGTGATTTTCAGATTATGAATATTTAAGGCTTAGGGTTACTAATTTGATGTTAAAACATAAAATTGTAGATGAAATTACGAATATATACTCTTGTTGCGACTTATCTTAAGTTTCATTTTTATTAGATTCATAGTTGAAATTACTAAATGTAATCTCACACACTACTGCATCGTATTTTCATACTCATATAGCTCAATAGTTAGTGTTGCTAACTTCAAGTTAAATGAGGAATACAAATATATTTATTAATATATACTTTTTGTTGGTACTTATGTAGGTCATCATCTTTATCCTTTATTAGTGTGCTCATGACTTTCTTTGTTAATTCACTAGTATGGGGTTCTATTCACACTTTGAAATTAGTCTTTGAATTTGTCATATCAAAAGTCTAGAAATTAATTCGAAATAATGTGAAGTTAACAAATTACAATTTATATATCTTATCTTAATTCATTATTTTTTTTTGGATTTTCAATCTCTAGATTTATTCATGGTTGTTATGTTTGATTCTACAACCTCCATCTCTCATCCTTAGATTTTGTTTCAAATTTCAATCCCTAGATTTAATTATTTCAAAAAAAAATCTAACGTATTTCCCTTGTTGATGCATTGCTTTTTGTTAGCCATTTTTTTTGGTAGAATAAACTTACAAATATCCAACAGGGGTATTTTCGTCCCAATGCAGTTAGTAGACTTTAGTTAAAAACTGTTTTAGCTATGTTTGCAAATTAAAATTTGTTTAGACATTTTTCAAGTTAGGTGGGTTAAATTTAGACATTCCCCTTGTTGTCCCTTTTAATTTTTAATTTTTTAAAATTAAACATATAAATAACTATTTCCACTTATAGATTTTCTTGTTTTGTTTTTTACTTTTTATATATGTTTTGAAAAATCAAGCCAAACTTTTAAAATTAGAAAAAGTCGTTTTCAAAATTTTGTTTTTGTTTTTTTGGCTAAGAACTCATATATTTTCTTAAGAAAGATAAAACTCATTTGTACAGAAATAATAAGAGAACAAACACAATTTTCAAAAACTAAAAACAAAAGCCCAATGCCTCATTTGATAATCATTTGGCTTTTGATTTTTGAAAATTAAGCCTATAAATACTACTTCCAACTATGTCCTTTATTTTGTTATCTACTTTTTATTTATGTTTACAAAAACCAAGCTAGATTTTGAAAACTAAAAAAAAAAAAAGTTTTCAAAAACTTGTTTTTGTTTTTGTTATTTGATTAAGAATTCAAATATTTTGTTAAAAAAGATAAAATTCATTGTAGAGAATTGATAAGAAAACAAGTACAATATCATAAAATCAAATGGTTACCAAATGGAGCCTAATTTGGGTAGATTGAGTTTTCACTTAAAAACATCCTTTTTCTAGGATTCCAAACTCTTCAAAAGTAGATAAAAATCAACCAGACCCACATCTATTTATTTATGATGTTAACCAACTCATATTTAATCTTTTATTAATTTTTGTATTTATGTACATTAATTTTTAATAAAATTAATGTGATATAAAAAATTCAAAGAAAATAGGTCAGAATAGGAAAAAAAAATTAAAAATTAAGTTTGAATCATATTATAGCTCCTAAACTTTCAAATATTTTTTTAGCCTAGGCCGTTAAATCTTTTATAGATTATTTAACACCTAATTTATCTTAAATAATAATAATAATAAAGTCAAAGTAGCCACCTATCGTAAGTATATTTTTAATTTATTTATTTTAAAATGAATTAGTACATCTTTTCATTCATTAGATTAGTAAATATCTTTGCATGAACACGTGTTTAAGAGTCTAAGACCACACAAATAGGTTAGATATCTAATATATAAGTTAATTTGTATTAAAGAAAACCCAAATGGCTAAATCGTACGTTGAATCTTCTATTAATTATTTTGTATAGACTAATCAGAGATTACAAAGAGACAAAATCCTAACGACAGGTACTAGTTCACCGTTTCATACCAAAAACCACATAAGTACACATTTAAGAAATAATTATAAGCAAAACTTACTTGCTGTCTGAGCTGCATTTCTGCATCCCAGCCACATGACTCATTCTTATGATGCCATGTGACAGTCCAACTTTTTTTTTTTTTTTTAACATTTTTCAACCTCTCTTTTCATTTTTTTTCTTTCTTTTTTTTTAAGAAATTTCATTTTTCATATAAGTGATAACATTTTTTTTTACAAACACTTTGACAATATCAATTTTGTGTATATATATTCTCTTTTCTCATCTATACAATACCATTTATTTTCAATTAATCAAGTGAAAATTGAGAGTTTAAAATAATAACGTGAGAAATACGCTTCATAACCTAAAGCCAACGGTGGCTTCATAATCATTTTTCTTTTTTTTTTGTTTTATAATTTTTATTTATCTTATTTTCTTTTCTCATCTCCACAATATCTTTTATTTTCTATTAATCAATTGAAAACTGGGAGTTAAAAATAGCAATGTGAGAATACGTTTCATAACCTAAAATAACATTTGTTTTTTATACATATAATTTTTTTTGATAAAATCAATTTCATTTTTTATTTTATAATGTTTTTATTTTTATTTTAAACTCTTTATTTTTTAATTGATGAGTTGAAAATACTACATAATACCATTTATTTTCATAATAAATAATTGGATGAGATTTCTCTGAAATTGAAATCATTCAATTGAATCTCTAACATCAATAATCCTTGCGGTGTAGGTGATTTCTCTGAAATTGAATCTCGATTGTGATTTTCATTGATTGTTATCATCATCCACCTTTACTAATTCATTTGATTTAGAAGAATGGACGAGATTTATGTTGAATTGTTAATCCAACCATGTAGAGAATTTTTCAAATTCATTCGATGAATTTTTTTGGGGTCATTGAAAGAGTTTATGGAATGAAGATTTGACGAGTGCAGAAATTTTGCCATTTGTTTCATTCTTTTTTTTTTTCAAATTTTTTAGCTGATTTTTCAAATTTTGATATTTTCATTATATTGTAAAGGAATCCATGTAACAAAAAATAAGAAACAAAATATCAGTGACATGCATATAATATAAATAATAAAAATTTTAATATAAAAAATGTTATTTTAGGGTATAAAATGTATTCTCACATTGATATTTTTAACTCTCAATTTTCAATTGATTAGTAGAAAATAAAAGATATTGTGGAGATGATAAAAGAAAATAAAAAAATAAATAAAAATTATAAAATAAAAAATAAAATTGATAATGAAACTGCCGTTAGTTTTAGGTTACGAAGAGTATTTCTCACATTATTATTATAAGCTCTCAATTTTGAATTGATTAATTGAAAATAAATTGTATTGTGTAGATGAAAAAAGAGAACACACATATATAGATAGATATATTTAAAAATAAAATTGATATTGTCAAAGAGTCTGTAAAAAAAATAATAGAAATGTTATCACTTGAATGAAAAAGAATTTTTTTTTTTTAAAAAAGAAAAAAAAAACTTATAAAAGAGAGGTGGAAAAACGTTTTTAAAAAAATGTTGATTTTCACGTGGCACCATAAGGATGACCCACGTGGCTAGATTGTGTCTATGTCAGCATAAGGTTGCCCTCAAAAATTATTGGAGGCGGCGACTTTATTGTGGCTCTTCCCAAAATTCTACTATGTATCTCTTTTTTTAATTTTTAATTTTTTATTGTATAACGTATTTTCTCTCTCTTTTTCTTTTTCTTTTTTTAGTTTTATTTTATTTTTATAGTTTCTCTTCCACATTTTCTAAAAAATTAGTTTATTTTAATTTATTTTCTTTTATTCTCTCTTTTTTCCAATTGGTTCTAACATTTTTTTTTTCAAATTGATATTAACATTAATTTAACATCTCTTATACCTTTTCAATTTTAGTGATCAAATAATAGAAGAAGAAAAAAAACGGTCAAAAAAAAATTTAGTTTATATACACATACTTTTTTTTGATTGAATTCTAGTCAAAATTGATCTTTTTTCAATTTTATTTTTTAAATTTATTGATCAAATCTAAATTTAATGAAGGAATAAGATACTTTGTTTACCAAAACTAATTTATCAAACTTAATAAATTATTTTATAAAAAAAATCAAACATTGCAATGGACTAGAATGATCTTTACAATTTTAGTTAGAGCTAAGCATTATTTATAATAATAATAATTTACTATTGTAATATATTTCATAAAAGTCAAAATTTGTTAAAAAAAAAAGTTTAATGTGATCAATAAAACTATATAAAATAAAAATTAAACAAAAAATCAACACAACTTTAAAACCAATTTAAAAAAAGAAAATCAGTTAAAATCAGCTGATTTTTTTTTTTTTTTAAGAAAAAACGTTAAAAAGGGGAAAACAAAAGAAAAAATCTCATCAAAAATAAAAATAAAAAATAAAAAATCAGTTATAAACTTATACTATAAGAAATAAGAAATATAAAATATAAAATATACATTAAAAAAAGACATGTCACCAAATTTTGGGAGAGAGCCAAAAGCCTTTCAAAAACATTTCTAATATTATAGGAGTATCATACTCTCTTTATTCACACTATAATTTTAAATTTATAAATAATTATTTAATATTAATGAATCTCCCATAATTTTTTGGTGAATTTCGTATAATTTTAAAAAAATTTCTGATGTGACAAATAATAATAAAAAAATAATATAGAAATTTTTTTAGAAATTTTTCGGGGCCTCCCCAATAATTTCTCCTTGACAAGGTAATGAGAGGGCATTTAATTTGGCGCAGCAGTCCCAACTACCTATCCATACAAATCTCAGTGTCCAACCACGCTGTACGACTGTCATTTTCCTACACACAACTCACCTACCGGTGCCGGCTACTAACAGCTATCAAAATATCTAATAGTATTTAAATATTTAATTTTATATCTAATAAATATATAAATTTTAAGAATATTCAATAGATACTCAACTTGCAAATTTGTGTCTGATAGATCTTTGATATATTGAACATTTTTAAAAAATGAATATATTCATTAGACATCAAATTGAATTTTGTGTCTAATAAGACCATAAATTTTTAATTTTGTATATAATAGATTCATGAATTTTAAAAAATTCAAGTAAGTCAATGACTTATATCATATATAAAATTGAAAGTTCATAAACCTATTAATTTTATTTTTTAATTCAAAGACCTATTATACAAAAACTTGAAAGTTTAGGCCTCGTTTGATCATTGTTTTGTTTTTGTTTTCTATTTTTAAAAATTATGCTTGTTTCCTCACACTTTTTTGGTAAGTTTTTCACTTTTAAAAAAAAATACATTTGAATTCTAAGTCAAATTTAAAAAATAAAATCAAGTTTTTAAAAGCTACTTTTTTTAGTTTTCAAAACTTGGATTGATTTTTGAAAATGTCTTTTTTAAAAGGTAGGTAATAAAATAAGAAAACTCTAGATAAAAGTAGTGTTTATAAGATTAATTTTTAAAAATTAAAAACAAAAAAAATAATCAATTATCAAATCCTTAGTGACTAAATTTATAATTTAACATTTTTTATTATTTAAATAATAAAATAATAATAATAATTATTATTATTATAAAAAGAAATTATTCAAGGAGGCCACTTCATTGTGCATCTCTCTAAATAATCAGTCGTGTCCTTTTTTACTTTTTATTTTTTTAATTTCATAATAGTATAAATGTACTTTCTTCTCAAGATTTAAAATGTCGATGTCGACGAAATGTCGAAATCTCAATTTTATGAAAATGTCGATGGAAATATCGATAAAATGTCGATGTCGATGGATATTTCTAGAAAAATTTTAAAAATAAAAAATTCAAAAAAATATTTAAATTAATAAATAAACATTTTACACTTTTTAAATGAGTTAAAATCCTTGTTACAATATTATATTCACATTAAGTTACATTTTCTTGTTATTTTTTTAATATTTCATCAATTTTATACAGTATAGTGGAAATGTCAATTCTCTCTTATGTCGATGTCAAATCTATGGACATGTGAAAATGTCGATCAAAATGTCGACAGAAATTTAATATCATGTTTCTCCCTTGTTATTTATTTATTTATTTATTTTGTACCTTTTGAACTTTTCCAGCTCTCAGATATTTCTTCCTTTTTTTTAATTGTTAACCTTCACTCCCACGTTTTAAGAAAATCTGGCTGATTTTAACTGATATCTCTCTATTTTCTCATTATTTTCAAATTGATTTTAATGTTGTCTTGATTTTTTTTTTCAAATTGATATTAACGGTAATTTAACATCTCTTCTATCTTTTCAAATTTAGTGATCAAATCAAACACATTTGCACCGAGACATTTTTAGAAAATGGAAGGAGGAAAAAAAAGTCAATTTCTTTTAGTTTATAATTTTTTTCTTTTGTGATTGAGTTCTCTCAAAATAGACCTCTTTCAATTTTCTGTTTTAATTTTTTTTTAGTAACCATTTTAAATTTGTTGAGCAAGTGTAAATTTAATGAATAAAATACTCTGTGTACCAAAAGTAATTTATCAAATTTAATAAATTATTTAGTTAATATGTTTAACCAAAATCAAGCAATTGGTTAGAATGACAGTTACAACTTTTTTTTTAAATCACTAATGGTCGTTAAAAGATTAACAATTTAAAAATAAAATTGAAAGGAAGATATATTTTTGAGAGGACTCAATTACAAAAGGAAAAAAAATATAAATTTTTAAAAGAAAAATGGACTACTTTTTTCCTTCTTTGTTCTTTGAACATGTTTCAATGCAAATGAGCTTCATTTAATCACTAAATTTAGAAAAAAAAAAATGCTAAATTAACGTTGAAATCAATTTTAAAAAAAGATCAACACAACTTTAAAACCAATTTGAAAAACAAGAGAAGAAAGTAAGTTAAAATCAGCTAGATTTTTTTTTTTTTTTTTTTTTTAATTTGAGAACTGTGGGAATGTCAACACTGAAAAAAAAAAGGACAAAAAAAAAAAAGGATGAAGATGCCAAGAAAACTGTTTCCTTGGATTTTCATTTAGATTTAGAGAAATAAAAATACAACATGTTGATGGGTTAAAACTAAAATACAACCCAGCAAATTAAATACATAAAATAGATCTAAAAGAATATAATATAAATATTTCCTAATACTCCCCTCAAGTTGGAGAATGGGGATCACAAATGCCCAACTTGGGAAGAAGATAAAGAAATCGTTGTTTCCCCAAGGCCTTCGTAAAGGTATCTGCAAGTTGCTCGTTGGTAGAAACAAGACTTGTAGCAATAGTTCCATCTTGAATAGAATCACTAACATAATGGTAGTCCACCTCAATGTGTTTTGTGCGTTCATGAAAACTAGATTTTGAGCAATATGTAATGTCAACTGACTGTCATAAAATAAATTTATCTCACAGGGATGATCCACCCCAAGACTCCCAATTAATGCTTTATGCCACTTAAGCTCAAACGTAATAGAAACCATGGAGCGATACTCGGCCTCTGCTGACGAACGAGACACCATTTGCTGCTTCTTAGTTTTCCAAGAGATAGGGGAACCACCAAGAAAAACAAGCCAACCGGTGAGTGAGTGACAGGTCAAGGGACAACTCGCCTAATCCGAATCACACCAGCCTGATAGAGAGAGATCACAACTGGAGCGAATAAGGATTCCTTGACCTAGGCAACTTTTCAAATAATGAGTCGTACGAACTACAGCATCCAATGTTCTTGCGTGGCGCCGACATAAATTGAGCCAAAATGTGCACCACATAAGCCAAGTCAAGTAGTGTAAAGGACAAGTATATGAGACATCCTACTAGACAACGATACCATTCAGGATCTGGCAACAAAGTGCCAATAGCCAATGCTAGGCGATGATTTTGCTCAATTGGAAACCTTGCAGGTTTAGCTCATAAGAGCCCCATTTCTGAAATCATGTCAAGAGTGTACTTTCATTGACAAAGAAAAATGCCCTCTGCATTTCGAGCAACCTTAATGCCAAGAAAATATTTCAAAATGCCCAAATCCTTCTTGTGAAAAGCATTCACCCAAATATTTCTTAAATGAAGCAACAACGGAAGAGTCATTACCAGAAATAATTAGATTATTAACATATACTAGGACATTAAGCTGAACATGTCCCTGATGCAGCGTAAAAAGCAAGTAATCCGAGTAAGACTGAGTGAAACCATATTGCTTCAATGAAACGGTCAATTTTGCAAACCAACATCTCGGAGCTCGACGCAAGCCATGCAAAGACTTCTTGAGACGACACACCAGACTTGACGTATTGCCAGAAAAACTAGGTGGTAATTTTATGTACACTTCCTCATCGAGATCACCATGAAGAAAGGCATTGTGAACATCCATCTGATGCGATTCCCAATTCTTTGTAGCTGCAACTGCCAGAAAGGTTCGTACAGTTACCATTTTTTCCACTGGAGCAAACGTCTCGTTATAATCAATACCTTCAACCTGGTGATAGCCAAAAATTACAAGGCAAGCCTTGAGTCATTCAATCCCTTCACCAGTGTGCTATTTGATTTTATATACCCATTTACACCCAATGGCTTTCTTTCCTGAGGGTAAGACTTCCATGACCCAAGTCTGGTTAGCTTCAAAAGCTCTTATTTCCTTTTGCATAGCTTCTCTCCATCTAGCATCTTTCATAGCCTCATTAAAATTACAAAGCTCATGCCCTGTAGTTACTAATGCAAGAAATAAACGATGTCTTGTATAAAATTTATCATAGTTCACAAAATGTGCTATAGAATGGGGAGTACCTGAGGAGCTTGTAGATGCCGATGAACTTGGGGATGGACTCTCTTTCCGTGTAGGTTTAGTAACAAAATCACAGAGAATAACTGATGGGCGTTTTGTTCGTAAACCTCCGCCCAAACCAACCATATCACTTGTTGACCAGTTTTCGTTGTGCAGCACTGCTGGTGGAACTACAATTGTGGCTGTGTGATTAGAAGGTTCACCTAAGGCACTATCAGGCCTCTCATCCTCAACTGCCCTTATATTATCAACAACATCAGTAGACCTTATAACTCAATTTATAGGAACAAGATTGTTATGAGGCACTACTTCCTCAAAAATACTCTCTAGATCATCCAAATAGGATTAACATTCACCATATCTTCATCAGAAGTCACAGGAATACTAGTTTCAGCATATGGAAATTCATTCTCATGAAATTTTACATCACGAGAGACAAATATTTCTCCAATTTCTAGATCGTATAGCTTCTACCCTTTCTTACCATGTAGATATCCAACGAACACACACTTTCGACTATGAGGTGCAAATTTATCCCTTTTTGCTCGTTGATTATGAACAAAACACAGGCATCCAAAACACACATAGCACATCAAAGTTTGGGGAACCACCAAATAAAATTTCAAAAGGTGTTTTATTTGGCAATAAACCTGATAGAGTACGATTTATTAAATAAACTGCACCCAAAATACATTTGCCCCAAAAAGTAATAGGAAGATTGCCTTGAAACATTAAAGCACAAGCCACAATAAGTATGTGTTGATGCTTGTGTTCTACTCTCCCATTTTGTTATGGATTTCCAACACATGAAGTTTGAAAAAGAATACCATTCTTGGCAAAATAGTCAAGCATGCATTTAAATTCCGTCCCATTGTCACTTCTCACTATTTTAACAGATGTCTCAAATTGACGTTCAACCATAGCAAGAAAGGAATGGAATGTAGTAAAAACTTCAGTTTTATTACTCAACAAATAAACCCAAATAGCTTGTGAAAAATCATCCACTGTTGTCAAAAAATAATAAGCACCGCAAGAAGATGGTGTGTTGGTGTTTGGACCCCACAAATCACAATGAATAAGTTCAAAAATACAACTAGCCTTGCTATCACTAATAGGAAAACTATCACGAGTTTGCTTAGCCTTAGGACACATGACACAAGCATGATTCAATTTCTTTCTGGCAAAACTAGAACAAATTGTAGGTACTAACTTTACCACCCTATCTGACGAATGCCCCAGTCTTCTATGTCATAGCTCAAAGACAGATAAATCTTGAACCTTCACTGAGTGTACTGTAGGAATTTCTCAAAAATAATAAAGTCCATCATTCCGTTCACCGGTGCCAATCAGGCTCCTTGAATGTTGGTCCTATATAGCACAAAATGAAGTAGTGAACCGAACAAAACATTTAGCATCATCAATTAATTGCGACACCGATATTAAGTTGCATTGTAAAGTATGTACAAATAAAATGTTCAAGTACAAAACCACTAGCGAGAACCACTCGCCCCCTCCATTGTGGCGATTGTGTGTTATCCCCATTGGGTAGGCTGAGAGAACTTGAAATAATAGTATATGCTTGGGTTAAATAATTTAGATTCCTAGTCACATGGCGAGTCGCTCCATTGTCAATAATCCAAGAAGAGGAAGATACACATTTACCCATCATATTATATCGCTGGCTTTTGTTTATGAGATTCAACAAAAATTGAACCTATTCAGGCTTGAAATCGACCAAGGTAGAAATCGAATTACCATTCTCATATACCGATGCATTGCTACTATCTGCAACTGCAACATTAACACGAGCACCAGAACCTTGAGCTCGACCTGTTGTTCCTTTTCCCCTCATCAAGCGCGACTCCCACCAGTCTGGGTAGCCATGAATTTTAAAACAGATAGACACATCATGATCGGTCTATTTGTAATGAGTACAATACATGTGAGATTTGTCATGTCTGTTGAACTTATCAGGTTTTCCTTTTGAACGTGCCACTTGCAAAGAAAAAACATGATTCTCATCAGGAACAACCTTGTTTCGAGCCATATCACGGGAATTCTCCTCTTGGATGAGAGTCTGATAAGCACCATTCAAGGATGGTAGAGGATTCTGAGACAAAAGATTAGTCCTCACAATAGAATATAAAGTATCATCAATTCCAATCAGAAATTGATGAAAATTTTCTTCATCCACTACAACAAATCTGGACTTTAATGACGGTCTGAAAAATTCATGGGTATAGAAACAATGACGGACAAAACGAAAAACGCGTGAAAATTAGAGAAAAAGAAAAACTAAAGCTATAATGTCAGTCAATGACCGACATTGTTTCCTGGCTTTAATGTCAGTCATTGACCGACATTATATTATTTATATAAAACCTCATTTTTACATTACATTTTTTATTTTTCACATTTTTACTATGACAACTCCTTTTTCTCTCTAAGTTTTCTCTACTCCCTTGGTTGTGGGGTTCTGCCATTCATCGTCATCGCCGTCGGTCTATTTTTCGTATGTTGTCGCGGTCCGCCGTTCGTGGGTTGCCGCCTTTCGCCATTGTTAGCTGTCGTGGGAGTTGTCGTTCATCGTTGAAGTCATGGGTACTAGATCTGAGACTCAAAGATTTGAGGTTGCTGTTCATTTTGTGGCTGTTGGTATATTGTGTAACCATGGGCTGTTTATTTGTGGTCGTGGGTACCAGATCTGAATTGTGGCTGTTCGTTCTTGGTTGTGGTCGTGGGTAGCTGTTTATCCTAGCCATGGTAGGGGTTTTTCATATTTGTACCTAATCTTCTCAGATCTGAGTTAGATGCTTCTAGATCTACTTCCATTTTTCAAATCTAAGCACTTTCATCTCAAAATTTTCTCAGATCTGAGCCGGATGTTCTTCACCGCAGATTTCTACTAGGACACGTGTTACATGGATTAGAACGAATTAACGAAGAGCTGAGAGTTGGAATAAAGGGTTGTTAGGCAAATTTTCACCAGACTATTGTCGTCGGAGCAATGTCGTTGTTTGGCTGAGGAAATCCTTCAGTCGCTTTGTGGTTTTTGAGCTCTCTAATCTTAAACTTACCACTTTCTCTTCCATTCTATTTTTCTCCTTTTTTCTTTTCATTTCAATTCCCATTTTTTTCGTTAATCTCTCTCTTTTCCTGTCTTGCTGGTTTTGGTCTCTGTTATCTACCCTTCTTCCTCAGATTTTGAAGTAATTTTTCAATTCTTCTTTCAATTTGATTGTTTCTATTCTACTTGACTTTTTTATCTCTTTAGTTTTCTGTGAAATTTTGGCTGATTACTTGATGTTGGAATTGAATTCGACGTTTAATTTTCTTGTGTTTCTTTTCTTCACATTGGTTTTCTCGTTTCTCGTTTCTGGAATTTTCTGATTGATGTATTGGATCATTGTGTTTGGATCGAAGTTTATGATTGTTTGAGCTCAGAATGGTTTTGGATGATTTTTTGTTTGTTTGTTTCTTTTTTTCTTTTTTTTTTCTTTTCTATGTTTGGATGATTCGATCGGATCTTCTGTTGAGCTTAAATTGGTGGTTTTGGATTGTGGATGGGCATTTTTATTGTGTTGAAGTGACTACTACTCCTATTTTTAAGCGAATCTAATTGTGCGAGAATTTCTATATGAATCTATTTTTCTTACACTTCAATCACTTCGAAACTTTTCCTGCTAAAATGGAAAGAGGTTTAAGAACTATTTTGGATGCTAATTTGTTATAGTTGATTGAAGTTTTGTGCTCATTTAATTTCTTCTGTAATTGATTCTTGTTCTCCCTGTGTCTAGGTTCCGAATCCAGAAATATCACTGAGGAATTTTTTTGAGGAATCGGCGAAGAACTGCGATTGTCCTGTGCTAACATGTTCTCGATATGATTCCAGGGGCAAAGAGGATGATAATGGGTCACACAATTCATATGGTTGGGATTAATGGTGTCTGTAATAACGAAGCAATTCAGATTGATGTTGGAATGTCAAAGGGTTGCGCTGATGGTTTTCTTGAAGTTCTTGACTTCATTGGGAGCCTCTCTGTCACGTATATTGACATCAAATATGTATCTACACAAGCCTATAAACTCTCTGAATGTTGATAGCAAAGATGGGCTCGAGCTATTGCATCATGAACATGGACAAAAACAAGTGGAGGTTAACGCTTAGGAACTTGGGACAGCACCAGTCCATTAAACAATAAAAACTTCACAGATACTTGGTTTCGAGTCTATTCTCTACCTGACATTAATTGATTTGTGTAAGTTAGATTATTTAGTGGGCTTTGCAGTCTTCACATTGATAAGTTATTAATCATTCATTGGTAATTATGATTAAATTGAAATATGTTGTTCTTGTTGTAGACTTCTAATGTGGCCTTTGGATTGGATTATTGGCTCGCCATTATGTACTATAACCTTATCTTGTCACTGGCATTAAGGAGTAGCTTATGTATGTTCTTTTTGAAATAATATATTAATTGAGTAATCTTGGTTAGAAGAAGAGTAAAAATATTATATTTTGGTGTTCAAAGACTATAGATTTGCAACTCTTAACTCTCTGGAATTTGGTGTTCAATATACTATAATTGTTCATTGTATGTTGATTCTTGTTTTGCATTTCATGCATTTTCTCCCTCTATATCAATAGAATTCCTCAAAGCTTTAGTTGCTTACCAAACCAACATTTTGACAATATCATTCTTACGTGATTTTTGTAAGCAACTAAAATCTATAACATTTCGACTATGTCATTTTGGTTCTTTTTTTTTTTCATTTCGATGTTTTGGTCTGATTTTTGTGTTTTGAATTCTAGGTTGTGGAGTTAGTTTGAATTTAGTTCGTTGTAGGCTTTAAATTTCACTTCTGTGATCTGATTATTGGCGAAGATCAATTATGTGGGCTTTATGTGCTTTTTTTCTTCTTTTTTTTCTTTTAGTTTTTTCCCCCTTGGCCTTTTTGGTGTTTGAGAGCTCTAATGGGGTTGGGTTAGTCTTTGATAATTTATTGTGTAAGTTTTAGTGTGGTATTGAAATTTGAAATAGTTCTTGGTTAGTTCGTCCTGTTTATTGGAAATGTATTAGAGATGCCCTCTTTGGCAATGGAAGGCGATTGGGTTTTCATTTATGATTCCTCATTTAAAGATTGTGCTGAAGCTCAAATAAGTTCATAGTACTGAGTAAGTTTTCCCTCTTGAGACGACCTATATTATTTTTCTTATTGAATCCATGATTAACTTTCTGAAGGTAATTGGGTTTTTCATTTTAATGCTTTAAATGATATTTATAATGATAGGTATACTTGTTGGCGAAGTACATGTTGCATATTAAGTACTTGAGAAATAGTAACCTACTGCACATTTTAAGTTTTGGTTTGCTGCGTTATCATGCTTAATATTTGGATTTCCCTAGTAGCTTTCTAGTTAATTGTTAGTTTTATGTGTTTTTAGTGAGCTCTGCAATGCACCAAGTGGGTAGTCTGGGGAATACATTCAATTCTTCTCGCCAATGTTAGTAAGGTATTGTTTTCCCTTTTTTTTTTTAAAAAAAAACTATTTTATTAAAATTGTATTTTCTTTTTGTTGAACGGATTGATTTTATGCTTTTTGCATTGTCATGATAAGGATAGCTATTTAAATACATATATACTTTTAATTGGACATAAATCTGTGAAGCTTTCATGTGCATATTTATTGACATGACATGCTTCTATATGCATGCACATGAAAAATATATACATGAAAATTGTCTGCTTGTGGAGGAGCATCAAGCCTTTATCTATGTTCGTTTCTTTATGCTACATGATAAACATAACTTTGCATTTGACATGAGTCCATGAATTAGCTGGAACTTCTCCTGCAATCCTTCTTGTAAATTTGACATAGATGGCTAGAAAACTAAGGGAAATGCGACATTTGTTGTTCAATGCTTTAATTATATCCCATGAAAGCTTCCAATTTTGTAATATGTTTCTTATTCGAGATTTACCATTATATATGTGCTAGTTAGTCTGAGAAGGATCTTATGAGAGAGCTATCATGCCGAAGAACTGATTATGTTGGTCTAGAGATTCTAATTTTATCATTTTTCCATATACATACAACAAGGGATGAGGCAACTAATTTGAGTGATAAGTTAGATGTGTTAATAGGGTACACCTTAGCTCTTTCACGATTCATATCTACAATTCTCATTTTTCGTTTAGATATGCTATTAAACCTTAGCTCTTTCGATTTATGTAGCATTCTTTCGTTTCTCTTCTAAAAAAAAACAAATTATGTAGCATTCTGCTGGTATAAGTTGCTTGGCTATAGGCCAAAGTCTTCTATTGATGGTTGGGATTACTGGGAGTCGTGATGGTACACTGAAAAGATGGTCACTGCTGAATGCACTTTTGATGTATGATATGCTTAAGAAAACCATGCTATAGTCTATCTTTTCTTAATCTTTCGCATACATGATATGTTAGTTCATTTGATACATGATCTGCTTAAGAAAACCATGCTTTAATGCACATTTGAAGAAACTATGGAGAGCTGAGACATATTGCATTGGAATCCTATATGAAATTTTGAATTAGAATAAGTTCAAATTCCATGTTCTGCCTATTAGCTTGCAACTTGATTTTATTTGACCACAAACTTTTTGCATATTTAGTTTATTCCTTTCTTCGTTTTCATAAACAAAATTCCCTTGAGTTGTTTCACGAATGTTACTAGATTAGGATATTATATACTTAGCTCTCTCTATTTTGGTTGTAGCTTTAAACTTTTAGTAAGATTCTTGTTCAATTCACATATGATGAGCTATAGTTTGTTTATACATCTTTCTTATGATCATTTTTCAGTACTCTGGTCAAGTAGGTGGTGATGGTTGGAAGAGCCTTAAGCAGATGGTTTTAGATTTTTTATAACTTCCTTCATGCTAGTGAGTGACTTTTAACAATGATGCAAATATTTTCATTTCATATTACCCACTTTTATTTCCATGCTTGTTTGTCTCAATTTTTTTTAATATTTTTCCAAATGCTAGTTGTAAAGGAGATTATTTTCTAAGTTTTTCTCTTGTATTTTTTTTTCTGTTTTGGTGACTGAAGAATGCCTTTTTTTTTTTTTAATTTTGTCAGATACTTATTCATTCAGCTTACTAAGGAGGACCTTTCACCAAGTCGAGTTGCCACGCCTTTCACCACTTATCTACTTCAGTTAGTTGGTCTTAAGTTCAAGTTGAAAGATTTTAGTCTTATGTTTATTTTGCTTAGCAATTTTGCTTCTCTTGGTTTGTAGAGAGATGGAGAGTCATATTTGTATTATGTGTGTGGATGTATAAAGAAAAATTTTATGTTCTCATTTTTTAGTTCAACAACATAAGTGTATTACATATTTTATATTTTATTAATTTAAATTATGTTTGTTAAGTTAATTGTTGTGTAAAAATATAATACTATTGAAATTTTATTTTGTTTATAGATTGAGAAAGAGAAATATTGGTGGTTAGCCACGTGTGTAATTTATAATTTTTTTTATTAAATTATTGACGAATGATGACGGGCATTACATGTCATTGAAAACCATTATTTTTGACTTTTAATGACAGTCGAACTTTTAATGACGGACATTTAATGACAGACAGACTTTTAATGACATACATTTAATGACAGACAGATTTTTAATGTCAGACAAACTTTTAATGACGGTCAAATTTAATGACGGGCAATGCCCGCCATTAAAACTCGTCCGTCATTGTAGCCTACGATGACACTCGAAAAGATGACGGGCACGCGTCCGTCATCATTTCCCTTTAATGACGGACAATGTCCGTCATTAAAGCCCAAATTTGTACTAGTGATCGCGATCCTTCGCAAATTTTTCAGACATATCACAGGTACATTGGCCACACTCTTAAGTATGTAACGGTTTCAGACGAGCAAGATCATCAAATAGCTCCATCAATTTAGTGTAATAATCATCAATAGTCATGGATTTTGTTTGCTTATAGTTCATAATTGACGACTGTAGTTGTTGGAGGCGTGGACCGTTAGCGACACAAAATCACTTTTCAAGATAATCCCAAAGTTTCTTAGCCTCGTCATGATAAGAAATCGATGTTGCGATTTTCAAGTCAATACTCCGCATGATCCATGAAACAATGATGGAATTTACGGTGTCCCAGTCAAGCATCTTCTTCTTTTCTTTTGGTTTGGAGATCGTCACGTCTACAAACACAAATTTTCTGCAAGCCTTCAATGAGAGTATCATTGCTCTTGACCACGCAATATAATTATTAGATGTCAATATAACATGACAGATTAAACTCCCCAGTTGATCACCAGAACCAAGATAATAAGGAGAAGAAGAGTCAATCTTTCCTCCTTCAAAATTGTCCTCACCGTCTACCATTCTTGCTTAAAATTTTGGACCCAATTCCCAACGACTTCAACCCTTCAATTTCCATTACCACTACAACCTTCAATTTCACACACAAGAAAATTAATTTGGTATATCTATGGAGTTATTGGAGATATTTGTGAGTGGAGTCTCTAAATTTGGACCAAATTTTCAAGAAATTCAATCTTCAACTTCACTGCACCTGCACTTAGAATTGGAACCTAGGGCACTGACCTGCACTACAGAATTGGAACCTATCATGCTGTGGAGTCATGTGTGTTGCAGATCGGATAAGGATGGAACTGGAACCAACTTGTTTGCAGATTCGACTTCGACGCTTGTGGAGTTGCGTCAGCGCTGTGGAGAACCTAGTGCCAACTTTGGACAACCTGCAGAAGACAACGGTGGCTAATGGACGTGTAGAAGACGACGACTAGGTATTTTGAATTTGTTAGGGCTAATATGCTCTGATACCATGCTACACTACTACAAATTTGGCTTTTATTGACTGCTAAAAAATGTCAACTATCACTTTTGTTGACGTTTTTTGGCCGTCAATAATAGCGGTGTCAACATATATAAAACGTCAACATTTCTATTTTAGTTGACAGCCAATGAACGTCAACTGTTATGTCTTTGTTGACGTATTTTGACCATCAACAATATGAATGTTGACATGTATTAGCCATCAACTATAACCTAAATTCGTCAACAATAATATCTTTATTGACGTTTACGAGCCGTCAATGTAGGGTATAGTTGATGTTTTTCAACCGTCAACATTCATAGAAAAATGTCAATAATACCCCTTTTATTGATACTTTTTGGCTGTCAATATAAACCTGTCTTGACATGTTTTAGCTGTCATCTATAACTAGAGTTGACGTTGCGTGCTGTCAAATATGGCACGTTTATTGACTGATTTAAGCGGTCAATTATAATGGTTTTGATGTCGTTTTTTAACCGTCAACTATACATATTTGAAAAAAATAAAAAAAAAGGGCATTTTTTATCCCTCTTCTACAACCTGTATTTATACGTACAAAACTATCAAAGTCGCATTTTCACAACTAGCTAGCTAGCAATTCAATTGCAAACCAACAATTAGACAATTAGAAATGTTATAGTTGCATATTCACACAAAAGTACATAGCAACATCAACACACAAGTCTACATGATTTTAACCACATTCATCCAAAAACAACTTTCAAAATAAAATTTCTACATAGGACTATACATTCAACCACAATTCCATCCAAAAATATAATCACAAATGAACCAATAGATTTTCATTAATTAACTAATAAGCTAAACATATCCATAAAGAAGTATAATAACGTATCATATCAACCAAAGTCTGAGACAAGTAGCTATGTACAAAATTATTAACTTCCAAATAAAAGAAGTGCAAACATATAGCTTCATCTCTGCCACTAACAAGGTTGTATATAACTTCTTTTAGATTCCTATAACCTGTGAGCTTCATCTCTTCCAGCTGAATTGGACACTATACTCTTCTGAAAACTCAATTTGATCACAATATTGATTCTCTTCTCTATTTATACATACCTAAATGTTAATGAAATTAGATATTTCTCAAAACATCTGTATATATGATAGAATAATAATACATGATCTCTTGAACAAGTCATACCCAAAAGTACTTATGCAAGAAAGTTGAAATTGAGTACTTACCATGGAATGCAAAGCTCCCTACTCAGACCAATTTCACTAATTAATTCAATATCACTTGGAATACCCAAAAGGCTAGGTTACTGTCCTCATAACAACCAAAGAACAAGTTTTGTTAAGTCTCAATAAACATAATAGAAATAAATGCCCAAGTCCATGTTCTCAAAATACCAAACACAATCCTTGAGAAAACAGAATAAAATAAATTTTCAGCTATTGGTGTTCTAAACCATGAGTGAATATTATTTCTAGCCAAACAAATTAAAGAGCAAGAACAATACCTTCAAAAACCAAAATCTCTCTTTTAAAAAGAGAGACTACACAAGTGAGTAAACTTATTATTAGTTGACAAATTCCAAAATCCCAAAGTAGTAAGCATGCTCTTTCAAATAATATAGAGAATTTAATGTACCTTAGCCAACTTGCTTCAATGTAAATAATATACCCTACAACTTAATTTACCTGAAATTCATTTATGTATACATCCAATTTCAATCAAAACATGAACTTTTTCAAGTGAAAACTTTCAACCAACTCAAATAGAAAGTATTATATTGAAATAATAATATAATGTGAATCTAAACAATATTGTAGAAGTTAAGCAAACTATGACTCATCTAAAGAAAATTATGACTCCTCTAAGCAAATTACATTGCAAATTTTCTCGAACTTTTATTTTAAAGTTCGGTGAACATTTGAAACTTATGACTCCTTTAAAGAAACTTTTAATGAAGTTCTAACGAAGTTGAGCAAAAAAATGTACTTGTCTTTGAACTAATGATTAAGGACTAGAGAGAGGAGATTGTTGACCACTTTTTTACTATAAGGAGAATTTAATGTACCTTAGCCAACTTGCTTCAATGCCAATAATATACCCTACAACTTTACCTTTTTGTATACATGTATACACTCAATTTCAATCAAAACATGAACTTTTTCAAGTGAAAGCTTTCAACCAACTCAAATAGGAAGTATTATGAAGTATTATATTGAGATAATAATTTGATGTGAAACCAAACAATATAACCTATATGGTAGAAGTTAAGGAAACTAATCAATAAGGTTAGAACCTTTTCCTTTTCCAAGTTGGAACTTGAAATGTCAAAAGCTTTCTTACGAACGACAATCACGAGTTTGGCAAAAAATGGGGTACTATTGTTCTTGAAGTTTGTCTTTTAGTTAAGTATACCTATTTTTTTTTTAAGTTTACCTTAGAAGTCATTAAGACAATTGCAACATTCTAAATCTAAATCTAAACTAAGTTGATGAACAAAATATTTGGTTAGCAAGTATAAAAACTATAATGATTTAAATATAATACTAAAAGCAGAAAAATCAAAAGAATAAAATATGTTAAGCAAGAATTTTACCTTTTAAAAGTATTCAGAGATGATCTAAAGTTTTTTATAGAACTAAAAGCATATGCATATTGCACATGGCTCATACTTAGAATTCTAAGTATAATGGAAGAAAGTGAACAAAATAATGAACTGAGAGTTACTCAAAATAAAATAAAGATCATTGAAGCATTCCTTTCGTAATTAATCGCAATACCTAAGACTTTGAGAATTGTTTCATTCACTTGCTTGACACAAGCTACGCAATAATCTCACCCCAAAATCAACCAAAGGGCAGCAACGGTAGGCTAAGTTTGAGATAGAATGATATTGAAAATGAAATTTGATTCCCCGTTGATCCATCCATTTTCCACACCCACTCGATCATCCTTAGTTTTCATGCTCAAGTTATTATTTCCCCTTTCTCATCAAGAACAATACCAACAATAATCACAATGCCATAAAACTAATTGGGGCTTTAACTAGATAATGAATGATTAAGAGAATATTAAACAAAGAAAACAAAACGTATACCTGATGACAGTGTGCAGTTGAGTAGAAATTTGCGACGTATTATGCTCTAGAGAAGAATCGCCATATGCAATTGGGTATTATAGTGAAGTTGTATCGAAAATTACTTTAAATTGAAATTAAACAAGCAACAAAAACATGCTGGAAAGACAGAGAAATTATCCTTAATCTAGGCCGAATGAGAAATAGATGCATATAATAACTGAAACGAGCGATGAATAAAATTTAAAATCACAATGAGTCAAATGTCAAATAAAGTTATAAATTAGCACTAATTCTAAAAACCTCACATTCGAATTCCAAAGATGTAGAAAATTTTAGTCGACATTAACAACAACAATATGAACACTCTGTCTGTTCTGCCGAGTCGAGAGAGCATCGATGATGTGAAGCTCGTGGGTGTCATTGTAGACCTGGTCGCGAATCACTATGGGAGTGGTCGAAATCGATTTGCTCATTGTTGCCGCTGAAGAACATGTTAGAGATCTTGTGGGTTGCTCACGCCGTCGCGTAGTGAGGTGAAGTGTCGCCGCGAAGATCGTGTCGTTGTAATCTGGATGCCTACCTACTGGAAACACATTCGTTGGGTGATTGTACGCTCGTTGTCGCCGTTGAAATGACGTCGGTTGGTGGGTATCGTCACTGGAGACGAGGGAGGCGGGCTTTCACATGATGGAGAGGGAGAGAGATTGAGATGAAAGGTGGAGGCTACAAGGGTTTTTTGTGATGATGTCATAAATAAATTGATAAGCCTTAGATTAAGGCTTATTTAACTACCATTTGCTTAAGATATTCTTGTTTTTCGTTAAGATCAATTGAAAATAATTGGAAGATTGCTTAAATTTAAGGAAGAAATGAATATGTTTGCATTTGGGATAAATATCTAAGTAAATTGATCTTGTTTTTAGGAATTGTGAGAATTGCAAAATCAAATTGCAGAATCAGATTTTGCAATTCTGGACAGCATGTAATATCAAGGGTTTATGAAGTTGAAAAGCCGAGCAACGAAACCCATTTTTGAAAAACTCAATTTTTGCACCAATTGGGGGGATTGGAGCGCGATTTTTGGCAAATTTCAACCCTAGGAAGATCTACAAAAGAGGAGGGAAGAAGCTCGAAGGATTAATTTCGGGTTTTGGGAGCGATTTTGGATTTGGAGAAGTCGACCTCGTGGGTTTTCATTTGGAACTCTGTTTCTGGAAATTTTTGTTTTGTTTCTGTTTGGCCAAAGAATTGAAGTAGTGCTTATTCTTCTTTAAATTTCGGGTTGTATTATGGAGAATAGTGGGAAATACAATCTCTATTCCTCGTTTTGAACTCTTCGGGTACTAAGTTCAGGTTTAATTTCAATATTTCTGCTCGTTGGTTTCCCCTGTTGTTCTTGAATTTTTTTTCTGGAAATTCTGTTTTGGTTGAATAAATTTAACTTCTGTTTTGGAACTTCCTTCGAATTCTCTTGTATTGCTGAATGATGTCATTTGATTTTTTTTTGTTTGTATACGCTTTTGTTCATCTTAAGTTCTGTCTTTCGTGGGTTTACTAAACTGTTGTGCTTCGTTAGTTTTCTTAATTCTGTCAAATCTGAGAAATTGGTGCATGTATTTCAGTATTCCAGTCCGATTCAAGACAGAATTGAATCGTTAAGATTAATCATCCCCTAGGAATAGGGAGTAGAATTAATCGATTGGGATGAAGGAAGAGTTCATCAACATCACCAACTTTATTTATTTTGTTCTTCTTCCTTCTGTTTCCTGCTTTAATAAAATTCTCATAAGTATTGCACGCTAAAGGTTTGGGCAACAATTGAGGATAAAAAGGAGTAGAACCAATTTTCTAATGTTGCCCTCCGTTTTCCTTCATTCAATTTGAAGTTTTCTAGAAAATTTGTACTATTGCCCAGATTTTACTTAAGTTTACTGCCAAAGTTATTCCAACATTATAAATTGTAGTAGTTGACAAATACTTTTTAATATGAAGTTCACTTTAAAAATTATTTTTAACAGTTTTATTTCCAACATGAGCTAAAACTTCGTAGAGGGTTCAAAAATGTGAATTCCCTAAGAAGTAATTGTAGCCTAAATTCTAATGAAAACCAAGCCTACATTTCAATTGTTTGCTTGTGTTGATCAATTTTCCGTTGAGATCCTAGATTGATCAACTAGGGTATCAACTCAAGCTTAGATCTAATATCGACGGGGTTAGTGATAAGCGGATTTCACACAAGAATGGAGAAAAGAGCTTAGACATAAGCCAATCCTTACCCTAGACATAGGGATTAAGGACTCCAAAAACCAAAAAAATTGTGAGCCGAATTATCTAAGATGGAGGGACTATAGACATATAGGTCTCTCACTTAGCCTCCTAAAACCTAAATTCAAGGTGAATAGGAGATGCAATTTTGGTTTACAATTGAGTGTAGAGTAGGTTGGAATTGCAATTTTGGCTTGCAATTACAACTTAGGGCAATGACATTTTTGAGCCCCATCTTATTCTAAAATTTCTATTGCAATTTCATTTACTAAGCTTATCTAATTTTCTTTATTTCCATTATTGCCAATTCTTGATTCTGCAATTAGATTCTGCAATTTTTATTTTTCACCAACATACCAACCCAGCTGTATTTTTGCAATTTTAGTTTCCAAAGTTGCAATTTTCCTTGCACTTTTGCTTTACAATATTTTTGCTACACCGTTCCATGTGGGATTCGATCGCGTGCGCTTGCGTGTAACAGCCGATCATAAATAAAAATGAAAAAAATTGGAGCTCTTCTCTAAATTTCACAATTTTTCTATTTTTAAAACCCCAAATAAACACCAATTAAACTCCCAAAAATCACCCAAAACATCTAGAAAATCATATATTTAAAAAAAATCCAGAAAATCATATATAAAGATTTTGATCTTTCTTACTTATGGATAAAATTTAAAAGAAAAAATTACAATTTCAAAATCTTGGATTGAAGATTTAATTAAAAAAAAATCTTTGACATAAAACTATAAATATTTTATGTTCAAAAGAATTATTTTAGTAAAATCGGTTTTGATTTACCTTTTCAAAAAAAAAAAATCTGTATTCATCTAATAGTAAAAAAATTGTTTTTATTTTAAAATCAAAATAGATATTTAAAAAAAAAGTTTTATTTTTTATTTTTTATTTTTTTTTTACAATTAAATGAAAACAAATTTCTTCTTAAAAAATAGAAATATTATACCTTTTTATTAAAGTACTTGGGATGCGACGGCACATGGGAGGAAGCGATCCCAACTAGGGTTGGGCAAAAATTTATGAAGGAGAAGAATGAAAAAGAGATCTTGGCCAAAACGTCATTTAGGCATTATAAAAAAATATTTTTTAAACCCCTATTTCTTAACGGTTGATCATTGTCAACAATAACCTTTTTTAAAAGTTTTTTTGCCTTTACTTTTTTATTTTTATTATTATTTTTTAAAAAAATAGCACTGAATGGGCACCTTTTGTGATCGGTTTTCTTGACGGCTATTCACCGTCAATAATTATATTCTATCTTTACTGTTATACACCGTCAACAATACCTGTTTTATTGACAGTGTTCATCCGTCAACAAATATTAAATCGTTGACGACTAATAACCGTCAACTAACATAAAAATGTAAAATTTTACAGAAATACTGTCAATAAAGCTATTAACATTGATGGTTTATTGAGTCAACTTTAATATATACCATTTTTCACATTCAATACCCGTCAATATATGTATTTTATAATAAATAATTTATTTTATAGTGAAAATTAATCTTTTATTGACGGTTTTTTGTCACAAGCGTCAACTATACAAAAGAGCCACGCGTCAATAAAAACCAAATTTGTAGTAGTGCTAGGAAAACCATTTCCTTGGGTTTTCATGTAGACTTAGAGAAATATATATACAATCTATTGGTGCGTTAAAACTAAAATACAGTCCAGTCTAAATTAAATACAAATTAAATACAGAAAATATATCCAAAAGAATATAATATATATATTTCCTACTAGAAGAAAAATCTGAGAGTTGAAAAATTTTAAAAAGTAGAAACTAAATTTAAAAAAAAACATGGGAGTAAGGGTAGTTATTTTTTTAAAAGTTGTAATTTTACCTTTGACACTGGCAGAAAATTGACGTGATTATAGCCTGAAACAATGTGGTAGTGATTAAGATACTTGTGTAGATTAAGTTTGAAAGAACGACATTTAGATATGTCGAATTTTTGTCCAACATTCTAACGAATTTTTTACTGAATTGTAATATTGAAACATTTATAAAAAATTAAGAATAATATTGTAACATATGAAAGAATAAAAATATTTTTGAAACAAGAGAAAAGTTCAAATGTATTTTGTTATAATTTAATCTAAAAATTAAAAAAGAAAAAAACACGTGGCGGATTATTAGAGGAGAGCCCCAATGAGCAGCCTCCAATAATTACTAAATTTCTATCGGTCACTGGCCCATTAATTAAATTAAAACTTTGTTAGTTGTTTCACAAACTCTGAGAAGGTCTGTACAGAGTCTCTGTAAGCTAATCTCTTTGTACGATGGCGGATTTTTCTCAGCCACTTCTTTCGCCGAGAGAGGAAAATAAATGGATCCACTCGCCGGAATCCAACCGGAAAGAAACGAAGGCTGTATTTGCTCCTGACGCCGATGACACCCCTCCGATCAACGACGCACGTGATTTCTACAGAGAGTTTTGTGTTGAATTAAAGAAGCTATGGTACCTTGCAGCTCCGGCGGTGTTCACGTCCGTTTGTCAGTACTCTTTCGGCGCCATCACTCAACTCTTCGCCGGTCAAGTCAGTACCATCGCCCTCGCCGCCGTCTCCATCGAGAACTCCGTTATTGCTGGCTTTTCCTTCGGCGTCATGGCACGTACCTTTGCCTATCTGCAATTAATTGCAAATTTTTTCATTAATAATCTTTCAAATCTTACTCTTTTTTTTTAATATATAGTTTTTTTTAAACCTGCAACAAGATTAAGAGGCGCATCTTTATTTTATCATTCGTACTATGTCTGTCTATATAACTTTACTTTTGATTTTTTTTTTTTTTAAAAAAAGACTCTGTTTTCTCTCATAGGTTCGGAACTCTTCTCATAATATATACCCTCTTACCTGTTAGTAAAAATCTTCGACTATCATTTTATTACAGACAATTAGAAGAGAGTTTTTATTTTTTATTTTTTCTTTAAATAGTTGTCAAAATTTTAATAGCTCAATAGCTAAGTATTAGCTAAGTACTATTTCATAATTTTGTTTCAAATCGGCCTTTTTTTTTGGTCTATTTCTATGTCTATTTTGGTAGTTTTTTTCTCAATATCTCAAAATATCCATTTCGATCTTTGAAAAACAGCGAAAGTTAAAAAGCATAAGAACTAAAATAAAATTTAGGACGAACCAGTTTTTTTTTGGCTTCACCTCTATTGTCCAGTGGTAGGCTCACGAGCTAAATCTAAAAAGCGTTTGGCCAATTCGAGAAGTATACAAAATAATAATAATAAATAAATAAATGTGCTAACCAAAAAAAAAATGCAAAAATGACGAATTGCAGCTCGGGATGGGAAGCGCACTGGAGACGCTGTGCGGGCAGGCGTACGGCGCCGGGCAGTTGGATATGATGGGAGTGTACATGCAAAGATCGTGGGTGATCCTCCTTTCAACGGCCGTGATTTTGACTCCCGTTTACATGTTTGCGGCGCCGCTTTTGAAGCTGATCGGACAGACGCCGGAGGTATCAGAGGCCGCCGGAGTGATGTCGATATGGATGATCCCTCAGTTGTACGCTTATGCGATGAACTTTCCGATCTCGAAGTTCCTGCAGGCTCAGAGCAAGATGATGGCCATGTCGGTCATATCTGCAGTCGCTTTGGTATACTTCAATTTAATTTTAAAACTTACGCGGATGAGAAACCGTGAGTTTATTTATTTTTTATTAAAATATTATTGGTTAAATTTTTTTGAGTTTTATTCTATTTTGGTTCTGTACTTTCAAATATTTAAGTTTAGTTTATGTACTTTCAATAAAACTTAAAATTAGTTCCTACAGTTAGTTTATTATCATATTTTCTTTAAAAAAATTAGTTTCTATTAGCATTTCTTCTATAAATTTGAAAATATGATTACATTGTGTCTTTTCTTGCATTAAAATTATTATTATTATTTAACCAATTTTGATAAAAATTAATTTCAAAACAACAACGGGACCAATTTTAAACTTTATTGAAAGTAAAATAACTAAATTTGAACATTTGAAAGTACAATAACTAAAATAAAATGAAGTCTAAAGTACATAGACCAAAATAGTTTTTTAACTAAAATTATTTTAGTATTTGTACTTGTAATATTACCATTAGTTTATTGTTAACTTTTTTTTAAAAAAATATTAGTTTTTATTAATTTTTTCTTTATTAATTTTGGAAATATATTCACTTTTCGTCTTTTCTTATATGAAAATTATTACTATTATTTAACCAATTTTGATTAAAATAAATAATAAACTAATAGCATTGACCTATTTTAAGCTTTATTGAATGTACATAGACTAAAACGGAACGAAACTCAAAATACAAGAATCAAAATGATATTCTAACCTTTTATTTTTTTTTATGTACTTTTACAAAAATTAGGGTAAATTTTAATCTTTTTATTAAAATTCTTTTAACGGTCTCCACAGGTACTCCACGTGTTCTTTAGTTGGCTAATGATGCTGAAGCTGGGGTGGGGCCTGGCGGGTGGTGCAGTGGTGCTGAACGCGTCGTGGTGGTTGATTGTGGTGGCTCAGATTGTTTATATTTTAAGTGGGAGCTGCGGTCAAACTTGGTCTGGTTTCTCGTGGGGAGCTTTTCATAGTCTTTGGGGTTTCATCAAACTCTCTTTGGCATCAGCGGTGATGCTCTGGTTAGTTTATTATTATTATGTTTTTCTGTCATCTCTCTTGATGAGTAAGATTATTAACTAATATTAGAAAAATTATTCGAAGAAACTACCATAATATGATTGACAGTTTTATACTGTTAGATGAGAGATAAAAGTTGCAAAAATATTTCGAATTTGTATTTGATGATTATTAGGAAGATGCAGATTTTCGAATATTCCACATTCATTGCAGCCTCATTGAATAATTTCTCTAACTCTAACTTTAAATTTTTTATTTGCTTTTTATTGTAGGTTATTGGTTACAAGTTTGATCCATATAGTATGATCAAATAAGTAACCAATTACTTTTAATTAGTCAAACTTCACATTGGCCTATGTTGTTAACTATATATTGATATGACATTTTTTTAAGTAGTAATAGGATGGTATTCTTCTATTCATTTGATTACCTTAACGTTTAGAGATTGTTGGTTAAAAAAAATGAAGGAAATAGGTAGGTTATTATCAGTAAAAGACAGTGTCAAGTGAACATTGCACAACGGTAATTAACATATTGCACTATTTTCTTTGAGGTCGGAAGTTCAAATCTCAAATCCTCCATATTTGGAGTACTAGAAAAGAAGTGAGTAAAAGGCAATTTATGAATGATTTGTGAGGTAATAGTTAGGGAGTATTTTAATATTGAATAAGATTATTTTTAAGGTACTAGTTCCCATTTTAGATGTTTCTTGAGAGAGTTTGGACTTTCTTTTCTAGGTCCGTTTGAAATGACTTTAAAAAAGTATTTTTAAGCCTTGAAAAATCATTCCAAACATGCTCTTAATTAGTTTAGTTAAATTTGCTACTTATTCAAATTTATGTAGGACTGCAAGATCATTAGAAAGAAATAAAAAGTTTAAATTGACTATGTAAAAATGTGTTTTATTTAAGAAATTAGAGATAATTGAAAGATTGGTCAAATCTTACAAGTAACGCCATTGTGTTTTAAAAATAATTTCAATAAAGCATGTTCATAGATGCAAAGTTTAATAAAATATTTTGATTATGAAGCTGGTCATTTAATGTAATGAATTAAGTATCCTATCATACATGTTAGGTGCATTAATTATTTTAGAATTAACCAATACAAAAGTATGATTTGCGAATTAAATATTTATAGTATAAATATGTAATTTATAGAGAAGACTAACTATGTAATTGAAATTACCACCCGTTTAAAGTAATCGATTTATTATTGTGCAGTTTGGAGATATGGTATTTTATGGCTTTGATACTGTTTGCGGGGTATTTGAAGAACGCAGAAGTTTCTATCGATGGATTGTCCATATGGTACGTACTATTGGTAATTATTGCTGAATAGTGGAGTAATTAATTAATCAATCTTATCGCATGATAAAAGTTAAAAAAATGATATCTACCTCTCATCATTTTTTGTCTTTATATTCATAAACTTTATATATTGGACAAAAGATAATAGAAAAAAACTTGCCCACGCATCCGTCTCTGTCAGTGTCAAGTGTGCAGTGTCCTTGTCATACAAATATAATTTTGAGGGGAAAAAAAAGCTTAGGAGTCAAATTTAACTTGGACAGGCATGCTGTTGTACAAATATAATACAAGTTAAGTTAAAATATTATTTTGGTCCGTTGTACTTTAAATTTTATTTTATTTTAATTTTTATATTTTTAAATGACTAATTTTAGTTTATATACTTTCAATCAAGCTCAAAATTGGTCCCTATAGCTAGTTCATTGTTAATTTTTCATAAAAAAAATTATTTTTCATTACCTTTTTCTTTATAAGTTTTAGAAATATGTTTATATTGTATATTTTCTTGTATTAAAATTATTATTATTATGTAATCAATTTTGATAAAAATTAACTTCAAACTTATCATAGGGACCAATTCTAAGCTTAATTAAAAGTATAAGGACTAAAATTAGACATTTGAAAGTACAAAGAGACCAAAATAAAATAAAGTCCAAAATACAGATACCAAAATGATATTTTAATCTACAAGTTATACAACTACTATTGAAGTCACTTTTTTTGGAGAAAAATATTGCTTTATAAATAATTATATTAGCGCGGATAATTTCATGCATTATTCTTTATTTTCTTGATATTATATGATATGTAAATAGTCAAAGTGGTCTTTTTTTTTTTCTTTTGAAAAGAAAATTGATCCAATGTGTTGGTTCAATAATTATTAAAAGCGTCACCTTCAATAGATGCTTGGTAATCATTTATTAGTTTTTTATTTTTAATTTTTAAAAATTGTTTTTGTTTTCTTGACCATTTCTCTACGGCGCTTTTCATATTTCTTAAGAACACATTTGAATTCTTAATCAAATTTTAAAAATAAAAATAAATTATTAAAAATGATTTATTTTTTCTGTTTTGAAAACTTAGCTTGAATTTTTAAAATATTTGTAAAAAGTAGATAACAAAATAAAGAAATTCATAGGTAAGAGTAGTATTTCTAAGTTGAATTTTTAAAAATCCAATAATTATCAAATTATGCTTAAAAAATTAGTGTTGTTCCTTTCGTAATTAGTTTGATGTCCAACAGCTATTACGCATGGAATGGAAGAAAAAATTATTGATCCATAAAATCATGTTGCTGTCTTTTTAAAATAGTTTTTAAATATTATTCTAGTCTGAAAATTTTAAAACTTATTAATTAATTATTAGGGCTTGTTGAAAGGACATCAACAATAAATGGTCCAATTGCGCGGTGTTAATGTTTTTTTCAATTTGCAAATATGGTAAAAAAAAAAAACTTGGCACAACCCAAACGAAACCTACGAAAAGTTTAAAATAACCCTCAGTTTATTCTCGAGTATATTAGTGATATATTGTTGATATACTAATGATATACCTAAAATGAAGTATATCAGGGATATACTACTTATATACTTTATTTAGGTATCTCAATGAAATGACATTCCTAATATGAAATATACCAACAATATATTAGAAATATTTAATATGAAGTATATCAAAAATATATTAGTAATTCATATTCTGTATATCAGATATACCTAAAATGAAATATATCAGTGATATACTACTTATATACTTTATTTAAGTATATCAATGAAATGACATTCATAATATAAAGTATATTCAAAAGTATATTAGTAATTCATATTCAGTGTATCAGATATACTTAATATGAAGTATCAAGAATATATCAATAATTTATTTTGAGTATATTAGATATACCTAAAATGAAGTATATCAGTGACATACTACTGATATACTTCATTTAGGTATATTAATGAAATTACAAAATATATAAACAATATATCAGTATTTCATATTCAATATATCATATATATCTAAAATGAAGTATATCTGTGATATACTTTATTTTAGGTATATATTTTTACTGATATACCTAATAAGTAAGGTATAAACTGATACATACCATAATAAAAAAAACATTGTGAAACAAAAAACAAAAAATATATCAGATATATTATTGATATACTGATTATCAAGTATATCATATATAGTATTGATATACATGTTGATACATCAATGAGCGTAAAATTGGAATAATAAAAAAAATCGAAAATCAAATTAAATTTTTTTTGCTATATTTACAAATCTCAAAAACCATGGCTAGATTTACAAACATCCTAATATATTTTTGCTACCCATTACAATTCCCCTAATTATTATTATTAGAAGGTAATACATGTTGTACTTATTGCAATTATATTAAAACTAATTGATATAAGATTATGATTTGTAGATACAATCATACAAAACCACAAAAACCCTCCAAATCATTTTAAAAACACAGATATAATTTACGAAAGAAGACTAACAAGTATCTTTAAAAAAAAAAAAAAAAAAACTAACATGAGGAGTTAAATTTATTCTAAAAGATTATTGTTGAAAATAATGTATTAACTTGCACGAAAATAAATTCAGTGGGGTTGGGAATTAAAGTGGTGAAACGGTTGGGACATATTCCAACGCATATTTGTCCATTTCCTACTATAAATTTTAATTTATTAAATAATGCTTTAATAATGTTGGACTCTTCACCCATCTTTAAATGAGGCTGACATTAGGGGTGTTCGTGGGTTGGGTTGGGTGAGTTGAGGTACGTTTTAGACCCAATCCAATTATTCGGGTTGCAAATTTCTTCAACCCAAATAACCCTTATTAAATAATGAACCCAACCCAACCCAACCATGAAATATTTGGGTTGGGTTGGTTCGGGTTGGTCGGATTATAAATTCAAAATTTTATTTTAAGAAAAAGTTAAGTATTGATATATAAAATATATATTTATTTATTTTTAAATATTGAATTAAGATTAGCAATTCAATTTCAATTTATATTATGAATTTTTACATTCCAAAGACTCAAAAACTTATTTTAAAAAGTTGTTGAATAATAAATAATCTAAAAATAATTATAAAATTAAAATAAATATATGTACATATAGTTGTAATATAAGTAAAAAAATTATTTTTTTTAAATTAATAAGAAGTTCGGGTTGGTTCGGTTCAACCCAAACTCCTTTTTGGTGAACCCACAAACCAACCCAACCCATAAAGTTTCCATTTGTTTGAACCCAACCCATAAAGTTTCCATTTGTTTGAACCCAACCCAACCCAAACAAGTTGATAACCCAACCCAAACCGTTGAATTGGGTTGGGTTGATCGGATTTTTCGGGTCATCGGATTTTTTGAACACCCCTAGCTGACATAGGACATATTAAGAAGTAATTTTATAATAGTTAAAATTATTTTTGTCACGTTCAAAATTACATTAGAATATGTTTTTAATTATTCAAAATCAATTTAATATTTGACTTTATAGTTTTAAACACAATTTTTATATTATAAAAATTAATTTTGAATAATTAAAAAATAATACTTGGTGGGTAGGAATATTCGACCTTCTACCATTTAATTGTTGACAACAAGGGATGAGAAAACACAACTAGGAAAGAGAAATGTAGAAAATATTATCTCCTTGTTGTAAATAATTGAATGTTGGAGGTAGAGATTCTTGCCCACCGAGGTGCAACCAAGTATTTTTTATAATTAAAAGTATGTTTTGGAGTGATTTTGAATACGATAAAAGTGATTTAACTATTTCAAAATCACTTCCAAACATACCCATAGTATCTTGACTTGTATTTATTTTGGCCATCTTACTAAGCTTGTGAAGTAAACAATTTTTTTTTTTTTTTACAAATATATAGTTTTATTTTTTTCTTTTTGAGAAAACGAAGTTGGCTGACATAGATGCTATATCTATTATTTGTTGAGCCAAACTAGTGATGTTGGTTCAGGGCCGTTTATTTTTAGAGAATCATGATGTCCGACATCTTCAGATGTCCAAAATCTTAGATGTCCAGAATTTTAGATATCCGACATCTTTAGATTATCATGTTTGTTTTACAGGAAAATTAAAAATGTCTGGGAATATTTAGATAGTCGTGTTTGTTTTGCAAGATTTATGTATGAGAATGTCTTAAGATTATGTGTTATACCAATAATGCCCTTGCTAACCTTTACATAATTTACTTATTATTTTAATATAATTAAATTGATATCACAAGCATTTGGTATTTGTTGATTTAATATTATATTTGTATATCAATTTATTTTATACTAATATTTATGTGTTATTTTGTAGAACAAATTAATTTATATTAGTTTGATATTTTTATAAAATATTTAATATTAAATATTAATTCAATTTTAAATCAGCTTTATTTTATATCTAAATGTAAAATATAAATATAGCTAACTACATATGATCGTTTAGTAGTGCATAAATACATGAATTTATTTTTAAATAAAAAATGTAAAATAAAGAAATTGATAGGGGTAAATATGTCATTAACGGATGCCCTTAACATGGGAATCTTAAAAACCCATGTTTCAAAAGGCATCCAAATTTAATCAGATGCCCCTCGAATGGGCATTCTAGAATACCTAGGCATCTTGATATGTCAAGATATCTTATATTCCTATAAAACAAAGGAAGTAATCCAGATGCCCATTCCATGGGAATCTTGGATTACCACGAAACAAACGGCCCCTTAATGCCTTCCTCTACTAAGGCAAATTTAGGCCCTGTTTGGAATTGCGATTGTAAACATAAAAAGCAATTAAATGTGAGAAAATCTCAATCATCTAAACTGTTTAGTAAAACAAATTATTTATTAATATATCAAAAATCACTTTTCAATTTACTAACATGCAAAAGCTAATATATACTAGCTTTCCTAAAAACCTATCACATTTTCTAACCGTTTACAAATCTCAAATTTATCATTCCATATTTATATATGTTTTCACATCTATTCTCTCATAATTTTTTTTCTTAATTTTTTATCAAATAATTTAGATAAATCAAAATTAGATGCAATTTAAATCATATAAATTTTTAAATAATTATCTTATAATAAATTATAAATTAAATATCAAAATGAAAATAATTGAAATAATAAGCCTACTTTAGTCATTATAACTAAATGATCACAACAATCTAATATTAATTTACCAAACATGATAACTAGCTTTTTCTAATTTAAAATTAAAAATTTTCAAACACTATTTTACTTCATTTCACACCTAATTTTTCTATAAGTACAATTGCCAGTAATTATTTTAAAAGCTGCCATCTCAAACTAAACCTTAGTTGAACCAAATTTAGAAGCTAGCGTTAATTACAATATATTTACTTTTGAACTACCCACTTGCCCTTTTTTGGGGCCGTTTGTTTTTAGGGAATCATGATTTCTAGCATCTTCAGATATCTAGAATCTTAGATGTCTGGAATTTTAGATGTCCGACATCTTTAGATTACCATGTTTGTTTTTCAGAAAAATTTATAAGGATGTCTGGAAATATTTTGATAGCCATGTTTGTTTTGCAGGATTTATATATGGGAATATCTTAAGATTATGTGTTATACCAATAATGCCCTTGCTAACTTTTACATAATTTAATTATTAGTTTAATATAATTAAATTGATATCACATGCATTTTGGTGTTGTTAATTTAATATTATATTTGTATATCAATTTATTTTATACTAATATTTATGTGTTATTTTGTAGAACAAATTAATTTATATTAGTTTGATATTTTTATAAAATATTTAATATTAAATATTAATTCAATTTTAAATAAGCTTTATTTTATATCTAAATGTAAAATATAAATATATCTAACTACATTTGATCATTTATTAGTGCATAAATTCATTAATTTATTTTTAAATGAAATAAAAATGTAAAATTAAGATAATTGATTAGGGGCAAATATGTCATTAGCAGATGCCCTCAACTTGGGAATCTTAAAAATCCATGTTTCAAAAGGGCATCCAAATTTAACCAGATGCCCTCCGAATGGGTATCTTGATATGCCCAGGTATCTTACATTCCTACAAAACAAACGAAGTAATCCAGATACCCATTCCATGGGAAGCTTGGATTACCATGAAACAAACGGCCCCGAAAAGATTTTGAGCACTGGGGAGAACACTCTCCATCATGTGTGGGAAAGGGGAGAACTTCAAACTTCAAACTTTTTGAGATTCTTGCATACATTAATGTTTCATCCAAATTCTCATCTTTCTTTTCTGATGTAGAAAGTTCAAGAACACTGATATCTTGTGGAATTTATTTTGTGTTTAATTTGGTGCAGCTCGAACATCGTGGGATGGACGGTGATGGTCGCTTTTGGAATAAATGCTGCCATAAGGTACAAAATGACAAATCACAAATCAACTTGAACATAGCTAATGGTTTTACATAAGTATTTCTTCTTTTAACAATATGTGGGGTGAGGATTCGAACCTTTGACCTTTTAGTCGATAGTATACATTTTATGCCAGTTAAACTATACTCATATTGAAAGCTAACTGTTTTACATAAGTAATTGCTCGATCTTTTTATTGAAGGTTCAATTGCATTTTAATACAAAGAAATTAATCATTAATAGAAAATGTGCAGTGTTCGAATCTCGAATGAATTGGGCGCAGCTCATCCGAGAACAGCAAGATTTTCATTGGTAGTGGCCGTAATATCGTCGTTTGTGCTCGGTCTCATTCTCGCCGCTATTCTGCTCATGACAAAGAACGATTATCCATCCTTATTTTCGAGCGATTCAGCTGTGAGACAAATTGTCAAGAAGCTGACTCCATTGCTTTGTTTCTGCATTGTGATCAACAATGTGCAACCTGTTCTATCTGGTTTCGCTTCTTCTTCTACTTCTTCTTTGTCTTCGTCTTCATCTTTCATTTTTTAGTACTTGATTTGAATCAGTATGTCTTAGTGAAGGAAATTAACTTAGTTTTTTTAAAATAATTGCAGGAGTGGCCGTTGGAGCTGGATGGCAAGCTCTTGTGGCTTATGTGAATATTGGTTGTTACTATGTGTTTGGGGTTCCTTTGGGCCTGCTGATGGGTTTTGTGCTTGATTGGGGTGTTACAGTAAGTCTTTCTAGTTTATAACTCCATTTTCAATTCATACACCAAAATAAAATAAACCCCTTTCTTTGGTTTTTAAAATGTGAGTTTTGGAATGATGAAAGGTGAAAAGTAATTTTAGCGTAACATTTTGGCAAAATATTAAAAGAGTAGAAATTTACATTTGGAAGATACAAGAAAGTGATGAACTCCAAGTACTATAAAAGGAGTCGTGGCTTTTGTTCCAAATCGTTCCTAGTTAGAAACATTTTAAGTTTTGGTGTACTAACTCTAGTTAAATGTATTATCTTGTTTGAGAGTAGGAAAAATGGTGTGAGTGGTAAAGAGCATTGATAGAGTGTTTTTAGGTAGGCTGTGGCTTTTCTCCAGTTTTAGAGTTTTCAATGTAAATTCTTGTATTTCTTCTTTTGTTGTTTTGTTGTAATTTCTCAGTTATTTTCTGTTTATTCTTGCGTAGAAGTGAGAGATTGTTTTTTTTTTTTCAACATTTAGGTCGTTAAAAACATTTTATAAAATCTTCATCATATTTCTTTAGATGAGTTAAACAAAAAGTGAGTTTTTAGGAGTTTGATTTGAAAATGAGGTTTGAGGATAATGATGTTTGTGCACTGCAGGGAATATGGTGTGGAATGATTAGCGGAACCATAATACAAACTTGCATTTTGACATTCATAGTTTACAGAACCAACTGGAACAAAGAGGTCAGTTTGTTTTGTTTTGTTTTGTTTGATGGCATCATGTTTTGTTTTAGAACAATAACCAAAATTGGAATGATGAAAATGCAGGCTTCAGTTGCTGAGGATAGAATAAGGAAATGGGGAGGACACTCTGTTTCCTGACACACACGATTGGCATAACGGATTCAGATCCAAATTAGTTTGTTAGTTAGCTATTTTAGTCTCATTTTGTTTGTTTCTTTCTTTTTTATGGTCATTTGAAGATAAATCCATTCAAATGTTTGAGAAAATAATGGATGATTGCCGAATCATTTTTTAACTGTGAGCTTTTTTTTTTTTTTTTTTTTACTTGTGATAATTGGGTATTGAAGAAATTCTTGTCCACACCCCAACACTAATTCATTCAAATAATAGTTAAAAAATGATTGATTTGATGGAAGTTGCAAACTTATGCCGACCCAAATGATGGCAGGAGATAGAAGCAACACTCACATAAAAGTTCAAACAATGGTTAAAAAATGATAGTCTTTTCACATTCGTAACTAAATGGTTTCATTCTAGATCTAAAATGGATATGAACAGAGATGGCTACCAGAATAACTGATTGACCTTGGAGAAAGGATAATAAAATATATTGAAAAAAAATGTTAGTGTAATCCAAAAACAGGTTGGAAACTGAAAACTTGTTTTTTATCCATCAGCTACTAAATACAAAAAAGCTAAATTATACAAAAAAAGCTAAATTACAGAAAATACCTCTGGACTTTGTACTTTGTTTCAAAAATATCCTTGAACTTTCAAAAGTTTCATTAATACCTTTAAACTTTCAAAAAAGTTTTTAAAATACCCTTAGCGTTAGCTTTGAATGGAAATCGTTAGTACTTTGTTTCAAAAATCCCATAAACTTTCAAAAGTGTCATTAACACCCTTAGGGGTCGTTTGGTTCGCAGGTTTGGGTGGTTTGTTAAGCCTGAGTTTATTAAGTCTGGGATTGTTAAGTCTGAGTTTGTTAAGTCTGTGTTTGGATGGTATAGAAAATAGGTTTGTTAAGTCTGGGTTTGTTAAACCAGTGTTTGAATGGTGCAAGTTTGGGTTTGTTAAGTCTGTATTTGAATTCTAATTTGTTAAACTTGAGTTTATTAAAAATGTATTTGGTTGGTACATTTAAAATTTGTATAAATAATAGAAATTATTTAATTAAAGTAATAAAAACTATATATTAAATTATATATAAAATGTAACTTTTATGATGAAATTAGAGAGTATTATTTTAATAATAAATAAAATATTTTAATACATTTGTCCACTCAATTTTCTTCCAATAATTATTTTATAGAATAAATATTTAATTGTTCATGAAAATATTTTAGACTATTTACCAAAGTGTGAACAAATATAAACAAAATTTTTTATGCAAATATATCCATCATAAAATTAACCATAAGAAAATGTTATCAATTGTTTATTTAATGATTTATAACTTGTTGTGCTAAGAAAAATTATTTACTACTTATCATCAAAATTACTATTGAACTTAACTTTCTATATTAACTAATACATAAGGTTATAAAGTTAAAGTATTTTAAAAGCTATTAACTTCAAGAAACACTAACCAAAATAGTTTAGTTAATTAATTTTACAAATATTATGTTTTTAATTGACTATGATAACATGACTTTTACATTTTCACAAGAAATGAACTTTTTTTTTTAAAATCAAATGGAAATTGACGTATTAAATTTAGGTTTATATAACGTGTCTGGTTTAGAATTTATAATAAAATAATTTTTATTATAATTTATATGTTAATAAAAATTTTAAAATATAAAAATAAGTTTCTTATAAATTATGAATACTTTTTAATTTAGTTTTTAATATTATTGCTAACTGAACACTTTTTGAATAATTATTTTTGTAAAACAAATATTTAGTTAGTTTTGTAATTGTTTTTTTCTATCAGTGTAGGAACAAAAAATATAAAGAAATTCCTTCATATAAATTTATTATTATAATTGCTCTAAAACATGAAGTATAACAAAGCCGACATATCGGTTTATGAATTAACTATTACTACTTGAAATTTGAACTAAATTTATTTATTTATTTATTATAAAGTTATCATTAATTAATTATTTTTATTTAACTAATATATTTTTATTAAAAATATAATGCATTTTAAAAGCATAATTAAAGACAAAATATGTAATGTAGCAAACTTAGGGAGTATGAATAAAATACTGTAGCAAACCTGGTGAGTAAGGTAAAGTACTGTAGCAAACATGGGGGGTAGAATAGTATGTACTGTAGCAAACATGGGTTAACAAAACTGCCAACCAAACATGGGTTTGTTTAAACAAATCCATACTCCTCACTTCCAAAATAGGGAACCAAACACCCCCTTAAACTTTCAAAAATACTCTTACAGTTAATATATAGATAGAAATCGTTTTAGTACCTCGTTTTAAAAATACCCATGAACTTTTAAAAGTTGCATTAATACTTTTAACCCTTAAAAAAAAATAAAAAATGTCCTTACCATTAGTATATGGACGAAAATTGTTTATCTACACTTCATTACCTTCCTCTTCCATTTTCTATCTCTCTTGATTTGCTTCAATCTATGGCCTAACACATCTCTATTTTTTCTCTTTCTTTTTTCCTTTTCTTTTTCAATACCCTATTTGCTATCTTCTTCCATTTTTCAATCTCTAAAACTACCCCCTTTCAATCAAGGTATATAGACTATAGCAAGAAGAAAGGAGAATAATGGAACCACCAATAGAGCTTAGGACTTAAATGCTTGAATAAGGTTGTATGTTAGTAATTTGAGTTAGTATATTTGGGTTTAATACACAAAAAGAGACATGTTGAGAATTTGGGTCATAATTTTGAGGGCATCTAGTGCGAGGGAAAATAAAGAAAATATATGCATTATAAATTTTATAGTAGATGAAGATTTTATTAATTCTTTTTGCAATTCAAATTAGTCTATTTGTTGTGGTCAGTTAAGAAGGTTCTCCATGATTGAGAATTGGACAAATGGAGAAAAAAAAAGAGAGTATCTATATGAGTTGTTTTCAAATTGGTTCTTTAACTCAAGATAACTTCAAATACATTGACTATTTGGATGTTGAAATTTCTTATATTTATGTTTGGGCATGCTTAGAAATGAGAGAGCTCGTCATGTTTATTTAAAGTTCTAATATTTAAGAAGATAGGATAAATGGAGGAAGTTTTAGAGATTGAAAAATGGAAGAAGAGAGTAAGAGGGTATTGAAAAAGAAAGGAAAAAAAAACAAGAGGAAAAGTAGAGAAATGTTAAGCCATAGATTGAAGCAAATAAGGATAGAGAGGAAATAGACGAGGGAGGTAATGAGATGTAGATAAACGATTTTCGTCCATATACTAATGATAAGGGCATTTTTTAACCTTTTTTAAAGGTTAATGGTCTTAATGCAACTTTTGAAAGTTCAGAGATATTTTTAAAATGAGGTACAAACAATTTCTATTCATATATTAATGGTAAGAGTATTTTTGAATTTTTTTTTTTAAAGTTTAAGGGTATTAATGAAACTTTTGGAAGTTTAGGGATATTTTTGTAACAAAGTACTAATGGTTTCCATCCAAAACTAACAGTAAAGATATTTTTGAAACTTTTTTAAAAGTTTAAGGGTACTAGTGAAAGTTTTGAAAGTTCATGCGTATTTTTGATACAAAGTACAAAATTTAGAGGTATTTTTTTATAATTTAGCCTAGAAAAAAAGCCACCTCATTGACACTGGAATGCAGTTAACCTATTAGGGCTTCTAAAGGGAAGAACTATTTGTGAGGTTTTATCAAACAAGAAGGACGAAATTCTAACTTTTAAAACACTACAAGAAAATCACTCTCTAGACGAGTTTCATCCCGACGTAGCCTAGGGCATCGGAAGAAGCAACCTCTCCCGACGCAATGCACTGACGCCATTAATTTGAATTCGGGAGAGACTCGATAAAATCCCTAACATTTCCTTATTCCCCATTCTAATCTTGCCCTAATAAACAGTCGTAGCTCTTCGCCTCCTCCGTTGTTTTCTCTCATTTAGCCGTCGTCTGCTCCATTAGACTCCACTGTTGAGCCCTTTGCCTTCGCTGCCGTCTCCCTTATCCTCTGCCACATCTCCCTTTGCCCCCATCGCTGTCTCGTGTCGTTTCCTTTCGTTTGTCACCGCCCAATACACGTTTGTATTGCCACTCTCTCTTTTTTTCTCCCCTCTTATTTCCCCTAATTTGTTACTGTATGATTTCGTATGCGCTTTCCTTTGTTGCGTCGAACTAGTGTTGTATGATTTCGTATGCGCTTTTCTCAAGCATGTTCTTTGTTAGACCCAACAAATTTCCGCCCCTAGTCACTAGAGAAAATTTGTAGAATATAATGTGAAAGTGGAAAAAATTGCCCAAAAAAAAAAAAACAAAAACAAAATCTGAACAAATTCTAAATTGAAATAGGTGATATAATATATACAGGAGAAAAAATTGAACAAATTTAAATAGAAAATAGCAGATAAAATAAAGAATAAAAGGTTTTGGTCGACTAGTTTAATAACCGTTTAAAATTAAACCTAGCTTCTTTTACGTAGTCCGTTTTCAATAATTCTTATACAAATAGATCAATAGTATTTTACTCCAAAGTCTTTACTCATTTCAATGTAATACATTCTCAATATTATTTATTTTAAAAAAGCATACTTTTGTACTTGTTGAATTTTTCATGAATATATTTATTTAGTCTCTAAATTTTCAAAAGGGTAATTTTGAAGTCTATTTTTAAGGAGTTCTTTTACATGCTAATACACCATTTGAATAGGTTAGCTCACAACCCCCTTCATTAGACGGATTATTTTGTCTTACAATTTTCTATTTGTACAAGAAGTAACGGCATGTTTGAGAGTGATTTTGGAATGACCAAAATCACTTTTATCATGTCCAAAATAACTAAAGGCATATTTAGAATGAGTTTAAAATGACTAAAATCATTTTTTTCATGCTTTTTTTTTTAAAGAACTTTTAAATAAGAATTGGTTTGGAAGTTTTGTCAATTGTGGTTTGATTGTTCATTGTTTGTTGTGCTAGTTTTGATGTCTTTGTTGTTTTAGATGGACATTGATAGGACCCATAAAGTCCTATTTAATTACATTTATTTCTTGTTAATTAGAAGGATTTTATGTGTTTTATTATTAGTTTTTAGGGATTCAAGCAATTCACATGTTTTGAAGAGTTTGCACCATTTTGGAATTAATTCGGACTAAATTGGAGGTGATTCGAACAACTGAATTTTTATACCAAACTTGACCGATCATATCATGATATTTCGAAATGAAAATATATTCAATTTTGATATCAAATCGAAGCTTATTGAATTATCTTTCCAACGGTATAAGACTCATTGCATTCCAATAAGTATTATAAAAGTTATGGCATTTTGAGTGATTACTGCTCCTACTGGAAAACTGCTATACCCGAGAATATTTTGTGCCAACTTCCGTGAAGTTATGGGCAAAATAATGAAGACTGCGCAATCCAGAAACTTTCCTTATTTGCAATATTCTATGTTTGTTTTGAGAATTTAGGGAAGGATTTTCGAGTTTAGATGTATTTTCCAGCATTTTACAAGAGAGAACATTATTTACTTTATTTTTAAAATATTATTCCCTAATTGTTTTGGGAAAATATCTTTCTAGAATTTAGGGTTTCTTACTTGTGTAAGTTGTCTACTTCAAGGCTATTTAAGCTTTCTTATGGACAGCAAGGGGGATCTTTTTTTGGTCTCTTGGGCTAGACGTTTTTAGAGAGTTTTTAGACTCATTTTCTCTTTTCTCCTTAGACAATAATAGTATCAAATTTTATCAAGATGCTCCGCTAAACTTCGCGTTCCTAGTTCAGAGGTCGGTTGTAATCAATTGCAATATTTTGAGGTTTGAACCTTAACGTAATTTTCTTTCAATTGCAAGTATTCTTTGATTCCCGTGTTAATTTTATAAGCATGTATTTTGATTGAATTGATGCCTTAATCGCTTTACATGTTTGATTGCTAGTCATGATCATGATCCGTAATTGTCATGTTGAATGAACCGGTAGCATTAGGATTATTACATGTGTATGTTTTATGGGTTTCCATATTACATGACTTGCATGTTTAATTCTAGGAATTAAAGGAGCATCTTAATTAGATTAAAGTTATTTCACCTAATTTGTTGTCTTGGTCCTTCCAAAGTACTTAATGCCTTTATCTAAATAATTTGAAGCGATTTCGTCAAAATTGTTTAGGTAATTAGCATTAACTTGACGTTTGTTAGAGTTAATGACCTTAGGGAATTTGCTACTTTTTGGGGTTTCCTAATAAGTTGACCAAGTGCTTGCATTGTTAAGTTTAAATATTTTGAATGCCTATGATCAATTTTTGCAATTGAGTAGAACCGTATCTTTGGATTGGATTTTGGTAAGATTTGATCTATCTCTATCTTTATTGTTTATGTTTTATTTTATTTATAAAAACACAAAACCCCCATTTTTAATTGCTTTCTCCTTTGCAAATTTAACTTGAGAAATTAATATTCGGTTCCTTGAGATCGACCCGGTTCACTCAGACATGCACTTAATTTCTTGATTTCCATTTAGATTACACACTTAGTTGGCACTATCATTGGCACGGAATGATTAAAGAGTTAGGAATCTATTTCCATGGAATGCTATTATAATTATTTTTTATCATTTATTATGAAAATTAAATGTAGAGATTCATCCAATCCACTTGAGAGGAATAAAGTTTATTCTCTTTTAAGTTTGTTTAAGTTAGATTTGAAAGGAATGAACGCTTCATCCTGTAGCAGAAGTATTGGGTTGTCTTTGATTTTAATTAGAATTAACTAAAAACTAAATCATACCTTTGAGTTAATATGAAGATATTTTCTAGCGGGTCTTTATCTATTCTATAAATTCTTCTTAGCTATGGCTCAAACAAAGAACTAAGGCTTGTGGGAGTCTCTTGAAAGAAAATTCACAAGAGATTAGAGAGGAAGAGATCTATAGAGAATTCTCAATTTCTCTATTGAGGAGATGTATGTTCTAATAGCTCAACTCAAAAGTCCTATTTATAGAGACCTGGGGCAAATATTTACCATAATTAAATGATATATATTTTAATATTTAATATATTAAAATACATATATGTAATCTATTTGAATCTTATTCAAATCTTTTAAATTCTCTTATGACATTTATTTCTTTATTTGAATATTATTCAAATTTTATAAATATATTTTCTTTAATGTATCTAATATACATTAATTATTTTAATATTTAATGTATCAAATACAATAAATTTATTTTTCTCTTTTTTATTTAATATATCCAATGTTTTAAATATTAATTTGAACATCTCAAATTATTCTTTCAATTAAATTAATCTTTTAGTGTTACTATGAGCTAACAAGAAGACCTTATGGACCTACAGATTATAAGTTCCAATGATACAAATTTGATTAATTAAACTCTTTAATTAATCAATTTTCATTAACTTTAGGTTACTCTATTATAGACCTAGAGTTGCACTCTGATGCATTGTAGACAAGTTGTGTCCATGGATATAACCATTATATGCAAGTCGATCCTCACGAGTTGTTCGTAATTACAGCTGAGTCAAAAGTTCGTTTTACCCATGTAATTAAATATTGCACCTTATGTACCACTAATCTCGTTTATGATCCAACCATAAACTAAGTCCCTCTCGGGCCAGTGAGAGGGTGGTGCCCCATTGTTCAAGTCCCGAAATTAGCACTTAAGGGAACTATTCATCTCCTAACCCTATATGGAAAAGAGCGAATTCCATCTCGTGAGATTATTTTTCCAACTCTCTATTTGGTCAAGTCTTCAAAATTGTAGGCTTATTGAATCGACTACAAAAGTCACTCTCATCTAGGCAAATCAAAGGACAATCCCTCACAAGTAGGAGTTCATAACTCACTCAGGATTAAGATCAAGTTGCATATGATCATCCTGATGAAATATTAATCTTTTCAATTAACAGATTTATAAAGAGAGATTAAATATTTTGTGGTCAGTATTATACAAACTCATTGTATAAGATACTCGCACTCACATGTCTCTACATGAACAATTTGGGTCAAATCATTTGTAACTATTACAAAGTGGGTTGTATCAATAGTGTTACAAGGATAAGGCACCTAACATTATCCATATATATATGACCCTTTAGGTTATTTCTTGAACATAATCCTCCCGTATGTCAACCACATATTGTTCAAGATTACACTAATAATCTTGGATATTTCATATAATGGATAATATTATATTACAAATAAAATAATCAAAATTATTATTAATTATTAAATAAATCATTAATTACGAAGGTTTAAGGTATAAATTCCAACAAGATTAAGTAAATGAAATGGAGAATTGGACTTGAGGACTTGTGTATAAAATAATGTAATATTATAAGTATAATATGCCATAGACAAAGGCCCATGTATATTATTTGACAAGATTACCCAAATTCCATCTCCTTTCCTTTTAACTTAAAGTTTAATCAAATTCCATCTTCTTTTGTTTGATTATTTGCTTGTTGAACTGAAGAAATTGAGAATTGGTGTTAAAAGTCCTGTTAACATGCTGTACTTGAGGCCTATATTTCCCTTGTAATGTTGTAATAGGTAAACCTTAGGTCTTTTCTATATGGGTTAAACTATAAAGTATATCAAATTGGTGCAAAACCTGAGGCCTTCTTTTTATATGGGTTGGACTATAAAGTATATCAAATTGGTGCAAATGGGGCTTAAGTTAAATATTTATCTTTGACATTCCCTTCAAGTTTGTGGTGGACTTGACAACCCAAGTTTTCTATGCATATTGTTAAAAACTATTCCCTCATACCGGCATTATTACTTTCACATTCAAAACCTTTAGAGAATCCAAATTACATAACAGAGAAGAAGTGATTTTTTTCCCTTTTTTTTTTCTTTCTTTATAAGTTAATCCTTGTAATGGTAAGTAGTTACTCTTTTCTTGATAGCATGTTTCAAGAAAAGAGACATAAAGAGTCGCAAATCTCTTATAATTCAAGGGAGACCTATTAGACACTTTAAAGTCAAAAAACTTAATTAATAATTATTAGACGCAAAGTTCAAAGTTAATTAAGTACCTATTAAACATAATCTTGAAATCAATTTAAAAACTAAAGTTGTAATTTGAGAAGTTATTAATTGCACCACTTTTCAAGTTTAAGACTTATTGATAAAATTGGAAATTTAAAGTTAAAATTGAATATTCTCTCAATTTAAAGTTAAGATTAAGAGAGGAATAAAATGTATCCTCTTTTAAGTTAAATTGAGAATTAAGAGGATAAAATATAACTCAAGATTTAATGACCTTTTAATTTTATATCTATTAAAGTCATGAATTTTAAAACTTGTAATAAGTTAGGAATCTATTAGACACAAAGTTGGAAGTTTAGAAAGGGTCGAAAAGAAAAAAGTTGGAAGTTTAGAGACTTATTCAGTACTCATAAAGTCCAAGAACTTGATTAATAGTTATTAGACACAAAGTTTAGAGTTAAGGACATTTTCCTTATGGGTAATGATGCTTGAAAAATGGTTGTTCATAAGGCCAAAAGCTACTTGCTTGCCTAGCTTCTTGTATGAGAGGTGTAAGCTCCTACTGGTTCAAAGGAGGCATATGCCTCAAGGCTAAAATTTAAAGGCATAAGCCTCAATAGCCTCTTACAACATTGGCTATAAAATAAAAAACCATCAGTTTAAATCTAAATTATTGTCTAATTATACAGGTGTTGGCTTTTCACAAATCAAGAGTTGGTTTTTAGTGGTATATAAAGTAAGAATGAATAAAACGTGGATTAAACTTAGGGATAGGTTCTCAACTGAGTACAGGGAAGGAGTAGCCCAATTCTTAAAAATGACAAAGTTCCATGTTAATGATTCGAGAAAAACAAGATGTCCATGCAAAAAGTGTATGAATGCTATGTGGCAGTCATTGAATGGAGTGAAACGACATCTATTCACAAATGGAATGTCTCCCTCTTATGGTTGTTGGATATATCATGGAGAATCAGTCAACTTATCTAGAGGATTTGAAGGTCACACAAGTCAATCAAGTACTAGAGAGTGTAATGTGGTCAATGAAGAAAATGAGATGTTGAATCTTCTATATGATCTACCAATCCCTATTGTCGATGTGGATGTAGATGAAGAAGACAATGAGAATGAGATGCCCACTAATCTCCATGAGAGAGATACTTCAAACTTATTTGAAGATTTAATGACCGAAGAATGTAATGAATTGTACCATGGTTGTACACAATTTTCTTCATTAAACTTTTTGGTGAGGTTGATGCATATTAAGGTCATTAACAATGAAGTACTTTCCATCATCTTGTCACCTAAAATTAACCTAACCACTACCTACTTAAGCCAAATTATATGACTCCCACAACACGAAAATTAAAATGGTTGTTTTTTTAAAGTTCAACAACTAAAATAGAATGAGCTTGAAAGTTTATAAACTAAAATAAACAATTTTGAAAATTTCGAAATAAAAAATAGAATAATTTAAATGAGATTTAAAAATAACTTAAAAACATCCCTAAATTAGGCATATTGGAGAAAGTGTTAAACTTGAAATAAAATTAAAAAATGACTCATATTACACATAGAGAACTTTCAGCTTGAGCAACCAACTTATCTAGTGAGTGGTCAGTGGTCAATATCTTCTAAAAACACACATCCTTTTTGTACACATTTCTTTTGAAAACAAAAAAAAGCTCTTCTTAAGTTAATGAAAATGTATAAAAACATTATTCAAAATTTACCTTTTACAATTGCGTAAGGTTAAATGAAAATTTTAGTCCCTATGATTTAGAGAAAGTTAGAATTTAGTCTCTATGGTTTGATAAAACCCTCATAAATAGTCCACTATTTATGAGGATTTTATCAAACCATAAGGATGAATTCTAACTCTTAAAACCACAAGGACGAAGTTCTAACTTTTAAAATCATAGAGACTAAATTCCAACTGTTTCCAAACCATGAAGACCAGATTTGTAATTTAACCTTGTGTAAAAATGAATAGTGATTGATAGACGACTTGTTGAAGGCCCTATCAAAATTAAATTTATAAATATCGAATCTCTAAGTATTTTGCAATAATAGTGGTTAGGGTCATCCATAGGGATTGGAGTTCTTAGATTAATTAAGTACCATAGTTAATTATGCCTAATTTTATTTAGAGAAACAAACTTTGGGATGATCGAAAAGACATAAAATCTAAACTAATATGTACATGTTTTGGAGTCCAATTTTGAGAAACATGCATGATTGATTACCATAAGCCCAACTTGAATTGATTAATAACTTGATTTTATACTAACAATCTTAAGCCAATAATTTCTAAATAATCAATATCCTCTCTCGAGCTCAATTGAACTCATGCCTAGCAACAAATCAACTTCTCGGTCTATTTTCATTACTAAACATGGCATTAGGTTATTCTCTTAAAACTTCTAGAATTAATCTACTTACTCTTGTGCAATAAATTAAATCTAGTAATGCATATAATGTTCTATAACTAAACTTACTCTCTCAAGCTAAATTTAGTTAAACATGCAAAACCATGGCCAAAGGTTAAGACAATATAAAGAGATGCATAAAAGACGTCAATATATAAACTAAACTAAAAATCAACCAAATGTTCAACAACTACAACCAAGCAAGATCTAAACACAGATTTACAACATGAGTACAACCCACAAAAACTCCTAAATTCAAGAGAAAAGGAAAAGAAATAGAGAAGAAACTTAGGTTGGGTGCCATAACTCGTCTTCGACGTGATGTCCACAATCTCGAGCTTTGAGTCTCCTCCTTGGCTCTCCAAAGGTCTCCTCTATGTCCTTAGACAGTGCTTGAATCGAGTTTAGGATTTTTGGTATCTCAAAACGGCTCCCTTTGCTCGAAATACAAACTTCCTTTTTATAATGTCGAGATAGCGTTGCAATGCTAGGGGCAGCGTTGCAACGCAGTCCCTTCGAATTTTGTAAAAAGGGAAAATATTTATTTGGATGGTGTTGCAACGCTGTAAGTAGCGTTGCAAAACTATGTCTTCTGGTTTCCAATGCTGAATGGCTGCTATTGTAGCATCACTACACTACAAGTGGCGTTGCAATGCTATGCTCTCAGGCTTTAAAGCTTTATTCTTCCTCTTCAACACTTGGATACTCAATCATGGCCTTAATTTGCTCCAAATTCATCCAAATACTTCTCAAAACTCTGGTTTTGCTCCAATTGCTCGGTTTTTGCAAAATATACATAAAAATACATGAAAGTACACATAATCATAACGAAACTAGCATAAAAATAAGCCTAGAAATAGCACACTAATTGTCATAACCCACCCCAGATTAACACTACCAAACCTAGGATGAGCTGTGACAGCAGTAGACCCCAAAAGTGCAATGGAATCTATTGCCAAATCTTTGTCTCTTTTCTCATTAACTATCTTTAACTATGAATATCTCATAAACAACGCGTTAGAATTTCTCTCTTTACTTACAATAAATGATATGCAATGACTTGACAAGACTGGTGGCAGACTCTGATTAGCTAACTCTGGTTGAAACTCAAGAGCAACCTGTTGGAAAAATTAAAAACAAAAGAATGAGCTAAAAAGCCCAGTGAGTGGTGCTTCCATATAAAAATAATAATGTTTAGTAACACACTTTTCTTAATAAACATAAATCAATTTTCTGTACGTGCAAATAATGTAGTTTATGCTTGAGATCCTTTCAACACGTTAAAAACAATGTGTAACAATAACTCTTAAGTCAACAACTCCAGAAATATAAGCACAAGTTTGTAAAACATAGATAGGAAAATCTGCAATTACAGCTCTGGAAAGCATAAACACAACTAGTGAAATTTATCACCAAATCTGTACCCAAATCTCTATCATACTATGTACCGAGTAATCTCCAGATACATAGCAGAACATATCTCTGTCATACGTGCACGTAGAGCAAACTCTAACATCTGTAATGCTTCAGGTCCAGGATTTGGATCAGGATTCGGAATCCGGATTTGGCACCTAATGGCCCCGGCATTCCCCTGCATCCCCTGCGGCCTTGGCACACTAGCATACTATAGAAACACATTCTTATAGCATACGGGTAATAACCATGGGTACAAGTTCTAGTGGTTTGAAAACAATTTCTATATAATAATCATCGTAAGTTCTCAAACCCCACACATTCTCAAATTGTGGTTCCATAACTTTAAGCCATAAGTCAAAGATCAACTAAAATCATGATTCAAAAATCAAGTTATTTCTAAAACTCACAAATACTTGATTTCACCTCAAATAATTGAACTTTTTGCCAATTGGCTACAATCTAGAGATTTTCATAAACTCACCTTTCATAAGCTTAATAAATTCAAATAATTAAATCATTGTAGCTAAACTTCAATAAACACAAATCTCTTCAAATTCAAATATGCTAAAAAATGAATTCAATTTAGTGATCATATGTCACTTTCTCATCAAATTAGTAAATCATCAATCTCAATAATAATCAATTTGTGAAATACAAGTAATTTCCTCCAAATTTTCATATAACTAAATCATTTGCATTAACATTAATTGAAATTGATTTCAAATCTCACAAAAATATCATCAATTACTAAAATAATTGAAATACTTTATAAATTAACCACTCACAGAAATATCATCGTTAGCTCTTCAAATCATATGCTAGTCCAATTTCTGTCCAATCTGAAATTTTCAATAACCATACCATAGATTATGAATTATTTCCAAGAGAAATAAACATAAACTTCCTATTAATCAACTAAATCAATTTCCAATTTCTTTCTCTTCCATCTTAATCCAAATTCTCAAATTAAACTTTCTCCCTCATTCCAATAATGTAGACAACATAATTGTCTTTTCTCCAATCAACTAATATTTTCTTCTCTCTCTCTTCCACAATCCGTCTTTTTCTTAAAATCAAATAACATTTATTTATTTATTTATTTCCAAACTACCTCTCTCCTCATTTACATCTCTTCCTTTCATATTACAAATTGTCAATAAAATAATGGTTTATCTACTCCAATTCAATTCTCTCTCTCACGTGGGCACCCATCTCAACCATCAAATTCTTCTAATTTCTTTTATTACCAATGTACCTTTAATGATAAAATAATCTATCACCTCTTTTCACTATTCATCATCTTCTTCCTTAAACTCAAAACATTTCTTCCCTTTCACAAATCTACAACTTCCAATCTAGCCCTTTCATTTCTTTCTTTTTATGATTATAAATTTTTCCATTGATCTTTCCACACCAACTATTCCTTTCTTGGAAATTTCTCTCTCTCTCTAGAATTTATATTGCAATAGTCTACCAAAAACAACATGATTTGCTCATTCACAAATTTCTTCATACAACAAAACCGAGCAAGAACACAATAAATTAGTAAACCTCATAAAAGCTTTCAAAAAGTAGAAGAAATCAAAGAGATCCACAACATAAATCTCAACCTTTCATGATCATCCTTGTACAAATACCCCACTTTAAAGTGTCAAATACTTCCATATTTCTTAATCTTTCAACTTTCAGAGAAAACAAAACTTACCCCGGCTTGAAATCTTGCCTAATAAACTTCCTCTTCTCATGTAACTCTCCTTCTCTTTCTCTTCCTCTCTCCTTTCTTTTCCTCCTCTCCTTCTCTGTTTTTCGTGAACATCTTTTCTTTTCTCTTTTTTTTTTTTTTTTTTTTTCTTTTTAAAACCAAAATAATATGTGTGGCTTGCAATTTATCAAACAAGAATATATGTGGCTTCTTTGAAGCCACACATTATTTATTTTATTTATTATTATTATTATTATTTCAAAAATACACCAAAACCATACATATTTTCACTTTCCTTTTTCCTTTTTCTTTTAACAAAAATTTACCCCATAAATTTCAATTTACTTTTACTTCCAATTTATTCCAAACTTCTCCTCTTTCAAGACATTTGAAAATCAAATAACTATTATGCCATATAAATATTAGAAATCCAAAATTGGATCTTACAAAATATTACCACCTTTTAAGAATTTCGTCCTCGAAATTCAATCAAGAAGTACATTTGAACTTCACCTTTTCATGTTACAACTTCATTGCACATTTTCTTTTTTCCGAGTTCTCAAAGACATAAAAGAGTGTTATAAAAATATTATCTTCTTTAAGAATTTCGTCCTCGAAATTCAGCCTTGCGAGTGAAGTTAATAACTAAGAATTTTGAACATGTGAGTAGCATTTTTCCTGGGCATAATTTGCTTCCCCATGAAATCTTGCTAACAAATAATCTTATTGCAAAATACATTTTCCTTTTCATCCAAAACTATCACAACTGTATCTCATATGGAACCATAACTCAACTTTATATCATCGTCCATAATCTTATAAGCCTCTCAAATATTGTATGTTATAACAAATTTCCAATTGACGTAATTGTCCCTAATTAATTTGATAACAACCTCGACATTTTATCAACACTCAGTTGAAATTGTGAGAGAAATATGGAGTACATAAAATCATATTCATCCAAAATCATGAGCATCCTTGTCAAAGGTGATTTACGTACTAAAATCAACATATGGTCTCTCTTTGACTTCATATCGAATCACTACACGTACTCTTTCTTAATTTTCATCTTTTCGCTAGTCAATATTATCTTCTCTACAAATAATTTGAGGAAGTTCATGACCTGTCGATTCCTTCTCACCACCTTATTACAACAAGTGGAGTTTTTGTACTTCTTTTCATGCAATGTTTTAGCTGACACCATCTCTATACTCAAATAATAACTCTTGTTATAAGAAAGCTTCACAAGAGAGTAAGGATTATCTCATCTTTCTTTCAATCACCAATAGTTGTGTCACATAACTTCCAAAGTCTAGATATAGTGCTTTCCAATTATCCAACGATTTGGGGTGGATGACTATACTAAAATGTAGCTTGGTACCTAACACTTACTATAAACTAGGCCATGATTGGAAAGGAATCTCAAATTTTTGTCTAACACTTTTTGGCTCTAAGGACTCATTTAAACTGATTATATCATCCATATAGAACTTTGCCAATTTACCAAGGATTTCACAATCTGGATTGATATTGATTAGCAATCTTGACCAACATAATAACCATCAACCAATATAATTTCAATCATAACCACTCTTAATGCAAAGTAAGACCAAATAATAAATCCATCATCCATAATTCTATCAATCCAAGCAAGGTTTTATACTCAACAATTTGCAAATTTGGTTTCTAATTTATAAACTGAAAAATTCTGCATTCAATTGTTTGAAATCACCCCATAAAGAAAATCTAATTGCATCTCTCTTAAACAACTTACCTCCTTGCTTAGGGCAACTATAATAAATTACTCTAATCATAATGTTCTTTCAACTTTCGTCATCTTCTCTTACACAAATTTCATTCTTTCTAGTTAAATATATACTTTAAACTCTTGTAATTTGCCCATATATGAAACCTCTCCTCTTAGAGATAATGTCACTACTCCTTAAGTATCTCATACCTTAAGGCTAATACCATTTTAGTAAATCCTCAATCACAAGTTGGATAATTATGCTTGTGATTCTACACCATTCTGAAATATAAACCATTAACTTTCCATTTTGCATCAAACACAACCAAACCTAATATCTCTGTCGATAACAAGTTATTCACTATGCATTGGAAGTATTATAATGAGTGGCAACTAGCATTTGCTTCAAATTTCAAGAACTTTGCTCATACTTATTTGCCTATATACATTTCAAATTCTTTCTAATCAAACATATCAGTAGAGCATCTATCTTGAATAATCTTCCAATAAAACGGCCAACTCATCTCAAAAGCTATGTACTTCAATAACAGTTCTAGGTCATCCCATTTAAATCTTGCCTCAATCTTGTGATGATCAGGAATTGTGTCATTTACATCATTCATGTCTTTTACAAGATTCACTTGGTCTAGAAACACAACTTGATCAAGCAAAAATGCAAACTTGTTAACCTTAATATATAACCCCTTCATCTTGCAATGTTTGTAGCTTATTATGAGATATCTCACGTGCTCTTCTTTACTTTCAGAATTTGTCAACTTGCCCATAACGAATACAACCACAATTGTATTATTAAGAATTGAACACTTTGTTTCCAAAATCCATAATTTTGTTGGTTCATTAACTACTAACTTGTATGGTACAACCAAAAACTCATCTTACATAAATAGAGTCCTAAAGGCAAATTTTTTGGTACTTCCATTCCTCAAATATTGGTGGTATCCCACTCACATAACATTCAAGAATATGTTGAGATATCTTTGAACTAATCAAGCAAGCCCTCTATTCAGGTAGTGAATACTTACTATGTGCAAGCACCTTATAATGTCATCCTTTTTCCAACAATTAATACAATTGTACCACCTGGTAAGGTGTTAGGTTTAGTGAAGTTTGCTAATCGCTTGACCTGTTAATTGTACTAGCTAAAAAGCCATGTACATTCTCCAATGGTCCTCTAGGCTTCTTCATTTCTAACTAATCTTTCAACTCTCATAATCTTTTTTTTTCTACGTACTTTCCATTTATTCTATTTCTTTATCAAGACAGGAGCTTACCCTTTACCCTTTAATACTTCAATATGGTCACTGATCTTTGTACTAACTTAAAACACTCATTTTGTATCAAATGTCTCTTGACCACAAACAAATATTCTTCATAAAGGAATCCCTTGAATTCGCTTTAATTTCTTATTTCAAAGTCTCGATTTCAATTTCTTAATTTTAAAGTCTATTACTTATTATTAACTCCAATTAACTACAAGCTCTTACTTTGAAAAGAAAGCGATAAACACCAATTCCTATCCTTTAAGCATATAATTACATCAGAAATTTTCCTAACTTCCCCATCATATATCTACTTTTATATGTTGATCACTTTTAACAATGTGTTACTCCTTTAGCTTTCACTTGCTAAAATTTGAATTTTCCTCAAGTTCTTGAGCATCTTCATTTCAATTGCTACTAACATAAAGTAAATTCACCATCTATATTTTTCTCTTCTCATAGTTGCTTCAACTAATCTCCCAATTACTCTCCACTCTAACTCTATACAATGGTGGACAATATTCCTCATATAAAACCTTCTTTTTTTTTTTTTTTTTTTTTCTGAATTCATTCCAACTAATTTCGTGACCATTTGATCGTTTACTTGTATTTAATTTCCACCAATCCTAAGCCACTTCTTCTAAAAGAAATATAGCAAGGTCTTATCACCTTTTATTTTCAAGGCATTCCATTACCTCTAAATACATTTACAACTTGTCCATCCAGTTTTCTACATCAACTGGATTCGAGGCTACAGTAAATGGCTTGCTCCTAACTCTATCAATCATTCAATCGTATAGTTTTTTTTTTTTATTTCATTTTTTTTAAACATCTCATCTTAAGTAATTTTAACCATAAACGATTTTTCTCTATCATTCGCATCCCCTTGTTCCTCATCTTCTGAGTAACTAATATCTCCAACCAATTCTTCATTCACCATACTTTGCTTACCAGTAGCTCATTGAGTTTCAATTTCTTATAACATACGTGATCTGCCACCATGACTCATGATTACTTACCATGCATTGCATATCACTACATGCACTTACAACTCATGTCATGCAGAATCTTATTGCTCTGATACCAAACTGTCCAAACTACCTCTCTCCTCATTTACATCTCTTCCTTTCATATTACAAATTGTCAATAAAATAATGGTTTATCTACTCCAATTCAATTCTCTCTCTCACGTGGGCACCCATCTCAACCATCAAATTCTTCTAATTTCTTTTATTACCAATGTACCTTTAATGATAAAATAATCTATCACCTCTTTTCACTATTCATCATCTTCTTCCTTAAACTCAAAACATTTCTTCCCTTTCACAAATCTACAACTTCCAATCTAGCCCTTTCATTTCTTTCTTTTTATGATTATAAATTTTTCCATTGATCTTTCCACACCAACTATTCCTTTCTTGGAAATTTCTCTCTCTCTCTAGAATTTATATTGCAATAGTCTACCAAAAACAACATGATTTGCTCATTCACAAATTTCTTCATACAACAAAACCGAGCAAGAACACAATAAATTAGTAAACCTCATAAAAGCTTTCAAAAAGTAGAAGAAATCAAAGAGATCCACAACATAAATCTCAACCTTTCATGATCATCCTTGTACAAATACCCCACTTTAAAGTGTCAAATACTTCCATATTTCTTAATCTTTCAACTTTCAGAGAAAACAAAACTTACCCCGGCTTGAAATCTTGCCTAATAAACTTCCTCTTCTCATGTAACTCTCCTTCTCTTTCTCTTCCTCTCTCCTTTCTTTTCCTCCTCTCCTTCTCTGTTTTTCGTGAACATCTTTTCTTTTCTCTTTTTTTTTTTTTTTTTTTTTTCTTTTTAAAACCAAAATAATATGTGTGGCTTGCAATTTATCAAACAAGAATATATGTGGCTTCTTTGAAGCCACACATTATTTATTTTATTTATTATTATTATTATTATTTCAAAAATACACCAAAACCATACATATTTTCACTTTCCTTTTTCCTTTTTCTTTTAACAAAAATTTACCCCATAAATTTCAATTTACTTTTACTTCCAATTTATTCCAAACTTCTCCTCTTTCAAGACATTTGAAAATCAAATAACTATTATGCCATATAAATATTAGAAATCCAAAATTGGATCTTACAAAATATTACCACCTTTTAAGAATTTCGTCCTCGAAATTCAATCAAGAAGTACATTTGAACTTCACCTTTTCATGTTACAACTTCATTGCACATTTTCTTTTTTCCGAGTTCTCAAAGACATAAAAAGGGAAAATATTTATTTGGATGGTGTTGCAACGCTGTAAGTAGCGTTGCAACGCTATGTCTTCTGGTTTCTAATGCTGAATGGCTGCTATTGTAGCGTTGCAACGCTATGCTCTCGGGCTCTAAAGCTTTATTCTTCCTCTTCAACACTTGGATACTCAATCATGGCCTTAATTTTCTCCAAATTCATCCAAATACTTCTCAAAACTCTGGTTTTGCTCCAATTGCTCATTTTTTGCAAAATATACATAAAAATACATGAAAGTACACACAATCATAGCGAAACTAGCATAAAAATAAGCCTAGAAATAACACACTTATGCATGCTATCAGTGATAGATGAAAAAAAAGGCTGAATTATTAAAAAAAAAAGGAAAAACCCATAAACTTTGTCCCTTGTTTCAAAAATACCCATATTCTTTCAAAAGTTTCAATATTACCTTTGACCTTTCATAAATATTTCAAAACTACCATTGTAGTTGAATGAGAAACCGTTAGAATGTTGAACGAAAGTCGAGGTATCTGAATGTCGTTCTTTCTGCTTAATCCAGACAAGCATTTGTTCACATGTAATTTCAAATGAGAAATGAGACACGTGTAAATGAATTTAATTTGTATTGATAATGTAGTGGAGTACAATCTCTAATTTGTTCGTTTGATTCTTTCGCTCAAATGTAAATCTGTTTCAAGGGCTTTGCAACTTGTTCTTGAACGTAGATTTATCTCGAGGGCTTCGCAACTTGTTCTCGAATGTGAATTTATTTCAAGGGCTTTGCTGTTTGTTCTCAAACGTCGATTTGTCTTAAGGGCTTTGCACTTGTTCTCGAATGTGGTTTTATTTCGAGGGCTTTATAGCTTGTTCTCGAATGTGGATTTGTTTCGAGATCTTCAGCTTATTTCCAAATGTGAATTTGTCTCGAGGGCTTTGCAACTTGTTCTTGATCTTCAAAGTCTTATGGTTTTCAAGGCTTTGGTTCAGAGAGTGTTTGATCTTCAGGAACTTCATGAGACTTCGCAGCTTTGTTTTTTAATTCTCTCTTTCTGAGCTTCTTCAGTTTTCTGGACAGTTTCCACTTTTGAACCCTTCAAATAGTGGGGAAGCTCTCTATTTATGATGTTCCTCAAGGCCCTAAATGGACTTGGACCTAATTATTGGACTGGGCCTGGTTGGCCTAGGGCCTAAACCCCTTTGGATTGGGATTAGTTGACTTTAGGCCTAACCTTTTGGGCTGGAACGTTGCTGGATTAGGACCTCCAATTTGGGCTTTGTCTAAAATTGATTCAAATTTCATATAACCCAATTGCATATTTGGATTTGTCATAATTTAATTTAGGGATGCTTGCAAATTTAATTAATCCCTAATTAAATAAATAATTTTGTCACTAATTTTAAGTAATGACATGATAATTTCTGATTGGCCAAAATTTTTATTCCAACAAATGCCTCATTTTCAAGATTTATGCACTGGTATATGTAAGTGAATCTCGAAAAAGATAATTTGGAATCAAAATTTAAGATGTTTGCTCCTAACTTGGATTCCATTTTGTGTATTGATTTGATCAAAATATGAAAATTTTCATAATTTTGATTTTTTTTGTTTTGACACACTTTTTTACCAATTCATCAAAATATGAATTTGGGTCAATACTTTAATTTTCTTTTCTAGCATAAAATTCTGATTTGAACTTAGTAGAATTTATGTTCTACCTTAATTTAAAATTTGAACTTGGGGCAAGGTTAAAATTTTACTTGAAATTGGAATAGGATTTGGACTTTACCCAATTTTTGTTTGAACAAATTTGATCTAATTTTGATTTGGGATAAAATTTAGATTGTGCCCAAATTTTTCTTTGTGAGATAAAATTTTAATATAAGCATTTGGATTTGTCTTCAAATTGATTTGAATTAAAAATAGGATTTTGGATATTCAAAACTTGACTTGAATTTTTTTTTTTTGAGTTCAACAACATTTGGGAGTGGGGGGATTCGAACCTATGACCTCTTGATCATAAGCCCATACTTTATGCCAGTCGAGCTATGCTCTTGTTGGCAACTTGACTTGAATTTAGAATAACATTTGAACTTGAAATTTATTCTAAATTCTGACAAAATTATGAATATGCCCAAATTTGGGGGTTTTTGTACGGATGACCCGTTTTCCAATGCTTTAATGACTGATGACCTGCATTCTGAAAATAATGAAATATGACCCATTCTGACATGACATAGTGCGCAAAATTACACATGAGGGTAGTATGAGGTGGTCTTGCTTGTTCACGCTCTCGTAGGCGGAAACGCTCTCGCTCTAGCTCTCTCGCTCTCGCTCAAATGAGTGGTTGAAAATCTGGAGAAAAAAAAAAGACAAGAAAAAATTACGTCATAGAAGAGCTAGAGCAGCAGAGCTAGAGCAGCAGAGCTAGAGCGAGAGCGAGAACGAGCTAGAGAGAGAACGAGCTAGAGCGAGAGCGAGAGCGAGAACAAGCTAGAGCAAGAGAGAAAACGAGCTAGAGCGAGAGCGAGAATGAGCGAGAGTGAGAACGAGCTAGAGCGAGAGCGAGAACGAGCTAGAGCAAGAGATAAAACGAGCTAGAGCGAGAGCGATAACGAGCGAGAGCGAGAACGAGAACAATCTAGAGCAAGAGAGAAAACAAGCTAGAGCGAGAGCGAGAACGAGCTAGAGTGAGAGCCAGAACAATCTAGAGCAAGAGAGAAAACAAGCTAGAGCGAGAGCGAGAATGAACTAGAGCGAGAGCGAGAACGAGCTAGAGCGAGAACAATCTAGAGCAAGAGAGAAAACAAGCTAGAGTGAGAGCGAGAACGATCTAGAGCGAGAGCGATAAAAGCTAGAGCAACGATGCCCTCACAGTAATTTGGACGGGATGTAAAGTACGGAAAGGGTCATATGTCATTAATTTCAAAACACATGTCAAATGGCATCGATACGCGTGAAAGTGAGTCATCTGTGCAAATTTCCCCCAAATTTGTCTTAAGATGAAAAAAAATCAATTAAGTTTTGCCTTGGCCAAATTTGAACTATACTATTTTTTTTTAATTAACTTGAATAAAATTTGGCTCGCATCTAACTCTTATTGATCTTGGACAACCTTTGAACTTTTAGTCTTGAACACTCTTCCAATTTTAATCCAGAATAGAGTTAGGTGGTTCCCAATTTTGAAGTAGGATCTAATTTGAAATGCCCTTGAGGAGAATTGTACAAAAATCAGATCAACCAAATCATGAGTACGAATCAAAATCCTACAAACTCGATTCCAACCAAGCTGAATAACAGATTTAGAGCTTCAATGTATTTGTATTTGGTCATATATAAGTTCTAACTGTACCTGGATCATGGATTATAGCCTTGAAATCAAAATTTGATTTTGAAGTTGCAAGTTTCAGATTAAAGATTTTATAAAAAAATCTAAATCACCAACCGAACCAAAGACATGTGACAATCTCAGTCTCCAAAATTTCCCTATAAATACCGATTAGAATGTAAACTCACCAATCACCATCCAAGTTTCAAGCTCGTGGAGGTGTTTAATAGAAAGTCGAAGAGTGAAGAACCTAGTCGCCGCTGCTGTGGGTCTCTGCCAGACATCGTGCTCCTTCCAAGACAAAGTTTTCGTCTATTCGCATCTCTCAACTTTCATTCCGAGCCAAACTCGACATGGAGATCGCGTAGTTGTGGTCTTTGTCGGACTTGCACACTGAACACAGTCACCACCAATGATTTGCACACAGAATTCAGTCGCCGCGAATCCGCAGCAGCCATCGCGGGTTTTTGAGCGTCGAAGATCCTTGGGTCAAGCGCAGTCGCTACCGCTGTACATCGTGGTCCCTCTCAGATCTAGTTGCAGTCTGTTCGTGTGTTGCCGACGCCCACCGCTGAGTCGAAGCCGCTGCACATCATGGCTGTCGAATTTGCCGCTTGCCGTTGCGGTCTGGTCTGAAAAAAAAAACATATGTATGCCAATTGCCAATAACAATTAAATGATAAAAAGGAGTTTACATATAGATATACCCATAAATACATATATTAAATAAATGAAAAGTCATATAAGTATAAATAAAAAATGAAAAATAATTACAAAATCTGAGCACAAAAAGCCTCGAACCTAGGAGGACCTAATAGATGAGAAAGAGCGTTGACGCCACTCAACCAAGGAGGAAACACTTCAATTTGGAATAGACAAAATAGTACTAATAATTAACTATTTATTTCAATTGTGTAAAAAAAGGAAAAATTGATAAATTGAGGAGGCACGTGCCCCTTTGGCCCCTTAATAGATCCGGCCCTGTTTAGGAGAGGGGTGATTGTGATGATGTATTGTGGAGAGAGAATGAGAAAGAGATTGATTTCTCTTTTTTCTTCTTTAATGCTTTGTGAGGCATAATGATGAGGGGTTTTTTTTTCATCTTCTTTTTCCAACTTTAAGTCAAATGCTCCCTTTCTTTTTATTATTATTTTTTGTGTTTTTTTTTTCACTTCATGTTACTTTCCTTTTTTTACTCATGTTTCTCTCTTTTTTTAAACCATTTTCTTATGATAATTTTTTTTATGCTTTTTTTTTTAATGCAAACTTTTTTTTTTATTATTTCTTTTATTTTACTAATCATTTTTAGCCACACTATCGCAAGTTTCATCCCATATCATCCCCCCCCCCCCCCCCCCCCCCAAGTGAAACATGACTTAAAGTGAAACGAAGTCAGAACTTGAAGTGAAGCCGATGAAGCTTGACTTGAACCAAAGTAGAGCCCGAAATTGAAGACTTGAACTGGAGCGGAGCCCGAAATTGAAGATTTGCATTTTTTTTTTAAAAGTTAAAAAAGGAAAAAGATATTATATTTTATATATTTAAAAAAGTAGAATTTTCAACGTCTTTTTCCTAAAATATATTTTTATAATTTAGATATCATAATTTTTAGTTAATAAAAATTTTAAAAGCAATAAAAATTAATAAAAATGTTTTTAAAAAATAAAATGCTAAAAGGATCTTTATAATATCAATAATTTTATTAAGTAAAAGTAACAAAAAAAAACACAAAAATTTTAAATAACATTACATACGAAATATAATTCCAATAAATTTTAATAACATTTAGTTAAGAAAATTTTAAAAGTATTTTTTAAGAAAAAATAATTAAATGTATAGTATTTGATGGGTTAATTCAATGGGCTAGGCCAAGTCTGGCCTAAACTTTGATCCAATAATCCAAGTCCAAAGGTTTGGTCGTGGGCTTGGCTATTGAAGGTTGGGCCGGCCCGGGTTGAGTCCAAAAAGTGTCTTAGGCCCACATGATTTCACCCTACACTCTTTAGGGTCGATCGGGTCGACCCAACCCAACAATTAGGGGTGTTCATCAGTCGGTCGACGTCGGTTTTGGGCGAAAACCATCGCCGACCATTGACACATCGATTTTCAATGGTCGGTTTTCTACGGTTTTGGAGTGGTTGGAGACGTCGACCAACCAACCACATGGTCGGTCGGTCGATTTTCGTCAATTTTTGTAACTCCGGCAAATTGAACAAAAATAAGTGAGAAAAGGATAAGAAAAAAGGAAAAAAAAAAGAGAAGAGAGAAGAAATAGAGAAAAAAAAAACAAGAAATGAATAAGAGATGGAGAAGAAGGAGACGAAAGAAGAAATCTTGAAAAAAAAAGGGAAAATAAGAAAGAAGAAGGAAGAAGGAAGAAGAATGACTCTTTTTATAGATTGTTGGCTTTGTGGATGTGCGCAAATCTGGAGATCACAAATTTGAAGTCTTGTTGGTGAGAGAGAAGAAGAAAGAAGAAAGGAGAAGAAGAAGAAGTTTCAGAAGAAGAAGAAGAAGAAGAGGTTGAAGAGAGAAGAGAGAAGAAGGGAGTATGGTGGAAATTGGAAAAATAAGAGAAATCGAGAAAGGAGAGAGAGAATTTTTTTTTATAATAATTACCTCCTCGGGAAGAGGAAGACCATTAAATTGGTCTTCCTCTTCCCAAGAGAGGAAAGTTGGCTAGTATTATATATATTTTTTTAAATTGTAAAATCGGTCGGTCGGTCGGTTTGGGTTCTTATTGAGCTCTCCGACCGACTGACGATGGGTTTTATCAATCGGAAAAATCGACTCTGACTGACTATGTATGAAAACTTACCGACCAACGTAGGTTCGGTCGGTTTTGGTCGGTCGGATCAGTTTTTGGTCTCACATGAACACCCCTACCAACGATGAGGGTGAACACCAAGCCACGTAGGTTCCCATTCAGCCACATCAGTGTCACATCAAAGGGTGCCCACAGAAAAGCTTCCCAAGTTAAGGACATAAGGCTCGGTAGAATTCCTGCTGCCATGTTAGGTGGTATGAATATGCCAAAGGACAAGGGAAACTCTATAAATACCAGAACTCATTCCGTTATCAAGGTACACAATATTATCCTTGCTCAACTCGACACCACTCGGTCTAAGTACAAACTTGAGCATCGGAGTATGTTGGACATAACATTACACAATAGTGTGAGTATCTTCCTTGCAAGTCTGCTCGACGCATTGACTTAACACCTTTGTCATGGGCTTATGTGGACTTGTGACCAGATTCTTGTTGAGATTTATGCCTTATAGCCTCGTAACTAATGTTTTATTATTTAATAATTATTTGATTATTTGATTTGCAATTTACATTATTCACTATATAAAAATTCAAGGTTATTAGTGTAATCTTGAACAGTATGCATTGTCACGAGAAGAACATGTTTAAGAAATAACCTATAGAGTCTATAGTATATGGATAAAGTTGGGTGCTTTGTCTTGGTAACACTGTTGATATGACCCACTTTATAATACTTACAAATAATTTTATACAAATCATTCATGTGGAGACACGTGAGTGAAGGTATCATATATAATGAGTTTTTATAACACTGGATCGTAAAATATTTAATCTCTTTTTATAAATTTGTTAATTGAGAAGATTAATATTTCACAGGATGATTAAATGCGACTCGATCTTAATTTTGAGTAAGTTATGAGCTTCTATCTGGGAGGGTTTATCCTTTGATTTGGATGGGTAAGAGTGATTTTTGTAGTCGATTCAATAAGCCTACCATTTTGAAGACTTGGCGAAATAGGAAGTTGGGAACATAAGTTTCTGAAGATGAAATTATTCCTTCCCATAAAGGGAAAGTAGATTAGTAGTTCCCTTACGTGCTAATTTTAGGACTTGAACAATAGGGTTTCACTCTCTCACTGGACTGAAAAAGACTTAGTTTATGATTGGATCATAAACAGATTGTTCATTAGAGAATCAATGGTACTTAAGGTATAAGATATAATCACAGAGGTAAAACAGACTTTTGACCTAACTGTAATTACGAATAACTCGTAAAGAATTGACTTGCATGTAATGGTTATATCCATGGACTCAACTTGTTCTACAATACATAAGAGTGCAACTCTAGATCTATATAGTGGAGCGACTTAGAATTAATGAATGAAAATTGATTAGTGATAATTCTTGTCACTACGGGTTTGCAACATGGAGTGGCCATCTTAGTTTCCAAGATGAGGAAAATGGAGTCACCACCAGCATTTATTTGGAAGGTGTGACTGGGCACCCAAAAATATGTTAAGATGATTTGCGAATAAAAGATTTAGGTTCATGGGTCGTTTGTGTATGGGGAAGGTATTAGCACCTCACAACACTCATTCAATGGAACAAAATTTTACTTTTCTTGTGATATTTTAACGAAAACGACCTTTATAGAAAAAAAAATATTTAGTTTTGATTTTTTAAATGTCCCATGTTTTATTGATCACTATTTTAAAATTAAGTAATGAGCAATAATTATAGGTGGCATAAAGCCATTCAAAATTTATTTGAATTTTATTTGGCATTCCAAAATAAATTCATCACCTCAAGAATATTAGGGAATCAACATCTTGATTTCCTAATCTCCATCATAGGAAAGTTTTTTTTTTTTTAAAGGAAAATGTTTGGTTTATTAATTTATAAACATGTGTGAGAAAATGATCTTTTTAAATTTTAGATTTGATTTAATGCTTTGAAAAGAAAATCAATGGGATGCTTTTTTTGAGAAATCAAAATTTCGTTTAAGAAAATCATTTTATGGAAATGCTCTTTATAAAAATAATTTTTTTGTATTTTTTTTATGAATATATATATATATATATATATATATATATATATATATATATATATATATATTTGTTTTTAAAAAAGGAAAACGTCAAATTTAGAAAAACAAAGTTTGCTAAAAAAAAAAAACTCCCTTGCATGAAAATGCTATCTATGAAAGTATTTTTGGTACTCTTTATAAAAAAATATTTTTTTTAAAGAAATAAAACTTCAATTTTAAAAAAATCAAATATTTCCCCTTTTTAAAGAACTTCTTTTTTTTTTTTTTGTATTTTATCGGAAATATAATAAAGAAGAATTCATGAAAAGAGAAATAATTGCACACACAAAAAACTTTATTTAACACAATTTTATTTTTTTAAAGAAAAATATTAAAATCAAATCTCGGCATCTCAAGATTTTGATTTTTCACCTCAAGAATCTTACTATGTCGGCATTCCGAAAATTAAAAGTTCTATCATTGGAAAAGTTCTTTTTTTAGAGCTATTGAATCAAAGACTCTAGAATATCTATGGTTTATACACAATATACATATATATTGAAAATCTCAATTTAGGAGATATTTTTATCAAACATTTTTTTTTTGTTTTTAAAAGGAAAGAATTTTATTAAATACGTTTGTTTAAAAGACACATTAAAATCAAATCTTGGCATCGCAAGAAATTGATTTCTCACCTTAAGAACCCAAAATAGCGGCATCTTGAGTATTTTGAGTTCCATCATTGGAAGGTATTTAAAAGGTTTTCTCAAAAATTCATAATACAATTATTAGAAATTACCAAGAATACCTCATTAACGAAATTTGACATAATATACATAATCGTCTATTAAATCAAAATACAATTAGTGAAATCAATTAACCAAAGAAGGATTTAAGCCATGATTCATGAAATTTCAACATTACAAATATACATAATGCATATATGAAATTAGTCTAGAATGAACCTAACAATAATATGCAAACACATAGAAATAAAAGTCCTATTTGGGATAAGACAAACTCACCATTAAAGATGGTTGTGAATGTTTTATTTTCCTTGCCGGTTTTTGTTGTAAATGAAACAACGAGAAAGTGATGGAGGAGAGAAAAAAAAAAGAGAGGGAGAGATAGAAATTTAGAGGTGGTGGAGAGAAAAAGAAATTGTTGGAGTGAGGGGAAAAATGTAGTTGTTAAAGGGAAAGAAAAAAAAATTGTGGGAGAGGAAAATAGGAGAATGTGTGAGAAAAAAAGTGTAGGAGAGTTGGGTAGAGGGGGAGAAAACGTGGGGAGAGAGAGAAAATGAAAAAAAAAATGGCCTCCTCCCCCCTCCCAAAAGCTTGTCTTTAGCCTTCAATTTATAGAAATATCAAATCATTCTCATTTAGAAAAAAATAAATCATAACAAATTTTAAAGGAATAAATAATTGAAAGTGATTAAATTGATTTTAAGAATATTTGGCCAAATTGGTTCCTTCCAAAAATTGGTTAAATCAAATAATTTTTTCATACAAGAAAGATTTGAGTGTTAATCTTTTTAAGATTTTATTCTCTCTACAACGAAAAAGAGGTAACAATTTTTTATTTTATTTTATTTTTTACTAAGAAAAGGAAAAGGAAAAGAATCAATCAAAATATTTGCTTTTTTTATATTTTTTATTTTTCTTAAAGACATAGACAACAATAATTCTAAATTATGAAAAAAACACACGATTTAAAAAAATATATTGGACAAATTTAGGGGTCTACAGTTTGCCCCCCTTTGTTCATTCTTATAGAATAAAAGGATGGACAAAGGTGTAGACCTTAATTTATTAGATATATTTTTTGGTTTTTGTTGTTGTTGTTGTTGTTATTATTATTATTATAAGGGTAAGCAAATGTCATCGCGGTAAAGTAACGTGTTGGGGGCCAGGGGTCAAACAAGCATCTCCGCAGCAAATATGTCAAGGGCTAGAGGTCAAACAAGCACCTCATGACATGGTTTAAATCAAGATGAACAAGCGTTATTACAGCAAAATGATACGCTGGGGGTTAGGGGTCGAACAAGCACCTCCGCAGGATAGATGTCAAGGGTAGGTTAGGGGTCGAACAAGCACCTCATGACATGGTTAAAGTAACAAGTTTCATTGCAGCAAAGTGATATGCTGGGGGCCAAGGGTTGAACAAGCACCTCATGACATGGTTAAAGTAGAGATAAACAAGTGTCATCGCAGCAAAGTGACACGCTGGGGGCTAGAGGTCGAACAAGCACCTCTGCAGCAAAAATGTCAAGGGCCAGGGGTCGAACAAGAACCTCATGACATGATTAAAGTAGAGATAAACAAATGCAAAGTGATATGCTGGAGGCCAGGGGTCAAACAAGCACCTCTACAGCAAAGATGTCAAGGATCAGGGGTCAAACAAGCACCTCATGACATGGTTAAAGTCACAAAAATCATCGTAGCAAAGTGATATGTTTGGGGCCAGGGGTCGAACAAGCACCTCCACAGCAAAGATGTCATGAGCCAGGGGTCAAACAAGCACCTCACGACATGGTTAAAGTAGCAGAAAATATGATGCGAACTTTTAAACGTAAGTGCTAAAGAAAGATCTTTTACTGACAAACCGAAATCTTCTGAAATTGCCACATTATTTATGCAAGTTTTTCTTTACAAGAAGTAAACCAGTATGACATACTCTTTTTTTTTTCAAAATGTATTTATTGCTGAAATCTTTTGATAAATGCTTTCGAATAAAGATTCTCATCCAAAATTTGTCCCAGTATTTGTGCATAATTTTTGAAAGACAGTTTCGAAAACAATAACTTCTTAAAAAAGATGTTTTTTTTTTCACTAATGAGAATTAATCGAGCATGTTTTGGTTTTTTTTTTCTTTTTCCAGAGGTGTTTATGAATGAGATCTTTTAATGAATGACTTCGAATAAAGACTCTCATCCAAAATTTTCCCCAGTATTTATGCATAATTTTTCTTATTTTTTTTAACAATTTTTTTTAAAAAAAAAAGTATATTTATAAAGAGAGATTTTTTTTTGACAAAAAACCTTATGAAAAAGACTCACACCTAGAAACTGTTCCAATGTTTATGCATGATTACTTAAAACACAACTTTGAAAAGGGTAACTTCTTAAACAATTTTTTTTCCTTTTTTTTTAAAGCCCAATTTCGAAAAGAAAGTAACTTCCTAAAGAAGCTTTTTAGGGATAAGGAATAATCCAATATATTTTGGTCCTCTTTTTTTTCAAAAAGTCTTTATGAATGAAATGCATTCAAATAAGGACTCTCATATGTAATTTTCCCTAGTATTTATGCATAATTTTTTTTATCTTTTTTTTTTAAAGAAAACTATTTTTTTTTTTTTTAAAAAAAGACTTCATAAAGAGGATTCCATTTTTTTCTTTTTCAATTTTTTTGCTTTGTTTTTTTTTTTTAATAAAAAAAACTAACTTTACTTGGCCTCCCTTACATACTACCAAATGATATTAAATCATGAGAAATATAGCTTTGTCCTTGTCTGAAAATATCTTTTTTTCCTTCTTTTTTTTTTTTTTTTTTTTTTTTTTTTTTTTTTTTTTGTGAATGTCCTCATTTTGATATGATTGCAATTGCTTTTTTGTTGTCATGATGCTCCAACGGATAAGCTTGGCGATACACAATAGACATGATGGGATTTGATTTGCTAGAATTGTCTCATATGCTATTTGAATGACTGATAAAGGTAATCTATAACATCGTTTTATTTGGTCTAACTATTTCACAAACTCAACAAGAAGCATGGTTAGAACGAAGCTTCAAAGGATAATGAACTGAATGAGTGACTTTCAAGTTAGAGACATAAGAAGGATTTTTTTCGGACAAAGATAAAGAGTGGTAGACGAGAATGAGGAACTATCATTTCTTAAAGTATCATTTGAACAACAGAAGTATGAGACACAAACAGAAGTTGACAAATGAGACTAGAAAGTAAGGAAGATGACAAATGAGGGCTAAAAAAAATTGACAAATGTGAGAGAATGAGAGATATAGACAAAAGGAAGACTAAAGTAAAAGCATTCTTTAGACAACTCCTCCAAGACTCGATGGTGTAGCTTCTCAAGATTTCTCTCATATGTTGCAGTAGATTGGCCATGTGTGTTGGCAAGCAGATGACTTCTCGAGAAACTCACAAAAAATGACATGCCTATGTAATCCATCAGTAATCACTTAACTTTGAACTTTATTGAGAGATTTTATTTTCGTATGAAATTATATATTTCCTCAGTTGAGATCTTGAAGATGATGGCATGACTATTACCACAATTAATCTTATAACTTTGAAGATATTTCATTGTCCCAGTTAAGTGTATCAAGTAGTAAATAGTCATGTAGGAGTATCGTTCTTCTCATGTCATGTTCGATGTCTTTAAAGAGATTTCCAATAATATTTCTTTAGACTATGTGCCTTTCACACACCACCTAAAGAGAAGAGTCTTGCATGTTTCCAAACTAAGTAAAAGATGTATAACATGATAATTTTATCACTTGGCATTTCTTTTATATTTCTTGTATTTGCTTCAATAGCTTCATCTGTTAATGGTTGCCCTAGCATGTGTCCAGCTTTTTTTATTTTTTATTTTTTATTTTTTTTATTTTTAAAAAAAGAATTTGACTTGTAAGTTTCTCAACAAAATGAAAACGACCCAGCTAAACATCCTTTATCTTTTTACTTCAACGTTAAAGGAGTGTAGTAGCAAAGTCTCAAATATCATTTTCGCACTTGTTAGTCCTTTATTTTCTTTTTCCTTTTTTTTTTTGCAAGGACTATTTTCTATCTTACTTGCTCTGAGAAACAATAACTGGGTCTACATATACTTCATGAGAAAAAATCACCAAATGTGAATGTCAAACCTTATCACTATGGTCAAAATCAGGATATTCTGTCATGACTCCTCGACACATGCACTTCCGAATTTTCAGTCTTCAGCCAAATATTTGTTCATTCCTCATTTCTCTATAAGCCAAAGAAAAAATTTGATTGCTTATGGAAAGTTGATTTGCTGGTATATCGAGGGCTCCAAAAATACGATTACCCTTCTTTTTTTCTTTTTTTTTGCCTTTTTTTTTTTCATTATGCTTCCCTCTTTTGAAGATCTTCGGTAATAGTCTTTGCAATAAATGCATCACAATATCTTGACAGTTCAAACAAAATTCTTTGTTCCAAAGGTAGTCCTAAACCGATTGTGAACTCACTATCTGCCTGCATTTTGAACTTGAGTATTGTTCTTCAAATGAGATCTAATCCAAGATTACTAGCACATCTAATCCTTAGAATTATTGTCATCAGAAATCGACTCACTTTATTCAAGGAAAGGTGAAAAAAAATAGTTGACTCACTTTCATCAAGGGAAGTTGAATAATAGGATTGACTTACTTTAATCGAGGGAAAAATGAACAACATGATTGACTCAATTTAATCAAAAGGAAGATGAAAGAAAGGATTGACAACTCACTTTAAACAAGGAAGATGAAAAATATGATTGACTTACTTTAAACAAGGGAAGACGAACAGTAGAATTGACTCACTTTAATCAAGGAAATATGATTGAGCAAAAAGATAATATTTAACTATGGAAGCAAATTCAAATAAATTGAATGTGAATGACTAGAAGAGCAAGAACTATGCTTGTCATTAGGAAACTTGAGATATATAAAATAGCAAACCCAGTTGTAATTCTCATCATGACTTGAGATGGTGCCAATAAGAGATAAATACTATTTATTACTTTTAAAGTCATCTTATAGCATATGAGTACATACTTTGCAAAGTTGACAAATATATAGGTAAGGATAAGAAAGCAATAATTGCCCCACTATATCAACATTATGGTATTGACCAAGAGAAAAATAACTAATTGCCCCACTATAATGTTACAGTGTAGGTCAATAAGGTCTTTGTTTAGCTCAAAGCTCAAGTTTTCATGTTAAGAAAAATTTAGTGTTAGGTCTAGAAAGAAAGGTGGGTCGAAGATATTGGGTGGTGAGGTATAAGTTTAATAAAATATTGGATAGAAGATGGTCAAGATGGAGGTCTTGCAAGCAAAAGTTCAATAGGCAGGTTGAGTGAGTTCATGATGACATCCACATTTTTTCTTTTTCTTTTTTGGGACCTTTTTTCTTTTTCTTTTTCTTTTTTGCTTCTTCTTCAGACAAGGACTCCATTTTTTCCAAACATGATTTAGATCCTCAAGTTTTTCTGTTAAGGAAAATGAAGTTAAGTTAATTAGCTTTAAAAAAAATCTAAGTTTATTACCTCAAAAGATTCCAAAAAAAAAATTTTTTTAAAAAAATTAAAGAATTTGTTACAAACATGAAATTTATACTTCAAAAAATATATAAGTCAATGATACATGATTTTTTTATAGAAAAGATTGTATGCTAAAAAGAACATGAGAATTATACCTCAAAATATGTACAAGTCAATAATGTATGATTTTTGTTTGTTTGCTGAGAAATAATTATGCTACAAAAACATTACTTTGAAATATTTATTTTTTTTTTTTTAAAAAAAAGTCAAAGCTTTTGTTAGAAATATGAGAGTTATACTTCAAAATATATACAAGTCAATAATACATGATTTTTATTTTTGCTAAAAACGATTATGCTTTTTTTTTTTTTTTTACAAAATGGTTTTTTTACTACCCTAAATCTTAGAAGGACTAAAGAAAAACAAACACTGAATGGAAAGAGATAAAAAAATGTTTTAGGCTCAAATTGTTGTGCAAAAATGAAACAAAAGACTTCAAATTTTATTAAATGAAATAGTTGGACGAAATACTATATCAAACCCAAAACACTCAAAAGGAAATGTCATTGCTTTAAAAGAAACGACTGATGTAGGATGATTCCGTTTACAAAAAATTAAAAATTCTCTTAATCCCTCTTCATAGGACTGCAACGATGAAATGCATGTTCTAAGTTCAGATGCATACTCTGTGAATGCCCTAGCTCTTCTTGCCATGACTCTTATCCTTTCCCTCAACGTTATTTATCTGGACCCTCATGTCTTTACAACTTTGGATTAAACTCGAGTTTTCTTGAAGAAGATTCTTCGAGTTGGCTTGGTTACTCAACAGTGACTCATACTTTCCCTTTAATTGTCGATGTTTTGACAATATCTTCGTCGTAGAACCTTGACATTTTTGCATCCAATGCTTCATACTTTCATTGACCGTATGCAATGCACTATTGTTTCCTCATATTCAATAACTTGTTTAGTTCACGCATCGATCGTTGTATTTAAATCAGAAGCGAGTCGCCAAAATGGAAGCAATACAGTTTTCTAGGTCAGCAATCTGTGAATCTTTTTCTTTTAGGGCACTCTAAAAAACATCCTTATCTTTTTTTCATATTCCTGACATTTTTATCTAGCTGTCTATTCTCAAAGTCTAACTCTTGACCCTCTTCCTCAAGCTTAATTTGGTTTTTTCAACAACTTCCTTGTTTCGGTCAAGTTTCTCTCTACCTCTATAGCCTGCTATTTCCACTAGTTTGCTTCGTGAAGTAACCTCTCATTCTACAGTTGGAGTAACAGGTTTTCAGCCTTTCCAGTCAGTACGTTCATCAGCAGACTCCTTTTGAAGTAGTGATCTCCGTTCTTCTTCATTCTTGTATAATGTTTGAATAGTTTCGTACCATGACTTGTATTCAGGTGTGGAGACATCGCTATGCTTTTCAATGTTTATTTTTTTTATATCTCTTTAGGAGTCCATCATCTGCAAAATTGGTTGTCCTGAATCCTCCTGCTCATAATCAAAATCAAGGTTCCCCATCCCATGTGTCATAGGGCTGAACTGTTTTATCTACGTTTGGCGCATAACTTATTTGGAGTAAATATGAAGATATTATTTAAAATGAACACTTCACTCCGCAGCGGAAACATTAGATTGTCCTTGATTTTATTTAAAATTAAATTAAAAAATAAGATTAAGTAAACTTACTTGGAGTAAATATGAAGATATTTCTGGTATATCTTTATCTCCTCCACAAAGTCTTCCTAGCTATGACTAGAACACAAGACCAAGGCTTGTGGGAGCCTATTGAAAGAAAATCCACAAGGGATTGGAGAGGAAGAGGTCTAGAGAGAATTCTCTAATTCTCTATTGAGGAGATGTGTGTTATCTCTAATGGCTTAACCCAATGGTCCTATTTATAGAGACCAAGAGGAAAATCTTTGCCATAATTAAAATATTATATTTTAATATCTAATATATTAAAATATATCTTATATTTATTTGAATCTCATTCAAATCTCCTACAATATTTATTTATTTGAATCTTATTCAAATTCTATAAATATCTTTTATTTAATGTATCTAATATACATTAATTATTTAATGTATAAAATACAATAAATATATCTTTCTCTTATATATTTAATATATCTAATATATTAAATATTAATTTGAACATTTCAAATTTTTCTTTCAACTAAATTGATCTTTTACTGTTACTATGGGCTAGTAGGGGACCTTATAGACCTACAGATTATAAGCCTCAATGATACAAAATCAATTAATTAAACTCTTTAATTAATTAATTTTCATTCATTAACTATAGGTCACTTCACTATAGACCTAGAGTTGCACTCTTATGCACTATACGACAAGTTATGTCCATGGATATAATCATTATATGCAAGTCGATCCTTCACGAGTTGTTCGTAATTACAGCTGGGTCAAAAGTTTGTTTTACCCCTATAATTACATATTGTTTCTTAAGTACCACTGATCCTTTAATGAACAATTTTTTTATAATCTAATTATAAACTAAGTCCCTCTCAGGTCAATGAGAGGGTGGGGCCCCATTGTTCAAGTCCCGAAATCAGCACTTAAGGGAACTACTCATCTACTTACCCTATAAGGGAATGAGTAAATTCTATCTTGTGAGATTATGTTTTCAGCTCCCTATTTGGTGAAGTCCTGAAAATGGTATGTATATTGAATCGGCTACAAAAACCACTCTCACCCATGTAAATCAAAGGACTAGCCCTCACAGGCAGGAGTTCATAACTCACTAAAGATTAAGATTAAGTCTCATATGATCATCATGATGAAATATTAATTTTCTCAATTAATGGATTTATAAAGAGAGATTAAATATTTCGTGGTCCAGTCTTACACAAACTCATTGTATAAGATACCCCCACTCACATGTCTCCACATGAACGATTTGGATCAAATCATTTGTAACTATTACAAAGTGAGTCGTATCAATAGTGTTACTAGGATAAGGCACTTAGCCTTATCCATATACTATGACCCTTTAGGTTATTTCTTGAACATGATACTCCCGTATGTCAACCACATACTATTCAAGATTACACTAATAACCTTGGATTTTTCATATAATAGATAATATTATATTGCAAATAAAATAATAAAAATTATTATTAATTATTAAATAAATTATTAATTACGAGGCTTTAGGGCATAAATCCCAACAAAAAATTCTTCTTAAGGCTGTTTAATTATTGAAGTTTCTTTTGGGTATTAATTCCATATTAATCCTTTTGGTAATTTGGGTATTGACACCAAGCTTGAATTGCTAGTGTTTTACATCTTCATTCTTTTGTATCAATGAGTTTTAGCAATTTTAACTTACTATTTTTTGTTAGTTTAATTATGAATAGCTAAATTTCCTTAGGGATTCAAGTATGTGAATGCCCTAGAGGAAAGATGTAAGGCTCGACAGTAAAAACAATCTAGCTAACACTTGAACTATTGTTTGCTTTTGGTGAGTTTAATGTTGAGTAAACCCTAGTTGGCCATTTAGTGTTGCTTGCTAAGCTATAACTTAATACGGAAAGGGTTGAGGGAAGCATATGTCGCAAAAGTAATGGAGAAAAAGGCTTAGACATAAATTCTGAAACATCGACCCTAGACATAGGTCGAGACTCCAAAACCACTAGAGTTGTTCGCGGATATATCTAACTTAGATTAGCCATAGAAATATAGGTTTAATCACTTAGCCTCCTAAAGATACTTCATAGAAGGTTGAATAGGAGTTGAATTCCGTTTACTTAGTTTTTGAGTTAGCTACGATTGCAATTGCCTTCTTGTTGCATTTCTTTCCAAATGGGCATTAGCATCTTGAATCCCTTCCTCATTTCCATTATTTTTCAATCAATTTTTCCTGAACCAAAATATCTCACACACCTTTTTATTCCAATAGTTACCTTAAGTTGCAAATTGTCAACAATTTTGTGTCATTTTAATACATTTTATTAAAACTCGTTCCCTTGGGTACGATACTCTGGAATACTTCCAGTTTCTTGTTATTTCGATCACGTGCACTTGCATGTAGCACCGATCAATTAGAGTTAATTAATCAATTATGTATAATTGGAGCTTATAATCAGTAGGTCTATAAAGTTTCCTTGCTAGCTCATAGTAACATTAAAAGGATCAATTTTGTTGAAAGAAAAATTTGCAATGTTTATATTAATATTTAATATATTAGATATATTGTGTTGCATTATTGACAAATCATTACAGTATTTACCATGTGGCAGTGAGCTGGAGCATAGCTGAAGATATTATCGTCTAGCTGGATATACTTTTCCATGTCAGCCAAAATTGCAACTAACTCTCTCAACTGATTTCGTACAGCTGCATCAGCACACGAAATATCCACTTCAGAATTTCTCCTTTCTCACATGTGTGTGGGCTCTAATGTGTGTGATTTGAGTGTAGCTAAGTGAATTGAAAATAGGGTTTTTTAATTCCCTATTGAGTGTGAGAGCATGTACACAGTTAATCAATTTACAGAGTGTAAAGAGGAAGGAGCTATGAGGCATTCGGAGAGAGTTCTTCTTGCTGATTGTTGTAGAGAAGAGAATGATTCTCATATGGTGTAAAGCTGATTCAATAAGAGGGACTAAAGTGGATGTAGACCTTGTTAATGGTCGAACCACTATAAGCTTTGGTGTTCTTTTATTTCCCTTCTCTCTGTTTCAATCCTTCTAAATTCTTCTTCTTAGTTTATGGTTTCTGAGTTTCATGATTGATCCAATGGAGTTATGATTTTGTAAATCAGTTTGAGTGGCAATTTTACAACACATTGAATGATAAAATATATATTTATTGTATTTGATACATTAAATATTAAAGAGAATAATATATTATGTATTAGATACATTAAAAGAAACAATATATATGAAATTTGAATGAGATTCAAATAGGTAAATATATGTTGCAGGAGATTTTAAGAGATTTGAATGAGGTTTAAATATGTTAAGTGTGTATATATATATATATATATATATTATTTGATTTTGGAAAAGATTATGCCTTAGGTCCTTATAAATTGAATCTTGAGTTGAGCCAAAATACATCTCTCCTCCACAAAGAAAATTAAGATTTTTTTTTGAACGTTTTCTCTTTTTTCTTTCAAGAGGTTTCCATAAGCTTTGGTCTCGAGTCATAGTGAGGAAGATGTTGTAGAGATTCGAGATTCACTAGAACACAAGAAGTTTTAAACACTTTCTCCATTTCAAAATATGTTTGTTTAACCTTAATTCTTGTTTAATTTTAAATAAATTCAAAGTCAATCCAAAAAATAATTTCTAAATTGTTTAGAAACCATAATCTTCCACGAAAGATAAAGTATTCATTCCTATAAATTCTCGCATCAACTGTTAATTAGTGAAAGCTCTTGTACTATGATAAATGTACTTGAGTAACGGAGCCTAAGGAGCATTTATAAAGTTTAGTTGACATTTAGCAATGATGGGAAGTGTTGAACATATAGATAGCTGTTTGGAACTTCTTCCTATATGTTGATTAAGAGAATTAACTTAGAACAAATGAGTTAGAATGTCAACTCCCTTGACCATTCGAACAAGGAGCATTAGTCAAGTGCCATGTTCAGCCATGGTACACTATCATATATATGTTTAAGTTCGAGACATGAATTAAGTGAGAGATCTGTCTTGGAGATATTTTTTTTGTCTTAATCATTATTATGTAACCCAAATGATTTGCTCATTTACTTTTTTTTTGAGTTCAACAAATTTGGGAGTAAGAGGATTCGAGCTTCTAACCACTTGGTCGATGATACATGTCAATTACTGCTGAGTTATGCTCACTTTCACATCTGCTTATTTATTTAGATTCTTATAAACATCAGTTTATTTTTTCTTCTTTTTGTCTTTATTATGTACTCAACTCTATTTATTTGCTTAGAATTTTATAAAGAGTTAATTACTTTTTCCTATCTCAATTGTTTTCTTGTAATTCAAATTTGTTGACTTAGACTCTTTTACAATTAAATAGTTTAACTTTATAATATTGTTATTTTTTTTAAAATTTATTTTTAAGAATATAACACTACAAATATGGGTATTAAGAGATTCAAACTTTCACCCCATAAATAAAGTTAAATTATAAGACTTTGCATCTTTTCAATTTTATCCAAGACACTTTTCTTTTTTTCTTTTTTTCCTTTACTTTGAAGAACAAAACTTTTTTTCCTCTCTTTTATTTTCTTTTTCATTTTGCTCCTTAGAAAGAGAAAGAAAAAGAAACTCAATCCTTCCTAAAGCATATGGGTACGGAAAAAACCCTCTCAAAAATCTCAATCCAAGAACTAATTAAAAGTAGACACATGAATTAATTTCATGGTATTAAAGTTAGACTAGTCCTAAACTTTCAAATTTATATATATTTTATCCCTAAACTTTAATAAATGTTTAATAAGTTCTTGAACTTTAAAAATATCTAATAAATCTCTAAACTTTCAAATTTATCTAGTTAGTCGGTGAATTTTAAAAGAGGTTGAATAGGTCAATGACCTATTAAACAACAAATTAAAAATTCAAGGACCTATTGGACACAAAATTGAAAGTTTAAAGACCTATTAGACACATTTTAAAGTTTAGCTAATAGACACAAAGCTGAAAGTTTATGGACTAACTTATAATTTAACCTAGTATTAATTTTCAAATTTATATGATAAAGAATTAAGAATATTCTCGATACCCGACACAGACCTATATCAATTGGTCAATAATCAACCTCTAAGGAATATGTTTAATGAATGGTTAAGTAGAGGAAAACGATAATGAGCAAGTTAATTTAAAAAAAAAAAAATTGAATATTCATATTGATGTATGTAAGGAAATTGAGAGGAAGAGTGATTCTCAAATCTCATGTGATTTAAGGATGTTTTTTTTTTTTTTTAGTATAATAGGGGTTGAAGAGATTCGAACCATATATCTCATGATCGTTAACACATTAAATATGTCAGTTGAATTATGTTTTTATTATGCTCTCTTTTTGGCTTCTCTCGTTCTCTTTCTTTCTCTATACTAAAGGGTTACTTAAAAGATAATTCTTTTGTTTCCCTCTTTTCTTTTTGTAATTTTTTAAAAATACTTTCTCTTTAGCTGTGATGATTGCGTGAGCTCAGTCCCATGTGGGATTTAGTAGGCCGTGTTCAAAAGTGGATTAATAATAATAATATTAATGTATAAAATATTTAATTGAAAAAAAGAATCAAAGTTAATGGATTGAGTGGAAGGGTCTTCCACTTCCTCGTGCTTTTTTAGGAGACTTTTTCTGCATCTCTTTACTTCTTTTTTCATTTACTTTGAAAAGAAAAGCCCCTTTTCCTTTTTGGGATATCAATTTTTACTCCTAAATTTGGTACTATTTAACACTTTTAATTTCATTACATTCAACTCTATACTTGAAAAAATGTTACAATTATTATTTTTTATTCAATTTTTTCATTAATTAACCTACTAATTTTAACCAAAAAAATCCAAAAAATTTACTAATTTCAATAAAAATCAAGCTGGGCACAAAATCATCACTTGAATAATTTTACTAAAACTCACCCATTGCAAAAAAAAAAAAAGAAAAAAAAGAAAAAAAGAAAAAAAAAAAAACTCGAATATCATTTTTCCTTGAAATCCATAATTTTTTTTTAATGATTCTTTAAATGAAAACTTATCTCAATGTGAAAGTTGCAACACTTGATTAAGTTTAAGGTAAAAGTTGCTACACGTACCAAAATTTACCAAATTTAACATATAATTAGATAAAATTAAAAGTTTTGGATAAAAACTGATATATATCCTACCATTTTTTTAAAAAGGATATATCCTACCAAGTTGATGGTAAAACTTGGTTCCCCTTCATCCGTCTTTCGTCTTTTTCAACTTTATTTAATTGTAATTAATTAGACCGTATTGTGAACAAGAACAACTTAGAAACACAAGACAGAATGGAGAAAAGAGAGCAAAGCAGATAGATTTCTTATTGCCAAGTGAATTATTTGTTTTTGGTATATTTCTCTTGTTTAAAACCTTCATACTACACATATTTATAGTGTTCCAAGTGAGTAAGTTCCAAGTAATCCAAGTGAGTAGGCTCCAAGTAATCCAAGTGAGTAGGCTCCAAGTAATCCAATGGATATCTACCACATACAATAGTGTATTTATAACACTCCCTCTTAGATATCCATTGTATATAAATTATATGTCTCGTTAAAAACCTTACTAGGAAAAACCCAATGGAAAAAAACCTAGCTAATGAAAAATAGTACATTATTTATATACTTCAACAACTGCCACATTAAAAAAACCTTGCTAGGAAAATCCAGTGGGAAAAAAACCATAGTCAAGGAAAAAGAGTGCAGTACTTTTACTCTCCCTCATGGAAACATCACTTGAGATCTCTAAGTCGTCTCATTCCAATGTTGTGCACCAACTTCTCGAACGTTACGGTAGGTAATGCCTTCGTAAATAAGTCTGCCAGGTTATCTTTTAAAGAAATTTGTTGAACTGTGATTGTATTTTCTTTAAGATCATGGGTGTAGAAGAGCTTTGGTGAGATATGCTTCGGTATATCTCCTTTAATATATCCTCCTTTGATTTATGCTATATATGTTGTATTGTCTTCGTATAATATTGTTGGACAATCTTTGCCACAAGGCAAGCCACACGTGTCCAGGAATGTGTTGAGTCATTGATCTCAACCATACACATTCTCGACTAGCCTCATGAATTGCAAGAACTTCAGCATGATTTGAGGAGGTGGCTGTAATGGTCTGCTTTATAGACCGCCATGATATAGCAGTTACTCCACATGTGAATAGATAAGATGTTTGAGATCTAGCTTTATGTGGCTCAGATAAATATCCAGCATCTACATAACCAACTAGATCAAAGTTCAATTTGTTCGAATAAAATAAACCCATATCAATCGTCCCTTCGAAGATAATGAAGTACATACTTAACTCTGTTCCAATGTCTTTTTGTGGGAGAATAACTATATCTAGCTAATAAATTTACTGAAAATGTTATATCAGGTCGTGTATTATTAACAAGATACATAAGTGCACCTATCGCACTAAGATATGGTACTTCAGGACCAAGTAGTTCTTCATTATCTTCTAAAAGCCGAAATATGTTTTTTTTCATTTCCAGTGATCGAACTATCATTGGAATGTTCAATGAGTGTGCTTTGTCCATGTAAAACCTTTTTAAAATCTTTTATACATAAGTTGACTGATGAATGAATATCTCATATGCTAAATTTTCAATTTGCAGACCAAGGCAAAACTTTATTTTTCCAACATCTTTCATCTCAAATTCTTTCTTAAGATATTCTATTTTTTTTTTGGAAGCCCTTCATGAGTTTCAATTATATTTTAGATTATCAACATATACAACAATAATTACAAATCCTGACTATGGTTTTTTTTTTTTTTATAAAGATACATAGAAAAATATAGTTATTTTTAAACCATTTTTTCAACAAATATTCACTAAGACAATTATGCCACATTCGTCCAGTTTGTTTTAATCTATATAAGGATCTTTGTAATTTGATTGAATATAATTATCTAGCATTTGAATTATATGATTATGGTATCTTTAATCCTTTAGAAATTTTCATATAAGTATCATTATCTAGAGATCCATATAAATATGTTGTGACTACATCTATTAGATGCATGTCAAGCTTTTCATATACAGCCATGCTAATTAGATATCTCAATGTTATTGCATCCACCAAAGGAGAATATGTCTCGTTATAATCAATACCAAGTCTTTTCAAGAATCCTTGTGCAACAAGTTTCGTTTTATATCTTGTCACCTTATTTTTTTCATTTCTTTTTCTTACAAATACCATTTGTATCCCACAGGCTTGACATCTTCTGGTGTCTGGATTATTGGTCCAAGAACCTCACATTTTGAAAGTGAGCTTAATTCTACCTGGATTGCTTCTTTCCACTTAATCCAATTCTTTCTATGTTGACATTCTTCGACAGATGTTGGTTCAAAATTATCATTTTCATGAATAATATCATGGTCAACATTGTAAGCAAAAATGTTGTCAACAACTATATCATTTCGGTTCCATCTTTTCACCGTTATGACATAGTTTATGGAAACTTCATTATTATTCTCAAGTATCTGACTTTTTCTCCAATATTTTTATGAGTAGTTGTATTCAGGATTTCTTCTAGAATATCCACATCCTTAATTGGATCATTTTGATTATTGACTACTTTTCTTTTTCAAGGATTTTTATCTTTGGAATCCATCGGTCGACCACGCTTCTGGCATGCCACAAACTCATTAGTTGTAGCAACTTGTTGTGTTTGGATTTCTAGATGGAGCATTTGTAGCTGGTATGTATGACTTGGTCACTTTCTTAATATCTGTAAATGCATTTGGCATTTGATTTGCAATATTTTGCAAATGAATCATCTTTTGAACTTCTAGTTTACATTGATCTATTTGGGGATCGAAATGAGATAATGACGATGTATTCCATTTAATTTCATTTTCCAACTTCTTCATTCCTCCTCCTAATGTTGGAAAATTTGTCTCATTCAAATGACAATTAGCAAATCGTGCACTAAATACATCACCCGTCAAGGGTTCGAGATATCTAATAATTGATGGAGAATCAAATCCAACGTATATTCCTAACCTCCTTTAGGGACCCATCTTAGTACGCTGATGTAGAGAAATTGGAACATATACTGCACATCCAAATATACGTAGATGAGAAATATTTGGCTCTTGCCCATAAGCTAATTGCATTGGGGAGTACTTATGATAGGCTGCTGGCCTAATGTGTATAAGTGATGCTACATGCAAAATTGCATGACCCCATACAGATATTGGAAGCTTTGCTCTCATAAGCATTGGTCTAGCAATTAATTGCAAACATTTTATAAATGAGACAAAGCAAAAATGCACATAGGTAGAGTGGTGTTTATAAGCTAAAATTTAAAAAAAATGAAAAGAAAAATGGTTGTCAAATAGTTTTTATGACCCTATCGACTTAACGATGTGACCTTTATCATTCTCTAATCGAAATTCCCAATTTCATTTATCTTTGGTTAAATTATAAGTTTAGTTCTTGAACTTTCACTATACTTTAAAAAGTTTCTAATAAGTACACAAACTTTCAATTTTAAAAATATATAATAGACTGTCTTTGAACTTTCAATTTTGTGTCTAATAGGTCTCTGTCATATTTGAAAATTTAAAAAATTAAATAAGAATTTTATGTCTAATAAGACCTGTTAGCTGAGAAATTTCGATCAATCTCTAATTGCTACGTCATTATTCCAAATTAATGATGAAACTACAAATAATTAAATATGGGACCAATTATAAATTGACAATGGTCCCAAATTTAATTTGAAGACAAAAATTGGCAAATCCTAAATTAAAATGCCACATATCTTCATTTGACCAAATAATTAAAGTTAATTTAATCAAAATTGGGTCATATGAAATTTGGGTCAAAGTAAACAAAACTCAAATTCAAATGGTTAGGCCCAAAACCAACGAAGCCCAAGTCCAATGGTTGGGCCCAAAAAGTCATTATGGCCCAAGCCCACATGCCCATGAAAAGTTCTATAAATAGAAGAGGTCTCCTTCATTTGAAGGGTTCAGAAATTTTATTCTCTAGAGAACTCAGAGAGAATTGAGAGCAAAGAAGGCCAAAGTCCTTAGGTGCTGAATGCTCATTGAAGTCCTTAGGTACTGAACGCTTCAAGACAAATCCTTAGGTGCTGAACCTTCTTTGAAAACCAAAGGCTCTTCAAGACCAGTCCTTAGGTACTGAACACTCGTTGAAGTGCTGACCACTCTTGGAAGACTAAAGACCCTCCAAGACAAATCCTTAGCTACTAAACGTTCCTTGAAGATTGAAGACTCTTCAAAGACCAAAGATGCTTTGAAGAACTTGAAGACTTTAAAGACCAAAATATCTTTGAAGACAAGTCGAAGGCATTTGAAGCGTACAAGACTCCAAGACTTCAATTGTATCTTCAAGATGATCAACAAGCCAAAGGCCAATAGAAAGATCAACAAGCCAAAGGCCGATCCAAAGATCAACAAGCCAATGGCCGATCCAACAAGGTTAACAAGCCAAAGGTCGATCAGAAAAGACCAACAAGCGTGCTTGAGAACAAGCTTTTAGCCCTCAAGACATTTCTATATGAGAGAGAAAGAATCAGAGGAACAAATTAGATATTGTACCACACCCACAAATTTAATACAAATATAAATATATTTACACGTGTCTCATTTCTCTTTTGAAATTACGTGTGAACAGGACCATAAAATTTCAATTTTGTGTCATTCGTGAATTTTAAAAAATATTCAATTGGTCAAATATCTATTAGATACAAATTGAAAATTCAGGGACTTATTTGACCCAAAATTGAAAGTTTAAGGACCTACTAGACGCTATTTAAAATTAAATGATATACTAGCGCTTTTTAAAGTTCAAGGTTCAAATAGACGCAAAACTTGAAAGTTCATGGATTAAACTTGTAATTTTAACAATCATCTTTTTATTTTATTTACCTTGTTTCTAAAAAGGTAAAACACAATAATAAGGTAAACTTTTAAAAATTAAATTATGAGGTATGGTGGTTGTAACAATAGCACATTTTAAATTTTTAATTCTAAAAATTAAATTAACCCTTCAATTTTTATAATTGTGAAAGTCAACTACTCTCTATTAAATGTGTTAGGGCAAGTTGGGAGTGAATTTGAAATGATTAAAATCACTTTTGTCGTATTCAAAATCACTTCGAAACATACTTTTAATTATTTAAAATCAATTTTTATGGAATGAAAATAATGTTTAGAAGTGTAAAATCAAACACTCAGTTGAATTTGAATGTTTAAAGACATGTTTCGGAGGAATTTTGAACATGACAAAATTAATTTTGACCATTTCAAACCAATCTCGAACATATCCTTAAAATTTCAACGTTAATAATTTATAATGGTAGAAGTAAATAAGATTTTGAACCGGGCTCTAGACAAAAAGTTAATATCTCAATTTTATAAAAATATCGTTCAAAATAACAAAATTATCAATATTAATGGATATTTATTGAAAAATCATAGAAGTGAAAAATCAATACAAAATATCTAAATTAGTAAATAAATATTTAACATTTTTTACCTAGGTTAAAAAAAAAATCATTAATATCATGTTCACGTAGCTGAATTAACAAAAAAATATTTTTTTTTTAACGATAAATTCTTTTATATAATGGAAAGATTAGTTAACTCCTTTGTACTCTTGTATATATATAAATATATATTGAAATGTTGAATAGGAAGGTCACTCTCAATTTGTATAAACAACACATTGAAATTCAAATTTCAACTGATTATAATATATAATATAATCAGTAAATAGATGCCCCACATTGATTGCAAGATGGTTGTTCTTCAAATTATAGTATAGTTTTCAATATGCATGTAACTGTGAATGTCACATTATCAATTTTAATTTAAGTTAATGTTTCCACTATATTCAACCATTCAACTTGACACAATTATATAATATATATTGACCTAATAGATTATTATAATATTTCAAATTGATCATATGTAAGAAATTTCAATCGATCTCTTTCTTAATAGTGTTTGTAAATAAACTATTCCATTGATAAATAGGGTTGTTGTTTGTTTTTGAATTAGTACTCATCCTTTTCAATGACTAATATGTTTATTGTAATTATGATATAACTCAATGGACATGTTATGGATAAAAATTAATCATAGAATTAAATTAATAGGCTAGCTAGAATATAAAAGTTCAAAGAGAGGATTCAAAAGAGGGTTCGGGAATAACTATTGGACCGTACAAATATGAAATGGAGTATCATAATAAAGGACCAAGAGTTTGGCCAAAGCCAAGAAAGGTTGACCTCTTGAGGGGTCAACTAAATGGCCTAGTTGGCTAACCTCTTGAGGGATTCACCAAATGGCCTAGTAAGTGATGACTTGCTAGAGTGATGTGAATAATTATGCAATATTATAATGTCTATGCGCAAGTGTACACATACTTTTGTAGCAAGCGATAAGTAAATTATCGAATCCACAGGGACTATTAATTCTTCTATTTACTAAATCAATTCCTAGTAGCTCAAATTGTAACCATTCAAATTTGTCAAGGGAATGAAATAAAATAAGTCACTATTGCTGGAACAAAATTAATGCTAAAGCAGGAAAAACAGAGGAATCGTAAAAGAACAAATGAAAACTGGGTTAAGTGCTTTCAACTAAAACAAAGGCTCAGATTAGAGGTAAATCATGCTTTAATTAAGTTATGAATTGAGTACATATTCATTCCATTCGACCCACTACAGATTTCACGGTATTCTCCCGAATCACCTAAATATACTGTTTCATTTTCATTACTTCAGCACATTGAACCCACTGTATTTTGTGTGCGTTAGGTGAGTGATTATCCCTAACCTACTCATTTAGCTAACTACTAACCCTAACAAGGGGCTAACGTGGTTTTTAAGTTTTCAGCCCCTCTTATTCTTCCCAGAAATCAAAGGGACACTGCTCACATCGGCTGGCCAAACGGACATGAACTAATGAATAAGCCCTCTTAAAAACCAAATCGAATGAAAGAAAATATACTCAGCTATAACATTAATCAAAAGCAATCATCCTCTAATCCTCACCTTATGGTGATTAGTTCATAATGTAAAAACAACAGCAGAAAAGTCGAAATGAAAACATAATGGAAATGATGCAGAAAATACTAAATGAAAACAAAAAATGTAGCAGAAGAAATCGGAAAGCTGCCCCAAAACGTTTGACTCAGCATCAGCGTTTATCCCCTGGAGAACCCTTCCTTTTATGGAAATCTTCCGTCCATGGCCTCCAAAATCGGAGCTCTTTGCTTCTCCTTCTCTCTCTCTGTTATTTCGGGATCTCCAACTTCTTACCTCTAAAACGGCGCCCCCCAACAACATATATTCCCTTCTTTATGCAAATAAGGGCTGATTAGACAGGTCCTGTGACGTGGCGAGCTTCTGTTGGCTGAAATACGCTGATTGGACTGACATTTTCCAGCTCATTTAATGAGCAGCAATTCTCACGTGCAAAATTCGCGCTGGCTGAAATTACCCAAATTGCTCAGCAAACTATTGTAAAATTGCTGCTCTTGGCTTCTAGAGTCCTCCTTAATCAAACCTGAATTAATCACATAAAACTCCTTAATTAAGATACTATTGCTCTAATAATAATGTTACTATATCAAAATTAATCATAGAGCAAAATGACTCAAAGTTAGGGAATTTCCAAGATATAATGAGATAAAATATGACAATTCAATCCTAATGATACTTTATAACTCTTATTTTAAGAGTTATCAGTAAGCTAACCTCTGGAGAAGGCGTAGTTGACCAACCCCTTGAGGGGTATGCCAAATGGCCGACCCTTTAAGACTTTTGCAAAATGGTTTAGTTGGCCGACTCCTTGAGTCCACTAAATGGTCTAGTAAGTTAACCCGTTGATGGGTCAACAAAATGACCTAGTTGGCCAACCATTTTAAGAGTCCGCCAAATGTCCTAGTTGGCCAATCCCTTGAGATGTCCATCAAATGGACTAGTTGGCCGACCTCTTGAGGGGTCTGAAAAATGGCCTAGTTGGTCGACTCCTTGAGGGGTTTGATAAATGGCCTAGTTGGCCGACCCTCGGAAGTGTTTGCTAAATGGCCTAGTTAGCCGATCCCTTGAGGGTCTCATTAAGCTAGCATTGAAGAGATTAAGTAATCATTCCATAATTATGATGACCCAACAATCCTGCGATATTTCTGGAATGTGTTGGGATATTCAAGAGTACGTTACAGATATACTGTTATAAAAGGAGTAGAATATGACATTTGAAAGGTACGTCCAAATACGACCACAATTCTACTAGCTAAGGGATAACATGTAATTATGCTATCTTATTTCCTATTATTTATGCTAGTTTTATGATTATTATGTGAGATTTTATGCCCATTTCTCTTAATTTTTTAGAAATCGAGTGTGAGGAGCAAAATCGAGTGTTTGAGAGTATTTTGGTGGATATTGAAGTCTTTTGAAGCTTAATTGCAAAATTCAAGAAGATTAAAGATATTATTTGAGCATAATACGCATTCCGAGAGATTTTACATCGAATCACGGTTCCAACGCATTGAACCAGAGGTCATTCGGACACCCGAGCGAAGAGATATAGCAAAAATGGCCAGTGCTGTCTATAGGGTAACGTCGAGACGCTATCCACAGCGTTGCGATGCAACGAAAAATGAAAATACGCTGTTTTTGCTAAAAAAAAATGTGCGCGTGATAGCACTAAATTAGTGCTATATTTATGCCTTATTTTAGCTAGTTTTACGCTTTAAATGTGAGCTTTTATGTCGATTATTTGTTAATTTCATGAATCCGAGGAATTGAGAGAGGAATTATAAAATTTGGAGCTTTACATTCAATATGGAGCTATTTTAGAGCTTTTTGAGGAGTTAAGGAGAAGAAAAGGTAGTGCACAAGCTGTTGGGGCCGAGAGGATGGCGTTACAACCTTTGAAATGGCGTTGCATGCCACAATTTGGTATACAAACCCAAAAGCTAGCATTGCAACGCTGCCCTGTTGCGTTGCAACGCTAGAAACAGCTGGTATGTGGAGCTCTGTCCAAAGCATTGCAATGCTACACTGCAGCTGTGCAAATGAAGAAACGATACTGTTTTGGACAGCGTTGCAATGTTGTACCTAGCGTTGTAGCGTTGTCGCGACTGCAACCTATTAATTCATCGTTTCGTTTTCGAATCAAGAGAGGCCATTTAGGGTTTTAGACCCCCAAGTTCGAATCCTACCCTCTTGGGACCTATAGCTGCAGATTAGAGATGTTCGGGAGCAAAGTTCGAGGCTCGGGAGCCTGGATTTCAAGGCATAAGTCGAGATTTCAGTGTTGACGGTCTTATCTCTGCTTTTCTTCCCTCTTTTCTTATATCTCTTTTCTTCCCTCTTTTTTTATATCTTTTTTTCCCTCTTTTCTTATACAGAAGATTTGAATATGTTGGGCTAAATTTGTATTTAGGGATTAAGAGCACAATTAGGATTTGTTTTATGTTGTAATCGACACCTTAGCCTTTTAATTCACTTGTTATATTTCATTTCATTGAATTGTTTGTAATGCTTTGTATTAATTGGCCATTAGTACATTGTTTTAGTCTTAAATTAAGCTCGATGGAGGATGTTTAGGTTAGACTTAGTCCAATTAACACCCGTAGATTGCCTAAGTGACATAGGAACAAAAATTGAAGGGTGAGGCTAAAGATGAGCGGGCTTAATCCAATTAGCTAATCAATTAACGCTAAGGAAACTATTGTAACCGATTAGTTAAGCGTGTTCGAATGAGACTGATAGGAGATTTTGACCGATTTAGCTCTAGGTTTATGAAATTGGCGAGGTGTAATTAATTGGCAGGTTAAAATTCTCATAAAATCAACTTAAGAGTGCTCAGTTTCCCTAAATTCCCCTTAATTGATACCTTCTCCCATTTATCTTGCTTTCTAGGATTAGAGTTTATTTCCCTATTTTCCTCTTGCATTCTGTTCTCTAAATAAAGTAAAGTGAAATTATTCGTCGTACTTAATTGAATTAAAAACCAATCTCATTGGATACGATACTCGGTAAGAATACCGTTTTATTATTACTTCGATTGCGTGCGCATGCGTGTACACCGATCAGCGTGCCTATATTTTCTTGCAACGTTGAGACGCAGCGTCTCAACGCTACCTCGAGATTTCCTATATAAATATCATTTTTTGGGCCGTTTTTGGAGGCCAACTCGAGAGTTTCAACCCTAATCTTGATTCCAAGCTAAAATTGAGGGTTTAAGGAGCAATTGAGAGTGTTTGTGGAGTATTTTTTCAGATCCAAAGCTCGAGGATGTGGAGATCATGACGGGAATGCGGGATCGACTATCGTTTGCTAATTTCTTCATTTTCCTTTAGTTTTAGTTTCTATTTTGTGGCTATTAATTGTATGAATTTAAGTATCTTTATTCCTAATACTTGGTATTTTTATATGAATTGAATTAATTTCTATTAGACTTGAGGTTTTAATTGATTAAATATCTTGATTGAATACTTTTGTTTCATTCATGCTTTTATGTATTTAATGCTTATAATCTCTTGATCACGAATTATTTGTTTTATTGGTTTGAATTTGTGCTTGAAAAAATCTTGTTTAGGCTAGAACTTAATTGCATGACTATTTGTAAATTCTTGCATGAAAGTGGAGAATTCTCTTAGAACTCCCTTAAAAGAAGTTGCTTAATGCCTTGCATGCTATTAAAATCTAGATAGAGATATTAAATTTATACATTGCATGAGAGTTAATTGTGCTTGAAAGAGTCAGTTCATACCCTCACTTCTTGGCTTATGGAATATTTACACCACAAATCTTGGTAGCTTTGGCTGTAAGTTTAATTGGTGAAATTGATTTCCTAGGATATTTCTCTCCTATTGTATCTCCATTTATCTTTTGCTTTCTAGGTTAGCTCTTTAGTTTAGCTTGTTTGCATTTGATTTCTTTCTCTAAATAAAGTTAAATGAGAGTAATTGTGGTACTTAAGTGAACTAAGAAATCCAATCTCTGTGATCGACCCTGGCCACTATTATTGAAAATTTTAGATTTAGGTTTATAAATATATTTGATAGAGCCTTCGACAAGCTCTTTACCACTAAGTCACTTTCAAACTTGATTACTAACTTAAGCGTCAGAGTGTCGGTGGCTAAGCACCACCCCGCCATTCACCTATTTCTATCTTGCATGCACTTTTAGTTTTCGATAATACAAATCTTACTGTTGATTCGACGATCTAAATTTTGGTATCAACAGTTGACGTCGTCTGCGGGAACGATTTAGTGCTTTATTAACAATTTCATGTCCTAATACCATGAACAACGAGAGGAATGAAGTAATCAGGTGATTGACGGATGAGATTCCAATCGTGAGCATCATCCCCGACGAGTAGCAATTAGGGACCAAAATGTTCAGAATATGGATGTCCCCTCTATTACACCTAAGCAATTGGTAGCATTAGAAGGAAATGTCTAAATGATATATCAAAGTATAGTTCAAATCTTGGAACTTTTACAACAACCTAATCCAATTATCAAGATGACGTTTAAGGATCTCCAGGACCAACCGAAGAGGGAGAGTTGCAAGTTAAAAGATCACCTCCAGCCGAGAAGTTATGCCTAGGAGGAAACAATAAGAGACCAACTCGTTCTAGCCCTATAGGACAACTATCACATGCCAACAACCTCAGTCTCGCATAAGGACTGTATACCATAGAGAGATCAAAAATGTATCTCGAAGTGAATGCACTCGTGACACCTGTTCTGCAACCAAAAAGGTTAGCAAGCCCAATGAAATTGACTTGGGGTCAGATTTGCGAGACCTCATCAACTAAAGAGAAAGGGGCTCAAGGATGAAGAGATAGAAAGCAAACCCTGGGCACTCGAGTTATAGAGAATCTAGAGTCAACTTGGAGATATAAAGAAAGGATGGGACAACGATGTGTGGAATCTGGAAAACCTACTCGAGTAAGTCGACCCACCCTTTACCGACGAGATTATGCAAGAAGAAGTTCTTCCAAGTTCAAGCTACCAACGATGAAAGCATATGACGAAACAAAAGACCCTATCGGACATCTTGACTCGTTTTGGTCATGGATGGAACTCCATGGAATTTGAAATGCAATCAAGTGTCGATCTTTCTCATTTACTCTTACGGGACCAACTCAAAAGTGGTTTCGACAGCTAATGAGAAAGTCCATCTTATCCTTCTGAGAGTTAGCTCGAGCCTTTGTTACCCAATTCCTAGGAGGTCTGAATCAAAAGAAGCCATTAACCCACCTACTCACCATTAAGCAAGAAAAAAGCAAAACATTACGAGAATACGTGTCCAGGTTCAACAGTGAATTGCTCCAAATCGAAAGCTACACCGATGGAGCAGCACTCACAGCCATTGTGGCTGGACTTAGAGACAAAAAGTTTTTGTGGTCTCTAGGTAAGAAAGCCCCGACAACATACGTTGAACTCATCTCTAGAGCTTAGAAATATATGAATGCTGGAAAATTACTTTGCTCAAGACGAGGTTCAGAAGAAAAAGGTAGCCAGTCGAACCACCACAAAAAGATGAGTCAAAATGAGGAGGATCGATATGAGATTAAGAAGAGAAGAGTTGAAGATCAACTAGATCGACCCACACGCCAAGGACTTCCACCAAGTAAGTTATAGCACTACACCCCCACGGTGGTACCAGTTGAACAAATATTGATGAAAATTCAAGACAAAAACGTGGTAAAATGGCCGGCTAAGCTGAAAGCTGGGTTACATTGAAGGAACAAAAATAAGTATTGTCTCCTCCACCACGACCATGGACACTCAACTACTGATTTCTATGACTTAAAGGAGGTTATTGAGGCACTCATTCAAAGGGGGCAACTAAAGGAGTATGTGGGAGAAAGAAGCGACCAAGGGGTAGATCAAGAGCAAGGAGATAAGAACCAAGAAGGTGAAAGTTCACCTCTCCTGTGGGAGATTAGCACCATATTTGGTGAACCGGTGAGACGAGAATTCGGGAGAAAGCGAAAAGCAAAAGCGAGAGAGGCCCGATCATTCCTAAAGTTTGAGAAGTCTGTTCCACTACATTGATCAAGTTATCCATCAGTTTCACTGTATCAGCCCCATAACAACGCTCTGGTGGTATAACTAACAATCGCGAATATCGAAGTCTAGCTCACTCTCTCTTAAATCATTTAATGCCATGAAGTAACCGTTATATAATTATGATTGCTCACCTATTTCTATCTTGCAAGCACTTTTAGTTCTCAGTAATACTATCCTTACCGTTGATCTGACGATCCAAACTCTTGTATCAATAGGACCTATACCAACAAACAACAACATGATGAGTACTATCAATTTTTGTTCATATGTGAATAAGAATTTCAAGATTCTCATATCCCCTCTCCATGCGCACTTTTAAGAAAAATATATATATAAAATATCTATTTTCTATTTTTCTCTGTATTTTTTCATTATACCAATTATATCCCTAGTCTTTCTATATTTAAAAAAATTAAATTGTGTATGATCAAATTATCAAACATTTCTTTTTCGGGAAATAAAATATCAATCATTTATTGATTAAAAAAAATTAAATCCTATATCAAGCTCGCACTTTTGCTCTTCTGTGAGAGTTTTTTAAATAAAACGTACGTACTACAGAGAAAAATTAAATGGTATTTAATGGAACTTCAGAAGATTTCTAAGCATATCATTTTTTACAACAAAAAATAATAATAAATGTGTTATAAATACAATATTGTATATGATAGATATCCTGTAACGACCCACTTTAGATCGCTACTCGAAGCTTACATAATCATGTAAAGGGAAGTTTTAAAACAAAACAAACCATCATGCTAATATGATCAGAAAACATATTTCAACTTGGGATCCCATTTCAATAAATAAAAAAAAAACTTTAAAACGACCATCTCCAAATATTTTTATTGTAAGACCAGAGTGTTACAACGAGTATTAAACCAAAAGCAGAAAAAATTAAACGAAACAAAGAATCCAAATAAACAGAACAACTCTACGATCCTAGGGAACAAGGAGACGGTTCTCCATAGTCTAGCCAAGCCAATGCCTCGTACCACGCGTCTCCAGAGTTTACTGGCCACCTGAAAGGAAAACAAAGTAGCATCGAATGAGTATAAAAATACTCAGTAAGTAGCCCACTTAACTTCAAGGTTCACTGTCCACCTCGTAGACACTCAACTCCTGATCTTACTTCAGTTCTACACTCTCTCAACTAAGTGACCACCTAACTGAAGAGAATAATCGAATTAAACCCACAGCGGAAGCATAGGAATCGTCTTTGATTTATTTAGAATTAAACTAAAATACAAAGGTTAAGCAATAAATACCTTGAAAATAATATTATGGAGAATATTCTGGCGGATCTCTATCTCTTCCACAAAGTCTTCCTAGCTATGACTAGAACACAGGATCAAGGCTTGTGGGAGCCTCTTGAAAGAAAATCCACAAGGGATTGGAGAGAAAGATATCTAGAGAGAATTCTCTAATTCTCTCTATTTTAGGAGATGTGTATTGTGTAGAATGCCCAATGGCTCACCCATAGGGTCCTATTTATAGTGGTCTAGGGAAGATAATTAAATAATATATTTTAATATCTAATATATTAAAATATATTTATCTAACCAATTTGAATCTTATTCAAACCTTTAAAATTCTCCTACGACATCTATTTCCTAATTTGAATCCAATTCAAATTTAATAAATATCTTTTCTTTAATGTATCTAATATACATTAATTATTTTTAATATTCAATGTATCAAATACAATAAATATATTTTTCTCTTTTATATTTAATATATCTAATATATTAAATATTAATTTAAACACTTCAAATTAAATATTAATTTGAACATTTCAAATTTTTCTTTCAACTAAATTGATCTTTTTACTGTTATTATGAGCTAGCAAGGGGACCTTATGGACCTACAGGTTATAAGCTCCAATGATACAAAATTAATTAATTAAACCCTTTAATTAATTAATTTTCATTCACTAACTATAGGTCACTCCACTATAGACCTAGAGTTGCACTCTTATGCACTGTAGGACAAGTTGTGTCCATAGATATAATCATTACATGCAAGTCGATCCTTCACGAGTTGTTCGTAATTACAGCTGGGTCAAAAGTCCGTTTTATCCCTATAATTACATCTTGCACCTTAAGTACCACTGATTCTCTAATGAACAATCTGTTTATAATCTAATTATAAACTAAGTCCCTCTCGGGCCAGTGAGAGGGTGGGGCCCCATTGTTCAAGTCTCAAAATCAGCACTTAAGGGAACTATTCATCTACTTACCCTATATGGGAATGAGTGAATTCCATCTTGTGAGATTATGTTCCCAGCTCCCTATTTGGTCAAGTCCCCAAAATGAGAGGCATATTGAATCGGCTACAAAAGCCACTCTCAACCATGCAAATAAAAGGACAAGCCCTCACAAGCAGGAGTTCATAACTCACTTAGGATTAAGATCGAGTCGCATATGATCATCCTAATGAAATATTAATCTTCTCAATTAACGAATTTATAAAGAGAGATTAAATATTTCGTGGTCCAGTCTTACACAAACTCATTGTATAAGATACCTCCACTCACATGTCTCTACATGAATGATTTGGATCAAATCATTTGTAACTATTACAAAGTGGGCCGTATCAATAGTGTTACCAAGATAAGGCACCCAACCTTATCCATATACTATGACCCTTTAGGTTATTTCTTGAACATGATCCTCTCGTATGTCAACCACATACTGTTCAAGATTACACTAACAACCTTGGATTTTTCATATAATGGATAATATTATATTGCAAATAAAATAATCAAAATTATTATTATTATTAAATAAATTATTAATTACGAGGCTTTAGGGCATAAATCCCAACACTAACCTCCTCCACCTACGGTATAGTCTCGTTACTAAAACCCTAGAGTCATGCTTTTGATCCGTGGGCTTCATCCCCACTGCTAGCATACAGCATGAGAGTCCACGACCCTCAAGCCACACTGGCTAACACCTATCACTCAGTGGGCTTCATCCCCACAGCTAACATACAACTAGAGAGTCCACGACCCTCGAGCCACACTGGCCAGCACCTTCAATGAAGGACTGATCGGACGACACGCAAGTGCACGTGATCGAGTAATAAAGAACTGGAAGTATTCCAGAGTATCGAACCCAAGGGAACGGGGTTTAACAAAATCTATTTTGAAAGTCACAATGTATGTTTGCAAATCACAACGGGGGTAACCGAGAGTTCAAAATGCGAGAGTTTGGTTTTAACAAATGAGTAAAAATTCAAAGAATAAAATAGGGATTCAAGTGATGCAAGCACCTTTGGAAGAATGCAACTCACTTTGCAATTGCAATCATAATTAACATGTGAAACGAAGTAAACCGGGTTCAACTCCTATTCGGTTTTGGTTCAAAACCTTTAGGAGACTAAGTGATTAAACCTATACGTCTATGGCTAATCTAACTTAGATTCTTCGCACACAACCCTAGTGGTCTTGGAGTCTCGCCCTATGTCTAGGGTCGATGTTCAGGACTTATTTCTAAGCCTTTTCCTCCATTGCTTTTGTGACATCGGCTTTCCCTTAACTCTTTCGATATTAAGTTCGAGCTAGATGAGCAAGCACTAGTTGGCCGGCTAGGTTTACCCAAAATTAAATTCAACAAAAACAAACAAAGTACACATGCTAACTAGATTGTTTATGCTTTAGAGCTTTACATTTTTCCTTAGGGCATTCACCAACTTGAACCCCTAGAAGAAATTTAGCTCATTGTAGAAAAAGGAAAAATCCCAAAATAATTTATTGAAAAATTCATAGTTTTAAAGTGAAGAAAAATAATTAAAAAGAAAACCTAATTAAGCTTACGAACAAGAAAATATCAAATTCTTCTAAAATTAAATACTGGAGTTCAAACTTGTGTTTTCCAAAAGGAATAAGGAAATCCTATATGTAAAGAAAAGAGAAATGTTGGAAATAAGTTTCTGTTTTAAATGAAAAACCATAGGAATTAAAGGAAAGAAGTCTGGAATTAATTTCTGTAAAAACAATGAAAGAAAACCCACGGGAATGAAGAGAAAATACTGAAAACAACTTTTAAAGAAAAAGAGAGGAAACCCACGGGAATATAGCAAGACAACACCCAAAAGAAAAGAAGATACCAAGAACAGTACTACAAAGTTGCAGAAGCTGAAAACAGAAGCTGGAAAGTATGGAAAACAGTAAACGAATCTGCAGAAACTGGGTTGTTGCTAAATTGAAATTAAATCGAAAATTGCTTGCGCTACAATGTAGAGAAGAAATTCGCAAATAACAAAGAAATACAATGGATTGAACGAATAAAAACCTGAAGTCAGCAACTACTGTCTTCGAAAAAACAATAAACCAGAAGCTTGTGCTCTCTGGAGAAAAGAGAAGAAAAACAAACAGAAACTAAAAACCCTAAAAAAACAGACTTTTAACTGTGGGCGAGCAGCAGAACACCCAGCCACCATTTGCTTCGTTTTCCACCATTTTTATAGGCGTTGAAGGCTAGGGTTTCCATATAAATCATCCTCAATCCATGGGCTAACTTCTAGGAATCAAATCGGGATGAAAATCTTCCAAAATCGTGCACAAAATCCATGATTGGCGTGATTTGCGTGATTTTCGGACTTGGTCTGTAATTCCAGAGAATGCAATTAGATTGCAATTGCATTCTCCTTCCTCTGTTCTTCACGTTACATTGCAAATGGATTGCAATTGCATTCCCTTTTGCAAAGTCTTCATTTCTTCAAATCCAAATTCTCCATAAACTGTGCAAATCACGCAAATCTTGGTGATTCCCGCGAATTTCGAGCTTGACTTGTTGTTCCATAGAATGCAATTGGTTTGCAATCGCAATCTCCCTTCCTCTGTTCTTCTGGTTACATTGCAAATAGATTGCAATCGCATTCCAATTGCAAAGTCTCCAATTCTGCACAAAAGACAACAACTTGAGCTACTTTCTTTATCTTTTCTTAAAATTCTTTTATTCATCAAGTTTTAACAAGCTTTCATGAATTTATACAAAATATTACTTTTAGCTTGCTCGGTAATCAACAAAATCCTCAAAATTAGCAAGAACAACTTGGTTTTAGAGTTGAATAATTCTCATAATTGAGAATTATCAAGGACACTCCCTTCATGCCATCACAAAACAGGGTATGCAACCCCTCATCTATCCTATCACATAATCATCAAGACAAGCATGCTCCAGGTGGGGTGGTAGGGGTCACTAGCCTAATGATCCTAAGTTATTCCCTAACCCTACTAAGGTTTTCAAGACTTTACAACATCATAACCACATCAACCCGAAGGCCAGGGTAATTAGGGCCTTAGGATTTACTTTCCAGCCACACCAATCAGAGCCAACAAAAGATTCAAGCACAACACAAGAGTTTCATACATAATGCCAGTCAAGATTATACACATGCTAAACCATTTAGCTCACAAATCTAAGCCCCTAAATTCACCTACCACATTCTCAGGTAACTATCAACTCAAGATGCAAATCAAAACTAACCACCCAGTAATACATGCTTCATAACAAAAATTCCAGGCATGCTACGTAAATTTGCATTCATTTCCTACTTGGTCCACAATTAAAATAATAACCAAAAAGGGGCTTAATCCAAAAGCTACTTACTTCCAAAGATAAATAATTTCACTTTGCACCAAACAATGCTTCTTGAATTCAAATCGCACTACCTAACAATAAATAGAAATAGCACAAAATAAATTTAATAAACCCCAATAATTAAACCAACAAATTTCCATAAAAAGACTTGGGATTGATTTATAGGGGGTGGTGAAAACCTCACCTTTTCATTTATTGCTCTAAGACCAACTTGCAAGCAAAATTGTGCCAACTCCACCAAATTTACTAGCAAGGCCCCTTACTTACAAAGTAACCTCCAAATTAATCCAACAAGAATTAGGGGTTAATTAGTTTATGCAAATAGTCCCTAGAATTCTACAGAAAAAGGGGTCTAACCATACAACCAGATTTATATCCATTTTATGTACGGCCTTACTGTAATAATAACTCATAAACCAATTTAATCTCACCCCTTTGGTACTGTACAACAACTTACAATGCCTCCAGATCGTCCCAAATGGCCTCTAATCATGATGAATTTCCTAGACTTGAATCCAAACAATTTGGGTTAATTTAGATGGCCACTAATAATTAAATCATCTAAGGAAATTCATAAATCCAACCCAAACAGTGTCGAACCTTACCCAAACGAATTCCAAACTTGGTTGTACAATATCGATTTGATTCCAAATAAGCGATCTGATGTCCACGCGCGGACAGTTTCCTAAACTAGAATCCAAATGTTTTAGGTTAATTTTAAATGGCCATCAAAAAGATCAACAGCCCCAAAAGTCAAAATTTTCGCTTTAACACAGAGACGAACACTTACCCAATCGAACGAAGCCGGAAACACTGCTGTAAAAAGGGCCAAAACACGAACTAAAAATAGATCTCTTGATGTTTGTGCAACCTGAGAGGAAAAAGGGAGCACGACGACCGGTGATCTGGTCGGCGACAAAGGGTGTGGGACTGCAGTTGCAGACCCGCTGCAGCGTGACGAGACGATGAGTAGCTGCGGCTTCACGATGTTCAGATAGAGGCGGCACGGTGATTGTGTTGCGGCTGTGAGCGAGCGAGGCTCTGCGACTGCGTGAACTAGTGAGGTCTGGGGTCGACGGTCTGCTCGTCATTGCTGCGTGAAGAAAGAAAAAAAACGAGGGGAAGGGGCTGTGTTTGCGAATCGAGAGAGAGAAATGGGGGGGTTTGATTTTGGGGAGAGAGAAAGAGATATAACAAAAATAAATGAAAAAGAAAAATAAAAAGGAAGGGATGAGAGGGTTGTACGGGATAGGGGCGAGATTTAGGAAAATTTTGATTGACTTTTCCAACTTCTTTTCTTTTTTTTTTTTCTTTTTAAAACTCATTTTTCCATAAAGTCCTAAACAACCCACCAAGCAAAAATTCCCTTTTTGCCCTTTTTCCCACCAACAAACTCAAAACCAACCTACTCAAAATCAACTTAAATAATCCCATACAATAATCCAGCCTAATAAAGACCAAAATAAAAATGCTAGGTATTACATATCCATTGGATTACTTGGAGCCTACTTGAATTACTTGGTGCCTACTCACTTGAATTACTTGGAGCCTACTTAGATTACTTGGAGTCTACTCACTTGGAACACTATAAATATGTGTAGTATGAAGCTTTTAAATAGAGATATACCCAAAAAAAAATTCACTTGGTAATAAGAAATCTATCTACTTTGCTCTCTTTTCTCCATTGTGTTCTTGTGTTTCTTAAGTTGTTCTTATTCACAACATGTTATCAGCACGAGCCCGATCTACCATTTTCTTTACTAAAGGTAGGTTTCTCAAATTTGTTTTCATGATTTGTGTTACGAACGTTTTCATATATAGTGTATTTATATTATATACCTCGTATTTACACTGTGTGTTGAACGTTGGCAACCTATTATTTTGTGCATGTTAACCATGCCATTTTTAATATGTTATGGTCAAAATGTTAACTATTTATTTTTTTCATAATTCTAAAATTGAATTCATGGTATATGATCATCTCATTTTACATGTTGTGCTTGATGTGTAATTCTATTCATAAAATTCATATGCTTATCATTTTTTTTTCTAATTATTATTAATTATTTGATGATTTTGACATAAAAATTGACTATAAGAAACACTTTGTCTATATATAGTTCTGTTTAGACTGAAGTATTTAAGCTAACCGAAGGGAATACATTAGTCAATTTTGTGTTATAGGGTGATGTAGTAGTTAATTAAATTTCTTTTAATAAGTTGTTTAGTAATATTTTCATAAAGAAAGCATGTTATATATATTGGATATATGTTTTATAAATGGAATGCAATATAACAATGCTACAATTTTTTTTTAGTATGCATTTATGGTGTACTTATTAAAATTATAATGTAAGTATACTTCTTTCTAATAGTTTTACAATAGCAAATCTTACAAAGGCTGCCATGATATTCCTTCGTCATCATCTTCATAAGGGATTGAAAATAGAATACCTTACGGTAAAAGATCCCTACAACTTATGGCAAAATTTAAAAGAAATGTATGATCATCAAAAAACTATTATTCTTCCAAAAGATCGTTATGACTCAATGCACTTGAGGTTGCAGGATTTTAAATCAGCGAGTATAATTTTGTATTATTCAAAATTAGTTCAAAATTGAAGTTATGTGGAGAGAAAATTATTGATGAAGATATATTAGAGAAGACATTCTCTACTTTCCATTTCTCGAATATGCTTTTGCAACAACAATATTGAGAGAAAGTGTTTAAAAAATATTATGAACTTATTTCATGTCTTCTTGTGGCTGAACAAAATAATGATCTATTGAAGAAAAATCATGAATCTCGACCAACTAAAGCAACACCATTCCCTGAAGCGAATGTTGTAGTGTCCAATAATCATGGTCGAGGTCGTGGTCATGGTCGAGGTCATGACTGTGGTAGAGGAAGAAATAATAATTCATTTTGTGGTGTTCATCATTCAAATTTTAAGAATACCACAAATAATGATGATCATAAAGGAAAATCTCCTCAAGGAAAGAGTTCTAAAAGTGCCGAAAACCAATGCTTTTCATGTGGCATGAAAGGGCATTGGTCTCGTACTTGTCGTACGCCTAAGAACTTAGTAGACCTCTATCAAGCATCATTGAAGGAGAAAGAAAAAAATGTAGAAGCAAACTTCGCATTTCAAGAAAATGTTGTATTTGACCCTTCCAAGACGACGCATTTAGATGTTGCTGACTTCTTTGAATCTACTGAAGAGAGAATTGATGCAATTGAAGAAGTATGAAATACTTCATATTAAAATGTCCAATATTAGTGTTGCTTTTAATTTCAGTATCTTTCTTGTATGTATTTCTAGTATAGGATTGTTTTTTTTTTCTTCAAGTTCAGTTCTAAGACTTACTGTAATCGTTTTTTTTTTTAATGAAGAATCATGACCACTTCTCATATTTTAGCTTATCCAAAGATGAACAATGAAGATTTATGTTCGGCAAATAGTGCAACTACACACACCATACTTAAAAGTAGAAAATATTTTTCCAAATTGATAATGCTTGAAGCAAATGTCAATACTATATCAGGTTCTGCAAACTTAATTAAAGATTTTGGAAAAGCAAACCATATCTTGCATAGAGAAACAAAATTCACAATTAATAATGCTTTGTTCTCTACCAAATCAAAAAGAAACTTATTGAGTTTCAAAGATATACGTGACAGTGGTTATCATGTTGAGACTTATAGTAAAAATAATATCGAGTGTCTCTATATCACATCTATTATTTCACATGAAAAACGTATATTAGAAACACTGTTTTCCTTTTCTTCTGGATTATATTATACTCATATACGAGTAATTGAAACCTATGCAACAATGAACCTGGAGTTCATGAATCTAGATATATTCACTGTTTGACATGATCGATTGGGTCATCTGGGTCAATAATGATGAGAAAAATTATTCAAAATTCACATGGACATCCATTAAAGAACCAGAAGATTCTTCAAACTAATGAATTGTCATGTGCTGCTTGCTCTCAAGGAAAATTAATTATTAGACCATCACCAGCTAAAGTGGGAATTGAATCACCTACATTTTTTGAACGAATCCCTGGTGATATATGTGGACCTATTAACTCACCAAGTGGACAATTTCGATATTTTATGGTTCTAATTGACGCATCTAGCAGACGGTCACATGTGTGTTTATTATCAAGTCGAAACCTTGCATTTGCAAGGTTACTTGCTCAATTAATCAAATTAAGAGCACAATTTTCTAATTATATGATTAAAAGTATTCGTCTTGATAATACTGGTGAATTTACATACCAAGCATTCAATTACAATTGTATGTCAATTCGGATAAATATTGAACATCCTGTAGCTCATATTCTTACTCAAAATGGTTTAGAGGAATCATTTATAAAACGTTTGCAATTAATTGCTAGACCAATGCTTATGAGAGCACAGCTTCCAATATCTGTATGGGGTCATGCAATTTTGCATGTAGCATCACTTATACGCATTAGGCCAGCAGCCTATCATGAGTACTCCCCAATGCAATTGGTTTTTGGGCAAGAGCTAAATATTTCTCATCTACACATATTTGGATGTACAGTATATGTTCCAATTGCTCCATCTCAGTGTACTATGATGGGTCCCCAAAGGCGATTAGGAATATACTTTGGATTTGATTCCCCAACAATTATTAGATATCTCAAACCTCTAACGAGTGATGTATTTACTGCACGATTTGCTGATTGTCCTTTTAATGAGATAAATTTTCCAACATTAGTGGGAGGAATAAAGAAGTTGAAAAATGAAATTAAACGAAATGCATTGTCATTGTCTCATTTCTATTCCCGAACAAATTAATGTGAACTAGAAGTTAAAAAGATAATTCATTTGCAAAAGATTGCAAATCAAATTCCAGATGCATTTACAGATATTAAGAAAGTGACCAAGTCACATATACCAGCTACAAATGTTCCATCTGAAGAGAATAATCGAATTAAACCCACAACTGAAACATTGGAATCGACTTTGATTTTATTTTAGAATTAAATGAAAAATAATTTAGGCTAAGCAAAACATACCTTGATTTAAATATGGAAATAAAATTATGGTAGTTCTTTACTTCTTATGTTCCAAGAATTCCATAACGTCTTTCTCATTATGACTTGAACACGGGAGTAAGGCTTGTGGGAGCCTTTTGAAAGAAAATCCACAAGGGATTGGAGAAAGAGAAGTCTAGAGAGAATTCTCTGATTCTCTATTGAGAATATGTGTGTTATAATGACTCAAACCAAATGTTCTATTTTTAGAGACTTAGGGAAAATCTTTGCCATAATTAAATAATATATATTTTAATATCTATATTAAAATACATAAATTTAATCTATTTAAATCTTATTTAAATCTTTTAAATTCTCCTACGATATTTATTTCTTTATTTGAATCTTATTCAAATTTTATAAATATATTTTCTTTAATGTATCTAATATACATTAATTATTTTAACATCTAACGTATCAAAAACAATAAATATATTTTCCTCTTTTATATTTAACATATCTAATCTATTAAATATTAATTTGAACACTTCAAATTAAATATTAATTTGAACATTTCAAATTTTTCTTTCAACTAAATTGATCTTTTAGTGTTACTATGAGCTAGCAATTGGACGTTATGGACCTACATATTATAAGCTCCAATGATACAAAAATAATTTATTAAACTATTTAATTAATCAATTTCATTAACTTTAGGTCACTCCACTATAGATCTAGAGTTGCACTTTTATGCACTATAGGACAAGTTGTGTCCATGGATATAACCATTACATGCGAGTCGATCCTTCACGAGTTGTTCATAATTACAGCTGGGTCAAAAGTCCGTTTTATCCTATAATTACATATTGCACCTTAAGTACCACTAATTCTCTAATGAACAATTTGTTTATGATCCAACCATACATTAAGTCCCTCTCGGGCCAGTGAGAGGGTGGGGCCCCATTGTTCAAATCCCGAAATCAGAACTTAAGGGAACTACTCATCTACTTACCCTGTATGGGAAGAAGTGAATTCCTTCTTGTAAGATTATGTTTCCAGCTTCCTATTTGGTCAAGTCTCCAAAATTGTAGGTTTATTGAATAGGCCACAAAAGCCACTATCATCCATGCAAGTCAAAGGACAAGCCCTCACAAGCAAGAGTTCATAACCCACTCAGAATTAAGATCAAGTCACATATGATCATTATGATGAAATATTAATCTTCTCAATTAATGGATTTATAAAGAGAGATTAAATATTTCGTGGTCCAGTCTTACACAAACTCATTGTATAAGATACCCTCACTCACATGTAGGGATGTTCATGGGGCGAGGCGGGGATGGGGAAGGCTTCCTCGTATTAGATTACATGAGGTTCTATCTCAAAACCAATTGGCAATGGGAAGAGTAGTCCATGTATCTTATAAATTGTGAGGTCTCTTTTCATCTTTCAGATGTGGGATCCTCAACATGCCCCCTCAAGATGGTGCCTCTTTGGGTTCACCATTCTTGGGTCGGATCCCAATTTTTGGACCGAATGCCCGTTTGGGCTTCATGGGCTCTGATACCATATTAGATTACATGAGGTTCTATCTCAAAATCAATTGGCAATGAGAGGAGTAGTCCATGTATCTTATAAATTGTAAGGTCTCTCTTCATCTTTCAGATGTGGGATCCTCAACACCCCGTCCCCGTCCCCGCCCCCCATATCAATCCCCGTCCCCGTGAAAATCTCCATTTAACTTCTTAGGGAATGAGGCAGGGATTCCCACGGGGAATTTGTGGGGAACGGGTTCCCCGCGAGGAATTATCCCTGTTTGTTTTTTTTTTTTCTCAACCAAAAAGCAATTCTTTCAAATTCTTTATTTTCTATTTACAGAAAAAAAAAATTCTAAAATGTCATAACAAAAACTATAATACTACATGATAATTAAAAACTTCAATTATAATATCTAAAAGTTCAAATTTAAACATTAAATCAACATTCAACGTAGTCTTCAAATTTAAACATTACAACAACATTCAACATAGTCTTCAAATTTAAACATTACAACAACATTCAACATAGTCTTCAATTGAAATAATACAACTACAACATAGTCTCAAATATAACAAAGTCTTCAAAAAAAAAAGTCTCCAGTTTAAACATTGCAACAATAACACAAGGCCATCAATTTCATTCTTTAGTCATGAAGATTTGTAACACATGATTCCTGAAAAAAAATTTGAAAAATGTTATTTTAAATCAATAATTGAAAAGGTAAATTAGAATGCACAAACTAATTACTTACCTCATCATCTGGATCCCGATCCTCGATAACAGTTTCCAACACTTTGGCATCTATTGTAGTATGTGTATCTATTCATGACAAGTACAAATAAACTTCTTAAATATTAATAGCAAAACTTTTTAAATAAACTAAGTAATAAAATTTACTCATATCTTCAGCCCATAGCCAATCTTGAGCACACATCAAGGCTTCTAGTAACACAGCATGAAGTCTGCAACGATGTGGACCTACATGTCTACCACAAATACTAAATGCAGACTCTGAAGCAACAGTAGTGATCGGAATGGCTAAAATATCTTTGGCAATTTGATACAAAATAGGATACTTTACCCCATTTAACTTCCACCAACCCAAAATTTCAAAATCATCTGATCGTGGTAAAAGACTTTCCTTTAAATAAAGATCTAACTCTGATTTGACATTATCAACATTTACAGCACTATTCATAAACTCATCAAACTTGAGAATTCGATCTTTCTTTTGAACAATAGAACTAAAACTACTCACATCTTGCCTTGAACTTGAAGAACTAATTATAGAACATGAAGATTATGGTTCTGTACTTAAATTTGATATATAGTACTTCCTTAAATCCTTGCACATATCTCGAACACATTGAATTTCAACAGTATAGTGAGATCCATAGATTTGAGGAAAATAAAACTCGATCAATCTCATCTTAAATCTAGGATCTAATACTGTAGCTACTGCCAAGACACCATGAATCACACTCCAATATTTTTCAAACTTAGCAATCATTCTTGATGCCATTACTTTTATCTCCTCACGATCCGAATTAAGCCACTTAGAAAGTTCCAACCTAATCTCACAAATTTCTAGAAAAAACACATTGGTAGTTGGATAACTTGATCTAGAAAACAACTCAGTCATAGTGTAGAAGGGCTCTAATCTATCACACATTTCTCTTGCAAAAGTCCAATCACTTTCTGAAGGAAGACATTTATATTGTGGTTCACGTTGTTTTAAACGAGGAAAAATATTTTTGTCTACCAATGCGGTTTTGAGCATCAAAAATGTTGAATTCCATCTTGTCGCACAATCAAAACAAAGCTTTTTAGTGCAAGGAATTTGCAATTGACGAGCAGTTTCTTCAAAAAGTTCCACTCTTTTTGCAGATGTAGTCCAAAAATGAACAGTGTCTCTAATTTTCTCTATTATATCACCAATTACAGCCAATCCATCCTTCACTATCAAATTTAAAATTTGTGCACAACAACGCATGTGAAACAAACTTCCTTGTACAACAATGTCCCCAACTCTAACTTATCTAATAGAATCTCAACAATCGCATCATTTGTCGAACAATTATCTACTGTTAAAGTGGATAATTTGCAATCTATGTTCCAATCCAATAAACACTCTAACAATGCATTAGAAAGTAATTCTCCAATGTGTGGATGTGGCACATATACAAACCTAGTATTGAGTGATATCATGTTAAAATTGAACTTATATGTTAAACAAATTATAATAAAAGAAATACATGAAAAGTTTAAATTACTTCAAAAGTCTGCTTTGTAGGACCCAAGATTCATCAATGAAATGTGCAGAGATCGCCATGTATCCCTTCTTTTGGTTACTAGCAGTGCACATGTCAGTAGTAATAGCAACTCTACTTCGATTATTTTCCAAAAACTTCATTGTTTTAATTCTCTCTTCTTCATAAATTTTTAAAATATCTCTCCTCATCGTGCTTCTAGAAACCATCTTAAACAAAGGTTGAACGCCACTCATAAACTTTCTAAATCCTTTGTGTTCAACCATGTTAATAGGATATTCATGCAAAATTATCATACAAGCAAGGTCTCTTTTAGAAGCGTCATAATCAAAAGCATATGTATTTAGCACAACCTTTCCATCATTAGTTTTGTTTGGTCTCAAACATGATTGCCTAATGTCTCTTTGTTTCCTCAAAGGACATATTTTGAAATGATCATGTAAATGTCTTGTCCCATTTTTTGATTCTCCTCCTAACTTTTTCCCACAATAGTTACAAATAGTTTCATGGTATCATTTATTTTTTGTCTTTTGTAATGATTCCACACTACTGATGTTAACTTACGTTCTCCTCCATCATCATTGTCATCACTATCTAAGGTAATAAGTGAAGATGTATTATGACTATCACAACTGTTGATCAATGTTGCTTCACTCAAGTTATTAGAAGATGGATTTTGAGTTGAATCAACTTGTTGTGACTCATTATTTCCCAATAAAGTCATTTTAACCTATAATAATAAATAAATTGCAGAATTAATATATTAACTTTATTTAGCACATATTCAAGAAACATTATATAACTCAAAAGCCCATTTTGAACACAAATTTAGCTACAAGCCTACAACAGACAAAGAGATAGAATGGTTCTCAAATAGTTCTCAAATCACAAGACTAATGCTTTATAATTATAGTGGTTCAAATTTAGTTTCAACTACAAGACTAATGTTTTAAAATAAGAATGGTTCAAATTTAGCTACAACAATCAAAATGTATTGGCAATAATAGTTTTCAAATTCCTTATAAAAGGAAAATTCCCCCTATTTTAACTAAAACATAACTAAAATAGGCCAAGTTCCCACTATTTTAACTAAAATACTAGCCAAATATCCAAAATTTTAACTAAAATAGAACTGAAATGGGCCAAATCCCACCTATTTTAACTAAAACTTGAGTGAAGAAACTCACCTGCTAGAGACGGCTGGACGGATTCTGAATCTTGCTGGAGGTAGAGACGAACGAACAGAGGTTGAGGCTTGAAGGGACGGACGGACAAAGCAGAGGCTTGGACTAACGGAAGGACGGATGAAGCAGAGGCTTGGACTAACGGAAGGACGGATGAAGCAGAGGCTTGGACGGATAGAAGAAGCATATTTGAGACTGAGACCTGTGCTTTGGGGAATGCAGCGGTCGGCGGGAAGTAGATCTCAGACCTGCCTTGAGACTGCAGCGGCTGGCAGAAGTAGAGGATCTGAGAGAGAGGGAATCGAAAAGGTGAAGTCGTTAGGGGTTGTACTGCCGACGGGAAGCGGACGATCTGAGAGAGAGGGATAATCGAAGAGGTGAGGATTGAGCCGTAACTCGTGAGGTTGTGACTTGGCTAGGAGTTGCAAACTTGCAGTGGGTGTGCCGAATCGACAATCTGTGAGAGGAGAGCTTGGTCTATTGGTCGCTTGGCTACTAAGAGAATCGAAGATGCAGTGGGATGGGAGAATCAAACTTGCATTGAGCGTGATTGTGAAATTAGGTTAAACTATATATATATACGAGGTGGGGCAGGGAAATGGGGAAGGGCCGGGGCCGGGGACTATAATCACCTTCCCCGTCCCCGTTTAGCCAACAGGGAGAAAAGTCTCCCCGCTCACTTCCCCATTCCCCGTGTAATCGGGGAATCCCCGCCCCATTTGGGGCCGGGCCCTAGCCCCGCGAGTTAAATGGACATCCCTGCTCACATGTCTCCACATGAAAAAATCCTTAACGACTGACACGATTGCCTGACAACTCAATCGTCACCATCTGTTGAAGCTAGACAAAACAAAAAGAGCATTTTATTGGGCGCACAGTTCCAATAGCCCATTTTTGTCCATCATATCTCAAGCGTCACCACGATTTTCCAAACACGGACGATTTATCTGATAGTGATTTGATTTTTTTATTTTTTATTTTTAAAAATTAAATTTATAATCATTACTCTTTTTTAGGACAACAATTATGGAGGTCGATAGATTTGAACCTCCGACCTCAACAAAAATTATTTGTCAATTATCGTTGAATCATGTTTACTTTAGTTTGTAAATATTACTTTCACCCATTAATTTTTTTGTTTAGTTGTCTAATTTTATTAATATTTTAAAAAACCAAGTCAAGTTCTAAAAAAAAAAAAATTTAAAAACTTGTTTTTGACAACTTGTTTTTTTTTTTTTAAAAAAAAGGCTAAGAATCTAATTGTTCTTTTAGAAACATGAGAACTATTGTAAAGAAAATGTGAGAAAAACAAACCCAATTTTCAAAACCAAAGAGTTATCAAACGAGGCCTAAACTTTTAAGTTTGGGTTCAATAGGCTTATAAACTTTTAAAATGTGTTTAATAGGTGTTCGAATGTTTAATCTTTTATCTGATAAGTCTTCAAAATATCAAAAGTTTTAAAAATTAACTGATCTATTTGATATAAAGTTGAATTTTGTATTTAATAGGATCCTAATTTTTCAATTAAAATATAATAGATCCATGTATTTTAAAAAATATCAAAAAAGTCAAAGATTTATTAGACACAAAATTACAATTTCAAAGATATAGTAGACACAAAATTGCAATTTTAAAGGACTATTAAGGACAAAATTGAAAGTTAGACTTATTACACTTTTTTTTTTGTTTTATTTATACTTGTTAGATAAAAAGTTGAAAGTTGAAGGATTTATTAGACATTTTTAGTAACTAAATAGACACAAATTTAAAAAGCTAAAAAAAGACTTGTAATTTATTTTTTTAAAATTAAAAATTAATAAAATAATAATTATTAGTTTAAAATACCATTTTAGTTCATGTACTTTGGGTTTCATTCCATTTTGGTCCTTGTACTTTCAAACGTCCAAGTGTAGTTCATGTACTTTTAATAAAGCTTAAAATTGGTCCATACTATTATTTTGAAGATAATTTTTATTGAAATTGATTAAATAATAATAATAATAATAATTTTCACGCAAGAAAAGACATAATATAAATATATTTTCAAAATTTATAGAAGAAAAGTCATAGAAAATAAAGAGAGAAAGGAGAATAATGGAGGCTATATAGAATTAGGATTTCAACCTTACTAAACTGAGGTTGTAAAACAACATTAAATACTAGCCAAGATACAAAATAGAAGGCCTAATGGGCTTGTACATATTGGAAATAAACGTAAAGTAAATAACATAATATTAAATACTCTAACATTCCCCACAAGCGAACGTGGGTTTTGAATGACTTGGAGATTGATATGCAAACTTGTGAATCGTGGAGAAAATGTGTTTGTCAATCGAGATGGTTGTAGAGAATCGAGATGTTGGAGAAAAAGAACAAATAGGGGAATAGAGAAAAGTCTAAATTAGATTAAAACAAAATTGAATAAGGAGAAAATACCAAAAAGATTGTAGAGATGTTGGAGATAGAAATTTGGATATTGGTAAAAGTAATTAATTTAAAGGGAGAGAAATTGGGTTATTGAGAAGAGAAATTAATATAAGGGGAGAGAGAAATTGGGGTAGGAGGAAAATTGGAGATTTTGGGTGTGAAGAAGATAAAAATTGAGAGAGTGAGAGAGAGATTGGGGAATTGAGCGAGAAATTAATTTGAGAGGATAGAGAAATTGGGGTGTTGAAAATTGAATTAATTGAAGGGGAGATAGAAATTTGAGGGATTTGGGTTTAAAGAATGAGAAGATTGAGGGATTTGGGTTTAAATTAAAGGAAGAGCAAAGTTTAAAATATCAATGTTGATGAAAATATCGAAGTCTCAATTTTATGGAAATATCGATGAAAATATCGATAAAATGTCGATGTTGATGGATATTTCTGAAAAAATTTAAAAAATAAAAAATTTAAAAAAAATATTTAAATTAATAAATGAACATTTTACACTTTTTAAATGAATTAAAATACTTGTTACATAATTATATTCACATTAAGTTACATTTTCTTGTTATTTTTTTTAATATTTCGTCAATTTTGTACTGTATAGTGGAAATATCGATTTTCCTCTTATGTCAATGTCGAACTCATAGACATGTGAAAATTTCGATGAAAATGTCGACATGTCGACGAAAATTTAATACCTTAAAAAAGAGTGGTATTTTTGGGAAGGGAATGAGTGAGAATTAATTGAAGTGAGAGAGAGAAAAAAAAGTTTTGGAGAAAGGTAGGCATAGCATTGGGATGAGTAATATGAGGGAATTAAAAAAAATAAAAAGTTAAGTCTGTGGTACGTGAAGGTGGAGAGAGAGAGATTCAAAAAGGGGTGATGGGACAATTCATTATGAGTTTTTTTTTTATTGGAAATAAATAGTAAATTTGAAATTTCCTCGAGGGTCGAAAACCGTAAAGATTTTGGAGACTTTCTACATAATTGGGAGGAAAGAGACGAATGAGAGACAGAGGTCTCGAAGTTTGAAGAATCGAAGAGATTTAAAGCATGATTTTTTGCAGGAAGAAGAGGCTGAGAGAAAACTTGTACTCCATGACCAATAAAAAAACAAAGAGAAAACCAAGAGGAAGTTGGGTTTTAATAAAGGTGAGAGAAAAATTCTAGAAATTTAATTTAAGAAAATTAGATTTAGGGTTTGAAGAGAAAATAGATTTGAGATGAAGGAGAATAGGAAATCGTATGGATGTGCAGCCCATCATCGCCTTTGTACCTTAAAAAATGGAGTGCATCACCGCCTTCCTTTGACAACTTCTTACCAATCCTTTAGCTTCTTCTCTTTCGTAGTTTTCTCAGCTATGGTATTCTTCTCCTCCATCGACTTGTCAGAGGCTAGCTTCTTCTCATCTTGGAAGTTGTTTGAAGAAGACACCATTATTAAAAAGGAAGAAAAATGTCAAGGTTGGGCCCTAATACCATCATAGAAAATAAAGAGAGAAAGGAGAATAATGGAGGCTAAATAGAATTAGGGTTTCAGCCTTACTAAATCGAGATTGTAAAACAACATTAAATACTAGTTAAGATAAAAAAGTTAAGAGGCTCAATGAACTTGTTTATATTAGAAATAAACATAAAGTAAATAACATAATATTAAATACTCTATTTTTAATCAAAGTTATCAATAAATTAACAGTAGAGACTAATTTTAAAATTTATTAAAAGTATAGTAACTAAATTTGAGCATTTAAAAGTACACATATATTAAAATGAAATGAAATCCGAAATACAAGGACCAAAATGTATTTTAACTTTATTATTATTATTATAAAAAGTTGTGGGTAGGATACTCCATTTAATTAAAACGTTGCTAATCTCTTTGTCCGATGGAGGATCTTTCTCAGCCACTTCTTTGGCCGAGAGAGGAAAATAAACGGATCGACTCGTCGGGATCCGGCCGGAAAGAAACGAAGGCTGTTTTTGCTCCCGAGGCCGATGACATCCCTCCGATCAACGGCGCACGTGATTTCTACAGAGAGTTCAGTGTTGAATTAAAGAAGCTATGGTACCTTGCTGCTCCGGCGGTGTTCACGTCCGTTTGTCAGTACTCTTTTGGCGCCATCACTCAACTCTTCGCCGGTCAAGTCAGTACCACCGCCCTCGCCGCCGTCTCCATCGAGAACTCCGTTATTGCCGGCTTTTCCCTCGGCATTATGGCACGTACCTTTCCCTATCTGAAAATAATTGCAAACTTTTTCATTAATAATCTTTCAAAAATCTCACTCTTTATATATATAGGTTTTTCTTTTAACCTGAAAAAAGATTAAAAGCAGCAATCCTTATTTCATCGTACTACATCTGTCTATAGCTCTAATCTTGATTAGTATGAGCAGAATGAAAATTTTTTATTGGAAGGCGTAAAGTTTTATATTCTAATTTTTTATATACATAATTATCTATAGATGACCGTGCAAAACTTGATGGCTATTTATTTTTTTGAAAAAAAAAAACTCTCTTTTCTCTTTTAGCCTTTAGGTTCTGGATTCTTCTCTATGTATATTCTGCGGACTACCATTTATGTTTCAGAAAAGTAAAAGAAAAGGATGCAGAAATTAAAAGAGAGGGTATTTAAAGAATATCATTTTGACTTTTCATCTAAGGTTTTAACGATTTTTTTACTTTAAAGATAATTTTAAAATATTTATAAAAAATTAAGGTAATATTGTAACTTTTGAAAGAATAGAGTATTTTTGAAACACATGTCAAAATTCAGAATATTTTTTATAATTTAGCCATCAAAGTATTATTCCATAATTTTGTTTCAAATCCCATTTGGGTATCTTCCTTCAGCTTCTTTTTTTTTTTTTTGGCAACTATTTTCACAACATATATGATATATCTTGTTCTTGTCTATTTTGGTATTTATTTTCTCAATATCTCACAGTACCAGTCTTTGTAAAATAGACAAAAGTTAGAAAGCATAAGAACTAAAATAAAATCTAGAACGAAAAAAGTTACAATAGTTGCCCACTTTCTTTCATGGCTTCACCCTACTGTCCAGTAGTAGGCTAACGAGCTAAATCCAAAAAGAGTTTGGCCGATTCGAGAAGCATAAAAAACCAGAAAATAAAAATAAAAGTGTTAACGAAAAATCCTAAAATAACGAACTGCAGATCGGAATGGGAAGCGCACTGGAGACGCTGTGCGGGCAGGCGTACGGCGCCGGGCAGCTGGATATGATGGGAGTGTACTTGCAAAGGTCGTGGGTGATCCTCCTTTCAACGGCCGTGATTCTAACTCCCGCTTACATATTTGCGGCGCCGATTTTGAAGCTGATCGGACAGACGGCGGAGATATCGGAGGCGGCTGGAGTGATGTCGATATGGATGATCCCTCAGCTGTACGCTTACGCGATGAACTTTCCAGTCTCGAAGTTCCTTCAGGCCCAGAGCAAGATGATGGCCATGTCGGTGATATCCGCAGTGGCGTTGGTACGGTTAAATCACCACCGAGTAAATTTAATCCTCTAATTAATACTATGGTTAAATTACAAATTTGATCATCTGATTTAGAGAAAGTTAAAATTGAGTCTTATGATTTTGAAAATTAGAATTTCGTCTTTATAATTTGAGAAAACCTTATAAATAGTCACTATAGTTTGATAAAATCCTCATAAACATGTATTTATAGGACTACTTATGAGAATTTTATTCAACCATAGAAACTAATTCTACCATTTAAAATCATAGAAACTAAATTCTAACTTCTTCAAAACTATAAGGAAATTTGTAATTTAACTTAATATTTTTCAACAGAAATTTGTAGAACGCCACACTTTACTTTACTTCCCTCCTATACCATGTTAAGCCACCACTCAAGTCAAAAGCTTAAGTTGAAGGTAAATTTAATTTTTGATTAAATTATAATTTACAAGTTTAGTTTTTGAACTTTCATATTTATGTCTAATAGGTTTCTGAATTTTAAAAATTATCTAATAGGTTCCTAAATATATATTTAATTTTGTGTCTAATAAATTCTTAGCATATTCAACATTTTGTTATATTAAAAAAAAAATCGTTGCTCATAGATTTGTAAATTTTAAAAAAATTCGAAAAAAAGTTAAGAATATATTAGACACAAAATTGAATCTTTAAATACTTATTAGACACAAAATCGAAAGTTCGGAAACTTTTTAAACATTTTTTTTTATAGTTCATACACCTATTAACATACAAAATTGAAAGTTCATTAAATCTTTTTTGAACTTCATACACTTAATTTGATACAAACCTAAAAATTCAACAACTAAATTTATAGTTTAATCTTAATTATTTTTATCGATACCTTTAACAGATAATGCACACGTTCTTTAGTTGGCTGCTGATGGTGAAGCTGGGTTGGGGACTGGCGGGTGGTGCAGTGGTGTTGAACGTGTCGTGGTGGGTAATTGTGGTGGCTCAAATTGTTTATATTTTAAGTGGGAGCTGTGGGCGAGCCTGGACTGGTTTCTCGTGGAGAGCCTTTCAGAGTCTTTGGGGTTTCGTCAAACTCTCTCTCGCATCGGCGGTCATGCTCTGGTCAGTACTTTTTTCTTGTCCTCTCTCTCTTGATGATTAGGTTAGATTATTGAACTCATTTTGACTTTAAACTTCTGGTTTTATTTTTATTATAGTTCCTATAGTATAATTATAGTTTTGATTTAGTACTTATCATTTATAGAAAGTTTGACTCTCATCTCTATTATTTAGTCAAATTTCTCATTCATCTTTGTCGTTACCGATATTGATATGACATTTTCTTAGGTAGTTGATTATATTAAGGTTTAGGGATGAAGAAAAAAAATTGAAGAAAATAGTTGGATTTTTCAAGTGAGAAAATGACCGTTTAGGAACGATTTGTGAGTTTATTAAAATCATGGACCAAATTTGAAAGTTTTAAAACTATTGAACCCAAATTTTAAATTAAGCCCAAACTAAGAGGGCTAAATTGAAACTTCTAATTAGATCATAGAGATGAAATTGAAACTATGTTTTAATTATAGAGACCAAATTTAGAATTTAACATTTTTTGTATTAACTTGAAACTTGAGTTAAAAATGAAATTAACATCCAAAATTTATTGTTTTCCTTTTTTTTTTCTTTCTCAAAGTTCAATGAATACAATGGGATGAGTTTCTAATTCTTTAATTAGTTGAGCTATTTGAGGTTGGTAAGAGATTTGTGAAATAGTTAAGGAGTATTTTAACAGTTAGATAAGATTATATTTAAGGTATTAGTTCTCATCTCATGGCCAACATGAGAGTATAACTCAACTGATATAAAGCATGTACTATCGATCAAGATGTCAGAGATTCAAATCTTTCATCGACATATTGTCAGAAAAAAAAAGTTGCCATCATTTTTTATGTTTCTTAATAGAGTTTTGTCTTTCTTTTTTACTTAATTAGTTATGGTTAATTTTTCTACTTATCCAAATTTAAGGTTGGACTAGATTAGTATTAGGAAAAAAATAAAAATAATAAAAAAGAGAGAGAGAGTTCAAATTGACTAGGTAAAAATGTTTTCTTTAAAAATTAGAGAGAATTAAAAGATTTGTCAAATCTCACAAGTAACGCATTGTGTTTTAAAAATAATTCCAAGCATTTTCGTGGAATGGAAGTTTAATAAAATACTTCGATTATGAATTAAGGTGGTCATTCAATAATTTTTTATTATTCTTTTTGAAGTAAGTCTCTTTTTTCAAGTAAGTGTTTTTTTTCCTGAATTCAACGATATTTGGAGGTAGGGAATTTGAACCTCTATCCTCTTGATCAACGGTACATAACAATTATCGCTAAGCTATGCTCATTTTGATTTTGTTTTTTAAATAAGTTGGTCTTTCAATTTAATGAATTAAGTATGCTTAATTTATCCTATCATACATGTTACATGCATTAATTATTTTTCATTTAATTAGTATGAAGTATGATTTGCACAATAATTATTTACAATATATAAATGTAACCAATAGAGTAAACCAACTATATTAATATAATTGAAATAACGTACTCCTTTAAAATAATCGGCTTATTATTGTGCAGTTTGGAGATATGGTATTTTATGGCTCTGATACTGTTCGCAGGGTATCTGAAAAACGTAGAAGTTTCCATTGATGCCTTGTCCATATGGTACGTATTATTTAGTTAATTATTGATGAATAATGGAGCAATTAATTACTCTATCTAATTGCATGACATAGGTAAAAAAAATTATATCTATCACTGATCAATTTTTGTCTTTATATGTAACAAAAACTTTATATTATTGCCATATTGGCCATAAAATAAACAAATCTAAGTGTCGATAGGCAACGTTTTCATTTTTTATTTATTGTTTCCTGTTTTTTGTTTATTTTTTTAATGAAGAAAAACGGAATTGCATTTGATAATTATTTTATTTATTTTTTTTTAACAAATAAAATATATGTTTAGTAACCATTCTTATTTCTTCTTATCTGAAATTTTAAACTAAAAATGTAAAAATTCTATATAAAAATTTGTCTTTAAAATTAAATATCCAAAATTTATGTTATATTTATTTTAGAATTATGCATTTTAAAGTAAAAATAATAAAATAATGCTTTTGTTTATGCCTCTTAAAAAAACAGAATCAGAAAAAATAAATCAGAATTTTGAATTTCTAAAATTTCTATACAAAGCGTTTCTGAAGAATAAAAAACAAAAAAACAAATACAAATGTGGAATTGTTGTAAAATTGAGAGGCGAAACCGGGCACCAAAATTTTACCAAATAATATAATAATAACAATAATAATAATAATAATAATAATAATACAAGTGGAGTATATATATATAATATAAACAAATAATACAAGTGGAGTATATATATATAATATAAACAAATAATAGGGATTTATGGCAAATTAAAAGCAAATGAAATTAGAGAGGTTTATCTTCCAAAAATCTATCACTTTATTTATCCACCAAAAACCACTATTTATAGGCAATTTGGAAAGCATGATGTGGTACATATGGACACCAATCTATGGCCTTTGTTGGACACATAGAAGACACTTTGGCTATGGAGAAAATGCCACTTGGCATGGATATTAAGTGGGCATGTGGAATGAGCATTTACATGTGCCATATTTACAATACTCACCCTTAAATGCCCATTTATAAAATATGTCTCGTTAAAACCTTACTAGGGAAAAACTCAATGGGAGAAAAAAAAACCCTAGTGAAGGAAAAAGAGTACATATTTTATATAGTTTACTATAATATATTCACTCCCCCTCATGGAGACATCACTTAAAGTTTTTGAGTCGTCGCATTCCAATGCTATATACTAATTTATCGAAGGTTGCAGTTGGTAATGCCTTTGTAAATAAGTCAGCCAGGTTATCTTTTGAACAAATTTGTTGTACAGTGATATCGTCATTTTCTTCAAGATAATGAGTATAGAAGAGCTTTGGTGAGATATGTTTTGTTCTATCTCCTTTGATATATCCTCCCTTGATTTGAGCTATACATGCTGTGTTGTCTTCGTATAACGTCGTTGGAAGAGGTTTACTTGAAGACAAGCCACATGTCTCATGAATGTGTTGTGTCATCGATCTTAGCCATACACATTCTCGACTTGCTTCATGAATAGCGAGGATTTCAGCATGATTTGAAGAAGTGGCCGTTATAGTCTGTTTCACTGATCGCCACGATATAGCAGTTCCTCCACATGTGAATAGATAACCTGTCTGAGATCTAGCTTTGTGTGGATCAGATAGATAACCAGAATCTGCATAACCAACTAGATCATACTTTGATTTGTTAGAATAAAATAAACCCATATCAATTGTCCCTCGAAGAAATCGGAGTACATGCTTAACTCCGTTTCAATGTCTTTTTGTAGGACATGAACTATATCTAGCTAATAAATTTACTGAAAATGAAATATCTGGTCTTGTGTTATTAGCCAAATACATAAGTGCACCAATTGCACTAAGATATGGTACTTCAGGACCAAGTAGTTCTTCATTGTCATCTCGAGGTCGAAATATATCTTTCTTTATATCCAGTGAACGAATTTCCATTGGAATGTTCAATGGATGTGCTTTATCCATATAGAATCTTTTTAAGATTTTCTCTGTATAAGTTGATTGATGAACAAATATCTCATCTGCTAAATGTTCAATTTGCAAACCAAGGCAAAATTTTGTTTTTCCAAGATCTTTCATCTCGAATTCTTTCTTAAGATATTCTATTGTCTTGGATAACTCTTCAGGAGTTCCAATTATATTTAAGTCATCAACATATACAGTTATAATAGCAAATCTTGACTGAGATTTCTTTATAAAAACGCACGGACATATTGGATTATTTTGGTATCCTTCTTTCAACAGATATTCACTAAAGCGATTATACCACATTCGTCCTGATTGTTTTAATCCATATAATGATCTCTGTAACTTTATTGAATACAATTCCCGAGAACTTGATTCATGTGTTTCTGGTATTTTAAATCCTTCCGGGATTTTCATATAAATGTCATTATCGAGAGATCCATATAAATACGCCGTGACTACATCCATTAGATGCATATCAAGCTTTTCATATACAGTCAGACCAATCAAATATCTTAGCGTTATTGCATCCACCACAGGAGAATATGTCTCCTCATAATCAATACCAGGCCTTTGCGAGAATCCTTGTGCAACAAGTCTCGCTTTATATCTTGTGACTTCATTCTTTTCATTTCTTTTCCTTACAAATACCCATTTATATCCCACAGGTTTGACGTTTTTTCGGTGTTGGGACTACTGGTCCAAAAACCTCACGTTTTGAAAGTGAGTTCAACTCTGCTTGGATTGCTTCTTTCCACTTCGGCCAATCCTTTCTACGTTGACATTCTTTGATAGATTTTGGGTCAAAATTGTCACTTTCATGAATAATATCGTGAACAACATTATAAGAAAAAATGTTGTCAATAATGATATCATTTCGGTTCCATCTCTTTCCTGTTGTAACATAGTTTATAGAAATTTCATTATTATCCTCAAGCGTTTGATTTTCACCAATACTCTTTTGAGTAGTTGTATTCTGGATTTCTTCTGGAACATCCATACCTTTTATTGAATCATTTTGATTCTCAACTACTTTTCTTTTTCGAGGATTTTTATCTTTAGAACCTATTGGTCTACCACGCTTCTGGTGTGCTCCAGACTCATTATTGACAACTTGTTCCTTTAGGATATCAATTTTTGATGGAGCATTTGCAGCTGATATATATGATTTAGTCACACTTTTAGTATCTGTGAATGCATCTGGTAGTTGATTTGCTATATTTTGCAAATGAATTATCTTTTGAACTTCAAGTTCACATTGATCTCTACGAGAATCTAAATGAGATAATAACGATGCATTCCATGTAATTTCTTTTTCCAACTTCTTAATTCATCTCCCTAATGTTGGAAAATTTGTCTCATTAAAATGACAATCAGCAAATCGTGCAGTAAATACATCACCCGTCAGGGGTTCAAGATATTTAATAATTGATGGGGAATCAAAACCAACATATATTCCTAACCTCCTTTGAGGACCCATCTTAGTACGTTGTGGTGGAGCAATCGGTACATATACTGCACATCCAAAAATTCTTAGATGGGAAATATTTGGCTGCTGGCCATAAGCTAATTGCATTGGGGAGTATTTATTATAAGCTACTGGCCTAATACGTGCCAGTGATGCAGCATGCAAAATAGCATGATCCCATACCGATATAGGAAGTTTAGCTCTCATAAGCAATGGTCTTGCAATTAGTTGCAGACGTTTTATAAATGATTCTGCTAGACCATTTTGTGTATGAACGTGAGCTACATGATGTTTAACACTTATCCCAATTGACATACAATAATTTTTAAAAGTTTGGGATGTAAATTCACCAGCATTATCAAGTCGAATGGTTTTAATTGTATTATCAGGAAATTGTGCTTTTAACTTAATTATTTGAGCAAGTAATCTTGCAAATGCAAGATTTCGACTTGATAATAAGCATACATGTGATCATCTGCTGGATGCGTCAATTAATACCATAAAATATCTAAATGGACCACTTGGTGGGTTAATAGGTCCACAAATATCACCTTGAATTCGCTCTAAAAATGCAGGTGATTCAATCCCCACTTTAGCTGGTGATGGTCTAATAATTAATTTCCCTTGAGAACAAGCATCACATGACAACTCATTGGATTGAAGAATCTTCTGACTTTTTAAAGGATGTCCATGTGAATTCTCAATAATTTTTCTCATCATTATCGACCCTGGATGACCCAATCGATCATGCCAAACACTGAATATTTCTGGATTCATGAACTTCGGGTTCATTATTGCATAACTTTCGATTACTCGTATATGAGTATAGTATAATCCAGAAGAAAAAGCAGGCAGTGTTTCTAATATACGTTTTTCATGTGAAACAATAGATGTTATATAGAGACACTCTATATTATTTTTACAATCAGTTTCAACATGATAATCATTTTCACGTATATCTTTAAAACTTAATAAGTTTCTTTTTGATTTGCTAGAGAACAGAACATTATTAATTGTAAATCTTGTTCCTCTAGGCAAAATAAAGTTTGCATTTCCAAAACCTTCAATCAGATTTGCAGAACCTGATATAGTATTGACTTTTGCTTCCAGCATTGTCAATCTAGTAAAATATTTTCTATTTATGAGTATCGTGTGCGTAGTTGCGCAGTCTGCCAGACATAAATCCTCATTGCTCATTTTCGAGTTACTCAACATATTGAAATTGTTCATATTTCTTCATTGAAAAGAAAAGAAAAACGATTACAAAGAGTCTTAAATATATATACAAACAAAACAACAACAAAAACATACTAAACAGTATTTAATTATATATTTTCATACAAATCATCCTCTACTTGTTTGATTGCATCAATTCTCTCTCCAGGAGATTCAAAATAATCAGCTACATCAAGATGCATCATATTGGAGGGGTCAAACACATCATCTTCTTGAATGGCAAGATTTACCTCCACATTCTTTCCTTTTCCTTTTTCCTTCAGGGAAGCTTGATAGAGATCAACAAGGTGTTTTGACGTACGACAGGTACGTGACCAGTGCCCAGTCATTCCGCACCGAAAACATTTATGTTCATCACCTTTCGAACTTCTATCTTGTGGAGCCTTTCCTTTATGATCATCACTTCGTGTGGGTTTCTTAAAATTATAATGCCCACCACGAAAATAGGTATTTCTTCCTCTACCGCTGTCCCGACCTCGACCACGACCACGACCTCGACCACGGTTATTAAAATTCACAGCATTCACTTCAGGGAATGGTGTTGCTTCAGTTGGTCGGGATTCGTGATTTTTCATCAATAACTCGTTATTTTGTTCAGCAACGAGAAGACATGAAATAAGTTCAGAATATTTTGCAAAACCATTCTCTCGATATTGCTGCTGCAGGAGCATATTCAAGACATGAAAAGTGAAAAATGTCTTCTCTAACATATCAACATCAGTAATCTTTTCTCCGCATAATTTTAATTTTGAACTAATTCTGAAGAGTGCGGAATTATACTCACTTACTGATTTAAAGTCCTGCAACCTCAGATGCATCCAATCATAACGAGCTTTTGGAAGAATAACTGTTTTTTGATGATCGTACCTTTCTTTCAAACCTTGCCATAGAACGTAGGGATTTTTTATTGTAAGATACTCCATTTTCAATCCCTCGTGAAGATGATGGCGAAGGAAGATCAGGGCTTTTGTTTTTTCTTGATTTGATGCATCATTTCCTTCTTTAATTGTTTTTCCAAGATTCATAGAATCTAAATGGATCTCAGCGTCAAGGACCCATGACAAGTAGTTATTTTCATTAATATCCAGGGCCGCAAATTCTAGCTTTATAAGGTTTGTCATAATAACACTATCAAAAATAATAATATATTCATATTAGAAATTTAACATAAACCAAATGCGTAAAAATGGCTTACCTATAAGACTTACCTTTAGCGGGAAAAATGACAGAGTCTCGTGCTGATAACGTGTTGTAAAATTGAGAGGCGAAACCGGGCACCAAAACTTTACCAAATAATATAATAATAACAATAATAATAATAATAATAATAATAATAATAATAATACAAGTGGAGTATATATATATAATATAAACAAATAATACAAGTGGAGTATATATATATAATATAAACAAATAATAGGGATTTATGGCAAATTAAAAGCAAATGAAATTAGAGAGGTTTATTTTCCAAAAATCTATCATGCTTTTATTTAAAAAAAATTAAAATAAAAAATAGGAAATAAAAAATGACAACGTTACCAACGAATAAAAAAAATTGTATGAGCCAAATTTTAACTACGATAGGCATGCTGTTGTATTTGTACAACTGTGTTTCTTTTCTAAAAGAGTTATTTCTTAGAAGTTCTAAAATAAATCATTGAAGTTTGTTTCTCGAGAAAAATATTTCTTTTTTTATGGATAATAATGTTAGCAGTCGCACGGATAATTTCATTATTCATTATTTCCTTACTATTATATAATATGTAAATAATTAAACCAATCTAATGTGCTAGTTCAATAATTATCAAAGGCATGATATTTAATAGAAATCAATTGTTCAGAATTTTTTTTGGTCTTTTTGTAATTGTTTTGTTGACCTATAAGTATAACAACCTATGAAATGGAAAGACAACAAAATTATGATAAAATCCATGTTGCTTGTCTTTTTGAAATAATTTTAAATATTATTCTCGTCTGAAAATTTTAGAACTTATACTTTTTGAATTAATTCTTAGTAATACATGTTGCACTTATTGTAATTATGAACTAATTGACACAATGATAGGTTGAACTAAAAGAAAAAACGGTTATGATTTGTAGAAACAAATCCAAAAACTCTCCAAAATCATTTTTAAAACACATATTTTAGGACAAAATCAATTTATGCCGCTAAAGTTTGGGTGTTGTATTAATTAAAACCTCAAACTATTAATTATATCAATTTAAACTCTAAATTAACTTTCATAATTGAATCAATTCAAACTCTCCATTAATGATTTATAGCTATTTTCATTTGATTTCATTTAAAATCTACTCAAAATTACATGAATTAAATTATCCTTCTCCCAAAGTCTTACCACAATACCAAGAAAAATTACCACATAGTTTTTACTAAATAAGAAGAGAAAAATAGAGGAAGATGAGTAGATGAAAAACTGCTTATATTAATGAAAAATTGCTACTATTTTTTTTTATTCCAATATTTCTCTTTAATTTTCATTAATCCCTACATTTAAGAAAGTCTTATACACGTGTGAAAGTTATTGTATTGGCGGTTTTGAAGCGAAAATCTAATGGAGGTTCTAAATTGATTCACTAATGAAAGTTTAGAGTTCTAATTGATACAATTATTAGTTTTAAGTTTTAAGTGATACAACCTCTAAAATTTAGGGGTATAAATTGATTCTTTCCCTATATTTTACTAAAGAAGGCTAACAACATAAGTTAAACCCTTTAACCAAAAAAAAAAAAAAAAAAAAAAAAACGTTCAACCACCATGGGTTGAACTAGTGGTCAAGAAATGCCATGTAAATAATAAAGAGCCTAAAGAAAATGAGTTTAAACTATGATGGTCACTTACCTAAAATTTAATATTCTACAAGTTACCTTAACAATCAAATATAGTAGGATCCTATGGTAAATTATTAATAATAAATTAATTTATTCAACACCAAATGCTTCAGCAATAAACAGAAAATTTATCCAAAACTCCAATATTAGAAATACTATCTTGAGATTCTTGGATACATCGTTCAAGTTCACATATTTCTTTTCTGAGGTAGAAAGTTCAAGAACATTGAAAATACTCATTGTCTTGTTGAATTTACTTTGTGTTTAATTTGGTGCAGCACGAATTTACTTTTCTTGGTTCTTCTTTATTTTTTTTTAATAGAGAAAAACAGAACTGCATTTCATAACTGTTTTTTTATTCTTTTTTTAAAAAATAAAATATATGTTTAGTAACTATTTCTTATTTCTTGTTATATGAAATTTTATACTAAAAATGTAAAAATTCTATATAAAAATTAGTTTTTAAAATTAAATATCCAAAATTTATGTTATATTTATTTTAGAATTATGCCTTTTAAAAGTAAAAATAATAAAAGAATGCTTTGTTTATGTTTTTTAAAAAAACAGAATCAGAAAAAATAAACCAGAATTTTGAATTTCTAAAATTTCTATACAATTTTGAAAACAATTCTGAAAAATAAGAAACATAAAACAAGAACAAATGTGAAATGCTTCCATTTTTAAAAAAAAATTAAAAATAAGAAATAGGAAATAAGAAATGACATCGTTACCAACGAATAAAAAAAAAAAATGTATGAGCCAAATTTTAACTACGATAGGCATGCTGTTGTACTTGTACAACTGTTTTTCTTTTCTAAAAGAGTTATTTCTTAGAAGTTCTAAAATAATTCATTGAAGTTTGTTTCTCGAGAAAAATATTTCCTTTTTATGGATAATAATGTTAGCAGTTGCACGGATAATTTCATTATTCATTATTTTCTTACTATTATATAATATGTAAATAATTAAACCAATCTAATGTGCTAGTTCAATAATTATCAAAGGCATGATATTTAATAGAAATCAATTGTTCAGATTTTTTTTTGGGCTTTTTGTAATTATTTTGTTGACCTATAAGTATAACAACCTATGAAATGGAAGGACAAAACAATTATCGATTCATACTATCTTGAGATACTTGGATACATCGTTCAAGTTCACATATTTCTTTTCTGAGGTAGAAAGTTCAAGAACATTGAAAATACTCATTGTCTATCGGTTGTTGAATTTACTTTGTGTTTAATTTGGTGCAGCACGAACATCTTGGGATGGACGGTGATGGTGGCTTTTGGAATAAATGCAGCCATAAGGTACAAATGATTGTGGTTACTCTTCCGATTATTTCTCATGTTTTTCCCAACATACTAAATACAAAAGATTAATAACTATTAACTTTAGAACATATAGGCTAACGGTTTTACGTAAGTAATCACTCTTCTTGGTTGAAAGTTCAATTGCATTTTACTACAAAAAAATTAATCATTAAGAGAAAATTTGTAGCGTTCGAGTCTCGAATGAATTGGGCGCAGCTCATCCGAGAACAGCAAAATTTTCATTAGTAGTGGCCGTAATATCGTCATTTGTGCTCGGTCTCATTCTCGCGGCTATTCTGCTTGTGACAAAGAACGATTATCCATCCTTATTTTCGAGTGATTCAACTGTGAGACAAATTGTCAAGAAGCTAACTCCTTTACTTTGTTTCTGCATTGTGATCAACAATGTGCAACCTGTTCTATCCGGTTTTGCTTCTTCTTCTTCTCCTCCGTCTTCATCTTTCATTTTTTAGTACTTGATTGAGTTGAATCAGTATGTCTTAGTGATGGAAATTAACTAAGTTTTTTAAAAAAATAATTGCAGGAGTGGCCGTTGGAGCTGGATGGCAAGCTCTTGTGGCTTATGTGAATATTGGTTGTTACTATGTGTTTGGGGTTCCTTTGGGCTTGCTGATGGGTTTCATGCTTGATTGGGGTGTTACAGTAAGTCTTTCTAGTTTATACCTCCATTTTCAATTCATACACTCAAATAAAATAAACCCCTTTTTTTGGTCTTTAAAATGTGAGTTTTGGAATGATGAAAGGTGAAAAGTACTTTTAGCGTAAGTTTTTGGAAAAATATTAGAAAAGTAGAAATCTACATTTGAAAGGTATAAGAAAGTGATGAGCTCTAAGTACTATAAAAGGAGTCGTGGCTTTGATTCCAAATCGTTCCTAGTTAGAAACATTTTAAGTTTTGGTGTACTAACTCTAGTTAAATGTATTATCTTGTTTGAGAGTAGGAAAAATGGTGTGAGTGGTAAAGAGCATTGATCGAGTGTTTTTTGGTAGGCCGTGGCTTTTCTCTAGTTTTAGAGTTTTCAATGTAAATTCTTTTGTTTCTTCTTTTTGTTGTTTTTTTGTAATTTATAAGTTATTTTCTATTTATTCTTGCATAGAAGTGAGAGATTTTTTTCTTCTTCAACATTTAGGTCGTTAAAAACATTTTATAAAATCTTCATCATATTTCTTTAGATAAGTTAAACAAAAAGTGAGTTTTTAAGAGTTTGATTTGAAAATGAGGTTTGAGGATAATGATGTTTGTGCACTGCAGGGAATATGGTGTGGAATGATTAGCGGAACCATAATGCAAACTTGCATTTTGACATTCATAGTTTACAGAACCAACTGGAACAAAGAGGTCAGTTTGTTTTGTTTTGTTTTGTTTGGTGGCATCATGTTTTGTTTTAAAACAACAACCAAAATTGGAATGATGAAAAATGCAGGCTTCAGTTGCTGAGGATAGAATAAGGAAATGGGGAGGACACTATGTTTCCTGATACAATAAGATTGGCATAACGGATTCAGATCCAAATTAGTTTGTTAGTTAGCTATTTTAGTCTCGTTTTGTTTGTTTCTTTGTTTTTTTATTATCATTTGGAGATAAACCCATTCAAATGTTTGAGAAAATAATGGATGATTTCCGAATCATTCAAATAAATTACTTCTGATAATTTGGTATTGAATAAATTTTTGTCCAGACCCCAACACCAATTCATTCAAATAATAGTTAAAAAATGATTGATCTGGTGGAAGTTGCAAACTTATGCCTACCCCAATGATGGAAGGAGATAGTTTTTTCACATTCGTAACCAAATGGTTTCATTCTAGATCTAAAATGGATATTCGAGGAGTGGGCGAGACTGAGAGAGGGTATTCTAATAAATGGAACGAAAATATGGCTATCAGAATAACTGATTGACCTTGGAGGAAGGATAAGAAAAGATATTGGGAAAAAATGTTGTGTAATCCAAAAATAGGTTGGATATTGGAAACTTGTTTTTTATCCAGTCAGCTACTAAATACAAAAAAACCACCTCATTAACACTAGAATGCAATGCTGTTAGGGCTTCTAAAGGAAGAATTATTTGTGAGGTTTTATCAAACAAGAGAGACAAAATTCTAACTTTTAAAACACTACAAGAAAATCAATCTCTCTTGACAAGTTTCTTCCCGACATAGACTAGGGCATCGAAAGAAGCAACCTCTCCCAACGCAATGCACTGACACCATTAATTTGGCATCACGAGAGACTCGATAAAATTTCTAACATTTCCTTATTCCCCATTCTAATCGTGCCCTAACAAACAGCCGTAGCTCTTTGCCTCCTCCGTTGTTTTCTCTCATTTCGCCGTTGTCTGCTCCGTTAACCTTTGCGGCCGCGCCCTTTGCCTCCGCTGCCGTCTCCCTTTTCCTTCGCCGCATCTCCCTTTGCCCCCACCGCTGTATCGCGTCGTTTCCTTTCGTTTGTCACCTCCCAATACATGTTTGTATTCCCACTTCTCTCTTTTTTTTCTCTCCTTTTATTTTCCCTAATTTGTTGCGGTATGATTTCATATGTGCATTCCTTTGTTGTGTTGAATTAGTGTTGTTGTATGATTTCGTATGCACTTTTCTCAAACATGTTCTTTGTTAGACCCAAAAAATTTCCGCCCCTTGTCACTAGAGAAAATTTGCAGAATATAATGTGAAAGTGAATGTGAAAGTGGAAAAAATTGCCCAAAAAAAAACAAAACAAATTCTGAACAAATTCTAAATTGAAATAGGTGATAAAATATATACAGGGAAAAATATCTGAACAAATTTAAATAGAAAATAGCAGATAAAATAAAGAATAAAAGATTTTGGTTGACTAGTTTATTAACCGTTTAAAATTAAACCTAGCTTCTTTTAGGTACTCTATTTTCAATAATTCTTATACAAATAGATCACTAGTATTTAACTTCAAAATCTTTACTCATTTCAATGTAGTCCATTTTCAATATTATTTATTTTTAAAAAATCATACTTCTGTGTTCATTGAATTTTTCATCTTTGTATTTATTTAGTCTCTAAATTTTCAAAAGAGTATTTTTGAAGTCTATTTTTAGGGAGCATATCCTTTTTATATGCTAATACACCATTTGAATAGGTTAGCTCACAACCCCATCATTAGATGGATTATTTTGTCTTACAATTTTCTGTTTGTACAAAAAGTAAGGGCATGTTTGAGAGTGATTTTGGAATGACCAAAATCACTTTTATCATGCCCAAATAACCAAGGACATGTTTGGGGTGGGATTAGAATTACCAAAATCACTTTTTTTCATGCATTTTTTCTAAGAACTTTTAAATGATAATTGGTTTTGAAATTTTGTCGATGGAATGATATTATCGTTATTCTTATCATTTATTAAGAAAATTAAACTTAGAGATTCATCCAATCTGCTGGAGAGGAATAAAGTTTATTCTCTTTTAAGTTTGTTTAAGTTAGATTTGAAAGGAATGAACATTTCATCATGCAACGGAAGCATTGGATCGTCTTTGATTTTAATTAGAATTAAATAAAAACTAAAACATATCTTTGAGTTAATATGAAGATATTTTATCGCGGGTCTTTATCTCTTCTATAAAGTTTTCCTAACTATGACCCGGACACATAATCAAGACTTGTGGGAGCTTCTTGAAAAGAAATCTACAAGAAATTGGAGAAGAAGAGGTCTATAGAGAATTCTCTATTTCTCTATTGAGGAGATGTATGTTCTAATGGTTCAACCCAAAATCCTATTTATAGAGACCTGAGGCAAATCTTTGCAATAATTGATTTGAATAAGATTCAAATAGATTAAATATATGTATTTTAATATATATATATATATATATTAAAATACATATATTTAATCTATTTGAATCTTATTCAAATCTTTTAAATTCTCCTACGATATTTATTTCTATATTTGAATCTTATTTAAATTTTATAAATATATTTTCTTTAATGTATCTAATATACATTAATTATCTTAATATTTAATGTATCAAATACAATAAATATATTTTCCTCTTTTATATTTAATATATCTAGTATATTAAATATTAATTTGAACACTTCAAATTATTCTTTCAACTAAATTGATCTTTTAGTGTTACTATGAGCTAGCAATGGGACCTTATGAACCTACAGATTATAACCTTCAATGATACAAAATTAATAAATAAACTTTTTAATTAATCAATTTTCATTAACTTTAGGTCAATCCACTATAGACTTAGAGTTGCACTCTTATGCACTGTAGGACAAGTTATGTCCATTGATATAACCATTACATGCAAGTTGATTCTTCACAAGTTGTTCGTAATTATAGCTGGGTCAAAAATCTGTTTTATCTCTGTAATTACATCTTGCACCTTAAGTACCACTGATCCTCGTTTATGATCTAACCATAAACTAAGTCCCTTTCGGGCAAGTGAAAGGGTGGGGCCCCATTGTTCAAGTCCCGAAATCAACACTTAAGGGAACTACTCATCTACTTACCCTATATGAGAATGAGTGAATTCCATCTTGTGAGATTATGTTCCAAACTCCTTATTTGGTCAAGTCTCCAAAATTGTAGGCTTATTGAATCGGTTACAAAAGACACTCTTACCCATGCAAATCAAAGGACAAGCCCTCACAAGAAGGAGTTCATAACTCACTCATGATTAAGATTGAGTCGCATATGATTAGCCTGATGAAATATTAATTTTCTCAATTAATGGATTTATAAAGAGAGATTAAATATTTTGTGATCCAATCTTATACAAACTCATTGTATCAGATACATCCACTCACATGTCTTCACATGAACAATTTGAATTAAATCATTTGTAACTATTACAAAGTGGGTCATATCAATAGTGTTATCAGGATAAGACACCCACCCTTATCCATATACTATGACCCTTTAGATTATTTCTTGAACATAATTCTTCCATATGTCAACCACATACTGTTTAAGATTACACTAATAACCTTGAATTTTTCATATAATGGATAATATTATATTACAACTAAAATAATCAAAACTATTATTAATTATTAAATAAATCATTAATTACGAGGCTTTATGGCATAAATTCGAACAAGATTAAGTAAATGAAATGAAGAATTAAACTTGAGGACTTGTGTATAAAATAATGTAATATGCATATAAGTATAATATGCCATAGACAAAGGCCCATGTATATTATTTGACAAGTTTACCCAAATTCCATCCGCTTTTCCTTTTAACTTAAAGTTTACCCAAATTCCATCTTCTTTTGATTGATTATTTGCTTGTTCAACTGAAGAAATGGAGAATTGGTGTTAAAATTAAAGTCCTGTTAGCATGCTGTACTTGAGGGCTATATTTCCCTTGTAATGTTGTAATAGCTAAACCTTAGGTCTTTTCTATATGGGTTAGACTATTAAAGTATATCAAATTGGTGCAAAACCTGAGTCCTTTTTTTTTATATGGGTTGGACTATAAAGTATATCAAATTGGTGCAAATGGGGCTTAAGTTAACTATTAGGACTAGGGTCTCAGTTTTAGTTGGATATTGGGGAAGGAGCATTTTGTAGCAATAAAATTAAAAGAGGCAATGCACTAGAGCCACTGAAATTTGGAGTTCCATATTGAAAAATTTAAAAGATAAAGTTCATGCAACTAAAGTGTGGCGCAGCTTCATGCAGAAAGTTTAGTTTTGCAGAAATTTGGTGGCTTTGTTTCTTTGGCTCTGTGGTCGTACTTGAATTTGTTTTTTTTTTTTTTTGCACGGTTGACCTCTTCTTGGTGGTAAAAAGGATAAATGATCAGGCATCTCACGTTAACGATGGATAACCTTCTGTTGCCATTAGCAACTCTCAATCTCGATTGTTTGAGGCTTTCGTAGCCTCTCGATCTGGGTCTTTTTTGATCGGTTACTTTTTTCTTTTATTTCAATTGCACTTCCGTTTAAACTTCAATCCAATGATACTCTCAGTTTCTACGTTCAATCTCTATATCACCAGGCACTCTCGATTGGCGGTTTGAATTTCTGTCTTCGTATTTTCTTTTGTTCTTGAAAAATACGGGAATCCAACGGCATAAGTACCAGTCTCGGTCAGTTCGAGGCATTCATAACCTCTCACTCCTTGTCATTTTCGATTTTGCTTTTTTTTCATCCAACACTACTCTCGGTTTCTTATTCGCTGCTTCGTATAAACGCTTCTCGCTCGCTCTCTATTTGTATTTTTTGTTTTCTTTTACTTTCACTAGTCCCTTATGATTGTGATTGGTTTAAACAAAAGCTCAATTGAAAATTTTAAAATAAATAAATAAATAAAGGTAACGAAAATTTTGGCCTATTCAAATTTCGAACTTGCAACCTTCGCGTTATTAGCACGACGCTCTAACCAACTGAGCTAATAGGCCTTTGGTTATAGGTTTGTATTTTATTATATTTATTAAAATATGACACAGTTTCCCGTTTTTATTAAGTTTTGTTAGGTCGTTTTTAACCTACTAAAAAGCTATTTAATACCAAATATTTCATGAGTCCGAGATATTTTTGAAAAAAAAAATGCTTTTAAGCACTTCTTCTCATTTCTATAACCACTTCAAAAACTTTGAAAAGAAACGCTAATTAAGTGATTTTTCTAAAAGTACTAATAATCGTTTTTAGATTGTTTTAAATTTTTAAAAATTAGTTTTGGTTATTTGCAATTTTGAGAGAAGCCTTGAGTAAGTATTTTTCTTGAAAGCACTTAAAGTGTTTTTAGAAATTTCAATATTAGTTTAGATTATTTAACTAAACACTATGCATTTTTTATAAGTATTTTTTATTAGGCTAAAAGCACTTTTGGCTTTAAATATTATCTTCTTTGATTTTTCATGATTTGTTTTAATACAAGTAACCGTAGTGACAGAGATTCAAACCTTTGATCTTTAAAGAGATTATTGGTGCTTTAACTAATTAAAAAAAAAAAATCTGCCCTGAACCTGAATTTTACAAGAGAGAGACAGGTAGGATAAATAAGAAACCCAATGATAGAAATCTTTAAAAACTCTTTAAGGGTAAGAAAGCATTGATATGAAATTACAGTTTGTCAAGTCTTTATCCGTAGAAAGTATTAAGAATATATACAATGTTAGTTGGGCCAAAACTCAACTTCCTATTCGCACGGGTGGATTGGGAATTGGAGATATAAAGCTTTTCCTTTGGGAGCTTAGTCATGGTAGTATTAATACAGCAGATCAATTCCAAAGACGAATTCCTTAATTTTTTTCTCTCCCCTTCTTGGTGTATTATGTGTAAAGCCAATTTGGAAACTCTTCTTGGTGTATTATGTGTAAAGCCAATTTGGAAACTCTTTGTCATCTATTTGACTCTTGCACTTTTGCTCAATGATATTGGAATGTTGTTTTGGCGGTTGGAATATGATTATGCTTGGAAGCATTCAAGATTTATCATCCTTGATTTTTGTGGGACATCCATTCAAAGGAGTCGTGAAAGTTTTGCGCCTCGCCTTTCTAGTGTGGAAGGAATGGAAGGATCTTCAGTGATACTCACTCATCTTTTGAAGACTTCATGGATTTAGTTTTATTTAACGCTTTGTATTGGTGTAAATGTTCATCACCTTTTAAGGATTATAGTCTTTCATCTTTAGCTCATAATTAGAGGACTTTTTTGTAATACACTTTGGGTGGTTTGGGATTTTTTCCCATTGGTCATTTCATTTATCAATGAAATTTGACTGTTACTTTCTATATATATATATATATATATATATATATATATATATATATATATATAAATAAATAAAAATGAGATATACCTTAACCTATCAACCTAAGTTTTAGGTTAAGCATTTGAATTTAATGGTAGCTTGACATGGTATTGAAGCAAGAGGTCGCCTTCTATAACTGACATTTCTTCCACAACTAATATATTAGTTCACAGATTGAGTTTTGAAAATCATATTAATATCTAATCCAACACATAAGAAAACTAGGCAACTCCAGCAAGCCGCAGATTAAGAAAATTGAAATAGAACAAACAAGAGGAGAGTCCATTGACTAATTATCAAAACCCACCAGAACTACAACATCGGGGATTCATCCAACAATCGATTTTTAACGCAAATAAACAAATTAACACTAAGCACAAAAATTAACGGTTAATGAAAAGAAATGCAAAGGAGATAATTTACAGAAAAAAGGAAGAGAAACACTCCCAAATCGCACTCAACAGTAAACAAAGCAAATGCAGATTTGTTGAATAACACTCCCAACAACTTCGCCTTTTCTTCTTGATTAAAAAAATCGCAGGTGGGTTTAATACGGTATGGCGTAAGGAAGTCGAAATGACCTGTTGTTCGAGCCAAGTGCTGCACAAGAGAGGGAAACTCGTGAGCGAGGGCAGCGATATTCGATTGACATAGAATTGGGACTAGGGTCTCAGTTTTAGTTGGATATTGGGGAAGGAGCGTTTTGTAGCAATAAAATTGAAAGAGGCAATGCACTAGAGCCACTGAAATTTGGAGTTCCATATTGAAAAATTTAAAAGATAAAGTTCATGCAACTAAAGTGTGGCGCAGCTTCATGCAGAAAGTTTAGTTTTGATAGACTGCAGAAATTTGGTGGCCTTGTTTCTTTGGCTCTGTGGTCATACTTAATTTTTTTTTTTTTTTTTTTGCACGGTTGACCTCTTCTTGGTAGTAAAAAGGATAAATGATCAGGCATCTCAAGTTAACGATGGATAACCTTCTGTTGCCATTAGCAACTCTCAGTCTCGGTTGTTTGAGGCTTTCGTAGCGTCTCGATCTGGGTCTTTTTTGATCGGTTACTTTTATTTATTTATTTATTTATTTCAATTGCACTTCCGTTTAAACTCCAATCCAATGATACTCTCAGTTTATACGTTCAATCTCTATATCACCAGGCACTCTCGATTGGCGATTTGAATTTCTATCTTCGTATTCTCTTTTGTTCTCGAAAAATACGGGGAATCCAACGACATAAGTACCAGTCTCGGTCATTTCGAGGCGTTCATAACCTCTCACTCCTTGTCATTTTCGATTTTGCTTTTTTTTTCATCCAACTCTACTTGGTTTCTTATTCGTTTCTCCGTATAAATGCCTCTCGCTCACTCGTTCTCTATTTGTGTTTTTTGTTTTCTTGTACTTTCACTAGCCCCTTATGATTTTGATTGGTTTAAACAGAAGTGCAATTCAAATAAAAGAAAAAAGTAGCTGATCGAAAAGAACCTAGATCGAGAGGCTACGAAAGCCTGTCAAACAACTGAGATTGAGAGTTGCTGACGACAGCAGAAGGTTATCCGTCATTAATCTGAGATACCCGGTCATTTATTGTTTTTACCTCCAAAAAGAGGTCATCCGTACAAATAACCCGTCATACTTCGGACAATGAAAGGTAGTGGCGAGAACATGTGATTGACCAATTTGCACGGTTGATGTATGAGAGAGAAATTGTAAGAAAAAAGATACATTTTTGGTCCATGATATTTGAGTTTGGTTGCATCTGGGTCCTAAGTTTTCAAGTCGACATTTTAACTTTAGGAAAATGGTTTTTTGGTCACCATCGTTAGTTTTTCGTAACTAACGGAAGCTACCGGATCGTTTTTTATTATTTTCTTAAACTGTGCATTTATTTATTAAAAAATATTTTTTTAATTTTTTAATTAAAATAAGAATTGATATTTATAATATATACTTTTTAAATTTCTTTTTATTTTTCTGTCCTCTCTCTCTTCTTTCTGTCCTCTCTCCACTTTCATCTCCACTAAAATTCACCACCATCATCGACTGCCCATTGTCGATCACTTCCTTGTTGTCGACTTTTTTTACTTTTTCTCTTCTTCTTCCTTCTTCCTCTTCCATTTTCTCTTTCCTCTTCTTCTTTCTCTCTTCTACCACCGACCTCTCACAAGGGAGAAATCTCCCTCGTTTCAAATTTGAAATAAGGGAGAAAGCTCCCACGTTTCAGATCGAGGGAACATTGAAACAAGGGAGATTGCTCCCTCCTTTCATATCTGAAACAGCAGGTGGCAGAAGAGATAAAGAAGAAAAGGCAGAGGAAGAATAAGAGAAGACAACAGGAAGGAAAAAAAAAATCTTTGGTTAGCGAGGAGCGGTGGACAGCGGCGAACGGAGGGATTTGTAGTGGAGATGAGGGTGGTAAGGGGGGAGAAAAAAGAGAGAAAAATAAAAGTTTTTAAATTTTAGTTTTTCTAATATTAAAAAATAATTAAAAATATATATGTTTATTCCATATCAGCCACCTGACAAATATAAAATTAATATTTTTATGCTACATCAATTCAAAAAATTAATAATAGATGTCCAATCAACCCTACATCACCGAAAATTAGCAAAAGGATTAAAAGTGTTAATAGTAGGGACCAAAAAAATTATTTTTCCAAATCTCATGCGTTAAAATGTCAAGTTTGAAAATTCAAGGACTCAAATGCAATCAAACCCAAATCTCAGAGATTAAAGTGTATTTTTTTCAAGAAAAATTTAGGATATGCATATTTTTTAATCTACATCGAATGATTATTAATAGGGGGTTACATTTGTTAATTTTAGGGAAGGAAAAAGAGGGAGAGAATGCAAAACTGCCAAGATTTATATAAAACAAACCTAATTCAAAAGATAATATCTAGCCATATCTATAATCTAACAAAATTGTGGTGGTTCATCAAATATTTTTTTCAAAAGGAGATGCACCCTTATGGTGAGGTCAAGAGATCTCCCGTATGTCCAAAGTGATAATTAGATTGTACTTCTTCTATTGAAGTTGGAGGTTCAAATCTCCATACTTCATATTTGTTGTACTAAAATAAAGTACATACTCAAAATAATAATAATAAATATGGTAGTACTTACTTGATGAATATTTCATAGAGTGTATTGCATGCAAAGAATCTTTCTATTCATTGCAATTTAAATTACTGTGTTTATTGAGTGAATCCTACATCATTTGTAACTAGGGATCTTTTTTTTTCCATGCTTTTGCAATAGGAAGAAGTGGATTTTTTTTTTTTTTTTTAAATAATTTGATAGGATGTGGAAGTTTTTCATCTATCTACTGCATTAGATTTAAAGATATTGTCTTACATTGATTAGTTTAATAGTGATTGACCATAAGATTAGTAACTAGTATCTTTTACTTATCTATCAACGATTTTTTCAATTTGATAGTTTGTTGTGAACATCCTATTGATCCTTTCGTTGCAATATTTTTTTTTAGTTCAACATCTATTGTTGTAATGTTGGTAACTTCTATATTCTTTGGTCCATTATTGTTATGGTTCTCCTTTTTCTATTGTTATTTTTATTTATTTATTCATTTTGCCAAGACATTGTTTTGAAAACAATTCAATGAACAAATTATAAAGTTTTACACCATACAATTCTATATTCAAAATATTTGACAAAATCAAATATAGTTTATAGCACGTTCCCAATAGCACAGTCCATTTTCTTTGCAACCTCTTGAAAATTGCCTTTTTTTCCTCTCTTTTTGGTATTTTGATTTTATTTGATATCTTAATTTGATCCTAAATGAGTTAGTTGGCCTCATTTCAATATTCAAGGCTACAATGAGATTAAGTTTAAATACTATATTCTGGTCCTATAGCTTCAGGAATGGCATCCATTTTAGTCTCTATACTTTTAAAATGTGTTCATTTTTGTCCTTATTTGCTAAACTAACAAAAAAAAATTATGAGATGAGTAAGCTGTGGTTGTTGGGGAAAAAATATACGCGAAAATAATAGACTAGAATATTTATCTCACCTTCACAGATTAAGCCAAACAAGTTAGAATCACAAAAGTAATAATAAAATATAGGAAAAAGAGAACAACATTGAAAACTATATTGGTTTGTCACAAACTCGAGACTACATCTAATCTTCTGCAACTGCAGGTTCTACTAAAATTTTGGAGATTACAAGAAACCCTCAAAATTCATACTACAAACTAACTCTCAATAGCACAATAAAGACTATTGACTTCCAAGTATTACAACTCGTATCTTGGGATAAACAACAAAATGCAACCCCTCAATTCCACAAGAGAAACACTATTTTCTCTCATAAAAACACTCACTACCACGCTCAATTCTCAAAACACACTGTGTTTTTCACAAAAATGAACACATATATATGCTTGTTATCATAACCCTAAAGCCCATACTGGACCTTAAAAATAAGGATGGGTCGATTGCTTCACAAGAACGAATCCGTGCACGCGTTTGGAGTTGCAACGTCAATCTCCGTAGTGTCGAGAAGTTGCACTTCGTAGTGAATTTCTTCCATGTCTCACGATAGCATCACAACGTTGTCCCTGTAGATTTCTTTGGTCTGCAGCCTATTTTTAGCTCCACAAACCTAATAATAGTTTAACTATAATGGCTAAAGTAGACATATTATTTTAATTATTTATATGAATATATGAATTATTATAAGTTAATTATCAGGCCCCGTGTGATAACCAAGGTTTTTGTCTTTTAGTTTTTTAAATTTATCCTTGTTTTCCTACAATTTTTTTTTTATCATGGTTTTAACCTTTCTTAAGAAGTGTTTGAATTCTTAGTCAAATTTCAAAAATAAAAACAAGTTTTTAAAAATATTGATAAAAAGTGATAACAAAACAAAAAATCTCATAGGTAAAAGTAGTGTTCATAAGCTTAAATTTTCAAAAATCAAAAAGAAAAAAAAAACACCAAATGGTTATGCCTTAGAATTATTATAGTTTAGATTACAAATTATATTTTGTTATTACTTTAAATTATACAATAAAAGTTTAGGAAAAACAATTATTATATAAAATTGTGGTGAAGATTTTTTTTTTTTGAGTTTTCGATTTATAATTATGTCAAAACCTAGCATCTCATATTATTCCTCCGTTCATTTCAAAATTTATCTCTTCTTGATTTCAAAATTCAATATCGATGTAAATCTAAAGGATATAATACAACTATATTTAATAAAAACAAATCAAGAAATAAAATTTTAAAAATTATATAAGAAAAAAAATTCATACAAACCAAATATTGTAACATTCAACACCTCTGAATCTCAAAATATTTTGACTCAACTTTTCGATATCTTTCAAATGTGTAACAAAGAGAAAGCATCCATGAACAATTTGGAGGACAAATGAGATGAAATAAATAAATAGTAATTGAAAAAAAATTATGACGACCAAATAAAAAAATGGAAAGTGAACAAAAAAAGAATTGTTGTTGATGCAAAGAAAACTGCGAACATGACATTTTTGCTTGAATTTTGCTTCAAGTTGAGTGATGTTGGAATTGTATAGAAACTTCAATACGTGAAAAGGATAAAGGAATTGAAAAAATATTGTAACACCCGAGACGTTTTGGGTAAGTTTAAAATGTTGTTTTGGTAAAGTTTTATTAAGAATTTATTTGCTTTGAGGGTAATTTGGTGATTTTTGGAAAAGGAAAGGGTATTATGGTCATTTATAGAGAAGATATTTTTGATTTTATAATATTATTTTATTATTATTTTTAATTATTTATTATTATTTTTATTTTATTTTTCTTTATTTTTCTTTTTTTTTTCTTTTCCTTCTTCTTCTTCCCGAAGATCCCTCCCTCACCGTGAACACACACACACACACACACTCTCTCTCTCTCCCTCGGCCGAACACCCATCCACTGTCTTCTTCTTCTTCTCCGACCAACTGCCGGCCAGCCACCGCCCCCATCCGTCGATCTTCTTCTCCTTCTTCCTCGTCTCCACCGAGCAGTAGCCGCCGAAACCCCCTCCGGCGTCTTCTTCTTCTTCTTCTTCTTCCCCAATCCGACCGAAGCTTCAGCTTCGTCTTCCTCTTCTTTCGTTGCCCAGCTCGCCGGAAGACGCCAAAGAAGCTCCGTTCGGCTCAGATCTACCAAAAGAAAACCGAGGACCCACGCGTTTGAAACACCTCGCCGGAGTTTATTCTCGCAGCAAGTCGCTGGTTTAAGCACGAATCTGACCGGAAGGGGCCGATTCTGTCCAAATTCGAAGTCCACGTGCTGTTTGGAAGCCCCACGCGCCGACCAGAGTCCTCACGCGCCGGCCACGCGCGCCCACGCTCCGCCGTGAAGCCCACGCGCCGTCGCCGGAGTTTCACGCGCCGCCGCTCGCCGGAGTTGGGTAAATTTTGCCATTTGGTCCGTTTCGTCGAGTTATTAATGTTAGAATGCGTTTTAGAGTAATTCGGTTGGTTTAAGACCTGTTTAGGACACTTTTTAGGTGATTTGTCGAGGACCTTGGATTGTACTTGGAGTGGGGACTCGAGAAGCTCATTACTAGTGAAGAAAGGGTATTTTAGTAAGTAAAGATTTAAGGTAAGGGATCTCACAACGAAAGAAGTTTTCGAAACCTAGAGCTAGCTCTATATTTACTTTGAAGTTTATGTTTTCGTGTTAAGTATTTAAGAAAGAAAGTGTTTTACATGTATATTCCTTTTACACTAGTTCCATGGGTTCTATTTGAGTTTTCATGTTAAAAAGAATGGAAATGATATGTATGTCTTTGAAATGCGATTGTCTTGATTTATGCATTCATGAGTATGTTCTAAAACGAGCGGGACCTCATGCATGTGTTGTGTGCTCATGAAAAGATTTATGTAAGGCCGTGACGATAATTCTCCCAAAAGTTTTATGTGGGTTATGAGGGAACCCGAGTCTTCGGACTCTCTATGCTCCCGGGGTTCGAGAGTGCCCCACGATGGTAGCCGACGAGCTTGAGTCTTCGGACTCCACGATGGTAGCCTTCGGGCTGAGTCTTCGGACTCCACTATGGTAGCCTTCGGGCTGAGTCTTCGGACTCCACGATGTATGTTAGCTTTCGAGCTCAACTCTCAGAGTTAGGGGAGGACTCTATTCGATGGAAAAATTATGTCTTTGGACTATTTACGAGGCCCTCGGGAGAATTTAATCGTTCACGAGAGCCGCGAGGAAAAGTACATGGTTTATAAAACGAATTTTAGGTCCCCTACTAAAGCGATGGTTTACGATGGTTTTAAATGACATGTTGCATGCGAGTGAAACTCTTATTTGAAATTATGAGTTACTTACTGAGTATTATTCGTTAATACTCACCCTTTTCCTTTTAAAATGTTTTCAGGTAAGGCTAAGATCGGCCATAGCGCGTGACCGGAGATCAGCTACTCGAGTCATGGGAGCCGAGCGATCGCTATTCCGTTTCTTTTATGTTTCTAGATGTACATAGAACTCATGTCGAGTTTTTAAATGTTTAGGAGGATGTTTCAAAGTCTTTTAACCTTTCTTTGTAAATCGCGCACGTGTATTTGGCTTTCTAGGGTTGAATTCACTTGGTCTCTGCTGTTTGAACCCTAGCATCATATTGAGAAGTTTGTTGGATGCTAGGAGGTTGTTTGAAAATCTTAGAAGTGTGTTTTTCTATGTCTTATCAGGTAAGGGTCCAATTTTTGGTTTTCGCGTAGTTACGCCGTTATGCTGCCGAAATTTTCGGTAATATAGCGACGTGACTTAGTAATGACTCTTAGGTAGCGTGTTGAGCCTATAGGGTCGTTACAAATATATATGAGAAAGGATATAGTGGTCATTTTGAGAAATCGTTAAAGAAAACGTCTGATTATTTGAGAATCTAAAATCAAAAGAAGATTTTGAAAATTAAAGAATTTAAAAAGTGATTTTATATAAAATTTTAAAAAAAATCAGTGTAACCAAACATCCAAAAGGATTTTCTCAAAATTACTTTTACGTGTTCCACCGCAATCCCAAAAGTAGCCAAAATCTCAATATTTCACAATTTATAGGGTTTTTCTTTGCAGTTTCTTTGTGGGTCTGCTAGTTTTTAATTGTGGTTTTCTTAGCTTGGTTTCTTTAGGCTTCTATTTAGAACATCATTTTATGTAGGTTAAAACAGATTCTTTGTTTTTTTCTTTCCAGAACGTGATTTCTTGGAATTCAATTGGAGTCGAGGCTTTTCAAGACTTAGCGCAATTAGAGTTGTCTCTACAGGTTTGCGATGCGCAGCATCTGACTTTGTTCCTATGAGGAGGAAATGCAATCGCCACCGGCCTTGATTTATAGGGTGTGACTAGACACCCAAAATGAGTTAAGATAATCTGCAAATAAAAGATTTTGGGTTCGGGGGTCGTTTGTGTATGGAGAAGTGAAAATTCTCATTTATAAGGATTATTCGACCCTTAAACTAGATTATTCTTGCCATTTTTGTGTGTTTTGTTGTGTGATAAGCAAGCTAAAGGTAGTGTTTATTAGAAAAATTCATAAAAGCTTGTTGGAATAATGAAAAGAGGAAAGAAGTTGAAAAGAAGTTAGAATTACACTAATTTGTTATTTATGTGTAGATTTGGGAGCAAGTACAAAAATGCAATTACATTCCATTGCAATATGCAATTGCATTTCTTCTAGAAAATAGGTTTGGAGACAAGCAAAAAAAATGTAATTGCATTCCAGAATGGAAATGCAATTGCATTTCTAGAAAATCCTGGAGATTGTGGAAATTACGGAAATTGGTAAGATTTTGGACAATTTGGGAGATTCTTCAACTCGATTTCAGTCCTAAAAGTGGACCCAAGGTTGTAGAAGAGCAAGGATGAAAACCTTAGGCCTCGACACCTATAAAAGAAGGAAGAATGAATCAAAAAGAGGATGAGTTTTTCTCACACAAAAGACCTTCAAGGCTACTGTGTTTCTTTTGTTTTGCTGCTATTTTTTCTTCTTTTTTCCAGCCCCTTTCAACTTCAAAACTCAATCATTCCTCAACAAAAGTTGAATGAAGTGAAGGTTCAATTCCTTTTGAAAAAAGTAGAGTCGAGTCGAATGAGTAAGAAGTGAAAATGAGGCTATGTTCTTCCATTTTTAGAATTTATTTTCTGTTTTGTTAAAGTTTATTTTATTCCAATTTTTAGAGTTCTAGCTGCTGTTTATTTCGTTTCATTGTAATTTTCTTGTTGTAATGATTTAGTTGCCGAGACTTTATTATACTTTGTTGAATGTTAGTGTTCATTTTAATAGAATTACTATTTATTTGAATCTTTATTGAACTCGAAATTCTTCTCTTTCACTTTTCATGCTTTTTGTTATGGATTTTCAGACTTTAACTTACTGTTTTTCACTCTTTTCATGATGAGCTAATTTTCCTTTAGGGGTTCAAGTTCGTGAATGCCCTAGAGGAAAGATGTAAAGCTTAAAAGTACAACCAATCTAGCTAGCACTTGAAACTTTATTTTCTTTTGTTGAGTTTAATATTGGGTAAACCTAACTAGCCATCTAGTGTTGCTTGTGAAGGGAATAATCGAATTAAACCCACAGCGGAAGCGTTGGAATCGACTTTGATTTTATTTAGAATTAAACAATAAAAATTAAGGTTAAGTAAAACATACCTTAAAAATAATATGAAGAATATTCTAGCAGATCTTGTTCTCCTTGTGTTTCAACTCCAATGAGGTTGAATTCAGAGACTTCCACAAAGTATTCCTTGCTATGACTCGAACAAATGACCAAAGAGGTTTGTGGGAACCTTAAAGAAAATTGAATGAGAGAATGAGGGGAAAATTCTCTAAAGTTTTTTTCTCTTATTTGAAATGCACACAAATTGCTCACCCCTAGGGCTCGATTTATATGGCCTAGAGAACATAATTAAATAATATATTTTAATATCTAATATATGAAAATATATTTATCTAACAAATCTGAATCATATTCAAACATTTCCAAATTTTCCTACGACATCTATTTCCTTATTTGAATATAATTCAAATTTAATAAATATCTTTTCTATAATGTATCTTAATACAATGAAGGAATATATGATCAAGAATGTGTTGGGATTTATGCCCTAAAGCCTCGTAATTAATAATTTTGATTGTTTTATTTGTAATATAATATTATCCATTATATGAAAAATTCAAGGTTATTAGTGTAATCTTGAACAGTATGTGGTTGACATACAAAAGGATCATATTCAAGAAATAACCTAAAGGGTCATAGTATATGGATAAGGTTGGGTGTCTTATCCTAGCAACCCTATTGATACGACCCACTTTGTAATAGTTACAAATGATTTGATCCAAATCGTTCATGTGGAGACATGTGAGTGGAGGTATCTTATACAGTGAGTTTGTATAAAACTAGACCACGAAATATTTAATCTCTCTTTATAAATCTGTTAATTGAGAAGATTAATATTTCATCATGATGATTATATGCGACTCGATCTTAATCCTGAGTGAGTTATGAACTCTTGCCTGTGAGGGCTTGTCCTTTGATTTGCATGGGTGAGAGTGACTTTTGTAGCCGATTCAATATGTCTATCATTTTGGAGACTTGACCAAATAGGGAGCTAGGAACATAATCTCATAAGATGGAATTCACTTCTTTCCATATAAAGTAAGTAGATGAGTAGTTCCCTTAAGTGCTGATTTCAGGACTTGAACAATGGGGCCCCACCCTCTCATGGCTCGAGAGGGACTTAGTTTATAATTAGATTATAAACAAATTGTTCATTGGAGGATTAATGGTACTTAAGGTGCAAGATGTAATTATAAGGGTAAAACGGACTTTTGACCTAGCTGTAATTACGAACAACTCATGAATGATCGACTTGCATGTAGTGATTATATCCATGGACACAACTTGTCCTACAGTGCATAAGAATGCAACTCTAAGTCTATAGTGAAGTGACCTATAGTTAATGAATGATAATTAATTAAAGAGTTTAATTAATTAATTTTGTATCATTGAAGCTTATAATTTGTAGGTTCATAAGGTCCACTTGCTAGCTCATAGTAACATTAAAATATCAATTTACTTGAAAGAAAATTTTGAAGTGTTCAAATTAATATTTAATATATTAGATATATTAAATATAAATGAGGAAAATATATTTATTATATTTGATACATTAAATATTAAACTTTGAAATGTTCAAATTAATATTTAATTTGAATTGTTCGGATTATATTTAATATATTAGATATATTAAATATAAAAGAGGAAAATATATTTATTGTATTTGATACATTAAATATTAAAATAATTAATGTATATTTGATACATTGAATAAAAGATATTTATAAAATTTGAATATGATTCAAATAAATAAATATCGTATGAGATTTGAATGAAATTCAAATAAGTATAAGATATATTTTAATATATTAGATATTAAAATATAATATTTTAATTATGGCAAAGATTTACCCTTGGTCTCTATAAATAGGACCCTTGGGTTGAGTCATTAGATATAAAACACATCTCCTTAATAGAGAATTAGAAAATTCTCTCTAGACCTCTTCCTCTCCAATCCCTTGTGGATTTTATTTCAAGAGGCTCCCACAAGCCTTGGTTCTGTGTTCGAGTCATAGCTAAGAAGACTTTGTAAAGGAGATAAAGACATGCTAGAAATATCTCCATATTTACTCCAAGTAATTTTAATCTTATTTTTTAGTTTAATTTTAAATAAAATCAAAGACGATTCAATGCTTCCACTGCGGAGTGAAAGAATGAAGTCATTATTCAGAATCAAGCAGCATCATTACACAGTTTGGAAGTACAAGTGGGACAATTGGCTATTGAACTGAAGAATAGGCCTCAAGGGACACTGCCAAGCACCACAGAAAATTCACAGAAAGAATGCAAAAAGCATTGCAAAGCGATTACCTTACGCAACAAATTAAATTATGAAGGACCTAAAATGCCAACAAAAGTGAAGAACCCTAAAGAATCAAAAAGAATAGAAGAAGGAAGAAAGGAAGGCACAAAGGAAACCTCGTCAAACATCATGAAAACATTTTGTTGGAATGTCCAGGGTTTGGGGAATCCTTGGAGGTTCCGTCAACTTCAAAAACTAGTTGACAAGGAAAATCCCCAAATTGTGTTCCTATCCGAAACTAAGCTAAAAGGTGGTATCGAACCAAAGTTCAAAGAGGATCTCGAGATGGTTGACTGCTTCTGTGTGGACAGTAGAGGTAACAATGGTGGGCTTATGCTCCTTTGGCAAGCTTCAGTTAAAGTGGACATTAGATCTTTCTCGTCAGACCATATTGACACTTTAGTGTTGGGGATGAAGGGTGCTAGCGGTTTACAGGATTTTAGGGAAGCCCTCAAACATAAGATATGGCTAATTCGTGGGAGTTTTGACCTAGGTTTTGCTATATTCCTTTTTAGATAAGGAATAGAATGGGTTTCCTCTTCTATCTAGGAAAAGGTTCATCTGTGGGCCTGCAGGATTACCTTGGGTCTATTTCTCTTTTACCGCTCCCATGTTGGGATTTGTGGTTTAGCTCTTTTTTGAGTTGGACACTTAAAGCTCAATTTGGGAGTAGTGAGGAATAATATCTAATCGAAGTACAAGACGTCCCCTGTATTTTCTTGAGTTTTGGCTTTGGAATGATCTATCAAGCCCTTTAGGCTGATTTTCTGGCTTTTCAAGATTTATGATATAAAAACTTTGGGGTTGGCCTCAAATTTGATTTTGGAATGACCTATGAAACTCATTGGGCTAATTTTCTGGCTTTCTAATATTTATAAGATAAAAACTTTGGGGTGAGTCTCAAATTTAATTTTGGAATGAACTATCAAACTCATTGGGTTGATTTTCTAGCTTTCCAATATTTGTAAGATAGAAAGCTCTAGGATTGACCCCATATATAATTGTGACTCATCACGAGACTTATCTCAAATTTTAAGGATATGCTTGGACCAATTAACCAAACCCCCTTTTGTGGCCCCAATTAACCACCTCCAAGTTTTGGTTTTTCTCTACAATTAAGCAGAGTTCTGCCTATCATGATTTGCAAGGCTTTATTAAGCTAGCATGGTCATGCCCTTTTCAAGAACCCATCATGAGGCGTACCCCAAATTTTTGGGTTGCTGATCAATTAACTGAACCCTTTTGGGATCCAATCAAAAGTCAGGGCTCGCTTCCTCTACAACCATAGTTGCTCAAGGGTTTTGCGTGTTCCGCGTGTCAATTACGCAACAATATTAGCTATATCTAGGAGTCAACTCTTAGATTTCTATCTTGAATTTTACCATCTCTAGAATTAATTCTAGATTTTGGTATTTAGGTTGACTCGTTCGAGATTATCCCAAATTTTGGACTTTTATTTGGAATAAGTATTTAGGCTCATTGAGCTCTAATTAGCCTCCAAGCCATTATCTCTCATTTGTGACCAGCGCACTTTAGTTTATTATGCTAAAAACTAACTTTATCAACAATTCTGCAGTTAAAGTATAATTTTTCATAAACATGATATTTCTTACACAAAATCAAATGTTTAATGAAAATATATCTAAACGATTTGATGCAGATGCTATGTTGATTTAATATATTCATGATTTCACATATGAGGAATTATTGCATGTCAAGAATTTCATAAAATAAGTATCATTCAAATAACTTGTTATATAAGTAACTGCATGACCTTTAAAGTTCCACAAATTTTTCTTTAAATTTTTCATGGCATTCCTAGTATATTCATGGTGTTCAATTCATATTCACTATATCACTAAGTCATATAAAACTTTATTTAAAAAAATGTAGAGCATGACATGGTAATTAGAATTAGTGAATTCTAGAACACATACTAAAGGATATATCATTTTAAAGAAGACGAAAAATAAATAGTTATTTCATGGTTCTTGTATCATCTAGCTTTTTAACTTTTAATGTAGTATCGGAAAGTTTAGAGTTTGAAATAAACTTATCTGTAATTTTTCAATTTCATAGAGATTTTCGAAGTTGAGGCTTCGAAACTTGCTCCAATTGATGCATGGATCTCCACAATTTATCTCGTCACAATTAGGCTTGAAACCTTGTTGGTTGGTTCAAAGGAGTTCGAATCTTGTAGATCTAAAGCCATTAGGTCTAAGGTCAAACGAAGTGTGAGTCACGAACTAAAACAATTTTAGGATCGTTTGAGAGATGTTGTTGTTGCTGGAGGAACAAGTCATCAGACAAGTATCCCACCACAATGGCGATGACTGCAACAAGGAGAACAGGAAAAAGGTGGAGAGCCTAAGGCTTTCTTTTTTGTCTTTTTTCTTTTTTTCTTTTCTTTTTGTTTTTATGATTTTTTTTTGTTCATTCAAAAGCTCCCATGTCTTCATAGCTTTTGATTTTCTCAATTCAAGTATGCGAGGTAGAGCACTCTCATTTTCCACAGACGGCGCTAACTGTTGTTGCCTAATTTTGGACAAAAGAGCATCTGACCTCTACGTGACAGCAATGGTAAATTTGTTTGAGGGGGGAAGAACGTGGCTTGCAAGACAAGAAATATCTGAACACCGGTATGGTGCTTGCCACACAGGCTCTGATGCTTAAGTCAGAGAGTGAATGAGCATGACAAGTTAGGCTTTAGAGAATGAGGAAGAATTGACATTCTTCATCATGAAGAAGAGTATTTATATGGCCCTTTTAGGGCATAATGATGAATCCGTGGCAAATTAGGAAGAGGAAAATGTTGAAAACATGTTGGATCGGGACCTGACTTGAGGGAGAATTGGGCCTGACCCTATTTATGGGATCGGCCATGGAAGTTAGCCTCAGCCTCAGAAAATTTGGGTCTATCTCTCCTATAGGTTCGTTCCTTTTCGTCTTTGGGTCCGTTTTGATCCGTCTCGTCCCATGTTGAGTTATTCTTTGTATATTTGTCCTTCCACTTCCTTTATAATTCAAATTTGTCCTTATGGTCAAATTTTACCCATAACAATTAGTAAATAAGTATTTCACATTTTTTATCTAGGTTAAAAAAATCATTAATATCATGTTCACATAGTCATATTTAATTAACAAATTTTTTTTCCAATATTTTAACGATAAATTTTTTGATATAATGAAAAGATTAGTTAACTCCTTTGTACTCTTGAATATATATAAATATATATTGAAATGTTGAATTGGAAGTTCACTCTCAATTTATATAAACAACACATTGAAATTTAACTTTCAACTGATTATAATATATAACTAGTAAATAGATGCCCCACATTGATTGCAAGATGGTTATTTTTCAAATTATAGACTTTATAGTATAGTTTTCAATATGTAACTGGGAATATTTACATTATCAATTTTAATTTAAGTTAATATTTCTACTATATTCAACAATTCAATTGACACAACCATATATTTTTGATATATTGACCTAATAGATTATAATATTTCAAAGTCATATGTAAGAAACTTCTATCTCTTTCTTAATAAGTGTTGTAAATAAACTATTCAACCGATAAATAGCGTTGTTGTTTTGCATTAGTACTCATCCTTTCCAATGACTAATATGTTTATTATTATTATGATATAACTCAATGGACCTATACCAACAAACAACAACGTGATGAGAACTTTTAATTTTCATTCGTATGTGAGCAAGAATTTCAAGATTCTCATATCCCTCTCCATGTGCATTCTTAAGAAAAAACTATAGAAAAAAAAAAGAAACAAAAACATTATTTTCCATTTTTCTCTGTATTTTTTACATTATACCAATTATATTCCTAGTCTTTCCATATTTAAAAAAATTAAATTGTGTATGATAAAATTATCGAACATTTATTGAAAAAATTAGGTAAATTTTAATTCAAGTTAGGTTGAAAAGCTAGAATATGCCTTCAAGGAGAGTAAATCCAAATTCGTATAATCAACCAATTGGTCGAAAGAAGTTCAAGATAAAACAATATAATGGATCAATTAATGAAATCATTTACTAATTTTGACTTTCAAAATAGTATATTGAAAATACCATATAGATTTGGTAAAATTATTATGGTCTATGATTTTCACTTTTTACATAGACTTCGTTGTGGGATATTTGTTCTCCTCCTAACCTAATTTAAAATTTTAATTTTACAAACTATTTTTTTTAGTTCAACAACGTGTGAAGTATGAATTCACACTTTTGACTTTTTAGTTAATGTATTAATCAATTGAACAATATTGAAGTTAACATTTTTTTTACAAATAGTTGGTCTCATGTATTAACAACATTAATTTTATAAATTTAAATCTGAAGTCTTCTAAGCATCTCATTTTTTACAACAAAAAAAAGGAAAATTAAATGGTATTTAATGGAACTTTCAAATTTTAAAAATAAAACTAGCATTACATGTGCAAGACGTGTGACTCACAACTTTTATTTTTATTTATTTTTTTTTTTAGAATTGAAAATTGGAGCAACTGAACATTTTCTTCCAAGATTAGGGATCCCTATGAATATTTCTCATTCCATTCCACGTTTCTTATTTTTTTATGACTAAAAATTACTAAAGATCATCAATGCTTATGTTCCAAAGTATAACAAAATAGACAGGGTGGAAGTGTGCTCGAGGGTCCTAGGGGTTCTATCATGGTATGTGGGACAATCAAGAGGGTTCTAGTTTGGTATGAGGTAGCTTCAGGACAAACAATCAATTTGGAGAAATCCTCCTTCATGATCCGTAGTAATGTCCATAAAGACAGGATGTGAAGGAAATAACATTTCACTCCACAGCAGAAGTATTGAATCGTCTTTGATTTTATATTTAAAATTATACTAAAAAATAAGATTAAGCAAACTTACTTTGAATAAATATGAAGATATTTCTGACAAGTCTTTATCTCATTCACAAAGTCTTGCTGGCTATGACTCGAACGCAATATCAAGACTTGTGAGAGCCTCTTGAAAGAAAATTCACAATGGATTGGAGAATAAGAGGTTTAGAGAGAAATTTCTAATTCTCTATTGAGGAGATGTGTGTTATCTCTAATAACTCAACCTAAGGGTCTTATTTATAAAGATCAAGAGAAAATATTTTTCATAATTAAAATATTATATTTTAATACCTAATATATTAAAATATATCTTATACTTATTTGAATCTCATTCAAATCTCCTACGATATTTATTTATTTGAATCTTATTCAAATTTTATAAATATTTTTTATTTAATGTATCTAATATACATTAATTATTTTAATATTTAATGTATCAAATACAATAAATATATTTTCTTCTTTTATATTTAATATATCTAATATATTAAATATTAATTTGAATACTTCAATTAAATATTAATTTGAACATTTCAAATTTTTCTTTCAACTAAATTGATATTTTAGTGTTACTATGAGCTAGCAAGAAAACCTTATGGACCTATAGATTATAAGCTCCAATGATACAAAATTAATTAATTAAACTCTTTAATTAATTAATTTTCATTAATTAACTCTAGGGTCACTCCACTATAAACCGAGAGTTGCACTCTTATGCACTGTAGAACAAGTTGTGCCCATGGCTATAATCACTACATGCAAGTCGATCCTTCACGAGTTATTCGTAATTATAGTTGGGTCAAAAGTCCGTTTTACTTCTATAATTACATCTTGCACCTTAAGTACCATTGATCCTCTAATGAACAATTTTTTTTATGATCCAACCATAAACTAAGTCCCTCTCGGGTCAGTGAGAAGGTGAGGCTTCATTGTTCAAGTCCCGAAATCAGCACATAAGAGAACTACTCATTTACTTACCCTATGTGGGAATGAATAAATTCCATCTTGTGAGATTATGTTCTCAGCTCCCTATTTGGTCAAGTCTCCAAAATGGTAGACTTATTGAATCGGCTACAAAAGTCACTCTCACCCATGCAAATCAAAGGACAAGCCCTCACATGCAGAAGTTCATAACTCTTTTAGGATTAAGATCGAGTCTCATATGATCATCCTAATAAAATATTAATCTTCTCAATTAATAGATTTATAAAGAGAGATTAAATATTTCGTGCTCCAGTCTTATACAAACTCATTGTATAAGATACCCTCACTCACATGTCTCCACATGAACGATTTGGATCAAATCATTTGTAACTATTACAAAGTAAGTCGTATCAATAGTGTTACCAAGATAAGGCACTCAACCTTATCCTCTTGTATGTCAACCACATACTGTTTAATATTACATTAATAACCTTGAATTTTTCATATAATGGATAATATTATATTACAAATAAAATAATCAAATTTATTATTAATTATTAAATAAATCATTAATTACAAGGCTTTAGGGCATAAATCCCAACAGGGTGGAGGTGTGCATGAGGTCCTAGGGGTCAACTACACAGACTCCTTGGGGCAGTACCTAGGAATGCCATCTCAAACAAGACGCAACAAAGGAAAACTCTTCAAAAACATCAATGGTCTGGAAGGTGCTCAAAAGATGAATGGAGAAGCTATTCTCCCTAGGTAGGAAAGAAATCCTAATCAAGTCTGTAGCACAAGCCATACCTACTTACACTATGAGCTGTTTCAGGATTTCCTCGAAACTTTTACGAGGAGATTGACAGGATATGCGCTAGATTCTGGTGGGGCTTGGTTGGGGACAAGAGAAAATGCCACTGGTGGGGTGGAAGCGGATGTGCACTAGCAAAGAGGAAGTAGGAATGGGTTTCAAAGACATTAGAGCTTTCAACCAAGCTTTGCTCGATAAATAGAGCTGGTGTATCCTAAAAAACCCTGAGAGCCTCTTGACTAAGGTCCTGAGAGGGAGATATTTCAAGAGCGGTGACTTCCTCAAAGCACCTCTAGGGAACATTCCTTCCTTAACTTAGAAAAGTGTTCTGTGGGCCAGAGATTTCTTTGTGGAGGGCTAATGGTAATTATATTGAAATTGATAAAGACTCCTGGTTGGACAACCTAGGGAGCCGAACACTAACCCTTACTAACAGCAATCTGCACGGGCTAAAATTGAGGTGCCTCATGGACGATCGAAATAGATGGTGTGAATAGATCATCACCCAAAGCTTTATTCCCTGTGATGTGGAAAAGATTCTTAATATTCCGTTCGGAGAAAGAACTTCAAGGGAAGAGATCATTTGGGACCTAGATAAAAAGGGAGTGTTCACAGTGAAAAACGCATACCACTTGGCTATGAGTTTGGGCCGTCAAGATGAGTCGAACACCTCAAACTCTAGCAATATATCAAAGTCTTAGAGGAAGTTCTGGAACTTAGAAATTATGCCAAGGGAAAAAGTGTGTGCTTGAAAAATCCTAAGTGGAGCGATCCCGAACAAGGGCAACATATGGAAAAAAAAAAGGAATTGAAACCAACCCAAGCTGCTTTCTATGTCATAAAAGGGAGGAAACCACTACCCACCTTATTTGGGACTGTAAAATCTCTTAGGAAGGGTGGACTGATTTTCTCCCCTACTCATGGGCTCTGTTTTCTTTGTGCAGGGACAAGTGGATAGTGGCTAACTATTGGTAATGGATGACCAATAATCTAAGCGGGGAGGACCTCTCAACAGGAGTAATTATAATGTGGAGTATCTGGAATTTCAGGAACAGATTTGCAGTAAATACCAACAGTCCTAACCCCCCCTCCCCCTACCCAATTATCTATCTTCATCCAAAGACACATACACGAATTGAAGGATTATGAAGCTACGAACCTGAGTGTGTTGTTGCCGAACTCCACAGAAAAGCTGAGGAACCACTTGAGTCACCAGTCTAAGAAGGCCCTTCTAAACACCTAGACTATGAATTTTGATGCTTTGTGGGATGAGAAAGGAGGGAGGGGTGGCATCAGCTAGGTGATTTGTGACTCCGTTGGGTCCCTAGTCGGTGTTGGTTTACAAAAGATCTCAAAGAAATGGACGATAAAAGCAATGGAAGCAAAAGCCATCTGGGAAGGGCTGATCAGTGTACACCAACTGTTGGAGGGTCGCCAAATTCCAATTGTGGTAAGATTTGATGCCTTGGAAGTTATCAATATCCCCACTGGAGTGACGGAAGACTTCTCAGAAGTGAAAAACATCATGGATGCTATCAGTTCGGTGGCCTCTGCTTTAGGGGAAGTGTGCTTTGATTTCTGCTCTAGGGAGAAAAACACAGTGGCCCATTGTGTTGCTAGAGAAACTTGCTCTTATTTTTCCTGTTTTGGTGTGGATGGTTTGGGTGATCAGAGGCTTTCCTCTTTTGTGGAAGAGGGTTAGTTTTTTTTGGACCTTTGAGATACCCAATTGGGTGTTATCCCTTTTTAATGGGGTAGTTGTTCTAGTTCAGCTTGATTTATGAAGTTTCCTTTCAAAAAAACAAAATAGAAAAAATATTTAAAACATTATATTTCAATACAATGCTTTATCTTTATTACTGTTTAAACATGAAAATTACGTAAAGATGGAAATTAGGTAGAACATAAGCAGTAGCGGATCCAGAACTTTCTATCAGGGGGGGCACAAGTTCATATTAGCTTAAATCACGAGTTCAGTAATTGAGGTATCATTTGATAACTATTTGGTTTTTTGTCTTTTGTTTTTGAAAATTAAGCTAGCTTTCTCCCTATTTCTCTACCATGGGTTTCATCTTTCTTAAGGAAACATTTGAATGCTTAGCTAAATTCCAAAAACAAAAACAAGTTTTTGAAAACTACATTTTTTAGTTTTCAAAACTTGACTTGGTTTTTGAAAACATATGTAGAAAGTAGATAGCAAAGTAAGGAAACTCATATGTGGAAATAGTATTTATAGGTTATCAAATGGGGCTTGAACTTTTAAATTTGTGTATATATGATCCCTGAACTTAAAAAAATATCAAAAAGGTCCTTGAATTTTTAATTTTATATCTAATAGATCTTTAAAGTTTCAAGTTTGTATTAAATAAATCTTTGACATATTCAAAATTTTAAAAAAATTAAATGTTCTATTATTCATAAATTTTAATTTTGTGTCTAATAAATCTTCAACCTATTTGACACATTTTAACTATATTTATTAGTTACAAAATTGAAAGTTTAAGGTTTAATTCGATACAAAATTAAATTTTATGAGAACAATTAATTATAAACATTTTTGAAATCGAAGATTTATTAGATACAAAATTGAAAGTTTGTGAATCTATTAGACGTTTTTAAAAATCAATGACTTATTAGCACAAAATTAAAAAGTTAAGACCTACCAGACACAAAATTTAAAATTTAGGGACTAAATATGTAATTTAACCTTTATATAAATATAATTTTAAATGTATTAATATATAATATTTAGATTAAGTAATATTAATTACAAAAATGTAATAAACTATTATAGAATTATCCACCTAAATATATAAGCAAAAAATGAAACTTGAAATATTTAAGATTTTTTAAAATAGAATTAAGTTTTTTTATGCATTTAACTTTTCTAAGATATTTACCAAAGATTTATTTCTTTTTGTATATATGTGAGTAAAATTTAAAAAATTAATTAAACTCTAACCGTACCCAACTTACTAAAAATTAAAATAATATTAGATATATATATATATATATATATATATATATATATATATATATATATATATTGCAAATTAAATATATAATTAAAAAATGAAGTTAAACTAAAGAGTAATAGAAAAAAATGAAGTTAAAAAGTGGCATTTTTTTGGCATATATATATATATATACACAAACAATCAAAAAATTCAGAAAGATGACCTGTCACAACCAACAGACCAAGGCAAAATTCAGAAAGATGCGCGTTTATGAGGATTTGATCCCAAGACCTTGAATACGCAAACTTTAATTGTGCCCTCTCACAGCCATCAGACCAATGCATGTTTTTGAGTTTTTGAGTGAAACAAAGATTAAATATATATAAACCTTATAAAGTCAGGGGGGGCCGTGCCCCTCCTGGCCCCAACGTAGATCCGCCCCTGAACATAAGTTTGACAACAACGATGGCACTTTTTTAATTATTTTTTATCAATAAATGAAATTTCTTTTTCTGAATATTCTCTCGTCTCTATAATAATTTATAGAAAAAAATCGAAGAAAAATATACTTTTGGTCCCTAAAGTTTAAATTTGGTTACATTTAGGTCCCTGAGTTTTTAAACTCGATATTTTAACCTCTGAGGTTTGGAAAAATAGTTTATATGGTCTTTGCCGTTAACACTTTTAATCCTTCTATTAACTTTTAATTACATGAGGCTTATTGGACTTTTTTTTATAATTATTTTTAGGTTGATGTGGCTAAAATATATTATTTAAAATTTTTTAAATGGTTGAGTTGGAAAAAAATGTATATATTGTTAATTTTCTTAAAATTAAATATGTTAAAAATTAATTTTTATATTGTTTTCTTTTTCTTTTTTCTATTGTCTCTCTCATCTCTTTCTCCTCTCCACCCTCACAACTCACCCATGACTGTTGTTCACCACCGACCACATGTCGTCACCAACTGTCGTCCTTTTCCCTACTCCGACAATCACATCTCCGTCGCCATCCCCTCAATTTTCACCGCCAACAAGAACAAAGCAGATCTGAAATAAGGGAGCTCTTCCCTCATTTCAAATCTAAAACATAGCTCCCTAATTGCCCTTTTCCAATTCTCTGCTTCAAATCACCGCCTCCCTTCACCGTTTTCTCTCCCTCGCCGATTGGAAAAAATGCTGACAGTCGAAATCTCCCCCTTGCCGATTGGAAAAAATGCTGCCAGTCGAAAGCTTGCTCAATCCATCCGCCTCCAAGCTATTTTCTCCAAATCCTTACTCAAACCTTCAATTTCTAGTTCCTTGGTTTTCTACCCACTCTGCGATTGCTCAAATTAGGTTCGTCTTCTTCGTCACTGTCGATCAGATGTTCGACGTGTAACAAAAGAACAAAGAGTGGAAACAAGAGAGAAATTACACGAAGGATCAAGTGCTTCAATTGAGTTCTATGCATTGAAGTGAAAGCAAATTACAAGTATTTATAGGAAAATAGATAACTAACCACTAAGCACTAACTATACCACTAGCCTTAAAACTCTCACGACCATGCCTCGCGTTTTTAAAAAAAAAACAACAACGAGATGGTCGTCTCTAAGAGATGACCATCTTTTGCATTTTTGCCACGTTGCATGGACTCAAACATGAAGACGCGTTTGAGTTTAAAAAAAAAAAAAAAAAAAGGTGGATGGTTGTCTCTTCAAGAGACGATCATCACAAAAATTTTAATAATTATACCAATTGACATATTAGTCAACTTTTTATTTCTTTTTTTCCTTCTATTTTTTATTCTTTTGTTCTCTATTTTTTATTCTTTATTTTATTTAAATCAAATAAGATATCTTCCATTTTTTTAATATTTGAAGTAAATTGAATATTCTATTGTAATTTATTCTTTTTTTTTTCTAAGAAATTGAAATTTATTTAAGTATTAATTATTTAAATATTTTATTTTCTAATATGAGTGATTTTTCATTTTCTCGTATTTTTGTATTTTTTTTATTTAGAAAGAATTACATGATAATTTTGAATAACATGATCATTTTATTTAAAATCAACTCAAAATGACGTAAACGAAGTTGTTCTTCTCCCAAAGCCGATTGTAATATAATATTTGAATAATTAATACTTAAATAAATTTCAATTTCTTAGAAAAAAAGAATAAATTACAATAGAATATTCAATTTACTTCAAATATTAAAAAAACGAAAGATATATTATTTGATTTAAATAAAAATCAAATCAAAATGACATAAACGAAGTTGTTCTTCTCCCAAAGTCGATTGCAATATTATATTTAAATAAATTTCAATTTCTTAGAAAAAAAAAGAATAAATTACAATAGAATATTCAATTTACTTCAAATATTAAAAAAACGGAAGATATCTTATTTGATTTAAATAAAATAAAGAAAAAAAAAAGGAGAACGAAAGAATAAAAAATGGAAGGAAAAAAAGAAAGAGAAAAAGCGGAGGAAAAAAAGAAATAAAAAGTTGAAAATTGCGTTCTACGTTACTCGAACCTAGGCCCCTTACGTTTTAAAGTGATCAACTGACCAATATGCCACTGGTATAATTATTAAGACTTTTGTGATGATCTTCTCTTCATGTCTGAGTCCGCGCAACGTGGCAAAAATGCAAAAGATGGTCGTCTCTTGAAGAGACGACCATCTAATTGTTTTTTTTTAAAAAACAAAAAAACGCGAGGCATGGTCGTCTCTTGAAGAGACCACCATCTTCCGCGTACACTTGATTGTCTCTTAAATAGGCGACCATCTCAAGTGCGTGTACATGGTCGTCTCTTAAAGCGAGCTATGTAAAACTATAATATTTTTATAATTACTTTGAAAACAACCATATTTTTATAATTACTTTAAAAAACTACAATATTAATAAAAAAAAAAAAAACTCCAGTCACGTTTAATCTTCAACTTAAATTATATTGATAGACTTCCGGTATTTTAAAATAAAAAGTTTTTAAAAAATGGTCCTTAACGATAGGTACACGATTGCCTGACAACTGACAAGTCAGTATCGCCATCTATTGAAGCCAGACAAAACAAAAAGAGCATTTAATTGGCCGCAGCAGTACCAACGCACCCCATTTTTGTCCATCATATCTCAGCGTCGCTGTGCCACTGACGATTTTCCACCAACCCACAAGATTTTTTATTTTTTATGTTTAAAACTTACTTTAATTTTTATTATATTTTAATTTATGTACTTTTAAATATTTAATATTAATTTTTATATTTTTAATAAGTTTTAAAATTTATTATTTATCTCTATTATTAATTTAAAGTTAATTTTTATCGAATTTGATTGAATAATAATAATAATTTTCATATAAAAAAGATAGAAAGAAGACTAATAGAAACTATTATTTTTTTTTAAAAGTTAGCAATAATAACCAATTTTAAGCTTCATTGAAAATACAAATAGTAAAATTGGACGTTTAAAAATACATTGACTAAAATAGAATAAAACCTAAAGTACATATACCAAAATGATGTTTTAACCTTGAATTTATGAACACTACTTTTTTTTCATTGGTACAAAAAATGTGGAAGTTTGGGATTTGAATCTTCGACCTCAAGGAAAATCACATGTCAATTACTGTTGAGCTATGATCATTTTAGTTTATAAACACTACTTTTACCTATGAGTTTCTTTGTTTAATTATCTATTTTTACTAATGTTCTAAAAAACCAAGTCAAGTTTTGAAAATTAAAAAAAAAAATTGTTTGAAAAATTGTTTTTGTCTTTGAAATTTGGCTAAGAATCTAAATGCTTCTTTTAGAAGATGAAATTCATGGTAATGAAAATGTAAAAGAAAAACAAGCACAATTTTAAAAACCAAAAACCAAAAACTAAGGACTCGTTTGATAAATATTTGGTTTTTGATTTTTGAAAATTAAGTTTATAAACACAACTTCCACCTATATGTTTATTTGTTTTGTTATCTACTCTAATATTTTAAAAAACCAAACCAAGTTTTGAAAACTAAATAAAAGTAAATTTTTTGTTATGGAATTTGATTAAGAATTCAAATATTTTTTAAGAAATGTGAAAAATCACAGTAAATAAATTGAAAGAAAACCAGCATAAATTTCAAAAACTGAAAACTAAAAATGAAATCGTTATCTAATGAGGTCTAAATAGTTATCAAACGAGGCCTAAATTTTTAAGTTTATGTCCAATAGGTTTATAAACTTTAAAGTATGTTTAATAGATCTTCGAACTTTTAATCTTTTATCTAATAAGTCTTCAAAATATCAAAAAGTTTTAAAATTTGACTAATCTATCAAACATAAAATTAAAAGTTGTATTTATTAGGATCCTAAATTTTCAATTAAAATCTAATAGATGTATGTACTTTTCAAAATATCAAATAGGTTAATGATCTATTGGACACAAAATTACAATTTTAGAAGAACAGAGTAGACACAAAACTGCGATTTTAGAGACCTATCAATCAAGCACAAAATTGAAAGTTAGACTTATTAGACACTTTATTTTTATTCATAATTGTTTGACATTAAGTTAATAGTTTAAAGATTTATTAGACATTTTTAGCCACTACACAAACACAAATTTGAAAATCTGAAAAATAGATTTGTAATTTAATTTTTTTAATTAAAAATTAATAAAATAATAATAATTATTATTATAAAATCCTGTGGGTTGGATGCTCCGTTTAATTAAAACGTTGCTAATCTCTTTGTCCGATGGCGGATCTTTCTCAGCCACTTCTTTGGCCGAGAGAGGAAAATAAACGGATCGACTCGCCGGGATCCGGCAGGGAAGAAACGAAGGCTGTTTTTACTCCCGAGGCCGATGACATCCCTCCGATCAACGGCGCACGTGATTTCTACAGAGAGTTCAGTGTTGAATTAAAGAAGCTATGGTACCTTGCTGCTCCGGCGGTGTTCACGTCCGTTTGTCAGTACTCTTTCGGCGCCATCACTCAACTCTTCGCCGGTCAAGTCAGTACCACCGCCCTCGTCGCCGTCTCCATCGAGAACTCCGTTATTGCCGGCTTTTCCCTCGGCATTATGGCACGTACCTTTCCCTATCTGCAATTAATTGCAAACTTTTTCATTAATAATCTTTTAAATCTCACTTTTTATATATATAGGCTTTTTCTTTTAACCTGAAACAAGATTAAAAGCGGCAATCCTTATTTCATCGTACTACATCTGTCTATAGCTCTACTCTTGATTAGTATGAAGCAGAATGAAAAATTTTTATTGAAAGGCGTAAAGTTTTATATTCTAATTTTTTATATACATAAGGTTAAAATAGCATTTTGGTCCCTGTACTTTCAAGATTATTCCATTTTAGTTCCTGTACTTTAAAATGTTTAAATTTGGTCCCTGTACTTTTAACAAATCTCAAAAATCATCCCCACCGTTAGTTTGGTGTTAGATTGACGTTAAAATCTAATAAAAAAAATATTTTTTCTCTTTCCTCATGCTATCTCTCTCCCCTTCTTCGTTTCTCTCTTTCCCCACTTCCCCCCCTCATTGCAACCTCCTCCTTCCCCCTTTCTAGTTCAATCTAATATTTGACCAAAAAAAAAGTGATGGATATAAGCAAAATTTCGAGGAGAAGAAGAAGTAGCTTTTAAATATTCGATTTTTTCTTTTCTCCAACTTTCTCTCTCCTCCATTCTCACTTCTTTAACTTTCTCTCTCCCCTTGCTATCATTTCTTAACTTTCTCTTTTAGCTTTTTGTCAAGCATCAAACTTAGATTCATGGAATTTCAGAATTTAAGAAGAAAAATAAAAGCTATGCTTCGATAAAAGCCATGGCCATGACCTTCCATCAAATCGAATATGAAGGTTTTTAAGCCATAATCAATGGAGAAACGAAGAAGGGGAGAGAGAAAGCAAGAGGAAAGAGAAAAAATATTTTTTTTATTAGATTTTAACGTCAATCTAACCCCAAACTAATGGTGGGGACGATTTTTGAGATTTGTTAAAAGTACAGGGACCAAATTTGAACATTTTAAAGTACAAGGACTAAAATGGAACAACCTTCAAAGTACATGGACTAAAATGGTATTTTACTTATACATAATTATCTATAGATGACCGTGCAAAACTTGATGGCTATTTATTTTTTTGAAAAAAAAAACTCTCTTTTCTCTTTTAGACTTTAGGTTCTGGATTCTTCTCTATCTATATTCTGTGGACTACCATTTATGTTTCAGAAAAGTTAAAGAAAAGGATGCAGAAATTAAAAGAGAGTTGATCGAAAGAATATCATTTTGACTTTTCATCCAACGTTCTAACGATTTTTTTACTTTAAAAATAATTTTGAAACATTTAAAAAAAAACTAAGGTAATATTGTAACTTTCGAAAGAATAGAGTATTTTTGAAACAAATGTCAAAATTCAGAATATTTTTTATAATTTAGCCATCAAAGTTGTTCACACGAGATTTCAACAGGAAAATTTAACACGTGTAAATGAACTTGTGTTTGTATTGATTTCAGTATAGTGAGTACAATCTCTAATATTTGATCATCTGATTCTCTCTCCTACTTGTATGCTTTCACTCGAGGGCTGAATAGCTTATTCTCGAGGTTGAAACTTCAATGGACTCTTAGAGTGTTCTTGATTTCTGTGACGTGTTCTTCGTTCAGACGGTGTTTGATCTTCAGGAGCTTCTGGAGTCTTCTGAGCTTTGTTTCTGAATTCTCTCTGAGCTTCTTCAGTTATGAACCCTTGAAATGAAAGAGGAAGCTCTCTATTTATAGAGTTCTTCATGGGCCCCAGGTGGGCTTGGGCCTGTTGGACTGGACCCAATTGATTTTGGACCAACCTATTTGGATTGGATCTAGTTGACCTTGGGCCAGCCTTTTGGGCCTAGTTGACTTTTGGGCCTAGCTATTTGGACTGGACCTTCAATTTGGGCTTTTGTCTTCCAAATTTCAAAGAACCTAATAGTGTATTTGAACTTGCCATAATTTAATATAGGAATCTTTGTAAATTTAATTAATCTCTAATTAAATATAATTTCGTCATCAATGTTGGGTAATGACGTGGCAATTTTGGGTTGGTCGAAATTTCTATTCCAACAAAAGTATTATTCCATAATTTTGTTTCAAATCCCATTTGGGTATCTTCCTTCGGCTTTTTTTTTTTTTTTTTTTGTCTATTTTGGTACTTATTTTCTCAATATCTCAAAGTATCAATCTTTGTAAAATAGACAGAAGTTAGAAAGCATAAAAACTAAAATAAAATCTAGAACGAAGAAAGTTACAATAGTTGCCCACTTTCTTTCTTGGCTTCACCCTACTGTCCAGTAGTAGGCTCACGAGCTAAATCCAAAAAGAGTTTGGCCGATTCGAGAAGCATAAAAAACCAAAAACTAAAAATAAAAATAAAAGTGTTAACGAAAAATCCTAAAATAACGAACTGCAGATCGGAATGGGAAGCGCACTGGAGACGCTGTGCGGGCAGGCGTACGGCGCCGGGCAGCTGGATATGATGGGAGTGTACTTGCAAAGATCGTGGGTGATCCTCCTTTCAACGGCCTTGATTCTAACCCCCGCTTACATATTTGCGGCGCCGATTTTGAAGCTGATCGGACAGACGGCGGAGATATCGGAGGCGGCCGGAGTGATGTCGATATGGATGATCCCTCAGCTGTACGCTTACGCGATGAACTTTCCAATCTCGAAGTTCCTTCAGGCCCAGAGCAAGATGATGGTCATGTCGGTGATATCCGCAATGGCGTTGGTACTGTTAAATCACCAATGAGTAAATTTAATCCCCTAATTAATACTCTGGTTAAATTACAAATTGAAAGTTCATTAAATCTTTTTTGAACTTCGTAGACTTAATTTGATACAAACTTAAAAATTCAGCGACTAAATTTATAGTTTAATCTTAATTATTTTTATCAATACCTTTAACAGATAATGCACACGTTCTTTAGTTGGATGTTGATGGTGAAGCTGGGTTGGGGACTGGCGGGTGGTGCGGTGGTGCTGAATGCGTCGTGGTGGGTAATTGTGGTGGCTCAAATTGTTTATATTTTAAGTGGGAGTTGCGGTCGTGCCTGGACTGGTTTCTCGTGGAGAGCCTTTCAGAGTCTTTGGGGTTTCGTCAAACTCTCTCTCGCATCGGCGGTCATGCTCTGGTCAGTATTTTTTTTTTGTCCTCTCTCTCTTGATTATTAGGTTAGATTATTGAACTAATTTTGACTTTAAACTTCTGCTTTTATTTTTATTATAGTTCCTATAGTATCGTCATAGTTTTGATTTAGTACTTGTCATTTATAGAAAGTTTGACTTTCATCTCTATTATTTTAGTCAAATTTCTTATTCGTCTTTGTCGTTATTGATATTGATATGACATTTTCTTAGGAAGTTTATTATATTAAGGTTTAGGGATGGAGAAAAAAATTGAAGAAAATAGTTGAATTTTTCAAGTGAGAAAATGACCGTTTAGGAATGATTTGTGAGTTTATTTAAATCATGGACCAAATTTGAAAGTTTTAAACTATTGAAACCAAATTTTAAATTAAGCCCAAACTACGAGGGCTAAATGGAAACTTCTAATTAGATCATAGAGATGAAATTAAAACTATGTTTTAATTATAGAGACCAAATTTGGAATTTCACATTTTTTTGTAATAACTTGAAACTTGAGTTAAAGATGAAATTAACATCCTGAATTTATTGTTTTCTTTTTTTTTTTTCTTTCTCAAAGTTCAAACAATACAGTGGATGAGTTTCTAATCCTTTAATTAGTTGAGCTATTTGAGGTTGGTAAGAGATTTGTGAAATAGTTAAGGAGTATTTTAACAATTTGATAAGATTAGATTTAAGGTATTAGTTCTCATCATTGCCAACATGAGAGTATAGCTCAACTGATATAAAACATGTACCATCGATCAAGAGATCAGAGATTCAAATATCTCATCGACTTATTGTCAAAAAAAAAAGTTTCCATCATTTTTTATGTTTCTTAACAGAGTTTTGTCTTTCTTTTTTACTTAATTAGTTATGGTTAATTTTTCTACTTATCCAAATTTAAGGTTGGACGAGATTAGTATTAGAAAGAAATAAAAATAAAAAAGAGAGAGAGTTCAAATTGACTAGGTAAAAATGTTTTTTCTTTAAAAATTAGAGAGAATTAAAAGATTTGTCAAATCTCACAAGTAACGCATTGTGTTTTAAAAATAATTCCAAGCATTTTCGTGGAATGGAAGTTTAATAAAATACTTCGATTATTGACGTGAGCTTGTCGAGGGCTCGTCAAATTACAATTTATAAACTGATCCTAAGCTACTTGTAGCATTGGGTGGAACAGGTCTGTTTACACGAGATTTCAACAAAGAAAGAGAAATGAGACACGTGTAAATAAATTTAATTTGTATTAATTTCAATGTAGTGGAGTACAATCTCTAATGCTTATCCTCTGATTCTTTCTCTCTTATGTACAAATGTCTCGAGGGCTTTGCAGCTTATTCTCGAATGTATACTTGTCTCGAGAGCTTCGCAACTTGTTCTCGAGTGTAGATTTGTCTCAAGGGCTTTGCAGCTTGTTCTCGAATGTGAATCTGTTTCGAGGGCCTTTGTAGCTTATTCTCGAATGTAGATTTGTCTCGAGGGCTTCGCAGCTTGTTCTCGAATGTGGATTTTTTTCAAGGTCTTTGTAGCTTATTCTCGAATGTGAATCTGTCTCGAGGACTTTTGCAGCTTGTTCTCGAATGGAGATTTATTTCGAGGGCTTTGCAGCTTGTTCTCGATCTTCAAAATCTTCTAGTCTTCAAGGCTCTAGTTCAGAGAGTGTTTGATCTTCAAAGGTTTATGGAGTTTTTTGATCTTTGTTTCTGAATTCTCTCTAGGTTCTCTAGAGAGTTTCAACTTCTGAACCGCTCAAATGGAGGAGGGAACTCTCTATTTATAGAGTTCCCCAAGGCCTCTAGATGGGCTGGAGCTTGACTGTTGGACTGGGCCTAGTGGACTTTGCTGCTTAAGGTGTCTCATTTGGACCTTGTCTAAAATTAGCCCAAATTTCATATAACTCAATTGCATATTTGGATTTGACTTAATTTAATTTAGGGATACTTGCAAATTTAAATAATCCATAATTAAATAAATAATTTTATCACTAATTTTAATTAATGATATGACAATTTCTGATTGACCAAAATTTCTTTTCCAACAAATGTCCCATTTTCGAGATTTATGCACTGGTATGTGTGAGTGAATCTCGAAAAAGATCATTTGGAATCAAAATTTAAGGTATTTACTCCTAAATTGGACTCCATTTGATGTGCCAATTCATCAAAATATGAATTTGGGATCTTAATTTTGATTTTCTTACTTGGCATCAAACCTTGATTTGAATTTCGGTAGAATTTATGCTTTCCTTAATTCAAAATTTATCTAATTTGAATTTCAAGTAGTATTCAAATTATACCCATTTTTATTTCTATTCCAACAAATGTCCCCTTTTCAAGATTTATGCACTGGTATGTGTGAGTGAATCTCGAAAAAGATAATTTGAAATCAAAATTTAAGGTATTTGCTCCTAAATTGGACTCCATTTGATGTGCCAATTCATCAAAATATGAATTTGGGGTCATAATTTTGATTTTCTTACTTGGCATCAAACCTTGATTTGAATTTTGGTAGAATTTATGCTTTCCTTAATTCCAAATTTGAAATTTATCTAATTTGAATTTCAAGTAGTATTCAAATTATACCCATTTTTTTATTTGGGGCATAGTTTAGAATCTAACCATGAATTTGAATTCGAAGCTTGAATTTGGAGTGTCCAAATTTTACTCTTTGAGATAAAAGTCTACTCAATTATATTTTGGAATTGGATCAGAACTTGAATTTGGATTTCAATCAAATTTTGATTTGGGATAAAATTTGGATTATGCTAAAATTTCACTTTTTGAGATAAAAGTCTACTCAAATTTCACTTTTTGAGATAAAAGTCTACTCAATTATATTTTGGAATTGGAATAGAACTTGAATTTGGACTTTAATCAATTTTTGATTTGGGATAAAATTTGGATTATGTCCAAATTTTGCTTTTTTTTTTTATAGATAAAATTCTACCAAATTTGAATTTTGGATTTGGAATAGAATTTTAATTTGGTTTGCAGTCAATTTTTAATTTGAGATAAGATATGACAAATTTTAAATTGAGATGATATCCTGTCCGATTTCGATTTGAATTTTGGAATAGAACTTGGATTTGAATTTGTAGTCAACTCATCCCAAAATTCAAACTTTAATATCCCAAAGTTTGAATCTTGTATGATCTTTGGATTCAAATTGGTTTTGATTTGATCTTCTTGGCATTATCTTTGAATTCAAATTAGATGTGATTTTATCTTTTCCTCTACTATAAATAGAGGAGATGAGTCTTCCATCAATGCACATCAACAATGAGGGAGTGGAGCGTCACACTAAGGAATGAGGAATAAGCATGTCCCAAATTTTTTTCCACGTTTTTTTTTTGCAAGACTTGCAAATACTTTTATTATAGAAGAGAATATCGTAATCCACAAAAGGTAACACAGGTAGGAATTTTTTTTAGACAATATATATGCCCTCTTGTTTTTTATTCTTGCTTGCAGCTAAGATGTCTTCTTCAACTTCGAAGGTGACCAACCCCTGATTCAGGCGGAATTAAGAATGACACCTTTCGGCAGCTTTGACGTCTTCTTTAACTTCGAAGGTGACCAACCCCTAATTCAGGTGGAATTAAGAATGTCACATTTCGACAACTTCGACATCTTCTTTAACTTCGAAGGTGACCAACCCCTGATTCAGGTGGAATTAAGGATGACACCTTTCGGCAACTTCGACGTCTTCTTTAACTTCGAAGGTGACCAACCTCTGATTCAAGCGGAATTAAGGATGACACCTTTCGACAACTTCGACATCTTCGCTGTTTCAACTTTGAAGGTGATGACCAAACTCCTAGCTTAGGCTAAGGATGGTTCACCTTCACGGCTGCTTCAACTTCAACATTGGAGGTGACCAAACTTCTAGCTTAGGCTAAGGATGGTTCACCTTCACGGCTGCTTCAACGTCCTCGCTGCTTCAACTTTGAAGGTGACCAAACTCCTAGCTTAGGCTAAGGATGGTCCACTTTCCACTTTGTTTCATCGTTCACCCTTGGATTCGTTCCAACTTTGAAGATGGCGTAGCCTTCATTCAAACTTGGAGGCAGTACGGCGATAGCACAATTTTCAAACGTGGAGAAGAAATTATGATGAAGCCTTTAAACTTAGAGAAGAAGCAACGATGAAGCCTTTGAACTTGGAGAAGAAGCAACGACGAAGCCTTCGAACTTGGAGAAGAAGCGACGATGAAGCCTTTAAACTTGAAGGTGAGGCGACAGTGCAGACTTCGAACTTGGAGACGAAGTGACGACGTAACCTTCGAACTTGAAGAAAATGAAACCTTCAAACTTTGGAGAAGAAGCGACGACAAAGCCTTCGAACTTTGGAGAAGAAGCGACGACAAAACCTTCTAACTTTGGAGAAGAAGCGTCGATGAAGCCTTCAAACTTGGAGAAGAAGCTCAAACTTTAGAGGGAGTGAGAGACGAACCAAACTTGAGGAGAACGAAGCTCAAACTTTAGTGGAGTGAACGACAAACCGAACTTGAAGTTGTTGATGCTTGAACTTTAGTGGGAGTGAGCGATGAATCGAACTTAAGAAGAATGAAGCTTAAACTTTAAAGGAAGTGAGCGACAAACTGAACTTGAAGAGGTTGAAGCTCGAACTTTAGTGGAATGAGCGACGAACCAAACTTGAGGAGAACGATGCTCGAACTTTAGTGGAGTGAGCGACGAACCGAACTTGAAGGGGTTGAAACTCGCTCGTATGCATCCAACCTGCAACGTCTTGTTTCTTGGGATGAAATAGCTTTTTTTTTAGAGGAGACTGAACTTAAAGATTTTTTTTTTTTTTTTTTTTTTTTTGCTTTAAGCTGCCTACGTACCCTTTGAGTGGAAGGGATCAAGTCATAACGTAGTTCAAATGAATACATTTTTTATTAGGGTCGTTCACCTTTAAGCTCATGCTGGCCAAGAGCATCATGTAGTTTATACTCTTATGATTAAGAGTTCTTACATTTCAGATGCTTTTGTCTTCATCATAGTCTTGATCAGATCCTTCATTTGTAGGATTTGTTAAGATGATGACATTTTTCTTTACCTTCAAGGAACCTTCCGTGTTTATGAGAACGGATAATTTCGTTTTCATACGTGAAGGAACAATACTGTGAATCTTTTTGTCTTTGTTTACTTCATCGAACAATTTTGCCTTCAAGGATTTCATCTTCCTTTCATGTGATCGCTTGTTACCTTGAGACGATCAAAGACAGATGTTGAAGGTTTATTTTTCCTTGATGTGGAGACGCTTAGCCTTTGGAAGACGGAAGTTCGAGTTGAGACAGAAGTTGGACATTGGTTTTCTTCTTTTCTCGCGGCCATACTCATCCTTTGGAAGACTGAAGGTTGAGAACTTAAAGGCTTGATACGATCAAAGACAGAGTCCTTTGCTCGACTTCTTTTGAATCATCAACTTCTTCTACGTTTGTGCAATATGAACTTGCCAAACCTGCTTCTTTTTCCACTAGAAGGAAATCTCTCGAGAAGAATTCCTTTAAGGTCACCGATTGGCCAGGTTGGGAACACTTCTTATTTCCTTTCCTCCCAAGTTTAGGTTTTCTTGAATTCTTCTTCATTTGACATCTATCCTTTATTCTGAAGGGGCGATGTTCCTTTTGAACAACATGTTCTCCTGGTTGAAGGGAATAATCGAATTAAACCCACAGCGAAAGCATAGGAATCGTCTTTGATTTATTTAGAATTAAACTAAAATACAAGGGTCAAGTAATAAATACCTTGAAAATAATATTATGGAGATTCTTCTGGCGAATCTTTATCTCTTCCACAAAGTCTTCCTCACTATGACTCGAACATAGGACCAAGGCTTGTGTGAGCCTCTTGAAACAAAATCTCCAAGGGATTGGAGAGGAAGAGGCCTAGAGAGAATTCTCTAATTCTCTTTATTGAGGAGATGTGTGTTGTGTAGAATGCCCAATGGCTCACCCCTAGGGTCCTATTTATAGTAGTCTAGGGAAGATAATTAAATAATATATTTTAATATCTAATATATTAAAATATATTTATCTAACCAATTTGAATCTTATTCAAACCTTTAAAATTCTCCTACGACATCTATTTCCTAATTTGAATCCAATTCAAATTTAATAAATATCTTTTCTTTAATGTATCTAATATACATTAATTATTTTTAATATTCAATGTATCAAATACAATAAATATATTTTCCTCTTTTATATTTAATATATCTAATATATTAAATATTAATTTGAACACTTCAAACTAAATATTAATTTGAACATTTCAAATTTTTCTTTCAACTAAATTGATCTTTTTAGTGTTATTATGAGCTAGCAAGGGACCTTATGGACCTACAGGTTATAAGCTCCAATGATACAAAATTAATTAATTAAACTCTTTAATTAATTAATTTTCATTCATTAACTATAGGTCACTCCACTATAGATCTAGAGTTGCACTCTTATGCACTGTAGGACAAGTTGTGTCCATAGATATAATCATTACATGCAAGTCGATCCTTCACGAGTTGTTCGTAATTACAGCTGAGTCAAAAGTTCGTTTACCCCTCTAATTACATCTTGCACCTTAAGTACCACTGATCCTCTAATGAACAATCTGTTTATAATCTAATTATAAACTAAGTCCCTCTCGGGCCAGTGAGAGGGTGGGGCCCCATTGTTCAAGTCCCGAAATCAGCACTTAAGGGAACTACTCATCTACTTACCCTATATGGGAAGGAGTGAATTCCATCTTGTGAGATTATGTTCCCAACTCCCTATTTGGTCAAGTCCCCAAAATGGTAGGCATATTGAATCGGCTACAAAAGCCACTCTCACCCATGCAAATCAAAGGACAAGCCCTCACAGGTAGGAGTTCATAACTCACTCAGGATTAAGATCGAGTCGCATATGATCATCCTGATGAAATATTAATCTTCTCAATTAACGAATTTATAAAGAGAGATTAAATATTTCGTGGTCCAGTCTTATACAAACTCATTGTATAAGATACCCCCACTCACATGTCTCCACATGAATGATTTGGATCAAATCATTTGTAACTGTTACAAAGTGGGCCGTATCAATAGTGTTACCAGGATAAGGTACCCAACCTTATCCATATACTATGACCCTTTAGGTTATTTCTTGAACATGATCCTCTCGTATGTCAACCACATACTGTTCAAGATTACACTGATAACCTTGGATTTTTCATATAATGGATAATATTATATTGCAAATAAAATAATCAAATTTATTATTAATTATTAAATAAATTATTAATTACGAGGCTTTAGGGCATAAATCCCAACAATCTCCCACTTGCACTAAAGCCGGCGAGACATGTATCCTAGGGCATACTCTATATCGAACATGTTCTCCCACTTGCCTTAGCAAAGATGAGACATGTCTCGTAATCCTAGACATTCTAGGTGACCCTCAAACACTTTAGCCTGGAGAGTCTCTTTATATAGATTCAAACGACTGCCATTAAAAAGCCATCTTAGTCACTACCATGATGCTTTCTCTCTCTCAATATGATTCCCTATACATTGGTGTTTTGTAATTTCCTTAATATTAGTATTTGCCCTGCTATTATCATAATAAAGAGGATAGACTAAATCATATCTGAAACACCTTTCAGATCTTCAAGGAACTATTTGAGTCAGACAAGTCTTTTAGTTGCTTCACAAGCAAAACGATTTAACTTGCATACCATACTCCACCACTTAGGGTAAAATTTATCCTTATATAGATTTCCTAAATCTTTGTAAGAACAAGTGTATATTGTAAAGATCAAATCTTTAACTCTATACACAAAAATTTCTCATCATCCATAGATAATTTGAGAAAGTTTTTAATTTTCTACTCAATGGTCATACCATTCGTGTAACTGATATATGCTAACCAATTGTATATTAAATGTTTAGTCTCATTTATGCATATCATATACTCTCAACATTTGAGGTGTCTTAGGATACACTTCCTTAGACATAAATATCAAATATTTGACAACAATTTTGTCAATATAAGATGTTTGAGACAAAGTTAACATTTTGTCCTTAAAATCTTCATTTTGGACATGTAAAATATACTGAGTCATTCAAATCACTTATTTGAAATTGGTTACTTAATCAACGTTTTATGTTAGACATCTTACATCATTCATAATGGGTAAAAATATCACCAACATAAAACATGAGAAAAATCCACTAAGCAATTAATGATTTTCTTGTCTATACAAGCTTCATTAATATTTATCCAAAGTCATAGATTTTGATACTTTTATCAAACCTTATATTCACAGATCTAATGGTAAAATTCATTTCATAAATGAACCTTTACTATTTCGCAAACTTTTTGCTTTTAATCTTTGAAAATAAACATATCTGATTGATTTGTGTAGATGCATTATCTAAGATTTCTTTTCATAAAAGAATTCTAAACATTCATTTTTTTTTAATATCACATATACAACAATGAATTAAATAATGCTTACAGACTTCAGTATGGCAACAAGTGAGAAAATTTACTCGCAGTCTACTTTCTCCTATTAGGTTTAACCCTTTGCCATTAGTCTCACTTTGCAGGTAATAAGCCTTCAACTCTGTCATCTAACATGAAAATTTGGGCTTCAATTAAGTCCTTGTAAAGGTTGAGTCATCTCATAACTCTCCCACTACGATGAGGCTTATCCAATTCATGACTAGGATCCATTTGACTTTCAAATGTAATAAAATTGTTAACAACTTTTGTTAACTATTTAGTGGCTTTACTTGGAACCAATTTATTAACACTATCTCACCTTATTAAAGGTTTGTAGTCTTTTATTTGACATTTCTTATAAAATTGATATTTGTCATACAAATACCTTATTCGTTTTAGGACTACATAAAAGACCACTTTATACTCCTTAGGGGTGACCTACACTTAGGCTTATCTTTGAACATATACAAGCTTTTTAGGCTTGTGTTCAGCATATGAGCTTAACATTCCCAAATGGTGAAGTGTTGTAAACCAGCTTTACTACTCTTCTATAATCTTTAAAATTATCTCGTAGACACTTTTGGAGGGAATCATGTTCACTATGCAATCTCTATTGCATTTCCTAACTGGAGTATGGTAATAATGTGTAACTCATTTTTGATGTGACCATGTCTAACAAGGTCTTGTTTCTCCTATTGCAGCACAATTTCACAAAATTGCACTTGGTATTAAAATAATTGGGATAAAAACCCATTTTCTATCATTTAGTTTTAGTACATAAGGTTCATGTACTTTCTATTATGATCTGATCATAATATCTTGATAGATTTAATTACCTAATCGATTTTTAAACTTTAGTCTTAATTTTCTTGAACATTTCAAAAATTTAGACTTATGTTGTATTAGGTAAAGATACTTGTACCTTGAATGATCATCAACTAGAGTGATGAAATATTCAGGACTTTATTTGACTTTTACATTCACCAGACCATTTTGATCAGAATGTGTAAGCCCAAAATATTCTTTGGCGTTCTAGCCCTATCTAATAAAGGCCCAATGATTATCTTGCATGAAAGGCAAGATCTACAGACATGTAAAGTAATTAACTAACTTTTTAGAGAATTACCTCTTACTAGTCTTTTCATTCTATTCAAGTTGATGTTAATCAACCTTAACAGCCAAAGTCAAGTATCATCTTTTAGGAGAAAATAATGTCTTTCTATTTTGGATTCTATAATTCTGAATATCTCAGTATTTTGTAGTATAGTATATGTCAACATTTTTAACATATACAAATTGTTCTTATTTTCAGCTGAATGTATTTTCAAACAATTTTCAAAATATAAACATTCATACTTCAAAGTAATTCATACTATATGTGAAGGAATGAACTTTTCATCCCGCAGCGGAAGCAATGGATCGTCTTTGATTTATTTAGAATTAAACACAAAATATACAAGGTTAAGCAAAAACTTACATTGAAATAAACATGGAGATTCTTCTGGCGGGTCTTTATCTCCTCCACAAAATCTTCCTTGCTATGACTCTAACAAAAGATCAAGGCTTGTGGGAGCCTCTTGAAAGAAAATCCTCAAGGGATTAAAGAGGAAGAGGTTTAGAGAGAATTCTCTAATTCTCTTTTTGAGGAGATGTGTGTTGTTCAGAATGCACAATGGCTCACCCCTAGGGTCCTATTTATAGTGGTCTAGGGAAGATAATAAAATAATATATTTTTATATCTAATATATTAAAATATATTTATCTAAACAATTTGAATCATATTCAAACTTTTTAAAATTCTCCTACGACATTTATTTCCTAATTTGAATCCAATTCAAATTTAATAAATATCTGTTCTTTAATGTATCTAATATACATTAATTATTTTCATATTTAATGTATCAAATACAATAAATATATTTTCTTCTTTTATATTTAATATATCTAATATATTAAATATTAATTTGAACACTTCAAATTAAATATTAATTTGAACATTTCAAATTTCTCTTTCAACTAAATTGATCTTTTAGTATTACTGTGAGCTAGCAAGAGGACCTTATGGACCTACAGATTATAAGCTCCAATGATACAAAATCAATTAATTAAACTCTTTAATTAATTAATTTTCATTCATTAACTATAAGTCACTCCACTATAGACCTAGAGTTGCACTCTTATGCACTGTAGGACAAGTTGTGTCCATAGATATAATCATTACATGCAAGTCGATCCTTCACGAGTTGTTCGTAATTACAGCTGGGTCAAAAGTCCGTTTTACCCCTAGAATTACATCTTGCACCTTAAGTACCACTGATCCTCTAATGAACAATCAGTTTATAATCTAATTATAAACTAAGTCCCTCTCGGGCCAGTGAGAGGGTGGGGCCCCATTGTTCAAGTCCCGAAATCAGCACTTAAGGGAACTACTCATCTACTTACCCTATATGGGAAGGAGTGAATTCCATCTTGTGAGATTATGTTCCCAGCTCCCTATTTGGTCAAGTCCCCAAAATGGTAGGCATATTGAATCGGCTACAAAAGCCACTCTCACCCATGCAAATCAAAGGACAAGCCCTCACAGGCAGGAGTTCATAACTCACTCAGGATTAAGATCGAGTCGCATATGATCATCCTGATGAAATATTAATCTTCTCAATTAACGGATTTATAAAGAGAGATTAAATATTTCGTGGTCCAGTCTTATACAAACTCATTGTATAAGATACCCCCACTCACATGTCTCCACATGAATGATTTGGATCAAATCATTTGTAACTGTTACAAAGTGGGCCGTATCAATAGTGTTACCAGGATAAGGCACCCAACCTTATCCATATACTATGACCCTTTAGGTTATTTCTTGAACATGATCTTCTCATATGTCAACCACATACTGTTCAAGATTACACTAACAACCTTAGATTTTTCATATAATGGATAATATTATATTGCAAATAAAATAATCAAAATTATTATTATTATTAAATAAATTATTAATTACGAGGCTTTAGGGCATAAATCCCAACAATATGAACATTTTTGTAATAAAGTTCAAGAAATTGATTTTCTCTTATGGTTACTAAAAACACCATATTCAGCATTATGTAACAATTTTTACTTAATGACATCTTAATGTCTCCCACTACACTAACTGAGATAGGCTTTCTGGTGCTAACTTGTAGAAATTATTCTACATGTTAAGTATTTTCCAAGAATTACATATTAAATGTAATGAAGAATAAATCTTGATAGTAGATCTTATATCGACTATCTAGGTGGCATTTATATTCCACCAAAAATCTAGTAAATCAAATTTACTTTCATTTATATTTTTCTTCCTAGAGGCATTTCAAAAATTCCTCTTATTATGACTGTCCTAGCTAATTTAGGAACTATTTCCTTTTATATAGCTTCAATCATTTGGTTTCTTTACTTGGATTTTTGTAATACTTAATTTTGAGATCATTTAGACAATTTTCTAAATTTAGCTTATGTTGACTTCAACATCTCATATGTTGTTGTCATTTTCTTTATCTTCTAAACTTGACATCTAACATGTCAACTAAGAGAATACGTACATGCTATCTCGTTTACTTTTGATTCATTAATCATGTGCTTCACGAACAATTCGAATAGCATTAGCAACAGGTTTTGAGAACATTTCTCAATAAAGACAAATTCAAAATTTTACACTACCATGATAGTATTAATGTTACTTTTCCAAGTAATAAAATTTCTCAATTTTAACTTATCAGTAATAAAATTAAAAATTATGAGAGAAACTGACATAATATTGAAATATATAAAATATATAATTTAACATCATGCAAATAATTATCCATTCAATTTTAGCATAGAAATCAAACAATTTGAAAAAAATGAACCCTATAAATAATTTCTAATGCTATGGTACTTTAGTGAGTTAGAACAACTGCCGCCGTAGGGTAGGTCAAGTATTCCTTCACTAAACTGAGACAATCTCAACCAAATATTATACCAGAATAACTCTTATTCCTATAATATTTAGTTACCATTAGTTTGGTCAAAGACATCATTAACAACTTTAATGAGCCATTTGTAAGTGTGACCCATAATTTTAGATCCCGTAGTTTTATCCCAACAAGTGCCGCCGTAGGGTAGGTCAAATATTGGAAACAAAACTACAATCCTATCATTCTCAGGAGTTCACCCTGATATTGACTCATGCAAACACCTTCCGTAGGGGGACGGTCCAAAAGCCGCCACGAGGCCCTGCATGAATCTCACGATGTAAACTAATGATGGAGACCGTAGGATATGTTGACACATTTCCTTCTCCCACTTACTATAATACTTTCTCAAAAGATTTACCCTGATATTGATCCATGCAAACACCTTCCGTAGGGAGGACGGTCCAGAAGCCGCCACGAGGCCCCACATGAATCTCACGTTGTGAATCAATAATAGAGACCGTTGGATTTCTGACATGTGTCCTTCTCCCACTAAGTATTTTGAAATAGGGTTTTCTATTACTTAGAAAAATTAGGCTAATCTCATTTATCTAAGTTTCTCAATCTACCTTTCATAACCCTTATGTTGTTAGATTGATTTTAATGTGAATTACTAAGTTTTTAAACTATTTAAAAAATAATAATAACATTATGAGCATGCTTAGTGAAAATAAATAAAATTTGACTAATTCAACTCCCAGGTCGGTTCCCAGTTAGAGGTGTTCCCTTTTGGTCAGCTTAAATACCCCAGTCTAGACAGAACCTTCCATAGACAGAGTTCCCTTATAGTCAATTTTTATTTTCAAATTCATTAATCTTTAATTAACTATTAATTATTAGATTAATGAACATAAATATTTTTAATCTTATTAAAAAATAATTCACTTGGATAGTCTTAAAAATCCATCATTTTAAACCCTTTAAAACAAATTAAAAGATAATCCTGTATATTTTATTCTAATTCTATTAGAAAAATAGAAGATAAATTAAATTCAAAACTTAAACTATGGATAATCTTGAAATTCTACTATTTTAAACCATTTAAAACTAAATTAAAAGATTATCAGAAATTCTAACAAATATAGATATATTAAATTCAAATTTTAAACTATTTAAAACATGAATTCGAAATATCTTTATTTTAAGAAATCCTAATCTCATTAGGATATATCCTAATCCTATTAGGAAAACATGGATTTCATTTATGAAAGAAAATATCCTAATTTAATTTTCAAATATAACAATTATATTAAAAAATAAGATAAGATGCATGGTCATGCTTAACCTATGGTGGGATTTTAAATTTAAATGGCATACTTTATGCAACAATCAAATAATTTAAAACATACATCTCATGCATAATTAAATTAAAAATAGCAAAATTGACCGGCATATTTGGCATATCCTAAGAAATTGAAAATAATTTAAATTACAATAATTTAAATCCAAGACATATCTTGGTCTTCAATATCTTCCTTGTTCGGCCATCCAAATTTAGAGTTTAAAAACCTAAATCTTGTCTTCCAATTATGGTACCAGCAGCCACAAAAATTAAAAAGAAAAAACTACATTAACGAAGTGTTGAACTCAAGACCTTGAGTATAACAAGAAGCCTCCTTCACCACTAAACCAAACACTATTTTCTGATACTGGAATGTTTAATAATAATATAAAGCTTCAACCGAATATGATTGACTTCGATTTTTCCGTTTTCTTTTTTTTTTTTTTTCGTGCACCTCTTCGTCGTCGGCTTCTTCATCACAGGTGATCGAAAATTGCAGCAATGGTAATCTTTCAAGTAAAATACATGAAATCCTAACCCTTATGGGTTTTACAATGATCTAATCAAAGCAATAAATCTAATGCCAAATAGCCTAAACAATCAATTTGCAAACCACAAATATATATGATAAATTGAAATACCCACCATCACAAAAATTTAATTCTAAATAAAACTCAAAGAGGCTTTGATACCAATTGAAGGGAATAATCGAATTAAACCCACATCGGAAGCATAGGAATCGTCTTTGATTTATTTAGAATTAAACTAAAATACAAGGGTCAAGTAATAAATACCTTGAAAATAATATTATGGAGATTCTTCTTGCGAATCTTTATCTCTTCCACAAAGTCTTCCTCACTATGACTCGAACACAGGACCAAGGCTTGTGGGAACTTCTTGAAAGAAAATCTCCAAGGGATTGGAGAGAAAGAGGCCTAGAGAGAATTCTCTAATTCTCTCAATTGAGGAGATGTGTGTTGTGTAGAATGCCCAATGGCTCACCCCTAGGGTCCTATTTATAGTAGTCTAGGGAAGATAATTAAATAATATATTTTAATATCTAATATATTAAAATATATTTATCTAACCAATTTGAATCTTATTCAAACCTTTAAAATTCTCCTACGACATCTATTTCCTATTTTGAATCCAATTCAAATTTAATAAATATCTCTTCTTTAATGTATCTAATATACATTAATTATTTTTAATATTCAATGTATCAAATACAATAAATATATTTTCCTCTTTTATATTTAATATATCTAATATATTAAATATTAATTTGAACACTTCAAATTAAATATTAATTTGAACATTTCAAATTTTTCTTTCAACTAAATTGATCTTTTTAGTGTTATTATGAGCTAGCAAGGGGACCTTATGGACCTACAGGTTATAAGCTCCAATGATACAAAATTAATTAATTAAACTCTTTAATTAATTAATTTTCATTCATTAACTATAGGTCACTCCACTATAGACCTAGAGTTGCACTCTTATGCACTGTAGGACAAGTTGTGTCCATAGATATAATCATTACATGCAAGTCGATCCTTCACGAGTTGTTCGTAATTACAGCTGGGTCAAAAGTCTGTTTTACCCCTATAATTACATCTTGCACCTTAAGTACCACTGATCCTCTAATGAACAATCTGTTTATAATCTAATTATAAACTAAGTCCCTCTCGGGCCAGTGAGAGGGTGGGGCCCCATTGTTCAAGTCCCGAAATCAGCACTTAAGGGAACTACTCATCTACTTACCCTATATGGGAAGGAGTGAATTCCATCTTGTGAGATTATGTTCCCAGCTCCCTATTTGGTCAAGTCCCCAAAATGGTAGGCATATTGAATCGGCTACAAAAGCCACTCTCACCCATGCAAATCAAAGGACAAGCCCTCACAGGCAGGAGTTCATAACTCACTCAGGATTAAGATCGAGTCACATATGATCATCCTGATGAAATATTAATCTTCTCAATTAACAGATTTATAAAGAGAGATTAAATATTTCGTGGTCCAGTCTTATACAAACTCATTGTATAAGATACCCCCACTCACATGTCTCCACATGAATGATTTGGATCAAATCATTTGTAACTGTTACAAAGTGGGCCGTATCAATAGTGTTACCAGGATAAGGTACCCAACCTTATCCATATACTATGACCCTTTAGGTTATTTCTTGAACATGATCCTCTCGTATGTCAACCACATACTGTTCAAGATTACACTAATAACCTTGGATTTTTCATATAATGGATAATATTATATTGCAAATAAAATAATCAAATTTATTATTAATTATTAAATAAATTATTAATTACGAGGATTTAGGGCATAAATCCCAACACTGGTTTCTTCTGACAAGACATGACAGTCCAACCTTTATCATGATCTTTGATAGGCTTAACCATGTCTTGAAGTTTGTTTCTTGGTACCGCAGGTTGAAACCAAATAGACACAGGCTCCAAGGTTCCAAATTGGGCGAGGCACACTCCTTGATCATGAAGCCAAGTAGAGTGTATTTGACTACATGTGTTTGTTGCTACCGCATCATGATTTGATTGAGCTATTTTATCGAGGTCTAGCTCAATTTTTCCTTATTTAGCTAATCTTAGAATTAGCTCTTTTAGGATGAAGCACTTCTCCACTGGATGGCTGATAACTTGATGATACTTGCAGTAGTTGGGATCATCGACTTTCTCCATCTCTTCTGGCCGTTTACACTCTGGAAGTTCTATCAGTCGTGTTTCCAATAGTTGTTCCAACATGTCAGGAATGTCAGAATCAGGAAAAGGATAGACTTTTTTCTGTCTTTCCTTCAAAGTTAAGGGACGCCTTTCATTTCCTTGTCGCTCTTCATTCTTCCTGTCTTTTGAAGATAACTTAAGAAGGGTTGGATTGATAACCATAGCTTCTTCTGAAGTCTCCTGGATGTCATTTCCCTCTTTCCTTTTGCCAGGGACTAAAAGGTCTTTATCTCCTTGACTAGCAATACTTAGCTCCATGTTGTGGGCATGAGTTGCTAGTTCTTCAAAGGTACGAGACTTTATACCTTGGAGGATGTACAGAAGTCCCTAGTGCATGCCTTGGGTGTACATTTCGATAGCAGATAGTTCAGTGAGACGATCTTTGCAATCAAGATTCATGGCTCTCCAACGATTTATGTAATCGACAACGGGTTCACCTATTCGTTGTCTAGTGTTGGTGAGCTCGAACATGCTGACAGCTCGTCTTGTGCTGTAGAAACGGTTGAGAAATTCTTTTTCCAACTGTTCCCAACTATCTACTGACTCAGGCTCCAGATTAGTGTACCAGACAAGCATTCCCCTTTAGTGTTCGGACGAACTGTTTCACTAGTAGATCTCCTCGTGTACCAGCATTTTCACATGTCTCGATGAAATGAGCAACATGTTGCTTAGGGTTGCCCTTTCCATCAAATTGCTGGAACTTTGGTGGTTGGAATCCAGTTGGCATCCTCAAACTATTGATTCTCTGAGTATATGGTTTAGAGTACAAGAGAAAACTTTGAGGAGCCCCACCATATTGGGCTCTAATGGAGTTTGTTATCATGTCCTGAAGTTGTTGGACAGATAGTGAAACGATCAAAGTGGAGTGCTATGGTTGATCTTCTTGCACAACGACCTTCCCTTTGTTGCGATATTTGATGGTAGGAGTTCGACTTGATTCAGCGACATTTTGGTTCTCAATCTGGCTCTTTAAGTATGCAATTTGAGAATCTCTATCTTCGATCGCCTTCACCAAGGTTTTGATTTTCTCTTGCATCTTTCCCAATCTATCTTCCATAGTACTTGTTTCAGTCATCATGGCGGACACTACGTCAGAATCGAGATCGAACAAAGGATTACACTTAACCAGGAACTTGTATTAGTAGATGCCCCCGACAGTGTCATTACTTCATCTTTTTCCAACCTTAGTTCATTAGAGCAACTATGGGTAGTAGAACCCATGTACGAATTGCTCATGACAGAGATCATCGAAGAAGTCTTGAATGACATCACTTCAATTGTGCTTTGAGATGAGGGTAAGAGATGAGAGGTATAGATGGTTCCACTGGGCGTGCCAATTTGTTTACACGAGATTTCAACAAAGAAAGAGAAATGAGACAAGTGTAAATGAATTTAATTTGTATTAATTTCAATTTAGTGGAGTACAATCTCTAATGTTTATCCTCTGATTCTTTGTTTCTTATGTACAAATGTCTAGAGGGCTTTGCAGCTTATTCTCAAATGTATACTTGTCTCGAGGGCTTCGCAGCTTGTTCTCGAGTGTAGATTTGTCTCGAGGGCTTTGCAGCTTGTTCTCGAATGTGAATCTGTTTCGAGGGCTTTTGTAGCTTATTCTCGAATGTAGATTTGTCTCGAGGGCTTCGCAGCTTGTTCTCGAATGTGGATTTTTTTCAAGGGCTTTGTAGCTTATTCTCGAATGTGAATCTGTCTCGAGGACTTTTGCAGCTTGTTCTCAAATGTAGATTTATTTCGAGGGCTTCACAGCTTGTTCTCGATCTTCAAAGTCTTCTAGTCTTCAAGGCTCTGGTTCAGAGAGTGTTTGTCTTCAAAGGTTTATGAAGTTTTCTAGTCTTTGTTTCTGAATTCTCTCTAGGTTCTCTAGAGAGTTTCAACTTCTGAACAACTCAAATGGAGGAGGGAACTCTCTATTTATAGAGTTCCCCAAGGCCTCCAGATGGGCTTGGGCTTGACTGTTGGACTGGGCCTAGTGGACTTTGCTGCTTAAGGTGTCTCATTTGGGCATTGTCTAAAATTAGCCCGAATTTCATATAACCCAATTGCATATTTGGATTTGACTTAATTTAATTTAGGGATACTTGCAAATTTAAATAATCCCTAATTAAATAAATAATTTTGTCACTAATTTTAATTAATGACATGACAATTTCTGATTGGCCAAAATTTCTATTCCAACAGGGTCGATTTCAGGGAACCGAATATTAATTTCTCAAGTTAAAATTGCAAAGGAGAAAACAAATAAAAAAGGGGGTTTTGAGTTTTTGCAAACAAAATAAAATATAAGAAAATAAAAATAAAGATAGATTAAATCTTATCGAATTTCAATTCAAAGACACGGTTTTATCCAATTGCAAAATTGATCATAGACACACAAAATGTTTTAACTTAATTATGCAAGCACTTAGTCAACTTATTAGGAAACCCCAAAAAGTAACAAATTTCTTAAAGTCATCAACTCTAACAAACGTCAAAGTTAATGCTAATTACCTAAACAATTTTGATGAAACCGTTTCAAATTATTTAGATAAAAGCATTAAGGGGCCGTTTGGCCAATGGGTTTGGGTTGGGATGGGTTTGGGTTCCAAACCCAAAACCATGTTTGGCACAAGGTGTTTGAAACACAACCCCATGGGGTTTGCGCCAAGTTTTCCTCTTCCATTTGCCGTTTTCCATTTCCGGCGACCACTCCGACAACAACTCAGGCGACCACTCCGATGACAACTCCGGCGACCACTCCGAAAACAACTCCAGCGACCATTCCGATGAAAACTCCGGCGACCACTCCGACAACAACTCCGGCGACCACTCCGATGACAACTCCAGCGACCACTCCGACAACAACTCCGGCGACCACTCCGATGACAACTCCGGCGACCACTCCAACAACCACTCTGACGACCACTCTGACAACAACTCCAGCGACCACTCCGATGACAACTCCGACGACCACATCGGCGACCCGATGATCGGTGGTCACGCAAGCGCACGCGATCGAAGTAATATAAATTGGTATCTGAGTACCAAGTATCGAATCCCACAGGGAACGGAGTTACAAAGGTTTTGTTTTGCAAAAGTGTAAGGAAAATTGCAAGTTTGAAAAGTAAAAATGCAAAAATAAAGTTGGGATAGGTTGTTGGTGAAAAACAGAAATTGCTAAATCCAATTGCTAAATCTAGAAATGGCAATGTTGGAAATAACAGAAATTGCATAATTGAATTGCAGATTCTAATTTGGCAATGAGCGAAATGACTAAAAATTGCAAAATTAAATTGCTGAATCTAAATTGGCAATATGAAATAGCAAATTGGATGAACTTAGATAATGAAATGATAAAGGATGGGGCTCAAGAATGTAATTGCCCTAAGTCGTAATTGCAACCAAAATTGCAGTTCCAACCTACTCCACACTCAATTGTAAACCAAAATTGCATCTCCTATTTACCTCGAAATTGGATTTTTTAGGAGGCTAAGTGAGAGATCTATATGTCTATAGTCCCTCTATCTTAGATAATTTTTAGCTCACAATTTTATGGGTCTTGGAGTCCTTAATCCCTATGTCTAGGGTAAGGAATGGTTTATGTCTAAGCTCTTTTACTCCATTACTTGTGTGAAATCCGCTTATCACTAACCATGTCGGTATTAGATCTAAGCTTGAGTTGAAACCCTAGTTGATCAATCTAGGATCTCAAAGGAAATTTAATCAACACAAGCAAACAATTGAGATGTAGGCTTGGTTTTATTGGAATTTTGGCTACATTTACTTCTTAGGGAATTCACATCCTTGAACCCCCTAAGAAGTTTTAGCTCATATTTTCAATGAAAATCCTAAAACTAATTTTAAAGAAAAAGTTCATAGTAAAATGGTGTAAATCAATTAAATAAAATACTAACTTATAAAATGAAGGTTTGCTATTACTAGGAATTCAAGCAAGGACAAATAATGGAAATTAAACCAAAATAACAAGGGCAACTAAGTAATTCTCTTATCTCCTACTTTCTGCCATGACTTTCTACAAACATAAGTTGAAAAAAAATTTCTTTACAGAAGCTAAACGAAGAAGAAAGGAAAAACAGAGCATTGAAACATTTAGGAAAAACCCATGAACTTGACTTGGAATTAAACTCAAAATTCCTTCCAAATACATCAAATGAGATTAGAAAAAGTTCAAGCCACCTCCTGTAATACAAACTAAAGAAAAACTGAAATGGAACTTGAATAAATTGGCCAAAAACAGCAGAAGTTTGAAAAACAGAGAGTGCGAAAAAACTGAAAAACCCACGAATCTTACTTGAAATTAAACTCAAATTAATTCAAAAGTACATCAATCAAGGACTAGCGATTGTTTAAGCAATGCTTTGTGATACGAAACTGAAGGAAAACCAAATTAAAGTTGAGTTTCTTGGCTCAAAACCGAAAGAAGAACGAAGAAACAGAGCTTTCCGGAAAAATAAAAACCCACAACTCGATCCTTCAATTCGACCTCGAAAATCCGAACGAACGCTTCGAGCTTCTTCCCCCCTCTTTTGTAGATCTTCTTAGGGTTCAAATCAGCCAAAAATCGCGCTCCAATCCCATGATTCGTGCGGAAATCACTCTTCCCATTTATGGGTTTCATCATTCACGCGGGTGCAGATTTTCCATATATGCTCTGCCCAGGATTGCCAAAACGATTTAGCAATTTGATTTGGCAATTTTCGAAATTCCTGCTCTGCCCAGGATTGCCAAAACGGTTTAGCAATTTGATTTGGCAATTTCCGAAATTCCTGCAAAAAGAACCACATTACTTAGAACTCTCTTCCAATTGCTATCACATTTCATTATTTCCTAATTTCAAACAATTTTCCACCATTTTCAATTAATCTTAGGACAAACACGAATATTTTGAGCACTTGGGACTTAAATAAGCCTTAATTCTAAGGCTTATCACCCGACCACCGCTAACGATTACCTCCGACGACCATTGCGATGAGAACTCTAGAGACCAGTTCCATTTACCATTCTCCATTTCTAGCGACTACTTCGACAACAACTCTGATGACAACTTCGGCGACCACCCAACAACCACCGATAACAACAACTCTGACGACTACAACGCTGACCCGACCACCACTGACGATTACCTCAGACAACCACTGCGATGAGAACTCGAGAGACTAGTCTGACGATTACCCCTGCGACTCGACCACCCCAACAACTAGACACCCTAATAACCTAACCACTCAAACAACCCGACTTGCCCGAACCACCGACAACAACCACTTCAATGACCCGATCACCCGACAACCATAGTTGACGATCACCTCAAAAACCTGACCACCTAGCAACCACTGTAGACAACCACCTAGTGACCACTCCGATGACCTAACCACCCTGATGACTACTTCGGCGATTACCCCGACGACCTGGTAACCCAACCACCCAAAACCACTGTTGACGACCACCTGGTGACCACCCTGGCGACTCTAACAACCCAACCACTGCCACAACCACCCAGCGACCACTCCGGCGACATGACCACCCTGATGACCACTCCAGTGACCAAGCAACTACTGCTGAAAACCACCCAACGACCATTCTGGCGACCTGACCACCGTGCAATCACCACCGGCGACCACCTCGGCATACCAAAACACCCCATCAATCCAACCACTCCAACAATCACCCTAGCGACCCAACCACCTAGTCAATATTTTAAAAGGGCCAGCTTGGACGAGCTATATGCAAAACTAAAGGCGATCCCAGGGATGACAAGGCAAGACTGAATGGCTGTTGCAAAGACTATTCTCTCGGATAGTATGATGTTGAACTCCTTCTTTACATTCACCCCAGATTGGAAGTATGATTACTACGTGAAAATTTTGGGGAAAGCACCTAGAACCTGACTCTCTTTTCATCACTTTCATCTACCACTCTTATGACTTACATTTTTGTTTGGACAACTACTTCTACTTTCTTGTCATTTCATCTGGAATGTGTGTTATGATATTTTTAGAACTAGATCTTAGTTCTAATTTTTGGTTTTACTTTACCATTGGCAACACCATTTTTACATTGCACCTATTAATTATCTGTTGCTACGCATAATCTTCAATTTTATGTCATCATGAGTGGAGTGAATGAGATAGCATATAGTTATACAAACTACACATAGTATAATTCAAATTGAACTATAGTTGTAACAATTGCTCTACATAATTGGTTAAATAGTTGGTATGTAACACACCAAAAGAATTATGAAGTTAAAAAAATGGAGTAGGAAAAAAAAACAGTGCAAGATTTTTTTTTTTAAAATAATAAACAGTTTGAAAAATTATAAAAAAAAAAACAAACTAAACAAACCCAGCCCAACCCAACCCTGCACCTCAAACACAGGAATCAGAAACCCCAGGGTTTCTGATTCTAGCCAAGAAACCCCAGGGTTCCAGAACCCTAGGGTTTCTGATTCCAAACCAGAGCGCCAAACAGCTCCTAAGTGCTTTGGAAGGACTAAAACAACCAATTAGATAAAATAACTTTAATCTAATCAAGATGCTTCTTTAATTCCTAGAATTAAACATACAAGCTATGCAATTATGGAAATCCATAAAACACACACATGTAATAATCCTATCGCTACAATGTTCAATCAACATGACAATTACGAATCATGCATTATGACTAGCAATCAAGCATATAAAGCGATCAAGGTGTCAATTCAATAAAAAAGACATGCTCATAAAATAAACACAGGAATCAAATAATACTTGCAATTATAAGAAAACTACATTAAAGTACAAGTCTCACAACATTGCAATTGGTTGCAACCGACCTATGAATTGGAACACTTACCTTAGCGGCTCATCGTGATGATGTAGCCAAGGTTCGTCATTGGTTCGATATAGTGCCAAAAGAAAAGTAAAGGAAAAATGAGAAAAACTCTAAAAACTATTGTCTAGAAAAATTACACTCGGAGAAAAACCCCCTACAGCTATCCAAAAGAAGGCTTAAATAGCCTTGAAGTAGACAATTTGCACAAGTAAGAAACCCTAAATTCTAGAAAGATATTTTCCCAAAACAATTAGGGAATAATATTCCAAATAAAATAAAATAAAGTAAATAATTTTCTATCTTGCAAAATGCTGGAAAATACATCCAAAAATCGAAAATCATGTCTTAAATTCTTAAAACAAACATAGAAGATTGCAAATAAGGAAAGTTTTTGGATTGTACAGTCTTTATTATTTTGCTAATAACTTCTCCAAATCTTGGATCAACGTGATCTTTATATGGCTGGAAAGATTATTCAGAGAGCTTTAAAATGGTATTTAATTTGGCTATATTCTCAAATGTGATCAGTACGATAATGGGAACAGAAGTTGGTACAAAGTATTCTTGGGTACGACAGTTTTCCAACAGGAGCAGTAATCACTCAAAATGCTATAACCTTCATAATACTTATTGGAATGCAATGAGTCTTATACCGTTGGAAAGATAATTCAATAAGCTTCAATTTGACACCAAATTAGAATATATTTTCATCTCAAAATATCATGATATGATCGGTCAAAGTTGGTATAGAAATTATGTTGCTCAAATCACCTCTGATTTGGTTCGAATTAACTCCAAAATGTTGCAAACTCTCCAAAACATGCGAATTGCTCGAATCCCTAAAAAATAATGACAAAACACATAAAATCCTTTTTAACTAACGAGAAATAAATGTGATTAAATAGGACTTTATAGGTCGTATCAATTATGAATTAAGGTGGTCATTCAATAATTTTTTATTATTCTTTTTGAAGTAAGTTTTTTTTTTCCTAAGTTCAACAACATTTGGAAGTGGGGAATTCAACCTTTGATCTCTTGATCGACGGTATATAGCAATTACCACTAAGCTATGCTCATTTTGTTTTTTTTTTAATTTAAATAAGTTGGTCTTCCAATTTAATGAATTGAGTATGCTTAATTTATCGTATCATACATGTTACATGCATTAATTATTTTTAAATTAATTAGTATGAAGTATGATTTGCACAATAATTATTTACAATATATAAATGTAACCAATAGAGTAAACCAACTATATTAATATAATTGAAATAACGTATCCTTTTAAAATAATCGGCTTATTATCGTGCAGTTTGGAGATATGGTATTTTATGGCTCTGATACTGTTTGCGGGATATCTGAAGAATGCAGAAGTTTCCATTGATGCCTTGTCCATATGGTACTTATTATTTGGTTAATTATTGATGAATAATGGAGCAATTAATTACTCTATCTAATTGCATGACATAGGTAAACAAACATATCTATCACTGAACAATTTTTGTCTTCATATATATCAAAAACTTTATATTATTGCCATATTGGCCATAAAATAAACAAATATAAGGGTCGATAGGCAACGTTTTCATTTTTTATTTATTGTTTCTTGGTTCTTCTTTATTTTTTTTTAATAGAGAAAAACAGAACTGCATTTCATAACTGTTTTTTTATTCTTTTTTTAAAAAATAAAATATATGTTTAGTAACTATTTCTTATTTCTTGTTATATGAAATTTTATACTAAAAATGTAAAAATTCTATATAAAAATTAGTTTTTAAAATTAAATATCCAAAATTTATGTTATATTTATTTTAGAATTATGCCTTTTAAAAGTAAAAATAATAAAAGAATGCTTTGTTTATGTTTTTTAAAAAAACAGAATCAGAAAAAATAAACCAGAATTTTGAATTTCTAAAATTTCTATACAATTTTGAAAACAATTCTGAAAAATAAGAAACATAAAACAAGAACAAATGTGAAATGCTTCCATTTTTAAAAAAAAATTAAAAATAAGAAATAGGAAATAAGAAATGACATCGTTACCAACGAATAAAAAAAAAAAATGTATGAGCCAAATTTTAACTACGATAGGCATGCTGTTGTACTTGTACAACTGTTTTTCTTTTCTAAAAGAGTTATTTCTTAGAAGTTCTAAAATAATTCATTGAAGTTTGTTTCTCGAGAAAAATATTTCCTTTTTATGGATAATAATGTTAGCAGTTGCACGGATAATTTCATTATTCATTATTTTCTTACTATTATATAATATGTAAATAATTAAACCAATCTAATGTGCTAGTTCAATAATTATCAAAGGCATGATATTTAATAGAAATCAATTGTTCAGATTTTTTTTTGGGCTTTTTGTAATTATTTTGTTGACCTATAAGTATAACAACCTATGAAATGGAAGGACAAAACAATTATCGATTCATACTATCTTGAGATACTTGGATACATCGTTCAAGTTCACATATTTCTTTTCTGAGGTAGAAAGTTCAAGAACATTGAAAATACTCATTGTCTATCGGTTGTTGAATTTACTTTGTGTTTAATTTGGTGCAGCACGAACATCTTGGGATGGACGGTGATGGTGGCTTTTGGAATAAATGCAGCCATAAGGTACAAATGATTGTGGTTACTCTTCCGATTATTTCTCATGTTTTTCCCAACATACTAAATACAAAAGATTAATAACTATTAACTTTAGAACATATAGGCTAACGGTTTTACGTAAGTAATCACTCTTCTTGGTTGAAAGTTCAATTGCATTTTACTACAAAAAAATTAATCATTAAGAGAAAATTTGTAGCGTTCGAGTCTCGAATGAATTGGGCGCAGCTCATCCGAGAACAGCAAAATTTTCATTAGTAGTGGCCGTAATATCGTCATTTGTGCTCGGTCTCATTCTCGCGGCTATTCTGCTTGTGACTAAGAACGATTATCCATCCTTATTTTCGAGCGATTCAGCTGTGAGACAAATTGTCAAGAAGCTGACTCCATTGCTTTGTTTCTGCATTGTGATCAACAATGTGCAACCTGTTCTATCCGGTTTCGCTTCTTCTTCTGCTTCTTCTCTGTCTTCGTCTTCATCTTTCATTTTTTAGTACTTGATTGAGTTGAATCAGTATGTCTTAGTGATGGAAATTAACTAAGTTTTTTAAAAAAATAATTGCAGGAGTGGCCGTTGGAGCTGGATGGCAAGCTCTTGTGGCTTATGTGAATATTGGTTGTTACTATGTGTTTGGGGTTCCTTTGGGCCTGCTGATGGGTTTCGTGCTTGATTGGGGTGTTACAGTAAGTCTTTCTAGTTTATACCTACATTTTCAATTCATACACCCAAATAAAATAAGCCCCTTTTTTCGGTCTTTAAAATGTGAGTTTTGGAATGATGAAAGGTGAAAAGTACTTTTAGCGTAAGTTTTTGGAAAAATATTAGAAAAGTAGAAATCTACATTTGAAAGGTACAAGAAAGTGATGAGCTCTAAGTACTATAAAAGGAGTCGTGACTTTGGTTCCAAATCGTTCCTAGTTAGAAACATTTTAAGTTTTGGTGTACTAACTCTAGTTAAATGTATTATCTTGTTTGAGAGTAGGAAAAATGGTGTGAGTGGTAAAGAGCATTGATCGAGTGTTTTTTGGTAGGCCGTGGCTTTTCTCTAGTTTTAGAGTTTTCAATGTAAATTCTTGCATTTCTTCTTTTTGTTGTTTTCTTGTAATTTCTAAGTTATTTTCTATTTATTCTTGCGTAGAAGTGAGAGATTTTTTTTTCTTCAACATTTAGATCGTTAAAAACATTTTATAAAATCTTCATCATATTTCTTTAGATAAGTTAAACAAAAAGTGAGTTTTTAGGAGTTTGATTTGAAAATGAGGTTTGAGGATAATGATGTTTGTGCACTGCAGGGAATATGGTGTGGAATGATTAGCGGAACCATAATGCAAACTTGCATTTTGACATTCATAGTTTACAGAACCAACTGGAACAAAGAGGTCAGTTTGTTTTGTTTTGTTTTGTTTTGTTTTGTTTGGTGGCATCATGTTTTGTTTTAAAACAACAACCAAAATTGGAATGATGAAAAATGCAGGCTTCAGTTGCTGAGGATAGAATAAGGAAATGGGGAGGACACTCTGTTTCCTGATACAATAAGATTGGCATAACGGATTCAGATCCAAATTAGTTTGTTAGTTAGCTATTTTAGTCTCGTTTTGTTTGTTTCTTTGTTTTTTTATGATCATTTGGAGATAAACCCATTCAAATGTTTGAGAAAATAATGGATGATTTCCGAATTATTTTTTGCCTGTGAGCTTTTTTTTTTTTTTTACTTCTGATAATTTGGTATTGAATAATAATTTTTTGTCCAGACCCCAACACTAATTCATTCAAATAATAGTTAAAAAATGATTGATTTGATGGAAGTTGCAAACTTATGCCTACCCAAATGATGGCAGGAGATAGAAGCAACACTCACATAAAAGTTCAAATAATGGTTAAAAAATTATAGTCTTTTCACATTCGTAACCAAATGGTTTCATTCTAGATCTAAAATGGATATTTGAGGAGTGGCGAGACTGAGAGAGGGTATTCTAATAAATGGAACGAAAAACATGGCTATCAGAATAACTGATTGACCTTGGAGGAAGGATAAGAAAAGATATTGGGAAAAAATGTTGTGTAATCCAAAAATAGGTTGGAAATTGGAAACTTATTTTTTATCCAGTCAGCTATTAAATACAAAAAAACCACCTATTGACGTTGGAATGTAGTTAAGCTATTCGGGCTTCTAAAGGAATAAATATTTGTGAGGTTTTACCAAACAAGAGGGACGGAATTCTAACTTTTAAAACACGACAAGAAAATTAGTCTCTCTTGATGAGTTTCTTCCCATCATAGCCTAGGACATCGGAAGAAGCAACCTCTCAATGCACGGACACCATTAATTTGGCATCGGGAGAGACTCGATAAAATTTCCAACATTTCCTTATTCCCCATTCTAATCATGCCCTAACAAACAGTCGTAGCTCTTCGCCTCCTCCTTTGTTTTCTCTCATTTCGCCGTCGTTTGCTCCATTAGCCTCTGCAGCCGCGCCCTTTGCCTCCGTTGGCGTGTCCCTTTTCCTCCGCCACATCTCCCTTTGTCCCCACCATTGTCTCACGTCGTTTCCTTTCGTTTAGGGTTTAGATTATGTACCAAAAAATCAAGCCTGAAAGTGCCATTGTCAACACGCCATCCACCTGCATGAACGAGGTGCAGCAAACACTCAACCAATATGGCATCTTCTTCGGGAGTCCATATATGCTTGGGGCATTTAGGTATGGATGATGATTCTGCCATCTGAAACAACACTTGTGTTTAAACAACGTGTTCAATCATAAATAACATTTGACAAGTGTAAGGTAACCTTGATGATTATGTAATTCATTTACTCATATTATATGAATGTTATTTACATACAAAAAATCATATTCACAGAAAGAAAAAAAAACATATTTTACATATACATAACAACAAAAAAGAAGACATATGTTGTCTCTATGAAGTCAATGTTATTTAATAGTCAATTTATATTCTAGCCCATCCACATCTGGTTTGCGAGATTTTCCCTCCATTCAGTCCAGACATTTGTTGTCTCTACAAAGCCAATGTTTGTATTCCCACTTCTCTCTTTTTTTCTCTCCGTTTATTTCCCCTAATTTCTTGGGGTATGATTTTGTATGCGCTTTCCTTTGTTGCGTTGAAGTAGTGATTTGCCGAATATAATGTGAAAGTGAACGTGAAAGTGGAAAAAAATACCAAAAAAATAACAAAACAATTTCTGAACAAATTCTAAATTGAAATAGGTGATAAAATATATACAGGGGAAAAAATCTGAACAAATTTAAATAGAAAATAACAGATAAGATAAAGAATGAAAGATTTTGGTTGACTAGTTTAATAACCGTTTAAAATTAAACCTAGCTTCTTTTAGATAGTCTATTTTCAATAATTCTTATACAAATAGATCAATAGTATTTAACTTCAAAATCTTTACTCATTTCAATGTAGTCCATTTTCAATATTATTTATTTGAAAAAATCATACTTTTGTATTCATTGAATTTTTCATCTTTGTATTTATTTAGTCTCTAAATTTTCAAAAGAGTATTTTTGAAGTCTATTTCTAGGGAGCATATCCTTTTGTATAATACACCGTTTGAATAGGTTAGCTCACAACCCCCATCATTAGACGGATTATTTTGTCTTACAATTTTCTATTTGTACAAAAAGTAAAGGCATGTTTGAGAGTGATTTTGGAATGACCAAAATCACTTTTATCATGTCCAAAATAAATAAACACATGTTTGGGGTGGGTTTAAAATGACCAAAATCACTTTTTTCTTGCCTTTTTTCTAAGAACTTTTAAATGAGAATTGGTTTTGAAGTTTTGTCAATTGTGGTTTGATTGTTCATTGTTTGTTGTGCTAGTTTTGATGTCTTTCTTGTTTTAGATGGGCATGCACTTAAATTTCTTGATTTCCATTTAGATTACACACTTAGTTGACACTATCATTGGCAAGGAATGATTAAGGAATTAAGAATCTATTTCTATTGAATGATATTATCGTTATTTTTATCATTTATTAAGAAAATTAAATTTAGAGATTCATCCAATCTGCTTGAGAGGAATAAAGTTTATTCTCTTTTAAGTTTGTTTAAGTGAGATTTGAAAGGAATGAACATTTCATCATGCAGCGGAAGTATTGGATAGTCTTTGATTTTAATTAGAATTAAATAAAAACTAAACCATACCTTTGAGTTAATATGGAGATATTTTCTGGCGGGTCTTTATCTCTTCCATAAAGTTTTCAGCTCGAACACAGAATCAATGCTTGTGGGAGCTTCTTGAAAAAAAAAATTACAAGAGATTGGAGAAGAAGAGATCTATAGAGAATTCTCTATTTCTTTATTGAGGAGATGTATGTTCAAATGGCTCAACCCAAAAATCTTATTTATAGAGGCATGAGCAAATCTTTGTCATAATTAAATAATATATATTTTAATATCTAATATATTAAAATACATAGATTTAATCTATTTGAATCTTATTTAAATCTTTTAAATTCTCCTACGATATTTATTTCTTTATATGAATCTTATTCAAATTTTCTAAATATATTTTCTTTAATGTATCTAATATACATTAATTATCTTAATATTTAATGTATCAAATACAATAAATATATTTTCCTCTTTTATATTTAATACATCTAAATATTAAATATTAATTTGAACACTTCAAATTATTCTTTCAACTAAATTGATCTTTTAGTGTTACTATGAGCTAGCAAGGGGACCTTATTTTCCTATAGATTATAAGCTCAAATGATACAAAATTAATTAATTAAACTCTTTAATTAATCAATTTTCATTAACTTTAGGTCACTCCACTTTAGACTTAGAGTTGCACTCTTATGCATTGTAGGACAAGTTATATCCATTGATATAACCATTACATGCAAATCGATTCTTCACGAGTTGTTCATAATTATAGTTAGGTCAAAAGTCTGTTTTACCCTTGTAATTACATCTTGCACCTTAAGTACCACTGATCCTCGTTTATGATCCAACCATAAACTAAGTCCCTCTTGGGCAAGTGAGAGGGTGGTGCCCCATTGTTCAAGTCCCGAATTCAACACTTAAGGAAACTACTCATCTACTTACCCTATATGAGAATGAGCAAATTTCATCTTATGAGATTATGTTCCCAACTATCTATTTGGTCAAATCTCCAAAATTGTAGGTTTATTGAATCGGCTACAAAAGGCACTCTCATTCATGCAAATCAAAGGACAGGCCTTCACAAGAAGAAGTTCATAACTCAACTCAGGATTAAGATCGAGTCGCATATGATTAGCCTATTGAAATATTAATCTTCTCAATTAATGGATTTATAAAGAGAGATTAAATATTTTGTGATCCAATCTTATACAAACTCATTGTATCGGATACCCTCACTCACATGCCTTCACATGAACGATTTGGATCAAATTATTTATAACTATTACAAAGTGGGTCGTATCAATAGTGTTACCAGGATAAAGCACCTAACCTTATCCATATACTATGACCCTTTAAATTATTTCTTGAACATAATCCTTCTATATGTCAACCATATATTGTTTAAGATTACACTAATAACCCTGAAATTTTTATATAATGGATAATATTATATTACAAATAAAATAATCAAAATTATTATTAATTATTAAATAAATAATTAACTACGAGGCTTTATGACATAAATTCCAACAAGATTAAGTAAATGAAATGGAGAATTAGACTTGAGGACTTGTGTATAAAATAATGTACTATGCATATAAGTATAATATGCCATAGACAAAGGCCCATGTATATTATTTGACAATTTTACCCAAATTCCATCCGCTTTTCCTTTTAACATAGGAGGCGTTTGGGCGGATGTTTAGGGTTGGGCCGGGTTTGGGTACAAAACCCAAACCTATGTGTTGGCCCACTGGTTTGCTAAAATGGGGGTTTGAGAAAATCAAACCCCCTATTTTGCTTATTCCAACCCCACCGTGTACACCGTTTCCTCTCTCTCGTTTTCCTTAGTCTTCTCTTGTGTCGTCTCCTCTCCCCGAAACCCTATCCCTGTTGTCCCTCAGGATTCGAACGCCTCATCTCTTGAACCTTTGCTTCGTCTCTAGAATCTCTCGTTTCCTTCATTCTTCTCATGTGTCATCTCCTCTCCCCGAAACCCTATGTCTGTTCTCCCTCACGATTCAAACGATTTCCTCCTCTCTTGAAGCTTTGCTTCATCTCTATTTTGTCTCTTGAATGAAATCGAAGGACAGATGGCTTCGAATGGGGGATTCATCTCCCTCACTGGTATTGAATCCCTCTTCTCTCTTTGATCCATCTCTTGAAACAACTATCCTTCTCGGTTTCCATCGAACCCCTTACCAGCCTAGCTCTCACCGCTCAACGAAGCCCCTCCCTTGTCGCCTCTTTGTCCCTGACTATTCTTCTCTTCTTCCTCAGATCTGGTTACTAACTTGAAGGAGGCTTGGTAGGGGATAGTCTGCTTCGTTGGAGCTTGGTGTAGGTCAGCTTGCATGTCGTTCTTCCTCAGCCAATGATGTTTCCTGAGGCCTAACTGTTTGTGCATATTCTCTATTTATTTTTTTTTTGCATATCGATCGATCTGATCTCGTTTGTTTAATGCAATCGTGTTAAATTTTACAAGGCTCTGATTTGATGCACTTGATTTAGCTTCGTTCATTTGGGCGTTTGTTTTGTTTCTTGATGGCCAATGATGTTTCCCTATTTTGTTCCTCAGGCCCCTGATTTACTACACTTGATCTGGTATGTATGTGATTAGGTGCCTGTGTTGGTATGCATATGTGTTGTTTTGGTTTTGTTAATGGCCGATGATGATTCTTTATTTTGTTTACCGATAATTTGAACTAATTACTACACTTGTGATTGAGTTCCTAAGGCCCTAATTTACTACACTTATATGGTCTGTGATTAGGGGCATGTGATTGGAATGCATATGTGTTGTTTTAGTTTTGATAATTGCCGATGATGATTCTTTATTTTGTTTACCGATAATTTGAACTAATTACTACATTTGTGATTAAGTTCCTGAGGCCCTAGTTTACTACCCTAATCTGGTCTGTGATTAGTATGCATATCTGCTGTTTTGCTTTTGTTAATGGTCGATGATGATTCCCTAATCTGTTTTGGTTATGTTTATGTTGTTTTCTTTCTTTTTTTTTTTAACTCTTTCCTACACTTGTGATTTACTACACTTGATCTGGTATGTTTTCCTTCTAATCGGTATCCATATCTTGAATCTGTTATTCACGACCCTTGATTTTGTTATACATATGTTGTTTGCTATTTGAAATAAGACATATTTGGTTGTTAGTGGTATGAATCTCGTTGTGAAGTAACCAGATTGTTACATCATAGTTGATTTCAACTGTCTGGTTGGATTTTACTTTGTTTAAAGTTTGATATTGACTAATCTAAGGCCATATTAATTCCCACTAAGCTTAGTTAATACTTATCCATTATTTTATTTGTTTTGTTTTGTTTGACAACTCATTCCATCTTTTCTTATAATAACCCTTGTACTTATGGGTACTTGGGTGGTTGAGAATTAATTAACCTCCTCTCTCTCAAATTTCTATTTAAACGAGAGTCTCTATCTTTTCAAACCAACACTTCTCCTTGGGGCAATAGGTATGCTTCTGAAAATCCTTCTCCATAAACCTATTTTCTCATTTCGTTTTATGTTTTTCAATATAGCATTATTATTTACATACTAATCTTAGTTTGTTTGTTTTTTTCTTGGGTTATGGCAGTGGAGGTTATAAGATTTACGAGTTGTGTCATCTCGATTGGATAAGTCATTCACGAATGGCCTACAATACGAAAGGTGAGTTCATATTCCTTTTTTTTTCTAACTTTTTATCCCATTCCACCCGAACCCTTATACATTTTTTTAATTTTTTTTCAGGAGTAAAGTTGCTCTTTTTTGTGCTGGAAATATTTATAAGTAATGTTTCTTTCGTATTTATGTATTTTATTGTTTTTCAAAACATTGTGTAAGACTTATTTTGTGATGTTTGTGTTTTTCTTTTTTACATATTTTGTGTTTTTTTATATAAGGAATGTTTGTGTATATTTCATTACGCGCTTGTATTCACTAGTTTGTTAACACGGGCAGTGCACCATTATAAATCTAATTATGTATATTGTTTGTTATAATTAATAAAATAAATTTTAAAGTAGAAAATAAAAATATAGATTAAATATTAATATAATATAATATCATACAATTTATAAATTTAATAATAATTAAAATTAATTTATGTAATTTTCATTTCACATCATTGTTAAGGTTTTTATATAAACATAACTCTTATTTTGTTATTAAAAAAATCATAGTTATATTTTAGAGTTTAAAACAAAATTTTAAAATTTTCATTACAACCTTTTATATTGGAAATTATAAATTTATGGTGGTTTCTTACAAATTCTATTGGACTCACAATGAAAAAGATTGAAGGTTTAATTTGAAGTTAAAATATTTTTGTTTAATATTTACCTCAATTGTCATGTTATTTTTAAAAAATAGATAATTAAGACAATACATTTAAATTAACTCTTATTAAAAAAAAAAGATAAATTAATTTAATAAGCATGCTAAATTTCTTATAAAATTTAAACCTAGCAGACATTTATTTATCAAATTCAAACTAACACATGCACAAACATTTTTAAAACAAAAGACACAACAAACTACATTAATTGTAAAAAAACAGTATTTATGAAAACAAAACATAACAATATAGCAATTATAAAATAACAAAAAAAAAACAATGGTATGAAAAAAAAATCAAAACTCAATCTATATACACATTCTTGAAAATAGATTTTCTTTGAACAAACACCATTATTTAAGTTCAACAAACTATAATCGTAAATTTTCAAACTTACAAATTAGATATCGTTCATACGTTTATCTTGTGGATGTATCTTGTATGTCTTCAACTTCCAATATCAAAGAAATATGATTGATGAATGCCAAATAGAATATTATATTATTAGAATATAACATTACATTAGAATAATTTTTATTATTTTCATTTTTTAGCTTACTTAAAATTCTATTCTAACTTCCACATATGATGAGTGAGGACATTAACTTTAATTTACTGGTTTAGAGTAAATTTCAAACTTTTTTCTGTTAATTAAGAACAAATTATTATTTTATTATTGATAATTAATGATTAGTGGTAGAATATGTAAATTTAGAAATTCAATACGGGTAAAATTTTAACAAAGTAGCTTCACAAAAAAACAAGGTTCAAATACTGTTTAATACAATATAGCTTAAAAAAATGTAGCAACTATTTTTTTATTTGGAAAAAAAATACAATCTCACCTAGAAACTTATGAAGAAACATCCAGATTTAGATTTTAAAAAAATTGAAAAACAGATTTGGGAAAAAAATATTTTGAAATCAGATTTTTTTTTTTAATTAAACAACATAACATATAAAACAGGTTTAAACAAAAAATAATAATAATCAAGCGTGCAAAGTTGATTTTAAAAAAAACATAGGTAAAATGATCACTTAAACACCATAAAAAGAAAAAAAAAAGGTGGAGGATTCTCAAAATAGTGTCCAAAATTCAAGACTAAGCTAAACCACAATCTCATAAATAATATTTGTATAACACACAAGTTTGTTAGACTAACATTGTACATTTTTTTTTTCTTTTTGTAAACACATTTGTTTGTAAGATGTTTCTCATTATTACATGTGTGTTACGTTAGAGTTATGGAAGGGAAGAAGTTTTATGTCGCTAAACCCCGATATCTATATGACATTGTATGAATGTCATGCAGAAATACATGACATTAGTGCAGTATACATTAGTGGAGCAGTACACAAGTCTTATAGCATGTACCTAAAATTGTTTTGCCAGGACAATATAACTAAAGTAATAAATGGACGGATTGGATATTGACCCACATGAGTTGATAGCAATACTTACAGTCGTCTGCACCACACAATTCTAATTCGCAGCAACATTCGCTACAATAATACAAGGGCAAAGGAGACTTGACAACCAATCATCTCATGTAAGACACCAAATTAGGCAGCTAAATTTCTTTCGTCTTATACACGAAAACGATCTCGCTTATCGTGAGAATACATGGATGGATAGGCGAATATTTGCTATCCTATGTGAGATGCTTAAGGTAAGAGGGGGGTTGACATCCACTCAATATGTTGATGTGGAGGAAATGATCGCGATATTCCTCCACATCATTGCGCACGATGTGAAGAATCGAGTAATACGAAGACATTTCGCCAGACTGGTGAGACTGTGTCCAAACACTTCAACGTCATCCTAAATGCGATAGTAAGACTTCACTCAGTGTTATTGAAGTCACTTGAACCAGTTACAAATACCTGTCAAGACGAGAGGTGGCGATGGTTCGAGGACTTAACCTTTGAACTGGAGATATGATTTCATTATTCCACCATTGAAACCATATCTCTTGTTTCATCTCAGAATTGTTTAGGTGCTTTGGACGGGACACATATCAAAGTGAACGTAAGTGCAACCGATTGCCCACGATATAAGATGAGGAAGGGTGAGATCACCACAAATATTCTTGGTGTGTGTTCTCAAAACGGTGAATTCATATTTGTTTTTCCTGGATGGGAAGGATCTGCATCAGACTCTAGGGTTTTGCGTGATGCAATTTCCCGACCAACAAGATTGAAGGTCTCAAGGGGTAAAGCACTGATTCTATATCTATATGAACATATACATAGCCACCTGTGGCATGTAGTGATAATCTTGGCATGATCGCAGGGTATTACTACTTGTGCGATGCTGGATATCCTAATGCAGAAGAATTTCTAGCCTCATACAAAGGACAACGCTACCACCTAACTGACTGGTAAGGAGGGAATCCACCAATCAGCTCCCAACAGTTGTTCAATATGAGAATTCATCCGCCCGAAACGTTATCGAGAGGGAGTTCAGTATGCTAAATGGTTGATGGGCGATCCTCCGATGAAAGTCCTTTTATCCCGTCGAAGTCTAGTGTAGGACGATCACTACATGTTGTCTATTTCACAACTTGATTGTTCTGGAGATGGGCCCAGATCCCACATTCGAGGAGTCACTCTCAAGTGACCCTGATTCAAATGGGATGAGCGCGGACAACATTGGCTTTGTAGAGACAACAAATGCCTAGACTAAATGGAGGAAAAATCTCGCAAACCAGATGTGGATGGGCTAGAATATAAATTGACATTAAATAACATTAACTTCATAGAGACAACATATGTCTTCTTTTTTGTTGTTGTGTATATGTAAAATATGTTTTTTTTTCTGTGGATATGATTTTTTGTATGTAAATAACATTCATATAATATGAGTAAATGAATTACATAATCATCAAGGTTACCTTACACTTGTCAAATGTTATTTATGATTGAACACGTTGTTTAAACACATGTGTTGTTTCATATAGCAAAATCATCATCCAGACCTAAATGCCCCAAGCATATATGGACTCCCGAAGAAGATGTCATATTGGTTGAGTGTTTGTTGCACCTCGTTCATGCATGTGGATGGCGTGTTGACAATGGCACTTTCAGGCCTGATTTTTTGGTACAGGTTTAGAAGATGATGAAAGAAAAGATCCCGAGGTGCAACATACAGGTCAACCTTAATCTGGAGTCCAGAGTGAGAATTCTGAAGAAGCAGTACCTACCAAGCAATCGCTGAGATGTTGGGACCTGCGTGTAATGGATTCGGATGGAAAGAAGAGCGTAAGTGCGTGGAGGCCGAGAAGGACATATTTGATGCGTGGGTGAAGATAAGAGGAATATTATCATAATTATTGTTTCATTTTTTTATTGTTAACATATTATGATGTAGGGTCACCCAACTGCCAGAGGTCTTCGAAACAAGCCCTTCCCCTAGTTTAATGATCTCGCAATTATATTTGGAAAAGATAGAGCAACGGGGGCAGGCGCACAGACCCCATTTGATATGGCATCAGACGCTGCAACTGACCTAGATGATGACTCCAACCTTTAGTTTGACGATTCATTCCTCCGCGATCCACCTCCACTCGACACATTAATGGATGATGATACATCAGCCACACCCATGAGTCAAACAGGAGACATCGGAACATCCAGACAGAGTAGGAGGAGACGTATGTCCTCGGGCTCCAATATGTCAAACATCTTGAATAATGGTTTCCACTTGACAACGGAACAAATTGGGAGGATTGCATCGTTGCCGTCTAAGATGGACGGGATTGAAAGAACCCGCATGAACGAGCTATATGCAGAACTAAAGGTGATCCTAGGGATGACAAGGCAAGACTGCATGACTATTGCAAAGACTCTTCTCTCAAATAGTATGATGCTAAACTCCTTCTTTGCATTCACCCCAGATTAGAAGTATGATTACTGCGTGGAAACTTTGGGGAAAGCACCTGGAACCTGACTCTATTTTCATCACTTTCATCTACCACTCTTATGACTTATATTTATGTTTGGACAACTACTTCTACTTTCTTGTCATTTCATCCAAACTATGTGTTATGATAGTTTAGAACCAAATCTTAGTTCTAATTTTTTATTTTACTTTACCATTGGCAACATCATTCTTACATTGCACCTATTAATTATTTGTTGCTACGCATAATCTTCAATTTTATGTCATCATGACTGGAGTGAATGATATAGCATATAGTTATACAAACTACACATAGTATAATTCAAATTGAACTATATTTGTGACAATTGCTCAACATAATTGTTTAAATAGTTGGTATGTAACACACCAAAAAAATTATAAAGTTAAGCAAATGGAGTGGTAAAAAAAAACAGTGTAAATTTTTTTTTCAAATAATAAACAGTTTGAAAAATTATATAGAAAAAAACTAAACAAACTAAACAAACCCAGCCCAACCCAACCCTACACCCCAAACACAGGTTTCAGCAAACCAGCTCAACACAACCTTGCACCCCAAACACAGGAATAAAAAACCCCAAGGTTTTTAATTCCAGCCAAGAAACCCCAGGGTTCCAAAACCTAGTTTCTGATTCCAAACCAGCACGCCAAACAGCCCCATAAAGTTACCCAAATTCCATCTTCTTTTGATTGATTATTTGCTTGATGAACTGAAGAAATGGAGAATTGGTGTTAAAATTAAAGTCCTATTAACATGCTGTACTTGAGGGCTATATTTCCCTAGCTAAACCTTAGGTCTTTTCTATATGGGTTAGACTATTAAAGTATATCAAATTGGTGCAAAACGTGAGATATTTTTTTTATATGTATCAAATTGGTGCAAATGGGGCTTAAGTTAACTATTTATCTTTGACATTCCCTTCAAGTTTGTGCTGGACTTGACAACCCAAGTTTTCTATGCATATTGTTAAAAACTATTCCCTCATACCGACATTATTACTTGCACATTCAAAACCTTTAGGGGGTGTTTGGAGCAATGGGTTGGGTTGGGTTGTTTTGGAATCCAAACCCAAACCCTTGTTTGGACCACTGTGTTCAAAACCCAATGGTTTTGAAACACAACCCCATGGTTTTGCATAGTGAAATGGGGGGGTTTGATTTCCAACACACCGGTTTGCTCTTCATTTGGCACCTATTTTCATTATCACGTTTTCTTATCTTTCTCCCGGCTCTTCCATTGTTTTTTTTTAATTGGTATCTCACATTTTTTTTGTAACAAACAATAAATTATTACAAATGTTTGTTTTATACATGCCATAACTTAACCAAATTTCGTATTTGACAAAGTAATTATTTTTCATTGGAAACTCATATATTTTTTTTGAAAAACAATAAATAATTACAAATATTTTGTTTTTTTATACTTGTCATAAACCTAACAAAATTTGATATTTGAGAAAGTAATTATTTTTCATTGGAAACTCACTTTTTTTTTTTTGTAAAAAACAATAAATTATTACAAATATTTTTTTTCTATTTGTCATAAACCTAACCAAATTTGATATTTGACAAAGTAATTATTTTTCATTGGAAACTCACTTTTTTTTTTTTGTAAAAAACAATAAACTATTATAAATGTTTTTTTTTATACTTGTCATAAACCTAACCAAATTTGATATTTGACAAAGTATGTTGATTTTTCATTGGAAACTCACATTTTTTTGTAAAAAACAATAAATTATTACAAATATTTTTTTTATACTTGTCATAAACCTAACCAAATTTGATATTTGACAAAGTAATTATTTTTCATTGGAAACTCACTTTTTTTTTTTGTAAAAAACAATAAACTATTATAAATGTTTTTTTTATACTTGTCATAAACCTAACCAAATTTGATATTTGACAAAGTATGTTGATTTTTCATTGGAAACTCACATTTTTTTTTGGTAAAAAACAATAAATTATTACAAATATTTTTTTTATACTTGTTATAAACCTAACCAAATTTGATATTTGACAAAGTATGTTGATTTTTCATTGGAAACTCACATTTTTTTGGTAAAAAATAATAAAATATTACAAATATTTTTTTAATACTTGTCATAAACCTAACCAAATTTGATATTTGACAAAGCAATTATTTTTCATTGGAAACTCACATTTTTTTTTTGTAAAAAACAATAAATTATTACAACTATTTTTTTTATACATGCCATAAACCTAACCAAATTACCCAACTTACACAAAGGATTCTACAACTAACCAAAGATTGCCACTAGAAAATAAGGAAAGGAAAAAAAAGAGACCAAAGTAGCAAAGGAAAAAACAAAAAACAAAAACTACACAACCCCAGGGTTCAGAACACTGCACTCAAAACACTGTTTCCTAATTCCCAGGGTTCAGAACACTGCACCCCAAACACTGTTTTCTGATTCCCAGGCTTCAGAACACTGCACCCCAAACACTGTATTCTGATTCTCAGGCTTTCAAACCCCCCCAGAACAAACCCTCCAGGATTCCGATTCCAAAGGTTCTGATTCCGAAACGGTGCTCCAAACGCCTCCTTAGAGAAAAGAGACATAAAGATTTTTTTTCCCTTTTTTTTCTTTCTTTATAAGTTATTCTGTAGTGGTGAGTAGTTACTCTTTTCTTGAAAGCATGTTTCAAGAAAAGAGACATAAAGAGTTGCAAATCTCTTATGATTCAAGGGAGACCTATTAGACACTTTAAAGTTGAAAAACTTAATTAATAGTTATTAGACACAAAATTCAAAGTTAATTAAGTACCTATTAAACATAATCTTGAAATCAGTTTAAGAACTAAAGTTGTAATTTGAGAAGTTATTAATTGCACCACTTTTCAAGTTTAAGAGTTATTGATAAAATTGGAAATTTAAAGTTAAAATTGAAAATTCTCTCAATTTAAAGTTAAGATTAAGAGAGGAATAAAATGTATCCTCTTTTAAGTTAAATTGAGAATTAAGAGGATAAAATTTAACTCAAGATTTAATGACCTTTTAATTTTATATCTATTAAAGTCATGAATTTTAAAACTTGTAATAAGTTAGGAATCTATTAGACACAAAGTTGGGAGTTTAGAAAGGGCCGAAAACAAAAAAGTTGGAAGTTTAGAGACCTATTCAGTACTCATAAAGTCCAAGAACTTGATTAATAGTTATTAGACACAAAGTTTAAAGTTAAGGACATTTTCCTTATGGGTAATGAGGCTTGGAAATGGTTGTTCATAAGGCCAAAAGCTACTCGCTTGTCGAGCTTCTTGTATGAGAGGTGTAAGCTCCTATTGGTTCAAAGGAGGCATAAGCCTCAAGGCTAAAAGTCAAAGGCATAAGCCTCAATAGACTTTTATAACATTGACTATAAAATAAAAAACCATCAGTTTAAATCTAAATTATTGTCTAATTATACAGGTTTTGGCTTTTCACAAATCAAGAGTTGGTTTTTAGTGGTATATAAAGTAAGAATGAATAAAAAGTGGATTAAACTTAGGGATAAGTTCTCAACTGAGTATAGGGAAGTAGTAGCCCAGTTCTTGAAAATGACAAAGGTCCATGTTAATGATTCGGAAAAAACAAGATGTCCAAGCAAGAAGTGTGTGAATGCTATGTGGTAGTCATTGAATGGAGTGAAACGACATCTATTCACAAATGGAATGTCTCCCTCACAAATGGAATGTCTCCCTCTTATAGTTGTTGGATATATCATAGAGAACCAATCAACTTATCTAAAGGATTTAAAGGTCACACAAGTCAATCAAGTACTAGAGAGTGTAATGTGGTTAATGAAGAAAATGAGATGTTGAATCTTCTATATGATCTACAAGCCCCTATAGTCGATGTGGATGTAGATGAAGAAGACAATGAAAATGAGATGCCCACTAATCTCCATGAGAGAGATACTTAAAACTTATTTGAAGATTTAATGACGGAAGCATGTAATGAATTGTACCATGGTTGTACACAATTTTCTTCATTAAACTTTTTGGTAAGGTTGATGCATATTAAGATCATTAACGGTGAAGTACTTTCCATCATCTTGTCACCTAAAATTAACGGGAAATTGTCAAAAATAGGACACATTTAGGGGTTTTGAAGTGATTTGGGATCAGTTTTAATTTTGAAGACAAATAGGACTTTTGGGGCAATGAAATTACAAATTTGCCCTTCTTAAAAAAATCCCAAATATTACATTTTGCCCTAATTTTTTACTTTCTTCATGTTCTCTCACTCGATCAGGCCAAGTGTTTCGACTGAAGGTGAAGACGATCGATTGCTACTAGTTTGACGGCGAGGTTGACGGTGAGTTCGACGGACGGCGAGGTTGACGACGGCTTGCGATTTCGACTGATTGCGAGTTCATTTGCTGTGAGTTCGACGGCGAGTTCGATTTCAGTTGCTGCGATTTCGACTGCCGGCGAGTTCTACTGACGGCGATATTTGGGTTTCTGTGAGTTCGACGGCGAGTGCGATTTCAGTTACTGCGAGTTCGACGACCGGCGAGTTCTACTGACGGCAAGTTCGGTTGTTGCGAGTTCGACGAATTGCGATTTGGGTTTCTGTGAGTTCGGCGACAAACTTTTCCTGAAAATCTAAACTTTTCCGTTTTCTATACTTTTGTCTTTTGTGTCCGATTTGACCACTTCGAAGTTGCGAGAGACGTTTTTATACTGTCAGTTTTTTCTTGTTTCGATCCTTGGACTCGGGCTAATTTCTGTTGAAAGAGTTCTCTCTGTTGTTGTGAAGTTTTGTTTGTGATTGTAATTGTATCGTATTCTTCTTGAGATAGACGGAGGCAATTTGAAAGAATTGCTTTCTAATCTATCTGTGAAGCTGTGGGAACTTCGATTTGTTGGTTGAGTGTGTGTGTGGAGTGGAGATGACGTCGGGGACTAGGCTACCGACATGGGTTTCTGCGATTTGGATTGCGATTTGGGTTTCTGTCATTGAAATGCTAAATTTTGCATTCATTCTACAGTATCTTTTTCTTCTTTCTGAAAATCATTGCATGTTTTCTCCCAGTTTCTTATCTACTTCTATTCATAATTTCTTAAATTTATCCTGCACATTCTCACTATGGGCATTTCACAGTTAAGAGTTCCTTCTCACTTGTGAATAGTAACTTGGATATGCAACACATTTGATAACACATTCAATTTATCTTTAATTATACTATAAGATAGGTATATAGTCATTACATTGAATTTGGATACTCCTGTCCTATTGTGCTATGGCCATTAAGTAGTTTCTAAACATGTTTGGGTGCTGGATAGCTTTTCTAGGTTGTTTATCCTTGTTTAGTGCATTCTTTTCTAGGTGCGAGAACCATGCGAGAAAAAAAATAGAATGCAACATGCCTTCTTTTTTTATTTCTTTCACTTGTGCTATGGCCATTAAGTAGTTTCTGAACATGTTTGAGCGCTGGATAGCTTTTCTAGGTTATTTATCCTTCTTTAGTGCATTCTTTTCTAGGTGCGAGAAGTATGCGAGAAAAAAAACAGAATGCAACTTCTTTTTTTTTTTTTTTGAATTATTTCACTTGTGCTAGGTCTATTAAGTACTTTCTGAATATGTTTGAGTGCTGGATAGCTTTTCTAGGTTGTTTATTCTTCTTTAGTGCATTCTTTTTTAGGTGCGAGAAGTATGCGAGAAAAAAAACATAATGCAACTTCCTTTCTTTTTTGAATTCTTTCACTTGTGCTATGCTCATTAAGTAGTTTCTGAATATGTTTGGGTGCTATATAGGTTGTCTAGGTTGTTTATAATTGTTTAGTGCATTCTATTCTAGGTGCGAGAACCGTGCGAGAAAAAAAACAGAATGCTTAATGCCTTCTTTTTTGAATTATTTCACTTGTGACATGCCCATTTAGTAGTTTCTGAGTATGTTTGGGTCCTGGATAGCTTTTCTAGGTTGTTTATGATTGTTTAGTGCATTCTATCCTAGGTGCGAGAAGGGTGCGAGAAAAAAAACAGAATGTTGAATGCCTTGTTTTTTTAGTTCTTTCACTTGTGACATGCCCATTAAGTAGTTTCTGAATATGTTTTGGTGCTGGATAGCTTTTCTAGGTTGTTTATGATGGTTTAGTGCATTCTATCCTAGGTGCGAGAAGTGTGCGAGAAAAAAAACAGAATGTTGAATGCCTTCTTTTTTGAGTTCTTTCACTTGTGACATGCCCATTAAGTAGTTTCTGAGTATGTTTGGGTGCTGGATAGCTGTTCTAGGTAGTTTATGATTGTTTAGTGCATTCTATCCTAGGTGCGAGAAGGGTGCGAGAAAAAAAACAGAATGCTTAATGCCTTCTTTTTTGAATTATTTCACTTGTGACATGCCCATTTAGTAGTTTCTGAGTATGTTTGGGTCCTGGATAGCTTTTCTAGGTTGTTTATGATTGTTTAGTGCATTCTATCCTAGGTGCGAGAAGAGTGCGAGAGAAAAAACATAATGTTGAATGCCTTGTTTTTTGAGTTCTTTCACTTGTGACATGCCCATTAAGTAGTTTCTGAATATGTTTGGGTGCTGGATAGCTTTTCTAGGTTGTTTATGATGGTTTAGTGCATTCTATCCTAGGTGCGAGAAGGGTGCGAGAAAAAAAACAGAATGTTGAATGCTTTCTTTTTTGAGTTCTTTCACTTGTGACATGCCCATTAAGTAGTTTCTGAATATGTTTGGGTGCTGGATAGCGTTTCTAGGTTGTTTATGATGGTTTAGTGCATTCTATCCTAGGTGCGAGAAGGGTGCGAGAAAAAAACCAGAATGTTGAATGCTTTCTTTTTTGAGTTCTTTCACTTGTGACATGTCCATTAAGTAGTTTCTGAGTATGTTTGGTTGCTGGATAGCTTTTCTAGGTAGTTTATGATTGTTTAGTGCATTCTATCCTAGGTGCGAGAAGGGTGCGAGAAAAAAAACAGAATGTTGAATGCTTTCTTTTTTGAGTTCTTTCACTTGTGACATGTCCATTAAGTAGTTTCTGAGTATGTTTGGGTCCTGGATAGCTTTTCTAGGTAGTTTATGATTGTTTAGTGCATTCTATCCTAGGTGCGAGAAGGGTGCGAGAAAAAAAAAACAGAATGTTGAATGCCTTGTTTTTTGAGCTCTTTCACTTGTGACATGCCCATTAAGTAGTTTCTGAGTATGTTTGGGTCCTGGATAGCTTTTCTAGGTAGTTTATGATTGTTTAGTGTATTCTATCCTAGGTGCGAGAAGGGTGCGAGAAAAAAAACAGAATGTTGAATGCCTTCTTTTTTGAGTTCTTTCACTTGTGACATGCCCATTAAGTAGTTTCTGAATATGTTTGGGTGCTGGATAGCGTTCTAGGTTGTTTATGATTGTTTAGTGCATTCTATCCTAGGTGCGAGAAAAAAAACAGAATGTTGGATGCTTTCTTTTTTGAGTTCTTTCACTTGTGACATGCCCATTAAGTAGTTTCTGAGTATGTTTGGGTGCTGGATAGCTTTTCTAGGTAGTTTATGATTGTTTAGTGCATTCTATCATAGGTGCGAGAAGGGTGCGAGAAAAAAAACAGAATCCTTAATGCCTTCTTTTTTGAATTATTTCACTTGTGACATGCCCATTTAGTAGTTTCTGAGTATGTTTGGGTCCTGGATAGCTTTTCTAGGTTGTTTATGATTGTTTAGTGCATTCTATCCTAGGTGCGAGAAGGGTGCGAGAAAAAAAACAGAATGTTGAATGCCTTGTTTTTTGAGTTCTTTCACTTGTGACATGCCCATTAAGTAGTTTCTGAATATGTTTGGGTGCTGGATAGCTTTTCTAGGTTGTTTATGATGGTTTAGTGCATTTTATCCTAGGTGCGAGAGGGGTGCGAGAAAAAAAACAGAATGTTGAATGCTTTCCTTTTTGAGTTCTTTCACTTGTGACATGCCCATGAAGTAGTCTCTGAATATGTTTGGGTGCTGGATAGCTTTTCTAGGTTGTTTATGATTGTTTAGTTTATTCTATCCTAGGTGCGAGAATGGTGCGAGAAAAAAAACAGAATGCATAATGCCTTACTTTTTTGAATTCTTTCACTTGTCACATGCCCATTAAGTACTTTATGAATATGTCTTGGTGGTCCATATATTAACAATAGCTTTCTTGTTGACTTTTAGATTTTGGATATCCATGGCGTTGAGCAACCCACCCAAGTACTTGATTAAGCCATCTGGTCACTTTCGGTCTCAAGTTAGCAGTCGATCCCACATTGGGAAGACACTTGACAACATTAAGTCCAAGCTCACCTCTGATCAACAAGAAATGTTTAGATCTACTCGCTTTGGTCAATTTCTTGATTTAGATGTCACATTTAACGGGCAACTCATCCACTACCTATTATTGAGAGAAGTAGAGGAGGATAGGGATGGTTGCATAAGTTTCATGATAGGAGGAGAGGTTTGTACATTTGGTCGATTAGAGTTTGATATGGTAACTGGCTTGTGGTGCAGTCATAGCAATTCTACTTTTCAACCTAATGTAAATCGTAGATTGCGGAAAAAGTTTTTTCAAGATAAGGCTACTGTTTACGCAAGTGAATTGGAGAATGTTTTTCTGAAATACGAAGGCGATGACGAGGATGGTGTAAAACTGGCCTTACTATACTTACTGGAATTGGGTTTGTTGGGTAAAGAGAAAAAACTCAAAGTCGACACGATGTTATGGGGTATCGTTGATGATTGGCCCGCATTCAATAGTTATGACTGGGGCTCTCTCATTTTTGAACGTACACTCTGGGGGCTGAAAAAGGCCTTGATCATGGCGAAGGAAAAACGGAAAGGCACCATGGACCGGTATACTATCGTTGGATTTCCCCATGCGTTACAGGTACAAACATTATTTTACATAAATTTTACATACTTAGCTTTTATAATTAATTGTTTTTTCTTATGTATCATAGGTATGGGCATATGAAATAATATCAACCATAGATGGTTGTGTTGCAAAGAAAATAAGCGACGATGCTATACCCCGTATGTTACGGTGGTCTTGCACACAATCTCCATCCGCCGATATTCTACAAGGTCAAGTGTTTGACTTACAAAAGGTATATCACATATACATAATAAATTTCTTACATTTCTTATATTACATAGTTATGTTGTTTGCACTTACTTTTATCCTTCTCAAATTTATAGATGAAAATAAAAGTGTTCCTTGAGCCAACAGAAGAGGAACGAGTATTCAAAGATGTGGTTAGGGGCGAACATGCGTCACACCCCTGCAACTTGGGTATCAATGACTTATTGGGCCAAACATCAAATATGCCCATTGAGGATGAAGTGCCAACAAAACTATCAAAGAAGAAAAGAAGTGGCTCGAAGAGGAAACATAAGTCCAAATCCATGACTTCGAAGGAGTACATGGACTTAAAGGAGCGAGTCACGAACTTGGAACATGGCATGGAGCGGATGACATCTAGTATGGAGCGGATGACATCCAGTATTGCAGAGCTCAAGGTGATGTTATCAAGGGTCTTAAAAGGCCTTGGCCTTTCGGAACAGGTATGCAATTTTATTATACATTTAAAGAGGTTTGTGTTCAACAATATATGGATGTTTTTTCAAACTTTATTTTCTAAATACAGGATGGTGACGCAAAGGTTGCAGAAAATGAAAAAACAAAGGTGGATGATGTTGTGGGCACACCGATAATTCAAAGGATGGAAGAAGATTTGCCCAAAACTGAAATGCCGAGCACACCGTCATGGTTGAAAATGCCAAGGGATGACTACGGGGCGGATGAACATGAAGTACAAGATGTAAGCAAACACGATGTATCGGTCGTGGTGAGTGCCCCTGTTAATGAGATCCCGACCCAAAATACTTCAACCAGGGATCGTGAGGAGTCGGATGTGACGGAGATATCACCATTCAAAGTCATACGTCCGTATGTTCGCGTTGCACGTAAGAAGCGTGCAAGCGTTCATATTTCTACTCCCTTTACGACCCTAGGTAAACGGCCTAAGGTTTCCAACATTGTTCAACCATTAACGGAGGATGCAAATGTGTACAACCCAATGCACAGCATACCAACAAGCGAGTTGGAAAGGCTCAGGAAATGGATCACCAACAAGAAAACGAACAGTGATTTATGGGACACAATCACTGGGAAAAAAACAAAGACATTTTTTAAAGACTTGTTCATGTGTCGACATTGGCTGAGTGATGAGGTAAATTACTATTTTGGTACCATTAGTAGGTTATTTAATTTTGGTATTAAATATGGTGTATTTTTTTATACAGCACCTAGACACGATCTTCCTATTTATTCGCTTGAAGCTGAAGGCCAATGAAAACTTATGTTCAGAGAACTTTACAACTACATACACGGTGTTCATGGTATGTGCATTTGATTAAACCATTTTTAAATGTATATATGTTTATCATATTCACTAATATATGTGTGTGCAGCGCCATCTACAAGCAAAGTGGCCCCTATATCAACAGTGCATCGAGGAGAAGCGTGCATTCGATTGGCAAGCTGAGTACCGATTGGTTGATTATGTCATCGGAAGTAACCCTGACTTCAAGGATGCATGGGTTGACGTTAATACTGTGTATGCACTGTTCAACGTAAAGGGAAGCCATTGGGTGCTGATTTGCTTTGATCTAATATAGTGTGAGATCAAAGTATGGGATTCTCTCCCATCATACACCACAATCGAGGAGATGACAACGATGTTGGAGCCAGTGCGAACTTTGGTACCATTAATATTGCAATGTACCGGTTTTTTCACAAAGCGAGGTGGAGCGTCTAGACATACAGAACCTTGGCCCATTGTAATGGTAAAGTCGGCTCCAGTTCAGAATAATTGTTGTGATTGTGGTGTATTCACCGTTAAAGTTTTTGAATATGTTGTAACTGGTTCTGATTTTGTAACTTTATGTCAGGCAAACATGCCATATTTTAGAAAACAGTTGGCTTTCCAACTATGGACAAATACTCCGATGTATTAAGTGACCAATACTTCAATATATATTATAATGAGAATTTCAGTATATTGAGTACATTGTTTGAATGTCAAGAAGCTTATTCCTTATTAATTGTCATGTTTTCTAGGTGCGAGAAATCTATGAGAAAACAAACATAACGCAAAGTACCCACTTTGATATATTGGATTGTTTTTTAGGTACGAGGAACTACGATAAAAGAAATTTTTTTTATGTCTAGATATGATTTGTTAATCTGAACTTTGATTTCTAGGTGCAAGAAACTGCGAGAAAAAAAAAAGGTTTTCATAGAAGTATCCATTTTTTTGCTTGTTTTATAGGTGCGTGAAACTGCGAGATAAAAAATATATAATGCAAATAAAACTATAATGCAAAGGTAATCAATTGTACATAAAATAGAATAATTAATATAACAAATGTGTTCAATACTACAACAAAAAGTTAATATAACGAAAGCGTTCAACGTAACAAACAAGTGGTCCATTAATGCTCGCATTTTACTTTTCGGCATATGCAATGGGATTACGACATGTCGATCTATTATGGCCTCGTTTGCCACATCTGCCACATTTATGCAATTTGGGAGTTTCGCCAATTGATGGGATTCTCTTTCTTCGGCGCCTACCAACCCTGGCCACTACTTTGGGGGGTAAGACCTCCATTTCCACATAGTCTATAGGTGTCTTCCATTCTGAGGCATTACCGACTGGATAAATAGGCTCTGCATATGCAGCCAACAAACATTCATTAGTATAATAACGATGACATAAACTATATATACTTATACTCCGAGCTCTTGCTGCAGCAATTGCATGTGCACATGGTAATTGCTCTAGTTGAAACTCCTTACAACTACACTCTCGAGTATTAAGGTCAACAATCTCCTCGTCATCCACATCTTTCACATGTAATTGATAACAATCAATTGAATCAACTTTCATTGTTAAAGAAAGCTCCTGGATTTTCTGTACAATTCCTTCTGCCCATTTCGTCAAGATAGATGTAACTTTTGAAGCTTCATCTCGATGCTCCCAAAACCACCTTTGTAGTAAAGCTCTCAGATGTTCAACAAATGCAGCAACTGGTAATTCTCTGGGTTCTTTCAAAACAGCATTCATGCTCTCTGCTATGTTCGTAGTCATCATATTGTAACGCCTTCTTGGACAATGCATACGTGCCCAACGTGAAAGGCCAACATCTTCCAAATACTTTCCTACACCATTATCAAATGCTAAAATGCGGCCCCATAATTCTTGAAATTTTGATTCACGATATGCTCTTGAAGCATTACAAAACAAATGCTCTATTGTTTCATTCTTGAATTTAGTATTCAAATTGTCTCTCAAATGTTGTGCACAAAGACCGTGAAATGCAGTGGGAAATACCGAAGCAATGGACTTTGCTATGCTTTTATTTCGATCTGATACAAAAACTAAATCATTAACTTCACCTATTGCACCTTTTAACTTTTCCAAGAACCATTTTATCGAATCATCACTTTCTCTATCTACAATTCCGAATGCAAGGGGAAAAATTTGATTATTGCCATCTAAGCAAGTGGCAATTATCAAAGTACCCTTATATTTACACTTCAAAAATGTTCCATCCATAACTATAACATGTCGCATACAATTTAAAAATCCTCGAACACATGGACCTAATGCCATAAAAAGGTATTTGAAGAAACGCCCATCTTCAAGTTCAATGTCATAAAATGTACCTGGATTTGCCAGTTTAAGTGCTTCACCATACCTACGCAATAGATTATATGACTCTTTTGGTGATCCACGTACTCGCATATATGCATTTTCCCTAGCACGCCACGCTTTTTCATAACTCATATTTATACCATAATCTTGTCTCATGTCTTCTATGATGTCTCGTGGTTTGTATTGACGACCAATTCCCTTGAATTTTGATTTTATTAATTCCCCAACTACCCAAGATTTTGCTTGTCTATGGTCATGGTTCAAAATATCAAGTGAACATGAATGTACATTTACATACTTTGAAATCTTGAATATGTCTGAACCCTTCAATTTGACTGCTCGTAGTCTCCAGTTACATTTATCATCAACACATCTAACATAAAGAATCTCCTTGGTAGACTTATTTACCCTAAATTCAAAGTTCTTTTTCATTGCCATCACACTTAATTTCATGGATAAGTCCTTCTTGACAAAAAATATTTGTCCGACCTCCAACTCGTCATTTGTAGAGCTCCCTTCTGACCAAATATTTGTATTCATGCATGTCCTCTGGCTACCTGATTGACATTCAACAACACATTTTCTTTTACAATATTTTGAAGTACTTCTTTCCTGTGGGATGTCATAGGATTGATAAGTAAAGTTCTTGGCCTCATCAAACTCCATTGCAAAGTTATCTTCTTTTGAATCATGTGATTCCCATATAGAACTCTCATTTCTGTCATCACCTAAGCCAATTTGAACTACATTATCATCTAATGTTGCATGCACTGGAATCGAAACAGTTGTGTTCTTAACTTGATTGCTCCCAGAAATAGATTTATTACCTTCAACATGTAAATCTTTGGCCGAGGTCAAACCTTTGTTCCTAGGTTCAAATGAGATGTACATGGGGACTTCAAACATATTTTCACCCATAAGATAAAATTTCAAATCACGGTCATTACTTATCTCAAATGGAGGAGTTTGATTTTCAGATTTTATCTCATATATGCATCTCAGTTTGATATCAAACTCTTTAGGGTCAACTTCGGTGAGAGCATATATTTCAACCACTAAATCATTGTGCGTGATTTCTTTACTTACGACAACACCTTTCAACAAACCCCCTTCATATTTTCTTCCTTTGTCATCCCATACTCCACCGTAACGAACTAACACACGAACATGGGTCATCCTTGAATTATAACAAAGTCTTTAATTCCTACAACCAAAAAAAAATAATAATAAAATGAGGCAAGAGAGAGGAATGAAGACCATAATCAAAGCTTCAATTAACAATTTATGGCTAAACATTCCACAACAACTACTATTTGCATTATTTTTTTTTCCTCAAAATTTATCATACTCACAAAACAATGCAACAAAAAAGGAGGAAGCCCATAATTAAAGTACCAAGCAAGCAACTATTTATTGCTAAACACTCAAAATAACAATAGTAAAAATTCAATATAAATACATAAAAAAATTGATCATAGTTAAAAGCTTTTGCATTCTTCTTTTTTTCCTTCTTAGGATTTCATACTTATAAATCAAAGCAAGAAAAAGCACAAACCAAAATAACAACTAAATATTCATACTCAAATACCTCATGCCAACAAAAAAAAAAATGTAAACTACACACCTTTTGTTCCTCATTCAACAAAGTAAAGATAAGCAAATTTTTGTATCAACAAAAAATATAAAATTGTGAAGAAAGTTTATCAAGCTTACCCAAAGAGAGATTTCAAGAAATGGAGCTTTTTTTTTCAACAAATTTTTCTATCGCCGCCGCCACCGCCTGCTGTTCGCCGCTGCCTCCTGCTCAAATGCTTGGATGAAGGAAGAAGAAGGAATATGAGGGAAGAATGAGAACTTCGTGAGAATAGAGCACTGAGAAGTGAAGTTATGCATTTTTTAAAAAAGGGCAAATTTGTAATTTCATAGCCCCAAAAGTCCTATTTGTCTTCAAAATTAAAACTCATCCCAAATCTCTTTAATACCCCTAAATTTGTCCTATTTTTGACAATTTCCCAAAATTAACCTAACCACTACCTAGTCAAGCCAAATTATATGACTCCCACAACACGAAAATTAAAATGGTTGTTTTTTTAAAGTTCAACAACTAAAATAGAATGAGCTTGAAAGTTTATAAACTAAAATAGACAATTTTGAAAATTTCGAAATAAAAAATAGAATAACTTAAATGAGATTTAAAAATAGCTTAAAAACACCCCTAAATTACGCATATTAGAGAAAGGGTCAAACTTGAAATAAAATTTTAAAAAAATGACTCATATTACACATAGCGAACTTTCAGCTCGAGCAACCAACTTATCTAGTGAGTGGTTAGTGGTCAATATCTTCTAAAAACATACATCCTTTTTGGACACCTTTCTTTTGAAAACAAAAAAATCTCTTCTTAAGTTAATGAAAACGTATAAGAACATTATTCAAAATTTACCTTTTATAATTGCAAAAGGTTAAATGAAAATTTTAGTCCCTATGATTTAGAAAAAGTTAGAATTTAGTCTCTAACTTTATGAGACTATTTATGAGGGTTTTATCAAACCATAAGGATGAATTCTAACTCTAAAAACCACAGGGACGAAGTTCTAAATTTTAAAATCATAGGGACTAAATTCCAACTGTCTCCATACCTTGAAGACCAAATTTGTAATTTAACCTTGTGTAAAAATGAATAGTGATGGATGAAAAAAAAGGTTGAATTATTTTTAAAAAAAAAACCCATAAACTTTGTCCCTTGTTTCAAAAATACCCCTATTCTTTCAAAAGTTTCAAGATTACCCTTGACCTTTTATAAATGTTTCAAAACTACCCTTGGAGTTGAACAAGAAACCGTTAGAATGTTGAACGAAAAGTCAAGGTATCTAAATGTCGTTCTTTCTGCTTAATCCAAACAAGCATTTGTTCACACATAATTTCAAAGGAGAAATGGGACACGTGTAAATGAATTTAATTTGTATTGATAATGTAGTGGAGTACAATCTCTAATTTGTTCCTCTTATTCTTTTGCTCAAATGTACATCTATCTCGAGGGCTTTGCAGCTTGTTTTTTAACGTAGATTTATCTCGAGGGCTTCGCAACTTGTTCTCGAATGTGAATTTATTTCAAGGGTTTTGCTTCTTGTTGTCAAACGTAGATTTGTCTTGAGGGCTTTGCAGCTTGTTCACAAATGTGGATTTATTTCGAGGGCTTTACAGCTTATTCTCGAATGTGGATTTGTTTCGAGATCTTCAGCTTATTTTCGAATGTGAATTTATCTAGAGGGCTTTGCAGCTTGTTCTCAATCTTCAAAGTCTTAGGTTTTCAAGGCTTTGGTTCATAGAGTGTTTGATCTTCAGGAACTTCTGGAGACTTTGCAGCTTTGTTTTTTAATTCTCTCTTTGAGCTTCTTCAGTTTTCTGGATAGTTTCCACTTCTAAACCCTTCAAATAGTGGAGGAAACTCTCTATTTATAGAGTTCCTCAAGGCCTCAAGTGGGCTTGGGCCTGATTATTGGACTGGGCCTGGTTGGCCTTGGCCCTAAACCCCTTTGGATTGAGACTAGTTGACTTTGGGCCTAACCCTTTGGGCTGGGACGTTGCTAGATTAGGACCTCCCATTTGGGCTTTGTCTAAAATTGACCCAAATTTCATATATCCTCATTTGATTTGTGTTATACATGTTGTATTGTCTTCGTATAATATTGTTGGACAATCTTTGCCATAAGGCAAGCCACATGCTCAACAAATGTATTGAGTCATTGATCTCAACCATACACATTCTCGAATAGCCTCATGAATTGCAAGAACTTCAGCATGATTTGAGGAGGTGGCTGTAATGGTCTGCTTTACGGACCGCCATGATATAGTAGTTCCTCCACATGTGAATAGATAACATGTTTGAGATCTAGCTTTATGTGGATCAGATAAATATCCAACATCTGCATAACCAACTAGATCAAAGTTCGATTTGTTCGAATAAAATAAACCCATATCAATCATCCCTCAAAGATAACGGAGTACATGCTTAACTCTGTTCCAATGTCTTTTGTGGGAGAAAAACTATATCTAGCTAATAAATTTACAAAAAATGTTATATCAGGTCGTGTATTATTAGCAAGATACATAAGTGCACTTATTGCACTAAGATATGGTACTTCAAGATCAAGTAGTTCTTCATTATCTTCGTCCGGATTGTTTTAATAAGGATCTCTGTAATTTCATTGAATATAATTCTCTAGCATTTGAATTATATAATTCTGGTATCTTTAATCCTTCAGGAATTTTCATATAAATATCATTATCTAGAGACCCATATAAATATGTTGTGATTACATCCATTAGATGCATGTCAAACTTTTCATATACAACCATGCTAATTAGATATCTCAATGTTATTGCATCCACCACAAGATAATATGTCTTGTCATAATCAATACCAGGTCTTTGCGAGAATCCTTGTGCAACAAGTCTCGTTTTATATCTAGTGACCTTATTCTTTTAATTTCTTTTTCTTACAAATACTCATTTGTATCCCACAGGCTTGACATCTTTTGGTGTCTGGACTATTGGTCCAAAAACCTCACATTTTGAAAGTGAGTTTAAATTTTACCTGGATTGTGTCTTTCCACTTAAACCAATTCTTTCTATGTCGACATTCTTCGACAAATGTTGGTTCAAAATCATCATTTTCATGAATAATATCATGGGCAACATTGTAAGCAAAAATGTTGTCAACAACTATATCATTTCGGTTCCATCTTTTCCCTATTATGACATAGTTTATGGAAATTTTATTATTATCCTTAAGTATTTTACTTTCTTCAATATTTTTATGAGTAGCCGTATTTAGGATTTCTTCTGGAATATCCACATCCTTAATTGGATCATTTTGATTATTGACTACCTTTCTTTTTCAAGGACTTTTATCTTTGGAACCCATCAATCAACCACACTTCTGGCGTGCCACAGACTCATTAATTGTAGCAACTTGCTGTGTTGGGATTTCAATTCTAGATAGAGCATTTGTAGCTAGTATGTATGACTTGGTCACTTTTTTAAGATATGTAAATGCATATGGCATTTGATTTGCAATATTTTGCAAATGAATTATCTTTTGAACTTCTAGTTTACATTGATATGTTTAGGGATCGAATTGAGACAATGACGATGCATTCCATTTAATTTCATTTTCCAATTTCTTCATTCCTCCCCATAATGTTGGAAATTTTGTCTCATTAAAATGACAATCAGCAAATCGTGCAGTAAATACATCACCTGTCAGGAGTTCGAGATATCTAATAATTGATGGAGAATCAAATCCAACGTATATTCCTAACCTCCTTTGGAGACCCATCTTAGTACACTGAGGTGGAGCAATTGGAACATATACTGCACATCCAAATATGCGTAGATGAGAAATAATTGGCTCTTGCCCATAAGCCAATTGCATTGAGGAATACTTATGATAGGCTGCTAGCCTAATGCGTATAAGTGATGTTGCATGCAAAATTGCATGACCTCATACAAATATTGGAAGCTTTGCTCTCATAAGCATTGGTCTAGCAATTAATTGCAAACGTTTTATAAATGAGACAAAGCAGAAATGCACATAAGTAGAGTAGTATTTATAAGCTAAAATTAAAAAAAAAATGGTTGTCAAATGGTTTTTAAGACCTTATCAACTTGATGATGTGACCTTTCTCCTTCTCCAATCGAAATTCCCAATTTCATTTATCTTTGGTTAAATTATAAGTTTAGTTCTTGAACTTTCACTGTATTTCAAAAAATGTCTAATAGACTATCTTTGAATTTTCAATTTTGTGTCTAATAGGTCTATGTCATATTTGAAATTTTTAAAAATTAAATAAGAATTTTATGTCTAACAGGACCTGTTAGTTGAGAAATTTTGGTCAATCTCCAAGTGCCATGTCATTATTCTAAATTAATGAAGAACTACAAATAATTAAATTTGGGACCAATTATAAATTGTTAGTCCCAAATTTAATTTGAAGACAAAAATTGAAAAATCCTAAATTAAAAGGCCACATATCTTCATTTGACCAAATAATAAAAGTTAATTTGGTCAAAATTGGGTCATATGAAATTTGGGTCAAAGTAAACAAAACTCAAATTCAAATGGTTATGCCCAAAACCAACAAAGTCCAAGTCTAATGGTTGGGCCCCAAAAGCCACTATGGCCCAAGCTCACATGCCCATGAAAAATTCAATAAATAGAAGAGGTCTACTTCATTTGAAGGATTCAAAAATTTTATTCTCCAGAAAGCTCATAAAGAATTGAGAGCAAAGAAGGCCAAAGTCCGTAGGTGTTGAATGCTCCTTAAAGTCCTTAGATACTAAATGCTTCAAGACAAGTCCATTAGTGTTGAACCCTCTTTGAAAACCAAAGACTCTTCAAGACTAGTCCTTAGGTGTTGAACATTCTCTAAAATGTTGAACACTCTTGGAAGACCAAAGACCCTCCAAGACAAGTCCTTAGGTGCTAAACATTCCTTGAAGAAGACCAAAGACGCTTTGAAGACCAGAAGACTTTAAGACTTTAAAGACCAAAATATCTTTGAAGACAAGTCAAAGGCATTTGAAGCGTACAAGACTCTAAGACTTCGATCGTATCTTCAAGAGGATCAACAAGCCAAAGGCTGATCCAACAAGGTCAACAAGCCAAAGGCCGATCAGAAAAGACCAACAAACGTGCACGAGAACAAGCTTTCATCCCTCGAGACATTTGTATATGAGAGAGAAATAATCAGAGGAACAAATTAGAGATTGTACCACACCCACAAAATTAATACAAATATAAATTTATTTACACGTGTCTCATTTCTCTTTTGAAATTACGTGTGAACAGAACCCTAAACTTTCAATTTTGCGTCATTCATGAATTTTAAAAAATATTCAATTGGTCAAAGATATATTAGATACAAATTAAAAATTCAGGAACTTGTTGGACACAAAATTGAAAGTTTAAGGACCTATTAGCTCTTTAAAATTAAATGATATACTAGCTTCTTTTAAAGTTCAAGGTTCAAATAGACACAAAACTTGAAAGTTCAAGGATTAAACTTGTAATTTTAACCATCATCTTTTTATTTTATTTATCTTGTTTCTAAAAAGGTAAAACATAATAATTTTAAGGTAAATTTTTAAAAATTAAATTATGAGAGGTATAGTGGTTGTTACAATAGCACATTTAAATTTTTAATTCTAAAAATTAAATTAACCCTTCAATTTTTATAATTGTGAAAGTAAACTACTCTCTATTAAATGTGTTAGGGAAAGTTTAGGAGTGAATTTGAAATTATTAACATCACTTTTGTCGTATTCAAAATCACTTCGAAATATGCTTTTAATTATTCAAAATCAATTTTTATGGAATGAAAATAACGTTTAGAAGTATAAAATCAAACACTAAGTTGATTTAAATGTTTAAAGACATGTTTCAGAGTAATTTTAAATATGACAAAATTAATTTTGACCATTTCAAATCACTCTAAAACATATCCTTAAAATATCAACGTTAATCATTTAGAATGGTAGAAGTAAATAAGATTTTGAACCGGGTTCTACACAAAAAGTTAATATCTCAATTTTATAAAAATATTGTTCAAAATAACAAAATTATCAATATTAATGGATATTTATTGAAAAATCATAGAAGTGATCAATACAAAATAAATGTGAATGTTACATTATCAATTTTAATTTAAGTTAATGTTTCTACTATATTCAACCATTCAACTGACACAATGATATAATATATATTGACCTAATAGATTATTATAATATTTCAAAGTGATCATATGTAAGAAACTTCAATCGATCTATTTCTTAATAGTGTTTGTAAATAAACTATTCCATTGATAAATAGCGTTGTTTTGTTTTTGAATTAGTATTGATCCTTTTCAATGACTAATAGGTTTATTGTAATTATGATATAACTCAATGGACCTATTATGGGTAAAAATTAACCATAGAATTGAATTAATAGGCTCGCTAGAATACAAAAGCCCAAAGAGAAGATTCGAAAGAAAGTCCAAGAGTAACCATTGGGCCGTAAAAATCTGAAATGGAGTATCATAATAAAGGACCAAGAGTTTGGCCAAAGTCAAGAAACGCCAACCTCTTGAGGGGTCAGCTAAATGGCCTAGTTGGCCAACCCCTTAAGGGGTTTGCCAAATGGCCTAATAAGCTAACCCCTGGAGGGGACCTAGTTGACAAACTCCTTGAGGGGTCTGCGAAATGGCCTAGTTCGTCGACCCCTTAAGATGTCTGCAAAATGGTCTAGTTGGCCGACTACTTGAGTCCACCAAATAGTATAGTAAGTTGACCTATTGATGGGTCAACAAAATGGCCTAGTTGGCTAACCCCTATAGAAGTCCACCAAATGGCCTAGTTGGCTGATCCCTTGAGATGTCCGCCAAATGGCCTAGTTGGTCGACCTCTTGAGGGGTCCGCCATATAGCCTAGTTGGTCGACCCTTTTAGGGGACTGCAAAATTGCCTAGTTGGTCGGCCTCTTTAGGGGTCCGCCAAATGACCTAGTTGGTCTATTCCTTGAAGGGTTCACCAAATGGCCTAGTTGGCCGACCTCTTGAGGGGTTTGCAAAATGGCCTAGTTGGCCGACACTCTCAGGTGTCTGCCAAATAGCCTAGTTGGCCGACCCTCAGAGGTGTTTGCCAAATGGCCTAGTTAGCCGATCCCTTGAGGGTCTCGTTAAGTTGGCATGGAAGAGATTAAGTAACCGTTCCATAATTATGACGACCCAACAACCCTGTGATATTTATGGAAAGTGTTGGGATATTCAAGTATACGTTACAAATATACTATTATAAAAGGAGGAGAAGATGACATTTGAAAGGTACGTCTTAATACGACCACTTTTCTACTAGTTAAGTCACTTTCAAACTCCATTACTAACTTAAGCGTCGAAGTGTAGGTGGCTTAGCACCACCACGTCGTTCACCTATTTCTATCTTGCATGCACTTTTATTTTTCAATAATACAAATCTTACCGTTGATCCGAAAATCTAAATTTCGGTATCAACAGTTGGCATCATCTGTGGGAACGATATAGTACTTCATTAACAATTTCATATCCTAATACCATGAACAAAGAGAGAAACGAAAGTAAACAGGTGATTGACAGAGGACACTCCGATCGTGAGCAACATCCCCGACGAGTAGCAATTAACGACCAAAATGTTCAGAATATGGATGTCCCCTCTATTGCACCTAAGCAATTGGTAGCATTAGAAGGAAAGGTCCAGATGATGGATCAAAGTATAGTTCGAATCTTGGAACTTTTGCGACAACCTAATCCAATTATCGAGACGACGTTTAAGGATCTTCAGGACTGACCGAAGAGGGAGAGTCGCAAGTTAAAGGACCACCTCCAGTCGAGAAGCTATGCCTAGGAGGGAACGATAAGAGACCAACTTGTTCCAGCCCTATAGAACAACTATCACAAGCCAACAGCCGTCAGTCTCGCATAAGGACCATAGCGAGATCAAAAATGTATCTCAAAGTGAATGCACTCACAACACTTGTTCTGTAAGACACACATTTGGTCTTCTAACTTTTGGTTATATATATGTGATAGTGATTATTTGATTTTGGATTATTTGGAAAGAAAAGAAAGTTTAAAATAAAATAGAAAAGTAAAAAAAAGAATTGGTTTTGATATATATATATATATATTGGAAGAGTTTTTTTAAAAAATAAATAAATAATAGGAAAGCTTCGTTTGAAGCTTTGGATTAGGAAAATAATAATAATAATAATAATAATAATATAATAAAAGAAATAATGTGTGGCTTCAAAGAAGCCACATGTATTATTGTTTGATAGATTGAAGGCCACATACATTATTTTGGTTTTAAAAAGAAAAGAAAAAAAAAAAAAGAAAAGAAAAGAAAAGAAGATGTTCACGAAAAACAGAGAAGAAGAGGAGGAAAAGAAAAGAAAGAGAAAGAGAAGGAGAAGGAAAAATACATAAGAAGAGAATGTTTATTAGGCAAGATTTCAAGCTCGGTAAGTTTTGTTTTTTCTGAAAGTTGAAAGATTAAGAAATATGGAAGTATTGGACACTTTAAAGTGGGGTTTTGATTCCTTTTGTTTAAAAGTTTCCATGAATTTTCTTTGTGGAGTATTTGTACAAGGATAACCATGAAAGGTTGAGATTTATGTTGTGGATCTCTTTGATTTCTTCTACTTTTTGAAAGCTTGTATGGGGTTTACTAATTTATTGTGTTCTTGCTCAGTTTGGTTGTATGAAGAAATTTGTGAATGAGCAAATCATGTTGTTTTTGGTAGACTATTGCACTATAAATTCTAGAGAGAGAGAGAGAGAGAGACTTCCAAAAAAAAAAAAAAGGAATAGTTGGTGTGAAAAGATCAATGGAAAATTTTATAATCATGAAAAGAAGTGAATAAAAGGATCTAGAATGGAAGAATGAAGGAATTGAATAAAAGAAGTTCTATGGATGGAGGAAGGAGGAAGAAAGTGAATAGTGAAAGGTTAAAAAGAAAAAGAAAAAAAAAAGAAGAAAAAAAAACCCAACATTGTCTTTCACGTGGAGGGGAAGAATGGAATCAAAAGAGATAATGTATTTTATTATTAAAAAGTACAAAGAGAGTACTTATAGGAATTAATGAAGAGAGATGGATGTTGTTTGAAGGCTAGTCACATGGGAAATGAAAATTTGGGACATAAAATGTGATTTCTATTAAGAAAAGGATGAGTTTATGAGATGAGAGAAGAAAATAGTATTAAATTGGAGAAAAGACAAAACGAGTTGTCTACATTATTGGTATGAGAGAGAAAATATAATTTGAGAATTTTGATTAAGATGAAAGAGAAAGAAATTGGAAATTAATTTAATTGATTAATAGGAAGTTTATGTTTATTCCTCTTGGAAATAATTCATAATCTATGGTATGGTTATTGGAAATTTCAGATTGGACAGAAATTGGACTAGCATATGATCTGAAGAGTCGACGTTGATATTTCTGTGAGTGGTTTATTTTATGAAATATTTTTATTATTTGATTATTATTACGAATTTTCAAGAATTCTATAAATCATATGTGATTTTAGAGAAAATTTCTAAGAGATTTTCATAGAATGTTATGAATTTCCAAAAATGGTATGGAAATGCCAATATTTTATGCTTTTAGTTGAAATTGTCATTTGAGAAATATTTGAGATATTTTTATGATTATTGAGATGTTTGAAGAGTTTTAATGTTTCTTGAAAAATGTATGAAATTTATATGAGATGTGGATTCAGAGAAAATATGATTTTAGAAATGTTTTACATTATTGAGAGATTTGATGATTATTCGAGAAAGTATAAAGGTTTAATGTTATTTCAGAAATCTCTCAAGTTTATGAAAGGCAATTTTAGAGAAAGAATGTAATTTTAGAGAAAGAATGTAATTTTATGAAGGGCTATTTTAGAAAAAGAATGTAATTTTTAGGAAGAGTTTGAGAAGTTAAGAATTTTATGTTAAAAGTGGATTTTTAAACCACTATATTTTTGTACCCATGGTGATTACCCATATGCTATGAGAATGTGTTTCCATAGTATGTAGCATGCTCAGGTCGCAGGGGATGCAGGGGAATGCCGGGGCCATTAGATGCCAAATCCGGATTCCGAATCCTGGTCCAAATCCTGGTCCTGAAGCATTACAGATGATAGAGTTTACTCTGCGTGCAAGTATGACAGAGATATATTCTGCTATGTATCTGGAGATTACTCGGTACATAGTATGATAGAGATTTGGGTACAGATTTGGTGATAAATTTCACTAGTTATGTTTATGCTTTCCAGAGCTATAATTACGGATTTCCCTATCTATGTGTTTTACGAACTTGTGCTTATGTTTTCAAGAATTGTTGACTTAAGAGTTGTTGTTTCAAGAGATGTTTATTTACAGACTTTAATGTCTTAAAATGATCTCAAGGGTTTCTAAACTATTCGTGATTTGCATTATTTCACATAGTTATGAACTTATGTTTAGTAAGAGAATAATTTCCTTGAAAATGTATTTTCTTATGAATCACCACTCATTGGGCATTTTAGCTCATTCTTTTGTTTTTAATTTTTTCACCAGGTTGCTCTTGAGTTTCAATCAGAGTTATCTAATCAGAATCTGCCACCAGTCTTATCAAGTTATTGCATGTCATCTAGTGTAAGTAAAGGGAAAAAATTTTACTGTGCTGTTTATAGGATATCCATAGATAAAGTTAGATAATGAAAGAAGAGATAAAGACTTGGCAATAGATTCCATTGCACATTTGGAGTCTACTGCCATCACATCTCGTCCTAGGTTTGGTAGAGTTAATCTGGGGCGGGGTGTGACATGTTCTGCAACCAAAAAGGTTAGCAAGCACAATAAAATTGACTTGGGGTCAGATTTGCGAGGCCTCATCAACAAAAAGAGAAAGGGGCTCAAGGATGGAGAGATAGAAAACATACCCTAGGCACTGTTACAGAGAATCCATAGTTAACTTGGAGCTATAAATAAAGGATGAGACATCAATGCATGGAATCTAAAGAACCTACTCGAGCAAGTCGACCCACCCTTTATTGACGAGATTATGCAAGAAAAATTTCCTCCAAAGTTCAAGGGAATGAACATTTCACTCCACATCGGAAGCATTGGATCGTCTGTGATTTTATTTAAAATTAAACTAAAAAACTAAAATTAAGCAAACTTACTTGGAGTAAATGGAAAGATATTTCTGATGGGTCTTTATCTCATCCACAAAGTCTTCCTGGCTATGACTTGAACACAGGACCAAGGTTTGTGGGAGCCTCTTAAAAAAATCCACAAGGAATTATAGAGGAATAGGTCTAGAGAGAATTCTCTAATTCTCTATTGAGGAGATGTGTGTTATATCTAATAGTTCAACCCAAGGGTCCTATTTAAATATTTTCCATAATTAAAATATTATATTTTAATATCTAATATATTAAGATATATCTTATACTTATTTGAATCTCATTCAAATCTCCTACAATTCTATTTATTTGAATCTTATTCAAATTTTATAAATATCTTTTCGTTAATGTATCTAATATACATTAATTATTTTAATATTTAATGTATCAAATACAATAAATATATTTTTCTCTTTTATATTTAATATATCTAATATATTAAATATTAATTTGAACACTTCAAATTAAATATTAATTTGAACATTTCAAATTTTTCTTTCAACTAGATTGATCTTTTAGTGTTACTACGAGCTAGCAATGGGGCCTTATGGACCTACATATTATAAGCTCCAATGATACAAAATTAATTAATTAAACTCTTTAATTAATCAATTTTCATTCATTAACTCTAGGGTCCATCCACTATAGACTTAGAATTGCACTCTTATACACTGTAGGACAAGTTGTGTCCATGGATATAATTACTACATGCAAGTTGATCCTTCACGAGTTGTTCATAATTACAGCTGGGTCAAAAGTTCGTTTTACCCCTGTAATTACATATTGCACCTTAAGTACCATTGATCCTCTAATGAACAATTTGTTTATGATCCAACCATAAACTAAGTCCCTCTCAGGCCAGTGAGAGGGTGGGGGCCCCATTATTCAAGTCCTGAAATCAACACTTAAGATAACTACTCGTTTACTTACCCTATATGGGAATGGCTGAATTCCATCTTGTGAGATTATGTTCCTAGCTCTCTATTTGGTCAAGTTCCCAAAATGGTAGGCATTTTGAATCGGCTATAAAAGTCACTCTCACCCATGCAAATCAAAAGACAAACTCTCACAAACAGGAGTTCACAACTCACTCAGGATTAAGATCGAGTCACATATGATCATCCTGATGAAATATTAATCTTCTCAATTAACGAATTTATAAAGAGAGATTAAATATTTCGTGGTCTAGTCTTATACAAACTCATTGTATAAGATACTCTCACTCACATGTCTCCACATGAACGATTTGGATCAAATCATTTGTAACTATTACAAAGTGGGTTGTATCAATAGCGTTGTCAGGATAAGGCACCCAATCTTATTCATATACTATAACTCTTTAGGTTATTTCTTAAACATGATCATTTCGTATGTCAACCACATATTGTTCAATATTACACAAATAACCTTGAATTTTTCATATAATGGATAATATTATATTGTAAATAAAATAATCAAAATAATTATTAATTATTAAATAAATTATTAATTACGAGGCTTTAGGGCATAAATCCCAACATAAGCTACCAAAGATGAAAGCACATGACGAAACAAAAGACCTTATCGAACAATCTTGACTCGTTTCGATCATGGATGGAACTCCATGGAATTCAAGATGCAATCAAGTGTCGATCTTTCTAGTTTACTCTTACGGGACCGGCTCGAAAGTGGTTCTGACATCTGAAGAGAAAGTCCATCTCATCCTTCTGAGAGTTAGCTCAAGCCTTTGTTACCCAATTCCTAGGAGGTCTGGATCAAAAGAAGCCATCGACCCACGTACTCACTATTAAGCAAGGAAAAAGCAAAATATTACGAGAATAAGTGTCTAGGTTCAACAGTGAAGCGCTACAGATCGAAAGCTACACCAATGGAGCAGCACTCACAACCATTGTGGCTGGACTTAGAGATGAAAAGTTCTTGTGGTCTCTACGTAAGAAAGCTCCGACAACATACGTTGAACTCCTCTCTAGAGAGTAGAAATATTTGAGTGTTGGAGAATTACTTCGCTCAAGACGAGGTTCAGAAGAAAAAGGTAGCCAGTCCGACCACCACAAGAAGATGAGTCAAAATGAGGAGGATCGATATGGGCTTAAGAAGAGAAGAGTCAAAGATCAACTAGATCAGACCACATGCCAAGGACTTCCACCCAGTAAGTTCGAGCACTACACCCCCATGGTGGTACCAGTTGAACAAATATTGATGAAAATTCAAGAAAAAACGTGCTAAAGTGGCCAGCTAAGCTGAAAGTTGGGTTACATCGAAGGAACAAAATAATTACTCTCTTCCACCATGACCATGGACACTTAACTGTTGATTGCTATGACTTGAAGGAGGCTATTGAGGCACTCATCCAAAGGGGGCAGCTAAAAGAGTATGTGGGAGAAAGAAGCGACCAAGGGGTAGATCAAGAGCAAGGAGATAGGAACCAAGGAGGTGACAGTTCACCTCTCCCGCGAGAGATCAGCACCATATTTGGTGAACTGGTGAGAGGAGAATCCGGGAGAAGGCAAAAAGTGAAAGCGCGAGAGGCCCCGATCATTCCTAAAGTTTGGGAAGTTTGTTCCACTACATTGATCAAGTCGGCCATCAGTTTCACCAAGGAGGAAGCGACACAACTATATCAGTCCCATAACAACGCTCTAGTGGTATCACTAACAATCGCAAATATCAAAGTCTGGTGCACTCTCTCTTAAAGCATTTGATGCTATGAAGTAACCGTTCTATAATTATGATGGCTCAACAACCCTGTGAGATTTTCGAAAACTGTTGGGATTTCAAGTATACGTTACAGATATACTATTATAAAATGAGGAGAAGATGACATTTGAAAGGTACGTCCAGATACGACCACTTTTCTACTAGCTAAGTTACTTTCAAACATGATTGCTGACTTGAGCGTCGGAGTTTCGGTGGCTTAGCAACACTTCATCATTCACCTATTTCTCTCTTGCATGCACTTTTAGTTCTCGATAATACAAATCTTATCGTTGATCCGACGATCCAAATTCTTGTATCAATAGGACCTATGCTAACAAACGACAACGTGATGAGTACTTTCAATTTTTGTTCATATGTGAGTATAAATTTCAAGATTCTCATATCCCCTCTCCATGCACACTTTTAAGAAAAATATATATAAAAAAACTCTATTTTCTATTTTTCTCTGTATTTTTTTCATTATACCAATTATATCCCTAGTCGTTCCATATTTAAAAAAATTAAATTGTGTATGATCAAATTATCAAACATTTCTTTTTTGGAAATAAATTATCAAACATTTATTGATTAAAAAAAATCCCTATCAAGCTCGCACTTTTGCTCTTCTGTGAGAGTTTTTTAAATACAACATACATACTAAAGAGAAAAATTAAATGGTATTTAATGCAACTTAAGAAGACTTCTAAGCATATCATTTTTTTACAACAAAAAAAAAAACAATAAATGTGTTATAAATACACTATGGTATACGGTAGATATCCATTGGATTACTTGGAGCCTACTTAGATTACTTGGTGCCTACTCACTTGGATTACTTGGAGCCTACTTGGATTACTTGGAACACTATAAATATGTGTAGTATGAAGCTTTTAAATAGAGATATACCCAAAAAAAAAATTCCACTTGGCAATAAGAAATCTATCTACTTTGCTCTCTTTTCTCCTTTGTGTTCTTGTGTTTCTTAAGTTGTTCTTGTTCACAACACGTTATCAGCACAAACCCGATCTACCATTTTCTTTACTAAAGGTAGGTTTCTTGAATTTGTTTTCATGATTTGTGTTATGAACGTTCCATATATATACAATGTATTTATATTATATACCCTGTATTTACACTGTGTATTGAACATTAACAACCTATTATTTTGTGCATGTTGACCATGTCATTTTTAATATGTTATGGTCAAATGTTAACTATTAATTTTTTTTCATATTCTATAATTGAATTCATGGTTTATGATTCTTCTCATTTTACATGTTGAGCTTGATGTGTAGTTGTATTCATCAAATTCAAATGCCCTTATCATTTTTTTTTCTAATTCTTATTAATTATTTGATGATTTTAACATAAAAAATGACTATAAGAAGCACTCTGTCTATGGATAGTTCTATTTAGACTGAGGTATTTAAGCTTACCGAAGGGAAAACCTTTATCTGGTAATTGACCAAGGAGTTGTAAATTAATCAATTTTGTGTTCTAGGTGATGTATGTTGGGATTTATGCCATAAAGCCTCGTAATTAATAATTTATTTAATAATGAATAATAATTTTATTATTTTATTTGCAATATAATATTATCCATTATATGAAAAATCCAAGGTTATTAGTGTAATCTTGAACAGTATGTGGTTGACATACGAGATGATCATGTTCAAGAAATAACCTAAAGGGTCATAGTATATGGATAAGGTTGGGTGCCTTATCCTGGTAACACTATTGATACGGCCCATTTTGTAATAGTTACAAATGATTTGATCCAAATCATTCATGTGAAGACATGTGAGTGGGGTTATCTTATACAATGAGTTTGTATAAGATTGGACCACGAAATATTTAATCTCTCTTTATAAATCCGTTAATTGAGAAGATTAATATTTCATCAGGATGATCATGTACGACTCGATCTTAATCCTGAGTGAGTTATGAACTCCTGCCTGTGAGGGCTTGTCCTTTGATTTGTATGGGTGAGAGTGGCTTTTGTAGCCGATTCAATATGCCTACCATTTTGGGGACTTGACCAAATAGGGCGCTGGGAACATAATCTCACATGATGGAATTCACTCATTCCCATATAGGGTAAGTAGATGAGTAGTTCTCTTAAGTACTGTTTTCGAGACTTGAACAATGGGGCCCCACCCTCTCATTGGCCCGAGAAGGGCTTAGTTTATAATTAGATTATAAACATATTGTTCATTAGAGAATCAGTGGTACTTAAGGTGCAAGATGTAATTATAGGGGTAAAACGGACTTTTGACCCAGCTGTAATTACGAACAACTCATGAAGGATCGACTTGCATGTAATGATTATATCTATGGACACAACTTGTCCTACAGTGCATAAGAGTGCAACTCTAGGTCTATAGTGGAGTGGCCCTAGATTTAATGAATGAAAATTGATTAATTAAAGAGTTTAATTAATTAATTTTGTATCATTGGAGCTTATAATCTGTAGGTCCATAAGGTCCCCTTGCTAGCTCATAGTAACACTAAAAGATCAATTTAGTTGAAAGAAAAATTTGAAATGTTCAAATTAATATTTAATATATTAGATATATTAAATATAAAAGAGGAAAATATATTTATTGTATTTGATACATTAAATATTAAAAATAATTAATGTATATTAGATACATTAAATAAAAGATATTTATTAAATTTGAATTGGATTCAAATTAGGAAATAGATGTCGTAGGAGAATTTTAAAGGTTTGAATAAGATTCAAATTGGTTAGATAAATATATTTTAATATATTATATATTAAAATATATTATTTAATTATCTTCCCTAGACCACTATAAATAGGACCCTAGGAGTGAGCCATTGGGTATTCTTTACAACACACATGTTCTCAATAGAGATAATTCACTTGTGGATTTTCTTTCAAGAGGCTCCCACAAGCCTTGGTCCTGTGTTCGAGTCATAGCTAGGAAGACCTTGTGGAAGAGATAAAGATCCGCTAGAAGAATCTCCATATTTGAAAGGTATTTATTGCTTAACCCTTTTATTTTAGTTTAATTCTAAATAAATCAAAGACGATTCCTATGCTTCCGCTTTGGGTTTAATTTGATTATTCCCTTCAATGTAGTAGTTATATAATTAGATTTCTTTTAATAAGTTGTTTAGTAATCTTTACATAAAGAAAGCATGTTATATATATTGGATATATGTTTTATAAAATTCAATATAACAATGCTACAATTTTTTTTAGTATGCATTTATGGTGTACTTTTTAAAATTCTAATGTAAGTATATTTTTTTCTGATAGTTTTACAATAGCAAATCTTACAAAACTAGAGCTTGTAGCTCTTGATATTAATAGAAATAACTACTTGTCATGGGTCCTTGATGCCGAGATTCATTTAGATGTCATGAATCTTGGAGAAACAATTAAAGAAGGAAATAATGCATCTAATCAAGAAAAGGTTGCCATGATATTCCTTCGCCATCATCTTTATAAGGGATTGAGAATAGAGTACCTTACGGCAAAATATCCCTACAACTTATGGCAAAGTTTGAAAGAAATGTATAATCATCAGAAAACTGTTATTCTTCTAAAAGCTCATTATGATTGGATGCACCTAAGGTTGCAGGATTTTAAATCAGCGAGAATAATCTCACATTATTCAAAATTAGTTCAAAATTGAAGTTATGTGGAGAAAAATTATTGATGAAGATATGTTAGAGAAGACATTATCTACTTTCCATGTCTCGAATATGCTCTTGCAACAGCAATATCGAGAGAAAGGATTTAAAAAATATTTTGAATTTATTTCATTTCTTCTTGTGGCTAAACAAAATAACGAGCTATTGATGAAAAATCATGAATCTCAACCAATTGAAGCAACAACATTCCCTGAAGTGAATGTTGTAGTGTCTAATAATCGTGGTCGAGGTCGTGACTACGGTAGAGTAAGAAATAATAATTCATTTTGTGGTGTTTGTCATTCAAGTTTTAAGAAGACCACAAATAATGATGATCATAAAGGAAAACTCCTAAAGGAAATAATTCTAAAAGTGTCGAAAACCAATGCTTTCCATGTGGCATGAAAGGGCATTGATCTCATACTTGTCATACGCCTAAGTACTTAGTAGACCTCTATCAAGCATCATTGAAGGAGAAAGGAAAAAATGTAGAAGCAAACTTCGCATTTCAAGAATATGATGTATTTGATCCTTCAAACACGACGCATTTAGATGTTGCTGACTTCTTTGAATCTCCTGAAGAGAGAATTGATGCAATTGAAGAAGTAGGAAATACTTCATATGAAAATGTCCAATATTAGTGCTACTTTTAATTTTAGTATCTTTCTTGTATGTATTTCTAGTGTAGGATTGTTTTTTTTCTTCTTCAAGTTCAGTTCTAAGACTTACTATAATCGTTTTTTTTTATGAAGAATCATGACAACTTCTCATACTTTAGCTTATCCAAAGATGAACAATGAAAATTTATGTTTGGCAGATAGTGCAACTACACACACCATACTTAAAGTAGTAGAAAATACTTTTCCAAATTGATAATGCTTGAAGCAAATGTCAATACTATATCAAGTTCTGCAAACTTAATTGAAAATTTTGGAAAAACAAACATTATCTTGCCTAGAGAAACAAAATTCACAATTAATAGTGTTTTGTTCTCTACCAAATCAAAAAGAAACTTATTGAGTTTCAAAGATATACGTGACAATGGTTATCATGTTGAGACTAATAGTAAAAATAATATAGAGTGTCTCTATATCACTTCTATTATTTTACATGAAAAATGTATATTAGAAACATTGTCTGCTTTTTCTTCTGAATTATATTATACTCATATACGAATAATTCAAACCTATGCAACAATGAAGCTGAAGTTCATGAATCTAGATATATTTACTGTTTGGCATGATCGATTGGGTCATCTTGGGTCAATGATGATGAGAAAAATTATTGAAAATTCACATGGACATCCATTAAAGAACCAGAAGATTCTTCAAACTAATGAATTATCATGTGTTGCTTGCTCTCAAGGAAAATTAATTATTAGACCATCACCAGCTAAAGTGGGAATTGAATCACCTACATTTTTTGAATGAATCCCTGGTGATATATATGGACCTATTAATCTACCAAGTGGATCATTTTGATATTTTATGGTTCTAATTGATGCATCTAGCACATGGTCACATGTGTGTTTATTATCAAGTCGAAGCCTTGCATTTGCAAGGTTACTTGCTCAATTAATCAAATTAATAGCACAATTTTCTGATTATACAATTAAAAGTATTCGTCTTGATAATGCTGGTGAATTTGCATCCCAAGCATTCAATTATTATTGTATGTCAATTGGGATAAATATTGAACATCTTGTAGCTCATGTTCTTACTCAAAATGGTTTCATGAAATCATTTATAAAACATTTGTAATTAATTGCTAGACCAATGCTTATGAGAGCAAAGCTTTAAATATCTGTATGAGGTCATGCAATTTTGCATGCAACATCACTCATACGCATTAGGCTAGTAGCCTATTATAAGTACTCCCCAATGCAATTAGCTTATGGGCAAGAGCCAACTATTTCTCATCTACGCATATTTGGATGTGCAGTATATGTTCCAATTGCTCCACCTCAGCGTACTAAAATGGCTCCCTAGAGGTGGTTAGAAATATACGTTAGATTTGATTCCCCAACAATTATTAGATATCTCGAACCCCTAACAAGTGATGTATTTGTTGCACAATTTGCTCATTGTCATTTTAATGAGATAAATTTTTCAACATTAGGGAGAGGAATGAAGAAGTTGAAAAATAAAATTAAATGGAATGTCATTGTCTTCCTCATTGTCATCGTCATTGTCTCATTTCAACCCCCCGAACAAATCAATGTGAGCTAGAAGTTCAAAAGATTGCAAATCAAATGTCATATGCATTTACAGATATTAAGAAAGTGACCAAGTCACACATACCAGCTACAAATGATCCATCTGAAGGAAATAATCGAATTAAACCCACAGCAGAAATGTTTGAATCAACTTTGATTTTATTTTAAAATTAAATGAAAAATAATTTAGGCTAAGCAAAACCTACCATGACTTAAATATGGGAATAAAATTCTGACAGTTTTTTACTTCTTATGTTCCAAGAATTCCCTAACGTCTTCCTCATTATGACTCAAACACATGACCAAAGCTTGTGGGAGCCTCTTGAAAGAAAATCTACAAGGGATTGGAGAGGAAAAAGTCTAAAAAGAATTCTCTAGTTCTCTATTGAGGAGATGTGTGTTATAATAACTCAACCCAAATGATAATCCTCATTCATGAGGATTATTTGGCCTTTAAACTTAGTTATATCCGTGATTTTATTCATATTAGTTGATGAAAATAAAAATATTTGATTGAATTTAATCACTTGATTGATGGAGGACCTCTAATTTAAGTAAGTTAGGAAGAGAAAACAAAAGAAGGCAAAATCTCACTTATTCAATGTCTTTATGCATATTTTTGATGAAATGCAACAACTATGCAATTGCAAGGCAATTGCATTTTCGGCAGACTTGGAAGTAAAGGAAAGAACGAGATTCTCGAGAAATTTTGAGCGAATTTAACCATGATTTCAGGGAATTGATATGCTGTGATTGACCATTGATTACAAGATGAAGCCCTAGCTCAAAAATTCTTATAAAAGACTAAGGAAAAGCCGAAGAGTGGGTGGATTTTTGGAGAGGAAACTTTTGGGTTCGTTGCCGACAGCAGAGATATTTTTACTCATTTGAAGTTCTGTTTTTTTTTTTCGTTCTTCCTCCTAATCTCCAGATCTCCTTCCTCAATCCCATTCACCTAATAATTGGGGATGGTTATGGACTATAACTCAATCCGATTGAGATAAAGGAAATGGGTTTTTAGGAAGCTTGAAGTTTTGTTTGTCGCATTTTGAAATTCTGTATTCGAGGGAGAATAGCTAAGGATTTGTCCTTTAAATTTCAGCACTTTAATTTCTGTATTTGAATTACAATTACAGTGTGTCAATTTTGATTTTGGTAATTTTACTTTTTGCCATTTGAACATTTTGGTCACCTACTGGAAAATTGAATTTTGCCTATATATATCTACAAATTTCTTTAATCTTTAGTTACTAGTTGTCTTTATTTAGGCAAGTGTGGTTTCTTAATTTTGAGAAGTTTCGGTAATTTGAGTTTGCTTTTTCAATTAAAGCTTCCTCCAGTTGTTAATTCTGTCTTTAAGTGTTATAACAAAATAAAAGATTCAGGGCATCAAGTTGTAATTGCAATTTGTAGCACGCCAATCTTGTTGTAACAATGAATTCTATCATCTTTAATCTCACGACTTTTATTAATTTAATTATGAGGAGCTAATTTTCCTTTGGGATTCAAGTTTGTGAATGCCCTAGAGGAAAGATGTAAAGCTCGAAAGTAAAAACAATCTAGCTAATTCTTGAACTCTAGTTTGCTTTTGGTGAGTTAATTGTTGAGTAACCCTAGTTGGCCATCTAGTGTTGCTTGCCAAGCTATAACTTAATACCGAAAGGGTTAAGGGAAGCCGATGTCACAAAAGCAATGGAGGAAAAGGCTTAGACATAAGTATGAAACATCGACCCTAGACATAGGGCGAGACTCCAAAACCACTAGAATTGTGCGCAAAATTACCTAAGTTATATTAGCCATAGACATATAGGTTTAATCACTTAGTCTCCTAAAGATACTTCATAGAAGGTCGAATAGGAGTTGAATTCGGTTTACTTAGTTCTTGAGTTAGCTAAGATTGCAATTGCCTTCTTGTTGCATTTTCTTTCCAAAGCGGCATTAGCATTCTTGAATCCCTTTTCATTTCCATTGATTTTTCAACCAAATTTTCTTTTAGTCAAAACACCCCTCAAATCATTTTTCACCCACGGTTACTTTAAATTGCAATTTGTCAACGATTTGTGCCAACTAAAATTCATTTTATTAAACCTCGTTCCTTTGGGTACGATACTCTGGAATACTTCCAGTTTCTTTATTACTTCGATCACGTGCACTTGCGTGTAGCGAAAAGCACCGATCAAGTTTTTGAAACGTTCTATTTATAGAGACCTACGGTAAATATTTGTCATAATTAAATAATATATATTTTAATATCTATATTAAAATATATAAATTTAATCTATTTGAATCTTATTCAAATCTTTTAAATTCTCGTATGATATTTATTTCTTTATTTGAATCTTATTCAAATTTTATAAATATTTTTTCTTTAATGTATCTGATATACATTAATTATTTTAATATATAATGTATCAAATAAAATAAATATATTTTCCTTTTTTATATTTAATATATCTAATATTATTAAATATTAATTTGAACACTTCAAATTAAATATTAATTTAAACATTTCAAATTTTTCTTTCAACTAAATTGATCTTTTAATGTTACTATGAGCTAGCAAGGGGACCTTATGGACCTACAGATTATAAGTTCCAATGATAAAAAAAAATTGATTAAACTATTGAATTAATCAATTTTCATTCATTAACTTTAGGTCACTCTACTATAGATCTAGAGTTGCACTCTTATGCACTGTAGGACAAGTTGTGTCCATGGATATAAGTATTACATGCAAGTCGATCCTTCACGGGTTGTTTCTAATTACAACTGGGTCAAAAGTCTGTTTTATCTTTATAATTACATTTTGCACTTTAAGTACCACTTATCCTCTAATGAACAATTTGTTTATGATCCAACCATAAACTAAGTCCCTCTCAGGTCAATGAGAGGGTAGGACCCCATTGTTCAAGTCCCAAAATCAGCACTTAAGGGAACTACTCATCTACTTACCCTGTATGGGAAGGAGTGAATTCCATCTTGTAAGATTATGTTTCCAGCTCCTTATTTTGTCAAATCCCTCAAATGGTAGACTTATTAAATTGGTTACAAAAGTCACTTTCACCCATGCAAATCAAATAACAATCTGATAAGGCTTAATATTAAGGCTTATTTAACTCCCAATTACTTAAAATATTCTTGTTTTATCTTAAAATCATTAGAAAATAGTTGAAAGATTCTTAAAATTAAGGAAGATAAAAGAATGAAAGCAATTAGGGTGAAAATCTTAAAAATTAAACTTGTGTGCAGGAATTATGGAAATTGCATAACCGAAATTGCAAGATGAAGTTACAATTCTAGAGCAATAGAAAAAAATTCTGAATTGTGTAAATTGCAAGATGAAGTTGCAATTCTGGAAGTAGATAAAAAAAGAAAAAAAATTGCAATTGACCCATATACGAAATCTTTACTTACTACACGATTTAGGGGATTTTGAGCACGAATTTTGGGCATTATTCAACCCTAATGAAGGCCTACAAAGGAGAATACATGAGTGAAGAATGAAATGGTTTTAGGGTTTAATTTCCTTGGAATTCTTCGTGGGTTTTCTTCAAGTTTTTAGTTCCTCTGTTTTTCTTTTTTTCTCTCAGCCGAGAGTTTCTATTTTGTTTTAGCTTCCTCGAAATCTTCAGTCTGATGCAAGCAAACACTTAGGTTGTTAAGATTCAATCTTTTCCTAAGAGTAAGTGGGAGAATTGAATAGATTGGTGAATGAGGAAGAACTTGTGAACATCGAATCCAATAGCTTTTGTATTGCACTATTTTTTTTAATTTAATTTTCTGTTTTTAGCCAAGTTGATGGTAGAATTTTAGTCACTATATTCCATTCATTTTTTAAGTTGGTCGAATTCGATTGAAAAGGAAGAGAAATTAAATTTCATCTCATTTTGAAGGTTTATGTTCAAGGGTTTTTGTTCATAAGCCAATTTGAGTTTTATTTCTCTGAAAATTCTCTTCCATTGCTCATGGGTGTTGGGATGAAAATTTTCATTTTTTACTACAATACTTGCTTTTAAAATTGAAATCTAATTGGATAGCAACTCCCTTCAATTTCCTTTAGTCTTAATTGCAATAATACTTAGCCTTAAGTAATTTCTTTTCCAATATGGATTTTGTTTCTAGAAATTGTTTTGAATTTTGTGAGCTAAATATGTGCTAAACTTCTTGAGGGGTTCAAGGATGTGAACTCCCTAAGAAGTAATTGTACCCAAAATTCCAATAGAAACCGAGCCTACATTTCAATTGTACGCTTGTGTTGAATAAAATTCCGTTGAGATTCTAGAGTGATCAACTAGGGTAACAACTCAAGCTTAAATCTAATATCGACGGGGTTAGTGACAAGCAGATTTCGCACAAGTGATGGAGAAAAAAGCTTAGACATAAGCCAATTCTTTACCCTAGACATAGGGATTAAAGGCTCCAAAACCCATAAAATTGTTGAGCCAAATTATCGAAAATAGAAGGACTATAGACATATAAGTCACTCACTTAATCTCCTAAAACCTAATTTCAAGGTGAATAGGAATAACAATTTTCGTTTACAATTGAATGTAGAAAAGGTTGGATTGCAATTTTGATTTGCAATTACAACTTAGGGCAATGACATTCTTGAGCCCCTCCTTTCTCTAAAGAATTCCTTTTGCAATTTTCATTTCTTTATCAAGTTTCTTTAATTTTCTATTCAATCTTGCAATTTTCGATTCTGCAATTCAGTTATGCAATCTTTGTCACTTTAACTTGCAATTAGATTCTGAAATTATTTTGTTTTTAACAAACACACCAAATCTAACCTTATTTTTTGCAATTTTTAGTTTCCAAGTTGCAATTCTCCTTATGTTTTGCATTGCAATATTGTTGTTACACCGTTTCCTGTGGGATCGATACTCAGGAATACTCATGTTTTAATACTTGCATCGGCAGTGTGCACTTGCATTGGGGTTGAATGTATTTACTTACTTTTCTTCACCCAAAGTTTACCAGATCACACACCTACACAAGCAGGAGTTCATAACTTACTCAGGATTAAGATCGAGTCACATATGGTCATTCTGATGAAATATTAATCTTCTCAATTAATGGATTTATAAAGAGAGATTAAATATTTCGTGGTCGAGTCTTATACAAACTCATTGTATAAGATACCCCCACTCATATGTCTCCACATGAACGATTACGATCAAACCATTTGTAACTATTACAAAGTAGGTCGTATCAATAGTATTACTAGGATAAGGCACCCAACCTTATCCATATACTATGTGTTCTTTCTTGAACATGATTCTCTCGTATGTCAACCACATACTGTTTAAGATTACACTAATAACCTTAGATTGTTCATATAATGGATAATATTATATTTCAAATAAAATAGTCAAAATTATTATTAATTATTAAATAAATCATTAATTACGAGGCTTTAGAACATAAATTCCAACACCATCTAGAATTGAAATCCCAACACAACAAGTTGCTACAACTAATGAGTCTATGACACGTCAGAAGCGTGGTCGACCGATGGGTTCCAAGGATAAAAATCCTCGAAAAAGAGAAGTAATCAATAATCAAAATGATCCACTTAAAGATGTGGATATCCCACAAGAAATCCTGAATACGACTACTCCTAAAAAGATTGAAGAGAGTCAGATACTTGACGATAATAATGAAATTTCTATAAACTATGTCATAACAGGGAAAAGATAGAACCGAAATGATATAGTTGTTGACAACATTTTTGCTTACAATGTTGCTCATGATATTATTCATGAAAATGATGATTCTGAACCAACATCTGTCGAAGAGTGTCGACATTGAAAGGATTGGTTTAAGTGGAAAGAAGCAATCCAAGTAGAATTAGATTCACTTTCAAAACTTGAGATTTTTTGACCAATAGTCCAAACATCAAAAGATGTCAAGCCTGTGGGATACAAATTGGTATTTGTAAGAAAAAGAAATGAAAAGAATAATATCACAAGATATAAAGCGAGAATTGTTACACAATGATTCTTGTAAAGACATGGTATTGATATGGCGAGACATATTATCCTTTGGTGGATGCAATAACATTGAGATATCTAATTTGGCATGGTTGTATATGAAAAGCTTGACATGCATCTAATGGATGTAGTCACAACATATGTATATGGATATCTAGATAATGATATTTATATGAAAATTCTTGAAGGATTAAAATACCATAATCATATAATTCAAATACTAGATAATTATATTCTATCAAATTACAGAGATCCTTATATAGATTAAAACAAACCGAACGAATGTGGCATAATCGTCTTAGTGAATATTTGTTGAAAAAAGGATATAAAAATAATTTATTTGTCTATGTGTCTTTATAAAAAAAATCACAGTCAGGATTTGTAATTATTGTTGTATATGTTGATGATCTAAATATAATTGAACTCCTGAAGAGCTTCCAAAAACATTAGAATATCTTAAGAAAAAATTTGAGATGAAAGATCTTGGAAAAATAAAGTTTTGTCATCTGCAAATTGAACATTTAGCATATGGGAAATTCATTCATTAGTCAACTTATGTAAAAAATATTTTTAAAAGGTTTGACATGAACACTCCAATGATAGTTCATGTATTTCAAATGGACAAAGCACATCCATTGAACATTCCAATGATAGTTCGATCACTGGAAATGAAAAAGGACATATTCCGACCTTGAGAAGATAATGAAGAATTACTTGGTCTTGAAGTACCATATCATAGTGCGATAGGTGCATTTCCAGCAAATTTATTAGCTAGATATAGTTATTCTCCCACAAAAAGACATTGGAACAGAGTTAAGTATGTACTCCGTTATCTTCGAGGGACAATTGATATGAGTTTATTTTATTCGAACAAATCGAACTTTGATCTAGTTGGTTATGCAGATGCTGGATATTTATCTGATCCACATAAAGCTAAATCTCAAACGGGTTATCTATTCACATGTGGAGGAATTGCTATATCATGGCGGTCTGTAAAGCAGACCATTACAGCCACTTGCTCAAATCATGCTGAAGTTTTTGCAATTCATGAGGCTAGTCGAGAATGTGTATGGTTGAGATTAATGACCCAACACATTCATGGACACATGTAGCTTGCCTTATGGCAAAGATTGTCCGACAATATTGATAGGAATGAACTCTTCATCCCGCAGCGGAAGCATTGGATCTTCTTTGATTTTATTTAGAATTAAACAATAAATTAAGGTTAAGCAATAAATACCTTAAAAATAATATTATGGAGAATATTCTGGCTGATCTTTATCTTTTCCACAAAGTCTTCCTGGCTATGACTCGAACACATGACCAAGGCTTGTGGGAGCCTCGTGAAAGAAAATCCAGGGATTGGGGAGAAAGAGGTCTAGAGAGAATTCTCTAATTCTCTCTATTGATGAGATGTGTGTTGTTCAGAATGGCTCAACCCAAGGGTCCTATTTATAAAGACCAAGGGAAAATCTTTGCCATAATTAAAATATTATATTTTAATATCTAATATATTAAAATATATCTTATATTTATTTGAATCTCATTCAAATCTCCTACGATATTTATTTATTTGAATCTTATTCAAATTCTATAAATATCTTTTATTTAATATATCAAATATATATTAATTATTTTAATATTTAATGTATCAAATACAATAAATATATTTTCCTCTTTTATATTTAATATATCTAATATATTAAATATTAATCTGAACACTTCAAATTAAATATTAAATTTGAACATTTCAAATTTTAATATTTAATGTATCAAATACAATAAATATATTTTCTTCTTTTATATTTAATATATCTAATATATTAAATATTAATTTGAACACTTCAAATTAAATATTAATTTGAACATTTCAAATTTTTCTTTCAACTAAATTGATCTTTTAGTGTTACTATGAGCTAGCAATGGGACCTTATGGACCTACATATTATAAGCTCCAATGATACAAAATTAATTAATTAAACTCCTTAATTAATCAATTTTCATTCATTAACTCTATGGTCACTCCACTATAGACCTAAAGTTGCACTCTTATGCACTGTAGGACAAGTTGTGTCCATTGATATAATCACTACATGCAAGTCGATCCTTCACGAGTTGTTCGTAATTATAGCTGGGTCAAAAGTCCGTTTTACCCCTATAATTACATCTTGCACCTTAAGTACCACTGATCCTCTAATGAATAATTTGTTTATAATATAATTATAAACTAAGTCCCTCTCGGGCCAATGAAAGGGTGGGGCCCCATTGTTCAAGGGAACTACTCATCTACTTACCCTATATGGGAAGGAGTGAATTCCATCTTGTGAGATTATGTTCCCAGCTCCCTATTTGGTCAAGTCCCCAAAATGGTAGGCATATTGAATCGGCTACAAAAGCCACTCTCACCCATGCAAATCAAAGGACAAACCCTTACAGGCAGGAGTTCATAACTCACTCAGGATTAAAATCGAGTCGCATATGATCATCCTGATGAAATATTAATCTTCTCAATTAACGAATTTATAAAGAGAGATTAAATATTTCGTGGTCCAGTCTTATACAAACTCATTGTATAAGATACCCCCACTCACATGTCTCCACATGAATGATTTGGATCAAATCATTTGTAACTATTACAAAGTGGGTCGTATCAATAGTGTTACCAGGATAAGGCACCCAACCTTATCCATATACTATGACCCTTTAGGTTATTTCTTGAACATGATCCTCTCGTATGTCAACCACATATTGTTCAAGATTACACTAATAACCTTGAATTTTTCATATAATGGATAATATTATATTGCAAATAAAATAATCAAAATTATTAATTATGAGGCTTTAGGGCATAAATCCCAACAAATATTATACGAAGACAATACAACATGTATAGCACAAATCAAAGCAATATATATCAAAGGAGATAGAACGAAGCATATCTCACCAAAGTTCTTCTACACCCATGATCTTGAAGAAAATGGTGAAATCACAATTCAACAAATTTCTTCAAAAGATAACCTAGCAGACTTATTTACGAAGACATTACCTACGGCAACATTCGAGAAGTTGGTGCACAACATTAAAATGAGACGACCCAGAGATCTCAAATGATATTTCCATGAGGGGGAGTAAAAGTACTGCACTCTTTTTCCTTGACTATAGTTTGTTTCCCACTGGGTTTTCCTAACAAGGTTTTTAATGAGGCAATTGTTAAAGTCTATAAATAATGTACTCTAAGGAGAAGTGCTATAAATACACTATTGTATATGGTAGATATCCATTGGATTACTTGGAGCCTACGTGGAATAAATTGGGATCTACTCACTTGGATTACTTGGAGCCTACTCATTTAGAACACTTGAAATATGTGCAGTATGAAACTTTTAAATAAAGATATACCCAAAAAAAAAATTACTTAACAATAAGAAATTTATCTACTTTGTTCTCTTTTCTCCATTATGTTCTTGTGTTTCTTTAGTTGTTCTTGTTCACAACAAAATGGTATTTAATGGAACTTTCAAATTTTAAAAATAAAACTAGCATTACATGTGCAAGACGTGTGAGATTCACAACTTGATTATTTTTTTTTTAATCTCTATTAGAATTGAAAATTGGAGCAACTGAGTATTTTCTTCCAAGATTGGGGATCCCAATGAATATTTCTCATTCCATTCCACGTTTCTTATTTTTTATGACTAAAAATTACTAAAGATCATCAATGATTACGTTTTGAAGTATAACAAAATAGACAAAATATTAAAAAAAAAAATTATATTTCAATAAGATGCTTCTCTTTATTACTGTTTAAAACATGCAAATTACGTAAATATGTAGTTATATCTAGGGATGTCCATTTAACCCGCGAGGCCGGGGTCCCGCGGGGACCCGCCCCGAACGGGGCGGGGAATCCCCGATTACACGGGGAATGGGGGAGGGAGCGGGGAAGTTTTTTTCCCCGTTGGCTAAACGAGGACGGGGACGGGGAATATATATTCCCCGCCCCGCCCCGATTCCCCGATTAATTTTATATATATATATATATATATATATATATATATATATATATATTATTACCTATAAATAGAATTTTTTTATTAAAAAAACTATAGTAGGAATTAGTTTAAGACTATTTCGTTATTAAAAAAAATTAAAGTCTATGTTGTAATATTGAAATTTGAATTTTTAGAAATTAAGTTGTTTCGACATTATAGTATTTTTACTTATGGTATATTGTTGTTTTTATTAGGAAATTTTATAACATTTACTTTAAATAGAATTATATTGAAAATTATTCATTTAGAAATAATTTTTATTATGGTTGAGAATAAATTTAACAAATAAAAAAAATTTAAAAAAAAAAAAAAAAGAACGGGGAAAAATTCCCCGCGGGGAACCCGATCCCCGCGAAATTAAACGGAGAATTTCGCGGGGATGGGGAATGAAATGGGGGGCGGGGACGGGGACGGGGAATCCATTCCCCGGCCCCGCCCCACCCCGCCATGTGGACATCTCTAGTTATATCTTTATTAATGGATGAAAAGAATGAAGGAAAACTAAAGTCAAGATAGAAATTAGGTAGAACATAAGTTCGACGACAACGCTTGTACTTTTTAAATTAATTTTTAGCTTAAATTATATATTTAGTTCCTGAACTTTGAGATTTGTATTTATTTAGTCCCTGAACTTTCAAAATTAAAAATTTAGTCCCTGAACTTTTGGATTTTTTAAAATTTACGGGTCTAATAGACACAAAATTGAAACTTTAGGGTTCCATTAAACATAAAATTCAAATTTATATGTAATAGATCAATTAATTTTTAAAAATTTTGAATTTGACAGGGACCTATTAGACACAAAATTAAAAGTTCAATGACCTATTAGACACAAAATTGAAAGTTTAGGGACCTATAGACATTTTTGAAAGTTTAGGGACCAAATAGACACAAACCTCAAAGTTCATAAACTAAACTTGTAATTGAACCTAATTTTTATCAATAAATTGAAATTCCTTTTTCCGAATATTCTCTTATCTCTATAATAATTTATGGGAAAAAGATCAATTTATACCTCTAAATTTTGCAAGTTGAATCAATTAAATCCCTAAACTATTAATTGTATCAACTAAAATCCTAAACTTTCACGAGTGAATCAATTTAAACCCTCAATTGGAATTTCATTTTAAAACCACTACTGCATAATTCTCACATTTTTGTTCTTTTCAAAAAACAAAATTCTCACATGTTTGTAAGACTTCTTTAAATACATCAATAAGACTTCTTTAAATACATCTACCTTTGCAAAAAAAAAAAAAAAAAAAAAAAGCTTTTTTAAATACACAAATTGATTTAATATTAGCAAAGAAAATGCTCGAATCGAGTAGGTAGTAGCTGATTTCATTAATATGAGTGATTTTTTTATCTTCTTTTTTCCCTCTATTCTTCTCTACTTATTTAGAATAATTGCATGATAATTTTTATTGCTACTTTGATAGAATTCTAGGAGAAGACTAATTTTCTTTAGATAATTTTGAATTGATTTTAAATGTAATCAAGTGAAAATACTATGAACCATTAACATATGGTCTTAAAATTGATTCACTTATACAAGTTTAAAGTTTTAATTGATATAATTATTAGTTTAGAATTTTAATTGATTCAACTTGCAAATTTATGAGTATTGATTTATATCAATTAGAAATAACCCAAATGGCCAAACCCATTGAATCTTCTATTTAATTATTTGGTTAAAAATCATTTTTCGTCCTTGAACTTTTATGGAACTAACAATTTAGTCCCTAAACTTTAGTATGTAACAATTTAGTTCCTATACTTTTAAATTTTGTAACGATTTAGTCCCTATTGTGAAAATTATTGTTAAGATTTAATGAAATTTCTTAAATAAGTAAATCAATAAACTAATTAGGGACTCAATATGTTTATAGCTACAAAGTATAAATCGTTAAATAATAAAAATCGACATTTCATTTTAATAAAAAAAATTTACAATATGGACTAAATAGTTACAAATTTTAAAGTATATGTATTAAATTGTGACAAATTTTAAAGTTCAAGTACTAAATTGTTATGAAACAAAGTTTAAGAATTAAATTGTTCTAAATTTGAATGTACATGAATTAAATCGTTACAAATTAAAATTCATAGATTAAATTGTTATTTTTATAAAAGTTTAGAAAAGAAAATAGATTTTTAACCAAATTATTTTGTATTGACTGATCAGAGATTTAAAAATAAAAATTTAAAAAAAAAATCCTTAACGACAGGTACACGATTGCCTGACAAGTCAGTCGTTGCAATCTATTGAAGCTAAACAAAACAAAAAGAGCATTTTATTGGGCGCACAGTTCCAACAGCCCATTTTTGTCCATTATATCTCAGCGTCGCCGCGATTTTCCAAACACGGACAATTTGTCTGATAGTGATTTGATTTTTTTATTTTTTATTTTTAAAAATTAAATTTATAATCAGTCTCTTTTTTAGGACCACAATTATGAAGGTTGATAGATTTGAATCTCTGACTTCAACAAAAATTACATATCAATTATCGATAAATTTTCTTTACTTTAGTTTGTAAATATTACTTTCAATTATGAATCTTTTTATTTAGTTGTCAATTTTACTAATATTTTAAAAAATCAAGTCAAGTTCTAAAAATTTTTTTAAAAAACTTGTTTTTGAAAATTTGTTTTTTTAAAGAAAAAATTGGCTAAGAATCTAATTATTCTTTTAGAAACATGAGAACCATTGTAAATAAAATGTGAGAAAAATAAACCCAATTTTCAAAAACCAAAGAGTTATCAAATGAGATCTAAACTTTTAAGTTTGGGTTCAATAGGCTTATAAACTTTTAAAATGTATTTAATAGATGTTCAAATGTTTAATCTTTTATCTGATAAGTCTTCAAAATATCAAAAGTTTTAAAAATTGACTGGTCTATTTGATATAAAGTTGAATTTTGTATTTAATAGGATCCTAATTTTTCAATTAAAATCTAATAGATCCATGTATTTTAGAAAATATCAAAAAGACCAAAGATTTATTAGACACAAAATTATAATTTCAAAGATATAGTAGACACAAAACTGCAATTTTAGAGAACTATTAAGCACAAAATTGAAAGTTAGACTTATTACACACTTTTTTTGTTTTATTTATACTTGTTAGATAAAAGTTGAAGGATTCATTAGACATTTTCAATAACTAAATAGACACAAATTTAAAAAGCTAAAAAAGAGACTTGTAATTTAATTTTTTTAAATTAAAAATTAATAAAATAATAATTATTAGTTTAAAATACCATTTTAGTTCATGTACTTTGGGTTTCATTCCATTTTGGTTCTTGTACTTTCAAACGTCCAAATGTAGTTCATGTACTTTTAATAAAGCTTAAAATTGGTCCCTACTATTATTTTGAAGATATTTTTTATTGAAATTGGTTAAATAACAATAATGCATGCAAGAAAATACATAATGTAAACATATTTTCAAAATTTATAGAAGAAAAGTTATAGAAAATAAAGAGATAAAAGGAGAATAATGGAGGCCGTATAAAATTAGGATTTCAGCCTTCCTAAACTGAGGTTGTAAAACAACATTAAATATTAGTCTAGATACAAAAGCTAAAAGGCTCAATGAGCTTGTACATATTGGAAATAAACATAAAGTAAATAACATAATATTAAACACTCTAACATCCCCCACAAGCAAACGTGGCTTTTGAACGACTCAGAGCTTGATATGCAAACTTGTGAATCGTGGAGAAAATGTGTTGTCGGTCAAGATGGTTGTAGAGATGTTGGAGAAAAAGAGCAAATAGGGGAATAGAGAAAGTGTAAATGAGATTAAAACAAAATTGAATAAGGAGGAAAAATTAAAAAGATTGTAGAGATATTCGAGATAGAAATTTGGATATTGGTAAAAATAATTAATTTAAAGGGAGAGAGAAATTGGGCTATTGAGAAGAGAAATTAATTTAAGGGGAGAGAGAAATTGGGGTTCGAGAAAATTTGGAGATTTTGGGTGTGAAGAAGATAAAAATCGAGAGAGAGAGAGAAATTGGGAAATTGAGCGAATTTGAGAGGATAGAGAAATTAGGGTATTGAAAAATGAATTAATTTAAGGGGAGAGAGAAATTTGAGGGATTTGAGTTTAAAAAATGAGAAGATTGAGGGATTTGGGTTTAAATTAAAGGAAGAGTGGTGCTTTTGGTAAGGAAATAAGTAAGAATTAATTGAAGTGAGAGAGAGAAAAAAAGTTTTGGAGACAGGTAGGTAAAGCATTGGCAAGAGTAATATGAGGGAATTAAAAAAAAAATAAAAGGCATGCGTGTGGTACGTGAAGGTGGAGAGAGAGAGATTCAAAAAGGGTTGATGGGACAACTCATTATGAGTTTTAAGAAGTAGTAAATTTGAAATTCCTTCTAGGGTCCAAAACCATAAGGGGGTGTTTGGAGCAATGGGTTGGATTGGGTAGTTTTGGAATCCAAACTCAAACCCTTGTTTGGGCCACTGTACACAACCCCATGGTTTTGCATAGTGAAATAGGGCGGTTTGATTTCCAACACACCGGTTTGCTCCTCATTTGACACATGTTTTCATTATCACGTTTTCTTATCTCTCTCCCGTCTCTTTCGTTGTTTTTTTTTTAATTAGTATCTCACATCTTTTTTGTAACAAACAATAAATTATTACAAATGTTTGTTTTATACATGTCATAACATAACCAAATTTCGTATTTGACAAAGTAATTATTTTTTTTTTTTGAAAAACAAGAAATTATTACAAATGTTTTATCTTTTTATACTTGTCATAAACCTAACCAAATTTGATATTTGACAAAGTAATTATTTTTCATTGAAAACTCACATTTTTTTTTTGTAAAAAACAATAAATTATTACAAATATTTTTTTTATACTTGTCATAAACCTAACCAAATTTGATATTTGACAGTAATTATTTTTCATTGGAAACTCACATTTTTTTTTGTGAAAAACAATAAACTATTATAAATGTTTTTTTCTATACTTGTCATAAACCTAACCAAATTTGATATTTGACAGAGTATGTTGATTTTTCATTGGAAACTCACATTTTTTTTTGTAAAAAACAATAAATTATTACAAATATTTTTTTTATACTTGTCATAAACCTAACCAAATTTGATATTTGACAAAGTATGTTGATTTTTCATTGGAAACTCACATTTTTTGGTAAAAAATAATAAAATATTGCAAATATTTTTTTTTAATACTTGTCATAAACCTAACCAATTTGATATTTGACAAAGTAATTATTTTTCATTGGAAACTCACTTTTTTTTTTTGTAAAAAATAATAAATTATTACAACTGTTTTTTTTATACATGCCATAAACCTAACCAAATTTCGTATTTTACGAAGTAATTATTTGCATTTCCAGTAACAAATTTCTCATTCTTATACTAATTAAAAGGTCTGTTCAAAAGTACTAAAAAAAATTACCCAACTTACACAAAGGATTCTACAACTAACCAAAGATTGCCACTAGAATATAAGGAAATGAAAAAAAAAAGAGACCAAAGTAGCAAAGGAAAAAAGGAAAAACAAAAACTGCACAACCCTAGGGTTCAGAACACTGCACTCCAAACACTGTTTCCTGATTCCCAGGGATCAGAACACTGCACCCCAAACACTGTTTTCTGATTCCCAGGGTTCAGAACACTGCACCCCAAACACTGTTTTTTGATTCCCAGACTTTCAAACCCCCCAGGGTTCCGATTCTAAGGGTTCTGATTCCGAAACGGTGCTCCAAACGCCCCCTAAAGATTTTGGAGACTCTTGAAGGAGAGAGAGGTTTGTCATAGCTTTCTCAGCTATGGTATTCTTCTGCTCCATCGACTTATCAGAGGCCAGCTTCTTCTCGGCTTGAAAGTTGTTTGAAGAATACACCATTGTAATACAATGACCAAAATGATATTTTAACCCTATTATTGTTGTTATAAAAAGTTGTGGGTACGATACTCAGTTTAATTAAAACGTTGCCAATCTCTTTGTCCGATGGCGGATCTTTCTCAGCCACTTCTTTGCCCAAGAGAGGAAAATAAATGGATCGACTCGCCGGAATCCAGCCGGAAAGAAACGAAGGCTGTTTTTGCTCCCGAGGCCGATGACATCCCTCCGATCAACGGCGCACGTGATTTCTACAGAGAGTTCAGTGTTGAATTAAAGAAGCTATGGTACCTTGCAGCTCCGGCGGTGTTCACGTCCGTTTGTCAGTACTCTTTCGGCGCCATCACTCAACTCTTCGCCGGTCAAGTCAGTACCACCGCCCTCGCCGCCGTCTCCATCGAGAACTCCGTTATTGCCGGCTTTTCCCTCGGCATTATGGCACGTACCTTTCCCTATCTGAAAATAATTGCAAACTTTTTCATTAATAATCTTTCAAATCTCACTCTTTATATATATATATAGGTTTTTCTTTTAACCTGAAACAACATTAAAAGCAGCAATCCTTATTTCATCGTACTACATCTGTCTATTAGCTCTACTCTTGATTAGTATGAAGCAGAATGAAAATTTTTATTGGAAGGCGTAAAGTTTTATATTATAATTTTTTATATACATAATTATCTATAGATGACCGTGCAAAATTTGATGGCTATTTATTTTTTTGAAAAAAAAAAACTCTCTTTTCTCTTTTAGCCTTTAGGTTCCAGATTCTTCTCTATGTATATTCTGTGGACTACCATTTATGTTTCAGAAAAGTAAAAGAAAATGATGCAGATATTAAAAGAGAAGGGATTGAAAGAATGTCATTTTGACTTTTCATCCAACCTTCGAAACGATTTTTTTACTTTAAATATAGTTTTGATATATTTATAAAAAATTAAGATAATATTGCAACTTTTGAAAGAATAGAGTATTTTTGAAATACGTGTCAAAATTCAGAATATTTTTTATAATTTAGCGGTCCAAGTATTATTCCATAATTATGTTTCAAATTCCATTTGGGTATCTTCCTTCAGCTTTTTTTTTTTTTTTTTTTTTTTTTTTTTTTTTTTTTTGGCAACTATTTTCACAACGTATATCTTGTTCTTGTCTATTTTGGTACTTATTTTCTCAATATCTCACAGTACCAATCTTTGTAAAATAGACAACTTAGAAAGCATAAGAACTAAAATAAAATCTAGAACGAAAAAAGTTACAAAAGTTGCCCACTTTCTTTCATGGCTTCACCCTACTGTCCAGTAGTAGGCTCACGAGCTAAATCCAAAAAGAGTTTGGCCGATTCGAGAAGCATAAAAAACCAAAAAATAAAAATAAAAATAAAAATAAAAGTGTTAACGAAAATTCCTAAAATAACGAACTGCAGATCGGAATGGGAAGCGCACTGGAGACGCTGTGCGGGCAGGCGTACGGCGCCGGGCAGCTGGATATGATGGGAGTGTACTTGCAAAGATCGTGGGTGATCCTCCTTTCAACGGCCGTGATTCTAACTCCCGCTTACATATTTGCGGCGCCGATTTTGAAGCTGATCGGACAGACGGCCGAGATATCGGAGGCGGCCGGAGTGATGTCGATCTGGATGATCCCTCAGCTGTACGCTTACGCGATGAACTTTCCAATCTCGAAGTTCCTTCAGGCCCAGAGCAAGATGATGGCCATGTCGGTGATATCCGCAGTGGCGTTGGTACGGTTAAATCACCAATGAATAAATTTAATCCACTAATTAATACTCTGGTTAAATTACAAATTTGATCATTGATTTTGAGAAAGTTAGAATTAAGTCTTATAATTTTGAAATTAGAATTTCGTCTTTATAATTTAATAAAATCTTATAAATAGTCACTATAGTTTGATAAAATTCACATAAATATGTATTTATAGGACTACTTATGAGAATTTTATCCAATCATAGAGACTAATTCTACCATTTAAAATCATAGAGACTAAATTCTAACTTCTTCAAAACTATAAGGAAATTTGTAATTTAACTTAATATTTTTTAATAGAAATTTGTAGAACGCCATACTTTACTTTACTTCCCTCCTATACCATGTTAAGCCACCACTCAAGTCAAAAGCTTAAGTTGAAGGTAAATTTAATTTTTGATTAAATTACAATTTACAAGTTTAGTTTTTGAACTTTCATATTTATGTCTAATAGGCTTCTGAATTTTAAAAATTATCTAATAGGTTTCTAAATATATATTTAATTTTGTGTCTAATAAATTCTTAGCATATTCAACATTTTGTTATATTAAAAAAAAATCGTTGCTAATAGATTTGTAAATTTTAAAAAAATTCGAAAAAAAATTAAGAATCTATTAGACACAAAATTGAATCCTTAAATACTTATTAGACACAAAATCGAAAGTTCGGAAACTTATTAAACATTTTTTTTTATAGTTCATACACCTATTAACATACAAAATTGAAAGTGCATTAAATCTTTTTTGAACTTCGTAGACTTAATTTGATACAAATCTAAAAATTCAGCGACTAAATTTGTAGTTAATTAATCTTAATTATTTTTATCAATACCTTTAACAGATAATGCACACGTTCTTTAGTTGGTTGCTGATGGTGAAGTTGGGGTGGGGACTGGCGGGTGGTGCGATGGTGTTGAACACGTCGTGGTGGGTAATTGTGGTGGCTCAGATTGTTTATATTTTAAGTGGGAGCTGTGGGCGAGCCTGGACTGGTTTCTCGTGGAGAGCCTTTCAGAGTCTTTGGGATTTCGTTAAACTCTCTCTCGCATCGGCGGTCATGCTCTGGTCAGTACTTTTTTTTGTCCTCTCTCTCTTGATAATTAAGTTAGATTATTGAATTAATTTTGACTTTAAACTTCTGGTTTTATTTTTATTGTAGGTCCTATAGTATGGCCATAGTTTTGATTTAGTCCTTATCCTTTATAAAAAGTGTGACTTTCATCTTTATTATTTAGTCGAATTTCTCATTCGTCTCTATCGTTACCGATATTGATATGACATTTTCTTAGGTAGTTGATTATATTAAGGTTTAGGGATGAGGAAAAACAAATTGAAGAAAATAGTTGGATTTCTCAAGTGAGAAAATAACTGTTTAGGAACGATTTGTGAGTTTATTTAAATCATGCATGGACCAAATTTGAAAGTTTTAAAACTATAGAAACTAAATTTTAAATAAAGCCAAAACTACGAGGGCTAAATTGAAACTTCTAATTAGATCATAGAGATGAAATAGAGACCAAATTTGGAATTTAACATTTTTTGTATTAACTTGAAACTTGAGTTAAAAGATGAAATTAACATCCTGAATTTATTGTTTTCCTTTTTTTTTTTTCTTTCTCAAAGTTCAAACAATACAATGGGATGAGTTTCTAATTCTTTAATTAGTTGAGCTATTTAAGGTTGGTAAGAGATTTGTGAAATAGTTAAGAAGTATTTTAACAATTAGATAAGATTATATTTAAGGTATTAGTTCTCATCAATAAGTATAGTTCAACTGATATAAACATGTACCATCGACCAAGAGGTCAGAGATTCAAATCTCTCATCGACATATTGTCAAAAAAAAAAGTTTCCATCATTTTTTATGTTTCTGAACAAGAGTTTTGTCTTTCTTTTTTACTTAATTAGTTTGGGTTAATTTACTACTTATCCAAATTTAAGGTTGGACTAGATTAGTCTTAGAGAAATAAAAAAGAGAGAGAGTTCAAATTGACTAGGTAAAAATGTTTTTTCTTTAAAAATTAGAGAGAATTAAAAGATTTGTCAAATCTCACAAGTAACGCATTTTAAAAAGAATTCCACGCATTTTCGGGAATGGAAGTTTAATAAAACACTTCAATTATGAATTAAGCTGGTCATTCAATAATTTTTTATTATTCTTTTTGAAGTATGTCTTTTTAGTTCAACAACATTTGGAGGTAAGAGAATTTGAACCACTGACTTTTTGATCGACGGTACATAGTAATTACCGCTAAGCTATGCTCATTTTGATTTTTTTTAAAAAAAATAATAAGTTGGTCTTTCAATTTAATGAATTAAGTATGCTTAATTTATCCTATCATACATGTTACATGCATTAATTATTTTTAAATTAATTAGTATGAAGTATGATTTGCACAATAATTATTTACAATATATAAATGTAACCAATAGAGTAAACCAACTATATTAATATAATTGAAATAACGTATTCCTTTAAAATAATCGATTTATTATTGTGCAGTTTGGAGTTATGGTATTTTATGGCTCTGATACTGTTTGCGGGATATCTGAAGAACGCAGAAGTTTCCATTGATGCCTTGTCCATATGGTACATATTATTTGGTTAATTATTGATGAATAATGGGGCAATTAATTACTCTATCTAATTCCATGACATAGGTAAAAAAAAAATAATATCTATCACTTATCAATTTTGTCTTTATATATATCAAAAAACTTTATATTATTGCCATATTGGCCATAAAATAAACAAATATAAGGGTCCAAGGCAATGTTTTCATTTTTTATTTGTTGTTTTTTGTTTTTTGTTTATTTTTTTAATAAAAAAAGGGAACTACATTTAGTAACTGTTTTTTTTTTAACAAATAAAATATATGTTTAGTAACAATTTCTTATTTCTTGTTATTTGAAATTTTAAACTAAAAATGTAATAATTCTATATAAAAATTAGTTTTTAAAATTAAATATCCAAAATTTATGTTTTATTTATTTTAGAATTATGCATTTTAAAAGTAAAATAATAAAAAAATACTTTTATTTATGTTTTTTAAAAAAACAGAATCAGAAAAAATAAGCCAGAATTTTGAATTTGATGTTTCTAAAATTTCTATACAATTTTGAAAATGCTTCTAAAAAAAAGAAATAGGAAATAAAAAATGACAACGTTACCAACGAATAAAAAAAATGGTATGAGCCAAATTTTAACTACGATAGGCATGCTGTTGTACTTGTACAACTGTTTTTCTTTTCTAAAAGAGTTATTTCTTAGAAGTTCTAAAATAATTCATTGAAGTTTGTTTCTCGAGAAAAATATTTCTTTTTTTATGGATAATAATGTTAGCAGTTGCATGCACGGATAATTTCATTATTCATTATTTTCTTACTATTATATAATATGTAAATAATTACCCCAATCCAATCACTAATGTGCTGGTTCAATAATTATCAAAGGCATGATATTTAATAGAAATCAATTGTTCAGATTTTTTTTGGGCTTTTTCTAATTATTTTGTTGACCTATAAGTATAACAAGCTATGAAATGGAAGGACAAAACAATTATCGTTTCATAAAGTCCATGTTGCTTGTCTTTTTGAAATAATTTTAAATATTATTCTCGTCTGAAAATTTTAGAACTTATACTTTTTGAATTAATTCTTAGTAATACATGTTGCACTTATTGTAATTATGAACTAATTGACACAAGGATAAGTTGAACTAAAAGAAAAAAAGGTTATGATGTGTAGAAACAAATCCAAAAACTCTCCAAAATCATTTTTACAACACATTTTAGGACAAAATCAATTTATGCCGCTAAACTTTTGGTGTTGTATTAATTAAAACCATAGGTTGAACTAGTGGTCAAGAAGTGTCATGTAAATAATAAAGAGCTTAAAGAAAATGAGTTTAAACTATGATGATCACTTATCTAAAATTTAATATCTTACAAATTACCTTAACAATCAAATGTAGTAGGATCCTACGGTAAATTATTAATAATAAATTAATTTATTCAACACCAAATGCTTCAGCAATAAACAGAAAATTTATCCTAAACTCCAATATTAGAAATACTATATCTTGAGATTCTTGGATACATCGCTCAAGTTCACATATTTCTTTTCTGAGGTAGAAAGTTCAAGAATATTGAAAATACTCATTGTCTATCGGTTGTTGAATTTACTCTGTGTTTAATTTGGTGCAGCACGAACATCTTGGGATGGACGGTGATGGTGGCTTTTGGAATAAATGCAGCCATCAGGTACAAATGATCTTCCGATTATTTCTCATGTTTTTTCCCAAAATACTAAATACAAAAGATTAATAACAATTAACTTAGAACATTTAGGCTAACGGTTTTACGTAAGTAATCACTCTTCTTGGTTGAAAGTTCAATTGCATTTTACTACAAAAAAAAAAATTAATCATTAAGAAAAAATGTGTAGCGTTCGAGTCTCAAATGAATTGGGCGCAGCTCATCCGAGAACAGCAAGATTTTCATTAGTAGTGGCCGTAATATCGTCGTTTGTGCTCGGTCTCATTCTCGCGGCTATTCTACTTGTCACAAAGAACGATTATCCATCCTTATTTTCGAGCGATTCAGCTGTGAGACAAATTGTCAAGAAGCTGACTCCATTGCTTTGTTTCTGCATTGTGATCAACAATGTGCAACCTGTTCTATCCGGTTTCGCTTCTTCTTCTGCTTCTTCTCTGTCTTCGTCTTCATCTTTCATTTTTTAGTACTTGATTTGAATCAGTATGTCTTAGTGAAGGAAATTAACTTAGTTTTTTTAAAATAATTGCAGGAGTGGCCGTTGGAGCTGGATGGCAAGCTCTTGTGGCTTATGTGAATATTGGTTGTTACTATGTGTTTGGGGTTCCTTTGGGCTTGCTGATGGGTTTCATGCTTGATTGGGGTGTTACAGTAAGTCTTTCTAGTTTATACCTCCATTTTCAATTCATACACCCAAATAAAATAAGCCCCTTTTTTCGGTCTTTAAAATGTGAGTTTTGGAATGATGAAAGGTGAAAAGTACTTTTAGCGTAAGTTTTTGGAAAAATATTAGAAAAGTAGAAATCTACATTTTAAAGGTACAAGAAAGTGATGAGCTCTAAGTACTATAAAAGGAGTCGTGGCTTTGGTTCCAAATCGTTCCTAGTTAGAAACATTTTAAGTTTTGGTGTACTAACTTCTAGTTAAATGTATTATCTTGTTTGAGAGTAGGAAAAATGGTGCGAGTGGTAAAAAGCATTGATAGAATGTTTTTTGGTAGGCCGTGGCTTTTCTCTAGTTTTAGAGTTTTCCATATAAATTCTTGTGTTTCTTCTTTTTGTTGTTTTGGTGTAATTTCTCAGTTATTTTCTGTTTATTCTTGCGTAGAAGTGAGAGATTGTTTTTTTCTTCAACATTTAGGTCGTTAAAAACATTTTATAAAATCTTCATCATATGTCTCTAGATAAGTTAAATAAAAAATGAGTTTTTAGGAGTTTGATTTGAAAATGAGGTTTGAGGATAATGATGTTTGTGCACTGCAGGGAATATGGTGTGGAATGATTAGCGGAACCATAATACAAACTTGCATTTTGACATTCATAGTTTACAGAACCAACTGGAACAAAGAGGTCAGTTTGTTTTGTTTTGTTTTGTTTTGTTTGGTGGCATCATGTTTTGTTTTAGAACAATAACCAAAATTGGAATGATGAAAAATGCAGGCTTCAGTTGCTGAAGATAGAATAAGGAAATGGGGAGGACACTCTGTTTCCTGATACAACACGTTTAAAGACATGCAAGGAAGGCAAAAGACGAAGTAAATGTGCCCCAATCAAATAACCAACGATTGCCATTGTCTTCCAAAGGATTCAGAACCAAATTAGTTAGCTAATTTAGTCGCCTTTTGTTTCTTCTTTTTTTTTTTTTTTTTTGTTTGTTCTCTCCTTTAGAGTAATCTCAGAGTTTAGGCGTCAAGAGGAGGGCCATTAGAGATAAATTCATTGAAATGATGATCAATTCTTCATGCTCTTAATAGCGAGATGAATTTGGGAAGTGCTGTCTCTTGTGTGTTTGTAGGGTTCTTCCCTTGCTGACTGATTGATTGCCTGTTTGGTTGTCTTCCCTGAGTAAAAATGATTTGGTGTTAGGATATTGTATTTGTCGGGCGATTTGGATTGATGGAAACACTAGAAATTTGATTTGAATTCTAAAATTACCAGGATTGATTACTAACTATTTTGAGGAAATGGTTGGTGGCGTGCTAGATCTTCAAGGAGTTGTCTGGGATTTCGCCGCCTGAGAACTGGCTGAAGCTGAACGTTGATGGAGCTTTGAGGGTTTTGTTTTCGTTCGAAGAAATTACAACGGAGTTTGTGAAGCTCTCTTCGCCTGCCTGCTGAGGATGGTGGTTTTGTGTAGATGTTGGGCTCATTTTGTGGCTTATGGGCCTTTTGTTTTATTTTTCTGCTTTGGACTATCAGGCAAAACTTGAGAACCTTAACCTTTTGATCAAAAGTTTCTTGAACTAAATACATACATGCATGACCAAAAGTTTGAATCTCTAGCTCTATATTGGTTGAACTAAAATAGGTATATATATATATATATATATATATATATTTATTTATTTATTTATTTATTTATATATTGAATTTACAAATCATACTCTTATAATAAATTATATTAGATTAAATTATAAATTTAGTCTTCAAACGTTTATATTTGTTTCTATTTGGTCTTTAAACTTCAAAAAAAAATTAAATTTTAAAAATTGTTTAATAAGTATCCAACTTTCAATTTTGTATCTAATAGATCCCTAAACCATAAACTATAAAAAATGCTTATTTAAGACCCCATTCGATAATCATTTGATTTTTTATTTTTAAAAATTAAACCTATAAATATTATTTTTATCTATGAATTTCCTTGTTTGTTAACTATTTTTTATCTATATTTTCAAAAATCAAGCCAAATTTTGAAAACTAAAAAAAATATAGTTTTTAAAAACTTATTTTATTTTTGGAATTGGATAGAAAGATAGAACCTGTTGTAGAGAATGAATGAAAAAACAAGCACAATTTCCAAAAACCAAAAATTAAGGTCTCATTTGTTAACCATTTGATTTTCAATTTTTAGTTTTTGAAAATTGTACTTATTTTTTCACAATTTCTCTACAATGGCTTTCATCTTTCTTAAGAAAACCATTTGTGTTTCTAACCAAATTCCAAAAACATGAACAAGTTTTTTAAAACTATTTTTTTAGTTTTCAAAACTTGACTTGATTTCTTAAAACATAGGTAGAAAAAGCAAACAAGAAAAGATGAAAACCATAGGTAGACTGTATTTATAGGGCTTAATTTTAAAAAATTAAAAACAAAAAACCAAATAGTTATCAATCAAGGCCTAAACTTTCAATTTTGTGTTCAATAGGTCCCTAAATTTCAATTTTGTAATTAATAGATCCTTACTTATTAGACATTTTTTCTTAAATTCACAACCCTAGAAGCAAAATTAAAAGTTTAAGATCGGCCCACCTAAATAAATAACAATTCTATTCATACCCATCACTCGAAAATAAGTTCACAGGAAATAACATTAATCTTCCTCTTTTGCTTTTCATGCATCCCCCCCCCAGCCGAACAAGGAAAAAACTCACCTCCAAATGCATGTATTCTCATTCGCATTCTTGCTACCTGTTTCTTCTAACATGCAATTAAAAAAGTCCAAATCTTTACTGAAATTTTCATCAATTTTTTTAATTCTTATGTGACCTCTTTCTTTACCTTCTCTATCTCAAATCTAAAGATCGGCCTTCGAACCCTGTCTAGAAGAAAAAGATGGGAAGCGAATTTAAATAGAGCGACTAAACTATGAACTTCGAACAATTAAAATTATAAACTATGAAACTATTAAAATTATAGACTTTGAAACTAATAAGAGCAAATAGAAAAAGCAGCACAAACTACAATAACCAAAATGCATTTTCCCTAAATACTTTACTCTTTAGTATCAGTATTAGAACTTTCAAAACATCCTAGCAATAAGAACATCAACATATGGAGAAAAAACTTCAGAAAATTATCAACAAGACCCAATTTGGTAGCCAAGATCATACCAACAGTTCCTCCCCTTTATATGTCGTTTATAAAATGGAAGTTCAGATCAATATTATTTTACATATATTAAAAAAACCCAGTTCAGTTTCTAGAATCACTTGACCAGACAAATAAGTAGAATCCATTAAATTCACATTTAAGGAAATACCCGATTGTCATCATCAAAATCTGATCAACCAGTGGTTATAGGCATCCTTATTGTACTACAGTTCATAGTTCAGTCAACCATATATTCCTCTCACATAATAATCTAAGGATCAAGCAGTAACGGAGATAAAGAAAAAAACTTAAACATAGTATCAGATAGAGTATATGAACCCATAAAAGCTTAAATTATATAAAAAAAGATCTTCAATAAGTTCAAACAGGCAAAATTCAAATGCACCAAGAACAAAAATCCCTATAACGAAGAGTAACTCAAACCTAAGCTGTAAGAACCACCGCGCCACCAGCCTCCTTAATCTTCTTCTCGGCGATCTTGGACACGAGCTTGGCCTTCACCACAATAGGTTGATTTTCCGGCAAGACACCCTTGCCCAAAACCTTGAAATAACCGAATTGCGTGACATCAACCAATGGAACGTTGTCTTTGGAGGCCTTATCCTTTACTTCTTGAGGGATCAAGGACCAGATCTTGTCAACGTTGACAATCGGGCAATAGAACTTGTTGCGAAGCTTGTGGAAGTAGCGCATACCGACTTTTCCGAAATAACCAGGGTGATACTTGTCGAAGAGAATCCGGTGGTGGTGCATACCTCCGGCGTTACCCCGACCACCTGGATGCTTTCGGTGTTTGCCGATTCGACCATGACCGGCGCTAACATGTCCTCTCTTCTTCCTGTTCTTCTTGAAACGAGTCGTCATCGCTGATCTCTCTCTCTCTCTCTCTCTCTCTCTCTAGGGTTTCGGCGGCTCGGAGTAGATGGAATGGCGTTAGGGTTTGGGGGATTATATCAGTTGGAGAAGAGTGTGATACTCTGTCTTGGACTTGGGCCTCGAGATACGAGGATGGGATGAGCATCAGGACGCTTTCTAGTTCTGAGCCCAAAGCCCAATTATTTGACCCAAGCCCAAACTTTTATTTTCTTGGGCTTTCTACATGAATAGCCTACTAAAAAAGCTCATTTTATATAGATGACCCAAGCCCACTATTTTTTACTGATTTAGCTAAGGAGTCCTTGTTTATTACACAAAAGTTATTATCTCTTTACTAAACAGCCCTCAAGCACGATGTGACAGTTTTTTTTAAAACATAAAATACAAATATGGTAAACGAATGGTTTTTCATGACATTTTCAAATATTATGTTCAAGGATTTTGTAAAAGGAAAAAGCGGCTCATTTTCCTATTATTGGGCCTCAAAATAAGGAAAGAAATGCTTTTTTTTAAAATCAAAATAAAATATGCATTCATTATTCTTTTATTCTTCAATTTTCCAACTTCAATCATCCTCCATTCTCAATCGTTGTCGTTCTCCTCCTTGCCAGTGTTGCCACTGAGTGTTCAAGCCGGCGTGGTGGTCAATCCGTGTGTGGCGTGCAAGATTCTGAGGCGAAAATTGTTTTAGGTACCTTCTCAATCCCTAATTTCTTTGTTTATTTGGAGTTTTCGTGTTATTTTCTGTTTTGAAATTGTTAGTTCCAATGCTAAAATTGAAAATTAATCTTGGGACAACCATAAGGACAAAACATCAAAATTAGGAGGAAAATATTGTTTACATGAACAGTTTGGCCAATCAAATTCATCTATGGCTAATGTGTTATTAGGTAAATAAAAAAAAAAAGGTTATATATATGGGTCTATATACAATATTTTATTTTTAAATTTCAAATATATATAAGTTTATTTAAAATAATATAAGAACAACATAGTTATTTCCCAAAACTAATCATTCCTATTAGATGAAGGTTGTTATATATTTTTTCCAGTAAACACCGGAGGTGATATTAATGAAAATAAATAGTTTCTTTCTATCATATATATGTTCGAATGACTATTTTTTTCAATGTCTCATTTATTTTTTCGTAGGTCTGCTCATGTTGGTGAATGATATGAGTGTCGGGATACTTATGGAGAGAGCAACTCCAGCGACAATATGTTTTTTGAAAATAGTATGTTGTGACAACATTAGAAGAGTTTTTCAATTGTCGTATATTTGTTTCATACCATGTATAAATGTATAAGTATATTTAATAATATGAGGCATATATTTTGTATACAATTTTTTATGCAATATATATATATATATATATATATATATATATATATATATATACATACATACATACATACATACTAAGTATATATTTGCAAATGACGTGATGGTGATGGCCAACCTTCAACTTGATGTCACAAATTTGATGAAAAACCATGAATTTTTAAATAGTTTGTTGTGATGTTTAAGACACTACTATTGAAGTTTGTTTTGTTTTATTGTGTTTCAAGAACACATTGGAACTTAAGAATAATTGTTTAAGATTTTCAATATGGTTGTGAACCAATGTTCGAAATGTCGATGTCGATGTCGATGGAAATGTCGAGGTCTAAATTTTATGAAAATGTCGATGGAAATTTCGGGGAAATTTACAGAAATCGTGGAAATTGATGGAAATTGTTATAATTAGCCAATGAAACTTTGATTGTGGCTTAATTAGACTATAATTGACCATTTTTAAGCATCACATCTCAAAACTAAGATAATATTTAGATATAAATATCAATTAAAATGTCGATGCGTATGTATTTATTTATTTATGTATGGATAATATTTAGAATTAGCCATGAGTATGTATTTGTTTATAATAAAAAGAAATACAAAAAAAAAAGAGAAGAGAAAAGTATCAACTATCAAGTATGTGAATTATGACTTCAAAGCATGCAGGTGCAGCAGCCGAAATCTACTCAAATTGCTCTCTAGGCTAATATAAATGTTGATAGAAATGTGGATGCAAGCAGGAATTTTGGAAAAAAATATGAAAATTAATTAAAAATTGTTTGAATTATTTCATGAAACTTTAATTGTAATTTAATTATACTATAAATGATCATTTTTAATTTTAACCATTATATCTAAAATATATATATAATATTTATATTGAAATGTCGAAGTCAACAAAAATTTTAGAAAAATTAAGGAAATTAATTAAATTATTAAATGAGACTTTAATTATGATGACTTAATTAGACTATAATCAATCATTCTTTTTTTTTTTTTTTGAGTTCTCAATCATTCGTAATTGACTATACAAAATTATATCAAATATTGGTAATTAAAGAAGACATTAAACATTTGATCAAATAGTAAAAGTAATAATAACTAACAAGTTAGTAATAGTAACTATACAATTAATAATGAACTCAAAAAAAATATATATGCATTTAATAAAACAAAAATTAAATTATAATCTAAAGAGAAATAATAACCTTCAAACTTAGCTTAATTAAGAGGAAGTGATATAGTCAAAGTGAGAGTAGCTCAACTGTCATAGAGTATGTGCTATCAACCTCGAGATTAGAGGTTTAATTCCTCCATGTTGAACTCAAAAAAAAAAGAAAAAAAAAGAAAAAAAAAAAGGAAGTGATATAGTAAAAGTGAATTAGAAGCTAAAGCTATGAAGAAAGTGAATAATTAAATAATTAAATTAATTGATGGTATGGTTTTGATATAGATATGCAAAGAAAAATTAAATTAAACAAAAAAATCACATCATTTAACTAAAATATAATTAAATTAAAAAGACGATTAAAAGAAAGACATATAACAAACCAAGGGTGGGCCAAAAAAAATAATGAGAGAGCCTTACCGTTTTTGTTTTTTAAATCGTTGGAGAGAGAATGTGTGAGAGTAAAACTGTAAGAGAAGTGGAGAACATGGAAGGTTGTTTTGTTTTTCATTTCTCCCACATCGGTTAGATCATGTAAACAACGGCACACCTTCTCCTATAATTAAGCTCACCTCTCTCTTCTTTCAACATTCTTGCCCTTTACTGAATAACTAATGGGCCTAAGTTATGGGCTTTTGTTCATAAAGTAAAAATTTTGCGTCGATATTTTGATGGATAAGTCGTCGACATCTCAAAATTTCGAGATGTCGACGACATTTGGCGACAAGGGGAGAAAATCAAAATCCCCCCTATACAATATGTTGACCCTCTCGACATATTGACATGTCGGTATGTCGAACGAATCATACTAGATTGTGAACAACTTAAAAAGTTTAAGATGATTATGTTTAGTTTAAAAATGTGGTCAAAAATATTGTTTTGATATGGTTGTGAACAAGTTTATTAATGAGTAAAGATAGATTTGGTTTGTAAGTATAAATGGTTGATATAAAGAATCAAAAGTAGATTGAAAAGATTATTTTGATAGGTTCGAGATATAAAGAAATGTACACATGTATACAACTTTATTGGATATAGGTTGATATACAAAAGTTTTTTTTTTTTTCGAAAAAAAATATGCAAAAGTTATTTTGATATGTTCAATATATGATATTGTAATTGTAACACACAATTATATACGAATAAATATATATTGAAGTATATAAAAATCATTCGTAGTTTATTGAAAATAAACATGTATAAACTTACAAATTATACTCAAGTATATACAATTTATTCGTACTTAATAAATTTAAGCAAAAAATACTAACAACATATACTAAAATATACAAATTTCATTTGTATATGAATGGATGTAAACAAATATATACTAGTAATATATATTGAAGTATATAAAATTCATTTGTGGACAAAAAGACATACTGATGAAGATCAAAAAACAGTGGACTAAAAGATAGAAAATTGCCAAAGGAGAAACAAATTGTTTGAAAATGTGATGGTTGAACAATTTCGAAATTGAAGAAAACAGGCTGATCGAGAGTTGCATAAATAGAAGATGTGATTCTATGTGGCCAGAAGCAAATGGAAAACAATAAATGCTAAAATCATGAGAGTATCATTCAGCCATAAGATTTAAACAATGTTGTCGTTGGCTAACAAATATGATAACATTACCATTATGGTAAATTGAGGGAGACAAATTCCTTAAATTGTGGGCATGTGAATAAAATAAAAAATGAAATTAAAAAAAGAACCTAATTACTTTACGGTTTAATTAATGAGAGAGAAAAAGGATATAAGAGACCGAAAATTCATAAAAATCTAGATTTAAAAATTTTCAAATCTTTTGTATACTATTGTAATTATCTATTTTAAATATAATTAATTGCGTAAAAATTCCTATTTTCTTTTTCTTTTCTTTTTCTAAATTGAATCATGAACGTGAAGCTTTGTTTTAAAAATATTATTTTTAATATAATATATTTTTATTTTTTTACAATATATGGGGTGAGGGATTCGAACATGTGATCTCTTAGTCGATGGTACATACTTTTTGCCAGTTGAGCTATGCTCATGTTAGTAATATAATATTTCTTTTAGTTTAATAATTGTAGATGTGGAAATCTAATCATCGACTTTAAAGATGGTAATAGATGTTATATCATGTATACAAAAAAAAATGGTGTCTTACCACTTACAGATCATAAATATAGAATTTCAAATATTTTTTATTTACGTGTTGGTTTTTATAGTGGTAATCAATATATTTATATTTCATGTGGTTGTGCTTAATTTATATAGTTGACGTTTTATCTTGATACATTGATTAACTATAATCCTAGCCATAGTTTTTTTTTTGGTGGGGGGGGGGGGAGGGAATTCAATTTTTACCCCTAAACTTGTTACATGCATCGATTTTCACCATAAATTTCCTATTTCATCAAATTGGACCATAGACTTAGTTAAATGTTGCAATTTCTACTATATATTCAATTTCCACTATTTCACACACTAATTTTAACAAAAAGCAATGTAAAAATCTCTATTGACTCACTAATTTCAATAATATCAAGTTTTGCACAAATTTAAGTTTGATTAATGCACAAATTAATCATTAAATAACTTTATCAAAACTCACAAATTTTAACAAAAATTTAGCTTTAATGTTGTTTTTCTTTGAAATCATATCAATTTTGTACCATATATATGTTTTATAATTCATGGAAAGTATGAGAATTTTCAAATGAAAACTTATCGTATGGTAAAAATTGCAACATTTTTTTAAGTTGAAGGTTAAAATTGCAACACTCATCTAAGTTTGGAGTGCAATTTGATGAAATTAAAAGTTTGGGGTAAAATTTGATACAAGCTCACAAACTAGTCAACCTAATTACTAATTTAAGCATGTTAAATTGTTTACTATATTTACTATTGTTTTTACTACTAGATGAGTCAATTTTTTTTTTTAATCTTAAAACTTGGTAATAAATGTCTTATCCATCACATAATAATTCATCATTCTCATTTTCACAACCTAAATGCTTATACTTGTTTAAAGTTTAAACCTCATTTCATACAAAAGACGTCGATAGTCAATAACAAAACTCAAAGGCTTTGTGTTTATCTCAGTGAAATTCCTGAAGTAATCCACCATTCTCCACCTTCAGGTGGAACGAAGAAATGCTGATTCTCCTAATTCTAGCACCATCTAAAACAAAGTTCAATATTTGACAGTTTTTTTGTCAGAACTTGCAAGCAACAGAAAAAGTCAAGATAACAAGATAAGAACAAGGGATAGAAGACAAAACGAAAGTAGTTTTTGATTAGCATTAAACAAATTCGTTTATAATGGTTTAAGAACCTATATTATATGAAGAGATCGTCAAAATATAGCCAACCCCACCGTGCCGCTCGAATGAATAATGCATCAGGCATTAACTATAAATATAATATTTACATTTTGAAGAGTGGTCACTTTTGAAGTAAAAGGGCAGTACCAACCAAGCCCAGCCACAAGGTCAGCCCCACCCAGAAGGCTTGGCTTTTTCCCAAGCCAATCGGAGGTCGCCAAACAAGGAAGTCCCCCAAATAGTCCCTAGACGACGGCAGCTGATTCGTGGTCGACCAGCTTCCTTTCTGGTCTCTGTCTTTGTTCTTGTCACTCCACGTTGCTGCGTAGCTGCATCAATCACGACTCTTGTTAGAACTAGAAACCACGCGACAGCCATGGTTTTGAATAGGGACCATTCAAGTTTTAAGTGCATTTTCAACATTTCTCTATTCAGAAAGCAAGTACAATACGCAATTTTTGCACCATTGGATGAACAGATACTAGTCTCAGGTTAACATATTACGTAAAGAACAGGAATTTCTTGAAATGGTTAAAACAAGAATGCATATGAAAAAACAGAAAAGGCCAAAACATAATTTTTCGCTGTTTTGGTCTTTATACAAGTTATTGACATTCAAAATCTTCTTGTATTTGCAATTGAGGTATATGAATGGACAAATAATTGAACTATTAGAGGATCATAATGAATGTATTCATTTCATTTGCTTGTACATGTTACTCAACGTTAAGTTTATGGAAGTATAAAGACTAAATTGTAGGATCAAAATGTTATAAGATTTAAAAAGTACAAGGGAGTATATTTTAACCAAATGAAGAACAGGTTGCCTATCCAAAACGAGAAACTTCAGACTAACAGACATGTTAATTTTTTCCCCAATTGCAAATTCTTCTGAAGGAGAAGGATTTTAGGGGCTTCCAGATGACAGTACTGAAGTTTCTTGAGTTCAATAATACGTGGGATGAAGGATTCGAACCTTTGACCTCTTGATCGAGGTCACATATTTTATGCTAATTGAGCTATGCTCATGTTGGCCCGTACGGAAGTTTTTGAAACTTCAACAAGAAAGTCAGAAAATGATGAGGAAATCCACAGTGGAATTGCAGGCAGACATCTTGGTAGCCCAAATGCTTAATCAAAGCTATAGGATGTGATGATAACAAACATTATGCATAAAGGTTAATTCTAAGTCATGCAAGTGCTGAACTTTCTTGTTGAATGCAAAATTAGGCCAAACAATGATCAGAAAATATTAGTTGAATACAAAAGAGAAGAATCGATCACCTGTCGTAATCAGAACCGATTAGAGGTATTGTTACCATTTCCTCCTGTGATATCTTGATTTTTGGTGCTTGCAAAATATAGCGAAGTTCCGCTGCCTGTCGCCTGATGGTGACACTGGGATGCGTCTTCTCTAGTTGCTGGTACAAAGCAATGCAATCTCCATGGCGGTTATTTGCTTCATAAGCCATAGCAAGCCATATTTGGATCTGAAAACCAGAAGGAAAATATGTGTTTCAGCCAATAATGATGCAACTGTAAACTGTAAGGATCATAGCTCGAAAGTGTAATTTGAAACTCCATGAGAGCAGTAAACTGACCTCACCACCGAATAAAGTAGGCCTGGGAATTATTGTAAGCGCTCCTTCTAAGAACTCAATGGCTCGACTGTACATGCCCCTGCCGTATGCCTTCTGACCTAATTCAAACATCAACTGCGCCGTCGCTCTTCTTTCCGCCTGCTCCTTAGCTACCTATTCAGCCGCGAACAGAAAAAAAATGGATCTAATCGCCATCAAGTTTTGCATCTCCCAAACACACGAACGTTTATCAAGCAAACAATATAGATTTTCAGCATGAAAGCGAGAGAGAAGTTGTATATGATTGGATAAAGAATGCACATGAAATGGAAGAATAGTAAATTAACATCTTATTGATAGCTAACAACCGACTGAAACTGAAAATAAAATAATCAGATAACTGACCTTTTCAAGCTCCTTTCTCACTCTCATCCTCTTCTCTTCCTCGGTTTCCTCTCTGCCCTCGCTCCCTTCTTCCTCTATTTTACTCTGTAATTCTTCCGCTTTCTTCTCCAATTCCCTCCTCTCCTCTATCTCCTTCACTCTCTTCCGCATTTCTTTCTCCCAATCGAACTTCTCCTCTTCGTCGAATCCATTCCCGTCCCAATTTTCCTCTTCATCGCTCTCGAACTCGACGCCACCGTTCTTCTTCGAATTCGATTTTCCACGAGCCACGATTCTTTGGCTCCTAGGCTCACCGTCTGGTTCGAAGCTTTTGCCGACAATCGCAGCATAATAGGCGTTAAGGTCTCTCTTGTGTAAGCTCAAAACAACGTCAAGTGCCAATGGACGAGCCTTTCGATCTGCCAATACAATCCGAGGCGACGTTACATCCAGCAACAAAGCCCAATTTCCAAGAACCACAGCCATAGTCGAAGCAGGAGCACGCCGTGAAGAGGAACAAGAACAATAACTGAGATATCGGATTCCTGCAGACGATTCAGGGCAAGATATTTTTCATTGCTGACAGGTCCCAAATGACTTAAATACCACCCACAAGTCCGCCACGATCCCAAAGAACAATCAATGATATTTGAATTTCACGGGGGTATTTTCGTCTTTTGGTACGGAGTTTGGCGCCACGCGGAAGTCATGAGTATCACAACAATACAAGATGGAGAAAGATTGATAATTGTAGACGACACGTCGTCTCCGATATTGAATATCGTTGTTTTTTTTCTTTTTTTTTTTAAATGTAAAATTTCTTTGCTCGACAAGATTCTACTGGCGCGGCGAGGAGTGAGCCTTTTGGTCTTTGTGCTGTTACAGTGCAGCGGCTTTTTTCTAGTCGTCCATGCATCTTCAGATAACAAATCTGAGCTCCTAATTGATTTAATCCAACCGCCATTGATTTCCATTCATGTCATCGTTCATTTGCAATCTACAAGTTCCTCGCCCCCATCTTTTGCTTTGTCGCAAGCAACATGGCGCTAGAATTCGTTCGCGAGGACTTCCTTTCACCAACAGTAAGGTTCTGCGGTGGAACCATTTCTCAATCAGTTGTCGCTTCCTCTTACCTCCTCCGAAGTCGGCGATTAACGGTTATGGAATCTCGGTCCCGAGTTCTTCGGACGAGCGAGAAGAGGGCCATGGCGACGCTGAGTTTGATATTCTAGATAAGCTTCGGGGATTGTTTGGTCATCTACGTTCGATTTTGCCTGGTGGGAGCTGGTGGAGCTTATCCGATGAAGCTGAAGTCAGAATTTCGGTTGAGCCAGTGACTGTGACGCGAGCTCTTGGCAGGATGTGGGACCTGGTTGCTAGAGACCGTTGGATCATCTTTACTGCATTTTCTGTTTTGGTTCTTGCAGCGGTCTCTCTCTATCTCTCTTTCCCTCTCTATTTTAACTTTTGATATTGTGTTTCATGGCATTAGTTTAGAATCCGAGTTTCAGCGTCTGATTATGAGTTCTGAATTGGGTTAAACTGCCGGTAAATTACTTTGTAGTTGAAAATTTTAAGCGAGTATAATTATAAACGTGGAAGGTACTCTAATGGAATTGTAGACTTGTACCATACTATTTTTCTGCATTGAATCGACATTTACGTTAGAAATGTTGGTTAAGTCGCTTGATCATGTTTGGCATCCGGTGATGTTCACCATTTCAATACAATTGATCAAATTATAGGTTGTCATCTTGACCGAGCATGATTAAGTCTCCAGCTGCATTTTTAATGTTTTCTGACTCTTGAACATTTATCTATCAGCTTTCAGAGATCTCCATACCACACTTCTTAACAGCGACGATTTTTTCAGCTGAGAGCGGCAAAATCTCAGTATTTCGCAGGAATGTGCAAGTCTTGATGCTCCTGTGTATCACGTCAGGAATATGCAGGTCAAAATCTTGTATGGCCAAAGATCCCTTCTCTAGCATTGAAGCTAACTCTATGATTTTGAAACTGAACTTGCCAAATGTGTAATTTTATTCACATCATTGGACTTTGGTAAATTAAAATTTTCATTTTAAGCTACGAGTTTTCCTCCATTTGTTGCAAAGTGACCATTTTTATGGAATACTGCAACAGAAATGCTGATGGATTGGCCTGATTATTTGTTCTTTTGAACTTCAGTGGTGTTCGAGGTTACTGTTTTGGAGTTGCGAACATGATCCTGGTGAGTTGCATCTCATAATTTTTCAGGGAAAGAACTATGTTTAAGCCCGTTAGTGTCTCTACTGCATAGAACATTGGTTAATGGATGAGGGTTCCATTTTATATGTTATCCTGATATCCTATTATACCTTCTAAGGATTTCTTACATGGGTTGACATGCTATAAAACAGACCTCATGATATGTGAATTACTTTTTATTTGCTTTTGAACCGAAGTGAACAGTCAGATGCTATGTGGGTAAAAGGCTATTATTTTCTTTAACTCTCTTCAACATGATATGGTGTGACTTTCACAATGACTGGAGGTCTCTCGTAAACTGCAGGTCAAGAGAACAAGAGAAACACTTTATTCTGCTCTTCTTCTACAGGTTCTAAATAATTAAGAGGCCAACTTCTATAACTTTCTTTTCCAACTGGTGCAATTCATCAATTTGCTTCAAATCTCTCTCTCTCTCTGTCAATATAATTTATTTGGGAATCCTTATGCTTGTAGGATATATCATTTTTTGACAGTGAAACTGTCGGTGATCTTACAAGTAGGCTTGGAGCTGATTGTCAGCAAGTGTCGAGAGTCATTGGAAATGATCTTAATTTGATACTACGCAACATTCTCCAGGTTTTCTTTTGTGAACCAATTACTGATCCCTTGCAAGGTTACTAATTCTTATTCTGATACTTTCTCTTTTTCCTAGGGGGGTGGTGCTTTGATCTATTTGCTTCTTTTGTCAAAGCCTCTTGGTTTATGCACACTGATCATATGCTCCACTTTAGGAGCAATTATGCTAGTGTATGGCCGGTAAGAATGGTGTCCAGACACCTTAATATTTTTTCCTTCCCAATCTTTTAACTGACAGTATATTAAAAAAATCTGTGTCCCTCAAAGAATTCATTTTGTTCTAAATTGTTAGCATGGGAAGGGGAAAATAGAAAATGTTTAAGGGGCTTAACATTGTGTAAGGAAACCCTTACAAGACTAGTATTAAGCAGACGAAAACAGGCCCTAAGGCAATACAAAGACCTCACCCTCTTGAGAGATGATCTCTCTTCCTCCCACAGCTCACCAGCTAATTCACCAAAAACATACCCCATCTCCCATTGCAAAACACTATATATACTACCTCAATGTTTCCCACATTCCCTACACGTCAGTGGTCCCCTCATCCCATTGCTCACTCCCACAAACCTGTCACATAACTAATTGGTTGATTCTGAATTGACTCTTCTGCCCCTCCTCTGATAAACCTCTCTAATCGGAGGTCTAACATCACTCCCGGCGTGCTCGAAAACCTTGTCCTCAAGGTTGAAATCTGGGAATTGGTTCTTCATGTCAAGGACTGACTCCCAGGTGGCCTCGTGTTCAGGTAGCCCTTTCCATTTAACCAGCGCTTCAGTTTTGCCCGTGCTCTCATTCTGCCTATAGGCCAAGATTTTGTGGGGTTCGGCCACCCATTCATAAGTGTCAGACAGTATGGGTGGTCCGATTTGGGCTTCCGGATGCGTTCCTACCAGCTTCTTGAGTTGGGAGATGTGAAATACCGGGTGGATCATGGCTTCCTTAGGTAACTTCAACCGATATGCCACAGTCCCAATTTTCGCTTCTACACAGTAAGGCCCAAAAAACTTGGGCGTCAACTTTTCATTTCGCCGCTTAGCCAATGATGTTTGCCTATATGGTCTGATTTTCAAAAGGGCCCAATCCCCAATTTCTAGATTCACTTCTGTTCTCTTCTTATCAGCAAATTTTTTTCATCCGTGATTGCGCTTTACACAAGTGTTCCTTCAACATTTCGAGGGTACGATCTCTATCTTGGAGTTGCTGATCTAGTGTAGCATTTAGTGTTTTACTTTCCCCATAAGATAGAATTGGTGGGGGCGGTCGACCATACACTGCTTGGAATGGTGTAGTACCGATTGAAATGTGGTAAGTGGTGTTGTACCAAAATTCCGCCCAGCATAACCATGTGTGCCAATGTTTTGGTCGTTCGCTGCAGAAGCACCTGAGGTAGGTTTCGAGGCATTTATTGACTATCTCTGTCTGCCCGTCCGTTTGTGGGTGGTATGCCGTACTTCTGCATAATTTCGTCCCTTGAAGACGGAACAGCTCAGTCCAAAAATGGCTAATGAAGATCTTATCCCGATCGGATACTATGGACCGTGGATAGCCATGTAATCGAACGATCTCCCTCACAAATACCTCAGCTACGGTTTTGGCAGAGAAAGGATGTTTAAGGGCGAGGAAATGTGCCATTTTGCTCAATCGATCCACCACCACCAGAATAACTTCATACCCTACTGACTTGGGTAGCCCCTCGATAAAATCTAAGGAGATATCGTCCCATATGGTCTGCGGAATCTCCAGAGGTTGGAGGAGGCCGGCCGGTGAAATCGCAGCTGATTTATTTCGCTGGCAAACAATACATTGCTCTACATAAGCCTTCACATCAGATTTCATACTTTCCCAATAAAGTTCACCTGTCAGCCGTTTATAGGTTCGAAGGAAACCCGAGTGTCCCCCCAACACTGAGTCATGAAAGCAATGTAGTATGGTGGGAATAAGCGAAGATGTTGGTGGAAGAACTAACCGACCTTTGTAGAACAAGTTCCCTTGGCCTAATGAAAATTTGGGCACACTATCAGCATCCTGAATCAACTTTTGAACAATGGCTTGTAATTTTGGGTCCTTGGCTACTTCCTCACGAATCACTTGGATGTCTAACACGGTTGGAACTGTCAATTGTGCATATTGAACGCCTGGGGAGAGCCGGGATAGAGCATCTGCTGCTTTATTCTCCATGCCTGGTCGGTACCTGACTTCAAACGTATAGCCCAGCAATTTGGAGATCCACTTCTGATATTGGGGTTGTATTACTCTCTGTTCCAGCAAAAACTTGAGTGCCCGTTGATCGGTTTGGACAATGAACTTTTGGCCCAGCAAGTAAGGTCGCCATCGCTGGATTGCCAGCACTATCGCCATTAGTTCTCTCTCGTAAATAGACTTGGCTTGCGCTCGTGATGACAGGGTTTGGCTGAAATATGCGATCGGCCGTTGCTTCTGAGCTAACACTGCCCCGATGCCAAAACCGGAAGCATCAGTCTCCACCACAAATGGTTGTGAGAAATCCGGTAATGCCAATACTGGTAACGTAACCATAGCTTTCTTCAATTGTTCAAAGGCTGTCCCGGCTGCCCCATTCCACTCGAAGGGTCCTTTTTTCAATAATTGGGTGAGAGGCGCTGCAATGTTGCTATAATTCTAGACAAAACGGCGGTAATATCCCGTTAACCCCAGGAATCCTCGTAATTCGCTGATCGAACTCGGTTGGGGCCATTCGATCATAGCTCTGATTTTCTCATAGTCAGCCTCCACTCCCTCCGCTGATATCCAATGTCCCAGATATTCAATGCGGTCCTTGATGAACTGGCATTTGCCTTTGTTTGCATACAGTTGATGGTCTCGCAGCACATTGAACACGATACCCAAATGATGTAAGTGCTCATCATAAGTTTTACTATAAATCAATATATCATCAAAAAAAACGAGTATAAACTTACGTAAGAAGGGTCTGAAAACTCGGTTCATCAATGCTTGGAAAGTCGAGGGTGCGTTGGTAAGACCGAAGGGCATCACTAAGAACTCATAATGGCCTTCGTGAGTTCGAAAAGCCGTTTTCTCCACATCGTCTGGATGCATTCAAACTTGATGGTAACCGGATCTCAGATCGATCTTGGAAAACATTCTCGAGCCATTTAATTCATCGAGGAGTTCTTCGACCACCGGAATCGGGAACTTATCGGGTATCGTCACATTGTTCAGTGCTCGATAATCAACGCAAAAGCGCCACCCTCCATTTTTTTTCTTCACTAGAAGGACGGGACTGGAAAACGGACTTCGACTAGGTCGTATGACTCCTGCCTGCAGCATCTCATCCACCAACTTCTCAATTTCACCCTTTTGTACTTGCGCGTATCGATATGGTCTCACATTCACGGGATTGGTTCCCTCCTTCAAGTGAATTCGGTGATCAATGTCCCGTGGGGGTGGTTGATCCTTCGGTTCTTGGAAAATTTCCCTGTATTCATCCATCAGTTGCACCACCCCATTGGGTAATACTTCCGCGGGCACTGCCTCAGCTACCCCTTGCCCTGGTGGCATCGCTTCTAGAGCTTTAAACTCAACCAGGAAGCCTTGATCCGATTCTTCCCAATTTTTCATCATCTTTTTCAGAGTCACCTTCGCGCGTGTCAAGCTAGGGTCACCCTTCAACATAATCTGATCCTTGCCGGTACCGATTTTGATTGTCAATGACTTCCAATGTACGCTTGTTTCGCCCAACGTATGAAGCCACTGCATAACGAGCACTACATCTACTCCACTCAATTCCAGGGGTAAGAAACTCTCAATCACTGTTAATTCTCCCAAATTCAACACCACCCCTTTACAAACCCCTTTACCCTTCACAGCCATTCCCGACCCCATAATCACTCCATAGTTTGCTGTCTCAGTCAATGGCAATTTGAGGTCTTCGACCACTTTCTGTGCGATGAAATTGTGGGTGGCTCCACAATCAATCAAAACAACCACCTCTCGATCGTGGATTAATCCTTTCAGCTTGATAGTTCCCGGAGACGTGAACCCCACGACTGAATTGAGAGATAGTTCTGCCGCGTCTCCTTCTTCTACCGTTCCGATGCCATTGTCCGGCCATTTTTCCTCCTCTTCGATAATTTCGAGTTCATCTCCATTCGCTTGAACTACCAGAGCCCGTAGTTCTTTGGCTTTGCATCTATGGCCTACAGTATATCGCTCCTCGCATTGGAAGCACAAACCCTTCTCCTTGCGAGCTTGAAATTCTGCGTCCGTTAATCGTTTTTGAGGTCCATCTCTACGTGGCGCGTTGGAGGGTTGACTCGACAAGGTAATCGTCCGCGTGGCCATTGTTTCGGTTGCCCTGGTATTTTCCTTGGCTCCGTTCGACGACTTTTGGTTCGATAAATAACTGCGAAATCCTCCAGTCGTGGGCCTCTTTCCTTCCCCTCGGGCCTGTTCCCTGTCTTCTACGAGTTGGGCCGTTTCCATGATATTCGCAAGCCCAACCGGTCGCCAGCACATAACCTCAGCCCTAATTACCGGGTCCAGCCCGTTTAAGAATGTATTCTCCAATACCTCATCGGTGAGATGTGGTAACGGCGCCATCAGCTGCTCGAAGGTGTTACAGTAGTCTGTCACCGTCGCTTCCTGTTTCACTGCGAGAAACCGTCCCAGAGTGCTACCTTCTTTCGTTCTCCGGAATCGTTCAAGTAACCTTCGTTTCAGATCCGGCCAATCCCTGAACGGCTCCCTTTCTTCCTTTCCACGGTACCAATTCAGAGCCACTCCCTCGAAGCTAATCACTGCAACTATCAATTTCTCAGAATCAGTGAGTTTATGTATCTGAAAATACCTGTCAGCGCGGAACAGCCACGAATCCGGGTCTTCTCCGTTGAAGATGGGCATTTCCACTTTTTTGAACTTAATCCGATCGCCGTTTGTTTCGTCCATTCTCTCGTGTTGTGTCTTGCTATCTCTTCCTTCGGAACCGCCAGGTACGCTCGACTCCGCCCCTTCCTTCTCCTTCTGTTTGTGACTCGAGCTTCCTCCCTCCCCTGTTAATTCCGACCGCGATCTCAGCCACGCCATTTCCGTCACCATCGCTGCGACCGATTTGGTCAGTGACGATACACTTTCCTTAATACTCGTCATATCTATCTTCAGTTCTTGTCTCTCTCGGTCTGCTTCGTTCATCCTTTCTTCCATTACTTTCTGCGCCATACTCCTCGTACGCCCCAGGATTGGTGCTCTGATACCAATTTGTAAGGAAACCCTTACAAGACTAGTATTAAGCAGACGAAAACAGGCCCTAAGGCAATACAAAGACCTCACCCTCTTGAGAGATGATCTCTCTTCCTCCCACAGCTCACCAGCTAATTCACCAAAAACATACCCCATCTCCCATTGCAAAACACTATATATACTACCTCAATGTTTCCCACATTCCCTACACGTCAGTGGTCCCCTCATCCCATTGCTCACTCCCACAAACCTGTCACATAACTAATTGGTTGATTCTGAATTGACTCTTCTGCCCCTCCTCTGATAAACCTCTCTAATCGGAGGTCTAACACATTGTCAATTAGTTTTACTCAAAGTTGGACTGTTTTTTCAGGCAATATCATACAATTTGGAGTTTGGCTTGCTTCATGATCTTATTTCTGCATCCTTTTTTAGCCTTGAGAACCCTGTTAATTAATTGAGTAATAGACTAGTGAAATAACCAAATAAGTGCCATTTTACTCCAGTAGACACTCTTTTTTGTGTTGGACACATTATAGATTGACATGCATGTTTGTTAATATCTTCTTTCCTTCATTCGGTTATCCTTGTATTTGTGTGATTTGTTAGCTATTTGTGATAAGTAATATCCTGATGCATGTCCTTCATCATAGATATCAGAAGAAGGCAGCAAAGATTGTCCAAGATATCACTGCTTCTTCCAATGACGTACGGTAAAACTTCTCTATGCATATTTGATGATGTTTTGTTCCAAATTTTGAATAAGAGAAATTCTAATTTTCACAATAGGTTGCACAAGAAACATTGTCTTTGATCAGAACAGTTCGTGTTTATGGGACTGAGAAGGAGGAACTTGGAAGGTAAAACAGTGTTACAAGTACTATCTACATCTATTTATCAATAATATCTGGGTATATATAGATTTTTTAAATATGTATTAGTCATAATAAATCAAACAGTGCATTCCTTAATGCCTAGGTATGAGATGTGGTTGGAAAGATTAGCTGATGTGAGCTTAAGACAGAGTGCAGGATATGGCCTCTGGAACTTTAGCTTCAATTTTCTTTATCATGCAACTCAGGTTTGGCCGTTCTTATGTTTTTACTTTGTCCAATTGCAAAATGAATATTCCCTTTTCTTTTTCCTTAAATTTATAACTGTGTTTTAAGTATTTATCAGTTAGCTACATGACAATTTGTTCATGTTTCATCTCTTTTCTAATAAACATTGGACTACAACTATATTGTCAGAGGGAAGACATAAACCCTGGAAGTTGTTCTTATTGGTATCTTAGTAATAATTTGTATGTATGTATGTATATATATGTATGTATAAGTATGTATGTATGTATGTATATTTTTCTGTATAAGTGACTGAAGGAAGAGTTTTCATTTTGTGTATGATGTATTTGAAAAAATACATGCTAAGTAAAGTCTGTAAAAAGAAATCAACCAATAAGTATTGGTTGATGGGAATCTTTGTTTTCTCATGCTTCCTCAAACTTAGTTATTACCCATATTCAAACTGCAGATGGAGTAGGCTAATTTCAGTTTGATGTCTTAGTTTTTCAGTTAGCAATCTGTTATACATTAAAGATTTAATTAGTTTAAGGTTGGGTTAGTTAGTATGTGGGGTGGTTATATGGTAGAGTTTGTTAGAGTTTATCAAGAGGGAAGTACAGTTTGCAGAGTAAGGTCGTTATTAGTAGTGTGAGTTAGGAGATATATGGAACTTGGAAAATAAAGTATTGGGTAAAGATTCCAAATAACTTGGAATTGGGAGATCAGGAGAGATTTTCCAGTTGTAATCTTTTTCTCATTGCAATATAAATATCAATTTGCTATAGTGCCTTGCCCCCCCTCCCCCTCCTTCGGTTGCTTTCTTACTCATTATTTGTTTGCTTGTTTGTTTTTAACATTACATCTTTTCGTTTCTAGGTCATTGCTGTGCTATTAGGAGGAACGTTTATTCTATCTGGTCGTATAACAGCTGAACAACTTACAAAGTTTATATTGTATAGTGAATGGTTAATTTATTCAACATGGTGGGTAGGGGACAATTTATCCTCATTGATGCAATCTGTTGGGGCGAGTGAAAAGGTCTTCCAATTGATGGATCTCTTGCCTAGCGACCAATTTGTATCACAAGGCAAGCTACTAACTGAATTGTGATGGAGATGTTAGGTCATCATTATTCATTTGATGAAGTTAATCTGTTTCATGATTGTCTTCATTTGTTTGAAATATGCATCAGGTAGGTTTGGCACATGCAATAGCCACTAACACATGTGAAATCATAATGTTGTTATGACTCTTAAATAGTCAGATGTGTCTCTTTACCAACTTTGTACGCTAGGCTAATATATATGCCTAGTCACATGTGAATTTAGTTAACTAGATGTGGAGAACTACTCACTATGAGACTATTTGATCAATATTTTTGGCAAGCAATAATGTGGGAAGTCTCATACATACATACATATACATATATACTGATTAAAATACATTTCTAGTCCCTGTATTTTGACTCTTGTAATAATTTTGTTCCTCTGCTTCTTTTTGCAATAATTTTAGTCTCTGCATTTTAGAAGTATAAAGGTTAAGTCATTGACATCAGAAGGTGTGGAGCAATATAAGATTTTCAATTTGAATTGATAACTCCAATATGTAAAAGGAAATGCACATATACCAAAATACAAAAAATAAAAAGGTTATTATTCATCAGTCATAATCATAATAATAGAAGGTTAACTGGCTTATTGAAGATCATTTTTAATGTCAAGAACTTAAATGTTGTATTTCTAGAAGTATGGGGAACTAAATCATTACAAAAAAGATTACAATGGCAGTATAGCACAGGGACTAAAAATGTGTTTTGACCATGTTTTTTTGTGTTGTGAAGTCCTAGTTTTGGACTTTAAGTTAGTTCAAGAAGGAAAACCCCTCTTGATTGACCGAGGCACCATAAATATTCTCTCCTCCATCAATGTTCAAAATATTGTTTTACATCAAATTACTTTTATTTAGTTGTGCAAAATATTTCATGATGCAGTTGCTTCTCCAGACTTGTAAAACTAGTTTTACAAAAATATTCTTTTATTGCTGTGGCAATGCTGCTTATGTTCTTGCTTTGGTCTTTTGTTGTTGTTTTTTTTTCCTTCAATGATTTTAATGTAGAAAGCATTTCAAAGTGGGGAGTAATTTGTTAACTTGAACTAGTTATCTTCATTGTTTAAATCGCTGAAGGTTTTTGAGCTGTTCATTTATCATATGGTGTAGAAGCAAGAAAATGAAAGCACATAGAACTCAGATACTTGAATTCTTATGTTTAATTTTTATTGACACGATAAACACTAACAGGAATGAAGTTGCAGAGACCGACAGGACGCATTGAGTTTTTGGATGTTTCTTTCAGTTATCCCTCAAGGCCAACGGTAAATTTCTTTTTAGTTGTAACATCCATCCACCACTTCTTTCAACACTCTGGTTTTTTGTAGTAATGCCTGCAGTGATCTACAACAGAATATGCAATATTTTTTCTCATTTCCTGAAGTCTTATAATTAGGATGGTTTGGTATTGTATTTCTTATTTCTTATGTATCATGATTCACCTTACATTGCCCAAAAAAATCAGGTGATAAGTTTTATTCCTTGTGTTGTGAAAGAATAATATCCCCATATACCTTTCTCAGCCTTTTGGCTAAGATCAAGTGTAGTATCTGTTTTCATCGGTATGTTAAAGGTAATATCAACATAATTCATGTAGTTGCTCATGAAGATTCTTTTGTTAATAGTGTTTGACCTTATAAGTGTTGTTATGGCTAATTTTATAATGCTTAGAGCTATAAGGCTCAATGTTAGCTCAATACATATTATACCTGGAATTGACTATGTTTCCCAGTTTACCAAGTTCATGTTTCTAGGAGTATGAGGAGCACACCAATATAGTTGTAGCCAATACTGGAAGATATTACTTGACTAATTAGGCCTATAAGCCAGCATTATATCAACTGCTTTACTTTCTTTCTTCTTTCCGCAACAGACATTGTGAGTTATTCTGCATTCCAACATCTAGCTGCATGCTTAAAACTTTCTGCTAGGTAAAATTCAGACGATAAGCTTCCACATCTCATGATGATGATTTCTTCTTAATTTATTTTGCTGAAGCTGGCTGTATCACATTATTATGATTATAATTATGATCATTATTACTATTATACTATTGTTATCATTAGACTTTTGGATGCTTTTCTTGCCTATTCTTGAGATGATTGTTGATACAAACACTTCAATAGGTCTCTGTACTGCAACATGTAAGCCTTTCAGTGCATCCCAGTGAAGTCGTAGCAATAGTAAGCATGTTCCCTCTTTTTACTTGACTGATAATGGGCTCTGCGGTGACCAAAAAGTTGATGCTATTTGTTACTTTCTTTTGTAAGGTTGGTCTTAGTGGCAGTGGCAAAAGCACGTTGGTAAATCTTTTACTCCGACTTTATGAGCCAACAAATGGACAGGTAATGTGTTTAGCTTGTTATAATACCCCCTTTGAGTGAATATAAATGCAACTGTAATTTGTTTTTTCTTGAAGCAATTTGTCTTTTTAGGATAAAACAATTTTAGTTAATGGATCAAAGAAAAAAGAAGTGTTATCCAATGGCTAAAATATACATCACCCACAAGAGTAATTGCTATTAGTTGTACGAATGATGATAAGCATAGGGTTCCATGATCCTCCTCCTGCTCCCGTCTCCTTATTTGTCATACTACTCTTGGTGTGTGCACTCATAAATTGGAATCCAGAAAACTCATCTATGCGTGTGAAAATAGTGGAAAGAGTCTTTTGCATGCCCTTATGACTTCTCTCATTTTGGATAATTTTTCCTATTTGCAGATTTTAATTGACGGTTACCCTCTTAAAGAGTTGGACATTTTATGGTGGAGAGAAAGAATCGGATATGTCGGGCAGGTCCATTAATTACTTCCAAATTAATTTAAAGTTCAGGGTTGTTTAACATTTCCCTTCTGATTTGATAGTTTTGAACAGGAACCTAAACTTTTCCGCATGGATGTTAGTTCAAACATTAAGTATGGATGTCACAGAGACGTAGGACAGGAGGATGTTGAATGGGCAGCCAAGCAGGCTTATGCTCACGACTTCATCCTATCGCTGCCCAATGGTTATCAAACGCTCGTTGATGATGATTTGCTTAGTGGGGGACAAAAGCAGAGGATAGCCATTGCACGAGCTATTCTTAGGGATCCAACTCTTTTGATTCTTGATGAGGCCACCAGCGCACTGGATGCTGAGAGTGAACACAATGTTAAGGTAACTACTTTGACAAAGCTCTTGATGTAAGCCTTCCCCCTCCCAGAGAAGCGGCAAAAAGGAAACAAAAATGAAGGAGATGATGTGTGTGAGGGAGGAAAGAAATAGACGGAAAGACTTAGATAATCAAACTGAGGTTGAAAGGTTTTACATATAGGCTAGAGCGCTGGCTATATTACTATATACTCATGGAATTCGGAGAATTTTGTATTACAAGCACACGAAAAAAGGAATAATTGTGCAACCTTACACGTAAAATAAAGATGATAATGTGTCTAAGCCCTTAATCAGGTGAAACGTGCAGGAATATATAACAGGATTCTAATGCTTCGTAAAAACAGACGTCTACACTGTTAATATACATGCTCTCCGTTGTATTATTTCCCTCTACTCTGTTAATTTTATCTTTTCCTTTCATTTGGCTACATGTGCCTGTCTTCCTTTTATTACTTAATTTACTGCTACTATAGCTATGTGGAGTTTATTGCCTTTCCCCTTCTCTCGAGGATGTTCTCTACAACTTTTCTCCCTTCTCTTATGACTTTTAGGGCCTGTTTGGAATGACTTTGAAGTGCTTAAAAAGAGTTTTTTAAGTGTTAAAAAAATGTTTTAAGCACTTGAAAAATCATTCAAAACAGACCTGACCTTAGACATGTGCACATGGAAGAAACATGAGGGATTGCTTACATGTTGCTTGTGACATTATTCAGGGTGTTCTTCGTGCTGTGAGAAATGACTTGAAGATGAAGAGAACTATCTTAATTATTGCACACAGGTAAGCTCTCTAATATGGCCTCCATTGCATTTGTTTCTTGCGGGTAGAGAGTTCGAACTTTGCACTTCTTTTACAGGCTTTCAACTATTCAAGCTGCTGACCGGATAGTGGTTATGGATGGCGGTCAGATAGTTGAGGTTGTTCTGCTCTCTATTTAGTTTAAACTTTTGACAACATTCATCAAATATCTTTTGGAAATTTCAGCTTGCTTATTTTTCAATTATCTTCATTTTCTTTTGAAAAACTAAGCCAACCCAACCACGTATGATCTCTGATAAACCCTAACAATTCGTCGAGAAACCGCTCTGTATTTGGGCACGTAATCTCATGTGTTATAGACAACCTGATATATCTCTTCTATTTGAATCTGCCTGTTGCTCAAACATATTGATACTAAACTTAGAATCTTTAAGCTATCGACGAAATTGTCTTCTTGATTATTATATCGCAGATGGGCACTCACAATGAGCTTCTCCTAAAGGATGGCTTGTATGCAAGATTGACTAGAAGACAGGCTGATGCAGTGGCATGAGGCTGCCAATTTATTTCCAATTTAACACTTGCATGGGTGAAGCAAATTTTCAACTGCTAACCCACTCAGTATTTCTGACTGAGACACAAGATTTGGAAAAGGAAAAGAATCGTATACCTATCACAAAAGCAATTTATAGCAATTCAAAAGCCCATGTAACATTCAATTTGTATGAAATATTCAATGTTTGAAGCCAGAATCTCAATATTTGTATGCTTGTATCATTTTTTTGTACAGTGTTTTAGTCCTTATTGCTGTCCAAATTTTATTTTTTATTTTTTTTCTGAGTTCAACAACATTTGGGAGTAGAGAGATTTGAACATCTTACCTCTCGGTCGAGGGTACATGTCAATTACCGTTGAGTTATACTTTGGATGTTGTCCAATTGATTTATGATGATAAATGTAATAACTTCTTAACTTTCATTTTTATTTAGTCTTTTTATGTTCTAAGTTTTAAAAAAAAAGTCTAGATGGTCCTAATGGTTAGTTTTTCATTAACTATGTGGGTTGTTGGGTTGATTGATTCTTTCAATTAAATTTGTCGGATCAAGTAATATTGTCTTGTCCATTTGAGTATGGTTCAATGTTTAAAGCATTATTAATTTTTTCTGTAGTTTAAACTTCAACCATTTTGACAAGTGGAAGCTTCAACTTTCATCTTACGTTTGTGATGCTATTTTAATGCTACGTTTAAAAAAGGTAGAGATTTAATATATATATTTTGCATTCAAACAAAAGGCAGGTGTTGGAATTCAAACATTTAACATTTTTGCTAAGGTTTAAAATAAATATCAGATTCTCGATTCGAGTACGACTCATTCAATTAGTTAATTATTACCATTTTAAAGGTTGATTGTTTAATTTCCAATGTCATAGTTATGCATGAACTAAAAAAAAAATTAATTATAAGTTTAGTCCTTAAATTTTGAGGTTGTTTATTTGATCCCTAAACTTTCAAAAGTGTTTAATAAGTTTCTAAACTTTCAATTTTGTGTCTAATAAGTCAATGAAAAATTCAAAACTTTTTAAAATTAATTGATATAGTAAATATAAATTTGAATTTTATGTCCGATGGCATCTTAAAATTTTAATTTTGTATTTAGTAGATCCGTGAATTTTTAAAATTTAAAAATTTAGGCCCCGTTTGATAACCATTTGGTTTTTGGTTTTTGGTTTTTGAAAATTAAGCTTGTTTTCTCCCAATTTCTCTACCATGGTTTTCATCTTCCTTAAAGAAGTATTTGAATTCTTAGCCAAATTCTAAAAACAAAAACAAGTTTTTGAAAACTATTTTTTTTAGTTTTCAAAACATTACTTGGTTTTTGAAAACATAGGTAAAATGTAGATAACCAAACAAGTAAATTCATGAATTGGAGTAGTATTTATAGACTTAATTTTCAAAAATCAAAAATCAAATGGTCATCAAACGGGACCTTAAAGATTAAATTTGTAAGTTTGAAAATTCAGGGATTAAATAGATAGAATTATTAAAGTTTGGACTAAATTATATATTGTGGGCTTTTGAAGGTTAGGCCCATGTTTTTGGAAGAAAGAAAGTCGAAGTCGTTGTTGTTGTACTTTTAGCCCCCACTACTGACGGCAGGGAATCCTTTTCTAACGGCGACGTAACGGTGACATTGACACTGGACTTCTCGGGCTGTCCTTCCTTCCCTCAGAAAAATTCGTCTTTCTCCGCTCCGTCAGGGCGTAGTAATAATATTGGAATTGGAACTCGGTGCTTGAACCCTGAGCCCTGAGCCCTCCGTATTCTTCCACTGAACCACCATATCTGAAGAACAAACCGCCATTAATCCAGAAAGAGATGGATTCGTACCATCAGAGTCACCATTTCCCGAGGGCTCCGCCACCTCCGCCGCCCTCATCCGTTGCCGATCCCTACCACCACCATCACCAGCAGCAAGCTTCGTTGAGGCCACCAGTTCCTCCACAGGGTCCATGGTACCCCAACCAATTTCAATACCACCCTTCGCACTCTGCGTCGCCGACTCCTCCTCCGTCGCAGTGGGGTCCGCCGGCGCCTCACTCCGACCATGCTCCGCCTCCTCCGCCTCCTCCCGGTGCTTACCCTCCACCTCCTCATCCTTATCCTTCGCAACCTATGCACCACAGCCAATTTCCTCCTCCTCGCCCTCTTATGTTTCAGCAGCTACCTCCTCATTCTCAGGTTCCACAGTCTTATTCGCAGGTGATTCAGTCGAATTTCGTTATCTTTCGGTTAAATGTTTGCTAACTATCGAGCTTCTAGCTTCCCTGACTACTTTCTTGACCTGTGGGAATTTAATCCCATCAACTGGTTTGGTTTAGGATATTTGTCATTGTTTTGATGGCTCTTGGAATGGGGGTGAATTCATTTAGGTTTCTTTATCTATCTTATAACATTTTCGTAACTTGTGAGGCGCATCAATGTACTTCTTGTATGTTATATTTGATCATATAAGTCAATCTTTATTGTATATTGATCGTTGTAGGAATGGAACAATCCGAATTGGGCTCCGCACCAAGGCTGGGAATATCGAGGTTTGTTGCTTAATATCTTAATTGCTTAATATTTAGTCTGTAAGAATTTACCTGTCATCGAACGAAGTATAGATGCCATTCTTGCTGTTCTTTTCTATATGAAATGCTTATAATCCTGAAGTGCTTATTATCGATGGTCTGCTTGGTTTATCCGTATGGCATGAAGGATTGTCAAGGCTCCTAACGTCTGCTATCTGCATCATTACGAGAAACAATGTCTCCTCTTACACTTCTTTAGTTGTGTTATTGTGTTATCGAGTCTCATTCTATTATGATTATTTTTTTTTTACTATGTTGCAAATTGTAGGATTTTTTTTTGTTCCTTTGAAATCTTAGTGTCCCTTCAGTTTACTGGCTTCTGTGCACTTTCCTTTAAATATTTTAATAACAGCCCAAGGCAATGAAGAAGATTGGGCCGCCAGAGCTAGGGCGTGGGCAGATGCAAAGACTGCAATGGAGAGTCAGCAATCTCAGTTTGCAACTACAGGAAGACTTGAAGAACAGAGCTATTATCATGATCAGTATTCACAACCAATTAATTCAAATCATCCAGACATGTCTCATCAATCTGTTCCTCCTGCAACCTATGAACAGTTTCCAGCTTCAGCTACAACTGTTTCACGGCCACCAGCAGCTCATCACTTGGAGTCCACACCTGTTACTGTTAGCAGCGAACAATCTTCTTATCTTTCAGATGGGCTTCCAACTTACTCAGTCAGTGATGGTAGTTATGGAGGCAACATGAGCTCTGTTCTACATCATCAAGGAAAATTATCTTCAAGTCCATCGGTTCATCAGCAGGAGGTACCTTCTAGTAATTATTCTGTTACAGGTAATGATTCACTTGTGTATGAGTGTAGTGTTGCTGAAGAATCCTGCTTTCAAACTCATTTAGTAATGAAATTGAAATTCTTTTTGTATCATTAATTGTTATTATATTCAACATCTATATCCTTCTTGTTATTGAACCACAGCTCCTCTCCCTCAATGTTGTTCCCCCTAAAAAAAAAACTCTCTTTCCTTTTAGAAAAGGGAAAGAAGATACTCTTTTGTGGGTGGCTATTCTTGCAGAAGGGAGATTCTTTTGGTTACTTACTTTTAATAATAATAATTTGTTATCATTGATTCTCTGTGGCATCTATCACTATGAATTTTGTTACTATTATCATCATATTATTTATGTTGTGCTGTGCAGCCTGTGCTGCATTGCTCTGAGGCAGCCTCTCTTATAGTTTAGTCCCTTTTTCTAGACTAATGGATGCTATCATCACTAAAGGCAAACAAGTTCCTGCTTGGGAATATAGGATGAAAGAACCCTCCTGCGCCCCCCTCCCCTTTTCCATACTTTATTCTGGTTTAATCAGTGTTCAGTCTAGATTCTAAGACTTAGAACAGCTGGTTTTTGAATGACGCACCAAGGTGTAAGTGTTTTACAAATAATTTTAGGTGAAAATTGCGTTTCATATTCAACTTTTACCACAATCAAGAATGTGATTGACTTTATCAGGATCATAATCATGTTGAGAGTTAAGTCGCCAATTGTACACTTAAACGAACACTTGAATCCTCCAGAGAAAAAGCTTGTTTGAAGCAGAGATTTGTTCCTACATTTTAAATACTAGCAGTCCTATTCATTTAGACTTACATCTCCTTATTTCTCGGTGCTACTGTTGATTCCTTTTAATAGTTCAATCTTATCTCAAACACCAAATGGCAGGTAAAGAAGATACTGTAGATCAAAATGTACAGTCTTTCAAATCACTTCCTCTGCAAAATTCATCAATTCATGATGGACAGCAGCATTTCCAACCATCTATTCCTCCGCCCTATGCATATGGCAATGAGCCAGGGCCAGTTGGTCCCATGACCAATCTTGCAGATCAGCCTTTAGATTTTGCTCCTAGGTTCAGTCACGATCATGGTCTAAGAACGCATTCCGGCTTTGCTCGCAATGATTCAGCTGGATCCACTAGAGGCATTGATTCTGGTGTCCCCATGCCTTCCTTAAATTCATGGTCTTCTATTGCTCCTGGCATGGTTTATCCACCAATTCCTCCTGTTTTGGCTTCTGGAACACAGGTTCTGGATTTGTTTTATAATTCTTTTTGTTCTAGGTCATCAAGATAAATTCCTGAAAATTGTTATAAATTTTCAGCTTGATCCTCCAGTAGCTGTACCTTCTTCTGTTCCTGGACACACACCGCCCCCATTTGGAAGGTTTACTGGTTCTGGTATCACCCCTGCAATTCCTACTGCCGCTGCTCCATTTCCTGGAGCTGTACTTCCTCCCACAGTCTTATCTGGTGATGCATATGGCATGTCAAATATTTCTGAACGTCCAAAAAAGGTAAACGGCCACATGACCTGATATTGGAAATATGATAATCTGCTAGTTAGCTGATCCTGTAATTTTAGGCTTCTGTGCCAAATTGGCTCAGAGAGGAAATCAAGAAAGCAGTGATCACAAGTTCTTCTGCTGACCATCCTAAGGAGGATGCTGAACTCATGGAAGATCAAGGAGTCGACAAGTCTTTCGCAAAGGGTGATCAAACTGATAGTAAAAGTATTGATTCTTCTAGGTCGACTGAAGAAGAAGATGATGAGGTTCTGTATAATATATTATTTTCAGAATGAGATTAATGCTTTTCCATGCACTATCTTATGGATGGGGGCTTAGAATCAATACTTTTCTGGTTATCCAGATGAGACTTCCTCTATGTTCTCTTTTGATTGTGGAGTTCATCTTTTGCGCTATGCAGGATGTTGCGGAAGGAGCAAGAACTGCAGCAATAAACCAAGAAATCAAGCGCGTGCTGACCGAAGTACTTTTAAAGGTTTTGTTGCTAAACTAAATCTGATCTACATGTTTTCAAAAATTCGATAACCATTCTTGAATTTCATTTCCTCACATATTCTGCTTTCATGTAATCTCGAAGTCTGAATTAGTACTTTGTTTCCTCATTCTTTTGGTTGATTTAGAAGGAACTTTGTTACATGAAAATCCCTTCTGGAAAAGGAAACCAATTATTTCTTTGGAATTTAGTTTTGGGTTATGACATTTGCAATGGGGATTGGAGTATCCACACATATATTCATTTCTATCTAGATGTTCTCTTTGTTTTACGGATTTTGAATTCATTTGTTTCTATTTTATGGATTTGTAAGGAAGCTAAAATTACTCTTTGAAGTTGATGTACGTTGGATTATCATCTCGTAGTTAAGTTGGGATTTTTTGGGGGGAATTGTGCCAAAGAAGGGAGGACTTTTTGATCCTGTGCAATGGCTGCTGTTCTAAGTCATAAGTTTGGTTGGGAAGAAACAAAAGAAGTTTGGATTCTGCTTGGGCTAGATTCAGAAATGTCTTATTATTGTTGGCTTAAGCATAGGAAATTGAGACCTTTGGGCATCTCGTTTGCTTCAGTCGTGGACTTGCTTCTTATTACTATTTGATGAGGGGAGGATTCTGTATCTGCCGTTCCTGTCCTCAATAAATGTGTGAGAACATGTTGGTGTTAAGACTTATTCTACAGCATAGCTGACTTAAGAAATTACTACGAAACATTTCTATATGTATCATGTTTCTGTGCATGCATGTTCATATGATTTCTACACAGGTTACTGATGAACTGTTTGATGAAATTGCTACGAAAGTTCTCGATGAAGATGATCTCACTGTTGAAGGTAACTAACTATCTATGCTCTTATTCCCCCCCCCCCCCCCCCCCCCCCCCCCCCCCCCCCGGGTGGAAAAAAAAAATTAACTTCTGTGCATTTGCAAGTAGCAGTATCTAAGAAGTTAAGCAAGTATTAATTTGTCGACCCTTTTTTTCTTCTCTCTCTCTCTCTCTTCTCATTCTCACAATGCTGTTTTTCTTTTTCCATTCAGCCAAGCTCAATATAGTTACTTCAAATCAGAATGTCTCTTCATCTCCCTTGCCAGTCTCAACTCCCAAAGCTTCTGCCAAGGTTTTGATACCAGTCAAAGTTCAGGAACCTGATAATGACGATAGTAGTCAAAAGTCGAGTTCCAGCTCACCTGGAGATGTACTTGGTCTTGGAAATTATGCTTCTGATGATGAAAAAAATGATGATAGAGATGGTGAAATCCAGAGTTCAAATATGCAAGGTTCCAAGACAAAGTTCAATATTGAGCCATCAAGTACAAAAAGAAATTTAAGAGATATTCAGGATGCAGTTGGAAATGCTAGCACTCAAGGAAATGTTATAGAGCACAGTGCAAATCATGTAATAAGTGACATCAATAATGGTTCAACCAGTTCAGTTAATGAAATGAGTAAAAGCACAGGCTTCAATAAGCTGAATGGTGATTGGGTGGATGGAGAAATGGGTCAAGAACATTCATTGAAGCCAAGCTCTAAAGGTAAAGATAATGAAACAAAACTTGGTGATGGAACTGTCTCTGGGACAAAGGATATTTTAGGCATGGTATCTGATCAGCATGGAAAGAATGTGAATGGTAAAAAAGGATCTAAAGATCCTCAAGATGGGGAAGCTAAAATAAAACTACATAATAGTGGTAAGCAGGAGAGTAGGGGTTCTTCGTTGAAAGATCGTGTTAAGGAAGAAGGGGAGGTAAAAACTAGGACAAATGAAAAAGCAGATGAGAATCGTCGGAAGCAAGATCCCAGGCACCTGAGGAACGAAGAGACGGATGATCAGAATGTCCAAAAGGAAAAATTGAAGGACCAAGGTGTTAAGTCTGGCGAGAAAGGTAAGGATTCTGACTCAAGACACAGGTGTACGCATCACAATTCAAAGGAAGAAAGGAGAGAAGACAAGCTTCTCAGGGCTAGCACTAAAGATGGTACTGACAGAAAAAGGGTGTACACAAAAGACGAGGAAGGCAGAACGAGACAGAAAATCTCAAGTGAATCAAGTAGGCACAAGAGCAGTAGAGACAGAAATAAAGACAAGGCAGTTGATCATTCGACCAATTCAAGTGATGACTCGGATGATTCTAAAAGGTATTTCTTATGGATGTTCCTATTCTTTTTCCCTTTTGAAAAAGTTATATGGGACTTCATTCCTAGTTCCTTACTGCAGGAAGGTGAATTCAAGAAAACGTGACAAATCTCCATCTCCAATCAGGTCTAAGAGAAGGTATTGTAATCCTAAATCTCTAATTCACATTTGCATCTTTGATATTCCAGGGAGGTTTGACTGTATAATTTTATTTTCTTTTTATTGTTGGACTACAAAAATGAATATTATTCCCAAAATTATTTCATGATTATGCTTTGTGGTTTGATCATTATGATCAAAAGTGAAGATGTTAACGGTCCTATAAGAAGTTAATAGAATATATCTCTTGGAAATTGTAAGATATGGGCATCATCACTGTCCTGTTTTCAAGTTTATCATTTACTTCAGGAATTGAAAAGAATCCTGTGAATTATTACTCCGTTTCTTTTCTTGTGGATTGTCCAATCCATGCTCTTCTCCTACACATAAAGATTGAGGTTATCTTTTATGGTGTATGGTGTATGCTAACAAATAGTTTCTTGTTAAGTTTTACACTGCACGAGGCTGAGCATCTCTCTTCTAAGCTTTTGCATGTTTAACTCACCAAATCAGTATAATGGATGCTTTCATTTCTAGACAAGTATCGCGGTCACCACGTATCAAGCACTCTCAGCGCAGGCATTCTCCCTTCTCTTCTCTTGAAACCACCAGGTATGCCGCAATGTCTCATAGATTAAGTTTGTGTATGTGTTCTCAGGACATATGCACACTCACCCTCATAACAGTAAGCTGCTCCAATGGATGCTTCAGATTCTTTGTTACTAATTGTTCTTTAGGACTAACTATACATATCATGCAGGGCAAGGAGGTCAAGATCTAGGTCTCCTGCAAGACGGCGCAGATGACTGTCAAACGATTAACAGAATCCTAACTAATTGTATCAGTTTGAAGACTCAGAATCTTGATTTCAACACTTGAATCTGATCCACTCGGAAAAGATTTATGAGCTGCAGATCGTATCGAATTTGAAGAGGAGGCAATGCAATGAAAGTCTGTTTCAATGGCTTCACTAGGTGGTTGTGATACTCTGAGGGCCATGCTCGTGAGGGATTGATGCAGTCTGTTTAAACTGGCGATGCGACATAATACTGGTCTAGGAGCTGCTGCTGCTTTAAATATAGAGATATTGGTTACTTCTAGCTAAGTTTCCTTCAATGTATGACGATTGTGGATTTGAAGGGAAAACCTCAGAAGGTGTTTTGATTTTCTAATGGTTAGTTGCCGGAGTAAGGAATGAGCAAAAAGTGTATTGTATGATGGGAGAAGGAATTTAACTCAAGGTTTGAATTTTTATGTATGTATTCGAGTTTGCATTGGAGAAATGTTCCTAAATCTTAATAGCCCCTGTTAAAAAAATTTAGGTTCGAGTTCTGGCGCTGTGACACCCTCCTCGGGCTTGCTGTGTTTTTACATCCTCTGAGATGGCTTATCAAACTGCCAAAAGGGAGTACGCCAAAACAAACTTTTCCATGGGCTGGACTGCCCTCATCTCTCTCTCTAATTTGAGTGGCATTAACATTTAGCACATGTTAACGGGGTATTTAGCACACGTTAAGGGGGTGTTTGGCGCGTTGGTTTGGAATTAGAAACTCCAGCACACGTTAAGGGGGTGTTTAGTACGTTGGTTTGGAATTAGGAACTCTGGAGTTCTGTGGCTGGAATAAAAAACCTTGGGATTTTTTATTCTTGTGTTTGGGGTGCAGAGTTGAGTTTGACTGATTTGTTAAAACCTGTGTTTGGGGTGTAAGGTTGAGTTGGGCTGAATTTGTTTAGTTTGTTTTTTTTTATATAATTTTTTTAGACTGTATTTTTTTTTATAATTTTTTAGACTATTTTTTGCACTATTTTTTTTACTTGATATATTTTTTTGTTGAATTGCATACCAATATCATAACCAACTATGTGGAGCAATTGTCACAACTATAGTTAAATTTGAATTATACTATGTGTAGTTTGTATAACTATATTCTATCTCATTCATTCTATTCATGATGATGTAAAATTGAAGAATATTAGTAGAAACATAGAATTAATAAGTGCATAGTAAGAAGGGTGTTGCTAAGGTAAAGTAAAGCCAAAATAAAACTAAGTTTTGAAGTTAAAGATATCATAAAGCCCAGTCTGAAGGAAATGACAGAAAAAGAGAAGTAGTTGTCCAAATACAAATGTAATATATAATAGTAGTAGATGAAAGTGATGAAAGTTTCAATTCTTCGTTCAATGAGAGTCAGGTTTTAGGTGTTTTTCCCAAAATTTTGACATAGTAATCATACTTCCAATCTTGAGAGAATGCAAAGAAAGAATTCAACATCATACTATTTGAGAGAAGAGTTTTTTCAACAGCCATGCAGTCTTGCCTTGTCATATCCCTGGAATCGCCTTTAGTTTTGCATATAGCTCATTCACGCGGACTCTTTCAACAATAATCATACTTCCAATCCTGAAGACATACGTCTCCTCCTACTTGGTCTAAATGTTCCTATGTCTCCTATTCGACTCATGGGCATAGCTGATGTGTTCTCTCCCATTGATGTATCGAGGGGAGGTGGATCGCAGATGAATGAATCTTCAAAGTCAGGGTTGAAGTCATCATCTACGTCAATTGCAGCATCCGATGCCAAATCAGATGGAATCTGTGCGCTTGCCCTGTTGCTCTATCCAAATATGATGGCTAGATCATTAAACCAGAGGAATGACTTGTTTCAGAGACCTCTAGCATCTGGGTGACCCTGCATCATAATATGTTGACAAACATCAGTTCATGTGATCTTTTACTATTTAAAAAATAATAATTATAAGGATATTTCTCTTACCTTCACCCACGTATCAAATATGTCATCGACCTCGATGCATTTGCGCTCCTCATTCCATCCAAACCCACTGCACGCAGGCCCTAACATCTCAGCAATTGCTTGGTACTGCTTTTTCAGGATTCTCACTCTGGACTCTAGATTCGGTTGACTTGTATGTCGCACCCCGGGATCTTCTCCTTCATCATCTTCTGCACCTAGACCAAAAAACCAAGCCTTAAAGTATAGGTATTCGTCGGTCGGTCGGGGTCGGTTTTGGGGGAAAACTGACCCCAAAAATTGACTGGTCGGTTTCTTCAACTAGTGCAGAAACCGACCGACCGTCAGTCGGTTTCATCGGTTTTTTTTTTTTTTTTTTTTTTTTTTTTTTTTCAAATTACCTCCTTTAATTTTTCAATTTTTTATTTTAATAATCATGATACTTTACTAACTTAATAATACTAGAACCAAAAATTATACATAATTAAGTTGGTTTTTTCAAGTATTCTTTTTCTTTTATTTTGCTGTTTTTACTTTTTAGTATATATTTTTATTTGTAATAATCATGACAATATAAATTATTTTCATTGATAATGAATGGTAAATTTTTAATCTCTCTTGACATGAATAATTATCCATCTATTTCAATTTTCATTTCATTGAAAATTGAAATTTTTATGTGACTTGTAAAATGAATAATTGTCATTTGTCCATCTACCTACCTATAAATTGAATAAATACTAATATTAAAGATTCAAAATGTTGATTGAAAATCCAAATACGATATACATATTACATAAGTCCAAAACTCCAAACATATGGAATAACATAAATTTTCATCAATATTAAATCATTACATAACTTAAGTCCAAACTCCAAATGTATGAAACAACAACATTAGCAAAAGTTTTCATCACAAAAGAGAACAAAAGCCATTAAGTCAGTTTAATACAATATAAGTTTCATTACAAAATAAAACATAAGTTCAAGTTTAAATGACGAAGATCTAAAATCTAATAGCTAGAGGTAGATGCCAAGTTCGAAAAGTCTTCAATGTCTTTTTCTTCTTCCATGATTGCTCTGAATCCTACAAAATTGGTATAAGAGCAAAAAAAAGTCAATACTTTCATGATTAAATAATACTAGTAAAGCAAAGAAAAAAACTAAAAGAAAAGTACAACTAAACTCATACCTTCTTCAATCGCTGTATCTTCCTCCAATTCTTTGTAAAATTCCAAATATATCGGGTTAGAATTGAGCCAATTCTGAGTGCATATGAGAGCCTCAACTGTTTTTGGAGCCGATGAAGAGCAAGAAGAGTCAACTATACGTCCTCTAGTACTAAAAGCTGACTCAGATGCTACAGTTGATACAGGAATTGCCAAAATATCTTTACTTATTGCACTGGAACCTCAAATCGATTACCATTTTTCTTCCACCAAGCTAGTATGTCAAAAGTACTTTCATCTTTCACCTTAACAAGAGTTTCTAACAGATACACATCAATCTCTGACTCTCTATCAAAAGCAGTAGTCTCAACACTTTCAAATGAACGTGCAAATCCATATTTATCATCCACATCAACATCCATTCTTTGAACTCTATCCATATTCATATTAGTGGCACTACCACTGCCACTACCACTAGAAGAAGAAGATAAACTATATGCATGGAAGAGACGTCTCAAAAGATGTTTTACTTTATCAGTCATATTTTTAGCCTCAACTGGACCTAACATGTCACACCCCCTCCCGAACTACCTGTTATCTTAGCCCGGAGGAAGGCGTGAAGCCAACAGGCATCGTTTCACTGCTTAACGATACCTATGACCTTTTTAATTCCTGATAAACAAACCATACCTGTAAACGAAATACTTTACATATCACACAGCGGAACCTTGGAAAATTTCTACATATGCACACGGAGCAGATATAGTTCAAAACCTCACTTGAACAATCCAAACACAACCACTCGTTGTTTACACAACCACGACCACTAGTGCATACACAAATGAAACTATACGTTCCTTTTAAATCTACACTACGAGCAGACTCGCTATATAATACCACCCACGTACAAAGTATCTAACTCTGAGAACCCTCAGCGGCGATGGCAGGATCTCAGGCACTGGGAGCTCGATCTCTACCTGAAAAGTTGGAAAAGCATTGAAAGAATGAGCTGGGAAGCTCAGTGAGTGACTGAGTTTAAAACTATTAACTCGTAAATCATAACATATAACATCAATAGCTTTTACAGAAGTCCAGCAAATGTGTCAAAAATATTAACCATTTTAAACATATGACAAATTAGTTGTGTAAGACTAGCCCAGTACAATCAATGTTCATTCTACGATGTAGTGGGGCCCGCCCAGCACTCCCATCGTCTTTGTCGTAGTGGGGCTCGCCCAGCACTCACGACAGCATTGTTGTCACGGAGTACACTCAACGTCGACAACAGAAAATGACCTGTGTGCACACGGTACTATACAACCTCGGGCTCAGTATCTCAACCATTAACTCATTCAGGTCTCAGAGAAACACATGAAAACCTTTAACAGTTCTTGCTAACACATGTAGACTTGGAATTAAGGTATTTCTTCTAATTTCAGAAAATCAGTAAACATATGCTCACAACGAACAATTTAAATCATTTTTAGGAAACCATATATGCTTATGAATATGTGTTCAAGAGACCATAAATCTTTAAGCTACATCATTCTTAGGAAGTCTTTTCTTTTCATGAACACAAGTTCAAGCATAGAATTTATTTTTAGAATTCATTTTGTCACTCACAGCGTTAATATTAGATTCTCGGTCCGTAAATTTGTCCTATTTCTTCTTGGCCTGACAAATAAACAAAACCAAGCATTAGAATCTTGACCTCACGAACTTAAGGCCTAGGGTTGCAAAAAAAAAACCCTCCCATCTATTTCCTGCACTTTACAGATTTTATACCCTAAACTCACACACCTATAACTTTTCCACTACTTGCTCAAAAATGATGTTCTTTATACCAAACTCTTCCTTTTTGAACCCTCTAAAACTTATCTGAAGGAATGAAATTGAAATTCCTAAAGGATATGTCCGTAAATACCTCGAAAGCTACTTCCTACAAAATAGGTTTCTGCACTTTCCAGACTCGTTTCCCTGCTGCACCCTGAACTTAACATGAATTTTAAAGCAACTTCTAGTCAATGTCTAACCACGACTTCTTCATGAAAGTTATAGGAAATTAAATCATCTTTCCAACCATACCTAATACAGCTTCTAATTCTAAGTCCACAGATCAGAACATCCAAAATAACAGAGGTTCCCCGGATTTGACAGCAAAAACATTCCTTCAAATCCCTCTTCACAAATCATTAACATAACATCATATTTTGCTCGAGCTTCCTTCACGAAATTTGTTTGAAAATGAGTTAACTTTCCAGAAAATCAAACCTCACCTCTTAATTCTTCTTGTGGAGCTCAAAACAACCCAAATATCAGCAGTGAGCAGGATTGATCACCAAATCTGCCATGCAACCTTGAATTGAATCTTCTCCCTTTCTTTTTCAACTTCAAAACTAAGAAAATCCTCCTTCCTCTCTTTCTCTCATCCTCTCCCACGAAATGCCCTGTTTTTCTTTAATAAAAAAGAAGCAAATGGGAGAAAATGGGTTAAAAAAACTTATTTAATTATTTTTTTGGTGGTGAGTGCTCCAAAGTTTATCAATTCCCACATTTCTTTTTCCTTTTCTTTTTTTTTTTTTTAAAACAAAACATACACCTTCCACTTTCCATTTCTCTTTTGTTTTAGTTTCTTTTTTTTTTTTTTTTTTATTTTATTTAGAAAAAAAAATAATACAACACATTCCACATTTCTTTCTCTTTTTTTTTTTAACAAGCTTACCAATACATTTTTTCTTAAGAATTTTCAAGGAGGGATTCTGGGTTTACATAACAAGTTCTTGAAACAAAATGACAAAAACTTTAATTTGTATTGTGGATCCAACACAACAGCAACATATAATAACAAATTGGTCTTCTCATTATTTCCTTAATATTTATCAAATTTAGTCTTCATAATTTCCACCAAATTAGCCACATCACAAAGAATTTTATTTCTAGTATCCTCAAAATTCTTTTGTATGCAATTTTGAATTGTCCTAATTTGGTGGAAAACCATGTTAGAAAGCCTGAATTTTTTAAAGTGACATTATAAAACACTTCCAAGAACCTAAGCAACATCCTAGCATTCTCCCAATCTTTTTTAGTAGGTCGTTCTTCATTTGCATAAGCAGGTTCTTCATCCTCAAATATGTCAAAAGCTTTTTGAAATTTTGTAGTCGCCTCAAGCATAAGATAAGTAGAGTTCCATCTAGTAGCAATATCAAGACATACTGAACTCTTACAAGAAATCTTTTGACTTTCAATACACTTCTTAAATTTTTTAGAACGTGCAGGAGAAGACCTCACAAATTTTACAACATTGCGAATCCTACCAATGCACTTATAATGCTCCTTGAAAGCATCACATACAATGAGATTTAATATGTGTGCACAACATCTAACATGCAAAAATTCACCATCCAGCAATAACCCACTATCAAATCTTGTAATAAAAAAAGCGACAGCAGTATCATTCGAACTTGCATTATCAACAGTCAAAGTTATAACTTTCTCAATGCCCCAACTCTTTAAATTCCTTTCAATGGTCTTACCAATGGTTTCTCCTTTATGATTCTCAATGGTAGATAAACTAAGAATCCTCTTGTGTAATTTCCAATTAGAATCAATGAAATGTGCCGTAAATACCATATAATTTAAGTTTTGTCTAGAAGTCCAACAATCAGTAGTGAGAGAAGCTCTATATTGCGTTGTCTTAAACATGTCCCTCAAACACGTTTTCTCACTAACATATATTTTAAGCACATCCCTAGCCATAGTTATTCGAGATGGAATGACAAACTTAGGCTCATACAAAGCTATTGATTTGTTGATAAATCTTTTAAAGCCTATACCCTCCCCAAACCTAAAAGGCAATTCATCTAAAATAAGCATCTCAGCAAGAGCTCTTCGACAACTCTCCAAACTAAATGACTCACAACCAAGTTTTGAATCCTCAACAAAAATAGCTTCTTTAGGTTTGAATACTAATTGTTGTTGTCTTGGATCTTTCTTCCTTTGGTAAGGGTATTTCTTACAATTTTCTATATGGTGTTTCAAAGTACCAGTACCATTGCGCTTGGAATGACATGCATACTTAAGCCCACAATATTTACACTTAGCATACGGATCGTCAGGATCACAATCTTCAATTTTTACAAAATGATCCCAAACTATAGAGGTTTTAGTATTCTTATGCTTTTTGGTTGGACTCGAAAAACCAACCTTAGCCTTGCCCTTACTTTTAGTTTTCTTGACCCCCCGCTGTATTCTCAACAACAAGGGAACTATCTGAAGATTCTGGACTATTTGCTCTGTACAACAAGAAATTAAATTAAATTAATAAATAATGAGCAATAAACATAAACATATTAATAAAGGAGGAGGAAAAAAGTTCATTTTAAATCAAAAGGAAAAGTTAAGCATACTAGCATAGTGTTGTACATTCGTGTAACTCTCAACCATAATATAATGTTCCATCTTCCCTAATGATAAAACTAGTGGAATAATGGAAGTTTGTAAATTTGCTAGAAGACACAAATTTCAACAAATCATCGTTTCAAAAACGTAAAATAAAATAACAATCTAACCACTATAGAAGTAACAAAATAGATCCAAACATTCTAAATAATCCAAACATCTCCATCTCAAAGATTAAATTTTTTTAAAAAGGAAAAACTTAAACAAATCTCAAATTTACCCAAAACTCAACTTTTAAACTTCATTTTTCCACCAAAATTTTAAAACTTCTCATACAAAACACAACTTCATGTGTGAACCAAAAAGCCCAACAATAACTCATCACTCAAAATCAGAGGACTCCATATAAAACAAATTAACACACAAATACTTTCTCAACAAAAATAGTATTTGGTTCTTGAATCCATACCCTTTAAAATCGGAGGACTCCATTTCGAAGAGAAAGAGGTTGTGGCTGGAGGTGAAAAGGCAGGACGCCTCGATGGTTTCCATTTGGACTTTGACTGGCACAACCCACAGGTGCACTGAGAGGGAGAATGGAGAAGACGCAGAAGATGCAAAACGGCAGAAGAGAAGAGAAGCCTGAGAGGGAGAACAGAGAAGACGCAGAAAAGAAGAGAAGCAGCAGGGGCAGTCAGCGTGAAAGGAAATTTTGAAAATCAGAAAGAAGTTAAAGCCTTAAAGAAACATCTAACCCTTAACCTAAATGAAAACGCACGTTTTGATGGATATTATTAAAAAAAAACTTAATAATTTATATATTTTTCGGTCGGTCGGTCGATTTTTTATAACCCAAACTGCCGATCGACCGACCGAACATTTTCTATTTGTATAAACCGACACCGACCGACTATGTATGAAAACCGACCGACCGACGTCGATTCGGTCAGTTTCGATCGGTCGGATCAGTTTTCGGTCTCACAATGAACACCCCTACCTGAAAGTGCCATTATCGACTCGCCATCCACATGCATGGACGGGGTGTAACAAACACTCAACCAATACGACATTTTCTTCGGTGTCCATATATGCTTAGGGCACCTAGCTCTCGACAACAATTTTTCCATCTAAAAAAACACGTGTGTTTGAATAGCATAGTTCAATCATACACAATATTTGACAAGTATAAGATAACATTCATGATTATGTAATTAATTTATTCATATTATATGAATGTTATTTACACATAACAAACATATCAACAAAAAAAGGGTGAATATAAATAAACATATTTTACATATATATAACAACAAAAAAGAAGACCCTAAGAGCCGATATGGATAAATAGTCAATTGGCATTCCAGCCCATCCACATCTGGTTTGCGAGAGTTTCCCTCCATTCAGTCCAGGCATCTGTTGTCTCTACAAAGCTAATGTTGTCTGCGTTCATCCCATTTGAATCGAGATCACTTGGGTGCGCCTCCTCAAATGTGGGATTTGGGCTCATCTCTCGACCAATCAAGTTGTGCAACAAACAACATGCAGTTATCGTCCTACACTAGACTTCGACGGGATAAAAGGACTTTCCTCGAAGGATTGCCCATCGCTCCTTCAGCATATTAAACGCCCTCTTGATGACGTTCTAGGCAGATGGATGTCTCATGTTAAACAACTCTTTCAGACTGTTTAGTGATTCCCTCCCTGTCAATCAGTTAGGTGGTAGTATTGTACTTCTTACGGGGCTAGAAATCATTCGGCATTGGGATATCCGGCATCGCACAAGTAGTAATACCCTGCGATCATGTTAGGATTATCAATGCCACAGGTGGATATGTATACGTTCATGTACATATAGGGAGGAAGTTGAAATCAGTGTTTTACCCCTTGGGACCTTCAATCCTGTTGGTCGGAAAACTGCATCATGCAAAACCCTAGAGTCTGATGCATATCCTTTCCATCCAGGAAGGACAAATATAAATTCACCGTTTTGAGAACACACAACAAGAATATTTGTGGTGATCTCACCCTTCCTCGTCCTGTATCGTTGGCAATCGGCTGCACTTACGTTTAGGGGTGTGCATGGTTCGGTTTGGTCTGATTTTGATCAAAATCGGTGACCAAACCAAACGTCTCGGTTATGAAAGTTCCTAAACCAAAAAAACCAAAGTTTCTTCAATTTTAGTTAAAAATCGAACCAATTAGTTTCGGTTCCAACTGATTCGGTTCGATTTTTATCCGAAAGTTGCTTTCCATTTACTGTGGTCACGAAAAAGAGTGAGAAAGGTGGGTGACGAGCGAGGATGAGGATGATAAACTTAGAGAGCATGGGGCAAAGAGTGAGAAATGCAATGAAAGGCAGATGAAAAGGCGTCGTCCATAGTTTCGATAGATGAAAAGTCGTGGAGTAGATGTAGAGGAGTCGTGCATAGAAGCGAAGGCAGTAGATGGCCATGAGAGACTGAGAGGCAGTGGAGAGAGTGTCAAAATTTGTAGGGAAGAAGGGGAGAGAGAGGGTAGTGGAGAGAATGTCAAAAGTTGTGGGGAAGAATGAAAGAAAGAGGGTCAATGGTTTTGGGAAGAAGGAAAGAGAGGAAAAGAGAGAGTGAGGGAGGGATTTGAGGGATGGCGGGGAGAGAGAGAGAAAGAGGAGGCTTACAACAATAAGAGATTTGATTTAGGGTTTCTAGGGATATGGGATTTAGGGTTAGCAATTAAAACATAATCTTTGGGCTTGTAAGTTATGGGCTTTTTGGAGGTGGGATGAAGTGGTGAGGTGGGTTAAATTTATTAAAGTAGGCTGGATTTTTTAAAAAGGAATTTAATTATTTCGGTTCGATTTTTTCAGTTTTTAAAATAGTCAAACCGTGAACCAAACCGAAAATTTCGGTTTTGTAAGAGATTAAACCGAAAAAACAAAAAAATTACAAAAATTGAACCAGTCGGTTCGAATTGGATTGGATTGGTTTGTCGGTTCGGCTCGATTTTTGCACACCCCTACTTACGTTCACTTTAATATGTGTCTCATCCAAAGAACCTAAACAATTATGCGATAAAACAAGAGATATGATTTCAATGGTGTAGTAACGAAATCATAACTCCAGTTTAAAGGTTAAGTACCTCAAACCATCGCCACTTCTCGTCCTGGAAGGTATTTGGTGACTGGTTTAGGTGACTTCAGTAACACTGAGTGAAGTCTTATTATCGCATTCAGGACGACGTTGAAGTGTCTGGACGCAGTCTCACCAGATCTTGCGAAATGTCCTCGCATTACTCAATTCTTCACATCGCACGCAATGATGTGGAGGAATATGCACCACCTCCTTCACGTCCACGTATTGAGTGAATGTCAACCCCTCTCTTACCTTAAGCATCTCATATAGGATAGCAAATGTTGTCCTATCCATCCGTGTATTTTCACAACAAGCTAGATCGTTTTCGTGTATAAGACGAAAGAAATTTAACTGCCTAATTTGGTGTCTTACATGGGGGGATTGATTGTCAAGTCTCCTTTGTCATTGCATTATTACAACGAAGGTTACTGCTAATTGAATTGTGTGACGCATATGACTGTAAGTATTGCTATCAACTCATGTGGGTCAATATCCAGTCCGTCCATTTATTACTTTAGTTATATGATCCAAACAAAACAATTTCAGGTACATAAAATTCATTGGTTCCATAGCAGGCTTCATAGGACAACTACGGTTACACCAACTGTGAATCTTAAAACAAATAAGAAAGTGTGGTATTCTCCACTATAGATAGGTACAAATGCACTTCCTACGTGTTGACTAAGTATTTCATTATGTATAGGTTCTACGAAATCCAATTGTCAATTTGCATCCATATTGTATACACTATATGCTGATTATGCTTCCTCAAACATGCTATAATACTTGTGTACTGCTCCACTAACGCTGTGTATTTGTATATGGCATTTATACCCTGTCGTATAGATATTGGGCCTATGCCCGACAAATACGACATAAAACTTTTTCCCTCACATAACCCTAATGTAACACACATGTAATAATAAGAAACATGTTTCAAACAAATGTGTTACAAAAAAAAAAAGGGAAAAAAATATACAAAGTTAGTCTAAAAAAATTGTGTTATATAAATATTATTTAGAAAATATGTATATATTTTAGATTTGATTTGAGGTATAGTTTTATTACTTATTCAAGTTTATGATTCAAGTTTTGGTGCTAAGATTGAATAATTGATCTAAGTATATGTGTAAAAATAATCTTCTAACAAATATAAATTATTAGTTTATTATCATTTCCTTATAATTTGTCATCGACTCAATAGAAATTTTGCTTAATTTTCCTTTTTATATAGATGCAAACACTAATTTAAAATTGATTTGATTGAATAAAACTAGTGGGATACTAATTTTGTAGGAAATGCCATTTTTTATTTATCGAAAATTGCTTGTAACATTGAACTTCTATTTTTTTTTTTTTTTTCAAATTCCATATATGTATTAATAATCTCAAAAAGTTATAGGTGATAATTGCTACTTTTACCTTACTAGCAGTTTGTCTCGTTTACTTCAAAAAATTACTAATTCATAATTTTAAAGAAAGAAAGAAAATCATTTTGTAGACTGCCTTTTCGTAAAGTTTTGTTAATCAACTCAAAATGACTTAAAAAATAGTTCCAACACTTGTTAATCCAAAAAAAAAAAAAAAAAAAAAACAAACAACAAGCAACATTTAGTCTTAACACTAGTGTAATACTAATTTTGTAGGAAATACCATTTTTTATTTATCCAAAATTGCTTGTAACATTGAACTTCTTTTTTTTTTCCAAATTTCATATGTATTAATTTATACCTTAGATATTTACAACAATCTCAAAAAGTTATAGGTGATATTTGCTACTATTACCTTACTAGCAGTTTGTCTCGTTTACTTCAAAAAATTACTAATTCATAATTTTAAAGAAAGAAAGAAAGTCATTTTGTAGATTGCCTTTTTATAAAGTTTTGTTAGTCAACTCAAAATGACTTAAAAAAATAGTCTTAACACTTGTTAATCAAAAAAAAGAAGCAAGCATTTAGTCCTAACACTTGTTAATCAACTCAAAATGAAGACATAACAATAACCACAAAAGTACACGACTTTATAAAAATAGTACATGCATATGAATTGGTAATGAGAATGTAACATTTAGAAAATGCATACAACTATAACATACAACTATACATATCCATCTCCAAGCAAAGTAGTATGTTCAATTTAAAAATAATCAACTACAACTTAAAAAATAAAATGGGGGTAACAAAAAATTACATAATCGTTTCGATGTAGGATGTACTTCGAGTGTTAGGGAAATATCGATCCAAGACAACTGTGCAAAGAAAAAGATTCAAAAAGTTAGCCAAGCCAATGGGGTGAGGAAAAATGTAAGTGCAATTGAAAGAAATAGTTGTTTGTAGATAGTGATTACCTTAGAGATAGTCGTTTGATCATTCACGTTATGATACTTCAATGAACAAATCAATGTCAATAGAAGATCAAATGAATGACATGTACCCCTAAACACGACATATAAGAATGTAGGAAAAAAAGTGTATTAGTTCATGAAAAGGATACTAGTAAACATTAGTATGGAAACTTAGAAAACAGAGAGCAAAGTAAATATCAAAGGCGAATGAAGAAGGCCTACCAATGAAGAGAACTGAAGACAACCTACCACCTCAACCACAATGGACAGATGAGTATACAAAGAAGTGGTTTGTTTGTGGGGGAGGAGTCATATATTTATAACAATTGAGTGCAAGTGTTGAGGTAGTAAGTGCAATTACTAAGCCCAACAACCAAAGAAGAGTTGGAGAAGTATATAAAAAACATGGCCTCAGAATATCATAAAGACAATTGAATGCCCAAGTACATAAACTCAACCACTACTTCCATTAATACAAATATCATAACATAAAAAAATCATATATTAATTGCCAATTAACAAGGGTAGTAAATACGAAAGGAATGTTAATCAAGGGTGGTAAATATGAAAGGGGGTTAGGTTTATTGCATTGACATGGCCTTTGAACGTATTTGAAGTAAAACAATAAGCAATACAGTGATTTGGCCGAAAGTGAAAAGGGAGAAAGTAATTAAAAATCACAACATAATGCAGGAGTTTCATACATAGCAACCACAAGCCAATATGAGGGAATTTAGATTAAGAAGCCTCAAGTTTTGGAAATAACTCATTCAACCCATCACTGGCAATGAACCAAAAAAAAAAAAATCATAAGGAGAAACATGAATTTAACTCATCATTGGCCATAGACAAAATAAGGGAGAAAAGAGAACAAAAATATTGCATACAAACCTAGAAACAACAAAATAATTCAACCGTAATAAGCAACGACAAACAAATCCAAAGGCAGAATGCAAAAAATGGATGATAGGCATGAAGAAACCTTAGGGAAAACGAATAATCATTCAAGTGTAGTGAAGAAAATACATAAACTCGTTTTTGTTACGCATTATCATTGGCCATAGATAGAACATGTGAGAAAAAACACAAACAAGATCAGTGTAGTAAATCAAAACAATATAAACAAAACCAAAACCAAAAACAAGTGTAGGAAAGAGTTCAAAAAAGAAAAAACAAAACAACATAAACAAAACCAAAACAGATTAGGGAATCATCATCGGCCATTAAGAAAACCAAAACAGCACGTATACATACCAATCACAAGCAACTAATCACATACAAGAACAGTGTAGTAAATCAGGGCATCAGGATTTTTGATCACAAGTGTAGTAAAGAGTTCAAATTATAGGTAAATAGAATAGAGAATCATCATCGGTCATTAATAAAACCCAAACAACACATATATATACCAATCACAGGCACCCAATCACATACCAAATCAAATGTAGTAAATCAAGGGCCTAAGGAACAGAATAAGGAAACATCATCGGTCATCAAGAAACAAAACAGGCGCCCAAACGAATGAAACCAAATCAAGTGTATCAAATCAGAGTCTCGTAAAATTTAACACAATTACATTAAACAAATGAGGTCAGATCGATGGATATGCAAAAAAAATAGAGAATATGCACAAATTGTTTGGCCTCAAGAAGCATCATCGGTTGAGGAAGAACGACATGCAAGCCGACCCACACCAAGCTCCAACGAAGCCAACAACCCCCTACCAACCCTCATTCAACTTAGGAACATGACCCTAGAATGAAGAAAAGAATAGTCAAGAGCGGAGGAGAGGGCTAGGCTGGTAAGGGGTTTGATCGAAACCGAGGAGGAGAGGTATTTTGAGAGATGGATCGAAGGGAGAAGAAGGATTCAAAGCCAGCGAGGGAGACAAATCCCCCATTTGAAGCCATATGTCCTTCGATTCCATTAGAGAGACGAAACAGAGCTTTAAGAGAGGAAAAAATCATTCGAATCGTGAGGGAGAAAAGAGCTAGAGTTTCGGAGAGAGGAGACAACGCAAGAGAAAAATGAGGGAAACGAGATAGAGGAAATGGCATACGCAGGATTGGTTTAGGGAGTAAATACGGGGGATTGGAATTGTTGAGATTTATGCCTTAAAGCCTCATAATTAATGATTTATTTAATAATTAATAATAATTTTGATTATTTTATTTGTAATATAATATTATCTATTATATGAAAAATTCAAAGTTATTAGTGTTGTAATGCCCGGCTTATTTACAGGCATTAATTTCAAATTATGGAAATTAAGTTGGAATGATTTTCATTGGGTAATTTAAATTTTAAGGTTAATTTGCAATTTGGAATGAGAAAAAGGGCAAAGTTGGAAAGCAATGATTGGTCAAGGGACATTTTTGGAAATCGAAAAGTTGTTTAAAAAAAAAATAATAAAAGAAAATAAATAAAAGAAAAGAAAAGAAAAGAAAAGAAAAGGCCCATCCTTATCCACCTTTTTTATTATTATTATTTTATTATTATTATTTTATTATTATTATTATTTTTATTATTATTTTATTTTATTATTATTTTATTTTATTATTTTTTTTTTCTTTCTCTTCTTCTTCCTCCCGACAGCCCCTCTCCCTCACCGAAAATCTCTCTCTCTCATCTTCTCTCTCTCCCTCCCTCTGACCGACCACCCATCCTTCACCGGCCTTCTTCTTCTTCTTCTTCCCCGCCGAACACCCATTCATCGTTGGCCTCCTCCTTCTTCTCTTCCGTCAGCCGCGAGCAGCTCGCCGGAGCTCGATCCTCGCCACCGGTTTCTTCTTCTTCGTTTGCTGCAACTCACGAAGAGTACCCACCCACCGCCGGCCTTCTTCTTCTTCCTCGTCGGACTGCAGCCACCGCCGAAGCTCCAACCTCGCCGCCGGTTTCTTTTTCCTTTCTTCTTCGTTTTCTTCCTCTGCCGACAGCCACAGCCGAACCCCCGTCCATCTGTCTTCTCCTTCTTCCTAGCTCACCGTTGCGTAGCCGATCTCCAACTGAGCAAGACACAGTCGCCGGAAAACCCAGATCCGCGAGCCTCGCACGAAATCCGGCCCTCACGAGCTCTCACGCGCCGATCGGAAGTCCCACGCGCCGCAGTCTCCGATTCCAATTTTCGACCTCGAACGGTCCCGGTTACGATCGTGTTCTGACTTGGGTAATTTCGTTACTCAATTGTTTTTAATTAAGGACTTTAAATGGGATCGATCGTTAAGTAATGGATTTAATTTTCAGGATATTGATTTGAGAATCAAACTACGGAATTGGAGACAACTATATAAATTTCCAGCAAGGTTGAAGGTTCCACACAGTCAATTTTATTGGGTGAGATACTGTGCTAAATTAAAATCGGTCTAAGGAAATAAAAAGGACTAAATGGAGCTCAATTATGAAATTTCAAGAATCTTGGACCAAGTTTTATAATCCTTATTTTTAATGGATTATTGAAGGTTAAGCAGGAGACCAGAGTTTGGAGGAGATTCTCACTGCTAGAATAATATTAATTATTCTATTCGAGGTAAGTAGTTATTTGGACTTTAAGCCCCTTAAGTTCTTAAATGTTTTGTATTTATGTTGATTAGTGTGTGAATTATGGAAATATGCTTGGAAACCGTATTTAGGAAGCATGTAATGGTTAATGGATACGTTCAAAAGTAGTTATAAGCTCAATTGGCATAAGTTGTGGTTATCATGAAAATTGGGGCTCAGAGTTATGATTTTATTGTGTTGACATATGGAATACCTTAAGAACTGCCCAAAGTTATATTTGGGAGAGTTTGAACACGTTTGTGGTTAATTGTGAACATTGATGCTTACCTAAATTTGAGTATGTGAAAGATGTCGTGGTTGATTAAGTTAATATGAGAATTATCGTGTTGGGCTTATGGTTTCCTGAACTTATTGTTATTCTAGTTAAGAGATTCAAAGTTACAAACAAATGGATGAAAATGTGCCTGAGGTTATGAATGAATTTGACTATAATTTTCCCCAGTAAGCTTAAATGTGTGGATATTTGCGTTAGACTAAATAGTTGTAAGTGTTTGGGACTTTAGAGATGATTGGTTAGCTGTGGAATGCAGAATACTGGAACTTTAGATTGATTGGTTAGCCGAGTTCAATGCTTTTGGGTTTGGGTTGGGTTAGTGGCTGAAGTAGAACACCCTAAAGTTATGCAATACTCAGGGTCGAGGACCGTATTTTATGTGTTCAGAATGGTCTTATGTTTGGGCTGATATAACGAGTTTTGGATGGGTCCGAATGTGAGTAGAGAGTTACTGGTCGTCCTGATTCCTAGAGTGGTTATGGAACTGAATTCTGGATTAAAAGGGATGGAGGGCTATGTGCCGCTAGCACAGGTATGTGCTTGTGAACTACGGGCCAGGTTGTGAATGTGGCCCGGATATAACAAATGATTTATGGTAGATTACCCTCGAGATTCCAAAAGTAGTGCGAAAATGCAAGGAGCTTGATAAAATAAGAGCCACCTGATCCTATGTCTCTCCTGGGCAAGTATGTAACTCTAGGTTGACTAGATGTGATGAGAGTGAGGGATTGTGTTCCTTCACTATGGTGCTAGCTTAGGGGTGATTCCCCATTATGTTGAGCGTAAGGATTGTGATCCTTATGGCCTGTGCGCTAGTTTATGTGTGATTCCCCACTGTGTTGAGCGTAAGGATTGCGATCCTTATGGCCGGTGGTGCTAGCTTAGGGGTGATTCCCCAATTATGTTGAGCATAAGGGATGCGTCCCTTATTGCCTGTATACTAGCATAGAGGGGTGATGTTCTATTGTATGTGATAGGAATGACTCTTCATCCCGCAGCGGAAGCATTGGATCGTCTTTGATTTATTTAGAATTAAACTCAAAATATATAAGGTTAAGCAAAAACTTACATTGAAATAAACATGGAGATATTTCTGGCGGGTCTTTATCTCTTCCACAAAGTCTTCCTAGCTATGACTCGAACAAAGGACCAAGGCTTGTGGGAGCCTTTTGAAAGAAAATCCCCAAGGGATTGGAGAGGAAGAGGTCTAGAGAGAATTCTCTAATTTTCTCTATTTTAGGAGATGTGTATTGTTCAGAATGCACAATGGCTCACCCCTAGGGTCCTATTTATAGTGGTCTAGGGAAGATCATAAAATAATATATTTTAATATCTAATATATTAAAATATATTTATCTAAACAATTTGAATCATATTCAAACCTTTTAAAATTCTCCTACGACATTTATTTCCTAATTTGAATCCAATTCAAATTTAATAAATATCTTTTCTTTAATGTATCTAATATACATTAATTATTTTCATATTTAATGTATCAAATACAATAAATATATTTTCCTCTTTTATATTTAATATATCTAATATATTAAATATTAATTTGAACACTTCAAATTAAATATTAATTTGAACATTTCAAATTTCTCTTTCAACTAAATTGACCTTTTAGTGTTACTGTGAGCTAGCAAGGGGACCTTATGGACCTACAGATTATAAGCTCCAATGATACAAAATCAATTAATTAAACTCTTTAATTAATTAATTTTCATTCATTAACTATAGGTCACTCCACTATAGACCTAGAGTTGCACTCTTATGCACTGTAGGACAAGTTGTGTCCATAGATATAATCACTACATGCAAGTCGATCCTTCACGAGTTGTTCGTAATTACAGCTGGGTCAAAAGTCCGTTTTACCCCTATAATTACATCTTGCACCTTAAGTACCACTGATCCTCTAATGAACAATCTGTTTATAATCTAATTATAGACTAAGTCCCTCTCGGGCCAGTGAGAGGGTGGGGCCCCATTGTTCAAGTCCCGAAATCAGCACTTAAGGGAACTACTCATCTACTTACCCTATATGGGAAGGAGTGAATTCCATCTTGTGAGATTATGTTCCCAGCTCCCTATTTGATCAAGTCCCCAAAATGGTAAGCATATTGAATCGGCTACAAAAGCCACTCTCACCCATGCAAATCAAAGGACAAGCCCTCACAGGCAGGAGTTCATAACTCACTCAGGATTAAGATCGAGTCGCATATGATCATCCTGATGAAATATTAATCTTCTCAATTAACGGATTTATAAAGAGAGATTAAATATTTCGTGGTCCAGTCTTATACAAACTCATTGTATAAGATACCCCCACTCACATGTCTCCACATGAATGATTTGGATCAAATCATTTGTAACTATTACAAAGTGGGCCGTATCAATAGTGTTACCAGGATAAGGCACCCAACCTTATCCATATACTATGACCCTTTAGGTTATTTCTTGAACATGATCCTTTCGTATGTCAACCACATACTGTTCAAGATTGCAATAATAACCTTGGATTTTTCATATAATGGATAATATTATATTGCAAATAAAATAATTAAAATAATTATTAATTATTAAATAAATTATTAATTACGAGGCTTTAGGGCATAAATCCCAACAATCTCCCACTTGCACTAAAGCCGGCGAGACATGTATCCTAGGGCATACTCTATACCCAAATTTCTGACACTGGAATGTTTAATAATAATATAAAGCTTCAGCCGAATATGATTGACTTCGATTTTTCCGATTTTTTGTTTTTTTTTTTCGTGCACCTCTTCGTACATCTGCTTCTTCATCACAGGTGATCGAAATTGCAGCAATGGTAATCTTTCAAGTAAAATACATGAAATCCTAACCCTTATGGGTTTTACAATGATCTAATCAAAGCAATAAATCTAATGCCAAATAGCCTAAACAATCAATTTGCAAACCACAAATATATCAAATATATGATAAATTAAAATACCCACCATCACAAAAATTTAATTCTAAATAAAACTCAAAGAGGCTCTGATACCAATTGAAGGAATGAACTTTTCATCCCGCAGCGGAAGCATTGGATCGTCTTTGATTTATTTAGAATTAAACACAAAATATATAAGGTTAAGCAAAAACTTACATTGAAATAAACATGGAGATTCTTCTGGCGGGTCTTTATCTCCTCCACAAAATCTATGGACCTACAGATTATAAGCTTAGGGGTGATTCCCCATTATGTTGAGCGTAAGGATTGTGATCCTTATGGCCTGTGCGCTAGCTTATGTGTGATTCCCCACTGTGTTGAGCGTAAGGATTGCGATCCTTATGGCCTGTGGTGCTAGCTTAGGGGTGATTCCCCAATTATGTTGAGCATAAGGGATGCGTCCCTTATTGCCTGTATGCTAGCATAGAGGGGTGATGTTCTATTGTATGTAGGCGTGAGAGTTATTTGCTTTCACGGCCTTAGTCAACCTAAGTTACATGGCTCGTTGGTAGTGCTCGAGACAATGCCTTACCGGGATGGACTCAGGTAGAGTGTGCGAGCGATAGTTGGATGGTTGATGAGTTGAGATTAAGAAGCAGATGTACGTGCCAGGACAACTTTTGTGTTGATGATGCTAGCAAAGGGGCGTTATCCCCAGAGTAATGAGTTAGGGGGCGATTCCCCTAGAGTGTTGATGAGGCTGGCATAGGGGCGTTATCCCCAGAAATTTGTGACGAGCATAAGGGTTGCGATCCTTATTGCCGTGGGTGCTAGCATAGGGGCGAGGACCCCAAAGATTTATGTTGAGCGTAGGGAATGCGTTCCCTAGCGCCGGTGAGCTAGCTTAGGGGTGATTCCCCACTGTGTTGAGCATAGGGATGCGTTTCCTATTGCCGTGTGCTAGCTGAGAGATGATTCCCCAGTATGTTGAGCGTAGGGATGCGTTCCCTAGCGCCTATGTGCTAGCCTAGGGATGATTTATCTGTTGAGATGAGTGTGAGGGTTATAGACCTTCACAGGGTTGGGTTCTATGTTACAGGACTCACAGGTATGACACGAAGTTAGGTTTGGTTAGTAGTGAATTTTGTGGAAGGTTAAATGGTTTCTTTAAACATTGGACCCCTAAGTGGGCTACTTACTGAGTATATTTATACTCATCCTTGCTACTTTGTTTGTTTTGCAGATTGTGCACATGTTCGGGGTGGATGACGCAGGCGACGACTTGACGAGACTATGGAGACTCCCCTAGTGTTCCTTTCCTTGATCGTTTACTCTTAGTTTTGTAGTTTGTTCTTTGTTGTAGTGTTGATCTGTAAATTCTAAATATTCTTTAGTTTTCGTGTATTTGATTAGATGTTCTTAGAATTCTTGTGTTTGATGTTGAAGCTCAGCATGTTTGATGTAGTTTGTTGGATGCTGAGCGTTTTATCTGAGGTAGAAGTGTCTTTCATTCGTATCAGGTTGTTGTAAAATTTTGGTTTCTCCTAGTTACACCGTCATGCTGCCGAAATTTCGGGCATGAGCGAGGTAACTAGGTCGTACTTTCGCTTTAGAGAGTCGTAGAACATCGGGTCCTTACAAGTGTAATCTTGAACAATATGTAGTTGACATACGGGGAGAATTATGTTCAAAAAATAACCTAAAAGGTCATAGTATATGGATAAGGTTGGATATCTTATCCTAGTAACATTATTGATACAACCCACTTTGTAATAGTTATAAATGATTTGATCCAAATCGTTCATGTGGAGACATGTGAATGAATGTATCTTATACAATGAGTTTGTATAAGACTGGACCACGAAATATTTAATCTCTCTTTATAAATCTGTTAATTGAAAAGATTAATATTTCATCAAGATGATCATATGCGACTTGATCTTAATCATGAGTGAGTTATGAACTCCTACTTGTGAGAGCTTGTTCTTTGATTTGCATTGGTGGGAGTAACTTTTGTAGCTGATTCAATATGTCTACCATTTTGGGGAACTTGACCAAATAGGGAGCTGGGAACATAATCTCATAAGATGAAATTCACTCATTCTCATATAGGATAAGTAGATGAGTAGTTTCCTTAAGTGCTGATTTCGGGACTTGAACAATGGGGCCCCACCCTATCACTGGCCCGAGAGGGACTTAGTTTATGGTTTGATCATAAACAAATTGTTCATTAAAGGATTAGTGGTACTTAAGGTGCAATATGTAATTACATGGATAAAACGGACTTTTGACCTAGCTGTAATTATGAACAACTCGTGAATGATCGACTTCATATAATGGTTATATCCATGGACACAACTTGTCATACAGTGCATAAGAGTGCAACTCCAGGTCTATAGTGGAGTGACCTATAATTAATGAATGAAAATTAATTAATTAAAAAAATAATTAATTAAAGAGTTTAATTAATTAATTTTGTATCATTGAAGCTTATAATCTGTAGGTCCATAAGATCTCTTTGCTAGCTCATAGTAATACTAAAAGATCAATTTAATTGAAAGAAAATTTTGAAATGTTCAAATTAATATTTAATTTGAAGTGTTCAAATTAATATTTAATATATTAAATATAAAAGAGAAAAATATATTTATCGTATTTGATACATTAAATATGAAAATAATTAATGTATATTAGATACATTAAAGAAAAGATATTTATAAAATTTGAATAAGATTCAAATAAATAAATATCATAGGAGATTTGAATGAAATTCAAATAAGTATAAGATATATTTTAATATATTAGGGGCTGTTTGGGGCACTGAGTGGGTTATAACAACATGGGTTATAATAGTCTGTAGGTTATAATAATCTGTGAAATAATATAATATTGTTTAAAATGTAGAGTTGTTTAGTCTGGGGTTATAATAGTCTGCGTTTGGGGTGCAGAGTACTCCACAGGTTATTATAACCCTTGCCTCAAACAGTCCCTTAGATATTATAATATAATATTTTAATTATGACAAAGATTTGTCATTGGTCTCTATAAATAGGACATTTGAGTTGAGGCATTAGACATAACACACATCTCCTCAATAGAGAATTAGAGAGTTCTCTCTAGACATTTTCCTCTCCAATCCTTTGTGGGTTTTCTTTCAAGAGGCTCCCACAATCCTTGGTCTTGTGTTCGAGTTATAGTCAGGAAGATTTTGTGGAGGAGATAAAGACTCGCCATAAATATCTCTATATTTACTCCAAGTAAGTTTGTTTAATCTTATTTTTTAGTGTAATTTTAAATAAAATTAAAGACGATCCAATGTTTTCACTACGGAGTGAAGTGTTAATTCCTAACAGAAATAAGGAAAATTGAGGAAAACATGGGGGTTGGAATAAGGAAAACGGAGGGTTTGATTTTTTCAAACCCCCGTTTTAATACACTGATGGGCCAACACACGAGGTTTGGGTTTTGAACCCAAACCCGGCCCAACCCTAGACACCCGCCCAAACGCCCCCTAAAAGTTTTAAACTATGCTTAGATGGCACCCGATATAGTTTGTAGATAAGATATCAATTACCATTTTACAAATAGATGGTTCGATTTCCCATTCTTGTCATTGTTGAACATAGCTTAGTTTCTTTTGCATAAAGTTGGAGAAATTAGTTGAAAAAGAAGCATTTTGATTTTAAATCGAATGTTATAATTTGAATAGTCTCAAAGATTAAAGATGAAAAATAAAATAAAGTTAAAAATCAATTTTGGTCCCTCAACCTTCATGAAAGTAACAATTTAGTTCATGAGCTTTGATTTGTAACGATTTAGTCTCTGTACTTTTAATTTTGTACCATTAGTTTTTGAACTTTACAATGTAAAAATTTAGTCTCTGTACTTTAAAATTTATAATGATTTAGTCATTGTCATGAAAATTATTGTTAAAATTTAATGGAATTTCTTACATAGGTAGATCAATAAACTAATTAAGAGCATAATTTGTTCATAAGCTACAAAGTCTAAATCGTTAAATAATAAAAATCGACATTTAATTTTGATGAAAATTTGTATGATAGGGATTAAATTGTTACAAATTTGAAAGTATAACTAAATTGTTACAAATCAAATTTCAAGGACTAAATTGTTACTCTCATAAAAGTTTAGGAACTAAGGGGCTGTTTGGGGTAAAGAGTTGCAGGGAGTAGGAGTTAGTAAGTTTGGGAAGTTAGGAAGTTTGTGTTTGCAGTGCAGAGCTGTTTAGTCTAGAAATTAGGAAGTCTGTGTCTAGGACAAGGAATTGCAGGGAGTAGGAGTTCTAAAGTCTATGTTTTTTATGCAGATTTGTTAAACCTAGAATTTTGAAGTCTAAGTTGATTTTAGACTTTTTTTTGTACAATTTCTCAAATTTTCATTATTAGGAATTTGTTCCCATGAATTCTAATACTGTGATTTTTTAAAATTAATTTATGTATATTTTACAAATTTCTTCAAAGAAAAAAAAAATAATTTTGAACAAAAATACCCCACATTCTTTTTTCAATATCTCACACATTAATTATTCATTTGCCTTGATAGTTTTCAAATAAAAGAAAGTCTTATAATACTTTTTTAAATATTGCATGTGATTCAGAAAAATTTCAATCCATTAATTTAAAGGGATTCAAATAAACTTCAAGATTTTTATGTTTTTATTATCTCAATTCTATAAATAATATAAATTTGTTTCCATCAATCCTAAAATTGAGATTTTAAATTATATTATTATATGAATATTTTACAATTTTGTTAAAGACTTGTTTTCATCAATTTTAAATTTTTAGTTTAAGATTTGTATTTCAAGCTTAATAAAATAATTTTTTTTGTATAATTTAAGATTTTATTTTTCTAACAAATCAATATAATGGATTATCTAAAGTTTGATTAATTTGAAAACAATATATTCTTTGAGGTTTTAAATAACTATGTTAAAAATAAAATATCAAATATTTATGCTATTTTAAAATAATTAACCTTTTTAAATACTAATTTCTTAAATTATAATACGGGTTAGTTTAAAATATGTTTTTTTTATCTTCAAATCATAAAATTATATATATATTTTAGCTATTGATAAAAAAAAAAAAAACTAAAAAAAGATAAGATTGTTATTTGTTATAAGTAATTTTTGTTTAAACCTAAAAAAAAAGTTGTAGATGAAGTGAGATAGGAAAATTTTTATCAATTAAAAAAATTATTATGTAGTACTCCAATGTACAGTAAAAGTTTCAATTTAAATAATAGAATCATAACTAAAACAGTTTTATATAATTTATATTTTAAAATAAATTATAGAATAAAATGAAAAATATTTTTATTAAAAATTTATTAAAATTATAGGATAAAAATAAAAATATTTTTTAATAATTATTTATATTTAATTAGTAATTAGTAATAATGATGAGAAAATTTATATAAAAAATAAAGAAAATTTTTTAAATTAAGAAATTAAAAAAATTATGTAAAAAAATAGAGAGAGAAAGGAGAGGAGAGAAGAGAGAGAGGTAGGAGTAGAGATATCCACGGGGCGGGGCCAGGGAATGGGTTCCCCGTCCCCGACCTCGCGAAATTTCCTATTTAATTTTGAGGGAATCGAGGTGGGGATTCCCGCGTGGAATTCGCGGGCATTGGGTTCCTTGTGGGGAATTTTTCTCCGTTCTTTTTTTTTTTTTTTAATTTATTCTCAATCATAATATAGAAACTTTTTCTAAATGAATAATTTTCAATATAATTTCTTTTTAAAGAAAAAGTTATAAAATTTCCTAATAAAAATAATAATATATCATAAGTAAAAATATTATAATGTCAAAACAACTTAATTTCTAAGAATTCAAATTTCAATATTACAACATAGTCTTTAACTTTTTTTATATATAAAAAAAAATAGTCTTCAACTAATTTGTACTATAATTTTTTTTTAAAATTTTCTATTTACTGGTAATAATTATATATATATATATATATATATATATATATATATATATATATATATATATATATATATATATATATATATATATATATATACATACTAACTAATCTGGGTGGGGCGGGACGGGGCGGGGATGGGGACGGGGAATATATTCTCCTTCTCCGTCCCCGTTTAGCTAACGCCTAACGGGGAGAAAAACTCTCCCCACTTCTTCCCTTATTTCTCGTGTAATTGGGGATTCCACGCCCTGTTCGGGATGGGTCCTTGAAGGGTCCAGCACTGCAGGTTAAATGGACATCTCTAAGTAGGAGACGAAGAAAAAATGAGAGTTAATAAATTTGTAGGGCCCACAATAAGAATTAAAATATTCTTGGGCTAAACAAAGAGTTAAGGTGAAAGTATAGGATTAAAAGTGTCGTTTAACCTAAAATAAATTAAAAAAAAAAAAAGGGGTGAAAGTATTGGACTTAAAAATGAACGAAGCTAGCATGATTCTCTCTCTGTCAGTCGTAAATGGCTTATAGCTTCATGAATTGTGGGAGTCAAAACCGCAGGATGCAGAAAATGGTGCTATCGAATTTCGATATCATATTCATATTCATAGGTAGAGAGTGGAAGGAAAAACGAAGCATTCTCAGTGGACATTAAAGTATTATTGCGTTCAGAAAACGACACGAGCTCACATGGCCGGTGGCGTGCTCCGTTTCTGATGGCGCTAATGGAATGGAAGTGGTGCGTTTGTTACTTTTGCATTTCTTTCAGTTAAAGTTTCACAAAAACTCTCTCTCCGCTCTCATATTCTTCCTTCTGAATACACACAAACTTTTACCTCTCTGTATACATGCCGGTCTTCAGAGACGAACATAGCCCAGGATGAAGGTCTTTGGCCTTTCCGATTCCATCCATTTAAACTCGTTTTCATTCAATCTTTTTTTTTTTTTCTTTTTCTGTTGATGTTTCGTTTCTATTTCTCGACAGATAATTGAGGCGGGACTTTGCTCAATCTGGCTTTCCGGATTGGTATTGATTGCTCTCTCGTTGTATGCCACTCAAACTTTGCCTTCCTTCAAGGATCGTTTCGTGAAGCCCAAGCTTCGCTCCACAGCCTTTGGCGATCGACTTATTCCTTCGGTTTCCATATTCTCTGCGCCTCGCCCTTTCATTGGTAATATTGGGGTTCGACAGAGCTTAGCTATTCGGTCATGGCTTGCTCTGTCCCCACAAATTACAGTCATTCTGTTCAGCCAGGACCCTTCCGTTGTCTCATCTGCACGTTCTCTCAGTTCGCGGGTTTATATTGATAGCGACATTGATTTTACGTAAGTGAAATCTATAGTTTCTTCCGTTTTCATGGCGAGTTTTATTTGAAGTTGTGTTGCTAGGAAGTTTTCAAATGATGAAAAAATCAGGTGTAGTTGGCAGATTGCTTGTATTTATTTCATTATTTCTTGGTGTTTGCTTAGGAATGCTGGTGTCTGTTGATTGGGTTTAGTTCTGTCTAATACATAGAGCATTGATTCATTAACTTTCTGTGAGACGAACTGGGTTAGCCATTTCGTCAATTTTTATGGATTCTTTCTCTAGTGCTAAACAAGTATTTTGTTAGTGTGAAGTGTAAAAGCATCTACTAGATTAGGACTTGAAAACCTGTGAAGACCTGCTCTTCCTTTGGCTAAACCAAGATGAGAATGGTTATCATAGATTAATTTGCTGATCAACATGAAGAAGAGATACTGTTTGGTCCTCATGAAGAAATGGGAATACGTCGAGAAGTCTCTCCGCATGATAATTTTTCTTCGTCTTTTTTTGTCTAGATTCCTTGGAACCCCATATTTCCATTCAATGATGGCAAGATCTCAGTCATTTGCATCAGACATCTTTGCCTTTGTTGATCCTGAAACTGTTCTTCTTCCTGATTTTATTTCCACTCTGAATTTCGCTTACACACTTGACCGTGATTGGCTGCTGGTTGCTTCATCGCAAAACATTTCTTACATACCATTCTACTTTAATGAGTCCAAGAGGCATTTCCCAATGGAGGATCAAAAATTGACAAGAATACAGAAGGTACTAAGTAGCATCTTGCAGACGTTTTTCTGGGATTGAGACAATAATACATTAAAAGTCGATAGAATATACTGAGCAACCCCTTACTTTCTTGTTTTCTTTTGGTTTTAGGAGTTGCTCAATGAGCATTGGCAACGGAGTCACTGTGGAGGGAAGGAACTCTTGGCGTGGAACAACTGGGACATTCCATTGCACGGTGGAGTTCTTCCACCCTTCCTGTATGGAAGAGGGATCCATAACAATTGGGTCATCAGTGAAGCTATGGCATCTGAATTCAGGTTTGTGTTTGATGCCAGTTTGACCATCAGTAATTTCTATCTCCAAGACCCTGAGCAGCCATCCAATGGAAGAGATGGACATCCAAATTCTTCTGATATTGAAACAAGAAGCTGGGAATATTCTGGCAACTACCTTCTTGGTTCACTATATGGATCTTCATTTCATCCCAAAGCTAAACATTCTAGTCTGGTGAAACTTCTCAAGTGTAATGGGCAATATATTCTGATCAATACTACAGAAGACACAACGTATCAACCAAAGAACCGGAGAATGCTTAGTTTATGGAACGTGCTGTTGTTGCATTTTGGGAGGAAGAAACCTATGGCTTGTGACCATGGTTTTCGGTCACTGGAGAGACTATATGATTGCTCATTAGTAAATAGGATATCATCTTCAGAAACTTTAGAGCTTCCATTTTCCTTAGAGTTCCTCCTTCCCCTAATTGCAGACAAGAATAAGACAATTGTGCTGGCAGTTGCGGGATATAGTTACAAGGACATGTTAATGAGCTGGGTTTGTAGATTGCACCACCTACAGATCCAGAATTATTTGGTTTGCGCTCTGGACTCAGACACTTATCAGTTCTCAGTCCTGCAGGTTCTTCTGCCTCTCTGTTCTTTGTGTTCTTTACGCTTTTCTGCTATGGTTTTTATTAGATTTCTTTCTACTTGTGGACATTCAACAGTTCAATGTTTATGCTAGGGCCTGCCTGTCTACAGAGATCCATTGGCTCCGACCAATATCAGTTTCAATGACTGTCACTTTGGAACAGAGTGCTTTCAGAGGGTGACAAAAGTAAAGTCCAGAATGGTTTTAAGGATATTAAAGCTGGGTTACAATGTACTTCTTAGTGATGTTGATGTATATTGGTTTAAAAATCCTCTTCCTTTCCTTTACTCTTTTGGTTCTGGTGTTCTTGCTGCACAATCTGACGAATACAAGAAGACAGGTTTTCCTTCCTACCCTAGCATGTTTTTAAATGAAAGTTTCTCTTTTCAAATGTTATTGAAGTAAACCAAGAATATCGATTACAGTTTAAATTTAACAAGAGAACATGAAACCCCGGATGAACAGAGATATTATAAACTAAAACTATTATCTGGGTTTTATGTGAATATTTATATTCAAAGATCCAACTATTTCTCTCACTTCCCTGGTTTGATTGTATATGCAGGAGCAATTAACTTACCTAGACGCTTGAACTCTGGTTTCTATTTGGCTCGTTCTGATGAATCAACAATAGCTGCCATGGAGAAGGTGGTGAAGCATGCAGCAACTTCGGGACAATCGGAACAGCCAAGCTTCTACGATACCCTTTGCGGGGAAGGAGGTACTAATCGCGTGGGTAGTACTAAATGCTTGGAACCTGAAACAAATTTAACTGTTCATTTTTTGGATAGAAACCTCTTCCCTAATGGTGCATACCAAGGACTTTGGAAAAAGAAAAATATCAAAACAGCCTGCAGGAAGAAGGGCTGTTTTGTTCTCCATAACAACTGGATTAGTGGAAGACTAAAGAAACTGGAACGTCAGATGTTTTCAGGCCTCTGGGAGTATGACATGAGCACAAGGATGTGCAAGCATAACTTGCAGGTAAAATTTGATGAGTTCCTTCAGTAGAGCGGAGGACTTGAAGAAACTACTTCTGGATTGGATGGCTTTCTTCCCTCCCCAGCTGCCAAGGCTAAACCTGTTTGGTTGCAAGAATCTATGGATTGTGATAAATCGAAAGGATGAGCTCCCGCAGGCATGAATTTGGAAGAGAGATACTATTGGAAGGTAAATTTTGAGCTCGTGACCATGGGTGCATGGAACATGTTCTTCAGATGAATTTTAAGCGTTCGATCAAATGCTCTTTCTGTTTGTTTACTGATGAAAGTTCAGCATTCCAAGTGACTATGAACATCGGTGTAACCAGTTGAGAAAATCTATCCCTGTCACTCTGTCATCCACATAGTTTGCCATTCCTTCTGCTAACACTGACAAACTGAAGGTAAGCAACTCAGAGAACTTTAAAAGGCAAAGATTCTCTGAAGGAAACAATATGTTGGATGAGAAGATCATTATTTACGCATCGTTAAATTATAGTGTTTATGCCCGATAAGTGCTCTACAATTCTAAAGAAGGTGATCGTGATATTTTCGGAAAATCAATGACATGAAATGCCTTTTGCACCAACACTTCTCGGGGCAAACAAAATTTTCGAAGAATGGAGTGGAACCTTGCGTTACTTTAATAACATTCTGATGTTTACCCCTACCATGCACTCGGATGTTTGATTCTCCAAGAGGTTGATTTTGTTATTTTGGATTGGCTGCAGAAAACTACTATTAAGTGTTTGGAATGAGTAATCATAAAACATATGACAAAAGCTTGGTCAAGATCCATGTATAGAGAACTGAAAGGAAAGCACCAACAGGAATGGTGACAGCCCAAGAAAGAACTATCTCTCTCATAGTTTCTGCTCTAACACTGTTAAGTCCCCTTGCAAAGCCAACCCCCATGACTGCACCAACCAATGTATGTGTTGCTGAGATTGGCAAACCCAGTTTTGATGCAATTAGAACCACAGAAGCAGCAGCAAATTCCGCTGCAAATCCTCTCGTCGGGGTTAGTTCTGTAATCTTCTTCCCAATGGTTGCTATCACTCTATAGCCCCATATCATCAACCCGGCTACAATTCCAAATCCTCCCCAAGCAAGGACATCAAGTGGAATCACAATCTCGGCTCCACCGACCTTGCCGTGAAGTATCGACAATGCAGCAGCCAACGGACCGATTGCATTCGATACATCATTTCCACCATGTGCAAATGACATGAAGCAAGCAGAAAGAACCTGCATATATCCAAATACCCCATAAACTATCTCCAACTGAGTTCCCTTTGGACCTGCTATATCATCTAGAAACCCAATGTTTTTACCCTCAATCCTACTCTCATCTCTCTTTTTCGGAGCCGAAGCAGCGGCTTTGTTGAGTAGATGGCCAAGTTGTCCCTGAATTATTTTGTACACAAGGAATGCACCTACTCCTCCACAACCAACTGCCTGTGCTACTGCCCATTTAAGATTCTTACTCGACGGAAATGATACAAATAATATTCCAGTTACGCCGAGGAATACGAGTAGCGGAGCAGCTGCAGCAGCAGCCTGTCCTGGATTCTTTGCACTGTACACAAACCTACGAATGCACTTATAGACAAGGAATGAGACCAGAGCTCCAATTAATGGAGAAATCACCCATGAAGAAGCAACTCTCGCCAGTGAGCCCCAGAAGACAGCACCAGCTCCTCCATAGACAAGACCAAATCCAACCATTGATCCCACTATACAATGCGTTGTCGAGACGGGCCATCCATAATACGATGCAACCTTAGCACAAATATTGAACATGAATAGGTAAGTTAGAGCTAAAGTGAGCTTAGCTTAACGGTAATTGACATGTACCATCGACCAAGAGATCAGAGGTTCGAATCCCCCTACCTCCAAATGTTGTTGAACTAAAAAAAACAAAGGTAAAGTTAGAAATTTTTTGGTTAATTTTTTTCTTCTCCCATACAACATCAACAATTATCTCCTACTATTGGCCATTAGTGGTAAGATAGTCAAGTTCTCTCTCGTGTAAGGTGAGAGTAAGCTTTTTTTTCCCAAGGGAGGAATAGTTCAACTAGCTACGAACTATTTACTAGTAGAGTTGGAGCTAAAAGGAAATTATAAAACTACCCTATAATTCCCAACATAGTACTTTAAAGTGAAACATTTTTTTTTCAATTAATTTTAGTGGATTTGGCATCATTTTAGAATATTGAAGAGTATTAAAAGCAAATTTCAAATTATACATTGTGTTTGGTACTTTGGTTATATAATCAAGAATGCTTCTAAAATTCTAAAAATACTTCAAAGCATTGTAATGTGTTTTGACGTATTGCACTCAATTAATTTGTATGTCCAAGAGTGCCTTTCAAAAAAAATAATAATAATAAATAAAGTCAACTTTCTAGAAAAATGTTTTTTAAAGTATTTTAGAATTTTCAAAATAACTTTTTAACCATACAACCTAACATCATAAAATTTGCAACATGCTAAAAGTATTTTTCACTATTGCAAAATAATGTCAAACTCATCCCTAAAGCACAACATTTGCTAACTTTACATTAGGCATATTCTCGTCCAAAGGGAAATAAAGAATGAGACTCCGTTTGATACCCATTTAGTTTTTGAAAATTGTGTTTATTTTCTTAAATTTTATTTACAATAGTTTTCATCTTTCTTAAGAAACAGTTGAATTTTTAGCCAAATTAAAAAATAAAAACAAGTTTTTAAAAACTATTTTTTTAGCTCTCAAAATTTGGCTTGGTTTTTAAAAATATTTGTAAAAAGTAGATAACAAAACAAATAAACTCATACATGGAAGTAGTGTTTATAAACTTAATTTTTAAAAACCAAATAGTCATGAGACCTAAATTATTGGATTCCTTGTGATAGATTTAGTATGTGTTAGGACTTAAGTATCCATTTTTAGTGCTAATATAGACTAGAAGGGCTTATTTAAAAATTAAAAAAATATATATTTGGTTACAATTTTAAAGAGGTAGTGTTTTACACTAATTTAAGTACTTTTTAAATTTTCTATAATTAAAAATGGTTGGAGTCTGTAAGCATATAAAAATACTTAAAAGTGCTAAACATTTAATTAATTTTAAGTTTATATATAATAAATGCTTCATTAAAATGCCAACATGAACATAGTTGAAGTTGAACTAACATGAAAGCATGTATTTTCGATCTAGAAGTCAGAAGTTCGAATTCTCACTCCATATATTTTAAAAAAAAAATGCTTCATTAAAATGTATGCCAAACCCACCTTTAAGAATCATATTCATTCTCATTTCAAATCCTTCCCTTCCTTATTTTCAAGGAAAAAAAGAATTTCACTAAATGAGAACAGCCTACTAATGCTCTCTTTGGATGGGTAATTTTGCAGGATTTCATAGGATTTAGAGGTAAATTAAAAAAAAAAAAATTAAAATCATTTATTGACCTTAGTTGCTTTCAAAGAGAGGATAAATGTGAAGTACCTGCAACCAAGAGCCAGCCGCAGCCAAAGACGAAAGCAGCCCAGCAAAGAGCAGCATATCCTTTCCTTGAAACACATCAGCCACAAGAATCCCATTTTGCATCGTGCTGGTCACGTGGGTTCCCATAAGCAACGCCCCCGAGAATTCCAGAATCGCCGCCGTGACCACCGCTTGCCGGAGCGTCAATGCGCCGGAGCCGACGGAGGTGCCCATGGCATTAGCCACATCATTGGCTCCAATATTCCAAGCCATATAAAATCCAAACAACAGAGTGGCATAGGACAGAATCTTGGTCTTCAAAGCCAAACCCTGCCCCAAAGACTTCATGAAAAATGGAAAACTAAGAGCTGAAAATGCTATACACGTTATAATAGCAGTGGCAGTTCTTGAAGAAATATGAAAAGCCTGAGCCATCCCTGGCAATTTCTCTTCCCCAGCAGCTTTCTCAAGCTCATGATTTTGGCTGAATTGAATAATTTCCTGTTCTCCTTCGCCCCCTGCTTCAGCAAAAGAGGATATTCCAGCAAAAGGGTGCTTGGACTTCGAAATAGAAGAAAATTGGAGGGGCTTGTGAGATAAGAAATAATGTCTATTGTTGAGAATATGATTTTGGAGTAAGGATAAAGATGGGCGATTTTTGGGAAAAACAGAGTGAGAATTAGAGGGAGAAGAAGGTTCAGATTTGGTGATGTTTCTGGAAGTTGAAAACAAGCAATGAGCGAGAGACATGGCTGATGAGGAGAATTTTGATTGAGAAGTGCTTTTGGGGTAAGGAGATGTACAGAGACTTAAGCAGGGAATTATCCAGATGGAATCTTGACCATGGATTTTAGTGGAGGAGAAATGTAAAGAAAGAACAGGGTCCCATGGTGATTTGAGAGCTTAATTGTGCATATTCTTCCAGTTAAAATGACCCTTTTGGTTGTTGAGTGAGCTCAGTTGGGTTCTGTCCACGATTTCAAACGAGTGGTTCTTGTGCCTTTTGTATTTCTGCCATTTCTTCAACCGTGTGAAGCAGTAGAAGAGTACAATATTTGTGTTCGCTGTTGGGTTGATTTTTGGATAATTGGGCTGAAACTTAATGCCTTTCGGCCTTTTTACATTTTGGATTTGTCAAAAATGCCCAAAAATTTTAAAAAATAAAATAAAATAAAATTAGGGATGAAACTTAATGCCTTTTGGCCTTTTTACATTTTGGATTTGTCAAAAATGCCCAAAAATTTTAAAAAATAAAATAAAATAAAATTAGGGATGTTCATCGGGCAAGCACTTCAATCTCCGTCAATGTTCACCGAGCGAGCACTTCTATCTCCGTCCCCCATTCAAATCCCGTTAAATTTCCAACGATTGGTTCATGTAGGAAATGTTCCCGTTTAGTTTTTTTTTTTTTTTTTTTTAAAATCTTAATGAATTCTTTTCGAAAATTTCAATTAAATAGTTAGTTTTCATGATAAATCTTTATTTAGATTGTTAATTTTTCATGGAAATTTTTTATTTTTCATTTAAATAAAAAGTTTTTAAATCTTCTAATAGAAACAAAATAATATTCTACACCAAATTATATAATTATCTATACATATAATTCAAAATCAAATTTTCAATCATAATAATTCAAATGTATTAAATTATCCAAATTGTTAAACCGTAAAACTTAAAAGAAAGGCCAAGAAGATGGGGATGAGAACCCATCTTCATAACGAGTTAAAAACATGTAAAGCAAATGTCATCTCTTCGTTCAAATATAACAAGAAAAATTAAGGACTGACTACACAAATGACCATTTTTTATTTCCTGCTTTGAAAAGTGGTATCCAAGGTTTTTAAAAATGGCCAAATCATTATTCATAATTTTAAATATTAATTATTAAATGACCAGACTACCCCTAACAACTTCCATATCTAAGATTCCCTAATTATCATGTAATTATAATAAATTTAAAACCAAAATCTAAAAAAAAAACAAATAAAATAGATTATCTAAACAACAAAAATGTTGAGATACATTATCTAAAATTTAAACAAAAAATTCAAAAATTCTTAACGATAAAGTAAAAAAATAGATCTAATGTGGAAAAAAATACACAACAATTAACAATTGATTATATAACAAAAAGATAAACAAAAACTAGTTAAAATAATAGATTAAACAACCAATAAAATCACATGCAAACTGAATTATAGTTTAACCCAAAATCAAAGTAAATCATCATTTACACGTTGCCCTGTACAATACTAATTCAAATTGAAAACAAAATTTGGGGAGTGATTTACCTTTCACGGCTAATTGAAACAGTGATTCTCTAGAGTTTTTTCTTTTTTCGTTTCTTCACACAATTTCAATCGAGCTTCAAAGCTTTCCAGATCGTTGAACCCATCTCCTTCTTTGGAAAAGCTTGAAATCTCGTTCAGCAAGGTGGTTTCTAGGCTCGTTCGGCAAAAAAGTAAGAAATACTCATTATTTCTTCCTTTAAAACTTAAATCTTAGCTCCATTGGCAAATCATGAAACTCCAGTATAAGAAAAGGAAGAAACTAATTAAAGCTTGGCTCCAATGGCAGAATATTCTCATCGAGCAACAACATGGAATGAGAGAAGGAATAAGCGACAACAAAAACCTTCGAGATTGAAGATTAAGATAGTTACAAAAAATATTTTGAAATTTTTTTGCGATCTTTAAAGAAGATACATGGTAGAAATTTATTAAAATATAAATAGATTATGTTCCATTATTCTATATTTTAAATTAGCTAGTTTGTTATACTTAACGTATTGAGATTTAAGAGATTTTGAACAAACATTTGAAGGTATGATACAAGGAACGAGATCAAGTGATCGTTTACGTGCTGCAGGAATAACGGCTGGAAAAAAGAAAAAAGAGACCAGACCAATAACTTTAAACAGTGAAGATGAGGTATGTTCCATTGCTCAGTTTTTTACAAAGTAACCAAATTTTATGTTAATTAATTTTGTTTTAAATGTTTAAATCAACTAGAACATACAAAAGGATACATCCAATGGTCTAAATCCAACAGGGATATAAAGAGATTGGACCAATCACTTTAAACAGTGAAGATGAGGTATGTTCCATTGCTCAGTTTTTTACAAAGTAACCAAATTTTATGTTAATTAATTTTGTTATAAATATTTAAATCAACCATAACGTACAAAAGGATGCATCTAGTGGTCTAAATCCAATAGGGATATACATTGATGCTCTATGTGGAACGTACAAACCAACCAATGACGCACATGACACATCCTTGACATATGGCCCTACATTCATCATCCACCTCAATCAAGCAAAAAATTAATTCAAAAATCAGAAAACTTAAGACTCTTTAAGAACTTCACTTTTGATTGCAAAATTAGAATTTTGTTGAATTTTTAGACTGGATTGACAAATCTTATAGTATTTTGGAATTATTGACAATCTAGTTTATAATATTAATTATTGTTGAAAAATTATTAACAATTAGTTATGTTTATGAGTAAATTTTGTATTCTTAAAACTTCCAACTTGATAAATTTTGTATTTTTAACTTATTTTTCTAGTTAATGCTTTGAGCTGATATAAACTTCTAAAAATTTTCAACTTGTGAAACATACAATTTAAACAAGTGGTATATGTCAACCTAAAGTATTCTGAAAATACAAAGAATCTAAATTATAGAACAACTATTAATATGAATTATATAAAAAAAAAATACAAAGTACTTCCTACAATTTTGAAATGTCAACATATAATAATAGTACACAACAAAAAATATAAATTACATAGTAGCTAGATCATGCATATATAGAAAGACAGAAGCTGAATTGAGTTAAGAAAAGAACATGGAAATACTGTGTATTTGAATTATATAAAAATTATAAAGTACTTCCTACGAATTTGAAATTTCAACATATAATAGTAGTACACAACAAAATATATAAATTATACAGTAACTAGATCATGCAAACATAGAAAAATAGAAGCTGAATTGAGTTAAGAAAAGAACATGGAAATACAGTGCATTTGAATTATATAAAAATTATAAAGTACTTCCTAAAAATTTGAAATTTCAACATATAATAGTAGTACACAACAAAATATATAAATTATACAGTAACTAGATCATGCATACATAGAAAAACAAAAGATGAATTGAGTTAGGAGGCAAAGGATGGGGAAATACCATGTATTTGTGAGAAATAAATAGAAAATTTTAGAAAGACTAAGTATACTGTAATTGAACATTAATGACTAAAAATAATACGAAACATATACAATGTAATTCTATATCAAGAATTGAAAACGTAGTTAATCATTAAACTTCTATTTCCAATAATAAAAAAAAAAAGAACATGAAATTTATAGACAAAAAATAAAACGGATGAAAATACACAAATAATCAAACTTGTAAAAACACAATGTTAAATAAAAAAAAATTGAATGTGTTTAATACAGAAACAAAAATACATTCAATTTTTTAAAACATAAACAAAAACACATTCAATTGAAAGACATCTTAACCTAAAAAAATGTACCAAGCTACAACTTGAAAAATAATGTAAAGAAGAAGAGGAAAACCGAAAACAATGAAAAAAAACATAAACAAACTTGAAAATGGGAAGGAAGAAAACAAAATAAGAGCCAACGAATGGAAGCGAAAAAAGAGAGAGTAAAGGTATGAAAAATAATAAAAGAAAATAAATTAAACAATTAATATATCGATAAGGATTTGAAAAATAAGAAAGTCAGATTAAAAAATGAATCTTAGAAAATAAAATCTTTATAAATCCCAAATTTTAAAAGATTTTAAATAGGTATAAAGATTTTAATTGCAATGTAAATATTTGAAATTTCAATTTAAATACACTTTAAATAAAATAGGAGAGAGAAGCCATGTTTTTAAAAAACATGGGAATTTTTAGATACACATGGACAAATCGAATTTTTTAAAAAAAGTATGCCACACATGCAGCTCACATGTGGCCATAATTAAAAAAAAAATGAATGGCCATTAACCAAAACCACCAATTCTTTTTTGTCATATCTAGAACTATCCCAAAAATTAGCTGTGGTTTTGGGCTTTCTACTATGGAGCTGGACAAACTTCGACTTTAAAGCCCAGCCCAACATCTAATGGTCTTTTACTTTGAGATTGACCCATAGTCCGTGATTTTCAATTTGGTTAAGTCGAACTGTGCCAAGGAAATTTTGTGGTTTAAGGCCTTAATCTTTAATAAATTTCGCATTTCTAGAAGACTTGGAACAGTGGTTGGGATTTGAGAACTCTGTTTCGTTAAAAGCTCAAACGTATGTCGGCAGCAATGAAGAACAATATAAGTGTGACAGAGATTTTCAAGGCGTGAAACACGTGCGAGGTGTCACAATCGTACTCTTTCGCAATAGGACAAACAATTGTGCAACACTTGCTCTAACTCGGCGAGCAATTCAGTCATACGAAAATAAAAATTTGTGGACAACTTCGATGTAAGGTCTAGTTTCTGTTCACGTTTCGAGAGAAAATGATTTTATTAAAACGTGAGAGAGAAAGCATTTGAGAAAAATATTGTAATACACTAGCAAGCAAATAAGGGACAACAATGCCTTAAATAACATATAACTCTAGATATGAAGAATTGACAACTAGTTGCAACGCCCTATAGTGTATATACCCAATACAGTTGCATCCCCATTATGAGATATTTCACTATGATAGGCATGAACATGAAAAAGTCAAGGAGTCATACAGTTTCAAAATGACATGTAAAAGGAAACAAGTAACAAAACTAATTACATGATATTAACATAGGATGGTTGAGGATGGTTTGGACATGCGGCCATAGGCAAACATCGCCCTGGAAATGCATGCCCAATACATTCTCCCCCATTTAAACGGTTTATGACCCTGTCAACTGGTGAAGTTTGAACTCTTCAATCTTATGCGTCCAAGCTTCCAAATCTTCAGCTCGTTCCTAACTTGTTTCTTCCGTAGGGAGGTCTTTCCATTTGACGAGGAATTCTTGAACCATCCGTACGGGTCTTCCAGCTTTCCTGACTCTCTCGGCAAGGATCTCTTCACCTTCTTTGGTGTCTTTCTACTTCAGGTCGATGCCTGGTTTGACGATGGTATTGCGACGGTCATCATTTGCATCGGGGTGATAGGGTATTAAGTTACTCACATGAATTACTAGATGAATTTTCATCCATGTGGGCAACGCCATGAAGTAGCCTCGATTTACTTAAGAACTTCGATTGGTCCTTCATACTTTCTAATGAGTTGTTAATCTTTGCGACGACGAAATCGGATCAGTTCTGGTCTTAACTTGATAAGGACTTGGTCTCCAACTCAGAACTCGAGAGGGCAACGCTTCTTGTTTGCCCACTTCTTCATATGCTTGGAAGCTTTCCCTAGATAAGCGCGAGCTATGTCTGTTGTCTGCTTCCATTCTTTTGTAAAATTGTGGGCTTATGGATTCTTCCTTGCATATGGATGATCAACAATAAGAGGCAGGGATGGTTGTCTTTCGCTTACGATCTTGAAGGGGCTTTTTCCGGTGGAAGAACTAGTTTGGCAATTAAAATAAAATTGGGCTACATCAAGCAACTGGACCCAAATTTTCTATCGAGCGTCAACAAAGTGTCACAAATATTCTTCGAGCAAGCATTTAATATTTTGATTTGACCATCGGTTTGAGGGTGGTAGCTTGAGGATATATTCAGACTCGTCCCTAAGAATGCAAATAACTCTGTCCAAAACGTACCGATGAATCGACCATCTCTGTCACTAATGATGCTTGTCGAGATACCCCATAGTTTCACAACATGTTGAAGAACAACTGAGCTGTCAGCTCAGCTAAACATTGCTTGAGTGTGGGTATGAAGGTGGCATACTTTAAAAATCGATTGATGATGACCACGATGGCCACGTGTTCTCCTACCTTTGGGAGGTGTGTGATGAAGTCCATGGACACACTTTGCCAAGGTCCTGTTGGTACAGGTAAAGGTTTTAGGAGCCTCGTCACCTTTGCTTTCTCAACTTTATCTTGTTGACAAATGAGGCAAGTCTTGGTATACTTCATAACGTCGTCTCGCATATTCGGCCAAAAGTAGCCCTTCTTTAGTAAAGCGTAAATCTGTTGCCACCCTAGGTATCCGACCCATAAGGTATCGTGACATTCATGTAGAAATTTCCTTCTCATATCCCCTAGTCTAACCGATTTTCTTTTGTCAACAACAAGTCTCCTTTGACTCAAAATTGTCTAGTCTTCCCTGCTTTGGCTAATTCAACCACAGCTTTCGCCGAAGGGTCTTTTTGTAAATGTTCCTTAATGATGTCGCGCATTGAACCATCAACTTTGCTCGCATGGATGGGGCTAACATGCATAGGGGCTGCATGCTCTCCCTTCTGACTTAATGATTAACAAATCTTAAATTAAAATTTTAAAATAGAAGAAAACAAGGTGTAATCTTCTATTTTAACATTTTAATTCAAGATTTGTTTTTCAAGCTTAATAAAAGTTTTATATATATATATATATATATTTGCATAATTTAAGATTTTATTTTTCTAACCAATCAATGTAATGAATTATCTAAAGTTTGATTAATTTGAAAAATAATATATATTCTTTGAAGTTTTAAAATAACTAAGTTAAAAATAAAATATCAAATATTTATGCTATTTTAAAATAATTAAGTTCAAAATGAATATATATTTTTTAACATCATTCAAAATGAATATCATACATATATTTTTGTTCAAAATACTATATATTTATGTTATTTATTGTAATAATTTTATTTTATTAAGTTTGGAAGGATGAATTGTTTATCTTTTTACTTTGAATATGATTAATTTGAAAATCAAATATTTTTTTATACGTTAACCTTTTTAAATACTAATTTCTTAAATTATAATACATGTTAGCCTTATCTTCAAATCGTAAAATTATATATATTTTTAAGCTATTAATAAAAAAATTAGCTTAAAAAAGATAAGATTGTTATTTCTTATAAGTAATTGTAGTTTAAACTTTAAAAAAAAAAATTGTAGATGCATGTGGAGGAAGTAAGATATGAGATTTTTATCAATTAAAAAACTTATTTTGTAGTACTCTAATTTACATTAGAATTTCAATTTAAATAATAGTATCATATCTAAAATATTTTTATATAATTTATATTTAAAAAAATAAAATTATAGGATAAAAAGAAAAATATTTGTGTTAAAAAATTTATTAAAATTATAGGATAAAAATAAAAATATTTTTGTTAATAATTATTTGGTTAAAGTATGATTTTGGTCCATTACTTTAAGTTTTATTATATTTTGGTCCAAGTACTTTCAAATGTCCAATTTTAGTCCATGTACTTTCAATAAAGCTTAGAATTTGTCCCTATAATAAGTTTGAAGTTAATTTTTATCGAAATTGGTTAAATAATAATAATAATTTTAACACAAGAAAGACACATTGTGAGCCTATTTCTAAAATTTATAGAGGGAAAGTTAATAAAGTCTTTTTTTTTATCAAAAGAAAAATATTTCTGTTTAAAAAAATATTAAAATTATAGGATAAAAATAAAAATATTTTTGTTAATAATTATTTGGTTAAAATATCATTTTGGGCCATTACTTTAAGTTTTATTCCATTTTGGTCCATGTACTTTCAAATGTCTACTTTTAGTCCATGTACTTGCAATAAAGCTTAGAATTGACACCTATAATAAGTTTGAAGTTAATTTTTATCAAAATTGGTTAAATAATAATAATAATTTTAACACAAGAAAAGACACATTGTGAACCTATTTCTAAAATTTATAGAGGGAAAGTTAATAAAGATTATTTTTTTAAAAAAGAAAAATTCACAATAAACTAAGAGTGGGGACCAATTTTAAGCTTTATTGAAAATACAAAGACTAAAATTGTATAGTTGAAAATATAGATACCAAAATGGAACAAAACCCAAAGTACAATGACTAAAATGGTATTTGAACTTAATTATTTATATTTAATTATTAATTAGTAATAATGATGAGAGAATTTATAAAAATAATTAAAAAAAATTGTAAATTAAAAAATTATGCAAAAAAAATGAAGAGAGAGAAGAAAGAAAAGAGATAGATGTAGGAGTAAGGTGAGGTAAAGAAAAGAGGAAGGAAAGAAGTTGTGGGGCCACAATGGAAAGTTGGAATTGAAGTTAATAAATTATGGGCCCACAATGGAAGAGTTCTCGTAAGAGTTAATAAGTTTGTGAGATCCACAATTGAGTTTAAAATGTCTTTGGGCCAAATAAAAAGTTTGGTAGAGTTATTAACTCCACTCCACCCAATTCTTCAATCCAAACACCATCTTATGATTTATTTTACAATATTTACTCTATAATTCTTTCTCTTTTTTTTTCATTTAATAGTTTTCAACCATTTGAATGAGAAATTATTTGAGTTCATCATATTGTGACTTGTAGTTTTACACTGTTAGATGTATAAAAGAGAAACTACCAAAGTATTTCAAATATGCATCTAATAGTTATTAGAGATATGTAAATTTTCGAATCTCCATTCAATTGCAGGAAGCATCCATATATTGTGATAGCTTCACCAAGTAATTTTTTTTTCATTTAAACCCTTCGTTTTATTTATTAATGTTTGTGGTTTTTAAGAATGTTACCTTAAAGTGTGGCTGATATGGATAATTAGGACACAAGAAAATATGTTGCAAGAATCCAGTATTGAATTTTATTTTGTATCATTAAGTGATAATTACAATGTCCTTAAATATGTTTTCTCATTTTTAACACACTATTAATCAAATGTAATGTTTATATTATATTCTAAAATTTTATATTTTTGTTGTCAAAATAAATAAATAAACTAGGAATGTGAAATTTAAAATAAATAAAAGAAAAGACTTTGGGCTTGTAAGCCCACAACAAATTGTAAACTAAAACATTGTGTTGGGCTTTAGGCCATATAGGGTAATCTTTAAATGGAAAATTAAATAAACCCTAAATAGTAAAGTCACAAGTTGGCAAGGTAAAGGTAAAAGATAGAAATACCCCTACTATAATATCACCTAGAGGGATCAAATTAGAAATATATAAAATAACATCAAAAGTTCACAACATGTAGAATCAAGGGTGTAAATTGAAGTTGTGTTGTCAATCACGTCGACTCACTCTTAGATCATCAAGAAATGATGAAAGTATGATTTTTTTTGGGTCTCTCTTTCTCTTGGTAAGAACTTCCTCATTTCCTCTAAAGATCTTCATTCTGGTCTCTTCAAGTTTCTCTTGATTATTTTTTTCCTTAAATTCTCTATGTGATGTTTCTTGTAAAGTTTTTCTCCATCTTGATCTTTCTTAATATACTCTTGATTAGTCTTTGATGGATGTTAAACACTTGGAGCTTGATAGAGGTTTCTTGGTTCGTATCAAATAGTGTCTGTAGCCAAGGATCATATTTGAGAGCTCTCTACATGCATCCTCCTTCTCAACTAAAAATGCCTAAAAAATAACTCAAAAAGATAGCCTAGTCAACAACTAGATATATATTTCCCATTTGACATACCCGATCATATCCTCTAACTAAAAAAAATACTTTAGCCCCACGATAGCATAACGTACACCCTCCCCTTTCACACAGCCCCAACGTTCCTCACAAGTTTGTGCTTATAGAGCTTATTGACTTAGAGCCTATCAATATCTTTAAAGTTGTCATAACAACCTATCTAGATAGGTAGTATTTTAAATAAAGTATTTCATTTAGTTTTTTTTTTTTAAAATTGTTTTTATTTATCTTTTCTCCGTTGGAAAAGATTGCTTCCCAAAATATATAAATAATTTAACAAATCATTTCTAAATCGAAAAACCCCCACAAAAGTTAAGTTTACAAATGCATTTTTATCTAACTATTTTAAAATTTTCTCCTACGAATATTATGGTGGGTCCTCCTCTCTTTTCGTAAGGAATATTTTGAAATTTTTTCCGTAACATCGGAGAAAAATCTTATTATAATCGTGGCACAATATATATTATAAATTCATAGCTGCAATTATATTTAAACTAGAGATGTTCATTTTTTTCGTGAAAACAAGGCTCGAGGACCCGCCTCTAACGGAGCGAGAAATCTCCATTTAGACAGATAATAGGAGAGGGAGTGGTGGATGGGGGATGGGGGATTTTTCTCAGTTGACTAAACTGGGATGGGGACGGAAAATGTACTTCACCGACCCCGTTCCTCGCCCCCGCCCCGATTACTTTATTTTTTTTATAGCGCCCTGGTGACTTTATTTTTTTAATATGTATATATATATATATACCAAATTTAAACATTTATCATATATTATTTTATTTTTCTAAAGAATTTTTTTTTAAAAAATCTCTTTAAATAAAAATTTACCATTAGGAATTAACCATTTAAATAGAAATTTTCTATAAAAAATATTTGATTTAGTTAAAATAAAAAAACAAAAATCATATATGTAGAATAATTCCCAAAACTCGATCCATGCGAATTTTTAGTGAAAAATTTCCGCCCCAATCCCCACGAAATTAAATAGAGAATTTTGTGGGGACTTGGAATGAAATGGGGGTAAGAACAGAGAAGCCATCCCCAGCCTCATGCAACCCTATGGACATCTCTAATTTAAACCTCTAAATTATTAATTATTGATGGGGGAATTACAAATAATAGAGGAAAATGGAGTAATATTGAAAAACAAACACGTAAACAATCAGGTTGAGGCGCGAGTATCTCGCTCTCTTTAAGGAGATTCAAGCTCTCTGCAGTGTATATTTATTTATCAACCACCGGTGCAGCAGTTCTTCTATGGCTTGTCCCCTCCAGGATACAACAACCCAACTGAAACGTTATGTAGCTCAAACCACTCTACACTATGAGGTTGAGCTCAAAGTTCCACAATAAAGAATACCTTTCTTTGGGCCAATTACTCTTAAAAGAGCAAAGAGCAAAGAAGATAAATATGAGAAAGTAGAAAGAAGATAAGATTGGAATTGTTGTGTATTTGAGAGTGTGGTAAGGTAGGTATTTATACTAGAATTTTAGATCTAAGAATTAATACAAAAATAAGTAATTGAATTGTAAACTTTTTAACCTCTCTTCAAATAAAGAACAAAAAACGTTTGTCTCTTTATTATATGAAAACTCTCTCATTTAAAAAGTAAAAAATTCATAATAAATAATAAATATTAAAATGTTACAACAATTATTGTACATGTTTCACAAATTGCTCCATCTTTTCTTATTTGTTCATCCTATTTTTAATTGTAATCTTCACATAGCTTTAAGATAACGTATATCATGTTGCACGTACATATTTTTTAGGTATGTATAAATGTATAAATTTTGTGAATTTGAATATGAAAACTATTGAAACGTATTCATGGTGATGGTAAGAAAACAAAAGCTCAAAGAATTCTCACACATGATGGTATTGTTCTTTAGCTGTTTTTTCTTTCCTTTTCTTTTCTTTTAACGTTGGACTTTTTTTCCATTCCTATAAATAATGTATTCAAAATTTAAATATGATTCACATTTGAAACACTCAATTCTTGTTTTAGATTTATTAGGTCCTAGATTTGATTAATATCTTCATTTGAATTTGAAATCAGTGGAATTTGGTTTGGAGTATCTATATCACGTTTACAAAATATCGGAATGCTTTGGCCATTAATCAAAATGACCTAATAAATATATCCTATTGTTTTCTAAAACACATGTCAATCACATGTTTTCTCTGGGTTCAAAGCATAACCGAACAAATGAGCTAAGGTAGGATAAACTATTGGTTCCTATGATTTTAAGAAAATTAGAATTAAATCTACGGTTTAAAAAGTTATAATTTTTTTTTTGAGTTTATTAAAAGTTAGAATTTTATCTATATGATTTGATAAAAATTCATAAATAGTCTATATTATGACAAGATAGCTAACTGTCACGTACTCAATCCGTTAGTGGCTTCTAAGAGCCACGTATTCAATTCGTTAATAATTTATAATCTTAGAGACTATTTATAAGGTTTATCAAAAGGAAAAAATTATAAACTTTAAAATTATAGTTAATAAATGTTAACTCTACCAAAATCATAGGGACCGAATTTGTAATTAACCAAGGAGATATTGGGCTTTTAACTATGAATCTGGCAACTTCGACTTTAAAGCCCAGTTGTTGAGAATTGAAGATTACTCAAAAGCCCAGCTCAATATCTAGTGGGCTTCTACCTCGTGATTTTCAATTTAGAAAATTTTAAGCCGTAGTTTAAAAACAGAGATAAATTTTCAAAAAATTATATATTTTTTATTTTTAAAATTTGACCAAAAGTCCCAAAATACTTTTCATCTAAAAAAATCTCAAAATATTTTTGAAAAATAATTACAAAAAAATATATAGAAACAGTTGTTACTACATAAGCATCATCAACTTTTAAAAGCAGAAAATAAAAATAATTATCAATATAATATTTGTCAAGATCGCAAAATGAAAGCGTAACCAGCATCCCTTTCTATCTTTCAGCATCTTGTTCAATGTTTGAAGAACAATTCTCATAGTCGGTAACGGTGGAGGCCCACCTGGCCCGCCACTTTACCAACATCACATGATCAGTGAGCTGGCGTTGTATTCATGTGGGTCCTACAAAGTCCACCAATAAGGATTTGCCACATTATAACCATGAACAAAATTTTGAAAATAAGTTTCTAGTACTTACTTTTTTTTTTTTTAGTGATTTTTCTTTCATAAATAATTATTTAATATTTGTAAATTTCATATCATTTTCAAATAAGTTCCAAAATAGTATTCCTACTACCGTAGTATAGGAACATTTTTCAACGATAGACCTTCCTGTAAACTAGGACTTTATTTAATTATTGAGAAAACTAGGACTATGTTTATTGTAAAAAAAAAATTTAAGAATAAACAATCAAGGGTTCGGTCGTATTTTATTTTATTCATTATTAGACTAGAATTATTGGGAAGAATCATTCATGATTGAATATCTTTATTATTTAATTGAGATTTGATTCCTTTAGAAAAATAAGAGTGATGGCTTCATCTCCGTTATTCCCAAAAGAAAAAGAAAATTGTTTAATTTTAGTCTCCACTTTTCCCCTGTTTTGGTCCACAAGATAACATTTTATTTTTAGATTTAAAATTCAACTAGTCTCTGAAGTAATTTCATGTTCATTTTAGGTTTATTCTTTAACTTTGGTCTATTTTGTTCCTTTTAATTTCAAAACGTCTATTTTAATCTTTGAAAGTGGTCAGTTTGGTCCCATTATTTGCATTTATATTTTATTTTTCGATCAAAATTTCAACACAAATCTATAATCCTTTTTTTATTTAAATGTTGCTATATCGTTATATTAAAAAGTTTTTATTTGAAAATACATCGATCAAAATAGGATTTAATCGTTAACATGAGCATGACTCAACTAGCCTAATACATGTACTACCGACTAAGAGATTAGAGGTTCAAATATCTCATCCCACATATTGTCAAAAAAAAAAAAGATTTAATCTTTTATTTTATTTTAATCTCCAAACTTTTAAAATGTATATATATATATATATACATACATACATACATGATCAAGATTTTAAGGATATTTTTAATTTAATGCTATTCGTTTTAATATTATGACATCAAAATCAAAGAATAAACCAGGTATAAACTTGGCCAGAATTTTAAATTTATTTAAGACAAGAAAACTCTTTAAAAAAATTCTGCACTATCTCAACTTTTAAGTAGAGTCTTTCAAAAAAAAAAAAAGGTATAGAAGAGAGATAAATTGATTAAATCAAACTTTAAAAAAAAATACAATGATGACAATTATTAAAATATATTATTGAAAAGTCGAAGTAAAATTATATATATCTTCTCCAATCTTTTTCTCCTTGATGTGGCAACGATAATTATTTTAGTCCTGATTATTATTTTCCTACAAAATCAATTTACTCAATACCAATCTTAATCAATTTATGTAACTTTGTTCAACGCACGCATAGATTATAACATATTATATACATAAGAATATTATTATATATATTCAAAACCACATTATTCTTATATTTTAAAAAAAAAAAAAGAAAGAAAAAGCAAAGACTATTTTTAAAAAAGTTTAAGGTTAAGCTCATAAACTTTTAATATGGTGTCTAATATGTACATGAAATTTTAAATCAAAACTTTCAATTTTAAGTAGAATAGGCCTCTAACTATTAGATACTTTAAAAAATTCAAGAACTTATTATTTTCCTTCCATATCAATTTACTCAATACCGATCTTAATCAATTTATGTAACTTTGTTCAACGTATGAATAGATTATATCATTATATATATATATATATATATATATATATATATATATATATATATTGAAAAGAACATTATTATATATATTCAAAATCACATTATTCTTATATTTTAAAAAAAAGCAAAGACTATTTTTTAAAGAGTTTAAGGTTAAGTTATAATTTTAGTTCATAAACTTTTAATATTGTGTCTAATATATACATGAAATTTAAAATCAAAACTTTCAATTTTAAGTAGAATAGACCTCTAACTATTAGATACTTTTAAAAATTCAAGAACTTATTATTTTCCTTCCATATCAATTTACTCAATACCGATCTTAATCAATTTATGTAACTTTGTTCAACGTATGCATAGATTATAACATTATATATATATATATATATATATATATATATTGAAAAGAACATTATTATATATATTCAAAACCACATTATTCTTATATTTTAAAAAAAGCAAAGACTATTTTTTAAAAAAATGTTTAAGGTTAAGCTATAATTTTAATTCATAAACTTCTAGTATTGTGTCTAATATGTACGTTCACTTGCTTGGATTAAGTCTGAAAGAACAACATTCAAATACGTCGACTTTTCATCCAACAATTTAACGATTTTTCTACTCTTAGGTATTTTTAAAACATTTATGAAAAGGTAATGGTAATATTGTAACTTTTGAAAGAAGATGAATATTTTATAAACAAATAACAAAGTTGAGAATTTTTTTTTTTATATATATAATTTAGGTTTAAGAGAAAAGATTTAATTTTTTTTAATTTTTAAGTACAATAGAAGTTGGAGAGATTCGAACAACAGACTTCACAGTCATCAATACATTCGAATGTTAGTTGAGCTATGCTCTCAGGCAAAAAAGAAAGGGTTTTAATTTTAATTTTTTTTTAACAAATTTGCTTTAAGATATTGGTTTACGTTGAATCATTTATGTTAAGTATGCACGCCGGCCAAGGAGTGGAACGGTGCTATGCAAACAGAACTTTGAAAAAGGCTAGAGCATAGAGAAAGGCCCATCTCATCATGAATCAACACGAGTCATCTTATTGTTCACAGAAACAAGAAATAAAGTGTCAGTGAAGTGAATGAAAATGTTCTTCCTTTGCCGTAAACATCATACACATGGGACCGAAAAATGAAAATGCAAGCTTTTTTTTTTTTTTAATATCATTTTGCCGTCACCAGTCAAAGATCTCTATCGAGAATATTAACCCACAAAATGGATCTTTAACAACGTGACTTGTCTAATATAAAATTATTGGACATGTTTGGAGCGTGAGTTATAATAATTTGTGTTATAATAATCTGTGGAGTACATGCATCCTAAACACAGACTATTATAATTTTATATTAAATAATTATGTATTTTAAACAATATTATATAATTCTACAGACTATTATAACCTACATACTATTATAACTCATGTTATTATAATCCACTAAGTGTTCCAAACAGCTCCATTATGTTTTTATAAATGTGGGAACTAATCTCCTTGGATTTCAGTCAATGATCCATCTTACTTTGAATCACATCTGTTGATTGAGATTTTTAATTAGTATTTCAAAATATTATTCATAGTCCAACATACTCATGTCGATTGTGAATTATGATAGAGTTATTTAACTTATTTCTTCGTTAAGACGTGAGATAAGAAGTCTTTACGAAGGAAAAAAAATTCATATGCTCCTTAAAGAAAACAGGTTTAAGTGGGATTGAAAAGAAAATTGTAACTCATATTTTATTAAAAGAAAGATATCAAGACAAAGAAAAGGGTTTATAGTACCAAACGTGCTTATTTTAAATAAAGTCCCTCTCAATCAAAATGGGAGTTTTATTTTTGTTGTTAAATTGCACATTAGATAACTATGAACACCTCTCAATCAAAATGAGAGTTTTATTTTTGTTGTTAAATTGCACATTAGATAACTATGAACATATTTTGTAATCATTGTATATGAAAGACACAACAAGATCTTTCACCATCAAAATCAATCTCTTGTTGATCTATGAACATCTTTCCATATAAGACGGAGTTACATTTGGGATAAGTATTTGATCTTGATCAATTTAAGTGTAGTTGAAGATTTTATTAAAAAAAGGTTAAAAATCATTTTTCGTCTCTAACTTTTATGGAAGCAACAATTTAGTCCCTAAATTTTAGGTTGTAATTATTTCGTCCCTGCACTTTTGATTTCATAACAATTTGGGCTCTGTACTTTAAAACTTCTAATGATTTTGTCCTTATCATAAAAGTTATGGTTAAGATTTTATGGAATTTCTTACCTAGGTAGATCAATAAACTAATTAGAGACCTAATGTAAATATAAGTTACAAAGTCTAAATCGATAATAAAAATCGACATTTAATTTTGATGGAATTTTTTATGTTAGGGATTAAATTATTACAAATTTGAAAGTATATGGACGAAATTGTTATATACTAAAGTTCAAAGACTAAATTGTTATAAATTTAAAAAATACATGGACTAAATTGTTATGCAATGAAATCCATAAACTAAGGGCTCGTTTGATAACGTTCATGTTTCCTGTTTCTTGTTCATGTTTCTCATTTTCAAGAAACAGATCTGTTTGATAAACCATCATGTTTCCTGTTTCTAAATTTTTTAGAAACGTTTCTAAAAAAAATGCAGATTTTGAGAAACTTCAAAAAGTAGTTTCTCAAATTCTGTTTCTATGTTTTTTTTAGGTTTCATGCATGTATTCTTATTTCTCTTTTTACCCATCTCTCCTCTCTCTCTTCTTTCTCTTTCTTCCATTCTATTTTTTTTTCTTTTAATACTTTTTAATCTTTTTGTTTTTTTCTTCTTTTTTATTTTTACTTTTTGATTTATTTCTTTCTATTCGTTCTCTCTCTTTCATCATAATCTTTTTTCTTTTAATAGTTCATTATTTTTTTTTCTTTTTTCCTTTTTACTTTTCTCTTTTCGTTTATGTTTTTATTTTCTCTTATTTTCTTATTTTCTTTTACTTTACATTAACGAGCTTATAGTTATTATTTTCTATTTAATTCTCTATTATTTTTCCTTTTGGTATGATTTTATTTTTTTATTAAATAAATAAACTAATAATGTATTTCATGTTTACCATTAAATATAAAAAATATATACATTCTCTCTCTTTTTCTGATTTTACTTGCATGTATTATTGGCTAATGCATTCTTAAAGAAAAATAAAAATAAAGTTTATTATTAAATTAAAGAAATGTGGGTATGTTCGATTGTCTGACCTTAGATAATTTACAAATTCGTCTAATTTAACTAACTCTTGTAAGTCAAAATCATTCAAGGTGAATTGATTGAAGTAAGAAATAACATTGCAAATCAAATTTGAACAACATTTGAAGGGATAAAATTTGTTATTATTCTTCTTCTTCTTCTTATTATTATTATTATTATTAAAAGGTGTTAGGCCTTAATAAAATATTATAACATCTTTATAATTGTTTTATATTTATTTTAATGCATGTTATATGTTTCATTATAGTATATGTACTAAATTTTATTTTTACCAAAAAACAAGAAACAAGAAACAGAAATAGTTATCAAACATGTTTCTGTTTTTAGTTTTTAAGAAACAGAAACAAGAAACGAGAAACAGAAACAAAAAACAAGAAACGAGAAACGAAAACGTTATCAAACGAGGCCTAAATTGTTAGTTACGTAAAAGTTTGAGGACTAAATTAGGTGTATTTTTTAACTAAAAAAAAAAGGTGTAGTTGAGGATATTTTTACGATTTTCAAGAGCCAAAATCATGAAAATTTTGAAAGAGTAAACATGAAATAAAGAGGTTGAACCAAATTGCTATTTCTTGTCAATTTTAGACGGACCAATCCAAATATCCTTTTAAAGAATAACGCCTACCTTATTACTCTTACCACTTCTGTTTTTGCAATGACCATATTTCCTATAATTAAATTATTAATCATCCATTTTTTCTCTAGACCAACAATTGAGAAATGAGAGATTTCAACTATTGAAGACTTATTTACATCAACTAATATCTTATTCTTGTCATTGTGACTTGTGGGATAAATCTCCTCCTTCCATAATAGCAAACTAATAATAAATAAATAATTAATTAAAAGTCATATTCGTGTCGTCAATTTTTTTGGTTAAATTATTAAAAATACCTTTGAACTATGGAGTTGGTTTCAATTATACCTCCAAGCTTTGAAAACTTCATTCTCTTGAAGTTTGAAGTTTGTTCAAAATGACCCTTGAAGGCTTTTTTTTCGTTAAGTTCATTGACAAAAAATGATGTGTTTGCATCTGTATCGTTGCTTATATGAACATATTTGAACCTATACGTTGAAAAAAAAACACATGCAAACACGTCATTTTTCGTCCATAAATTTAACGAAAAAAGTCTTCAATGGTCGTTTTGAAACAAACTTCAATGGTTGAAATGAAACATTTCAAAGTTTGGGGGTATAATTGAAACCAACCCCATAGTTCAAGAATATTTTTAATAATCTAACCATTTTTTTTTCTTTTCAGAGTCTTGATGATCTCAGTTTTTTATTATTTGGGAAAAAAATCAGTTAAGTTTCTATTTCAATCCCCGTTAGATTGGTTTCCCACACATGTCCAAAGCCACTTGTTTCTCTATAACAGATACATATTTGTTATTTTAAAAAAAAACTAAAATTACTAAAGAAAATTGGAGTTGCTCACAATAATGTTTTTCAATTTCAGAGCACGGCTTTTTTTTTTTCACTTATTATCTTCTCTGATTCTGCTGTTTTTTCATTTCATTAATTGAGGATTTTTTCAATTTTAAGGCAGGATTCTACTCGATGCATCGACTTTTAGTAGAAACAAAACTTATTTACACCATATTTTGTCTCAATGGAGTACTCTCATTCTTGAATGAGTTGCCAATATTGATTTTTTTAAAATTTTTAGTCAAACTCGAGCTTGATTTGTCCTCCATTCGCCGCAACGGACGTAGGGCTTTCGAAATCGCCTTCGTAAAAATCTTTATTCCCTTCTTCTCCAGCATCGATGTCACTTTAATCTTCCGTAAGACTATCAATGTGGCCGACAAGGTCGATTATGACCAGTTCATTGTGTTCATGGGCACATTACTCTGTCCACTACCACCTTCCATATTCTCTCTCGCATTTTAGTTGAGCTCAAACTCCTCACCACCGAAGTCGAAGAAACTGCCATGGTCATCGCCTCCTTCAATGACGTCACTACCTAGATTTTCTTCACACTCGTCGTCGCTAGTATCGACACCAAAGGCGCGGGGAACATAAGAGTCCATTTGTTTTCATGTGGATTCTACTTTCGAGAGTCGAGTTCGTGGTTTTCATGATGGTGGCGACCCGATCAGGAATGATTTATGTTATGGGTAAATATGGACAATCTAATCCAAGAGAATAGAAGACAATTGGGTCAAATACGATTTAAACGAAGGCTCAGGATAAAATTGGGCCCGAAAAAGTAAGAGAAAAGCCAAAAGTTCGAAAGGCTCAACCTGACCTCAACTGGGTCGAGCCGAACCTGCCAACCCAGTTCTTCTCTATGGAGACATGCTTCACGCGTGTCTCTTGCCCAATATATCCTGACGGGCCCATCTCGATCCTAGACCTAATCTAATTCGCAAAGGGAAATGCCCTAGGTCTTCCTCATATAAATACATCTTCACTCTCAAAATATAGCTTGTTACACTTCTTTCCTCTCTGACTTAAGTATTTGAGTGGCTGTGGAAAACACCACACCGGTGTGCAGTGTTTTCATTGTTTTGCATTCCACCTTGTTCCTCTGAGCATACAAATTCATCGTTGGCTTCACATGCAAATTAGGTGCGTTCCCTTCACAATTTGTGCATCAACAGTTGGCACCATTTATGGGGATCGAAAGGGTTTTACCAAGAAACTTGCATATCGACATTGAAGATGAACAAGAAGGCCATGGATCTGAACTATACCATGGAGGAGATGAATTACAATCAAGAACGTCACCTGAAGATGAGGGAAGACACTTCCCAAACAATAACGAATCTTCAATTGGGGAAGATCCCACCTCATCTTCAGACTAGGAAGAGCTAACATCGACCTCATATTGGGGAGAGCCGACCAGAAAAACTCGAAGCACTGAAGAAAAAGATCACCAACTGCATTCATTAGAGAAGATCACCATGTTTAAAATCATTTTTTTAAAATATGATTTTTGTCACATTCTTGTGTGAGGTGTAAAAGATTTTTTTTCTTTCAAAAAGTGTTCTCAACAAAAGTAAAAACAAACAAACAACAAAACACAACAAACAAGACTAGGAAACAATAAATTCTAACTTAGCAAAACAAAACTAAAGAAAGCAAATAAATTTAATCTAATCAAAAGCAAGTAAAGATAAGGTTGAAGAAAGAACTTCCCCTAGGCCTCGAAAGCGATGTACTCACGAAAAAAGCCTTGTTGCTTATTGAGGAGGATGGAAGGAAAGTCATGAAATATGGGCACTTTTCCTTTGGATAGTGTTGAAAGACATGAACGTATGCCCAATAAATCCCCTTCTACTCCTTTATGTACGCAAGCTCAGCTTTGATTGTGCATAAGAGGAGGCATATTAACTATATGCAGTTTGTGGTGGAGATACAACTGCAATTTCCTGTGAAACCTCAGCTGGCCTTTCTTCAACTGTTGGTGATGGTAGTGAGAACTAGTCAAATTTGAATTCTTTTTCTTTTGACTCTGATATTGCGGCTGCAAACTTGGCCACAACTTCCTCTTCTCTTTTCTTACTTGCTATTTTCTTGAAACTCACAAGTAGATCATCAAAAAGTTCATGCACTTTAAGCAAATAATTTCTTTTAATTAATCTCAAATTAAAAGCTTGATCAATTCAAATCCCAAGTGAGTCTCCAAATAGAGGTGTTCCCTAATGGTCAACTTAAGTACTTCAACCTAGCCAGGACCTTCCTTAGACAGAGTTCCCTCTTGATCAAAGCTTTTTATTTTAATTCACACCCCATCAACCACACCAATATATTTTTTTTCTTTTTCTTTTTCTTTTTTTCTTTTTTATTTTAAAGAAAAAGAAAGAAAATATAAACTTATCCAATTCCAGTAGGGAGACCGCAGCCTTGTTCCTTCATTTTGCACCTAGATCTCGATGATGGACGAGATTTCAGTCGTAGTTAAGGTGCTTTAATCACAACGAGCTTTGTCAGCTCAAGAGATTTATATATGCCTTAGAATGTAGAACTTGCGATCGCAACTTGTGTCACATAATGCGAATTGTCATCCTTCCCGCGCTCCTCTCTAAATCCTTCTTCTTTTAGTATTTCCTACAAGCTGCAAAAAGTAAAAGTATCTATTGGGCCAATAACAGGGTATTTCAGTACAAGGAGCACATTGGACATCATTTGCTGTAAAGTTGCGACTGCATAGCTCACTACAATTTCCTTTAGTGGTTCATTCTCTTCATTATCTTTATGAGGTGATATTTCTTTAATCTCTTCTCTCCCTTCTAGCTCTTTAGTGTTTTCAAGTGCTAGAGCACTTCCTGCTTCTACTGGGAGTTCAAGGTATTCATATTTTCAAATTCAATTCTAAGTGCCACCACCTCGCATTGTTCATTTTCTTCTGGTTTTGAAGTCTTTGTGTTATGCACGATTCCTTGGGACCTGTCCTTCAATTCATTTGCAATTTGTTCCACATAGATCTCCAAATTTCGTAGAGATGCAGCTTGGCTTTGCATCATAGCATCTTTCTTTGCCATATATTCCCTGACAAGTTCTTCAATACTAGGCTCTTTTGGAATCATCTTTCCTTGTTGGGCACACTGGTACTGATGTTGGTTTGCAAAATTGGGTAGAAATTCATAATATAATGAATTAGGGTTATAAGGACAATTTTCAAATGAATGACTTCCTTTGCAATAAACACGAGAAATAGAGAGATAGGGTTAACAGTAGCTATCGAATTTTTCATCATTGATGTTTCTAGCATGTAGCTTAATTATGAAGCTTGTGCACTAAATCCTGCAATGACGTCTACTTCCATCCTATGGATTATCTCAAGCGATCAAACCTATGTTGTGTCTTTCTTCTCTTACTTTCGCTCTCCCTAAACCTGCAAAACAATATAAACAAGAATCGGACTTTCTCTTGGAAAGAGGATAATTGCGATTGCAGATATTCACAATTTGTGTTGCAAAATTGAATTTTGTTAGTAATGTCATTCCCCGGCAATGACGCCAAAAACTTGGTGTAATGAAAATGTGTGGGCTTTTATAAGAAAACTTTTGAATAGACAAAGTCTCCAATCTAGTGCAAGTGCACACTGTCAAGCAAGTAGTAAAGGAAATATTCTAGAATATCGATCCCATAGAGAACGGATACCACTAAATCTAAAATTAAGGCAAAGATGTTCACACAAAGCAACCTAGGTAACCAATATGGATAAATCAGGAAGGTTGTGAGTGTACTAAAAATTAAATGATAAAAAGATGGAATCCGAACATGCTTTTGCCCCTTAGAAAAGAATTGTGACCTAAAATGCAATTGCAATATTTACTCAAGTACCAAGCAATGTAAACCGAGTTCAACTTCTATGCGATTTTAATGGAAAAACCTTTAGAAGCCTAAGTGATTAAACTGTATGTCTATGCTAATACGAACTTAGTATAATGAGAACACAACCCTTGGTCTGAGAAGCTTCGCCCTATGTCTAAGGTAAAAAACAAGTGGTTATGTCTAAGCCCATTTCCTCTATTGCTTTGTATGAACACGTAATCTCGTTTAACCCTTTCATTATTAAACTCGATATATGTATGTTCACCTACGTGATCAAGCTAGATTCACAATAAGAATGATAATCAGTATATGCAAACAATGCTATGGAATTGACCAATGTTACTTTTATATCTTAGGCCAAACTTCCAATCCTTAGGGAATCCATATATCGGAATCCCAATGATGGAATTAGCTCATGATGGAGAAAATAAATAACAAAACATTAAAAGAAAAGAAACACATACTGACTTAAAAAGAAAAATAGAAACTGGAAAATAAAGTAATGAACCTAAAGATAAAGAATGACTTGAGGAATGAATATTGAACTTTATTAAAATCAAACTTGTTGTAAAGTAAAGAACTACAAAAATTAAATATAAAGACTAGAAGTGTTTGAATTCAAAATAACAAAAGTCAAAGTACAGGAATTGAAGAATTAAAACAGAAAAATAAACTTGCGAATACAAAGGAAAATCGAACTCAATGAGATAACTTCTACCTCTTCAATCGATCTAAACTCAACCGTCGTTAAGAAGAGCAAGATTTTCACAACCCTAGACTTTTGACAGGGATGGATTGAAGTTTGGGGAGCGTTCTTCCTCCTTTAAGTCAAGAAAACATAAAACAAAACGTGCAGAAGGTAATGTGGTCTTTCAATCGTAAAACAATCGTGAACTGCTTTTCCGTGGCTTGAATCTTCATATTAATAGCCTCCAAATGCTAGGATTTTCTCCATGTATGTTTAAGGCAAGAATCAAATTTTTATGAGCTTGATTCATAGAGAATATCTTCAAATATCAGCACAAAATCGAATTTTCAGATTTCATCCTAATTTTTAAGAATTCTGTCTCCAAGCAAAATTACAGTTGCAATTGGAGTCGCAATTCTGGCAGTTTACAGTTTTCTGCATTAAAACATACAAAATCAGTAAAATTCAACTATTTTTTTCTCATTTCAGATTTCTCATCACAAAACAACACTTTTACTGATTTGGGTTATTCTCATATCAATTTACTAACAATTATGGACATATAAGCATGAATTCTTGAAAATAACTTAAGTTTAAAGGGCTAAAAATACATAAAATATGAGACTCATCACCGACCCAAGTCGAGGTCGAGGCCAAGATGACTTATCATTCTACCTGATATTAATTCAGAAGATAATTTGATGACTAGCTGAATCATGTCAAGACTGGTCAAGCTAAAAGCAACGATGACCAAGTCGAGCCCACAATGGCCGAGCCGAGCCCAATTGGTTGAGCCAAAGTAGAAGAAGTCAAGTCAGGTAGAGGCAATTCAGCTAGATCAGAAATTCAAATAAACGAGGTATTCTACAAAAAACATAGCTTCATTTAATTACCAATATAAATGAAAAATACATAGAGTTTGATTGTGAGAATACATAAAATTGGATACAAACATAAGAAATACATAGAAACACGAGGAAGAAGAGGTTATGAAATGTGGAAAGCAGTTAATCATCCTCATGAGGGGAAGAGCTCTCCTCATTCTAAAACAGGTTAGAGTTCACCTCATCCTCAAACAGGTTAGAGCTCCCCTCATCCTTAAACATGTTAGAGCTCACCTCATCCTCAAAGGGGTTTGAGCCCACCTCATCCTCAAACAGGTTAGAGATTACCTCATTTTCAAATAGGTTAGAGCTCACATTATCCTCAAAAGGGTTTGAGCTCACCTTATATTCAAACAGCCTAAAAAATGTTTGAGCTTACCTCATCCTCAAATAGGTTTGAGCTCACCTCATCCTCAAATAAGTTAGATCTCACCTCATCCTCAAAAGGGTTTGAGCTCACCTATACTCAAATAGGTTTGAGCTCACATCATCCTCAAATGGGTTAGAGCTCACTTCATCCTCACAAGGGTTTGAGTTCACCTCATCCTCAAATAGGTTTGAGCTCACCTCATTCTCAAAAAGGAAAAAGCTTACTTCATCCTCAAAAAGGGAAGACTCTACCGCATCCCTAGAATACAAAATACCTGGAGGCTTATTATCAGTAGTCCAATATTTAGTATCATGATAATGACTTGCTGATTTGATAGATTTATCTAAGTTAACTATACATGAATATTATTTTTCACTCTAAAATAATCAATGCAAGTTATACTTTGATAATCTATCTGTATTCAAGTCAACTCTTCATGCTATCAAGATCTTCCTTAAATAGGGGGTTTAAGAGGGGATATGCCTCCTCATTACACAAAGAACCAACAAAAAGGATATGCTTTCATATTAAAAGTAAAAGTTGATTTAGAAGAAGGTTTTAGAGAACGAAATCTGAGGCAGAAGACAGTCCACACAACATTAAAACAAAAGCTGAATTGGGAACTGGTCTAGTCGGGGCCAATGTGGTCGAGCCAGGACCACCATGGGCGAGCTGAGGCCAGCGTGGTCGAGCCGAGGCCACCATGGCCGAGTGAAGGCCAAGATGGCTCATCATTTTTCCTGATATTAATCTAGGAGATATACATTAATCATAGCAAATTTCGAAGCCTCATCATCAAAGATCTCTACAGAACTACAAAATTCCAGATAAGCTTATTTCGAACTCGAAAACTTTCCAATGCTACATTAAAATTTTAAAAGCTAGATGATACAATCATCATGAAATAGTTTATTATCTTTTGTCTACTTTACAATGACATCTCATTGTACTCTATTCTAGAATTCACTAATTAGCATGTCATGCTCTGTATTTTTCGAGATAAAACCTTATATGACTTAGTGATATAATGAATATGAGTAGAACATCATGAATAAACTAGGAATGCCATGAAGTATTAGAAGACAAAATTGTCATTGGGAATTTTGAAGGTCATACAATTGCTTATTTGATATAATAAGTTAGTTGAATGCATACCCATTTATGAAATTCCTAACATACATTAATTCCTCATATGTGAAATTGTGAATATGTTTTATTCAGTTAAATCAACATAGCATCAAATCAAATCACTTAAGTATTTTCATTGGACTTTTGATATCATGAAGAATATCATGCTCATGAAAAAATATACTTTAAATGTAGAATAGTTGATAAAGATAGTAATAAACTATAAATTTCACTACCACAAATGAGAACTACTAGCTTGGAGGCTAATTAGAGCATCAAGCAACATGGGACATGCTTCTCTATTAAACAAAAAGCAAGTATTGATCCAGAAGTCAATTCCAGGTAAACAAAAGGCAAACAAAAAGTAAGTATTGATCCAGAAGTCAATTAATAAGAAAACAGAAGCAGTTGGCTAGGGGCTAACCGATGCCACATAGCTGAGCCAAGCCAAGCCACATGGCCAAGCAAAAAAAAAAACGGCTGAGCCGACCTCTGGTAGGCCCCACCCAAAAAAAGGAGTTTGGTGTGTGCGAGCTTATGTAAGACATGTTAGGATTTATGCTCTAAAGCCTCGTAATTAATGATTTATTTAATAATTAATAATAATTTTGATTATTTTATTTGCAATATAATTTTATCCATTATATGAAAAATCCAAGGTTATTAGTGTAATCTTGAATAGTATGTGGTTGACATATGAGATGATTGATAGGACTAACATAGTTATATATTTTCATACTTAAATCATGTTAGTTTAGAGGTTTTAATGTAATTAATTGATCATTTTGTAGGGATTTGAGCATAATACATGTTCCAAGAGATTCTACGTTGAATCACGATTCCAACGCATCCAACCGGAGGTCATTCGGACACCTGAGAGAAAAGTTAGAGCAAAAATAGCAGTGCTGCGCGCTGGGTAGCGTCTAGACGTTGTCCAGAGCGTCTAGACGCTATCGGCAGTTCCCTGAAGCCTCCCTCGACGCTGCGGAGAGCCCCTGTGACGCTGGGAGCGTCTAGACGCTGTCCAGAGCGTCTAAACGCTCCGTCGATTCCTATATATAGACTTTTTCATCCTCTAGGTCATTTGTCTCCAATTTTCAGCCGTCATGAGACCAATTTAGGCTTTCTCCTCTCTGTTTTTCAGTAGTTTAGGATAGATTAGGAGTTTTTTTTTCATCAAACCTTGATGTCGAATCGAGCTTGTTTGAACTCGATGTTTTCTATGGAGATGCTCAGCTAGATTCTACGTTTCCAGTTCAAAGGTTGGTTGTAATCAATTGCAATATTGTGAGGCTTGAACCTTAACTTAGTTTTCTTTCAATTGCAAGTGTTCTTTAATTCCCGTGTTAATTTTATAAGTATGTATTTTGATTAAATTGACGCCTTAATCCCTTTACATGCTTTATTGCTAATCACGATCATAATCCGTAATTGTCATGTTGAATGAACCGGTAGCATTAGGATTATCACATGTGTATGTTTTGTGGGTTTCCATATTACATGGCTTGCATGTTTAATTCTAGGAATTAAAGAAGCTTCTTAATTAGGTGAAAGTTGTTTTACCTGATTGGTTGTCTTGGTCGTTCCAAAGTTCGTAATGCCTTTATCTAAATAAATTGAAGCGGTTTCGTAAAGATTTGTTTAGGTAATTAGCGTTAACTTGACGTTCGTTAGAATTAATGATTTTAGGGAATTTGCACTTTTTGGGGTTTCCTAATAAGTTGACCGAGTACTTGCATGGTTAAGATTAAATATTTTGAATGCCTATGATCAATGTTTGCAATTGAATATAACTGCACCTCTGAACTGGAACTTGGTAAGAGTTGATTTTTATCCTTTTCAGCAATTGTTTTATTTTTGTCAATTTTTATTTCCATTTAGTTTGAAAATATTTTCCAAAACCCCCCCTTTTTAATTGCTTTCTCATTTGCAAATTTAACTTAAGAAATTAATATTCGGTTCCCTGAAATCGACCCGGTCCACTCAATGCTACAAGTAGCTTAGGATCGGTTTATAAATTTTAATTTGACGAGCCCTCGACAAGCTCGCTTCAATGATCATGTTCAAGAAATAACCTAAAGAATCATAGTATATGGATAAGGTTGGGTGTCTTATCCTATTAACGTTATTGATACGACCCACTTTGTAATAGTTACAAATGATTTGATCCAAATCGTTCATGTTGAGACATGTGAGTGGGGGTATCTTATACAATGAGTTTGTGTAAGACTAGACCACGAAATATTTAATCTCTCTTTATAAATTCGTTAATTGAGAAGATTAATATTTCATCAGGATGATCATATACGACTCGATCTTAATCCTGAGTGAGTTATGAACTCCTGCATGTGAGGGATTGTCCTTTGATTTGCATGGGTGAAAGTGGCTTTTGTAGCCGATTCAATATGCCTACCATTTTGGGGACTTGACCAAATAGAGAGCTGGGAATATAATCTCACAAAATGGAATTCACTTATTTTCATATAGGGTAAGTAGATAAGTAGTTCCCTTAAGTGCTGATTTTGAGACTTGAATAATGGGGCCTCACCCTCTCACTGGCCCGAGAGGAACTTAGTTTATAATTAGATTATAAACAGATTGTTCATTAGATGATCAGTTGTACTTAAGGTGCAAGATGTAATTATAGGGTAAAACAGACTTTTGACCCAGCTATAATTACGAACAACTCATGAATGATCGACTTGCATGTAATAATTATATCTATGGACACAACTTGTCCTACAATGCATGAGAGTGCAACTTTAGGTCTATAGTGGAGTGACCTATAGTTAATGAATGAAAATTAATTAATTAAAGAGTTTAATTAATTAATTTTGTATCATTGGAGCTTATAATCTGTAGGTCCATAAGGTCCACTTGCTAGCTCATAGTAACACTAAAAGATCAATTTAGTTGAAAGAAAATTTTGAAATGTTAAAAATTAATATTAATTTGAAGTGTTCAAATTAATATTTAATATACTAGATATATTAAATATAAAAGAGGAAAATATATTTATTGTATTTGATACATTAAATATTAAATTTTGAAATATTCAAATTTAATATTTAATTTGAAGTGTTCAAATTAATATTTAATATACTATATATATTAAATATAAAAGAGGAAAATATATTTATTGTATTTGATACATTAAATATTAAAATAATCAATGTATATTTGATATATTAAATAAAAGATATTTATAAAATTTGAATTAGATTCAAATAAATAAATATCGTAAGAGATTTGAATGAGATTCAAATAAGTATAAGATATATTTTAATATATTAGATATTAAAATATAATATTTTAATATATTAGATATTAAAATATAATATTTTAGTTATGGCAAAGATTTACCCTTGGTCTCTATAAATAGGATCATTGGGTTGAGCCATTAGACACAACACACATCTTCTCAATAGAGAGAATTAGAAAATACTCTCTAGACCTCTTCCTCTCCAATCCCTTGTGGATTTTTTTTCAAGAGGCTCCCACAAGCCTTAGTCATGTGTTCAAGTCATAGCCAGGAAGACTTTGTGGAAGAGATAAAGATCCGCCAGAATATTCTTCATAATATTATTTTCAAGGTATGTTTTGCTTAACATTAATTTTTATTGTTTAATTCTAAATAAAATCAAAGACAATCCAATACTTCCGCTGTGGAGTGAAACGTTCATTCCTTTCAAGACACATGTAAGCACATGCCCCTGCTTGTTAACAAGCCATCGGTTGGAAACTTTCAAGGTATTTTTCCTGTTCTTTCCTTGTTTTTTTTTATTGAATTTGACAAATGGATCAGTTTAAATACCAAAATCTAGAATTAATTCTAGATATGGTAAACTCTGAGCCAAATTTTGAGAGTCAACTCTAAGATATGGCCAATTATGTCGTGCAATTAAAACACAAAATACGCAAAACTCTTGAGCATTAAGGTGCAGAAGAAGCAGCCCTGAGAGTTGATTAATCCCAAAATGGGTTGGTTAACTACTCTTGGCAACCCAAAAATCTGAAGTACATCTCACCATGGGTCCCGATTGTGCAAAACTCCCCTTAAATGTGAAAGATGTAAATCTTGGAGGTGGTTAATTGGGTCCTCAAAAGGGGCTTCGTTAATTGGTCCAAGCATGACTTGAAATCAAAGATAAATCTTATGATGAGTCATAATTAAATCTGGGGTTAATCCTAGAACTTTTTATAAATATTGGAAAACCAAAAAATCATCCCAATGGGCTTGATAGGTTATTCCAAAATTAGACTTGGATCCAGCCCCAAATCTTTTTTCTTATAAACATTGGAAAGCCAGAAAATCAGCCAAATGGGCTTGATAAGTTATTCCAATATTAGACTTGGGGCCAACCCCAAATCTTTTTTCTTATAAATATTGGAAAGCCAGAAAATCAGCTCAAATGGCTTGATAGGTCATTCCAAAACCAAAACTCAAGGAAATACAAGGGACGCCTTGTACTTGGGTTAAATATCATTCCTCAAGGATAAATTTGCAAATCAATACTCTCAAATTGGGCTTTGAATGTCCGACTCAAAAATAAACTGGACCATAAACCCCAACATGGGAGTGAGGGCTTAATATGGGCAAATATGGACAACCGGATCTAATCCAAGAGAATAGAAGACAATTGGATCAAACATGATTTAAATGAAGGCTCGGGATGAAATTGGGCCCAAAAAAGTAAGAGAAGAGCCAAAAACCCAAAAGGCTCAACCCGACCTGAACCAAGCCGAGTCGAGTTGAACCAGCCGACTCAATTCTTCTCTATGGAGACGTGCTCCACGCGTGTCTCTGACCCAATATACCCTGAAGGGCTCATCTCGATCCTGGACCTAATCCAATTCGCGAAGGGGAAGACCCTAGGTCATCCTCATATAAATACATCATTATAACCCTTGAGTCTTCACTCTCAAAATATATCTTGCTACACTTCTTTCCTCTTTGACTTAAGCATCGGAGTGGCTATGGCAAGCACCACACCAGTGTGCAATGTTTTCTTTGTTTTGCAGACCAACTCGTTCCCCTGAAAATACAAATTCACTGATGGCTTCACATGCAAATCAGGTGCGTTCCCTTCACCAGGACTTGTGCATCATAAATATTTTTTTTTTTTTTGTAAATTTTTTTGAAAAATAACCAACGAGTATATATCATAGAGCAACACGTGACTTTGGACATATGTGAGAAACCTTTCTAATAGTTATTGAAATGGAAACTTAACCGAGAGTATAAATTGATACACTTATTCAAGTTCGAGGTTTAAATTGATGAAATTAAAAGTTTAGGGTTAAAATTGATACAATCTGCTAAGTTTGAAGTTTAAATTGATGAAATTGAAAGTTTATGGTTAAAATTGATACAACTTGTCAAGTTTAGGGTCAAAATTGATTTTTTTTTTCTTATTATTTTAGTATAAAATTAGGCAAACAATCCATTTAATGAAAATCCATGTCGAGTAATAATAGGAAAGAGCTTATTTTCATTGGAGTAGACATTTTGTTGAATGCGTATATAACACGTTAGCGCAAGTAAATGATGACTGAATTTGGTTTCATCATTTTTATAAATTTTGTTATTTTAAGTCTTAAAAAGAGTAAAGACTATTGTAAATATGGCACATGTAAATGCCCATTCCACATGCCCATTTAATATCCATGCCAAGTGGCATTTTCTCCATAGCCAAAGTGTCTTCTATGTGTCCAACAAAGGCCATAGATTGGTGTCCAAATGTACCACATCATGCTCTCCCAATTGCCTATAAATAGTGGTTTTTGGTGGATAAATAATGAGAGATTTTTGATATAGAAACCTCTCCAATCTTTTTTCTCTCCCACTTTCTCTAATTTCATTTGTTTTTAATTTTCCATAAATCTCCATTTTCTTTTGTTTATATTATATATATATATATATATATATATATACTTCTTTTATATTCCAACACTTATTATTATTATTATTATTATTATTATTATTATTATTATTATTATTATTATATGTTTTGGTAAAGTTTTGGTGCCCGATTTCGCCTCTCAATTTTACAACACGTTATCAGCACGAAACTCTGTCATTTTTCCCGCTAAAGGTAAGTCTTATAGGTAAGCCATTTTTACGCATTTGATTTATGTTAAATTTCTAATATGAATATATTATTATTTTTTATAGTGTTATTATGGCAAACCTTACAAAGCTAGAATTTGCGGTCCTGGATATTAATGGAAATAACTACTTGTCATGGGTCCTTGACGCTGAGATCCATTTAGATTCTATGAATCTTGGAGAAACAATTAAAGAAGGAAATGATGCATCAAATCAAGAAAAAGCAAAATCTCTGATCTTCCTTCGCCATCATCTTCACGAGGGATTGAAAATGGAGTATCTTACAATAAAAAAATCCCTACGTTCTATGGCAAGGTTTGAAAGAAAGGTACGATCATCAAAAAACAGTTATTCTTCCAAATGCTCGTTATGATTGGATGCACCTGAGGTTGCAGGACTTTAAATCAGTAAGTGAGTATAATTCTGCACTTTTCAGAATTAGTTCAAAATTAAAATTATGCGGAGAAAAGATTACTGATGTTGATATGTTAGAGAAGACATTTTCCACTTTTCATGTCTCGAATATGCTCCTGCAGCAGCAATATCGAGAGAAGAGTTTTGCAAAATATTCTGAACTTATCTCATGTCTTCTCGTTGCTGAACAAAATAACGAGTTATTGATGAAAAATCACGAATCCCGACCAACTGGAGCAACACCATTCCCTGAAGTGAATGCTGTGAATTTTAATAACCGTGGTCGAGGTCGTGGTCGTGGTCGAGGTCGGGACCGCGGTAAAGGAAGAAATACCTATTTTCGTGGTGGGCATTATAATTTTAAGAAACCCACACGAAGTAATGATCATAAAGGAAAGGCTCCATAAGATAGAAGTTCGAAAGGTGATGAACATAAATGTTTCCGGTGCGGAATGACTGGGCACTGGTCACGTACCTGTCGTACGTCAAAACACCTTGTTGATCTCTATCAAGCTTCCCTGAAGGAAAAAGGAAAAGGAAAGAATGTGGAGGTAAATCTTGCCATTCAAGAAGATGATGTGTTTGACCCCTCTAATATGATGCATCTTGATGTAGCTGATTATTTTGAATCTCCTGGAGAGAGAATTGATACAATCAAACAAGTAGAGGATGATTTGTATGAAAATATATAATTAAATACTGTTTAGTATGTTTTTGTTGTTGTTTTGTTTGTATATATATTTAAGACTCTTTGTAATCGTTTTTCTTTTCTTTTCAATGAAGAAATATGAACAATTTCAATATGTTGAGTAACTCGAAAATGAGCAATGAGGATTTATGTCTGGCAGACTGCGCAACTACGCACACGATACTCATAAATAGAAAATATTTTACTAGATTGACAATGCTGGAAGCAAAAGTCAATACTATATCAGGTTCTGCAAATCTGATTGAATGTTTTGGAAAAGCAAACTTTATTTTGCCTAGAGGAACAAGATTTACAATTAATAATGCTCTGTTCTCTAGCAAATCAAAAAGAAACTTATTAAGTTTTAAAGATATACGTGAAAAAGATTATCATGTTGAAACTTATTGTAAAAATAATATTGAGTGTCTCTATATAACATCTATTGTTTCACATGAAAAACGTATATTATAAACACTGCCTGCTTTTTCTTCTGGATTATACTATACTCATATACGAGTAATCGAAAGTTATGCAATAATGAACCCGAAGTTCATGAATCCAGAAATATTCAGTGTTTGGCATGATCGATTGGGTCATCCATGGTCAATAATGATGAGAAAAATTATTGAGAATTCACATGGACATCCTTTAAAAAGCCAGAAGATTCTTCAATCCAATGAGTTGTCATGTGATGCTTGTTCTCAAGGGAAATTAATTATTAGACCATCACCAGCTAAAGTGGGGATTGAATCACCTGCATTTTTAGAGCGAATTCAAGGTGATATTTGTGGACCTATTAACCCACCAAGTGGTCCATTTAGATATTTTATGGTATTAATTGACGCATCCAGCAGATGGTCACATGTATGCTTATTATCAAGTCGAAATCTTGCATTTGCAAGATTACTTGCTCAAATAATTAAGTTAAAAGCACAATTTCCTGATAATACAATTAAAATCATTCGACTTGATAATGCTGGTGAATTTACATCCCAAACTTTTAAAAATTATTGTATGTCAATTGGGATAAGTGTTGAACATCCTGTAGCTCACGTTCATACACAAAATGGTCTAGCAGAATCATTTATAAAACGTCTGCAACTAATTGCAAGACCATTGCTTATGAGAGCTAAACTTCCTACATCGGTATGGGGTCATGCTATTTTGCATGCTGCATCACTGGCACGTATTAGGCCAGTAGCTTATAATAAATACTCCCCAATGCAATTAGCTTATGGCCAGCAGCCAAATATTTCCCATCTAAGAATTTTTGGATGTGCAGTATATGTACCGATTGCTCCACCACAACGTACTAAGATGGGTCCTCAAAGGAGGTTAGGAATATATGTTGGTTTTGATTCCCCATCAATTATTAAATATCTTGAACCCCTGACGGGTGATGTATTTACTGCACGATTTGCTGATTGTCATTTTAATGAGACAAATTTTCCAACATTAGGGAGAGGAATTAAGAAGTTGGAAAAAGAAATTACATGGAATGCATCGTTATTATCTCATTTAGATTCTCGTAGAAATCAATGTGAACTTGAAGTTCAAAAGATAATTCATTTGCAAAATATAGCAAATCAACTACCATATGCATTCACAGATACTAAAAGTGTGACTAAATCATATATACCAGCTGCAAATGCTCCATCAAAAATTGATATCCTAAAGGAACAAGTTGTCAATAATGAGTCTGGAACACGCCAGAAGTGTGGTAGACCAATAGGTTCTAAAGATAAAAATCCTCAAAAAAGAAAAGTAGTTGAGAATCAAAATGATTCAATAAAAGGTATGGATGTTCCAGAAGAAATCCAGAATACAACTACTCAAAAGAGTATTGGTGAAAATCAAACGCTTGAGGATAATAATGAAATTTCTATAAACTATGTTACAACAGGAAAGAGATGGAACCGAAATGATATCATTATTGACAACATTTTTTCTTATAATGTTGCTCACGATATTATTCATGAAAGTGACGATTTTGACCCAAAATCTATCAAAGAATGTCAATGTAGAAAGGATTGGCCGAAGTGGAAAGAAACAATCCAAGCAGAGTTGAACTCACTTTCAAAACGTGAGGTTTTTGGACCAGTAGTCCCAACACCGGAAAACGTCAAACCTGTGGGATATAAATAGGTATTTGTAAGGAAAAGAAATGAAAAGAATGAAGTCACAAGATATAAAGCGAGACTTGTTGCACAATGATTCTCGCAAAGGCCTGGTATTGATTATGAGGAGACATATTCTCCTGTGGTGGATGCAATAACGCTAAGATATTTGATTGGTCTGACTGTATATGAAAAGCTTGATATGCATCTAATGGATGTAGTCACGGCGTATTTATATGGATCTCTCGATAATGACATTTATATAAAAATCCCGGAAGGATTTAAAATACCAGAAACATATGAATCAAGTTCTCGGGAATTGTATTCCATAAAGTTACAGAGATCATTATATGGATTAAAACAATCAGGACGAATGTGGTATAATCGCCTGAGTGAATATCTGTTGAAAGAAGGATACCAAAATAATCCAATATGTCCGTGCGTTTTTATAAAGAAATCTCAGTCAAGATTTTCTATTATAACTGTATATGTTGATGACTTAAATATAATTGGAACTCCTGAAGAGTTATCCAAGGCAATAGAATATCTTAAGAAAGAATTCGAGATGAAAGATCTTGGAAAAACAAAATTTTGCCTTGGTTTGCAAATTGAACATTTAGCAGATGGGATATTTGTTCATCAATCAACTTATACAGAGAAAATCTTAAAAAGATTCTATATGGATAAAGCACATCCATTGAACATTCCAATGGAAGTTCGTTCACTGGATATAAAGAAAGATATATTTCGACCTCGAGATGACAGTGAAGAACTACTTGGTCCTGAAGTACCATATCTTAGTGCAATTTGTGCACTTATGTATTTGGCTAATAACACAAGACCAGATATTGCATTTTCAGTAAATTTATTAGCTAGCTATAGTTCATGTCCTACAAAAAGACATTGGAACGGAGTTAATCATGTTCTCTGATATCTTCGAGGGACAATTGATATGGGTTTATTTTATTCTAACAAATCAAAGTATGATCTAGTTGGTTATGCAGATTCTGGTTATCTATCTGATCCACACAAAGCTAGATCTCAGACAGGTTATCTATTCACATGTGGAGGAACTGCTATATCGTGGCGATCAGTGAAACAGACTATAACGGCCACTTCTTCAAATCATGCTGAAATCCTCGCTATTCATGAAGCAAGTCGAGAATGTGTATGGCTAAGATCGATGACACAACACATTCATGAGACATGTGGCTTGTCTTCAAGTAAACCTCTTCCAACGATGTTATACGAAGACAACACAGCATGTATAGCTCAAATCAAGGGAGGATATATCAAAGGAGATAGAACGAAGCATATCTCACCAAAGCTCTTTTATACTCATGATCTTGAAGAAAATGGTGATATCACTGTACAACAAATTTGTTCAAAAGATAACCTGGCTGACTTATTTACAAAGGCATTACCAACTGCAACCTTCGATAAATTAGTATATAGCATTGGAATGCGGCGACTCAAAGACTTTAAGTGATGTCTCCATGAGGGGGAGTGAATGTATTATAGTAAACTATATAAAATATGTACTCTTTTTCCTTCACTAGGGTTTTTCTTCCCATTGGGTTTTTCCCTAGTAAGGTTTTAACGAGGCATATTTTATATAAATGGGCATTTAAGGGGGAGTATTGTAAATATGGCACATGTAAATGCCCATTCCACATGCCCATTTAATATCCATGCCAAGTGGCACTTTCTCCATAGCCAAAGTGTCTTCTATGTGTCCAACAAAGGCCATAGATTGGTGTCCAAATGTACCACATCATGCTCTCCCAATTGCCTATAAATAGTGGTTTTTGGTGGATAAATAATGAGAGATTTTTTATATAGAAACCTCTCCAATCTTTTTTCTCTCCCACTTTCTCTAATTTCATTTGTTTTTAATTTGCCATAAATCTCCATTTTCTTTTGTTTATATTTTATATATATATACTCCTTTTATATTCCAACACTTATTATTATTATTATTATTATTATTATTATTATATGTTTTGGTAAAGTTTTGATGCCCGGTTTCGCCTCTCAATTTTACAACAAAGACATCATTTTTATAAATTTTGTTATTTTAAGTCTTAAAAAGAGTAAAGGCAGGAGATGAGTTGAAATGATCTTCCAACTGAACCTCATCCTCTATCTTGGATTTAATTCCAATTTGGTTCTCCCCATTTCTATAGAAGACAAAGGCAGAGGATAAACACTCTTAAATTGAAAAGTGAAATTAAATTCCACTCCCTTTTAATCTTATATTTAATTTTATTATTAAGTGTGATATGTTATAAATACACTATTTGTATATGGTAGATATCCATTCCATTACTTTGGAGCCTACTTGAATTACTTGAAGTTTACTCATTTGGAATACAATAAATATGCGTAGTATGAAGCTTTTAAATAAAGAATACCCAAAAAAAAATTCACTTGACAATAAGAAATCTATCTATTTTGCTCTATTTTCTCCATTGTGTACTTGTGTTTCTTAAGTTGTTATTGTTCACAACACATTATCACACAAGCCTGATCTACTATTTTCTTTACTAAAGGTAGGTTTCTCAAATTAGCTTTCATGATTTGTGTTATGAACGTTTCATATATATATATAGTGCATTTATATTATATACTCCATATTTACATTGTGTATTCAACGTTGACAATTTATTATTTTGTGCATGTTGACCATGTCGTTTTTAATATGTTATGGTCAAAATGTAACTATTTATTTATTTTCATAATTCTATAATTGAATTCATGATTTATGATTCAGCTCATTTTACAAAGTCATATGACCGTTAGTCTCTTTTGTCTTTTTTATTATTTTATTACTATTATTATTATTATATTATTATATTATTTCTTTTTACTTTTTATTTCTTTTAAATCTTCACCATTCATTTTTCCTTAATCATAATCCAATTGTCCAAATTAAATTTTTATTTTTTCCTCATTTCCCTCTCTATAAATACCATCTTCTTCTCCAATTTTCACAACAAGTTTTCATAACTTTCAATCCTCTAAAATCTCAAAAAACCTACATTGTTGTTCTTTCCAAAGCTTTCATTTTTCTTTTCATCTTATTCTTGAGGGGGAATTATTGTGTAGTGATGATTGATTTGTGAGAGTTAAATTTGTGCATCTACTCTTTTGAGAGAGTTTGTGAGATTGTTCTTCATTTTCTATCCATTGTAAAGGTTTCTCCTAATACCGAAAAAGAGAGTTTGTAACGGTTTGATCCTAAACCTTAGAAATAATCGAGTTTGTTCTTACTCCAGCAAAAGGAATGTCGTAATGGTTGGCCTCTAAGCCGTGGAAAGGGTTGTTGTTCTAGTGAAATACTCAAGAGGAGCTTGGGGAGTGGAGTAGGTTGGGTTGTGCAGAACCACTATAAAATTCTCGATGTCAATTTTTCTATCCCTATCTTCCTTTATTTTTGCAATTAAGTTGTTGTTATTTTCTATTGCATAAAATTATTTACTCTTTTATGTTTGTTTAGATTGGTATTTTTTTAATTGTTCTTATTCTTTACCAATCTTGTTCTTAGAATTAAATAGGGTGTTTAAAATTATTTTTGGTGTTAATTTCTTGTTTAAATTACTTGTTTGTAAAAAGTGTGTTAATTTGTTTAATTGAGCCCACATTAGAAAAAAAAAATTATAAAATTTGAATAAACTCTATTCACCCCTCTAGAGTTGTCATATCTATCCTACAGAACGTACTTTTGCAAATACCCTACTCCTTCGATAGAGTATTCACGATTAGTTTATTGTCTTTTTACTTTTGGAATTTCTTTAAAAGAAAATAAGATAATTTCATAGTTGTAATTTCAACTTTAATTTATTTTAAAAATAAAAAATAAAAAACCCTACTAAAAATATTTATTTAAAAAAAATAAAATTAATATTTATTATTATTTTGATAAAAATATATGCATTTAAAAAAAATAAAATTATTATTTATTATTATTTTGATAAAAATATATGCATTTAAAAAAAATAAAATTAATATTTATTATTATTTTGATAAAAATATATGCATTAACTTGTTGAACTATATTCATATTGGTTATTTTAAAATTACAAATTGTCAAACAGCTTATTAATATTTTATAGTTTCTTTTTCGGCTCCAGAGGCAGCAAAGAAAAGATATGCTGGGAATATATATATATATTTGAACTAAAGGGAATGTATCTTTTCTTCTTTTTTTTTTTGGTATGATTTTATCATTGTAATTTTAACTCAAATAAAAATGATAAAATGCGGCTTTCTTGTTTTTTCTCCTCTCTTACTTGTCTCCACACAACGTTAGATACATACCAAGCAGTGCGTTTCCAAGCGACCAGGCCTCAACTCTTAAATAATTGTTAAACACAATTAAAAAAAAAATCATTAAATAATCGTTATCTCTGATAACGGAGTGACCCAAAAGTAACGGTCCCCTTTTCGGCGCCTGAATCCCCGATCAACCGAATCATGGTCCGATCTCCAACTAACGCTTTAAAAAATTGGATAATAAAAAACAATTCGATAAATTTAAAATTAAAATATTATTTTGATCTTTGTATTTGAAATTTTATTCTATTTTAATCTTTATACTTTAAAATATTTAATTTTAGTCCATATATTTTTAATAAAGTTCCTAAGATTTATTTGAAGTAAATTTTTAACGAAATTGATTAAATAATAGTAATAATCTTCAGGGGCGGATCCATGAAGGGGCCAGGAGGGGCACGTGGCCCCCCTCAAGTTGAAATAAGATATAATATATACATATACTTTAGCTCTTATATAACAAAAATTGTATTTGGCATGTTGGCTCCTTCTTCTAGCCTTGATTGGTGCCCCACTGCTGGGTTCCGTGTTCGAGTCTCACTGGCTGCCATTTTTATTTTTATTTTGAAAACTAACTGCATTAAACGTAGGGAAGAACAATTTTCTCCCAAAAAAGAAACCCCAACTGAGAATCAGCCGGCAATTTTTATTTTATTATTTAATTATTTAATAATAACATTTCGGTGATTTGCAAACATCTTTTTTATGAATAAAAATGCATTTCTCATTTAAAAAAAATATATACATATGTATTTGTTTTAAATAAAAATAATTTTGTTATGTTTTTAAACTTTTTATCTCCGAGCTTGCCAATAACATTATTTTCAATTCTCAAAATAAATAAATAAAATAAAATAAACAAGATTTTCATTCCTTTAATAAATTTAAATTCTTTTATGAGATAAAAAAGTTAAAATACTACTTTGATGTCTGTACTTTGAGACATATTCTATTTTAGTTTATGTACTTTCAAATATTCAAAATTTGTCCTTATATTTTCAATAAATCTTCAAATGTTTTTTTTTTTTTAAACTTCAAATGTTTAATTGTCATTATTAATTTGAAGATACTTTTATAGAACTTGGTAAAATAATAATCATCATTTTCACTTAAGAAGAGACACCATGTTAATATGTTTTCAAAATTTATAAAGCAAAAACTAATAGAGATTAAATTTATTTTGAGAAAGTTAACCATAAACTAACAATAGAGACTAATTTTAAAATTATTAAAAGTACAAGGATTATATTTGAACATTTGAAAGTATTTGAACGAAAATAGAATAAACCTCAAAGTACAATGACCAAACTGATATTTTAACCTAAAAAGAATATGAAATAATTTTTTCATATATATATATCAACGGGATAGAATAGTTGATTTTGTTTTCAAATTTTTGGTAAATTGTTTTCATAAAACTAATTTCATACAAAGAAATTTAACTCATTTTAGAAAAAACTTTATTGCCTATTTCAAGTTTTATTTTTTTTAGTATATTTATTTTGATAATTCAATAATTCAATTATATTTTATTTTAAATCTATGATATATAATGTTGTATTTTAAGTCTCTATATTAAACAAATCGATATCATATCCAATGGTTTATTATAGTTTTTCTTTTATAACATATAGGGTGAGAGATTCGAACCTCTGATCTTTTGATGGAGAGTATACACATACACTTATGTCAATTGAAACATGCTCATGTTAGCGGTTTACTACAGTTTAGTAATCGATATAACATGATTTGAATATTGTATCAACACATCTAAAATTATATGAAATTGTGCCCCCCCTAACATAAAATCCTGGATCCGTCACTGATAATCTTCATGCAATAAAAGAAACAATGTAAACATATTTTTAAAATTTATAAAATAAAAATTAAAAAAGACTAATTTTTTTTTAAAAGAATTAACAATAAACTAATAATAGAGACCAATTTTAAGCATTATTAAAAATTCATAAACTAATATAAAATAAAATTCAAAGTACAGGGATAAAAATGATATTTTAACCTTAATTTAATCTAGATGGTGTAATTAATAATTAAGGAGGGCTATAATCCTTTTTAGTTGCTTTAATATTTATGAATTAAAATGATTTATGAGTTCTTTTAAAATTAGTTTGGATTAAAATGGGTAGATTTAAATTTATTTAGTGACAAGAAAATTTGTATCTGTATCTACTTTTATTTTATTCACGAACTCTTTTTAATTTTTATACTCTCCGATAAACATCTAAAAATAATGTTCTCTAGATTTTGGCAAACCAAAACTTGCACAGTGGCTCAATTCATTGAAGGAATCGTGTCCGAGCTCAACCTTGGACACAGGCTGAAGTGAAGGCTCGAACAACGTTATGGCGTCTGCCAACCAGGTAAGATCTCAGCTAGATGACTGGCCTGAACACAGGGATGCCACCAGCTTATCTATCGATTTGCTTAACATAACCATCATAAATGGCATAGCAATACTTGCCCCCCACTCTTCTATAAGAATTTAAGGTGGAGACCCTTCCTTACCAAAGGTATGCAATCCTAGCGAATTTGACTCGACACCAATTCAAAACACAAGTACTAACTTAACTTAAACTTCAAAGTCACATGGTCGGGCACCACATTGTAGTGCGAGATCCCATTTACAAGTCAATGCCCAAGCTGACCTAAAACCCACTTGGATTCGACGCCACCATCAGCACCTCGTCTAGAATCATGTGTCAACAACTATTAATTTAATTCAATGTGCAATAATAGGTTTGTTGGTTCAGGATTTTGTCTGCAAGTCTGTGAGTCGATTGACTGTCCAAAGTGTTTCCCAGGGTCTGTGTCCTTAATAGGTTTCTTTATTTTTATTTATTTTTGTTTTCTTTTTCTTTTTTTTTGCTTTTGATAAATTGGAGTTTAGTAGGCTCATGTAGGAAGGTTTGATCACAGTTTTACATTTTTTTCCTATTTATGTTATTTATTATATTTAAATATAATTATTAATAGTTATTAAAAATATAATGTCATTGCAATTTCCAATGTTATGGTAACAATTAATTTTCATATTCTAAAAGTTATTTTATGTGATAGAAGATTGAATTCTCTATCTTGCAATTTTATGATAAAAAAAGTAAATTCAATACTTCTTAATTTATTATTATTAAAGTTTGAAATAAAAAATAATATTTTTGTTTAAATTAATTTATTAATAAATATTCTCGATTCATTGAACTTTTGTAAACAAAAATAAATTGACCAATAGATCTCCTGAAACTTCGTTCATAGATTTGAAGACTTCTAAAATTGAGAACCATGTATCTAATTAATGATTTCCTTGAATTTAGAAAAATCATTGCAAAAAATATTTTTCAATTACTAGATAATTAATACGAATTTTTTTAAAAAAAGGAAAAAAAAAAGAATATTTAGGTTTAAATTAAAGTTTGGATTTAAGTGGGTAATCAAATGGTACAAATCAAAATTTAAAAATATATATATTTTTTGGTTTAAATTAAAGTTTGAAATTAAACTTTTGTAAACAAAAATAAATTTATTAATAGATCTTCACGATTTAGTGAACTTTTGTAAACAAAAATAAATTTATTAATAGATCTTCACGATTTAGTGAACTTTTGTAAACAAAATAGATTAACTAATAGATCTCTTCGAAACTTCTTTTATAGATTCAAAGAGTCCTAAAATTGAGAAGTACTATCCAATTAATGTTTCCTTTGAATTCAAAAAGTTCATTGCAAAAAATATTTTTTTCAATTACTAGATAATATGAAATTTTAAAAAAAATAGAAAAAAAAATATTTTGTTTAAATTAAAGTTTGAAATTTAGTGGGGTAATCAAATGATGCAAATCAAAAAAAAAATTGTTTTAAATTAAAGTTTGAAAATAAATGGGTAATCAAAGCTGCTAATCAAAATAAAAAAATAATAATATTAAAGTGTAATTCTTCATTTTCCATATGTATACGACCTCGTATTCAACTTTTATATGTACATTGCATTTTCAACATTATGAAACACATGCAACGCACGTAGTATCCAACTAGTAATATCTAAATGACGCTTGAAGAGCGAAACTTTTTATTTCTCTTTTTGCCCCTTCTTAATTTAAAAACTTTCCATTTTGTCATTCTTAATTTAAAGATTTTTTCTTTTGCCCTCAATTTGAATAAAAGTTCTAAAATCTCTACGCATGTGATCTCTAATTTGAATAAATGTTCTAAAATCTCTACGATCTCCAATCTTCTAACTAATTAATGCATACTTGAATAATTTGAATAAGAAAATGATACAACAATATTTATTTATTTATTATATATTAAACAATATGTACCACAAAATTAAAAATATTTTTTTTAAAATAAACTAATATTTAAATATTTTTTAATGAGTATTGAAAACATTAATAACAAAAACTAAAACAATATTTTTAAATCTATGTGTTTTCGAGAATATGAAATTATTGTGAAAGAAAGTTAAGAACAAAAACTTGCAAATTTTTTTTGAACAATTGTTTTTCGAGAATATGAAATTAAAATAATATTGAAATACTTTTTAAAAAAATAAAGATAAGATTTTTTTGAATAAGTATTTAGATTATGATATATTGTGATTAATATACATAAACTAAATGTCATACATTATCAGTCTATATATAGTGCATCTCATAACTGAATTCTTTCATGTCTTCCAAAGTGATTCTAAAAAACATAGGAGAGAAATTTTGATTTGCCTTTTTTCATTTGATGGCTATGGTCATATAAGCCTAATCTTTTTTTTTATACACCAGATCATTCGTATTCAATTTTTTAATTCTCAAGTTCAACCAATTTATTATTGAAGAGACTTTGTTGTGGTGATGTTCGAGGTCGAAGATTCAACCAATTTATTATTGAAGAGACTTCGTTATAGTGATGTTAGAGGTTGACAAGTGAATGAGCTTCCCTTCCAATTATTTTTGTAAATGGCAAATAAAGATAGGGAAATGGTAGAGAAATAGAGTGATTTAATGTAATTTACGACTTACGTAATTTTATTTTTTTTTAAAAAAATGGCAAGAATAGTGATTTAATGTAATTTACTGCTTTTATAGTTTTTTTCATCTTTTCAAATTTGTAAAGACACAGAGAAGAAAACGATTACAACCCTGGTTCCTTAAGGCAGAAGGAGAGGTAGAAAACGGCAGACAATGTGATGTAATTGTATTATTTCTTTCTTTATTTTTATTTATTTTTGTTCCCTTTTCATTTTTTTTGTTTGGGATAAATTGGAGTTCAGCTAGAATTTAGGAAGGTTTGGTCACAGTTTTACATTTTTTCCTATTTATGTAATGCATTTTATTTAAGTATAATTACTAATAGTTATTAAAAATAAAATATCATTGCAATTTCTAATATTATGATAACAATTAATATTTATATTCTAAAAGTTATTTTATTTGATGGAAGATTGAATTCTCTATTTTCAATTTTATGATTAAAAAAAATACTCAATACTTCTTAATTTATTATTATTAAAGTTTGAAATAAAAAATAATATTTTTGTTTAAATTAATTTATTAATAAATATTCTCGAAACTTCTTTCATAGATTTGAAGAGTTCGAAAATTGAGAACCACGTATCTAATTAATGATTCCCTTGAATTCGGAAAAATCATTGCAAAAAAGATTTTTTCAATTACTAGATAATTAATACGAATTTTAAAAAATAAATATTTTGGTTTAAATTAAAGTTTGGAATTAAATAGGTAATCAAATGATGCAAATCGAAATAAAAAATAATATTTTGGTTTAAATTAAAGTTTGAAATTAAACTTTTGTAAACAAAAATAAATTGAATAATAGATCTTCTCGATTTAGTAAACTTTTGTAAACAAAATAAATTAACAAATATATCTCCTTGAAACGTCTTTCATACATTCAAAGAGTTCTAAAATTGAGAACTACTATCTAATTAATGATTTTCTTGAATTCAAAAAGTTAATTGCAAAAAAGATTTTTTCAATTACTAGATAATATGAAATTTTAAAAAAACAATATTTTTATTTAAATTAAAATTTAAAATTAAGGGGGTACTCAAATAATACAAATTAAAATAAAAAAAATAAAAATATATTTTGATTTAAGCAAATCAAAATAAAAAATAATATTAAAATGTAATTCTTCATTTTTCATAAGTCTTAAATTAAAGAAAAAAAAAATCTTTCTCAGTCAATCAACACCATTATTCATAGTACCGGAAGTTTAGGTACATCTACCTCACGTTATATTTCTCCCACACAAGCAGCACATATTCCTGAAATGATATGGGCATCGAGATTCGGCACTGACACGTGTGATCTCGTACGTTTTTTGAGAATCAGAGCAAAACGACAAACCGACTGTCAAACGAGCCCTCAATCCCTCGAATTGGATGGAGGGTTGCATCCTCGACACCACCGCGTCAGCATTCCTATACATAATCGAATGTCCTGTGGGCCCGTGCCACGTGTTAGAAAGATCTTTAAAGCACACTAGTTTTCAACCACCATCCCTTCCCCAAATGCATATAGCAAGCCTACTTTTTTCTTTTTTGCTACTCACGGTCTCATTCTATTTTTATTTAATCTCTTAATTTTAAATGCTTAAATTTTTGGTTTGTTTGGGATACTTTTCAAATGTTTAAAAATGTATTTTTAAAGATCATTTGATAATCATTTAATTTTTTATTTTTAAAAATTATGCTTATTTTCTCCTCATTTTTTTTATAGTGGTTTTATATTTCTTAAGAAATTTTTTGAATTATTAGTCAAATTCCAAAACCAAAAAATGTTTTTGAATTTTTTTTTTTTTTTAGTTTTTAAAACTTGATTTGGTTTTTGAAAACATATGTAAAAATAGATAACAAAACAAAGAAGCTCATAGGTAGAAATCATATTTATAGGCTTAATTTTTAAAAATCAAAAACAAAAAACTAAAGGTCCGTTTGATAACTATTTGGTTTTTAGTTTTTGGTTTTTTAAAATTAAGCCTATAAATACTACATCCACTTATAAATTTCCATGTTTTCTTATCTACTTTTTACCTATGTTTTCAAAAACCAAGCTAAGTTTTGAAAACTAAAAAAAAATTGTTTTCAAAAAATTGTTTTTGTTTTTTGGAATTTGGCTAGAAACTCAAGTGTTTCCTTAAGAAAGATGAAAACCATTATAGAGAAATTGTGAGAAAACAAGCACAATTTTCAAAAACAAAAAATCAAAAACCAAATGTATCAAACGGGGCGTAGATGGTTATCAAATGAGGCCTAAGTGTTAAAAATCTATTTTAAAACATTTGAAAAGAGCATGTATTTTGCAATAAATCTTAAATACGATCTACATGGTTAATTTGAAGCTAATTTTTTACATTTTTATCTAATATTTGATAGTAGTGGATCCAGAACTTTACATCATGGGAGATTTGATATATTTTAATATTAGTTTGTTCAATAAAAAATTGTGATATTTTTTTATATAAATATATAAAAATTAAAATGAAACTTGAAATAATAATTATAATTTTTTTTGTTTTATAATATTTATAGTTTCTTATAGAATTAATTATTACAAAATAATTTACTAACATTTAAAAATATTTTTATTCATTTTCATATATATTTAATATAAAAATTAAATTTCAAAATTAAAACAAAAAATATAATATTATATATTTGTTGTTATTTTATAAAATAAATATATATGTATATACATATATAAACCGTAAATATACAAACAACGTTTAAAATAATAATAATAATAATAAACTCTCTAAAAAAATAATCATGATAAACATATAAACGGAAGAGTTTTTTTAGTTCAAATGATTCAAATATTTGACCTCTTAAACAATGGTACATGTCAATTACCGCTGAGCTAAGCTTACTTTTAGCTATAAACTAAAAGCGCGCAAATATATGTTAGGTGGTCACTTAGCCAAAAGAGTGTAGAACTTGAGTAAGATTAAGAGCTTAAGTGGTTTGTAGATTGTTGGCTAGTTGTTACGGTGGATTGTGGACCTTTAGACTTTAAATGGGCTACTTACTGAGTATTTTTATACTCACTCTATGCTACACTGTTTTTTCTCTTTTCAAGTGGTCAATAGACTCAGGAGGTGCATGGCAGAGGCATTGGCTTGACAAGGTTATAGGGATCGTGTCCCTTATTTCATATGATAGAAGAGTTGCCCAGTTTCTTGTTGTTCTTTTTTCCTTCGTGTTTGGATTTGTATTTTGTTTTACTTTCAGTTCTTGTAGAGCTATCTTTGAATTGAATTATTTTGGTAAGAATTGTTTTGTTTAGAAATCGGGATTCCAAAGTAAAGTAATTTTGTTTGTATATATATATATATATTAGTCACAATACAAATTTGTTAAACACGTGCGAATTATCTGATGCTAATAAAATATATTCTAAAGTTTAAAGGGACTCGAACCCTCTGGGCCTACTGTAGTTCAGTTGTTGATATTCGACAAATGAAAATATTAATAGCATTCATTCTTAATATGACAAAAGTATAAATATGTTTTTCAAACTTTTAGATGAAAAGGCTTGCAGGAACTTTTATATATATATATATATATATATATATATATATATATTAGAAGTTAACTCAAAATTAAGGACTATTTTTAAGATTTATCAAAGGTATATAGACTAAATTTAAATATTGAAAAAGGTAGGGGCCAAACAATATAATAATGTACTATTATTTTTAAATACTATTCCTACTCGAGGCTTTTCATGGAAGATAAAGGGTTTTTTTTTTTTTTTTAGTTTATGGAAAACTATTGTATTAAATTTTCGTCGACATGTCGACATTTCCACACATGTCTATAGATTCGACATCGACATAAGCGGAGAATCGGCATTACCATTATATTGCACAAAATAGATGAAATATTAAAAAAAATAGCAACAACATGCAACCTAGTATGAATATAAAATTATAACAAGTATTTTAACTTGTTTAAAAAGTATAAAATGTTTATTTATTAATTTAAATATATTTTTTTAACTTTTTATTTTTAAATTTTTTTAGAAATATCTACCGATATCGATATTTTATTATATTTTTATTTATATTTTCATAAAATTGAGACATCGATATTTTTATTCATATCGATATTTTAAACCTTGTGAAAGATAAAAGGTTTAAATTGAAAAAACATAAATAAAATTTCGCAATTTGTGATTTCCAACATGGCGTATGATCCTCTCCTAAAGGATAAGGGGATAATGTCGGATATGCTCAGCGGTCAGTTCCTTTTCCCAAAATTTAAATGATTATTTAAAAAAAAATGATAATAAGATTAATTAATCGTACTTTTAATCACCTGTTATATTACAATTTTTTTTTTCATTAAGTGATAAGTTTGACACTTATTTGTCTGCCTCTATTTTTAAATTGGATGTTATCCCTTCAATATAATAGGCTGGTTTATTTTTTGAAGTACAATATGCAATTATTTAAATTAATCTTTTATGTTTATCTTCTTTAAATAATTTTTTTAAAAAGTGAGTATTTTATTTAGTGATTAAAGTTATATTTATTTAAGATTATCATATTAGTGTAGAAGAATATGCGAGTCATCTTATACTCTGATGAATTTTATAATTAAATTTATTAAACTCAGCTAAAATGTAAGAAGTTGTCTCTAAGTTTGGAATCACCCTCTCATTACTTTTTGTCTTTAACATGGTTCAAAATGCAAATGTCCATAATCATTTTTCAAATTTTTTGTGACATGTTGTGATATGATAAATAAGTTGGATGAATTTGACAATTATTAGGCATGCTAAAAAATATTTTTAAAAAAATAAAGAAAATGTAATGAAAATTAACCGAATCTAGTTTGTTCCACTATTAGTCTATGAGAAAATTTTCAGTAAAATTGTCATAATGTGGCTGACAGTTTTTCACCGTTGAATAGAGAGAGAATTTCTTGAATTTATATCTAGTGGTTATTAAGGGACATGAAAATTATTTAATCTACATCCAATGATTATTATGAGGCAGTCACATTTTGGCGGCTTCATTGAATAATTTGTCATTAGTCTATTCTATGGCGACATCATACTACCCATCTAAATTTTAAAAACAAAAGGGTCACATATATATTTTGTCACCTAGTGTTTAAAATATGCACAGATTTTAAAATTTAGAAACATGATTGAAATTTGTTAGAATTTTAAAATTAAGTAAACACAATGTTAAAAAATATATGATTGAAATTTGTAATTTGAGTTGATATTTTTCGGAAAATACATAATTGGTGAGAATTTTAAATTTATGACCTTCAAAGTAAATAGAAACTTTAATGTAAATTATAAATTTGGTCTCAAAACTTTTCACTTATGTCTATTTGGTCTCTAAACATTAAAAAATGTCTAATAAATTATTGAACTTTCAATTTTATATCCAATAATCTCTAAACTTTAAAAAAATGTTTAATAAATTCTTAAACTTTCAAATTTGTATTTAATAGGTCTCTGATTTTTTAATTTGATGTATAATGGTCATTGACCTATTGAACATTTTTTAAAATTCATCGACGTACCAGACAAAAAATTAAAAGTTTTTATCTCTAATAAATTGGTTAATTTTTTAAAATTTTAAATATATAAAAAATTTGTTGGACAAAAAATTGAAAATTCAATAACTATTATGATATTTTTAAACTTTAAGAATCTATTAAATAAAAAATTGAAAGCTTAAGAATTTGGTAGACATTTTTTAAAATTCGAGAATCTTGTTGACAAATTTAGAAGTTAAATTTGTAATTTAGACCTTGTTTGATAACCATTTGATTTTTGGTTTTTGATATTTAAAAATTATGCTTATTTTGTCACAATTTCTCTACATCGGATTTCAAATTTCTTAAGAAAACATTTGATTTTTTAGCAAAATTTAAAAAACAAAAACTATTTTTTTTTTTTAATTTTCAAAATTTTGGTTTAATTTTTGAAAACATGCATAAAAAGTAGACAACAAAATAAGAAAAATAATTGGTGGGAGCACTGGCTGATTTGAAGTATAAAAACGTATATTTTATATATAAAATAAATGGTCTAAAATCACAAGATTTACATCTAGTCTAGCTTAGTGGCAAAGGTGACCCAGGTCCCCTCTGGATGCGCGTGTTGGAGCCCCAACTGCATATTTTCTTTTCCTTTTATCGGGTTTTCATCTATAATTTGTCCTTTTTATTAATTAAAAAAATATGCTTCAAAGTAAATAATTTAGAACTTTGTAACGTGTTTTGAATATTTTCTGTAAAAATTTTTTTATATAATTTTGAGAATAAACCGCCATTCTTGTAAATTAAAGGGGGGGGGGGGGGGGGGGGGAATCTGTTTTAATTTAAAGTAAACAATTTAAAACTTGGTAACGTGTAAATCATATTTTCTTTAAAAAAAAGTCTATAATTTTAAAGAATAAACTACTATTCTTATAAATAAAAAAAGAAAAAAATCAATTTGTACCCTTAAAACTTTGCATTGAATCAATTAAAACTTTATACTAATAATTGTATTAATTAAAATTCTAAATTTTCATAGAGTAAATCTATTTAGACATTTTGTTAGGATTATATTTTAAAATTGTTAATACATAATTTTTTTGTGTAAATTAAAGGTTTTTTTTTTTTTTTTTTGTATAAAAGTTATTTAAATAAAGAAACCAATAGAATATTAGATGGAAATGTTGGAACCAAGTGAATGGTAGGAAATTTCACTAATATGGGAGATTTTTTATTTTCTCTTCTTTCTCTATTTATTTAAGAAGAACTACATGATAATTTTTCTTACTACTTTAGTAGGATTTTTGGGAAAAAATAATGAAAGTTTTAGTTAACTTTAAATAGAATTAAGCATAAACAGTTAAGAATGACTAATATATATTTTTTTGAACCTCTGACTTCTTGGTCGATGGTACATGTCAATTATCGCTGAACTATGCTAACTTTGGCAAGAATCACTAATAGAAGGTCTAAATTGGTTCACTTGTGAAGATTTAGGGTTTTAATTGATACAAATATTAAAGTTTTAATTGATTCAACATGCATAGTTTTGGGGTATAAATTTATTTTTTCAAAAAAATCAACTTATTATTTCAAGTTGCATTCTTTTTCTTGAATATTTATGTAAAAAAAAGTCATACTTTGTATTCAATAAACTAATATAAAAACACATATTAAACAAAGGGTTAAATTACAAACTTGGTCCCCTATGGTTTTGAAAAAGTTAGAATTTAGTCTTTATGATTTTAAAAGTTAGAATTTTGTCCTTATAATTTGATAAAATCTAAAAAATAGTCTCTATGGTTTGATAAAATCATCATGAATAGTCTCTACGGTAGGGACTATTTATGAGAGTTTTATGAAACTATGGGGACTAATTCTAACATTTAAACCCATAGAGACTAAATTTTAATTTTCTCAAAACCATAGGGACCAAATTTGTAATTTAACCTAAAAAAAGCGAATATAAAGATATATAAATTAATATCAATATATATTAATGCACTCAAAAGTATCTTTATACAAATTTGTGCCTCAACATAAAGTTTTAAAATTGCTTGCCGTATATAAATGTATTCAAAATTATATTCATACAACTTAATCCCCTAACATTAATTGAACCCCCCCCCCCCCCCCCACCAAAACAAAAATTATGCATTCGCCACTGGGTGGGAGCATGGTGTAAAATGTCGTTGAAATTTCGAGGTTTCGACGACATGTCGTTATTTTTATTATTATTGTTTTAATGTCAGTTCAGTCAGTCACAAAAGCCGTGAAATGCGCATGGAAAAGGCATGAAAATCTTGGAAAGGCGTGTGCAAGGTTTATATATATATATATATATATTTCAAATTTAATACTTTCTTTATTAATAAATAATAAGTAATAGCCTACGTCCACGGGCAAATGGAGAGATAATTTTATTATCTTGAGGAGAAGCTAAGTACAAAATACAGAGAGCAATTAGATAAAAGTTTAGTGAGTTTATATATGGTACCCCTCTTAAATCCCAATACATAATAGGCCCCATACTTGGTCATTCGAAGCACTAGATAACAGGTTTAAGACATTTCTACACTCCAATTCTCTTGATTTCCCTCTAATTCTCTCAAATTTCCTCTAATTCTCTTAAATTCATTTCAATTCTCTCAAATTTCCTTCATAATTCTCTCATTGAATATAAATATTACATTTATTTTAGATATATGATGTTAAGAGTAATCAATTATAGTATAATTAAGTCACAATTAAAGTTTAATGAAATAATTCAAATAATTGTAATCAATTTCCTTTTTTTTTTACAAATTTCTACTTGCATCGACATTTCAAAATTTCAATTGACATTTATATCTAAATATTATCTTAATTTTTAGATGTAATGCTTAAAAATAGTCAATTATAGTCTAATTAAGTAAAAATCAAAGTTTCATTTGCTAATTCAAACAATTTTCATCAAGTTTCGTAAATTTTTCCAAAATTTCTATCGACATTTTCGTAAATTTTAGACCTTGACATTTCCATCAACATCAACATTTCAAATCTTTGGTGAGAATAGTATTTATAGATTTAATTTAAAAAAAAATTAAATAATTATCAAGCAGAGATTTAACCTTTAATTACCAAACGGTACACTGAATCACGGGTCAGCTTAGCTATTGGTTAAAATTTTGAACTTATTTAAAATTTCACGTGCACACGAATACGAAGTGGTCTGAAAAAAAAAAAAAATTACGGGAAGGGGAGGCTATTGGTTGCAGGTCAGCCTGACGTGGACTTAGGGTGTCCTCAAAGCAGCCGTATGACAAGTTGACAAGGACGCTCATTTTGAGGAATTTTGGTTCAAATTTCCCATTCCTGTCCTCTATTGTAACTTGTAAGGCAGCCAACTTTTTCCTTTTAATTTTATTTATTTTCTTACTTTCAAATTCACAACTCATAAAAAATTCTTAAAAGAGGTAGAGATGTCTATTGCCAACCACTAAATATTTAGTGTTCAATATTGTGTTTCTATTAAAAATTCCAACATTTTGACAATTGAGATTTGATTTTAAGAGCACATGGAATGAGATATTCGAACATCTAACTTTTTTGTTGAAGGTATATATCTTAACCAATTATATTATGTTCAAGTTGATAGCAATTTGTAAGGTATGACAAAATATATTAGATATTAATTAATTGAGTTTATACTAATTCAATAACTTGATCCCCATTTAATAACAATTTCCTTTTTTTCTTTTATTTTCTAGAAAAAAAATTAGCGTAGGAAATGTTATAGTCTATATGTTAAGTTTTTCACTTTAAAAATTATTTATGGAACCTCAACCAAGATCATACATATACATATATAAAACAACAACAATAATAATTTCAGGGTTCGTTTTTGGGCTCATTTAATAACAGTTATATTTTATTGTTATTTTTAGAGCTCGTAGTAATTTAGTAACAATGGTATTAAAAACATAAGATCAAAATCCCTCATCATTTTGATATTAATATTTAAGTAATGATCTTAAAGTTGTAATTCGGTTAACTTTAATTTCTTATCTTTTAAGATTGTATCAATTGAATCCATATATTTAAAAATGTTTCTAATACATTCTTGGACTTTTTAAGGTTATATATATATATATTTAGTTTTGGCCCATGTTGATGCACGATGCTAATATCAAATCTAAGATGAAGATTAGTTAATCAAAAATTCGCACCAATGTAGTGTTGTGCTCAACACACTTTGATGCTTAAATCAGTGCTTAGATTGAGGTGGTGTGAAGCTGAGCAAGAGTGAAGTCGCATACATAAATGAGGCATGTTCAACTATTACAAGGAGTCTGGAGGGGACCAACTCTCTATCATATCGTTAGTTTGTGCCCAACATTACAATAATGTGAATTTAGCCAATGGCCGACACGTGTGTCAACTTGGTCAAACAATGAGCTATGTTGCCATGTCAGAAATGGAGAGTCGTTCGACTCTTCCTTTTTAGGGGGGAGATTTCTAGTATTACGGGAGTACCATTCTCCCTTTGTTCACACTATGTTTTAATACTAGTAGACTTCACATAATTTTTGGTGGATCCCACATAATTTTCAAAAGGAAGCTGATGTGGCAAGTAATAAATGGGAGTAGTATGAAATTTTTTTCCATACTACGGTAGTACTAGATTTTTTTCCCCTTCTAGGTATGGTCCCAGAGTATGAAGCTTGTTCGAAGAGAGAGCTTGTTCAAAGAGAGACACGTGGAAGTTCATTTTCTCACCCATAACAAATCCACATACTTTAAAAAGTTTTTAAAAGGTTACAAGATTTTTAATATTATTTTTTTTAGTTCAACAATACGTGAGATGAGAGATTTGAACCTCATACCTCTTGATCAAGAGTATATGCCTTAACTAGCTGAGTTACACTTAGGTTGACTTTTAATATTGTAGAGACAACGGGCACCTATTGTTAACTTTATCAATAATGTTCATGTCGACTATAGTATCTAAGAATTATTTAGTGGTGTAAATGTTAAATTAATGCAATGAAAGGTAAACTAATGACCTATTAAACATAAAAGTGAAAATTCAATGACTTGTTAAAAAAATTTTGAAGTATAGAGACACACCAATGTCTATGAACCTATTAAAAATATTAAAAACTTTTTAAATTGGAAGAATTTAATAGGATACAAACTCTAAAAATTTATCACGGTTTGATATAACTGTTTGACTTTTGGTTTTTAGTTTTTGAAAATTAAGGTTATAAAATACTACTTTTTACCATGGGTGTCTTTGTTTTGTTATTTACTTTTTATAAATATTTTCAAAGTTCAAACCCAGTTTTTGAAAACTAAAAAAAGTAATTTAGAAAAACATATTTTTGTTTTGGGAATTTGACTAAGAATTCAAATGTTCCCTTAAGATATATGAAAATCATTTTAAAGAAATTATGAGAAAACAAACATAATTTTAAAAAAACAAAGTTAAATTACAAATTTGGTCCCTACGATTTTGAAAAGGTTAGAATTTAGTCATTTTAAATGTTAGAATTAGTCCATATGATTTGATAACACCCTTATAATTAGTCCATACAGTAAAGACTATTTATGAAGATTTATCAAATCTCCCTATTTATGAAATTTTATCAAATCATAATAATGAAATTCTAACTCTTTCGAAATCATAGCGATCAAATTTGTAATTTAACTAAAAAAGAAAAGTTTTCAAACGGGAGTAATTTAAACATGAAAGTAAATAAAAATTTGTGAGATGGAAAAAAGTGAAAGGAGAGAAAGAAAGTGTCAAATTCTTATTCCGAAAAATGTCAAGAAGGTAGACTGCAGGGACCCCAGTGGGCAGGCGGCCATCACCAGCAAAATGGCAATGAATCCCATGCCTTCCCCCAATTACTTGAATACGACCCTTCCTTCTCCCCATAATCCCCTTCTAGTGGATCATATTTGCACTTGAAAGAATATCCTTTGGCCCGCGTTTTCAACCGAATTTTTACTTTTTGTTTCTTTTTCTAATAAATATTACATTATATAGTGCTACTTACAGTATATAGTACATGCTGATGAATCGAACTTTTTTCATTTTTTTTTTAAAATTAAGAAGCAAATGTATAGAGTGGTCAAACTTGAATGTAACTCAAATGATTAAGCCATCAAATAGTATGTTTTAAAAGTTAGAAGTTCGAACTCCTCCACTCCTAGTTGATCTTAGAAAAGAAGGTTCAAAATTAAGTGAACAAGTGAAATTCAATTTCAGTATTGTCATTCCATGATTTTTGATAAAAATGTCTTATTAAAATAAATAAATAATATAGATATTGTTGATAAAAGGGAAGTTTTAAACAACCTCATTCAATTTAGGTTAAAATTGGATCCTATAATATGTGTTTAGATTTTAAGGTGTATAATTAATTTTAGAAGCTTAAAATTATGTAGAGTTCATTTGTTTGTTGATTTAAAATAAACTTGAGAAATGAATATAAAAAATCTATATATATAAAACTCTCGTAGTATTAGAAAATTTGTAGTTTGAACTAAACAAATTTATATACCAATTATATGCTGAATTTTTTAACTCCTTATACATAAATTCATGGTAAATTAAATTACAATTTTAGTTCATGAACTTTGAAATTTGTGTCTATTTGGTCTCTGAACTTTTAAAATTGTCTAATAAGCCTCTAAACTTTCAATTTTGTGTCTAATAAGTCTCTGAAAAATTTGAAATTTTTAAAAATTAATTGATCTATTAGATATAAATTTGAATTTTATGTCTAATGGAACTCTAAAATTTCAATTTTGTGCGTTAGTAAGTCTATGAATTTTAAAAAATTAGAAAGTTCAGGGACTAATTTTGTAATTTTAAAGTTTCAGAGACTAAATTGACATAAAACTTAAAGTTTAGGGACTAAAACTTATAATTTAACCTAAATTCAACTTATAAGTTTTTTTTTTTTTAAACGAATAGTTCAATCTTGCTTTAGAGTTTTGTTTTAGTAAAATAGTTCTTTTAGATTCTCGATTTAATTAATTAACGATATGATAATTAAAACATAATTTAGTTGAACAGGTTTTTATTACTTTTTAAAGATTGAAGGTTTGATTTCTCACTCCATATTTGTTGAATTGAAAAAAAAATAATTAAAGCTTAAAAATAATTACAGATCAAGTCGAAATGGTATTATTGTCACTTTTGTTAATTTCGACAATAAAAAGCCAATAAAGGAAACCATAGTAAGTTTTACTGCATTCATAGGAGACAATATGATAATGTTTATGCGACGAAGAAAAAAGATAAAATAGCTTTTATTTATTTAAAGAAATTAGAGAAAAACAAAAACAAATATTTATTTAATCAAGTCGAAATGGTATTATTTTCACTTTTGTTTGTTTGTTTTTTTTAATGCAAATTATTGTCACTTTTGTTAATTTCGACAGTAAAAAGCCAAATAATGGAAACCATAGTAAGTTTTACTGCATTCATAGGAGACAATATGATAATGTTTATGCGACGGAGAAAAAAGATAAAATAGCTTTTATTTATTTAAAGAAATTAGAGACAACCAAAAACAAATATTTATTTATTTTTGAATCAAAAAACAAATATTTATTTAGAACATAACTTTATCTGGAGAAATTCCTATCTACTTTCTCAAGTGATTACTCTCCATTGACTTATTTGTTTCGTACTTAATAATAAATACACATATTCTATTAACATTTTTATTCCATAAAAATAAATCACCTAGACCTAGATAGTAAATCAAAGTTTAGTTTAAAAAAAAAAATCGGAATTTTATTTTTTCAAAAAAAATATTTGGAGAGAATATTAAATTATGGAATAAAATTTTTCGGCACATAATTGTTGAAATTGGATAACACGCTATGCCACGTCGCCCTAGAGAGCAACTGGGCCAAATTGACATTTCAAGCATAACTGTCTTCCGTCAACTTCAACAGAATAGCCGTTAACTTTAACGACGGTGACGTTTAACAATATTCTCGAGAGTCGGGAGAATGGAGAAAGTGGAGGAATCTTTAACCGAAGATTATTGAAGACAATTAATCTTTTTCCGAAAAAATAAAATCTTTAACTGAAGAATTTCGGCCCATAACGTTTCAGTTAATTACACTTTTACCATCACTAGGCGAAGCAATTACTTCTATAAATAGTGGGCAAGGCGTACCAATACCAGGCTTGGAGAAGCAACTCCAAATCTTCTTCTTAGGTCTCTTTTCTCTACATCTCTGGTCTCTCCTTTTCAATTCAAATTGGACCGATAACTTTGGCTTCAAATCCAAGAAGCAAAGAGGAAGAATGGTCGGAGCCTCCCACAGCGCCGTCGGTGTCGCCGCCAGATCTGACAGAACTGCAACCATCAAATTTCTCTGCAGTTATGGTGGCAAGATTCTTCCTCGTTATCCTGATGGCAAACTCCGTTATCTTGGTGGTGAAACTCGTGTTCTCGCTGTAGATCGTTCCATTCCTTTCTCTGGTTAGTATCAGTCTCTTTTCCGACTTTATGTTTCATTATCGTGGATTAGCATCGCGAATGTTTCGATTGAATGCTGTGATTTGTTGATTTCGGTGTTGATTGTGTAATTTAAGTCTTGATATGAACTTCGAGAGTGAGATTTATGATTGTGTCTGGTTACAGAACTGTTGTTGAAGCTGGGACAGTTGTGTGGAACATGTGTGAGTCTTCGTTGTCAATTGCCTTCAGAGGATCTGGATGCATTGGTATCGATAACCTCCGATGAGGACCTAGCGAATCTCATCGAGGAATACGACCGAGCAGCATCGCCGCCGTCTTCTTTGAAGATCAGAGCGTTCCTTTCACAGCCTAAATCCGTGAAAAAATTTCCTCTCTCTTGTTCGTCGGCCTCTTCATCATCGTCGTCCTCAAAACCTTCGTCTCCGACAACTGCTGTATCCTCTCCAAGGATCCGGACGCCGGTTCCTGACCATTGCGTTCATCAGATCCCCTTGCCAGTGAGGTTTTCGTACCGCCAGAAGAAGTCTCCCTCGAAGGTTCCTCACTACTCATATCATCCTCAAGGGAACCCTAGCCACATCTACCTCATTCACAATGGAAATCACTTTCAATAACACCAACTAGAATGAACGGGACCAAAGAAAACTTAAATATAAGATATAACGAAATAGAAAAAGGAAATTCCAAGCACTAAAAAGGATGTATGATGTAAGGAGACTATATGTCGCTAAGGATTGCTTTTTGATCCATTAGCCATTAATGAAATTCGGTTCTATTTCGTTTTGCAGCCGTAGCTATTGTGACGGTGAGTTTCTTCGTCAATGAATCAGAATCCGTTCCCAACTTTGCATTACAGCTTCCATTATCATTAGGTCCGTCAATCACGTTTGTCCTCTCTGCCAGTAAGAGTCAGAACAAATGGCCACCGTTTTCTCTAGGTCCAGTATTTGCATTCCGAGTGTCCATAGTTTAGGTCTGTTTGTTGCTTCTGCACAATACGTATTTCTCAGTCTGGCACAACTGGCTTCATTATCCGTTTTTCTTTCCTTCATTCTCTTTTTAAAACTCGGTTTTAATAAGTTTTTCTGTTTGTTTTTCAAAAATACTATGAATGTTGTAGGGTTGATTACAATTTCCATAGTCTTTGATCAAATGGATGATTTATGTAGTTTTTTTTTTTTTTAAATTGAATGTGTATCTTACAAATCTGATTTTGCAGGGTTAAAGAGTTGACCATTGGATTAAACTAAAAGTTGAAGACAACAAGGAACTGTGGCTGCACTTAAGCAATTGGCTGTAAGATCTCCGTCCTAGCTAATTTATCATTCAAATATGTATATGTGTGTGTGTTTCTTAAGTATTTGTTCCTTTTAGGCCTTCTGACATAGTTAGAAGCTTTCCATATTGTTCATTCTATCAATCCTCTTGCTCAGTTAGTATAGATTTGTTCATAAGTATTGGTTCCTTTTAGGCTTTCTAAATTGTTGATTCTACCAATGCTCTCACTCAGTTACAGTAGGCCTTCTCTCTCACACGTATATCTTTCTTTTTTGTTTTCTGGATGAAAAGTTCACGAGTCGTATTCACGGGTTACGAAAGACCACATGAATTTTATATTAAAAATCTGAAGTTGTGTGAAAATGATGCTTACATTTATAATTGCATTCTACCCTCTACTTTTATACATATTAGGTACATGTGAAGAAAATCTGCCACTGTTGGGAAGGAACCAGAGGTCTCTGATGGGCGTTTGCTCTGTTTTCTGTACCCAAGAGTTTGTTTCACAATCACAGGTATACCTTTCTTCTTTCCCATTCATTTTTAATGAAGTAAGACAAGAGCATACTCTGGAAAGTTTGGGAAAATAACATTAAAATTTAAAGACCTCATATAGCGAGCTCTGTGGAGAAAGACAGCAGTAATATAATAAGGTAGGTAATATTATGAGCAAGTTGCAGGCTTCTATGGCGTGGCCTTGGCCCTTGACGATGGGGTTTGGTTTTGTTTCTGTGTTTGGAGATTGGATCAATCCCTCTACTGAAAAATTAGAGAAAGAGTCCAAAGTGGGCAGCAAGGACAAGGGCTGAGAATGAATTGGGGACCACGTTGAGATTTAGATCACTCAGATCAGATCAGATCAGGATCGGTTTAACCAAAAAACGATAAAAAGGACGGGCCCCATCCATACCATTAAAGATACCATTAAAGATAAGACTTCCGGGTTACAGAATCTAATTGTGTCACATACAGGGAAACCGATAGAAACCAGAGAAAGGGAAGGCACTGGAAATGGAATTATGTTCATTTCATCTAAACTTTAAAACAAGAAATAAAATCCCAGATCGTATCAGGACCAGTAAAAGAATAAGTAAATAAATAATGACCCACCCTTGTAAATTGTGAACATGTTTAAGAGTGATTTTGAAAGGATTAAAATCATTTTTGTCGAATTCAAAATCACTCTGAAACATGTTTCTAATTATTCAAAATCAATGTTTATGGTATGAAATTGATTTTAAAAGTGTAAAATCAAACATTAAATTGATTTGAATGATTAATAATATCAAACATGATTTGGAGTAGTTTTGAATATGACAAAATTGATTTTAACCATTTCAAAATTATTTTCAAAAATGTCTTAATCCTAATTTAAGAATGGCTATTCTCACCATATATGATATGACGATGTCCAACACCTATTGAACTCAAAAAAGAAAAGAAAAAGTCCAACAGTAGGTGGAAATCGATTCCATTCTTTCAGAAGTTTTGCAAATTTATTTTCAACGGTAAAAAAGAAAAAGGAAAAAGGAAAAAGGAAGATAACATGTGCGTGGGCCATGTTTTCATGCCATAGTTTATGTAAAAAATAAAAAGAGAAATCATGCATATATACGTACATTAAATGTTAAACCATCATTTCCGGAATATATACACAACTTTTGAGTACAAGAATATTAACAACAAAATAAATGGTTTTCTAGAATAGAATAAATGGTTATTAACTACATAACTTTATGACATGGAAATATCACATTTATGAGTGTGTGTATATATTTTTCACAGATTACAGTCATCATTATTAGAATATATAATCAATGATTTAGATGAAAATGTGGTTTCTTCCATTTCGTTAAAAATATATTACCATTATATAATAATTAAGCATGCATTTCGTTTTCTTAAATTTGAAGTTGATTTGTACCTTATTTCTTGTTTTTTTTAAAAAATTAAGTTATCTTTATTCCAAGCTATGCTCTTATATTCATTTATGAATTAGAAATTTTTGTTAAAAAAATCATGTATGGCTTATTGACTTAATAAAGTAAGTGAATTTCTATTAAAATTTAAGTTATTCTTCTGGCTTCAAAGTATTATTTAGAAAGTTCAATAAAAATGGAGAATCTATATTGAAAAATTAAGATTTGTTTTGTTCTTCAAAATTTAGACCACAAAATATTGATATTATCTAATTTGTTGGTCGATAAAATCTTTTATCGATAGACATGCAAATCCAAAATTTAGAAATAAATTATAAAGATGTGTTTAGAATTAAATGCATTTTAAATAATAGACGAGTGTTTTGTACTAAAGGGCTTCGTTTGTCCTATTTAGACTTTAGTGATGCATTTTTTTTCCTTCTTTTCTTTTTTCTTTTTTCAAAAAAAGAACCGATGTATTCTTTAATTTGTCAATCATTTCACTAATCTGACTATGCAACTAATCGATACAGAAAATAGTAAAAGGAAACATTATCGTCATCTTGGTTGCTAAAATGAATTGTTTTATTTTAGATTATCTTTGTTTAAGAGGTTTTTTTAGTACCTTAATTTTTTTTATGAATTTATTGTTTAAATTCTTGATTTTAAATTATATAATTTAACGTTGATGGATATGATCCTAATTATTTATATTATTTTACTGGTGTTTATTTCAACACGTCACAATGGTAATTTTACAATTTTATTGTTCTCGCATTTTTCTCGGCATATAAAAGACATTACACATTAGAGTTTGAGCTATCAGTTTTATTGGTTTCTAGGTTTTCCAGAGGCTTAAAGAAAAATATTGTTTTTTCTTTCCCACATCCAAGAGTAAATCCCCACTAGTCTAAATTATTTTTTTACCTTCATTTTTTATCCTCCAATAAAAATTATGAGCTTCCCCATCTTTTGTTTAAGTTCTTTATGTTTTCCTTACGCCCATTTGAATGGCCGATATTGTTTCATGGATATAGATATTAAATATTTGGCATTTAAATGTTTATTTGGATATGCATGATAATTAATGTTTTGGAGTTAAATGTCTGTGTTTGGATATACAAGATAATTAATGTCTGAAAACTAAATATCTGTGTTTATTTTGCAAGTTTTATTCTTGGGATATAAATAATATGTTTGTGAACTAATCAATTTTTCTTAAAAAAATGACTAGAAAATTTGTCAAAAATCTTATTTGAGCGGATTTTTTTTTCCTATAACCAAATAAAATTAAAACTATACAATTATTATATGCATTATATACAAATAAAAGTACTAAAATTCAATCATGTTTAAAAACAAAGTTTCAACTATTAATTTCTACTAATTTTCCTTCCTCTTTTATCTTAATTACATTTTGACTTTTATCAATGAGCATTAAATTTATATTAGAACAATTTAAAATCAACATATATTTTCATTTAATTATCAATGAAAATTTGTAGTTATCTCTCAGATAAAATAAATATATAAATATTAATATATTTTTAATTTAAGTAGATAATAAACATATCAAATGCATCAAATATTTCATGCCCACTTTTTAACTCCCGCACATAATAAAGTGATATATATTAAATTATTATATAGGTTTGCTTATGGAAAAAATAATTTAAATTATTGGATTTAATTAAAAAATATTTTAATTAATTAAAATATTTATATCAGACAATTAATTAATTAGTTGATAATAAATTAAAGCAATTGAAATTAATTTTCACTCTATTAATGAGTAGTTTCTCTCCTCTCTCCTAAAAAATAATTAAATTAATAAAAATTAATAAAAATTTATATTAAATAGTTAAGATAATTATAGAATAATAATATAAATGTATTAGTTATAATTTTATTAAGTCTAAATGACATATTAATAATAATAGTTATTAAAAATAATTAGTAATGATTAATTAATATAAATTAACTAATTAATTAGGTCCTATTGTTACTATTCATCTCTCATGTCTAAAAATTCTACTCATATGGAAGGTATAAGAAAATTCATGTTGGATGAGTTTTAAACTTCTCTACATAATAATATCTTGGGTTTTAAAAAGTGAAAATCAATGAAACAAATACGGGTAGTAATATTGAAAATCTATGGCAAAACCCATCAAACAAACTTGAAAACTAGTATACTTTAGAAAAGATAAAAGCAAAATATTCTTTTGGGGCACTATTAGCTTAAGCTTATAGATTTGACTCATTGGGTGGACCATAAAGTAGGCAGTTAGATGAAATAATAATCTATCTCGGATGAGATGATAAGGGTAGGTACTTTTGTCATGTTTTGGCATTGAATTAGTGGCATCACATCACATAATCAAAATATCTTTATCTCTTTGAAGGCATAGTTTCATAATCTGGACAAGAAACCTTGTGTTCATGGATCATTGTTAATTGGCTAAATTTAAATTAGTTGTGACTTCATATTCCTTTTTTCTGACCTATCAAATTTCTAACGATTGTAAGCCACAAGTTTGATCTCAATTCTCATAGCGGATTGCTTTTTATGAGGTAAATTAGAAGTGCCCAATACTTTTTATCCAGCGAGTTTCCTTTTAGTTTATCCCTAGGGATTAAACTCTTTATTGACATAAGTGGTTGTTCAAATTAACCAAATTATGTAATTGAGTACACAAAGTTCACTCTTTGATTTAAGTCAAAGTACTATAATTATCTTCTAGATAATTGAGAGTATAGGTGCAATTTTGAAATCACACTCAACCAACAATTATCTTCTAGCTGATCAAGATAATCTCCTTGAATATGGCATTAAATATTATGGTTGCATTCCCATATTATTAATATGATTGTTCCCTTCTAACTTGTTTAGAAGCTATACTTCTACCATGATTTTTATTTTTAATTTTGAATCTCAACTCAATAAGGATATGCATAATATATATCTAAAGTTTTTAAACCATATAAAAACATGATCATCCCCATTCAAGATAAAATTTATTCATATAAATAGTTTCCAATATATATATGTATACAGCTGTCATTTTGTCTAGAAAGTTTGATCTTGTTGGTTTTGTGGAGGGTATAGGTGCCCGTGTTGGACCATCTACTCAAGACTGACTTTTAGATTGAATAGCTAAGCATACAAATGTCACATTCCAGTATAGGTCAAGTATATTTATTCCTTAGATAATTAAGAGCTTCGTCTAATAGAAATAATATCGAGGTCACACTCAATTACTTGTCATCTTTTATTTGAACCAAGTCAATTTCGTTTGGACATTGCACTTGAGATCGTGTCTTGTAAATTTTCTAGATGAACTAACCTTAGCAGAAGACTTTCAATTACTTTTATCTCCATGAGTCGTCATAAATTATTGGTTAAATTATAACTTTAGTCTTTGAACTTTTAGATTTGTATCAAATAGGATTCTAAACTTTCAATTTTGTGTTTGATCGATCTAACTTATTTCAGTTTTTTTTTAAAAAAATTCGCACGAACCTATTGAACACAAAATTAAAGTTTAATGTCCTTTTCGACACAAAATTCAATTTTATGTTTAATAGATTCGATAATTTTAAAAAACATTAAATTTGCTAAGGACCTATTGGACACAAACATGAAAACTCAAGGATTAAGCTTGTAATTGAACCTAAATTATTTTATGAAGTAACGGAATCTAATAACAATTAAGACTGTGTATATATTGTTTATGCATGTGATAATTTAATGACCACTGGGATTAACAATAAGGGGTAACGGCAAGAATAGTCAAAATAAAATAAGTATTTTGAAAAAAAAGCCAATTTTTTTTAATTGTACAAATGGCCCAACGTTAAAATTTGAATGTTTCTACCGAAAAAAAAAGGCCCAAAATACCCTGATTGCAAACCTAAAAAACGCTCCTAAATCAAGCCAAAAAAAAATGGTTAGTTCAAACAATCAAAATTTAGAAAGAGATTAGAGTATCTATTCAAATCTAGATACAATTTAAATCAAGATAAAATTACTAACTTAAATCTAATATATGGGGTAAAATTTAAAATTCTTAGAAAGATATTATAGTATCTATTCAAATCTAGATACAATTTAACTCAATATAAAATTTGAGATTAAATAAAGAAATTGAAATTAACATTACTCGTGGTTTAGCATCAAAAACCTTAGAATCGATGTGCAAAAACAAACATATACTAAAAAATGAAAGCGAATTAATGAATTCAAGTGAAAAATACCGAAGTTTATATTTGTATTGGAATTCTCAAACATAACCATGCAAACACACTCCCTAGCTGCAAGCATCAAATCTTATTAATTAAGGGAGCCTTGAAAATAGAAGCACAACTCACCAACCACCCCTTGGACACCGAGGTATGTCCCACTAATGGTATAAGGGTATTGGAATGTGTGAGGAGATTTAGATAGAGCAATTGCAAAAAATGTATAGTTCATGGTGAAATTTTGTACACTAAATAGGGTGATAGGAGTTCAAATCGTAGAAGAGTCAGAATTATAGCGAAAGGTTATTGACAACTAGAAAAAAACACACTTATTAAATTCCCTGGAAAAGACAGACAAACAAGAATATTATGTACCGAGTAGAATGGTAAATGATTGAACAAGAAATACACAACCAAAACATCTTCATGCCTATAATTCAAAATGATGTGTGATCAAAGGTTATGAAAACTAGATAAGCCAAACGAGCAATGTGATTAAGGGACTATATGAATATATGATCAAAGGCTATTAAAACTAAATAAGCCGAACGAGTAAATATACTATCTCACATTCGTAAGGACAAATTAGAAAAATAGAAAAATTAATCAGATTAAATTAAATTTTGAAATAGGAAGAGATTTAATCTACAATTTTTAGTTTAAATACACTATCTATCAGTATCAGATCACATCCGCAGTGGGAAATTGGAAAAATAGAAAAATTATTCACCATGTTTTTTAGCGATTTTACATTTTTGTCATTTGCCCAAGCGTATCCATTGGACTTGTTGTGGCCCACTAATGATTAATAGAGCATGTTGTCTTGATTCAATACTAGTGTGTAGAAAAAGGTAGTTTGGGTTCTTTTGAGAGAGAAGATGAAAGAAGATCAATTCAATGGCATCACGACGAAGACCGATGCTTAGAGTTAGAGGTAATATTTTGTTCTATTTTTCAACATGGCTTCTTTAACCATGGAGGATGTTTGTAAACATTTTTTGAGCATTGAATGTTTATTATCGGTTCATCAATGTATTTTTTTTTTTTTTTTTTTTTTGTGTTTTTTGTCTAGAAAAAAAAAATTAACATTTTGTTCCAATCTAAAATTTTACTGTAAAGAATTCTCTAGTAACAGGATTAGAATTGCCTTTGTCATGGTTCCTTACAAGTTTGGGCCATGAATCCTAACTCAACAATGATACGCACAATAGTTTAAAAACCTTACTATATAAAAATTGACGGAATGGCCATCATCATTTCTTCATATAATTTGATGAAATTTCTACTGTTTTTACTCTAACTATTTGATTTAATTGTTAGATTTGCTTCAATATGTCAATCATTTGATTTGATAGTTAGTTTTTTTTTTAATTTCTTTTATAAACACTACAATAATATTAGTTAAACCGAATATTGATCAACAATCTTTTCCTATTTTGTAAGTTGTAGAATTTTGATAACAAAATTTTGCATTTGCAAGTTTTTATCAAATAAATCTGCATTTTGTAAGTTTGATTGGTTTCTTCCATGATTTTTTTTTTATTTGTTTCACAAAGATATTTAACATTCAATTTTCTTTTTCTATTTGTTACTTTTTTCGTTTTTTAAAAGTAAATTGTTTGACAATTCATTCAGTTTTTAGTAATTAAAATTTAGAAAACATTTTTGAAGTTGTAAGTAAATTTTAGAAATCAATAAAACCAGTTTTTAGTTTTCATAACTTTGTTGACACTATTTTTCTCTATTTAACATATTCTTCCTCTCTTGCATGCTTCTCTTCAAAGTTCAACTTATATTTCTCTCTTTAACATATTTCTTCCTCTTCTGTATCTTTCAAAAAGAATTTAGTCTCTTCATAACTTCCCTAGTATTTCACCTTTTCTTTAGCCTTTTACTCCCTACAAATTCTCTCTGAATTTTTTTCCTCATATAACTCTTCTGTGTCTCTTTCTCAGGACAAAATCGATAAGTTAATCGACAAGCAAAGGGGGAAAATGTAGAAAAGCGATCAAAATTTTTCCCCCAGTTAAAGAGCTGCAATCAATCAAGAAAGAAAAGGAAGGGAGTCCTATAACTTATCTTTCTCACTCTATTATATTTCCTTTAACTTTACTTTTTCTCTTCCTAGCCCATTTTTCACTCCATATCTTCTCTCTAATATTTTATAAATGCTTAAAGATAAATTTGAAATTACACTTCTAAATTGAAAATATTATATTTGATTCTACAGTTAGAGAATAAGATCATAATTTGAAAATTGTTGTGAAGTTGATTAAAATAGGTCATTAAAAGTAATATTTGCTTTTTTTTTTTAAATGAAAAAGTTATCAAATACGTTTTGTTCTGATATCTTAATAAATAAAACATACTAGTTATTTTAGCTTTTTTAAATTAAAAAAAATTATAAATTGGTGGTCAACCAGAGTGACTTGCCGAGGCGTGTTCAACGAGGTAATCTCGTCCACTATGTACTATTATGTGGAATATTATGCTAAAATAATTCGTGATAATAAAAATTACTAAATAAATTTGTTGATTACTTAGTCTAAAAATAGGACAATGGACAGTGAACCATACATTAGATTGCAAATACGGACTGTGGCTCGACGACGACGACGACTTGGAAATATTCAATTGTTCTTATTTTACCTAGTCTCCAATGGTGGCTTCCCTTAATGTAATGGTTGCATGGTTACATTCTCATTTAAAGTCGTCGAAGAAAAATTGCTTGGCTAATAAAAAAGCATTTATTTTGTTAATCTTGTTTATGTATTACGATTGTTCTTCCAACTTTATTTTTTAATTTTGTTTATATATTACAATTGCTCTCTCAATTTTATTTTTAAATTTTGTTTATATTATTTTAATTTTTAGTACACTAGGTTTTAATTAGTTTCTACTACTTAATCTAAATATTATATATAAATGCATTTACTATGTATATATAAATGCATTTACTATTTATATGGGTTAAATTACAAGTTTAGTCTCTAAATTTGTAAATTTTTGATTAATAGACCCCTAAACTTTCAATTTTATGTCTAATAAGTCCTTTAAAAATGTCTAATAGATCTATGGACTTTCAATTTTGAATTTAATAGATCTTAGACATATTCAAAATTTTAAAAATTAACTGTTTTATTAAATTTCATGTCTTATTGAACCTTAAACTTTTAATTTTGTAATTAATAAATACATTAATGTTAAAAAAACCTCATTTAATTTTTAAAATTTTCAAATATGTAAGAAGTCTATTGAATACAAAATTGAAGCTTCAAACATAAAATCAAAAATTTAGACCCCGTTTGATAACCATTTAATTTTTGATTTTTGGTTTTTGAAAATTAAGCTTGTTTTCTCTCAATTTCTCTACAATAGTTTTCATCTCCCTTAAAGAAACATTTGAATTCTTAGCTAAATTCTAAAAACAAAAACAAGTTTTTGAAAACTATTTTTTTTAGTTTTCAAAACATGACTTGATCTTTGAAAACATAGATAAAAGGTAGATAACAAAACAAGTAAATCCATGGGTGGAAGTAGTATTTAAAGGCTTAATTTTTAAAAACTAAAAACCAAAAACTAAATAGTTAGCAAACGGTGCCTTAGAAATGTATTAGACACTTTTTAAAGTTCAAAGACCATATAGACACGAATCTAAGAGTTCATAGACTAGATTTATTTAACCGACATGAACTTATTCCTCCCAACATAAAGTTTTAGATCTGTCACTGATTATACTATCAATTTAGAGCCAACTAACAATAGATTTATATAATTTTATAAAGTTGATATTTAAAATTTAAAAAATAGGATAGATTATTTCACAAAAAAGAAAAAAGAAATGAAATGAAAAAAATGAGAGAATGAATGGAACCAACACAAAATTTGAAAAATCAAAATATGATCCAAACCTAATCACCATCTAGCAATTGAACAGAAACGATTGCAATGGAGCACATAAGCAGACCCCGTATTTCCCGCATTTTCCAAATCCTAATTCGTTTGTTTTTTTTTTTTTTTTTGGCAGTTTTTAACATTTGAATATATTTTTCAAATTAAATTTAGATAATAACCATTTTGCATTTTTTTTTAAAAAAAAAATAAGAGCGTCAATGGTCAACCTCATAGATCCCCACAGTTTTCTTCTCCAATAGACATTCATGGCAGCTGCTTCTTTTCATATATCTTGCAGAGAACTAAGCGAGCTCGTACTCCCCCCTTCTCCTTCCCGTCTCTTACGCTCTCGCAGTTCATTCCAGCAATTCTCCCAACGTTGAGAGATGGATTCGGAACCGAACTCCATTTCCGAACACTATCCTATTCTGTACTATGTTCTATCCCATTCCCAACTCGATTCTATTCCTGGTAAATCCAACCCACAACTTCCTCCCGAAACTAAAGAATCCGTGCTGAACCAGTTGTCACATCTCAACAATCCTAAAGTTTTGGCCTCTATGATTCAAGCCATCCCCGACAACCTCACCCACACTCTGTCAGCCCTCATTTCACTCGGTCCACGCCCCGATCCCTCCGCTATTGCCGCCGCTCGTCAGAGGATAATTGAAATCCAATCCGGACTCCAAAAGAATCTCCAAGAAGACAATTCCGGTGGCGTTGAGAGACAGAACAAGCTCAGAAAAGCGGCCGAAAACGAAACGCAGATTTATAAGGCCGTGGATAGGCTCGTGGAGATGCACGAAGCCTATGAGAAGCAGTTAACTGCTGCCCAGGATCGTCTCGTTGAAGTTTATGAATCGGCTGCTGCAGACTTGGATAAGGACACCGACTCGGAAGTTAACGAAGAAGTTATTAGAATTTTGAAAGAGGCTGAGACTGGTGTGGTGGAGAAGGTTGACCTTTTTGGGCAACACATTAGGTTTCTTCCGGAGCAGTTTGGGAAACTTCGCCGATTGATTGAGCTTAATCTATCGCACAATCAACTAGAGGTAATTTTCATTTTCTAGCTCCTTTGTTTTTTTTTTTTTTTTTGCTATGGATTCTCATATTAAAAAGATTACTGTTTTTCGTCTACGTGTGGAAACAGGTTCTTCCCGATTCCATAGCTGGGCTTCAGGAACTCGAGTGCCTTGATATTTCTTCGAACCTTTTGGAGTCACTTCCTGATTCTATCGGCCTATTGGTTAATTTGAAGGTCATCAATGTATCAGGAAACAAGCTGAATATGCTTCCTGAAACCCTTACGGGTTGCAGGTAACTAACTAAATCACTTGTCTTTGGATTCTGTTGGAAAAAAGATGTTGATTTTTTTTGTTATAAATATAATTGTAGTTCGTTGGTGGTGTTGGATGCAAGTTTTAACAATCTGCAAAGTTTGCCAATAAATATTGGATATGGATTGGTTAATCTTGAAAGACTGTCAATCCAGCTGAACAAGATATGTTGCCTTCCTGCGTCGATATGCCAGCTTAGGTCTCTAAGATATTTTGATGCACACTTCAATCAACTCCATGCCCTGCCTCCGGACATTGGAAGGTTAACGAATCTTGAGGTGTTGATTCTCAGTGGTAATTTCAACAACTTCACAGAGGTTCCTGAATCAATCAGTGATCTCTGCAACCTAAGGGAGCTAGATCTTAGTGACAACCAGATCAGAGCTCTTCCAGACAGATTCGGCCGGCTGGAAAAACTGTTGAAGCTGAATATGGATCAAAATCCGCTCGTGATACCTCCAATGGCAATTGTTGACAAAGGGGCCCAAGCGGTGAAGGATTTCATGGACATGAGGTGGGCTGATTTAGTTGCAGAGAAGCAGAAGGCCATGCATGAGGCGAACATGCCTCAAGATCAGATTGGATGGCTTAGTTGGGGATCCTCCATGTTTACTAGCATTACGTCGGGAATTGTGCAAACTATTTCTGAATATACAGGAGGAAGAAACGAAACTCACAAAGACCCACAGTTGTATCAACAATTGTGAATGTGAATGGTTTTCTTCTCAACCTGATTTCTAAGAAACTTTGTCTATATATACATGTATAATACATATATATACACACATATAATATATATATATATATATATATATATATATCTAGATATACATATTTTGCTGCAAATGCTACTGGACTGCATACCTACATTGTATGAACTTGGCTTCTGTTTCTAAAAACTCAATCTGGAATCAATCAACCATACTTTCAAAGCAGAGACGTTTTAGAAAATGAAGTAAAACAATTTTAAAAGAGCACATTCATGTACACTTTCTAAACTAAAACAATTATGTTTTTGTTTTTGTATCTGCAGAGTAAATTTGTTTTTATTGAAGATTGTTTATGCATTTTTTTCACTTCTCACTAACATTTTGGAATCTTATGCTTTGTTTGCAATGTCTTCAAAATCCTTTTTAAACAGAAATTCAATTTAAAAAAACGCCGAATATCTGTTTTTAATTTTTCTGTTTCATTTATTGTATTTGGACTTACTATTTAGTATAGATAACTATTTTTTTTATTCAAAAATATATTTGCATATAGATATTCTGAAATGTACAATAACGTTAATTTTAATAAGCCATAGAATTATAGTTTCTAAAAAAACACTTTAAAAGGAAATAACAAAAAACTGTTTCAAAAACATTATCCTAAACAAGCCACTAGCTAAATTTGAAAGCAACAAACAGATTGAAAACAGATAGAAAACAGTAAAAAAAAAACTCTATTATGAAACAGACCAAAAGATTTGTTGTCTGTGCTTCTTTAAAAAATAATAATAAATAAAATACTTGTGAAGTTTCAAAATTGTTCCATTTAATCCTAGGTACCTTTGTATCTGAAGAGAGAGGAGGATTCCAGCCTTCCGCAATGAGATAACCATTCGAGATATAAGAGGATCTTTTCTTTGAGACGGACAATAGACGATAGATTAAGATATAATTTTGGTGCTTGTAATTCATTCTTTCTAAAACATGATTTTAGTTTTTTAGAAAAAGAAGTAAACTGGAAGTATATTATTAAACAGACCAAAAGATTTGTTTGTGAACTTTCAAAATTGTCCTATTTAACCCAACGTACCTTTGTCCCTGTGTGATGAGGATCTAAGCCTTCCACCACCATGGAATAACCTTTTGGGATAGGAGAGGATCCTTTCTCTTGCAAGCGCACTGACGGAATAAACGATAGATTAAAATATGATTTCGGTACTTGTAATTCTAGTTTCATCGAAAATCAAATAGTTCAACCACATTAAAATAACAAGATTGACATATGATATATCGTTTGTTATGAAAATTAGAGAAAGATACGGTTAAGGGTTTAAAGTTGAAGAGACCAGAAAGTAGAGAAAAAACGGAGCATGAAACTACTAATATGAGTTGTAGCTCTCGAATATACCACTCAATAAACTGACAAATCAAAGGAATTATTGATGGTAGCTAATAGACAAACGCCTGCTACATGAGAGAATGCTACAGGAATCTCAAGATCAGACAACTCAGCAAAATCATTTTCATCAATTGTAAGAAATGGAAAGAAATTGCAATTTCATACATACTTTCGGACAAAGTCGATGGAAGTAGCAAGCCAAAAGTTTTTTCCAATTTGAAATTTCTTACAAATAAAAAATCAAAAAGCATGCCGAAGCTCAAATCTCAGAGCAAATCAAGTCGCCACAGATTGTCACCACTTGCAAGCCAATCCTCGGTGAAAGTAATTAGAAGTTGAAGATGGCAAACAATTGAGCAAATGTAGATCTGAAGTTTTCTATATTGCTCTCTTATTTTTACGTTGAAGAATACATTCCTTATTTTATAGAAGGAGAACATCAAAGAGAGTAAAAAGAGCTAATGATTAAGTCTTAGCTAACCAAGGAAACAAGTAAAGTGCATAGGTAAAGGTGAGCACTAAGTCAAAGTATAATAAATGAACTATAGATCTACAAGTAAGACAAATTTAGGAAGAAGAGAAAGTTGACTGGTCATACCAAGTTGTCACTTCTAAAAGCCCCCTGCAAACGAGACGTAGGAGCAATCTGAAGAGCGAGTTTGTCCCTCAGAAACCGGTGACGGTCGATGGATAACGGCTTGGTAAGACAGTCAGCTACCTGATCATGGGAAGAGAGATATCGAATATGAAGTCGCTTGGACAACACCTGATCACGGATGAAATGAGCATCAAGTTCGATATGTTTCGTGCGGGCATGAAACACTGGGTTATAGGCAAGGGCGGCAGCACTCATGTTATCACACCAGACCAAGGGTGTGAGTTGTTGGGGAACCCGAAGTTCACTGAGGAGAGATTGGAGCCAGAGAATTTCACATGCAGCATGAGATAGAGCTCGGTATTCAGACTCAGTGCTTGACCGAGCTACCACAGCTTGTTTTTTTGAAGACCAAGAGACAAGGTTGTTGCCAAAGAAAATACAGTAACCCCCAAATGATTTCCTGTCATCCGGAGAAGCAGCCCAATCGGCGTCTGTGTACCCATTGATATACAACGTGGAGGCCGGCTGGATGGATAGGCCAAGGTGGAGAGAGCCTTGAAGATACCGAAGGACTCGTTTCACTGCTTGCCAATGATTGATTGTGGGAGCTTGGTTAAACTGACTGAGTTTGTTGACCGCAAAGGTGATGTCAGGACGTGTGTGAAGCAAGTATTGGAGAGAGCCTAGTGTGCTTCGATAGAGATGAGAATCGGGAAAGGGAGGGCTGTCATTCAAGCAAAGGAACAGGCTTGTGACCATGGGAGAGGAGGTGGGTTTAAGGTGTGTAAGGTGTAAGCGGGCAAGGAGATCAAGGATGTATTTGGATTGCGAAAGAATCAATCCGGAGGGAACATGATGCACCTGAATACCAAGGAAGTAGTGGATAGGTCCAAGGTCTTTGAGTGCAAAGACAGAGTGCAATTGAGAGATGATGCGATCGACTAGGGTGATAGAGGAACCGGTGAGAATGAGGTCATCCACATAAATGAGTAGAAAAGCAGTACCTTGAGGGGAGTGAAGGGTGAACAAGGAGACATCAGCTCGGGACTGGCGAAAATTCCACCGAAGAAGATAGGTTCTAAGCATCTCGAACCATGCCCGAGGGGCTTGCTTCAAACCATAAAGAGCTTTATTCAATTTACACACATGGTTGGGAAATAGAGGATGAATAAAGCCTTAAGGTTGAGGGCTGAAAACATCTTCGTGGAGTGTTCCATGAAGGAAAGCATTGCTGACGTCCAACTGCTTGATCGGCCAATGCCAGGTGACAGCCAGTGTGAGCACAATGCGGATAGAGGAGGGCTTGATGACGGGGCTGAATGTTTCTCCATAGTCAACTCTCGGTTGTTGAAGGTACCCTTTTGCCACTAACCGAGCTTTGTACCGTTGAACTTGGCCATCAGCAGTTCTTTTGATCTTATAGATCCATTTAGTGCCAACTAAATGGTGATGTCGATTGGGGGGAACAAGCTCCCAAGTTTGATTTCGTTGAAGGGCAATAAATTCCTCATTCATCGCATGTTGCCAAGCAGGAACAGTCACAACAACTTTGAAAGATGGTGGTTCAAGTTGAGACCAGTCAGACAGCATAGGTGATTCTGTGAGACCAGTGAATGGTTGTTTAGGTTTGGAAATGCCAGACTTGGCTCGGGTCACCATGGGATGGAGATTAGTTTGCATAGGTGAAGAGATGGTGGATGGGGGGGAAGGGGAAGAAGAAAGGTTTAATGGTAAAGGTGAAGGAGAGAGGGAGTGTGAAGAGGAGGATCGAGAGTAGTTAGACGAGGTAAGTGGGTTGGTAATATTAAGAGAAGAGTTTGGTGAGTGTGATAAATGAGAAGGCCTGATGTTGGAAGATAATGGGGAAGTTATTGGTGGTGGTGTAGGGATAGAAGGCAGTGCCGTAAGGATTGGGAACCAAGAGGCAGTGGGGTTAAGTTGATTTTCCTGGCTACTATCTGTTTTAGGAAAAAGGCTTGCATAGGGAAATTCAGTCTCATTAAACCCAACATGTCTGGAGATATAAATTTTACCAGTTGAACTCAAGCATTTGTAGCTTTTATGTTGGTCACTGTACCCAACAAAAACACACTTCTCACTGTGAAAATCATACTTGTGCTGCCGAAATGGCCTGAGACATGGAAAGGAGGCTGATCCAAACGTTCTCAAACTGTCATAATCAGGTTGTTTCTGCTTGAGAAGAAAATATGGAGAGTTCCCTTCAATTACTGATGTAGGCATGCAGTTTATTAAATAGACAGCTGTATGGAAAGCCTCCCACTAGAAATTTAATGGCATTTTTGCTTGAGCAAGGGAAAGCCCCGTTTCAACAATGTGGCGATGCTTTCTTTCAATTCTTCCATTTTGGACAGATGTATGAGGACATGATAGTTGAATTTCAATTCCATTCTCTCTTCCATAGGTTAACAATGGTCTGAACTCTCCTCCCCCATCACACCTTACTACTTTTATTGTGTTTTCATACTGTTTTTCAGCTTGGATTTTAAACTGTTGGAAAGTTGGGAAAGCTTCCCCTTTGTTCTTGAGTGGGTAAATCCATGTAAATCTTGTGTAATCGTCTAAGAAGACTATGTAATAGTTGAACCCACTGTTTGATTTAATAGGGGTTGGTCCCCATAGATCAGTGTGAATAAGATCCAAGGCTTTAGTAGCTCTAGATTCTGAGGAATTGAAAGGTAATCTGTGAGATTTTCCAAATTTGCATGCCTCACAAAATGACATTACTTCATTACTTTTAGTAGAAGACTTACAACTTTTCAAGACTTGATCCAAAATTTTAAAGGATGGATGGCCCAATCTTTGGTGCCAAATATCCATGGTACAAGACAAAAGTACAATATTATCAAAAGAGGTCAAGTCTTTTTGGCAATGAGTTTCTTGGAACTTCCTGGTGGAGGTTACTCTCATGTATCCAGTCTTGCAATCTTCTTTATTTGGTGTGGTCTTCACAGAGGCATTCTTCCCATTCATTAACTTGTACAGCCCATCCTCAAGTTTCCTTACTGCAACTGTCACCTTGGACTTCCTTTCCTTTACAGAACAAAATAAATCATCAAATTCAACCACTACTGGGTTGTCTTTAGTCAGTTTAGATATACTAATCAGGTTCTTCTTTATTCGAGGAACAAACAGCACATCCTTAAGGATTAGACTCCCATTTGATGAATTTATCAAAGTATTTCCAATGCCAAGTATAGATACCTTAGAACCATCTCCTACTATGACATTTTTGAGATTAGTACTCTTACCTTTTAGGGAGAGGTTTTCAAAATCAGCAGTGACATGATTGCTTGCTCCACTGTCCAGATACCATGCAGGGTCTTGCACAACTTCAGGGTAGGCCATCATGGCAGTGGCAATGTTTGGGTTTTGAGAAGGAGGTCGTTGCTGTGTAGGGACACTTGATAAATTATTAGTTGGAGTTTGGTCAGGCTTTTCATACCTGTGATAGCATATGTTAGCTGTGTGGCCTGTTTTTCCGCAAATTTGACAAGTAGGCTTATTGGTTGAGGTAGGATAAGAGTAATGGCTATTTCTCCCTCTAGCTCTTCCTCCTCTCTGTGAGCTAGAAAAATTTCCTCGATAGGAATGTTGAGTTGGATTTCCTGAGGCATATAAGTTTCCTTTTTGGAACTCTGTGGTTGCAAGATTTGCAACAGCTTGGTTAACTGACAAATTCCCTTTTACTAACTGTAAATGCTCCAATCTCTGTTCATAAGATAGGAGTTCGCTCTGCACTCCATACCATGTCTTGTTGCTGTTCCTAAGGTAAATGATGATGGGGTTATATTCTTCATCTAGTCCAGCTGTAACATGGGATATAAAACTTCTCAAATCCATGGGAAAGCATGCTATCTGCAAGTTGTCAAAATGTTTCTTCATGATTTCCAGATATTCATACATTTTCATAGATCCCTTTCTGGTCTGTTGGAGCATTAATCTATTGTAGTCCTACTGAGATCGTGACTGGATTCCAAAATATTCTTGAATAGAGTCCCATAGCTTTTTTGCATCATCGTAGCCCATTACTTGTCCAGCTACCTCTGGTGTCATTGAGTTATATAGCCAACCCACAAGGAGTTGATCTGCGGCCAACCAGATGTCGTACTCGGGATGTGGCATTTTGAGGCCTTCGGGTTCTTCTTCAGATGGAGGTAAAACAATTGACATCTCAGGAGCTGTGGTTTTCTCGGTAAGGTGACCTTCGAGCTTATAGCTCTTTAAAATCGGGATTACAATATTTTGCCAGAGAAGAAAGTTACCTCGATCAAGGTTTATCGAGGTTGATTGATTCAGGAGATTTACGAAGGTTGGGCTTCCGAGCGGCACATCTTTGTAGCGCACGGTATGGGTATTTTTCCCTGGGCTCTGTTATGGACTTGATTCTGGTATAGTTACTCTTGTGGTGGATTCTGCCATTGTGGTTTTCTTAGCTCTGATACCAGATTGAGAAAATGTAGATCTAAAGTTTTCTATATTGCCCTCTTATTTTTACGTTGAAGAATACATTCCTTATTTTATAGAAGGAGAACATCAAAGAGAGTAAAAAGAGCTAATGATTAAGTCTTAGCTAACCAAGGAAACAAGTAAAGTGAATAGGTAAAGGTGAGCACTAAGTCAAAGTATAATAAATGAACTATAGATCTACAAGTAAGACAAATTTAGGAAGAAGAGAAAGTTGCTGGTCACACCAAGTTGTCACTTCTAACACAAACCTCATAGTAAAATCGCAAAAATTGCTCAATCACATAAATGGAATGGAGATGAAAATCATGCGAATTGAAATTTCTTGCAAATCAAAAATCAAAATGCATGCCGAAGCTCAAAGCTCAGAGCAAATCACAAGTCGCCACAGATTGTCACCATTTGCAGGCCAATGCTCCGTCAAGGACAGCAAACCTCATAAAAAAATCGAAAGAATTGCTGAATCACATAAATGCAACCGACTTCAAATCATGCAATATTGAAGTTTCTTGCAAATCAAAAACCAAAATGCATGTAAATGCTCAAATCTCATAGCAAATGTCAAGTTGCCAAAGGTCGTCAACATCACCAATTGCAAGCAAATGCTCAGTGAAGTAAATTAGAAATTGAAAATGACAAACAGGAGAGCAAAATCGCAAGATTTTTCAATCACAAAAATGCAACAGAGATCAAGATCGTGCAAACAGAAATTTCTTGCAAATCACAAATCAAAATTCAAGCCGATGCTAAAATCTCAGAGTAAATCACTGGTTGCAACAGATTGTCACCAATTACAAGCTAAAGGAAACAAGAAAGTGCAAACGCCAAACCTCAGAGCAAAATCGCAGTAATTGCTCTATCACATAAATGCAACAAATATCAAAATCATTCAAATAGCAAACAATGGCAAGATCGAGCAATTCTTTGCTTTCGAGTAAACTCTCAAACATACAAAAACAGCAATCATCAGTCGAAAACACAAAAGCAAACAGATACAGGTATCAAATCCCCAAAAATTACTAATCCAATCAACAATCGGTTGCGAAACAAAGAGAAATCGAGAAGAAAAACGAAGAAGCGCAATAACAATCAGAAATACCTGCCTAATAACCGAAGAGAAATAAACTTTTCCAAGAGGGCGGAGAGAAACCAAAGTGCCCAAAGTGAATGAATCAAGAGTTGCGCGCGGGAAAACGACTGGCATCACTTAAACGCTTCATAAGCTGCCGTTATAAAGGATAACAGAATGACTAAAATACCCTCCATAGACCTGTCTCACCTCCCTAGAAACGAAACAGCCCATTCAGAATTTTAAATGGGCTCGCACTGGCCCAATATAGCTTCAATAATGTTCTTAATACTACGGCCCATATTATTGGGCCCGCTTAAACACCTATACTCAAGAAGGCCCAAAAGAGGCTAAATAGTCAATAGTCAACTCCACCGGAAAAAGAAAAAGAGGAGAGAGAGAGAGAGAGAAAATAATCGGTCTCAGAAATCATGTAAGAAAAAATCATCTAACAAATAGTCAAACTTCAAATCAGGACAATGACCTTTGTAGCCGTCAGATTACAATGATCGTAGGGCCCAGCATCAAATCACAACCATGGAAAAGAGGGTAAATCTGAAGACTTTGTCCCCGATGATGCACGGTCAGGGGCCAAATGTCCTTCACTTTTAAGCGCCACGTGTCAACTGATAAATGGCTTACTATCTGTATTTTCGAAAGTATTTCCATTTTCCAAGGACGCGTCTCTTCATTCCTTGAAACGATCAGAACCGTCTACTTGTGGACAAGCATATCCTCTGATATGGCGGCGTATCTACCCAATCTTTTCCCCTCTCTTTTTTCAACCTTTTTTTTGTCATTTTTCTTTTCTCAAAATTACGAGCCACTCAAATGGTCAATCAAATTTTGGTGGTGGGTTTGTTTTGAATCGCCGGCCGACATCGCTCAACGTAATCAATCACTAATCTTCGGTACGTCTACTCACCAGTTTGACGGATTTTTTTTAAATCCTTCATTTAATTAATTACATTACGTTTATCTTTCAAATCAATTATTTTTTAATTGTAATGAGTTCAAATAGGTCTTGTAAATTGAGATATATTAAATTTAGTTAAACGATCTTCCAAGTTGACGACACCTTTTTGTGTAGAAAAATTATTAATTTCCATTCATTAATTATATTAATTGGACAATTATTGTAGTAAATTTAACTTTTTGTCTTTTATAGCCTAGTAAATGTGTCTTTGACACGTCTTTAAAAATGTTTATTGAAATTTTTGAAGTGTTTTTAATTAATTGAAAGTACTTTTTAAAAATTTTAACAATCAATAGAAATTAAAAAATTATAATTGCAAATAAAAAGAATACTTTTCTTTTCGATAAAATATTAAAAAAATTACTAAATTAATACTTCACCTAGGGCTTATTTGGATTGTCAACGAAAAAAAATGTTTTATAAAAATGTATTTTCTTTTAAACATTTTTTATAAAAATAATTTAAAATTAAAATACTCATATGTTTGATTACATTTTCTCAAAAGTATTTTTATACACAAAATTATTTGGTTTGCTCATAAGGCATTACGAACTCGTTCTATATTGAACTAGTTTCATTATCCTTCTTTTAATTTAATTAAATTGATGCTTATAATCTTGATTAAAAAAAAACAGTGAATATATTTTGCATGAGTTTTTTTTAGTACGAGTGAGATGTTATATCTTTAACCAATATTTTTTGGTTGTCTAAATAGTAAATATAATTACAAGTTACAACTATGCTCTTGTATAAGACAATTACGATCGATTCTATACATACACAATTATAATTTTACAACAACAAAATAATTATTTATACCTCTCATTTCTTTTACCTACTCATTAACCTGGCCTCCCATCATGACATCTCAATTCCTTTTATTTTGCAAAAATATATACTTATTATTTAGCACAATTACAAAATTTTGGTTCGTCCTAACATTTTCCTTAAAGTTTATATTTGCTACAACATTATGAACTTTAGTTCAATTATTTGGTCTTCTTTTATCCAATATTGCACGAATCTTTTTATCTAGTATCAAGCTTTAAGTTAAATTCTTCATCGGTTGTACTTTTTTTTAAGTTCAATAAATGTGGGGTAGAGATCAATCCTTCAAACCAAGAAAAGTATTAAACATCCATAGAATTATACTTAGATTGACAGCCTTTCACCATTGTTATCAAATCTATTGGTTTAAATAGCATACGATCGAAAATCTATTTTAGTACATGTTCTATCAAATAAAAACATACATGGTTTTTTGTTCATAATATAATAACTATAATGTAGCATGGCATTTTAAACTACATGCATCATGCCTTTAATCATAAAATCAAAATTTTAAAGGATGACTTAAAATTTCTCTCTCTCTCTCTGTCTCTCTCTCTCTATATATATATATAGAGAGAGAGAGAGAAATACGTGATAAAATTGTAACAACAAAAAAATCATATGGTTTTTTTAAGTTAAAAAATCAAAACAGGGTAGTTAAAAAAAATTAATGATCAAAATAAAATTTGAACAAAATAATGGTTTAGGTTAAATAAGAACTTATATTATTTAAATTTGTTTATTAAATCCATGAACTTAAAAAAGTTGTTACTTTTGAATTTTCAATTTTGTATCTAATAAATTAATATTATTAACTTAATCAATTAAACAAATCCACCATACTATTATATTATTTAAAATTACATGTACAACTAATTTAGAGCACTTTCAATTATTTTATGGAATAAAGTATAAGCTAGTGAAATTAATAAGATATAAAGTTGAAACTTTAAGAGATTTTTTGGAAAAGATTTTTTTTTTAAAAAAAAAACACCATTTGCAAGTGGTAGACCAAACTTTTAATGTAACTAATATTTTCTTTTAGTGCCTCATGTTTTATTTTTCTCAATAAACTTCGGCCAAACCATTAAAAAAAAAAAAAAAAAAAAAACACCAAAGGATGAGGCAAAAGGCAATATGATACTTTTTTAAAAAGTAGGTTAAAATACATGGTCTCTCTTTTGGGTTCATTCTATTATATTTTATGTACTTTTAAATGTTTAATTTTAGTATTGGCATTTTCAATAAATATTAAAATTATTACTTCGAAGTTAATTTTTATTGAAATTGATTAAATAATAATAATAATTTTCATGCAATAAAAAACACCACATGAATATGTTTTCAAAATTTAAAAAGATAAAACTAATAAAAACTAAATATTTTTTGAAAAGTTTGACAATAAACAAACTGTAGGGACTAGTTTTAAAGTTTATTGAAAGTACATTGACTAAAATTAAACATTTGAGAGTACATGAATCAAAATGATTTTTTTTTTTAAAAAAAAATTATATATAATAATAATATTAAAAAAAAAAAAAAGGCAAGAGGAAGAGGATACAAAAACAACTTAACAAAAGCACTAGCTAAGCTGTAAGGCTAGAAAGTTAGAACTTCCAGAAGTAGCAATGCTCTTGTTTGTAAAAGAAATAACCCACACAGAAAGAAGCACTGCGACTTCCATTGAACCTCACACAAACCCTAGGATACCTCTCTCTCACCTCCCTCCTCTCTACTACTGCATTAATATTCCATACTACATCTACATGCACAGTTAAACTTAATTTAAACCCCTATTTATTTATATTCTTCTTCTTATTATTTTTCTCTTTTTGAAAAAAAAACTAATTAATTAATGCTCCAGATGAGAAGAAGAACTTGCAGGTTGGTTTTTGCACGCTTGGCCTCTATCTTCCACGACATTATACTGTCCCGAACAGTCCCCCCACCTTTTCTGAGCCCATTAACATTAATAACTCCTAATTATTATATTAACCTTTTTTTTTCAAGTTTGTATCAAAAACATCTCTGAATTTTTTAAAAAATTATATTGAACTTTTAATCATGTACTTAATAGATTATCTTTAAAATTAAAAAAATGTCAAATATGTCTCTAAATTTTTGATTTTATATCTAACGAGTAATTCGATTTTCAATTTTGTGTCTAATAAATATTTGACTTATTGAACATTTTTTTTTAATTCACGAACCTATTAAACACAAATTTAAAAGTGTAGGCTCCGTTTGATAACCATTTAATTTTTTGTTTTTGGTTTTTAGAAATTGTACTTGTTTTCTCATCAATTATTTACCATGTATTTTATCTTTCTTAACAAAACATTTGAATTTTTAGTTAAATTTAAAAAAAAAAAAAAAAAAATTTGAAAACTATTTGTTTTAGTTTTCAAAACTTAATTTGATTTTTGAAAGCATAGGTAAAAAATAGATAATAAAATAAAGAAATTCCTACGTTGAAGTAGGCTTAATTTTTAAAAACTAAAATTTAAAAATAAAATAGTTATCAAACATGACCTTAATGTTCATTTTTATGTCTAATAGATTTGTTAATTTTAAAAAAATATTAAATATGTCATAAATCCTATAAAACATAAAATTAAAATATTAAAGAATTATTAAATATTTTTTAAAATTCAATGATCTAAAAACACAAACAGGATCTCTCTTAAACTAAACTTGTAATTCAACTCAAATTCTTTTGAGCAAAATCCGAGCCTCCTCGCATGGAGATTAATTAATATATTTCTTTTTTAGGGCAGGCGAAATAATATTAAAAATCCAACAGGGAATGAGTGGCCTATGCCGATGGGGCCTGCAGGCTAATTAAGCTATAAATTAATGGCTTCCGAGAAATATTAAATTCTTTTGAAAGCAGCAGAATGGATGCAAATACAATACACGGTTGGTGGTGTTGTATTGTAGCAGTGACAAGAATCACAGGCTCCCAAATGCATCTCCCTGAAAAGAAAACGACGATACGTTGTAACTGAAGGGTCTAATTCCGACATCGGATTAAATTTAAGTGCCAGAAAGAGGAACCTCTTTAAATGCATGGCAATGAAGCTCACCGCTACAGCAACGTAGGATGAAATTAATTATGTATTTGGAGCGGACGATATAAGAGACAAAATTCTTTGTCCCCCATTTATAACGAGTATAGGAAATTACTGTTTTTTTTTTTTTTTTCTCTCTCTTTCTCTCTCTCTCCTCCAAGAATATAATAGAACTAACAGATGGAGATTGAGGTTCAAACGATGATCATTTAGAAAGAAATAGAAATATCTCGATTTATGTTCGTGTTGGAAAAATAATTAGTATTTGGAAATTAAATATTGAGAGATAAAAGGTTTATTTTAGTTCCCATAATTTGTATTTAGTTTCATTTTGATTCTCATAGTTTCAAAAGTTTCAATTTGATATTTTTATAATTTGGTCAAGTATCTCAAATAATCTTTAATTTATCAAATATAATATCGACAATTTGTTTCTGAATATTGCATAAAAAATATAGAATAGGAATTTGGTCAAGTATCTCAAATAATCTTTAATTTATCAAATATAATATCGACAATTTGTTTCTGAATATTGTACTCAAATTATCTTTAATTTATCAAATATAATATCGACAATTTGTTTCTGAATATTGTACTCAAATTAGCATATTAAAAATTTGTCTTCAATAATCTTTAATTTATCAAATATAATATCGACAATTTGTTTCTGAATATTGCATCAAAAATATAGAATAGGAATTAGAACTACAATCCTTTAAACAACGTGTAGATACATTGACCACATAATTGTACTCAAATTAGCATATTAAAAATTTGTCTTCAATGATACATTGTATATAAAAGCTAGCTCGCAGGATGTCTCTTTTTTAGCCAAAGTGAAGATAGCTCAATGGTAATTGACATGTACTTTTAACCAATAGGTCAAAAGTTTGAATCTCTCACCCACAATTTTGTCAATGAAGTCTAACTCAAATGTTAGACTGCATTGACAAAATTAATTGTTACATGTTAAAATTGAAGATTAGATTATTATGAATTTGAAATTACAAAGATTAAATTGTTACATACTAAAGTTCACATACGAAAATCATGATTTCAATAAAGTATAAGGATCAAACATGGTTTTTAAACAAAAAAAAAAGGAAAAAAGATTTAAGGAAATTAGAGGAACGAAATAGAAAATGATAGGGGAAACAAAAAGAGCTGAATTGAAACCTAGTAGGCAAAAAACAAAACAAGACTAAAATAGTAATTGAAGCCAAAGGAAAAAGTAATAAGTATATTCTTGAAATGGTAAAATTGATAAAGAAAGAATTCCCATTTGGGTTGATATCATTAAGTTGAGGTTGGAAGAAAGGTTAAGGCTGTGAGTGATCTGAGGCATCAACTTTAATACAGAAGGGAGAAGGAGGACGGTGAAGCAGAAGCAGCAGCAGGTATTTGGATTAAAATCAGAGGCAGAGGCAGAGGTAGAGGCAGGCTTGCGAAATTATGGGTACGAAGAAGAAAGCTAAGCTAAGCTAAGGCAGCAGCATGATTAATTAATGTAGAGAGGGATGGGATTAAGGGAAATAGGGAACAAAAGCTGGGGCTAGTTTTGTTAGGGGAGAGGGTTCAGTGGAAGTGATATGCGGGGCAATAGAGTAGGATTAGTTGATGGGGCTGCCAAAAGGGGACAAACTCATTACCTTTTCTCTTGACAACACTGAGTTTTGCAGTAGCCTTTTCAATTCCTTCCATGCTAAAAGCTGCTCTACTCTTTCATATTGCAATTGCTATGCTAACCCTTCTCTAAAACTTGCCGTCTTTTTTTTTTTTTTTTTAATTAAATTGTAATTGAGTCATAAAAATCAAATTTTTATTGATATACCTTGTTTTTCATAATGATTCCAATGTTGTAGAACCACATGATATGATGATATTATGAACCCAAGTGCCCTAAAACTCAACAAAATACCCTTTTTTTACTATAAAAAACACAAAAATAAAATACCCTTTAGTTTGGCTTCTTTAGGGTGCCCTACTTCCATACATCTTCTTCAAAAGTTTTTTTTTTTTTTTTTTTTGGGGGGGGGGTTCCATAATTATGAGTGCAAATTCCTACACTGATGGATACCTTTTATATATGTGTGTGTGTAATAAAAGAAAAGCAAAAAAAATCTTAGCATTGTACTTGAACACACAAAAACCGTTTTTCCATTATATTATTATATATAAGAAAAGAAAAGAAAAGAATAGCAAATAAATAAATAAAATAAAAAATCTTAGCATTGTACTTGAACACGCAAGAACCCTCTTTCCATTCTTCACCAAACAGTCACGTGTATATTTGTTACAAATCTACTTTACAATAATTCCATATCTATGCTTTTCAAAAAAAAAATAAAATTGATGCCTCCTTAGCACATAGGGATCTGTATCACATCAAAAGTTGCAATATGATCCTTATTTAGGATTTTACATATCATGACGTGAATTTGATAATTCAAAATAAAACTTATTTTTTTCTTGCAATCATATAAATATGATTATAGTCTCCATACAAAAGACAAAATAGAGAAAATTCAACGAATGGTGGGCCACACGTGACTGTCGAATATATTGTGTTATCTTATGAAATTAAAAATAAAGTTACTTAAATGAGTAATTATCAAGTTATTTTGAAAACGTCACAACGAGTTTAGCTTAATGATAATTGATATCTACCTTCGATTAAGAAATCATAGGTTTGAATCCTCTAACCTTCGAATGTTATCAAACTCAACAAAATAAAATAAAAGAAGTTATTTAAAAAGATAATATGCATATAATATTTTTTATTCGATTATAGTGTGAATTAAGTGTATAAAAATAAAAATTTTAATACAACAAATTAATATTGTGTTTTTTTTTTAATTAAAAAAAACATGTTTGCTTATTTTCAATATTCTTTGCTTTGTGAAAAACGTTTCCAAGATACATTAAGGGCATGTTTGGGAATGATTTTAGAAATAGTGATTTTAACATAATTGATTTATTAAAAGTGATTTTCATATAATCATTTTAATGTTTGGTTATACACTTTTAATAGTGATTTTCATACAATTAAAATTGATTTTCAATGATTAAGAACATGTTTGGGAGTGATTTAGAATAAATGTTTTGAGCTAAGTGATTCAATTATAATTAATTTTTTTAAAAAAATAGTTATAAATCATTTTAATTTTTGGTTCTACACTTGTAAAAGTGATTTAAATTTAATTAAAAGTATTTTTTTAATGATTAATGTTTGTTTTCAAAGGTGATTTTAGAATCATCAAATTACTAAATAGAGTGTTACAATTGAGATTAAACATAATTAGAAGGTGATAGACAAAAGCTATACAAAGAGAACTAAAAATTAAGAGAGAAAAAGATATAAAGCAAGAGAAAACTTTCAAAGAGAAAAAACTGTTAGAGACATGGAGGGATAAAATTTTAGAGAGAGTGACAAAAAATTTAGAGAGAGAAAAATTTAATACAGAGAACAAAAATTCGAAGATAAAGAAATAAAATTCGAGAGATATACAAAATTTTGGGAAGAATGATCAAAATTTTAGGGAGAAAAACTTTAATAAGAAGAAAAAAGTTAAGAGTCAGTGACAAATAGTTCAAGAGCAAAAGGGACAAAAAGTTTAAGAACAAAAAGTTAGAGCAAGAAGTAAAAAATAAATTATAGAGAGGAAATTTTTTTTTAGAGAGAGCTAAAATCATTGGAGAGAAAAAAAGTGAGAAAAATGAATAAGAATTTAAAATAGAGAATGAAGTAAGAGAAACATTATAAAAACTTTATAGAGAGAAAAATTGACATTATGTAAACAATAACGAATGACCTCAATTTTGAGAAAATACACTTTTTGATTGAAATTTATTAATTTTTATAATAGATGACGGTTTTTAACCGTCACAACAAGTTATTTTTTTAATATGAAATAATAGTCATTTTAAAAACAAAATCACTCATAATCACTTGACAAAAATCAATTGGGAATCACCTTCCAAGTGATTGACCAAAAATCACTTGAAGTGATTTTAAATACTTCCAAAATCACTTACTCACCATTACCAAATATCACAATTTTGAAAGAAAAAAAAAAGTGATTTTTGTCATGTCAAAAGTGATTTTGTCCATTCCAAAATCACTCCAAAACATAGCCTAAACAGAATTTCATTTCATTTAAAGAGAGAAAACTAAAAAGAAGAAAAAATAAAGATCAAACCAAGTCCATCCTTATAAACTAAAAACACACACATACATACATTCTCATTCCAAAGTGAACAATAGAAACTAAAGCAAATCTTGAATTCATCACGTGAAAGGAGAATCGTACAAGTTTATAGATTCAAGGTGATTTCAATCTAATTACTATGGTTTAAAAAGTTTAGGTTCTATAGTTTAGTTAATCTTATGAATTATCTATTTTACGACCATATTAATATGTAATATGTTTCCTAGCTATTACATAGTTATGAGTTTATGTTTTACAATTAATTAAACATTTTATTATTGGAAGTGCGACAAAATTGAAGTCTTACCTTAGTAAGACAAATAAAAGATTAATGATATATAAGTAAAAACAATTATCTCATTAATATGAGATGTTTTATGTAAATCCAAAATCAAAGTTATGGAGTAGAGAGGTAGGTTGTCCTAGCAGTCTATTAGTTTAGTAAAGACAAAATTAAAACTTATAAACTGAAATAACCAAAATGAAACTAAGCAAGTATAAAGATGAAATTTGCAATCTAACCTAATTGTTTAAAAAAAAAAAAACAAAAGTGCTGGAGCCGAATGAAAATCCATATAGAGAATTTAATGTTATTTATAAGTGATTACTTTTTAATTTAAGGATTTTAAAAAAATGCATTTTATAATTTTTTTTTAATAAAAATTGTTTAGAATTAAAACACTCCTATATTTGATTACATTTTCTTAAAAGTATTTTTATATATGAGTTTGTTTGATTTGGTCTACACTTAAAATGTTTCTACTAATGTCAAAATACTATAAAAGACAATTATTAAACACTGTGAACTAATAAGTTCAAATTTGTATTTAAAACACTATGATCTCCCACTATCGTTGACCATCTCAGCAGACTACAGTAGGAAGAGTCGTCGAAGATGATCACCAGAGGTGCTTGTTGGAGATGGTCACCGAAAATCGTCACCAATAGTGGACGACGGCGGTGGATGATAAATGGTACAAGGGTATTTCAGTCATTTATATATATTATGAAAATTTGGGAAGGCTTCAAAGTTAAAACTTAAAAACACTTTTTCTAAAATTTAGTTTCAAGTATTTCTTGCCAAACACTACTAATCTTGTTAAAATGATTTTTTTTTTCAAAATTAAACACTTGAAAAATTAATCCAATGGACCTTAAGGGTCTGTTTGGAATACCTTCAAGTTTAAACACTTTTGAAAAAATATCTTCAATAAAAATATTATATCTTACATTTTTTTTCAAATTTATTTTAAATACAAATTTGTTTGGTTGCACTATATTCAAAAGTGATTCTATTGATTATAAATTTGTGTTTTATTTTTTACTACATATTTTGAGGATTTTCGGTTAACCATTTTAAAGTCATTTTTGGATAATCCATATCTCAAGTGTTTCTTTAAAATGTTTTAAAATTAATTCAATTTTTTAAGCACATTTTATTTATTAAGAGTTTTTTTTTAATCACTTTTGATAATCTAAAATCACTCAATAAATTATACCAATCACACGTTAAATTATTAAGGTTCTATTTGATAACCATTTGATTTTTGGTTTTTGAAAATTAAGTCTATAAATACTATTTCAACTTATGAGTTTTTTTTGTTTTGTTATCTACTTTTTACATAAGTTTTAAAAAACTAAGCCAAGTTTTGAAAACAATAAAAGTAATTTTCACAAACTTGTTTTTATTTTTAAAATTTGACCAAGAATTCTAATATTTTTTGAAGAAAGATGAAATTCATTATAGAGAAATGATAAGAAAACAAACACAATTTTCAAAAACTAAAAACTATGGCCTCTGTTTGATAACCATTTGATTTTTGGTTTTTAAAATTAAATTTGTTTTCTCCCAATTTATCTACAATAATTTCCATCTTTCTTAAAGAAACATTTAAATTTTTTGTCAAATTCCAAAAACAAAAATAAATTTTTGAAAACTATTTTTTTTCAAACCTTGGCTTGGTTTTTTAAAAACATGTGTAAAAAGTATATAACAAAATAAAGAAATTCATAGGTAAAAGTAGTATTTATAGACTTAATTTTCAAAAATAAAAAATAAAAAGATTACCAATGAGGTCTAATTAAAATAAAAATGCTTATAGAAAAATCAATGTTGTTCAAAAAAGCATTGGTTTTTACTAAGTTATTCTAAATCCAAACAACCTATTAAACTCATACCACTTGTTTGGCTGTTTGCGTGTTCGTAACTTCGTATTAAGAATTTAAGGCAAAGGAATAAAGAAGCCCGAGCCCGACATGGCCATTAATGGCGCGGTCCCATCGGGAGATTCGGAACTCAATCGCGCATCGCACGTAGCCTTGGCTCGGCGAGCCTTGCGGGACCGACCGGCAAAAGGCGCAGCCAAAGCCGAAGCAAGCGAAGAAGGGCCAAGTTTTTGACAAACGAAATGATCAAGTTGGGCCCTGAGAGCGTGAATGGAATGGGCGTTTTCTGTCAGACTTTTGACGCAAAATAAAGAACTAGGAAGGATTCAAAAAAAAAAAAAAAGCTATGACTGGCCACTGCTATTCTATTGGGGGCGTAGATACCTATTTTAGAGGACAAAAGGAAGACCCCAAAAGGGCAATCTTCACAAATATGCATGTATATATTTGCCACGCCTTCCCTTTTTTCTTTTTTTTTTCTTTTTTTTTCTTTTTTTTTTTTCAGTTTTTCACACTGACCCACCAAGCATTTCCATTTTATGATGTTACATTTTAAGCCTTTTTTTTTTTTTTTCCAAGTCGGATATTGGGATATGCCAATGTACATAGGTGGTTTCGTAGAGTTGCCAGGGCATTTTGGGATCTTGACATTGTCTTTTTAGTTAGGGGTAGGAGGTACGTAGTACTACAACAAATAAGTAAAATTATAGGTAATTGGAAAACTAACACCCGTCTCTCACCTCTCCATTTCTGTCTTTTGCCATTCAATTCATAGTGTCCTTGTTTTGAATGGAGATACACATACACTAACAACATGAACATTTCGTGCCTTTTTTTTCATTTAAAATTTTAGTTCTTTTTAATTTTAAAACTAAACAAGACCAACATTTAACTTCAACAACTTTATTTGTTTTGTTTTGTTTTTTTTTTCTTAAAAAAAGGTTCTAGTAGCAATGATTTAATCCATAAACTTTTGTTTGTAATGATTTAGGACATGTTGATTTAGGACATGTTTGAAACTAAAATCACTTTTTTTCATGCCTAAAATCACTAAAAAGAGCATGACAAAAGTGATTTTGGTCATTTCATAGTTACTTCCAAACATGTTTGAGAGTGATTTTGAAGTGGATAAAACCATTCATGTTTAAAATTACTCTGAAATATGTCTTTAATTATTCAAAATTAACTTAATGTTTGATTTTACACTTTTAAATGTGATTTTCATACCATAAAAATTGATTTAAAATAACTATAGGCATGTTTCAGAGTGATTTTAAATACGAAAAAAAATAATTTTAACCATTTCAAAATCACTTCGAAACATGCCCTTAGTCATTGTACTTTTAAATTTGTAACAATTTAATCTATGAACCTCAATATGTAACGATTTAGTTCTTGTATATCAATAAATTGATTAAAGACCAAATATGTTTATTAACCACAAAAAATAATTTGTTGTATAATAACAATCAACATTTAATTTTGATAAATTTTTTCATACAAATGATTAAATTGTTACAAATTTTAAACTAAGAAACTAAATTGTTACATACTAAAATTTAAAGACTAAATTATTACAAATTTAAAAATATAAGTACTAAATTATTACAAACTAATGTTCATAAACTTAATTATTATTACTTCAACCAACGGATGTGACCAAAAATATTTTTTAACAATTTTTTCTTTAAAATTTAATTGCATATAAGAATATATTGAAGAAAACATAACTATAAGATGGTTTATCTATATGTAGTGTGTTTTTCAAATATTTTATTCTAAAAATGGAAAGCTGTTTGGATAGCTTTGAAATAGAATTATAATTTTTACAATGGTAGCGTGCTATTGTTTACTTTAAACCTAAGCCTTCCTGAATTTTTTTATGAAAATATTATTCTTATATATATGTATATTATAAACCTTCTTGTCTTTTAGTTGAGGTGGAAATGTGGAATATTGATTGCATCCCAATATCATTAATGATCTTGACTTATGTTTGATATATATAAAAAAAACCTAGTTTATCCCTATAAGTAACTCAATAACTTAATTTTATTTTCATTTCCAAAAAAACAAACTTAATTTTATTTTTAAAATTTAAATTACATTAAATTATTTTAAGTGGAATAGATGTTGAAATTAACACATTCTCATAACTAAATCAAAAAATTGTCTATGAGCCAACAAATAGACCAAACAAATTCAACTTTCAAATCACTCAAAAAGTCCAAAATCATGTCACAAGCATGTTTAAACCTAATAATGTAAACATTTGAATTGTTAAATCTTGCAACAAAATAGTAAAATCCAACTAATTAAAACCATCCATATAATCAAGGAACTAATAAGTAACCAATCACAATATCTAAAAAAAATTGAAAAGTTAGGTATGAATTTGATAACAATTTCAATTTCTTGTTTTTGGTTTTTTGGTTTTTTGTTTTCTTAAAAAAAAAACTATGTATGTTTGATAATTGTGTTTTTGTTTTAAAAAAATAGAAAACCAAACTTGTTTGATAAATGTTTCTGGTTTCTATTTTTTTAAAATTAGGAGAGATGAAAAGATCTTTTAAAGAGAGAAAAATATGTGGAAAACATGGAAATAAAAATTTAGAGACATAGAGATAAATGTTATAGAGAGATGAAAGAAAAATATTTAGAAAGAATATTAGTTAGATTTCATAAGAAATATTAGTTATAAATTAAAATTACAAATTTAGTCTTTGAACTTTCATGGTTATGTCTACTAGGTCCCTCAACTTTAAAAAGTATCTAATGGGTCATTGAGTTTTCAACTTTATGTCTAATAGATCCTTGAACTTTAAAAATGTCAAATAAATCTTTGAACTTTCAAATTTGTGTCTAATCCATCCCCGATATTTTCAACATTTTTTTTTAAAAATAATGAATCTATTAGACATAAAATTAAACTTTGTGTCTATGAAGACGTTAAAATTTCAATTTTGTGTCTAATAGATTCGTGAATTTTAAAAATTGTTGAATAGGTCAAGGACATACTAGACACAAAATTGAAAACTTATGGACTTATTTGAAACAAAATCGAAAGTTGATGGGTTTATTAGAGAATTTTTTAAAGTCCAAGAACGTATTAAATACAAAATTGAAAGTTCATTGGCCAATTAGACATTTTTTAAAGTTCAATGATATATTTGATACAAACTTGAAAGTTTAGAGACTAAACTTATAATTTAACCAAAGTTATAAAGATGAAAATTTTAGAAAGAGAAAAATAAATTTAAATTATTTGTTGGAGTATTCGAATTTGCACTACTTGACAATTCCTTTTACTATGTAATATTTGAGTATTTAATTACTTATATTTATTATTTGATCAAATTTTTTTGCCCAACTATTTAATCAAATATGATATACTCCTCAAGGAAAAAAAAAATAGAAGGTATAAATTACAATTTAGTTCATTTGAGTAAAATTAATATAACATATTAAAAGTACCAAACAAAAGTTATATTGTAATAAAAAAATAAATTAAAAGAACTCAAAAAAAAAAAACTCAAAAGAAAAAAAAATCACATAGCTCTTCTTTAAAAAAATTAATAATAAATATGATTTTTTTTTTTTTAGTTTAACAACATTCAGGATTCGATTGTTTGAAGGTATAAGTCAATTTCCCTCAACACCCCTCTCCAAATTCACACGTGTTTAATTATTCTATATTTAAAAAAATGAGAACATATTTTTACAAATATATAAAAAAAATTCGTTTTAAACTTTTTCTAAATGGGATTTAAAAAAACGTTTTTAAATTCCAAAATTAAGAAAATGAATTGGTTACGAACACACATGTTTTTTAAAACAAAAACAGAAAATATAAAACCAGTTGATTATCGAGCCTTAAGTAATTGAGATGAATAATTACACCGCTAATATATAAAAGAGCAGGTAAAATTAAATCGATAAAATAACAAAATTTAATTTAAAATTGGTTTATTAACTTAACAGAGGTAAAAAAAAATCGAACATTTTCCTATTAAATAATAATATTATCATTAAACTTTGTAGTCCTTAAATAAAAACAAAAATAAAAGACCATCTCGTGATGTACCAAGCGAAACCTTTTAGGCCAACTCATTCATTGTACGTTTAATAAAAACTCAACAGAACCTCATATCAGATACAAGACAATAACCATCTCTAGTCACACTCGAAATCCAAACCCTTTGAAATTTGAATTTGAAACCAATTAAATTAATTAAACCCAAATAAAAATAAAATAAGCATTAAAATCGTGTAGATACTTTCCCTGTAAGTTCCATAACTTCACAAACTAGCTCGTATAAGAAAAAGAAGGAGGAAGAGATGCAAAGAAACTGCAAGAACAGAAAGGCAGGAGCGGAAATCGTGGGCCTGTCTTATTTGGGAAGCAACCAGTAAGCAAAATCTCCATCGCCTGCAAAAGCGGTGACGAATCAGGATATGCTCTCGTACGGTATTTTAAACACAAAATCGACGAAGAATTAGAAGGAAGATTATATTATATATTTATTTATTTTTCGTTTTACAGTCTGGAATTTGCAGCAGCAACTTAAATGGAAGAGCCTTTCTTTTGCAGTCCATCGCTTTCAAATAGAAACTCCTTCCATTTCAGACCCAGTACCGTTTCCTTTGTTCGAATATTTGGTTGGGTTTCTTCGCTGTTAAGAACCGTTATTAAAACCACTGCATAAAATAATCACCACGCTTTTCAAAACCCAGGCAAGCGCCAAGCCTGATATTTATTTAATTATTTTTTTATTAGATTAGAAAGGTGGGAATGGGATGATTTTGATTATGGCCTTCGAACCATCAGTAGAAAAAGGTGGTCATAAAAAAATCCGTGGGATTTTCATCTGCTATGTAAAATGTACCCTACATAAACAAAAGGCTGGTTTATATATTTAATTCCATCTGATTTCATTGTCTCTGACAAAATATTTTCTTGTCGTTGAAATCCGGTGCTGGTTTCTTTTCACTTCATCATCATCATCTAATTTTCTTTTCGTTTTTTTTTATAAACAAATTAAACTCCCACCGCCACCGTCACAATCTTTCTCTTTCCATGTTATTATTGTTTATCAGCGGCTGGCCGGAGGTGGCCGGTTAAAATTGGGAAGAGGATCGGACGGTGGAGATTTAAATTTGTGTTACTTCATACTTCAAACAAAGGAATGCTCGAAATATTTTTTGCATTTTACACGCGATAGCGGGAGTTATATGCTAATGGAAGTTTTGATTTGCCTACTGAGGACGTGGTGATTTCTTTGATGATTAATTAATTAAATAGTGAAGGAGAAATGATACATTTGACTTTGGAAAAAGATCAAGGTTCAAAATTAATGAAGCAATTAAACATAAATTGTGACAGTGTTAAGTCAGTGTTCAACTTTGATGTGTAAGAGTCTTTAATAATGATTTTTGCAGAGGGGGTTAGTTTTGTCACTAAACTCAAAGTTTAAGATAAATTTAATTAGAGAATAAATCAATTTATATCCATGAACTTTTCAAACTAATGATTACATCAATTAAAATTCTAAACTTTAACTGAATCATTTAAAACTGTTAATGCATCACTTTTATACATGTATAAAACTTTATTTAATAAAAAAAATGTTGGAATCAAAATAGATCATAATTGTTTTTCATTAATATAAGCGATTTTCATAGTCTCATCTTTCTCTACTTATTTAAACGGAATTACGAGATAATTTTTCTTGCTACTTTAATAGGATTTTGGGAGATGAACAATTTTATTTAGGTGATTTTGAGTTGATTTTAAATGAAATAAACCAAAATAGCAACAAATAACTAACTAAGGCCCCGTTTGATAACGTTCTTGTTTCTGTTTCTTAAAAACTAAAAACAGAAACATGTTTAATAACTATTTCTGTTTCTTGTTTCTTATTTTTTGGTAAAAATAAAATTTAGTACATATACTATAATAAAACATATAACATGCATTAAAATAAATATAAAACAATTATAAAAAAGTTATAGTATTTTATTAAGGCCCAACACCTAATTAATAATAATAATAAATTTTATCCTTCAAATGTTGTTCAAATTTGATTTGCAATATTATTTCTCACTTCAATCAATTCACCTTGAACGATTTTGACTTACAAAAATTAGTTCAATTAGACGAATTTGTAAATTGTCTAAGGTCAGACAATCGAACATACCCACATTTCTTTAATTTAATAATAAACTTTATTTTTATTTTTTTAAAAAATGCATTAGCCAATAATACACACAAGTAAAATCAGAAAAAGAGAGAGAATGTATATATATTTTTTACATTTAATGGTAAACATGAAATACATTATTAGTTTATTTATTTAATAAAAAAATAAAATCGTACCAAAAGGAAAAATAATAGAGAATTAAATAAAAAATAATAACTATAAGCTCGTTAATGTAAAGTAAAAGAAAATAAGAAAATAAGAAAATAAGAGAGAAGAGAAAAACATAAACAAAAAGAGAAAAGTAAAAAGGAAAAAAGAAAAAAAAAGATAATGAATTATTAAAAGAAAAAAGATTATGATGAAAGAGAGAGAACGAATAGAAAGAAATAAATCAAAAAATAAAAATATTAAAATGTATTAAAAGAAAAAATAGAATGGAAGAGAGAGAAAGAAGAAAGGGAGGAGAGATAAGTAAAAAGAGAAATATGAATACATGCATGAAACTTGAAAAAAAAAACATAAATAGAATTTAATAAACTACTTTTTTAAGTTTATCAAAATCTGCCATTTTTTTAGAAACGTTTCTAAAAAATTTAGAAACAAGAAACATGATGGTTTATCAAACTTGTTTGTTTCTTGAAAAATGAGAAACATGAACAAGAAACATGAACGTTTTCAAACGAGCCATAAGAGTCTTAAATTGATTCACTTATGATAGTTTATGATTTAAGTTGATACTATTATTAGTTTGAAGTTTTAATTTATACAACTCCCAAAGTTTAGGATTATAAATTGATTTTTTTCTTATTTAATTATATCAATACTTTAACACTCTATAAGACCTCATGCTTTGATGTTGTGTTAAACCACAAATTAACCCAAAAACTTAAAGTAATGGTTTTGGTAAATTTAATTAATCTTATATCAATATTTTGACAATCCCTAACGTTTGAGTTCGGTAAGATTAAATTAGTTCAAGTTTATAAACCCCTCATGAATTAGTGATTATTTATTGGAATTGTATCTAAGAACTTTTAATTGCAAAAATTAGTCAAAAAAATTATATAATCGTAAAAGTTGGACCATTTCGTTAACCCAATTAAGAAATAGTTGGGGTTGGACGTGTGGCTGACATGTACATTAAAAAGGCTAGCAGCTAAGTTTTGAATAAAGTTTGCAATGTTGCAGAGGAATGAAAGAGGAAGAGAAGAAAAACGTACGTGGGTGAACATTTTGAAGAGTAGAGGTGATATAAATTGGTGGCATTTTTATTAAAGGTTAGTGCATTTTCTCCATATAGACTAATTTTCACTCCTCATCACCCACAATAATTTGGAATCTCAACTTACACAAATCTTCTGTACAATAAATATGAAATATGATGATTTGAACATTCAACCACAAGAAAAAAAATATGCATGCAAATTACCGCTTAGCTAAATCCAAATTCATTACACAATTCTTAATTGAGTTAACAATAACATCCTATTTTTTATAATTATACGAGTTTAATTGTTTAATTTTAATTTTAACAATTACTATATGTTTTCCATATTTTACTTTTTATTGTATCTATTTACTCTCTAAACTCAAACATCAACTACATCTATAAATTTTGAACCATACCTATGTTTAATATAATTCATGTTGTTTGTACTAGTTGGACAACTAATATGGATATAATATTCTATTAGATAACACAATTGGATGGACATATGATTAGATAGACAATTTGGACGGATTACAACAAATATAATACATACAATTAGATCCAAATTAAATTTGAGATGAGTAAAGTTGAGTAAGGTGGTTAAATTAAAATTTAGGTTAAATGTAATAGTTATTTTGTGCTGTGCAAATATCATCAAAATTTATAATTCATAGTCTAACTAATTGTTAGGTCATACCAAATTATCTAAACTACATCTTAGTTATTTCGGTATTTTTTTCAAACAATATTAATGATATAAATAAACATAATTCAAAGATTTACGAATATATATGAATATGAAAGTAAATGAATTCGAAAAGTTGACTAGGTAAAAAATGACAAGATTTAAAAAATTTATGAGGATACAAGGAAAAGGAAGGAAGAGAATTTGATCCATTAATTTTGGTATGTAAACAAAACGAAGATAATTTGAAAGAGGATTAAAATGAAAGAAGAAGAAAAGGAAATAGAGAAAGAAGAAAAACTGGTTAGCATGCAAAGATCAAAATTAGGGTTTTATGATTATGGAAACAAAAAAGGGCACACAAAAAATGGAGTAGGATACAGAGAAAAGGGCAAAGGAGGAGGAACAACTTCTGAGCGCCGCCAGTGTAATCATTCTGATAGATTATGACAATTGCTGTCTTCTTCAACTTCCCATAAATAATTAATATTAATAAACCACCTTCTAATTCTTTCATTTTTTTCCCCCAAAATGCCATTCCCCTTCTTCCATTCCACATGTCACACGACGACGTTTTGCCTTGCATTCCCTCATCCCTTTCTGCATTTACTAAAATCCTCATATTTATAAGCGTGTAATCTAGCAATGGAAATATGGAATTAACAATCAGTCTTCACCCAGCTGTCAATATGCAACTCCCAAGCAAATAAACCACCCCTTTTGCAATTACATTTAATCAACTTCAAATTAAATACTAAAAAATAGTTGCGAAGATCAACATTTAATTCAAATAAATAAAATTGTGGGTTTAAACTTTAATTTGCACATACTAATATTGGTCACAGTTGAAATATTGTTTAATTGGAAGTAATCATAAATTGGTTCTATTCTATGAGGATGAAATCAGGACCATTTAATCGGGATCGGTTGGCCCAGTAAAACATCCTAGTCGTTAGAATGAATATTCTACCATTCTCCTTTTCTTTCTCTCATCGAGTTCTGTGTTCTTTTTGGCACAGCCTGCATGAAATAAATCAATCACTTTCAATACTTCTCTCTTCAGTTTCGCTATAAATTTGGCCCCAGGCAGCTAATTTATCAATGCACGAACGTGTACCACCTCTAATTTTCGTTTCCCTTGCAAGATTTCTCCTTTTCTCTTAGACCACTTTTTGGTAGCGATATGGAGGAAGCACTAAGGCGGCTGAATGGAATGCCCTTAACGGCATCTCAGTTCGACGACGCCGTTTCAACTCCTGACACCCGAAAGAAATCCACCTCCTCCACGGCGAATGCTGACCGTCGGATCATACGCGAGGGTTCGGCCTCTGGTGCGATGCGATACCGTGGAGTCAGACGTAGGCCGTGGGGCCGTTACGCCGCCGAGATTCGGGACCCACATTCCAAAGAACGCCGTTGGCTCGGCACCTTCGACACCGCTGAAGAAGCTGCACGTGCTTACGACTGCGCCGCACGTGCCATGCGTGGCCTGAAGGCTCGCACCAACTTCGTCTACCCTCCTCCGCCACCACCTCATTCCCTCTCCGATCAGCTTCTTTCCCCTTTGAACTTCGCCAAACAATCGCCAATTGCTCGTCATTTTGCCACGTCGTCGAAAACGTTTTCGAATGCTCACACCTTTGACTTCCCTGAGCCCGAGCAGCAGAAGATCACTCCCGGCCCGTCTTTCCTCAACATGCTTCTCCCTCACGATATCCACGCTTCTTCTTCAAACCCTAACTTTGTCTCTTCTGCCCCTCAGTTTCCTCTCGTCGACGAACATTTCCCCTGTCCAAAATCGTCTTTTACTTCCCTCCCCAAGCACGAAAACCCCATCGTTAATGAGGGTTTGTTATCTGACTCAGAGTTCATTCCTAAAGAACCATCCGATTCCGGCCTTTTGGAAGAGATCATTCACGGCTTTTTTCCGAAGCCCTCGAATAAAGCCCATAACTCCCAGCTTTCGAACGACATGTCGTCTGTCGTTTCGGAGACGAATTTCGCTCAATCTTATGACGAGTTTAAACGAAGCTACGAGGATGAACAACAACAAACCGGGTTATCGTACAATTATCAAACCGGACCGGCTCAGTTCGGGAACTCGAACCATCATTCGTACGGTTATGGAACCGAAGAAATGTCAATTGTGAACGGTTTACCGATGAACGTACAGATGGGGATGGAACCGGGGAATTCAATAATGGAGAATCTTTTTCAGTACCCGGAGTTTTTTAATGCTTTTATTGCAGCTAAAATGCAGAATGCTTAAGTTTAATTAGTTTTATGTAACGAAATGTCTTAAACTAATTAATTATTATTAACTACTATGGAGATGGGGGTTTCAATTGTGGATCTTGGCTTTGTAATAGCGTAGATTAAATAATTGAAACTTCTTTTTTTCTTGTTTTGAGATTTTCCCGAGAATGTTTTCGTACGTGCATTATTATAGTGACGAAACAGAAGACATTATCAGTGTTTGTTTTTTATAGATGAACTGATGCAAAGCTCGTAGTTGACTTTGATGTTTGTACGTGATTCCCTCAGTGTTTGTAGGTCTCAGTACTGTTGTAGCCTTTTTAGCTGCTAAAATATTTGTAATCTTTCAACTTTTTTTTTTCTTTTGCGGTTTTGCCTATTGTAGAGGCAAAGTAGAAAACCCTAGATGACTATTGCAGAAGAATTTACTATTTGGTTGGATTATAATCTGCTCATCATGCTGTTGGGTTTTCGTTGGTTTATTCTCATCCTAGGGTTAGAACAGTTGATTGTTTCTGTTTATATAATTTATAAAAATAATTTCTTGATCTGGTTGAAACAAATGGAAATCTCTATGGGGTGATTTGGTTTGGTTTAAGATTTTATTGGATGCCCACGGACCGTATTTGAATCTACATGAAAATGTTAATAGATTTTTGTATAAATAAATAATATTTATATTTGTTTGTGAGATTAATATATACATTTTAAGTAATTGTGAAAGTAATTATCCAATAAATAAATACAATTTAATTAATGTTCTAAAAATATAGTTTAATTGACATGCACTCCTCTTGAGCTTGAAAAGATTCAAATTTCTATATTTTCCATACTCCTCTTGAGCTTGGAAAGATTCAAATTTCTATATTTTCCATACCTCCATTTGTGTTGTACTAAAAAAAAATATAGTTTAATTAATTATAAATAATAGATAAAAGAAATAATAAACATGTTATGTCAATATTTTACAAGTTTGTTTTATAAGAAGTAAGAATGTTTCAACTACGAAATAATGCTCGACTAGGCAATTACACTATAAATAATGTGCAAGTTTGTTTGATGAGATTGATGTCATAACTTTTATATAATTATGATATATTATTAATAAAAAAATAAAAATTAATTCCAAAAAAGTATATAATTCTATTAAAAAGTTAATAACTAATAGTTAATTGATCACAAATAATTCATAAATAATTAATTATAATGATTATTCTTACCATAAATTAATAATATTTGTATTTAATTGATTAAATATATTATTAATTAATAAATTAATATTTCCATAATTGATTTTATAATGAATGTTTATGTTTGTTTTATGAAAATAATTCTAAAAATATTATTTTGATACATTATTTAATGAATTAATCAAAATTAATTTCAACAAATAGAAATAGCTTAATTGTTTATAAATAATTTTAAATAAATAACTAACTATAACAATTGAAAATGAATATATATACTAAATATTAATAAAGAAGAGAGTGTGGGCATAAGGAAAACCCACACTTTTTGAAGGGTTTAGAAAACCTTCCATCATGGAAAAAAGTGTTGCATGGGAATAAGTGATGTTCGTACCCAAACTTGCAAACCTCGTTCCAAACAAAGGAATTCATAACTCTTACCTATTCCACCTTTATTTTCCTCATCCAAATGACTCCTATATGTTGTTTATTGATCTCACCGTTGTAAATAAATATTTTATAAATTGTTAAAATTAGTTGAGTTCTTGCCAACTTAATTATAGTTTATCGATTAAAAGATATGATATGATCAATTTTTCATAGATCCCAGATTCTCAAAGAGTTTATTATATATTTGAGTTTTAAAAAAAGGGGATTATATATTTTCAATTAGAAATGTGTATGTTGAATGAGAAATGTTGGCCAATAACAAATTGTCACATCATTATTTATAAATTAATGAAAAAATTACATATTATTAAATTTGGAACAAATTATAAATGATCATGTTTTAAAGACAAAAATTGGCAAATCTCAAATGAGCCCAACAAGTTTATTATCATGGCCATTATTTGATCAAGCAAGTCTAGGCTGGTCAAACTAGGTAATATAGAATTTGGGCCCAAATTCAAATAAGCCAAACTAGTTTATTGAAGGAAAATGGGAAATTGTGGTTGGGTAGCTACAAAAAAATAACAGGAATGAAAAATAGCTAAAAAATTGTCATATTTGAAATTATGGCTAACGATTTTTAAGGGAAGAGTGAATAATTTTGTTTTCCATTTATACTCTAGGTATATACCTAGATTCATAGTCAGTCCCCCAACTATAAGTAAATTTTCTTTTAAAAAAAATCTCCAGTCATCTCTCACCTCATTTGGCTAACAATCTCCTAAATTTATGGATTTTTAAATAAGTTGGATTCCCTTAATTTTCGAATCCATCAATTTCTAAACACTTCATTTTAATTTAAGATATCAATCACACCTTTATTTATTTTATTATTTATAACAAAATCATCCTTAAAGAAACTCTTGCTCAATTACCAATATACATTTTTTCGTACCAAACTACTCAATACTTATGTGTACATTGCAACACTTACATGGAAACACATAAACAATGTGTACAACGCAATAAATACAACCATGTATCTATATGTGCATATACAAACTCACATCTTAAGCACCATTATATAGAAGATGTCTACATGAGTATGTACAAATAATAACCCTATCAATCACTCGCATATGGATAAGGGTATATATGTGTATATACAAACTACGATAAGTAAGGTCCTATAAGCACCGTTATTTTCAAAATTAAACACATTAAAGAATCCCTAAAAAATTGGAAGGAATTTTAGAATCCAAAATTTATATTAAAAATGTGAAACAAAATTCCTAAAATATTGGAGTAGAGTTAAAGGATTTAGATACAAAACATTTCTTTTTAAATTTCAGTCAAGCGAAGAACACAATTCTGTATTCAAACCCCAGTTTCTAGAATACAAAGTTTATCCAAAAAATAAAAAAATCAAATCAAAGAAGCGTTGGTAAATTCATGTACATACCTCACGACAATCCTTCAAGTCTCAACAACAGGGAGTAATGACCTACGTAGAAGATGTAGATCACTATTATTTGAGAAAGTAGAGACGTTTGAGTAGAGAGTGAAATTTTAAAAGAAGATGAAAGTTGGAAGAAAAAAAAACTACCGCTCAAGAAGAAAGAGGAATCTGAATCGGTTGTGTTCATAATTACTGATTGTTTATGAGATTTGTGTGTATTTACTCATGATAGGGTTTTTTATGGTGTTTTGGTCTTATTAGGTTTTTGGTAGTTTTTCTGGCGTTTTTCTAGCCTATTATATTTCAATCAATTTTAGCAAGGGTTGGTGTACATACCTCATTGATCGAACTGAAACGTGGGGCTTAAAGAAAATATTTGTAAATGAAAACAAAGCTCCAGTTCAGTGCAAGGGCACACTGTCGATGCAAATAATATAAAACTGGAAGTATTCTAGAGTATCAATCCCACAGGGAACAGATACAAAAAATTCAAGAGAATAAGCAAAGACGTTTCCAAATTGCAATTTCAGTAACCAATGTAAAACAATAAGTGGGATGATTTTTGTTGTTTTTGAAATAAAAAGAAATAAAAATGATAAAAGAGGGATTCAAACGTGTTTTTGCCCCATTGAAAGAAATTACGGCCTAATTGCAATTGCAATCCTTTGACTCAACACTTAAGCTTTTGTAAACCGAATTCAACACCTATTCGACCTTCTATGAAGTATCTTTAGGAGGCTAAGCGATTAAACCGATATTTCTATGGCTAATACGAACTTAGTTAATTTTGAACACAATTCTTTTGGTTTTAAAGGTTTTGCCCTATGTCTAGGGTCAAAAACAAATTCCTATGTCTAGGCTATTTTCCTTTATTGTTTTTATGAAAACCAAATTTTTATCTAACCTTTTCAGAATTGGACTCAATTTTTGTATACTAATCTAGGTGATCAATCTAGACTAATAATAAGCATTAAAATCAATAAAAGCAAACAAGCTATAGAGGAAGCAAACTTGCTCTCACAATTAGGCCTCTATTCTTATCTTTAGGGCATTCACATGTTTGAATCCCAAAGAAGGAATTAGTTCATAATTGAAGAAGAGAAAAACAAAGCTTTAAATAAGAAGAGATTCATAATCAACTTATTTTAAAAAATTACAACTGCTGTAAATGAAAATGGAATTCAAAAAGTATGGGAAATAACCTTACAGTAACAACTAAAACTTCTCAAAATCTTCAAAGTAACATTTGTTAATAAGTAAAGAATAAGAATACTAAACTGGACATTGTCTTTTAAAGAAGATGAAAGACATAATGAACTAAAGAAACAAAAGTGCAGAAAGTTAAACTTGAACATTAATTCATAAACAAGAACAAATACCCATTAGCTTCCTTGCTTGATCGATCCAAATACCCATTCAAAGGCAAATGGATCTTCACCTCCTCTAACTTTCGTTGAGGAGGGATTAACCTCGGAAATTACAGGGCAAGATGAAGACGAACTACTAAAGAAAATGGCAGAAAAATCGAGACTTTCGGACTGTGGGCGAGCATAACAAAACCCAGTCACGTTTTGGATCGTTTTCCTCATTTTTATAGGCTTGAGGGCTAGGGTTTCCATCTTTGTGCTCCTTCAATCATGGGTCAATGTTTGGGCATGAGATTAGGCTGAAAATTCTCCAAAAATCGAGCAAATCCCATAGATTTTGGTGTTTTTTCGAGATTCCCGCAGCTTTCAGATTTTCCAGAAATGCAATTGCATTTCAATTGCATTTTTGTTGCATTATTTTTCAGCTCTACAAAATTTTCTAGAAATGCAATTGCATTTGCATCAGCATTTTTGGGCTGAAATGTCTCCTAGAAATCGAGCCAAACACCATGGGTTTAGGAGCATTTTCGTGATTTCCACAATAAATTGATATGGGTTTTGGAGCATTTTCGTGATTTCCACAATAAATTGATATGTCCAGAAAATGCAATTGCATTGCAATTGCGTTTTCCCTATTGTTCACCACCTTACTTTCTCAAGGAAATGCAATTGCATTTCTTTTGCATTTTCTTCATTGCTTCAAATCTGCACAAAAACAATACTTTAGCCAACTTTTCATTATCTTTTCAACTTATTTCTTCTTTGTCCATACTCTGACAAGCTTCATGAATTTATCTCATAAACGCTATTTTTAGCTTGCTCGTTAGTCGACAAAATATGCAAAAATGGCAAGAACAACTTAGTTTTAGAGTTAAATAATCCTCATAACTGAGAATTATCACTCATTGTGGTTCATCAATGCAAGAGGGAGCGTACGGTCTTACCCACAGAGTAAATACTGGTACATACAAAGACAGAAAAAACTTAAATAACATGAATAATCTATCTCAAGGAAAGAAAAAAAAATCAATTTCATGAGTTTTGATCATGTCATAAGAAAATATCGTCCTTAAGTAGAAGCATAACTCCCAATATTAGCCAACTTCAAACATGTTAGTCGCATACATAAGTATATAGTATTATTTATATATAAAACTACCCCATACATGCAATGTTCATGTGTATGTATGTTGTATTATATACATGTAACCTAAACTTATCAAATATGACTGTCATGTGAATGTGTGCAGTTTTATGTACTTGGAAACATACTTTTTCCTTTTTTTCATAGCTTTTCAAATGAAGATGGTATATCACGACATATGGTAGTAGATAAATCGTATAAAACTAAAAGAAATCGTATATTTAACAACTAAATCTTATAAAACTTAAAAAAAGAAACAACCATGATATGTGGGTCCTATAAGCCACATCATTTTGAACAATTTGACATTCAACAAAATTCCTAAAAAAAATGAGGGGGGTGGGGATGCGAATTCTCATATTTAAATACGGTAGGTTTCATTTTTAAATTAGCTAAAACGAAATCTAAATGCAAAGATCGGTGTGTAAAGTATGTCCAAAGAAAGGAAAAAACTATATTCAAGCCTCAATTTCCAGGATGCAAAGTTCATCCAAAGAAAGAAAGAAAATGTGTACATTGAGATAAACAAAGGGCTTGTAAACGTACATATCTTGTGAATTTCTTTTGAGTATCAACAACTTAGAGCAAGAGATGTAGAGTCTATGGGTGAGCAGAGAGGGTCATGAGAGGTTTTGAAGAAGACGAAAGAAGATGGAAAAATTCAAGCATTCACAGTGAGAGAGGAGTTCAAATCCGTGTGTTGCAATTATTGGACTAACAGGTAGGTGATTACTGATTTGATTTTTTATGTTTGATTTTTTGGGAATCACAAACCTACTAGTGTTTTGAATTTTCTGGATTTTTTGGGGAATCATAGGTGAAATTATGCAAACTTACTCATGTAAGGACTTCTCTAGGGTTGTGTCCTTATTAACATTTTTATTGAAATTACATGTTCAGTTTTCCCTCGACAAATTCAACAGGCAACGTAATTAGTTTCTTTTAATTTTTTAATACTAATTGTCCAGCACTCACGGAGTACAAATTATTGATATCATGTTAAATGAGGGTATATATACATATATATGCCATATTTTATACTTATCAATATGTTCTATAGGTGTAACTACAAATATATTAGCACACCAGAAGTTATCTAGAGCACTATCTATACTAGTGTGTTCATCTAAAACTACCACTCTTGATCCCACATATAACTACATATTAAATTGGAATCTGTATTATTAAGCTGAAAATTAATTTGAATTAATGTTACAGATTACGATTTAATATTATTTGTTAAATTTGATTCCACCATTTAGATTTTATTCAAAGTTGTAACAATTTGTTGAAGATAAATTGCATCTCTCTCCTCCCTAATATGTTGCATTTTTTTAGGCTTCCCTTTAGTTGTTTAAAATCTAGAAAATGTAGGGTAGTTGCATTTACGTCCGATTCTAATTATAAAAACGTATTTATTAAAAATGAAAAATATAGGTTTAGACATTTATACAAAATCTAATAGGTTTAATTATTTTTCAAAGTGACATATTAATATTTAGCCATTTGACTTGTTGCCCCTTTATTAAATGATAATTTGGCCAAAAATCCAAGAGGTTGGCCCAAAACCAACAAATTAGCCCAAGCCCAAAAGATTAGGCTCAAAGCCCACAAAGTCCAAATCCAAATGGTTGGCCCAAAATACAGTCATGCCCAAACCCACATAAAGAATGTGGAAAATAGATTGAGTTGTCGAAGCCCTCTAAATTTTTTACTGATGCTCTAGATCTAACTTGTAGAAATAGTGGAACTAGGTCGAATCCAAAAAGAACTAATTGAATTAATTTCTCAAAGTTAAATAAATAAATAAAATAAAGGGAGTTTTGAATTGTTTTGAACAAAAATTGAAATTAAACAATGAATTAATAAAAACGAATTTAAAACAAATATTACCAAACTTCCAATTGAAGGACATAAATTCTATCCAATTGTAATATTGATCATGGGCTTAAAAAAATCAATTTCAATTTCTCAAATTAAAGAACTTAGTCAATTCATTAGGAAAAGCCACAATAAATATAAATTCTCCTAATTTAATTGACTCTAACCAAGCATCAAAATCAAAACTTATCATTTAATCAATTGGACATGATAGCGTTTCATATCAATTACACGATAGAATTAAAAACATGGGAATGATTAAACCAAAACTAATTAATTGACATAGCTACAACTTCATTAATTTTGTTTCTTTGTTTCCCTAAAGTCTATTATGCAATCTATGTAAAATGGAAAAGCCATAATTACACACACGTATGCTAACCCTTTGCTACGTTTTTCAATCATTTATAACAATTATGGATCACAAAATCATGGATAGTAATAAATCAATCAATACTAAATTAAGGCTTCAGTCTAATTAATATCAATCAATCGTAAAAAATAAGGACAAGAAACAAAGAATTCTTGAATTAAGGACAAAAATTCTATTTGGCCCAAAGCGTCACAAATATACAATTAGAAATTGATTCAACCTTGAATCAGAAATCAAAACCTAGCCACACGTGGTAGAAAAGAAATAAAAACAGTATAGGGAAAGAAACATTGAAAGAAAGTAAACTCACACTCTCTACACTTTTTTTTTTCTCAAAGAAGAACATTTTTTTTATAAACAAAGTAGAACTAAACAAAAACACTTCACTACACTTCTCCCGTTTCACTCTCATGTACTGCACTCAATTTATACTTGAGGGGAGACTAAAAATAGGTCTATTCTACCTTGAAATTTGACTAAGAATACTATATGAAGGTGTTTTTTCTCTTTCTTTTTTGCCACTTGAATAACTCCTGCTTGTGAGGGCTTGTCCTTTGATTTACATGGGTGAAAGTAGCTTTTGTAACCAATTCAATAAGCCTACTATTTTGGGGACTTGACCAAATAGGGAGCTGATAACATAATCTCACAATATGAAATTCACTCATTGTCATATAGGATAAGTAGATGAGAGTTCCCTTAAGTGCTTATTTTGGGACTTGAACAATGGGGTCCCAACCTCTCACTGGCTCAAGAGAGACTTAGTTTATGATTGGATCATAAACAAATTATTCATTAGATGATCAATGGTACTTCAGGTGCAAGATATAATTATAGGAGTAAAACGGACTTTTGACCCAACTATAATTACAAACAACTCGTGAATGATCGATTTGTATGTAGTGGTTATATATGTTGGGATTTATGCCCTAAAGCCTCGTAATTAATTAATTATTTAATAATTAATAATAATTTTGATTATTTTATTTGCAATAAATATTATTCATTATATGAAAAATCTAAAGTTATTAGTGTAATCTTGAACAGTATGTGGTTGACATACAAGAGGATCGTGTTCAAGAAATAACCTAAAGAGTCATAGTATATGGATAAGGTTGGGTGCCTTATCCTGGTAACACTATTGATACGACCCACTTTGTAATAGTTACAAATGATTTGATCCAAATCATTCATGTAGAAACATGTGAGTGGGGGTATTTTATACAATGAGTTTGTATAAGACTGGACCACGAAATATTTAATCTCTCTTTATAAATTCGTTAATTGAAAAGATTAATATTTCATCAGGATGATCATATGTGACTCGATCTTAATCCTGAGTGAGTTATAAACTCTTGCCTGTGAGGGCTTGTCCTTTGATTTGCATGGGTGAGAGTGGATTTTATAGCCGATTCAATATGCATACCATTTTGCGAACTTGACCAAATAGGGAGCTGGGAACATAATCTCACAATATGGAATTTACTCCTTCCCATATAGGGTAAGTAGATGAGTAGTTCCCTTAAATGTTGATTTCGGGACTTGAACAATGGAGCCCCACCCTCTCATTGGCCCAAGAGAGACTTAGTTTATAATTAGATTATAAACATATTGTTCATTAGAGAATTAGTGGTACTTAAGGTGCAAGATGTAATTATAGGGGTAAAACGGACTTTTGACCCAGCAGTAATTACGAACAACTCGTGAATGATCGACTTGCACGTAATGATTATATCTATGGACACAACTTGTCCTATAGTGCATAAGAGTGCAACTCTAGGTCTATAGTGGAGTGACTTATAGTTAATGAATGAAAATTAATTAATTAAGGAGTTTAATTAATTAATTTTGTATCATTGGAGCTTATAATCTATAGGTCCATAAGGTCTCCTTGCTAGCACATAGTAACACTAAAAGATCAATTTAGTTGAAAGAAAATTTTGAAATGTTCAAATTAATATTAATTTGAAGTGTTCAAATTACTATTTAAAATATTAGATATATTAAATATAATAGAGGAAAATATATTTATTGTATTTGATACATTAAATATTAAAATTTGAAATGTTCAAATTTAATATTTAATTTGAAGTGTTCAAATTAATATTTAATATATTAGATATATTAAATATAAAAGAGAAAAATATATATATTGTATTTGATACATTAAATATTAAAATAATTAATGTATATTTGATATATTAAATAAAAAATATTTATAGAATTTGAATAAGATTCAAATAAATAATCGTATGAGATTTGAATGAGATTCAAATAGATATAAGATATATTTAATATATTAGATATTAAAATATAATATTTTAATTATGGCAAAGATTTTCTTTGGTCTCTATAAATAGGACCCTTGAGTTGAGCCATTAAACACAACACACATCTCCTCAATAGAGAGAATTAAATAATTCTCTCTAGACCTCTTCATCTTTAATTCCTTGTGGATTTTCTTTCAAGAGGCTCCCACAAACCTTGGTCCTGTGTTCGAGTCATAGCCAGGAAAACTTTGTGGAAGAGATAAAGATCCGCCAGAAGAATCTCCATATTTTCAAGGTATGTTATGTTTAACCATAATATTATTATTTCATTCTAAATAAACTCAAACCAATTCCTACCATTCCGCTTGGGTTTAATTAGATTATTCCCTTCAATATCCATGGACATAACTTATCATACAGTGCATAAGAGTGCAACTCTAGGTCTATAGTGGAGTGACATAGAGTTAATGAATGAAAATGATTTGATTAAAGAGTTTAATTAATTAATTTTGTATCATTGAAGCTTATAATCTGTAGGTTCATAAGATCTCATTGCTAGCTCATAAGAACAAATATGGATGAATTTCGTTGATAGAAAATTTTGAAATGTTCAAATTAAAATTTAATATATTTGATATACTAAATGAGAGAAAACATATGTATTGTATATGATACATTAAATATCAAGGAAATTATTAATGTATTAAGATACATCTATAATATATTAAAAAGCTACTATTTTTAAAAAACTTTTTTGGACTATTTTGTCCCTTTATAAAGTTTTAAATTTACAACATGTGCCACCTACAATTAATTACCAATAATTAATAATTTATATATTTCATTACTTTTATTAAATTATCTTCTTCTAATTGAAAAGCACACCTTCACACACCCACGTTAGTTTTCTTTCCTTTTCTTTGTAATTTAATATATTTAATTATAATGTAAAATAAAATGAACATTAATTACTTAACATCTTTTCACATTCTCACCTCTATGTAACCTAAACCTATATAAATATTTGAGATATAACATTTATTATAATTTAAAGTATGTAAATCAATTCTAAAATTAATAGTTTTTGCATTTAATTATATTTAATAATGGAATTTCAAGAGTTTTGCAACTTTCTACAACTCCTAACTACAACTATATAAAGAGCAATCATCTACCCATTTTCTACAAAACTTGGGTCTCTTCTTCTTAGTTTGTTTCTCTCTCTCTCAATGCATTCTCCCAAAGATTCTAAGTTTGTATGAATGCAAAGTAGTGTTAATTAAGCATGGATGAGAGACAAAATACTTCAACAAAATGCTCTCAAATATAGGTATCAATTTTTCCTATAGATGTTTTAAAGTTTATTTATAATTACTATTTGTTATTTTTTTTTAAAATTCTAAACACTTATGCATGTTACAATTATTTTAATTCAACTTTTAGAAAATTTGTAGTTTGATTACTCTTATCCATGTAATATGACTGTAAAAAATTGTACTTAAAAAAACTACTATACCTTGAAAAATAATTTTAGACTATTTTTTCTTTTTATCAAGTTTTAAATTCACAATATATGTTACCTACAATAAATTACCACACACATATATAATTATATAATTTTTTTTATTAAATTATCTTTTTTTAATTGAAAATCACCTTCACACACACACCCACATTAGTTTTTTTTTTCTTCTTTTCTTTTTATAATTTAATAATTTAATTAAAATATAAAATAAAATAAAAAATAATTACTTAACCTCTTTTCATATTCTCAACTCTATGTGACCTATATAAATATTTGAGATATGACATTTATTATAATTTAATTAAAAAATAATAATGACTTAATTTCTTTTCATATACTTCCACCAATGTAACTTATATGGTTATCCCTATATAGATATTTGAAATGTGGTATTTATTATAGTTTAAATAAAAAATTGTACTAAAAAAAGCTATAATCCTTGAAAAACATTTTTGAACTATTTCGTCCATATATGAAGTTTTAAATTTAGAATATAGTCACTTACAATTAATTATTAATAATTAATAAATTATATATTTAATTTTTTTTTATTAAATTATCTTCTTTTAATTGAGAAGCACATTCACACACACATCCATCTTAGTTTCCTTTTTGAAAAAAAAAATACAATAATTTAATTAAAATGTAAAATAAAATGAACAATAATTACTTAACCTCTTTTTCACATTCTCACCTCTATGTAACCTATATCTATATAAATATTTGTGAGATATGACATTTATTATAATTTAATTAAAAATACTAATGACTTAATTTCTTTTCATATTCTTCCATCCATAACTTATATGGTTATGCCTATATAAGTATTTGAAATGTGGTATTTATTTATAATTTAACTAAAATAAAAAATTGTACTAAAAAATAAAAAATAAAAAATAATAATTATTTAAACTTTATATAGTCATCTTTCTTAAATTATTTTTTTAAAGTATTTAATTAAGTTCTATATAGTAACTTTATTTTAAAAGATTATTTGATAATGAGAAAAGTTAAAATATGGAGAGTTTTGTTTTTAGAAAATAATATGAAAAGTTAGAATAAGAAGAGTTTTGAATATAACTTTTTTTTGTTCCTTTGTTAATGTGAAAAGGAAAAAAAAAGCTTATTGTGTATTAAATTAAAAATATTATGGAAAAAGAAAAAAAAACTTATTATGTAGTAACTTAAAAATATTATTTAATAAGTGAAAAGTTACAAAAATAATATGAAAATTTTTGTCCCTTTATTTCTATAAATTAATACTACAAATTTATGAGTATCAAAATTAATGATGAAATTTCAAAAGTTTAAAACATAGAGCGTTTATTCTTCTTATTTGAAGAATAAAATATGGAGAGTTAGAATGTGAAATGTTTTGTCTCTTTATTTATTAAAACAATACTACGAATGTATAAGTATATAAATAGCTATCTTCTTTTTTATTTTTTAGTAATATTCAAGATGAAATTTTAAAAGTTTTTTTAAAACTCTTTATCTCTTGCATACTATATAAAGAGCTATCTTCTATTTTTTCTTTTACAAACATTTGAGTTTCTCTTCCTCTTAAGTTTGTTTTTATTCTTTATTCATTGTTTTGCTTTTCCTTACAATTTTTGTTGGATTGCTTAATCTAACCTTCATTTTTAGTTTTTCTTTCGATGTAACGAAGATACGTTGTAATTTTAGGAAAAAAAAACTTGATGATATAGAAAGAAGAGAGTTTGAAGATGATAGATTGCCACTGACTCATGAGAGAGGTAGCGATACTAGACATTTTACCTTCATAAATCGCCATCAAAACACCATAGCTCACATTCTTTGCATGACGAGTGGTAAAAGAAGACAGTTCAGTGATGTGGACACAGTACCTTTCCTCAATGATTGCAAACCCTCACAACAGAGGACCTCTCACTTTCCTTTTTCCTACTTTGAGTTGTCTTAGTTGTTAGTATTTTATTTCATATATATGCACACAAACACACATAAGCACACATACACATATACCACTTAAAGCTAAGTGAAACTATGTTTTTAACTGATTATTGTTATTATTAAAATTTTTATAACCTATAAAGTTTTTAAATTTAATTTGGAATAGTTGATTAATTTATGATATTCAATGGTTTTCCTCTTTTATGAGAGAAGTCATATTATTTTTAATTTTTTAGTTTTTTTTTATTTACTTTTTATGAATGATACATAGTTCGTTCTTTGGTAAAAGTATTAAATAAAAAAATTGAAAAGTAAAAATAATTTATTTAAAATAAAGAAATTTTATGTTTAGTAATAATTTGTCAAGCGAATTATTAATACAAATTTAAGGTAATTATACAATAAAAATTCATAAGAAAATCAAGTACACACATTTAAGTTAATTATAAATAAGATTCAATAGAACTAAATTACGTGCATTGCGCGTGTTAAAGTACTAGTTAAAGAAAAGATATTTATTAAATTTGAATAAGATTCAAATTAGGAAATAGATGTCGTAAGAGAATTTGGAAAAGTTTGAATAAGATTCAAACTGTTTAGATAAATATATTTTAATATATTAGATATTAAAATATATTATTTAATTATTTTCCCCCAACACTTATCAAAGAAGGAAGAATGAACAAAAAAAATGGCTCGATTTTTCTTCTCGCCCACAGTCCGTAGTGTTGGGATTTATGCCCTAAAGCCTCGTAATTAATAATTTATTTAATAATTAATAATAATCTTGATTATGTTATTTGCAATATAATATTATCCATTATATGAAAATTCAAGGTTATTAGTGTATTCTTGAACAGTATGTGGTTGACATACGGGAGGATCATGTTCAAGAAATAACCTAAATGGTCATAGTATATGGATAAGGTTGGGTGCCTTATCCCGATAACATTATTGATATGGCCCACTTTGTAATAGTTACAAATGATTTGATCCAAATCGTTCATGTGGAGACATGTGAGTGAGGGTAGCTTATACAAAGAGTTTGTGTAAGACTGGACCATGAAATATTTAATATCTCTTTATAAATTTGTTAATTGAGAAGATTAATATTTCATCAAGATGATCATATGAGACTCGATCTTAATTCTGAGTGAGTTATGAACTCTTGCCTGTGAGAGCTTGTCCTTTGATTTGCATGGGTGAGAGTGACTTTTGTAGCCGATTCAATATGCCTACTATTTTGGAGACTTGACCAAATAGGGAGCTGGGAACATAATCTCACAAGATGAAATTTACTCATTCCCATATAGGGTAAGTACATGAGTAGTTCCCTTAAGTGTTGATTTCAGAACTTGAACAATGGGGACCCACCCTCTCACTGGCTCAAGAAGGACTTAGTTTATAATTAGATTATAAACAAATTGTTCATTAGGGGGTTGTTTAGGGCAAGAGTTATAATAACCTGTGTTATAATAACCAGTGGAATACTCTGCACCCCAAACACAGACTATTATAACCTCAGACTAAACAACTCTGCATTTTAAACAATATTATATTATTTCACAGACTATTATAACCCACAGACTATTATAACCCATGTTATTATAACCCACTTAGTGCCCCAAACAGCCCCTAGAGGATCAATGATACTTAAGGTGTAAGATGTAATTACAAGGGTGAAACAAACTTTTGACTCAGCTATAATTATAGCAACTCGTGAAAGATCGATTTGCATGTAGTGATTATATCCATAGACATAACTTGTCCTACAATGCATAAAAGTACAACTCTAGGTCTATAGGTCAATGAATTAAAATTAATTAATTAAAGAGTTTAATTAATTAATTTTGTATCATTGGAGCTTATAATTTATAGGTCCATAAGGCCCCATTGCTAGCTTATAGTAACACTAAAAGATCAATTTAGTTGATTTTTTTTTGAAATGTACAAATTAATATTAATTTGAAGTGTTCAAATTAATATTTAATAGATTAGATATATTAAATATAAAAGAGGAAAATATATTTATTGTATTTGATACATTAAATATTAAAATAATTAATGTATATTTGATACATTATAAAAAGATATTTATAAAATTTTAATAAGATTCAAATAAATAAATATTGTAGGAGATTTGAATGAGATTCAAATAAGTATAAGATATATTTTAATATATTAGATATTAAAATATAATATTTTAATTATGACAAAGATTTACCTTTGATCTCTATAAATAGGGTCCTTGGGTTGAGCCATTAGACACAACACACATCTCCTCAATAGAGAGAGTTAGAGAATTCTCTCTAGACCTCTTTCTCTTTAATCCTTTGTGAATTTTCTTTCAAGAGACTCCCACAAGCCTGGTCCTATGTTTGAGTCATAGTCAGGAAGATTTTGTAGAAGAGATAAAGATCCGCCAGAATATTCTCTATAATATTATTTTCAAGGTATGTTTTGCTTAACCTTAATTTTATTGTTTAATTTTAAATAAAATCAAAGACGATCTAATGCTTCCGTTGTGGAGTGAAACGTTCATTCCTTTACGTAGTTCCTCGTTTTCTATCATTTTCCAGCAAATTTTTCTTCATCCTAGCTCTGTGAAATTTCGAGTTTAATTCTATCCTCAACAAAAGTTAGAGGAGGTGAAGATCCAATAGCTTGCGAAGATATATTTGGTTCGATCAAAGCAAGGAATACATGAGTTTGTAGTAGTTCTCACGTTTTTATCATTTTTTAGTTTCTGTTTTTCAATTCCCTCTTGTGAGTTTGTTGAATTTAGTTGATGCTGAAGTTTATTAATTTTCATGGTATTCACAACAATGCCAAGTGGTTCTTTTGAATTTTAGTCTAGAATAGTTTGAATTTTAGTCAAGTGCTACTACTGTTTTGATTTACTTGAAATTACCTTAAGATTTTGATAAAGTTCTTCTTCATTTAACTTTGCAATAAGAAAGTCATTTTGTTCTGCATTATTAATTTGAATTTTTACTTCTTTTATTTAGTTGTTTAATTATGGGTTTTGTATCAATTCAATTGTTATTTTTTATTCCCTCTACAATGAGCTAAATTTCTTTTATGGGGTTCAAGTTGTGAATGCCCTAGAGAAAGGAATAAATGCATAATATGTAAGAGCAACCTTACTTAATCTTATAGCATTGTTTGCTTTTATTAATTAAAATTTTTCATTACTAGTTTAGATTGATCACCTAGATTAGTATACAACAATTGGAGTCTATTTCTGAAAAGGTTAGATAAAAATTGGGTTTACATAAAAGCAATAAAGGAAAATAACCTAGACATAGGGCAAAACCTTTAAAACCAAAAGAATTATGTTTCAAATTTAACTAAGTTCGTATTAGCTATAGAAATATCGGTTTAATCACTTAGCTTCCTAAAGATACTTCATAGAAGGTCGAATAGGTGTTGAATTCAGTTTACAAAGCTTAAGTATCGAGTCAAAGGATTGCAATTGCAATTAGCCCACAATTTCTTTCAATGGGGCAAAAACACGTTCAAATTAATCCCTCTTTTATCATTTTGATTTCTTCTTTTCAAAAAAAAAAAAAAAAACCATCTCACTTATTGGTTTACACTAGCTACCCACAATTGTAATTTGAAAACAACTTTGCTTATTCTCTTGAATTTTGTTGTATCCGTTCCCTATGAGATCGATACTCTTGAATACTTCCAGTTTTATATTACTTGCATCAAAAGTGTGCATTTGCACTGGACTGAAGTTTTGTTTTTAAACTAAAAATCTTTTCTTAAAGCCCCCACGTTTTAGTACGACCAGTGGCCATTTTGGTGGTCTTGATAGTTAGGAAGAATTTGGTCAAGAATGTTGGGCTATTTACAACTTCCAACACTGGGCTTTCAGAATTGATCTCTGTCCTAAGCCTGGCGGCCTTAACAGTTGGGAAGAATTTGGTCAAGAATGCTGGGCTAATTCCTCCCAAGTGGTGATGCTCCCAGGCTGTAAAGATCCCAATCAATCCTTTGCCTTGTCCTACAGAGAAAAGGGAAAAAGGCGTAAGCGGAGGGCATTAGCAGAAACACCATTTAATTTAACAGTGCCACAAATCTCCAAAATTTTTTGCAGATGAAAGTTAGTATCTTCAGTGGCAAGTCCTCTGAATGCATTGTCTCTTGTTATCTGGATAAGGCTCGTCTTTAACTCAAAGTTGTTGGCATTGATCGGTGCATGAAATTGGAGAAATTAAAAATTGGCGAAACGAAAGATTGGAGAAACCGAAATTAAAGAAAGGGAAAAGTTGGATGAGGTGTGTTATGCAAACGAATGAGAATTAGCGCTATATATAGAAAATTTAGATTCAAATCCTAATTGAATTTGAGAATAATTGCATTTGATCAAATTATATCTTCAATTTGAAAAAGGAAATATTTAAATATCAATTTGAAGAAAATTATATGTTTCAGTAGTTTTTATTTTGAAATTAAAAAATATAATATTTAAAGATGGTGTGTGAAAAAATTATTGTATGAAATTGGATGTAATTTATAGAACCAAATTGTTTATCAAATTAAGTTTATTGATTCAAATTCATCACTTTAAAATTAAATCATATATTTATTTTGAGTCTAATGATCAAATCTGATTAGAGTTAATTCAAATTATCTTTGTTATCATTGTGGATTTGAAATTAAATCAGATTAGGATGATTTGACTGATGTAATTAACTAAAATTTAAAAGTGTATTTTAGTCTAAAAATGTTTTTCAAAAACTTTGACCTTTTAATAGATTATTGATTATAGATAAAATATTATAGATTATAGATAGTGCAACCAAACAAAATTGTAATTTAAATTACTTTTTAAAAAATGTAAGATATAAAAATGTTTGGAAAAAAAATCATTTATATCCCTAAAATTTGAAAGCTATATCAATTTTTTTTTTGAGTTCAACAACATTTGGGGGAGAAAAAATTCGAACGTCTGACATTTTGGTCATTAGCTCATACTTTATGTCAATTGAGATATGCTTTTGTTGGCTTGGAAGTTATATCAATTAAAACTATAAATTAAACGCTAAACTTTCAATGAATTTAGATCCGCCATTAGTTATTTATAATTATTTTCACTTTAGTTTATTTAAAATCAACTCAAAATCACTTATAAATTTATAGTTCTTCCATACATTTCTTAAAGAAAGGAAGACGAAAAAAATGAAAAACCACTTATATTAATGAAAATCCACTAGTATCAATTTGATTTCAAAATGCACTATGTATGTATGTATATATTTTAAAGAAGTGCTTCAACTAGAAGGCGTCAAAATAGCTAGGAATTGGATAGCTTAATCATACTGTAGCTTTGAAATAATTACTATAGCTAAGGCTTAGTTTGTGATTGAGTTTTGAAATAATTGATGTCAGTTGTGCTTTTTAGAAAATCAACTGCATGTGAAAGAAATTAGTGTTCGATATATTTCAAACTTAAACATAGAAAATCAAGTTACAGTATTTGGTAATTAGTATTAACTTATTGTAAAATAGCTATAATGACCAAAATAGACATATATTTCAATTAAGCATGAGCTTGTATTAATATTTAACTTCAAATTTTCGTAAGATAATTAAGTAAATTTGAAATAATTTATATTACAAATTATATTTTGTTTACTTTAAATAATTTGATAAAAAAAATAATTGTTATAAAAAAAGGTTAAATTATCAAAAATACCCATGAACTATGGGGTTGGTTTCAATATCCCAAAACTTTTAAAATTTCATTTTAACCCTTAAACTTTGAAGTTTGTTTCAAAACAACTCTTGAAGGTTTTTTTCGTTAAATTTATGGACGAAAAATGACGTATTTGCATATATTTTGATTATTTTTTCAACGTATATGTTCAAATATGTTTACGTATGCAACAATACAAATGTAAAAACATCATTTTCCGTCCATGAATTTAACGAAAAAAAGCCTTCAAGTGTTATTTTGAAACAAACTTCAAAGTTTAAAGGTTAAAATGAAACTTTTTAAAGTTCAGGGGTATAATTGAAACCAACCTCATAGTTCAAGGGTATTCTTGATAATTTAACCTAAAAAAATTTGTGTCAAACAAAATCTAATTTTAATTTGGATATAAAAAAGTAACAAAAATAAATTAGAAGCAACAAATTAAATTTAAAAATAAGAATGATGAGATGAGATAAATTGTGAATAATAATATTTGAAAATCTCTTATAGATAAGATATGGAAGCATACAAAAAGAATTTTAAAAGTTTGTGAGTTACATAATCTCAAAACTACTATCTAACATATTTTATAAATCAATGTGATTCAAAAAGTGATTTTATTTAAATTATTAAACAACCAATTTTATTGAACACAAAAAACGGTTAAAATTCTATTCCAATCACTTGTATTAAAAAAATGGGATCTAAGCCAAAGTGAACTTAGTTCAGTATAATTGATGTGTATCTAAGTGCGAGGTTCAAATCTTTCTATCTCCAATATTGTTCAAAGTAAAAAAAATGTGGCCAAAGATTGCAAAAGATAAACCTTATTAATTACTTAATTAGCATATTGGAGAAGGAAAATCTGAGTGTTAATTACTGATTAGAATGTTAAAGTAAATTAGAATTTATAAATAGCGTGGATGAAGCAAGCCAAAACCAAAAGCCAAAACGACCTGACAAACACTTGCATTTTTGACGTGTCCGTACAAGAGGTTCCAAGTTTATCGATGCTGGTCACTGGGCAGTGATCACTCCGATCTCCTCGACTTCTGCAAATTTCCCTCGAATTCACTCAATCAATCAATGGCTTCAATCTTTTCCAGCTCTCGCACCGTCGAAGACATCTTCAAGGATTACAGCGCTCGACGCACTGGCCTTGTGCGAGCCCTCACTTATGGTGATCTTGATCTCTCTCTTTCTTTTACTTTTCACCCTAATGTTTTGATGGGTTCTTTTTTGTGAATGTGTTTGAGGAATTGGGTTGTGATTTTGATCTGCCGATTGATTCTTCTCTTGCAGATGTCGATGAGTTCTACTCGCTTTGCGATCCTGGTGAGTGTTTGTTCTTTTGATTTCGTTAGTTTATGTTTGGTTGGCCTGAGAAAGAGGGAATGATTGCGTTGTTACGAAGTTTTGCGATGAGGGTTATGTTTTGCTTTTGTGGAAATAGGTTTTTGTTTTGTTTTGCCATGTTTTTGGTGAGCGTTTGGTGGGTATTACTCGGAATTGGCGAGAGAAGCTTTGCGGTTTTGTGCGGCTTTTGACCTAATTTTGGGGTTTGTTTTGATGATGATTCTTTTTGTTCTTCGCTTCCAGAGAAGGAGAATTTGTGTTTGTACGGACACCCGAATGAGTCTTGGGAGGTGACTTTGCCTGCCGAGGAAGTTCCATCTGAGCTCCCTGAGCCTGCGTTGGGGATCAATTTTGCAAGAGATGGGATGAAGCGCAGAGACTGGCTTTCATTGGTGGCTGTGCACAGTGATTGTTGGTTGCTTTCTGTGGCGTTTTACTTTGGTGCTCAACTCAACCGCAATGAGCGGTGAGTTATAATAACTTCAGTAGTATGAAAATTTACTGGATCTTGATTTCATGATGAAGCATGTAGGATGTTTGGTTTGCCACTTGTGGCCTCAATGATCTCTTATTTAAAAAATTAACTTTCACATCCTCCTGCACTGGTACAATGTGTATAGCGCTCGTGAATTCCAATTAAGTGCAGCTTCTTGGGTGTGTATGTTATCCTAGTTAGTTTGGTGACTAAGGTCCATTTTACTTGGGCTTGATCTCTTATTCTGGTATGGTATATGTCAGTTGGGAAAGTGGGAAAGATCATATTCTTCTCGTCATTGTGAAGAAAACTCTTCTATACATGGTTGCATTATGCGTTTATTTAAGATGCTAAGTTAGAAATAGAATCACCTGAGTTAACTGTTAGAAACATGCGATCTTTCCTTCCAATTTTCTTGACTTCTTCTACCTTTTCTGGCTCTTTCTCCGGGTGTGTGTGTGTGTGTATGATCTCTGCCTCTAACATTCATAGCAGAGTTTTTGTTTTGCAAGTTAAGAAAAAATTGCTATTTGAATTGTGTATCTGGTAGGGTCTTTGTGTTTGTGTTGACTGCATGATTGCAATCTATAAAATGCTCTTTGAGATAGATGTCTCTTCTATTTTCATTTTCATTTTCTTATGATTGATAAGAATAATTTTTTGTGGATGGTATGATTTTTGGGCTCATGAATTCATTCTTGTAGCTGCTTCCCTCCTAAGTGTTCTACTAGGCTTGTGGCAGTTGTTTTTGGGCTCATGAAGTCGCACTGTGACTAGTTATTTTTTAGGGCTCATGAAGTCACACTTGTGGCTAGTTGTTTTTGGGTTGGATGCTTCTCTCATTGCCAATGAGCTTATTGATGAATGGGCTAGAAAGAAGAGCAAGGGTGTTGCAACCAGGCCTTATCTTTAAAAAGTTGTTGTGAACCATGATGGATTGAGATGTCTGATAGGAATGCTGTTAGAGGGAAATTAAGAGTATTATAGGGGTATATTAGTAAATAGTTAGGGAGTTTGTTATGCTATTTGGTTATAAATAGAGGGAGTGGGATAGAGAGGAGGTAGACATTGATTTAGTGGGTCTGGTTTAGGGCTTGAGTGATCTCAAGGTGGGAAGGGTCCAAGTACCTCGAACACTTGGTTTATCTTGTAGCTTGGTTATCTTTTACATTTCAATATATTCGGGTTCTATCAATTTGGTATTAGAGCTGTTCGGTTCTGGTCATGGAGTTAAATGCAAATGTAATTGGGGAGTTGTGGAAGAAGCCAAATCATTGATAGAGGACATTACCGCCGGCGACGATGCAAGGGTCGTAAAGAGACGATGGAGGTGTCGGAGGTGAACGGTCATGTAGAGCAGGGATGAAAGAAGAGAAGGCATTGCCGACAACGATGGATGATATGGTTGGAGACGAAGACTTGCAGTTGGAGGTGGGAATACATTTTTTCATGACGAGGTAGGCAAAATAATCCCTCACGTGAGGTGTCAGAAAGTGTGGCCATGGATTTGGAAAAAAGTTCATATTAACTTTGGGCTTGATTTTGGGCTGTTATCTAAATTTGTTAAGGTCCATTTCTTTTTGAAGGGAGTCAATATTAAGAAGAAAAATAAGCAACCTGGGTTTATGGGTTGTTGGGATGGGCTGCCTTCTCTTTTAAATCCAGATAAACCTTGGCATTCCAATTTTGTACCCAATTTTGGTTTTTGTGTTTGTTTAACCACACCTTGAGGACAAGGTGTGTTTTAGGGGCGGGTAATGATAGGAATGCTATTAGAGGGAAATTAAGAGTATTGTAGGGGTATATTAGTAAATAGTTAGGGAGTTTGTTATGATTTGGTTATAAATAGTGGGAGTGGGATGGGGAGAAGGTAGGCAGATTTAGTGGGTTTGGTTTAGTGCTTGAGTGATCTCAAGGTGGGGAGGTTCCAAGTATCTCCAACACTTGGTTTATCTTGTAGCTTGGTTATCTTTTACATTTAGAACCCAAATATATTGAAATGTAAAAGATGACCAAGCTACAAGATAAACCATGTGTTCGAGGTACTTGGACTCTCCCCAACTTGAGATCACTCAATCCCTAAACCAAACCCACTAAATCAATGCCTACCTTCTCCCTATCCCACTCCCTCTATTTATAACCAAATAGCATAACAAACTCCCTAACTATTTACTAATATACCCCTATAATACTCTTAATTTCCCTCTAATAGCATTCCTATCAAGGTCCTAGGTGCTATTTGTTAACAGTGTTGATATATAATTAAATTTATCATAACCCATCAGCTTTGTTAAATCACCAATCAACTCAAAAGCTTAAGCTGATGGGTTATGGTAAATTTAATTATATATCAACACTTTTAACACTATTCCTTTTGCAAAGAGCTTTGAACATTGTTGGAGAAAATGATTGGGGGATTATATCAGTAGTATAAAGTATAAACTATTTTATTGTCATCAACAACAAACCTAGACACAAAATTCTACCTAGGGCCTTAAGACAGGCTGGCCCACTCTCCCCCTCCCTATTCACTAAGTGGTGCTTTACTTAAGTAGACTCAGTTTACATGGTTCCTTGGTCTTATTAGTGGCTTCAATTTGGAGATGCATCGTTGTTCACCCATCGTACACCATTTGCACACAATTTGCAGACAACAACATCCTTTTCTCCTCTTATGCAAGGCAGGCTATTTTTAATCTTTTCAACACTCTGAATCTCTTTGAGAAAGCATCCAGTAACAAATCTGAAAATTTGGGCATCAACTGTGAAGCTTCTTTTGTGGATAGTAGGTCTTCAGTTTTGGATGCAAGTTTGCAAACTGACCCAACTCTTGTTTTGGGCTTCCATTAAATGGAAATCATTGGTATTACAATTTTTGGTCTCCTCTTGTTGAAAGAATAGAGAAGAAGCTCTATTGATGGAACGACTTGTCTATCTCAAAGGGTGGTCATCTTAATCTTATTCAATCAACCTTTACCAGCCTCCTGGCATACTTTTCTTGTCCCAACAAATTGGTGGTAGTTAAAGGCTTTTGTAGGAATCGTTGAAAGCCTTTACCAGCCTCCCCTAATACTTTTCTTATCCCTACAAATTGGTGGTAGTTAAAGTAATTTGTAGGAATCCTTGGAAGGCCATCTCCTATGGTTTTGATTCATTTCTAAATTTGTAAGATTTTTGGTAGGGATAGCCTGGTTATTCATTTTTGGAAGATTGTTAGTTAGGATGGTCCTCCATTGTCTTATTTTCCCTCGTCTCTATTCCTTGTCTTCATTGACATCTACTCATTTTTTGTTTTTGAGAAATGAACAAACTTTCATTGAGAAAAAATGAAAGAATACATGGGCATACAAAAAAACCAAGCCCACAAAAGTGGAACACTGTTAAATCAAGGGGCTCCAATCAAGTAAAACAAAGCCGTAAAGAGTAATTACAAAAAAACTTTGTCACCAACCCCTGCAAAGAAACATTAAACCTCACTAGGGACTACACCTCAAAAGGGTCCCTTTCAACTCCCCTAAACGTTCTATTGTTCCTCTCACCCCAAAGGCCCCACAACATCGCACACAACCCAGCTTGTTACAGAAACTTCCCCTTCTCTCGAAGAGGCGAATGGAAGAGGTCACCTCCCTACAAGATTTGTGTCTGGCACACTGGAAGCCAAATTGCCCAAAGAAACAATCCCACTTAGACTGGTTGAAATCACAACTCCATAACAAATGATCCTGATCTTCTTCCTCTGCCTTTCGACAAAGAAGGCAGAAAAACAGGCCAACCATGTAGTGACATTTGAAGTCCATGCAACTTTTTCATCCAAGGTCCCTTCGATGACCATGACTTGATGTATTCAAGGACGACAAACTTAGCAAGAGCACAACAACAACTCAACGACAACCCACATGAAGCTCCTCACCTGTAGACCCACGATGCGCACAACTTGCTCTCTGCGACAATGACTCACGGCATGAGAAACGGAAGCGACTAGTTGGCAAGGCTAAGGAAGAGAAAAATAAGAAAACATAAAACATCATCGTATAGAAACATATCTATAATAATAGTATTTTAATGTTCCTTGAGACTTCGTTTTAATAATAAAACTCTGACTAAATGTCCATCAATGTCTTATTCACTTTTTAACTCTTACCCAAAAGGGAAAAAAAAGTCTTATTCACTTCACCTTTTGTCAAAGCTTCAAGAAACATAAAATTTACTCTTACTATTGACTTTTTACCAAGTTGCCTGCGTTCCTAGGCTACTAACGGTATTTCCAATATCAACATATGATGCAAGGAAGCCTCTCCTTGAAGTTTGTATTTATATAAATTATTCTTTTTCTGTTTTTGATGGATAACTTGTATTCTAAAAATTTTGATTACCGTTAATTATAGGAACATTTTTTGGTAAGTGGATATTATGTATAGCAATCGACCAGGAACTTTTCTACAATGTTGTATTTCCATCTTGTATAGTTTGGATCGGGTCTGTTTGGAATGACTTTCCAAATGCTTCAAATGCTTAAAAACAATGTTTTTAAGCATTTGGAAAGTCATTCCAAACAGGTCCTAAGTTTAATTATCTTTCATTGTTTGGGTTGTCATATTAAGCTTCTGGTAAAAGTGGGGTGAAAAAAGCTGTAATCCGACAGAAAAAACTTTTGTTTGTCCGAGAGAATACATCTTTTGTGATGTCCATGGTCTGCAATTTCTTGTTAATCTTGTATGCAGAATTTTATCAACTTCTTGTGGCTTATTTCTGCATTTGAGTTCTGATTCTAAATTTTTTTGCTATATGTAATTCCATGCCTGATATATTTCTGTGTGATTGAATTCGAAACGTTTAAACTGAATAATGACATATAGAATGGTGGAGGTACTTCTCTTGTTAAATGAATTACGAAAACAATCCAAGATGAGAGGACAATAATTATGTTTTTAGTATGTAATCATGTATGTTTCAAAAAATTTTCTTTATGAAACCAGATAAATTTTGTATCCAAGTCCCCTTTCTAAGGAAAGAACGTCGTACTATGCCTAGAACTACATTTGTGATTCATTAACAGTTTAGACAAGATGTAGAATTAAGATAAGTTTGGGAGTGATTTTGAAATGGTCAAAATCACTTGTCTTGCCCAAAATTACTAAAATTGACATGATAAAAGTGATTTCAAAATCACTCTCAAACGTGTCTCAAACATGTCTTTAGGGCGTTCTCATCTAAGGCGTATCATTGTTTCTGATAGGGAAGATGAATCTTCAATCTTTTTCTATCTATTACAGTAAGAATAAGTGTGAATCTATAGGGCCCGTTCAGGACTAGAGTGGTAGTCAAAATCACTTGTCTTGCCCAAAATTACTAAAATTGACATGATAAAAGTGATTTCAAAATCACTCTCAAACGTGTCTCAAACATGTCTTTAGGGCGTTCTCAGCTAAGGCGTATCATTGTTTCTAATAGGGAAGATGAATCTTCAATCTTTTTCTATCTATTACAGTAAGAATAAGTGTGAATCTATAGGGCCCGTTCAGGACTAGAGTAGGTAGTCAAAATCACTTGTCTTGCCCAAAATAACTAAAATTGACATGATAAAAGTGGTTTCAAAATCACTATCAAACATGTCTTTAGGGCGTTCTCAGCTAAGGCGAATAACTCATTGTTTCTGATAGGGAAGGTGAATCTTCAATGTTTTTTATCTATTACAGTAAGAATAACTGTGAATCTATAGGGCCCGTTTGGGACTAGAGTAGGCAGTCAAAATCACTTGTCTTGCCCAAAATAACTAAAATTGACATGATACAAGTGATTTTGAAATCACTCTCAAACATGTCTTTAGAGCGTTCTCAGTTGAGGCGAATAACTCATTGTTTCTGATAGGGAAGATGAATCTGCAATCTTTTTTATCTATTACAGTAAGAATAACTGTGAATCTATAGGGCCCGTTCAGGACTAAGTAGGCATGTAAATAAGAAAGGGGAAATAGATGTTTGTGTACGTGGGCTGTCTAGTAAGTGCTGTTAGTAGGAGTTTTATGAGGCATGGGCGGCCAACCATTCTGTAGTACTGTCAGGAGTTATATAGGAGAAAAAGAGGAGCGAGGAAGGTAAGGATAAGTAGTTGAGTGTTTTGGGAGGAAGTAGACCTCTTGAAGGTTTGATAGTTTGTTATTTTCCTTTCTTCTGTATTTGAATTTGGTATTTAATGCAAGAATTCTATCAGTTTCAAACTCTCGCTTTGCGCGTATTCTCAAGTTCATTTTTCTTTTAGCTCAAGCTCATTTAAGAGCATAGATTTTTCTTGAGTGTCCTAGCACATTTTTGGTTGCCCTGTTTTACAATTTTGTATTATAGTAGGAGTTCAACTGCGAAATTTGAACTCCTGCTCTGATTCATTGTCCTCTCTCTCATTGATGTGATTGTACACATTTCATTGAAGTTTAACAAAATAGTTCCAATCTTTGGTGCTCTTTATTTTTTGTGGCTAAAAAGAATTATTTCATTGAACTAACAACTAAACATTTGTCTGTAAATTAGTGTGGAGCCTCTTCTTGCATATTTTCAGGCAATTTAACATTATCCTAGGTCTATGTGACGTTTTAGCACTAGAGGTCATGAACGAGCTTCATTCTTACTTTCTTTTGCCATCCATGTGACTAGAACAGAACAATTGCTTTGATCTAACAGTACAAAACATATGCTCTCGTCTTTCCACAGGAAGCGACTGTTTAGTATGATTAATGATCTACCCACTCTATTTGAAGTTGCGTCTGGAAGGAAAGCTGTTAAAGACAAACCCAGTATGGACAGTGGAAGTAAATCCAGAAACAGCACAAAGGTGAAGTGGTCTAGTTTTCCCAAGCTGCAATTTTTATTTTATTTTATACCTTTTCCCTTGACTGAGAACCTTAGGATAGCAACCAATTTTATCTTTGCAGAGGTCACTAGATGGGTCAATTAGAAACAGCAATCCGAAGCTACTCGATGAGAGTTATGGAGAGGATGAGGATGAGCATGGTGATACTCTCTGTGGGAGCTGTGCAGGGAACTACAATGCAGATGAGTTTTGGATTGGATGCGACATCTGTGAGAGGTGGTTCCATGGAAAATGTGTGCGGATAACACCTGCCAAGGCAGAAAATATCAAGCAGTACAAATGCCCCTCTTGCAGCACAAAGAGAGGAAAATCGTAGCGCGCCGAGACACCGTAATGTAAAGCATTTTGTGGGAGTTAACCTTTATGTTTTGGGAAAACTCGTGGTAAAGACCGAAAGAAGTGAAGGTACATGTTAGGGGATTTACTTGTGAGGGTTTATAGGGTTATAAAGTTAACACTCTAACGGATAATTAAGCATGAGTTGAAGCTAGTTTTCTTTTCAGTTTATTCATACATGTTCGAGTCGTATAGTTCAGTGTTTAAAGATTGATCTTGCCTTTGTTATAATCATATGAAAATTATCGTTCATGTTAGGCTTTATTATTTAGCATACAAGTGGGCATGTGTTGATTGTAACCTTCTGTGACGTAATCTCTATCTTTGCATTCTTTGCCAGAGCTGCTTTAGGTTTCTGCTAGATTTATGGCGTTCAAGTTTTCATGTTTTTTGTTTAACAATTACATTTGTTGTGAATTTTAAGGTAACTGCTCATCCTAAATTCTTCTGTAGACAGCCGACAATGATAACACTAACATCGGAGTTGAAACTTTTAATGTGGGACCAAATATGGAAGAATAACTCATCTTTATTATATATTAAAGTCAAATATATAAGCATACATGAAAGTTCTATACTCAATACACAACTAATAAGCGGAATTTACACATACTATTCTGAAAATAGACCACATTTTTTCCCCTAAAAGAGAGTGCTTAAAAAGACTTGGGATTATGAACTGACAGAGTAGTGCTATGGTGCATAACTCTTTTGCATCATGTAGGTCCCAATGCAGTAAATAAGCTTCATTAAACTGGTATTGCAATGCTGAAACCTATGAAATTTTGCATTGTTGGCTCAGGATTCAATGATATGGTGTGGTTGCACCTACATATTTTAAGAGTTTTTGGACTTGAAACCTTTTTATTCTTTTGTTTACTTTGTGTGTAACTTGATTATTCTCACAAGACAGTCGTCTCACTCTACTACATTTAACTTGTAGGATATTACATTTTAAGTAGGTGACCTCATTCCTTTAAGCACTTTATTATTTGCATTGCATGATCTTTTTTTATCATTAGGTCAATTCACGGTGGTTTAAACCATACTTTTTTTAAGCTTGGATCAAACTTATTTAATAATTAGACTCTATAGTCCTAAGAATTTTTCCACTTGAAGATCTTTCGATATGATTTAAATATGGCTGAAATTGGCGATCTATATTTTTTGGATTTTTAAAAATATACTACTCCATTAAGCGGTGGGTTCCCCTACCTTCCCCATCATCCACATATTGTGATTGTTGGAAAAGCATTGTTGTTGTATACGCTTGACCTTCGTATTTAAGTTGGTTGTCAATATTGAGATGTTGTCTTTGATATGTATACTCTTTCTAACTTGCATTACATTCACAACTTCAAAAATATGCCGCAAAGTATAATCTAGTTCTTCCACTTGAAATGACTTAGATCCTTACATTGTTGGCTTCTCTCTACCTCCCGTGGAAGCATAAATAACCATTTCTTTTAATCTAGATATAGTTGCTAACCTCCATTGGACTCTCAAATATTTAGGCAATGATGGTAACAAAAGTATAGCATTTAACTGTTTGCTGGACTCTAGCTTAGTTAATTATAGTATTGAATTTATTGAAATATGTAGAAAAAAACCTACTTTAAACTTTCTTCGAGTCGAAATGTTTCTTAGCAAAGTAGTTCTTTTATGTACAAAGTACTTTATTAAAATTTGGCTAGGTTTTTATCAGTCTAACTGTGATTGTCTTTTTGCTACATTATGAGCATTTTTTTTTTTTTAGAAGAAAAACAAAATTAAGGGTATAACCCTAGTAGATACAAAGCTAGATTTACAGTCTTCCTTAATATTCTCAAAATCTCAATTAAGGATGTGGACATTGCCCATCTAGGATATGTATAATGGGCCTTTTACAACAACAACAGCCCAAATATAGAATTGGCTTATGCCCCAATAATTCCTGCCACAAACTGGAATTGAGAAATCTGTTCTCACATGCTGATAAGAATGTGGGTGTTGTTTATTACTTTATTTATTTGATGGGAATGAAGAAGGGAAAACATGGATTATTTGCTTACTTCATTGGAAAAAAAAGCTAAATTTAAAAAATACCCATAAACTTTTAAAAGAATACTCTTACTATTTAAAAAAATTGCAATATTACCCTTAACTTTTCATCAACGTTTCAAAACTATCCTTGAAAAATAAAATCTGTTAGAATGTTGGACGAGAAGTTGACGGGGCGTATCGTTCTTTTAGACATAATCTTGATAAGTGTCCTAGTCACTGCCATGCTGACTTTCCGTTCAATATTCTAACGAATTTCTTCTCCAATGGTAGTTTTGAAATATTTATGAAGGATCCAGGGTAGTATTGCAACTTTTGAAAGAATAAGAGTATTTTTTAAACAAAGAGCAAAGTTCGGGGATATTTTTTATAATTTAGCAAAACAAAGAGAGAGAAAAAAAGAGAAAAAGATGAGTTTCTTTATCTCACAATAGAATTCAAAATTGTTTTCATTGATTTATTCCTTTCGAAAGATGAGGAATGTCATTCTCACTCTCTCGTGTATAATGAATTTTGCATACATTTCTTTCCTCTCTAATTTTGTTCTTCACAAATTACGTTAATTTAAATTCCATTTATGTTCTAAACTTAATAAATAATGTCAACAACAACGAATTCTTCCTTTTAATTTGATTGTAAGATAATTATAACAAATATAATATTAATAAATTATTACTTTTTTATATTGATTTTGGCAAAATTATGAATTTAGTTCATAAGTTCCGCATATCGTGTCTAAACCTTTAAACTTTAAAAAAGTATCAATTATATCTCTAAACTTAAATTACACTTCTATTTAGTCATTGTCTTTAAAATTATCAACAAAATGCTTGACATAATCTGCCTATTATTCTATTGAGTTCTTTGTGACATCACATCCACTGAGTCAAAATTTAATGTACTTGCAACATCAATGTTCTATCGTCAACATCGATTCACTATTTTACAAAATTAGAAAATGATTTAACTGAAAATTTTAGAAAATTTAAAACTAAATAGAGACAATATTCAAAATACAATAATGAAACTTTAATTGAAATAATAATTTTCATTTTGAATTCTCTCTCAAGTCTACTCTCAATCAAGCAGATGATTTAGCATCAACTTATTGTATTTATTTATTTTTTTTAAAACTAGACAACAAAAACCCTTGATGAGGAAACACGATGACTATTCATTTTTTTAGTCCTGTCTTCTTTTTGTGGGTCACCATTTGTACAAACTCCAAATTGGTTCATCATTTTCAGCATCAACCCAACACAATAATGGAGCCATTCTCTCCAATATTTGAGACACAATCTTTTTCAACAGGAATAGAGAAGGATTCAGTCCTCTTAATTGCTGTCCTTTCAATTTAATTATATATATTTTTCTTTATACAATTTTTATTATATATTTTAAACATCACAATTTGGTAATGGCTTATATCACTATTGAATTTTCTTGGGCTACCCTTGGATGGAAAATTCAAATGTGAAATAAATTAGAAAAAGAAATTTGCTATCTAGTTTGATGTGTTAAAAATTGACATGCCATGTCTTTTCAAATACTGAAATATGGTCCTTTCTTTCTTTATTCTAAGTTCATGAGCCAAAAGAAGCAAACTTAGAAGAGAGAAGGCGGGCTTCATATAAATAAGGATAACTCTTTAGCCTTTATGTTCTTGTCTTTTAATCGAGACTTATGTAATTAAGTTCTGTTTCAAAACCTTGTGAAGCTAGGGGTATGTAATTTAATAAACGGTACCAAATTAACTACAAAGAGACAACGTTTAATAATGATTCTTATTGTTGAAGTATTGATATAAGATTAAGTTGACCATAACTCATCAGTTCAAACTTTTAGATTGAGTGGTAATAGAGAGCGCATATGTGCCTATCTAATTAAACGATACACGCAACTTAATAATGGTGGAATTTTCAAAACAACATGTGCCTATTTAATTAAATAATATAGACAACTTTATAATGGGAAGAAATTTCAAAAGAACAAATTCTAGCACAAGAACAAAGCTAACACAAAAAGAGGGACGTTCTTTTAAAGAAAGATAAGCATATAGATCTTATCTTCAATAAACTAAAAGAATACATAAGTGGATGGATGCACTTAACGATCCTATCCTAAGGAGTGAATTATGGTGAGTTTGGCTTGAAGTAGAATTTTCATCATATAAATTGTGGGTGAAAGTTGACGTGATGTGACAAATAACTAGGTAGACGACTAAAGTACATGTACATCGAACAATTAATACTTCAATGTTGTTGAAACTTTTTATGAGGTAGGGACTAAACCCACATCATACCGACTAACTAAATTTACAACTTTATTTATTTTAAGCAAGTAAATTATATAATTTTCTTTTCTCAAACCTAAAAAGATTAGGTAAAATTACAAGTTTAGTCCATAAACTTTCATGTTTATGTCTAATAAGTTTTTAAACTTTAAAAAATATCTAATAGGTCCTTGAACTTTCAATTTTATATCTAATAGATTCCTAATCTTTAAAAATGTCAAATAGGTCATTGAACTCTCAATTTTGTGTCTAATAGATTCTTGACATATTCAATTTTTTTAATAAAAAATTAACGATTCTATTGGATATAAAATTGAATTTTGTATCAAATAGATTTGTAAATTTTAAAAAAATGTTGAATATATCAAGGATCTATTAGACATAAAATTAAAAGCTAGACGACTTGTTAGATATGCGAATTGAAAAGATCAAGGACTTATTAGATACTTTTTAAAATTTAGAGGTTTATTAGACACGAAATTAAAAGTTAGAAAACAGCTTAAACATTTTTTTTTAAAGTTCAATGACTTATCTAACACAACTCTGAAAGTTAACCAGGAGAAGAAAAGGAAACCTGCACAACTTTTTTGAACAAGCACAAAAGGACACAAATAATAGACAAAACAACACATGCTATGCCATTTAAAAGCACTTGCCCAAAGTACATGGATCCCAATTGCAAGTAAAGAAGAGAGAAGGAGACATGAGTGAAAGAGAGAGAGAATTGCAAGTGGAATAATGTTAGGCCTGTGAGAAAAAAGGAAAAAAAAAAGAAAAAAAGATAACAACTTGCAAGTGGGAAGTGGAAATTCAATTCAATTTAATCCAAACAATCTCCACCACTGTTGATTTGATACTGATGGCTTTCTCTTTCTTTTTATTTGTCCACCATATATTAAACGTGCTGCTTTTTATTATTATTTTTATTTCTTTTCTTTTCGTTTTTTCTTTTGCTGTTCTCTCTGCCGTGCACGTGGTTTTGACCAATCTGTTTCCCTTTTCCAGCCTTAAGGTGGAATTGTATTCCCAAACTCTTATCAACAAGCATAGCCCCATGCCCCCACCATCACCACACATTCAAAATTGTGGAATTCATCATTCTTTATCTTATCTTATTTTATTGTTTTGGTATTGACACGTTTAAGAGTCGTTTTGATAATGTTTCTGTTTCTCGTTTCTTATTTTTTGTTTTCAACTTTTGAGTAACAAAAATGTTTGATAACTATTTCTTGTTTCTCATTTCTTATTTTTAAAACTTTTTTATTGTTTATTGTTTCTGTTTCCAATTTTTTCCAAAACATAAATAAAAACATTATTCTATCATTCTTGGCTTATAACATGCATAATAAATATCTAAAAATGAATATGATATGCAAATTTTGAATATTTTATTTGAAAAACTAATTTCCATATAAAAGTTATATATTTTTAATTTAAAATTTTAGAGAACAAAGGATAACAAATGATTACCGAGTATGTTTATGTTTCTTTTTTCAATAAAAAAGAAAGAACAAGAAATAAGAAACCGTTACCAAATATAGTTTTATTTATTTTTTATTAAAAAGAGAAAACAAGAAACACAAAACAAGAAACAAGAAACAACATGGGAACATTACCAAATGGGCACTTAGTAAAAGTAATTTTTATATTATTTATTGGTTTAAACCTCTTTTCTTTTGTTACAAGTATCTGAATTGTTTTTGTAGTTACTTTGTTTCGGTCTTTTTGAGGTTATTTGGCTCATTAGATTAGATTATCTTATATGACTTTTGAAATTTGCTAATTAGACCATAGATGTCACAGATTATGCTATAGCAATTCCTGTGACAAATTGCAGAAAGTAAATGAGATAACAATTGGTAACCCAATTCAGTCTACACCTACATCTGGGGGCATAACCTGATGGAAAGAACTTCACTAATATCAACGAACACGTACACGTGGTCTCACACAACTCGGCTCCCCTAATTGTCATCATTTTGCTTCGTTCTTAGTGAACTATTACCAAAAACCCTATCAAGCCCAAGCACTCCTTGGTTCCACCACGAAACCTCTTCAGTTGTTTTGTCAAAAAAGTTTTCTCAATCTCACTTACAAAAAAACTCTACCTCTGCAAATTTATGCTCATGCTCACAACTCGTACAATTGAAACTTTTGCAGAGGAGAATCACTCAAACCCCAAAAACAAGCTCTGGGCGTAAAAATACATGCCAACTGCACTCAAACCCCAAAAACAAACTCCATGCGTAAAAATACATGCCAACTGCAAGCAACCCGTGCCTCCAAAGAACACCCACTGCAAGCAACTTGTGTTGCCAAAGAAGACCTCTCAAAACCACGTTTCTGTCTCTGTCTTAGTCTTCACCAAAAAAATCCTAGTTCACAAAAAGAACCTTATATCCAATCCCGATTCAAATTTGCATAGAAAATAAAATCATGAGATATGTTATTTTCCTAAATACAAATAATTTTGCCATATAAATCCAAGCTAACTGATTTGCTCATATAAGCACCAAACAAGATCTTTAAAAAGATATCCTCCAAGAAAATCGCAGCTTCAAGTTCGAATCTGCTAAAATTCGAAACTCCCAGCACCTGTGACAATTTCTAAGACCGTTCCTGTGATCTTTTGTCTCTGACCTTGAAATATGTCAAAAATAATAATGCCTAGAAAATCTACCAAACCAAAATAGCGCCAACAACTTCGAATTACGAAGTGGAGCTTATATTTGGTATATATGAATTTTTTTTTGTAGTTACTTTGTTTCAACTTTTCTTTTTTGAAGGTGTTTGGCTCACAAGATTAGATTAACTTGTATGACTTGGGATTACGAAGCTAGGTTTGTGTTTGGTCTATAGATTTATTTATTCAATAATATGGGTTTGCTTATCTTTTCTTTAGTTCAACAAATATGGAGGAGGAGATCGAACTTTCAATGTTAGAGAAGGCATATGTGCTTCAACCACTTAGCTATGTTCAAGTTAGCTATGAGTTTGTTTATTTTGCAGGCTATACTTTTTACTTAGACTTATGAAATATTTTTGTTTCTACAAATTGTAAACCTATATAAACCAAACATAGGTTACACAAATCCAAACTCAACGGTAAGCTTTATAAACTCCTGCTGATTTTATTTATTTAAACTCCTGCTAATTTTATTTATTAAGTGTTTTGACATAACCTTTAACCTTTGTTTTGATAGTTGCCGTGGAATTTTCTATTGAACTTCAATTAAAAAAAAAAAAATATAGATGGTATTACATTTGCTTGTAGTTTAGATCACATATGTATTTGGTCGAGATTAAATTTGAAAATGAGTGATCTAAAATTTTCGATTTGTCTATTTAATTTCAATTTATTGACAATGATACATACCCTACTATTAATTTTCTTTTATATATATTAGAAATCTTCTCCAATGAAATTAATGTTAATGAAGATTTCATCTCACTTCCGTGCACGAAATAAAGGAAAATAGATAAAAAAAAAATAGACCCAAAAAATCACATGTCTTATATATTGATGAATTTTGTACTATGTTCATGTATATATTTTTCTCTTACATCTCCCTATTTTATTATCTTCAAATATTCTCTTTAAAACATGCAAACATGCATCATCGATGAAAAAGTTAGATATTTAAATTCCTACGCACATATTTTAAATTTAAAAAAAAGAAAAAAAGAAAAAAAATCTCTTCGAAATATTCCATCACATTAAGGCAACTTTATTTCCCCTACGGACGAATAATTATTAGCCATGTAAAAGTAGTGGGCTACTCCATTCCTCACCTCAATTTGAATCTTTTCACTTACCTCAATTTGCATCTTTTCACTTATAACATATTATATAGGGTTAACTACATGAATAACACATTTGAAGCATCAAATTACACAAATGTCAAGTTTTGAAAAAAATTTCAGCTTTGTCTCAAGCCCAACCATTTGAAGTTTAATAGAAGATTGAATTTACATATATGCCCATTATATTTGGTAGTAATTGATGTAAATTCGTGAGAAAAAAATGGAAAGAAAAAAATGGAATATTTTCCATAACTGTTTGAATAATAGATTTGGAAAAATCCCACAATTATCTCCAATAACCTCCTTCCAAATCTATTCGCATTTTTCACCATCAAAATCGAGGGTTTAGGGCCAAACCAATCGATTTACCTCCTCACCTTCATTCAACCATCAAAAGCAAATGTTTCCAGCAATGTGTAGATCGAGAAGCTGTGAGTTTCTTTCAATAGCGGCAATAGACGACGTGGCTTTCTATGGGTTTCATTCAACAATGGTGGGTTTGCTTCGCCGGCTTCTTCTTCCTCTGTTGATACAATTTCTTCTTCATTGTCGATGATTTTGCTTAGTTGGTTTCTTCGCTAGTGGGTTTTGAAGGGTTTTTTTCCAGCTATATTTTGGGGGTTTTTTCCTTTTTTTTTTTTTTTTTTTTTTTTTTTTTTTTTTTTTTTACTCTTGCTATATTTTGGGTTCATATAATATAATTCAAGAACACAAATTATAATGCACTAAATTTTGTTGAAGACAAACATAAACATTCTAGGATTAAAGTTTTAGTTTATATGATATAATCGCAAAACAAAAGTTTTTATGTAGGTATATATTAATTCTTGACTGGGTATATAGAATTGATGTCGGACAAAAATTTACTTTAATCTTTCATTTAATTCCTTTGAAATTAAATGTCTTTTAATCTCTGACTGGGTATATATGAACCGCATAATGAAACATTTACATGGTATGAATTATAGTGCCCGTAGTGAGAATTATATCAACTAGGTATATATTATATTAAATAAAATATTAATAAAATATTATGATTATCCATCTCATTCCAATGATCACTATGAACCATACTCTTAGGTGAGTATGATTATAACCTATACAAAATACATGAGGATCATTTACCTATGTATATATAATATATGTTTGTGAATATAACTATAATTATTACCTAAATAAAATATAATAGGATTATATATAAAAGTGTATATAATATATTTCTATGTATATATTTATGCTTATAGTATACTGAATAGTATATATTTGTCATCAAGTATTTTTAAGAAATGTTCCATATAACTAATATGTGTATAACACATAAACCATGTACATTTTAATTAGTTGATATTATATCTAACCATAAAAGTTTATATGTTTATAACACATATACCTACTAAACTTTACATAATTTATATTATATATCTACAAAAGTTTATATATATATAATAAGACTACTCATTACGAAAAAAATGACGAAACATGACAATGAATATAATACATAAATACATGATGGAAATGATATATATTGTAAAGTTTATGATAAAAAATACCAAAAAAAAAAAAAACTTCTGTTTTGAATAAATTGACCATAACATAAATAATAATAATAATAATAACAAACAAAAAAACAAAAAAACAAAAAAATAAACATCAATAAAAATCAATCAACCATGTAAAGCAATATTAATAACTGATCAAAGAACTAAAACAAATAAAATCCAATCAACAAATAAAGTATGTGGTATAATTTTTTTTAAAAAAAATAGGCAAAATAACAAACAAAGTCTGTACTATAATTAAAAAAAACCATATGCAGAATTGAAGAAGCAACATTACTCATATTGAGGAAATAATGTGATTGACGGCAATTGTATTAGAGGAGAAGAATGTTGAATTCCGGCGGCAATTTTTGTTGGACGATGGCAGCAAAAAAAAAAAAAAAAACAATATAATAGTTAACCCCTAATTTGTTAACCTTATATGGATAATAAAATATTGAAGAATAGAATATTTAAAATTATAAAAAGAGTTATATGTAATTAATGGTAAAATTATTTACCTAAATTGAATATCTCATTATGAAAACATTAAATTACAATAATGATGGATTTTCAAGGGTATAAATGGAATAAAATAGTTGTAGAGATATGAACCATGCTAGAGCTGATATTTTTTTTTAAAATGTGTCATTTGTAAAATATATGGTTGAAAACGTGCTCTTTGGCATAATTTCCCTATTATATAATGAAAAGAGTAGTTTAAGTCTTATTTTAGTTCCTAAAACTTTAAATTTATTATCTTTTGAAGTTTAAATTTCACAATATATATTATAGTTTATTAACTTTAAAAAGTAACAGTTTTAGTCTTTAAATGCGTATTAGAGTGTAACGTAAACATATATTGAAGTTGCATAAATTGATTGAGGTGCACATTATTGAATTTTAAAGATGACTTACTGTTATAATTGCTAAAAAATAGGACTTTTATTACATTAATTAGGAGTGATTCTACAGCTGCCAGAAATGGAGAAAATGAGTATGGAGATGAGATGATTGAAAAAAAAAAACTTAAGGCTTTCTAAGACATAATTTATATCATTCGTAAGGAAAAAAATTGAGCTAATCCAATTTGGGTCATAATATCTACTGTACCTCACCAATGCTATCTAATTCAATCAACTTATATGGCTTCAATGTATGTTCATCAAACACGTTAATACACATATTCTAATTCATGTTGTCTATGTTTGGCAATTGAGAGCATAATAATAGCAATAATGATTTTTTTTTAAAGATTTAGGGACTAAAATACTAAAATAAGTTACACTTGAAAATGCGTAGACAAAATAAAATTTAAACCTACTTTAAAAAAAAAAAAAAAAAGAGAATTAACTAACTCAAAACCCTTATTCTATTTTTGAGAAAAATACTTCAACTGAAATGTGGACTTATTTTAATTTATACTTTAATTCTTTAGTGGGGAATGGGATATTTAAATTATATCACTAAGTGGCACTAATAAGTCAATTTAGGCTAAAAAGAGTTCAATGTATGTACGCAAAGAATATATGGGCAAAAGACAAAAATGGAAATTAGTTTATAGCTTTAGAGTTTATAATTTTTCTCTTGCAAATAATGGTGATCGCAGCCCCAAAATATGTAAAATGATGAATAAATCAAGCAAGAAAGTCATGTTCTATTCCAAATTTGATTAATTCTTAGTCACATTCCTTTTCTTTTTCTTTTATAAATTTAGAAGTTCTAATTCAAATTTTCTATCCAAGTGTGAAATCAGGCACAGACAATAAAATTTCAAAGAAAATTTAATAAAATTTGTTGATATATAAATTTAGAAATGAAAATGGTTGAATTTCAAATTTAGCATACTTATATTTAGAAATTTGGATCGATAATTGATAGCCTCCCATCCCAACAAATATGTCTTTTATATAACATTACATTTTATTATAATTGACAACTCATCAAAGATCAGATGATGATTTTTATTGAAAAATGTTCCTATTTAGTAGGATTGTTTTAATGATATATTACTTAAATATGATCAAGTTTGTTGTATAGTGGCTTTTCTAAAAGAAAAAATATTTGTAAACATAATTACAATGTTTATTTATTTATTTATTTTTTATTTTTATAATAGAGGTTGGAAGATTCGAATCACAGACTTTTTGGTCATAAACACATTCGATATGCCAGTTAAGCTATGCTCACTTTAACATGTTTTTTTTTCTTTTAAAAGAAAAATAACTGAAAATGTAACATCTTTTTAACAAATTCATTGTTGGTTGATTGAATTGATAATAACAATTGATTCATTTTTTTACTTCCCTTAATAATTATTCATTTCTACATCTTACCAAAAAATAATTGATTGATAACCAATAATTATAATAATCATCATTAATTGATGTAAGTTTTATTTTTATAATATTGGATATTAAATTATGTCAGATTTGCAACTAATCCTTATTTTTAAATTCAACTGGGAATACATATTTGGTGTGATTTTTTTTATGAGAATATACCTTGAATATAACATTACAAATATGAGATTGAGAGTTTGAACCTTCCATTTACTCTATCTTAACCAGTTTGAATTATGATCGGTGTACACGCAAGCGCACGCGATCGAAGTAATATAAAATGGTATGTGAGTACCAAGTGTTGAATCCCACAGGGAACGGATTAACAAAAATATTGCTAAGCAAAATGTAAGAAAAATTGCAATTTTGAAAACTAAAATTGCAAAAACAAGGTTGGGTTGGTGTGTTGGTAAAAAGATAAATTACAGAATCTAGAAATGACAATAATTGAAAAAAGAAAAATTGCAGAATTGAATTGCAGAATCTAGAATTGGCAGTAATTGAGAGCAAATTAGATAGACTTAGTGAATAAAAATTCAAAGGAAATTTGGATAAAAATGGGGCTCAAGAGTGTCATTGCCTTAAGTTGTAATTGCAAGCCAAAATTGCAATTCCAACCTACTCCACACTTAATTGTAAACCAAAATTGCATCTCCTATTCACCTTGAATTTAGGTTTTTAGGAGGCTAAGTGAGAGAATTATATGTCTATAGTCCTTCTATCTTAGATCATTTGGCTTAACAATTTTATGAGTTTTGGAGTCCTTAATCCCTATGTCTAGGGTAAGGAATGACTTATGTCTAAGCTATTTTCTCTATTACTTGTGCGAAATCCGCTTATCACTAACCCCGTCGGTATTAGATCTAAGCTTGAGTTGCTACCCTAGTTGATCAAACTAGGATCTCAACGGAAATTTATTTCAACACAAGCAAACAATTGAGATGTAGGCTTGGTTTTCATTGGAATTTAGACTACAATTACTTCTTAGGGAATTCACATTCTTGAACCCCCTAAGAAGTTTTAGCTCATAGTAAAGATAAAAATATTACAACTAATTTTTGAGGAAAAGTTCATATTAGAAGATGTGTAAATTGGAAAATTAAAACAATAACTTGTAATATTATTCTCGGCAAAACTACCAGGAATTCAAAAAAAAAAAAAAAAGGTTTTCAATGGGAATTAAAGCAAAGACTCAAAGGCAACTAAATAAATTTTTAGTCTTCATCCTTCTGCCTTTTAGTTTGATGAGCTTTAGCATTCCCACAAAAACTTAACTTGAATGAAAACAACAATTCCACATAAACTGAACTTGAATAACAACAAAGGCTAGAATCAACTAATACAAAATTCATTTAATAAATTTGGCTAACCATTCACTCCATTCCAATCGACTCATCCTTCACCAAATTTAGGAGATGGTTAGTCTTAACAACCCAAGTGCTACTTGAATCGGATTGGACAAACTGGAAAAGTGCAGAAATTGAACAATCTTGCATCAAACAAAAGGAAAATTCTAAGAACAGAAGGTTGAACCCTCAGTAAAACAGAGAAAATTAAGAAAGTCCAGAAAAATAGAGTAATGTTCTTGAAATAAACCCACCAACTAAGATTGAAATTAAAACTTAAAATGAATACAAGAAGAAACCAAAAGGAGAACAGAGATTGTACTTCAAGAAACTCTCCATAATACAAGTAGAAAACTGAAGAAACTAAGACTCAAATTGAAATTCTTGGCTAAAAAAAAAAAAGAAAAACAGTACTGCCACAAAAACAAAGCTTTGGAAAAAAAATGAAAAACCCACAAAATTCAATCCTCAAAATGCCTCCAAAATCCCATCCATCCCTTCGAGCTTCTTCCTCCCTCTTTTGTAGATCTTCCTAAGGTTGAAATTTGCCAAAAATCGCACTCCAATCCCCCAATTTGTGCGGAAATTGATTTTTCCATAAATGGGTTTCTTCGCTTGTGCCGGCTTTTCAATTTCCATAATTTCCTTGCCATTCCATGCTGCCCAGAATTGCAAAATCAGCTTCTGCAATTTGATTTTGTAATTTCCATAATTTCTACAAACAAGATCAATTTACTTAGAATTCTATTCCAAATGCCATCACATTCATTTCTTCCTTAAATTCAAGCAATCTTCCACTATTTTCAATTGGTCTTAGGACAAAGAAGGATATTTTAAGCAATTGGGAGTTAAATAAGCCTTAATTCTAAGGCTTATCAAATTACCATCCATTTGAGTTAAGTTAAATTTCACAAATTTCAAACTCATTTAACTACTAAAAATCAAGAAAAGATAAATTGAAAGTATATATGATTTAGTGTATGAAAATATATTCAATCCAAATATTTCTAAGTGGAGAAGTAGACATCATCATCTTCATCTCAATGTTAAAATTGGTAGACAAACAAAACCTTCATTGAAATGGACAAAATGATGATTTTCTATCTCTTGTGGCAAGTTTCTTTTCTTCATTGGGCCAGTTACTGAAATGGAAGCTTGCCAATTAAATGGCTGCAAGTTCTGATCCATTTATGACTCCCTTTTGACCATCATTATTATATCTTTGGATTGATCCCATAGTGCTTACTTTTCATTCCAATCAATTACATTTATGTAACGACCAACATTTTCAGAAATTAATTAAAGTTTTAATTTTGAGATTTGAATTAATTATAAGGCCAATTTTCTGTTTAAAGTTGTGTTGAAAGTTAATTTTAGAGATTCGCATAATTGAAATTTGAGAAATTGGAGGGTGAATATGGAAGAAAGAAGGGAAAAAGTGAATTAATTGGTTTGGGGCAATTTTGTTAATTAGGTGACTTTGAGCAAAGCCCAAGCCTAAGGAGAAGCCAATCCAAAATATCCATCTCTATTATTTTTATATTGCACGCAGCCCTAGGTCAAGCCAAACAGTCATCTTTCCCAACCTTCTCCTCTTCCTCCATGAAAAACAACCTCCACCATCAATCCCTCTCTCTCTCTCCCTTTCACTACCAAGAGACCCATCCATTCGAAAGCTTCTTCTTCTTCAACAAACATCCATCGTCGGATTAGTCTTTCACGCCGCGGTACTGTTCACACGCGATTACTGTTCACGCGCGGTACTGTTCACACCGCGATTACTGTTCACGCCGCCGCCGTTCCGATCAGCCTCTTCCAGTCCGACGAGCCTTCAATTGTGTGTAAGTAATTGGTTTCTACATAGTTCTTTGATGATCTTGGTTGGGTAAGATTTAATTCATGAATCTTGACTTTGTTTCAAGGATACCTATTCCGTTCCGACATCAAAATCACAAGCGTATCGCTGTCCAGTAGGATTTGGACTGTTGGAGCGAAATTTTCGGTAAGTCGCGAAGATCCTTGAGTTTTGGGCTATATGGTAGATCAATTGAAAATAAGATTAATCCATGGATCTTATGACTTAAATTCAGTTTTACCCACCAATTTGCGATTAAGTTAAATGCTATAGAATTAATTCTAATTTTGGGAATTTAGTTGGTGGAAGAAACTTTGGGCTAAATTATGGATTTTAGGGATCTTTACTAACCTTAAGGATGACTTTGATTAGGCCCCACATCGTTTGACTGAGGTTCAAGGCAGTAGAATTTTTGGTGAGCATTTGGGTGAATTGGATTCTTGAGCTTAGTCAAGGTCAGGGACTTTATGCCGGTATGCCTAAATGCAAGTTGGGGTCTGAAGTGAAAAACTATTTTTTGAAATGAAAAGATTTTTAAATGTTTTATTTATGATTTGTGGTGAATTTAAAATGCTATATTTCGAAAAAGATTCTTACATGTAAAACTACTTTTGAAATAAAAAAGATTTTAAAAATGTTATATTCATGATTGCTTATGAGTTTTGAAATTCTAGGTGTGAAAAGTCATTCTCACATGTATGTTTGCCAGATATCCTTACAAATGTGATGCAAGAATTATGATGTATGATGGTTAATGTGAGAATGTTTCTATATGTTGTATCACTGAATGAAAATGAAAGATGTTTTGGGACCTCATGCATACATGTGTTTTCCTGATGAAATGATTTCGAAAGCTGTGGCAATTACCCTCCTAAATTTATTGATGTACATCTATATGAAAAGGAGCCTTACGAGGCTATATGAAAAGGAGCCTGACGAGGCTTTATGTAAAGGAGCCTTACGAGGCTATATGAATGAAAGCATAGTTAGGATGGGTTAAATTGTCCACATTAAAAGCCGAAGGAAAATATTTAAGGAAACGTTTCTGCTAAGAAAGGAATTTAGGTCTCACCAAAGGAAAGAAAAAAAAATGTTTTCGAAAACTCATCATGTATGTGTATGCATATCTTGAACCGGTAGTGAGGTCACTTACTGAGTATTTTAAATACTCATCATTTTTCAAAATGTTTTTCTTTTCAGGTAAAGGCAAGAACATATTTTAGGAGAGTGACAAGGTGGTTTGCTGAAAGGGTCATGGGTGTCATGAGGAGTATAGCTTCCGCATCTAGTTTATGTTTTATTTAAAAATATTTTGTTAAGTAAACTTAATTGAAGTGAAACTATTTCATTTGATTTAACGTTTTGATTCACATTATGTTTTGCAATGATTTTTAAAGGGATCACGGACTAAAAGATTTTGATTGGTTAGCAAAAAAGTTTAATTCTTTCTGTCTTTTACCAAAGATTTCTAAATTCCATTAGCATGCATGTAGTAACGTTCCTAGAAAGTCTAATAGGATAAGTCGAGTCGTTACAATTTATCCCTTTAGGATAGTCCAAAGTAATTGAATGTCAATTTATTTTGAGTTATGGAATGTCAATACAATTTCGAGTGTAATTCAATGGAAAATATATCTATTGTGTACTTTAGGTTGATCTCTCACCCTTAACTCTGTTAAATTGAAAAATAGATCATCTTAATATTATAGATGATAACTTAAAAGTTTTGATCTCTACGATATTGTAATTTTATTAAAACATACATTTTTAATTCTTAAAAAAAAAACAAGAACTTCTTGAAACTAGAGATTATATTTTCGTGGCCAACCTCTAGAATTTTTAATGTATTGCAAAGTTTTAGTGTCAAATGTTGCAGATCAATATGTAATACATGGAGATATATATAAATTGTTTCAAACACTCTATTTTTGTTTGAAAAAGTAAAATATCTCTATTGAAATATAGTTAATTTTTTTTTAGTTCAACAATAATATAGGGTGGGGATTTGAACTTTTAACCTTTTATATGAGGTTATAATGATTTAACTAGTTACGCTATGCAACTATGTTTAAGCTCGTCTATTGAAATAGTTAAAATTGGTTAAGTAAATGTGGGTGATGTTTCTCATATGTTTTTTTAATGAAAGAAATTTAAAAATATTGTAGCAAAAGATTAACTAGATTATATCCATTCTTGTAATGTTTAATTTATTGACAAGAAATATTCGTTTTTTGGCCTTGTATTATGCAGATCTCTGTACCGAACCACTTAAACCCTCTGTGTCGTTTTTCTTCTTCTTCCTTTTTTCTTCTGCATGTTTGAATTTGTTCTTCTTCTCTAATTTTTCGACAAAGCTAGGGCATCTGAATATATTTAGTACAATGAATCAATTTAAACTTAAAATTTGAACTTGAACATGTGGTTAAATTAATATTGGTTAGATAAGACTATGAGTATTGGTTTTTATGATTCTTTTTAATTTTTTTTTGGGTTTAGACTTTTAGATATTGAATTTTGTGTTGTTTCATTGTTTGAGTTCAACAAATGTGGAATTTAGGTAATAGGTACTTTAGCAAGAAGCTATGTTATGTTTGGATTCACTACTCAATTTTATTGTTGATTAGTTACGAGTGTTTTTTTAAATGAGAACCTAGACATTTTATACCCCGTTTGATAACTATTTGATTTTTTAAAATTAAGCTTGTTTTCTCCAAATTTCTCTACAATGATTTTCATCTCTCTCAAAGAAGCATTTGAATTCTTAGTCAAATTCCAAAAACAAAAATAAAATTTTGAAAACTAAGGCCCCGTTTGATAATCATTTAGGCACCGTTTGATAACCATTTGGTTTTTGGTTTTTGATTTTTGAAAATTAAGCTATAAATACTACTCCCACTTATGGTTTTACTTGTTTTGTCATCTACTTTTTGCTTATGTTTTCAAAAACCAAGCCATGTTTTGAAAACTAAAAAAAGTAGTTTTTAAAAACTTGTTTTTGTTTTTAGAATTTGGCTAAGAATTCAAATGCTTCCTTAAGGGAGATGAAAACCATGGTAGAGAAATTGGGAGAAAACAAGCTTAATTTTCAAAAACCAAAAACCAAAAACCAAATGGTTATCAAACGGGGCCTTAGTTTTTGGTTTTTGATTTTTGAAAATTAAGCTTGTTTTCCCTCAATTTCTCTACAATGGTTTTCATTTCCCTTAAGGAAGTATTTGAATTCTTAGCCAAATTTTAAAAACAAAAACAAGTTTTTAAAAACTACTTTTTTTAGTTTTCAAAACATGACTTGGTTTTTGAAAACATAAGCAAAAAGTAGATGACAAAACAAGTAAAACCATAAGTGGGAGTAGTATTTATAGGCTTAATTTTCAAAAATAAAAAATCAAATGGTTATCAAACGGGGCCTAAAAAAGTAGTTTTTGTTTTTGGAAATTGATTAAGAATTTCAAATGTTTACTTATTAGAGTTGAAAACCATTATAGAAAAATTGGGAGAAAACAAACTTAATTTTCAAAAACCAAAAATAAAATACCAAATGGTTATCAAATGGGCTTTAATAGTTGGATTTTAAATAGAACAATATTTGGCTGCATATTGGTGTGTAGTTATATTCCTACACACTATCATTAAATTTTTGACAACTAGGAGAGAGAAGGTAAAAAGGTTTCAATTTTCATTTTCCACCTTTCTCGCACCTAGCTATAAAAAATTTAATAGTAGTATGTAGAAAGATACCTACATATTGGTACACAGTCAAGTAATTTTCTTTTAAATATTCTATTTGCAAGATTTTTATGATTTATTGGTTTTTTTCTTTAACTTGATTTGAATGAAAATGTTGATTTCACTATATATTTAAGTTTAAGTCAATTTTATGAAATTAAAGTTCATCCATTCAACTAAATACAAGATTGAAATCATTTTTCACAAATCTAGAAATTTTCAATGTGGTGTTCACTATTTTTTTTAGGTCACATCTTTCAACTTCAAATAAATAAGATAAAATATAAAAAGTCACTTGATATTTAAATTATTGTGGCATAATCATCTTAATAAAATTTATTTAATATCTATCTCACTAATGGGTATCATCATGGTTATTTGTTTGGACATTAATTCTCCAAGGCCCCTTTTCTCTTCTTGATTTGATTTGATTGGATTGGATTGTATGGACCTAAATTTGGTGGTATAGTTGCTCATTAGTGTCTAGTTAGTCATTCTTTAGCCATCATCTTTGTCAAATTGAATTTTAATGCTCATTCTTTTGTCAACCTTTTCTTATCAAGATTCACAGTACCCTTCAATTTCCACCATACAAAGTGTATTCTTATCAATCATTATGTGGCACTTTAAATCAAAATGGTCTAAACCATTGATTGCACATTTTATTAATCTATGATATGTTAGTAATTATTTTTGGTGTAAAATGAAAACAAATCATCTCACTTTAACGGAAAGTTTTCAAATTCCTTTTAAATAGGGTTAACAAATTTGATGACTTAATTAACAAACTCAATCAACTCAAATGATGAATACTAGAATTTTTGATGACTTGAAATAAACTCAAATCATCTCTGTCACATTTGAAAATTGTTATCATCAGTTGGCTCCATCAATTTTACAATTATGTTACCAAATATCTAAATCTACCTTAAATCAACTCGCCATGTAATCTTTAAATAGTATAATTATTGTGCCACATAAGCGTTAAATTAACAAAGTTAATGACATTAGTCTACGAGGTATAAATTCAACATGAACATAGTTTAACTAGTTAAGACATGTTCCGTCAAAAAAAAAAAAACTAGTTAAGACATGTATTTGCGACCAAGAAGTATTAAGTTTAAATCTTTCAACCCACAAGTTGTTGAACGAAGAAAAAAATATTATTAAATTTTTTTTGAAGCATATCAACCAAATGGACACAACTTTCAACTTGTAATTTTGACCGATATAATATCTATTCATTCAACCAAGTATTTTAACTTGATTGAAATTAATTATGGCTAGTATGACTTCAAACAGTTAATTGTTATGTGCGTTGTCAATGCAATTAATGTCATTTAAGAGTAAAAAAAGGGTACAATTTGGGAAAGTAAAATCAATTTGGGAAAGTAAAATCAATGATAGAATTTCTTTATAGAGAAAAGGTAAAAGTTTTTTTTTTTTAGTACAATATGGGAGTTTAGGGGATTCAAATCACAGACTTTTTGGTCGTTAATACAAACTTTATGTCAGTTGAGCTATGTTCACTTTGATAAAAGATAAAAGTTTTGAAAATGCTTAAATCCTTTTTTGTAAAAGTTTTTGAAAATGCTTAAATCCTTTTTTTAGTCCTTTAAAGTTTATGCTAATTTTGTTTAGTTACTTAATTTTTAAATATTCTGTTTTGATTGTCGTTTATTTTTTTTTAGTCATTTGAAAATTGAACATGTTTCTAAATTAAAATCCTTATTTATGTAGCTAATTCAAGCCTTGTTTGATAGATATATAAGGCATTTGTTACCTTCTATAAAATTAAAGTTCAATTTCTCAACTAATATTTGTTGAACTAAAAAATATATTTGTTCCTAAAGTGACCAAAAACATATCGTGTCTAGTTTTTGTTAAATAATTTAGAGAAAATTAATAAAAGAACTAAAATGACATTTTATTTAAAATCTAAAAACTTCGACACTAAATTTAAAATTTAGAGAAAAAAATTGATTAGGTATATCAAATACGAAAATAAAGTTTTGACAGGAAAATAATCATTCACTAAAGGGCTTGTTTATTTCATGGATTTTGCCATGGGTTTTCAGACCGATATTTAATATCAGTATTTGTTTAATAGGTTTTCACTTTTTAAAACTCAGGATATTATTATTCAAGAAATTTTAAAACTCATCCATCATGAGTTGTCTTATAACCTCCATATAAGTGAGATTTTTATACATGGGAGATGAATAGTAACAATATGACCTAATTAATTAGTTAATTTATATTAATTATTATTATCAATATGTTATTTAAACTCAATAAAATTATAACTAATACATTTATATTATTTTATATTATCTTAACTATGTAATATACAATTTTATTAATATTTTAATTAATTATTTTTCAGCAGAGAGGAGAGAGAAACTACTCATTAATTACTTTCTAATTCTTCTAAAATTTTTTTCTAATTAATGTGAAAATTAATTTCAATTGCTTTAATTTATTGTTAATTAATTAATTATCTAATATAAATATTTTAATTAATTAAAATATTTTTTAATTAAATCTAATAATTTAAATGATTTTTTCACTAAGAAAATCTATATAACATTTTAATATATATTATTTCATTATATGATAGAGAATTAAAAAGTGGGCATGAAACATTTGATGGCTTTGATATGTTTATTATCTAATTAAATAAAAAAAAATATTAATATTTATATGCTTATTTTACCTTCATTCCAAAGAGATAACTGCAAATTTTCATTGATAATTAAATGAAAAATATATGTTAATTTTAAATTATTTTAATATAAGTTTAATGCTAATTGATAAAAGTCAAAAGGTAAAGATAAAAGAGAAAGAAAAATTAGTGAAAAATTAGTGGAAAAATCATAGTTGAAACTTTTACTTTTGAACATGGTTGAATTTTAATACTTTTATTTGTATATAATGTATATAATAATTGTATAATTTTGATTTTATTTGGTTATAAGAAAAAAATATGCTCAAATAAGATTTTTGACAATTTTTTTAGTCATTCTTTAAAATTTTGATAAGTTCATAAACATATTATTTAAATCCCAAGAACAAAACTTGCAAAATAAATCCAGAGACAATTAGTTTCCAGACATTAATTACCTTGTATATCCAAACATAGACATTTAACTATGTTGACAGCAATTGTAAATTTGTAATTTGGGGGAAAGAGGTGGCCTGCAAAAGAGAAAAAGTTAGGCACTGATGTGACATTTGCTACACCAACTCCGATGCTTAAGTTAGAGAGGAAGAAAAACGTTGCAAGCTAGAGTTTAGAAAATGAGGGTTAAGTTGAACTCCATTTCTTTGAGTCATAATGACGTATTTATAGGACTTTTGTTTTCCATATTCCTTTTTAGATAATGATATAAAAAGTTTTTCCTTCTATTTAGGAATTGGATTTGGAAAGGTTAATCTTATCTTGCAAGATTCCCTTGTAATTTGGGTTTACCTCTTTAGTCTAATTTCACCCACAACATTAGCCCCCACTCCCTAGTTAGGATTTGAGATTAGGAGCGTGTGGAGTAATTGTATGGAGCCCGACTTGGGAGTAGCCTATAAAGTTTTGGAGTCATTGTTGACATTTCGAAGTCTGCCTCGAATTCTCTTTAGTTATTGTTGTCCATCATTGTGAGGATATTCAGTCTCCTAGAGTGTCGATTTCTCCGTTTTCCTGTAGGAATCTTAGGGTTTCATGATGCTTATCTTGCATCTTGGTTTCTTCGTTTTCCTATAGGAATTTTAGGGTTTCGTGACACTTATTTTGCGTCTCAGATCATCCCCAGGATTGTGGTCTAACCCCGTAGGTCGGTATCTTCCTGGTGGGTAAGATTCTCTTCTGGATGTGTGTTCGTCCACATCCTGGAGAAATTTAGGGCTCAAAGGTTTTCTTTGGATCTCCCCAAGATTGTCGTCCAACCCCGTAGGGAACATTTTGATCTTTCTAGGGGGCTAAGACTCTTCTCTGGATTCGCAATCTGTGCCATTTTCCTGGAGATAATATGTAAATTCGAGAGCCTCCTTAAATTTAAGTGGGATTGCCATCAAACATCGTAGGGACTATATTGGACTTCCCAACCTCCCGTATGAGGGAATTTTGACCATCTAGTAAACTTTGTAGCTTCTTGCTTGCATAAGTGTATTTTTGAATAGGTGGAATCTGGAATGTTCCATCAATTATTCTACATTCAAAATATAATTTTCATGAATATTATATTTTCTCATATTATATGAAATCACCCTCTAGTTTTAGAGTTATGCAATTCAATGAAGATGAAATATTGATATAGCTGGATGAAATATATTTAATCACTTAAGTAAGGAAAATATGGAATTTTATGAAGTGGTATGTTGTTTGAATAACTTATTATATCATGCAAGCAATTTCAAGACCTCTATAATTCCATGTAATAAATTTCTCTATTGATACTTCATGACATTTTTAATAACTCATGATGTTCAATTCTTCATTAGAGCACAAAAACTGTCATTTTGATGTTATCATGCTAATGACATTTAAATAATTCAAAAATGTAGAGAGCCTGTATAGAGTGCATGAAAATGCTATAACATAGTTAAAAGATCATAACAAAATAATCATGACATGCATAATTTGGTTATTGAATTTAAATATTGCACTATAAAGTTTCAAGTTTGAAGTAAACTTATCTGTGATTTTGCAACTTTGCAGAAACCTTCAAAGTTGATTCCTCCAAATTTGCTTCGCAGTTTCGTTTTTCAGATTTAATTGTTTAAACATTTGATTTCTATATTTTGACATCTTGAGGAGTTCTTGCTTTACAATTCCTCTGTTTAGCCTTCTACTCCAAGAGGATTTTGAATGTAGCAAAGTCTTGACTGCGCATGCACTATTCTTTTTGAAATAGGAATTTGCATACGAATGCTTTTGAATTTCATGGAACACCATCTTTGCAAGCTGCAATTCATCACATTTGGAATAAGCAGCAATCGAAGTGTCAACAATTGAGTCAATCTAGATGCATATGGTTGAATTCCCACTAATCTAATAAAAAATCTATTAAGGGAGCCCAATGTGAGAAAAACCAATAATCATAGTGTTCCCTACTGCATTATCATGAGCCTTAAATAGCTGAAGGTATGAGATTGTGTTGTGGCTGCTTCGAGGTGATTGCTTTGCAATACCATTTAAATGTTTCTAGAGACGTCGGGGCGGTTGTTGCTATAGTCAAAGCTTGTGTTGTTGATGATTGTGGGTTGGAACACCGAAGCTCACCGCTTAGAGTTCATTGAGACCCTTAACTTTTTGTATTGAATTTCTGCCATTGTAGGGGCTGGAGTCGCGCTGAGGTCTGTCATTCGTAAAGCAGGGGTCTGGCGTGTCGGAGGACCTGTTTGCTTGCTGTCCGAAGAAGAGAAAACTCATACGCTCTCAGGCACGCACATAGCCACCACTGGGAACCTTCAGGACGCATTGTGGGTGTGTGGGTCTTTGCCAACTATCGTCATCGACCGTGGAGCTTGCCAGAATCGCAGATGCCACTGATGAAGGAGCTGCTTGCCGTTCGGAGTTGTAGTCGCTGGAGAAGAAGTCTAGAAAGATGGAACGCAGATATGAGGTCTCCAACCACTCGAGCTACTATTCGCGAATTTGGGCTCATCGAAGGTTTGCTGGTTGTCGGACGTTAGAGAATTATCTATGCTCGTGGGAGGGTTGTCAGATGACCACTTGCAGTTGGTCATCGCCAGTCGGAGAAGAATACCGCCAGAGGTGGCGTGTCCTTGTCATGAAGAAGATGAAAGTTGGGTTTTTTTTTTTTTTTTTGTCTTTTCCCTATTTCGTCTTTTACTCACTACTACAAAACAAGGAAATAATGACAGTCAGAAAAAAATGCGCCTGGAAAATGATGACGGACGAAATGAAAAAGCGCGAAAATTTAAAAAGAAAAATTAAACATCTACAATGTCGTGCATTGTCCGACATTGTAGATTCCCCTATGATGTTGGGCAAAGCCCGACATCATATATCTTTTTTTAAAAAAATTTCCCTTTCTATTCGCACAATAGAAAGCTCAGACTCTCTCTCCCTGACCCTCATCTCTTCTCTCACTCTCACTCTCACTCTCACTCTCTCTCCCTGACAACAGGCCATTCGCCGTTCGCCGTTCTCCGTTCAGTAGGCCATTTCTCCAATCGTCCGCTGTTCCTCTGACTTTCTTTGCTTTGCCGTGGCTTGAGTTTTCATTCAGATCTAGACTGAGGTTGTTCGCCATTCGTCTTGAGTTCTCTGCCTTGGTGGATTTTCGTCTCCCCGTCAGTTTGTCGAGTAGATTTTCACCGGAGGTTGCGTGGGTATCGTTTTTGACTGAAAATCTTCAGATCTATAGCCGTGGGTACCGTCTTTTTCCCTTTTTTTTTTTTTATTGATTTTGTTGCTGAAAAAATGTATGGAAAATGAAAAATCTTCATATCTATAGCCGTGGATACCGTCTTTTCCCCCCTTTTTTTTTTATTGATTTTGTTGCTGAAAAAATGTAAGGAAAATGAAGAAAATTTAGAAATTTGTTGTGGGTACCATCATTAGGATGGTTATGTGCTTTAATTTTGTGGGTATTGACTGTTTTTGTGTAGATCTAGAAATCGTGTGCACTAGATTGACTAAGAAAAAATTCAATTTTGTTTTAGGAGTTTGATTTTGTTTGTTTAGATTGTTTTTGAAGTTCACTAAGATATTTTGTTATATTTCTAAAATTTGCTTAATTTTAATAGTTGGTTTATGTTAATTTTTTATAAGTTTAGATTTGATAAGTTTAAATTTTGTGTTTGTTTAATGAGTATAGTTGTGTGTGGTGGGGGGAGGTTGAGAATGTGGGAGAGGAGGTTGAGAATTTTTGGCTATTAAGTTTGTTATATTCTTAAATTTTGCTTAATTTTAATTTTTGGTTTATGTTAATTTTTTATGAGTTTTGATTTCATAAGTTTATATTTGTGTAAGTTTAATTTGATGAGTTTAGTTGTGATGGAGGAGGGTTGAGAACTTTTGGTTATTAAGTTTGGTTAGATTCTTAAGTTTTGCTTAATTTTAATAGTTGGTTTATGTTAATTTTTGTTTTAGTTTAATGAGTATAGTTGTTGGGGGAGGGGGGGGGGGGGGTTGAGAACTTGAATTATGATGTGATGGGGGAGAAGTTGAGAACTTTCTATGTTTTGCTTAATTTTAATTGTTGGTTTATGTTAATTTTTGTGTTAAGTTTAATGAGTATAGTTATTGGGAGAGAGGGGGGGTTGAGAACTTGAATTATGATGTGATGGGGGAGGGGTTGAGAACTTCCTATGTTTTGCTTAATGATGGAGGAGGGGTTGAAAACTTTTGGTTATTAAGTTTAGTAAGTTTTGTTTAATTTAATGGTTGGTTTATGTTAATTTTTTAAGAGTTTAGATTGAATAAATTTAGTTTTTTTTTGTTTGTTTAATGAGTATAGGGGGGGGGGGGTAAGAACTTGTATTTTGATGTGATGGGGGGAAGCATTGAGAACTTCCTAACGTTTGCTTAAATTTAAATGTTGGTCTATGTTAATTTTTGATGAGTTTAGATTTTATAAGTTTATGTTTGTGTTAGTTTAATTTGATGAGTTTAGTTGTGATGGAGGAGGGGTTGAGAACTTTTGGTTATTAAGTTTGGTTAGATTCTTAAGTTTTGCTTAGTTTTAATAGTTGGTTTATGTTAATTTTTGTTTTAGTTTAATGAGTATAGTTGTTGGGGGAGGGGGGTTGAGAACTTGCATTATGATGTGATGGGGGAGGAGTTGAGAACTTTCTATGTTTTGCTTAATTTTAATTGTTGGTTTATGTTAATTTTTGTGTTAAGTTTAATGAGTATAGTTATTTGGGAGAGAGGGGGGGGGGGGGGGAGGGGGGGTTGAGAACTTGAATTATGATGTGATGAGGGAGGGGTTGAGAACTTCTTATGTTTTGCTTAATGATGGAAGAAGTGTTGAAAACTTTTAGTTATTAAGTTTAGTAAATTTTGTTTAATTTAATGGTTGATTTATGTTAATTTTTTTTATGAGTTTAGATTGAATAAGTTTAGTTTTTTGTTTGTTTGTTTGTTTGTTTAATGAGTATAGGGGGGGGGGGGGGAGGGGTTACGAACTTGTATTTTGATGTGATGGGGGGAAGGGTTGAGAACTTCCTAACTTTTGCTTAAATTTAAATGTTGGTTTTTGACGAGTTTAAATTTGATAAGTTTAATTTTTGTGTTAGTTTACTTAATTTTTGTTTTAGTTTAATGAATATAGATTAAACTTTCAAGCAACCAGTTTTATAGCTGTGGATAAGTCATGGATGTCAAAGAATCGGATGTCACCAGAATATAATTTAGGAGTTGAGATGTTCATAGAAAATGGTCTACGACATTCAAATAGGTCAGATGCCATTTGTTGTCCATGTTTGAAATGTGTGAATACAAAGTCTCAAAATGTGAATGTAGTAAGAGACCATTTATTTATTTATGGTATTGATCAAAGCTATAAAACATGGATTTGGCATGGTGAATCACTACCGATTAAGAGAAACAATGAAAACGTCTCTACTAGTGAAAAGGAGGAAGTTAAAGTTGAAGATAAAGGTGTTGATGACACAATAGGAATGTTTGAGGTTGCACATAGTTATTTTAATGACAAGTCCCTAATTTTTGATGAAGTACTAGATGATGCCAAGAAACCATTATACTCAAATTGTAAGAATTTTACCAAAATATCTGCAGTGATAAAGTTATATAATTTGAAAGCAAAACTTGGATGGAGCGATAAAAGTTTCACTGAGTTGTGAGCATTAGTCCGTGACATCTTACCAAGTCCTAATGAAATTCCGAGTTCTACGTATCAAGCAAAAAAGATCTTATGTATTCTTGGAATGAAGTATGAAAAGATTCATGCATGTAGCAACGATTGTTGTTTGTTTAGAAAAGATCTTTTGGATGCAGAAGTATGCCCCACTTGTGAAACATCAAGATGGAAGCTTCGTAAAAATTTGAAGGATGTGATGAAAAACATTCCAGCAAAAGTCATGTGGTATTTCTCTCCTATTCTAAGATTTGAACGAATGTTTCGCAGTAAAGAAATATCGAGATTTGGTATGCCAAGAAACGAATGTTTCGTAGTCATGTGGTATTTCTCTCCTATCCCAAGATTTGAGCAAAAGTTTGTTGACTTGGCATGCCGAGAAACGAGTAATTGATGGGTACATACGACATCCTGCAGACACACTATGGTGGAAACAAGTAGACAATTTGTTGCCAGAGTTTGGTTTAGAACCTAGAAATCTTCATCTTGCTCTTTCAACTGATGGGGTCAATCCACACGGTGATCTTAGTAGTAGATATAGTTGTTGGCCAGTTATGTTGGTGACGTACAATCTACCCCCATAGTTGTGCATGAAGCGGAAATTTTTGATGTTAAATGCATTAATATCTGGGCCTAAACAACCAGGAAATGACATAGATGTTTATTTAGCTCCATTGGTTGATGATCTGAAAAAACTTGGGAATGATGGAATTGAATGTTATGATGTATATCAAGAACAATGTTTCACACTCAAGGCTATTTTATTGTGGACTATTAATGATTTTCCTGCGTATGACAATTTATGTGGTTGTACAGTAAAAGGATATCATGCATGTCCAATTTGTGGGGAGAAAACGTCATCCACTTATTTGCCAAAAGGAAAAAAGATGGTGTATCTTGGACATCGAAAATATTTACCTAGTTATCATCCATATAGAAGACAGAAGAAAACTTTTAATGGTAAACAAGAATTGGAATTCGCTCTCAAACCATTAAGTGGAGAGGTATTTTTGCAAAAACAAGTAGACTTCAATATTCGTTTGGTAAGAAATCAAAAAAGAAAAAAAATAATGGAAATCTTTCAAACACTTATTGGAAGAAGAAGTCTATTTTCTTTGAGTTAGAATATTGGAAACATTTTCACGTGCGACATTATTTAGATGTGATGCATATTGAAAAGAATGCGTGTGCAGATATTATTGGCATGTTACTTGATATTCTTGGCAAGACAAAAGATGGATTAAAAACTCGTCTAGATTTAGTTGAATTGAACATTAGATAAGAGTTGGCCCCTCAAGTGGGAGAGAAAAAAATATTCTTACCTCCAGCATGTTATACATTATCGCGGATGGAGAAGTTGAATTTGTGTAAGACACTATCATAAATTAAAGTACCGGAATGTTATTTATCGAACATACAAAGTTTAGTGTCACTCACAGATTTGAAACTTTATGGGCTTAAGTTGCATGACCACCACGTTCTTATGCAACAATTATTACCTGTGGCAATAAGTGGTATTTTACCCAAACATGTTAGATATGCAATTATTCGCCTATGTTTCTTCTTCAATATTATATGTAGTAAGGTGATCGATTCATCTAAGTTAAAAGGTTTGCAAGAGGATGTAGTTGTCACTTTATGCTTGTTAGAGAAATATTTTCCACCGACATTCTTCACGATAATGGTACATCTTGTGGTCCATCTTGTAAGAGAGATAGAATTTTGTGGACCAGTTTATTTGAGGTGGATGTATCCTTTTGAATGATATATGAAAGTCCTAAAAGGTTATGTGCGAAATAGAAATCGACCAGAATGATGCATTGGAGAAAATTATATTATAGATGAGGCTGTAGAGTTTTGTTATGAATTTCTCTCTGGAATTGAGTCTATTGGGTTATGCTCATTGACAAGGAAAAATAATTCAGACATTGATAGACCATTGTCTGTTGGTCATTATATTAATCCCAGTAAGGAACAATTGGATCAAGCTCATCTTTATGTTCTTCAAAATGTAAATGATGTGCTTCCATATGTAAGGTACGCAAATCTCAAACTTTTTACATAATTTTCTAATTATGTGATCTAAGAACTTTGACATTTTCATATGTTACATGAATTCAACAGGCAACACATGGAAACTTTATGTAAACTCAATCCCAGTAGATCCAAAAACAAAAAAGTGGCTTCAAGATGAGCATAATCGCACATTTAGCAGTTTGCGAGCCATACTTTTTAATAAGTGGGTGTAATGTTAATTCCAAATTAATTTAAAACCTAATTTCAAGTTGGACTTGCTTTCGAGGTGCCAAACAACTCCATATCATCTTCTTTAAGATGGATAGCTCATGGGCCTCGTCCAAATATGGCCACATATAGTGGTTATGTGGTTAATGGTATTCATTATCATACGAAGAAATACGATGATATTAGGGATGTCCAAAATAGTGGAATCATTATAACAACTAATACAATGCACGTTTCCAGTGCTAAGGATAAAAATTTTATTATGTCGGACATGACCTTTTATGGTGTAATACAGGAAATATGGGAGCTTGATTACCATCAATTAACTTTTATTTTATTAAAATGTGATTGGGTTGAGAATAATAATGGAGTTAAAATAGACGAGTTTGGGTTTACAACTGTAGACCTTAATTGCATTAGACATAAATCAGACTAATTTATTTTAGCCTCTCAAGCCAAACAAGTATTCTACGTGAAAGATCTTCTTGATCCTCGATGGTCAATGGTTTTAACCCCTACTCCAAGAATAGTTGAAAATGATTTTTTCGAAGATGAAGTGGCAGATATTGTTCAAGATTGTGGATATGCGGTCTTAGAAACAATGCCCAATATTGATGTATCTCATGAAATTGACGAAATGTCATCTACATATCTTAGAAATGATTGTGAGGGTACATGGATTGATAAATAATGTATTAAATATGGTATGTCATTTAGTAATTTAGTCACATTGTTATGAGTTAATGTATCTTTCGAGTTATTATATATTATGTTGTATTTTATGATGTTTTTTTCTTGCAGATTGTTACAATGAGTGATTCGAGTAGCAGCAGTGATGACGGAGTCAACGTAGCTATTCATATGGAGGCTAGACAGACTGCTCAACGAGGTCTCACTACTATGCGTGAATTGGCACGCATAAGAAATACTGAAGAACGCTTAGTCATCCAATACAATAATCAAGGTCAGACTGTAGGTGAAAATGCAAATAAAATGCAAAACTATATTGGAGTTTGTGTTAGACAACAAATTCCATTGATCTACAACAATTGGAAAGAGGTTCCACAAGAATTTTTTTTGATTGTGTAGAGGTAAGAATTAATTTAAGGTAAACATTTTTTATTATGTAGAGGTAATTAATTTTTTATGGTGATTTTTCCTATGTAGATGTCGTTTGTGGTGGACTCTAGGTCCAAACATGCTATTCTTCAATCGGCGTAAACGAAGTTCTGGACATTTAGATATACATTGACTCAAAAGTACATACTTCCATTCAAAGATGAACCATCTTTGTTGAAAAGTCCTTCTGAAAGGTATTCACACATTAATCAAGAACAATGGGAGGCATTTGTTAATGTAAGAATATTTGAAGAGTGGGAGGTAACTACATTATACTAATATGTTTTTCAATATTAGTGAAATTGTTTCAAAGACTTAAATTAATGGTCTTATGTTATAAAGGCGCTTAGTCGTGTCCAGAAAGAACGAAGGAAAAAATGTAAATATAATCATCATATCGCTCGTAAGGGATATGCAAACTTGGCCGAAGAACTAGTGAGTAACGTTAATTAAATTATTTTTTATGACTATATGTTGATGAGAATTAATAATGTGTATGTTCATATATAAATTGTCAGACGATCATTCCAATCGTGCAACTTTATGGAAGGAAGCCCGAAAAGGAAAGAATAATGAATACTTCGATGACGACACTAAACAATGTGTTAGTCGAATTGTAAGTTTAAACATTTTTATTTTAAGAAGATGTAGATATAATTCTTAGATTAAATGTCATATGATTATGTGTTCCTTTGATGATTGAAATGTGTGAATCTAAATGGTTGTGACAGGACGAGTTATCTATGGCACATCAAGGTAAAGATATTTGACAGAAGCACTGGGCACGCCAGAACATAGGGGACGTGTTAGGGGAGTGGGTAAGTTTGTTAAACCATCATTTTACTTTAATGTCGTTAGAGGACAATCAAAACTGGGTGAAGATTCTGGCAACAAAGGCGCAACTCGAGGCTCGCAATCAAATAAGGGTTCAAGTGTAGGAAGTAATGTTTCAAATACGAAGTCAAAAAGAAAAGAGATCATTGACGAGCTAGAAAAATTTTTAGAGGTAACTTTTATTTATATTGTGTAACTTAACCATATGACGTGACACTTAACTTATTTCTTTTAAATTTTTGAAGGGAACACCATGCCACCTGGCTATAAGATCAGTGGATAACATTGTTGCTGTAGGCACAATGTATGAGTCTGATGTTCAATTTCCAACTATTCATGGAGTTCCACTAGGAGCCAATAATGTCAGAGTGGTGGTAGATATGATCATGGGCGAAGATGTTACCATACCAATTCCTTTAATGGGAGAAATAGAAACTTTATATCAAGCGATGGGTAACTTCGTGGCATGGCCTCGTGAACTTGTATTTCTAAATATGGCTAAAAAGGTATGTCTTTTGCCAACTTATATGTTTTTGTTATTCTTCATTTATAATTTCAATTTTGTTTGTGATAGGTTTCTTCTTCGGCCAAACCTAAGAAAGATGTTGCTGTCAATGTCCCTGTTTCACAATCTTCTAACTACACGGATGTCCACGTTACTATCAAGCTCTTGAAACGATATGTTATGCTCTATATGCAAGAGGGCGATACAATTCAAATCAACTTGAGCGAGCACATTTTCGGAAAGGAGAAAGTAATTTATCTACATCGTGACGATATCATGCATTATTGTGGGATGGTGGAGATAGGCTATTCATGTATAGTCACATACATTGCGTAAGTATACAAAATCTATTACATTTTTTGATTTATGGACTACGTTTTTTTAATGTTTTATGATAATTTTAATTTTCTTTAGGTATCTTTGGACTGTATGTGACTACGAAATAATCAGTAAGTTCATGTTAGTTGATCAAATAACCATTTCAAATTACATAAAGTGTTAAGAAACTCGTTGCAGAAATCCAGCCAACAGGTTACACATGGTTAATTTGGATTTGGATCAACGAGTACTCATCCCATATAACACTGGGTAAGTAATGACAATTTAAATTACTTTAACTTAATTATAGTTTTGTTTTATTCTTAAACAATGATATTAGAATAGTCATTGCTAATAGTTATCATTGGATGTTGATCGTTATCCATCCGCGAGAGAACACTGTTTATATATTGAACTCTTTACGCAGCAAAATCGAAGAAAGTTTTCAAGGAACCATAAATACGTAAGTGTTTTAAACTTTTATAGTTGTTAATTTCTACATTTATATTATTCTAATGTTTCAAGTTATTTAGATCATTGAGAATGTGGCAAGCTAAACACTCACTCCCACAATATCGCTCTAATATCATTTGGAAACTTGTAAAGGTAAATTTACATTGATTATATTCTTTATTTGAACTCTTTGGAAAGAAATCTTATATGTATAACTCAAGTATGTTGTTTTTCAATTATTTTACATGTAGTGCCCCCGCCAATTGGGTTCTGTACAGTATGGATACTATGTGCAAAAGTATATACGAGAAATAGTGCACACTCTAGTATCTCCATAAGTAACCTTGTACGTAATATTCCTTTATCTTTTAAGTGATTATAACTATATGATTTATTCTTATGTTATATGTATATTTATTTTTATTTGTAGTTTAACAGCAAAAGTGCATATAAACAAGAAGAAATTGAAGAGATTCGAATAGAATGGTCTGATTTTGTTGGAAGATTTGTGTAAAGTTATTTATGGATTCGTTGAGTAGAGATTTGATGTAAGTAGTAGATTTAATTTATGTCTTTTTAGATGTAGAATGAAAATATTTGTTTATAAATATACTAGAAGTGTGTACATTTGGATCTTGTTGAATGTAGTTTGTGGAGAGACGGGTGGCCCTATTGTTTGTTGTTTAGATGTACATATGCATTCTTCTGAAACTTGTGTTGTATCTTGTTGGAAGTAGTTTGTGGAGGGACGGGTGGTCCTATTGTTTGAAGTTTAGATGTATATATGCATTCTTCTGAAACTAGTGCTGGATCTTGTTAGCTGTAGTTTGTGGAGGAAATGTAGTTTATGGAGGGACGAGTGGTCCCGTTGTTTGAAGTTTAGATGTACATATGCATTTTTCTTAAACTAATGCTGGATTTTGTTAGTTTTGGATTGTTTTGGTGGAGGGACGGGTGGTCCCATATATGTGTATAATATAGAAGTGAATTGCATTATTTCAGGTTAGTTTTTGGTTGTTTTAATAGGTCATGCCGAAATTTCCCTAGGTTTGATTCAGTTTTGGTAAATGAATGCTAAAGAATCTTCTTAGTGAATTAAGTATGTTAGTTTTATCTTAATGTATTAATGCATTATGATATAGAAGTGAATTACATGTGCCTTATTTCAGGTTAGTTTTTGGTAGTTTTAGTAGAGGTCATGCCGAAATTTTCAGTTTTTGGTTTTTGTTAAGTTTTAGGAAAGATCAACTATGGTTCCATTGTTTGTTGTGTAAATTGCATGTATAAAGAAAGTTGTTGTTTAGATGTACATATTCATTCTTTCGAAATTGTTGTTGGATCTGGTTGAATGTAGTTTGTGGAGGGACGGGTGGTCTCATATATGTGTATAATATAGAAGTGAATTGCATTATTTCAGGTTAGTTTTTGGTTTAGGTAGTTTTTGAAGTATGTATCCTTGTTACTTTGTAATTGTGATTTGTTTTGGATTTTTTGTTTCTTCGAAACAATAATAGTGTAATAGGTTGATGATGGCTTTGAGCTTAATGATAAATGTTTTGATTTTTTAATTATGAAATGAACTCTTGTTGGCCCTCATATGGGACGTTTTGTTGGAGGATGTTCTGAATGGTTGCCTAAATCAATAAAGAAATTAGAGTTGTATTTTTATTATTCCCATGTATTGTGATTATAATGAATTTACACATGTTATCACATTTGTATGAAAAGCTGAATGAATAGAAGACATTTTTCTGATAGGCTAATATCATATATTGAAATCTATCGCTGATGGATTGCAGTCACATATTGAAGTTTATCACTCATATATTGATATTCCTCTTTGTAATACAACAACGATATTAGAGAAGAATATTAGTATATCAGTAATAGACTTCAATATGTGACTTAAGTCTATCACTGATAAATTGATATCAGTATCATTAACTTACATAACTTTTTTTTTATTTACAATAATATGAAATTATGGTTAAGCTTCCAATAGTTGTTTTTCATAGTGGGCGATGGAATGGTAAAGATTGTAATGAGAATTACAAGTGACAATAATAAAAGTCTATTGGTGATAGTCACTTATAGAATTCTATTTGTATTGATAGATTTCTATCACTTATAGAATTCTATATGTATTGAAAGTCTATTTGTGATAATCCCTGATAGACTTCAAACAAATAGAATTTTATCAACAATAGAAGTCTATCAGTGATAGTATAGACTTCAATCATACATAATTCTATCAACAATAAAAATCTATCAGTGATAGACACTGATAGACTTCAATACTGATATAATTCTATCAACAATACAAGTTTATGATTGAACTAAGTTATCTATGATTGAAGTCTATAAGTGATAGACTTCTATCACTTATAGACTTCAACACAGATTGTAACGACCCTACTTATCAAATTAGACTTCTTAGGGACGCTACCACATACATTCTACTATAAATTCAGAAATCTTTAATAAAGATACAAAAAGATCCAATCATTTATTAAACAATCAAAAACTTTAGCTCGGGATCCCTTTATTTCAAAACATAAGAATAAACCAAAACATTTAAAATCCAAAAATAATTTGTAGAACTCGACAGTTAAAAGGTCATAAAAAAAATAAAATAAAATGCTAGCCTATAAGAGTTTGCGGAAGTAAAACTTTTCTACGTCACCCATGGCCTCTGCAGCAACTACCAAGTCATTCGCCCATGATGCCCTTGCCTTTACTTGAAAAGAAAAATATTTTTTGAAAATGGTGAGTATTTTACAATACTTAGTAGGTGACCTCACTACCGGGTCAGAATATGCATACACACACATAATGAGTTTTCGAAAACATTTTCTTTCTTTCCTTTGATGGGACCTAAATTCCTTTCATAGCGGAAACGTTTCTCTTTCAACTTTTCTCTTTGGCTTAATGTGGACAGTTAACCCAACCTAACATCTCCTTTTCATTTAACCTTTTCAGGTTCCTTTTCATCTAACCTTTTCAGGTTCCTTTTCATATAGCCTCGTAAGACTCCTTTTCATATAGATGTACATCAATAATTTTAGGGGGTAATTGTCACAGCCTTCGAAATCATTTTTTATCATGAAAACATAATGTATGCATGAGGTCCCAAAGCATTTTAAATTTTTCATTCCATGATGCAACACAAGCAACATTCTCAATCATTTATCATAAATCAAAATCATAAATCATGCATAACATTCATGAGAAGATTTGGCAATCAACAAGTGAAAATCCTTATATATATATATATATAACAAGCATTTTGAAATTTATAAAAACATTCATAATAAAATATTTATAAAACTTTTTAATTCAAATATATATATATATATATATATATATATATTTTCAATTCAGTTCCTGACTTGCATTTAAGCATATCTGCATAAAATCCCTTACCTTGGCTAAGCTCAAGAATCCAATCACCCAATTGCTCACCAACAATTTCTTCGCCTTGAACCTCAGCCAAACAATTTGGAGCCTAATTCAAACCATCCTAAGGTTAGAAACAATTTCTAAGATTCATAATTCATCCCAAAGTTCCTTCCACCAAACTAAAGTTCCAAAATTAAAGTTAATTCCTTAACATTTAACTTAATCTCAAATTGGTGGTTAAAATTAAATTTAAGTCACAAGATCCATGGGTTATTCTTATGTCAATTTTAATCTACCATACAATCTCAAACTTAAGGACCTTTGTGACTTACCAAAAATTCGACTCCAATGGTCCCAAATACCCACTGGACAACAACTTAAGGGCGCCGCGCTCGTGAATTTGATGCCGGATTGGAGTGGGTATCCTTTGAAACAAAGTCAATATTCAAGAATTAAATCTTACCCAAATCCAAGATCAACTAAGAACCATTGAAGAAATTGATTGCTTACCCACAGATGAAACTTGCTGGACTGGAAAAAGATTGAACTGATCGAGTACACGAGCTCGCAAGAAGAGGCGGCGTGTGAACAGGGGTGGCGCACCTGATCGGTACGGCAACGAATCTGGCGAGCGGGACTCGGGGCGGTCTGGCGGATGGTGATCTGCAGCGAGCGGCGGTGCGGGCTTGAAGGGGTTTGCAGCGGCAGCACTCGAAGAGTTGCTGGAGGTGGCGTCGTTCGGGGGTTGGTTCGGGTGAGTTGAAGATGCAGATCGGCCTGGTTTGCGCGACTGGTTTGCTGATCGAGCGGGGGTTCTGGTCGTGGCTAGCGATGCTCGGGTCGCGGTTGCATGCGGCTGCAATTCGTGCGGCGGAGAGCAGTGCTGCAGCAGCGGAGCACGATCTGCGGTGAGCTGCAGAAAAGAAATTTTTTTTTTTGCTTCAATGGGGTGCTTGTCGAAAAACCCAAAGGGAGGAAGAAGAAGATGAAGAAGGAGTAGTTTGGCTTGGCTTGATTTGGCTTGAAACTCACCTAGGGCTGCGTGCAGATTAAAATAATAGAGAGGGAAATTAGTGGGCTTGGCTTCTCTTGGGCTTGGCTTGGCTAAAATTCAAATAAATAACCAATATACCCCAAACATCAATTAAATCCCTTTTTCCTTCTTTCTTCCCAATATACCCTCAATTCTCAAATTCCAAAAATGCAAAACTTCAAATTAAACATCAACACGCCTCAAACATAAAATTGGCCTTTCAATTAATTTAAATCTCAAAATTAAAACTTTAATTAATACCTGAAAGTGTCGGTCGTTACACAGATAAAATTCTATCAACAATACAAGTCAACAATTAAGCTAAACTATCTATGATTGAGTCTATCAATGATAGACTTCGATCACTTATAAGTCTATCACTTATAAATGATTGATGTCTATCACTGATAGACTTATATTATTGATAGAATTCTTATCGAAGTCCATCAGCGATAATCCTTTGATAGATTTCAATACAAGTAGAATTCCATCAATAATATAAGTCTTCAATACAAATATAATTATATCAACAAATACTAGTCTATTAGTGATAGTCTTCTATCACTTATAATCTTCAATCATTATGATGTGTGTTTTTTCTTATGGGCTGATGGGTATTTGATGGGCTTTTTAGTCTTTTTACATGGGCGGATGGGTGTTTGTGCCATATTTGCAAATTATTTTGGGGTGTGCAATATTTGCCATTAATTTAGGTCAGGTTGCTATATTTGTAACTGGCTGTAATTGATGAAGTTATTTCAAATTTATGATTTTTTTTTCGTGACAAACCAACTATATTCTAATAACTTTCTAAATTTATTTAATTTTCTTTCTATAAATTATTTAATAAACATCAAACAAAACTAAATAGAAGATTACATTTACTGTGATTATTTCATTAGTGATAGAAGCCCTATTACTGTAGACTTCATTTACAACATATAGCATGCATTTTGTACAAGTTTATCATTGATAGCAATCTATCACTTCTATCACTGATAGACTACATTAGTCGTGATTTGAAGTCTATCAACGATAGACTTTTATCACTGATAAACTTCAATCACAACGACACGTAATCTATTAGTGATAGACTGCTATCACTGATAGACTAGTACAATAGCACATAATCAACAATAATTACGCAGTTGTGATTGAAGTCTATCAGTAATAAACTTTTATCATCGATAGACTTCACTCACAATAGTAGTCTATCAACTAAACTTTAATAATGCATCATATTAATCTGATTAAACATCAATCAAACAAAGAAAAAAAATATAACAATGCAATCAAACAACAAACAACAAACAACAACAAAACATATTAGAAAAAAACATAATGCAAAGGAAAAAACAGTAAACTAAACCAACTAAAAACATCAAACAAAACCAAATAAAAGAAGGATAATGCAACATAAATAATTGGTTAAAATAAGCAAACAAATTACATTTATTATGATTACTTCATCAGTGATAGAAGCCTATCACTGATAGATTTCATTCACAACATGTAGCAAGTCTTTCAGTGATAGTAGTCTATCACTTCTATCATTGATAGTCTACAATGCGTAGTGATTGAAGTCTATCAGTAATAGACTTTTGTCACTAATAGACTTTAATCACAATGCATATATTCCATTTCTTAAGATTTAAGGTTCAATCCCTCATCTCCACATTCATTAAAATAAAAAAAAAATTGTTTGATAATTTCACAACAAAATTGTATATTTTCTAGACACGATATTAAAGATAGTTTTTTTTAAAAAAAAAAAAATTGTCTACTTAATCATGAAATTAAATCATGTAATTGACCAACTTAATTATTCAAAATTTTAATATCTTCAAAACTATCTCATTATTGTCAAAGTGAGCATAGTTCAGTAGCAATTGACATGTACCTTAACCAAGAGATTAGAGATTCATGAAATCATGTAATTGACCAACTTAGTTATTCAAAATTTTAATATCTTCAAAACTATCTCATTGTTGTCAAAGTGAGCATAGTTTAGTGGTAATTGACATGTACCTTGACCAAAAGATTAGATATTCGAATCCTCTTACCTCAAACATTCTTGAATTCAAAAAGAAGACTTTCCTAAAATATTATTTTAAACATATTATTAAACACATAACACTAACAAAACTTTCCTAAAATGAAGGGGTTACTTATACAATGCTATCAGAATATTTTTCTATATTTTTAACAAAAATTACATAAAAAGTGTTTGTATAACTAATTTTTCAAAGTTTTTTGTTCTTTTTTTACAATTTCTTTTTCTTTTAAATAATAAAGTAATTATTCTTTTCTAAAATAATAAATTTGTGAAGAATGATTCTAATATGCACAATAACATTAAATTTTACAAATCATTCCATCCTAATTTTCATAAATAATATTTAAAACAAAAATTACTTTTTTTTCAAAACAAAATTTCCAATGATCTGAAAGCTACCCAATGGTGATTAGGATAATATATCTATAATATATTAAAAAACTACGATCTTTGGAAAACGTTTTTGAACAATTATGTCCCTTATTTTATTTATATATTTACAAACTGTGCTATTGGCAATTAATTATAAATGGTAAATTAATTAATTAAATAATAATCCACAAGAATAAATATACAAATAAAATTAAAAGGTTAATTACGAAATTGTCTTTTTATCTTCCAAGAAGTTATAGATTTTTAAATTAAATAATTAATAATCAATAATTGAATTTCAAGAGTTTTGAAAATTTAAAAATTTAAGATTTTTTCCATACTCTTTAATGAATTGATTATTAATAGATTTCTAATAAATTAAATTTAATATAATAAATTAAAATTTAAATTTTCTAACGAAATAAACTTATTATTTGATGCTATCATGTCTTGTCAACTATTGTAATATAATATTATTTTAAATTTGTTAGTTTTATATTATCAATTATGTGTATTTTTTTTTTGAGACGAGTAATATTTTTATTCATATATAGTTAATATTGAAATTGATAAAATAATTTTTAAAAATTACCTAAAGAACATGAAAAGTAAAATATAAAAGATTAGTTTCATTTTATTTTCTAGAAATTAATTTGATTAGAACTAATAATTAAAATAAAACAAAAATTGGAATTTGAAAAGTTTTGTAACATTCAACTTCTACAACTATATATAAGACTTCTCTCCTACTTTTGTTTTACACAAAATTGAGTGTCATATTTCTCAGTTGTTTTTAGTCTTCCCTCAATTTATTCTCTCAAAATTTTTATATTTAGATACTTGAAAATGAGATATAATCTCGTTGAAGAAGAACATTTGAAAAGAAGATAGAAATGTTAGCTCATTGCTAACAAATCATGCAAAGAATAGCTATGCGAATGTACAACTTTTTGGAAGCATAACCCTTCATGGTTGAAGAAGATGGTTAAGGAAGATGAATTATCTTAATTTATTTTTGTTGTCTTTTATTTATGTGTAGTATAGTAGAAAATAAAAGTATGGTTGGAGTGTAATAACCTATGACACAATTTTGTTTGGTCTCTATGAATTGCAAAGTATCAATTATATATGTTAGTGTTTTCTAAATTTTATTTGTTAGTTTGAGTTTAAGCACCAGATATATATGTTTAAACAAAACTATGTCAAACATAGGTATCAATCCCTCTTATAGGTATATTCAATTATTTTATTTAATATTGTTGTGTTGTTGTTCTAAAATTTTATGCATGGTAGAACTCTTTTAATTTTTACGTAAAATTTAATATTATCATTCTAATATGATTAATGATTAGTTTTTTTTTTCTTATTCTAACCATAATAATAGGGGGTAAGACTACTATCTTTGTTTTTTGATATTTTTTAAAATGGAATATATATATATATATATATATATATATATATATATGTAAACAAAAAATGAATTAGTTAAAAATAATATTCTATATATTTTTTGAAATATTTTCTTTAAAAAAATGCAATTTCTTTTATTGTGCATGTTGGAAGTGCGACCAAAGTCCCACATCGGCTAGATAAGGGGAAGATCACGGGTTTATAAGTGAGGGACACTATCTTCATTGGTATGAGGCATTTTGGGTGAAACCAAAAATAAAGCCATGAGGGCTTATGCCCAAAGTGGACAATATCATACCAATGTGGAGATCTGTCGAGGGTCGTTGTCCCTTACAATTGGTATCAGAGCCATGCCCCTTGAGCCGTGATAGGTAGAATCCTCGGGTGCCGAACAAAGGAGGCGAGGCCCGAAGTCATAGTCATGGTGGAGATCCGTGGTAGAGAGCTTTATCGGATAAGGCAGTGTGCTCCAGGTAAAGGAGTTGGCCTGGACTGGCGATGTACTCCGATAAAGGAGTTGGCCAAGATAAGAGTTAGACGGATAGATGACTATTTGAGGGGAGGCTCGGTTGGTACTTTGCTCGAGGAAAGGATTGTTGGGAGTGCGACCAAAGTCCCACATCAGCTAGATAAGGGGAAGATCATGGGTTTATAAGTGAGGGACACTATCTCCATTGGTATGAGGCCTTTTGGGTGAAACCAAAAATAAAGCCATGAGGGCTTATGCCCAAAGTGGACAATATCATACCAATGTGGAGATCTGTCGAGGGTCGTTGTCCCTTACAATTGGTATCAGAGCCATGCCCTTGAGCTGTTGATCGGTAGAATCCTCGGGTGCCAAACAAAGGAGGCGAGCCCCGAAGGCATAGTCATGGTGGAGATCCGTGGTAGAGAACTCTATCGAATAGGCTGTGTGCTCCGGTAAAGGAGTTGGTCAGGATAAGAGCTAGACGGATAGATGACTATTTGAGGGGAGGCTCGGTTGGTACTTTGTTCGAGGGGAGGATTATTGGGAGTGCGACTAAAGTCCCACATCGGCTAGATAAGGGGAAGATCATGGGTTTATAAGTGAGGGACACTATCTCCATTGGTATGAGGCCTTTTGGGTGAAACCAAAAACAAAGCCATGAGGGCTTATGCCCAAAATGGACAATATCACAGAATGGTTTAGCTGAGAGGTTCAACAGAACAATAATGGAGCGTACTAGATGTCTCTTGTCTAATGCTTTGTTACCTTTGAAGTTTTGGGGAGAAGCTGCCCAAATTGCATGTTATCTCATTAACAGGAGTCCGTCTTCTGCAATAGACTTCAAGACTCCTCAGGAGATATGGAAAGGAGAAGCTCAAAGTCTTGATCATCTCAGAGTATTCGGTTGTTCAGCTTATGCTCATGTTAAGGATGGAAAGCTGAACAACAGGGCATTGAAATGTATGTTTCTGGGCTATCCTCCAGGTGTCAAAGGATATAAACTTTGGTGCTTGGAAGAGGGTAGGAATAAATGTATTATCAGCAGAGATGTCACTTTTAATGAAGAAGAGATTGAAGGGAATAATCGAATTAAACCCACAGCGGAAGCATAGGAATCGTCTTTGAGTTATTTAGAATTAAACTAAAATACAAGGGTTAAGCAATAAATACCTTGAAAATATGGAGATTCTTCTGGCGGGTCTTTATCTCCTCCACAAAGTCTTCCTTGCTATGACTCTAACAAAAGATCAAGGCTTGTGGGAGCCTCTTGAAAGAAAATCCTCAAGGGATTAAAGAGGAAGAGGTTTAAAGAGAATTCTCTAATTCTCTCTTTGAGGAGATGTGTGTTGTTCAGAATGCTTGAACCCAAGGGTTCTATTTATAGAGACCAAGGGAAGATCTTTGCCATTATTAAAATATTATATTTTAATATCTAATATATTAAAATATATCTTTTATTTATTTGAACCTCATTCAAATCTCCTACGATATTTATTTATTTGAATCTTATTCAAATTCTATAAATATCTTTTATTTAATATATCAAATATATATTAATTATTTTAATATTTAATGTATCAAATACAATAAATATATTTTCCTCTTTTATATTTAATATATCTAATATATTAAATATTAATTTGAACACTTCAAATTAAATATTAAATTTAAACATTTCAAATTTTAATATTTAATGCATCAAATACAATAAATATATTTTCCTCTTTTATATTTAATATATCTAATATATTAAATATTAATTTGAACACTTCAAATTAAATATTAATTTGAACACTTCAAATTAAATATTAATTTGAACATTTCAAATTTTTCTTTCAACTAAATTGATCTTTTAGTGTTACTATTAGCTAGCAAGGGGACCTTATGGACCTACAGATTATAAGCTGCAATGATACAAAATTAATTAATTAAACTCTTTAATTAATTAATTTCCATTCATTAACTATAGGTCACTCAACTATAGACCTAGAGTTGCACTCTTATGCACTGTAGGACAAGTTGTGTCCATAGATATAATCATTACATGCAAGTCGATACTTCACGAGTTGTTCGTAATTACAGCTGGGTCAAAAGTCCGTTTTACCCCTATAATTACATCTTGCAGCTTAAGTACCACTGATTCTCTAATGAACAATATGTTTATAATCTAATTATAAACTAAGTCCCTATCGGGCCAATGAGAGGGTGTGGCCCCATTGTTCAAGTCCCGAAATCAGCATTTAAGGGAACTACTCATCTACTTACCCTATATGGGAAGGAGTGAATTCCAGCTTGTGAGATTATGTTCCCAGCTCCCTATTTGGTCAAGTCCCCAAAATGGTAGGCATATTGAATCGGCTACAAAAGCCACTCTCACCCATGCAAATCAAAGGACAAGCCCTCACAGGCAGGAATTCATAACTCACTCAGGATTAAGATCGAGTCGCATATGATCATCCTGATGAAATATTAATCTTCTCAATTAACGGATTTATAAAGAGAGATTAAATATTTCGTGGTCCAGTCTTATACAAACTCATTGTATAAGATACCCCCACTCACATGTCTCCACATGAATGATTTGGATCAAATCATTTGTAACTATTACAAAGTGGGCCGTATCAATAGTGTTACCAGGATAAGGCACCCAACCTTATCCATATACTATGACCCTTTAGGTTATTTCTTGAACATGATCATCTCGTATGTCAACCACATACTGTTTAAGATTACACTAATAACCTTGGATTTTTCATATAATGGATAATATTATATTGAAAATAAAATAATCAAAATTATTATTAATTATTAAATAAATTATTAATTACGAGGCTTTAGGGCATAAATCCCAACAGAAGTCAGAATTGATTCTGAACCACGACCATCAGGTACTTCAGGTGAATCTAGTGATGAGTCGCCTCTGGTTTCACAAACAGAGTCTTCACAGAGGTTTGAATATGATGGGGAACAGTCTCAACAGGAGAGGATTTTGATTGATGAGGGAGCTTTCACTGAGGAAAGTTCAGGTAACCATGACTTACAGAATTATCACCTTGCACGTGACAGATCTCAGAGGGTGAGACACGCTCCTATGAGGTATGGTTTTGCTGACCTAGTTGCTTTTGCTTTTAATTGTGCTTCTGATAGTATTGAGGCAGAGCCTATTACATACGAAGAGGCTATTGCGTCTGATTTGAAGGAACAATGGAAGACTGCAATGGAAGAAGAATTGTTCTCTTTGCGTAAGAATCAGACTTGGTCATTGGTTCCAAAGCCTCCTAAACAGAAGCTCATTCAATCAAAGTGGATTTAAAAAATCAAGCCAAGTACAGGAGGTAACAACAACCTAGGTATAAGGCTAGGCTAGTGGCCAAGGGCTTCACTCAAAAAGAGGGAGTTGATTTTCATGAGGTTTTCTCTCCAGTGGTGAGGCATTCATCCATTAGATTAATTTTATCTATTGCTGTTCATTATGATATGTTTCTTGAACAGATGGATGTCACCACAGCATTCCTTCATGGGGAATTGGAGGAGGTAATTTACATGGTTCAACCTAAGGGCTATGAAGTGAAGGGAAAAGAAGATATGGTCTGACACCTTCACAAGTCCATCTATGGACTGAAGCAGTCGCCAAGACAGTGGTATATTCGGTTTGATACCTTCATTCTAAAGTAGGGATTTCACAGGAGCTCATATGATGCATGCGTATATTGGAAACTATCTCTGAAAGGTACTTATATTTATCTACTGCTTTATGTAGATGATATGATACTAGTGTCTAAGGATTTTGCTGAAATCTGTGAACTCAAGAGACAGCTGAGTAGTGAGTTTGAAATGAAAGATTTAGGTGCATTGAAAAGAATCTTAGGCATGGATATTAAGAGAGATAGGGAGAAAGGTTTGTTAAACATTTCGCAGGAGAGCTATGTGCATAAACTGCTTGACAGGTACAACATGTCTGATTGTAAGGCAGTTTCGACACCCTTAGCATCTCATTTTAGATTTTCTTCGTCTCAGTGTCCTACTACTGATAAAGAAAGGTTAGAGATGTCAAACATTCCTTATTGTAATGCTGTTGGAAGCATAATGTATCTCATGATTTGTACTAGGCCTGACTTGGGTTACTCAATGAGCATGATAAGTAGGTTTATGTAAAATCCTTGGAAGGAGCATTGGAATGCAGTTAAATGGGTACTTCGATATTTGAAAGGTACTGCAAATGTATCACTGTGTTTTGGGAACAGGTGTGATCAATCAGCATTGCTAGAAGGCTTCGCAGATGCAGATTATGCTGCAGATCTTGATAAAAGGTCTTTATCAGGTCACATTTTTCGATTGTATGATAATGTGGTTAGTTGGAAGGTTTCTTTACAGCCAGTAGTTGCTTTGTCAACTACTGAATCAGAATATATTTCTGTTGGAGAAGCAGTTAAGGAAGCAATGTGGTTGAAGCGTATTGTTGGTGAGTTGTTGTCACAAGAGTTTACTCCTATTATCCGCTGTGATAGCCAGAGTGCTATTCATCTTGCGAAGAATCCATCTCACCATGAACGGTCTAAACATATCGATGTTAAATTTCATTTCATTAGGGATGCAGTTGCTCAGAATGAAATTGAACTGGTTAAAGTTCATACAGATCAGAAGTTGTCAGATATGTTAACCAAAGTACTTGCAGCTCATAGGTTTAAATACCTGTTAAATGAGCTGAATGTAAAACCAGGATGATAGGGAAAATTTAGAGGATCAGCTTGGTGGCTTAAGATATTCTTGTCATGAGGGAGATTTGTTATAAAATGGCAAGGTATATCTTAAGTTTAAGTGAATGGGGGAATTTAAGTACATTTACACATAGGGGCATTTTTGAAATTACACCATCTCTTACCTCTTAGGGCTATTCACGATTTGCAAAGAGGGAAGGGAGGAGCATATACAGCAGCCGACACACAGAAAACTGAGGGAGAGAGAGTAGTAGCCGTCACAGTCCAGAAAAACGAAGCAAACGGAAATTGCAGGCCGTGGGTCTTCAATTTCTGTGAGTTTATCGTCGTGGGTTTTGAGATCAGAGACTGTAGCTCATCAGTGTGGGTCGTCGGATCCGTGGGTCTCGATTGTGAGACTGAGTTCGCTGGCGTGGGGGTCTGATTTCGCATCAGCAGTCGCTGGCGTGAAGGTTAGTTCAGTCGGGTTTTGGGTCTCAGTTTAGAGGCTGTTTACGCAGGTTCGTGTGTGGGTCGTCGAATCCGTGGGTCTCAGTTTGGGTATTGATACTGCAGAACCGTGGGTCTTGAATTTCAGGGGCTGTGTATGCTGTGGACTTCAGTTTCAGTGTAGGGACTGTTCTCCGACAATATCGAAGGCTGTTAAGGCAGTGATATTCGATTTGTGCTCAAGTTAGTAAAAAGGACTTGAGGTATTGGTCGTTTTATCGACACGATTTCAATCCATAGATTTTGGATTGGTTTATGCTTTTGTACTTGTAAAATTGTGACTTATTGCTTCTAAATAAAATCCTCTCAAGTTGGTTCTCAAAGTGGATGTAGACCGAAAGGTTTAACCACTATATATCTTGGTGTCCTTATTTTTCTCTTGCTTGATTTATTGTTTGCTTGCTGAAAAGTGTGTTCTTATTTGGCATATTCAAGTTCGGTTTTATAACAAGTGGTATCAGAGCTCCATTCGATCCAAAGGTTCGAAGGTTCGTGGTTTTGTGCTTTGGTTCATTCTTTGTTCAAGATATATTGTGAGGTTAATGTCTTCAATGTCGACTCGTTTTGAGGTTGCTCGATTTGATGGGAAGGGTGATTTCGGGTTATGGAGAAAGAAGATTAAAGCTCTTTTGGTTCAGCAAAACGTAGCAAAAATCTTGTGTGACGAAAAGGACCTTCCGGCGACACTCACAGAAGATGAACGAAAGGAGATGGATGAAATTGCCTATTCGACAATTATACTCTATCTTTCGGACGGAGTACTTAGGCAAGTAGATGAGGCAACTACCACAACCGAGTTATGGAAGAAATTGGAGAGCCTTTATTTGACTAAGTCTTTGCCAAATAAGTTATATCTAAAGGAGAAATTCTTTGGATATAAGATGGATCAGAATAAAGGCTTGGAAGAGAACTTGGATGAGTTTCAAAAGATTGTGGTCTATCTCAATAACATCGATGAGAAGATGTCAGATGAGAATCAAGCAGTAATTCTTTTGAATTTTTTGCCAGATACATTTCGATAAGTTAAAGCAGCTATAAAATATGGAAGGGATTCTCTGACCATGGATATTGTGGTGGATGCTTTAAAAATGAGAAATCTCGAAATTAAGAAGGAACGCAGGGAAGGAGAGTTACTTATGGCCAGAGGGAGAACTGAAAAGAAAAATTGGAAAGGAAAGGAATTTAGAAGCAGATCTAAGTCCAAAGGGAAAGGCAAAAAGTGTTACTTGTGTTGTAAGGAGGGACATTTTAAGAAAGATTGTCCTTTGAACAAGAACAAAGAAACTTCTAATAACAAGAAGGGTGAATCAAGTGCAGCAAATGTAACAGATGGGTATGATTTTGCAGAGGTCTTGATGGTGTCCAGTAGAGATTTTCAAGATGAGTGGATCATGGATTCTGGTTGCACATTTCACATGACTCCCAGGAGGGACTATCTGATTGATTTTCAGGAAGTCAGTGGGGGAAAGGTTTTGTTGGGTGATAATGGCGTTTGTAATGTGAGAGGAACTGGCTCAATTCGGCTTGCAACACATGATGGTTTGATCAGAATACTTACAAATGTAAGGTACGTACCAGAACTTAAACGAAATCTAATTTCCTTAGGTGAATTAGATAGATCAGGTTATTCATATAAATCTGTGAATGGAGTTCTGAAAGTTTCCAAGGGATCTCTGGTTAAATTGAAGGGAACCTTGAGGAATGGTCTCTATGTGTTGGAAGGTACTGCAATTACAGGAAACGCTGCAGTTGCATCTAGCAAAGGAACTGATATGTCTATGCTATGGCATAGGAGGTTGGCTCATGTTAGTGAAAGAGGTCTACAAGCTCTTTCACAACAAGGCTTACTTGGAGGAGTTAAAGACATCGAACTCCCATTTTGTGATCATTGCATAATGGGGAAGTCTACCAGGGTGAAGTTTGGGAAAGGGAAGCATACAACTAAAGGCATACTGGATTATGTACATTCAGATTTGTGGGGTCCTACCAAGGTACCTAGCATGGGAGGTTCAAGGTACTTCATGTCTATCATTGATGATTTTTCAAGAAAGGTGTGGATTTATCTACTGAAACAGAAGGATGAGGCCTTTTGGGTGAAACAAAAAACAAAGCCATGAGGGCTTATGCCCAAAGTGGACAATATCATACCAATGTGGAGATCTGTCGAGGGTCGTTGTCCCTTACAGTGCACTATATAATTTAGAAGGCACGTGGATTTATATTTTCTTTCATTAATTATATTTTATACAAAAATGTGATTTATTTTTTGGTGAAAAAATTTATATTTAAATACATATTTAAATACAACACAATATTTAAATTAGTCATATAAAATATTTTACAAAAAATGAGATGTTGAAAATAACAAGTTACTTGATAATTTATTAAATCTTACAATAAACAAATTCAATTGATAGAGAATTAGATGGGATAATGAATGAAGTTTTAAATGCACTTATAATTATTGATAAGGAATGTAAAGATGTAGAATATTAAGAGTTTTATATTCATTTATTCAATTTTAAATATACACAGTAGAATTTAAAATGAAGTTTTGAAATTTCAAAAGTTTTGTACCTCTTCATTTTCCTAATATAACTATAGAAATGATTTTTTTCTTTTTTTAAAAAAAATATAGAAATGACTTTTTTCCTTTTATTCTTTTAATAAAAAAAATAAAAGGTTGAAAATACTAAAAATTAACTTTATAGGTTATTAAATCGTACAGTAAAAAAATTATAATTTATTGAAAAGTATAATAGATGAATGAAATTTTAATGCACTCATAATGTAAACTATAAATTATTTTGTATTCATTTGTAAAAAATTAAATATATATTGCTTAGAGTTTAAAATGGACTTGTGGAATTTAAAACATTTTGCAACTTCCCAACTTCCTACAACTAAAAGAAAAGAGCATTTTTTCCACCAATATAAGCACAACTCAATGGAGAAGGCAGACCTCACATAATTTAAAATGAACTTTAAAGTTAAATGTTCGATCTCCCAATACCTCCCACAGTTGGTGAGCTAAATATATATATTATCTATTCTGTTTTGTTTCTCTCAATACATTTAAACTAATAAATTTTGATTCATCAAAGCTGCAAAAGCAATATGAGTTGAATTATATTTTAAATGAATCATTTGATGTATAAAGGTTTGATCATATTCCTCCTTCTCTACTATTATTTTTTTAATTAATTAATTTTATTATTAAGGTTGTTATTTTTCCATATACCAAATGTTTGTTCATCCTCAAATTTTAGTTAATTTGATTTTCTACCTGAAAATTTAATTAAAATCAAACATAATTTTTGGTTTTATCTTACTTTTCCAATAACAATATTAATAACAACAACAAAATCAATAAATTACTATTTTTATATATTATACTTATTAAACTATATTAATTGTTCAAATAAATATATAATTTATGATATGCAAAAGAAAAATGGAATGATATATTCAATTTATTACTATTTTTTAAATAACTTATTTTATCAATAATATAATAACTCTCATATTATTATGAAATCAAATGAAATAAAAAATACTCTATAAATAATGTTATTAATGTATTAACACTTTTTAAAGTATTAACCATTTTTAAAAAATAAAATGTATTAGCCAACTGAAATATATATTGTGCTTCATTTTGTTTATATGATCTTATATTTACTTCAATTCATAAATTTTATAATTTATATTTCTAAATGTTTAACTTCATCTACAAATAAATAAAATAAGACTAGCATATATAATTCTATAATACGTCAATCATCCACATATATATAGACTCAACATACATTATTTTACTAATTACTATGAATTGTATATGTTAAACAAACATATGTTATTATAAAATAAATAGATATAAAAAAAGATCTTAATTAATTATAAAAATAATTATGTACAATAATAATTTTTCCAAATTATTAATAATTATATTAGAGTTAGAAAAAAAAAACGTGCATTACACGTGGCAACACACTAATGTATATAAAAATGGTACGAAATTTCAAACCAACTAAACTACCCGATGAATCATGATGTAATCTGAAAAGCATTATTTTATGTTTGGGTCATTTTCCACCAAGGGACAAAATTATTAGCTAATTATTTTTTGTAGAAAAAAATATATAATAAAAAACCACTCAAAAAGAAATAAAGCACGTGTTAAATTATTACTTTATTATATATTCTTTTGGATTTGATAATAATTTATTATAATAATATTGTTTAAAATTTGAGCAGTTTCCATTTCTTGACTTTTGTGGCTACATGATTGGTACAAGGTAAATTGGCATCTATCATTTCGACACGTCTTAAAGTTAATTACTTTTTGGACAAATTAATTTATATTCTTAAATTTTAGAGGTTGTAACAACTAAAACTCTAAATTAATAATTTTAAAAATTAAAACTTTTAACTTTTTTAAATGAATCAATTTATACTATTTGATTGAAAAACGTTAATTTTCACATATGTGGAGACTTATAATTGTATCAATTCAACTCCTAAACTTTCATACCATTGATTCACTTATGAGGAGTTTCATTGCAATAATTATAAGTCTCCATATGTTTAAATTAACGTTTTTCAAAGGTTGTAAATTGATACACTTATGAAAGTTTAGGATTTTAATTGTACAACCTTCAAAGGTTAGGGATATAAATTAATTTTTGCTCTTAATTTTTAGTCTATTTTTTTATTCCAACTTTTATTTTTATTTATTTTCTTTTTTTTAGCCTTGATGCCTGTCTCACGTTTTGGGTATATTTTTCTTGCTTTTATTTTTCTCGGGTTTTTTTTTTTCGATTTTTTTCTCTGATTTGTGGATTATTTCTTACTTTTTTGTGTTGCATGTTTGGGCAGGAATAAGAATCTTTTTAAAGAAGGGGAAAATTAAAAAATCTTCGGAAGAACAATTTAGAGTAAATTTTACAAAACTTTGAAATCTAAATTATCATGTGTAAAAGACAAATTAATGGTGACAATTGCTTCTTCTTTCTACCTTACAGATCATTTGACCTTTAGTTAGATCTCTGTCTTTTGTAATATACACAACTTTTGAAACAACAAAGCATCATCAACTAATCAGACGCGAATTAAAGTTAAAACAATTTTTAATGTATTTTTATTTTGACTTTTCTTTTAATTTATTTGTAGATAATTATATAATATTTCATTTCATTTTTTAATGACACTATATTTAAAGTTGTGGGGCATAATGAAACGAACTATTCCATTGCCAATAATTAAAATATTGTTTATTTTTTATTTTAGATTTTTATTTTTCAATATTATATTTGACCGTAAAGAAAGGGTAAGAATCTTTTTTATTTTTATTTTTGAGAATATGGTGGTATTATCCTATTACAATGTTAATTATTCTTGGATACTAATTATTGATTAAATATATAATTAAGTCACTGATGTGCCATTTATCACTTTTATTCTGATTATTTTTTTGAAAATTTTAATTTCATTTTTTATATCTATTAATTATTTTTTCAATCTAACTCTTTATTTTCACTAAATTTTGATAGAAGGATGATATGTGTGAATTTAATTTTTTTCCCCCTTAATGTAGTAATATTTTTGGTTGAATTGCGAGTTTAATATTTGAATTTTTAATATTATAGTATTTAATCTTTGTACTTTGAAATTTTTTTAATAGATTCCTAAATTTTTAAGGTTGTGTATATTTAATTCTTGCATTTTAAAAAGTTTAAAATAGGTCTATAAAATTTTAATATTGTATTTAGTAGATCCCTATTATTAATTTTATCAATTTAACATTACAGGGCACATGTTGATTGCATTACTTAAGAATTACGTGGAAGGCTAATTTTGAGTAGGTTCAGGTTAGAATTGGACCTAGAAAACATACTTTGGAGGGGGTAGGGGAGATCAAAAAAATTATAATATGAACCTATAATAAAAACAAAAAAAAAAAAATCATAGTTAATAGTAATAGAAATTAGTAGATGCTTTCTCAAAAAAAAAAAAAAAAGTAGGTCTACCAAGATATTTCAATTAGTTGATATATACCACATAGATATATTGGCTATATTTGTGTTTTTTTTTTTTACATTATGTAGAATGAGAGATTTGAACCTCTGATCTCTTGGTTGAAGTTACCATGCTTTATGTTTGTGTATCTAATCTAACATAATTTAGGTAAAATTTACAAAAAAAAAAAAGCTAAAAAATAAGTACAAATATAATAAAATTAGAATTTATAAATCAATGATTATAGTGGATTAAGAAGTAGGTCCAATGATTGTTATCATTATAGTTAATTAATATTTAAGTTAATAATCAATTATGTTGATGAGTGAGAATCATATAAAAAAATAAAGAGAAATTTCACTAGATAGCTAAAAATGTTACAACTTTTTATTTTTTTCCAAATATAACATAAGTGTGACCTTTTTATAGTGTTTTAGTTTGTATTTTGAATTTTGAGTTTTACTTGAATTATGCTATTTTTGTAAAATTTTAAATTTTTTCTGTATTTGAAAATACATATTTATTTTATGTTATTTTTGTGAATGCCTCTAAAATAAAATTATATTAGTTAGCATTATTCAAATCAATTAATGGTTTATATAAATTATAAAGAAACATATATATTATATTTGTAATTATTTAGAAAAATGTTATACATGTAATTTCCTTGGATAAAAATACATAATTACAAATACTTTTTTTTAAAAAGGAAGCTACACGTTTTAATTTCCCAAAAGTACTTAAAATATATATTTACATATCTAGTTTTTTATTTTTACTCACCAAAACCATATAGATTATCAAATTCTCCACTAACCTTAAACAAGAATATATATTTTTCCAATAAATTTTGAAAGACTATATATTATGTTATTATGTTTAAAATTTTAAAATAATTTGGGGGGTCATGCCCTTCTTCTCTATTTAGGTTCGCAACTAGTTCAGGTGTTTATTGTTTGCTATAAGTATTTTTTTTTTAATTCAACAACATTTGGAGTGGGAGGATTCGAACCTATAACCTCTTGATCATAAACATATACTTCATGTCAGTTGAGCTATGCTTTTGTTGGCATTGTCTATTATAAGTGTTAAACTAATGGAGTTAACACAAACTTATTAGACACAAAAACATTGTTTTTCTCTTTAAGTATAAGGACTAAGTGAACACAAGCTTGAAAGTTCACGAACTTGGAACCTGTTAATTGTTTTTTTTTTTTTTTAAAGAATATAGAGACAAAATAGTTACTCTAAGTTTAGAGACCAAATTTATAATTGAATCTAATATTTTTAATAGGTATATTTTCTATTATAGCAAGCTATTTCAGGCATATGAATTAAAATATATTTTCCTATCATATCATTATTTTATTAAAATCTTTAACACTTTATAACGTTAAAGATTTAATTAAAATTAAAAATCAAAACATAAAAAATTGGGAGCTTAATTGAAAAACAAACCAAACATTAGGGGCAAAATTATATATCTGAGTCTTAAATTTAAATGCAATTCTAATACCACATCCAAATTCAAAGTAATTAGTTCACTAATCCTCCGCTTGGAGAGTACCATAGCATGTTGGTAATAATTTAGGACTAATACATTGAATGGTTGTTAATATTTTAGGTGATTCCTGATTCTTAACCTTTTAAAGTTTTTAAATTTATTTTCCTTTTTTTTTTCGCGAATGGAGATTGAATCATTGACGTTTGAGATGACAATTGGTGTCTTATTATGGATTCATCTTTAATATATTAAAATTTCTCAAAAAATTAAAATAAAATTTGTTAACATAAAGTTGATATGCCATTACTTATTAAATTATTGTTTTATTAACATACTTGGATTTGGATACATAGACACATGTCACTTGTATGCTACTTAACTATAGAATCCAACTAGTACATACAGTAGAATTTGTATGCCCATTAACAAAATCCATTTCTTTCAAGTAATATATCCAAGTGACATGCCAAGTGTTCAAAAAGATGTTCACTTCAAAAAAAAAAAAAAAGATGTTAATAAAACAATACTTTGATGAAACATAAGCTTTCAACAAATTATAATAATAATTTTTTTAATAGAATTACTTAATTGAGAATTTTTAATACATTAAGGTAAAATTAAAAATCCCAAAAGATTAAGGACTAAATTGAAAATTACTTAAAAGGTTAGAGGCCATTCGATATTAACAGCCTTCATTTTACAATAAAGTGTAAAAGATAATCTCAAACTCTTATTATTTTTTTTAAGAGAATTTAGTTTAAATGACTTTTTAATAGAGATTATTAAATGTCTTGACTAGTAAAACTATGCTTAAATTAGCTAACACTTCTTATTAGGTGAGGATGAAGCTCATCTCTCTCTTTCCCACTAGTTTTAAAACAAGATTAATTATAGGTCCCTTTAATTTCTATTTTTACTTTTAGTTTTCTATTCTTCATAAAGAACATGTTTTGTTTAGTACTAACTTTTATATTTATTATTTTTAAAAATTATTTTTGAAGTTTGAGCCACATTTTACCATTAGAAATCAAGTTCTTGGAAACTATAACTGTTTTTAGTTTTATTTGATAAAGATTTCAAATATTGTTAGAAAATAAAAATTGAAAAATAAATTGTTGCAATAAAAGGATGGATTTTCATCCTCCCTTTGTTGGACTCTTCTATATATTACCTCAAATTTAATCAAATAAGGTCAACCTAAGCATCAATAATATTTTTCTCTTGAGATATTAGAGAGTTCAAATCTCTAATCCATATTTGTTGTTCTAAAAAGTTTAATATAATAAAATTTTTAAAAGTTTTCTGTTTTCAAAGTCTAATTTATTAAATACTACAATTATAGTGTTGAGAATGAATCAATTCCTCTCATAAAGAAAAGTAAGATAGTTTTTTAGGTCTCATTTGATAACTATTTAATTTTTTAAAAATTAAGCTTATAAACACTACTTATATTTATTGATGTCCTAAGCCTTATTTAAAAGCTCTTTAAAGTCATTTTGGATTTCTCTTATTAGGAAAAGACGATAAGATAGAAACAAATTAAGGTCTAAGTTCAAAATCTCTTCTCATCACTCACATGTATAATCCACTAAAAACGATATACAAACCTACCCTTCGAAGAATTCTATAATCTTTAGATCATCTATTGAAACATTCGAAAAGTAGTTGCACTATCTTATTCAACTTTTATGAAAATGTCATCAAACACATATGCATGAGTCTCATCCTACTTACATGTTGCTTATTGTGACATGCCACATAGCAATATCAATCATGAAATTGTAAACACAAAAAATATATATTTTCATAGCCACACAACATTTTTTTTTTCAAAGGTAATATATTACTAAAGCAAGAGAGAGGACATCACAACCCGAGATCAATGCACCAAAGAAACAACAATGTTCACAAACCAAGTAGGAAAACAGTAAATGAAGCACAAAATAGGAACAAGGAAAGAAATTCCACAGAGGGATAGAGAATAAGAAAGGAGGCAATGTACCACGCATCCAGGACCAACAACGGATAGACAAGTATGACTGGAAACTGCTTATGATAGTTTGAAGAAAGGAAGGACTCAAGCCATGAAGACACGAGTTCCTTTTCCTCTAAATATGATAAATGACCACACACCAAGCCAACTTCCAAATACGAAAGCTACAATGCACTCAATTGCTAATATGACAAATCCAGTCCAGCTCTGTAGAGACCAATAAAAAATTCGATGAGAGAGGTGACTCCAACCCAAAAGACCTCTCCAAACAGCCTTGTTAAAGGAACACTCAAAAGAATAGATGATCACAAGACTCAGCTATGTCCATGGATAACAAATGACGTAGGGGTGGAAGAATCCCATAACAAATGACATAGGAGTGGAAGAATCCCATATGTATAGTTGATCAGGGCGTACAATCTATCCTGAATTACACACAACACAATTTAGTAATTGCAAAAAAATTATTAAGTATAGTAAATTCTAAACATATATTGATTATTGTTTGATAGGTTGTATAAGAAAGAAAAAAAACCTATTTTACAAATCTTAATATTTTAGCTATTAATTTTAAATTAAATTAGCTTTCTAAACATTAGTATTTATTTAGAAAATGCATACATGTCAAGCATATAACCATTAATATTTTTATTTTTGTCCCCTTGTTGAACTAAAATTATTTTTTTTTAAAAAAAAAAGGTTATTTTTAATCCTTTGTCAAGGAGTTAATTAAACTTATTTGTCTCCTTTTTAGATACTAATAATAATAAGATAATGAAACTTAGGTTGAAAAAACAAACTTTATTAAACTTTATTTACTTAGGATAATTGAATTACCTGGATGGATCCATAAGATGATATTGTTGAATCTTCTACTATAGAACCTACATGGTTTGAGTCTTCTTCAACTATGCAACTTAGACCAAGATGGATAGTCCTCTCTAACAGATGGAGAATAGAAGACTAAAGAAACACAATATATATTAGGTGATCATAACCTTGTTGATCCTAGGGTTTCCCATAATTTCTTAGGATCAATAGGCTGGTTTCTACTCAACAGTATGATATAGACAATCTTGGACCCATAATCAAGACCACACACAATATGCCCATTAAATAGCCCAAATATAATTGTCATTTAATTTGTTACCCTCATATGAATTAATTATTAAATTAATTCCAACCATATCCTACTTGGGTAACAATTTCCTTATTAGCAATTACTAATTTATTCTTTAGTGCACAACTTAATGCTATTTTAAAAGAAACTTTCCTTTAATCACAATTTAGTCCATTTTGTATACCAATGAGGAACCAAAGCAACTTTTGTTACATGTTTAGTTGCAATTTAGCCTTCAATGATCACCACACACAACTGGTCCAGCTTTATTCTTTAGAGAGATCAAACCGTACTCTTTCTAACCTTATGTTAAACTACAGTTAGAAAGAAAGTCATTTAGAGTAACAAAAGATAATTCATCTTCATTATTCTACATAAAACAAAACTTTGTGTCTACATTAAGAAAGCATAAACTCTCACTCAACTGTCATACCATAATTTTCACGCTTATGAATCTTATGCTCCTAAAATTTTGTGTGAAAGTTCTTAAATGAGTGAATTTGCAATGATGGAATTGTACTCCTTTAGACACAAGAAAAACTATGAATTTTCTTTATCAACTAAAGCTTATAATTCTCATACAAAAGCTTTTGTTGCTGTCTGATAAGTCTTAGAATTAAGGTTTATTTAACTCCCAATTGTTTAAAAGATTCTTGTTTTGACTTAAGACCATTTGAAAATAGTTGAAAGATTGCTTCAATTTAAGAAAGAAATAAATATGATGGCATTTGGGATAGAGTTCTAAATAAATTAATCTTGTTTGTAGGAAATTTAGAAATTGCAAAATTGTGAATATGCAATATGGAGCAGCAGACTTGGGAATGTGGAAATTGCAAAATCAAAATTTTGTAATCTGGAGCAGTAGAAAAGTTTAAAAAAGGAAAAAATCTGCATTTAACCCATTCCGAAAATCTTCAATTACAGCATGATTTGGGGGATTTTGAGCACGAAATTTGGGCATTCTTCAACCCTAATGAATGTCTATAAAGGGGGAAGAAGAGGAGGAGCTAAGACATTTGGTTTTGGAGGGATTTTTCGACTCGTGGGTTTGACGAACGGGAGGCTCTGTTTTTCTGCAATTTTTTTTCTCTGTTTTTACGAAGAAGTTCAGCCTCTATTTTTAATTCTCTTCAATTTCTTCTTGTATTACTGACCGATGTTGGTAGTACAACTTGGATATTCATTTGATTTCTGCTTTTATATTAAATTTCAAATTGGTTCCGTTTTTTTTTTATGAGTTTCATTCGGTCTCTTCTTTGTTCAAGCTTTCTATTTCTGTTGTAAGTTGTTCAATTTCTGTTTTTACTCCAGTTTACCCAATCCAATTCAAGTGGTACTTGGATTGTAAAGACTAATCGTCTCCTAGAAATAGCAAGAGATTGAGTCGATTGGGATGGGATAAAGATTAATTGAACAAAGATTGAATGACTTGTATTCATAGTTCAATTCTTTTTTTTTTTTTGCTTTTATATAAGTTTCATAATTGTTGGTATACTTGTAGATCTACCAGAGACAAGGGTAGAAGGAATGAGATTGAAATTCCTAATGATGCCTTTGAGTCTTTGTATTTTGAATTAATTTGAGAGTTCAGAAATTCTTGAGGTTACCGGTTTGCATTTTAATTTATTTTCCTAATTGTTTCAATAAGCAAGGGCTGTTTAGACTAGAAATTTGCATTAATTCAATAACCTTGGTCATCATTAGCAATTTACACAATTTCTAATATGAATTCTTCTTCAAAAATTAGTTGTAAGATTTTTATTTCAAGTATGAGCTAAACTTCTTAGAGGGTTCAAGGTTGTGAATTCCCTAAAAAGTAATTGTAGCCTAAATTTCAATAAAAACCAAGCCTACATCTCAATTGTTTTCTTGTGTTGAATAAATTTCCGTTGATTTCCTAGATTGATCAACTAGGGTAACAACTCAAGCTTAGATCTAATACCCGACGGGGTTAGTGATAAGCGGATTTCGCACAAGTGATGGAGAAAAGAGCTTAGACATAAGCCAATCCTTACCCTAGACATAGGGATTAAGGACTCCAAAACCCATAAAATTGTTGAGCCGAATGATCTAAGATAGAGGGACTATAGATATATAAGTCACTCACTTAACCTCCTAAAAACCTAAATTCAAGGTGAATAGGAGAAGCAATTTTGGTTTATAATTGAGTGTGGAGCAGGTTGGAATTGCAATTTTTGGCTTGCAATTACAACTTAGAGCAATGACATTCTTGAGCACCATCTTTATATCAAATTTCTTTTGCAATTTCAATTACTAAGTCTATTTAGATCGCCATCTAATATTGCCATTTCTCGATTATGCAATTCAATTATGCAATTTTTGTTATTCCAATATTGTCATTTCTTGATTCTGCAATTAGATTTTGCAATTTTTCTTTTTACCAACAGACCATCCCAACATTATCTTTGCAATTTAGTTTTCAAAGTTGCAATTTTTCTTACACTTGCTTTACAATATTTTTGTTACACCGTTCCTTTGGAATTCGATACTTGGTACTCACATACCATTTTATATTACTTCGATCACGTGACTTGCGTGTACATCGATCACTGTAATATGGAAAAAATAAATTCTTGTCAAGACAACCTAATGATAAGGTTAATTTTTTTTTTTTCAGTTTGTTGCCACACAAAATGCTATGAACACAAACTTAAATTGTGAAAACTACTACACAAGTGAGTATTTGTTACTCTTATGACAGTAGTACCTTTTAACCAATTGGTGAACATAGCCTCGAAAGTAGATCTTGTTGGCAACTCATATTATCAAAATCAAATTGTCTTATGATCTCTACTTTATTTGATTTTGATAATTGAGCATGTATTCTTTTGTTAAGTACCTTAAAACTCTTTAGATCCAATTAAGAGTTATCAAAATAATTGTTTTTTATTCATGATATGAATAGTGAGCTTGCGTCTAAACTTTGAGTGTGAAAATTTTTATTTCTTTATTTAAGGGACCTTTATTGAGGTTGAGTTTATTTTTTTTAATGATTTCCCTAGTGCATAAATCTTTATCCTATAAAACTTGAAAGACTCTCTAACATAACCCTTTTGTGAAATCTCAATATTACTTGAGATTGATATCACAATATCATTTCACAATATAAAAGAGATGTCCATATAAGTTTTCATCTTGTATCATAACCTTACTATGTTGTAGACATATTACACTAGGAAAATAAATTTACTCCCACTAAACCTGTAATTCATAATTATCACTAGTCTTATCTACCTCAAGACCCTAAATGTGATAATTATTTAGAACTTATTAAGATCACAGATGAATTTTAACGTCCTTTGAAACTTTGTGTTACTGAATCAAAAGTTTCAAACTTTGCAAGTTTTGACTTCGTAAATCATACAATTAAGAAATCAATTCTTACATCCATCTGACATAAATTTCAAAAAAAAAAAAAAAAAAAAAAAGAGCTACTAAGAAATTGTCATTTGCCTAAAAGATCTCTTAATACTTAATGTCACCCATATAATTATTGAAACCGTAATAACTAGACAAGTCTTATAACTGTCTACATTACCTTTTAAAGTCAATATGACAAGATACCAAACATTGTCATTGTTTATTGTTTCACTTAATTCTTTATAACATTAATTCTCCTTTTTAGGATTTTATTTTAGGATAAGCTAATTGAATCATCTTCCTTTTACTTTTAAGTCAGACTTAAATCCGTATAATTGCATTTCTCCTATTTCTTGTGATTACTTTAATAACACTTTTAGGAGTTATTTGAGGAGTATTTTAGTATGGGTTCAAGAAGTCTATGTTTTGAGGTGTAGGTTTGTTTAACATGGAGTTCTAAAGTCTATGTTTAGGTTGACTATTTTTTTTCTACTTTTTTTTTGTATTATAGAAGTAGTGCTATAGTAAATATCAATTTTTCAAAATTTAACTAAAAAAGATTTGTTCCACCAATTCTAAAAAATGTGTTAGAGGCCATATAAATCTCATTTTTACTATGTAATTGAAAGAAAGCATACAATATTTTTTAGATAGATCCAAATTGGTCATCAAGTTTGATGTATCAAATTTCATTTTGTTGCTCTAATTCAAAAAGAACATCAATTTTGTTGAACCCAAAATTCATTTATGTTTTAATTTAGAAAAAAAATAATATCATGTTTTCAAACCCAATTTATAACACTAACCCCAACTTTGAAAATCTTTTGATTTTGGCCCTTCCTTTTACTATAGTTGAAAAATATCATCTTCTTTTGTTAAAAAAAAAGTGTATAGTATTCTTTTGTTAAAAAATTATATTATTATTTTTTAATTATATTGTTCAAACATGACAATAACCATTGTTAAATTTGTTTGTTTGTTTTTTTTTTTTTTGTTTCTTGTTGCTTGACTTTAAAAAAAAAATAATAAATTAGTCATTTTAAAAAATTTCTTTGTTTTTTTTCTTCAAGACATTACCTTTGTTTTCTTTTGATTCAAATATTCATTTTACTCTACCATTGTTTCATTCTTGTTTTTCTTTTTGGATTGATTAAAGAAACAATATGGTAAATTTTTTAAAAACACTTTTTTTATTCACAAAGACATCTATGTTTTGTGTTGAGAGTATTACAATTATATTTGTTCAATTTTTTTTCACTATAATTCAAAAAATAGAGAAGGTTAATTTTAAAAAACCCCTTTTCTTCTTAACAAGGACATTTGCATATAATTTTTTTCATTGCATATAATTTTTTCATTGCAAAACCATTCTAAATTAGGAGATAGGTATGGTTTACATGCAAGTACATGATATTAAACAAATATCACATCAAATTACATACAAACAAATAATACTGTCAACTTTAAAAAAAAATGTCCAATGAATACAAACAAACATATAAGCAAATTTTTTTTTAAAAAAAAAATTGTTCCACCAATTCTAAAAAAGTAGTCCAATCAATACACAACTAAAAATGTGTCCAATGTGCAATACGAACAAATACATAAGCAAATATTTGAGCTTTAAAATGAAAAAACCCCGAACTAAGGTTGACCAATGTACTAGTTCCAACCCCGTCAAGACACACAAAGAAAAATTAGTACTCATACTTAATTTTACTATAATAGAACTTGTAGAAGAAAAATAATGTGTCACCTTAGCAAAGCCAAAAGGATATTCCATCCACCAAAGTTCGGGTTCCATTATGCCGAAATTCGACTTCTAGGGATTCAAATTTCAGTGGATACTGTAGCAAAAATGCATTAATGAGTGAGATTTTGGGTTCGATTATGCCGAAAATTGGGTTCCATATATTCGAATTTCAGTGGATACTGTAGCAAAAATAGTGGGTACTGTAGCAAACAGGATTCGTGAGCGAGAATTCAGGTACGATTATGGCAAACTCCATGGATTTGAATTTTAGTGGATACTGTAGAAAAAAGGTGGGTTAAAAAAAACCCTTACCCCCCATTTTCTAAATTGACGCCCCAAATAGCGAGTGGGCTATTATAACCCACTTAACTCCATCCAAATTGGAAGCCAAAACGATTCCTTAATATTGAGTTTGTTTTATTTAAATGAGGAGAATCTTTATTAATGTTGCCACGAAGAGAAGAACTCAATTTCTCTTTTCTTAAAGACAATGTTCTTCATTTTATCTTCCACCTCAAACTCAACATAGTTAAGAAACTTTAAGATCTCATGCAAATGAACTTTTAAGTGGAAATTAATTTTAGAAATCATGAAAATGATTCGTGCACTCAAAGTGATAACTAATAATCTTTAAGTCCAAGTTTTCTAATTCTTAAAGGTCAAATATTAGTTCGATATCCCTAAATGAAAAACCTAATGTTAAGCTTTTGCTTAGCCTTTAATTGCGAGAGATTTATGCCCCATTTGATAACTATTTGGTTTTTAAAAATTGTGCTTGTTTTCTCATAATTTCTCTACAATTCTCTTCATTGGCTTTTATCTTTCTTAAGAAAAGATTTGAATTCTTAGCCAAATTTTAGAAACAAAAACAGGTTTTTGAAAACTACATTTTTTAGCTTTCAAAACTTCGGTTGGTAATTTTTGAAAACATATTTAAAAGTGGATAACAAAATAAGAAAACCTACAGGTGGAACAACATTTATAGGCTTAATTTTTCAAAACAAAAAACCAAAGACCAAATGGTTATCCAACGGGGCTTTCGTTGTTATTTTATTGGTACACTACTTAAGTCTTATATTGCATTCTTGAGTACTTTTCTTAAAGAAACTGACTGCAAAGAAGAGTGATATTTGTCATACTTCTTACCACATCTTTATGAGCTTTGAATCATTCTATAAGCAACACAATTCTCATGTTTGTCTAAAACTATGTATTACTTAATGGCTCAAAAATCCTCAAAGGAGTTAGCAAAATGCCTTGGATCTTCTCTTCCTAATCCATCATTTTTTCATAGCGTTTCACGATTATAAACTAATATATATGGCTTTTAAGATATCCAAAACTAAAGACCTCTCATGTATCAAATATAGGTGCATCCAATGAGAGTTTATTTCTTAGAACATTACACAATGTTGTTACACATTTCAAGAAGCCATAAGGAATAGGTTATGAAAGACTCGTAAGAAAATTTGAGATCTCATGCAAATGAACTTTTAAGTGAAAACTAATTTTAGAAATCATGAAAATTATATGTGTACCTATAGTGACAACTAATAATCTTTAAGTCAAAGTTTTCTTATTCTTAAAGGGTCAAATATTAGTTGGATATCCCTAAATGAAAAACCTAATGTTAAGCTTTTGCATAGCCTTGAATTGCAAGAGATTTAGGTTCCATTTTGATAACCATTTAGTTTTTGAAAAGTATGGTTGTTTTCTCATCATTTCTCTACAAAAACAATGGCTTTCATCTTTCTTAAGAAAATATTTGAATTCTTAGCCAAATTTCAGAAACAAAAATAAGTTTTTGAAAACTACTTATTTTAGTTTTGAAAACTTGGGTTGGTTTTTGAAAACATATGTAAAAAGTGGGATAACAAAATAAGGAAACTTATTGGTGGGTGGAACTAACATTTATGTGCTTAATTTTCAAAAATCAAAAACCAAAAATCGGTTATCAAACGGGGCCTTAGTTGTTGTTTTATTGGTACACTACTTAAGTCCTATATTGCATTCTTGAGTACTTTTCTTAAAGAAACTGAGTGCAAAAAATAATGATATTTGTCATACTTCTTACCACATTTTTATGAGTTTTGAATCATTCTATAAGCAACACAATTCTCGTGTTTGTCTAAAACTATGTATCACTTCATGGCTAAAAAATTCTCAAAGGAGTTAGCAAAATACCTTGGATCTTCTCTTCCTAATCCATCATATTTTAATAGTGTTTCTGTTGGGATTTATAACCTAAATCCTCGTAATTAATGATTTATTTAATAATGAATAATAATTTTGATTACTTTATTTGCAATATAATATTATCCATTATATGAAAAATCCAAGGTTATTAGTGTAATCTTGAATAGTATGTGGTTGACATACGAGAGGATCATGTTCAAGAAATAACGTAAAATGTCATAGTATATGGATGAGGTTAGGTGTCTTATCTTGGTAACATTATTGATACGACCCACTTTGTAATAGTTACAAACAATTTGATCTAAATCGTTCATATGGAGACATATGAGTGGGGGTATCTTATACAATGGGTTTGTATAAGACTGGACCACGAAATATTTAATCACTCTTTATAAATCCGTTAATTGAGAAGATTAATATTACATAAGGATGATCATATAGAACTCGATCTTAATCCTGAGTAAGTTATGAACTCCTACCTGTGAGGACTTGTCCTTTGATTTGCATGGGTGAGAATGGCTTTTATAGTCGATTCAATATGCCTAACATTTTGGGAACTTGACCAAATAGGGAGCTGGGAACATAATCTTACAAGATAGAATTCACTCATTCCCTTATAGGGTAAGTAGATGAGTAGTTCCCTTAAGTGTCGATTTCGGGACTTGAACAATGGGGCCCCACCCTCTCACTGGCCCGAGAGGGACTTAGTTTATGGTTGGATCATAAATAAATTGTTCATTAGAGAATCAGTGGCACTTAAGGTGCAAAATGTAATTATAGGGGTAAAACGGACTTTTGACCCAACTGTAATTATGAACAACTAGTGAATGATCAACTTGCATGTAGTGATTATATCTATAGACACAACTTGTCCTACAGTGCATAAGAGTGCAACTCTAGGTCTATAATGGAGTGACCCTAGAGTTAATGAATGAAAATTAATTAATTAAAGAGTTTAATTAATTAATTTTGTATCATTGGACTTATAATCTGTAGGTTCATAAGGTCCCCTTGCTAGCTCATAGTAACACTAAAAGATCAATTTAGTTGAAAGAAAATTTTGAAATATTCAAATTAATATTTAATATATTATATATATTAATATATAAGAGGAAAATATATTTATTGTATTTGATACATTAAATATTAAAATAATTAATGTATATTAGACACATTAAATAAAAGATATTTATAGAATTTGAATATGATTCAAATAAATAAATATCGTAGGAGATTTGAATGAGATTCAATAAATATAAGATATATTTGAATATATTAGATATTAAAATATAATATTTTAATTATGACAAAGATTTTTCCTTGATCTCTATAAATAGGACCCTTGGGTTGAGCAATTAGACATAACATACATTTCTTTAATAGAGAATTAGATAATTCTCTCTAGACCTCTTTCTCTTCAATCCCTTGTGGATATTTTTTCAAGAGGCTCTCACAAGCCTTGGTCCTGTGTTCGAGTCATAACTAGGAAGATTTTGTAGAGGAGATAAAGACATATAAGAAATATCTCCATATTTACCTCAAGTACGTTTACTTAATCTTTTTTTTTTAGTTTAATTTTAAATAAAATCAAAGACGATCCAATGCTTTCACTGGGGAGTGAAACGTTCATTCCTTCAATTGGTATCAGAGAGGTTTTTGAATTTTATTTAGAATTAAGATTTTGTATGGTGGGTATTTTAATTTCATATATGTGATATATGTGATTTGCAAATTGATTGTTTAGGCTATTTGGCATTAGCTTTATTGCTTTGATTAGATCAATTGTAAAACCCAAAAGGATTAGGATTTGTTGTAATTGTTGAAAAGATAACCCAAAAGGGTTAGGATTTGTTGTAATTGTTGAAAAGATAACCCAAAAGGGTTAGGATTTGTTGTAATTTTTTTAAAAAAATGAAAAAAAAAATCCAAAAGGGTTAGGATTTTTTGTAATTGTTGAAAAGATAGTTCAATTCAAATGTGTTTTTTGAAGTCAGCTTCTGCAATTGAAAATTTAGGATTTCTAAATCCTAAATTTGGAATGGTCCAATAAAAAAAGATATTGAAGACCAAGATATGTCTTGGATTTAAATTATTGTAATTTAAATTGTTTTCAATTTCTTAGGATATGCCAAATATGCCGGTAAATTTTGCTAGTTTAAATTTAATTATGCATGTGGTGTATGTTTTAAATTATTTGATTGTTGCATAAAGTATGTCATTTAGATTAAAATCCCACTATAGATTAAGCATTATCATGCATCTTAATTAATTTTGAATATAATTGTTATATTTAAAAATTTGATTAGGTTGTTTCTTAATAGGATTAATATTAATTTTTTAAAAAAATATAATTGTTATATTGTAAAATTTGATTAGAATGTTTCATATTACAATTGAGATATTTTCCTAATAAGTTTATATTTTCCATATCTTTGAATATAATTGTTATATTTGGAAAATTAAATTATGATATTTTCTTTCATAAATGAAATCTATGTTTTCCTAATAGGATTAAGATATTTCCTAATGAGATTAGGATTTCCTTAAAATAAAGATATTTCTAATTCATGCTTTAAATAGTTTAAAATTTGAATTTAATATATCTTTATTTGTTTCTAATAAGATTAGAATTTAGGAAAAAATTTTAATTTAGTTTTAAATGGTTTAAAATGGTAGAATTTCAAGATTATTCATAGTTTAAATTTTGAATTTAATTCATATTTATTTTGTTTCCTAATAAGATTAGATTCTTTTAAAATAAGATTAGATCTTTTAATTTCAAAATAAGATTAGATCTTTTAGGTCTTCCATCAATAAAGATAATTTAATTCAAAAATAAAATAGTTTAAGTTTTGAATTTAATTTATCTTTAATTTTTTTTTTATTAAATAGGATTAGAATAAAATATCCAAGATGATCTTTTAATTTGTTTTAAAAGGTTTAAAATGTTAGAATTTTAAGATTATCCAAGTGAATTATTTTTTAATAGGATTAAAAATATTTATTTATGAATTCACTTAGGTTCATTAATCTAGTAATTAATAGTTAATTAAAGATTAATTTTTTTAAAAAAATAAAAATTGACTATGAGGAAACTTTGTCTATAGAAAGTTCTGTCTAAACTAGGGTATTTAAGCTGACCGAAAGGGAACACCTCTAATTGGGAACTGACATGGGAGTTGAATTAGTCAAATTTTACTTTATTTCATTAACATAGTGTGATTAGTTTTTAAATAGTTTAAAACTTGGTAATTCACATAAAAATAAATTCAACAAACATAAGAGTTATGGATGATAGATTGATAACTTAGATAAATGAGATTAACCTAATTTGTCTAAGTAAGAGAAAACTCTATTTCAAAATAGTAAGTGAGAGAAGGATATGTGACAACACATCTTACGGTCTCCATCATTGGTTCACATCGTGAGATTCATGCAGGGCCTCGTGGCAGATTTTGGACCGTCCCCCTACGGAAGGTGTTTGCATGGATCAATATCAGGGTGAACTCCTTAGAAGGATAGGATTATAGTTTTATTTCCAATACTTGACCTACCCTACGACGACACTTGTTGGGATAAAACTACAGGATCTAAAATCATGGGTCACACTTACAATGAGCTCATTAAGGTTGTTAATGATGTCCTTGACCAAACTAATGGTACCTAATATTATAGGAATAAAAGTTATTATGGTATAATACTTGGTTGAGATTGTCTTAGTTTAGTGAAAGAAAACTTGACCTACCCTACGACGACACTTGTTCTAGCTCACTAAGTACCATAGCATTAGAAATTATTTATAGGGTCATTTTTCAAATCGTTTGATTTCTATGCTAAAATCGAATGAATAATTATTTACATGATATTAAATTATATATTTTATATATTTCAATATTATGTCAGTTTATCTCATAATTTTTTAATTTTATAACTGATAAGTCAAAATTGAGAAAATTTTATTACTTGGAAAAAGTAACATTAATACTATAATGACGATGTAAAATATTTATTTGTCTTTATTGATAAATGTTCTCAAAACCTGTTGTCAATGTTAATCGAATTGTTCGTGAAGCACATGATTAACGAAAAAGTAAACGAGATAGCTTGTACGTATCTCCTAGTTGACATGATAGATGTCAAGCTTAGAAGATTAAAAAAAAATGATAACAACATATGAGATGTTGAAGTCAATAGAAGCTAAATTTAGATAATTGTCTAAATGATCTTGAATTCAACTATTACAAAAATCTAAGAAAAAAAATCAAATGACTGAAGTTATATATAAGGAAATAGTTCCTAAATTAGCCAAAGCAGTCATAATGAGAGGAATTTTTGAAATACCTCTATGGGAAGAAAGATATAAATGAAAGTAAATTTGATTTACTACATTTTTGGTGGAAACCTAGATAGTCGATATAAGATCTATTGTCAAGATTTATTCTTCATTACATTTAATATGTAATTCTTGGAAAATACTTAACATGTAAAATAGTTTCTACAAGTTGGCACCGGGAAGTCCATCTCAGTTAGCGTAGTGGGAGACATTAAGATGTCATTAAGTAATAATTATTAATTAACGTTGAATGTGGTATTTTATTATCACAACATAAATTAAATTTCTCAAACTTTATTACTAAAAGGTTCATATAGTATGAATTATTTTTTATATTTTCCAAATTATTTGAAAATACATTCAGCTGAAAATAAGAACAATTTGTATATGTTAAAATGTTAACATATATCATACTACATAATATTGAGATATTCATGATTATAAAATCCAGAATAGAAAGACATATTGTTTTATCTTAAAATACGATACTTGACTTTGGCATTTATGGTTGATTAACATCAACTTGAATCGAATGAAAAGACTAGTAAGAGGTAATTCTCTAAAAGTTAGAATTAATTACTTTACATGTTTGTAGATCTTACCTTTCATGCAAGATAATCATTGGGACTTTATTAGATAAGGCTACAAGGCCAAAGAATACTTTGAGCTCACACATTCTAACCCAAGTGGTCTGGTGAATGTAAAGACCAAATAAAGTCATGAATATTTCATCACTCTAGTTGATGATCATTCAAGGTACAAGTATCTTTATTTAATACAACATAAGTCTAAATTTTTGAAGAGTATAAGGCTAAAGTTAAAAATCGATTAGATAAGTCTATCAAGACATTATGATCAGATCATAGTGGAAGGTACAAGAACCTTACGTACTAAGATTAGTTGATAGAAAGTGGGATTGTATCCCAACTCTTAATACCAAGTACAATTGTATGAAATTGTGCTGCAAGAGGAGAAACAAGACCTTGTTAGACATGACATCAATAATGAGTTACACACCATTACCAAACTCTGGTTAGGATATGCAATAGAGATTGCATGGTGAATACTATTCCCTCCAAAAGTGTCTACGAGATAATTTTTGGATTATAGAAGAGTAGTAAAGTTAGTTTACAACACTTCAATATTTAGGATTGTTATGCATACGTGCTGAAACAAATCAAAAGAGGCTAAATGTGTTAAAAAATATATTCCTAAGTGTAGGTCACCCCTAAGGAGTTCCTTTAAGTGCTGAACTCGAGACTTGAACAATGGGGCCCCACCCTCTCACTGGCCTGAGAGGGACTTAGTTTATGGTTGGATCATAAACAAACTATTCATTGGAGGATCAGAGGTACTTAAGGTGCAAGATGTAATTACAAGGGTAAAACAAGCTTTTGACCTAGCTGTAATTATGAACAACTAGTGAATGATCGACTTACATGTAGTGATTATATCCATAGACACAACTTGTCCTTCAGTGCATAAGAGTGCAACTCTAAGTCTATAGTGGAGTGACCCTAGAGTTAATGAATGAAAATTAATTAATTAAAGATTTTAATTAATTAATTTTGTATCCTTGGATTTATAATCTATAGGTCCATAAGGTTTCCTTGCTAGCTCATAGTAACACTAAAAGATCAATTTAGTTGAAAGAAAAATTTGAAATGTTCAAATTAATATTTAATATATTATATATATTAAATATATAAGAGGAAAATATATTTATTGTATTTGATACATTAAATATTAAAATAATTAATGTATATTAGATACATTAAATAAAAGATATTTATAGAATTTGAATAAGATTCAAATAAATAAATATCGTAGGAGATTTGAATGAGATTCAAATAAATATAAGATATATTTTAATATATTAGATATTAAAATATAATATTTTAATTATGGCAAAAAAAAATTCTTGGCCTCTATAAATAGGATCATTGAGTTTAGCCATTAGACACACACACACATATCTTCAATAGAGAATTAGAGAATTCTCTCTAGACCTCTTTCTCTTTAATCTCTTGTGGATTTTATTTCAAGTGGCTCCAACAAGTCTTGGTCCTGTGTTCAAGTCATTGCTAGGAAGACTTTGTAGTGGAGATAAAGACATGCCAGAAATTTCTCCATATTTACTCTAAGTAAGTTTACTTAATCTTTTTTTTTTAGTTTAATTTTAAATATAATCAAAGACGATCCAATGCTTCCGCTGCGGAGTGAAATATTCATTCCTTCAGTTTCACCACTATAAACTGATCTATGTGACTTTTAAGATATCCAAAACTAAAGACCTCTCATGTATCAAATATAGGTGCATTTAGTGAGAGTTTATTTCTTAGAACATTATACACGTTGTTAAGCATTTCAAGAAGCCATAGGGAATAGGTTATGAAAGACAGTTCCAAGATGCCGAAACTCTCAATGACACTTAATTTGACTATTTCATTATTATTATCCCCTTGATTATACCTAATACAAGCTCAAAGTTTTGTTAAATAAAAAAAACTAATAATGGATGAATAGAAGTACCAAAGTCTATTCAACGACACACGTAAGTCTTGACATATAAGCCAAACTAATTTTGTTCTAATTCAAAGTGAGAAGTCAAATTTTCTTTATACATCATGTAATGACGTACTAGGAATATATTTTTCTTTATGCCCAAATTTTCTGAAAAGTATTAAGGGAGGCATGGATCCGAATTTTTAATAATTTGGACTAATATGTTCCAAATGCTGTTTTGTGTCAACTTTAGTTTCTTCCTTTAAGATAATAGTTAATTGAGTACCTTTTATCTTTTCATACTTAACTCATTTTTCTTCGAGCGTACCGTAAAAGATTAACTCTTAAAAATTTATCTATTCTTATGAGTATCATAAATCATCATAGATTTATTATACAAGGTCTAAAATGAGCATCAAATGTACATGCCAATCCTCAAATATTTTCAATTTCATGAATTTCATCCTTTAGTGTACTCCCTCCTTTGTTCTCTTCATTAAGACGCATTCAACCAAAAGTTTAAATGTCTCTTCCTTTATTTTCTATTCATAACAATTCTTATCTTTAGGAACTTCCTAATTATTTCCTCATCTAACATGATTCTCTTGGATATTGCAATTCATCATCATAAAACTTATGCAATTAAGATTATTCCATTTTTCATAGTCCCACTTAATCTTAAAGGGATGTTTGCTAAACGAAAAATAGAAGTGGTTCTTTCTTTATCATAAGTTAAAAAAAATGATGCAACTTAAACAAAAAAAAAACCTCAAATTCAGGAATAAGGCAATGAAATAATATTTAACAAAAACTCAATTAATAACAAAACATGCTAAAAAATAACATTAATATTTATAAAAATACAATAAATTTAAACTTTACGAGGACAATAAGATATCAAACACAACATTAACTGTCTTCCTTTGGGCCAATTATCAACTTGTAAATGGTACTCTCAACATGATGATGAAACATCAATAACCAATCCTGTCAAGTGAAAGCCTTCCTTTGGGCTGACAATCACTCGCATGGCATAACTTCATCACTAGCTAGCCATAAGTGTGCATGTTATTTGGTCAGATTGATGTATTCCTTTAGGTTGACAATCAACACGCATAAACAACATAGTCACAAACATCTAATTAATTATGAAGAAATCAATATTAGAAATCAAAGGCTATTTTGGTAGCATGATCCATCAAAGTAACACCAACAAAGAAAATCATATTATTATGCAAAACATTTGTCTTTAATTACTATTAATTTTATCTTCACGAAAAATTACCAAAACCATTTTCAAAGTTAATAATAATATCTTTACATGCATAATAATGGGAAAAAGTTCTCTAAAATAAAACTGGACTACCCCAAAAGAAACTTTTTAAAGTTTTCAACCCACCTGACAACCTGATGTAGGCATTGGGGCACCAAATTTAGAATCCAATAATCAAATATTAATAACTTGTTCCTTTTAGATGATAGTCTTCCTTTGGATCGACTAATAACCTCAAAGGCACATCATTATGTTATCCATACTTATTATTGCATGTGTGTTTGTTGTTTCGCCAAATTGTAACCTTTCTTTAGGCCGATCACAATTTGCATAAGCAACAAATACACCACATCTAATAACTTTAAATGTTTTAATTTATAAAACATTAAAATATTTTAAAAAATTTGACAAATTGTGCTAAATAAACTTTTAATAGATTCACTGTAATAACCCTTCTTTAATATGCACAATAAAAAAAGGAAAATTAAATAGTCATCCATACTTTAATATATCAAAATCAAAAAACTTATAACATTATATATATAATTTAATGATCTTTATTTATTAAATAAATAAATCATAATTAGAAAAAAAAAAACTACAAATACATATATATACAATTCATGGCCCATTGTAAATTCAACGTTGGGTGTTAGGGTTCTTGGCTGCCCTTGCACCATCTCACCATGTGGCACTGCTGCTAACTTAATCTTTTTTTTTTTTTTCCTTTCTTCTTCTTCAATTGCAAAGATTTGAATAGAATTGCAACTAAAGCAATACCAATCTTGATCAAATCATCCATGCAAAATATTAAGTGTTAGGAGTGCTAACAAAGTCTCACATTGGCTAGGGAATGAAAAGATCTATGGTATATAAGTATGGACAATTATCTAAATTGGTATGAGACCTTTTGAGGGAACCAAAAGCAAAGCCATGAGGGCTTATGCCCAAAGTAGACAATATGATCATATCATTGTGAAGATATGTGGAGGGTCGTTGTCCTTATTAATTGGTATCATAGCCATGGTCTTAAACCCAGCTGTGTGTCGGATAAATCCTCAAAGTGGAACAAAGATTAGTGAGCCTCATACAACATTGTGGATGAATCTCCAAATCGAACAAAAAGAGCTTGCGGGGCAAACAAGTATAACTTTATCATACGTCTTCCAAATAGAGGGAGTAGATCTTTGTTAGAGGGGAGAAGAGTTGGTAGATGGTGTGATAGGTGTTGCCACCATCAAAGAATATCCCACAATGTGAGTGATCCGTTGGAGTAGACGAATTTGTTCGAGGGGAGGCTCAAGTGGTACTTTATTCGAGGGGAGGATTCACTAACAAAGTTGCATTGGCCAGGGAATGAAAAAATCTATAATATATAAGTGAAGACAACTATCTCCATTGGTATGAGGCCTTGTGGGGAACCAAAAACAAAGCCATGAGAGCTTATGCCCAAAGTGGACGATATCATACTATTGTGGAGATATGTGGACGGTCGTTGTTCTTATCATTAAGATCCATGGGCAGCCCTCTCTATCAAATGGGGAATAGGAGACCATAACTTGATTTCTGCTTAGCAGGCCACACGATATGAGAAGTCTTGGGCCTATAATCAAGATCATACAATATGCCCATTAAATAATTCAATTAATTTCCATTTAATTTGTTACCCACATATAAAATAATTATTAAATAATTCCAACAACATATTCTCACTAAATTGATACTCTAACAAAACTAATAATAAAAAGCCAACATTATTAGGTATTTCAACATTAATTGATGCATTTATATGGAGTTATTGTATTAGATTTAGATTCCAAAGGGATGTTGAGAGTTGGAGATATATTTTTTTTAAAATTACAAATTTATCTTTTAAAGGAAAAAATACATTGTTGGTCCCTAAGATTTGAGTTGTTGCATTTGAATTCCTGAGTTTTCAAACTCGATATTTTAACCCCTGAGGTTTGGGAGAATGGTTTTTTTGTCCCTCCTGTTGACACTTTTGGTTCTTATATTAATTTTTTGTTATGTAGGGTTTACTGGACTTTTTTTTTTTTTTTTTTTTATAAAATTGATGTGGCATAAAAATATTCATTTTATATTTATAAGGTGGCTGATGTAGAATAGGGGTGTACACGGGTTGGGTTGGGTCGGGTTTGGGGGGTTTTTTGGACCAACCCGAAAATTCGGGTTAATCAATTCCCCAACCCGATCAACCCTATGCATGAGAGCAACCCAACCCAACCCAACCCATATATTTTCGGGTTGGGTCGGGTTGGGTCACCGGGTTGTTATTTTTTTCTTTCAATTTTGAATTTTGAATTTAAATAAAATCAAAATAAGTTCATAATATTAACACGGAATTTCCATAAACAAAATCAAAATCTCTAAAAATAAAATCAAATCAAAACAATAGTGAGAACTTTATATCATAATCGATTTAGAGTTTAAAATTATGGCCTCCAGATCTACGAACTTGATATTCTCCTCAAAAAGTAAAATGAACACAAAATTTCCAGAAACAAAATCAAATCAAAACAATAGAGAACTTCATAAGTCACAAAAACAAACAAACAACAACTCAAAATCGATTTAGAGTTCAAAATTATAACCTCCAGATCTGAAAAAACCCAACCAACCTAACTCAAATATGAAAGATTCAACTTAAAAACAAAAAAAATCTGGAAGATTCAACCTAAAAACAAAAGTGTCTAATACAAATGCTCTTTGTTTGAAATATATATATATATATAGACACACATACACTTGCAATGGAGAATCGAACAACGAACGAGTTCGCGGGAAGGAGATGACAGCGAGCAGATGAAAGCAGATGACAGTGAACACGCCGGGCATATGAGAGCAAATGAAAGCAATCACGCCGAGTAGATGAGAGCAGATGACAGCGAGCAAATTGGGAAGAGCGGTGAAATCGTGAAAATTGAAATCAGGGCTTCCGTTACTCGATTTCAGTCCCTCACCTTCTGTTACTCGATTTCAGTCGCTCACTTCCGTTAATCGTGCAAGTGAAAGCGTGAGGTGAGCGAAATCAAGAAATCGTGCTTCAATCCTGCAATCCTGCGGCAAAAGTGGAGAGTCGAAAAGTGGAGAGTGAAGAGGTACTGAGGGCTGCGGGCGCAAAATGAAAAACGAAATGAGGGGACTAGGGTTTTTTACTTTTATATATATATATATATATAATATTTTTTTTTAAAAAAAAAAACCTTATTTCCGGTTCGGATTGGGTTGAACCCAGTCAAAATTGTCCCAACCCGAGAACCGAACCGAATTTTCGGTTCTTTCAAGTTTTAACCCAACCCAACCCAAAAAAAAATCTAACCCAACCCAACCCTTACAATTTGGGTTGGGTAGGCCGGGTTGTTCGGGTTATCGGTTTGTTTGTACACCTCTAATGTAGAAAAACATAATTTTTTTAAAATTATTTTTTAATATTCAAAAAACTAAAATTTAAAACTTTTTATTTTTCTTCTTTTTTCTATTTTTCTCTCTCTTATTTCTCCCCTTCACCACTCTCATCTCCACCACAATCCCTTCGCCCACCCCGACTATTTTTTTTCCTTCCATTTGCTCCTCTCCTTCTTCCTCTTCCTTCTCCCTCTTTCCTCTTCTTCCTTCTTTCTATTTTCCTTCTGTCTCTTTTCTCTTCTTCTTTTTCTGTTTTGTTGCTCGCCATTTTAGATCTGAAAGCTCTCCAAACGAGGGAGAAAGCTCCCCTGTTTCAAATCTGAAACAGTGGAGCTTTCTCCCTCTCTGAAACAGGGGATCAACTTTTTCTCTTGTTTCAACATCATTTCTTATCTGAAACAAGGGAAAAATCCCCTCGTGCCAAATCGGCAATCAGCGACAGAAGAGAGAAAGAAGAAGAGGAAAGAGAAAAAGAAAGAAGAAGGAAGAGTAAAAAGAGAAAATAGAAGAGAAAAAGAAAAAAAAATTGACGATAGTCAAGAGGCTATAGCGTTCAACGGTAGTGGTGGATTTTGGGTGGAGATGAAGGTGGAGAGGGGAGAGAGAGAAGAGAGAGAGAAATGATAGAAAAAAGAAAAAGAAATTAAAAAATATTTTTTTAACAAACAAATGCCACATCAGTCTAAGAAAATAATAAAAAATGATTCAGTCGGCTTTCCGTTAGGTAAAAACTAACGACAGGGACCAAAAGTGTGTATTTTCTTTTACTTTTTTTTTACATTGAAACTAAAGATGTTTATTTTCCCCGCGGGAACCCACCTCTAAGGTGGGGAATCCCCGTTTAGGCAGGGAATGGAGAAGATTTTTTCTCGTCTCCGACCTCGTTCTTCGACCCTACCCCATTTCTTGTTTGTTTTTTTTAATATATATATTTGTATATATATAATAAACCATAAATCCAAACTTTTATTCAATATTATTTTATTTTTTGAGGAAATAAAAAAAAACTCTTAAATAGAAATATCTTATTAAGAATTAACAATTTAAATAGAAATTTAAAAAAAATAGATTTTATTTGACCAAATTTTAAAAAATAAAAATTATAAATGGAGAATTATTCCCCGCGAAAAACTCGATCCCCGCAAATTTTCAATGGGGATTCCACGCCCCGTTCCCCGCGAAATTAAATGAGAAATTTCGTGGGGACGGGGAATGAAATGATGGGCGGGGACGAAGACGGGGAAGCTATTCCCCGACCCCGCCCTGGCCTTTGGACATCTCTAATTGAAATTGGTTGTTAAAAGTACTTTTTAGTCCCTGTGATCTATTTATTTCTTTAATATATTAATTTTAAAAAAATAAAAAATTTGAGTTAGCTTAATTTTAAAGAATAATTGATGATTGTTTGTGAAACAACACTAAATATGCAAAATTTTCTTTTATGTCATTTTTTAATTAAAAAATATTCTTCTGTTGTAAAATTGAGAGGCGAAACTGGGCACCAAAACTTTACCAAAACATATAATAATAATAATAATAATAATAATAATAATAATAATAATAATAATAATAATAATAATAATAATAATAATACAAAAGATGAAATATAAAAAGAATATATATATATATATATATAGTATAAACAAAAGAAAGTGGAGATTTATGGCAAATTAAAAACACAAAAATTAGAGAAAATGAGAGGAAAATTGGTATCTTTTCTTTTCCAAAAATCTCTCTATTTATAGGCAATTTAAGTAGAGGATGATGTGGTACATTTGGACACCAATCTATGGCCTTTAGAAGACACTTTGGCTATGGAGAAAATGCCACTTGGCATGGATAACAAATGGGCATGTGGAATGGGCATTTACATATGCCATATTCACAATACTCCCCCTTAAATGCCCATTTATATAAAATATGCCTCGTTAAAACCTTACTAGGGAAAAACCCAATGGGAAGAAAAACCCTAGTGAAGGAAAAAGAGTACATATTTTATATAGTTTACTATAATACATTCACTCTCCCTCATGGAGACATCACTTAAAGTCTTTGAGTCGCCGCATTCCAATGCTATATACTAATTTATCGAAGGTTGCAGTTGGTAATGCCTTTGTAAATAAGTCAGCCAGTTTATCTTTTGAACAAATTTGTTGTACAGTGATATCGTCATTTTCTTCAAGATCATGAGTATAGAAGAGCTTTGGTGAGATATGCTTTGTTCTATCTCCTTTGATATATCCTCCCTTGATTTGAGCTATACATGCTGTGTTGTCTTCGTATAACATCGTTGGAAGAGGTTTACTTGAAGACAAGCCACATGTCTGATGAATGTGTTGTGTCATCGATCTTAGCCATACACATTCTCGACTTGCTTCATGAATAGCGAGGATTTCAGCATGATTTGAAGAAGTGGCCGTTATAGTCTGTTTCACTGATCGCCACGATATAGCAGTTCCTCCACATGTGAATAGATAACCTGTCTGAGATCTAGCTTTGTGTGGGTCAGATAGATAACCATAATCTGCATAACCAACTAGATCATACTTTGATTTGTTAGAATAAAATAAACCCATATCAATTGTCCCTCGAAGATATCAGAGTACATGTTTAACTCCGTTCCAATGTCTTTTTGTAGGACATGAACTATATCTAGCTAATAAATTTACTGAAAATGCAATATCTGGTCTTGTGTTATTAGCCAAATACATAAGTGCACCAATTGCACTAAGATATGGTACTTCAGGACCAAGTAGTTCTTCATTGTCATCTCGAGGTCGAAATATATCTTTCTTTATATCCAGTGAACGAACTTCCATTGGAATGTTCAATGGATGTGCTTTATCCATATAGAATCTTTTTAAGATTTTCTCTGTATAAGTTGATTGATGAACAAATATCTCATCTGCTAAATGTTCAATTTGCAAACCAAGGCAAAATTTTGTTTTTCCAAGATCTTTCATCTCGAATTCTTTCTTAAGATATTCTATTGCCTTGGATAACTCTTCAGGAGTTCCAATTATATTTAAGTCATCAACATATACAGTTATAATAGCAAATCTTGACTGAGATTTCTTTATAAAAACGCACGGACATATTGGATTATTTTGGTATCCTTCTTCAACAGATATTCACTCAGGCGATTATACCACATTCGTCCTGATTGTTTTAATCCATATAATGATCTCTGTAACTTTATTGAATACAATTCCCGAGAACTTGATTCATATGTTTCTGGTATTTTAAATCCTTCCGGGATTTTCATATAAATGTCATTATCCAGAGATCCATATAAATACGCCGTGACTACATCCATTAGATGCATATCAAGCTTTTCATATACAGTCAGACCAATCAAATATCTTAGCGTTATTGCATCCACCACAGGAGAATATCTCTCCTCATAATCAATACCAGGCCTTTGCGAGAATCCTTGTGCAACAAGTCTCGCTTTATATCTTGTGACTTCATTCTTTTCATTTCTTTTCCTTACAAATACCCATTTATATCCCACAGGTTTGACGTTTTCCGGTGTTGGGACTACTGGTCCAAAAACCTCACGTTTTGAAAGTGAGTTCAACTCTGCTTGGATTGCTTCTTTCCACTTCGGCCAATCCTTTCTACGTTGACATTCTACGATAGATTTTGGGTCAAAATCGTCACTTTCATGAATAATATCGTGAGCAACATTATAAGAAAAAATGTTGTCAATAATGATATCATTTCGGTTCCATCTCTTTCCTGTTGTAACATAGTTTATAGAAATTTCATTATTATCCTCAAGCGTTTGATTTTCACCAATACTCTTTTGAGTAGTTGTATTCTGGATTTCTTCTGGAACATCCATACCTTTTATCGAATCATTTTGATTCTCAACTACTTTTCTTTTTCGAGGATTTTTATCTTTAGAACCTATTGGTCTACCACGCTTCTGGCGTGCTCCAGACTCATTATTGACAACTTGTTCCTTTGGGATATCAACTTTTGATGGAGCATTTGCAGCTGGTATATATGATTTAGTCACACTTTTAGTATCTGTGAATGCATCTGGTAGTTGATTTGCTATATTTTGCAAATGAATTATCTTTTGAACTTCAAGTTCACATTGATTTCTACGAGAATCAAAATGAGATAATAACGATGCATTCCATGTAATTTCTTTTTCCAACTTCTTAATTCCTCCCCCTAATGTTGGAAAATTTGTCTCATTAAAATGACAATCAGCAAATCGTGCAGTAAATACATCACCCGTCAGGGGTTCAAGATATTTAATAATTGATGGGGAATCAAAACCAACATATATTCCTAACCTCCTTTGAGGACCCATCTTAGTACGTTGTGGTGGAGCAATCGGTACATATACTGCACATCCAAAAATTCTTAGATGGGAAGTATTTGGCTGCTGGCCATAAGCTAATTGCATTGGGGAGTATTTATTATAAGCTACTGGCCTAATACGTGTCAGTGATGCAGCATGCAAAATAGCATGACCCCATACCGATGTAGGAAGTTTAGCTCTCATAAGCAATGGTCTTGCAATTAGTTGCAGACGTTTTATAAATGATTCTGCTAGACCATTTTGTGTATGAACGTGAGCTACAGGATGTTCAACACTTATCCCAATTGACATACAATAATTATTAAAAGTTTGGGATGTAAATTCACCAGCATTATCAAGTCGAATGGTCTTAATTGTATTATCAGGAAATTGTGCTTTTAACTTAATTATTTGAGCAAGTAATCTTGCAAATGCAAGATTTCGACTTGATAATAAGCATACATGTGACCATCTGCTGGATGCGTCAATTAATACCATAAAATATCTAAATGGACCACTTGGTGGGTTAATAGGTCCACAAATATCACCTTGAATTCGCTCTAAAAATGCAGGTGATTCAATCCCCACTTTAGCTGGTGATGGTCTAATAATTAATTTCCCTTGAGAACAAGCATCACATGACAACTCATTGGATTGAAGAATCTTCTGGCTCTTTAAAGGATGTCCATGTGAATTCTCAATAATGTTTCTCATCATTATTGACCCTGGATGACCCAATCGATCATGTCAAACACTGAATATTTCTGGATTCATGAACTTCGGGTTCATTATTGCATAACTTTCGATTACTCGTATATGAGTATAGTATAATCCAGAAGAATAAGCAGGCAGTGTTTCTAATATACGTTTTTCATGTGAAACAATAGATGTTATATAGAGACACTCTATATTATTTTTACAATAAGTTTCAACATGATAATTATTTTCACGTATATCTTTAAAACTTAATAAGTTTCTTTTCGATTTGCTAGAGAACAGAGCATTATTAATTGTAAATCTTGTTCCTCTAGGCAAAATAAAGTTTGCATTTCCAAAACCTTCAATCAGATTTGCAGAACTTGATATAGTATTGACTTTTGCTTCCAGCATTGTCAATCTAGTAAAATATTTTCTATTTATGAGTATCGTGTGCGTAGTTGCGCAGTCTGCCAGACATAAATCCTCATTGCTCATTTTCGAGTTACTCAACATATTGAAATTGTTCATATTTCTTCATTGAAAAGAAAAGAAAAACGATTACAAAGAGTCTTAAATATATATACAAACAAAACAACAACAAAAACATACTAAACAGTACTTAATTATATATTTTCATACAAATCATCATCTACTTGTTTGATTGCATCAATTCTCTCTCCAGGAGATTCAAAATAATCAGCTACATCAAGATGCATCATATTGGAGGGGTCAAACACATCATCTTCTTGAATGGCAAGATTTACCTCAACATTCTTTCCTTTTCCTTTTTCCTTCAGGGAAGCTTGATAGAGATCAACAAGGTGTTTTGACGTACGACAGGTACGTGACCAGTGCCCAGTCATTCCGCACCGGAAACATTTATGTTCATCACCTTTCGAACTTCTATCTTGTGGAGCCTTTCCTTTATGATCATCACTTCGTGTGGGTTTCTTAAAATTATAATGTCCACCACGAAAATAGGTATTTCTTCCTCTACCGCGGTCCCGACCTCGACCACGACCACGACCTCGACCACGGTTATTAAAATTCACAGCATTCACTTCAGGGAATGGTGTTGCTCCAGTTGGTCGGGATTCCTGATTTTTCATCAATAACTCGTTATTTTGTTCAGCAACGAGAAGACATGAGATAAGTTCAGAATATTTTGCAAAACCCTTCTCTCGATATTGCTGCTGCAGGAGCATATTCGAGACATGAAAAGTGGAAAATGTCTTCTCTAACATATCAACATCAGTAATCTTTTCTCCGCATAATTTTAATTTTGAACTAATTCTGAAGAGTGCGGAATTATACTCACTTACTGATTTAAAGTCCTGCAACCTCAGGTGCATCCAATCATAATGAGCTTTTGGAAGAATAACTGTTTTTTGATGATCGTACCTTTCTTTCAAACCTTGCCATAGAACGTAGGGATTTTTTATTGTAAGATACTCCATTTTCAATCCCTCGTGAAGATGATGGCGAAGGAAGATCAGGGCTTTTGCTTTTTCTTGATTTGATGCATCATTTCCTTCTTTAATTGTTTCTCCAAGATTCATAGAATCTAAATGGATCTCAGCGTCAAGGACCCATGACAAGTAGTTATTTCCATTAATATCCAGGGCCGCAAATTCTAGCTTTGTAAGGTTTGCCATAATAACACTTTAGCGGGAAAAATGACAGAGTCTCGTGCTGATAACGTGTTGTAAAATTGAGAGGCGAAACTGGGCACCAAAACTTTACCAAAACATATAATAATAATAATACAAAAGATGAAATATAAAAAGAATATATATATATATATATATATATATAGTATAAACAAAAGAAAGTGGAGATTTATGGCAAATTAAAAACACAAAAATTAGAGAAAATGGGAGGAAAATTGGTATCTTTTCTTTTCCAAAAATCTCTCTATTTATAGGCAATTTAAGTAGAGGATGATGTGGTACATTTGGACACCAATCTATGGCCTTTAGAAGACACTTTGGCTATGGAGAAAATGCCACTTGGCATGGATAACAAATGGGCATGTGGAATGGGCATTTACATATGCCATATTCACAATATCTTCAAAATTATCCTAAATTCCTACCAAACAACTTTCTGAATGCAAAAATAAACCATTTTTCTTTTTGTTTTTAAACACTACTTTTAAGCAACCCCTTTTTCCTTTTGGCTAAATATATTAAATGATCCTAATATTTTAGATTTTCCTCAGTTTGTTCTTTAATCTTTTAAAAATTTTCAACTTTAAGCCCTAATGTATTAGAAATTCTCAATTTAGTCATTCCATAGAAAAAAAAACGCTAAAAAATTATTCTCATAAAATTGAAATATAATTAAATTATTTTTTTATTAACATATTCTAGATAAGTCGACAATCATACCACTTGAAAAAAATTTGATTTTGTTTACTTGCTATTTAAATTTCATGTGTCAACTAGTGTTGGAGTGACATTCACATGTTGAAATATATTAATAAAACAATAATTCAACGATACATCTAATTTTTTGTTGACTAATTTTAAAAAAATTAGTGGAAGCCCCTAATTGAGAATTTTTTTTATACATTCGAGGTAAAATTGATAATTTTAACTGATTAAAGATTTGATCAAATTAAAAGTTACCTAAAAGATTAGAATTGACTTGGTATATTTAGCCATTCCTTTTTAATTCTAAAAGATTGGCAATAAAGTGTACTTTGCAACTAGATATTAGGAATGAACATATATCTTACGTCCACCAACTTGATCCAATAATCAAGGGCATTTGAAGAAGGTAAATATGTATCTACAATTTTTTTCATAAATAAATTCAACCATTGACCTAACTAAAGAAGAAACTATACATTGATTGCAATAAGAATGCATCTAAATTAATTTATAATAGCTTAAAATACTATTTTCATCTTTGTACCATAAGACTTTGTTCATTTTTAGTCTCTGTATTTTTAAATATCTAAATTTAGTCTCTGTACTTTCAATAAATCTTAAAATTCGTCATCATCGTTAATTTAAAATTACTTTTTATTCAACTTGATAAAATAATGATAATAATTTTCATAAAAAAAAGACCTTGTGTGAATATATATACCAACTTTCTAGATGAAAGACTTATAGAGACACTTTTTTTAGAAAAAAATTAACTATAAATAAATGATGGAGATTAATTTTAGTTTTTGAAAATACATGGACTAAATTTAGACATTTGAAAGTACAAAACCTAAAATATGATGAGTTCCAAATTATAAGGACCAAAATGATATTTTAACGTTTATGATATTTACTTTACATAATAGCTAAAAATGATTAAATATATTGAAAAATGTATTTAATGAACAAGTTGAGTTTGTTTGTTTTTTTTTTTGTTTGCAATAACAAGTTGAGTTTAATAATGTTGAATATTACATAAACGTTATAATAATGGAAAAAGAATAGAATCATACTACAAAATATAAAAATAAGATGTCATGAAAAATAAAATAAATAAATCATAAAAAATTTAGGTAATTGAAATCTATGTGCCACACAAATATAAAATAGAGGCTAAATTATAAAAAATACCTCTTAACTTTGTACCTCATTTCAATAATGCCTTTGAACTTTAAAAAGTTACATTAATATCCTTGACTTTTCAAAAAATTTCAAAAATACCCTTACCGTTAAGTTTTAGATGGAAAACAAAGTTTCTTCTTCTTCCTCTCTCTATGCAAAATTTTCTTCCATGAAAATTAATGAGAAGCTTTGTTTATAAAGGTGATGTGCAACCGAATCCCAAATGAAAGCAAAGTTTGAAATCAAGCTCTCTCTCTTATTAAGAGTGTGAAGAAGATCAATTGGAAATTGGAAAGTTTCTCTCTCTCTCTCTCTCTTTCTTTTTGCTCTTTCTATGTGTGTGTTAGTGATAAGCTAGGAATTAATATGGTTGTCAGTTACAATGAATTGGTAGTAGAGGAAGAGGAGAGTAAGTTTTTTTTTCGTCTTTCGAGAGTTACGAAGAAGGGTCATGGTTATGGTTTTTGGATTTTCGGAGCTTATTTGGTCAAATTAACAGTATGCGAGCAAGACTTCCCTTATAACTCTCCAAAGAAAAAAAGGTACTCACTCCCCTCTTCCTCCACCACTCATGTATCATAATCGAAAATCAATTTCCTACTTATCACTAACACACACAAACATATAGAGCAAAAAGAAAAAAAAAACGTCCTTTTTTTTTTCTCCCACTGATCTTTTTTACAATTTTAAAAAGAGTGAGAGCTCGATTTTAGACTTTAACTTCATATGGAGTTTTGTTGCACATTGCCTTTATAAGTAAAACTTTTCATTAGTTTTCATGGAGGAAAAATTTGCAAAGAGAGAGAGGAAGAAGAGAAGAAGAAACATTTTCCATCCAAAACTTAATAGTAAGGATATTTTCGAGAAGTTTTTGAAAGGTCGGTGTATTAATGCAACTTTTTAAAGTTTAGAAGTATTATTGAAATGAAGTATACGGTTTAAGGATATTTTCTATAATTTAGCCTAAAATATATATTCAAACTCTGATAATTGTTTAGGATTCAATTAATGTCTACTAGTTAAGCTAGTAGCAAAATTACCACTTATCCAACAAGCTAAATTCAAACCAAACAATACCACACTAGATGCGTTAAACTCTAGAGAGAGTCGAGACAAAACCATGTTTGAAATATAAAATCAGAGTCATTCATATTACATTATGAAAATTGTCCTTAGTCATGCCAAAATTCTTTATTCTAAAAAAATGAATAAATAAAGTGCAACACACGTGGAATTGTTAAATTAAAAACAAACTAAATAAACTCAATGGATAATCACAAGCTAAGCCTTTCAATTTTTTTTCCTATAAATAGAAATTCGCCTATTATATTGATATTGGGCATTGAAAAGAAAATATATTAATAAAATAAAACAATAACAAGAGAGATGGATGACAACATTTTGGATGAAAATTAAATTCATAATTAATAAAAAGTCCACACAAACATACAAATTCTTTTCTTGCAAATGACAAAAACATACAAATTATACCATTATTATACTGATCAATTTCATCAAATTATTTTATTACTCCACTAATTGCCGCAATTAACGATCCACACCACTAATCATCAAAGATGCAATTTGTAATCTCTGTAGGCCAATGTGAAAATATAAAAATATAAATTAAAAAAAAAAATCAAACAGTACATTTTATGAATATACAAATAGAAAAATCATACACCCCTTATTTTGCAAAGGATACCATAATGTTTTAAAAAATAGTTTCAAATTACACTTCAATATTTTGTGAAATCTAAAAATCATATGTTATTTTTCAATTTTACAAGTACCTTATTCTACTTGTAGCACATTTATTAATTTTGTAAAAGTTATCAGTAGAATAATTTGTAAATTTTTACAAACCAAAAAGTATTTAAAACTAATTAACCATTTCTTTCTAATTTAAAAGAGTTAACCTTCTATCAAAATGAACATAGCTCGACATTAATTGACATGTACCATCAATCAATAGGTCAGAAGTTCGAATCCCTCCACTTTCAAATGTTGTTTGAGTTCAAAAAATGAGTAAACCTCTATGAATTGGCCTAAATCAATTGGCGCAAATTAGAATAAATAATAATAAAGTTAATTTGGGTCATAAAGTGGCCCACTTATTTATGATTTTAAAATTAGCCCACAAGAGTGTTTGAGAATTTTTTAATTTTTAAAATAAAATATTATAAATATGGGCATGAAGATTTTAGAAAAAGATAGTGCACGTGATTTATAATTATTTGATTGTAACTATATTAATTAATTTTATCAAACAATATCCTTTACTTTTGCTTCAATATTATCCCTTTGGATGTACAAAGTAGAAGATGTACATTTATCTAATAGGAGTAATGGGATTTTTTTAATGAAGTACATTTCTGATCTATGCATTGTACAAAATCGTACATTATCTTGGCGATTTTAGTGAATCTACTTGGGATTTACCCTGAGGACCTCTCATCCTAATGTAAAGCCTATATTCGTCAAACGTCATTGGAGAATAAAGCGCAGGTTTATCTAGTGTGACTAGCTCTTTTGCTGGCTCTATTGGAATGTCGCTCTTTGGGTTGTAAAAGAAGGCCAACGAAACTCGTTCTTTGTTTGAGTTCACAATCACTCTGTGCTCCACGCTCCTGTATATTGCATTGCTTAGAACCTAGCAAAAAAAAAAAAAAAACAAAAGCACGTTTTAGTTTCATGGCTTTCTAGGATTTTGAACATAGACTGTCATGATTTGGTACCATGTCCCTAACCTTTTAAAAGAAAGTGAGTAAAGATTGAACCATTTTAAATGTCAAGAGCAAAATTGAAATTAACTACATAAATAAAGGGCATTTCGTATAATTCAACTTAGATGTAACCTTTTAGAGGTGTTTTCACTCCTTGAATTTTACTAATATTATGTTGGAGAAAATGATAAAATAAAACCCATTTTCTCTCCCACTAACCCAAAATGAAAGGAATAATTTTTTTTAAAGCCATTTTAGTCATCTCTATTGTGCAATTTGGGCATCTTTCACATACAAACAAAAGGACCCAAAATGAAAAGGATAGAACTTTTATGAACTTTGCATACAAATTTGCTAGTAGTGGAGGTACTACTGTATGAATAAAAGGAACTATTTTGGTTGATTACATTCTAAAAAAGGCATAAATTTTTTTTTTTTTTTTTTGAAGGAGAGAGAGAGAGAGAGTTTTATTTAGGGGACCGCCAGATTCTAAGATGTGAAAAAATGGTCCAACAAAACAAGACCCCTCCATGTGCAGATGGGCATAGGATGTTTAATAGACTTTTTTTGAGGCCAAATATTTTTACCAAAAAGGCACAATCCCAAGATGAAAAAGAAAATGAAAACAGAACGTATAAATTATTAATGTCTTAACAAATTGAGGTACGTTTAGCTGGACGGTGGACTGTATTGAATCAATGGTTGACAAAACAAACCTGAACTTGATCGCCCACATTAACTATAATAGCATGGGAAGCTGGCTTGACGGTGATCCATTTATCGCCTTTTCGTACTTGAAGTCCAGCGACCTGATCGTCGGGCAATAGCATCGTCAATCCGCCAGGGTCGGAGTGCGACGACAGCCCCAACGTTAGCTCCGGCTGCGGGCATTTTGGGTAGTAATTCACCCTCAAACAAGCTCCAACATCTTCTCCTCCAAATGCATTCTGCAGATACCCTTCTTGAAGCCCCAAGTTCAGTGATAAAAGCTTCAACAATCTGCCCCCTAGCTTCACCACTTCTTCCCCATACTCCTCTATCAATTTCCTGCATTATTCAAAACAACAATCCCTTTTAAATTCCCCCTAATTGCAACACGTGGGCCAGATTTCAATACCAAGTCCCCACTGAAAAAAAAATCAAAACAAAAGCAAAAAATTTAGACCCCGTTTGATAACCATTTGGTTTTTGGTTTTTGGTTTTTGAAAATTAAGTCTATAAATACTATTCCCACATATGGTTTTACTTGTTTTGTCATCTACTTTTTACCTATGTTTTCAAAAACTAACCCATGTTTTGAAAACTAAAAAAAGTAGTTTTCAAAAACTTGTTTTTGTTTTTAGAATTTGACTAAGAATTCAAATGGTTTCTTAATGGAGATGAAAATCATTGTAGAGAAATTGGGAGAAAACAAGTTTAATTTTCAAAAATCAAAAACAAAAAATCAAATGGTTATCAAACGTGGTCTTAATTTTTCCATTCATATTCTTAACCTCCCTCTCGTTCGCGGGCATAGAAGTTAAGCACAAGAAACAAGGCCCAATAAATTAGAGTTAAAGAAGAAACAACATTTCGAGGTTCCAACACAGAATCTCCTTAAGTTGATAGGTAGGTTATAGTACCCTCCCACCCAACAAGAGAAATTAGTGGCGGAAATGACATTTTTGTGGCTTAAGTACAAGATCTCTCAAAACCACATTTCAAAAAAAAAAAAAAAAAAAAAAAAAAAAAAAATGATGTGCAACACACGTCACACTAAATTCAAGCTTAAGAATTTTTTTTCCTTCTCGAACATTGTGCTACTTTTCAAGTCACAAGTGAAGAAAGTATCAAGAAGACGAAAACTTTAAATTTTTTATAACTCGAGAATAAACCAAATGGGTTAGAATTTTTTATAACTCGAGAATAAACCAAATGGGTTAGATTGGGTCAGGTAGAGTAAGTGAAGAAAGTATCAAGATTATATGATTGAAAACATTAAGACACCATTTGATAATCATTTGATTTTTTATTTTTGAAAATTAAAATTTTAAAAACTATTTCTACCTATAGATTATTTTGTTTTGTTATCTATTTTTTACGTATGTTTTTTTAAAATAAAGTCAAGTTTTGAAAATTAAAAAAAAAAATAGATTTTAAAAACTTGCTTTTATATTTGAAATTTGATTAAGAATTAAAATGTTTTCTTTAAAAAAAACAAAACATATTACAGTGAAATGATGGAATTTTCAAAAAACCAAGGCCAAAATTTTCCATAACCCAATTAGAATTAGATGGGTCGGGTCGGATATTTACCTGACGCAAGGCGGTGCAGCGGGCCACTTATTGTGGTCTTTGAGGCGAGGAGGAAGATAGTGAAGAAAAAAGTAGTCACTCCAATCAAGAATAGCTCCTTTCTGAACGCCAAGGCGGCTGCCATAGCCTTCATAAGTCTTAGGATTGTTGGCATAAGCCTGTTTCATCTCCACCGGCAAGTGGAAAAAATCATACCAGGCACGGCGGACGCCGTCGAGCAGCTCCGGCCGGATGCCGTGGTTGACAATTTGGAAGAAGCCCCAGTTGCGGCAAGCGTCGGAGACTTGGGCCAGAATGGTGGCTCGAAGATCCGCCTGGTCCAGATTGAAGCCGTGGACGTCGATGATTGGGATGTTGACGGCGGTGGTGACGGTGGATGGGGAGGGGCGGTCCGTCGGTGGCTTGATGTAGCGGCTGGGGACGACGGGGCAGCCGCTTTCGGAGAGGGATTGGACACGGACAATGGGTTCGGGCCAGTCTTGGTCGAGGCTAGTCATCACGGCCAAGGAGGCTCTTGGGACTCCAAGGTTGATCTCTATTTATAAAAAAAAAAAAAAATTAAAACCCAAACCGTATAGCTTTTTTAAGCACAACCAAGTACGATGAATCACTTATATATATATATATACAAATACAAACTAGGCTTTCTCTTCATCCTCCTATAAAAAAAAAAAGTAAGAAATTTTTTCTTTTTAAATATATTCTCTCTTTCTCATTCTATGCACGTTTTTAATTTACATTTGATAAAATTTGCTGATTTTGGTATAGTTCGATTGATCAAGGTTTATTAAGTGGCTTTTCCTAAAGGTGATATTAAGTGACTTTTCTTAAAGATGATAGTATCGAGTCTTTTCTATACCTTTCGTTTGAGTTGTGATACTTGTGCATAAATTGTAAAAGGACTATGAACTTTGTTTAGTTGATTTGGTTTATGGGTTAATTAATTGATTCTTGATGTTGTATTGATGAGTTTTAATGTGTATGGAAGTACGTGTTTGAAGTCGTAAATGTTGTTGATTTGGTTTGTTGAGTTTTGGTGATAGATCTGTATTATGTTTCTATTGAATGGTGTTAATTTAGGTGTGCAGTTGATTAGGTAAGTCACACATACTTTCTTTATGGAGTGATTATATTTGAAAAAATAATTTCTTTTTTATGCAAAGTTTAGGGGGTAAAATAGAAGATTTACAAGTTTAGGGACCAAAAGCGAATATTTGAAACATTAGAGATCAAAAAGAAATAATATGAAAAGTTTAGGGACTAAAATGAGAGTTGTGCTTTTTATCTTGCATTTTAAAACTAAAGAAAAAATGGATTGGAAAAAGAAGCTCAACCATGTTAATCACCAGGAAAAAAAGACTAAATACATTGTCAAACCCTCTAGAGTCTAGTCATTAAAGTGAGAACAAATTCCTTCTTTCATCTTCAAAATTAAAAGCCCAAGTCTAAAAAATCTTCGTCATTAATTGTAAGGACAAGGAAAAAAGGAAAAAAAAAAAAAGTAAATATCATCCTAATCTAAAAATTACCGACAACAACATCAACGTGCAATCGTGACTAATCTTCAACAGACAAACCAACAAGTGGCAGTACACAACCGTTTGGCCATACATTTTTTTTTCTCATTTCTCAAAAAAGGTTTTTGATTCATAGGCACTTTTTCATGAAACTCGTTCGAAAATCTCCACCAGCGATAGATGATGTGGTTACGATTGAATTTCGAGAGCACAAAAAAGAAACACACAGAGATAGAGAGAGACAGAGAGAAAAAGACATAAATCTAGGTGATGTAGAGACTGGAAAGTTGAATAAGGTAGGTAATGAAAGGTTAAAAAAAAAAAGAGTAAAAACAGACGGAACGTGAGGAGAAATTGTTCGATAAGACCGTTATAATGTGGCTTATAGTTTTTTCCATTCGATGAAAAAAAAATACCTCAAATTTATATCAAGTAATTATTAGAAGTATGAAAATTATTAATCTACATCTAACGATTATTATGAGACAATCACATTATAACAGCTTTATTGAATAATTTGAAAAGTGAGAGCTTAGGCCCCGTTTGATAACCATTTGGTTTTTGGTTTTTGGTTTTTGAAAATTAAGCTTGTTTTTCCCAAATTTCTCTACAATGGTTTTCATCTCCCTTAAGGAAGTATTTGAATTCTTAGCCAAATTCTAAAAACAAAAATAAAATTTTGAAAACTACTTTTTTTAGTTTTCAAAACATGGCTTGGTTTTTGAAAATATAGACAAAAAGTAGATGACAAAACAAGTAAAATCATAAGTGGGAGTAACATTTATAAGCTTAATTTTCAAAAACCAAAAACTAAAAATCAAATGGTTATCAATAGGGGCCTTAAATTTAGGTTTTAGGTAAGAGAAATAAGTTGGAAGGATGAAATTAGGAAACGTGAATATCATGGGGCTTTCTGTGGGCAAAAAAAAAGTTACTTTTAAAAAATAAATAAAAATTAAATGAATTATATATATATATATATATATTTGCTTTGGAGGGTAGTCTGGGGATTTTGCAATTGTGGGTGGTTGATGGGGCAACTGAAATTGACATGGCCGACACGCAGCAAGAAATTTTCATATTCTTTAAATATTAATAAATACGGATATCATTTTGGATTGATACGGTCTTTTATTATTTTTAATTTTTTTTAAAAAATGTTTTTAACAATTTCGACATAGCACGGAACTGTGTCCATTATTCTAGATTTTTTTTTTTAAAAAAAGTATTTTATTTTATTTTATTCTTTCCATTTTATATTTTGTTGTCTTTATTTTATAATTTATTCCAGTAAACAAATCATTCAAAATTATTTATTTATATTTTTGGACTTTGACAAAAAAAAAATCAATCTTTTTTTATGTGAATGATATGAGGGGCTATGTTTTAATAAACATGGATTGGGAAATTGATTGAATTGTAATATAGAAAGACAAGTTTCATAAACTTAGGTCTATATATAAAACGATTTTTTTTTTTTTTTTGTAATATAATTGGCAAACTTGTAACTTAGGATTGTTATTAAAAAAAAAAAAAAAACTTGTACGTTAGGATGAGTTGATCTAAATAATAACACATAGATACGATTTTTTAACCTTAAGTTACATAAGTTTAACTCGTGGGTCAAATACTCTATTTAAGTAATTTTAGGCATTATTTTAAATATATATATATATATATATATATATATATTCATATGATTTGAAAAATCTGATCGAAATACAACCTCACATCATATGAGTTGGATTATGAGTTTGTCTTTGTTAGTTCATATTTAAATAAGTAGAATATTTGGATTTAAAAAATCCAAGTAGATAGAATTAATTGAATCATATCTTTTTTTTAGTGATAAATAACTTAGGCATATATTTATTTATGGGAAATTGTAATGGGTAGCAAAAACTATTAAGATATTTATAAATATAGCAATGGTTTTTGAGATGTGTAAATATAGCAAAAAAAATTTAAATCTAATTTTCGTTTTTTTTATTATTTCAATTTTATCCTCATTGGTATATCAGCTGCATATCAGTAATATGTCATCGATATACTTTATATTTGGTATATCAGTAGTATATTTGATATACTTTATGTTTTTTGTTTCACAATGTTTTTTAAATTATGTTATGTGTCAGTTTATATCATATTTATTAAATACATCAATATTAGGTATATCAATGAAAATATATATCTAAAATAAACTATATCAATAGTATATCACTATTATACTTCATCTTAGGTATATCTTATATACTGAATATGAATTACTAATATATTTGTTGATATACTTCATATTAGGAATATCATTTCATTGATATACTTAAATAAACTATACTGGTAGTATATCACTAATATACTTCATTTTAGGTTAAATTATAAAAGATACCCTAAACTTTTCCATTTGTTTCAAAAATACCCCTAAACTTTCAAAAGTTGCAATAATACCCTTGAATTTTCACATACGTTTCAAAATTACCTTTGGAGTAGAAAGACCATTAGAATGTTGGACGAAAAGTCAACATATTTGCATGACGTTTTTTCATATTTAACTTAGGCAAACATCCTAGTCACTGCTACGTCGTTCCACGTCATCACCACGTTGACTTTTCGTTCAACATTTGAAACATTAAAGTTTCGTTTCAATAATGCCCTGGAACTTTAAAAAGTTTAAAAAATATCCCTGATCTTTAAAAAACGTTCAAAAATACCCTTAGCATTAAGTTTTGGATGGAAACGTTAATGTTTCATTAATACCCTTGACATTTATTTGTGCTCATAAGAGGCAGTTTATACCTTTGTCTTCCTGACTTATAGATTATTTACATGTCAATCTTAGTTGTTTAATTAATTGAATAGTTAGTTTGATTGGTGAAATCAACACCCCTAAGATATATCTCTCCTAATTGTTCTCCATCTTTTATTTTATGTTTTTATTTTGTTTTGATGTTATTCATCTTTCTATTTCTTTCTCTAAATAAAATTGTGTGATTGTATTCGTGGTAATTAAGTGAATTAGAACACCATTCCTGTAGATGATACTCTAACATTCTTTACACTATATTAAAACTGACTCATACAATTGCAGTATTGCATTGAATAATTTTGCACAACACCAATGCGGAGAAAGCAATTGCACGCTAGCCTAGCTAGCTAGCGTTTTTTAGTTGGTTGTTCTGTTAGTTGCAGCGCGCCTTAAATTTTCCAGTTTAATGCTACATTAGCAATTGCTAAAGGGAAACCCAAGAGTTGAAAGAAAACACAGAGTGACAAATGAACTTCAAATTCAAGTGTTAATCTTGATACAATAAAAAACAATAAACCTAAGATGGAAGTAGTTGGTGGGTCATCAAGAATTTATTTTTTATCCCCACAATTTGACGTCAAATTCAAATATCGGGGTAGCTGAATTTGAAACGAATTCAAGCAAGAAATCAATTCAACAAAGGAAGACGGCGACAAATTGTCCTTGAACTTCGAAGAATTGAACAAATCCCTATATGAATCTCTACCCAAGTAGGTTTCCAAATCCATCCCAACAACAATTTAGACTCTTTTTTTGTCTTTGGAGAGTTACAAGGGAGGGTTATTATGGTTGTGGATTTTGGATTTTTGGAGGTTATTTGGTCAAATTGTTACTAAGACCTTTCAAATGATAATAATTCATTCATTCTCATTAATTTTCATGGAGGAAGAATTTGCAGAGAGAGGAAGAAAAAGAAACATTTTCCAGTAATAATTTTTTTTTTAATTTTTTTGAAAGGTCAAAGGTATTATTGAAATGAAATTTTAACGTGTTCCATCCAAAACTTAACAATAAGGGTATTTTTGAACGTTTTTTAAAGGTTTGGGGTATTTTTGAAAATTTTAAAAGTTTAGGAGTATTATTGAAACGAAACTCTAACGTTTTCCATCCAAGAATTAATGGTAAGAGTATTTTTGAACGTTTTTTTAAAGATCAAAAGTATTTTTTTAAACTTTTTAAAGTTTAAGGGTATTATTGAAATAAAACCCATTGTTTAGGAGTATTTTCCATAATTTAGCCTAATATGAACAATAGTTGGCTACAGCCCTAAGCAGTAGAAATTTCTACTGCCCAAGACACGCGTTCAATATAAAATTGCTATGTATTTTAAATTTTTTTTCAGAAAAATTAATTACTCTCATTCATATACATCCAAACACGGCCTTAAAAGAAGAGGAAAAAGGAGGCCTACGTTTAGGTTTGGTTACCATTATTCCATTCATCTTCTTTCTTCTTCGTGTTGTGTTAATTTCGAAGAAGAAAGAAGATGAACAGAGGAAAAAAAGGGGGGGTAGATTGAACAAGAAGAAAAAAAAAATAATAAAGAGAAAATGCAAAAATAAAATTAGCATGAAAAGCAAATGCTGGGTAGAAAGAGTGAGGGAGGGGGTAAGAGGGGAGGGCAAAAGGGTCAGAGACCGATGAGAAAGATTTTTTTTTTTTTTTTTATAAGTAATAGGTTAAATTACACATTTAGTTCATGAACTTTGAGGTTTATATCTATTTAGTCCGTGAATTTTCAAAATTACAAATTTAGTCATTGAACTTTCGACTTTTTTAAAATTCACGGGTCTAATAGACACAAAATTGAAATTTTAGAGTTCCATTAGACATAAAATTTAAATTCATATCTATTAGATCAATTAATTTTTAAAAATTTTGAATTTGATAGGAACCTATTAGACACAAAATTGAAAGTTCAGAGACCTATTAGACACAAAGTTGAAAGTATAGGGATTTATTAGAAACTTTTGAAAGTTAAGGACCAAATAGACACAAACCTCAAAGTTTAGGAACTAAACTTGTAATTGAACCTAAGTAATAATAGTAAACATGTACCCAATATTATTAGGACACGTGTCAGGCATAGGGAGTTTCTTGTGGCCAATGCAACACATAAGTTTTGCTTTAACAACATTTAAAGATTCCTAAATATATAATTATGTATATCTCTAATCTTCAAAATAGAGTTTTAATGAAATTCAGTAATTTGAACATATCTCAACTAGCTAAAACATAGAGGTTAGAAGTTCACATGTTGAACTAAAAATAAAGTTTCAATCAAGTCTTTTTTTTTTTTTTTTTAGTATAAGTCCTCTCTATCTAGATGTTAAAATTTGAAGGAAAAAAAAAAAAACAATTTATACTCCTAAATTTTGAGGGTTGTATCAATTAAAACCCTAAACTAATAATTGAATAGTTGAGATTTATGCCTTAAAGCCTCATAATTAATGATTTATTTAATAATTAATAATAAATTTAATTATTTTATTTGCAATATAAGATTATCCATTATATGAAAAATTCAAGGTTATTAGTTTAATCTTGAACAGTATGTGGTTGATATACGGGAAGATCATGTTCAAGAAATAACCTAAAGGGTCATAGTATATGGATAAAGTTGTGTGTCTTATCCTGGTAACACTATCGATATGACCCACATTGTAATAGTTATAAATGATTATATCCAAATTGTTCAGGTGGAGACATACGAGTGGAGGTATCTTATACAATGAGTTTGTATAAGACTGGACCACGGAATATTTCATCTCTCCTTTTAAATCTGTTAATCGAGAAGATTAGTATTTCATCATGATGATCATATGCGACTTGATCTTAATCTTGAGTGAATTATGAACTTCTGCCTGTGAGGGCTTGTCCTTTGATTTGCATGAGTGAGATTGGCTTTTGTAACTGATTTAATAAGCCTACCATTTTAAGGACTTGACCAAATAGGGAGCTAGGAACATAATCTCACAAGATGGAATTCACTCCTTCCCTTTAGTGCTGATTTCGGGACTTGAACAATGGAGCTCCACCATCTCACTGGCAATGGGGCCCCACCATCTCACTGGCCCGAGAGGGACTTAATTTATGGTTGGATCATAAACAAATTGTTCATCAGAGGATCAGTGGTACTTAAGGTGCAAGATGTAATTACAAGGGTAAAACAAACTTTTGACCCAGTTGTAATTACGAACAACTCGTGAAGGATCAACTTGCATGTAGTAATTGTATCTATGGACACAACTTATCCTACAGTGCATAAGAGTGCAACTCTATGTTTATAGTAGAGTGACCTTAGAGTTAATGATGAAAATTAATTAATTAAAAAGTTTAATTAATTAATTTTGTATCATTAGAGCTTATAATCTGTAGGTTCATAAGATCCAATTGCTAGCTCATACTAACACTAAAAGATCAATTTAGTTGAAAGAAAATTTTGAAATGTTCAAATTAATATTTAATTTAAAGTGTTCAAATTAATATTTAATATATTATATATATTAAATATAAAAGAGAAAAATATATTTATTGTATTTGATACATTAAATATTAAATTTTGAAATGTTCAAATTAATATTTAATTTGAAGTGTTCAAATTAATATTTAATTTGAAGTGTTCAAATTAATATTTAATTTGAAGTGTTCAAATTAATATTTAGTATATTAGATATATTAAAAAGAGAAAAATATATTTATTGTATTTGATACATTAAATATTAAAATAATTAATGTATATTAGATACATTAAATAAAAGATATTTATAAAATTTGAATACGATTCAAGTAAATAAATATCGTAGGAGATTTGAATAAGATTCAAATAAGTATAACATATATTTTAATATATTAGATATTAAAATATAATATTTTAATTATGATAAAGATTTGGCTTTGGTCTCTATAAATAGGACCATTGGGTTGAGCCATTAGACATAACACACATCTCCTCAATAGAGAATTCGAGAATTCTCTTTAAATCTCTTTCTTTACAATCCCTTGTGGATTTTCTTTCAAAAGAGACTCCCACAAGTCTTGGTTCTGTGTTCGAGTCATAGCCAAGAAGACTTTGTGAAGGAGATAAAGATCCGTTAGAAATATCTCCATATTTACTCCAAGTAAATTTGCTTAATCTTATTTTTTAGTTTAATTTTAAATAAAATCAAAGACAATCCAATGTTTCCGCTGCGGAGTGATACGTTCATTCCTTCATATATCAACTTAAACCCTATACTTTCGTAAGTGTATCAACTTACTCCATTTTAGATTTCGTTTAAAAAATGTTAGTTTCCATGTGTAGAGATTTATAATATCAATTAAACTCCTAAACTTTCATAAATTGATCAATTTAGACCCTCCATTTCAAATGCATGAGTAAACTTCTTAATCCAATTGTTGAGGCCCGCCAAAATAAAAATGATTTAACTGCCCTACTTGTAGGAATAGTGGAACCAGGTTGATATCCTAAGGGAACCAATCTAATCAGTTTCTCAATATTAAATTGCAACAAAAAGTAAATGTGAGGTTTTGGGTTTTGTGAGTAACAATAAAATAAAACAAAGCTAATAAACACAATGAAAAATCAATCTTACCAAAGTTTCCAATTCAAGGTATAGTTTCATCCAATTGTAAATCTGATCTCAAGCTTACAAAAATAAATCAATTACTATCCAAGCACTTAGTCTATTTATTCGGAAAAACTGTGATAAGTTAGTTCCCCTAAATCAATTGATTCTAACAAATCATTACAACCAATTCTTGTTATCTAGTTAACTAGGCACGATAGCGTTTCATATTAATTTCAATAACAACATTAAGAGCAATGAGAAGACTAAGACAAGATTTTTTAGGCGAGATAACTATACCTAATTAATATCTCTTCTTTAATTCTAGAGTCTATCATGCAAGCTATGTAATCATGGAAAAACTATAAAAACACATACACAAGCCAACTCTTATGCTACTTAATTCATTCATTTATGACAATTACGGATCTTTAACTCATGCATAGCAAACAAACAAACAATCAATAACAATTGAGGCATCAATTCAATCAACATTAATTGCTCATAAGAATAAAAGCAAGAATAAAAAAAACTTAGATTGATAAAAGAAATTTCACTAGGCCCGAAGCCTCACAGTCTTACAATTGGACTCAAACCGGCCTTTGAATCAAAAACACGAACTCTAGCCGCTCATCGTGACGCTATAGCCAAAATTTTTCATGGTTCGATTGTTACAAAAGTGCTATGAAAAGTAAAGAACTAAAACTCTAAAAGTGTCTCAAAACAAAAGCTTACAAGATAGATCGCATTTGTCCTAGAGAAATAGAGGTATTTATATTCAGCATAGAAGCGTCTCAACGCCATAGGGCAGCGTCAAGGCATTGCCTCTTCAAAGAAGGAAATATCGCGTGAAATCTCACAGCGTTGAGACATTGGTATCAACATTGAGATGCTACAGACATAACATGTTGAGTGCGCGCGTTTCAAGTGTCATGATGCTACTAGCGTTGAGCAAGGTGTATCTGCAGCATCAAGCATGGTATTGTGTGTGATTTTTGAAGCGTTTTGACGCTATAGTATAATGTCTCAATGCTATGTGTGAGGGAAAAATGGCTTGGAAGGCTGCAATGTGAGCTTCTTGACGCTTGGATAGCATTGAGACGCTATCCCTTTAGAAAAATTGGCTTGATTTGCTCTTCCACTTGATGTGGTTGCCAAATTAGGTCCAAATAGCTTCTTTTTTATCTCAATTCTTCCAAAACGCTTGTGTTAGCTCCAAATTACTCAATCCTTATAAAATAGAGAAATAAGCACGTGAATGTAACATAACTAGAACTAGATAAGGACTACAAATAGCACATGTTAGGTGCTATCACTTCTTCAAAAATCAATACAATTATAAATCTTCATATGTGTGTAGACTTCTAAAAAATTTTAGAACTTCCATTTGAAAATCATTCATGCATTTGAAACGGATGGTCTAAATTGATTCACTTATAAAAGTTTAGGAATTTAATTGATACAATATTAAAAATCTTCACACGTGAGAACTAACATTTTTTTTCAAATAGAATCTAACGAGAGGAAGTAAATTGATACACTATGAAAGTTCAAGGTTTTAATTAATACAATTATCAGTTTAGGGTTTTAATTGATACAACTCCAAAGTTTAGGAGTATAAAATTGATTTGTACTTAAAATTTATTAACAAAAATAATGATATATACACTATTTAAAGACATTTAATTCACTTAACTTGAAACACCACATATTTCAACTGAATTAAAACAATATACCCATCAATAAAATTAAAAAATAATAATAATAATAATAAATCTACCCATTCTAGTCTGTGTTTGGAATTGGAATACATAAAAGTAATTTTGAGAAAATCCATACTATTTTGGGGGGGTTTAGTTATACTATTTTTTTTTTAATTTATAAAAAAACTCACTTTTTAAATTCTTTGATTTCTAAAATTTACAAAATTGTAGCTTCTGATTTTAGCTTCTCGAATAATCAGAGGTTTTCTTTAACGATTTCCCAAAATAACAAATATATCCTTTCGTATAGATTTTTTTTCAATTCCTCCGACCTTATCACGTATCGAAGTTTATAGCAAATTCAAGCGAAAATATCGAGATTCATGATTTTACAAGTTTTTTTTTTTTGTTTTTTTTTAACTTTCCAATTTTCTTCCTCATCATCTTCTTTCAATTACCATTTTCATTTTCCTTTTTTTTTTTGTCTCATCTACCCTCCAAATTGTTCATGGATGCTTTCTTTTTGTTACACATTTGAAAGATATCAGAAAGTTGAGTTAAAATATTTTGAGATTTAGAGGTATTGAATGTTACAACATTTGGTTTCTGTGATTTTTTTTTTTCTGGTATAATTTTTTAATTTTATTTCTTGATTTTTTTAAAAAAATATATCGTTGTACTATATCCTTTAGATTTACCTTGATATTGGATTTTGAAATCAAGAGGGGATAAGTTTTGAAATGAAGAGATGGATAATATGGGATACCTAGGTTTTGAAATAACTATAAATTGTAAACCCAAAAGAAATCTTCGTAACAATTTTATATAACAATTATTTTCTCTAAACTTTTATTGTATAATTTAAAGTAATAACAAAATATAATTTGTAATTTAAAATATAAAAACTCTAAATAATTAACTTATAATAATTCATATAATAAACATCAACATATAAATAATTAAATAATATGTCTATTTCATTATAGCTAAACCACAACAATTTCGTTTGAATTTTTTCGAATCCTGCAACCTGATTTTCTATGTTTCAAATTGAAATTTACCAAACATTAATCTATTTCATATGACAATTGATTTTCTTAAAAGCACAGTGTCCAGTAATTATTTTAAAAGCTAGAGCAATCTCAAACAATATCTTGCATGATTTGACCCTTGATGCGATAGAAAGTGGATACTAACAACCAAAAAAACATAGCCCTCGTTTGATAACTATTTAGTTTTTGGGTTTTGAAATTTTGTGGTTGTTTTCTCATCATTTCTCTACAATTCTCTACAATGACTTTCATCTTTTTTAAGAAAACATTTGAATTCTTAGCCAAATTCCAAAAACAAAAACAAGTTTTCGAATTTTTTTTTTCTTTCAAAACTTGGATTGGCTTTTCAAAACATATGTAAAAAGTGAATAACAAAACAAGAAAACTCATAGGTGGAAGTAATATTTATAGATTAATTTTCAAAAACAAAAAAAACAAAATTATTATCAAATGGGACTGTAGTTTTCAAAAACTTGTTTTTGTTTTTGAAATTTGGCTAAAAATTTAAATATTTTCAAACTCATTGTAGATAATTTACAATAAAATAATGAGAAAACAAGCACAATTTTCAAAAACTAAGGGGGCGTTTGGAACATCGTTTCGAAATTAGAACCCTTGGAATGGGAACCCTGGGGGGTTTGTTCTACAGGGTTTGAAACCCTGGAAATTAGAAAAAAGTGTTTGGGGTGCAGTGTTATGAAGTCTATGAATCAAAAAATAGCGTTTGGAGTGCATTGTTCAAAATCATGGGGTTGTGTTTCAAACCCATTGGGTTTTGAACACAGTGACCCAACACAACGTTTTGAGTTTGGATTTCAAAACCATCGAAACCCAACACGGTGCTCCAAACGCTCCATAAATAGCTATCAAACAGGGTCTTAGTTAATTTAGCGCACACACAACATGTTGGCTATTATTATTTAATTAAGAACTACATGGTAGGTTGATTATGAACAGTTTTGGACATTTAGCAGCATATTTAGTATATTGATGAATGGTCTATTTGGAATGATTTTCTAAGTACTTAAAAACATTTTTTTTGCACTTAGAAATTTTTTTTTAAACACTTAAAAAGTCATTTTAAATAGACATAAAGTTACTTAAAAAGGACTCCATGAGATACAAATTGAAAATTCAATGGTCTGTCAAAAATTTATAGAATATAGCAACCTAACAGTTACGACTCAAAAATTTAAAGACTTATTAATAACTTTTAAAGTATAAAAACTAAATAGTCATAATTTTAAAAGTTGGTTTTCGAACTTAAATTACAAGTTTGGAGACTTATTTTAAAGTTTTAGTGACAATTGATCAATTTTTTTTTCTTTTTCTATTTGCAATTTTACAAGGGGGAGTGAGAGAGTTTTGTTTAAAATATCTAAAATGAATTTATTAATGGGAAATAATTGCATTGACTAAAATAAAATAAGAAATAGAATTTTAATATGAAAACTAAAAAAACGGAATTAAGACATTTATAACTCGTGTCTTTGGACGCTGCACAGAGCGCCGTTTGGTTTGATTTCTAGTTTAAAATTTAAAATTTTCCACAAATAACAAAACAAAATAAGTTTGTCAAAGAGAGAAAAAAAAACTAATAAAATATAAAGCAGCTTTATTAATTAATTATATATAAAAACTTCATAACCGGTAGCCTTGCAACTTACGGGGTTAATTATTCCTTAAGCAAGCTTACCCAAATTTGGTGCTGTCCACTTTACAACTATAAAAAAAAAAAATCATATGGTTATACAGGGGCGGATCCACCATGGGCCCGGGGGGTGAGCCCCCCCTCAACTTTAAATTATTATATAGTAATAGAAAATAGTTTGAGAATTGTAAACAATTTGGCATTTGGCTCAGTGGTTTGTTCGCCCAAGCCCACCTAAAGGTCCCTAGTTCGATCCTGCTTTGTGACGTTATTTTTTTTTTGTTTCTCCAGCCAAGTACATTGAAGTGGCCTTTTTTGTTTTTTGTGTTTTTTTTTTGCCTACAGCCAAAAGCGGACACTTTTGTTATTTTTCTTACCAATTATCTAATTAACTAATTTTTAATAAATAAGTGATATAAAAGTGATTATTTTTACTTATTTAAAAATATATATCAACATGTCATTTTTTTCTTTAGAAAAAAATATTTTATACTTTTATCAATTTAAATGGTAAACCATATTTTCTTTGAAAAATTCTATCTATAAAGTATATACTAATATATAATAATAATAAATATATAATTTTTTCATAAATTAAACCCATAAAAAACTATAATTTTAATAATCGAATTGAAAAGAAATCAACTTATATTTCAAAGTTTCATTATTTTTCTCGTATATTTAAATCAAAAAATTAATTATACTTCTTATTAATCAAACTAATATCAAAATATATAAACATATATCAATGCATTCAAAAATTTTATTTATAAATAAAATTCCTCCTAAACACAAAGTTTTGGTTTCACCTTTCGTAGTGGGTGCAATATGGGCCCAGAGGGCATGCTCTCATCATTTTCAAGAATTTAAAATATACATATTTAAAACATACTTACTATATTTTATTTAATATTTATTTTTAAAAAGATTTATTTGGTAAGATAGACAATGTTGGTCTTATAGCATATATTCAAAAAATATATATTTGATAAAATAGATAATGTAGTTATTAAGCAACGATTTCATAATATAAAAACTCGTAGAAGACAATTACAATGTATTAAATTAATATTTCAATTGCCAACAAGAGCATAGCTCAACTAGCATAAAATATGATGTAACGACTGACACTTTCGGGTATTAATTAAGGCTTTAATTTTGAAATTTAAAATTTATTGTAAGGTCAATTTCATGCTTAATGTTGTGTTAGAATTTAATTTTGGAATTTAGCATATTAGAAATTTGGGAATTAGAGGGTAGAATGGGAAGAAAGAAGGAAAAATGGGATTTAATTGGTGTTTAGGGCATTCTTGTAAATTAAAAGACATTTAGCCAAGCCCAAGCCCATGTTTAAGCCAAGCCTTATTATCTCTCTCTGTTATTTTAATCGGCACGCAGCCCTAGGTTCAAGCCAAGCCTCCAAGCCAGCCAAGCCTCTATCTTCATCTCTTTCTTCTTCCTCCTTGTTCGACATCCTCCATTGAAGCATAAGAAGTTTTTTATCAGCACCTCTCACCACCACCTTAGACCGCCGAGCACCGCCAGCCACGAGCCGCCGCCGCCGCACGCAACCGCCGCTCGCCGCCGTCGCACCAGATCTGTGCAGTCCGCCCCGAATGCCGCACCGCAAACCGCCGCAAGCTGCGCCGCAGCACGCCCCGAGTCGTCACGCGACCACCGCCGTCCCCGAGCAAAAGCCGCCGTGATCCGCCGCTCCCCGTCGCTCATCGCCGATCGCCGTCCACGCCGAACGCCGGCGTCTTGCTGCAGTTCGATTTCTGGCGAGATTTTCTCTGTTTTTGGGTCATTTTTCCGGCGATTTTTGGTACTGAACAGCCCCATTTTGCCTCAGTTTTCACGTGGGTAAGCCTATTCTCGCTGTAATCTCATGATTTTCAAATGGTAGATCTAGTTTTGGGCATTATTTTGTTGATTTGGAGGTTGACCCATTGGTTTTGGGCTCCATATTGGAATACCCATTGTAGGTGGAGTTTGGTTTGACAAATAAAATCAAACCATCATTTAAATCGGCAAAGCTCGGTTCTATTTTGGGATCGGAATTAAGGTAAAATTTCCATTCTAAAATCAAGCAAAATTCTTGAGTTTATGCTAGACTTCAATTCTAGAATTTGGATGGTGTTGGAAAAATTATTATCTCCTAATTCTTTTACGAAGTTTGGGAAGTGGTTTGGATCTTAGGATGACTTTGGAGTATGAGTTCTTAGGGATAATGGAGTTCTTAAACCCATATCTTAGGGTGATTTTTAGAATTAGAGTTAAAAGTTATGAATGTCAAGCGTGATCTTTTGAAAAATTTTATAGGTGCCAAGGGATTTCGAAATAGGGGTTGGAGGATTTTTCTGAACATTGGCCAAGGTAAGGGACTTTATGCCGGTATGCTTAAATGCAAGTCGGGAACTGAATTGAAAAAAAAAAGAATTTACTTTTGAAATAAAAGGATTTTCATAAATGTTTTAGTTATGATTGTTGATGAATTTTGAAATGCTATGTATGAAAAATAATTCTCACATGTATGTTCTTATGAGTGTGATGCATGTTATATGATTTATGATATGATGAATGACATGAGAACTTTGTTTTATGTTGCATCATGAAATGAAAAATTGAAAATGCTTTGGGACCTCATGCATACATTATGTTTTCATGATAAAAATGATTTCGAAGGCTGTGGCAATTACCCCCTAACATTATTGATGTACATCTATATGAAAAGGAGCCTTACGAGGCTATATGAAAAGGAACCTGAAAAGGTTAAATGAAAAGGAACCTGAAAAGGTTAAATGAAAAGGAAATGTGAGGTTGGGTTAATTGTCCACATTAAGCTGAAGAGAAAAGTTGAAAGAGAAACGTTTCTGCTATGAAAGGAATTTAGGTCCCACCAAAGGAAAGAAAGAAAATGTTTTCGAAAACTCATTATGTATGTGTATGCATATCCTGACCCGGTAGTGAGGTCACTTACTGAGTATTTTAAATACTCATCCTTTTTCAAAATGTTTTTCTTTTCAGGTAAAGGCAAGAACATATCTTAGGTGAGTGACAAGGTAGTTTGCTGAAATGGTCATGGGTGTCTTGAAGAGTATAGTTTCCGCATCTAGTTTATGTTTTAACTCAAATTATTTTGTTAAGTAAACTTAATTGAAGTGAACTATTTCATTTGATTTAACGTTTTGATTCACATTATGTTTTGCAAGGGTTTTTAAAGGGATCCCGAACTAAACGATTTTGATTGTTTAGCAAAAAAGTTTAATTCTTTTTGTCTTTTACCAAAGATTTCTAAATTCTACTAGCATGCATGTAGTAACGTCCCTAGAAAGTCTAATAAGTTAAGTAGGGTCGTTACAGGGTTGTGACCAAGAGGTCATGGGTTCAAATCCCCCTACCCCAAATATTGTTGAACTCAAAAAAAAAAATTTAATATTTCAATTTCACTTATGAATTTTTTGGGTTGCTCACTTGAAATATTTTTTATGAAATTTTAAATGAAGCCCCCCCGAACAAAAATTCTGGATCCGCCACTGTGGTTATAAATGGAGCAACATAAGACTTGGGTGAAGCCGAGATTGCACCCAAGCTTTTCCTTATTCCTTGAAAAGAAAGAGTTAAATGACAAGTTTAGCCTTGCCTAATAAGAGACTTTTTTTTTAATGTTTTATTTTTTTAACTTATTATTAAAACATGTTTATTTTCAAACTATTTATTAATATATTGTAGTTTTAAATACATGGATGAAATTCATCTCTTCAAGAGACAACCTCCATTACGTGGCAAGATGTTGTCTCTTAAAGAGATGACGTGTTGTCATCTATGTGAATTAAAAAAAAAATAATAATTGTGCATAGGTCGTCTCTTCAAAACACGATCTATATGTAAATACAAATAAATTTCTTTGTTAGTTTGTGGCGTGAGTTCGAGCCTAATAGAGGACACGCTTTTTAGTTTTTTTTTTCTCTCCGTTTTCCTCTCTTTTTTCCTTTTTTTTTTCTTTTATTTCTTTTCTAAAAAATCAAATAAGATAAATTCAGTTTTTAAAAATATTTTAAGCAAATTAAATATTATATTTTAATTTATTTAAAGAAATTGAAATTTAATTAAGTATTAATTATTCAAACATTTTTTTTCTAAGATGAACAATTTTTCATTCTCTCGTCTTTCTCTTTTTATTTAGAAAAAATTACATGATAATTTTTCTTATTGCTTTGATCAGACTTTAAGAGAAAATAATTTTATTTAGGTGATTTTAGGTTGGTTTTAAATGAAATCAATTGAAAGTAGCTATAAATTTAAGGGAAAAATCAATTTATTATTACTTAAAATCAATTGATTTCATTTAAAATCCACTCAAAATCATTTAAATAAGTTATTTTTCTCCTAAAGTCTTATCAAAGCGGTAAGAAAAATTATCACGTATATCTTTCTAAATAGATAGAGAAAGACGAGAGAATGAAAAATTGCTCATCTTAGAAAAAAAAAAGTGTTTGACTAATTAATACTTAATTAAATTTCAATTTCTTTAAATAAATTGAAATATAATATTTAATTTGCTTAAAATATTTAAAAAAATTAAAGTTATCTTATTTGATTTTTTAGAAAAGAAATAAAAGAAAAAAAAAAGAGGGAAAAAAGAGAGAGTGAAAAACGTGTCTTCTACTAAGCTCGCACTCAAACCAACTTAAATACTAGAGTAGTTAGCTGCCAACGAAGAGACAACCTATGCATGTTTTTTTTATTTTTTATTTTTTACATTTACGCAACGATGTGTTGCCACGTGATGGAGGTTGTCTCTTAAAGAGACAAACTCAATTCACCTATTTACAACTATAATATTTTAATAAATAGTTTAGAAATAAATATATTTTAATAATAAATTTAAAAAAAAAATACAATATTGAAAAAAAAAAAGTCCACCTAACAAGTTCTTGGACTTCAAAATCTGTCTAATAGATTTTTATATCTGTTTGTCCTTTTAACTTTAAAAATGTCTAATAGATTTCTAAAATTTTAAATTTCATATTTGATAGGTCTTTGACCTATTTGATATTTTTTAAAATTCATGAACTTATTAAACACAAAATTAAATTTTGTATATAATAGAAGCTTGACATTACAACTTTGTGTCCAATCTTTTTTTTAGTCAGATTCTGTGTCTAATTGGTTGATGGATAATAAATTGAAAGTTCAAGAATTTATTAAAGATTTTTAAAGTTTTAGAGATCTATTAAAAATAAAACTAAAGGTTTAAGAACACATTAGATTTTTATTTTTTATTTTTTAGATTTAGAGACATATGAGATATAATGTTGAGAGTGGATGGAATAATTGTAATTTAACAAAAAGATTTAACATAATTATTGATTTCGGTGATTTAACAATACTAATTGAATTAGAATAGGAACAATATTAGTTGTTATTTCTCGGTAGCTTAAATTAATTTATTAGTTTTTATGAAAATTGAACTATTATGCACAATCGGAAAATTGAATATAAAAATAATCATGTTTCTATTTCCTTCAATAATTAATAATTTTTTTAGTTTGAAATAGTTAATTTATGAATATTTTTATATTATTTTTCAAAATAAAAATAATTAAACTTTAAAATGACTTTTTTTTTTTTAAATAACCATTGGACATATAATTAGTTTCTTAAAACTCACAATATTCCTAATTTTTTTTAGAAAATATTCATAAATTATTAAAGGAGTGAATATGTCGAAGTTGATAGAAATGTTACCTGACTTAAAAATGACAGAAAACTTTGATGAATTGGCTACTCTACATTTGTCAAAATCACAATTTTATCTTCAGGCATTCAAGCAACGTTACATAGAAATGGCATGTCACATTATCAGATGTTAACCACACGCAAATAATATTTGATATCACATTTACCATTTTGATAAATAAATAAAATCATGAAAATTGATCGGGTGAAACTTGTGGGTTAAAAATAAAAGAAAGAATTTAGCCAAATGCAAGTGTACACTGTCGATGCAAGTAATAAAATTAGAAGTACTCTAAAGTATCGATCCCACAGGAAACTGATACAACAAAATTTTAAGATAGCATAAAGATGTTTAAAAATTGCAACTAGAGTAACTAAAGTAAAACAATAATCTGGGATAGTTGGTTTGCTAAAAAGTAAAATTTGAAATAACAAAGATAATGAAAAGATGGACTCAAGTATGGTCATGCCCCTTAGTGAGAATTGCAACTCAATTGGAATTGCAACTACACCTTAACACAAGGTAATTGTAAACAGAATTGACTTCTATTCAATTTTGATTCAAAATCCTTAAGAGGCAAAGTGATTGGACCCATATGTCTATGATCAATCATACTTAAATAATTTTAGATCACATTCTAGTGGTTTGGGGGCTCGTCTTATGTCTAGTATCAAACTTTGCTTATGTCTAAGCTTTTTATCCCATTGCTTTTACAAGATCCGCCTTCATCTAACCCTTTGAGTATTAGATTCATACTTGAAAGCAACTAAAAACAAATAAATCAACAAAAGCAAACAATCTTTATGTTAATTTGGATTGCACTTGCATATAAGCTTCATATTCTTACCTCTAGGGCATTCATACACTTGAATCCCTAAGAGAGATTAGCTCATGGAGAAAATAAAGAAAAACAGAAAATTAATAAAATGAAAACTTGCGACAACCATAAGGAATTCAAAATAGAGAATAAAAATAGCTTAATACACTAAAACTCAACTTGCGATAATGAAAAAGAATTTAGCTCATGTTGACGAGATAAAGCCAAAAATCAATAAAGTGAAATCTTGCAAAAATCATAAGACTTAAATTTTTACAACAGAGGCTAAGTGAGGTTTTTTTTTTCCTTTTTCAGAACACCCATTGAACTTGCGATAAAAGAAGATAGAAAACTCAAATGAAAGTCAAACGGATTTCTTATTACAAAGGCTTTCGGCCAAAAGCTTGTTCAACACAAAAATCTAGGGAACAAATAACTAACATAACCCTACTAGAATTTCAATAAAAACAAATCAGAAAGCTACTGCGATAAGGTCTAACATAGCAGAAATAAAAGAAAAATTATCCAAACCTATCATTCTTCCTTTTAATCGGTTCTTCCTCAATCTCTTTCGAGTTGAGTCAAATCTTTAGAACCCAAGATATCTCCCAGGTTGGATTAAGATGGAGGAAGAACATAAGCTAAAGAAGTCAAAAGAAAATAAAAGAAGACAATAGAAAATTAACAGCAAGAAGGAATTCTGCTTTTTGCCTTCGTTTTTCTCCATTTTATAGCCTTCAAACATCTAGGGTTTCTTCACACTCCATATACGACTTGATGTATGAAATCGTTGCCTGATTTAAAGAGAAATAAATGCTAAAATCTTCTAAATTTGGCCAATATCGAAAATCTCTTTTTTTGCCTTCCATGGTACAATTGCAGTTGCAATCTTTCACTTTTACTAAAGCTGCATAATAATCAAACAAATCAGTTTAATTTTAACAAATTTATCTATTTCTCTTAACCTTAAGAATTCTCATCATGCTTAAGGATTTCTTCACACTTTGCTCAAATTCAAGAGATTTTTAGGGTTCAACAATATGGAAAAGACAATAATAACCTTCCTTTGTGAACTAAATAATTCTCAAAAATGAAAATTATCAAGAACACAATTTTTTTTTTTCAAAGTGGAAATAAAAAATTATTAGGAAAAATAATTTCTAAAATATTTCATTAAAAGAAATTAAACATTAGATTAAGTTGACTAAGGTCTCGTTCGATAACCATTTGATTTTTGGTTTCTAGTTTTTAAAAATTATGCTTATTTTCTCGTCATTTTGCTACAAGGAGTTTCATATTTCTTAAGAAAACATTTGAATTCTTAGCCAAATACTAAAAACAAAAACATGTTTTTAAAAATTACGGCCCCGTTTGATAACCATTTGGTTTTTGAAAATTATGCTTGTTTTCTCACAATTTCTCTATGATTTCATCTTCTCTACTATAGTTTCCATCTTTCTTAAGGAAAGATTTGAGTTTCTAGCCATATTTCAAAAACAAAAACAAGTTTTTGAAAACTACTTTTTTAGTTTTCAAAACTTTGCTTGGTTTTGAAAACATATATAAAAACTATATAATAAAACATGAAAACTCATAGGTGGAAGTAGGATTTATAGGCTTAATTTTCAAAAAACAAAAACCAAAAACCAAATGGTTATCAAACGGAGCCGTTTTTTATCTTTCAAAACTTGGCTTGGTTTTTGAAAATATGGGTAAAAAGTAGATATCAAAGTAAGAAAAATCCATAGGTGAAAGTAGTATTTATAGGCTTAATTTTTAAAAACCAAAAATTTAAAACTAAGGCTTCGTTGATAACCATTTGGTTTTTGGTTTTTAGTTTTTGAAAATTGTGCTTGTTTTCTCACAATTTCTCTACAATAGCTTTCATCTTCTCTACAATAGTTTTCATCTTGCTTAAGAAAACATTTAAATTCTTAGCCAAATTTCAAAAACAAAAACAAGTTTTTGAAAACTACTTTTTTTAGTTTTCAAATTTTGGCTTGGTTTTTGAAAATACATCTAAAAAGTAGATAAGAAAACATGGAAAGCCATATGTGGAAGTAGTATGTATAAGCTTAATTTTCAAAAACCAAAAACTAAAAATCAAATGGTTATCAAACGAGACATAAATCGTTATCAAATGGAATCTAAGTAATTTGAAAATGTGAATGTGTTTGTGGAAATATTCTTTTCTTTATACTTTATTAATTTTTTAAAAAATTTTTATTCTTATATTGATTCGCATTAAAATAATTCAAATATTGAACATTAATTCAAATAAGTTTGAAACTAATTAGCACATTAACCAACAACCAAGGGATGCACTTTTTTGTTTTTTTGTTTTTTTTGTTTTTATTCAAAGAAGCAACTTACCTGTCAAGAAAATCATGGAGATCTTCCCTCCCAAACAACATTTGACCTCAAATGGAGGCCTCGTTTAGTGAGCTGATGAGCTTTTGAATTATTACAACAACAAATATGCTGAGACCAAGGGATTCACTTGATAGTAATTAGGAGAATCCATATAATAATGACTTAGTTTTATATTTTTCTTAAAAAAGTTAAGTTTATGAAAACCGCTGTGTATTTTATCCAAAAGAAAAAAAAAGAAAAAAGAAAAATACTGTGTCATTTTAAAAAAATTAGGATTTCAGACAAACTATACTTGAAAAAAAAAAAACAAATGATTAGTAAATAAGCATAAATTTTTGAAACAATAAATGCTACTGCACACACCCTAAAATTTCAATTTCACGTTTTATGATTTTTTTTTTCCCAATGATTTTTTTGTAGGGAATGTGGAGGGAGTAGGGGGGAAAATTTTCCTACTAGCTAAATGGGCACCATTCCCCATCTTCGTCCTCGACTCAGCCTTGTTCCCCATCCCTGCCTTATTTATCTTCTTCTTCTTATTATTATTTAACATATATAGATTTAAAGTTTTATTACTTAATGATTTAGATAATTGGATATGTTTAAATTATATGGTTAAACATTTGAATTATGTGTATGGATAATTAGATACTTTGATATGGAATATTATTTTGTTTCTATTAAGAGGTTTAATAATTTTATCTTTAAATAAATATATTTTTTAGGAAATTAACCATTTCAATATAGATTTTTCGTGAATAATTAACTATCTAATTGAAAATTAATGAATATTTCTCATGAATAATTAACTATCTAATTGAAAAGTATATCAAAAGAATTATTTAATTATATTGACATTTAAAAAAAGAAAAAATAAACGGAGAATAATTTTTTGTGGGAAATTCGATTACTATGAAATTTAATGGAAAATTTTGCAGGAATGAAGATTTAAATGGGGTTTTTCGTCCTCGATCTGCCCTACCTCGTGAAAATTCCTAGCAAGGTGGGGTATTGAACCAACGACCTTTAGAATGGTAATTGATGTCTTATCCACTAAACTATGTATTGATTCCAATAAATTCTTATTGAATAAAGAATTCAAAATCATAATATTTTAGAGTGACATGACAACCAAATGTGACGGTTATTCCAATAAATTAGACTAAATTTTAGATTTTCTCTTAAATCAATTGTCAACCGTTGAAAATTTGGAATATACCTTCCAACTTTGGAATCAATGGACACCAAAATTTTGATTGAAGTTTGATGTGGCACATCCATGTCTATGATTCAACTAAAATAATTTATAAAAAATAAAATATTTAAAAGTATAATATCATTTTAAAAAATCTTTTATATCTATTACGCATTTTATAAAGTAAAAAAAAAAAAAAAAAACTTTTATTTATGTTTTTGAGAAACCAAAAATAGAAAACAATAATAGAAAACCAAACTTTAATTAGAATGTTTCTATATTTTTTTAAAAAAATGAAAAACGAAAAATAGAGAATAATTACTAAACATATTTATCTTGAGAAAGTCTTAAAGAACCTATATTGACAAGATTCGAACCATGTGGAAAAATTTGGAAACCATGAAAGGAATATTAACTCGTGTAAACTTTTACTTTAAAGAGAATATTAGTGTGTTTGGAATAACTTTTGAAAAACTTTTTTTAATAAAATTGATTTTTCTATAAATACATTTTAAAAAATTAATAATTTAAAGTGTGTTTAGTTGGAGTGATTTCACATAATCAAAAGGGGGATGTTAATAAAAAAAAAAAAAGCTTAAAAATAATTCAATTAATTTAAAAACCTTTTTTGAAGAAACACTTGAGAGATTGATTATCAAAAAATGACTTTTAAACTGTTTGACTGAAAATCTTCAAAATATGTAGTAAGAAATAAAAACACATTTATAATTAGTAGAATCACTCTTGAATATGTACAACCAAATAAATTTGTTATTTAAAACACATTTGCAAAAAATGTAAGAATAACTTGTTTTTATTGAAAATATCGTTTTTCAAAAGTGTTTAAACTAGAATGTATTCCAAACTGACCCTATACATATTGATTTATAAAAGTTAATAAAGAGAAAAGAGTTAGACTTGAAAATAACTTAATTAGTTAAATATATACGTTATGATACATCATAGAATCAAATTCTCACATCCTTGATTGAGCTGTAATCCTCTAAAAAAAAGGCGAAAAGATATCATAGCTAAAGTAGAATAGAGAGATTTAAGTTTAAATGGACTCAAAACATGTTTTCCTTATGTCTAAAAGGTTAAATGAAGATATCCCCCCAACCAGTGGCGGATCCAGAATTTTTGTTGAGGGGGGGCTTCACTTAATACATCACAATTGTCTTCAACGAGTTTTAATATTTTGGGATGAATTTTTAAAAAAATAATAATGATCCAAATATTTTAAAATACATTTCATATTTGAAGATACATTGTAGATAACTAGTTATTATTTCATATTTGAAGATAAGTTGTAGATAATTTTTTTAAAAGGAAATATAACTTATAATTTAAAGGAAAAATTTTAATTTATACTCCTAAACTTATGAAGTTGTATTAATTTTTACCATAAACTTCAGTTTCATCAAATTTGACTATAGACTAAGACAACTGTTGCAATTTTTACCCTCTACACCCACTAATTTTAATAGAAAACTATGTAAAAATCAAGTTTTGCTCAATTTTAAGTTTGCTTACAGCAAAAATTAACTATTGAACAACTTTGCCAAAACTTACAAATTTTAACAAAAATTTAGCTTTAATGTTGTTTTTCATTGAAAGTCTATTAATTTTGTACCAGAAATAAGTTTTACAATTCATTGAATACATATGTGAATATTTTTTTTAACGAATTTTCAAATAAAAACTTATGAGAGGGTAAAAATTGCAACACTTTTTGAAGTTTAAGGTTAAGATTGTAACACATATTTAAGTTTGATCTGCAATTTGATCAAATTGAAAGTTTAGGGTAAAAATCAATACAACTTAATAAATTTAGAGACAAAAATTAATTTTTTCCTAATTTAAATTTATAAAATATAGACAAAAGAATTTTTGTATATATTTTTAAATGAATAAAATAATTATGTTATTTTTTTGTTGAATATATATATATATAAAGAGAATATATCGCTTAACTTTGGGGCCCCAATCCCATTCCACTGTGTGGTTTCCATAAAAAAATTAAAATTACCGTAGATGTGAATACATCCAGAGTCGAACCCTTCTCTGTGAGGGAGGGCTTGAAGCAATTCTACCACTAGAGCAAACAACCAGTTATGGTTTCAAGGATCAACTTTTTAGTACAAATATAAAACTCTTTGGACTTCAGGGGGGGCTCGAGCCCCCCCGGGCCCATGCTAACTCCGCCCCTGCCCCCAACCTCTATTGTACTAAAAAAAAAAAAAGGTTAAATGAAGATACAAGTACAATGGTCACATCACACCACGTAACATTTATTTGATAGACACGTTAGCTATCGATGAACAATGTTTACCAAAAGGACTAAGTTCAACAACATGTGGATGAGGATTTTGAACATCTAACTTCTTGGTCGAGGGTTGGCGTCTTAACTAGTTGAGCTATGTTCAAATTGACAAAATTTAGAGACTACGTAAATACATACTTAAAAGTCATGAAGTACAATTTTATAATTTAATTTAAAAATTAAATTTAAGTTCACAGTTAAGATGTAGAGTCTAGTTTTAGCCTTTGAAGTTTCTTGGGAAGAAAAAATGGCAACCTTTCAAAAGCTAACAAAGAATGATAAAATGCTCCAAGTCATCTAAGCCAAGTTAATTTTAGAAAAAAAGAAAAGAGAAGAGAAAAGTGTTTCATTTAAATGGCATAAATTCCATAATTATTCTTCTATCTCTCACGATGTGTATCAAACGAAAGCTCAAAATTAAGAAAGAGAGATGCGTTGAGAAATTGGCATTAAATCAGTTATGTCAGCCAAATCAATGCTTAATTTTGCTTGTAATTAACGTCAATATATACAAAAGTGCCTATTGAAAAACGTGGTTTTACTTTATATTCATGAGAGGAAATATTATAATTTATAAATCAGCAAAAAGTATAATGTGGCCCATTTTAGACTAGATTATATTTATTTCCTTAACCTATCAAAAAGGAAAAAGTTGGAGAATCTTGTTAGATTTGAATTCGAAAGGAACTTTATTCGAAAAACGTAGTTAATCACGAATCAAAATATCGAGTTAGGACATAATCTTGTTTTAGAAAACTAATCTATGTGGGTCGACTTTTTTGTTTTATATATATATATCCATCGTATAAGAATCAAAGGATTTTTTTTTTATTAATATTGTAGATTTTCAAACTTATTATAAAAATATTATATTTTTCAAACTATTTATATTAATATTGTTGTTTTAATGGCGTGCAGGATGGTCGTCTCTTGAAGAGACAACCATCTATACGCTTCAAGAGACGAGCATCCTCCCACGTATAGATGGTCGTCTGATCTTCAAGAGACAATCATGTCGTCTGGATTTTTTTAAGAAAAGGTGGATAGTCGTCTCTTCAAGAGATGACCATCACAAAACTTTTAATAATTATACCAGTTGGCATATTGGTCAGTTGATCACTTTAAAATGGAAGGGGCCTAGGTTCGAACATTGTGAAATGCAGTTTTCAACTATTTTTTTTTCTCCGCTTTCTCTCTTTCTTTTTTTCCTTCTGTTTTTTTTTTCTCTTTCTTTCTCCTTTTTCTTTCTTTCTTTTATTTGTTTTATTTAAATCAAATAAGATATCTTTCGTTTTTTTAATATTTGAAGTAAATTGAATATTCTATTGTATTTTTTTTAAGAAATTGAAATTTATTTTAAGTATTAACTATTTAAATGTTATATTGCAATCGACTTTGGGAGAAGAACAACTTCGTTTACGTCATTTTGAGTTGATTTTAAATAAAATGATCACATTATTCGAAATTATCATGTAATTCTTTCTAAATAAATAAAGAAAAATATAAAAATATGAGAGAATGAAAAATCACTCATATTAGAAAAGAAAATATTTAAATAATTAATACTTAAATAAATTCCAATTTCTTAGAAAAAAATAATAAATTGCAATAGAATATTCAATTTACTTCAAATATTAAAAAAAATGGAAGATATCTTATTTGATTTAAATAAAGCAAATAAAAGAAAGAAAAAAAAAGAAAGAAAGAAAAAAAAAGGGAAGGAAAAAAGAAAGAGAGAAAGCGGAGGAAAAAAAATAGTTGAAAACTGCATTCCACAATGCTCGAATCTAGGCCTCTTATGTTTTAGAGTAATCAACTGACCAATATGCCAACTGATATAATTATTAAAAATTTTGTGATGGTCCACCTTTTTTTTTAAACCCAGACGACATGGTCATCTCTTGAAGAGATGACCATCTTTCACGCGATTAAAACAACAATATTAATATAAATAGTTTGAAAAATACAATATTTTTTGAAAATCTACAATATTAATAAATAAAAAGTCCAAGAATCAAAGAGGAACGTAGGCTAAAAGTAAAATTTTATATTAGGAGTCGTGAATAAAGCCATCAACATGTGTTATTTGGCTACAATTTTTATCTGTGTGGAAATCAAAAGGGCTTTGAAGGATATGCACCTGTTCAAGGCCCCTAGGCCAAATGTTGTTGAATTAAAAAAGAAAAAAAGAAAAAAAAAGCCCTTGGGCCAGATGGCCTTCAAGCCCTCTTTTATCGGGGGAGGATACACTAAATCTTGAAAAAATGTAAGTAATGTCTACAAATAAATATCTATAATGAAAAAATGATAAAAATGTTTCATATTTGGAATTATGGCTATCGATTTTTCAAGAAAGAATGAGAATAAAAAATCATCCCCATTTTACCCCCAATATATAACATTATTTACATTTAGGCCAATTCAACCACAAGATCTTTTTATTTTTTATTTTTTATTTTTTATTTTTAAATTCTCACAACGATTTGTATGGGAGGAACATTTCGAAAAGCCTTAAAAAAATCCCTAAATTTATGGAATTGGATTCTAAAAATGGAAAAAATGTGAATAATATATATATATATATATATATATATATATATATATATATATATATATAGGTATATCTAATCATATGTTTTTTGTGTTGGGTGAATTGAAAAGAATGGAAAAAAAATGGGAGAATGTAATTGGAGAAAATGCACCTTTTAGTTCCCTTCCGGTGAATGGGAAGAATATTGGTTGAAGAATACAATACTTAGAGAGGGACACTGACCTTGATACCTTTTACACCATGGGACCTTAATGTGAGAGGAAGCAGTGAGAAAACTGGAATACAGAAGAACGAGTTCGGATACTTGCTTCACCGTCGATCGTCAATGCAACAAAGGGGAATCAAGGGGAGGAAGAATTACATTGAATTGAGAGTAGGGCTAAGGGTTTCAGTGCATGCGATTTTTTTGAGTATTCAAATTCGTTCTTCAAGGAGAAAGATGAAGAGAGTTTTAGGCGGAGCATTAATGACGTACTCATGTGAATAATTACACATATTTACCTTCTCTTATGGCACCTGTGGGTGAGGATTAGTTTTTTTCCGTTTATTCTTGCACGATAGGTGGGTATTTACGCATATTTCTACTCATTTATTATGTTAAAAAAAGCAGAGATGTATGTTCCAGTATATACATTAAGTTAGATGGTCGAAAGAGTTCATTATTTTCATATTTGATCCTCTCTCATATGTGTAATTTATCCATTTTAGTTGTCTTCTGTTCTATTTTAGTGTTCTAGTTCAATTCATGTTGATTGGAAGTGTTAGATTAAATTCACTTTAGGTGAGTATTTACACATATTTCTATTCATTTATTACGTTAGAGAAAATAGAGATGTATGTTCCAGTATATACATTAAGTTAGATGGTCTAGAGAGTTCATCATTTTCATCAAAGTTTCTCTCTCATATGTGTAAGTTATCAATTTTAGTTGTCTTTTGTTCTATTCAAGTGTTCTAGTTCAATTCTGGTTGATTGGAAGTTTTAAATTAAATTCAAAGTTGTTAAATTATTGTAATTAAAATGATTTCTCTTCTTTGATGCACTCCCTTTTTATAGCATTCCTTATAGATTTTTATTTGAATTAAACTAATAACTCTCCCTTTTTTTAGCCTTTTTTTAGAATCAATAGTTTTTTAGTTGTAATTTTTTCTTTGTAATACGTTACTTTTTGCTTTTTGTTAAGAATAAACTCATAAATATCCAACATGGATATTTTTGTTCTAATGCAATTAGTAGAAATGAGTTAAAAATGGTTTTAGTCATATTTAGAAATTAAAACTTATTTAGACATTTTTCAAGTTAAAAAAGTTAAATTTAGACAGTTTTTGTATTGCGAACAGAGACAACAAGACTTATTAACTCATCGCCAGAACGTTAGCCAACTGCTTGAAGGAAGTTCTTAACACTATTTATTTCTCCAAACTAATCAGCTTTTGTCTCGGGTTGGACTGATAACTGAAAAATACTTTACTGTTCTCTCTACAGCCTTCATAATTATTCTTGAATTAGAAGACTTATTATTTTTAATGATTATAAGTCAGAGTGCTTTAATGAATTTCCAAATATATTCTTTAATTAAATATTAGAAAAAAATAGGAAGAAATTATTAGATGAGTAACAGAAAAATTGAATAATGTATAGTATGTTGGAAACTATAAATCATGTGATTCTTTCCTCAAAGAAAAAAAAATTATTATATTTTAATATTTTTTAATAAAATTCTATTTAACAAATTGAAGTTTATAGTTCTAGATATATATCATCCAAGTTTATAAGTTCACTACATCTAATTACGCTTAAAAAAAATTATCTAAAGATGAACATAAAATAGTATTTAATTTTTTGCTATATGTATAATGGAAAGAGAAACCAACCAATAAAAGTACATAAATTCTTTAAACATTTTAGCACAAAAAAAGAACGAAATTGAACCACTAAAAGAAACCTATGAATAGTCAATTCATTCTAGAACAAGTGAAATATCAATGGACATGAAAAATCTTTATCAAGTATTACTTTTTCACTTCAAATTCTCTACAATTGAAATGTTTTAAAAGAAATTGGGGGACCATACACGAAAGATGGATTTTTTTTTTCTTTTTTCTAGAAATGAAAGCAAAAAATTAAAGTGACTAAGTGCTTGGTTTTACCATTCCAAATTTGTACCCTTGCAAAAAAAAAAGTGAAACTTTAATAAGAAAAAGAGGAGGTAGTATTGTAATGAGTTCGACCCCTGCTAGTTTGAAGATGATCCTTTTGACATATGCATATCGATTTGAGTTTGTGAGTTAAGTTGGTTCTATCATTCTCAATATATAAATTTTTAATTTTGGTTGATTTATACCAGATTGATTTCCTAAAATATTTTCTTTTTAGTTTGTTTAAAATTACTTATACAAATATATATATGTATATATTTTTAATTTCATTTCACTCGATAAATTTTAATCATATAGAATTTCTTATAAAGAAAAAAATTGATTTGAATGAATTGTCAATATAGGATATATAGGTTGATAGGTCCACAAATTTTTTTTTCTTCTTTTGGGATGACAACCCTTTTTTTCGCTTTTAAAAAGAAAGGAAGCTATGAAACTATCAATTGGGATCTAACACAAAAAAGTAATGTAGCTTCAACTTTGAAAATTAATATTGGGATGGTTGGTAAATCAATTGAGTTTAAAAGGATAGGATTTTGGCGATTCAAAGAGAAAATGATATGTGACATATCTTTAATTTAAGTCTCCACACATATGCCTCTAAAAGATCATAATGAAGGCAATCTTGACATTGTAGCAAAGGTAGATGTCAATTAGCTTGTTGATATGACTTCAAAGACATCTAGGAATCTATGGTCGATGTTGATCATCCAAAGGAATTAAATATATAAAATTGATAGCCTCAATTATCTTGCATCAATGTTGTTGATTATCCCCTTATCAATTAGATTAGATAGATTGTAACAACAAATTGAGGAAATGGACAAAAGTTTATATGAAAATTAAAAGTAGCGCTCACTAATAAAAAGTCTTTCATAAAGAATGCTTGCTTAACTTTTAAGATAGAAAATACTAACTAAGCTTACCAGATAACTTAGTAGATTATAACAAAATTAAAGTAAGCTTACAAGATAACTTAGTAGATTATAACAAAATTAAAGTGTTGTCTTCTTTTTACCTATAAAAAAAATACAAAAAGTTAGGTTCAAAATATCTTTAGAAATGCTTAGATTTATGCCAATACGAGCATAACTTAGCCTTAATTGGCACGTATTCTTTTTTTTTGAGATTGGAAGTTTAAATCTCCATATCCCACATTAGGTTTACGTTTTAGTACCTAGCTAGGCGCTACCCATGGTACTGTTTAGGCGCTATAACCTTTATTTATTTATTATTATTATTATTTGCTTTCATCCCAGCTATGTCATTGTTTATTACCCTTCCAAATAAGAGTTTTTTTTTTTAAATTACGTAAAAAATAAATAAGAACATAAATAAGAACATAAATTACCATCATAAAACTAATTTGATAATCGTTTAGTTTTTAAAAATTGTACTTGTTTATTAACGATTTCTCTATAATGGTTTTCATTTTTCTTAAGAAAACATATGAATTCTTAGTTAAATTCTAAAAATAAAAACAAGTTTTTAAAACTACTCTTTTTAGTTTTCAAATTTTAACTTGGATTTTGAAGTAAAAAGTAAATAATAAAACAAAAAAAATTCAAAAGTGAAAGAGTAGTGTTTATAAACTTAATTTTAAAAAATTAAATAATGATCAAACTGGCCTAAGTAAATTATTCTGTCCAAAACTATTTTTGAAACTTGAGGAAGAATCTCAAGATGTTGCACGAAGAGAGAGATTTAAAAAAAAAAAAAAAAAAAAAAAAAAACCCAAACTCCATTTTTGACCAAACTGTAGACTGTGGTGGAGAATGGGACCTCACAAATGCAAATTGGCAGAAGATATACATAGAGAGAGTGATGAGCATCATTGAAATGACCAAAAAAATATGCTGATTAAATCACCTATCAAAATTTGCTTTCTTCTTTCAGATTCAATTCATCTATCACAAGATTGAATTAGCTTATTCCCTTTACATTTGAGTTTTATATTACCTCAATTGAAAATTGCTTCCCCCATTTTCTTTAATACATATCTTCTTTGACTCCATATTTACATTAAATTTCACTTTGTATTAGGGGCAGATCCAAAACTTTATGTCAGAAGGGCTATATAGAAATAATTTTGAACACATTAATATATTGATGTGTATTGATATCAGTTCGTATATTTTGATATTAAATTGACTAAATCATAAATTTGGTCTTTAAATTTTTAAGGTTGTATATAATAAGTCCATGACTTAAAAGTTTATACTAAATCACTAAACTTTCAATTTTTTGTCTGATAGGTCTCTAATTGTATCTAATAGATCATTAATTTTTTTAAAAAAAAATTCATTAGGTTACAGAATATAAAATTGAAAACTCGAGAACCTCTTAGATATAAAATTAAAAGTTTAAAGACCAATTGCATACTTTTTTAATTCAAAAGTCTATTAGAATAGATCAAACTTATAAATATATATTAAAAAAATTAAAATAACAATTGGATTTTTTTTCTCTCTCATAAGAATTATAAATTCTTTTTATGTATTTACTTTTAAATAATAATTTATTAAAATTTAAACATATTTTTAATGCTCCTTGTCTTTTTCTTTTTGAAGAGTTTAATGCTCCATCTTTATTTGACTCCAGAAAAATAAAATTTAAAATTGAAATTGAAAAAAGAATTATAGTATCATATATTTATTATTAGGAATAAATGTAAATTATTTAAAAATATATATTAAAAAAAACAAATATTTCTTTTTTTAAAAAAAAACACAAAAACGAAAAAGAAAAAAAAAAGTGAAAAAAAATGGAAAGAAAGCCCGGAAAACGAGCAAAAAATGGGGAAAAAAAAGGAAAACGAAAAACAAGGAAAAAAAAAGCAAAAAAAGAGAGGAAACATGGCAAAAACACAAATGCTAGTTGGGCTCGAACCAGGAATCTGGAGTATTGTAATGGGGACTTAGTCTACCAGGCCATGGTAATAACATCAAATCATAGTGTCATGTTTAATACTAATTCATACTACATAAAAGTTGAGGGAGGACTTGAGCCACCCTAAGCCCAACGTACCTTCGCCCCTGTTTTGTATCACTATTATAATATGCATGATATCATCTATTTTAAATTCGGCATGACCCAAAAATTATCTCTATCATAATATACATGAGATCATGACAATTTTAAACTTAAGTCCACATAATTTTATATTTAACTATTTTTTACTCAAAAATCCAATATAGATATTCTTTTTCCTTATATATTCAAGATCTTTCTCATTGCTAAACCGATGTAAAACTATGTGTTTGCATTCTCAACAAAAGAGGAAAACGAAATAAAGAAGAAACTTGACTCATGAACTAGAAATTGAAAAGAAAATGTACATATTTTATGACTATATATATGTGATGATATTGTTAGATTATGTTTTTTTGAATTAGGTCTATTTGGTATTCGAATTATAATTTAACGTGTCTCTTTTAAGGGTATTATAGTCTTTTTACTCCTATTTTAAAAGTACAAGTAAGCTATAACAATATATTTTTAGCTCAAAACAATTAATTCAATTCAATAGTAAAACCTTTTTTTTTTTTTGTTATTCTTCTGATCTAACTTCCCTCCTTAATTTGTCTTAATTTTTTCTCCTCTAAATCATCGTAGCGATAGAAATAAATCATGATTCATTTCAAGGTCAAATAAAATATCTAATATAATATCACGATACGTGGATGAACAAACATCACACACTAACGATTCATTTAATGCAACTTTATAGAATTAATTTATGTACCACAAGTGGTAAAGTCAAATACCTAAAAGAAAAGGAAAAAAAAAAAAAAAAAACAATTTTACGCATGTTTAACCAATGCTCCATAAAGAGAGAGAGAGCGGGAGATTCAAGTTAATTGATTTTAATGGGGAGGGCAATAGTGTGAAATGGAAAGCCTTTGTAGGGTATGGTTTGGTGGTGTCGTTATTGAGCTTGAAAGGGACTCCCAACTTGTATTTGCTGCGCCTAGTAATGCCGGTCCACCTGTTCCCGAAATTACCTCTAATTTGTATTTTGTAGTAACGACAAAGTATTTTACCTAAAAAAAATTATTTTTTTTATAAAAAAAATATAGGAGTATTACAAATGTGTGTGTATATATATAGAAAGAGCTTAACAACAAAGTATATATTCCAAATGTAGGGGTAATTGAACCTTCGACTTACGAATCATATTACTAATATGTCTTATTTGTTGAGTAGTTGGCGAGATTTATCTTATTTTAGTGTATAGTTCTATGTGAATCACGTTTTAGGTTAAGCGATTTTTGTGTTCTTTTATGTTTAAGAGTATTTGGGTCAACTTATGTGTATCTCGAATAATTTCACGAGACAACTATTCGATTCTAGTACAATACAATATTTAGTTGTTAAGAAATTAATTCTTAAGATTTTATCTTTAGTAGAGGGACAACCTTACACCCATATATTAGAAATCATAGGCTTTGATTTCGATGTTTTAATTTTAGCTGCATCTAATATAGATATAGGGCATATTTGAGAGTGATTTTGAAATGGTTAAAATCACTTCCAGAACATCTCTTCAAAAAAAATCGCTTCAAAACATGCATTTAATTATTCAAAATCAATTTTGATGGTCTATGTAAATCACATTTAAAAGTGTAAAACAAAAATTAAAATGATTTTGAATGATTAAAGTCGTGTTTTGGAGTGATTTTGACTATGACAAAAATGATTTTAACCATTTCAAAATCACTTCTAAACATGCCCATAGATTTAATGGACATGCTAAAATGATATTTTAAACTAGATTAAACTTAATGTTGCTTAATGAATGTGACATGGATGCCAGACGTCACAACATTGAAACAAAACGTTACATAATAGATTTCATCTATTAAATTTACAAATAACTTGATATGTTAGAGTGATTTCTCGTTGTCAATTAAGAGTGGACGGATATGAAGACGAGGGGAGGCTTATGTGGTACTTTGCTCGAGGAGAGGATTTTTACTAGTGCAAACAAAGTCCCACATGGGCTAGGTAACAAAATAATCATGGGTATAAAAGTGAAAGACAATATCTCCATTGGTATGAAGCCTTTTTGGTGGAACCAAAAACAAAGTCATGAAGACTTATGCCTAAAGTCGACAATATCATACTATTTTAGAGATATGGGGTGATTGTTCTTGATATTTTATTTATCCTTATAAATGGTAGAGATGATATATTGATGTTCAATAAACTTCCATTTAAAGAACAGAAACTATATTGAAATTCTAGTTTAGATCTTATTTTGGTTCTTATATTTTAACTTTTATCCATCTTGGTCTTTGAATTTTCAAAATATTCATTTTGGCTCCCTCTTATTTTAGCTTTTTGTCCATTTTGGTCTTTGTGGATGGTTGTTGTTCTTAACATTTTATTCATCCTTATAGAGGGTAGAGATGATATATTGATGTTCAATAAACTTTCATTTAAAGGGCAGACACAATAATGAAGTTCTAGTTTAGGTCTTATTTTGGTTCTTATAATGAAATTCTCGTTTAGGTCTTATTTTGGTTCTTATACTTGTAACTTTGGCCTATTTTGGTCTATGTATTTTCAAAATATTCATTTTGGCTCCCTTTTTTTTTTTTAAACTTTTTGTCTATTTTGGTTGATTTACTTTTAAATAGTGACAATTTTTCTCTTTAAACTCCGAGTGTTATATTTATTTAGTCTCTAATGAAATGTTGACATACCATGTTCATTAAATTAATTTTCGTTCAGTTGGTATAGTATTACAATTAGCCAAATTATAAACTAATGAACATGCCATGTCAAAATTTTGTTAATAATACTAATGGTGGAGATTAAATAGAAGCACAATTCAAAGTTCAACGATTCCATTAAGTGGAAGAGTTAAATAGACATAATAAGTAAAATATGATGGCTAAATTTATAATGAAAAAATGGTCTTATTTCTTTATATAAGTTAAAGTAGAAATTAAGATAGATAATGCGGTTGTCCAGCTTAGTTGGCTCCAAATGAAAATTGGGCCAAACCAAACAACTTTCTTAGTTAGGCATAAAGGCACCTTAGTCATCCAAGTTGATTAATGGTTGGGTTGCTCTAATCTTTTCCTAAAAACAAATCTAAAAGAATTGTTAAAATTAACATAGTACCAAAGACCTTATTCACCCATATTTACATATCAATAATTTTGACTCATACCATGTCTTTTTTAAAATATATATATATATTAAAATCACATATATTATACGAGTTTTTTTTTTAAACATGACGGAGGGGTTGCTCAATGTGTTATAGTCTATTTTATCTTTGAATTTAGAAACCTTTGAGTATGTAAACCCCTAATTCACAAACATTGAGACCTGTTTAAGTAAATGAGTAACTCATGTATCTTATAAAGATAGTGAAGTCTTTTCATCTTTTCGATATGGGATCCTCAGCATGCCCCCTCAGGATGGTGCATCTTTTGGATTCACAATTTTTGGGTCGAATCCCAATTTTTAGACCAAATACCCGTTTGGACTTCATAGGCTTTTATTTTATGTTAGATAAACATGAAGATTCATCTCACAACCAATTGACAATGAAAAGAGTAACTCATCCATCTTATAAAGATTGTGAGGTCTTTTCATCTTTTCAATGTGAGATCCTCAACACCAAAATCACTTACTCATCATTGTCAAACATCACAATTTTGAAATTAAGCATGTCAAAAGTGATTTTGGTCATTCCAAAATCACTCCCAAACATTCCCTTATTGTTTCATCACCTACTTTTCTTAAAACATTTTCAAAAACCAAGCCAAATTCTGAAAAAAAAAAAAAAAAAAAAAAAAGTAGTTTTAAATTTTTTTTTTTTTTTATTGTTTTTGAAATTTTGCTTAGAATTCAAATGTGTTTTAAGGAAGATGAAAAGATTACTAAAAAAATTATAAGAAAACAACCATACTTTTTAAAAATAGAAAGTCAAAAATAAAAGAAAATTTGTATAAACCACCCATAAACTATGAGATTTGTTACAATCACAACCTTAAAATTTTAATTTGATCAATCAACCTCTTGTACTTTGTTAAGTGTTATGCAATCACATCCATGGATTTTTTAATTTGATCAATCATCCCCTTCTATTAGTTGTTGTTAAATTACCATTCAATTGGGCTACACATGTGTTACTCACATGTGAGTAAAGAAGAGCAAACTTATTAATGGAAGATCTAGAAAAAAATGGGAAAAAAATAAGTTTTACGTTTTAGAAAAAAGAAGCGTAGGAAGTTTCAATTTAGGGTGTTATTTGGGTTTTGTGATTTTTTTTTTTGGATAGGAAAAAATAAACCCGAGAAACCAAGGAGATTGTATATAGTAGCCATAGTTGAAACTTCCATCTCTATATTTGTCGATGATGATGCTGCCCAATCTATACAACCTAGAAAGAAGGGCCACCCTCGTAAGGTCCTGAATAACATGTTTGTTTTTTCCTACGCACGTGTGAGTCACACATATGAAGATCAATTAAACGATAATTTAACAGCAACTAATAGGAAGGAGATGATTGCAACACTTAACAAAGTACAAGGGGGCTAATTGATCAAATTAAAACATTTAAGGATGTGCTTGTAACAAACTCCATAATTCAGTGGTGGTTTGTGTAATTTTTCCAAAAAAAAAATGATTATCAAACCTGGTTAAGTATTTGGAAATAGGTTTAACAACAGTTTTTCAAAACCAAAAGCTTGTTTGCAGGATAGTTTTTAGTCAAAACAATATAAATAGTAGGTTAAATTGCAAGTTTAGTCCCTAAAATTTGAAGTTTGTATTTATTTGGTCCCTAAAATTTAAAAAGTGTCTAATATATCCTCGAATCTTCAGATTATGTCTATTTAGACCCTGAACTTTAAAAAATGTCTAATATGTCTTTAAACTTTCAATTTTGTGTCCAATAGGTCCCTAAATTTTTTATTTTGTGTGTAATAAGTCTTTGACCAATGATGTTTTTTTTGAATTTACGAACCTACTAGACACAAAATTGAAAGTTTAGGGTCTTATTAGACATTAAATTCAATTTTATGTCTAATAGATCAGTTAATTTTTTTAAAAAATTTGAATATGTTAGGAACCTATTGGACACAAAATTGAAAGTTTCGAGATCTCTTAGATATTTTTAAAGTTCAAGGACTTATTTAGACACAAAATTGAAAGTTCAGAGACCTATTAGATACTTTTTAAAGTTCAAGGACCATGACACAAATCTAAGAGTTCAGGAACTAAACTTGTAATTTAACCTAAATAGTATTATGTTGTGTTTCATGTGTTTTCTTTTATATTTTGTTAATTTTACATTCATATAATATAATCGTTAAATACTTTTTTAAGGTAGATCTTCATTTTTTTTAAAAAAAAGCAAGCTTTCTAAATAATTTTTAAAATTTAAAATGATAACAAGAAAAAAAATGAAAAGACAAATTTATACATTTATTATTTCAAGAGAAATTAAGATAAGACCCAAAAAATCCATAATATACTATAAAAAGGTCATTCACCACCATATCTTAAAAATTGACAGGGTCCAAGAAAGTGATTTTTCCAATATTGGATTACAAGGCCAGACCCAATCTAATAAGAAGTTGACACTGGGCTACTACTTTAGGCCAAGGCCCAATCTATAGTATATATAAAAGCCACAATAGGGAGAAATTTTTTATGCCAATTTTACTCTTTTATTATAGGCATTTTCACTATTACTTTGGTGGCTTTTTTGTCCTTCAAATTCAAAATTCCCATAATTATTTGCCGATTGAGGGAATTATATGCTAGGCAATCAATTTAATTTAGGAAACAATTTCCATAATTATTTGTTGATTAAGGGAACTAAATGCTAGGTAATCTGATTATGGGAAACAAACGTGGGTTGTTTTGAATTTAATTGAGAGAAAATTTATAGCATCCTTTGATAATTAAAATTGATTATGAAAATTAAATGGACTTTCAAAACACTTTGAGAATTTAATCTAGCATTAGCCAAATTTTCTTTTTTAAAATTTAGGATACATTGTTGACATTTAATTTAGAATACAAATCGTTGGATGATCATAAATTTCTAAATTCATTATTGAAATTAAACTGATTTTGAAAACATTTATGATCATGTTGATTCAATTTCTTATGAACGTTTGTAAAATTCCATATTTAAACATGAAGGGGATGATGATAAACTTAGCAACTTCTTCTAGAATTTGAAAATCTACGAATGTACAAAATTTCAAAGATGTTTGCACTTGAGTCATTCAATTTCTTATGAACGTTTGTAAATTTCCATATTTTTATTCCATGCGTTTAGTCTTTCATCTTCCTATTACATTAACGGACAATAAATCCATGTTGCAATTAAACAAGCATTAATACCATTACTTAATGCTCAATTACTTCACTCTATTTAAGTTTTAAAAAGATGTTTCACTTTTGATTATATACTTATTTGCACTCAATTTGAATTGATGTAGTATCAAATTTACCATTGATGAGTAATTGAAGAAGAATTTTAATTATGGAACTTGAAAAGTTTAGTCTATTGCTTCTCCCTCTCCCTCTTCTTTATAAAGTGAATTAGATTCCAAGGCCCCTTGGCGGGAAGCGTCAATGAAAAATGGAGGTTAAATTAATTTTATGCCGAAAGGGGAGGTTTATAGATTGATGGAAAGAATGGGTTGAGGATCAATTTTGTTTCTTTCGTTGCATTTCGCATCTAACAGCTTGAAGATGACGTTGCAAAGACTTAAGGGCGAGGGTGATATCAACGCTAAAAATCCAATGAAGATTGAGGAGATGAGATCGATCTACTGAAAAACTCAATGATTGAAATGAATCTCGAGAGGGAGGGCGATTGACGCTACCATCATTGTGATCATGATCAACGCAATTGATTGGTGCTGGTGATCATATATACGACATGCGAAGATTTGCAAGAAAGACATATCATTTAAAAGAGAGAGGAAGATGAAGGAGAGCATAGCAGATGTGAAAACCAAAGAGGGAGGGATGAGCAGTAGTTCTAGGATTTCATTACATTTTTTCACTTTTTTTTTTCAATAGAATGGATTGTGCTAATTTTTTTTTCAACAACTGGGCTATTTTGTAGCTTTGGCTTTTTTTAATTTGTATTATAAGGATTACCATGCATTTTTCTTTTGTTGTTTTTTTTTAATAAAATAGGTTGCCTTTTTTATCTCTTGCTTTTTTTTTTTTTCTAATTTGTATAAATTAAATATTATATTTTAATATTTTTTTTTTTGAAAAAATGATATAACTATGAAGATTTAAATTGAATGAAGAATAAATTATGGATTTTGAAGAGTGTGAAAGTTTATCTAAGTATTTGAAAATGTCAAAAATATAAAGAGTTTAAATACTTTCAGGCATAAACATACAAACAACATTTTTATCATTTTTAATTTATGATATTTTAATAGTTTATTTTTATTTAAATAACTCATTTATGAATCTAAACTACAACCAATTGAATTGATCGTTCATAATATTATTGAATGGTATTTACCATGAATTGAAAAAATTTCTATTTATAATAATTGTAAAAAAAAAGTATCTTTTTAAATAAAATGACAAATTCCACGTGCATCGCATCGCACGTGTTGTCGACTAGTAGCTTTAAAAGGCTACATGTTTGTAAATGAATAAAGGAAATTGTACGTAATGTCTACAAATAAATACCTATAATGAAAAAAAGATAAAAATGTTTCATATTTAGGATTATGGCTACCGATTTTTTAGGAAAGAGTGAGAATAAAAAACCATCCCTATTTTACCCCCAGTACATAGCATTATCTACATTTAGGCCAATTCAATCACAATATATATATATTTTTTTAAAAAAATCCCCCCAACGATTTGTATGGGAGGGACATTTTGAAAGGCCTTAAAAAAATCTCTAAATTTATGGGATTGGATTCTAAAAATGGAAAAAGGTTAATAATTTAAATATACATATCTAACCATATGTTTTTGTTTGGGTGAATTCAAAAGAATGGAAAAAAAAATGGCATAATGTAATCAGAGAAACACACCTTTCAGTTCCCTTCTAGTGAACGGAAAGAATCTTGGTTGAAGGATACAAGACTTAGAGAGGAGCACTGACTTTGGTACCTTTTACACCATGGGACCTCAATGCGAGAGGAAGCAGTGAGGAAACTGGAATACAAAAGAACGAGTTTGGATACTTACCTCACTGTCGATCGTTGACAAGCCTTAGAATTAAGGCTTATTTAATTACTTAAAATATTCTTATTTTGTCTTAAGATCATTTGAAAATAGTTGAAAGTTGCTTGAAAATAAGAAAGGAATAAGAATGAAGGTAATTAGATAAGATTCTAAAAAAGTTAAGTTTGTTTGCAGGGAATGTCGAAATTGCAAAATCAAATTGTAAATTCGTGATTATGCAATTGTTTATGGAGCAAGGAATGTAGAAATTGCAAAATCGGATTCTACAATCTGGAGCAGTAAAAAAGTTCAAAAAAGGAAAAAAATATGCATTTAACCCATTCCGAAAATCTTCAATTACAACATGATTTAAGGGAATTTGACCACGAAATTTGGGCATTCTTCAACCCTAATGAAGGTCTATAAAGGGGAAGAAGAGGATGAGCAATTGAATTCGAATTTGGATGCGTTTTGAGGAGTGAATTTCGTGGGTTTTCGTCATTTTAGAAACTCTGTTTTTCTGCATACTGTTTTTCTGTTTTTAGCCAATAATTTCAATTTCAGTCTTAGTTCTTCAGTTTTCTACTTGTATTATAGAGAGTTTCTTGAAGTACAATCTCTATTTTCCATTCGATTTCTTCTTGTATTAATTGTAAGTTTTAATTCAATCTTTGTTCGTGGGTTTTATTCACGTTGTCACTCTGTTTTTCTGGAAAAATTCTGTTATGTTCCTTCTCGAATTTCTAATCCAATTTAAGGTAATGCTGGAACTGTTAAGACTCATAAATTCCTAGAAATAGTGAAGGGATGAAGTCGATTGAAGAGAGAAGGAATTCGGTTCTATTATAAGAATCATTTTTGTCGATTTAATTCTGTTTTGCACAAGAAGAGTTGAATCCTGTACTTGTTAATTGCAAGGGAGTTTGATTTTGTTGTTCTGACAATTGGGTAATGTCATTCACAAATTGATTTCTCATAAAGTTAATATTTTGAGTGGAATTCAATAGTAATCTGCCTTTTATTTCCTATTCATAGTGAGAAATTTTGGAGGTGTTGTTTAGAATTGTGTTTACTGTTTTGCCAAAGTGTTTTGTCAACTCATTTAATTTTAGTTATTAATCACAATTTACCAAATTTTCTTTAATATGATGTTTCCTTCAAAAATTAATTGTAATATTTTTATCTCCAATATGAGCTAAAACTTTTTAGGGGGTTCAAGAATGTGAATTCCCTAAGAAGTAATTGTAGCCAAAATTCCAACTAAAAACCAAGTCTACATTTCAATTGTTTGCTTGTGTTGAAGAAATTTTTCGTTGAGATCCTAGAATGATCAACTAGGGTAGCAACTCAAGCTTAGATCTAATACCGACGAGGTTAGTGATAAGCAGATTTTGCACAAGTGATGGAGGAAAGATCTTAGACATAAGCCAATCCTTACCCTAGACATAGGGATTAAGGACTCCAAAACCCATAAAATTGTTGAGCCGAATTACCTAAGATAGAAGGACTATAGACATATAAGTCACTCGCTTAGCCTCCTAAAAACCTAAATTCAAGGTGAATAGGAGATACAATTTTGGTTTACAATTGAGTGTGGAGTAGGTTGGAATTGTAATTTTGGTTTGCAATTACAACTTAGGGCAATGACATTCTTGAGCCCAATTTTTATTCAAATTCCCTTTGAATTTTCATCTACTAAGTCTAGTTAGTTTGCCATTTCTAGATTCTACAATTCAATTCTGCAATTTTTTTCTTATTTCGATTATTGTCATTTCTAGATTCTGCAATTAGATTCTGCAATTTTATTTTGTTTTACCAACAAACCATCCCAACATTATTTTTGCAATTTAGTTTTCAAAGTTGCAATTTTCTTACACTTTGCTTTACAATATTTTTGTTACTCCGTTCCCTTGGGATTCGATACTTGGTACTCACATACCATTTTATATTACTTTGATCGTGTGCGCTTGCGTGTACACCGATCAATCGTCAATGCAATAAAGGAAAATCCAGGGGAGGAAGAATTACATTAAGCTAAGAGTGGGGCTACGAGTTTCAATGCATGCGATTTTTTTGAGTATTCAAATTCGTTATTGATAAGCCTTAGATTAAGGCTTATTTAACTACCATTTGCTTAAGATATTCTTGTTTGTCTTAAGATCAATTGAAAATAATTGGAAGATTGCTTAAATTTAAGGAAGAAATGAATATGTTTGCATTTGGGATAAATTTCTAAGTAAATTGATCTTGTTTTTAGGAATTGTGAGAATTGCAAAATCAAATTGCAGAATTAGATTTTGCAATTATGGACAACATATAATATCAAGGGTTTATGAAGTTGAAAAGCCGAGCAATGAAACCCATTTTTAGAAAACTCAATTTCCGCACAAATTGGGGGGATTGGAGCGCGATTTTTGGCAAATTTCAACCCTAGGAAGATCTACAAAAGAGGAGGGAAGAAGCTCGAAGAATAAATTCGGATTTTTGGGGCGATTTCAAGGATCAATGTTCATGGGTTTTTGGGGTTTTTCGAACCTCTGTTTTTCGTTCTTCTTCTGTTTTTAGCTAAGAGATTCACTTTTAATCTAGGTTTTTTTTTTAGTTTTGTATTCTGGAGAAATGCTTGAGCAATCTTTATTTTTCAATTGATGTGCTTTTGAATTACGTTGAAGTTTAAATTCAAGATTTAGTTGGTGGGTTTATTTCAAGCTTGTTACTCTATTTTTCCTGCACTTTTTTTTGGTTCTTTTTATTTCATCAATGGCTACTATTTTTCTTTATTTCTCCTCTTGTTGACAAATAGATGTGGGAGTTATTCCCTTGTGCTCAGTTGACATTCAATTGGGAATTAATTTTGTGGTTCAATTCAGCATTCCTTTGTAAGCTTCTCTAGAATTTCTTATTGATTTCTTCTTAGTTTTCTGCACTTTTCCAATTTATCCAATCCGACTCAAAGTAGCATTTGGGTTGTTTAGACTAACAATCTCCTAACGTTGGTAAAGGTTGTGTCGATTGGAGTAGAGCAATTTGGATTGATTAAGTATTGAAACGAATTTTTGTAAGCCCCTGTTTTTCTTCAAGTACGTTCTAAGTTTTTGACTGTTAAAGCTTTTCTAAGGGGCATGAGGAAGAAGACCATAAGTTTACTTAATTGCCCTTGAATTTTTATTTAATTTCCATTAAGAATCCCTTCCCTGAATTCCTAGTAGTTGTCAAGAATAATATTACAAGTTATTTTTTTAATCATTTAATTTGCATAACTTCTAACATGAATTTTCTTTCAAAAATTATTTGTAATAATTTTAGTTTTAATATGAGCTAAAACTTCTTAGGGGGTTCAAAAATGTGAATTCCCTAAGAAGTAATTGTAGCCAAAATCTCAATGAAAACCAAGTCTACATTTCAATTGTTTGCTTGTGTTGATTAAAATTCCGTTGCGATCCTAGATTGATCAACTAGGGTATCAACTCAAGCTTAGATCTAATACCGATGGGGTTAGTGATAAGCGGATTTCACACAAGTGATGGAGAAAAAGAGCTTAGACATAAGCCAATTCCTTACCCTAGACATAGGGATTAAGGACTCCAAAACCCATAAAATTGTGAGCCAAATTATCTAAGATAGAGGGACTATAGACATATAGGTCTCTCACTTAGCCTCCTAAAAACCTAAATTCAAGGTAAATAGGAGATGCAATTTTGGTTTACAATTGAGTGTGGAGTAGGTTGGAATTGCAATTTTGGCTTGCAATTACAACTTAGGGCAATGACATTCTTGAGCCCCATCTTTATCTAAAATTTCCTTTGCAATTTCATTTTCTATGTTTATCTAGTTTGTCATTCCAATATTGCTATTTCTCAATTCTGCAATTTTTGTTATTTCGATTATTGTCATTTCTAGATTTTGCAATTAAATTATGCAATTTTTCTCTTTATCAACACACCAACCCAACATTATTTTCGCAATTTAGTTTTCCAAGTTGAAATTTTCCTTACATTTTGCTTTACAATATTTTTGTTACTCCGTTCCCTGTGGGATTCGATACTTGGTACTCAGATACCATTTTATATTACTTCGATCGCGTGCGCTTGCGTGTAACAACCGATCAGTTATTCAAGGAGAAAGGTGAAGGGAGTTTTAGGTGGATCATTAATGGCATACTCAGGTGAATAATTACACCTACCTTCTCTAATGACGCATGTGGGTGGAGATTAATTTTTTCTATTTATTTTTGCACGTTGGGTGGGTATTTACACATATTTCTACTCATTTATTACGTTAAAAAAAAAACAGAAAATGTATATCATATATACATTAAGTTGGAGAAATGAGAGAGAGTTTTAACTGGAGCATTAATGGCGTCAGGTGGATAATTACACCTATTTATCCTCTCTAATGGCGCATGTGGGTGGTGATTAATTTTTTTCCGTTTATTCTTGCACGATGGGTGGGTGTTGGTACCAAAATTTGAATCGTCGAATCAACGGTAAGATTTGTATTACTGAGAACTAAAAGTGCATGCAAGATAGAAATAAGTGAACAACAGAGTGATGCTAAGCCATCGACACTCTGACGCTCAAGTCAGTAATTGAGTTTGAAAGTGACTTAGCTAGTAAAAAAGTGGTTGTATTTGGATGTACCTTTCAAATATCGTATTCTCCTCCTTTTATAATAGTATATTTGTAACATATACTTGAATATCCCAACACTTTCCGAAAATCTCGCAAGGTTGTTGGGTCCAAGGTTCAAAATGTCGATGTCGATGGAAATGTCGAGGTCCAAAATTTACGAAAATATCGATGGAAATGGAAATGTCGATGGAAATTTCGGGAAAATTTATGGAAATCGTGAAATTAATGAAAATTGTTTGAATTAGTCTATGAAACTTTAATTGTGATTTAATTAGACTATAATTGACCATTTTTAATCATCATATCTAAAAATTAAGACAATATTTAGATATAAATGCTGGTGGAAATGTTTCGAGCATGAATAATTTTGAAAAAAAATATGGAAATTGATTAAAATTGTTTGAATTATTTAATGAAACTTTAATTGTAGCTTAATTATACTATAACTGACTATTTTGAAAAATCATATCTAAAAATATATATAATATTTATATTGAAAAGTCGATGCTAGCATAAATATTTTAAAAATTATGAAAATTGATGGAGAAATTGTTTGAATTGTTAAATGAGACACTTTGACTTAATTAAACTATACTTGATCATTTGTAATCATCATATTAAAAATATATAAGTAATATTTACATGAAAATGTCAATGCTGTTCGAAATATTTTTGTAAAAATTATGAAGACTAATCAAACATGTTTGAACATTTAAATAATTTATAAGTTTAGTCCCTAAACTTTGAGGTTTGTATCTATTTGGTTCTTGAATTTTCAAAAGTGTCTAATAGATCCCTAAACTTACAATTTTTTGTTTAATAGATACTTGAACTTTCAAATCTATGTATAATAGGTCTCTAAAAAATTCGAAACTTTTAAAAATTAATTGATATTAGATATAAATTTGAATTTTATGTTTAATGGAACTCTAAGATTTCAATTTTGTGTCTAGTAAATCCGTGAATTTTAAAAAATTCAAAAGTTTAGGGACTAAAATTGTAATTGTGAAAGTTCAAGGACCAAATAGATACAAAGCTTAAAGTTCAGTGACTAAATTTGTAATTTAACCTTTAATTTTACAAAAATATTGATAAAAGTATTGAAGTCCATAGAAATTATAAATTTGAAAAAAAAAAATTGTTTGGACTAATAAATCACCATTCATATGCAAAAAAAAAAAAAAAAAAAAAAAACATGATTTTTATGTTATTGTTAGTAATTTAAAACAAACAAGTATGATAAAAAAAAATCAAGAACATAAAATAAAGAATTGAAAAAAAAAAAACTAAGAACATAGAAATAGAATAAGGAAAATTTGTGTAAAAGTAATCAAATAATAATAATAAAAAATTAATAGTTGGCCTGAGGGAGAGACTAGAGAGGAGAATGAGTGGGAAACAATTTGTCCCACATCGCTTGGATTAGGAATGGGGAAGTTTGCTCCCCCTCATAAATAGGAGAGACTAGAGAGGAGAATGAGTGGGAAACAATTTGTCCCACATTGCTTGGATTAGGAATGGGGAAGTTTGCTCCCCCTTATAAATAGCCTCATTCTCCTGAGAATTTATCACAGTGCAATTGGGCTTCTCAGTTGGGCCTTTTGCGTTCAATATTATATGAATTTGTGCGAAATGTCGTTCAAGGTCGACGAAAAGTCGGTAAGTCGGCGAAATATCAATCATTTCGACGACTGATAATTCTCGTTCATGAGGATTATTTGGCCTTTAAACTTAGTTATATTTGTGATTTTTATTCATATTATTTGATGAAAAATAAAAAAATGATTGAATTTAATCACTTGATCGATGGAAGTCCTCTAATTTAAGTAAGTTGAGAAAAGAAAACAAAAGAAGGAAAAATCTCACTTATTTAATGTCTTATTGCATATTTTTGATGAAATGCAACAACAATGCAATTGCAAGGCAATTGCATTTCCGGCAGACTTGGAAACAAAGGAAAGAACGTGATTCTCGAGAAAAATTGGGAGCAAATTGACCATGATTTCAGGGATTTATATGTTGTAATTAACTATTGATTGCAAAGATGAAACCCTAGCTCAAAAACTCCTATAAAAGATGAAGGAAAAGCCGAAGAAAGGAGGAGATTTCGGGGCTCGATTTGGAGAAGATTTTCATTCACGTTTTTGGGTTTCTTTACTTTCTGCAGCAGAATTTTTTTTAAGCTTTTAGTTGCTGTTTTTATTGTATTTTCTTCCACATCTCCATCTCTAAATTCTCTTCAATCCCACAACAACGAAAGTTGGTAGTGGTTAAGGGCAAATTTGTTCGATTGAGCCGAAGAAAGATGGGTTTTTTAGGATGAAGTTTCAATTTCTGCACTTTAAATTTCTGTAGTTTGGGCGAAAATAGCCACTGTCTTACCTTTGTAATTTTAAGCAATTTACCTTCTGTTATGCACTCTTGATTACAGCTCTCAAATTAAGCATTGGGTAATTGTACTTTCTGATTTTGGAAATTTTGGAAGCCTACTGGAATTTAAATTTTTGCTTACAAGCTTCTTACTCTGAGTTACTGGTGGTTTTCAATTCCAGAATTTAACTTCTGTCTTTGGCATTTTAAAAGATCAATTTTTCTTATTCAGCAAAGTTAATTAAATTTTCCGTGAGTTATTTGGTATTTTGAATCCTTGGCTTGTTTCTTTAAACTATTCACTTGCATAGCATTTGCAATCTAATTGCATTATTTCCTTTGAGTTTCTTTTAATGATCTCCTACCATTCTAATTTTACCATTTTAAATTATTCCATCATGAAGAGCTAAATTTCCTTTGGGATTCAAGTTTGTGAATGCCCTAGAGGAAAGATGTAAAGCTCGAGAGTAAAAACAATCTAGCTAATTCTTGAACTCTAGTTTGCTTTTGATGAGTAAATTATTGGGTAAAACTAGCTGGCCATCTAGTGTTGCTTGCCAAGCTAAAACTTAATACCGAAAGGGTTAAGGGAAGCGGATGTCGCAAAAGCAATGGAGGAAAGGGCTTAGACATAAGTCTGAAACATCGACCCTAGACATAGGGCGAGACTCCAAAACCACTAGAATTGTGCGCAAAACTATCTAAGTTAGATTAGCCATAGACATATAGGTTTAATCACTTAGTCTCCTAAAGATACTTCAAAGAAGGTCGAATGGGAGTTGAATTCGGTTTACTTAGTTCTTGAGTTAGCTACGATTGCAATTGCTTTCTTGTTGCATTTTCTTTCCAAAGGGGCATTAGCATTCTTGAATCCCTTTTCATTTCCATTGAATTTTCAAATAATTTTATTTTAGTCAAAACACCTCTCAAATCATTTTCACCCTCGGTTACCTTAACTTGCAAATTGCCAACAATTTCGTGCCAACTGAAATTCATTTTATTAACCTCGTTCCCTTGGGTACGATACTCTGGAATACTTCCAGTTTCTTTATTACTTCGATCACGTGCACTTGCGTGTTAGCGGATCAACGACATGTCGTCGATATTGGGGAAGAAATTGTTTCCCTTCCATGTGATATGTTGGACCCTTTGAAATGGCGACATGTTGATCGAAATGTCAACATGTCGCTCGATATTTTATACTATGGTTGGGTCATCATAATTATGGAACATTTACTTAATTTATTTCATGTCAAATTAACGAGACCCTCAAGGGATGGCTAACTAGGCTATTTGACAAACACCTCCGTGAAAAGGATAATCTAATTAAACCCTAGCGGATGCGTCGAAATCAGTTTGAGTTTATTTAAAATTAAAAAATAATAATGAGATTAAACATAAAACACACCTTTGCATATTATGGAGATATTTCTGACAGATCTTTATCTCTTCCACAAAGTTTTCCTGTCTATGGCTCGAACACAGAACCAAGGCTTGTGGGAGCTTCTTGAAAGAAAATCTACAAGGGATTAGAAGAAGAGCAGAGAATTCTCTAATTCTCTATTAAGGAGATGCATACTATAATGGCTCAACCTAAATGTCATATTTATAAAGACTTGGGGAAAATCTATGCCATAATTAAATAATATATATTTTAATATCTAATATATTAAAATACATATATTTAATCTATTTGAATCTTATTCAAACCTTTCAAATTCTCCTATGATATTTGTTTATTTGAATCTTATTCAAATTTTATAAATGTCTTTTCTTTAATGTATCCAATATACATTAATTATTTTAATATTTAATTTATCAAATACAATAAATATATTTTTCTCTTTTATATTTAATATATCTAATATATTAAATTTGAACACTTTAAATTAAATATTAATTTGAACATGTCAAGTTTTTCTTTCAACTAAATTGATCTTTTAGTGTTACTATGAGCTAGCAATGGGACCTTATGGACCTACAGATTATAAGCTCTAATGATACAAAAATAATTAAATAAACTCTTTAGGCCCCGTTTGATAACCATTTGGTTTTTGGTTTTTGGTTTTTAAAAATTAAGCCTATAAATACTACTCCCACCTATGGTTTTACTTGTTTTGTCATATACTTTTTGCTTATGTTTTCAAAAACCAAGCCATGTTTTGAAAACTAAAAAAAAGTAGTTTTCAAAATCTTGTTTTTGTTTCTAGAATTAGGCTAAGAATTCAAATACTTCCTTAAGGGAGATGAAAACCATTGTAGAGAAATTAGGAGAAAACAAGCTTAATTTTCAAAAATCAAAAACCAAAAACCAAATGGTTATCAAACGGGGCCTTAATTAATCAATTTTCATTTATTAACTTTAGGACACTCCACTATAGACCTAGAGTTGCACTCTTAGGCACTATATGAAAAGTTGTGTCAATGGATATAACCATTACATGCAAGTCGATTCTTCACGAGTTGTTTGTAATTATAGTTGGATCAAAAGTCTGTTTTACCCTTATAATTACATCTTGCACCTTAAGTACCACTGATTCTTTAAAGAACAATCTATTTATGATCCAACCATAAACTAAGTCTCTCTCGGGCCAGTGAGAGGGTGGGGCCTGATAATTCTCATTTATGAGAATTATTTAGCCTTTATACTTAGTTATTCTTGTTATTTTATGTGTGTTATTAGATAAAAAGGCTAGCAAATAGTTGGTTTAAATTGAATTATTGTTGGAAGCCTTTTAAATTAAGTAAATGGAGAAAATAAAGCAAAAGAAAATGAAAACACACTTACTTGATGTTTTTGTGCAGGAATTTGAAGAATGCAATAGAAATGCAATTGCATTGCAATTGCAATTTCGAGAGATCTAGAAATTAAAGAAAAATCTGCAAATCTCCTAAAATCTAAGAATTTTGTGCCATATTGTCTTCACGATTTTAGCTGGGATTATAGCCATATTTATGCATCATTCAAGAAGGAAACCCTAGCCCAAATTTCTCTATAAATATTGGAGAAGAAGCCTCAAGAAACAGAGCATTTTTCTGCCATTTTCGACCACAGTTGCTGCTGTCCACGATTTTCAGCTGTCAATTTTCTGCTGTTTTTATTTATGTTTGCTGCTATTTTTCTTCTGTTTTCCAGCCCCTTTCAACTTCGAAATTCAATCCTTCCTCAATGAAAATTGAAGGAAATGAAGGCTCAATTCCCTTTGAAAAAAGTGGAGTTGAGTCGATTGAATAAGAAGTGGAAAAGGGGATGTGTTCTTCCCGTTCTTAGAATTTATTTTCTGTTTTATTTAAGTTATTTTCTTCTATTTTTGGAACTTAATTGTTGCTGTAATTTTGAGGTTTTAGCTACTGTTTTCTTCTTCCCTTTTGTTGAAATTAATTAGTTGCTGAATTTATTTTGATTAATAGAATTTAGTTGTTCTTTCATTATTGTTGAATTGTTATTCAAGTATTTATTAATTCTCTTTTAGTTATGCACTTTGATTCTTTTGAGTCATTATTTTTCTTTTGTTTAATTATGAGCTAAGTCTTTCTTTGGGATTCAAACATGTGAATGCCCTAGAGAAAGGAATAAAAGCCTAATATGTAAGAGCAACCTTGCTTAATCTTATAGCATTGTTTGCTTTTATTGATTGAAATTTTCATTACTAGTTTAGATTGATCACCTAGATTAGTATACAACAATTTGAGTCTAATTCCGAAAAGGTTAGATAAAAATTGGGTTTTCATAAAAGCAATAAAGGAAAATAGCCTAGACATAGGAATTTGTTTTTTATCCTAGACATAGGGCAAAACCTTTAAAACCAAAAGAATTGTGTTTCAAAATTAACTAAGTTCATATTAGCCATAGAAATATCGGTTTAATCGCTTAGCCTCCTAAAGATACTTCATAGAAGGTCGAATAGGTGTTGAATTCGGTTTACAAAGCTTAAGTGTTGAGTCAAAGGATTGCAATTGCAATTAGGCCGCAATTTCTTTCAATAGAGCAAAAGCATATTTGAACCCTCTTTTATCATTTTTATTTATTCTTTTCAAAAACCAAAAAATCATCTCACCTATTGTTTTACACTGGTTACCCACAATTGCAATTTGAAAACGTCTTTGCTTATTCTCTTGAATTTTGTTGTATCCGTTCCCTGTGGGATCGATACTCTAGAATACTTCCAGTTTTATATTACTTGCATCGACAGTGTGCACTTGCACTGAACTGGAGCTTTGTTTTAATTTACAAATATTTTCTTTAAGCCCCACGTTTCAGTTCGATCAAGTTTTTGGCGCATTGCCGGGGAACGACTTTACTAACAAAATTCAATTTTTTTTAGCATAGATTGCAATCAGATTGCAATTGCAATTATCCTTTTTCTAAGAGAAAGCCCAATTTTTGTTTACATTGTTTTGCAGGTTGAGAGAGAGAAATTGCAAGAGGAGAAAGACACAACATAGGATTTGATTGCTTGAGAAAATCAACAAGATGGAAGTAGGCATCATTGCAACATTGAGAGCACAAGTTTCATCAGTAAGCTACATGATGGAGAATTTGATGATGAGAAATTCCATAGCTTCTGCTAACCCTATCCCTTCTATTTCATTTTTGCAAATCAACATCAACACCAGTGTTTCCAACAAGAGAAGATGATTCCAAAAGAGCCTAGCATTGAAAAACTCATGAGGGAATACATGGCAAAGTGCGATGTTGTGATGCAAAGGAAAACCACAATTTTACAGAATTTGGAGATCCAAATGGAATAAATTGCAAATGATTTGCAGAGCAGGTCCCAAGGAATTTTGCTCAACAATACAGAGACTTTCAAGCAAGAAGAAAAGGAAGAATTCAAGGCGGTGACACCAAGTAAATTAGAATATGAGGATCTCAAACTCCCAATAAAAGCAGAAAGCGCTCTAACTCTTGAAAACACTAAGGAGCCAGAAGGGAGAAAATAGATTAAAGAAGAACCACCTCAAGAAGAGAAGCAACCACCCAAGAAAGTTGCAGTGAACTATGCAGTTGCAATTTCGCAACAAATGACATCCAAAGTGCTTCTGATACTAGAAGACCCTACTTTGACTTATTGCAGCTTGCAGGAAACGCTAAATGAAGAAGAATGCAAAAAGGAGAGCATGAAGGATGACAATTTGCAGAATGTGACACAAGTTGCAACTACAATTTCTACTTTCAAAGGCACATGCAAATCTCTCGAGCAGGCAAGACCCGTTGTGATTAAAGCACCTCAACCAAGACTGAAATCTCGTCCATCATCAAGACCTAGGTGCAAAATGAAGGAACATGGTTGCGGTCTCCCTACTGGAATAGGATAAGTCTATCTTTTCATTCACTTTCTTTTTAAAAAAAAAAAAAACAAAAAGACAACAAAAAATAAATAAAAAATAAAAAAAGAGAGAAATGTTCAACTTATGGAATTCCAATGAGAATGAAGAAGCTTGATTTAGAGAGTCTCTGTCTAAGGAGAATCCTGTCAAAGCTGGGGTATTTAAGTTGATCGCTAAGGGAACACCTCTACCTGGGGATTCACCTGGGAGTTCGATAAATCAATTTTAAGTTCAAAATTGGAAATTTCAAAAAGTTAACTATGACTTAGGAGAAATTGTGTGAACGTTTTGATGCTTTACTTTTGAGTTTCAGGTGAAAAAAAAAAAGAAGAAGAAGAAAATACGAGGCCAAAGGAAAATATAAGAAGGAATAGCAAAAGTAAGAATTGCAATCACAATTGCGAAAGCAAATTGCAATTGCAAATTCAGGAAACTCAACCGAACATGGCATATTGGGAGTACGTCAAAGAAAATGACGAAGCAATAACTTTCCATGCTATCCAAAGGCAAATGACGGGACTTCCCAACAATTCTTCTTCAAAAACTCCAAGACCCTTGAAGAAAGTAGTAGCAGCAGCAACACATTTTTCTCTGCATAGGGGAGTTTCTTTCTGACCTATCTTTCCAGCTTTTGTTTTTTGTTTCTTTTGGTTTAAGATTTAGTCAGGTTATTCTATGATTTCTTTAGCTATTTTCTTTGAATAGAAAAAATTAAAAAAAAATTGTGCATGCTTTTGACTTGTTCAAGTAGACAAACACATTTCTTGTTTGATTTCTTTGAGTTTTGTTCTTGTTGAATACCCTTAATGATGAAATTTTGGAGTATGCTCAGTTCATTAAATACTTAGAAACATTACGTAGATTCTTCCCAAACAAACAATTTCATGATTCTTTGTCTTTATAAAACACCCAAGTCTCAACTCACCTAGTTTGGATCTTTTGCAAATCACCCCTTTTCACCCCTTGTGCTATCCTTGGTCAATGGGGACATTGACCTGTTTAAGTTTGGGGGGGTGAGTCATGTAATATATGTAATACTACTATTGTAATACTACTGTTGTAATATTATGTTGTTGTAATATAATGTTGTTGTAGTAGCTGCTAGGATAAAAAAAAGAAAAAAAAAGAGAGAAAAATAAAAGGATACTCCTCCTTCTAGAGTTAACTGAGTAACCAGGGGCAGTCATGACACCCATGATTTCCTTTGCATGAAAGGTTAGCTTAGGAAGTGAGTATGTGAAAATAGCCTTGATGTGATAAGTGCTCGTAGCTAGATACTTTCACCAAAAAGGGTTAGTAAGCTAGAATGAAGGCACCAATGACAAAAAGGTCCCCTCTTAAAAAAATAAAGAGAAAAAAAAGAAGTATGCATCCTAGCAATGAAAAACAAGTTTGGGGGGACATTATTAGAAAAGCGTGTAAAGTTAGCTTGTTTAGCAACTAAGTAAAACTTGACTAAAGGTAATAGGTAGTATGAATCCAAGGTGAGATTGTGAGATGAAAGTGTTTTGTTTAGACAAGGGAGACATGGAGGTTGCATGTAGTGGAAGCATCCAAGTAAAGTTAAAGTGTTGTGAGCATGAGACCTCCCTTGAGAGGCGTATTTTTCAAAAGAATTATTCTTAGAATCTGCTTTGGCTTGTGTTTTTGTCTCTATATTTATTTTGCAATTGCTTGAGGACAAGCAATAACTCAAGTTTGGGGGTGTGATAATTCTCATTTATGAGAATTATTTGGCCTTTATACTTAGTTATTCTTGTTATTTTATGTGTGTTATTAGATAAAAAGGCTAGCAAATAGGTTGTTTAAATTGAATTATTATTGGAAGCCTTTTAAATTAAGTAAATGGAGAAAATAAAGCAAAAGAAAATGAAAACACACTTACTTGATGTTTTTGTGCAGGAATTTGAAGAATGCAATAGAAATGCAATTGCATTGCAATTGCAATTTCGAGAGATCTAGAAATTAAAGAAAAATCTGCAAATCTCCTAAAATCTAGGAATTTTGTGCCATATTGTCTCCACGATTTTAGCTGGGATTATAGCCATATTTATGCATCATTCAAGAAGGAAACCCTAGCCCAAATTCCTCTATATATATTGGAGAAGAAGCCTCAAGAACCAGAGCAGTTTTCTGCCATTTTCGGCCACAATTGCTGCTGTCCACGATTTTCAGCTGTCAAATTTCTGCTGTTCATTGTTCAAGTCTCGAAATTAGCACTTAAGGGAACTACTCATCTACTTACCCTATAAGGAAAGAAGTGAATTCTATCTTATGAGATTATGTTCTCAGCTCCCTATTTGGTCAAGTCTTCAAAATAGTAGGCATATTGAATCGGCTACAAAAGCCTCTCTCACTTATGCAAATCAAAGGACAAACCCTCACAAGCAGGAATTCATAACTCACTCAGGATTAAAATCGAATCGCATATGATCATCCTGATAAAATATTAATCTTCTCAATTAAAAGATTTATAAAGAGAGATTAAATATTTTGTGGTCCAGTCTTATACACACTCATTGTATAAGATACCTCCACTCACATGTCTCCACATGAACGATTTGGATCAATTTATTTGTAACTATTACAAAGTGGGCCGTATCAGTAGTGTTACCAGAATAAGACATTAAACCTTATCCATATACTATGAATCTTTAGGTTATTTCTTGAACATGATCCTTCCATATGTCAACCACATACTATTCAAGATTACACTAATAACCTTAGATTTTTTATATAATGGTTAATATTGTATTGCAAATAAAATAATTAAAATAATTATTAATTATTAAATAAATCATTAATTACAAGGCTTTAGGAGATCAATCCCAACAGTCTAGGGGTTGGCCAACTAGGCCATTTTGCGGACACCTTAAAGGGTCGGCCAACTAGGAGGCCCCTCAAAAGGTCAGCCTTTCTTGACTTTGGCCAAACTCTTGGGCCTTTATTATGATACTCCCTTTCGGATTCGTATGACCCAATGGTTACTCCCGAACCTTCTTTCAAGTCCTCTCGTTGGGTTTTTGTATTCTAGCGGTCCTATTAACTCAATTCTGGTTAATTTTTACAGATAACAGTAGGTATTTACGCATATTTCTACTCATAATTTATTACGTTAAGAAAATAGAGATATATGTTCTAGTATATACATTAAATTGGATGGTCGAGAGAGTTCATTATTTTCATCTCTGGTCCTCTCTCATATGTGTAATTTATTCATTTTAGTTATCTTATGTTCTATTTTAGTGTTCTAGTTCAAATTTGGTTGATTGGAAGTGTTAGATTACATTTACGTTGGGTGAGTATTTACATATATTTCTATTCATTTATTACGTTAAAAAAAAATAGAGATGTATGTTCCAGTATATATATTAAGTTAGATGGTCTAGAGAGTTCATAATTTTCATCAAAGTTTCTCTCTCATATGTGTAATTTATCAATTTTAGTTGTCTTTTGTTCTATTTAAGTGTTTTAGTTCAATTAGGTTGATTGGAAATATTAGATTAAATTCAAGGTTGTTAAATTGTTCTAATTTAATTTGTTTTGATTGGTTATTTTTTTTATATGCTCATCTAGCAACTCATGAAACCGGTAACGTATTCAAATTCATTTCATAGATTAATTATTGGGAGAAATGTAAATGATGATTTGAATTAATGCAACGTATTTTCCTCCTTAATGCAATGCTTCTTTATAGCTATTCTTTTAGGTGATTTAAAATATTTTTTGTAGACATTCTTTTAGGAAAGTTAGAAGCCTAAATCTCAATCGAGGGTATTTTCATCTCAAAGTAATTTCAAGATTTTGGTAAAAATAGCTTTTAGACATAATTACAAAATAAAATACATTTAGGCATTTTTCAAGTTGGTCTATTTTAAAATAGCCATATTTCTTGTTGCCCCATGAATAAACCTATTTTCATATATCTAATCTCAAAAATATCACTTTTGATTAATAATTACATAAATCATGTCTTTTAGGAATCTATTTTTTAAAAATTACATGTTTTAATAATATTTTTTAGATTAAATTATAAAAATATCCTTGAACTTTTGGGGTAGGGTTCAATTATGTCTCTAGAAAGTTTCATTGTAACAATTGAACTTTGAAATTGTTTTTTAAAAAATATCCTTTGAGAGTTTTTCAATGAAGGATGAAAATTAACGTAACAGCTAATGTGTACAGTGGTGAATCTAAAACTTTATGTCAGGGGAGCACAAGTTCATATTAGGTTAAATTACAAATTTGATTCTTGAACATTTAGATTTGTGTCTATATAGTCTTTGAACTTAAAAAGTGTCTAATAGGCTGGATTTTTAATTTTGTGTCTAATAGATTCGTGAAGTTTTAATTTTCTATCAATAGATCTCTGACATATTCAAGATTTTTAAAAATTAAATATTCTATTAGCCGTCAAATTTAATTGTGTCTAATAAGTCTTCACCCTATTCGGCATTTTCTAAAATTAATGTACTTATTAGTTACAAAATTGAAAGTTTAAAAGTTCAATTAGACACAAAATTAAGATACAAAATTAAATTTTATGTATAATAAAATAGTTAATTTAATTTTCTTTAAATAAGTCTAAGACCTATTAGATACAAAATTTAAAGTTCATGGATCTATTAGACATTTTTAAAGTTAAATGACTTATTAGATAAAAAAAAAATTGAAAGTTTTAAGACCTATTAGACACGAATTTTAAAATTCAAGAACTAAATTTGCAATTGAACCTTCATATATATATATTAAGTAATATTAATTATCAAATTATAATAAATCATTGTAGAATTATCCACCTAAATATATAAGTAAAGAATTAAACTTGAAATATTTAAGAATTTTTAACATAGAATTAAGTTTTTTTTATGCAATTTATTTTTCTAAAGTATTTAGTAAAGATATATATATATATATCAAAATAAAAAAATGAAATTGAATTGAAGAGGTGCACTTCAAAGTTTGAACCTTGGACCGTATATACATAATAGAATAAAAAAAAAAATTATTCAAATGGTGCACTAATCAGGTTTCAAACCTTGAACCTCCCTTACATAGAAGAAATTATTCGGTGAGGTCACTACAATGTAGCTCGTAGTTTTTCACCGTTAGATGACATAGAGAAGTACTTTGAATTTATATACAGTGGTTATTAGGAGGCATGAAAATTATTGGATTCACATACAACGATTATTATAAAGCAGCCACATTGTGACAGCCTTGGTGAATAATTTATCCTCGCATAGAGGCTCCTCCGTGCCAAGGCAAGGGATTCTTATGCTATTTGACATGAAGAAAACTATACATATATAAACATTTTAATTTTAGGGAGGTCATATGCCCCTATGTTCCCAACATGGATGCACCCTTGAATTCGTCTATGAAGTGAATTTTTTTGGAAAATAAATTGGGCTATTTTTCAGTCCTGAAATTTGGAAGTTGTCTGCTTCATGGTATGTTGCTTGATTGAAATTTATATGGAGTAATAAGAAACATAAATTTAGACTGAATAGAGAAAGTGGAGATTGAGCCTTTCAAAAAATGAAAAAAAAAAAGAGATTGAGAAGAAGATATCATGAAAATAAAAAAATAAACAAATAAAAAAGTAATTGGGGGAGAACTGAGAAAACGCTTGAAAAAAACTGAGAATGGTAGAAATTTGGTTGGATTAACAGTAGACACGTGGCTAAATTTGATTGGGACGGGCATAGGATTTTCCTCTACTTGGGCTAGAGATGTTCTTTTTTTCCATGGAGACCCGTCCCATTGACAAATGACTAGAATACTTGTTATTAATCATCCAAGATCACAACCCAAGTTTTAGTCATTTTTAATCAAATTAGAGGTGATTATGAGCAGTTTTTTTCTGGAATTAAAGGGCTGGACAATATTGAAAAAGTGCAGAAAATACAGTAAAGAGTAAAGAAAAACCCAAGAATTTATAGTGGTTCGGTCAATAGACCTACTCTACTTTGCAAAGGGTCTTAGAGGCATTTACGAGTCAATATTATTAAAGATTCAAGCAAGATTTTACAGAACATTGGGAAAGAAAGTAGATCTAAAGAGATTTATCCTAGAAAGCAACTATTTAGAGAGAAAAACAGAAAAAAGGAAGAAAGAAAAGAACAATACAACCTTTTGTTGATGAGAGACTTGCATCCAAGAACAAATCCTCCTTAGGCTCTCTGAACTGAGACCCACGGCCAAAGAGTCTCAACTTGCTGCAGTTTGTTGTTGATTTCACCAACTGTTGAATCGAAGAGAAAGGAAAAAAATGCACATCGAATCGAAGAGCAAGAAATTGGAAAAACGATCGGCGGAAAATGTCTTCCTCAAGTTCAGATTCACGAAGAAGAAGAAGAAGGATACCCAAAAAAAATGTTCTCTCTCTTTGCCCCAATCGAAACCTCTCTCTCTCTTTCTTTGTAAAAGAAAAGAAGAAGGCCTATTGATTTTCTCTCTGTTGCTTTCTAACAAAGATAACCCTAAATCTCTTTAAATGAATGGTATACCACATACATCCATCATAATTCCCCCATCTCACATGCCCCATACATCATCTATATATAAGAGAAAATGGGCTGCACGAAAAATGACTCTAGAAATGGTCTCACCATATCAAGAAGAGGTTGAACTAAATTGGGCTCCTCCATTTTTGGGCCCAATGAATATTTGAGTCCTTTATCTTTGAGAACAAGTTTTAAAGGTCCAACTTAATTTTAATTTAGTTTAATCTATTTTAATTAAGCCCAATTTGAACTTAATAAAATAAATTTAACTAAATTAAACTTATGATAAATTGAAACCAAATTTATAACAATACTAATCAGTGTTTAAGGCTGAAACATGACCTATTTAGGTGGGAATGGGAGAAAATTTTTACAGGTGAGCTAAATGGGAACGGGGATGGGAAATACATTCCTCGTTTTCGTCCCCTCTCTGATTTCTTTATTTTTTAATATATATATATAATAAACCCTAAATTTAAACTTTTATGAATATTATTTTGTTTTCTAAGGAAATTTAAAATTTTTCTCTTTAAATAGAAATTTCTCATTAAGAATTAACCATTTAAATAGAAAATTTCAAAAAATAAAATTTATTTAATCAAAATAAAAAAAACATAAACGAGAAATAATTTCCCGTGTGGAACTCGATCCCATCAAATTTGTAACGACCTTAAAAACTGAACCCTCTAAAGCGGAAGAACAACTGAGTTACCTCGCTCATGCCCGAAATTTCGACAGCTTGATAACATAACCATGAGAAAACCAAAATTTACAAAGACTGATAGGAATAAAAATTCTTCTATACCTTAGAGAAACCACTAAGCATCCACCAGACTATAATAAAATATGCTTAATTCAAACAACAGACACGAGAACTAAGAAATTATATCAAAACAGGAACAAAAGAATATTAGGATTTACAGGCTAACACACGACAAGAACTAAGATACAAAATTAAACACTAAACACACAGGGAAGGACTTTGGTTGTGTTCCAATAGTCTCGTCAAGTCATCGCCTCCATCACCTGCTTCCTGGTCGTGCACCATTTGCAAAAAAAAAAAACACAAACAAAGTAGCAATAGTGAGTATAAACATACTAAGTGAGCAACTCACTTAAGGGTCCAAAGTTCAAAACTATACACAAAAGGGTTCTACTCTAACTCACATGCTCCAACTCAGTCTCAAACATTCACTTCAATTAGCTAAGTGCCTACCCACCTTACCCCAAGCCTACCCCTCTTTGGTATTGCCTTGTGCTATACCTGCGAGTCATGTAACCTAGGTTCAATGTAGTGAAGGAAATCAACTCTAATGCTAATCACAATGGAGGAATCGCCACCTAAGCTAGCCTCTAATCACAATGGGAGAATAGCCCCCTAAGCTAGCACGCTAATCACAATGGGGGAATTGCCTCCTAAACTAACACAACAATCACAATGGGAGAATTGCCCTCTAAACTAGCACAACAAACACAATGGGGGAATCGCCCCCTACGCTAGCACAAGTAAAAAGAGAAGCAACCCTCATGCCCAACATATCTCACAATATCCTAGGAATACATGCTCGCACAGGGGAAAAAGATAGGTAACACTAGCCTAATGAGCTTTTATTCGTTCGCAACCCTCTAGGAACCTCCTGGGGTAACACACCATGCCAAATCCATCCATCATGTCGGATCCACATCCACAACCTAGCCCAAGGTTCACAAACACAGTCAGAGATACGAATTCTACGTCAAACAAGTTTAGGTAGACTCGGCTCAAATATAAGTTCAAACGAATCCCACATAACCCAAGCCTCATATCTATTCAAGCAAAACACAAATCATCGACATCCGAGCAAGCTTGCTTCTCATATAAACTAGCTCAGCATGCCTCACACATATATTCCTTGCATACAAGATCTTAACAAGCAAGTCCGAATGAGTACTTACCTCTTAGGCCAACACGAAAGCAACCAACTTCTCCCTTTTCTAGAAAGTTGCTAGCAGCTTAGCCCTAAACAGTTTCTTCCAATGTTAACTCATTAACATGCTAGGAACCACAACGGGCGTTATCCTCCCATCCACATTCAGACCCAACTAAAATACATTAAACATACCTAGTCATCTATACCATTCTGAATACACGAAACACGTATAATGACCCTGAGCATTGCATACCTTTAAGGTATTCTAAATCGGTCACTATCCCAATCCAACAACTTCGGCGTCCTTCACACAGTCAACTCATCCAATATCCCAAGAGAACTAAACCATATCCAACAATTCAAGTGTTTCAAACATTCTGTGCTCGGTTAAACACCTCAACACCTCAAGTAGACCTTACTTAACCATTCATTCTAGTAGCTCAAGTATTCTGCATTCTGTAGATAACCAAACATTTCAGACAGCTCAAACATATATGTTCATTCGGTTTAAATCAACTATCCATACATTCACGCTTATAGAGAAACTAGAATCAAGGTCATACATGCATTCCAACCACACGACAAGAACCAAGCTCTAACAAGTTAATTCTAGAAAACATACATACAACCGAGACCCCTTAAATACAATACTAGCAATCATGACTATAACAACCCACTCAATTCAATGATTGAGTTCCTTAAAATACCATGCCAAAACATAATAAAGTAAGCCTCTACTTAAGCCCTTTACTAAGCCTATCATCCAACGTCCACCATGCTCTAACACATATTAGAAAGAAGCATATTCAAGGCACCCAAGCACATATGCATACAGATTCTATGAACTCCATGTCCAAAGCATTAAAGGGTTATCCAATTAGGCAACTTACATTTTAAAGTAAAGATAAATAAACACTTCCAAAGCATCTCATGCTCCCTTTAGAAATTCTTAGCACCTCCTAAATAATTCCAAGCTTCAAGGCAACCTATAACTCGAATACTTGATTCCAAATTGCTAAACAAAGTCCTAAAAACAATTAACAAACCATTCTAAATTTCAACTATGAGCCCAAACGAGTTGAGACAAAAATTACCGAAGAAAACTTATCCAAACAGCACCTTCACTTGCTAAATTTGATGTTGAATTGGTCTGAACTCGACAACCCGACATTCAAACGCAATGGGTAACCTTGAACAAAGTCCAACGCGTTATGGGTAAGTTTTAAAACATCAAAGCAACCCTTCAATTAAGTTTTACAACCCATAAACTACTTCGAATCATTTTCGAAACACTTACCAACGACAAAAGAAGTGTTACCCACATCAAAACGAACCGAAAGCTTGCTGGTTTTGGTTCCTAAAGGTCCAAATTCACGTATTTGATATTCGAAGGCTATGAATAATATGAAACGGAGTCCAACAAGTCATAGGTCGACCCAAAATTACTCCAACAGCATCAAAATCAACATTTAAACCCATAATCCACCACTAGTTGGAACACTTACCCATAGCAAAAGGAGTGTTGCCTATTGATCTAACCGAAACGTGGGGCTTAAAGAAAATATTTGTAAATTAAAACAAAACTCCAGTTCAGTGCAAGTGCACACTGTCGATGCAAGTAATATAAAACTTGAAGTATTCTAGAGTATCGATCCCACAGGAAACGGATACAACAAAATTCAAGAGAATAAGCAACGATGTTTTCAAATTGCAATTGTAGGTAACCAATGTAAAACAATCAGTGGGATGGTTTTTTGTTGTTTTTGAAAAGAAGAAATAAAAATGATAAAAGAGGGATTCAAACGTGCTTTTGCTCCATTGAAAGAAATTGCAGCCTAATTGAAATTGCAATCCTTTGACTCAACACTTAAGCTTTGTAAACCGAATTCAACACCTATTCGACCTTCTATGAAGTATCTTTAGGAGACTAAGCGATTAAACCGATATTTCTATGGCTAATACGAACTTAGTTAATTTTGAAACACAATTCTTTTGGTTTTAAAGGTTTTGCCCTATGTCTAGGGTCAAAAACAAATTCCTATGTCTAGGCTATTTTCCTTTATTACTTTCATGAAAACCAAATTTTTATCTGACCTTTTCAGAATTAGATTCAAATTTTGTATACTAATCTAGGTGATCAATCTAGACTAATAATAAACATTAAAATCAATAAAAGCAAACAAGCTATAGAGGAAGCAAAGTTGCTCTCACAATTAGGCCTTTATTCCTATCTTTAGGGCATTCACATGCTTGAATCCCAAAGAAGGAATTAGCTCATTATGGTAGAAATGAAAATTAATGATTTAAAAGAATTAAAGTGCATAACTAAAATATAATTAATAAATACTTGAATAACAATTCAACAATAATGAAAGAACAACCAAAATTCTATTAATCAAAATAAATTCAGCAACTAATTAATTTCAAGAATAAAAGGGAAGAATAAAACAGTAGCTAAAAACTCAAAATTACAGCAGCAATTAAGTTCCAAAAATAAAAGCAAATAACTTAAATAAAACAGAAAATAAATTCTAAGAACGGGAAGAACACAACCCATTTTTCACTTCTTATTCAATCGACTCAACTCCATTTTTTTCAAAGGGAATTGAGCCTTCACTTCCTTCAATTTTCATTGAGGAATGATTGAATTTCGAAGTTGAAAAGGGCTGAAAAACATAAGAAAAATAGCAACAAACAGAAATAAAAACAGCAGAAAATTGACAGTAGAAAAATCGTGAAACATCAGCAACTGAGATCGAAAACGGTAGAAAAATTGATTCCCTTCTTGAGGCTTCTTCTCCAATATTTATAGATGAATTGGGCTAGGTTTTCCTTCTTGAATGATGCACAAATATGGCTATAATCCTAGCTAAAATCGTGGAGACAATATCGGACAAAATTCCTAGATTTTAGGAGATTTCCAGATTTTCCTTTAATTTCCAGATCTCTCGAAATTGCAATTGCAATGCAATTGCATTCTATTACATCCTTCAAATTCCTGCACAAAAACACCAAGTAAGTGTGTTTTTCATTTTCTTTTGCTTTCTTTTCTCCATTTACTTAATTTAAAAGGCTTCCAACAATAATTCAATTTAAACCAACTATTTGCTAGCCTTTTTATCTAATAACACACATAAAATAACAAAAATAACTAAGTATAAAGGTCAAATAATTCTCATAAATGAGAATTATCACCTATTTCGAACCGCACTCCAAAATGCCAAAAATAGCACCACAATTCAAATTATAATACAGAAATCCCTTTAAAAAGACACTGGAATGCGTACCCACTCCCAAACGGGGTTGTACGCAACTCCACAATGCTAGCTCGCTAGATAAATGGGATTGAAAAGTCCTCTAATGCTGGTTGCACGACGCGGATCTTGTGATGGGTAGACGAACCTGAAACACGCGATGATAGACCGCATATCTAGGTAAGTCGGTGAGGACAATGGCAACGAACGGCACTGCTTGTGGCCAACAGTGCGACGATGCACGACAATTGCAGTTGGGCGTGTGGCGGTGTGAGTGATTCTCGGATCGAGGTAGCGTGGCTAGAGGTGCGTGGTTGTCAACGAGAGGGAGAAGACGCAGAGGTGTGTTGTGGCTTCGGGCTACAACTGGGCAATTCGTTGGAGGAAGAAGAAGCTGCAGTGGGGCCCATTTTTCTAAATTTTGGGAGGGAGAGAGAAAGAGAGAGAGAGGAAAAATGGGGATGGGAGTTTCGGTTGAGGGAGAGAAGAAGAAGAAGAAGAAGAATTCAGGTAGAGAGAAAGAGAGATATTTCTTTTTTTTTTTTTAACAAAAACCAATAATACCCTCAAACCACATTTTCATTCCAAAATTGTCCCTTCTTTAACTTAAATCCACCACAATGCACCTACACCTATTGCCAACAATCGTTTGAGATAATCTTAAACCAAGCTTAACAATTTAATTCCCAAATTAAATTTTCCAAGAAATTTACCCAATAAAATGAAATTAATAGCACTTAAATTTGTCAGGCGTTACAAATTTTTTTGTAGGGAATCCCCACCCCAATCTTCATTAAATTAAATGGAGAATTTTGCGGACAGAGAATGAGCATCCCCGTCTCTGTCCCAACCACGTGGACATCTCTAGCTTAGGTAGCACTGAATTTTGTTTTGTCCATTCTCAATTGGAAAAAGAGTAGATTAGAAAGTAGGTGTAGGTAGGGGTGTGCAAAAATCGACCAAAACCGAGTAACCGAACTGAACTGACTATTTCAGTTCGGTTTCTTTAAAAAATTTGATTTTCTTGATTTAAGATTTGAAAAAATTGTCAAGCTTAGTTCAGTATGCAGTTTGCTACTTAAAAAAGTGACAAAATCCAAACTGAACCGCATAACATTCAAAACTGTAAGGGGGTGTTTGGTTCCCTGTTTTGGAAATTGGGAGTATAGGTTAGCTTAATCAAACCCACGTTTGGTTGGCAGTTTTGTAAAGCTACATTTGCTACAGTACATACTATTCTACCCCCAAGTTTGCTACATTACATTACCTTACTCACCAGGTTTGCTAAAGTACTTTATTTATAATACTACCTAAGTTTGCTATAGTGCATATTTTGTCTTTAGTCACTCTTTTAAAATGCATTAAATTTTTAATAAAATATATTAGTTAAATAAAACTAATTAATTAATGATAATTTTATAATAAATAAGTAAATAAATTTAGTTAAAATTTCAAATAGTAATAAACTTAAATGCATTAAATTTTTAATAAAACATATTTAATCTTTTGATATAAACTTCATATTTTAGAGCAATTATAATGATAAATTTATAAGGAGGAATTTATTTATATTTTGTTCCCACATTTAACAAATATTAGAGAAAATAATTATTCATTTATAAAGTAATAGTTACTCATTTATAACAAAATTATTATTATATTTTAAAATTCCATGTAAATTATAATAAAACAATTTATTATGAATTTCAAACCACACACGTTATATAAACCTAGATTTAATACGTCCATTTTCATTTTAAAAAAAATCATTTCTCTAAATCCAGAAAATTTTCAAACTCCTTTTATTGTGAAAATTTAAAAATCATGTTATCATAGTCCATTAAAGACATAATGTTTGTAAAATTAATTAATTAAACTATTTTCGTTAGTTTATCTTGAAGTTAATAACTTTTAAAATAATATTATTTAAAATATTTTAACTTTCTAACCTTATGTATTAGGTAAAGATAAAAACTTGCGTTCAATAGTAATTTTGACGATATGTAGTAAATAAATTTAGTTAAAATAGCAAGTTATGAATAATTAAATAAATAATTAATAACATTTTTTTTATGATTAATTTTATGTTGAATATATTTACATAAAATAATTTGTTTATATTTGTTCAAACTTTAATAAATAGTCCAAAAATATTTTCATGAACAATCAAGTATTTATTCTATAAAATAATTATTTTTAAAAATTGAGTGGACAAATATATTTAAAATATATTTTTTATAATTAAAATAATACTCTCTATTTCATAATTAAAGTTACATTTTAAATCTAATTTAATGTATAGTCTTGATTACTTTAAATAAATAATTAATATATAAATTATCTATTATTTATTACAAATTTCAAAATTATCAATTTTAATAAACTCATATTTAACAAACTAAAATTCAAATACAGACTTAACAAACCTAGACTTAACACAATCCAAACGTTGGTTTAACAAACTCAGACTTAACAAACCTATTTTTTGTATTATCCAAACACAGGCTTAACAAAGTTAGGATTAACAACTGCAATCTTAATAAACCTAGACTTAACAAACCTTCAAACCAAACGACCCCTAAAAAAGGTAGAGAAATTGTAGTGAATGGGTTATTTCCAAATTTATACTTCACAAATGCCAATAATTATTATAATTTTCATCTTTAGCTTTTCTGAATTTTTTGACATGTTTTTCTTACAAATTTTCCTTTTCATTAAGCATCTCAATCCACATTTATTATATTATATTATTTTATTTTTTCCTTATGAATATTTTTCATTTAAGGTAAATAATATATCATTAATTAGACCATCGTTATTTTAATTAATAATAATATATTGACAACCAAGATTACACATTCCAATTACTAAGCTTTTCTCCAATTTATCCAATATTTGACGTCTTCGCATTACATTTAGTAAACATATTTATAACTAAAAACTAACAAAAAGCAATAGCAAGATCCATTGTCAACATCTTTGGTCTCTAAATGAACTTACAAATGTATAAGACATGTTTCAAGTAACATGAAAAAACTTTCATTATCAAAGAACATTGTATTTATAATATATACCTATTATCCATCAAAATGTGCAAACATAGGCAAGTGTATTGATATATTGAAATAGGAATGTATATATCATACATGCCTATATATACTGTGAATCTCATAATGGATTTCATTAAAAGAGAATGAATCACCTAAATAAAGAATATTACACAAAATAACTCATCACATTCAATAAACATGTGTACAACAAAAAAATAAAAATGAAATAATATCTATTGATTGTCAACATCTTATCGTCTCTAAAAATCAAGAAAAACAAAGAGTTGTCATTGCTTGTAGAATAAAAAAAATAACGTTCAAGCTAGAGTTGGGACGTAAGATTGAAGTTTGGGTAGTCAAAATCTTGGCTATTGATGACCTTCTGTTTTTCTTGTTCGCTTCTATAGACCCAAACTTGGAAGTGAATGGTGCTAATATTATTATAAATAGGGTGATAACTTTACGTTACCTCCTCATATTTTGAACTGCTTTAATAACTTTTTTGCTTCCCTTTTCGAATGGTCCATTCCCTTTAAGTTGCAAAGTAAATGAAAATTAACTATTCAAACTTCGAGTATATTAATTAGAACACAACAATGTTTATTATACAATACATCATACCGCGATGATATATCTATATCTATATCTATATCTATATATAGCATAGATGAATTGTATCCATGTAACAAAAAATATAGTTTATTAAACACAGATTATATGAAGTGTACATAATATGTATTATATCACACACAACATATATATATATATATATATATCATACCTGTTGAGTATTGACTTGGAGTTCAATTTGAGTATAAATTAAACTATATGGAATATTATGAATATTAATTGAAATATATACTTAGTAGTATATACCTCAAATCTGACCATCACTATCTCTATTGCTTTTGCTTCATCTGTTCAAGTCTTATTGAACTACCTAATCAACCACTTTTTTTTTCTACAATCTTCTTGTTCTTCACCATTTCCTACAAAAAATTATACCCGACACACATATGTTATATACTATAACATTGTACTCGACACACATAACCTTCATACTAAGTTTGTATAACCAATTTTGAGTCAAATATCAAATTATTTAGGCACATATTATGTAAACTGTAAGTGAGGCATATGTTATATTATATAATAATAGGTTCATATGAATGAAACAGAGTCAAATATCAAACACATTATGATAAAAAAAAAAACAATAAAATCATTTTAATGTTATGTTTTCAGCGGGTTTAACAAAATTTAGACATTATCTACTACATAAAGTAGACAACATGCATATCTCCTAAATCCCTAACAACAAGTACATCGAAAAAATCGTTTGAAGCTACTCAACAAATGAAAAAAATACCTAAAAATACTTACTTTAAAATTGTTTGAAGATACTAAAAAACTGGAAAACGCCTAAAAATAGTGTCTTTAAAATCGCTTCAAGCCACTCAAAAAGTTGAAATAGACCTACAAATACTTATTTTAAAATCAAGTGAAGCTTCAGAGTGTGATAAATTCCTATCAACATACAGACTTTCAAATCAATTTCATAACACCAAGGATATCGAAGGATGTAGTTTAAGGCATGAAAAATACTTACTTGCTTCGAATATACGAGATATGTTTATGCCTGTTTTTAATTAACCAAGATCACAACCCATGTTTTTAGTCTTAATAATCAAATTAGAGGTGATTTTGAGCGATTTTTAGTGAAAAATAAGTGCTGGATAGAATCTTTAAATTGCAGAAAACAGTAAAGAAAATGGGAAAAATACAAGGATTTATAGTGGTTTGGTCAATAGACCTACTCCACTTGCAAATGGTCTTATCGGCCTTTGCTAGTCAATATTATTAAGAATCAAATAAGAAATATGCAAAACATTGAAGCAAAGATGTAGATATAAAGAGAATTATCCAAGAAAGCAACAAATTAGAGAGAAAATACAAACAGAATAAAGAAAAGAGAAATACAACCTTGGTTGTCCCAAAAGATTTGCATCCAGAGAGCCAAGAATTAACTTGCTTGTTTTTGGATCTCCCTACCAGCAATAAGCCCTAATCACAAATAGCAGAAACTACTTCTTCGATTTACTCTGTGCAGAAACTGCTTCTTCTATGCAATTTACTCAGTGGCTCATTGACGGTGTGTTGGGATTTATGCCCTAAAGCCTCATAATTAATAATTAATAATAATTCTGATTATTTTATTTGCAATATAATATTATCCATTATATGAAAAATCTAAGGTTATTAGTGTAATCTTGAACAGTATGTGGTTGACATACGAGAGGATAATGTTCAAGAAATAACCTAAAGGGTCATAATTTATGGATAAAGTTAGGTGTCTTATCCTAGTAACACTATTGATACGACCCACTTTGTAATAGTTACAAATGATTTGATTCAAATAGTTCATGTGGAGACATGTGAGTAAGGGTATCTTATACAATGAGTTTGTATATAGACTGGACCACGAAATATTTAATCTCTTTATAAATTCGTTAATTGAGAAGATTAATATTTCATCAAGATGATCATATGCGACTCGATCTTAATCCTGAGTGAGTTATGAAGTCCTGCCTGTGAGAGCTTGTCCTTTGATTTGCATGGGTGAGAGTGGCTTTTGTAGCCGATTCAATAAGTCTACCATTTTGGGGACTTGACCAAATAGGAAGTTGAGAACATAATCTCACAAGATGGAATTCACTTCTTCCCATATATGGTAAGTAGATGAGTAGTTCCCTTAAGTGTTGATTTCGGGACTTGAACAATGGGGCCCCACCCTCTCACTGGCCTGAGAGAGACTTAATTTATGGTTGGATCATAAACAAATTGTTCGATCAGTGGTATTTAAGGTGCAAGATATAATTATAGGGGTAAAATATACTTTTGACCCAGCTGTAATTACGAACAACTCGTGAAGGATCGACTTGCATATAATGGTTATATCCATGGACACAACTTGTTCTACAGTGTATAAGAGTGCAACTCTAGGTCTATAGTAGAATGACCTAAAGTTAATTGATAGCACAGTAATAGTGCCCTTTTATCAGCTTATATCATGCTAGTTTGGTTGCCCTCACGTGTTTATTTGTCTATTTTGTAGGGAATTGAGCAATTCAGAGCCAATAGGAAGACTTTGGATGAATCGGGGTTAAAAGGAAGCCATTCGAATCTGTTTTGAGCATTAGAATGGAGAAGAGAGACCAATGAAGCCAAAAGAGTCGGGTGCAGAGCGTCTAGACGCTGTTTTGGGCATCGAGACGCTGCTGCAAAATCATGTCAAGCTTGAAGAACCGCAGGAATAGCGTCTAGACGCCGCTGAAAGATCATGTCCAGTTTGGAGATCCGCAGGAATAGCGTCTAGACGCTATTACAAGCGTCTAGACGCTGCTTAATTGCTTGAAGACCAAAGGCTCGCTCGACGCTGCGGGGAGGCTGCCCAAGACGCTGGTAGCGTCGAGACGCTACTATCAAGCGTCTAGACGCTGTCCCCGCAAATAAGGAAAGAATCTGGAGGGATCAGGGTAGCGTCTCGACGCTTGATAGTAGCGTCTAATTAAATTTGGTTTCCATAAATTTAAGTGTAATTAAATTTGAAGCGAGCTTGTCGAGGGCTCGTCAAATTAAAATTTATAAACCGATCCTAAGCTACTTGTAGCATTGAGTGGACCGGGTCGATCTCAGGGAACCGAATATTAATTTCTCAAATTAAATTTGCCAAGGAGAAAACAATTAAAAAGGGGGGTTTTGTGTTTTTTTTTATTAATAAAATAAAACATAAGCAAATAAAAGAAAGATAAATCAAATCTTACCAAATTCCAATCCAAAGGTGCGGTTCTACTCAATTGCAAAAATTGATCAGAGACACTCAAAATATTTAAACTTAACAATGCAAGCACTTGGTCAACTTATTAAGAAACCCCAAAAAGTAGCAACTTCCCTAAGGTCATTAACTCTAACAAACGTCAAGTTAACGCTAATTACCTAAACAATTTTTGACGAAACCGCTCTAAATTATTTAGATAAAGGCATTACGTGCTTTGGAAGGACCAAGACAACTAATTAGATGAAATAACTTTAATCTAATTAAGATGCTCCTTTGATTCCTAGAATTAAACATGCAAGCCATGTAATATGGAAACCCACAAAACATACACATGTGATAATCCTAATGCTACCGGTTCATTCAACATGACAATTACGGATCATGATCATGATTAGCAATAAAACATGTAGAGTGATTAAGGCGTCAATTTAATCAAAATACATACTTATAAAATTAACACGGGAATTAAAGAATACTTGCAATTGAAAGAAAACTACGTTAAGGTTCAAACCTCACAATATTGCAATTGATTACAACCGACCTCTGAATTGGGAATGCGAAGTTTAGCCGAGCATCGTGATAAAATTTGATATCATTATTGTCTAAGGAGAAAAGAGAAAAGGAGTCTAAAAACTCTCTAAAAACTTCTAGGCCAAGAGGCCAAAAAAGGATCCCCCTTGCTGTCCATAAGAAGGCTTAAATAGCCTTCAAGTAGACAACTTACACAAGTAAGAAACCCTAAATTCTAGAAAGATGTTTTCCCAAAACAATTAGGGAATAATATTTAAAATAAAATAAAATAAAGTAAATAATGTTCTCTCTTGTAAAATGCTGGAAAATACATCTAAAACTCGAAAATCCTTCTCTAAATTCTCAAAACAAACATAGAATGTTGCAAATAAGGAAAGTTTCTGGATTGCGCAGTCTTCATTATTTTGCCCATAACTTCTTCTCCAAACCTTGGCTCAACGTGATATTTATATGGTTGAAAAGATCATTCCGAGATCTTTAAAATGATATCTAATTTGGATATATTCCCAAACGTGAGCAGCAAGATAATGGGAACGGAACTTGGAACAAAATATTCTCAGGTACAGCAGTTTTCCAGCAGGAGCAGTAATCACTCAAAATGCCATAACTTTCATAATACTTATTGGAATGCAATGAGTCTTATACCGTTGAAAAGATAATTCAATAAGCTTCGATTTGATACCAAATTTGAATATATTTTCATCTCTAAATATCATGATATGATCGGTCAAATTTGGTATAGAAATTCAGTTGCTCAAATCACCTCCAATTTGGTCCAAATTAATTCCGAAATGGTGCAAACTCTTCAAAACATGTGAATTGCTTGAATCCCTAAAAAATAATAATAAAACACATAAAATCCTTCTAATTAACAAGAAATAAGTGTAATTAAATAGGACTTTATAGGTCCTATCACAACCCCCAACCTAAATCTTGCTAGTCCTCGAGCAAGGTAGAACTAAACAATCCTATGACTAATCAGTTCCATATCAATGACTCTAATCTCAATGCTTTAGGCAACAAAACATTTGCAATGGAAGAAAACAATCAAACACATTCAATCAATGAGAATTTTAAAACTAATCTCTTCATCCCTTATGTGTGTGTGTGTATAGCTCTCCCTTATCTAAGTTTTTATAAGCCCGAGAAGGTTTTATTTGATCCTCAACTCGTTTTCCCCCTACTTCTGACTTTAAGACTAATTCTCAAGCTTCCCTACACTCAAAAGGATAACACGAAACTAAGGTGCCCCGGGGTAGGCCTACCCCCAGACTTTAGGTCATACATTCACCCCTTAGGAGTCGTAGAGGATGTGCTAGTTCAGGTTAAAGAATTGTTATTCCCTGTTGATTTCTATATTTTAGAAATGGATGGGAAGTCTTCCTCTACTTCTGCTTCAATCCTGTTAGGGAGGCCCTTTATGAAAACTGCGAAAACTAAAATTTCTGTGGATGAGGGTACTTTGTCGGTTGAATTCGATGGTGAAGTTGCTCAGTTCAATATTTCTGATGCCATGAAATACCCTGAAAACGTTCATTCTATCTGTCATGTTGATATTTTTGATTCACTTGTGCAGGATTTGACCTTTGAAGAATATGATGAAACTTTTAGTATGGATGATGTCTATGATGAGATTGGTCCAGAAGAGTTGTCATCAGCAACCCTTTCTGAACCAATCAAATCTAATGCTGAGATTTCTGCACAAACTAACAAGATGTTACCCTCCATTGTGCAGGCACCTAAAGTGGAACTGAAAGCTCTTCCAGATCATCTCAAGTACGTATACTTAGGAGATGCTGAAACATTGCCATTGATTATCTCAAAAGAACTCACATCTGAACAAGAGGAGAAGCTGGTACTGATTCTAAGGGAGCACAAGCTGGCTATTGGGTGGACTTTAGCAGACATAAAAGGTATAAGCCCAGCTATGTGCATGCACAGGATTCTTCTAGAGGACGAGGCTAAACCAACAAGAGAACCACAGAGGAGATTGAACCTAGCTATGAAGGAGGTGGTAATGAAAGAAATTTTCAAGCTTCTGGACGCAGGTATAATCTATCCAATTTCTGACAGTAAGTGGGTAAGTCCTATTCATGTAGTTCCTAAGAAAACTGGCATAATTGTAGTTAGGAACAATAATAATGAGTTAGTACCCATGCGTGTTCAGAATGGTTGGAGGATGTGTATAGACTATAGGAAGCTGAATCAGGTAACAAGGAAAGACCATTTCCCTATCCCCTTTATCGATCAGATGGTTGAAAGATTAGCTGGAAAACCCTTTTTCTGTTTTCTTGATGGTTTTTCTGGTTTTTATCAGATTCCTATTGCACAGGAAGATCAGGAGAAAACTACTTTCACTTGTCCTTTTGGAACTTATGCCTATAGACGAATGCCTTTCGGTCTATGTAATGCTCCAGGTACATTTCAACGATGCATGATGAGCATTTTTTCTGACTATGTTGAGAAATGTATTGAAGTGTTTATGGATGATTTCACTGTGTATGGAGAGTCATTTGATGAATGCTTAGATAATTTAGCTAGGGTCATGAAGCGCTGTATTGAGACTAATCTTGTGCTAAATTATGAAAAGTGTCATTTTATGGCCAACCAAGGCATTGTTTTGGGTCATGTAGTTTCCTCCAGGGGCATAGAGGTTGATAAGGCAAAGATAGATGTTATTGCTAACTTGCCCTACCCTACCAATGTTAGGGAGGTGCGATCTTTTCTTGGCCATGCAGGTTTTTATCGCAGGTTTATTAAAGACTTTTCCAAGGTTGCCTTGCCAATGACCAATTTATTGCAGAAAGATGTTCCATTTGAATTTGGGACGGAATGCAAAGAGTCGTTCGATCTGCTTAAAGAACGATTGACCAGTGCGCCTATAATTCACCCACCCCGATGGGACCTACCTTTCGAGATTATGTGCGACGCAAGCAACTATGCAGTAGGAGCAGTGTTTGGCCAGAGAATCGACAAGAGGAGCCACGTCATCTATTATGCCTCTAGGACTTTGAACCCTGCTCAGTGCAATTACTCTACAACAGAAAAATAGCTTTTGTCCATTGTCTTTGCTTTAGATAAATTTCGCTCATATATTCTTGGTTCTGAAGTAATTGTTTTCTCTGACCATGCAGCTTTGAGATATCTAATGTCAAAGAAAGAATCCAAACCAAGACTGCTCAGATGGATCCTACTCCTCCAAGAATTCAACTTGAAAATTAAAGACAGGAAAGGAGCAGAAAACTCTGTTGCAGATCATCTAAGCAGACTAATAAGGGAGGAGGATACATTTCCGTTCAATGATGACTTCCCTGATGAACATCTATTTCAGGTTAAAGATATTATTCCCTGGTATGCAGATATGGTCAATTATCTTGTCACAGGTAACTTCCCTCACCATCTTTCTACATCAAGAAGAGCCAAGGTAAAAAGTGACTCTAAATATTATGTTTGGGATGACCCTTACCTATGGAAATTCTGTGCTGATCAAGTAATTAGGAGATGTGTGCCTGATGATGAGTTTGAATCTATCCTAGCTTTTTGTCATGACTATGCATGTGGGGGACATTTTGGGACCAAAAGAACTGCTAGGAAAGTCCTAGATAGTGGGCTATATTGGGAGTCTTTGTTTAGGGACGCCTACCAGTTTTGCAAATCATGTGATAAGTGCCAGAGGGTAGGAAATATTTCTCGTAGGAATGAAATGCCCCAAGTACCTATTCTAATTTGCGAAATATTTGATTTGTGGGGCATTGATTTTATGGGTCCTTTTCCTCCTTCTTGCGGATTTTCTTATAATTTGTTGGCTGTGGATTATGTTTCCAAATGGGTGGAAGCAAAAGCCACCAAAACTAATGATGCTCGAACTGTTGTAGACTTTATAAAGACTAACATTTTCAGCAGGTTTGAGATTCCACGAGCCATTATAAGTGATCAGGGGACACATTTCTGCAATAGGTCTATGGAAGCTTTAATGAAGAAATACGGAGTAAACCATAGAATAGCCACCGCTTACCATCCCCAAACTAATGGTCAGGCTGAAGTCTCCAACAGAGAAGTCAAGTCTATCCTGGAGAAGACCGTGAGTCCAGGAAGGAAAGATTGGAGCCTTCGATTGAACGATGCTTTGTGGGCGTACTGCACAGCTTACAAAACCCCTATAGAAATGTCTCCCTATAGGTTGGTATTTGGAAAAGCCTGTCACTTGCCGGTGGAAATCGAACACAATGCCTATTGGGCAGTAAGGCGATGCAACTTTGACATGGATAAAGCAGGAGAGTCAAGACTACTACAGTTGCAGGAACTAGAGGAATTGAGGCTTGAGGCCTACGAAAACTCGCGAATTTACAAGGAAAAATCCAAAAGACTTCATGATAACATGCTTATTAGAAAGAAGTTCGAGATTGGGCAGAAAGTTCTCCTCTACAATTCGCGCTTAAAGCTCATGCCAGGTAAGTTCCGTTCTAGATGGAATGGCCCATTTGTCGTTACTAATGTTTTTCCTTATGGTGCAGTGGAAATTAGAGAATTGGAGACAGATAAAACCTTCAAGGTCAATGGACAGAGGTTGAAGATATTCCACGAGGGAGATGCAGCACCGTGCCTAGCAAGTTTCGCATTAAAGGCACCCAATTATTCGAACGAGTAATCATTGGACCCGATCCGTCAGGCTAAGGACGTTAAACCAAGCACTTATTGGGAGGCAACCCAATTTTTTATCTCTTTCTTTCATTTTTTTTGTCTCGTTTGTTTTCTTTAAGTCTATTTAAAAATTACTTTTATTAGGTTTTGTTTTGTTTTTTTTAGGTTATTTAGAATTGAAATTCCAAAAAAAAAAAAAAAAAAAAAAAAAAAAAAAAACGATCTCTGAGTAGCGTCAAGACGCTATTACAAGCGTTTAGACGCTACGCGTCCAACATGCAGACCCGCAAGCACAGCGTCGAGACGCTGTAAGTAGAGTCTCGACGCTACGTCGATTTTAAAAAAACAGAACAGTTTCTTCTTCTTCGCGAAACTGAAACCCCTTTTCAACCCTAACCCATTCTTTTCGTCTTCCAGCTTATTTTCCCTCAAATTCGTCATTCACACTCTAAATTCCTTGCTTATTTTGCCCACACCACTCACATATTAGCTCATAGGCACTCTATTTTGGAGTTTATTTCGAAAAATTTGGCGATTTTGTGGGTTTTGTGGTTCTTAGGCCGAGAGCTTCATTCAAGGTAATCTTTCTTCACTTTTTTCACTAAATTTGGTGCTTTTTGCTTCAATTACCTAGCCTAGGAACATGCTTTGTTATTTGGGTAGACCCACTGTTTTTTATGATGAATAATTTTTTTGGTTGAGCTTTGGCAACAATTCTCTTAGAATTTGACCAACCATGGGTTATTTGTATTGTTTCATTGTTTGCTTTCCGTTTATATTGACTAAGATAGAGTGGATGTTGCCTGACTTGTTGTTCCATGGTTGCTAGATTATTACATTGTTTGATAGAATGAAAGTCTTAGAAGCACATGGAGGTAGGTTATGACATTAGGGGATGAGTTTGGATTGAGCTCTAAATGCTTGCAATTTTGTCTCTGAAATGCTTGACTGTTTCGTTTGTTTTGTTCATGACTCTGCCCATGAGCTGCATTGTTATACCTCACTGAACGTTGGGGATATATCTTGACTAGTATGGCACATTTAGAGTTGGGTAAATTGTTTAATTGGGCCATTTGAAATAATTGATTGATTGTGTTTGTAATTCGATGATTAAGCTCCTTCCACTTGCCTTATATTCTGTTCTGGATGTGCTCTATCTAGCTTTTGTCAAATTTGGGAAGGTAGTTCGCATCTTGGATTCTTGCTTATGGCTCGTCGTTTCTTTTTATAGAGAACCTTTGTATTTCACTCCCATGAAGCTAATTGTTGCTCTTTTCGTGATGACCCACCCTTTGGGTGGGACTAACTTGACAATGGATTTGAATTACTAGATTCAATCTTGGGCCGCTCTAGGATATCTCGATCTGTCCATATTCTATCATTCTTGGCTGCTGCATTAGTTCCTAACTTTTCTAATATTTTGTCCCTTTGGTGTTAGGAACAAACCAATGGCTCCTAAAAGACCACGTTGTGCCTCTTCCTCCAGATCTTTCGATTCCCATCGATTTGTCGATCAGGAGGCCGCCGACTGGTATCAGAGCCACGTTGTATCTCGATCGATAGTTGCCGAGCGTGGGATTGCACCAGATGACTCCCACCACCGACACCTTCATGCTGCCATTCTCGAGCGCGGGTGGAGTATTCTAGTCCAGCATCCCGATGCAGGCGTCGTGGCCATTGTTCGGGAATTCTATGCCAACCTCCACGATGGTGATTCTCATTCTTTTGTGCGTGGACGCCAGATTCCATTCGATGCCGCCGCTCTCAACAACTACTACCAGCTGCCTTCTTACGACAGAGACGATTATACAGAGTACGCCGCTGGACAGGTTGACCACACCCAGATCATTCAGCACTTATGTCGACCTGGAGCGGAATGGACCCGAACACCACGAGGCGAGGTAATTTGTTTCCGGGCTTCTGACCTGAGTGTCACCAACAGGGTATGGCACAGTTTCATATGCGCCAAGCTCCTTCCCGTATCCAGATTGACTGATGTGACGAAGGAACGGGCTGTTTTGCTCTACGCCATCGCCACCGGTAAGACCATCGATGCCGCTAAGCTTATCTGTCGATCTATCAGACACATCCGGCGCGGTGGCACCACCGTCGGGTTCGGTCATGCTTCCTTGATCACTGATCTATGCCGACTTGCTGGAGTCACCTGGGCCCCCGATGAGGAGCTCGTGCAGCAGCGAGCTATCATGGATCGCAACTTTATCATGGGCTTACGAGGCTGGGACTACCCACAGGGAGAGGATGTTGCACACGAGGATGAGGCAGGTTTGCAGGAGCCGTCTCCGGGCCTTCCAGCCCCACCTACTTCTCACGGTCCATTCCAAGATTGGGCGGCTATTTCAGCGCGGCTCGATAGGATCAGCGCCGCCAGATACGCGACGAGGCCTATCACCAGCACCTCTACACCTGCCTGCGCCACATGTCTGGTGGCGACCCGACCTTCCCACCACCTATGTCGCCATATGCTTCTTCAGACGATGAGTGAGGTCACTTGTTCAGGGCAGTCTCTCTCTTTCCCCCTCTCATTTTCTTTCATATCTACAATTGTCCTCTTTCCCTGTATTACTTTTTTCTATTGTATTACATTGAGGACAATGTAATCTTTTGAGTTGGGGGTGTCTGTTATTTCTTGCTGTTGTCATGAACTTTATCTTTGATTACTTATAAACCACATGACTTAACTTTGAATTGCACTAATTTTTGTTACTTTGGGCTAAAATAGTTATGTTCTTTGTTTTGGATGGCCTGGGAAGATATTGATTCTGATTTTAGAATGATCATTTGGTTCGAGAGACCTGATTAGTTTTCTTGATTCTTATTAGAGTCAAACGCAGTTCTTGACTTCCCTTGCAATAGAAAAACACTTAGTCTACCTATACAGAGTCTTCAAGGCCTAGACCTAGGTTATGTAACTCATATGCTTGTTGTCACCTCGAAAGGTCTTAGGAACTAGTTATAGAGTCTACCTGCATGATATTGAGTAATATGACACTAAGGAACACTTACAAGATTGATTTGCCCTAAACAAAAAAAAAAAAAAAAAAAAAAAAAAAAATTAATCTCTTTGTGTTGAAAATGATTAAGGGCAAAAAGAGCTACCTCCTGTGTGATCAGTTAGGCCACCCATGAGCGAGTGCACTGGGTAAGGGTCCCTACATAGGATGTGTGAAAGCTAGTGCCCACTAAATTAAAGCGTAATCTAAAGATAGGGGTGGGCCTACCACCGGGCCCTTGGCACCCTAGTGGCACATTACCCTCTTTAAGTGTAGGAATCCTTGAAAATTGGAACCTAATGCCAGAGTAGAGGGAAGATGAGTTGAGGGTGGCATAAAACAGGTTCGGGCTTATAAAGACTAGTTTGGGTTAGACGATCACACACACACGCAAGGGATGATAGAACTGAATTTGAAACTTTCTGAATGAGAACTCTAACACCCAATCTCGATTCTTTATGATTGTTTTAACTTCAAAATCTCTGAGGCTTGAGTCATCCATACATTTATTCTAGATATTTTTGAGGAATTGTTTTCATTTGTGTTGCTCGAGGACTAGCAATTATTTAAGTTGGGGGTATTTTGATAGCACAGTAATAGTGCCCTTTTATCAGCTTATATCATGCTAGTTTGGTTGCCCTCACGTGTTTATTTGTCTATTTTGTAGGGAATTGAGCAATTCAGAGCCAATAGGAAGACTTTGGATGAATCGGGGTTAAAAGGAAGCCATTCGAATCTGTTTTGAGCATTAGAATGGAGAAGAGAGACCAATGAAGCCAAAAGAGCCGGGTGCAGAGCGTCTAGACGCTGTTTTGGGCGTCGAGACGCTGCTGCAAAATCATGTCAAGCTTGAAGAACCGCAGGAATAGCGTCTAGACGCTATTCCAAGCGTCTAGACGCCGCTGAAAGATCATGTCCAGTTTGGAGATCCGCAGGAATAGCGTCTAGACGCTATTACAAGCGTCTAGACCCTGCTTGCTTGAAGACCAAAGGCTCGCTCGACGCTGCGGGGAGGCTGCCCAAGACGCTGGTAGCGTCGAGACGCTACTATCATTAATGAATGAAAATTAATTAATTAAAGAGTTTAACTAATTAATTTTGAATCATTGGAGCTTATAATATGTAGGTCTATAAGGTCCCCTTGCTAGCTCATAGCAACACTAAAAGATCAATTTAGTTGAAAGAAAAATTTGAAATGTTCAAATTAATAATTAATTTGAAGTGTTCAAATTAATATTTAATATATTATATATATTAAATATAAAAGTAGAAAATATATTTATTGTATTTGATCAATTAAATATTAAAATAATTAATGTATATTAGATACATTAAATAAAATATATTTATAAAATTTGAATAAGATTCAAATAAATAAATATCGTAAGAGATTTGAATGAGATTCAAATAAGTATAAGATATATTTTAATATATTAGATATTAAAATATAATATTTTAATTATGGCAAAAAAAATTTCCTTTGTCTCTATAAATAGGACACTTGTGTTGAGCCATTAAACACAACATACATCTCCTCAATAGAAAATTAGAGAATTCTCTCTAGATTTTTTCCTCTCCAATCCCTGTGGATTTTCTTTCAAGAAGCTCCCACAAGCCTTGATCATGTGTTCGAGTCATAGCTAGGAAGACTTTGTGGAGGAGATAAAGACTCACCTGAAATATTTTCATAATATACAAAGGTATTTATTGCTTAACATTAGTATTTTTTTAATTCTAAGTAAAATTAAAGACGATCCAATGCTTCCACTGCAGGATGAAGTGTTCATTCCTATCATGGCAGATAAAGATCATGAACAATAGTGCAAAAATAGCTTTCCTCCTTTTGGTTTTGGTGTCAGCGTGGTGTTCACGAAGAAAGGGAAGAAGGAGTCTAAGAGTCGGCATGGAGATAACGAAAAAACAAAGGAAGAAGAAACCCCTATCGAAAAAACCTAGCCAAACTCCCTATCTCCCTCTTTCCTTCTTGGCCGAATGGCCTCTCTTTTTTCTCTTTCTCTCTTTTTGCCTTCTAAACCCTAAAAAATCTCTTTAAATGAATGAGGCCTTTCACATGCATTATATCCCCCATGCCCATACATCATACATATATAAATCAATTGGGCTACACGAAAATGACTATAGAATTGGTCATATCTCATCAAGAAGTGATTAAACTAAATTGGGCTCCTCCATTTTTTGGTCCAATGAAGATTTTGAGCCAATTAATTGGGAACAAGTTAATTGATCCAACTTTTATTTAATTTAGCTTTATCATGTTTTATTAAGCCCAATTTGAACTTAGTTTTAAAAAAATTGCTAAATTAAATCCATGATAAATTTAAAACTAAATTTATAACAATCTCCACCTTGATTTCAAATTTATAAAAAAAAGGAAGGACCACAAGAATTCAAATTTCATTTATCACCCATTATCAAGCTACAACATTCTCACACAAAGGTTAAACTTACCACATGGTAATGCTTTAGTAAACATATCCGCAACATTCAAATCAGTAGTAATCTTTTTAACATAAACTAAATCATCATTGATGACATCTCTAACAAAATGATATCTAACATCAATATGTTTAGTTCTTTCATGGTGAAAATGATTTTTAGATAAGTGTAGAACACTTTGACTATCACAGAATACAGTTATAGAGACATTATCACTACAACATAATTTAGAAACAATTCCCTTAAGCCATAAAAATTCCCTAATAGCTTCAGTTAATGCAATATACTTAGATTCAGTTGTAGATAATGCAACTATGGATTGTAAACTAGATTTCCAACTAATTGTGCAATCAAACAATTTAAACACAAAGGCAGTCAAAGATCTACATTTATCAATGTCAACAGTATAATCAGCATCAACAGATCCAATTATTTCAATGTTCTTATCAATTTTCTCCACCATAAACAAGACATAAATTGGTGCAAGATATCTAACAACCCACTTAATAGCATTCCAATGTTGTTTATCGAGATTAGCAAGAAATCTACTAACAACACTAAATAGATGAGCAAGGTCAGGTCTAGTACAAACCATGACATACATAAGACTCCTAACAATACTTGCATATAGAATATCACGCATTTCATCGATATCATTTGAAGTCTTAGGAGAATCATCAATATAAAGTTTAAAATGCTTGCCAAAAGGAATACTAACCTTCCTACTATCATGCATGTTCAATCTTTTAACTAGTCTTGTTACATAATCACATTGAGACGAATATCGTTTCTTTTCTATTCGATCTCTAATAGTATCCATTCCTAATATTCTTTTTGAAGGGAATAATCTAATTAAACCCAAGTGGAAGCGTAGGAATCGGTTTGAGTTTATTTAGAATTAAATAACATACCTTGAAAATATGGAGATTCTTTTGGCAGATCTTTATCTCTTCCACAAAGTCTTCCTAGCTATGACTCGAACATATGATCAAGGCTTGTGGGAGCCTCTTGAAAGAAAATCCACAAGTGATTAAAGAGAAAGAGGTCTAGAGAGAATTCTCTAATTCTCTCTATTAAGGAGATGTGTGTTGTGAAGAATGCACAATGGCTCACCCCTAGGGTCCTATTTATAGTAGTTTAGGGAAAATATTAAATAATATATTTTAATATATAATATATTAAAATATATTTATCTAACAAATTTGAATCTTATTCAAACCGTTTAAAATTCTCCTACGAAATCTATTTCCTAATTTGAATCCAATTCAAATTTAATAAATATCTTTTATTTAATGTATCTAATATACATTAATTATTTTAATATTTAATGTATCAAATACAATAAATATATTTTCCTCTTTTATATTTAATATATCTAATATATTAAATATTAGTTTGAACACTTCAAATTAAATATTAAATTTGAACATTTCAAAATTTTCTTTCAACTAAATTGATCTTTTAGTGTTACTATGAACTAGCAAGGGGACCTTATGGACCTACAGATTATAAGCTCCAATGATACATAATTAATTAATTAAACTCTTTAATTAATTAATTTTCATTCATTAACTATAGGTCACTCAACTATAGATGTTGCGTAATTTTTGCGCAATACCGCAAGTGTACTGGCCAAGTTTTAATATAGTGAAAGAGTGTTCGAGTATCGTCCTCAGGATTGGTTTTCTAATTCTCTTAAGTACTATAAATATTTTTCGCCCAATTTTATTTAGAGAATAGAATTGAATGACGGATGCAAGATTTAAATAAAACAATTATAATAAAAATTGAAACAATCAGATGAGAGAATATCCTAGGGAGTTGATTTCACCTATTAGACTAAAATAAATAAACTACTTAAACATCCAAGATTGATCAAACAAATATTTCATAAGTCTAAAAGTCTTTTATCATGAATGACTCTTTCGAGGACAAGCAATTCTTATGCAATAAGGTAAAGCCTACATCTCTTATGATTTTTAACGTTATGCATAGCATTAAGTTCCTTCATTAACAACTTAGAAAGGAGCCCTAATCATTATCAAGTTAGAACTACCTTTAGTCATGCAATTAGGATCTAATCTAAATTACCTTTCTCAAGCGTGAATTTAGACCAACATAACATTTAATCTGTGATCAAAAGATTAAAAGCATTAAGAATATAAAAGCATGAATGAAATTAATGACAATCAATCAGGGAATTTAAATAATTAAAACATAAGGTCTAATGGCTACATCAATCCCTAGAATAAGAAAAGAGTTTAGCCACTCATGTTCACTATCACAAAATTTAAACTCTTAAACAACATTTAAATACTAAATAAAAAGAAAGAAGAGAAAAACTATGCTGGTGTGTCGATTTTCCGTCTCCGTATAATCTCCACAACTTGGCCTTAAATATTTCCCTCAGGTTTCTTCTCACTCTTGTATGTAGAAATTTAGAGTTGTGCTCTCCAAAGTTGAATGCCTTGAAGTGAAGAGAATATGAGTATTTATAATGGGTTAATCCATATCTTAATCTAATTAGGAATTCATTATTTAATTAAATTAGGAATCCAAAATCTAATTAAATTAGGAATCCATAACCTAATTAAATTAGGAATTTTTTCTTCTCCAAAAATTGTCCCCAAAATTGGTTGCTTAATTAGCTCATTTATCACCACATTTCTTATAAAATCTCCATTTTGCTCCAAATGCTCAATTTCTACAAAATAAACAATTATGAACGTGAAAAGCATATTTTACTAGCATAAAATGAAGCCTAAAGATAGCACATATTGTGTGCTATCAATAGACCTAGAGTTGCACTCTTGTGTACTGCAGGATAAGTTGTGTCCATAGATATAATCATTACATACAAGTCGATCCTTCACGAGTTGTTCGTAATTACAGTTGGGTCAAAAGTCCGTTTTACCCCTATAATTACATCTTGCACCTTAAGTACCACTGATTCTCTAATGAACAATCTATTTATAATCTAATTATAAACTAAGTCCCTCTCGGGCCCATGAGAGGGTGGGGCCCCATTGTTCAAGTCCTGAAATCAGCACTTAAGGGAACTACTCATCTACTTACCCTATATGGGAATGAGTGAATTCCATCTTGTGAGATTATGTTCCCATCTCCCTATTTGGTCAAGTCCCCAAAATGGTAGGCATATTGAATCGGCTACAAAAGTTACTCTCACCCATGCAAATCAAAGGACAAGCTCTCACAGGCAGGAGTTCATAACTCACTCAGGATTAAGATCGAGTCGCATATGATCATCTTAATGAAATATTAATCTTCTCAATTAACGGATTTATAAAGAGAGATTAAATATTTCGTGGTCCAGTCTTATACAAACTCATTGTATAAGATACCCCCACTCACATGTCTTCACATGAATGATTTGGATTAAATAATTTGTAACTATTACAAAGTGGGCCATATCAATAGTGTTACCAGGATAAGGCACCCAGCCTTATCCATATACTATGACTCTTTAGGTTATTTCTTGAACACGATCCTCCTGTATGTCAACCACATACTGTTCAAGATTACACTAATAACCTTGGATTTTTCATATAATGGATAATATTATATTGCAAATAAAATAATCAAAATTATTATTAATTATTAAATAATTAATTAATTACGAGACTTTAGGGCATAAATCCCAACACTTTTTGCATTGCCTAAGTCTTTCATTTCAAATTCCTTCTTTAGAAGATCTTTTAACTTATTTATCTCATGCATGGATTTACAAGCAATCAACATATCATCAACATAAAGCAGTAAGTAGATAATTTTTACATCAAAGATTTCTTTAAAATAAACACAACTATCATACTTACTCCTACTAAAGTCAATGGATAGAATATAAGAATCAGACCTTTTATACCATTGGCGTGGTGATTTCTTTAAACCATACAATGATCTTTTAAGAAGGAAAACTTTCTTTTCTTGTTTGGAAGCTTCAAATCCAGGATGTTGATCCATGTAAATGGTCTCCTCAAGCTCACCATGCAAGAAAGTAGTTTTGACATCCATCTGCTCTAACTCAAGATCAAAGTGAGCAACAAAGGAAAGCAAAATTCTAATAGAGGTGTGTCTTACAATAGGGAAAAAAACTTCATTATAGTCTATACCCCCCTTTGAGTAAACCCATTTTCTACCAACCTAGCCTTGAACCTAGGCTTGTTGTTCTCTAAAGGGTTATCTTTAACTTTGTAAATCCACTTGCAGCCTATTTTTTTAGCATCTAATGATTTATTAACAAGAACTCAAGTTTGATTCTTTATCAAGGAATCATACTCTTCTTTCATTGCGGCCCATCACTTGTCTTTATTTTTATCATTTATGGCCTCATTGAAAGTTTGTGGTTCTTGGTTCATAAATTCATTAGCTATTAATCGAGCATATGATATAAGGTAAGCGTACCCAAACCTAGTAGGAGCTACAATGGTTCTCCTAACCTTATCCCTAGTTAACTGGTAATCAGCCAAGTTTTGGTCATCCTCTACCTCCTGCTCATTAACTACTTCCTGTGTAAGTGTATGTTCTAAGGTAGGTGGTGTAGTATCATGTTCTATTATTGGTTCATCTACTTGATCTATTTGGGAAGTAGTTAAGGGAGGTGCTAAAACTATTTCAGTGGTGCTAGTTGGATTCTAAGGGATAGACTCAGTTTTCTCTTCTACATACCCCATTCTATTTTCATCAAAGACAACATCTCTACTTATTAGAATTTTGGATGAATTTGGTTCTAGGCACCATAATTTGTACCCTTTAACACACTCGAGATACCTTGGAAAAACACATTTCGTAGCCCTTGGGTCTAGCTTTCCCTCTTTTGAGTAAGCATAAGTTAAACACCCAAAGACTTTCATGTGTGATAGATCAGAGGGATTACCTTGCCAAAGTTTTTGTGGTGTTTTTAGATCTATGGCTGTGGACGGACTTCTATTAATTATGTAACATGTTGTTGCAACAGATTCCCCCCCAAAAACTCTAAGGGAGCTGTGAATTGGACAACATGCAGTTTACTTTCTCCATTAGGGTTCAGTTCATTCTCTCAGCCACCCCATTTTGTTAAGGTGTTCCTACAACGGTTAAGTGTCTAAATATAACCTTAGACTTATAGTAGTTTTTAAACTCATGGTTACAAAACTCAAGCCCATTGTCAATTCTAAGTTTCTTAACTCTAAGGCTAGTTTGGTTTTCAATATAGGTTACCCATTCAATAAATTTATTAAAGGTGTCAGATTTATTTTTAAGAAGATACATCCACACCTTTCTAGTACAATCATCTATAATAGATAGAAAATACCTAGCCCTCCATTAGTGACAACATTAGATGGGTCCCATAAGTCAACATGCACATATTCAAGTTGTCTGAAATTTAACTCTTTTACTTTTACCATAAATCTAGGTCAACATTTTTTATATTGGGAATAATTTGTTGTTTTATTAACTCCTTAATCCCCTATTCCCTCATGTGACCTAAGCGTTTATGCCAAAGAGTAGTTTTAGAATTATCACTCTTCTTAACTAGATTACTTGATCCTATGACCGTTGAACCCTCTAAAGAGTATAAGGTTTCCCTAAGATACCATTTCATTGCTACTAAGATGCCCTTCATGACTTTAAGCACACCACCCTCTAATTTTATGGTGTATCCTAGCTTATCAAGTATACTAAGGGATATTAGGTTTCTTTTAACTTCAAGTACATACATAACTCCAGTTAAAAGTCTAATATTCCAGTGATGAAGTCTAAGCCTAATTGTCCCTTCACCTTCTACATTACAAAAGTGTCGGTTTCCTAACATGACCTTACCTCCTACATCGGTTCGGAAGTCTTCTAGCCATCCTCTATTAGGGGTCATATGGAAAGAACAACCTGAATCTAATATCCAAGTTTCATCCTCACTAGTGGTACTAACCGAGATTGTTATACTCCTCACTTAGGTTTACTACACTAGTTTCTTCTTTCCCTTTACCCAACGACTTTTTATTTTTAAGGTCTGGACAAAATCTCCCAATATGGCATTCTTTTTGGCAATGATAGCATTTCCTATTACTAGCCCCTTAGACTTCGATCTACCCCTACTATTGCTTCTATGTGTGTTTCGATTCTCAAATCTCCCGCTCACATACAAAAACTCACTATTAGTCTTTTTATTTTCTTTAAGTACTTGTTCATCAACTCTTATAGCACTTAATACAATTTCAGTAGACAAAGTATCCCTACCAAATTTAATAGCATATTTCACATAGTTATATGCATCATGTAAAGAATTAACTAACACAACAACATGATTTTCATCAGAAAATGTCTCACTTATATTTTCCATTTCAGAGATAACCCTATGAAATTCATTTAAGTTATCTTTCATGTTTTTATTTGGTTCTATTTTAAAGCTAAAGATTCTAGAATTTAAAAATATTTTGCTAGAAATTGATGCAATTTGATAGGTAGACTCTAACTTAGCCCACAGTTTTATCGCAGTATCCTCACTTATCATTTGTTGTAGAATGGTGTCGGACAAATGAAGGATGATAAGGCTATGTGTTACCTTATTCATCTCTTTGAGTTGATCCTCTATTAGGCTCTCTGGAATATCCTTGAAGAATTAAAAAAAAAATGGACAACAAGCTTTCTAGAATAACAATAAAAAAAAATTTAGATTCTTTTATCTCAAGAAAGTATGTATAACAACCTATTTTATTCGAGAAAAAATTCTCTAAAACATGGATTTCAAGCTCTGATACCAATTGTTATTAATTAACCAGATCATAACCCATGTTTTTAGTCTTAATAAGCAAATTAGATGTGATTTTGAGCGACCAAAAAATAAGTGCTGAACGTAATCTTTAAATTGCATAAAACAGTAAAGAAAATGGGGAAAACACAAGGATTTATAGTGGTTCAGTCAATAGACATACTCCACTTGCAAAGGGTCTTATCGGCCTTTGCTAGTCAATATTATTAGAAATCAAACAAGAAATATACAAAACATTGAAGCAAGGATGTAGATCTAAAGAGAATTATCCAAGAAAGCAACAAATTAGAGAGAAAATACAAACAAAATAAAGAAAAGAGAAATACAACCTTGGTTGTCCCAAAAGATTTGCATCCAAAGAGCCAAGAATCAACTTGCTTGTTTTTGGATCTCACTACCAACAACAAGCCCCAATCACAAATAGCAAAAATTGCTTCTTCGATTTACTCAGTGCAGAAACTGCTCCTTCTATGCGATTTACTCAGTGGCTCATGGATGGCAGATAGAGATTGCGAACAGTGGCACAAAAAACAGCTTTCCTCCTTTTGGTTTTGGCGTTGGCATGGTGTTCACAAAGAAGGGGAAGAAGAAGTCTAGGAGTCGGCGTGGAGATTACGGAAAAACAAAGGAAGAAGAAACCCCTATCGAAAAAACCCAACCAAACTCACTCTCTCCCTCTTTCCTTCTTGGCCGAATGGCCTCTTCTTTTTGTCTCTCTCTCTCTCTTTTTGCCTTCGAATTCCTAAAAAATCTCTTTAAATGAATGAAGCCTTTCACATGCATCATATTCTCCATGCCCATACATCATACATATATATAGATCAATTGGGCTACACGAAAATGACTATAGAATTGGCCATATCTCATCAAGAAGTGATTAAACTAAATTGGTCTCCTCCATTTTTGGGTCCAACGAAGATTTTGAGTCAATTAATTAAGAACAAGTTAATTGGTCCAACTTTTATTTAATTTTGCTTTATCATGTTTAATTAAGCCCAATTTGAACTTAATTAAAAACAACTTTACTAAATTAAATCCATGATAAATTTGAAACCAAATTTATAACAATGTCTTTGAATGAAATAGTCTCTCACAGCCAATGATGTTAACATGAAGAAGAAACCCTAATCGGACGATGGAAATAATGGAGTAAAAGTACGCCCAACTTTTTTGGGATGAAAAAAATATGGCAAATGTATTTTGGGAATGAAAAAAAAAAAAGAATGAATTTGGAGAATGATGAAGAATAATGAAAGTTTTTGGGAGTGGTGCAGTTGTGGAATGTTTTTTCAAAGAAAGAATACAAATAGTTTATGAGCTTCTAATAAGGTCTACATATGTAGTTATCCCAAAATAACCCACTCTCCCTTATCCAAAGTCCAATCGCTCCCTCCCCCATCCAAACCTCCAAGCCCAGCCCACAATTTAGCACAAATCCTGGCATATTTCTCTCACATCTCACTCCCTCCAGCAACTTCATTTTATTCTCTCTCTCTCTTTTCTCTCATCTTTCTCCCTCGTGTCTCGTCGTCTCCCACCATCTTTCTCTTTCTTTTCTCTCTCTTTTCCTTCATCTTCTCTTTCAGTCACTCATTCCACGCCCACCTCTCACCTCCCAACTTTCACTCTCATCTCACTCCGACGGCAGCCAGCAACCCCCATTCCCATCTTGTGGTGATTAAAAGCACCATTTGATGCTGCCTTTATTTCTGCATCCACACCCATGTATCAGCCGCCATTGTCATATCATATTTAACTGTCCCACATTCAAAAGTTTATACTCCGGCCATTTGTTTATTTACACGGTTAAAAAGGCTTCGTACCTTGCCAAGCTTGGTCGCTCAAGCTTAACACCCAAGCGGGGGCGCAACTAAAAATGATGGTATTAGGGGCCTTTAATCCCACCTTGGTTGGATCACATCCCAATGCTGATAGAGATGTGTAGGAATGCCTTGAATCCCACCTTGGTTGGATCACATCCCAATGCTTATTTATGTAGGAATGCCCTGAATCTGTTATTTGGTGCTTGACGAAATTCGATTAGTAAGTCTGGGGTCGCTTATGGAGTTTTTAGTCTCTATTGTTTAAACCACTCAACCACTCAAAAGAGAAATATTTCTAATTTGTTTTCTCGATTTTTCTTCTCACGTGGCTCGACTTTTTATTTTTTTAGGTGATTTAATTTGTTTTCTAAATCTCTACCAAATTTTTAGGTGGAGATGGACTTTAGCAGATCACCTGACACTTCTTTTCAATAATAATAAAAAAATTAATAACCACACACCATTTTCCGAACCACCCAGAAGAAAAATGTAGATGCTTGGATCTATTTTATATGTTTCTCTCTTTTTTCACCATGAATAAAGTTGTTTCACAAGAAAATATGATCCTTAACTTTAGAGTTGAGTTATAATTGTTTATACTAAGTTTAAATCAAGTTAGAAACTGTTTTGTGGGCACTTTCCCTAGAGTTTAGTTGGATCTCCAATCTTACACTCGTGTAATTGAATGGGAAAAAAACTCTCATATTAAATATTGGATTCATAAACTAAAATAAGAAAAAATAAACTTTTATTTATGTTAGAATACAATATAGTCCTTAAAACTTAATCTATTATCTATTTTTTTTTATATAAAAAAAAGTATATTATAAGCTTCATTTCATAGCCATTTTATTTTATATTTTATGTATTTAAAAATTAAGCTTACAAATACTACTTTCACCCATAGTTTTCTTGCTTTATTACTTATTTTTTTAAAACTTGATTTTATTTTTAAATTTTGCTTAAATTCAAATGTGTTTTTAAAGAAGGTGAAAATTTTAAGATGCCCATTGAGAGAAGTGGTGCTTTTGTATGCATATGGGTGTGAACGAGACTGTAGATGTGAAACATCTCAAAATAACAATTAAGAATATGAGTTTGTACGAGCACATTCTTTCACAGAAAGCCACCTCTAACGGTTGGGTATTTGAAAAGTTTAAGGTCACATTATTTAAGTGAATTTTCAATATTGAATTATTTTTCCCTAAAATTAATTTTTATAAATTCCTATTTTTATTCTTCAAACTTCTTGGGTTAAATGAATCAATTGATACCAACCACAATTTTCAAGTCTAGATATCCATTCAGAAAAGTGGTACGTCACTATATCTGTTCGCATATAGGTGTGATCGAGACCATAAATGTGAAACATTACAATCTAACAGTTGAGATGTGTCTATATGAACATATCCTTTCAATGAAACCCACCTCTAATGATTGGGTAATCGAAAAGTTTTAGTTCACATTATTTATGCAGATTTTCAATATTTACATTAAATTTTTATAAAAAACATACAATAAAATATATACTTTATAGACACGCACGTGGGTAATTGCTAGTATTGAAAAGGGAATAGTACTAAGTTAGATTTTTGTATACATAAGGTAACAAATATAATACATAAGGTAAAAATATAATAACCGCTAATAAATAATATTATAGAGATCAATCAATATGTTCTAGACCAATGATATGAGTAAAGTCCATCAACAGTTGCAGTAAAAAAAAGGTCAAATAGTTAAATTTGATGGTTGATTATATAAATATCGAATAACTATTACATAAAATAAAGACAAATTAATTCTCATTATCAAGTTAATTTAAATACAATTTAGCAATTAAGGTACATCTACCTTGTTCCAAGAAGTTGTAGGTTTGAATTTCCTACCTCCACATATGAAATATACTATAAAAAAATTATCATTATTGTTATGGGTGAAATTGGACAAAGAAGAATGAGCTGGCTAAAAGGCTGCAATGAAGGGTCAAATAAGGAAAGAAGTCCAATACGAAGTCAAAACGGACCGAAACCGACAGAAGACCGACCTAGGACGAGAAGGGATGAAGAAACGAGCTTGGGCCGAAGCCCAAGCCCATGGTTAGCATCAGCCGAGGTCCAGGCCGACCACATGGCAAGGCCCCATTTTGGACCTTGCCATGGTCTAAAGTCAAAGGGGAGAAGACCAGGGCTTGGGCTTGGCCCAAGCCCGTGATCGGCTGACACGCTTGCTAGAGTAATATGAATGAGTCGGCAATATTAGGATGTCAATGCGCAAGTGTACACATTCATTTGTAGCAAGTGGTAAGTAAATTATCATATCCACAGAGACTAGCAATTCTCTAATTTACTACAAATTAGTTCTCAGTAAACTCAATTGGTAATCATTTAGATTCATCACGGAAACAAATAAAATAATTCGGAATTTGCTGGAACAAAATAAATGCTAAAACAGAGATAACAGAGTAAAAATGCAGAAAACAGAGAATAACCAAACTTGTGCCTTGAGTTAAGTGGAAGGCTCGGATTAGGGGTGATTTTCCGTTTTAATCTATTCTACAGCTTAGATACATGATCAAATCTCTCAATCCACTACAGCTCACGTGGTATTCTTCCGAATGACAAGAAATCTGCTGTTTCATTCCCATTACTCCAACGTTAATTAACTGCTGTATTTATGTGCATTAGGCAAATGATTATCTCTAATCCCCTTACTTAGCTAGCTACTAACCCTAGCATGGGGCTAATGTGGTTCTTAAGCAATCAGCTCCTCATATTCTTCCCAGAAATCAGAAGAACGCTGCACAAAATGGTTGGGCAATCGAAATTGTGCTTAAAAAGTAAAAACTCTTAAAAACCAGATTGAGCTAAAGACAATGTATTAAGCTGTAAAGTAAATTAAAACATCCAACCCCTAATCCTCATCTTGAAGGTGATCAGTTCATAATGCAAGGAAAACAGAAGGTAATTCGGAAATAAAACATAATCCTAACAATGTAGATAAACTAAAGAGAAGAAGAAGAGAAAGAAGACGAAATGTTGCCACAAAATAGTTGAACCAGCATTCGGCGATAGCTTCAGCAGCGATCCCTTCCTCTTTTGGCAATATTCCGGCAGCCTCCTCCTTCTTCTTCGGACTGAGGTTTTTTTTCGCTCCTCTGTTTTCTCCTGATTACCCAGCCTCCTCCTTCTTCTTCCTCCTCTCTAAAAATGGCTGCCCAACCCTAAATATCTCATAGTTTGTGCAAATAAGGGCTGATTAGACATGACCCATGAAATGGCCAGCTCCCATTGGCTGAAATAAGCTGAGTCATCTGACATTTGCCAACTCATTTAATGAATTAATCTTCTCACGTGCGAAAGTTTTATTGGCTCGAATTGCAAGGTTTGCTTCAGCAAACTGTTATAAAACTGCTGCTCAAAATCTTCAAAAGTTCTTCTTAAATTAAACCCTAAATCAATCACATAAAACTCGTTAATTATGATAATCTTGCTCTAATAAGAATTTTAATACTTCAAAATTAAACTTAGAGCAAACTAAATGAAAGCTAGGGTATTTATAAGATAATTCGAGATAACATATGACAATTCAATCCAAAAATGATATCCTATAACTCTTATTTTAAGAGTTATCATCGGCCGAGGCCGACCAGTTTGGCAAGGCCCAATTTTGGGCCTTGCCTCTCTCCCTCATGGCCTGTGTGCCCTTGGTTCAGCCTAATTCAACCTTTCCTTTCCCCATTCGAAGACGGAAACCCACGAAACACTAGTACAAATTTGGGTTTTAATGACGAGCATTGCCCGTCATTAAAAGGAAACGATGAAGGACATGTGTGCGTCATCTTTTCGAGTGTCATCATAGGCTACAATGACGGACGCTTTTTAATGACGGGCATTGCCCATCATTAAAAGTTGTCTGTCATTGTAGTCTATAATGACGGTCAACTTTTAATGTCGGTCAATGTATGTCATTAAAAGTCAATGTCTGTCATTAAATGTCTGTTTTGAATGTTTTAATGACAGGCAATGTCCGTCATCTTTTCCTTAATAATTTAATAAAAAGAATTGTTGGTTGTCCAACAATATTTTTCTTTCTCGACCTATGCCCGAAATAAAATCTCAATAATATTTTTACATAACAATCAATTCAACAAATATAATTTTAATTAACAAAATGTAATATATATAAATACACTTCGTCTTTGATTGTTGTTATATATATTAAACATGAGAACCCGACAACAACATTAAGAATAATAAATGCAAAATTAGTCATAATAAAGTGAAGTTTGAAGCCGATTCAAATGAGAAACTCGATGAATCGAATGAGAAAATTCGACTTGAGTTGATATCCATCCAAGGCTTCGTAAGCCCTTTATATATCTATTCAAAATCTCCCCCTTCGAGTAGTTGATCACGCCAACTTCTCACCTAATACCCCATATCTGTAACAAGTTCCACAACATATTAGAAAATTGAACAACTTGCAACACAAAACTTACATAAACATGAAAAAACAAGCTTAGTTGAGATAATTACACAAACTCCCATCTAAGTATAAAAACAAACAATAAGAAACACATCAAACAAAGTAAAACCAACCCTTCAAATTTCATAGGTACTCTAGAAGCTAAGATAGAAAAATATTTAGTAAAAATTGCAAGTTATCTCCTATGACAATTTCATCCTTCAACTGGAACTTACTTCAAGACAAATTTCTATGGCAAACAAACACATACCCGATCAAAAGGAAATGCAGTACTAAACAACCTTTATTAAAGTGATATTCTCAAGTTTCAAATGCAAGTAAAGTTGTTCCACTATGTTTAAAGTTGACAACACATAATCCATTACAAAGACGAGTTTAACATTGCACAGTAAGAAAAGTTAATTCATGGATCAGGATAACAACTTATCGCACAACATCAATTGCAATTCAAACAACAGTAGCAAATATTCAATAACAATAACACATTGACTCCATCACAACAATTTCAAGAATTGAGCTTCAAGTCATCCTTAACCAAATTTCAAGAACCAACAAGGATACAATATGCATACAAAACATACCAACAAATGGAGTAATCTAGCCCCCCCCCCCCCCCCTATGAAACTTATTACCTATCAAAATTTGAAAGAAGATATAGGAATTAAGTATGACTCAACCACACGTTTCAAGTTTATAATGAGTACAACCATTGAGCAATGTTTTTCAATACACAAAGTGCAGTAAGTATGAACATTACAGATCTTGATCAATTCAACTTAACCCTTCAAATAACGAGATTTTAGAATTGTCTCAATAAATGTTGCAACTACCATGAACTTAAACTTGAAGGTTATAAATTTGTATGAACTTTAACTACTCATACTCAAATATTAGAGAAAACAGTGTAACTTGCAATAAAACCAATTGATACCTAGTTCCTAGCCTTAATATCAAAGTTTGTATTTTAATCTCAAACATATTCTCCTTAATAAACCAAACACAACAGCCTCTATTAAAGTGATATTCTCAAGTCTCAAACACAAGCATAAGCTCTAAAATGCAAGTAATATGAGAGCATCCAAAAAAATTATACATATATAAATAATTAGTTGGAATTAACTTGATGCCACAAAATACTTTTGACATTGCACTCAAGGAAACTAACCTTCTCAAGTGGGAGATCTATACCCAAATTCCCACGGGATAGAATAATGTCATATTCTCCTCGTAGAATCTCATTGAAATATTGGGTTAATCCCTAAAAATAGGATCAAAGAAATATGCAAATGTCTAATTAGCATTAGAATAACTTGACCCCCCCCCCCCCCCCCAAAAAAAAAAAAAAAAAAAACTAAATAGGACTGACCTCAACAGTTTGAACCTTGGCAAAGATTTGGGTAAGATCACATAACTTAGAAAGGAATTCATAAGCCTGTATAACAACATAAAAGTCATCTATTGACTTAAATAATCTAGAAAAAGAAGATAAAGAGAGGCAATACAAAAATGGACCAGATTTCCTAAAACTAACTAATGATTCCCCTTCTCCAACACCCTAGCAGCTCTTTTCTGTAGAGCAAGGGCCTACCAAACTCTTGAAAACACCAATAAGGAATCACATTGTCATGAAACATGCTTATGATGACTTCAACACCAATATGCTCACAGGGACCAATATTGTGTTGCAATGCCCAACAACAAACGACCAATATGCTCACAGGGACACAACATATTGCTTGAAATAAGGAAGCTAAAATTGGACTCCGATAAGAACTTTCAATGTACACACAATAAGAATGACCAAAAGGCGTCAAAGAAGATGCAGTGAAAATACAAAAATAGATACTAGTGTAGCACACAGTCTAATCGCTATTATTGCACAGAAAATAATTTACGTTTTTATTAAACTCACAAGTCAACACAATGGTTAACCAACACACAGAAATACCCAAAATTATCCAAAATTATCCTTTTAACACATTATGTAAAAAAAATCACAACTAAGAACACAAGCACTAAAAGAATCAAACAATGAAAGTATGAGAGAAAAAAAAATCTAACAACGTGTTATTATGAAATTACAAACTTCTTTATTCTTACTATAATTTGTCATGACTTTATTCAAAACTCTGTAACTAACTCAGAATTGAAACATTTGTCAGGAAGAAAAAAATATATTTTTTTAAGAAACCGAGTTTTCATTGAGAAAAAATGACAGAGAAACAAGGGCATACAAAAAACAAGTCCAACAAAAAAGGGAGTCCAAGAACGAACTACAAAAACATACTACAATCCAACAAAATCAAACCAAGATCATAATTACAAAAGAGACTAGTAACCGACGCCCACAAAGACGCATGAAACCTCAAAACCTAACAAACATCATCACAAGACCTCACAATCTCTCTAAAAATCATATTATTCCACTCGAGCCAAAAAAATGGTTGAAAATGGACCTTGCTTACAAATGCTAATGAGCCACCAAGTTTGCAACGCTAAAGGCCGAGATAGCAAGAACGACCACCTAAAGCTTTCTCCAAAGTAGTAGCTTCAACAAGTGATACTCCATCTACGATTGACACAAAATCTTTCAAAAGTACTCCAAATCAAAGCAATAGAAAATGTTTAACCTGTAATTTTCCTGTAAATGCTTAGGAACGATGTTGGATATAACTTATGATACAAGATAGAGTAAGAATTAAACTTCTTCCCATCTATAAAAATTAAGAGCATGCAGCTTAAACCAAGAGGGGAAAAGGACAAACTTTTCTTGCTTGAAATCAGAGAAAACTAAGATAGCTTTCTCGTCCAAATCTTTAGCAAGTTTCCTATAAGAAAACAAACATATCAAAAGAAGATAAGTCCACATACCTATGGAATAACCATACAAAAATCAAGGCTCAAAGAAATTCATCACAAAAGTATTAGAATCATATTGTTAACAATGATGACAACTCACTAATTCATAAATTAAGTTTAAAGGACTCAAATGTCAAGAACATTGTTATTAAATCACTCCATTTGTGTAACTAATCAACGTGTATAAACAATAAAGATCGTAGCCTTGCTCATATTTGGTAACAAGAATATCCACATTCACAACACAAAAATACTTCAGCCATACCAGCAACCACAAGAGACACCTCCAACTCAATTACTTACACCTCTAGCTCAACTAATTCAACCCACGTAGTAGCCCATTGCTCACCCTGTCAGACACCTCAACAGACGATCACGTAGAAGCTGGTATAGAATTATTTAAAGCTCAAATTTATGCTTCAACCGACAACCCAACACAAATTTAGTGAGAGATATGTTGAATAAAAGTTCAAGCCTCATTCAACTTAAATTGGCAGGATTTTTGGAAAGATCCGTTGGTTGAAATCACCCAAAATCAATGACAAATTCGGTCACTGATTTACCAAATATTATATCAATTTTGTTTTCTTCCCTTAGCTGCCTATAAATATTTTAGCTACTTCCTTTTCCATTACTCTATGTGCAATGTATATTTTGAGAAGAAGAACGGAAAAACTCAAGTTTTTTGCGCATTCTGAATTACAGAAAATATCAAAATTATTCTCTCTCTAGTTCTTCTTTCTTTTGAACATTAATAATCCAATATTTGCTGTGAAAAATCTTCCATTTCTATAATAGGTAACAATTTACTATTTTCTAAAGAAATACATCTAATTCCAGAGCAAACAAATGCAACATGAACAAAGCTTAAAACCAAAGTTGAACCACTTTTAAATCACCAAAACTAAACCCAAACATATTTTCCAACCAAATAAAAAATCAGAGTAAAAAGGAAAAAAAACAACCGCACAGATCCAAGAATAAGACAAGATTTAAACAAAAAAAAACTTGAAAAAAGAATGCACTTTTCGAAGAAAAAAAAGAAAGGGGTATAGTGTTACTAGAGATGTCGACGGTGCAAAATACAAGGGCGAAGATCATGCCGTCGAAGGCCCAATCCATGCCCTGAGTGCCGAAAATGGAGCACTTGGATGTATCTTGGCTAACCCCATCACCGTCAAGATGGTGTGTATAGGAGCAAGAAAGTAGCCACAGAGATTGGGGGAGGGGGTTAGCGTAGGTAGATCCTCTCTCGCAAGGCTGTCTTTGCTCGATATTTGGAGATGAACGATGAAGAAACTAAATCTCTTAGATGAGAAGGATTGAGGGAGAGGGAGAGAGAGTACAAGTCGTGTGAGATTTGTGAGAGAGAGAGTTAGGGTTTATGAAAGAGAGTGATTGTCTACAAGGGACAGAGCAAAATTTGGTAAGAGAAAAAATATTTTATTTTTTATTATTATTTTATTAAACTTCAATGACGGTCAGTCGAATTCATATTCCCAAAAATCAGTTCTTTCAACGCATTTTTAATCGTCTGTCATGGTTTCCAAATCCTGATTTTTTACTACCATCATTAAAAGCAACATTTGTTGTAGTGAAAAACCCTAGGAATAAAGCTATTTAAGTTTTCCCTCAGGGGGAGAGTAAGGTAAGTTCATTCCAGCTTACAACACTCTCCTACAACTCTTAAATACTCTCAAAACTCTATCTGACTTAAGCATCGGAGCCTGTGTGGCCTACACCACACCGGTGTCCAGGTTTTTCTTGTCTTGCAGGCCGCGTTCTTCCACCAAGAATAAAAATTCACCGTCATTGTCACGTGGAGGTCAGGTGAGATTTCTCCTGTCCAAAATTTGGCAACAATAGTTGGGGCCGTCTGTGGGAAACGACAACGCTTGCTTGAAAAACCTTGTTTGAGTTCAATTCTCCAAAAAGATGAATAGAATGCTGGGAAACAAGAACTGGAATGAAGATGGAGACGATTTCGATCAGGACCGTCGCCTGCGACGAACACAAAAGAAAAGACCTGTTTAGCGTCACACCGACGCCAAGGCCGACCATTCTCTGTTGGCCGAGGCCGAGACCGACTAGTTGTTGTTGGCCGAGGCCGAGACCGACCAGTTGTTGTTGGCCGAGGCCGAGGCCGACCAAATCGTTTAAGCTACTATAATTGAAAAGCGACTAGATCAACACAACCAACAAGGAAGCAAGGTAAGCCGAACAAACGGAATGAAATCCGTCATTATCTCGACATCAAAAAGTTAAGGTAAAAAGGGTTGAAACGGAGGCCGAGGCAAGAATAAAACCCCTAACCTTGGAGCAATTCGAAGATGAGACGGATTTAAGAAGCATAATCGAGGAAAATAAGCGATAGAGAGCCTTGTCTAAAGCCGAGGCGAGCAATCTCCCAAGTACTGAAGCGACGGATATGAGAAGTGTCATTGAATGGAAAAAACAACAGAGAGCTTAGGCCGAGGCCGAGGCCAAATTCGAAGCTGAGGCTAATTCTGGAGCCGAGGCTAAGGCTAAGGCCAATTTCGATACTGACGTCGAGGTCGAAGCCGAAGCAAATTCTAGGGCCAAAGATGAAGCGAATAGTCTGCCGTGGAGGGCAGAATTATTGAAGATTCAAAGCGAGCTGAATCATATCCAGGAGAATATGCACAAGGTAAAAACTATAGGGTTTGATATTGAAGCTTTGATAGAACAGGTAGATCCACCTTTCACTAATGAAATCATGAATGTGAAACTACCTCCGACATTCAAAATTCCAAAGATCAAACCCTATGATGGAAACAATGATCCTGTAGTGCATCTAGATGTGTATAGATCATGGATGGAACTTCATGGAGTGGAAGATGCAATTAGATACAGAGCCTTCTCATTCACTTTAGTGGGACCAGCAAGACATTAGTTTCACAACATAAAAAGAGGATCTATTGGTTCATTCAAGGAATTGGCTCGAGCTTTCATGACGCAATTCCTGGGAGGAAGTGATTAGCGTAAGCTAGCAACTCACCTACTTTCCATCAAACCAGGATCCAAAGAAACCCTATAGGAATATATTGCTCGATTCAATAGTGAAGCTTTACGTGTTGAGGATTGCACTGATGGAGCAGCATTGATGGCCATAATTAATGAACTCAGAGATCGAAAACTCATACGATCTTTGGGAAAGAGAAAACCCACATCGTATGTAGAGCTCATCACTCGAGCTCAAAAGTATGTACGTGCAAAAGAATTTCTTCGTATGAAGAAGAAAAATGATGAGCTTGAAAGAAGATCAGATCAATTAAATGATAGGAAAAGGCCAAGTGAGATATTACACCAAGAGGCCAAGAGACAGAAGATGGATGACCAGAAACCACTTCGACTTGGCCACCCATCCAGAAAGTTCAAAAAGTACACTCCAACATCAGTTCCCATTGAGTAGATTCTAATGGAGGCACGCCATTCAAACTTATTAAAGCAACATGAAAAGATGAAAACAGGATCAAACAAGAGAGATAGACAAAAATATTGTCTCTACCATGAAAATCATGGACATATGATCAGAGACTGCTTCCAGCTAAAGGATGACATCGAGGCTCTAATTCGAAACGACTTCTTGAAGGAATACATCGATGTACGTGCAAGAAAAAGGTCAAGACCGACCTCATGGGAGGCCGAGGCCGACCCTAAACCCTCTTCATACAGAGTTAGTTTAGCTTCTATTTTCTTTGATCAAACTATGTTTGTTGAGTTTAGATTCATTAAATTCAATTGATAGGTTAGCAAGTCTCATGTAATAGACTAAGTTTATTATTGCTCATTTTAAGTTGATCAATACAAGTTATATTTTGAAAACGAATTTGTACTTAAGCAAAAGAGATCTTCCTACAAGTGATATCCTCCTGAAGTGGGGGCTACTTAGGGGATATGCCTATATGCCTCCCTATTGAACAAAAGGCACAGAAGCTACATAAGAGATATGCCTCTCTATGAAACAAAAGGCAACGAAGCTACTAAAGAAATATGCCTCTCTAATTGAACAATAGGCAGAAGCTACACCAAACGAGCTAGAAAAGTCAATAACTACAGAGAAACTGAAGCTGAAGCCAAGCTCATAGGCCGAGCCTGAGCTCATAGGCCGAGGTCGACCTCATAAGCTGAGGCCGAGAAAGGTGCCAAAATCACTTCAGTTGCAAAATCAATTTGACTCTGGGAAGATGAAAGGATCTTTTTTAAAAAGAAGCAGACTGTGGAGGCGTATTTGAAAAACATAAGCAACAAAATTGTGAGTTATAGAAAACACACGAAGCTGAAACATAAACAGAGATTTAAGGCAGAGTGGCCGAGTCTGACCAGGATGGCCAAAACCAACATCTTCCTAGCACAATGATTACAAGGAAGAATTTGAGGTTAAAATCCAACCTTCCAGAAGAAGGGGTGCAGTAAAACCGATTCTAATCAAATTCTCTTGACTAACGAAGGAAAGACCAAGACAAGTTGACTCCCAGAAAAAATGACAAAGATGATAGTGAAGGCCGAAGAGAACTCGTACACTGCGGAAAGTACCGGCGCGCAAGGAGCTGCAAACACGCCCCTAGCAGAAGCACCAAGCAGGCCTCAGCCGAGGCCGAGCAGACCGGCTGAGGCCGACCAGATCGGCCCGACCCTCGATCCTCATTCCATTGCTTATTTTCTTTTCTCCTCTCACGATATCAGCTTAAAATGAAGCTACAGTTGGCAAAAGAATTGCTTTCGAATAAGCAATAAGCTACAAAAAGTCATCTCCACGAGGGTGGACGAGCTATCCTACCAACGACCCAACCTCATCCTAGGCCTCGGCGTAGCCGAGGCCAAGGAGCTCAATGAAGTTTAGGGTGCGTGTAGCATATACACTCCCGGTCCTTGGTGTAATTGGTTCAGCTCGATTCAATCTTCCTCATGACCAAGGTTTACAAGAAAGAAGAAATGAAGAACCACAAGACTGATCATCAGAATGAGAAGAAAAAGTCTAGGCCTGAATCCAGATATCGTAAATTAAAGCCAAAATCTAAGAGCCTACTCTAAGATACGACCAATCACGTCATGCAATTAAAACATGAAACACACAAAAATCTTAAGCACTTAGGTGTAGAGGAAGCGGCCTAGAAGGTTGATTGAACCACAAAAAGGTTTGGTTGACTGATCTTGGCAACCCAAAAATCAGAGAAAAATCTCACGATGGGTCCCTATTGAACACGACAAAGCAGGCTTCATAAAGTCAAGTAGAGCATGATGAATGCAAAACTCCGCTTAGGTGTGGAGGACGCAAGCCCAGAAGATTGATTGGGTCCCTAAAAGGGACTTGATTGGTTAATCTGAGCAGCCTAAAAATCCGAGATGAGTCTCGCGATAGGTTTTTCAAAATAACAAATGAGAAGAATTTGGTTACATAAAACCAAGCGCAGAAATTAAAGACAAGACAAGACCAAAAGGCCCAATACATATCACAACAGGCTGAAACAAAACGGAGAAACCGACACTCTAGGAGACTGAAAATCCTCACAAGGATGGACGAATGGACAACAATAACTAGAGATAATTCGAGGCAGACCTCGAAATGTCAATAATGACTCCAAAACTTAATAAGCTACTCCCAAGTCAAGCTCCATGCAATTAGTCCACACGTTCCTAATCTCGAATCCTAACTAGGGAGTGGGGGCTAATGTTATGGGTGAAATTGGACCAAGAAGAATGGGCTGGCTAAAAGGCTGCAATGAAGGGCCAAATAAGGAAAGAAGTCCAATACGAAGTCAAAACGGACCGAAACCGACAGAAGACCAACCTAGGATGAGAAGGGACGAAGAAACGAGCTTGGGCCCAAGCCCAAGCCCGTGGTCGGCCGAGGCCGAGGCCGACCACATGGCAAGGCCCCATTTTGGGCCTTGCCATGGTCTAACGTCAAAGTGGAGAAGACCGGGGCTTGGGCTTGGCCCAAGCCCGTGGTCGGCCTCAGCCTCTGTCGAGGCCGACCAATTTGGCAAGGCCCAATTTTGGGCCTTGCCTCGGTCCTTCATGGCCCATGTGCCCTCAATTCAGCCCAATTCAACCTTTCCTTTCCCCATTCGAAGTTGGAAACCCACGAAAAATCCTAGGAAGAAAGCTATTTAAGCTTTCCCTCAGGGGGAGAGTAAGGTAAGTTCATTCCAACTTACAACACTCTCCTACAACTCCTAAATTCTCTCAAAACTCTCTCTAACTTAAGCATTGGAGCCTGTGTGGCCTACACCACACCGGTGTCCAAGTTTTTCTTGTCTTACAGGCCGCGTTCTTCCACCAAGAATAAAAATTCACCGTCGTTGTCACGTGGAGGTCAGGTGAGATTTCTCCTGTCCAAAATTTGGTAACAACATTTATCAAACTCAATTAGTCATAAAATAAAGATATATTAATTATCCTTGTCAAAATAAATACTTAATGATGAATGAATTGAAGAAAAAAAATGTTCTCCTTTCAATTATCACATTTATAATTATTTCATAAAAGAATACATTTTTATTAATGATTTAGAAATGTAATTACTTGTTCAAATTTTCATAAAATAATTTGTAGCAGTAATGTGGAGCTTGCACTAGGTCATAGTTTAAGAAAATTAGGCAATACTTCAACAATGAAACAAGATCCAATCTTGGTTAATGATAATATTGTGAGATTTCATCGTTTGCATCACTTGTGTAAAGAAAATGTCATATTTTTGGGCATTATGATGATAAGATCAAATTGCAACTATTCTCACAAAGTCCTTTTATCGTATTATATTCACGTACTTATGTATTCATGAATTTAGAAATATGTTTGAGTTTTTTAATCTTAATGGATATGTGTTAGCGGATAAATTGAGTAATTCAAAGTTTTAAGAATGAGTTTGATATAGTTTTTAAAATATTATTTTTAAGTAACTTTTCTTTTTAAATACTTTCCGAAGAGAAAAAAAAAAGGTATCTAATAAAATAACGTATATCTAAAAGTACAAATAAAGCTTTATATTCTTTTTATAGTAATCAAGGGTTTCGAAATGTGATTTTGCACAACAATTCTCAATATAGTAGCCATGAAGAATCAATGCAATTGCCAATTTGAAATAGCAACAGCCAATAAGATTTTTTTTTGCAAAAATAAATTAATTATGGTTGTTCCTTTAGACAGAGGTCTTTTTTTATTTTGTGGTTGCATGCCAAACTATTATAAGAATCTTGCTTTTTTCTATATAGTCATATTCCTCTTAAACAAACATTTTAGTCATGATAAGAAGGTCTTGTAATAGGACAAAATTGCTCATGTACTAAGTTTATTATTTTTTTTTGAAAAAATGACAAAATTTTAATAAACTTTTTATATAGAAGGTCTAGCATTTGTTTGTTTGTTTGTTTTTTTTCTTTTTGTAATAGATTAAATAATACTCAATATCATACTCTTAATGGTTATTAAAATAGATTATAATATATATTACATAATGATATGTTAAATCTTTAATGCCAATTTGATTATTTATGTAATTCTTGTACAAAATATTTGTTTAATAAATAATCAAAATAATTTTTTTTAGTTCAACAATATGTGGCGTGAGATATTTGAAACCTCTAACCTCTTGATCAAAAGTACAAACTTTACGCGAATTGAGCTATGATTGTATTGGCATAAACAAAATAATTTATATCTTCCACCAACAAACAAAATATTTAAATAAATGGACAACTAACTGAATATAATTTAATACTTAATTAATTTTTTTTGACAAGGAAAAACAAATTAAAATTACATTAAAGGAGAAGCATTAAGGGGCTGTTTGGGGCACAAGTTCGGAATCAGAAGCCTGAGGGGTTTGTTCTGGGGGTTTGTGAAGCCTGGGAATCAGAAAGCTGTGTTTGGGGTGCAGTGTTCTGAAGCCTGGGAATCAGAAAACTGTGTTAGGTGTGCAGTGTTCTGAATCTTGGATTTGTGCAAGTTTTTTCCCTCTTTTTCCTTTAGCTATTTTGTTCTCTTATTTTCCTCTTATTTTTTAGTGGATGTTTTGTGAATTGTAGAAGCCATCGTATAGCATGAATGGGTTACAAAATTGGAACTCTATTTTAGAAATTAAAAAAAAAAAAAGTCTATTTAAGAAATTAGAGAATTTAAAACTTTATTTCATAAAGTATTCAGAAACATATTTTGAGAACTCTTTTTTAGAAATTAAAAAAATTAGAAGTCTATTTAAGAAATTAAGGAATTTAAAACTCTATTTCACAAAATACTCAAAAAACTATTTCTGGAACTCTATTTTAGAAATTAAAAAATTGGAAGGCTATTTAAGAAATTAGAGAATCTAAAATTCTATTTCACAAAGTATTCAGAAACCTATTTTTTAAACCCTATTTTAGAAATTAAAAAATTAGAAATCTATCTACAAAATTATGGAATTTAAAACTTTATTTTACAAAGTATTAAGAAACCTATTTTTGGAACTCTATTTTAGAATCTTAAAATATTTGAGGTATATTTAAGAAATTAGGGAATCTAAAAAAACTTTTGCATTGTATTTTGAAACCTATTTCAAGGATAAATGAGTTATAAAATTCGAATTCTATTTTAGAAATTAAAATATTAGAAACTATATTTTACACAATATTTTAAAACTCATTGGCGGTGGTTGCGAGCAAGTCAAGTTGTTAGGGTGGTTGGATCAATGGGGTAGTCGGGTAGCAGGGTTGGTCGTCAGACTGGTCTTCGAAGTTGTCATCGGGTGATCATTGGAGGTAGTCGTTAGTGGTGGTAGGGTCGTCGGTGTGGTCGTCGGAGTTGTTATCGTCGGCAGTCGTCGAGTGGTTGCTGGAGTTTTCAGCGGAGTTGTTGTCAAAGTGGTCGTTGGAAGGGTTGTCGGTGTGGTCGTTGGAGTTGTCATTTTTGGCAGTTGTCAGGTGGTTGTCGGAGTTTTTATCGGAGTTGTTGTCGAAGTGGTCGCTGGAGTTGTCATAGTCAGCGGTCGTCGGAGTTTTCATAGAAGTTGTTGTCAAAGTGGTTGCCATAACACCGATGTGGTCGTCGGAGTTTTCACAGGAGTTGTTGTCGGTGTGGTCATTGGAGTTGTCATTGTCGGCAGTCGTCGGGTGGTCATTGGAGTTTTCACCGGTGTTGTTGTCAAAGTGGTCGTCGGAAGGGTCGTCAAAGTTTTCATCGTCGACGGTCATCAGGTGATTGTCGGAGTTTTCATCGGAGTTGTTGTCGAAGTGGTCGCTGAAGTTGTCATCGTCGGGTGGTCATCAAAGTTTTCATAGAAGTTGTTGTCAAAGTGGTCGCCAAAAGGGTTGTCGGTGTGGCCATCAGAGTTGTCATTGTTGGAGGTCGTCGGAGTTTTCACCGGAGTTGTCTTCGGTGTGGCGGCTGGTCACTAGAGTTGTTGTCAATGTGGTCGCCGGAAGGGTCGTCGGAGTTGTCATCGTCGACGGTCGTCAGGTGGTTGTCGGTGTTTTTACCGGAGTTGTTGTCGAAGTGGTCACCGAAAATGTAAAAAAAAAACGTGGCACAAACCCATGGGGTTGCACTGTTGTAACCCATGGGATAGTATTTCAAAACCAAGAGTTTTGAACACCTTGAGTCAAACATAGTTTTAGATTTGAAAACCAAACCCATCTAAATCCAAACTCATGCCCCAAACACACCCTAAAAGAAGACTCTGGAAGTCTAGATCCCTCTGTTGAAATCTTTCTTCTTCCCTCCCTTTAGTAAATGTGAAAAATCTCCCCAGGAACTTCTTCAATCCAAATCTGAGAGCCTTCACTCCTTAATGCCCATTTCGCCGCATGATGGGCCAAATCATTGCATTTCCAGCCCCCATGGTTGAACGAACAATAACGCAATAGGTTACATTTCTCCATCGTTTCCATTGCAATCATCCCAACTTCAGATCCTTATCTGATTTTGTTTTTCAATAGATTTGCAACTCGCATGGAATCGATTTCAACCTCCAATTCCCAAAAACCAGCTTCAATTGCTACAAACAAGCCATCTCTCATTGCCATCGTTTCGAGGACATCGACCTCAAATAGTTGCTCAAAAACACTAGTGAAGGTAAGCATGATTTCTCCATTTTCATCTCGAAAAACTGCTGACACTGCACTCTTGTTCTGTTGTGTGTGAATGGCTGGATCCGTATTCATTTTAATTTTTCCTTCTGTAGGAGGTTTCCACTGAACATCTTCTATAGAATTAGGAGTTTGGCATACTCCCCTCTTTTCCATTAATTCATGAAACTGAGATGTATAATCTACAACCCAATCCCAAACAGACTCTGAAGGAAAGTGATCTACCTTTTGATGTTTGAAAATTGCTTCGTTTCTTCTCTTCCAAACTACCCACATCATAACCAAGAATTTTTTTCATCTCCTCATTAGAAAATTTTGTGAAAAAACAGAGCATCAAACCTTCAAAGTTAACCATATTTGGCGGTCACATCATATGTATGAAAGGGGATTCCTTCCAAACTTCCTTCGTCTTTTGGAACTTCCATAAAGCATGGGTAACCAATTCAAAACCCTTTCCACATCTTTGGCATGAATCCAAAACTTTTATCCCATGTTTCTGTAAATTCATAGTTGTAGGTAAGAGATTATGGTATGCTTGCCATCCCATCCAAAGATTTTGATTTTGTTTGGAATTTTACAATTCCACAAAAATTTCCACCACCTATCCAACAAAACACTTCCTGATCCACCAGAATCATTTATTCAATTGGAGGCCATTCTATATCCACTTTGAACCGAATAACTTCCTATCTTCTCATAATGCCAGATTAATTTATCTAGGTATCAAGGCAGTGGTACTTTAACCACTTTTCCAGCATCTTCTGGAAAACATAAACTATTAACCTTCTCAGCATCCCACTTACCATCTTGACTTCATTAAATCTACTACAACCGACACGCCTTCTCCCTTCAGAGGATAAAGAAATCTGAAAGTAGATGGAGTAGGAAGCCAAAGATCAGTAGTAATAGAAACCCTCATCCCATCACCAATCCTCCAACGAATCCCAGCTTTCAATAAATCTCTACCCCACATTAGGCTTTTCCACACATAAGATGAAGTTGATTTCACCTCCGCCTCTAAGAACGACGAGTCTTTGAAATATTTTCCTTTTAGGGCTTTAGCTGGGAGGGAATTAGGATATTCAAGTAATCTCCATCATTGTTTAGCAAGAAGTGCTTGATTAAATAATTCTAAATCCCTAAAGCCAAGGCCTCCTTTAAATTTGGATTTACATAACTTCTCCCATTTAGCCCAATGAATTTTTTTTATTTCACCTCCACTATGCCACCAAAACCTCGCTAAAAAGACTGTTACAATCTGACAACAAGGATTTTGGGAGTTTGAAACGTCCCATAGCATATGTAAGAATTGCTTGAGCCACTGCTTTAATTATCACTTCTTTTCCACCAGAGGATAGAAAATTGTCCTTCCACTTATGTAACACTCTCCAAATCTTATCTTTTATATAAGAAAAGATTCTTCATTTCCCTCTTCCTACACAAGCTGGCAAACCCAAGTACTTGACATGGTTTTCCACCACTGCTACTTGAAGTAAATTAATCACTTCCTCCTTATCTCCCTCTTGAGTATTAGGACTAGAGCAAATTGCATATTTCCCATAGTTAATCTCATGTCCTGTCAACAAAGAATAATGTGATAAAGTTAAAGCCAAAAGATTAGCCTCCCTCTTTGAAGCCTGAAAAAAGAGAAGGCTGTCATTCGCGAAGAACAAATGGGATATAGAAGGACTTTGAAGAGAGATCCTAAGCCCTTTTAAGGCTCTTTGATCTTCCATTCTATTCAACATTCTGGTTAAATCTTCTGCACACAACAATAAATGATAAGGAGATAATGGATCCCCTTGTCTCAAACCTCGTGAAGGCTTCACTAAACCTCTTCTATTTCCATTGATGATAAAAGAAAAGGAAATAGTAGTCACACAACGCATAATCATGCCAACAAAATTATGATAAAATCCCAGGGCCTTAAGAAAATCCTCTATAAAAAAACCACTTCACTCGATAATATGTTTTACTCATGTCTAACTTCAAGGCAGCCCACCTTGATTTTCCTTTCCTTTTTTTCTTAATGGTGTGAAGACATTCAAAGCCCAATATAGCATTATTAATAATAACCCTTCCTAGTACAAAAGCACTTTGGTTGAGCCCAATTATCACTTGTAACATAATCTTAAGCCTATTTGCAATTGTCTTAGATATAAGCTTGACTTTGGTTGAAAATCAAAAACACACCTCGCATTCTTCCCTTTTGGTATAAGAACAACAGCAGTTTGATTTATCTTCTCAAACGATTTTCCTTCATTCAACATTCCTAAGCAAAAATCAGTGACATCTACACCTATATGTGCCAAAACCTTTGATAGAAAAGTGCTGGAAATCCATCCACTCCAGGTGCCTTAGAAGGGTGCATCTGATGAAGAGTATGAGTAATATCGACTGCTATAAAAGGCTTTCTTTGATCAGCTAACAAGTCATCAGTGATACTTGGAGCAATTCCCTGTAAAAATTTTGCTAAAACAGGACTATTAGCCATTTTATTAGAAGAAAAAATGCCCTCAAAATATTTGGTAACAGTTTCTTCAATCCCTCAATCATCCTCATTCCATTCCCCCACTGAATTTCCAATCCCCCGAATCATATTAGCTTTTCTTCTTTGGGTAGCTCATTGATGAAACCAGTGTGTATTACGGTCTCCCCATCTCATCCAATTAATTAGGATGTTCGTATGGCTATACGAACATCCTGATTAAGATCCACGGCAATTTTTAATTTTTGCCTAGCCATCTTAATCCTTTGTCCATAGAACCATGTTCTCCCTTTGCCCCCATAGCTTTAGGACCTCCCCACACTTTTTAGTTTTTCCACCATACTTACTTGATTACTCCTTTACCAGCCTTGTAACACAGTTTCTGAAATGTCCTCAAATGATAGCCAAGCTTCCTCAAAACGAAATGGCTTATTCCAACCTCTAAACTTTCTTGATTCGGTCTCTTTAACCTCGAAGATTAAGGGACAATGGTCCGAGTAGATGAAGTTCAAATGAGTCACACTTGATATGGAAATATGTCCCAAAATGACTGTGAACACATGCCCCTATCAAGTCTCTCCTTAATGGAATTCCATCTATTGACCTATGATATCATGTATATCCAGAGCCTTTCAACTTCAAATCCATCAACTCACAATCAACAATAGCCTACCGAAACTGTTGCATCTATGTTTGTGGGCGTTGATTTCCACCCCATTTCTCATGCATACCAACAAGTTCATTAAAATCTCCCACCACAATCCATGGAAAAGAATTTTTAGAACTCAGCCTTCTTAACAAATCCCAAGAAAATTTCCTCTTAGTAGTTTTTGGATCACCATAAAATCTAGTAAATCACCACACTCTTTTAGCATCTTTAACGATCACATCAATATGGAACTTATTAAAAGAACTCAAAGTCACTGATACCTCTTCCTTCCAAAATAAACACAATCCACCACTTCTACCTTCACTCTCCACGACAATAACACCATCAAAACCCAACTTCCTTTTATACTCTTTACCTTTGCTGCCATTTATTCTTGTTTCTGATAAGAAAACCATTAGGGATTTTGATTCTTGCACAACCTTGTGCAAAGCTCTGAATGCCCCTGGATTCCCCAAACCATAGACATTCTAACAAAGGATATTCATTGGGTTCGAGGAACAAGGTCGCCATTTCATTAGATACATCTGCAATGTAAACCATCTTTGATTTCTTAAGGTAAACCATATTGTCCTCTTGTCCCTGTCTTTTACCTAATACTATAGGTTTTCCACTGTGAGTTATATTTGTCTCTTCTCTCAATTTCGTTTTCCATTTCTTCAGACGGTTCCTACTTCTGCCTTCATCCCTACTTTCATTCATCATTAATACTTTCTTTCCTCTAGTTTCATCAATCAGAGCCTTAATGGGATGTTGGATGTCTGTGGGCCCTAGAGGAATATCCTCCATTAATGGGATAGAGTCAACCACATCAGCCGTTATACTTTCCACAATCGCCCCTTGCTCACCGGCCACCTTCTCCGGCACCAAATTTCCTTCATCTCCGGTCAGACTTGAATGTACTCTGTTTTTACCAAAAATTTCCTCCTCCGACTCGGGTAATTCCTCCTCCGATGGACCCCAATGAGTATCCCACTGATTACCCCTATGTCCCCTTCCCCTTCCACACCCCTCCTTGATGAAGTCCAAAACTCATAATTTTCTTTTGGTTTATATTCACTTACCCTCATCCATGACCCATGGGGCTTCTGGTCAGCATTTCAAACAATTGGATCAGAACATCCACATTCGTTTTGAATATGACCAAGACACCCACATGCATAACAAAATTTGGGCAGTTTCTCATATCGAATTAGAACCCACAAGTCTTCTTCCTTTCCATCTACTCTTACTTTCAACGTATGCCTTAATGGTTTTGTAATATCAAATTTGACTCTCACCCTCCCAAATCTTCCCCAATATTCACCCTGCACATTAGGATCCACCTCCTGCACCTCCCCAACCTGTTTTCCTAATTCCATTAAGGCCAACTTATTCATACACCCAATAGGTAAATTGAAGAATTGTAACCAGAATGATGCATAGCGAAAAGCCATATTTTCGGGTTGATCACTCTCTTTAGGACTCTCAAAAAGAATTATTGCTTGATCAAAAAATCATGGACCATTATTCAGAACTTTCTTTCGATCCATGATATTTTTGAAACTAATGAAGAAGGTATTCTCCCCCCCACACTCAATAGTTGTCCGTAAATGTACCTTCCAAACATTCCTCATCACACTTTTAAAAGCATCAATGTTCACTAGCTTATTTGTTAAAACATTTCCAACCAAACATAAAGAAAGATTACCTGAAAAAAATTTTGATTGCAGGTTCATAGTAATCTCTTCTTCAGAAGTTAATTGAAGCTTCTTGCACATTGCCAACAACTCCCCAATCTCCAATGATTCAGATCACCCTTATTCCCTTCAATTAGAAGGAGGGTTCCTCTCAAGTTGAGAGAGATCCCAAATCTTCCTGAAAAGAAGACTGTTAAAAAATAATTAATTATTGATTGTGATATTTGTAAAAAAAATAAATCTGACTAATTTTGTAAGATACTTCAATGATTATCTAAACAAGGATAGAGTTCTTGTAATTATTTATGTAATGCTTCAATGTAAATATTTGTTTGTCAACCTAAACATAACTCAACTGGTTAGACGCAATATCCTTGACCAAGAAGTCAACGATGCACAAATCTCTGACAGGTTGTTGAATTCAAAAAAAAATTGTTTAATAAATAATTTACATCCTTCCATTCATAAACACAATGTTTAAGAAATGGATAATTTTTTAATATAATTTAATAACTTGTAAAATATTATTCAATAATTTTTTTAAATGATTCAATAATTATTTATTATTATGTTTGTAAAGAAATAAATTTTCTTTCTATTTTATAATTATAGTATTAATTTATGCTACTTGTAAAAATTTTGTTATGTATAATTAATTCTCTTCTAATATTTAGTTTCATATTTCAATTAACTCTTTTCCTTTTTTTTTTTTTTTTTTGATAATCCATAGAACTAAGAGATTATTAGTTGAATTAACTTATTTCTTTGATCAATGGATAATTGATGGAATTACTAATGCGGTGGGTATTCTTAATTTTTGTTAGCAGAAAGTATTAATTGATTTAAAATGTGAAAATTCGATAATTGTTTTTGAAAATATAAAAGATAAAAATTGTGAGTAAACTAGCTTAAATTTTAAAAATAAAAGCTTAAGCTATTGCATAATTGGTGATATTCACTAATTGAAGGTTAATTGTCATGATAAAGATAATATAATATTTATTTATAATAATTTAGTGATAATAAAAAAAATAGTTAGTTTGATATAGATAATTTAATAGTTACCAATATTAGCTCGATAATAACAAAAAAAAAAATTCATTAGTCGATAATTTATAATTAATCAATAAAAAATTAGTATTGGTAAATTAATATTTTGTTATTATAAATGATTTACTCAATTATTAGTCAAATTACAATTATTTTTATTTTTGACTTTTCTAAAATTGAATTTTTCAATGACCAAGCCTACAAAGGCTAGCTCCCAACCTAAATTTAGATGTCTCATCCCCTCGAAATCAAATGAATAGCTCATCCAACATTTTCTTGATGACAAAGTAAACATTAAAGAATTCCAAACTCTAAATATAAAAATCTTTAAATCAACTAAAATCTTTTTAAGTTGAGTCATCATTAGTTGACCATATATATAACTATTTCCTTTGCTTTTTATTAACTTTCTGTCATGATATTCTGAAGATCAATAATACATATTATAGCAAAACTTGAAATTGTTCATAGTTCAAGTGTGCTTTTTTAGATTTAGCTAGAAGGATTCTATTATTCAATAGTTCAAAGATATTATGTAGTGCAACATTTGAAAGTCAAAAAGAGAAAAATTGAAAATTGACCCATAATCGAGAGACTAAAACTATAATTTACAAAATTATAAACTAGAGATAGTAAATGAAAAGTTATAATAAGATCTATTAATATACTTAGAATAAGTTCGTAAAAATTGATAATATAATAAGGGATTGAAAGTCATGAGTCTTTGTTAGGGGCATAAGTGTCAATATGTCCATTCTCTTGACCTATAAGAAAAGTGTTCTAGAAACTTCTCTCTTCTTTCACCCATGGGATGATAAATTTTTTTGTGGTCGAACTTAAGTTTCTATTTAAAATGGAATCATATTTAGAGATGGAAAGGAAATTCTAAACTTTTTTGAGATGGAAATAAGGAATAAATCCCCTGCCTCACGTTGACTTCATCATGATATTGAACTGCTTTTTCGACCTCAATCATTTAAAGCATTAAGAAAAAACATTAGATTTGTTTAGAAATTTGTTATTTAGACTAGTCCAACAATATAAAATATTATTTTTAAGAGAAAGAAATAACTTCATTCACCATAAATCTAAGTTTGACATGCAAGCTAATGATAGTGAAACACCCTTATATTAACTATACTAGGTGAAAGGACCTAATTATCAATTTGTTTAATTTTTCTCGTTGGAATAATAATGTCTATTTTATATTTATTTATTTTAATTGCATGAGAAATTCATGAAATAGCTAAACATGTATGGTTGTTAAAGACATGCGAAAATATAAAAATAAATGAATACACAACATTTTTAACGTGGTTCGGTTTCCCAACTTAGTCCACGAGGCTACGCCCAGAGATTAGATTATCAAAGGATTAGTACACAATACAAATTGTCTCATGCATAAAATTAAAAGAACTTCCTTCTTGGATTCTATGTCGCAATCTTGCTCTCTTTGACGATCCACGTTCACAAGCTCCCCTTGTGAAATGTGTAGTGTGTTCAACAACCGTTCAAGTAGCTTGCAATCTCCAATTGAAGCACGTTCTCAAGAATTCAATATTTAACACAAAAACCACAAAAAGATAACTCTTCAAGAGTTAACTAGAAATGTTACAAGGTTTTTCTCTATCTATCAACTTTAGCAAAATTCAAATTTAAAACAAAAATCACTCAATCAAATATGGGAAAGATCCCATTAGTCAATCAAATAACAAGGCAACTATTGATATAAGGAAAGATATACTCAATCACATATTTAAAAATATCAATAACCATATATGATAAAATCACCTTACTATTTATTTGGTCATTCTACCATAAAAGAGAAGATATTCAAAATGTTGGAATATAAAATAAATGCAATAGTCAATGAGAAGATTTTTTCATTAATATGGTGCTCATAATTAAAAGATATTAATTAGAGCATTTTAAAAGAAAACAAAAATAATATCAATGGATTAAAAATAAAGAGAGAATAAAAGATATTTAGACAAATCAAAAATAATGCCAAATGATTAAACTTTTCACTAGGCAACCAAGAAAGGAACTTTCTACTCCAAAGCCTCATGATTGACACATTTAGGGCAAAATTTGCAAGGGTATGAGCCACTTCAATACTTTGTCTCCCCCCACCAAACTCTAAAGATATGCAACTCTAGATGTGTTTGCTTTGATACCTCATATGGATGGCTAGAATCAGTGATCTAGTCCACTTCTTATCTCTACTTCTCTAATTAATTTGATGACTCGAAGGGAGTCAGATTCAACAATGATGTTACTAAAACCCATCTCCATAGCACAAAGAAAGCCCTTGCAGCCTACCAATAGTTCCAATATGAGAGATTTGAATTGTCAAAACCATTTTTGACTATAGCCAAACGAATTGAAACATCTGAAGCCCTAAAAGACATCCCCAAACTTATATTCATGTTTGAGCCCATCTATACATCCCTTTACTGGGCAAATTCCAGTTGTTCAATCCTAGTCAATAATATAAATACCGTTTATATATATATATATATATATATATATATATTGATATTTAATTATTTTTTTAAGAATTTTTTTTCTTGGATTCTCAATCATTGAGTGCAGATTCCCGAACCATTATTCTCTGAATTAGGAAATTGGGACATTGTTGTAATTAGGTCATATAGATGAAAAATCATCTCTAATCTTGTCTTATTTTGTTGTCATTCTTATTTAGAGATGACAAAAATACCCGCAGGGTTGGGTCTCCACCTCGAATGGAGGTGGAGAATCCTCGGTTTGACCAAATATGGAAGTCAAACTAGGGATTCTTTTTGGATCTAGGGTCGAGGATGGGTGGGAATGAGGACGGTATCCCCGACCCGTCCCTGAATCTGCCTCAAATAATTATTTTATTAATTTTCTTAAAAAAGTATATGATATATATTATAATTATTTATAAAAATATTATTATTAATATATAGTATTATATTATTGATAACATTATATATATATATATATATATATATATATATATATATATATATATATCCTTGCAGTATAGTATACTGTTATTTTTATAATTAAGTATACTATTTTTAATTTCATATTGTAATAAATTTTTATATTAAATATTTTTCAAAATTTAATGATGTAAATAAATTAAAGAATAATAATACTTAACTTATATATGATTTTAATATAATTTTTTATTTTTAATAAAAATAAATAATTTAAAAAAGAAAAAGGAAAACGAGAATTTTCCCTTGGAGACCTAATTCCCGATTGGGGATTCCCCAACCTCGACCTCGATTCTCCAAAATGGGAAATGGGTCGGGGACGAAGTTAAAAAATCCCCACAGGGACGGGGATGGGGAATGCATCTCCAGCACCACCCCACCCCATTGTCATCCCTAATATTCTTATCCCTACAACGAAAAAAGTTTTAGCCAAAACTTCACCTACTCTTCTTATGTGGGTTTAAAAGATTGGACAAATTGAACAATAATGAATCTAATATTAGGATATGAGTATTTTTAATTAGTCTAGGTTTAAATAAGTCACAAAATTATTTGGTAAGGATTCATGATTGTTTCAAAATCGCATCAGTCAAACCGAATTTAGGTCAAGTTTATTGATTTAAAATATATACATTTTTTATTCTTGTGATTTTAGAATATTTTCCCTTTTAGCCTTTAATTTTTTTATATATAAAAAAAACAATTTTAACTCTTAAAAGTTTCTTCTTTAGGGTAGCTAAACAAAATCGGAAAAAAAAAAATCAAACAAAAGTCTCCAAGCATAATTGGGGACGGGGGCGTGTTTGGCACACCTAATTTAAACACATTTCTTAAAAAAAAATCTCTTTCTTAAAACATTCATTATAAAAAGGCTAAATTATAGAAAAGACCTCTGAACTTTTAAAAGTTTCATTAGTATCCATACACTTGCAACAAAAGTTCAAAAATACCCTTACCGTTAGTTTTGGATGGAAACCGTTAGTACTTTGTTTCAAAAATACCCCTAAACTTTCAAAAGTTTCATTAATACCCTTAAACTTTAGAAAAAAGTTCAAAAATACCCTTACCGTTAATATATAGACAGAAATCGTTAGTACCTCATTTTAAAAATACTCCTGAACTTTCAAAAGTTGCATTAATACCCTTAACCTTTAAAAAAAAGGTTAAAAAATGTCATTACCATTAGTATATGGACGAAAACCGTTTATCTACATCCCATTACCTCTCTCTTCTATTTTCTCTCCCTCCTTATTTGCTTTAATTTATAGCCTAACACTTCTTTCTTTTTCCACTTTTTTTCTTTTCTTTTTCAATACCCTCTTACCCTATTCTTCTATTTTTTAATCTCTAAAACTTCTCTCATTTCTCCTATCTTCTTAAATATTAGAACTTTAAATAAACAAGAAAAACTCTCTCTCATTTCTAAGCATGTCCAAACATAAATATAAAAAATTTCAATACCGAAAATGTCAAAGTTAAAAAATATCCTTACCATTAGTTTTGGATGGAAATAGTTAGTACTTTGTTTCAAAAATACTCCTAAACTTTCAAAAGTTTCATTAATACCTTTAAACTTTAAAAAAAAATAAAAAATACCCTTATCGTTTATATGGACAGAAATCGTTAGTCCATCGTTTTAAAAATACCCCTAAACTTTGACCCTTAACCTTAAAAGAAAAAAGTTAAAAGATGCCCATACCATTAGTATATGGACAAAAATTGTTTATCTACACCTCATTACCTCCCTCTTCTATTTCTTGTCTCTCTTGATTTGCTTTAATCTATGGCTTAACACTTTTTTTTTCTCTTTTTTTTTTCCATTTCTCTTTCAATATCCTCTTACTCTCTTCTTCCATTTTTCAATCTCTAAAACTTCTCCAATTTCTCCTATCTTCTTAAATATTATAACTTTAAATAAAGAGGAAGAACTCTTTCTCATTTCTAAGAATGCCCAAAAATAAATATAAAAAATTTCAATACCCAAATAGTCAATGTCTTTGAAGTTATCTTGATTTGAAAAAGAACCAATTTTGAAAACTACTCATATAGATACCCTCACTTTTTTTTCATATAATACTCTCATTTTTCCTCCATTTGTCCAATTCTCAATCATGGGAACCTTTCTTAACTGTCCAAAACAAATAGACTAATTTAAACTACAAAAAGGATTAATAAAATCTTGGAAAAAAAATACCTTTTTGGTCCCTGAGTTTTCAACAATGTGTGTTTGGTCCCTGAGTTTTGGAAATAGACATTTTTAGTCCTTGAGTTTAGGAAAAAAATACCTTTTTGGTCCCTGAGTTTTGGAAATAGACATTTTTAGTCCCTGAGTTTTGAGAAATAGGTTTAAAAGGTCCCTAGTATTATTAATTTTTTTTATTTTTTTAATATAAAATCAATACTCTTTATTAATTTTTAATATTAACGATTTTTTAAATTAAAAAAAACAACTCTTTATTAATTTTAAATCTCTCAATATTCTTTATTAATTTTTAATATTAACAATTTTTTAATATTGAGAGAGAGAATTAGGTAGAGAGAGAAGATAGTTTTTTTTTTAAATTTAAAAAATCGTTAATATTAAAAACTAATATTACCTTCATGGACGACGAGGTCACCTTCATGGACGACGAGGTCGACGCCCACCATCAGCCTCTCAACAACGCCTTGATCATCAAAGCTACTATCGATAACATGGTCATTAGAAGGGTGCTCGTGGACGGGGGTAGCTCCAGTGATAACAAGAGTATAATTTTCCTCAAAGGGCTGGAGTATTGTTCTGAAAAAACAAATGAAAATAGAAATTTAAAGGACTTTCTAGACTTTCTTTAATCCAACTTGAATCAACCTTTTATAAGGGGAATGAATCGAGTCTTAACAATCCTAGACTTTCGTTTGGATTGGATCGAATTACAAGTCAGCAACTCGAGGTTCTAGAAAATGGGATGAACAATGTGAAAACAAGAGCCGAATTTTCCTTCAAGGATATGTGATGTTTTAGGAATCAAAGATGATGATTTGAGAGCCCTTATGATAGCACACAAAATGTGTTATCTCCAAGTTTTACTTTTGTTGGTCTTTATAGCCTATTCGGTGTTTTTCATGAGTTTATTTATTGAAATTGCAGTTATCGAGCAATTGGAGCGAAACCGGAGACTTTGGATATTCCATGGCGAGTATGGAACTAATGGAACATAAATTGAGAAACCATGTGAAGCAAAGGAAGGAATTGGGCAAGGATACCCGAGAGCATAGCGTTGAGACGCTATATAGACACAACCCAACAAGCCACAAAACCCGCACAGGCAGCGTTGAGATGCTGCAAGGTAGCATCTCAACACTACCTTTCCTATTTCGAAAACGCGCATTATGGAAGGACAACGTCGAGATGCTGCACCCTAGCGTCTCGACGTTGTCACGATTTCTTTAAAAAGGTAATTATTTGCTTGTAGAAAGGAGGGCCGTTTTTGGAGAGACATAAACCAAAAACTCTATTTCTACAATATTGGGGAGGCAAGGAATATTCTGGGGAGTGGAGGATGAGAGTTGGAAGCTCGAGATCATGACGTGCATCGAGAATGAACATCGACACGTGATTTAAAGCCTTTTCCCTTTTCGTTGTAGTTCTTGTTATGGATTTATGTTCAAGTTTAGATTTATTTTTAGTGATTATGAGTGGCTAAACTTTAGCTAGAGGATTGATGTAGCCGTTGAATTTATTGTGTTGATTGTTAATCTAGAATTTGATTATGCTTATAACCATTCATGCTAATATATTCTTAATGAGTGTAGCTTTTGGCCAAAGTTTAACATGCAAAATTACAACGTTTTAAGACCAACTGGACTCCTCGGAATACTGTGGTAGACTTACCTAAATAAGTCGAGATTTCAATGCCTAAATCGACTCTAAACTAACTCACTAGTTGGGGCAAACATTCCATACTAGCTAATTAGAAGCATTAACACTTAGGACAAAGTCGAAATGTAACAATTTAACTTGATGAGCCCTCCAAATTAAACTACTATGTGCCAATTGATTCTAAAGCCTACCACATGCGAAGTAATGAAGTGATTAACTCTTACTAATGTGGTTGTTAGCTTAGTGCAACTAAAATTAAGCAAGAGACCGAAGACCTACAGCTACTCGGGCATAGCTATGAACCCGTTAACTTAGCCAATTTGTTATATCGACCAAATTAGAAGATTCCTAAGTATAAAACAAGAATCAAAGACCATAAAACATGCTATAATGTATAGAAATTAAACCCAAATCCTAATGATGTTGCAAATGAAATCCCTACAATACCTCGAATTAGCGATTACACTTAGTTGGGCATCGTCTTCATGAATTTCGATGCCATAATACAAGACAAAAATAGCAAAACTACCTAAAAAGTGTCTAAAAACGGTAAAATGGAGAGGAAAAATGAGAGTGAGGTTGTCTAACTTCGTGGATTCACCTTAAAATGGAAAAAGAGCTATTTATACAACTCGCGGTAGCATCTTGAAGCTAAGGGTAGCGTCTCGAAGCTGTCAGTGTCAAGAGTGCTCATCTCAGCATCGCGAGATGCTTGGAGGTAGAGGACTTGCGACAGCGTTAAGACGTTATCCTGCATCCGCAGCTATTGTTTTGCAGCGTCGAGCATGGGCGCCGTGTAGGGTTGAGACACTACATCAGGGGCATTTATGCCAATTTAAAGTTTCTCTTCGCTCGAGTGATTGATTGACCTTTGGTTTGGCTCGTTTTAACTCTGATTTCACATAGAGTCTTTGATAATTCTCATTCATGAGGATTATTTGGCCTTTAAACTTAGTTATATGTGTGATTTTTATTCATATTATTTGATGAAAAATAAAAAAATGTTTGAATTTAATCACATGATTGATGGAAGACCTTTAAATTAAGTAAGTTGAGAAAAGAAAACAAAAGAAGAAAAAAATTCACACTTACTTAATGTTTTGATGCAGAATTTTCGTGGAATGCAACAGCAGTGCAAATGCTATGCAATTGCAATCTGGCAGAATCTGGAATTTAAGTAAAAAAACGAGAATTTCTGGATTTTGAAGGAAATTTGACCCACGAATTCAGCAAGGTGATTAGCCATGATTGTCCATCAACCAAGAGGGAAACCCTAGCATGAGATCCCTATAAATATTGAACAAAGAAGCCGAACAAAGAGAGCTCGATTGGAGAAGATTTTAGTTTATGTTTTTTGGGTTTTCTTACTTTCTGCAATTTTTCATTTTTAGTTTTTAGTTGCTGTTTTGTTTTATTTTCTTGTAGATCTTAGTCCGAATCTCTTCCTCAATCCTATCTCAACGAAGTGGATGTTGGTAAAGAACAATCCTTATTCGATTAAGCTCGATTTGGAGAAGATTTTCATTCACGTTTTTGGGTTTCTTTACTTTCTGCAGCAGAATTTTTTTTTAGTTGCTGTTTTTATTGTATTTTCTTCTACATCTCCATCTCTAAATTCTCTTCAATCCCACAACAACGAAAGTTGGTAGTGGTTAAGGGCAAATTTGTTCGATTGAGCCGAAGAAAGATGGGTTTTTTTAGGATGAAGTTTCAATTTCTGCACTTTAAATTTCTGTAAATTGGGAGGAATTAGCCACTGTTTTATTGTTTAGTTTAGCAAACTTTAATTTATGTTATTGAGTTTTTTAAGACAGCTTGTTAACTTAAGTTTTGGCAATGTTAATCTTTACTATTTGAACATTTAGAATCCTACTGGACGTTAGATTTACCATTTTATTTACAAGTTTCCGTGAGTTAATTTTTAATTTGAATTCTTAGAATTGTTCCTTACAACTACTTACTTGCATTGCAATTGCAACTTGATTGCAATTTTACTTTGAGTTTCTTTTAATGATCTCCTACAATTCTAATTTACCATTTTCAAATTATTCCATCATGAAGAGCTAAATTTCCTTTGGGATTCAAGTTTGTGAATGCCCTAGAGGAAAGATGTAAAGCTCGAGAGTAAAAACAATCTAGCTAATTCTTGAACTCAAGTTTGCTTTTGATGAGTAAATTATTGGGTAAAACTAGCTGGCCATCTAGTGTTGCTTACCAAGCTAAAACTTAATACCGAAAGGGTTAAGGGAAGCGGATTTCGCAAAAGCAATGGAGGAAAGGGCTTAGACATAAGTCTGAAACATCGACCCTAGACATAGGGCGAGACTCCAAAACACTAGAATTGTGCGCAAAACTATCTAAGTTAGATTAGCCATAGACATATAGGTTTAATCACTTAGTCTCCTAAAGATACTTCAAAGAAGGTCGAATGGGAGTTGAATTCGGTTTACTTAGTTCTTGAGTTAGCTACGATTGCAATTGCTTTCTTTGTTGCATTTTCTTTCCAAAGGGGCAGCAGCATTCTTGAATCCCTTCTTATTTCCATTGAATTTTCAAACACATTTTTAGTTAAAACACCTCTCAATTTATTTTCATCCTTGGTTACTTTAACTTGCAATTTGTCAACAATTTTGTGCCAACTAAAATTCATTTTATTAAACCCCGTTCCCTTGGGTACGATACTCTGGAATACTTCCAGTTTCTTTATTACTTCGATCACGTGCACTTGCGTGTTAGCGGATCAGTCTTCGAATCACGCTTTAAACTCAATTTCCTACAATTTAGGCAATAAATCTCATGAAATTCACTAAAACTATCATGGTTTAGGATAGATAATATAGAACTTTCCAAGTCCCATCAAACCTCATAGTCCTCGATGGCTTGCGCTTGAGCTGCCTCCCAGTGTGCTTTCCTTTCTAAAGCAGTGTCAGCCCGTCGCTTCGCTTCCTAGTTCGTAGCGATCTCAGGATCTTCCTCCTCCGCAGGACTAACATGCACAAATTGGGGAAGGGAGTAGCCTAAGCTGGGGATGACCTCAACCCATAGCGCGACAGGTTCTCCCAGGTGCAGATTGTCACGCTAGCCCTCCTCAGTGGTGGAAAACCATGGATCCTTGTGAGATCTTCGTAGTAGACTGGAGCTCGATTGGAACTAGTTTTGAGGTTTCTGCAAAACAAAAAAACGGCGGTCAAGATAACTAGCCTAGTATATTGGTCAAGCCGAGGAAGGGGAAGAGCTCACCAATTCGCTGAACTTGACCAACACCTCGCAAATAGGGTTTTGGTCTACGCTGAGAACCAACCACTCTCTCGATGCAAAGAACTAATTTTCCTTCTAATCTTTCACTGTGGACAAGGTACTGATGAGCTGGCCTCGCCAGCCCTAATGGCAAGGTAGAACCGATGATATTCTGTGGGGTGCTGTGCACCATATGAAATGGCAAGGAGCTAGTCAATAGTTAACTCCTCCCCCTGGCTGTGCTGACCTCACATAATGACACAAAAGAGTGACCAGCTTGTGTGAAATTCTGTCTGTACCCCTAAGTTAAAATAAACATCAAATGACCAAAATTTCCCTCTCCTCTCTCATCTTTATCTTTATCTTCTCTGTCCTTTATGTTCTTTTTCTTCTTTCTCTCCTCGCTCATCCCACCATGGATGAAGCACCGATGACCCATCTTCAACACCTTCGTCATCATTTATATAGAATCAGTTACGACTATTTTTTAGTGGAAGGGTCGAACAAGCTATCTTCCAACACCTAGATCTTGAAAAGTTAAACGAAATTTTTAAAAAAAATCATCCAATTTAGTCAACGGAGCTCAAAGCTATGACCTCTCAAAGTTTAAATTAGATTATTTTGACTTTTGGAGGCATTAAAAATCAAGACCCTTTAAATTTTTTCTCAATTATTTATCAGCATGGTTGGCAAAAACACGAAAAAAAACGTATAAAAATGATCGATCATTTAGCTAAAACGGTTTGTATCGAGGGAGATATGACTAAAATACGATCGCACACTACAGTTATGTTGCGTTCTATGATTGCACGATCGCACACTACGATACACTTTTAGTACCTAAAGTTTGAACTTAGTTTTTATTTCATCTCTAAGTTTTCAAATCTCAAGGATCAAAAATGTATTTTATACTGGGGTGGGAGAATTCGAACCTCTAACCTCTAACTTCTTGATAGAGAGTATACGACTTAACTAATTAAACTATGCTCAAATTGATTTATTAATAATAATTTAATGATGGTAAGAATTAGTTTGTTTGATATACATAATATAATAGTTATTAATAATAACTGGATAATTACAAAAAATTAATTAATCAATAATTTATAATTAATGAATAAAAATTAATATTTTGTTATTATAATGGATTTACACAATTAAAAAATAATAGTCAAATTACAATAATTTTTTTTCCTTTTCTAAAAACTTGTTGGATATTACGTGCGTTGCAAGTGTTTCATGATGTTGAAAATGTAATGTACATATAAAAGTTGAATGTAAGGTCTTATCTATATGGAAAATGAAGAATTACACTTTAATATTATTTTTTATTTTGATTATCATCATTTGATTACCCACTTATTTTCAAACTTTAATTTAAACCAAAATATTATTATTTTTTTCCTATTTTTTAAAAATTTCATATTATCTAGTAATTGAAAAAAATCTTTTTTGCAATAAACTTTTCGAATTCAAGAGAATCATTAATTAGATAGTGGTTCTCAATCTTAGAATTCTTTAAATATACGAAAGAAGTTTCGAGAAGATCTATTGGTTGACTTCTTTTTATTTTCAAAAGTTCACTAAATTGATAAGATTTATAAATAAATTTATTTTTGTTTACAAAAGTTTAATTTCAAATTTAATTTAAACCAAAATATTATTTTATTTTTATTTTAATTTGCATCACTTGATTACTCACTTAATTTCAAATTTTAATTTAAACCAAAATATTATTATTATTATTATTTTTAAAATCATATTAATTATCTAGTAATTTTAAAAAAAAAACCTTTTTTGCACTGATTTTTCCAAATTCAAGGAAATCATTAATTAGATACATGGTTCTCAATTTTAGAACTCTTCAAATCTATGAAAGAAGTTTCGAGGAGATTTATTAGTCAATTTATTTTTGTTAACAAAAGTTTAATGAATCAAGAAGATCTATTAATAAATTAATTTAAACAAAAATATTATTTTTTATTTCAAACTTTAATAATAATAAATTAAGAAGCATTGAGTTTATTTTTTATCATAAAATTACAAGATAGAGGATTCAATCTTCCATCAAATAAAATAACCTTTAGAATATGAATATTAATTGTTACCATAATATTGAAAATTACAATGACATTATATTTTTAATAACTATTAGTAATTATATTTAAATATAATAAATTACATAAATAGGAAAAAATACAAAAATCGGACCTTCCTAAATCCTAGATTAGTAAACTCCAATTTATCCAAAACAAAAAAACAGGAAAAGAAAACAAAAACAAATAAAAATAAAGAAGAAAATAATACAATTACATCACATTGTCGGCCGTTTTTTGCTTCCTTAACGAAGAAAAGTTGTAATTGTTTTCTTCTCAACCCTCCTCAATATGCCAAAGATCAGTAGATGAATTGGTGTTTATTTACAAATTTGAAAAGAGAAAAAGAAAACTACAAAAGCAGTAAATTACATTAAATTACTCCCCTAACCATTTGCCAAAACAAAATAATAATAAAACTATACAAAAGCCGTAAATTACATTAAATCATTCTCTTTCTCTACCATTTGCATAAAAAAAAACTACAAAAACATATAAAAAACAGTAAATTACATTAAATCACTTTCTCTCTTTATTTGTCATTTGCAAAAACAATTAGAAATGAAGTTCATTCATGACTTGTCGACATCTAACATCACCATAACGAAGTCTCTTCAATAATAAATTGCTTGAACCTTGAGAATTGGAAAATTGGATACAAATGACTTGGTTTATTGAAAAAAAATTGGCTTATATAGCCATAGCCATCAAATGAGAAATCAAAATTTCTCCCCTACATGGTTTCTAGAATCACTTTAGAAGACATGGAAGAATTCAATTGTGGAATGTACTATATATAAACTGATGATGTATGACATTTAATTTATGTATATTATAACAATAGATAAGAATCTAATATTTTGTTGATATACTTATTCAAAAAAATCTTATCTTTATTTTTTTTTAAAAAAAAGTATTTAAGTATTATTTTAATTTCATATTCTCGAAAAACAATTGTTCAATTTTTTTTTTTTAATTTTTGTTCTTAACTTTTTAAATATGCATTAAAAAATCTTTAAATATTAGTTTATTTAAAAAAACTGTTTACATATGCAATAAATATTGTTTAATATTAATAAATAAATAAGTATTGTTGTATCATTTTATTATTCAAATTATTCAAATATGCATTAGTTAGTTGGAAGATTTGATATAAGTATTATTGTATCATTTTATTATTCAAATATGTTTAACTTATCATTTTAGTATTCAAAATTCAAATATGTTTAATTTATCATTTATGCATTAGTTAGTTTGAAGATTGGAGATCGTAGAAATTTTAAATTTTTTATTCATATTAGAGATTGCATACATAAAGATTTTAGAATCTTTATTAAAATTGAGGGCAAAAGGGAAAATCTTTCAATTAAGAATGTCATAATGAGGAGTCTTCAAATTAAGAAGAGGGAAAGAAGGAAATAAAAGATTTCTCTCCTTAAGTGTTATTTATATAGTATAGATAAATTCTGATGAAGCCTACAAAGGCTAACCCTCCAACCTAAATTTAGATATCTCATCCATATCAAAATCAAATGAATAGGTCATCTCAAAAAAATAAAAGAAAATATATCTTATGCAACATTTTTTTAATGACAAAGTGAACGTGTAGAATTCCAAACCCTAAATATGAAAATTTAACACATATATATATATATATATATATATATATATATATATATATATATCATAATTAATTTCTTTTTATTAGTTTTCCGTCTTAATATCTAGAAGAATAATATTACATAAATTTTATTTTAAGTTAATATTAAACTTGCTATTTTTCATAGCTCAAGTGTGATTTTTTTAGATTTAATTAGGAGGATTTTATTTTTTGAAAAAAGATTGAATAATTCAAAGATATTATATTATATAAGTGGAGCATTTGAAAGTCAAAAGGAGAACATTGAAAATTGATCTATGATGGAAAGACCAAAACCATATGTTTTACCAAATTATAAACTAGAGAACGAAAAGTTATTAGAAGATCGATTAATATACATAGAGCAAGTTTGTGAAATTGATTATATATGATAAGGGATTGAAAGTCATGAGTCTTTGTTAGGGGCATAAGTGTCAATATGCCCAAAGGCTATGCCACTTGTGTCCATCCCCTTGACTTACAAGAAAAGTGTTCTAGAAACTCGTCTCTTCTTCTTCCTTTAGAGATGATAAAAATTTATGTGGTGGAACTCAAATTCCCCATTTAAAATGGAATCAGAGTTAGAGATGAAAAAAAAATTCTAAGCCTTTCAGAAATGGAAACAAGGAATAAATCCTCCACCTCGCCTTGCCTTCATCTTGATATACTGCTTTAATTTCTCGACCTCGACCTTGACCTTTTAAATTAAGTTAAATTATATAAAATAATCATAAACTTCAGAGTAAGTTTCAATTATACACCTAAACTTTGAAAATGTTTCATTTTTTATCCTTGAACTTTAAAATTTGTTCCAAAAGATATCATTTGAGAGCTTTTTTCGTTAAAATAAGACGAAAATTGGCGCGACGAATAATGTGTAGAAATTAAAAGGCAACCATGATATTATTATTCACATAAATTGACGTGATAGTTGACGTGTAAAAATTAATTAGGTAAATGAGTTTAATTTAATATCTTTTGATATGAAATAAACGATAACAACGATCTTACTTTTCTATATAATTGTAAATAATATCACGCACTCTTCTAATTTTTACACACATCGCTGCCACATCCATTTTCATTTTTTTAAAAAAAATTAATGGAAAGGGTATTTTTTGAAACAAATTTCAAATTTTAAGGATGAAAATGAAACTTTTTAAAATTTAGGAATATAATTGAAATTTATCCCAAATTTAGAGTATTTTTCTGTAATTTAACGTTTAAATTATTAAGGAAGAACATTATATATATTTGGAAATGTGTTAATTAGAATAGTCAACCATATAAATATTTTTTTAGAAAGCAAATAAGTTCATTGAAGATAAATGTAAGTGTGCCATGTAGGCGTGCTACTGATGGGAAAATTCTGCTCAAAATCCTCGTGGTTGACATATGTAAGGCAAAAGTTGTAAGGGTATATGTATTTATTACCACTTGGATGTCTAAAATCAGTATTCAAGCCTCACTTCTTATCTTCGTTTCTCTAATTAATTTGATGATTGACAGAAAAAAGTCAAATTTAATTTAACAATGATGTTGCTAAAACTCACTACATAGCACGAATAAGTCCCTCGTGGATTGCCAATAACTTTGCAATAAGAGGGCATTGAGTTACTGAAACCATTCTTTGCCGGAGCCAAACGAAGAGAGAACCATCTGTTATGGATGAAATTAGACCAAAAAGATAAATTTCAGTTACAAGGGAATCTTACAATATAAGATTAACATTTTGAAATCTTATTCTTAAATAAAAGGAGAAAAATCTATTTAAATTCTTATATGAAAAGGAATGTAAAAGTCAAATATCCTATAAATAGGTTATTGTGGCTCAAAGATAAGGTAAGTTTAATCATTCTCCATAACTCTTGCTACACTCTCTAAAAAAGCCTCAAGTCCCAGCTAACTTAAGCATCGGAGTCTGTATGGCAAGTACACACCGCTACCTAGCGTTTTCACTTGTCTTGCAGGTCACGCTCTTTTTCTGCACTACAAATTCACTGTCGTTGTCACGTGAAGGTCAAGTAAATTTTCCTATCTAAAATTTGGCCAACAATATGAATATGATTTTTTTGTAAAAATATATATAATTTTAATATATTTATTGATATTATTTTATTACTTTTTTTTTTTTTTTTTTTAAAACAAGATTTTTTGTCGCCTCTATTAAATATTCAATGAAAAAAGTGTTAGGAAAAACTTCACCCTCTCTCCTTGCAATGGTTCAAAAAATTGGATAGTCTAAGCGGTCTAAAATTTAATGACACTACGAACATTTTTTTAATTATTTTAGGTTCAAATAAGTTAAGCTTATTTGGTAAGGTTAGATTAATGATTGTTTCAAAATTAACATTAGTCAAACCAAATGTAGGTTAAGTTTATTAATTTTAAATATATACATTTTATATTCTTGGATTTTTAGAACATTTTCACATGCATTTACCCCTTTAAAGATTTTTGTTGGGCAAATTGCAAAAACCACCACTGAAGTATGGTGGTTTTAACAATTGTACCTATAAACTTTGAAAGTGTAAAAATTAAACCCCAAACTTTCAAAAGTGTAAAAATTGGACCCCTAAATAAGTCTAAATACTAAACCCTCCAACTATAATAAGTGTAAAAATTAAACCCTCAAACTATCATAAATGTAAAAATTGAATTCATTTTATTCCATTTCTCTCTCATTTTTCATCTTTTTCTCTATTCTCTCTCTCCCCTCAATCCATTTCTCTCTCCTCATTCCACCATTGGCAAAAATAGAGCACAATCCACAAAACTTACTATTCCAATTGACCATTTAGGGGCAGTTTGTTTTTAGGAAAAATCGGGATGTTCGGCATCTTCAAATGCTCGAAATTTTAGATGCTCGAAATTTTAGATGTTTGGAATCTTTAGATTACCATGTTTGTTTTGCAGAAAATTTTATAAGGATGTCTGAGAATATTTAAATAGTCATGTTTGTTTTGCATGATTTTTGTACGAAAATATTTTTAAATGATGTATTGTTCCAAAAATACCCTTACCTATTTTTAGATAATTTATATATTAATTTAATAAATTTGAGTTTATATAACATTTTTGTCTTAAATTATTTAATATTTTATTTTTATCCATTCCATTTATGTTAATTTTAAATGTTATATTGTAAAATAAGTTAATTTATATTGATTTAATATTTTTATAAAAAAATTTAGAATGAAATATTAATTTTGATTTTAACTTGAAATACTTAGAAGATAATTATATAGTTAATAGTGTTTTTTTAGTAAATTATATATATACATTATCAAAATAGAAAAAATTTGAGATAAATAATATCAATTTGTAAAAAAAAATAATATTGGATGATCATGGTTGGAAAAGTAAAATAAATAAAGAATTTCACTTCAGATTTCAATTGAAAATAAATTAAGCTATATATTATACAATTTAAATGAAGTTTATTTTACATATAAATGAAACATATGAAGATAGTTAATTTCATAAAGTTGTTTATTAGTGAACAAATCTACAAATTTATTTTAATTATCAAATTAAAATTGATAAATAAAGAAAACTAATAAAAGAAAATATGTGTAAAAGAAAAACAAAGAACAAAAACGTCAATATGTGATTCCCTCCACATGAAAATCTTAAAAAATCCATGTATGAAGGCATCAAAATCTTCTAGATGCCTCTGTATGGACATCCTAGTATGTTCGGACATCTCAAGATGTCTGAACATTTCAAGAAAAACGGGGTATTCACACCAAACAAACTCCTAATACAAATGAACCAAACACCAGTCCCAATCGTGGCAAAGCCGTACAATCCGGCGAACAAGACGGTTCAAAACTTCTGAGTGGAGGGTGGAGCGTGATATTCCGACGGGGACTTTCTTCGTGCGCGCCTATGTTTACAATTCCGCCGGCGATGAAGTGGTCTACGGCCAAACCACAGGCAAGAAAAAGGGCACAAACTTGTTTCAAATCGGATCCATCACTTGCCGCCATATCTCCCTTGATATTGCTTCTATTTGTTTCAGCGCTTTCTCTGTGTTGTCTTTGTTTGGATTCTTCATCGCTGACAAGAGGAAGGCCAAGAAGGCGGCGTCGCACGGACAGTAAGTTAAGAAAGGTGGGAACTTTACTCTGTTTTGAGGTTCCCTTTTAAGCTTTGCATCAATGGCGATCTACTCTTTTTTTGCTGCTTTTTTAGAGAAATAGGTATGTTTTGAAAAGTTATTATAAAAAACGAGTGAAAATGAAAATTATTTACACAAAAGAAGTAGTTTTATTGTTTTTATTGGAATGCGTTTGTTGGACAGACGTGTTCTGTGTTGAATGCGGAGACACATTGTTCACAACTATTCAAAGAAAATGCCAAGTTAATGGCGAGGGAACGACGTAGAGAGGAATGCGTCTCTTGTAGAGACGCATTCAACTCAAAAGCAATCGCTCGGACAAAATCGAAATGATGCGCCTGATGCAACCAACGCTCTGACTTTGACCGCGATGAATGCGTCTCTAGAAGATATGCATTCAACCCTAACCCCTTGACCTTGAAGTGATATTCCCCTGACCTCGCCTGACCGAACCCATTTGGGTGGGTGCAGGATGTTCCTATACCTTGTAATACGGACAGGCAATTGCACTCATACGACCTATGGGGCAGACACGAACGAGATTGAGTAGCATATTTAGTCCCTATTATAGAAATCTGAGGAGGAAGAGAAAATCTCCTTATTCGCGGATAATTAATCAATGGGAGAGTCAATGTTGGGCATAATTATGACCAATGGTATGCTGCAATTATAAGAAAATACATCACACAACCAGGAGCATCATATCATTATTTGGTAAGAATATTTTTTAAGGTTGCCTAGATGATGTATATAATTATGAAATTGACTTACTTAAATTTGATTTCACTTGTTTGTTCTTTCAGCACAATTTACCCCACATAACTCCACTTGGTAGAAGGAGTTTGGAGAATTTAACGTTCATATATCGACTCCTAGATTTGAATGGAGATGGTCATCTAGATGGAAACGAAGATTGAGTCACTCCTCTATATTGCTCTGCCACTTTTTCAGATGATGTTTTATAGCTTGTAAAGATTATCAGAATTAATCAACTTTTTTTTTTGAATATATTGTCTTCATTTTCAATCAACAACTCAAAATTGTTTAGTTTAGTCTCATCAACTCAAAATCGTTCATCTCAATAATAATGTATAATTAACTAATTAAATATAAATTAAACATAAAACTTGGAAAAAATATAATTCAAATGTCTTTACTTTTTGGATTATAAGAGGAAAAATTAGGAGGAGTGCAATTTGTTAAAAATACTTAAAAAACTAATTTAAGTCATATATCCCATTTTTTCCATTTTCTTTTGTCATATATACAAATGCAGTGACGATGATGGTTTTTTCTTTTTGTGAAAAAGGCAATAAAGATGATTTTACTAGTAAAACAAAATGTACAACATGGAAAAAAAATATGAGGTTGATTTTACCATTATGGTTATAATTTATAAGATAGTAGAAGAGATCAATTGGTATAAAGATTAAAAGGATTGAGATTTATTCATCTCGATTAAAGATTTAAAAAAAAATTCACTTCACGGTTGTAGTTTATAAGCATGTCTAATTTATATCATATAAAAGTGAAGTGTTTAGAAATATTTTTTAAAATAAAAATTAAAAAAACTAATCAAAGAAACGAAAAAATAAGAAGCCTATAAAAATGAAATGCTTGATTAATGTATTTGAAAAAAATAATAACTAAAATTTAAAAAAAAAAAAAAAGGAGAAAGAAATATTTTTAAAAAAACATAATAAAAATTGATTGGTAAATGTATTTAAAAAATAATTTTTTTGGAGATCAGAATTAAGAAAATGATTGGTGAGTGTATTTAAAAAAATATATTTTTTTAGAATAATTAAGAAAATGATTGGTGAATGTGTTTATAAAAATAATAATAAAAAAATTGATTGGTGAATGATTGTGTGATGATGAATGATTTATTAAATATTTATTTTAAAGAAAAAAATTAAATAAATGATTAATTGATTTGATGGGTAGTTAAATATTTATTGGTAGACTTGATGGTTTATTAAATATTTATTTTAATGGAAAAAAACTGTTCCATTTGAATTATAAAAGAAATCATTTGGTCAAAGTTTTGCATTGAATACGTCTGTCCAACAGACGCATTCAACATGGAATGCATCTCTACGTTCTAATAAAACAAAAAAGTGCTTGTTTTTTGTAATTAGTTTGGGGTTTAACCGTTTTTTGTAATAAGTTTTGAAAACACCCATATTTCTCCAATATGCCCCTATTTTTGCCCATGGTGGAATGAGGAAAGAGAGAAAAAAATAGATAAAAAGATTTAAAAAAATGAGAGAGAAATGGAATAAAATGAATCCAATTTTTACATTTACAATAGTACGAGGGTTTAATTTTTATATTTATCATAGTTTGAGGGTTTAATTTTACACGAAAGTTTAGGTGTCCAATTTTTACACTTTTGAAAGTTTGAGGATTTATTTTTTACTCTTTCAAAATTTAAGGGTGCAATTGTTACAACTATCATATTTCAGGAGTGATTTTTGCAATTTACTTATTTTATTTTATTTTATTTTATTTTATTTCGTTAGCAATATTTAACTCTTAAAAGTTTCTTCTTTAGAATAGCAAAACAAGACCGAAAACAACAAAAAATTCGACGAAAGTCCCTGAGCATTATTAGAGAACCACATACAAAATCTCCTGCAGACCATCTTCAAATCATAGGAGACTTTTTTTTTTTCCAACATGCAAAATTTAGTTGTCTAACAACTTTGAGGGACTGTTTGAGACGTGGGTTATAATAGTCTGTGGAATACTCTACATCTCAATCATAGACTATTATATTTCAGACTAAATAACTCTACATCCTAAACACAAATTATATAACTTCACAGACTATTATAACCCAAAAACTATTATGACCAAAACTATTATAATTCACTCAGTGCTCCAAACAGTTCCCAAGACATTTAAAGACAGTCAATTTTGAGTTGGAAAAGCCAAAATCTAAAGTTCATTTTGCAAGAAAGATGTATTTTCTTTGATGCATGCTTGCCAAGTTCTTGACAAACATTAAGCATAACTTTTTTGTTTTTTACCATTCTAATAATTGTATATCTATATTTTAATTATTTAGGTTTCGTTTGATAACCATTTAGTTTTTGATTTTTTGTTTTCAAAATTGTGCATGTTTTTTCACCATTTTTCTTAATAAAACATATGTATTCTTAGCCAAATTTAAAAAATAAAAACAAGTTTTTGAAAACTACTTTTTTTAGCTTTCAAAACTTGGCTTGGCTTTTGAAAACATAGGTAAAAAGTAGATAACAAAACAAGAACACCCATAGGTGAAAGTAGTATTTATAGGCTTAATTTTCAAAAACAATAAACCAAAAACCAAATGGTTATTAAACGGAGCCTTAGTTAAATGATAATTATAGTCTCTGGACTCTAAAATGTGTAATAAGTTTCTAAACTTTGAATTTTGTGTTTATTACATTATTAAAGTTAAAAAAGTGTCTAGTATATAGGCTCTTGAACTTTCCATATTTTTTTTATCCAATGGGTCTATCATATTTGAAAATTTTTAAAATTCACGAACTTATGGTTGTATCAATTTTGTGCCTAATAGATCCATAAATTTTATAAAATGTCAAATATAACTGAGGTCAAACACAACATTGAAAATTTCAGAGACCTACTAAATATTTTTAAACTTTAGGGGTCCATTAGATACAAAATTGAAGCCAATTTGAAAATTTTAGAGACCTACTAAATATTTTTAAACTTTAGGGGTCCATTAGATACACAATTGAAGCCAATTTGAGTACAGCTTCGAGTGATTAAGACACATTTCATCAATAAAAAAGTTAGAGATTCAAATCTCTCCTCCTCCAACACACACATGTTGTTGAACTAAAAAAAAATATACAAAATTGAAAGTTTAGAAATTTATTAGACAGTCTTTTAAGTTTAAGGATCTATTAGACAAAAACTTAAAAGTTCAAAGATTAAAATTGTACTTTAAGCATTTTACTTCGCAACAATCATAAAGGGAAGGCATACTAGTTTTCCTTGCATCATATGTTCTACTCTTGGATGGATTCTTCCTTTCAATTAATAAATTTGTAGATTTTGATGTAATTCTCCTCCCAATCCCCTGTTGGGAATGAGACCAAATTTCCATGTAATATAGAAAAGAAAAAGATTCATGATATATATGAAGATAACTATCTATATTGGTACAAGATTTTTTAGATAAGACTTTTATGAGTCTAAAATTCCTACTAAAGCAAGACCTATACAAATGAATTTGAAATTACTAAAATTTTGCCAAAAAGAAATTCAAGAATTATTAGACAAAAGTCTTATACGACCAAGTAAATCACCTTGGAGTTGTGCGACATTTTATGTTAATAATGAAGCAAAGATTGAACGAGGGAGTATGCCTACAGTGAATAATATCATACCATTATAAAAATATGAAGAGGTTCATTCTCTCTTCTTTCTTTTTTAAGTGTCTTGTTAGGAAGATATTGTAGAGTTAAGGGGTCATTGATGTAGTACCCACCTAAAGATACTGTTGAATATTTACCTCTGTGATTCACTTTTGCATTTTTGTTTTGTATCACATGGTAGTTACTATGGTGAAACTCTTTGGTTACAGCTGGCATTAGATAAAACAAAAAGTTTGTTTTTTCTGTTGACATCTGGAATTTCAGTTTATGAATTTCAGATATGTTGAGTTGGTAATATCTTATTTTCATTTGTATAATGCAGAATGTGAGTGAGAAAGGGTTTGTAACCTCATATTCTTCGTTCTTCAGCCTCTAATGGAATTCTCTCTCTGGTTCTAAGAGTGGATGTAAACCTACGATTGAACCACTATAAATCATCTTGTCCAATCTTCTCATCTCTTTCTTAATTGTTCGTTGTTCTGGATTCTTGATTGTTTTTTATATAGTTGTTATTTTTTACAAATTGGTATTAGAGCCATAGTAAAAACTTAGTTATGTGCCAAAGAAATCCTCAAAGTGGAACAAAGATTAGTGAGCCTTGGTCGTGCTCTATCTGGGTGTTCTCTCACTCGTATGGGTAAGAGCAAGTGTCATGCTCTATCAGGATGTTCTACCACTCGCCTTGATAAGAGCAAGTGTGATCCATGTTTGTGCTCTATTAGGATGTTGCCTCGAGATGAACTGGTTTGTGCCTCGAGATGAAGAGCAAGCTATCTCAATTGGGAGTAGACGAATTTGTTCGAGGGGAGGCTCAAGTGTGGTATTTTGTTCAAAGAGAGGATTGTTAGGAGTGCTAACAAAGTCTCACATTGGTTAGGGAAGAAAGAAATTTATGGTATATAAGTAAGGACAATTATCTTCATTGATATGAGGTCTTTTGGGAGAACCAAAAGCAATGCCATGAGGACTTATGCCTAAAGTGGACAATATCATACCATTGTGAAGATATATCAAAGATCGTTGTCTTTATCAGATACGTTGACAATCAAGTTAGAGAATTGATAGTAAAAGTAAGAAAGCTCAAAAAGAGCAAGTGAGAGAATGAAGATACTCAATTATCTTAGATATGGATGATTGGATGTCAATTATGGAGAAGACTGCAAGCTCCTTTGTATAGGATCCTGACCAAAAGTCTCATCACCCATGTAGCACGTTTGCCTTCTCCAAAATTTTTATTGAAGATGGCAAGTTCAATAGGTCAACTATGAAGTTTACATGTTATTTACTTTCAATTGGCCTAAGATAGAATATTGTCTTCGAGAGGACGAACTATGGGGTGTAACCTCCAATTGGCGAAGGGACTAACTTGATCGAAGTTTATCCAGTAATTAGATAGAGTCCAAAGATGTCTTATAGCCAAATCGACGGTAGGACAAAGTTTTAACTCTTACATACATCTAATAAAATATGTCATATCAAAATATTTTATAAATAATGTTAATGACAAGAATCGAAACATTTTAAAATTCGATACCTGCCTATACATGGGTGAGTAAAATATTTTACCGACTTTCTTACGCAGCATGTTTCTATTGGTTTATTTATTGGCACAAAAAATGTAGGAAGAGCTCTTACTTCAGAAGAAAAGTAGTTCTTTTTCATGGTTTATATCAACTTAGTTTAGTCTTTTCATTTTACATTAAAAAAGTTAAAGAATCATCATGTTAGTGCTCTGATCCCCAAAAAGAAAGGAAAAAAACAAAAAAACAAGAGCTCCTAATTTATAAGAACACGTGGGAATTGCTTTCCCTGGTCAAACAGTGTTACACCAGTCTTCTCCACTAAGAAAATCAATTCTAAAACACAAAAAACTCTTATCACTTCAACAAAACAATTTTTTTTTTAAAGAAAAAAAAACTTGAAATTGAATTCACACAAGCAAAAAGACAAAATCCATCAGTGGAAGACCGAGTCGGATATATTCTGTCGCCCACCCAAATCACTGAACACCACAACACTCTCGACGCGTCAACGAATCTCTTTGCTGTGGTGGAGCTCTTCAGTTAAAAAAAGAAAAAAAAAAAAAAACATATTGCTTTCCATCTCAGTTCCAATTTGAAGTTCATTTCGAATTTCATTTGGGTTTCATTTGGATTTCTTGGTGTGACGAAGCAACCGCGATTTGGGTCGAATTTGGATAGCAAAGTGGGGCCATTTTCTCTCATTTCACTCTGCTTTGACTTTGACTGGTGAAGCCGCTGCGAAGAAAAGTCGCACCTTCTTCTCTCTTTCTTTGTTTCTTTCTTTACCCTTTTGTGTCCTCAATCAGGTGGATAAAACCCCCATTTCTTCCATTCTTAGCAACTCAAACTCCCCCTCCAATCGAGGCCTTCTCGATTTCCCTCTTTTTCTCCCCTTTGGTGCTGAGTACTTACAACGATTGAAGCTTTCTTCGTTTAATTTACTTCCAGGTAGGAACGATCTTTCGATGTTTGTGTTGAATCGATCTGTATTTCTGGCTTGTTCTTCGTGTTTTCCATGTGGGTTCGTGTTAATTTTTGTTTCTGTTCTGGATTTGCGTGTTTTGACTGTTTTCCATCTTTGTTCTTCTTCTGGGTCTGTCTAGAAGTTGTTTAAAAAGTCATGTCGGTGGAATAAATTGTTTGTAACTTCTTTTTTTTTTTATTTTTCCTGGAAGATTTGAGGAAATTTTCAAATAAAGATTGATTTGCGTTTATGAAATGGTTTTTGCTTTGAAACCCATCTTTTCAACGCGTGATTTGTATAGGTTGTTGATTTTTTTGGGGGTTTAAATCTTGCAGGATATGTGCAGTGGCTCAAAGAATAAAGTTGCTTCCTCGAATTCCGGCATGGAAGCCAAGTTTCAGAAGCTTAACGATGGGGTTTTTTTCTCTGCGAGTTCAATTTTGCTTGAACTATCGGCCTCTGATGATGTAGAAGGGTTCAAGAGAGAGGTTGAAGAAAAGGGTTTGGATGTTGATGAACCAAGCTGCTGGTATGGAAGAGGAATTGGATCAAAGAAGATGGGGTTTGAAAAAAGAACTCCACTGATGATTGCTGCCATGTTTGGAAGCTCCAAGGTTGTCAAGCACTTAATTGAGACAGGCAAAGTTGATGTCAACAGGGCTTGTGGTTCAGATATGGCCACTGCCCTTCACTGTGCCACTGCTGGTGGCTCTGGTTCTTCCCTTGAGACCATCAAGCTCTTGCTCGACGGATCTGCTGACCTCGATTGCATCGATGCTAACGGGAGAAAACCTGTTGATTTGATTGTTTCAGCTTGCAGGATGGTGTGTAATTCAGGAAGAAAGGCTATGGAGATGTTGTTGAGAGGATATGGTATGGCTGGGGAAGGTGATCTCAGCCTTTACCTTGAAGAAGACCAACAGAAGATCACAGCTTCCCAATCTGCAAAAGAAGGAAGTGACAAAAAAGAGTATCCTGTTGATGTATCGCTCCCCGACATCAACAGCGGGATATATGGTACCGATGATTTCAGGATGTATACCTTCAAAGTGAAGCCTTGTTCGAGGGCGTATTCGCACGATTGGACCGAGTGCCCTTTCGTTCATCCTGGCGAGAACGCTAGGCGCAGAGACCCCAGGAAGTACCCGTACAGTTGCGTCCCGTGCCCCGAATTCCGTAAGGGGGCTTGCCCAAAGGGAGATTCCTGTGAGTATGCACATGGTGTCTTTGAGTCCTGGCTCCACCCTGCTCAATACCGAACCCGGCTCTGCAAGGATGAGACTGGCTGCACAAGGAAGGTCTGCTTCTTTGCTCACAAACCTGAAGAGTTGCGTCCTGTATATGCTTCAACAGGCTCAGGCATGCCTTCACCCAGGTCTCTTTCGAGCAGTGCAGCAGATATGTCTACCATGAGCCCATTGGCTCTTGGTTCATCATCGTTGTCATTGCCGACTACTTCAACGCCTCCCATGTCTCCTTTAGCATCAGTGTCTTCCCCTAAGAATGGAAACTTGTGGCAGAACAAGATTAACCTTACCCCTCCTGCTCTGCAACTCCCTGGTAGTCGGTTAAAGACCACCTTGAGTGCAAGAGATTTGGATTTAGAGATGGAATTGCTTGGGTTGGAAAAGAGCGTCAGCCAATTACAACATCAACAGCAGTTGATCGACGAGATATCCCGGCTCTCCTCTCCTTCTTACTGGAGTGCAGATGTAAGCAGGAGTGCAGAGTTGAAGCCATCAAACCTTGATGACATGTTTGGATCATTAGATTCTTCCTTGTTGTCTCAGTTGCAGGGCGCCTCACTAAAAACGCCAATCTCAGCTCAAGTTCAATCTCCTACTGGGCTGCAGATGCGCCAAAACATGAACCAACTCCGTGCAAGTTACCCGGCTAACTTATCATCCTCACCTGTAAAGAAACCCTCCTCTTTTGGCTTTGACTCATCCAGTGCAGTGGCAGCTGCCGTGATGAACTCAAGGTCTGCTGCCTTTGCAAAGCGAAGCCAGAGTTTCATCGATCGAGCTGCAGTCACCCGTCTTCCCGGGTTTACCACAGCTGCAAACTCTGCAGCTACAATGTCTTCCCATCTCTCAGATTGGAACTCGCCTGATGGAAAACTAGACTGGGGAATGCACGGCAACGATCTCAACAAACTCAAGAAATCTGCTTCGTTTGGGATCCGAAACAACGGCATAGGAGCTCCCACCTTCGCACCATCAGCAGGGGAGCCTGACGTCTCTTGGGTTAATTCCTTGGTTAAAGATGTTCCCTCCGACAGATTCGAGCTGTTCGGTGCCGAGAAGCGGCAATACAACCCCAAAAGAGAAATCAACGAGATGCTCCCATCCTGGATGGAGCAGCAGTTGTATGCAGAGCAGGAGCAGATAGTGGCATAAGCAACACTGGCCAAAATCCCCTCCTCTACATTATGCTAACAATATCAAGTTCTTCACATTTCATCCAATATTTGATTACAGAAAATATAGTTTAATGGTAGTAGTAGTAAAGAGAATTGTTAGAGACAATTCTAGTTCAAGAAAAGCCCTGAAGTTTCGGAGGGGGTCGATCAATCGATCTTCAGACAGATCAGTAACAATCTGATGATCAGATCAGTAAGATATCTTTGTATTCTTTTCATTGTATTATATTATATTTGTTAATTTTTTTCTCCATTTTGGGGCCTGATTATAAGATGAATATGTATCTTTTTCACTCTAGTATAATAAGAAAAACATATAATGTTTCCAATATCTCCGCGTTCTTCTTTAGATTGTTTTGTGCAAAAGGATCAAATTTCTCAGGTATTTACTTACCTTTCATAACTCTTTACTTTTCTGCTTAAAATGTACTGTGGAGGTTTAAAAGTTTTGCATTAGAACATGTTCTTTTGAGATAGAAAGGCCAAGAAATCCTTCTCTTAGGATTCTTCCAACAGCTTGTTGGGATTTCCCAAGTCATTGAGTAACCTGATATGCTTTGCTTTCACAAGACTTGCAGGTCGGTTTTCGACCCAAAACCCAGTTCTTGTTTCGTATGTGCTTTATGGCTGTATAAAATTTTCTAACTATTTCACAGTTGGGATTGAGATACGGCAGAAAATCAAACACCAACTCCGTGCGAACACGATTCAAGTTGGCTTTGGTTTTGTTGGTAGGAAAGCTAACACAAGATGCTTCTTTAGATGAAAGCAGTATCAATGAGGGAATGGCTGATTCACATGTTTGGTTCATTTAGCTCCATAAACTCGGACTTATGAAACTCAACCATCAAACCACACTCTACTTTTACAAACCCCAAACCTACAAATCCAAACACAAGCTACATAAATTCAGATCCTGGAAACCCATTTGGCTACACAACCTAAATCCAAACTTTCCAACTCGATCTCACTAAGTTAGAAAAATGAAAGTAAAGAACAGAAGTAGAAAAGAAAAGTCCAAATCATTGGAATTGGAAGGCTAAAGAGGGAAGGAAGACGATGATGATAATGGAGGAGGATGGGAAAGTTTGGAAAAATGAAGGCAGCCAGGCAGGCACAGACAGAACCAGAAGAGTGACAGCAAGCCAGAGGCTTTGCTGCTATTATTGTTGTTATTGTTTAGGATTGGCATTGATTTGAGGTTGTCAGACTTGGGTGGTGGGCCCGTTGTTTATTGACTTTTTTAACCTCACTTATTCTTTTCATAGCCGCCCATGACAATTTTTCTAATCCAAAATCTTTTGATGGTAAGAGAGAGAAAAAGAAAGAGAAAGAGAAAGGGGAGATATTTCTTTGAAGCTTCCTCTTGTATCTAACTTCTCTGGTCCAAACGCTCCACAACCGTCGGATTTGGAGGCCGTGGAATAATTAAAAGGTTTAAATGCTTTTTGGTTGGTTCATTTTTTCAGTTGATGTATTTTCAAAATGATCATTTTAGGCCCCGTTTGATGATCATTTAGGCCCTGTTTGATAACCATTTAGTTTTTAGTTTTTGGTTTTTGAAAATTAAGCCTATAAATGCTACTTCCACCCATGAATTTACTTATTTTTTTTATCTATCTTTTACCTATGTTTTAAAAAACCAAGCCATGTTTTGAAAACTAAAAAAAGTAGTTTTCAAAAACTTGTTTTTGTTTTTAGAATTTAGCTAAGAATTCAAATGTTTCCTTAAGAGAGATGAAAACCATTGTAGAGAAATTGAGAGAAAACAAACTTAATTTTCAAAAACCAAAAACTAAAAACCAAATGGTTATCAAACGGGGCCTTAGTTTTTGGTTTTTAGTTTTTGAAAATTAAGTTTATTTTCTCCCAATTTCTTTACAGTAGTTTTCATCTTCCTTAAGGAAATATTTGAATTCTTAGCCAAATTCTAAAAACAAAAACAAGTTTTTGAAAACTATTTTTTTTAGTTTTCAAAACATGGCTTGGTTTTTGAAAACATAGGAAAAAAGTATATGACAAAACAAGTAAAACCATAGGTGGTAGTAGTATTTATAGAGTTAATTTTTAAAAATCAAAAACAAAAAACTAAATGGTTATCAAACGGGGGCCTTAATTATCTAATTTAAATTTTTGTTCATTTAGTTTTGAATTGCAAACTTTTGAAAAGACTGTTTTCATTTTTTGTACTTTTAAAAGTGATCATTTTACAAGAATAATAACAATGTCCATTTAAGAAAAGACACGACTTGAATATCTTTGCCAAACTTTTAGAAGGAAGATATATAAGGACTATTTTTTTAATAGAAAAAGTTAACATTAATTAAGGCTAAATTATAAAAAATATCCTTGAAATTTCTCATTTGTTTCAAAAATATTCATATTCTTTCAAAAGTTGTAATATTACCTTTGACATTTCATAAACATTTCAAAACTACCATTGTAGTAGAAATCCATTAGAATGTTGGACAAAAATTGACATGGTGGTGACCAGGAACGACGTTGCAGTGACTGGACGCTGGCATGGATTAAGTTTGAAAGAACGGTGTTTTGCCACGTCGACTTTTCGTCCAACGTTGTAACAAATTTTCTACTTCAATGGTAGTTTTGAAACGTTTATAAAAAGTCAAGGGTGATATTACAACTTTTGAAAGAATATGGGTAGTTTTTGAACAAAGGGCAAAGTTCAGGAGGGGTATTTTTTAAAAGCCATTAATTAACCGTAGGAACTAATTTTAAGATTTGTTAAAAGTATATGGACTAAATTTGGACATTTAAAAGTATATGAAATAAAATAGAACAATTTCCAAAGTACAAGAACAAAAATTTTAATCTAAGAAGAAAATGAAGGGACTAAAACATTCATTTTTTAAGTGTAAGAACCAAAGCGGACGATTCGAAAGTACATGGACTAAAATGGACAAAAACTTAAAGTCCACAGACCAAAATGGATATTTTGAAAGTATCAAGAATAAAATAAACAAAAGCTAAAAGTATAGGTACCAAAACAATATTTGAACTATTATTGAACTTAAATATCAATGGTGTTTAGCTTACATGTTATATTTGTGTAATCAAAGATTAAGAAGCAAGAGCGCATACACACATAGGCACACATACTTAATTGACTTTAAAATCTGTTTGACATAAAATTCTAGTTCTATCCCTATATGTGAAATTGTTTATCTCAAGCTACAAATTTGTTATTCTATTGTGTTGTTGTAATCTCCTTATATAAGATTCAAGATTGGAAAACCTACTTTGTATTATACTTACTAACATTTACGATTCATAAACTCATAAATCAAATACAAACTCACAAACTCAAGTTTTTATTATCTATTCATTTCTATCAGCAAAACACACATTATACAAATTCAAGTTTCACTATCTCAATCTTTATCTAACTTTCCAGTCTAAAGAGGCTGCAAGAGGAGGGGGGAGTAGACAACTAAGAAGTAGGTTGGGTTGCGATAGACAAGCGAGAGAGAGAATCGGAGGACAAATAGATGGAAGGAGAGAAATAGCATATAAAGAGAGAAGAAAATTAATTTTCTCTTTCTTGATTTATACCTCAGCAAGCTAGTACTAATAAAGTAACAATAATAAACGTATCAATAGTATAAAGTTTGTTTAAAAATTTGTACAATTAATAATCAACACTACAGTAACAAAAAAACAATGCCAACAACGATAAATAGAACAATTTTGTAAAACTCAGGAGTTAAATCATAATTTTTAAACACTCAACGATCAAATAGATATAAAATTGAAACTCACAAAAAACTAAAAAGATGGTATAGCCTATTATTTAAATTCGTATTAGTAATGTTTTTATTCAAATTTCTATTCAATCTTCCAATATCATACAAAACTTTGGAAATATCAATTACTCATTTTATTTTGTTGTTGAATCCTTCCATTTGAGAAATGTCCAAGGTTAAAAACTTAGAACACTTCGAGAAATGAGTTCTATTATTCAAGCAAAAAAATTATGAATTAAGAAAAAAGTTGTCGATATTGATAGTATATTGTTCTCATTGTTCATCTAACCTTCCAAAATTAACCAATGAAAGACGTGCAAGTTAATTCACCTTCTAATGGAATTTTTTTGTTGTTAAAATGCTATTTTTGCTTTGATGAGAATTTAAAGGAAATTAGCAACATTTTGAATCTTGATCTTCTAATGTTAGCAACAAATTGATTATTATAATTCTTCGTACTAAAAAAAAGAGACTATTATTCTTCAAATGTAAATAATAGCCATGTGTGTTTGACATGCCTTTTGAAAAATGTATTTTCAAAAAAATTAGTTTAATGCTCCATTTTAAAGCACTTTAAGTGTTTTTTTTAATCTAATTGTTAGAATTTCTCAAACCACTTTTGATTATTAAACATTTTCAAAAGTGCTTTTAATTGGACATCAAAATCACTTTTAAAATATTAACCAAACACAAATATTTTTTTTAAAAAAACTTTCAGTCATCTATAAACACTTAATACGCATGTCAAATACATAAGTAATTCAATACACCCAACATTTATGAACTCTATAAGATTTTTTAGTGATGATAATAATTGATACGCTGATTCAAATATTTTTTTTGTCACGTTACGGATAACTTTTAAAGCTTATCAATTAGAAATGAATAGACGACTAACAAAATTCATACAAGCAATGATCCACGCATGAATATTACTACATCTAATTCCTGAATTATTTAGTTTACTTTTCTTTCTAGACAAATTCATTAACTAATTTGTTTTATGTTTCACAAGTCACTAGGAATTTTCTTAGTTTCAACCAATTCAACAACATCTTGGTTGAATATTATTCTCTTTAGTGTATGCCAGTTTGCAAAAGACAAGAACGTCAATTTCTTGTTTGAATTTCAACCTTCCTTTTGTGCTATTAATTAAAGAACAAACTTCTTGTCAATCATTTCACTATGGGATGTTTAATACGACTTGTGGTGATTCAATCTATTTGAATGAAATTCTTTGAAGTTATAGATGGCAGCTCTAGTTTTGATTTCTTGTAACAATTATATTTTAACTAATAAATAACTTTTTTTTTCTTGTCATTCTTGTGGGAAAGCCTAATATTCTATGCTTTTCAAATTTACATACAATTTATTCCTAGCCACTTGAACTTTTGTAATTTTATTCTATGGGATTCTATTCATATTGCTTTTAATAATGATTTCAAATAATTATATCCACTTTGTTGTTATGTATTTAACAAGAGAAATGGATTTATTTCTTCCAAAGGGAAAAAAAAAAGAAAAAAAAAAAGACATGGGTTTATAATTTTCTTCGGTCTACGTCAAAAGTTATTCAACTTTTCTTTAATTGCAAAAAGGTTAAATTAAGTTTAATTTTCAACCTTTAAATTTGTGTCTATTTAGGCTGAACTTTAAAATTTGAGTCTAATAAGTCTATAAACGTTAAAAAGATAAACTTTTAATTTTATGTTCAATAGATCCTTAAATTTTTAATTGTATCTAATAAGCCCTTGATCTATTTGACATTTTTTAAAATTCACGAATCTACAAAACACAAAATTGAAGGTTTTAGGATCCTATTAAATATAAAATTCAATTTTGTATCCAATAGATTAAGTAATTTTAAAAAATTTTGAATATGTCGATGATGTATTAGACACAAAATTGAAAATTCAATGACCTATTTGACATTTTAAACTCCAGGGACCTTTTAGACACAAACTTAAAAGTTTAATAACCTATTTGACAATTTTTAAATTCTAAGAACCTTTTAGACACAAACTTGAAAGTTCAAAGAGACTAAACTTGTAATTTAACTTTTAAAAAATTAATTGGACATCTTTTAAGTAAAACAATTTTTTTAGTACAACAAACGTAGGGGTGATTGACTAAACGTTGTGGGTTAAAAATAAAAGAAAGAATTCAGCCCAGTGCAAGTGCACACTGTCGATGCAAGTAATATAAAATTGAAAGTACTCTAAAGTATTGATTCCACAGGGAACAGATACAACAAAATTCAAGGATAACACAAAGATGTCCAAAAAGTATAACTTTGGTAACCAAATATAAGAAGTGAGGAGAGTAAAATGGTAGAAGAAAGTTGTGAAAATCAATAAAGAGAATGAGGGCATTCAAGCATACTTATGCCCTTTTGGTGAGAATTGCTATTCAATTGCAATTGCAATTGCGCCCTAGCTAACACAAAGTAATTGTAAACCAAATCAACTCCTATTCAATTTTGATTCAAAATTGTTAGGAGGCTAAGTGATTGGACCTATTTGTCTATGGTCAATCATACTTAGATAAATTTCGATCTCATTTTAGTGGTTTTGGGGACTTGTCCTATGTCTAGGATCGAGCTTTACTTATTTATAAGCATTATTACCCCATTTCTTTTGTGAGATCCGCCTTCCTCTAACCCTTTCAGTATTAGATTCAGACTTGGAAGCGACCCTAGTTGATCAATCAAGACTTACTAAAATAATTATTTCAACAAAAAAAAAAAAAAAAACAAACTTTGTGTTAAATTGGATTGCCCTTGCTTAGAAGTTTCACATTCTCACCTCTAGGGCTTTCATACACTTGAATCTCTAAGAGAGATTTAGCTCATGTTGATAAAATAAAATCAAAAAATAATTAAATAGAACCTTGCAGCCATATGAAGCAGAATTACAACCCTCAACAGAAGATAAAATTCTAAAATATTAAAAGCTAAACAAAAGAAGTAGCTACAGTAATGGAGAAGAGAAACCAACCAGAATAGAAATTGTTATTGGAATTTTATTGACTAAAACGTGTGGCCCATGAAATTTTACAATAGAACTTTAAGAAGACAATAACTTGATGAACTAATACAAAGTGTTCTGGAATTCAAGTAAACGAAAACAAAAACTAAAAAGAAACTTGAATCTAAAGAATTACAAAAATATCGTTTTTCAATCTAGGTTTCTTCCTTCTTAATCGATTCTCTCCTCAATATCCATTTTCAAGGCGAGTCAAATCTTTACAACCTAAGGATTTCTCTCAAGTCGAATTAAGATGGAAGAAGAACAAAGCTGAAGAAGTCAAAAGAAAATAAAAGAAGAAAGCAAAAAAAATAACGACAGAAAAATGAGTTTTCTTCCATGGATAAAATCCGCTTTCTTCCTTATGTTTCTCTTCTTTTTATAGCCTTCAAACATTTAGGGGTTGTTTGGGGCAAGAGTTATAATAACCTGTGTTATAATAACCCATGGAATACTCTGCGCCCAAAACACAAACTATTATAACCTCAGACTAAACAACTCTGCATTTTAAACAATGTTATATTATTTCACAGACTATTATAACCCATGTTATTATAACCCACTCAGTGCCCCAAACAGCCCCTTAGGGTTTCTTCATTTTTCATGTATGGATTAATGTAGGAAGTCGTTGCTTGAATTAAAAAGGAATTGATACAAGAATCTTCTAATTATAGAAAAACCCCAAATTCACGTGTTTTTGCCTTTCAGGTTGCAATTGCAATTGTATTGCAATCCTCTCCTTTTGCTAAAACTGTATAATAACCAACTAAATCATCCCAATTTCAACATTTTTAACTATTTCTTCTAATCTTAAGGATTCTCATCGTGCTTAAGGATTTCTTCACACTTTGTTCAAATTCAAGAAATTTTTGAGGTTCAACAAAATAGAAAAGACAATAATAACCTTCATTTGTGACCTAAATAATTTTAAAAAATGAGAATCATCAAGGAGTATGAAAACTTAAACTTTCGACTTTAAGAAAATGAGTAGATGTCAATTACCAATGAGTTATACTCATGTTGGCCTAAATAAAACGATTAAAGATTTAGATACAGACAATAGGGGTGATTTTCGTCGTTTTATTCTTCTTAATAGTCAAAAGTATTGTTCATAATTACCTTCTGCCCACACTTTTGAAAAAGACAATGTAATGGAACAAAACAAAAGTGTTATCACGTGGTGTTGAAATTAGTAGAATTCTTTTGGCTCATTTATCTTTTTCTTTTTCATTTTGGGATGATACTTTTTCAATACCTACTTATTTGATCAAATATGTTACTTTTTTAAAGTCTAAAATAGATTTATAGTGCTTTTCAAAAAATAAAAATAAACCTAGATTTATAGTGAGCTCATTCAAAATACTTTTTCTATCCGACTAAAAGTACTTTTGAAAGTTCTAAAAATACTCAATGTTTTGCGCATATTCTATATCAATGGTGGTGATGTAGCTACATGAATTATTTACCTTTATTCACGCATAATTCTCTACGGCATCGTTGTTAGGTTGTTACACACATATTCTATAGTATTTGAAGGATACTTTGTGTTATAGATTGATTTTGCTTAAACATTTTCTCTCTATTTAAAAGTTTTACTAATGTCGAGTGGTCCTTGCACTTTGATAGTTATTGTCCAACTTCATACATGCTTCTATCGAATTAGTCTAGTTATATTACAACCATTGTTTAAAGAGTTTCCTTTTTTGCTTCAAAAAACTAACTCTTTGATGAGACAACTTGAATTCATTTCAACACTAATCCAGTCTAACATGCATGAACAAAATATATTGAACTCAACATTTATTTATTTATTTATTTTGAATTTAGTATTCCTTAATAGAAATTTCACTTGCATATTTTCTCCCATGCACATATCTTTGCAAAGTCTTTATCAGCTATATCTTTGATTGTCTTCCAAGTTTCTTATCTTTTACCAGAAAAGCTCATAACTTGTGATAAAAATTTAAAGGTAACATTTATTGCTCCAAATTTAGCAATAAAATGTATAACTTAAGGTTTTTTTTTTTTAAAAAAAAGGAATTTATCAAAAGAGAGTATTCACAAAAAAAAAAAAAAAAAAAAAAAAAAAAAAAAATTCACGCACAAGAATATTCATAACTAGTCACCAATTACCTAATTTTATTATTTATTCATGTTTAGGTTTTTGCTCTGTTATAATTAAAAAAAAAATAATCGAAAAAATCAATTTAAAAAAATAAATTTATTTAAACCATTACAAAAATATGCAGTATTTAATTATTTAGTTTGTAGATAATATTTACTAGTTCTATAATTTTCGTGTTTATTTCTGTTTAAAATTTGATATACTTTTTTTTCTATATTTCATATGGATGGAAATAGATAAGATTTCTAAAAATAATTCCCAAAAAATACTGTAATAGAAAGAAAATTAACTTAATTGAATTTAAAGCCCCTCATAAATAAAACCTTGGGTCCACCCTTCTATGTGAACCTATTAAAAAGTGAAGATGTTGGAAAAATATTTTTGGACACTTTTATCCTTTCTTTAATTTATTAATTTATAAAATATGTCATTAATGATTAATTATAAATAGTAAATTAATTCATAATTAATTAATTATCAATAATAAATGTATATATGATCTACTAAAAGGTTGGAATGTAAAAAGTTTTTCCTACAACTTTCTTTAATTATAATTCATAATTGAATTTTAGAAGTTATAGAATTTAAAAGATTTTGTAACTCTCATCTTCTACTACTATAAAATGAACTTTCTTCCCCATTTTCTTCACCAACATTTGGAGGTTCATTCTTTCTTTATTTTTGTTCTCTTTGCTCTCAAAGCCTCTTCAATCTTCAAATCATCTCAAGATGTTGGTGGTATATTCAAATTGCAAGAGATGCACATGTCAAATATATATCCCGAATATCCTAGGCTTATGACGTTACAACTCCACTTTGATGAAGTTGAATAATAGTATATCTGTCTATCAATATTTGTCAAGTGAGCATATCAATTTTTAGAAATGAGTGTATATCTAGGATCTTTGGATTTTTTTGTTACTATTTTCTTTATTGTTCCTTTATAGTTCGCGTATTGTTTTTTTATCTAAAATATTTGTTTAAAAAATAAAATTTTATTGATCAATTACAAGGGTTTTTCTTTGTTGAGAAAAAAAAATCATGTGTAACGTAATGCCTCACAAAGTTTTCGATTAATTATAAATATTAAATTAATTAATTAATGAATTACCAATAATAAATTAAAAATTAATTATCAAGAATAAATTGAAAATTATTTATCAACAAGAATTTGTATGGAATCTAAAGAGTTGAAATACAAAGACTTTTGTTATTTCATTCCCAAGAAGTTAGAATAATCTCTTTAATTATAATTATAATTATAATATGAAATCAACACAGTGATTAATTTAATATTTATTAAGGTTAAAACATTCCATACATAACAAAAAGTTAGCTTGAAAGTATTTAGAATTTGTAATAATCAAAGAAAGTCATTAAAAAAAAAAAAGAAACAATGAGTCCAATTAGGTAAAAACAACTTTTTCAAAATAAAAATAAAAATAAGAAAATATCTATATATATTTTTAACTAATATATTAAAACAATAAAATATAATCTAAAATTCATTAAGAATGTGTATGAGATATGCAGTTTAAATGCATTCATAAAAAGATTAAATGAATGAAATGTGAAAAGCTAGAAAGTAAAAGGTTTACCTTCATGTAGATAAATTAATTCTAAAATTAAATTTTTTATCTAATTATATTTAGTAACAAAATATGAAAGTTTTTATCTAATTAAATTTTTATGAGTTTGATGAGTGAATGATAAAACATGGAAAAACTAAAAATACATAAATTAATTTAGATATCATTTCTTTTTTAATAAAATTAGGGTATCATTTTCTATCATTGTAAAAAAAACCATAACTATTTATATATAAACCATTTTTAAATTTTAATTTAATTTGTTATTATTATTATTATTAATTGATTTTCATATATATATATATATATATATATATATATATATATATATATATATATATATATATATTACCATTATCCTAATATTCAATAATAAAATAAATTTATCAATTTGTAATATACACAAAATTTATGATCTTTTTATATATTTAAAGTACATATTAATTTTTTAGATATATTTTTTAATGATAACCATTTGGTTTTTGAAAATTAAGCCTATAAATACTACTTCCACCTATGATTACTTTTCACATATGTTTTGAAAAACCAAGCCAAATTTTGAAAACTAAAAAAAATATTTTTCAAAAACTTGTTTTTGTTTTTGGAGTTTGACTAAGAGTTCAAATCTTTTTTTAAGAAAGATAAAACCCATTGTAGAGAAATGATGAGAATACAAGCACAAAAACTAGAAAGACATAAATTAATTTAGATATCATTTCTTTTTTAATAAAATTAGGTATCATTTTCTATCCTTGTAAAAAAAAATCATAACTATTTATATATAAACCATTTTTAAATTTTAACTTATTTTATTATTAGTAATAATAATTGATTGTTTTTTTTTTACAATTACACTAATATTCAATAATAAAATAAATTTATCAATTTGTAACAAACACAAAATTTATGATCTTTTTATATATTTAAAGTACATATTAACTTTTTAGATATATTTTTTAATGACGTGTATTGCACGTGGTAATAAACTAATTTATTCTAAGTTACAAATTTGTTATTCACATGGATTGCATACCCAGTTATATCAGTTTAGGCTTAGAAAACCTACTTTATTGTACTTGCTAACATTTACAAATCAGAACTCATAAATCAAATACAGACCCACAAATTTAAGTTTTTATTGTCTATTATTCCTTTCTAGTGTCAAAACACATACTATACAAATTCAAGTTTCATTATCTTAATCTTTATCTAACTTTCCAATCTAAGGGGGCTGTTGAGGGAATTAGGGAGTAGGTTGGGGCGGCTACAACAAGTGAAGGGGAGAGAGAGTCGAAAGGCAAATATAGATGGGGGAGAGAGGATCAAGAGCATATAAGGAGAGAAAAAAATTAAGCTCCATTTGATAACCATTTGGTTTTTAATTTTTAAAAATTAAGCCTATAAATACTACTTCCTCCTATGGTCTCCTTGTTTTGTTTGATAAGGACAACAATCATTGACATTATCTCCACAATGGTATGATATTGTCCACTTTGGGTATAAGCCCTTATGGCTTTGCTTTTGGTTTCCTCCAAAATGCCTCATACCAATGGAGATAATTGTCATTACTTATATATCATGGATCTCTCCCTTCTCTAGCCAAAGCACGGATCACATTGTGGGATTCCTTGATGGTCGCGCGATCACCTATCGCATTACACCTCCCTTCGAACAAAGATCTACCTTCTCTACCAGTGGGGCTTGATAGAGTTATTACTTGTTTGCCACTCCAAGCACTTTTTGTTCGATCTATGGGATTCATCCACAATGTCAACATGAGGCTTCGTTAATTCTCTTTGTTCGAAATCTGAGGAATTCTCTGACACATAGCTAGGTTTAGACCATGACTCTGATACCAATTGATAAGGACAACAACCCTCAATATATCTCCACAATGGTATGATATTGTCCACTTTGGGCATAAACCTTCATAACTTTGCTTTTGGTTCCCTCCAAAATGCCCCATACCAATGGAGATAATTATCCTTACTTATATGTCATGGATCTCTTCCTTCCCTAGCCAATGTGGGACTTTGTTAGCACTCCTAACATTGTCATCTACTTTGCACATATGTTTTCAAAAACCAAGCCAAGTTTTGAAAACTAAAAAAGTAGTTTTCAAAAACTTGTTTTTGTTTTTGGAGTTTGGCTAAGAGTTCAAATCTTTTTTTTTAAGAAAGATAAAATGAGAAATTATGAGAAAATAAGCACAATTTTCAAAAACCAAATGATTATCAAACGGGACCTTAATTTTCTCTATCTTGATTTTTTTTTTTCTTCAACAATTGTAAGGGTGAAGATTGAACCATTGACTTTTGGGATGATAATTGATGCCTTATCCACTGAACTATGCTTGAATTGGCTCTCTTTCTTAATTTATGCATTGCTGGCTAGTACTAATAACAATAATAAACATATTCTTTGTTGCGGCAATATAGTATAAAGTTTATTTAAAAAGTTGTATAATTAATTATCAACACTATAGTAACCGACAAAATAATGTTAGCAACCGAATAGAATTGGTTTGCATGACTCGAGTGAAATCATAACTTTTAATAAAAACTCAAACACCAAATAGATATAAAGTAAAAATGCGGAAAACCTAAAAAGATGGTATATAGCATATTATTTAAATTCAAATTAATAGTATTTTTAGAAATTTCTATTCAATTTCAATATTATACAAAACTTTGGAAATATCAATTACTCATTCTGTTCAATCCTTCAATCTAAGAAATGTTCAGGGTTAAAAACTTAAAACATTTCGAGAAATAAGTTATCTTATTCTAGGAAAAAAAAATCATGTATTAAGCAAAAAGTTGTCGATATTGATAGTATATTTGTTCTCATTGTTCATCTAACCTTCCAAAATTAATAAAAGAAGTGCAAGTAAATTCCCTTTTCTAATGGCAAATTTTTTTTTTTTGCTTTAATTTGATGAGACTTTTAAGGAATTATGTTGACCTTCTAATGTTAGCAACATGTTGACTATTATTTGTGAATAATAGTAGTATTTATGCTTGAGATGTCCAGTGAAAAGAGTATTTATTTAAAAGCACTTTTAAGCGCTTTTTTTAATTTAGTTTTAGAGTTTCTCAACTCACTCTTTGATTATTAAAAATTTTAAAAGGCTTGAGTAAATTGTTAATCATTCTTTAAAATTTTTAATCAAATACAACTATTTTTTTAAAAAAAAAACTTTTAGTCATCTATAAGCACTTTAAAAAGCATGCCAAATACACGTAATGCACTATGTCCAACATTAATTCTATCAGACTTTTTAGCGATGAAGATAATTGGTACTCTAATTCAAGTGTTTTTTGTCATCTTACATATGACTTTCACAATTTATCAACTAAAAATGAAAGTAGGAAGACTAACAAAATTCATATGGGCAATGATGCATGCATGAAAAATTACTGCATCTAGTTCTTGAATTATTTATTCTACTTTTCTTTATAGACAAGTTCATTTAACTAATTACTTTATGTTTCACAAATCACTAGAAATTTTCTTAGTGTCAGCCAAGTTGCAAAAGATAACATCTTATTTGAATATTTTATCCTCTTTAGTGTAAGCCAGTTTGCAAAAGACAACAACATCAATGTCTTTTTTGAATTTCAACCTTCCTTTTGTACTATTAATTAAAGACCAAACCTTCTTGTCAATCATTTCTCCATGGGATGGTTCATCAGGACTTGTATTCATTAGATCTATATATATTTGACTGAAATTCTTTGAATTCTATAGATGGCTGCTATAGCTTTGATTTCTTGTAACAATTATATTTTAATTAATAAATATTTTTTTTTCCCTTGTCCTGCTTTTCAAATTTACATGCAATTTATTCCTAGCCACTTGGCTTTTGTAATTTTAACTATGGGATTCTATCATAATGCTTTTAAAAATGATTTCAAATATTATATCAACTTTGTTGTTATGTATTTCACAAGAGACATGGCCTTATAATTTTCTTGGTCTTTGAACTTTAAAAAATGTCTAATAAATCTCTAAATTTTTAATTTTGTGTCCAATAGGTCCATGATCTGTTCGACATTAAAATCCACTAACTTACAAGACATAAATTACTAGAGGAACATGGAGTTTCATCTCAAAGTCAATTGGCAATGAGAGAAGTAGTTAATGTACTTATAAATTGTGAGGTATTTCTTCATTTTTCTAATGTGGGATCATCAACACAAATTGAAAGTTTAGAATTCAATTAGACATAAAATTCAATGCTATATCCAATAATCAATTAATTTCTAAACATTTTTAATATGTTAAAGACGCATTAAACACAAATTGAATGTTTAAATACCTATTTGACACTTTTTAAACTTTAGGGATCTTTTGAACACAAATTTGAAAATTCAAGAACCAAAATTGTAATTTAACCTTAAAAAATTAATTCGACTATCTCGTAAGGCCCCGTTTGATAACTATTTGGTTTTTTATTTTTGATTTTTTAAAATTAAACCTATAAATACTACTTCTACCTATGGATTTTCTTGTTTTGTTATCTACTTTTTACCTATGTTTTCAAAACCAAGCCAAGTTTTAAAAACTAAAAAATAATAGTTTCTAAAAATTTGTTTTTGCTTTTGAAATTTGGCTAATAATTCAAATGTTTTATTATGGAAGATGAATTATATTGTAGAGAATTGATGAGAAAACAAGTACAAAATTTAAAAACTAAAAATTAAAAATCAAATGGTTATCAAACGGCCTAAATAAAACGATTAAAGCTTTAGATACTGACAATAGGGTTGATTTTCATCCTTTTATCCTTCTTGATACTCAAAGGTATTGTTCATAATTACCTTCTGCTCACACTTTTGAAAAAGACAATGTAATGGAACAAACAAAAGGTGTTGTCACATGGTTTTGAAATTGGTTTGTTTCTTTTTCATTTTGGGAGGATACTTTTTCAATACCTACTATCAAATATGTTTCTTTTATAGTGAGCTCATTTAAATTACTTTTTCTACTTGATTAAAAGTACTTTTTTTACATGATTAAAAGTAATTTTAAAAGTTTTATAAACACTCCGCGCCTTATCCCAATTTTATATCATTGGTGGTGATGTAGTTATATGAATTATACTTACCTTTAAAATTCATGCATAATCATTTGCGACATCATTGATAGGTTGTTAAGTACATGTTATGTGGTATTTGAAAGGAACTTTGTATCGCATATTGATTTTGTTTAAACCGTTCTTCTCTATTTAAAGTTTTTATTAATGTTGAATGGACCTTACAATAAGAGAAAGAATTCTAGCCCAGTACAAGTGTACACTATCGATGCAAGTAATAAAATTGGAAGTACTCCAAAGTATTGATCCCACAGGAAACAGATTCTAACAAAAATTAAGAATAGCACAAAGATGTTAAAAATTGCAACTTTGGTGACTCAATTGTAAAAACAGATTGTGGTTGAGTGAGAAAAGACAAAAAAAAAACTAAATGATAAATTTATGAGAGTGAGATGGGGCTCAAGAATGTTCATTGTCCTTAAGTTGTGAATTGCTATTTTAAATTGCAATTGCAATCTGTACCTACACAAACAATTGTAAACCGAATTCAATTCTTATTCAATCTTGATTCTAAAATCTTTAGGAAGCTAAGTGATTGGACCTATATTTCTATGGTCAATCTTACTTAGATAAATTTAGAACAAAATTCTAGTGGTTTTGGAGTTTTTTGCCCTATGTCTAGGGTAAATAATAGCTTATGTCTAAGCTCTTGTCTTCATTATTTGTGCGAAATCTACTCTTCACTAACCCTTTCGATATTAGCTCCAAGAATAGTATGCAACCCTAGTTGATCAATCTAGACTTACAAATTCAATCAACTCAACACAAGCAAACAATTAAAGTGTAGGCTTGGTTGTTTTTGCAATTTAAGATCAATTCACTTCTTAGGGAATTCACATCCTTGAACCCCTAGAAAGGATTTAGCTCATAAATAATCTAAAAGAAAGTAAGCAATGACAAGGACTAATCTTTATGCTAACAAAAGGGGAATCAAAATAGTAGCTTAAAAATAGAAGTCTAAGGGTTTAAATTAAGTTTTGCCTACAAAGGAATGTTGAGAGTAAATGATTGAAGACTTAGAGCACTATTTAATACTTAATCGAATAAAATACCCAAATGGGAAAGAAACCCACGAACAAAACCTTGCTGGAAAAATAAAATTCAACGTGCATAAATAAGTTCCTCAATAAATTAACCTCGAGTTTTTTGATAACAACAAAATTGAACAACAGTACTACACCCAAATCTTGAATTCAACTAAAACGAAATTGAAACAACAAGCTAAAGAGAACAAGAACTGGACTTATAGATGAACAAAAACACTACTTTTCCTATAGTCCTCAATCGATTAACTCTTCTTTTTCAAGAGAGTTAATATTCACAACCTAGACCTCCGGTTGGATCGGATTAGGAGCCAAGGACAAGCAACTTGCTGGAATAAAAGAAGAAAATAGGAGTAGAAAAAGACAACAACGAAAATGCAAAAAAAAAATAAAAAAGGGTTTTCTTCCGTTGGATGAATTTCGTCTTCTATATGTGTTTTTCTTTCATTTTATAGATCATGGTGACTAGGGTTTCCTTCCTTGACTTCGCACAAATATGGCCAATTGATCTTGCTGGAATCGTGGACTAAAATCTCGAAAATTTCCCAAAAATCTCGAAAATCCCAAAATTTCTACGTTTTTTAGATTTGTGAAGAATTACCATTTTTTATTGTCATTCTGGATTTGCAATTGCAATTCTGCCTTGTTCAAAATTGATTGCCAAATTTGATTGCAATTACAATCTAATATTGCAATTCTTCCTTGTTCAAAATCCTTTTGCTAGCTCTTTACACAACAAAAATCAAGCTAAATTTGTGGGTTTCCTTCTTTAATTGGATGAAACAAATTTTTGAGAATCTTTCCATATTTGACAACCTCACGATTGCTAAATCTGATTGTAGATGCAATCGTAAATTGCAATTCTTCAATATCCTACATCAAAACTCAATTTTTTTTAGTTCAACAATATATGAAGTGAGAGATTTGAATATCTGACTTCTTGGTCGATGATACATACTTTACGTCAATTGAGCTATGCTAATATTGACAATTTCTCTCTTTCTCTTTTTATATTTGTGAACTATTAATTAATGAGCTAATTAATGATATATTCAATATTAATAATGAGAAATCTTCAATATGTACATGTGAAGGTGTCAGGTGTGTGCGTGTCAAACTCAAAAAAAAACGTGTGTTTGTAACTGTTTATTAATTATAAATTAATTACTTGTTGGTATAATTTTGTTTTTTTGAAATGAGTTGTTGGTATGAATTAAACTAATTTATTATAAATAATGAAATAATGAATTTAATTTTTAAAAAAATTAACTATAATTATAAAAAATCTAAATACTTCTACTTATTTATTTCATTGAATAAATGTAACTTATTCTATCATTAGTTAATTGATTGATATTTTAAAAAAAAGACATTAATAGTTATAATAAATAATTTATGAAGTTAATATATGTTAATAAGTATATCAATGTTTATTCATACTAATTTATTACAATAGAATAATTAATTATACAAGCATTATTATCAATAAAATTTAATTATATTTAATATATTATTTTTAAAATAATTTTAATGTACTGTTATCAATGATAAATTTAATTTAAACATATTTATAAAAAAAATGGAATTAATTAAATGATAGAAAAATATAGAAAAAAAAGACAAAAAAAAAAAAGAGGAAAAAATTAAGAGAGGGAGAAATCATGAAAATAGAGAAAACTCACACATTTGTGAGAGTACGAAAAATCCTCATTATTGACGGAGGGAAATTATTTCTAGTATTACGGTAGTATCGAAAATTTTTCATACTACATCTATTTTCTCCATTTATGACTACATGAAATGCTTGAGAACAAGTTATTCTCATTTCAAAATTAAAAAACTGTACGAAAGAAGATGATAGTAAGTTCATTCTCATTCCACCTCTCATTACCATGAAGCAAATTGGCCCTTGAAGTCTAAGAAATAACTAATGGTCACTTTAGTGTTGAGGCATCACAATGCTATTATATACATGCCTCTGTTGAATTAGTTTATTTACATTACTGATAATTCCATAAAATGTGAGTAAATTGTTACGTTATCATTCTTAGAACTAGCTACATTAATCAAGTAAAATACAATATTTTGTCAATTTGTGTCCCTTATTTGTTTAGTTTAATAAACAAGCATGAGGGTCAAAAAAGTAATCATATTTTCCTTATTTTAATTGAATTCCTTCCTATTTGGGCAGTTGGGCTTAAGTAGTATTTGTGCTTGTGGGCTATTATTGGGCTGCTTAGTGAGCTGGAGCAGTATTGCAGATGGCAATGTTATAGAAACGCGACTACAAAGATTGAAACAAAATTCTTATGCGAAAAAGTTTGCTTACATAAGTCTGGTATGTTTAAAAGAAAAAAGATAAAAAGACTTTAGGGTCCGTTTGGATCGCAAATATTAAATATCTTGATTTTAAAAACTTAAGATTTAAATGTTTAGATAATAAATGTATGTATTTGGATATGCAAGATAATTAGTATATGGGAGTTAAATGTCTATGTTTGTTTTATAAGTTTTTTTTTATGTAAAAAAAAAAAATTAATTATTAGATTTAATTAAAATATTTATATTAGATAATAAATAAATAATAATTTAAAACAATTAAAATCAATTTACACATATTAATGATCACTTTTCTCTCTCCTCCTTCCTCTCCATTTTCCAAGAAAAAATGTCCCAAGTGAAAAAATCTCATCTCCAACGTAGATAATAAAATCTCATGGTTCATTAAATATTTTTATCCTTGGATGATAATTAGTTGGGTTTTCAAAAGTAAACATCAATGAAACAAACATTGATTTTTTATATCATTGTCAAAATTCATCTCAAAACCAGTGAAACAAACATGACCATAATCAGCAGCCATATAGATGAGTGGAGGCCAAATCAGTCCTCAAGAGAAAGAAAATAAGCTATCTAAAAGGAGGGAGAGCCAAAAAGGGGAAGGAGGAGCAAAAACCCATTGAAGACAAAGGAGATCGATAAGAGAAAGAAACTTAGATTTACTGTCAAAAAGGGAAAGAAGAAGTTTCATTCTTCTCTACATTTTTTCTTTCTCATTTCCTTCTTAGTTCTTACATATTAACTTAATAACTTCTATATTTTGTAATATTCTTATTCTTTTTAAGGTTTTGAGCTAGTTTAGCATATTCTTAAAGTTAATATTGTTGTGAACTTTAGCTTGAACTCAAAATGTTTGCTAATATTGATTTCATTTGGATTGTTTTCTGTTTTGCAATTATGGATTAAGCTTTTTGGGGCTAGAATTTAGGGATTCAAGTGTTTATTTGAGCCGTTTTGTGTGAATGCACATTTACTAAGTTAAACAATTATTTGTGGATGTTCAATTAAAGTTCTTATTTGAAATTGATCACTTTAGGGCAAGCACAAGCTTGTTCTTAACACTAAAAATGTTAGAAATTAGTGGATTAGCACAAACGATGCAAGTAATTTCCCCTTAACAGGTAGAAATTGTTAAGGTATAGACATGCATTCTAGACTTGTAAAAAGGGAAAAAATGAGTCTCACGAGTATTCCTTAGCATTAGATTTCTAAAGACATATGTTTAACTTAGTGTTAAAGACAAGATAAATGATCAAATTTGATAAGTTTTCAAGACCATTTTGCATAATTTCCCTGACATTGTTGCCCCAACTAGACAAAAACATGAACAAAATTATTAAATTCTAGCTCATTGTTTTATCATTTTTGTACGCGATTTGTTCTCTTGAGTCATTTATCAAACTTAGTGTTTTCTTAATTAAATCTCTTTAGTTAATTAGTAGAATTCGTGCTAATTGTATTAGAATTGTGGTATTAATTACACTCCTTAGTTTAATTTCATGTTAGTGCATTTTTGCTTAAATTTCAATAAATTTGCATATATTAGTCTATGTGAGATCGACCTTGACTACCAACTACTATCTATGACTGTGTACGCTACGAAGTTTTTGCACATCACTTACATTATAATGTGTTTAAAACATTTCGCTTTTAGTTAAACTATTGTTTCTTTGATGAGACAACTTGAATATCGTTGATTTTAACACTGATTCTATTCCACATTGCAAGAACCAATCATATTGAACTCCACATTTATTTTATTTGGGATTTAGTGCTCCGTAATAGAAGTTTCCATTTGGCATATCTTTACAAAGTCTTTGACAGCCACATCTTTGATTTCTTCCAAGTTTCTCATCTTTTACAAGGAAAGCTCATAACTTGTGATAAATTTTTAAATGTAAAATTTATTACCCCAAATTTAGCAATAAAATGTATAAATTGAATTTAAAAAAAAAAAAAAAAGAGGCATTTATCAAAAAGGAGTATTTGCAAAAAAAAAAAAAAAAGTTTTTCACGCAAAAAAAAAACCTAACTCACCCTCATCATTCAAATTATATTTCTTATGTTATGTTGTTTTTTTTTATATTACTTTTACTTAATAGAATTATTTATATTTTAAATTTTTCTTAGTATTTTATTTTTAAAAAAAAAAACTTTTTATTAATTCTTAACACTTTTAAAATTTTTTATTAATTTTATTAACTAAAAACTATGATTTCTAAATTATAAAAATATATTTTAAGATAAAAATATTAAATATTTTTATTTTTTAAATATATAAAATATAATATGTCAGGAATTATATATACATATACATATTTGAGTTGACATAATGATAAGTCCATTAGGTCAGCTCGAGTTGATTCAAATATGGCCCAAACGAGCCGATCCATGGGTCACTCTTCAAAAGAGTGATTTATATCCAATCCAATGAATGAATTGGTTGGACTGGGTCAAGTCGGTCAAACTTTGACTTTGGGTCAAGTTTGGATCAAGCCAGGCCTTTGGGTCATGAGTCTGTTGATGAGGCTAATTCCTAATTAGTCACCAATCACCTAATTTTATCCGTTTTTCATATTTAGGTTTTAGTTTTGATAGAAAAAAAAAAAACAAAAAAAAAATTCAATTTTTACCCATAACTTGCCAACTTGTATATTTTCACTCTAAATTTTCAAATCAAATTGAACCTTTAAACATGTATTGCAATTTTTCTCTTAGGTTCAATTTCCACTAGTTTTACCTCAAATTTTAACGAAAAGTGAAGTAAAAATCACTCAAAACTAACTAACTTTAACAAAAAAAAAAAAAATCAAGCTTTGCACAAAATTAAACATGATTAATGCACGAGATTGACAATTGAATAAATCTTTCAAAACTCACAAATTTCATCTAAAATCTAACGTTAGCGTCAATTATCTTTGAAACTTTATTAATTTCATAGTAGACATATTTTATATTAATTAAATAAACATGAGAATGTTTTTATCGACAATTTTTTAAAATGAAAGTCTATTAGAATCTAAAAGTTGCAACACATATTTAAGTTTAAGGTTAAGATTATAACACTTAAATTTAAGGTGCAATTTAATGAAATTAAAATTTTAGTAAGAAAATAGATACATCTTGTTGTTGGAAGTGCAACCAAAATCTCACACTCGCTAAATAAGGGGAATATCATATGTATATAAGTAAGGACAATCATCTCTATTGCTATGAGACATTTTGGGTAATAAAAATAATTTGTTGTCCCTAACACTTAGCCAAATTCATAATTAAAATTAACATTTTATCAAAATTTAAAGCCAATACACATGAGACGATTATATTGGTAATAAATGAATTTGACCTTAAAATAAATATATAATTGAAAAAACAATTTGAAATGAGGCGTCAGCTGAACAAGAAAAAGAGGAGCTGAAAGCAGTGAAATTGACTTGGCTTAAAATCAGGTAACTTTTTCACCTAATCAGGAATCCATTTCACTAATTTCAACGAGGGTTGATCAAAATTTAGTTGCATTTTTGTTTTTCAGTTTACCCATTAAGAATAAGTTTCACCGGAAAAACAAACCAAGAATTCTGAACAAAATTTGTTCCTCATTTGCATTGCTCATCAATTATCATATTCAACTTCATCTAAAGCAAATTTTGATCAGAAATAAGAACGTGAAGAAAAGGGGGCAGAACAATGATTTCAGGTATGATTGTACAATTTTGTTCTACAATGTTTGAGATTTTCCTCTTCATTCACCTGCAATGCCCACTATCTGTTCGACGAATTTCCCAAATGACTGGCATTGCATTCTCACTGCCTCTCCGCCGCTTTAATATCGCCCCATGGCGGTCTTATAAGGGTTCATATTTTATTCATCACTGTCAAATGGAGTTTAAAAGAAAAAATGTATGCCATTTAATTATTTTCCCAGATAAACAACAGCATGCTGGAGGTGTTTTCTTTCTATTTGTTTTAGTCATATTCTTCGCTGTTCAAAACTGAACTATTTGATTCTTTGATCCTGAGATTTCCCACCATTTTCCTATAAACAATTTTCCTTTCCTTATAGTTTAAACCCCTGATATCATAGTTTCTTTCCATTTTGCCAGGCTTAACTAATGGAAGCTGCTTTCGGCCAAAAGTTGTGAATGTGTATAGAAAGCACCAGTTTCATGGTATCTTTTGCTCCATTTATCCTTCAGTATCTCAATGTCTGAAGGTTCCAATTAAGATAAGCTCAATTTGACAATGTTCACTCATTTCTGAACCACTGTTCTGCCTTTTACTTGGCCTTTTTGACATCAATTTATGGATGTTGGAAAATGTTTTACTTTCTGTTCTTATATTAGTTCTGTTTCTTTCCAGATTTGAATAGGGACAGTTCACACATTGGGAGAAACTGGCCTTGTCAAAAGAAAAAGGTTACCTGTAGCATTTCTAATCAAGAGAATGTATCTTCAAACCTTGAACTTCATCGAAGGGACAAGGTTCTTGTTAAGATGTGTGGCATTGCATCAGCGAGAGATGCCGCTTTGGCAGCAGAATCTGGTGCTGATTTCATTGGGATGATTATTTGGCCAAACTCAAAGCGTTCTGTTTCACTCTCAGTTGCCAAGGAGATATCCAGAATTGCAAGACAAAATGGCGCACAGCCTGTCGGAGTGTTTGTAGATGACAATGTCAAGACAATATCACGAGCTGCTGATACATGTGACCTTGAATTTGTGCAGGTACATCTCTTTGTTGACCTGATCTCCTTATGCACGGAAATAACTTTCTCTAAATGGTTTGGATTCGCAGCTTCATGGAGATGAATCACGGGCAGCATTGCCCCTTCTAGTTAAAGACCATAGAATTATTTATGTTCTGAATGCAAATGAAGATGGAAGCCTTCTAAATGAGATCCCAACTGAGGACTGTTCTTTGGTCGATTGGGTTCTTGTTGACAGTGCCAAAGGTGGCAGGTACATCGTAAACTTTCTCCTCAAATGTGCTGGTTTTGACTTGTTTTCAGTATAATACCCTTTGAATTAGAGCAACATGTTCCCTTTTGAGTATTTAGGTATACATTTTTTTTTAATTCAACATGTGGGGTAGGAGATTTGAACATTTGATCTCTTGGTTGAAGTTATATGCTTTAACCAGTTGAGCTATACTTAGGTTGGTAGGTCTAAATCTTATTATAATCCTTGAATTTTAATTATTGTTCTATTTGTCCTCACATTTTAAAATGTTTCATGTTTACTCCTTCAACTTTCATAAAAACTCATATTAGTTCTAGTTGTTAATATTTCCACACAAATCTACATGATGATATAAGATTTTCATTAAATAAACAAAGAAAACTAACAACAACGAAAATTGCCCGCTTGAGCATTGCTAGTTAAGGCATAGATCTTCGACCCAATGGTTAGAAGTTTGAATCCCCACCCCCAAACCCATGTTGTTGAACTAAAAAAAAGACCAACAAGAATTGAATTTATGCCAAGTTGAAAGACTATATTAAAATACTTGAAAGCAGAGGAATCAAAATAAAATAAAGCAAAGCTATAAATGACCCGGACCAAAATAAACTGGATTTAGACTTTTATTTCCACAGACCAAACGCATCAGCTGCTGAAATTATTTAATTCTACGTGTTTGTGTCCTTGTATAAGCTAGAAATCCTGTCCAAACCCTTCGAATGAATTGACAGAACGTGTTTGATTTTGACTTAGCAGCAGCCATGAAACTTTTCTTCCTGCATCTCATGTGGACAAATTTATTACTTTTTTTCTTGTTGAATACAGTGGAAAGGGATTCAATTGGGCCCAGTTTGAGGTACCAATAATTAGAAGCAAACAAGGTTGGCTATTGGCTGGAGGGATCAATCCAGAAAACGTATCTCAAGCCCTATCCATTCTGAAGCCTCAAGGCGTTGATGTTAGCAGTGGAATTTGTGGCTCAGATGGAATTCAGAAGGATCTTATTCGAATCAAGTCCTTTTTGAAGGCTGTTCATTCAGTGAACAGTGATCAAGAAAGTTGAGTATCTAATTTTCTTAACAAATCCTAATAGAACAAATGAGAACAGCTGATTTTGTTTCTTATAAATGTAACTGTCAAGTAATTTAGTCTTACAATCAATTTGTTTAACCACAGGTTGTCCTTTTTTAGTTTTCTTTCTTTCATTTAACGTGGCTTATTCATTTCCTTTTGTTTAAGGATCCAATAATATGACATCAAAATTTGGTGCTCATCGATCCTACATCAATAGTATATCTTTTGAGTTGTATTTAAATTCTCCATCCGTACTTTTACGGTGTAATATTCTAAAAAAGATTAGTGATGTTTGAAGTACTGTACCATGTTTTAGGATTCTATAATATGACATCAAAATTTAATGCTATCGTTGAACATAATTTAGGTGGTTGTTCAATTTAGGTGGTGAAATAGTTGTATTTAAATACTTTCTTCCTAATTTATGATGAAATGGTATTTGGAAAATAATTGGCACTTTTTAACATTAGTTAATTTTCTGCTTCTACTTTATTAGTTCATGAAATTGTGGAACGTACTGGATATTTTTAAACCACATCACAGATTTACCCATTTCAGTGATTCTGAAATTGTCCATCCATTTTAACAGAGCTTAATGGAAGTTATGGGAATCCATATTTTAGAACAATTTAAAAATAAATGACTCATCCCATATAATTCAACAGCATTGTGGTTGGTGTTACAGCATCCATATAATTTCACTAATAGTTATTAAACAGACTTCAAGCAAAAATAATGCCAAATTTTTCTTTCATTTTTTTTATGGGGCCAAATTTTTCTTTCATATGGCAATAATAATATGCAACTCTAATACCCTACAAGCATGAATACTATCATCATGAACAAGCAGCTTCTTCCCCCTTTAAGTTTTATTGGCAACAGTGATCATATTCCAAACTCGAATGGCTCGCAAGCTATTCCAAAAGAATTTTGATATACTAGTTAAGAGAATGAGCAGTATCTCAGTCCTGTTGCTTTGATCAAGAAAGGTTGGGGTCGGTTTGATAATATACAATGTCACCTGAATCGCTCACAAAGTGATCTTTTTTCATGCTTTTTACAAGAACTCCCAATAAATGAAATGGAAGAGGCCAAGATTTCTCCGGTTCTCGATAATACTTCCCGAGCACTGGCTTTGTTGCCTTGGTCTAACATGATAAGATTGCAGTTGCAATGAGAATTTCGAAAATATAGAACAAAGTTAAGTTTGAATTTCAGATACAGAGGTGAGAAAGATACTCACTGCTTCTATTAGGTGATAGTGTGGGATCTGAGGGAAGAGATGGTGAATGACATGGGTTCCAATGTCATGGTGGATGTTGTTAATCCATCCATAATCGCGATCGAGAGTGGTTAATCCTCCTCTGAAGTAACTCCATTCCTGTTTGATCATGAAATGCAGAGCCAGACAAGTTAATAAAATGGTGTCAAACATAACACTTTGTGATGTGTCGTTCTTGTTTGAAAAGATTGATCAGCGTACCTCTCCACGATACCAAGGAAGTTTATCATCGTGACCATGGTGATGCAGGTATGTGACCACGTCCAGCCACATGACAAACATCTACATTTGAAAAACATTCAGAGGAGTGCACAAGTGAATGATTGTATCGAAAAAAAGGTCAACCGAGCGTAGAAGTCGAGTGAAAACTGGAAAGAATTCATCGCAAATTCATGATCGAAGCTGAACTCACCAGGTAGGGAATGCCATAGAGTTTGAGGATTTGGAGGGGACCCATCACTACAGATAGACACCCAAGCAGAGCAAGCATTGCAGTCCAACACGCCGTGGATGTAATGATATCATTTCGCTCGCTCGGGACGAACAAATCACTATTTGGGTCAAAATGAGAACCCTTCTTTCCAGGACTTCTACTCCACTGTAATATCACCAACAAGATGCATTAGAATCCATCAAAACATTGGCATAACATTGAAGTTCATAAAGAAGGATGAAGAAACAGAGCGTACTAACCAGATAGACAGGGTATGCAAGCATGGGGAAAGGCAAGGTGAACCTCAATGTTCTTGTTGCTTTATCCAAACTCCTATAGATTTTCTCAGACAACTACAAAACAGATATGAACATATTGCTATTGAATGAGACACAACAAAATGACCATTTCTTGTTACAAACTGCTTCCTTGAGACAAAGAATTTAGAAGGGCTAGCTACAAAGAACTTACAGGATGCCACGATTCATCGTTCTCGACATGGCCGTGGTTCTGGTGATGAGTTCTGTGGCTTATTCTCCTGAGTTAAACAAGATAAAATAAAACTACTTAACATACAAAACAGAGAGTTAAAGCTACAGAGAAGAATAATTAACCAAACACAATCAGAAAGATAATCAGAAACTAACCATCCATGATATGGAACTAGAATTGAAGAATGAAGAATATGGCCAACAATACTATTCAGTTTTGGGTCATTAGAGAAACTTCCATGGCCACTGCACATTCACCAACCATTAGAAAAACACATAACATTCAGGCAATGGAATTCTAAGACCAAAAGTAAAGATTAACAATGGCTTCAACAGAGAGTGAAAATTACCAATCATGACCAAGAACAAAAAGAGCCCAAAACATGGTCCCTTGAGCAAACCAGTAAAGAGGCCAAACAACCCAATTGTTGAAGTAAGCAGCAATAGCCGCCAATCCAAACACCACAACCACATCCCTCACAACATAGCTCATTGATCTCCAAGGATCCTTAACCCAACAATGCTTCGGAATGGCAGCCCGAATATCGGCCAACCGAAACGGCGGAGCAGCAGCTGGGTCGAATCCACCCTCATCCTCAACCCCATTAACCCCATCAACTCTCTCCCTCTCATTATCCTCATCAACAGAAGCAACTCTCACAGGAGCACTCACATTCAGAGCCCAACCCTTCCCCTTAGTGGAAAGACTCAATGAAGAACGGAGAAAGTGAGCTTTAGAGGCCAACAATGGCGACCTAATCTCAGAAACCATATAAGTCCTAGAAGCAAGTCCATTCCTAGAAGGCTGAGGGTAGATCCTTGGGAGTGGCTTAACACCACATTCAGATAAGACCCACCTCGCCATTAGAGACCCAGATGAGAAAAAACAATATCCTCAAGTTCTAAGCCTCAAGTTGCTCAAGATAAAGAAGAAAAAGAGACGGGCAACAAACAAAACCCTAATATAAAAGGAAATCAGAAGCAGATATGAGATAACACAGCCAGAAATCTTCTCATTCACTTACAGCCATAAAACCCAACTTGTGCTTCTTGTTGATTGTCCTCTAACTTGGCCCCTCTCTCTCTCTCTCTTTTCTCTCTTTGTCTATTTATAGTCCACCATTCATAACAATGACTGTTCCTCCTTCGTCTACACAGCAACTTTTTAGACGTTTATTGGAATTTCCAAGCAAATGGGTAGGGTTTCAGATTTCAGAGCGCCATGCCCACTAAAAAAAAGTTGTAATAAACATAAAACTGAGTAAAATTGAAAGGGAATGTTAATCGTATCGTCTTCTAATTGGGTATTTGAACGTGGGGCCGGAAGGGAGAAGGAAGGTAACGTGGTCAAATCCGAAGCGTAGAATAGAATGTGGCATTAGAATTCTTAGAATTTTCGCATGTTTTTCCAATTGATTGAAATTTGTAGGCTGCCGTAGCGCAGGGTTGGAATTTGGAAGTCAAATTTCACCTGTCTGAAATTGGAATTATGATCTTTACATTCAACACGTCTTCGTATCAAAGGATTCCCTTTTTTCCGACCACTCCACTAATCTTCCGATTGTTGTTTAGTTTGAAGTTATTTAACTTAAAGTTGTTTAGTCTCGATAATTATTTAGTTTGAAGAATTATGAAATATGTTTTAGATATAAAATTGTTTAATTTTTTCCGATAATTATTAGCTTTTTCGTAATTGGTATATGGTTATCATTGATCTATAGCTAAAATTTACTATAGTTTGTTGTTGATTCATATTTATCAACAATTTACTATTCTTTATTATCGTTACACATAAAAAAATATAGTTAGTATTAATGATAAATGATATCATACATACACTATCACTAATAACATATATCATTATTATACTATTTCAATACAAATTATGAAAACATTACAAAATTAATAGAGATAGTGATATCCCATATAAATGTATATCAAAGATATACCATAAATAATCAATTGATTGATTTACAAAAATAATCAATTATATTATTTATGTAAGCATATTTAACATCAAAAGAATAATCAATGCGTTACAATGTAAATGAGTTAGTGATCGCTAATACACTAATAAATTAGTAAATTTGTGGCTAAAGTGAGCTTAACTCAACGGTAATTGACATATACCTTCGACCAAGATATTAGATATTTGAATCCCTACTCCAAATATTGTTCGACTCAAAAAAAAAAATAGTAAATTTGTGATAGTAAAAATACATTAGTTTTGTGATAAAACTAATACTAATAGTAAAAATACATGGTTTCTCAAAAAAAAAAAAAAAACAGAAAAAGTATATGGTGATATACTATTGATGACGTATATTAATGACAACTTATACACCAAAATACCATTTTGAGGGTATTTTTATCATTTGAGAGTTTGGGTTTTGACCGACTTTACCTTTGTGTCATTTTTGCAAATTAATTTTTCATGTGCATATCTATTATTATTGGACCTTTTTAGCTACTATTGCAAGCGATCCTAGTAATTAAATTCTATGATATATTATTTGCCAACATAAACCTTTTTTATTTCAAAAGAACAATTCTCGTGTTAAAATGCATTTTTATAGTAAACACAGTTAGAGATGTCCACGGGGCGGGACGTCTCCGCCCCTCATTTCATTCCCCGTCCCCACAAAATTCCCCATTTAATTTCATGGAGATCATGCTGGGAATTCCCCGAGGAGAATTCGTGGGGATCGAGTTCCCCGCAAAGAATTTTTCTCCGTTTTTTTTTTTGTTTTTTTAAATCTTTTTTATTTTTTTAAATTTATTCTCAACCATAATAGAAATTATTTCTAAATGAATAATTTTCAATATAATTCTATTTAAAGAAAATGTTATAAAATTTCCTAATAAAAACAATAATATACCATAAGTAAAAATACTATAATGTCGAAACAACTTAATTTCTAAAAATTCAAATTTCAATATTACAACATAGTCTTTAATTTTTTTTATAACGAAATAGTCTTAAACTAATTCCTACTATAGTTTTTTTTTTTAAAAAAATTCTATTTATAGGGAATAATATATATATATATATATATATATATATATATATATATATATATATATATATATATATATATATATATTACTAATCGGGGCGGGGGCGGGGTCGGGGACGGAGATTTCCCCTTCCCCATTTAGCCAACGGGGAGAAAAATCTTCTCGCTCCCTCCTCATTCCCCTTGTAATCGAGGATTCCCTGCCCTGTTCGGGGCGGGTCCTCGCGGGGCTCCGACCCCGCAGGTTAAATGGACATCTCTAAACACAGTGAACTTTTTATAATATATCTCTAAATCAATGTTTTTAATACTATCAATGTAAATTAATGTAACTTGCTTGTCTTTTATATATTGGACCAACTGATTTACTCATTGTTGATTTATGGTTGAGCTATTTTAAACACTTTTGAAAAAATTATTTTCAATAAAAAAATTTATTATATCTTCTATTTTTTTCAAAAGTATTTTAAATAATAACTTTATTTGGCTGCAAGTGATTCTATTAATTTTAAATTTGTTTATTCAAAAAAATGTTTTTTAAGTTAGTCTAATTTTTTTTAAGCACTTTTTATTTATTAAGACTTTTTTAAAAACTACTTTTGATCACATAAAATCACTCAATAAGCTATATAAAACACAATTTAAATCATTAATTTTTTCAAAGATGCTTATAGAAAAATCAATTTTGTTCAAAAACATTTTTTCACAAGTTATTCCAAACACACTCTTACTCGTACTTGGTATTGATATATAGTTATCACTGATTTACTCATATTTAGTTAGGTATTTTAGGCATTTTACATATATTTCGACTTGGATTTTAACTATATTTGGAAACAACCCTTAGTTTCATTGTTGATGTCTAAGCATAATCAATTGATTAGGACATCACATACCTCCTTTAGGTCAAAAGTTCAAATCTTCCTCTTTTATATATTGAATTGAAAAGAAAGAATAAAAAAAGAAAAAAGATAAGATAAAGTTGATTGATTTACTAGAAACTTGAGTACAACTAAATAAACACAGTCTTTATAAATTATACATAATAAAAAATTATGACAATATTTTGAGAAGTTTTATTGAGAGTATTGTTATGTTGAAATTGTGATTAAACAAATAATAAGATTAGAAAAAACACAACAGTCACTTTTTAGGAGAATCGTAACAAATTGAGAGATAATTTAAAACGAGTACAAGAACCAAAATGGTTTGTGAAAATTCGAACATTTGACCTTTTAATCAATATTATAATACATTAACTAGTTGATGTTATGTTCAAATTGACAAATTTTAATTCAATTTGATTTTTTTTGTATGGAAATTTGAAAATTCATCCAAATGTCAAAAAATACTAATTAATTTGTTTATTAAATTTTTAATTAATTTTTATGACGGTGCTACTTTTTCCCAGTGCTTTATTGTAGTTCTTCTCTATTTTACTTCTTTGTCCATCTATATTCTCTCTTCTTCTTTCACATCCTATCTTTTTTAGTTTAACATGTGGAACTTCTGACCTTTTGGTCGAGAGCATAATACCTCTAACTATATTTGGATTGACTTTTCCTTTTCTCTTAAAATTTGTAACAAACATATTTTAAGTTTAATTTTAATTTAGTCACCAATATATTTTTGAAATGCTTCTTCATCCTCACTTATCCATAGATTTTTTTAGTTCAACAATGGTAAGATGGACACCAATATGAACATAGCTTAATGGAAAATAAACCTACTATCATTCTAAATGTCGATAGTTCGATCTCCCACCTCTATAATTGTTGAACTAAAAAAATTGTAATTCTAAAGTGGGAGATTGAACCATCGACTTTTAAGATGGTAATAGATATTTTATCTATTAAGTTGTACTTGAATTGATTCTATATGAAGATTCGAACCTCTGACTTGATATATGCCTAAACTAATTAACCTATATTCAAATCGACAACTAGAGATGGTCTTATTAACTACTCAAGTTGCCATAAACATTCATGTTAAATATTACCTTTTCTCTCTTTCTCCTTTTCTTCTTTGAAACAAACTGATCCCTTAAAAAAATTCCCCCTCTTTCTCCTCTCCTTTTTAACAAACTCCCCTAAAAACTTCCACCTATTTCTCCTCTCTTTTAAGTTTTAACAAACTCCCTTCAATTTTTCTCTCTTTAGTCTTTAGATCTCACCTGTTTCTCTCTCTTCTCTCTTTGTCCATTGTCCATTATGTGTTTGATCTTTTTTTTATACTTCTTTCTTTTCTTATAACAAACTCCCAAATTTTATAGTTGATTTTTTTTTTTTGGTCTTTTACTAAGGTGAGATAAGGTGAGATAGAGTTTTTGAGAGGGAGAAACTTAAATCTTAAAGGCGTGTTTGAGGCAGATAGTTAATTACCAACTTTTCCTAAAAGTATTTTAAAGTGCTTTCAAAATTTTTGAAATCACTTTAAATTAATTCATTGAACGTTTAAAATTTTTAAAATATGCTTTTAAAGGATTAGAGAGAGGGAAGAGAGAGAATTCGTGAGGGAGAGAGATCTAATGGCAGAAGATATAGATACCAAAATATTAATTAATTTTAGCTAAATTGTTAATATATAATTTAATAGAAAAAATAATTATAAAATATTAATTAATTTTAGCTAAATTGTTAATATATAATTTAATAGAAAAAATAATTATGTGACATGGGAAAAATAATATATTAGATTATATTTTAAATTTTATATAGTTTAGTAATTAGTTTTGGAACTAAAAAAAAAAAGTAATTACTTTTTGGATTGGTTAGTTTTATCAGCATTTGAATTTAATTAGCTACACCAATTTGATTTGTAATAGTTAATGTTTCATATTATTCAATACAAAAGAGTTTTCTCCTTCGTTTGAGATGAATTTCGTGCTTGTTTAAAAAAGTGTCTTCTTTAACTTTATTTATTTATTTATTGTCCCAACAGGCAACACAGTAGGGACTATTTTGATATTTTCTTAAAACCTTAATGATAGAATTATTGAATTTTAAAACTTTAGGGACCAAATGAAAAACCAACCAACCTTCAATGATCAAAACTTTTTACCTTCAATAATTATAAAAAGTCTTTTTTGTTTTTTTTTTTTTGTTTTTTTTGAAACTGTCTTTTTTGTTAATGATAAAAAAAGTCTTCTTTTTAATTATTTACTTTTCTTGAAATGACATATTGATTCAGGTTAATTTGATTCCTTGGGAAATAGCCCTTTTAATACCTATACCTATACCTCTAATATCCCACAACATTTGAATTATAGATTAAATTATACAAAATAAAATACTAATAAACTTTGAGGTAAATTTTAATTATGCCTATAAATTTTAAAAAAATTTATTTTTATCTTTGAACTTTGAAATTTGTTCTAAAAGATGCCCTTGGAGAGTTTTTTCATTAAAATAAAGTGAAAATTAATGTATAAAAATTGGAAGACATAATGATATTATTTATAATATCATTCACATAAATTGACATGATAATTGATGTGTAAAAACTGATTATGTAAAATGATTTTAAAAATAACTTTTGAAATGAAATAAATGATAATTACGATTTTAATCTTATACATAATTGTAGATAATATCATGTACGCCTTCTAATTTTTTCAGTTAACTGTCACATCAATTTACATCCTTTATTTTAACGAAAAATATATTTTTTTGTATCAATTTCAAAGTTCCAGTGTATTTTGTAGAACAAATTTTAAAGTTTAAGGATAAAAATGAAACTTTTCAAAGTTTAATTAGGGGTATAATTGAAACTTACCTCAAAGTTCATGAGAATTTTGTATAATTTAATCGAATTTTTATTGTAAAAGTACTATTCCAATTAAGTTTCAAATCCTATTTTTATTTTCACTTTTTATTTTTTATTTTTTATTTTTTTGCCATTCTAGTTCTCACGCTTTAAAATAAATAACCTATTTTCATCTTTGAATTTTCATAACACTTTATTATAACTATTGTCGTTATTATTATTATTATTATTTTTTATTTCATTCAACATTTAACTCAAAACACAACTTTATGTATTCCTATGTCAAATTTTGTTTATTACACTAAAAAAAAAATTAATTGCAGCTATCCTACAAAGTTTAAGACTAGAACAAGAAACTTAAAATTAACAAAACAAAATAAATGGAAAGTTGAGGCCCTGTTTGATAATCATTTGGGCCTCGTTTGATAATCATTTGATTTTTTGTTTTTGGTTTTTGAAAATTAAGCCTATAAATATTACTTCCACTTATGAGTTTCCATGTTTTGTTATCTATTTTTTTACATATATTTTCAAAAACCAAGCCAAGTTTTACAAAATTAAAAAAAGTAGTTTTCAAAAACTTGTATTTTGTTTTTGGAATTTGGCTAAAAACTCAAATGTTTCCTTAAGAAAGATGGATACCATTATAGAGAAGATGAAAACCATGTGGAGAAATTGTTTGAAAACAAACATACTTTTCAAAAACCAAATGGTTATCAAACGGGATCTTGGTTTCGAATTTTTTGTTTTTGAAAATTAAGCTTGTTTCTCATGTGTTTCCCTACAATGATTTTCATCTTTTTTAAGTAAACATGTGAATTCTTAGTCATATTTCAAAAACAAAAACAAGTTTTTAAAAACTACTTTTTTTAGTTTTCAAAACTTAACTTGGTTTTTGAAAACATTGGTAGAAAGTAGATAACAAAACAAAGAAACTTATAGGTAGTAACAATGTTTATAAGCTTAATTTTCAAAAACAAAAAACTAAAAACTAAATTGGTATCAAACAGGACTTAGATAAGCAAAGAAAATTTAAACCAAAATTAAATACATATTCATTTTAGCATTTAGAAATCGTACTATCTTCAAATAACAATCCCAAAAGAAGCCTTTTCTATTGAAATTATTTATTTCCCTAACCGCAATTAAGTTGTTAGGGATAATAAGATTTTTCATCTCTATAGCGATTTTTCCTCATTATCCTCATCCCGTTTCACATTTTGGAGAATAAGATTAATTATAGTTAGACAATCTCACAAAGATTTTTGTCTTCTCTATGAGTCTTTACTTTCAATTAAAAAATTGGGCATGAAAAAAAAATTAAAGTCGTGTCCTTTCTTTTTCTATATGTGACACTACAATTTGGTGGGGTTTAGGTTGAATTATTACATTTTTGAAGGATTTATATGTTAGGAGATGAGAAGGACCACTTAGCAATGTGAATTAACGAGCGTGATAATGAGCTTTGGCCGGTGGCGTATTTTTCATATGGTCCTCTTTTACCCATGTTTATCATTCTAATATTCAACTAAAAAGAAGGCCACTTTTATTAATTTAATTGATAAAGACATGGATAACTTTGTGGGAATACATACCTATACATATATATAGTACATATATATAGTATGTAGATGATTCTAAAATAAATATATATAATATTTTAGCTAGTTAAGGTATGTTTAAAAAAAATTGTAATGATTTAACCCTTTTTTCTTGTTTCATTTTAAAAATATGATCATTTGTGCAATGATTTAAACGTATAGTGATTTTAGTTGATACAGTCGTCAATTAATTATATTAGTTATATTTAAGTTAATAATTGACTAATAAATTTGATGTGAATTAGATGTTGATAATTAATTTATTTGCATACCGATATGATGTTAAGCATATTTCAATTCATTTAACTTAAACATAGCTCAACTGGTTAAGAATATCTTCAGCCAAAAGATCGAAGATTTGAATCTTCCCACCCCACATGTTGAACTAAAAAAATATATTTCAATTTAACTATTTTTACAATTGGTTAATTACAAGTTTGATCTCTGAACTTTGAATTTTGTGTCTAATAGGACATTAAACTTTCAATTTTGTGTCTAATAGGTTTGTGAATTACTAAAAATGTTGAATAGGACAAAAACCTATTAGACACAAAATTGAAAGCTTAGGAACTTAATAGACATAAAATCAAAAGTTTAGGCACTTATTAGATACTTTTTAAAGTTTAAGGACCTATTAAACATAAAATTAAAAGTTGAGGGACTTATTAGATATTTTTTAAAATCTAGGGACCTATTGACACAAAACTGAAAAATTCAAAGACTAAACTTGTAATTTAACCTTCACAATTTCATGATTAAATATGGTATAGTATTTTTTTTTAAAAAAAAATACTATTATAAAATTATTTTTACATTGTAGTTTATGGTCGGCAAGTTTTACCTTCACAATTTCATGATTGAATATGGTATGAAACTCAAAAGATTTGACAAGTTCTACCTTAAATTAAAAAAAAAGGTGGAATGTCAAAATCAACAGTCAAGACATTGATTATTCAATCCTAATAAAACTGTTCTCTCTCACACATAGTTAAATTATTAATGTGGTTTGAACTCAACCCCATTCTTCCTTTGAAAGCATATGAAACCCATTCCAAATGCATTGGGAGAGGGAGTACATTACAATTAATTGAAACATTAATTACATATTTCATAATAAGTATAGAAAAAAGAGAGTTATTTTTATACACACTTTCTTAATAGATATGTTGTTTTGTCATATGGGTCCACATGGTTCTACTAAATTTCCCCCCTTAAAATTGCTCATTACTTTATGACTCTGGTTTATTTTTTTGTGGCTCAAGATATTAGTAATATCTACTTATATATTAAATCTAGCATCAATAAACCAATACAAATGGTCATACTCCAGATATTGTTGAACTCAAAAAAAAGAAAAAAAGAGAAAATATTCAATACTACTAATGATTAAAATATCGATATTGAAATTTCAATTTTACAAATATATTGATAGATGTATCGATAAAATATTGATTTCGACGAATATTTTTAAGTTAAAATATCATTTTAGTCCCTGTACTTTTGGTTTTGTTCCATTTTGGTCCCTATATTTTCAAATGTCCAATTTTAGTTCTTGTACTTTCAATAAAGCTTGAAATTGGTCCCTATGATAAGTTTGAAGTTAATTTTTATCGAAATTGGTTAAATAATAATAATAATTTTAATGCAAGAAAAACATAATGTGAACATATTTCCAAAATTTATAAAAGAAAAGCTAATAGAAAATATTTTTTTATGAAAAAAACAACAATGAACTAACGATAGAGACCAATTTTAAGCTTTATTAAAAGTACAAAAACTAAAATTAGACATTGAAAAATACATTGACCAAAATGGAACAAAGTCCAAAGTACATAGACTAAAATGGTATTCTAACCATATTTTTATAAATAAAAATGTATAAAAATTATTTAAATTTATAATTAAATTATTTTTACTTCCAAATTGAGTTATAAATCTTACTATTAATGTTCATATTTATGATTTTTTTTAATGTTTTATGGGTTTTTATAAAAATATCAGAGATATCCATTAATCATCAATATCAATGTCAAACCCTCCAATTTACATATATATTTGACCATATCGACAGAAATTTTCATCCGTAAATACTACTATAATAAATACTACTTCCACTAGTATTCAAATAAAAAAATCATGTTTCTTCAAAATAAAAAAAATCATCTACGTCGGCTATATCTTTTTTACTTTTATTAATAACCGGCCAAAGTTACTTTCTAATTTGGCACGTTTTCCAAGTAGATCCACTTGAATTGGGCTTTTTCTTTAATCATTGACTAACTCCATTTAAATTAAAAAAATTTAGCCAAACCGACCTATAGGCTATAATAAAGAGAGAGAAATTTCATATAGTTCATAATTACAAAACCACCAAAAAGAACCATCTGACCAATAAATTTCTCTGAAACAATCTCAAAGTTAAATACAATTTATATCTACATTAATACTGAAAAAAAGTATTATACAAATTAATTTTCATACAAACTCAAAGATATTTACATTTATATATCCAGTGGAAGGGGAAGAAGACTACTTTTTGTAATATTTTTCTTTTCTTTTCTTTTCTTTTCTTATAGCTCAGATATTATTTTTACCTTACAGATGAATGACTGTGCATGTATGTTTCTACCCAAAAAGGAGAGAAAAAAAAAAAAAAAAACTCTGTTGCATAAATTATTATATGTACAGAAGACCTGTGCATATAATATATATACCAATTTGGAAGTGAAACTTTATTGGAAGCCTTTGACAGATTATAGATCTGTCATTCCAAATCTAGCAAGAAGAACTTTATTCCTGCTTTGTAAGTCAAAATACCTGTCATCTCACAGTTGCCACCATTTACGATTTTCCATTCTCTTAGCCAGTTCCTTGGCCATATCTGCAAAGTTTTCGGCTCCATTCTTCAGTTCTTCGGTTCGTTCACTGAGTTTCTGGTGCAAATTGAACAAGAAAAGTAAGAGGTTGCATTGATTGTATGGCGGATTATTCAATGACTTGCAGATATTATTGTTTTTCAAAATATTGATGGCATATTCATTTAGTTTTTAGAAGAGTGAGAGAATCCAAACAACTAGAATGATATTGAAATATAAAAGATAAAGAACTATAAGATAATCCAAGTAATTTTATTTTATTATTTTTTTGGTATGAAACCGAGCTTTCATTGAGAATAATGAAAGAATGTACAAAGGGCATACAAAAAACAAGCCCACAAAAAAGGAGTCCACCTACTCACTAACTACATAAAAGGACTCCAAACTAAAAGAATCAAACCAAGTAATTTGAAGTATTTGGACCGTCCCTTTCTTGAGCAATCTCACTCAAACCTAATCCAACTGAACTATGTCTGGTTTCATCCTTTCCTAACCCCTCAATTTTATAATAAATCACCACAACAACTTCCTTAACTAATTACTAATATATCCTTAATAATCTAATAATATTTTTAATTCTATCACAATGGTAATTCCTATCATTACCCACCCTTGAGACAAGCTCAAGATAAGGGAATTACAATATAAATCCCCCCAGTATTCGAGGCAATTGGAACCTCCCCTCTTGAGATACCACTCAAGCCTAAATCAACTAAACAATTGCCTACCTTCATCTTGTCTCATTCCCTCTATTTATAACAAAACCCTCTCAACAAACCCCTTAGCTAATTACTAACATATCCTTAATACCTTACTAATATTCCTAATTTCATCCTAATAGTATTCCTATCAACGACCAATGATTCCGGTTCTTGTTAATCATAATCTAGCCTTTTCCATTTCCTAAACTCATCTACCTTTTTCCCAGATGATTCATATGATATGTTGAACGCCCAAAATTCTGCACTAACTGAATAGTAAACTATTTCATATACGGTTTTGACTAGTCAAATACCGGATTATAGTTACAGAAATAAGAGCAAAAACAACAAAGGTAAGTCTCCATATAATTTTAGTATTCAATGGTGGTGATTCCTAACATGTTTGCTGTTGGCTGTGGCTACATTAAGTTGTTTCAGAAGTCCAAAGTAGAGAATAATCATGAAGCAAATGCAGTAGTTTGCCTATAAGAATCTAATCTTTCTTTTTTTTTTTTTTTTTTTTTAATGAATAACCAAACTTTCATTGAGAAAAAATGAAAGCATATAAAGACATAAAAAGAAAGAAAAAAAAAACCCACAAAAGGGAGTTAAACTACAAAAAGGGGCTCCAATCTAGTATATAAGACCTAGAGGATAATTACAAAAAGGTCTCTTTACCGAAGTCCCAAAAAATACATAGAATCGATATATCACAAGAATCTAATTTCTTGAAGTTAGGCTTCAATATTTCCCTATTTGATCGATATATCACTCAATTCAACAGCATTTTATGACATTCATATCTCATAAGCAACCAAACCTATTATGTGCATTGGAAGATGTAAAGATAAAACAGGCATTAATTGTAAAACATACATCAAGCTTCTGCTGGCGTTCTAATAGCTTATTCCTTGCTTCTTCAGCTACCGTATAAGCACTCTGGAAAAACTTTTAGCAGTCAGAGAACATTCATGATTCACCAAAGAAAGGTAAAAACTATTCCAAATCATTATAACTAATACCCCAGCTTTTCTGTATTTGGCCTTAATTTCCTCAGCTGTCCTCATTTTAGGTTGTGAGTCAGTACTTGCACCTTCAAATAGCTTTTCCTTCTCTGACTTCTTGCCTTCATCAATGTCAAAATATGAGTGTAAAATGTAACAGAAATCGAGAAACTAACAGCAGATGAGAGTAATAATACCTTCCTTTTCATTCTTGCTTGTCTTGGGTGAAAACTGAACAATTACAGGTTCATCAATTTTAATGTCATCTGCATCAGAAAGAAATGCAGATTCAGAAAGAGAATGGAAGGGAAGGGTACTAAAGGAGTACAGTAAAAGCACAAGAATAGAACCTATATCAAGCTCGATAACATCTTGCCCATCGGTCACGCCTTTGGAGGGCTTTAAAAATGGAGGAAATGCGAACAAACTCTCCAGATGTGCATCATCCAGTTTACAAAGGCCAAGAGGGTCCACATTGTTTTCTACTTTACCACCCTTGAAGCCCTTAACAACACTATCTAAAATCCCAGTAGTAGGAGCACCCTTTGACAGTTGAAACGAGACAGCATTCAGAATTCCTGATAGAATAATTTTAAAGGCATTGAAAAATGGCCAGAAAGTAGAGCAATATTACGTGTTTGTTCTGGCTTGGATAAAAGTTGTCCGAGGCCTCTGCAGCAGCTTCAAGGACTTTATCGTGGAGGCAAGGCAAAGATTCAGGAATCCTAAAAAATGAAGAATATCATCTCGAATTGATGACGTAACGCTATCCATGAACTTAAAGATTAAAAGCTTGAAAGGAAGAAGACACACTAATCCCCTCATAACGCACACACACACACAATATGACATTGGGAGAAAAACCTGAAAGCATTTTCGTAGATCAATAGAGACACAACTGCAAACTCAGTCCCATTTAACTGTAAAATCAAATCATCATTGGAGTAAGTAAATCATGATTCAAAGCTATCAAACTAAAATAAATTAGTCATGATCATCATGGTTTGATAGTTATCCAGAACAAAATGATAAAAAAAAATATGCAGACAATTTGTGTGTGATGCATCTGGAAGCATCACACGTAAGAAGATTGAGAAAATCCAAATAAATGCAGTGCAAGAAATATGTATATTTGGGGTCAAATACATAGAGTGTTCATTTCTCTTAATCGTTTGATAATGATTTCAATTTTTCTATTTCTGTTTTTCTTTGTTTTTAGACTTTTTCTTCCATGTTTGCTTTTACAATTAAAAACTGAGATTTGGTTTGAATACTAGTCTGTGTTTTTTTCTTAGTACTTTTGAAGTTGAAAACAACAAAAAGTATAAATGCTTGTTTTGACAATAATTCTGTATCCATGGTATTTGAGAAAATAAAGAAACATAAAAACTTATTTATATTTTTCTAAGGTGAACCCCTTTAGACCATACATTGGTAAACAACGTTATACATTGGTAAACAAAGTTTATGTATTATGGAAATTTCTAGACACAACTCTACTCATTGATATCCACTACTATCAGCTGTTAGGGCCAATCTAGTACAAAATTCACCCTTGCCCTGTTTAGTGGAATTCTGGTTTGGATTTGTTTAACCTACTAAGTAAAAAATATGTTAAATGTTACGATACAAGATAAATGTTACATTTTATGGGTTACTAATGATACATGTTGCATTTCACATATGTTCGTGTATATGGAACTCAGCCTACACTATTAGAAGAGCTACTTGATAAATATTTCCAACGTTGACCTACTCCATAGATTGTACAGATGTGAAGACAAGATAGGAGAGGCTAATGAGCAGTGCAGGCCATGTGATAATCACATGTATTAAATATTTTAACTCTATATATTTTGGTTGAACTTACGTTTACCGTTATGTTTTGATCGGCTTGGCCATTAAGAGTTTTGTAAAATTCAGTTTTCAAATCTGAACTCTTTTAACAGTAATAAAATTTCTCAACTAAAATCATTTTCAGTCACTATTATTATTTGATTGTTTAATGAAAAGTTCTATGCATGTAATGATGTACAATGTCTCTAACATGACATCTGAAGACTAGGGTCGTTATGTGGAATGTATACAAGTAACAAGAGGAAGAGGCTATAGTGCGTGACAAAAAGTATTTAGAGACTATCATGTGAGAAAAATGTACTACAAGTCATAAAAGAAATCAAATAGAAGGGGTTAACAGAGAAAAATGTCTGGAAAGAGAGTGAAAGAATACATAGATGTAAAACGAGAAAACAAGTGAACGCAGACCAAAAACCTATCTAAAGAGAACGTACTGAAACATGCATAAAGAGACTGAGCATGAGAGAAATTAGCACAAAGGAAGTAATATGATAAAATGGGAATAAAAAGAAGATAGTGGAGTTATGTAAATAGTGTAGACAGGGATCTGTGACAGAGTTTAGGTGAAAGATTGAGAGAGTAGCGAAAGAAGATATGTAGAAAGTGTAACTGATGAGAGAAATTCTACATAGAAGAGGGCAGATTTCCATTTGTAATATTAACTGAGATAAAATATTGCCACTAGAAATTCAGGGGAGAGAGAACCAGCATGATTTGCCCATCATCAGAAGAACAGATTGTTTTGTCCATGTTTGTCTTGAAGTTCCACCGTAGAATTGACATCAAGGAACTTTCCCACACCACTTCCTCAAGATTTTGAAAGGATCTGTTTAGAGATAGAACCACTTGCAATTAACTATTAATACAACCAAAGTACCATTGCTTAAGCTAAAACAGGTAGGATGCATGGTTTATGGAAAAGGAAAAGGGTGCTACTAGAAAATATATCATTTGGTTTGATGTACAGATTATTGCTGGTAATTTGAAAGGATGTATGGGTTGAAAACAAAAAAAACTGTTTTAAGTTTTAAAATTTGAAAACAACTTTCATATCCACAAAACTCTTTGGCAGATTGTTTTTTACTAGACATTTCTCCTTCTTAAAAAAAAGGCAGCAAATAACATGAACAATAATTTTCTGTTTTAATGTAGTTTCTGTTCATTCCCTGATAAGAAATTATACGATTGGTAAAGTAAAACAGAGTGGAAAAATCTCCTAGCCGATGGATGTAACTTGTAAAGTTTCCCAATCCCAGTTGGTACAAACGTAAGAAATGAAATAATCTGAAAAAATTTAGACAAGGAGTCCACGAAGAGGTCCGAGAAATAAAAGGAAGAAAAGAGGAAGGGAGGAAAAAGAAAGAGTACACTCCCAAATTTTTTCCCTTAGTCTTCCAAACATTAGAAGAATCTCTTTTTTATTTTTGATAAGACGAACATTGGAAGAATCTCCTATTTCTCTCATCCAAATATTCCATAGCAAGGCACAAGTTTCATTGGACCAAATTAGTTTAGCTTTCTTTTTACTTCACCAAATAAGAAAGAATTGATGAAGAGGTCCATAACCTCCTTAAGAAAGCCACCTGAAAGTTGAATCTAGTCGGAAGATTGTTGCTACAGACAACTAACCAAACGCAGCTAGAAAAGACATGATATGCATCCCTATTAGTCCTCATTACTATTTTGAAAGAAACCAAAAAATTGGAATAGAAACTGTATGGAAAACTTGAAGGTTAAGCAAATATAGAAAAATGCCGAGTGAATCGAAACACTTGGACACCTCCCCTTTAGCAAGCTCAAGCCTAAAAAACCATATAACCCACACAGTCTCATTCAACTGACTCAACGTTTCTAGTTGATGTATTTCCCCAACGTTTCTTTGAATATCCTCAACAACCAACTCAACTGACTGCAAGCATTTAGTTGTAGTGAATGGTGAGAGGACGGTTGTTTGCTCCGCCTCTTGGCCAATGGAAGAAGCTTCCACCGTGATTGCAACTTTCTTGTCTGCCATCAGCGCCCAAATCTTGGAGCTCTGATACCAATTTGGTGTATACCAACTGAAGGAATTTCTAATTCAATCTGAATAATGCACTCTGTGATACAATGGAGGGAAGTATTTATACAAAGTAACCAATAACTAACTAATTACCTAGAGAACCGGTTAAAAGAGTAAAATAACCATAACAGCCGGTTAACATAAAAGAGAAAATTAAAGTAAAAGCCCTCTGTTACTACTAATACATCAAAAAGTGACAGAGAACCATTCTGAAAAGAAGCTTTAAACCTTTAACTGAATCTTCAAACACAAATAGAAACCTCCAAAGAGAAAAACGTAGCTGACAACTTGCTAACAACTAAAAATGTGAACCTCAAAAAGAACCAGAAAAAACCAACTGCAAGCTTTCAAAAACCCGAAGAAGTGAGCGAACAACCAACAAGAGCCTAATCCACTTATAATCCAAGAGAAGAACTTCAAATGGGGCTAGGATCTCCCAAATTGAAAATGTTGGGTAGGTAAGATCTAAACATTTCCTATAAAAGAGCTTAGAAAGCCCACTTTTTGAACTCTGGAGTCTGGAATATTGAAGGGTCTTCTAATATTAAACATCCAATAACTATAAGAAGAGTTCTTAATGGTGCCTTCTTCTTTTTATAGACTTGGAATAGGTTTTTCATAATCTCCCTTGTGTTTGCATGACTTTCCATCCCTTTTGTACTTTTCACCAATCAACGGAAAGCAAGTTTCTTATTTAAAAAGAAAAAGCAATTAGGATATACCAATGTTATAAGAGAAAAAGAAAAAGGAAAGGTAAAAGAAGACACAATATAGAAAAATGATTCCTCTCAATAGTTAAGAAAATAATTGAACCTAGTTCTCAAAATTATTCTTGTTTCTAAACAAAACTCAAATTTTGATTCTTAAAAATTGGCAAAAAGATAGCACATTCAGAACTTCACCTGATCTCAATTATACCATTTTGGTAAAGAACAACCAAGCCAGACACTTTACCGTCCTTCTTTAACATTGTAGTCCAACAACATGGTTTTGAAAGATTCACTTTCTGTAAAAACTTATTCTCACCCTAGAATAAGGACGCTCAACATATTAGCAAAAACATATTAGAAATGGAGGAAACATGATAAAAACACCAGAAGGCACCTCATTCATTGGCTTCAAGGGATGCAGGTATAATGCTGTCTCACAGCAAAGCAAAATGAACAAGTTAGCAATTGTTATATCTAAATTTGCAATTCCACTTGAGTTATCAGCTCCAACTTCATGCAATGTACTTCCAGAGTGGGCATTGGCAGGTGAATAGCTTTCTTCACTGATTTTCAGAGTGCTCGGTTCATAAGTTCCACCAAATGCTTCAGGTGATAAGTAATCACCCTCTGAGCAAAAACTTAATGTGACTAAAACAGATCCAAAAATAGCAAGAGAAAAGAAACAGTTTTTTTTTCTAGTGAGATACATACCAACAATATGCATGGATATTGAAGTCAACTCCTTTGCATTTGTTGATTGGGAGCTGATGATTTCACCGGTAGTATTATCGAGGACAACTAAATCTGATTTCTTGGTCATTACAAGCAAAATTCCCTTTCTGGGAGGATTAACAATTTTAGGTACAGACTCCTCGGAACTAGCCTCCAAGTGATTTGTATCTGGAAATGATTTGATAGCAAGAGATATGACTGGAGATCTTGACTTGGAGACATCGTTTGTCAGATATAGCATTGATAATGTGTTAGTATCAATCACCGCAACCTGTATTAAAAATTCACAAGAGTAAGCATCCAGAATGTATTGTGCTTATGATTGAGAATACTTGGGGCAGTAGAATAGAAACAATGGTCGATCAATGAACTTTGACACTTTAATAAATAAACATGATGTGCACGATAAACTCACCTGTCCACATTCAAATCCGATAGCAAGGATAGCTCCACAGTTCTCAAAGCTTAGAGTGCTAACAGAAGAATTTACAAGAGAAAACACAGCTACACATTGGATCCCTTCTTCTCCATGCATATTATGAACTACAAGCAAGTTAGAAGTAAAGGAATATTACTAATAAAAATACAGTAGTAATATATTCGTCATGCTACTTTTGGAGAAAGAAAAGATAAAAGTTATTACACTTAAGAGGAACAAACACTTGACAACCAACTGGCTGCCTTCAATCAGTCACATCTTTTATGCCTACTCTTACTAACAAACACTTATTCTGTCTATTTGCTAACTGCACAAACAAGAGCACCTTTACTCCCTCACCACTGAGGCCCGCCATCACTATTCATAATGAACTCTAAATAATAGGCTCATGAACTCTCCTCCTCAAAAAGGTAAAACAAATTGGAGGTTTTTAACCTGTAAAACGCACAAAAAAACACACCACAAAGGAATATAGAGAAACCAATATTGTTCTATTGAGAGCTCTTCAATGAACAATGGGTTATCTCAGCCAATTGTATTGATATGAACAAGGAAAAACAAGATGAACACATCCAAACACTCTAGCTATTCGAGAGAACTAGGATCTCTCCTTTAGACCTAATTGTCCACAAAATTCCACACCACACTACAAACCCCAAAACCCCTACAAAAACCCCTCACACACTGACCATACCACAAAGGCACGATCCCAAAAGGCTCCCACACTAACCGTTTTTGTTACTTTCCCTTTTTACCCTTCCTTTTATACGTATGCGCACTATAGGAGGTCTCACATTTTCATTCCTATTTATACCCTTGCTTAAACTTTCATCTTCTGCTTAAGGCAACAAGGAAGAAAGTGTTGCTTCGAATGGAGTTTACACCAAGATATAGCATAATATATAACGAGATTGCTTCGAAAGGCTTTCCCAACTGACTAAAAGGGAAGCATATGAGTAAGTAGCAAAGATAGATGAGAGTTTACACCAAGATATAGCATAATATATAACGAGATCAAAGAAAGCCTCGAAGGATAGCTCTTTTTCCTGGAAAACTCTGTGGTTTCTTTCTTCCCATTAAGTCCGCCCCGTAGTGGCTCTCTTGTCGTAGTCAAGATATTGTCCCTTCTATTGGTTAATACCTCCAGTTCACAAAAGGAAGAATCAGATGAGCGGCAGATTCCTAACACTAATGTTGAGCTGAGTTTTAGTTTGAAACTTAGTTGAGGTGTTAAAGAGCAGGCTGGGCTTCAGATTTGATCCCTTTGCTAGTTTTAGTTATGATATGAAAAATTGGGTGTATGCCCACCTAGCTCCAAATGAGGAGTATTAAATCACCAATCAACCCAAAAGCATAAGCTGAGAGGTTATGGTAAATTTAATATTATATCAACACTCTAACACTCCCCCTCACTTGTGAGCTTGGAAATTTGTCAAAGGCCCAACAAGTAGAAATCAGTATTAATTGTGGAGGAAACGACTTTGCAAGGGTTTGAACACAGGACCTCCTGCTATGATACCATGTTAAATCAACAATCAACCCAAAAGCGTAAACTGAGAGGTTATGGTAAATTTAATATTATATCAACACTCTAACACTCCCACTCACTTGTGGGCTTGGAAATTTGTCAAAAACCCAACAAGTAGAAATCAATATTAATTGTGGAGGAAACGACTTTGCAGGGATTTGAACACAGGACCTCCTGCTCTGATACCATGTTAAATCAACAATCAACCCAAAAGCTTAAGCTGAGAGGTTATGGTAAATTTAATATTATATCAACACTCTAACAAGGGGCAACCTTCTCTATTCATTCCATTCCTAGGAAAGGACCATAAAAGTCGTGGAGCCAACTTTTGCATTCGACTCCAATGGAGTATTGTTGATAAGGTAACCTTAGAAAAACCAAGTCCCCTACTTGATATTACACATCTCTATGGTAATTTTCAACATTAGCTTTCATGCCTTGTTGAGCTCATACTAGTTGAAACTTGAAACTTGAGACCATCCAAAATGATAACCTATACTTTTGAGAAGCTAATCAATTGGGGACACCGGTGAAAATGATGCCTATGGCAGACCAATAAAGGAGGTACTTGGCCGTACAACAGTTTGACCAAAGTAGTTCGGGTAAATGGTAAGGAGTGTTATACTAGTATTTCATCTGTGACACGCATGTAGCCCAACTTTTGGCTAGTCAAATGCAAAACATCGTAGATATATTCCAAACAATTGTTGATCACCCTTCATTGGTCATCCGTCCAGGTATGATATACCATGCCATAATCCTATATGTAATAACTGTCATTTGAAGTTAGCACAACTCTTGCCAAAAAACACTCATAAACACAGACCCTATACAATAGGGCAGGCTTTTAGTATGCCAGATAGCCTCCAAATCTCATTATCTAGCCTTTAGCCATTTTTCTTCTAATCCACAATACATCAGATTATTTGAAAATTCTCCAATAGACACCTTATGACAGCTGTGTGCATCTCAGTACATAAGGATGTCATTAAAGGTAACTGTAGTTTTGGGAGAAAATGATAATTGTATTCTCTAATCTCAAGTGAACAAGGAGATATATTACAAACAAAATACAGAAAAGGAAACATATAAAAATAGAATAAAATAAATCTACACTCCCCCTCAAGCTGGATTATATATTGACAAGCCAAGCTTGGAGTTGAATTCTTCAAAGCTTGTCCTTGGTAATGCTTTGGTGTGTATGTCAGCAACTTGATGACCAGATGGAACATAGTTCCACTATGTTTTTGTTGACCTCCTCAAATTTGAAATCTCAATCTATCTCTATGTGCTTTGTTCTGTCATGATGAATGGGATTCTTTGCAATACTGATGGTTGATTGACTATCACAAAACACTTTAACTGAGCTTTGAGTGGCAACCTTCAGCTCTGTCAAAAGTTTCTGAATCCATATTCCTTCATAGATTCCTAAAGCAAGAGTTTTGTATCCAGCTTCTGCACTGCTTCTTGCTACAAAGGCTTGTTTCTTACTTCTCCAAGTTACCAAATTACCCCAAACATAGGAGCAATAGCCAGTCATAGATTTTCGGTCAATTAATTCTCCAGCCCAACTAGCATCAGTGTAGAGTTCTACCAATCTATTTGAAGACTTTTTGAATAATAGTCCATGACCTGGAGTGCCTTTCAAGTATCTCAAAATCTTGTTCACAGCTCCAAGATGACGTTCATTTGGATTGTTCATATACTGGCTAACAATGCTAACAGAGTATGCAATGTCTGGTCTTGTATGTGACAGGTAAATTAACTTTTCCACGAGTCTTTGATGCATACCTTTGTCAACTAGAATAACATCTTCGGTTTGCTGTAGAACTAGATTTGGATCCATGGGTGTTTCTGCAGGTCTACACCCAAGGTTTCCCATCTCCTTTACTAATTCTAGGATATACTTTCTCTGAGAAATTACAATACCATCGTTTGATCATGCCACTTCCATGTCTAGAAAGTATCTCAAGCTTCCCAGATCTTTGATTTCAAACTCAGTTGCAAGCATCCTTTTAAGGTTGAGAATTTCTTCTAGATCATTCCCTATAATGATGATGTCATCTACGTATACAATCAAAATTGCAATTTTGTTATTTGAGGATTTCACGAACAAGGTATGATCAGCTAGACATTGATAATAGCCACTTTTAATCAGAGTTTTAGTGAATCTATCAAACCATGCACGTGGAGATTGTTTTAAACCATACAGAGATTTTCTTAACTTGCACATCAAGTTGCTATTAGATTTGTCTTCCATTCCAGGTGGAATTTACATATAAACTTCTTCTTCGAGATCACCATTCAAGAATGCATTCTTGACATCAAGTTGGTGAAGAGGCCAATCTTGGTTAACAACTAGAGACAACAGAACACGCACAATATTCAATTTTGCAACAGGGGCAAAAGTTTCTTGGTAATCTATCCCGTATGATTGAGTGAAACCCTTCGCAACAAGCCTTGCTTTAAATCGTTCCACACTGCCATCAGATCTGTATTTAACCGTAAAAATCCATTTGCAACCAACTGGATTCTTTCCATGAGGAAGCCTTGTAAGAATCCATGTTCCATTGCTTTCAAGAGCTCTGATTTCTTCGTCCACTGCCTTTTTCCATTTAGGATCTTTGAGTGCATCATGAATGTTTTGTGGAATGTGAATACTGTCCAATTGAGAATGCTTTATAAGAAGGGAGCAATTTGCCATATGCAACATACTTTTCAATGGGATGGCTAGTGCAACTCCTAACACCTTTTCTTTGAACAATGGGTAAGGTCAGATCATCAATTACTAGTGCCATAAAGGTATATTCTCATCAGTGGAATTCAACGAAGATGGATCTGGTTCAGGTGGTTGACATTCTTGGTTGTGCACATCAACCTCTTTTCTTCTTGTATAAACAATAGGCATGTGAATTTGTGAGGCTTCAGGAATATTAGACTCAGAAATAGGTGGCTCATGTACAGTAAGGGCTTCAGGAATACTAGACTCAGAAACAGGTGGTTCAATTATGGGAATAGTAGGAATGACTGAAAAAGACTCAACATCTAATGGCTCAAATTCCCTCATATTCTCCCCCTGAATTTGAAAGTTGGTAAAGAAAGAATGATTTTCAAAGAATGTAACATCCATGGATGTATACATTTTTCTAGTGGTTGGAAAATAGCATATGTACCCCTTGTTGTGGGATGCATGCCCTAGAAAAATGCACTTGATAGATTTTGGATCAAGTTTAGACTTGTGAGGAGAATGGTTATGAACAAAGGAAGAACAACCAAACACCCGAAGAGGTAAATTTGAAGACAAGTTTTGGAATTGGGGGTGAATTTGGAGGAGGACATCTCGAGGGGATTTAAAAGTGAGAACACGACTAGACAGTCGGTTGATAAGAAAAGTGGCAGTTGAATAGCATCCCCCAAAAATGTTTTGGAACATTAGTAGCAAACATGAGAGAACGAGCTACCTCAAGAAGATGTCTATTTTTTCATTCAGCAATTTCATTTTGTTGAGGAGTGTCCACACATGAACTAGTGAACAATACCATGAGATAAAAGATATGGACCAAGAGTCAAATTGAAATAGTCTCGAGCATTGTCCATTCTGAGAACTTGAATTTTACTTCCAAATTGAGTAGAAATCATAGCATGGAAAGAACGGAAAAGATTCGATGTTTCAGATTTGTCCTTCATTAGAAAAGTCCAAGTCGTACGGTCATCAATAAAGGTGAAGAACCATCATGCTCCCAATATATTTTTCACTCTAGAAGGCCCTCAAATATCACTGTGGATAAGGGAAAACAGTTTTGAAGATTTATAAGGCACACTAGGATAAACATTTCTTGTGTGTTTAGAGAATTGACAAGTTTCACACTGAAAAAAGTTCGGTCTTTATTGATAAATAAACTAGGAAATAACTTTTCGAGATACATGAAATTTGGATGACCAAGGCGAAACTTGACTTTCAATTGACAAGGACTCTGACTTGGAAACAAAACTAACAGACTTGAAACAAGACTAGGACTAGGACCGAAGACCGAACTTGAAGGCCACTTTTCTTGAAGAAGATAGAGGTCACCATGTTGTTTAGCACTGCCAATCACCTTCCCCTAATCCACCTCCAAAAATTCACACAAGTTTGAGTAAAAATTAGAGATGCAGTTCGAGTCACCAGTAAGTTTGCTAACTGAAATCAAATTGAAGTTCAACTTAGGAACATAAAGCACATTAGAGAGAACGAGATCATTTGTCAATTTTGTTGATCTTGTTCCTGTAACATCAGAGAGAGATCCATCAGCTATTCGAACTAACGAATAACCAGGTTGGGATTTGAACTGGTGAAATAAGGTAATGTCGTCAGTCATATGGTCTGATGCTCCAGAGTCCACGATCCAAGGTTTGAGCTTGCTATGTTGCATAGAAAGACAAGAAAAACCAGTACCTTGATAAGCAAGATTGCTAGAAGGTTTCTCAACCAAAGAGAGATGACCAATGATTTCTTGTAACACTTCCAATTGTTCCTTTGAGAAAACAGCACAAGTTGTTGGATGCGGAGAAGGGGAAGTAATAACATGAGCATGGTTTTCTGCCTTCACTTTCTTTGTTGGTTTCCAGTCTGCTAGTTTGCCATGAATTTTCCAACAAGTTTCTCGTACATGTCCCACTTTTTTATAGTGATCACACCAAGGACGATTGCCCTTTTTGAATTAGCTATCTTGAGATGAACTGTGTGTCAGCATGGCTGAAACCTCTGGTCCAACAAATTACCCAGTCTCAGGCATCATCAGTTGTTTTTTATTCTCCTCACGTCGTACTTCAACAAATGCTTCTCTAAGAGAATGTAGGTCTTTTGCTCCCATTATTCTTCCCCTTACGTCATCTAGCTCCTTATTAAGCCCTAGAAGGAACCACAGTATCCTCTTTTTCTCAATTATCTTCTTGAAAAGTGCCATGTCTTTTCCACACTTCCATTCGTACGTTTCGTACGTATCCAAATGTTGCCAATTGCAAACAAGAAGATTGTAATACTAAGTAACATTAAGTTCACCTTGACGTAGATCATATAATCGAGTTTCAATAGCCAGTAGAGCAGATGAGTTCTCAGAGCTAGAGTAGGTTTCACGGGAAAAGTCCCATATCTCTTTTGTTGTTTTGAACAATAGAAAGTTCTCTCCAACCTCTAGAGTCATAGAGTTTAGTAGCCAAGACATGACTAAGTGGTCATCAGTTTTTCATTATCAAAATTTTGGGTCTTCCGCCTTTGGTGCATGGGAATCGCCGATTAGATGACTATCTTTGCCATGACCACAAATATATATGAAAACTAAATGATTCCATTGAAGAAAATTGTGACCTTGAAGTTTATGATTAGTCACAATTTGAGAAGAGGAATCATGAGGTTAAGAGGAGTTTTCAAAACTTACACTTGCTAACCCATGTTTCGTCATTTGCAACTATTGGAAAAAATGATGAAGAAACCCCAAAAAAAAAGGTTCAGACCTCGAAGAAACTCTTTCCAAGCAGTTTTGGGGACCCACGATTCAAACAAACGACAGACGAACAATGAGGCAAACGAGCAGCGAACGAACAGCATTGGGTGAACAGAACCTGCGGACGAGCACCGGCATAGGACGATGACGGACGTGCTGCGACAAGCAGATGCGAACCGACGGCAGAAGTGTTGCGACAAGCAGACTTGAACAGACGCAGATGCTAGCATATGCGAACAGCGGTGAGTGTGTCGCAGGAAGAAGTGCTTGCCGGTGAGATTAGGGTTTCTGACGGCTAGGGTTTTATTTTAGGGTTTGCTTGATGCCATGTGTAGTTTTGGGAGAAAATGATAATTGTATTCTCTAATCTCAAGTGTACAAGGAGATATATTACAAAGAAATACAAAAAGGGAAAGATATAAAAATAGAATAAAATAAATCTACAATAACTCTAGAAAATATTGCTCATCAATAGTGGAGAATTTATGTACAAAGATATACCTTCATTTTTAGTCTCTGTCACATAGTGTAAACTTGCCCCTTCCAAGCTCCTAACTAGTTTGTAAAGACGAACCTACAAAATCCCAAACGTGGATAAAGCCACCTGATCATTTATTTCAACTCTCTTAAAAGATGGGAACTTAAAAGAATAAATGACATTACCAGACCACATTCATTGCCCACAGCTACGGTTAGAGTGACCGAGCAAAAGTCCAAAGCTGATATCGATGCACTTAAACCAACAACATTTAAACCTTTTACCTGTACATGATACATGCCATTTTCAAATATGCACTATTGATTGGACTCATGAGTTTGCTCATAACTAACATAAACAAAAGAGGTTATCTGCAGAATATAATTGGAACTTGCAAGAAAACATAGCATGAAATACAAACCTCAGGCTCTAAATAGAGAATAAGAGAGAAGGACGGATATGTTGCATCCCATATTCGAATGGAACCATCTTGGTAACCAGCTATATAAACTCTCTCAACCTGATAATGTCCAGCATCATGACTTTGGCATGGTATACCACCAGTCAAAGGCCAAATTGTATCCCCTGGAACCTGAGTATAATGTTTTGCAGCTCTGACAATCTAAAGGGAAAAAGAATTTTGTATTACACTAAAATGCACAATGATTTGCAGTTGATATGATTGGACAACTCAAACCATATTATTTAGTTCAATTTGAATAAATAAACTATTTATTTTAACCGAAGATTATTTTCTTCCACTACTAAATTAGGTTGACTAATCATATAAAAGATAGAATACCTCATCCAGAGCCCCAAAGACCTTTCCCTCTCTATGTACAAAACCTAACTTTGCAACCATCACGCGTGGTTCAATATTGGGGATTACCATAGGATATTGCAATCCAGAACCAGAAGATATTTTCTCTTGCTGAGACATTAAGCCAGACAAGTAAGCATTATCGTAAGCATGCAACTGTCCTGGATTTGCCAGTACAAATAGGGAAGTGCCTCTCTTCGTTTCACCGACGTTAGATGATAAAACAATATCCGCAAAAGAACCATTAAGTGTAAGGTCAACACGTCCAACACATTTCAAGCTTTTTAATCCAGAAGACCAATCAAGGCTTAGAATCTGTAACAAGAGGAACATTCATATTCTGAATTTGAAGCAATACATAGTAACAAAACAAAGTGAAGATGACAAAAATATGCAAGTGTTAATGAAGAAACAAACTATGACTTTGCTTTATATTGATTATAGAACTCAAGTTAGTGAAAACCTGAGGAATATGTTCTTTTTATTTTACATTCTATGGAAGCACTTATTCATGCAGAAGCTTTTAGAGTGCTCCTGTAGTTTTGCGTTATAGTGCCCCAACAAGTGATTGTGGG